>CM060934.1:674401535-677261535 GCA_030765085.1 Allium cepa
CTATGGAACTTAAAAATGCATTTAAACATCAATTTTATAACAATTCCCATTCAATTTCCAATTTATTCTCAGTTCTAATAATTATTATTATTACTCCAATTCAAATGGAATCACCATATTTTGAAACTATAACTCATCTTATTAACTCAACCATAGTCTTCCATTATCAAGATTCAAATTAGAATCCATATCCAACATTTAAAATGAATTAAATGTTAAATTTTGGCGACCCAAAATTCCGGGTCGTTACATTCCTCCCCCCTTATAAAAAAATTTCGTCCCCGAAATTTGCATAAGGTAAAACATACTCTCAAACCCATTTACTTAACTCATTTGCTTAGTTAAAAGCTTATATTCACTTTCCAAAAAGTTTCAGTTCCATATCAAAACCATTTGCTTTATTTACCCTAAAGCCTTAAATTTCAACTTATAACTTTCCAAGTTATTTAACTTTTCCCAAAACCCCAAAAATATTCTAACTCCCAAAATTTCCGGAAAATTTTGGCAGAGCCTCCCCTGTACGGAGGAGCTTCTGCGATATCGCAGGATACACAAATATATATACATCGGCCCACACGGCCGGAAACCAAAATATATCACAATATATATATCATTTTCCAATTATATTTGCGTAGGCGTACCTTTATAGCAAATTTTAATGGCAAACAGCTAATATTATGCGAATACGCACTCCAACTCTCTCAAACGCCTCCCGTACCTGTGCTTACTCAAACAAACTCATTAGTTTCAAAGATATGAGTATTTAACAACATTTCAAATGAAAATGCAAGCCAACTTATCCATTTCCATTCCAAACAACACTTTGCATGATTTCATAAGTAAATCCATATTTTATAACATGCACACAGTTCATTTTCTAATGCCAAATCCCATTTTATTTCACATAAATGATTTACATACAAGTTCGGCCATTCCAATTCATAATTACTACTACAAATTCATATTCACTTCAATATAATGAATATATGTATTTAATTCATTTACCTTACCTTTATACTCAAATCCCTTTATTAAGATTTAGCCCATTCTATTTCATCCAAACTAACTTCGTTTTATTACACTTGAAATGGTTTACATTCAAGTTCATTATATACCATTTATTAATCTCAACTAATTCATTTCCCAATTTGATTTACAATCAAATTTTATTTTAAGCATGAAACATTTGCATTTCTTTTATAAAGCATTTCTCATTCATATGCAAACATCACTTATCCAAAAGTCAATTCATTCCAATTGATTTAAAAACCCATTCCATATGCTATTTTAAATCAATTCACTTGCATTCTTTCACAAACTCCTTAAATTAGATTCCAATCCATAACAATTTATTCAAACATCAATTCAATTGCATAATACCTCAATTCTTTCTTGCATACCAAATTTAGTTTCATTTTAATTTGACTTCACTTAATCAAATTCTAATTTATCCAAAACCAATTTAGTTGTTTAAACAACTCAATTCTGAATATATTCAAATATTCATGTCATTCAAGCAAAACAATTGCCACTTATACTTAACCATTTTAAATTAATTTTCAACTTAAATTTATATTAATTCTCTTTCATTTTTTCATGGTTTACAATCCAATCATTCTTATTTCAATGCAATTGTTAAATTACATTTGCTTACATCTTATTTCATTAACCAATCCAAGTTTATATTCTTGCTTTTCATCTTTCAAATCTCATCCTTATATTTCCAATGCATTTCCATATCACAATATTATTAAAGCCATTCCACTTGCAATTCAATGCCTATCACCCAAACAAAATTTATGCAAGACCACATTATAAAGCTTAATCTCATTTATTTAATTTACTTAAGCTTTCTTCACAATATTTTCGTTATCTTCTTATATCAACTTTATTTTATTTCCATTTGATTCTCATTTAATCAAATTTTCAATTCATATACACATTTAATGCTCTTTGTTTAGTTATCCAATCCATTTTAGATTTATTTTATTAACAAAGAGACCATTTAAATTATTCCACTCATTTGAATTTTATCCACAACTCAAATCATCACTAACATATTCAAATTCCATTATTCATTTACACATCCAAAATTTATTACCATAATTAAATCTCAACCCAAACTGGATTTTATTTACCTTCAAATTTTGACTGATTATCAAATTCCATCCATTACAATACAAATTCCATTAATTTGTAATTTAATTCAGTCAATAACATAATCCATATTAGTTTTCAATCCACTTTCTTAATTTACTCTGAATTCATTCATAATATCACCATTTTCCAATTATTTCATTTAGCAAAATTTAGGTTTCTACCTTTCCTTTTTTTACTCCTTTAAATAGAATCTAAATTTCTTTCAATATTATTTATTACACAACTGAAATTCAATTTCAATTTCATTACCCAACAAACCTTATTCTCCCCATACATAAGTTCAAGACTTATTTGCCACTTAAGAACATTCACATTTATGTTCTCATTTTGCTTCATTAAACTTTGCATTTCATTTATGGTCAAAATTTTAATTTGCCACACTCTTCAACTCTTCCCATTTCACAATAACATATTCAAATTATAACACTTAATAACTTAAGAATATGAATTCCTTTATGCAATTATAAACAATTTACATTTCACCTTTATAACTATTTACTTTAATTCCAATTCATCCAGATTGAATTAAATTCCAATTTCTCAATTTTAAATTTTCCATTTCATCTAGATTTATTTCAATTTCAAATTCACAATTTAATTCTCCAAATATAAGTTCAAAACTTGTTTACTAAGTGAAATTCATTCACTTCTTTATATCTCAATTAGAGATTAAGTTTGAATTCACCATACCATTCCACTATTTCCTCATTTGTGATTATAATTCCATTTCAATATATAAGTTCACCAACTTATTTATTTAAAAGCTCATATTGCTCATTTTAATTCTTTTACAACTTATAATCACAAATTCCAAATTCACACATATATATATATCACTAAATCCTTAAGGATATAAATTTTCTCTCACCCGAATCCTTTGCTAATTCCAAATCCATAGTTTCAAACTATAAGCATAACACCTGATAGCTCAGGGGTTCAATTCATTTCACAATGACCCTTAATTCCAAGGTCATCTTACATTTTAATTTAATTCAAATTAACTTTACTTCAAGTCCAATTTATTTACTTATCCAAGTTAATTTCAATTCACCTCAACATATTTTATTCACTTCAATATATGTTATTCACTTTCAATTTCTCAAATTAAATTTTAATTCCAAGATTTAAGATTTTCATTTCTTCCTTCTTATTAGCATTAGCTTCACTTAACAAATTCAATAGTTGATTCATTTCAACTTTACTCATTATTTAATAAGAACTTTCCCAGAATTCAATTTACCCGGTTTTATCTCAAAACCATTTTGAAATACTAAATATATACCCATTTGGTATATCAATCAAATCTCCATGTTTTCCAAACCAATTTGGTTGTACCCAAAACAATTTGTTTATATTCCAAAACAAATTTCCATTTTTGAAATATCCAAAACAACTGTTATTCCCAACAAATCCAAACAATACCATAACCAATTACTAGGGAAGCAATCCATCACTTTAGAAACTCGAAAATGAATTCTAATGATGTGGCCAGCATCATCAGGATTATTTTCCAGCGACTGCAGTGAGTTCAATGCTTCTTAACTTTCCCAAATTCATTTCAAAACAGTTGCCATTCAAAAATATTTCCCAAAACAACATTCCATTATTGCCTTCAATACATTGGAAAACATTTCAAACTTCCCAGGATTTTAAATTTCCAAACTTTTATTTTCAATACTTTTTAAAAATCCTTTCCAAAACTTCCGGGTTAAAATTCTGGTTTAAATTCAAATCTAGTTATTTTATTTTATATAATTTATACCCTCAGAATTTATTTGGTTGCAACCAATTCAAGTTTAAGATTAAACGTTGGATTCTTATTTGCACCATATTTAATTAATTCTATCTGGTTATAAACTATTTTAATATTTTATAATCTTATTCACTTATCATTTCAAATTTGGTCAAATTCAAGATTCTTATTTGATTTAGTATTAACATCCAACAAACACCCAATATATAATAAGCTAGAAAATTATTTCTTTTATATCAAAATATATTTTTGGGTAAAATTATTTCATTTACCCACTTTAAAAACAATACTATGTCGGTTTATCTTGTTTAAGAGTTTAGAAACCCCTATCGATACGGTTGTACTTCCCGCACCGACCAGAATTCATAAACACTCAACCGATAAGTCAACATAGTAAAAAAACAATTTTATAAACACTAACAAGTACGCTCTCATATCTATAAATACGCTCAGCTCATTATAGAGTACCATTGACTATATTTAATGAGAAATTTTCCCACCAAAGCCTAGGTTGTCGCCAACCTAAGCTCTGATACCAAATGTGACAGCCCGCAAATCCGTACCCCTTGAATCAACATTATTCTACCCTAATTGACTCAAGTGGAACAGAAATACGAACCATTGAGGTTAAAAGAAAAGAGATAGAAGAAGAAGAAACTAAACAATATCAGAATCTCACAGTCGCAGCGGAATAAAATATAATAGCAACTATATATCTTTACACAAAATGAAATCTATAACTGTTTATACAACATATCATCAGAGTAACTCATACATCAATCATCACATAACAGACATACCATACAACATAGCAGCGGATATATATATAGGTACATATAATACGTCTCGAACTCCAGCTCCTCTCCTGCTCCATAGCAACCTATCCTGAACATATAATACTCGGTCTGACCCGAGCATTATAATGAAATAACACCCGAGTCAGTCTGGCATACCAGCTGATAATAATGCACACAATTGATTATTAAAGTTTCAAAAATCCTTTTGAAAACAAAAGCATCTCGTAAGACCACGCCACAAATAAACATGTCGGGTTTTTACCTTACGATAGCTAAAACACTTTTTATAGAAATCCTCTGATATTATAATAGGGTCTATTTACAAATACTTATAAATAGCCGAAATTGTTACATTATTAAATTCCAGCTACTAGCCACCGAAGTGGGTAATACAAACAAAACTCGTAAAAGGCTCGTAGGGAAAATGGATTTCCAACAATGACTAGGCACTGGGGTACCACCTATCACAGTACGTGGTCTAGATCACAGTACCGAGGACTACTCCCTTCGTCCCCTGCAACACAAGACCGGAATCACCTATGGGCAATTCCGAATAAGATCACCCCGCGGTTGGGATCAGCAACCGCACCACTAAGCCGAAATAAAAAGGAACCTCTAGACAGGGATGACCTTACTCTCCAGTGGGGGCTACCCACGAAGCCTTGCTGCATATCCCCTGATTTTCAGTCATTCCCGGTTGATGAGGCTTGAGGCTAAACGATACCTTTAGAACGTTTCACTTAGAATGCCCATCGTCCGCTGACGATGTCACGAAGCATTTGTCCATACAAGTCCGTCCCGGGTTCGAACGGAACCGAAGGCACTATTCCTACTACATCCATTTTGGAAATATCCTCAGGATTAGTAGCGACTAGCCCTTGCACTTCACTGCTCCATCTTCGACTCCGAAAACGTTTTATCGCACGAAAACGTACAAACCGGATCGAAGTGGTTTTCGAGAAATAAATCTCGATCCCGGTCTCTTCGAAACGATCATCGCATTTGTCCAATATTGATAGTCGGTGATTTAACTATCAATTAATATGCATAAACATCCATAGCATCCATCACACAATAAATAATATTCCTTATTATTTATTTACTTCAAATATCTTTAAAAGATATATTACCAAATTTTCAAATCCCATTTGAAAACAATTCCCAAAATTCCTCCTTTATAAGGTAAATCATTTACCATATATTCCCATTGGAATAGCCAAGTTCAAAACAATTTAGATTTAAAATGATTAAAACATTTCATTCTAAAATATACTTAAAATAGGTAAATTTATTACTAATTATATACTCAAGATATAATTTCAAGTATATAAAACAAAACCAATTTATAAGATATAACTTGATTTAAAATAAGGTTTTAGTTAAACTATATTTTACAAATAGAGTCGTAAAAAGATTAATACTTATTTCAATAAACTTAGGTCAAAACTAGCTTTTTAAAATAATCCATTTGTAAACATAATTATTAAGATATTCATAAATTTTACTATTGCTAATTTATAAATAATAACTTTAAAATAATAATTTTCAAAACATTCTTTAAAACCAGTTTAAGATTTTAAACTTTCTTTTATAAAATCAATTTTTAAAACTCGAACTTGGTTTTCCCAAGGAAATCTCATTTCTACTAAATCATCACAGAAATCCTTCTCACGATTTCTGTCCATTTATTAAATTTAGTTTTATGGTTTTATAACATAAATTTGTTTCTCAAATCTTCAACTAATAACATTTATCTTTAATTATCATTCCAGATTTTACAACTTCCAATTTCCATTCTAAATAGATTTCAAATTTTAATCCTTTAAAATTCATTATTAACCATATCTTTTATTTCTCTAAATTCAATTCATCCATTTATAATTAACTTTGGATTTATAAATTTATCCAACAATATTTCTATACAAATTCATTTCAGTTTTCCATCCAAATCAGGTTTCAAACATTTATATTCTCTAAATTTCTTATTTAACAATTTCTCAATTTCTTTGAAACCCAATTTAATTTCTTCATAATTTAAACTGCAATTTCTTTTATAATTAATATTCTGGGTTTATAGTTTAAACCACAATATCACAATGCAATTCAACTCCAAATTTATCAATCTCAATATATAAACAGGTATCATAATCAAATAATTACTATATTGTGAGGAATCCCGTTGGATCCCTCCAACCTGTTTTCCCTGCATCCACAAATATTAGCACAATCAAATATATATCAATTCAATTTGATAATAACTAACATATTCAGCTAAACATCCAAACAACCAATCAATACTATCTGTCTACTTTACTAGTATCCAGATGTGAGTGAGAATAACTCACCTTGAGTTTCGGCGAGCGTTCGAAATTCAAATTAAACCGGACAGTGTCTGATTTAACCCAAATTCTCACTTGCCCGGAATGGATTCGGATCTACACCATCGCGTAGTGCGTCTCTCTACGATTCCAACGGTTCCAGTTTCGTCCAAATCTGAGTATGTATGAGTTCGATATGAATTTACAAAGTTTGAACAAGATTTATAAATCAATATTTTTTTTTTTTAACACAAACCAGCAGAAACGCGGCCCGCTCCTTGTCTTCCTCTTCAACCTGATGCACGCGATACCTGTACACGAAGAAACCCATCATGCCGAACTAGGTTTTCAACTCGTGCTCCCATCACTCGCCGATACAACGATCCAAGACCTCCATTGCAAAGCTCGACATGGCCTCCACCTCCACCATACACGCGAGCCCGCTCGGTGGACTCCCTTGGTGCGCGACGCGATAATAACGGCAGCCCTTCACGACTCCTTCCCGGCTCCATATGGCGACAACGGCAAAGATCCACCGTTGGATCAGAAGTTCGTGACGAGTTCTTCGATGTTCATTTAGAAAATTTTCGAAAATATCGCTTGGATTTGGAGATCTAGGAAGAAGAAAGAAGATTGTTACCGGCCATTGAAATTTACTAGGCCGGCGGCTCGAAAATTTGAGCTAGGGTTTGCATTTTTTTTCCCAGTTATATAAGATAAATAATATTTTATTAATAAAATCTCAATTTAATCACGTACACAAACGAACACCAAATCACACGTTCCGACAGGCTATCCTAAGGTTTTTCCGCGTTCCGGACACAATGGAACAGGTTTCGTAAGCTAATTCGGTCGTATGCACGAGTTACGGAATTAAACGTTCAATTTGAAATTAAATCGATTAAAACGATTTCGACACGTTTCGAGCTGCCGGGGTCAAACGACAACTCCGATTGCTACGAAAATTGAAATCCGATAATAACTAACTATTACGGATCCAATGAAACTGGTTTCGTCGAATTCCGAGACTGTGCCCCGGAAGGCTATTTTAACTCGTCTATTTAATTAAGCGATTTTCGAAATTATCGAAATCACTCCAAATCTCCACTTTTAAAATTTTATTAACTTAACAATAATTCATATAACATTTATAAACATATTAAAAATCGTTTTGGCTCATTCCGGACCAAAATCTGATTAATTGCATTTTTAATAATATTAAATTCATTTTAAATTCATATAAAATTCCAAATAATAATCTATTAACTTTTAAATTCTTCCAAAAATCTAACAATATCATTTATAACCTATGGAACTTAAAAATGCATTTAAACATCAATTTTATAACAATTCCCATTCAATTTCCAATTTATTCTCAGTTCTAATAATTATTATTATTACTCCAATTCAAATGGAATCACCATATTTTGAAACTATAACTCATCTTATTAACTCAACCATAGTCTTCCATTATCAAGATTCAAATTAGAATCCATATCCAACATTTAAAATGAATTAAATGTTAAATTTTGGCGACCCAAAATTCCGGGTCGTTACATCATCGACATTCATTTTCGAGTTTCGAAGTGAAGAGACCATTCTGTAGTCTGGCTATAGTGTTACCTTGAGAATTTAATCGGTTTGAATCTCTAAAATATGACTTGATTTATAATATATAGATATATGATTTAAATTTGATTTGATACACTATGTACATATATTATTTGTCTCTAGATGGTTTGAAGGGAATCGGGAATTTAATTCTTAAATTTTATCTTGAAGAATAATTTCAATTATAAAAAGAAAATCAAAATTTTGAATACATGATTCAAACTTGAGATAATTAAATTTGAAATTTTTATTTGTATAATACTCAATTGTATTTCAATATAACTTACCTTGATTTTCAGAAGTTAACAATGTAATTGGATAATATACAATATAAAAGATTTCATAAATAAAATTTGAGTGGTGATAATAAATGTTATACACTTAAATTCTAGTTATAAAAAGGATTAACAAGAGGTAATGGAATAATTTACAATATAAAATGATGTTAAAGGAACTAAGAATAAATTTAAGCAGTTGTAATAAGTGTAAACATATTTAACATAGATGATAAAAATATATTGAGAGAAATAAATTTAATTATAATTAGGAATAAAGAAGAAAATAATTTATTGAACACATTTTTGAGTATAACAAATGATTTTCAAACTTATGATTTTAGAAATTTTTATTTTAAGAAATTTAGAAAATGAAGTAATGAAATTTGAAATAGTTAAATTTAACTTAAGTGAAATTAAATAGATGAAATCAATTATTAATTTAAAATTGAATTTGTATGGTTTAGATTAATGATTTTATTTTGAGTTTCAATTCAGGTTGTTTCTATTCCCCTACCTTCTTCCTTTTCGAGGACGAAAATTTTTGAATGGGGGAGAGTGTAACGACCCATAAATTTTTAATACTTAAAATTGTTAAATTGATAAAATTTTGGTAATTTAATATGAAGAAAAATAAACTTTGTAATAAAATAAGGAAGGAATGTTAAAGTGGAAATGCATATTTTGTTTATAAGGTAATATAAAAGAATGAAACTTATCTGAATGAATTTATTTGAGGATTCAATCATAATAAATGCACACATTTAACAAATTCAATATAATTAAGAACAACTGTTAATACAAAGGAAAGAAATTAATTAAATCCATCAGGTCATTGCTTGATTTCTTGTCTTTTTCTACATGGCCTCTTTATTTCTTGCTTTAGCCATACAAACTCTTTTCCTAGCTGTATATCTTTCATTTGCATGTACAAGAAGATTTATTTCTCATTTCAAAACTCCTCATTTTCATTTGCATTTAAGAATAAAACATATATACGTTTCATTCTCCTTAACTTATGCCTTTTTGTTTCTTAGCATTAGTCCCACTTTGCTTGCCATCCAAACCATCTATGTATCAAGCCAAAAATTTTAATAAATGTTTTATTTATTTAATTTAGATAATTTTGTTATTTAAAATATAAATTTTGGTGTGGATTAGAATTCCACACAAGAATTAATAGAATATTTTCCAGAAATATGAATTTTGTCACCATGGTCAAACTTTGACTTTTAAATTTAAAAATTTTAAAAATTTTAATTTATCTTTTATTTTGAAAGTAAATAAAATTTTAAGAATACTACTTTTCGTTTCGTTGAAATCTGATTTATAATGTGAAAGTTATGTCTTTTTAACTATTGTGTGTAATTTGCTGTGTTTAACAAAATTGTTTACTTTAAATTATATAAATAATATTTTATGTAGTCATGTAATGTTCTAATTTATGTTTTCAGGGGTAAAATAACTTGTTTTGTATATATTTTGGTTTTAAAACGTTTTTAAAAGTGTAATTAATATTTTCCAGTTCAGTTATATTTTGTTTACAATTTCTAATTTCCAACTTCAATTAATTTAAGAAATTCTTTATTTATTTTTATATTATCTTAAGAACTTATTTTATTCTCATTCTCACTTTATTTTGTTTCTTAAAGATTTATTTTAAACCATTTTCAGGAAGAGTTGTAATTTCCCAAAGTTAAGTGGATTATCTTTGCAATTTTCTTAAGCTAGTTTCAATAAATTAAGCTATTTTCTTTATTTATCCTTCTATTTTCCTAAAATATAATTATTTACTTTCTTTTTCACTTTATTTCAGTTTGTTTTATTTTATTCACTGATTTTTTTATTTGTTTTAAAGTGTGGTAGAAAATTTTCCAAATCTTTTAATTTAACTGAATATATTCGTACAACATTTTATTCCACTTTGATTCTTTTGAATTTGGTTATATACCTTTTTAATTAAGAAATTAATATTGGGTAAAAGAGATAAATAAGAAACGAATAGTTTTAATCATGTTACTTTTGCCAATTATTTGAGCGTACGTTCAATTAAAATTTTACATCTAGTACGCGCTCATAAATTTCATACCTTAGCTAATAAAATCAAATCATTTATATAAAAAAAATATGTGTGTACATTACTTATTTTCATGGTTGTTTTACTGATATTGGTTGTATATTTTTTAAAGTAGGTAATAAATATTGTGAAAGGAAATAAATTTTACGTATATACATCAGTCTATTTGTTAAATGTTAAGTAAATCAAACCAATGTCAACAAATTTAAATTTCAAATTTAGTAATAAATAGTGTATTAATAAGCTGTTAATTTCGCGTTTAAATGGCGCGTTAATTGATGGAATACTTTAACGTATATTTACTACATAAGAAAATGTATAAATTTAAATGCGTTACTTTTATTTAAATGTGGGCGTATGGTTGATTTGATTAATGCATCTATAGTGCGCATTCTTAATAAAATTTATTACCTTAACTAAATAAATAAATTTATCAGTAGCCTTGCAATTCCAAGTGGGAAAGAAATGATTTCCCTAACCATTCAATTTCTTTTAAATCTAGCTTTCATAAGTTACGTGTAAATTTCTACGCTTCCCTTTTTCCTCATTTTTATAATAGGAATAAAAATTCGCATAGCAGTTTCAAGCAAATTTATTTCTCTTTAAACGTTCAAAATCTATTTCAAGATTACTTGAAATTCACGTGTATAAGTGTATCTTCCTTTCCATTTACTCCTTTGCAATTAATAGGAACAAAATCTTTGTTTTTTCCTTACCGTTCAAACGAAATTCTTTTATTTCCTTAATATTCCTATACCATTAATTCGTGTGTTTCTTTATTTAATCTATCCAATGCAATTACCATCCTATAAACGCAAACATCACGTAGAGAAATCTACTGACCATTTCAAAAGAAAAATTTATTTCTTGCCAATTTCTTCCAATTAATCAACGCTATTACTTCATTTAAATGTCAAAGAAAAAAACACGTTCGCAAATTCCATATTTCCTTACCTTTCAAACATCATTATTTCATGTGTTCTTTAATTTATTTATCAACGCAATTACCTCTTCATTAACTCAATCATCGCGCAACAAAATTGTCTATACTTCTTCTTGGCTTCCTATTTTATAATAGGAATAATATCCCTTCAAATGTACAGGTCCAAATCAATGCAAGTTTCTTTTTTTTCTCAGTCACGTATGTATACCACTGAAGTAATATTTGACATTATTTTTTTCTAGCCACTTCTCCAACTTGATTCACGCAACACATCCTATAAATTCAAACCGACGTATCAAACATTTGCACCACATTTTAGTTTCAGCTTTCATCTACATTTGTGTGTGAGTTCATCAGGTATGGCCGCCTATTCTTCCTATTTTATTTCTTTCGCCTTTGCAATTCTTTGTTTCCATTTCTTTGTCTCCTCCAACTTTGTGATCGGCCACTCCAACACCATCCCCACCACCTTGGCATGACTTATTATATATTTTGTTCTTGGTCGTGCATGATGTGGTCACTTAAAAAAAAGAATGAGCTAAATGTTAATGCGTGTCCAACTCTGGAACCAAAGTTTGCATCACCTTTTGCATGTTTGAAAGAAGAATAAGTGTGCGTGCACCACTTCGAATTTTATCACAGACTATATGCATATAAATATCCCACTGTTGACTTGCGTGCATTCATATAATTCAAATAGAAAAAAATGGACTGAGCAGTGAGAACGTGGTCAACTCGTGGGGTGGAGTGATCGAGAAAGTTGTGTCAATTATTCTCTTATTTAAATCTTGTTCCAGTTTGATTTATAAAAAAAATTCCACGTAATTTTTTTTATTTATCTTGTTCTAGATTTGAATCGAGTCGTTGCTTCCGCTAAAATTAATCGTGCCTTCTGGACACTTTTTTTTGGAGGGGATATCGTTGTTTGAATAGAATCTACAACTTCGAAAAAGTGAATATTTCTCACCCGACAAACGTACTTATAAATCTATGAATTATTAACAAGTGAAATTGTAGAATAATTTTATTTTATATTTTAATTTCCTATGACAAAAATTTATGATGTTAAAAAAAACCCTTTTATTAAATTTACCCATCATCAGTTATATTTTATACTGTTATATTTATGTTGTTATACCATTTATTTATTTACTGTTTATCACACTGCAAGTTCCCTGTAGAATAGAATCGTTACAGGCTGAAATGATAGGCCTGAAAGATATTTCTTTGTTATTTATTTATTATTTAACTTGGGATTGCGGATTCGAAATGATAGAACCCGGATTTTCTTTATAAATTACGGATCGAAATGATATATTATCCGTATCACTTGACCTAGGTTAGGAATATTATACAGACCCGTGGTTATATATATATATATATATTCTCTGGAATTATCAAATGTGTTTAAATAAGAATGATATAATATTTTTTTAAAAAATTGGATTAACAATTATTTTTATAAGTATAGTGATATTATACAAGTTAAATATGTAGATAAATAAATGTTAAGAATTTAAAGTATAAATTTTAAAAATTTTGATTTATAAAATAAAATGGAATTCAAGTTAAGAAATAAAATATGATGTTTGGTATAAATTTGAATATAAGTAAATAAATAAAGGGTTAAGTTGTCTATGAATTAAATAGTTAAAAAAAAGTGAATACTTAAAATGGAAGTTGAAATATGACTAAATTTAGAACTGTAAAGTTGTTTAGAATAAAGGTAAGTTAAGAAATTGATTAGAAATTAAGTTTATTTTTGAAGCGGTAATTGAACTTAATTATTTAAGTAAAATTTATAGAGAATTTTGCACTTGATTTTAGTAAGTAAAGTATAGAGTAGTTAGATATATATTTGCAAAATCTACTTTATAATAATCATAAATTTTTGAGTAATTTAAATGACTATTCAAAGGTGGAAAATATGATGATATAAGCTAAATCGGTTTAATTAAAGGTTTAATTATTGTTGAAATTTTATTGAAGTCTAAAATTTAATTTACTCAAATCTGTTGTAAAGGATATTACCACACTACGCAAGTGCTGTAGTTGATACAAATGAACTAAGGCTAAACCTTTGGGATTTATATTGGATTTTGTAAGAATTATAACTTCACTTTTAAATAGTTTTAAATGTAGTATTTTGATTGAAATATAAAACTATTTCGGATTTTTATAACCACCGGTATTAATAACGTTGGTTGTTAAAAGAGACCGGGATCGGATATGGGCATACTCTCTGTCGATACCGAAAACCATTTTGAAACCATGTACGCAGTGGAGATTCCAGAATAAAGTAGGATGGTGGTGACGTTCTATTAAGGTATGTACGTGGACCCGACTCCCACGAGTTGGCATAAGGTGGCTAAAACAGGAGCGATTGACGGACTATTGAGGTAGTACCTTTGATCGGACACACTTCTTCGTATTCCATTCTATTACTTTGTGATTATTTGGTGCGCACCTTTGATTTCGGGAGTGTTGTTCGAGGTGGGCGGTAGTAGCAGCTACGCGTTACTACCGGTCCGGATGCAAAATTGGTATATCTACCCTGGCATTGCCTAGTTGTGCCGTGTCACCTACCCTAGCGCGCCTTGTACGAGTTTAGTTTTCTCCCATAGCCCATGGAGTATTTATGGTAGTCTCCCGATCTGCAGATGCGCTGATACTAGATGGACTACTGGGACTATTATGTGGTAAGGGCTATATGGGTAACCCCTTAACGCTATTTAAAAGTAAGTTTACTTTACAAATAGACACTATTATAATAGCGAAATATTACTACATAGTAAATAGTTTAACGGATCCTTAGAGGATGGGCGGTCCCAGGCATCCTTTAAGTTACTTGCCTTTATATTACAATTCACTTGAACTAGCTTACACTGTATAAGTATGTATGTCCTGACTCGAGTGTTTATGTTTAATTTTACGCTCGGGTCAGCCTGAGTTTTAGTTTGGACTTCATCCCCGGAGCTAGGGCTTCTGCTGTTCATCTTTCGAGCTGCTGCCAAATTTCCCATTCAGTTCTTTATCTTAGATTATGTAATGGAGACAAATAAATGTGGATTTTTCTGTGGTTGATCCAAACTATATTTGGTTTTAAAGACTATATAAAAATTTCTTATTTTGAGACTATTGATAGTGGCTTCATGAACCACTAAGTTATTTTAATTCCGCTGCGAGTATTCTGATTTCTGTGTCTGTGATTTTGTGATTATTTATTTACTGTATATTTTGAGATTTACCAAATTTTATTTACAACGCGGTATTTTGAACAATTCAAGTCCAATGTATGCGGATGCGAATGGTTGAAAATACCGGGTCGTTACGCATTCTAGGGTATACTTTACCCTATCTCTAATGAGTTAACTAGTGTGTTATACTCCCGAGCTAAAGTTTTAACCTTCAACTCTTATACCAAGTATAACGGTCTAGGCTTTTCAACCATCGACAGCGGCCAATCTCGACTGGTAGGCTTTTCAACCATCCCAGCCTCGCCGTGGCATACACTGGTACCCTCCCATTGCTTTTACGGCCAGCCTTTCAACTGTCACGCCTTACGGCTAACCAACCTCTTAGAGAGGACGTGTATGGGTAAGAGTTTTCTGCTCGCCACCAAACAAAAAGCGAGAACCCCCCATCACGTTTCACAAAGATAAGCAAGGTCAGTCGTGAATGCTGAAAGGTAGCAAATGCGATCCACGAATCCAAAGGGATTTGAAGGCTATCGAATCAATTCCTACTATTCGACTATCTGAAAAACCCAACCGTAGACTGCCCATGTGGAAAATTATGGGCACCCAGAGTTTAGGAAAGGAACAATAAACTCCAGGCCAGTCATGAGACTGGTATGAGTAAACAAAAACATTTTTTCTCTTTAAAACGAACAAAAGAATTTAGATTGAAATCTGCAATGCCTTTGGAAAATGAAACTACCATAAGGCCTCCCGGCACACACACAATGCAATCGCACACATGGAGGAGATTTCTCCTTATGTTAGACAAATATGCTTAATACGAGAAAACTCTTTGATATTATACTAGTGCATAGTGGAAAACATTTTGAAAGTATAATATTAATCTTGACCAGCATAGGTACCATTATATTATGCCAGCTATAGCTACCACCTAAGGTGGCAGAATATACAATTGAAATCGTAAAGGGCTCGTATTGTTTGATAGGGTTTCCAATAAATGGTCAGGCTAAGGAACTTCCTATTGCCACATGGGAATGCCTCTGGAGGGACGCCCCGAGAACCTACCCGGCTCCTGCCAACACAAGGTCAGTTACCTCCTTCCCGGGGAGTAAAACCTACGATATGCCACCCCCGGCCGTTTGCGACCTTTATCCGAGAGCCCTTTACACCAACAACATCACACAGTAGTAAATATACTACAGTGTCCACACGAGTAAGTATCTGGGCTCCATACCATGATACCAACCTTTTCCAGAAGGAATGGTCATACCCTATGGGAGCTACCCCGTGAAACCTTTCTGCATCTTTCCTGTTTCGACCATTACCGGGCTGTGAAGCTCGATGAGGTCTCGTCCACAAAGCTACACTTTTTCACAAAGCCATGCTTTAATCAACAAATGATCAGCAGCACTTTGTATGCCACATTACCAAATTGGGAATGTATCACTAGTAACCATCAACTACATAACCTCTGAGCTCGTACGTCTCAGAGAAGGGTGTTAAGTTAAGAGGATAAATCTCCGCCACCAACTGAAATGTATTTGATAGAAACCAGCTTTACATATCAAAGTGTAACATCAGACACACATCCATACAAGTCTGTTCCGGGTTTGAACAGAACTGAAGGCACTTCCGAAGAAGCCCTTGCAAATTCGAGTATTCCAATCCCGATCGGACTTCCCATCACTTAGGAAATCTCTATACCGGCGCGACTCAGTGCAGAGACAATTGACGGGTTATTCTTTCGTTCTCGAAAATACCCGGTCTTCACCACCGGTCTTCAAAAGCTATCCATATCGACGTATCATTATTCGGAATGGGTTATATGACACAAAGGTCGTCTCCCGGCTAAGCCGAATAATGAGCGCAATGTTTAAAAACATATGAATAATAGGATTTCAATTAAGTCACAACTTATTATCCAAAACTTTTCTTTCAAATGGTTTAAACAAATTACCATTTCAAATCTTTTTAAATAAAAAGATTTATTTCACAGAGTTTACCAATCTTCCACAAAGATTTATTTACGGCTTTTTAAAACAATTTCATTTCATATTGGATTAACTTATCCAAACTTAAATTAAAGATTTAATTCATAACTTTCAAACCATTTCTAATTCAAATCTTTTATATGAAAGATATACCATTTAAAACTTTCTTCGATTTCAAAACAAGGTTTAATCATCTTCACAAAGGCTATTTACAATTTCATTTCAAACTTGAAATCTTTCGACACAAATTGGAAATCCTTTCTTTTTATGAAAGCTATTATTATTTGAAACAAATATTTTTTGTTTTGGGAAAAACTGATTACAATTTACATAAGTTAAAGCCATTCAAGTATAAAACTTGGATTTAAATTTAAATTTCCAAAACCATACTTTTAAAATGGTTAAAAACCCATATAAATACCTTTATAACTTGTATTACCTTTTTTAGACCATAATTTCCAAATCAGTGAATTCAATTTCAAATATTGAATTCAAATTTCAATCAAATTATTTAAATTGCAAGTTTTACTAAGTTATTTAAAATAACTTTTATTTTTGAAACTCAATTTCGAACGCTTTCAATTCCAATTCCAAAACTATTTTGGATTCAAGAATTCAATTTCTAAAATTGTTAAAAATCTATGACTTAGCCGATTTCCTCGTGCAATCCATATTTGTGTGTGTATGGTGTAGTCCAGGGGTTTTACACAATAGTGCAACGTCATAAAACATCACATCACATATTTAAGCATATCGATATTGATAAGCGACATAATCAATAACGCTTATCGTTCATTTACAGATTCACAGATAAATAATATAAATTTATCACAATTAAATAAATTACATTCATCACAGATCACACCGAAAAAATTCATAGCACAAAGCATATCAGAAATATCAAACAGTTCGACAATCAATAGAATTCAAACATCCATAAGTAAAATTAATTATCTGATTAATTTAAATCAGATACATCATCAATCATGGTTAATTAACATTAATTAATTTCAAATCATTTGATTAGTTGTCATTTACTCATTTATTAATTAAATTAATCAACCTTTAATTATTAAATAATTAAGCTTTAATTATTCAATTATCCTTTAATTAATTTCCCTTAATTAATTCATTAATAAATTAATCAATCCTTAATTAATTATGATTTAATTAATTATTCTTAATTATTACAATAAGTGATTATCCCAAATCACTTAATCAACTTTATTGTAATTAATTAAGAGTAATTAATTAATTAATTAACTAAAGTTGATTAAGTGATTAGGGATAATCACTTATTATAATTAATTAAGAATAATTAATTAAATGGTAATTAATTAAGGGTTGTATAATTTATTAATGAATTAATTAAGGAAAATTAATTAAAGGGTAATTGAATAATTAAAGGTTGATTAATTTAATTAATAAATGAGTAAAGGACAACTAATCAAATGATTTGAAATTAATTAATGTTAATTAACCATGATTGATGACGTATCTGATTTAAATTAATCGGATAATTAATTTTAATCATGGATGTTTTAATTCTATTGATTATCGAATTGTTTGATATTTCTGATATGCTTTGTGCTATGAATTGTTTCGGTGTGATCTGTGATGAATGTAATTTATTCATCTGTGATAAATTTATATTATTTATCTATAGATCTGTGAATAAACGATAAGCATTATAGATTATACCGCTTATCAATATCGATAAGCTTAAATATGTGATGTGATGTTTTATGATGTTGCACTATTATGTAAAACCCCTGGACTACACCATACACACACAAATATGGATTGCACGAGGAAATCGGCTAAGTCACAGATTTTTAACAATTTTAAAAATTGAATTCTTGAATCCAAAATAGTTTTTGAATTGGAATTGAAAGCTTTCGAAAATGAGTTTCAAAAATAAAAGTTATTTTAAATAACTTAATAAAACTCGCAATTTAAATAATTTGATTGAAATTTGAATTCAATATTTGAAATTGAATTCAATGATTTGGAAATTATGGTCTAAAAAAGATTATACAAGTTATAAAGGTATTTATATGGGTTTTTAACCATTTTAAAAGTATGATTTTGGAAATTTAAATCCAAGTTTTATACTTGAATGGCTTTAACTTATGTAAATTGTAATCAGTTTTTCCCAAAACGAAAACTATTTGTTTCAAATAATAATAGCTTTCATAAAAAGAAAGGATTTTCAATTTGTGTCGAAAGATTTCAAGTTTGAAATGAAATTGTAAATAGTTTGAAAAAAAACTATGAATTAACCTTTGTGAAGATGATTAAACCTTGTTTTCAAATCGAAGAAAGTTTTAAATGGTATATCTTTCATATAAAAGATTTGAATTGGAAATGGTTTGAAAGTTATGAATTAAATCTTTAATTTAAGATTGGATAAGTTAATCCAATTTGAAATGAATTTTTTTTAAAAAGCCGTAAATAAATCTTTGTGGAAGATTGGTAAACTTTGTGAAATAAATCTTTTTATTTGAAAAGATTTGAAATGATAATTTGTTTAAACCATTTGAAAGAAAAGTTTTGGATAATAAGTTGTGACTTAATTGAAATCCCATTATTCATATGTTTTTAAATATTGCGCTTATTATTCGGTTTAGCCGGGAGATGACCTTTGTGTCATATAACCCATTCCGAATAATGATACGTCGATATGGATAGCTTTTGAAGACCGGTGGTGAAGACCGGGTATTTTCGAGAACGAAAGGATAACCCGTCGATTGTCTCTGCACTGAGTCGCGCCGGTATAGAGATTCCCTAAGTAATGGGAAGTCCGATCGGGATTGGAATACTCGGATTTGCAAGGGCTTCTTCGGAAGTGCCTTCGGTTCTGTTCGAACCCGAAACAGACTTGTATGGATGTGTATCTGACATTACACTTTGAGATGTAAAGCCGGTTTCTATCAAATACATTTCTGTTGGTGGCGGAGATTTATCCTCTTAGCTTAACAGCCTTCTTTGAGACGTACGAGCTCAGAGGTTATGTAGTTGATGGTTACTAGTGATACATTCCCAATTTGGTAATGTGGCATACGAAGTGCTGCTGATCATTTGTTGATCAAAGCATGGCTTTTGAAAAAGCGTAGCTTTGTGGAGGAGACCTCATCGAGCCTCACAACCCCGGTAATGGTCGAAACAGGAAAGATACGGCAAGGTTTCAGGGGTAGCTCCCTTAGGGTATGACCATTCCTTCTGGAAAAGAGTGGTATCATGGTATGGAGCCCAGATACTTACTCGTGCGGACACTGTAGTATATTTATTACTGTGTGATGTTGTTTGTGTAGAGGGCCCTCGGATAAAGGTCGCAAACAACGGGGGGGGGGGGGGGGGCATATCTTAGGTTTTACTCCCCAGGAAGGGGGTAACCGGCCTTTTGTTGGCAGAGAGCCGGGTAGGTTCTCGGGGCATTCCTTCAGAGGCATTCCCATATGGAAATAGGAAGTTCCTTAGCCTGACCATTTGTTAGAAATCCATTCAAACAATACGAGCCCTTTACGATTTCAATTGTATAACCTGCCACCTCAGGTGGTAGCTATAGCTGGCATAATATAATGGTACATATGCTGGTTAAGATTAATATTACACTTTCGAAATGTTTTCCACTATGCACTGATATAATATCAAAGAGTTTTCTCGTATTAAGCATATTTGTCTAACATAAGGAGAAATCTCCTCCATGTGTGCGATTGCATTGTGTGTGTGCCGGGAGGCCTTATGGTAGTTTCATTTTCCAAATGCATTGCGGATTTCGATCTAAATTCTTTTGTTTGTTTTAAAGAAAAAAGTTGTTTTTGTTTGCTCATACCAATCCCATGACTGGCCTGAAGTTTATTGTTCCTTTCCTAAACTCTGGGTGCCTATAATTTTCCACACGGGCAGTCTACGGTTGGGTTTTTCAGATAGTCGAATAGTAGGAATTGATTCGATAGCCTTCAAAGCCCTTTGGATTCGTGGATCGCATTTTCTACCTTTCAGCATTCATAACTGACCTTATTTATGTTTGTGAAACGTGATGGGGGTTCTCGCTTTTTGTTTGGTGGCGAGCAGGAGACTCTTACCACTACATGTCTTCTCTAAGAGGTTGGTTAGCCGTAAGGCGTGACAGTCGAAAGGCTGACCATAAAAGCAAGGGCAGGGTACCAGTGTATGCCACAGCGGGGCTGGGATGGTTGAAAAGCCTACCAGTCGAGATTGGCCGCTGTCGATGGTTGAAAAGCCTAGACCGTTACATACAATATCTTAAACATGCACTTAACCATATAATATAAAACAATCAAACTCCATGAATAAATTTATTTTTATTACACAAATTTATACATAGCTTTAATTTAAGAATTTAACTATATATATAAAAATAATATTTATATAATATCAAAATTTATTAATATTTCTCTCCAAAACCATAGAAATCATTTCAAAATATTTTTATATATAGACAGATGGTGTCTGCATATAATTTTCTATCCTATGTCAAGTGATACAGATATTTATCATTTCAATCCATAATTTAAAATAAAAATACGGTTATATATCATTTCAAACTGCAATCCTGAGTTAATAACGATAAAGCAATAAAGAACTTGCAGATTATGATGATATAAATAAACATCCATTCACCCATCATAAAATCATACATCCATCACAATCATCATCCAAAACAATCAATCAACTATCAATATATAACCGATAATATTTAACAGGTAATTAACTGGCAGTTATATTCAATAATAAAATAAATAATGATTTAATTTAAATAAATGCCATTAACTGGGATGATGATTAAAATATACTAAACAGTCATAAATAAATCCATAATCAGAACAAAAATTAAATTTAACAAACATAAGAAATTCTAGAAGTTGTGAGTGGGTTAAAACACGCACCTTTTGAATTTAAATTTAATTTAAATTCAATTCAAACCCAAAATTTGCACAGCCTTAGAATTTGTCCAAACTAGCATCAAGATGTCCGGAATTCCAATACGAACCTAGCGGAGAAACCTGTGCGCAAAACGGATCTCGTATGTGAAATTTATTCACATTAGAACGTTAAAAATTTTCAATTTAAAATTAAATAAAAGAAAAAGAAAAAAAACAAACCTCACCTTTTCGGACACGTCACCACGTCCTCACCCAGTTCTCATGCACGCAAACATGTGCTCCCTCTCCCAAACCCTACTGAGACTTCGCGTTCGAAATAATGAATGAGCCGCCACCTGCTTCGGCTAAAACTGCGCCGCCATCGCTGCCGATCTCCACGATCTGAACACCTCCCCGCGGCCTCCAGCCAAAGGCTCACCCACGGCCCGAGTTTCATCACCTTCGGTCGAGATTTGAGCTGCCACCGTGCTTTTTCGTGACCTAATCGAATTTTTAAGGCTAATCTAGCCGTTAATTCAACAAGCTACCTATGCCGATGCACTCCGCTCGAGAGTCTCTTCGACCCAGTATCCTTGATTCGTCGATCAGGCCAAGATGACTTCGACGCGATGGATGGCCGAAAATAGATCATCGCTTTCTGGGCAGGCCGAGCTTCAAATCAGAAAACGAATTATAGATCTGGGTTACGCTCTTTGAGAGCTTCCATATATAATTTTTTTCAAATTTTTCTGAGGAGTTTGAAAATTTTTCTTTGGATTTGAATTTGATTTGTGTTTGAATCTAGAATTCGTTTGTCTGCCATTGAGAACGAGAGATAGTTGAAATGTATGTTCATACAAATGAGAAATAGAAGTAGGCTAGGGTTTATAACCGAGTATTTATAGGCAATGTTGAATTAGAAAGAGGGATCGGATTGATAAACACGTTGAACAACATATGGCCCGAAAAGCCCGTTTCGACTCCGGAACGAAATTGGGTCAACCCATATATCAAAATAGATGTTTTAAAGTATTTAAAACGCGATGGAATAGGTTTCACGTCCAAATTCTATCGTATGAAGAAGTTATGCTAAAATCAATATTTTTCAAATTGATTTCAATTAAATCATTTTCAAGGCGTTTCGCGTTCGTACGATCAAACGACAGATCCGATCACTACGAAACTTGAAATCCTACAATAATTCACCGTTACGGATCTGATGAAACTAGTTTCGTCGAAATCCGAGTCAGTGGCCAAAATGGCTATTTTTATATTAAATAAATAAATTAAAAAAATATATTAATTAAATCACTTTTCAATTTCAACTCTATAATTAACAAATTTCATCAAATTTAACTTTCTTAATCATTTACACTAATTTAACCAAATTCAAATGTCAATTTAGAGTTGATTAATTTATCAATTTCAGCTTTAAATTTTTAATTTCATTATATTCAGAAATTAAAATTAAAATTCTCAATAATCCCATTGAATTTACTTTTCATTCTTATTATTCAATTCATTATTATCCAACGGATGAAATTAACATTTTTTTATGGTTTATTACATTATTATTCTCAAATTTCATCTTAATCTCCATTAATGCAATAAATTAAATTTCATTTATAATACATTCATTTATTAAAATTTAAGTTCCAATTAATTATAATAAATTCCAAATAACTTTGATTTGATTGGTTTCAATCTTTATACTAAGTCCATTATTACTCTATACCTAGTTCCTATTGTTTACCCTTCATTTACTTAACATTTAAATGAACTTGATTTCCAATAAATTCATTGACCAATAAATTAGGTAATTTATAATAATTGTTATACTATGAATGGAATTAACGTTAATTTCAAATATCATCTCAATTTACATTAAGATAATATTTAGTTACCTTTAAATGAAATTTATTTCCCATTGCACTAATATATGCCTATTTACATCTTAATTTGAATAAATATTACATTTCGAAATGTGTACTTCTACCAAGTGTACACATTAATTAAGGGTTAAAGCCAATTAATGAATTTTCCTTAATTCCATTCTTATACCAATTTATTACTTATACATACATTAGTTTCTATGTAATTTATACATTCACACTTCCGTTGTTTTATTAATTACCACTAAGGTAACGTTTATTATTAGCAACAAACATTATAATTACTTATCTACATTGATTGTATAAATTTCAGTTTATTACATATTACTTTATTGGTTAATATAACTTTGAATTCATTCAATCACCACTAATTAAGTCAATTACTGCAATTGCTTTCATATTAAATTTTTATGAACTAAACAAATAGGTAACTTATACAACTGTAACCATTAGAAATTTAATTAACTTTATATTTATTACTTTCAAACAAATAATATGATTACTTACAGAACATTGACTTTTATTCAATTTCCATTTATTGAAATTCAAATTCATTAATTAATTGAATGCTTACATTCATTTCCATATATCCAATTTGTAGCTAAGTATAACATCTACAATATTTCCATTAATTTGAATTAAATTCCCATCTTTATATTATGCCTATTATTACGCTATAAACTGGTTACTATTGTTTGGCTTTGGTTTATAAAACAAACATACCACAACCTCTTTGGCTATCAACCTTTCGACTGAGAATCCTTCTACTCTGTCCAGTTCATTACATACCAAGTAACTTGATACCCTATGCATTGGTTTGACCTTGTTGAAAACTGTAACCCTTCTACTTAGTCGAAAGATCTGGGTCAGAAGGTTAACTACCATAAAAGACCGTAATATGCTAAAAGTATGATTTCTTTGTTTTTAACTTAAAAAGATAACATTTTAACTAACCTGCCTTTGTTTGCCAAATTCTCATTGGTTAACATTTTCTTTTAAGAAAAATGGTGTCATTAATTTTCAGAAATAAATAATAATTTTATTTTATAAACTGCCCCTTCTCCTTAATTAAATATATAAAATATTTAAGTCTCATATCTTAAATAATTTTATATATTCATCAAAACACTTAAAAAATCCAAAAAATCTATTTTTATATGTTTTCCAACATATAAAAATTTCAAACCCAAATAATCTTTATTTTAGCCGTAATTAATTTATAACCCAATAAATCATTTTCTTCATTAGAAAACTGATATGAAATCCATATAAACTCAGAAAATTATGAAAATTGAAACCCATCTCTAAAATCATGTTTTCTGTAACATAAATTTTTTCCATTACATTTAAAAATCATTTCATCTTGGTTTTAACCTAAACCGTATATATCTACCTTTCAAACAACCTTGTTTAACCCATATATAAATCATGAACAAGCATATCATTATTCAGTATATCACAAAACAGATTTATCCTTAAATTGGAAATCATATGATGTTAAAATCAAAATAGAGATGTAGAAATTATTATTCACCTTAGATTGGATAAGGAAATTGAAATATGATTGAGATTGATTCCTTCTATCTCGAATCCTAAGCTTTAAGTTGATTTTCTCTTCTCTTCTTCCTAATGGCCGGCCTTGCTTGCTTCTTACATTTAAATTTTTGTTTGAGATAAAAATGAGCATGTAGGACTAAGAAATATAGTATAAGGGTAGGAAATGTAGGTGGATATTTACCCTGATGCCCTTATGTTTGATTTCCTAACCATTTATATAAGTTCATTATAAGTATAACATCTACAATATTTCCATTAATTTGAATTAAATTCCCATCTTTATATTATGCCTATTATTACGCTATAAACTAGTTACTATTGTTTGCCTTTCATTCACTTGCCGTATTCTCATTCCCATTATTGTAACCTTTATTTATACAACACTTACATTTATTTACTTATTGTCAATTTAATTCCCCAGTGCAACAATTTACACTATTTCATTTTATTTATTTTTTTCCAATGCAATTGTCAAAAATTAGTTTTTTATAACAATTGCTACAATTCATTCTAAAACATTTACTACATTATAAGTCATAAAAAATTTATTTCTTTCTAAAATTTAATTACAAAATTATTATAATTCAAAAAAATTAATTATCGAAATTTACGGGTCGTTACACTCTCCCCCACTCAAAACTTTTCGTCCCCGAAAAGGAAAAAGAGGGAAAAGAAGAATTAAGAAGTCAATATATCTTATTTAAAATATTAAATTTATAAACAAATAAATTTACAAAATCAATTAATTTAAATAAAATATATCAATTTATAACCATTAAATCTTTTTATACTCAAATTAGTGAAGTTTGGAAACATTTACTAAAATATTCTAAGTCCAAAATTTTCAGAAAATTTCGGCAGAGTCTCCTTTATACGAAGAGGCTTGGGAGAAAATATAATATCAAAATATAACAATATATAACATATATTTTCCAAAATGATATATCCCAACCCGGGAAAAATAATATAATAACGCTACAAATCGTAATCCGAAAACGTACCTATTTGTCGGGCAAACAACGCTTAAACTATGAAACCAAAAGCAGTACCAATTGCTTCCATAACATGTATTTCACGTATATAATCCAAAAAGGTTAACAATTATATAAATCAAATATTTAAAGTTGTTTCAAATAACAACAAACAATCAATATACCAACCATCACTTGCAACAAACAAACAACCATCCCATAAATCAACACAAATCAATTACCCATTCATATCAAACAATACAAATGGTTGTTCGGGTTCAAAACTATAAATTATACGGAATGAAAAATAAACTACTAAGTGTACCCTTTTACTCAACAGTCTTAGGCGAAACTAAATAGATTATTCATACATCTAAACAAATTTATAGTATCCTTGCCCAAACAACCATAGACCAAACAAACAACAATCTCAAACAATAGATTAAGTTTATTCTTATTACATTTGTCGTTTGATTTCTTTTTTTTCATTCATATAATGGTTTGTCTTTCTAATTTACATTTATTTCTTACAATTTTATTTAGAAATAACTTCAACTTTTTTTACTTAAGTTTAAAATTTCTTACCTACAATACCTGCCTTCTATTATATTCAATTAGTATTATTTCAATTGTACTTAAGTTTATAACAACTACAACACCAAATTCTTATTTATTAAAGAATTTCATTAATTACTTTCATTATCTCAAGTTTATTACTTGTATAATATCTATTGTGTTTCTTATTAACATTTCAACTTTTTACATCTTTTGGTAAGTTATATATATGCCTTTAAGAATGTAATTTAAATCATACAAGTTTATCTTATTTCTTTTAATTAACTAAATGTTCAATAATTACTTTTCATTTATAAGAATACAATTTCAACCATCTTTTAATCTCATTTATAACTTAGCATTAAATTTCTTATTTTAATTAGAGGTTCCAATTATTTATTAGTTACATTCAATTCCACTACAATAATTGCAACTACTAATTAACGGAAACTTAAGAACTAGATATCGGGTTAATTTCAAATCATTTAAAATAATAGATAAGTGTATATACTTACAACTTATATATCTAATTATATTTAAAACAATTTAAAATTTATCTTTGTTTATCAAAATAAGTCCGTAATAAAACTACTACAGTGGCCTTCCCACTTCGAAACTCGAAATCGAACGTCGACGATGCGTGCACTCATCACCGAAATTATTTTCCAGCGACAGAGAGGGGAGTACATAACTTATTTCTTTTCAAAGTTTCTTTAAAACAATTCTTTCAAATTATATTGAAATATTTGTATTAGAAAATACTTCTAAAATATTATTATTATATTCTCATAACCATTTGAAAGAAATTTTCAAAATCCCAGGACTTAAGTTCTAAAATTTCCAGTTTTCATTTATTTAATTTTAATCTTATTTCAACTATTATTTATAAATTTCATTCCCTAACAACCAATATATACCTTATTTATAAAAATTTATTTTATATATAGAAAATATAATGGGCAAAATTATTTCATTCACCTATATTCAAAACAAATATTTTGTCGGTCTGTCCTATTAAGTGTTTAAAAATCCCTATTGATGTCATAGCGTCCCATGCATCAACCAGAATTTATAAATACAAAACGGAACAAATTAACACAATATTAAAACCTTTTTTATAACACTAACAAATACGCTCTCTCATATATACACTCAGCGACTCATCATAGGGTATTACTACCCTATTAAAAAGAGTCAGACCCCACAAAGCTAAGGTTTATCGCTAAACCAAAGCTCTCATACCGGATGTAACGTCCCGCCTTTCCACACGCTTTAAATCGACGATAAACCACACACGTCAGACTTAAACCATACAGAAGGGCGGATTATTATAGGGTAAATAAGAAAAAGTAGAGAAAGGAAAAACAAAATAGAATCTTACAGCGGAACGATAAAATATAATACTCAAATATACAGTTATGAAGCTGTTTTTACAAAATATTTGATTATACTTATACAATACATATCAGAGTTGCACATACCAGAGAATAATAGATAACAATGCAGCGGAATAAAATGGTGTGGTGGAATAATATAATAGATAGTAATAAATCTTCGTCTTCGTCCTCCAGAATACGGTCTTCCAAATCCTGAAATGCTCAGGCTGACCCGAGCAAATTGAAAAGAAAAAACACTCGAGTCAGAACTAAAAGATCTTATGTAAGTTAAATCAACAGGAATAAATATGAGTGGAACGGCTTCAGAGATGTTTACGGGATTTGACATCTCCTATCCAGTGTCTAACATGAGTGCAGTAACTTAAGAGATGCTCGGGATTCACATCTCCTAAGGACCCGTTAAACTATTTACTATGTAGTAATATTTCGCTATTATAATAATGTCTATGGTAAAATAAACTTACTTTGAAATAGCATTAAGGCTTTACATTTTCCACCTTAACACATAAATAGTGCCAGTAGTCTATACAGTACCTGCATATCTCCTGATCGGGAGACTACGAAAAGATACTCCACAGGTGTGACATAAATCCAACTCGTACAAGGCCCGATAGGGCAGGTGACACGGCACAATTAGGCAATGCCAGGGTAGATATACCAAATTGCTATCCGGGATGGTGGTAATGCATGGCCGCAGCTACCGCCCATCTCGAGCCACACACCTGAATAAAAAAATTAAAAGTGGCCACCGAATCAATCCAAAAGTCAAAGTATAATATCGAAGGGATATGTCCGATCAAAGGTGCTACCTCATTGGCTCGAGAATCGCTCATGTTTTAGCCACCTTATGCCAACACACGGGAGTCGGGTCCACGTATTTACCTCAAAGGAAACGTCGCCACCATCCTACTTCATTCTGGAATCTCCACCGCGTACACGGTTATCAAAGTGGTTTTCGGAGTTGGCAGAGAGTATGACAACTTCCGATCCCGATCTCTTCAACAACCAAACGTCATTATAACACCGCAGTCTTTTCAAAATAGTTTATACTTTTAAAACCATAATATCATATCCATTTCAAAACCATATAAATAGGATATCATTTCCATTTAAAAGAACAAATCAATATGATATCATTTTATTTCAAAATATATCTTTTTCCAAAATCATCGTACTTTCAAATCTATATACCTTGAACCCCATAGCTTTGAAATATAACTTCGAATACTTAAATGGGTTAAATTATTAAATTGCTTTATATATTAAAATAGCTTTTTGAATTTCACAAATAAATTCCAAATACCGATTTGAACCTCCAATTAAACCATTTCAATTTCCATATAATTCAAAGTTTTAAATATTCCACCATTTCAAAACTATTTTTTGATAATTCCATGTATATCAAATTTAATTACTATTATTTAGATTTGAAATGTCTACTTAATAAATCCAATATAATTTAAGTAAAACTTTTAACTTCAACGACTGGATATCCTTTCAATTTATTTAACTTGATATATTCATTTAAATCCCTCTAAGCCAAACCAAGTTATAAGAATCCCACCCTATAAATCTCAATTTTATTTAAATTTCAAATCAAATTTATTCGAGTAAAATTATTAACCAATTTCATATTTTTCTTCCAACTTAAATTTTATTTAAGTCATTAAAACTCTATATATATATACAATATCTTTAACAGGCACACCCATATAATATAAAACAATCAAACTCCATGAATAAACTTATTTTTATTACACAAATTTATGCATAGCTTAAATTCAAGAATTTAACTATATATATAAAAGTAATATTTATATAATATCAAATTTTATTATTTATTAAATCGTATATTTCTCTCCAAAGCCATAGAAATCATTTCAAAATATTTATATATATAGACCGACGGTGTCTGCATATAATTTTCTATCCTATGGTCAAGTGATACAGATATTTATCATTTCAATCCGTAATTTAAAATAAAAAAAGGTTATATATCATTTCAAACCGTAATCCCGAATTAATAATGATAAAGCAATAAAGAACTTGCAGATTATGATGATATAAATAAACATCCATTCACCCATTATAAAATCATACATCCATCACAATCATCATCCAAAACAATCAATCAACTATCAATATATAACTGATAATATTTAACAGGTAATTAACTTGCAGTTATATTCAATATAAAATAAATAATGATTTAATTCAAATAAATGCCATTAACTGAGACGATGATTAAAGTACACTAAACAGTCATAAATAAATGCATAATCACAACAAAAATTAAATTTAACAAACATAAGAAATTATAGAAGTTGTGAGTGGGTTAAAACACCCACCTTTTAAATTTAAATTGAATTTAAATTCAATTCAAACCCAAAATTTGCACAGCCTCAGAATTTGTCCAAACCAGCGCCAAAATGTTCGGAATTCTAATGCGAACGTAGTAGAGAAACCCGCGCGTAAAACGGATCTCGCATGTGAAATTTATTCACGTTAGAACGTTAAAAAATTTCAATTTAAAATTAAGTAGCAGAAAAAGAAAAAAAAACAACCCTCACCTTTTGGGACACGTCACCATGTCCTCACCCAGTTCTCACGCACGCAAACACGTGCTCCCTCTCCCAAACCGTACTAAGACTTCGCATTCGAATAATGAACGAGCCGCCACCTGCTTCGGCCAAAACTGCACCGCCATCGCTGCCTATCTCCACGATCTGAACACCTCCCCGCGACCTCTAGCCAATGGCTCACCCACGGCTCGAGTTTCGTCACCTCCGGTCGAGATTTGAGCCGCCTCCGCCGCCCTTTTTCATGATCTAATCGAATTTTTGAGACTAATCTAGCCGTTGATTCAACTAGCTACCTATACCGATGCACTCCGCTCGAGAGTCTCTTTGACTCAGTATCCTTGATTCGTCGATCAGGCCAAGATGACTTCGACGCAATGGATGGCCGAAAATAGATCATCACTTTCTGCGAAAATCGAGCTTCAAATCGAAAAACGAATTATAGATCCGGGTTACGCTCTTCGAGAGCTATGATATATAATTTTTTTCAAATTTTTCTGAGGAGTTTGAAATTTTTGCTTTGGATTTGAATTTGATTTGTGTTTGGATTTAGAATTCGTTTGTCTGCCATTGAGGAGGAGAGATAGTTGAAATGTATGTTCGTACAAATGAGAAATAGAAGTAGGCTAGGGTTTATAACCGGGTATTTATAGGAAAGGTTGAATTAGAATAGATGGATTGGATTGATAAACGCGCTGAACAATATATGGCCCGAAAAGCCCGTTTCGACACCGGAACGAAATTGGGTCAACCCATATATTAAAATAGATGTTTTAAAATATTTAAAACGCGATGGAACAGGTTTCACGTCCAAATTCCATCGTATGAAGAAGTTATGCTAAAATCAATATTTTTCAAATTGATTTCGATTGATTTCAATTAAATCGATTTCAACGCGTTTCGCGTTCGTACGATCAAAGGACAGGTCCGATCGCTACAAAACTTGAAATCCTATAATAATTCACCATTACAGATTCAATGAAACTGGTTTCGTCGAAATCCGAGTCAGTGGCCAAAATGGCTATTTTTATATTAATTAAATAGATTAAAAAAATAAATTAATTAAGTCACTTTTCAATTTCAACTCTATAATTAACAAATTTCATCAAATTTAACTTTCTTAATCGTTTACACTAATTTAACCAAATTCAAATGTCAATTTAGAGTTGATTAATTTATCAATTTCAGCGTTAAATTTTCAATTTCATTATATTGACAAATTAAAATTAAATTCTCAATAATCCCATTGAATTAAATTTTCATTCTTATTATTCTATTCATTATTATCCAACGGATGAAATTAACATTTGTTTATGGTTTATTACATTATTATTCTCAAATTTCATCTTAATCTCCATTAACGCAATAAATTAAATTTCATTTATAATACATTCATTTATTAAAATTTGAGTTCCAATTAATTATAATAAATTCCAAATAACTTTGATTTGATTAGTTTCAATCTTTATACTAAGTCCATTATTACTCTATACCTAGTTCTCATTGTTTACCCTTCATTTACTTAACATTTAGATGAACCTGATTTCCAATAAATTAATTGACCAATAAATTAGGTAATTTATAATAATTGTTATACTATGAATGGAATTAACGTTAATTTCAAATATCATCTCAATTTACATTAAGATAATATTTAATTACCTTTAAATGAAATTTATTTCCCATGCACTAATATATGCCTATTTACATCTTAATTTGAATAAATATTACATTTCTAAATGTGTACTTCTATCAAATGTACACATTAATCAAGGGTTAAAGCCAATTAATGAATTTACCTTAATTCCATTCTTATACCAATTTATTACTTATACATACATTAGTTTCTATGTAATTTATACATTCACACTTCCGTTGTTTTATTAATTATCATTAAGGTAACGTATATTATTAGCAACAAACATTATAATTACTTATCTACATTGATTGTATAAATTTCAATTTATTACGTGTTACTTCATTGGTTAATATAACTTTGAATTCATTCAATCACCACTAATTAAGTCAATCACTGCAATTGCTTTCAAAGTAAATTTTTATGAACTAAACAAATAGGTAACTTATACAATTGTAACCATTAGAAATTTAATTAACTTTATATTTATTACTTTCAAACAAATAATATGATTACTTACAGAACATTGACTTTTATTCAATTACCATTTATTGAAATTCAAATTCATTAATTAATTGAATGCTTACATTTATTTCCATATATCCAATTTATAGCTAAGTGTAACATGTACAATATTTCCATTAATTTGAATTAATTTCCCATCTTTATATTATGCCTTTTATTACGCTATAAATTGGTTACTATTGTTTGCCTTTCATTTACTTGCCATATTCTCATTCCTATTATTGTAACCTTTATTTATACAACACTTATATTAATTTGCTTATTGTCAATTTAATTCCCAAGTGCAACAATTTACACTATTTCATTTTATTTATTATTTTCCAATTCAATTGTCAAAAATTAGTTTTTTTATAACCATTGCTACAATTCATTCTAAACATTTACTTTATTATAAATCATAAAAAAATTATTTCTTTCTAAAATTTATTTACAAAATTCTTATAATTCAACAAATTACTTATCGAAATTTATGGGTCATTACATGATTAATCATACTTTATTCAATGAAGTTCAACTACTTCTTATCGATACATCATTATGTATCATAAGAAGGAGTGACCTTTGAGGTTGAATCTTTATTCATTTAGGTACATTCGAAACTCTTTCCAATATACTCACATATTCTATTAAATCAAATCATTTTATTTTTTAATGCACACTATTTTATTTACTTCCTTTTTATACTCTATGAGCTTATTGTAGACATACTACATGGATGTCAAATACACATGTCCATGACGGCAATAATTCATCGGCAAATATAAAAAAGTATATGGAATCATTTTAGTATTAATAGACCTAAGATTGCATACATCAATATATATCAATTCGAAGAGTTCATCAAATCTTATGACACTCCTACGGAATGAGTGTGTTGCCATTAATTATCTCGGACACAATTCTCTAGTTCCTTATGATTCATAATCATATAATCAAATAATTATTTCTTAGAACTACGGCTTAATCTATAATTCCAAAATAATTATACGTAAATTTAGATACTTATGTATTCCCCAATACATCACAAATACCACTATTATAGTTTAATTTATAATGAATCTTCATAATATTAATATTAAAATATGACTATATCTATTTTACCTTCAACATTGAAAAATTATTATTATTTCATAAATAACATTTGGTACGTTTCATGAAAATAATTTTCGTTGTTTGATACGTTTAATAAGTGCAATATGGCATGCTCCTACTATTTTTGCCATTATTATAATAGCATATGAAATAGAAAGCTTTATTCTACCACTTAATATAGGCTATTTATTTTATTCACTGTAATCGGTTTACACTCAGATCAAGTATCTTAAATTCAAACAAACAAATCTAATAGAAAATAATTTTCTGTTTAAAGTACATTTTGGAATAGAAATCTGATTTCCTAATCCAATGTTAAGTATTAAGTGTTATTTCACAATTCTCGTTTTAGGCGTTTATTTATGAAACAGAAGGGACCTTTTGCTTTCTTCATCCCAGCCATGCCTTACGTGACATCCATTCTGATACATTAGATTTTCTTTCTAAATGGTTGAACCATTAGAGGAAATCTTTACTAAATATCACAACAAACTCTTTACAAAAGCGCATTTGGTCATCCTTAACTTTTAAGAATATCAAATAAATTACACTTTACATAAACTGATCAAGCTGACATTTCGGTAATCGAGTTCTTAGATCTATCTTATAGCATTTGGTCTAGTGTTACATTTAACACAATAAGATTATTACTGCAATTAATCATATTAAATACACAATCTCACACTATGGTTACTTGGTTAGTTCAATGAACTAATTTCATCACGATTTCATACATTAAGAATTGTGATCGTTCACCGTATAACATTTATATGTGATCGCATATGGATCAAACATCCATATTCTTGTATTTCTTTTAGAGTTCGAAACTTATTGAAGATAACACTACGTCTTGGGTAAGTAAACTCGTAAACGACTAAGTTACAATATTTAGTGTTTGGATAATTATGTGCTTGCATGGATCAACATGCAAAATTTATCGGTATGTTTATTTTATATTTCTTTGTTAATATTAAACTCAGTTCCTTTATATATTAGCATTTTATTGATTATATTTAATGCAAAAACTTATCAAATTAGATTATTTTAATTATACATAGCAAATGTTCTTATAATATTAGAAAGATTAAATGTTGCTATTTCATTTTTCTAATAAGACTCCTATTAGTCTTTTATGCTTTTCCAAACCCCAATATGAAACATAAAAGTCTTTTGACTTCACCAATAGGTGTTAGGACTCGTCTGTCTTGGGATCTAACACTGAGTTTTCTCAACAAGCCATAGGCTCATAAATGATAGATAACTCCTTATAGTTTGTATCAACCCATGGTTCCTTGCCCTAATCTCATTTCAACCTTGAGATTGCTAAACAAATTGAAATAAATTATTTAATTTTACATACCATTTCATGACAGCCTAAGTATGGTACTTGAGCTTGCTCAACATAGTTATCTTGCCTCGTTTAGGTAATATATTAATAATACTACACACTACATCTCTAGCTTTAGTTTGCTCAACAACCAAAGAGTATGTAAGTAATTTATTAATATATAAATGGTAAAGGATAGCACTTATGTTAAAGGTTCATAATCTTTAACATATTTAATTGAGTGATATCAACTTGTGGAATAATGTATGTCTTATGAAATACCCTCGTGATTCAAGCACCGGACACATCAGAAATCATGGTATATGTATTATGTGCATGTATTTATTCTTTGAGTCTATTTTGGTTTCATACCATTCCATCTTTAATTTACCCATTTGTATTATATAAGTTTCAATTATCATATAACTTTCATATTTTAATTAACTTATATAATAATCTTATATATCACATTATATTAGTTAATTTTTATTTGATTAATTTTAGTTAATTAACTCTTTATTTAATTTTATATTGTTCAACCATAACATTTATATTGAAAATATATATACGCACACACTATAACCTTTATAGTTTACCACATATTCTTAATTAACATGTTAACCTTTAATTAATATATTTAATTAAAATTTTTAATTATATTATATTAATTGCAAAAATTTATTTGTATATACATACATGTATACATATGTTATCATAAACACTTTAAAATATATAGCATATATTAGTATATATATATATATATAATACATGTGTATAAGTATTAATTAATTAACATATATAATCAATTCATTTTATTAATCTTATTAATAAATTTTAAATTTCGAAATTATTATTTAAATATTTCCATACATTTTGAAAATATCATTATCTTTTCAAACATTATGAAAAACTTATTTTGTATTATAATATTTATAATAAACATGTTCTATTTTAAATTTAAAATTTAAAATATTTTATTTTGATTTTTCAATTTTTTTTGAAAATTATCCCATTTCCCAATTCAAATTATTTCTTTCTATTAGGGGTAACCTTTGGGCTCACTTCACCTTTTAGGCTAGGTCGGTAACCAGGTAAGATAGGGTACTTGATTACCCAATTGCAATTCTAAACATTACCTTTATAGACACTATACTAAGTGAGAAAGCTTAATTAGTTAGCCCTAACATGAATTTAGACCCAGTAGGCTATTGTGCTCTGATACCATTGTTGGTCCAACCCTAATTCCTTTGGAGTGACACAGCGAGATACCTCACGAGCAAGTTTTACATGCAGTCTATCAACTAACACAACTATCACAGGATATGTACGGTTAATAGGTAATGCTTCATCGTATATCATAATGTGAGAACTGCATATCATGGTAATTGTAGGGATCTAATCTAGGACATCTAATATACCAAGTGAATGCCTCAACCAACCTCGCTCTGATACCATTGTTGCAACTAGGCAAGCACGTAGCAGAAGAAATAAGTGAATTTCAAAACAATTCCTATTTAGGATCTATTGGGCCTATGGAGTCTATGTAGATATTAGATCAATTCTAATAAAGTTTTAAATATAATCATATTTTAGTTAACTTTATTTAAAAAAATTGAATGTTTATATTTTAATCAATATGAGATGTTTATATAGAATGAAGTATATCAGATATACTATTATGTGTAAATGTGTATAAAATTACATGTTAAAATTAATTTAGAAAAGGAAACCTTTTGTTTCTCTCTCTTAATTTATACAGTTAATTAAGAGAAGATTTTGTCTAATTTAGAGAGAGAAATTGTTCATTTCTCTCTCTTTAATTGAATTGATTGACTTATTAAATAACATTATGACCAAATTTATACCAAACATAGATTGTTATATATGGAAATATACTCTGGTGTAAAATGTGTAAGTGAAGCACGGCAAAAAAGGGTAATAGTTAATACATACACATATAGATGTTGGGATTTGCATCTATAGTGTATATATTGCCCATTTATATACACAACGGTTGTCACAAAAATAATTTAAACTTATATCGGAATGTTTATGTACATATATATCAAAATTAACTTATGTATTAAATGAAATGAATAATTTAATGTTTGAATAGATTTGAAACAAAAAGGCCAAAATGAATGGGTAGCGGTATATTGAAGTGGCATTAAATGAAAGGTAAAAGGCATTTGAATGGCAATTAAGGAAATGTAAAGACAAAAATATTTTAGCCTTATTTTATTCTTTCCTTAACTTATTTTATAAACATTTTAAACTTGTATATGTGTGTGTTTGTGTATTTGTAACATAAAAGGTGGCCTAAACAATTTCATCATTATTTCAGATGCACAAACCATTTTAAAAAAATGTCATCGTTATTTTAGATGCACAAACCATATTAAATCATTTATAGACGATTTATGAGCTTGGTAACCATTTCGCTGGGCCTCCCGCCTTGATGATCATGATGTGCGTTGGGTTAAATCCATTTGTGTATTGCTTTTCCAAAAGGCAGGTTAACATTAATTAAATTAGTTAATTAATATACTTCATTAAATTAAGTATACAATAGAAAGAAAACACCTTTTATTTCAAGCAAGATAGGTTACCAAGTTAGATATATATAACATATTACATAATTGCCCCTAGGGCGTATCCCTAACTTTATTAGTTTCAAATCCATAAACTTCCAAAACACTGCTAGTTTCTTGACTTCACAAAGGAATTTCTACTCGAACTGGTCCCATGTCAAGTGAGTTTTATCCACTTCTGCCACAAGCAGCTCGTATTAGCTTCATGTAGTTTAGATATGTGACAGCTATGATTTACTGACACTCGATAGCTTCATGTAACCTTAACACATGACATTGACAGGTGGTAGCTTTATTGACATGTGATTGCTTCATATAACTTAGGTATGTCATAGCTTATATTTTGATATGTGATAGTATGCATTTTGAAAGTGAGACAGCATAAGTGATTAAAGTTCAATAGCTCTACTTCTATCATGTGATAGCATGATTTTTTAAGGTGCAATAGCAAAAAGCTTTTAGAAATAAGTTGCTTATTTTTCTGACACTCAATAGCTTTTAACTCTATATTGGGATATGTTTTACTTAAACAAAAATATAGTTTTTGGTTAGCTATTTTGACAAAGTTTTTAAAAGGAAAGAAAAGATATTTTAGTCCATTTTAAAGAGTTTAGGAACGAAATTATTACTTAAGTACGTGTGATTTTTTTGTATGAAATGGTTATAATTTGAAAATATACTTATAATGCATGATTTTATTATATGTTCTATTTTGTATTTTGATTGGTCGATATTATGTATGTCAAATGTTGACATGCTCACTTATATGTTATATGTTATTACTTAATACAAGTGACCTTCGTTATTGGGAACTGATGAGCAATTAGGGTTGTTCCAGTAATAGGTATGGTCAGACTTAAATTTTTGAGTGAGTAGAATTAGATCTAAAAGATCAGGAAGGTTAAATTATGTTAGGACGCCCTGGACCGATAAAAAACATGACTCATTGATGTTTTAAAACCAGATTTAATGGTGGTGACTGGGATAAAGTCATGCCCTATACTCTAACTATTAATCCCCTAGTTGGTCATGGCTGCAATTCCATTACGTAGGGTTTTACCGATGGACGGGCTAAAATTTCGGAGTTATGTAATAAAGCGAACTCGCAGCAGTTGCACTCATTATCATTTTTCTTCCGTAACAAGAGTATCTTGGTACTCTTATGGGAAGAAAAGTTGTTATTATTTCCTCATGTTAAACAGAAGATTTTGGATTACTATTTTTTTTTTTGCTTGAGTTAGCCCGACAGGTTTTTCATTGGCTTGTGAAAAATAATATAGGTTCATAATGACCATGGAAAAGCTATGCCGTTGAATGGACTATTTATTGTGATTGGGAAATTTTAGGAACGTGCAACCTTTTGTCCCTAGTGAATGATGAACTTTTCATGTTGACCCATTTATGCATGATATAAATATGATGTTATGATTGTGTACTAGTATTTTGGTCGCAAAATCTGTTATGATTGATATATTATTTGATAAAATAGTTGTGAAGGGAAACCCATTTCATGCTTCAGTGGCATATTCTTACTTGTTATTATTTTGATTCGAGATGTTATAATACTATTCGCACCATACTTTTTGTTTGACCAGAAGTTTTTGATTTCCTCCTAAGCTCTTAAGCACTTAATTGAAATTGGGTAGGCTAAGAGTAGGGCTTTCATGTTAGATGAATAAGCTTCTGGAGAAGTGCAGGAGGTAAGCTACTATTATGGTTTATTTTCGCTATGTAGTTTTAACTGCTTTTATTGTTGTTAATTACATGTAATAATGAGGTTTATAACCGTCTAGGTAGTTAGACTTTGATCATCCAAGTGGGATCTTCATATGTCGCTCTTCGAGTATATAATTGTATTTATTTTATCAAAATGATGGAATCATGGGTTATGCAATGAAATGTAATCCAATGTAATGACTTTACAAATGAATGGATGAAGATGTTTCTTTAAATTCATAAATTCTTATGCTCTTGATGTTAATGATATTATAATTGATCTCATTTTGTCATTGGGAAATAATGCTAAAGATGATTGCACATCGACAATATCTATTTTCGAGCCTCAAAATAGGGAATACTACAACTTGATATCAAAGCATAGGCTTACATAAAATTTAAAAATATGTAGAAAACATAAACCGAATGAAATAGAAAGAATAAAATAGGGAATGGTATGGCGTTTTAATAATGCACTTGTTATTTGATATACATATACGTACACATACATACATATACATACATATACATATACATATACATATACATACATATATATACATATATATATATATATATATATATATATATATATAAATATATGGGTTCATATATCTTTCTATACTTTCCTCTTTGTATTAAACCATTCTTTTATATTTTATGAAAACTCGTACAAATTGATGTAAAAGATGGAAGGCTTGACTTGGGATGTGAAAGAACCACAACTAATGAAAATGTCCGACCTAGTGCTAGAAATGTTAATCGAATTACAATTGCTAATACTAATGTGGATGTTGGAACTGCACCAATTATTGTAGTAACAATATATCAGTTCTTTGTGAACCTGATGTGAGCTGGAGCGACGGTTGGCTTGATCAAAGAAGGTCGTATATAAGAGCAGGGAATACTATTGAAGTGGATAACAGAACCACGGGCTCCCAAGGTAAGAAATGAAAGTTCTTTAATCAAAAGGGAGCTAAGATGGGTAGTATTTATAAGATTTGGGCCAAAAAGGTACTTTGCTAATGACTATCGCTCTTGCAATAACAGGAAGAGTGATTATAAGAAAGGAGTGTAATACTATAATGTTAAAAAGATGGAGCATTTGAAATAGGAATGATAGAATTGGTCAAAGCTCAAAAAGGGAAGATTGACACTTAGGATTCCATAACTATTGGATCGACTATTAAAGGGAAAGGAAAGACTATAATGTGAGGTATACTTTCAATACATGCATACCTGTTAAAGTATTGTTTAATACTGGGGCATCACAATATTTTATGGCTAAATGTTTGGTAGATAAGTTAAATCTAGAACCAACATAACTTATTACTTCATTGAGGGTTACAAATCTAATAGGTGGCTATGTAACTATTGGATATTTTGTCTGCAATTTTCATGTATTTGATTTTGTGGGCTTTGGGATAATTTTGGGTATGGAATTTTTAAGTTGATATAATGTTAGGATATTTTTCCGAGACCAAGTAATATTCTTAAGACAGCCTGAGTGCCACAATCATATTACATACTCATTATAAGAATTGTGTTTTGATTTATGTGCTATGTTGGGTGGTATGGAAGGCAAGGAGAGAAATAAATCGGTTTTTGAAGAAATAGAATATGCATACGTTTTTAAGCTGGTTATGGGATTACAATCGAAATGTTTTAAGCCAGTTATGGGATTGCCATCGAAACGTGCCATCAAATTTCAAATAGATAAAACCATAAGTATATCACCTAATAAAACGATACTTACTGAGATGAAGGAATTCAAGGTGAAGCTGGTGGATTTGGGAGAAAAGAACTTTATTAAAGAAAGCAGTTTATCTTAAGGAGCTATAACGGTATTCCTAAAGAAACCGGATGGGTCGTTGAGATTGTGTATTAGTTATAGAAAGCTGAATGGGAAAATGATAAAGAATCGATGTCCTTTGCGTAGAATAGATTATTTTTTCGATCAATTGAGTGGAGCCAAGGTGTTCTCATAATTGGACATAGTGATGGATTTCCACCAGTTAAGAATGGCCAAGGAAAGTATACCTTTGACAGTTTTTCAAACAAGATGTTATTTATATGAACGGTTAGTCATGCCCATTTGACTGACCAACATGCATGCTTTTTTTGCAGATTTAATGAACTGAATCTTCTAGGAGAATTTGGACAGATTCATGTTGGTATTTACATATGATTCTTTAATGTATTCTAAGAATGAAAGATATCATGATGTTTGCCTTAAAATAGCATTAGATACCACTAAGGCAGCATCAGCTGAAGGTGTAGCTTTCAAAATGCCATTTTTGGGAAAGATAATTCAAGTTTCTTGGATATGTAGTTTTGGAGAATGGATTATCCACGGATCCATCGGATATCGAAGATATTAATAGTCGGAAAAAAATCGCAACCATAACTTAGATTAGAAGTTTCTTAGCGTTGGCTAGTTACTATCAGTAATTTATTAAAGATTTCTCCCGTATAATCGCACCGATTACTAAACCAACAAGGAAGAATGTGAAGTTTATTTGGACCAATATATGTGAAGAAGCATTTCGGAAGCTAAAACATTTATTAACTAATATGCCTATCTTAGTTGTTTCATATAGGAATCAAGATTTGGTGGTGTATATCAATGCATGTGGAATTGGGTTAGGGCATGTATTGATGTAGAGAGGTAGAGTCTTTGCCTTTGTTTCTCGATGGCTGTGACTGGATGAGGTTTGATATCCTACTCATGATTTGAAGTTGGTGGTGGTGATCTTTGCATTGAATGTGTCAGGACGCTATCTTTTGGAAGATCGATTCGAACTGTTTATGGCTCATAAATTCCTAAAGTATTTATTCACTCAAAGGGAGTTGAATATGAGGCAATAAAGATGGCTGGAGCTTCAGTAATGGAATCCTAAAGAGAGGACTTAGCCTATATCTTCCCTCTTTCTCTTCCTGCTATCGATAGAGGGAAGAGGCAACCGCTTGAGACTAGCGGCAAGCTCAATGATCTCTCAGTCTTCGGCAGGTACCTTGGTTGGTGGGGGTGCAGTAGTCATGGTAGCGGAGTCGAAGATGTCGAAATTAAGCTAGTGAGCCATGTAAACAACAGAAAGCCATGTTTAAATCAAGTACAAAATAAATGTAGCAATCCGCCTTTTTGACCACAAAATTCGACACTAATACATCAAAAATATTCACGTGTCAAACATCTAAGTGGCAGAAAGATAGATCATTGGGGTGAAAGAAAGAAAAGATGGAAAAGAACCTCACACGTGACGAGTAACATATAATATACAAAATAATCTTTATAAAGAAAAACTGAACTTTAATATACATACATTAATCAGAGTACAACACTAACATATCATTAGCCTGGACAGTTATAACAACATGTCCTTACAACTTGCAGACGAATACAGAACAACAACAATGCAACGGAAGTAAAGAAAAATATGGGAGTACGTCTTGGAGGATCCAGTCATCTTTTGAAAGCTTCAAAATGTCCAACCGAATCTAGAAAATATGCTCGGGCTGACCCAAACATTATAGGAAAACAACGCCTGGGTCAGTCTGGTAAAACCAACGTGAGAAACACAATCAAATGGATTACTATATGTTATAAAACCTTTTGAAATAAAGGTATCTCGTAAGACCACGCCGTACAAAAAAACGGATGGGTTTTTACCTTACGATAACTTGTAGCGACCCGCCTTTCTATCACCAGAAAGACGCATCATTACTTAAGAAATAAAGGGATAGAAGAAGAAAAGAAAGAGAAGAAAGAACAACAACACATCAGAATCTCACAGCGGAACGAATGAAATATAATATATAACATATATATAGTATCATATACATCAAAGTACATAATTATACATCTCAATTTAGACAGTTATAACATTTCTGTCTAATGTACAATACCAGAACATCCATACAGAATAACATCACAATAGAAACTCTATCTATATATCTACACGCTGAAGCTTCCTGCTCCAAAGCTCCTCCAGAATTCGTCAAGGATACCTGAATCACTTGACTACTCATACATAATATGAGTACCCAAGAGTTTAATAAAACAGAAAATAAACACTTGGGTTAGACATGGGTCTGGTGTAAGTAAATGGTTTAAAGTTACTTAACTTTAGAAAATCCTTTGAAAAGAAAGGGTATCACGTAAGACTTCCCACACATAAACATGGAAAAGTTTTTACCTTACGCTAACCAAAACATTTGATAGGAAATCCAGTGATATTATAATAGTGTCTAGGGTTTTCAAGTAAATAAGAAATTGCCAAAATTGTTACATTCATTAAATTCCAGCTACTAGCCACAAAAGTGGGTAATACAATCAAAACCGTAGGGGCACGTAGGAAGAATGGGTTTCCAACAATGGCAGGGCTACTAGGGTACCGCCCATCACGGTACATGGCCTAGATCACCGTACCGAGGAGCCACCCTAACTCCCCTGCAACACAAGGAGGGGACCATTCCTTACTGAATAGTCCCGAACAAGACAACCCCACAGTTGGCTGTAGATCCAATGCCCACACAGCCGAAATAAAAAGGGACATCTAGACAGGGGTAAATCTCGTCCTACTTGGGCATGACCTACTTAACCTTGCCGCACCTCCCCTGTTTTAGCCATTCCCGGTTGATGAGGCTTGAGGCTGCGATTACCTTTATAGGACACATCTATCTTAGAATGCTCATCGTCCACCTGACGATGTTTTGAAAGCATTCAATCCATACAAGTCCGTTCCGGGTTCGAATGGAACCAAAGACACTATCTCATTACACTCATTTTGGAATCGCCATCAGGATTAACGACAATAGCCCTTGCACTCTGAATCTTCATCTCGAAACTGAAAGTACTATCTTCGTTAAACTCATTCTGGAATCACCCTCGGTGTTATAACGATACATAGTTCTTACACTTTGAGTCTTCACTTTACTTCACTTGGATTTTCGACCTAACGTTAATTTGGATTGATGTGGTTTTCGGATATAAAACCCGATCCCGGTCTCACCGAATCCAAAATGCCATTTTAATGTCCAAGTTATACTTAAGGGTTTAAACAGCAGATATTAAGAATATCACTTACATAAATGGATGATCCATAACACACAGATAGATAATTCACTATTATCAAATTCATCCTCACATATCACAAAGTAGCATATATATCACATCTCAGATATATATCACATTAATATCATTACATATCAACTAATGACATACAATATCATCCAATATCATTAACTCATCCAATGATATTTATCATCCAATCATTAATCATCCATAAACAAGTTTGGACCACTCTTAACTAATTTAATCAATTCTTAATTAAATTAATTCCTTACTTAGTCACTTTGATTATCATCAATCCAACTTATTATTCATTAATTAATTACCAATTGATTAATTAAACATCACTTAATTATCTACTTTAATTAATCCCTCTTGATTAATTATCTCTTAATTACTTTTAAGAAATTATTCCTTAATTACAATTTTAATTAATCATCTTGATTAATTACTTCTTAATTATACCAAGTAATTATCTCTTAATTACCCTTTAATTAATCATCCTTGATTATTATTATTTAATTACCCTAAGGAATTATCTCTTAATTATCTTTTCAATTAATCATACCTGATTAATCACCTTTTAATAAATCACACTTGATTAATTACTTTTAATTAATCACATTTGATTATTTACTTTTAATTACATTTAGTAATCAAAACTTAATTATACATTAATTATCCTTTAATTATTAATTAACAATTAATTATTTAATTGATAATCACTTCCATTAATCAAATCCTTTCTAATTACTTATTTTAACAAGTAATTAATCACTTTATTAATTACTCTTAATTATTAATTAATTTTTCCTTGATTAATTAATTCAAACCTTTAATTAATTATATTAATTAATTCTTTAATTCAATTACTAAGTGATTAACCCTCAATCACTTCTACCCAATTAATTTCATAAAGTAATGAACCTTTAATTACTTTATTAAATAATTTCCTTTTACTTAATTACCTCCAGTAATTATTCCTTAATTACTTCACCAAGCAATTTCACTTAATCAATCTAAATCATAAGTGATTATCTTTAATTAATCACTAATTTAATTTCTTAATTAATTATTTAACTAATCATTTAAGTTTTATTAAATAATTTCCTTAACTTCTTATATTCAAAAAAAAATCCTTAATTAAGAAAATCATTATCTTAATTAAATTATTAATATTATTCAATAACTCTTTGATTATTAATAATAATTGAATTAACTTAATTATCTTCATACATTTGTTTATCTTTAAAATTTTAAATTACTTAAGATAATCTTTTTCTAATTGATTACTAAATCTTAATCATTAATATTTATTTAAAATATAACATTTTTAGAAGTCAATTATAATTAAAACAATTTAAACGTTCAAATTAAACTTTTAAATCTTTAAAGCTTTCCAAAGCTATTTAATAAAATTTAATACAAACCTTATTATTGAAAATCCACCTATTTTATTTTTAAGAACTTTATATTTCAATATATATAAACTTGTTTAAAACATAACTTTTGAAACAAATTAGTTTTATAAGTAAGAACTTGTTATACTTTGTTTTAAAACTTGAATCATTTACAAATCAATTTTCTTGTTAATTTTTTTTTAAAAACGATAGCTGTTAAATACTTAAAACTTAAACACAAAACCTTCTCAACACAGCAACATCGAGCAAAACATCCAATACTCGAATGAAAAATCGAGTAATCCACCTGATCTCCCTGATGCTAACACGAGACTCTTCCCCCACTACTCCTGCTTCGAGAAACAACACGACATTACCAAAGTAAACTTCGAGCTCTCATCTTCTTCTTCCAAACCCAATATTCCAGATGCACAATCGTGCACATCCACGGGCACAACCTCCCTGGCCAACAACGAACTATGCTCTGGCCTCCGATACGTCGCACTCGACCATGGCAACCCCTCGCGACACCCAGAGATCACAATTCGATCGAGCACCAAAAATTGACCCCAAACCCAAAACTGCCTGAACCATAACCATCAGAAATCAATCGTCGCCGAAGATCCACCACTCGAGACACCACGCCATCCTCTCCAAAGCTACGTCGCGACCTCTAGAACTCACGATACTGCATGCGATCGCCTCCGATTTCCCCTCGTCGCCGCGAAATCACAAAGAACCTCGACGACTAACACATGGTATTAAACCCTACTCCATCAATTATTGGCCATCTCGATCCACTATAAATTTCCAAAACATTTTTCTGATGATCATTGTCTTCTCCCTGACCTTCAGGCTCAACCTCGTTGCTCAGTTCGTCGTTGATCAATGGAATTCGACGAAAACAGTCGATCCATACAACTCAAGAAACCCGATAAATTATCCAACTAAAAAATGAAATAGTCACACTAAAATTCATGATTTCCTATTATTATTTCAATCATGCAATCAAAACTAAAAATTGAATTCATAAATTTTTTTGACCCAATTTGATTTTTACTGTAAATTTGAAAATTTCAATCCAATTTTTCACTTTAAATACCTGTAATTATTTTTAAAAGTGATGTTACATGATTTCAAACAACTTTTATTTACAAACAAAAAACTAATGATGATTCAATACTGAGATATTGAATTTTTTAAGAAATCAAGCCTGTAAAAAAACACAGCAGAATCTATATTATGTTCATACAGTCTTTCATCACTTACACACATACATGCACTCATTTAAATCCAAGAATTCAGGAAAACATATGATTTTCATACATATGAGAAAGAGGAAATCAAGGTTTTAAAACTGTTTTTAAAATCTTAGTTTACTCACCTCAAAGAACAGAGAGCAGATGTTTGTTTTCCTGGCTTTTGAATTTTATTAGCTCTTGAATTTCTTCTGCATGTTGAAATAAATCTAGCTGCTGTTGATTCTGAATTGCTTATTGAAGTTTTACATCTTGTTGCTTGATTGCATTTGAAAATCTTGCCTTGATGTTGTAATTTTCCTGCCTATCTTCTTTGATCTTAGATTCCAGATTTTCTTCTTCCTTCTTATTTTCAGATTTTACAGTATTTACTTCTTTCTTTTTTATCTTTGTTTTGTATTCATTCTGTTGAAATGAAGAAAAGGTTCAGCTGAAAGTAAAACTCTTCTTCTTATTTTACAATTTAATTTTAAATTAAATTATCAAGAAAATTGACATTGGTCTCTTATTGTTCTAATTAACTTACACCTAAGCATATATGTATTTATAAATGTCACTGACATGTATCAAAATGTTTACAAGTGTTTCTAATGCTTTATTAATGATTTACAAGCGTTACTTTCCTTATTTATAATTTATTTAAGTTATGAGTAAGTAATTATGTAATATTTATATGATTATAATGTGTTCTTATCTTTTTATAATTTAAGCTTTAGATTTTAGTAAATATAAAAGTGACTTCATGTAAACAATTATAAATTACTTATGCTTTTATCAAATTAAATGCATCATATGTTTATAAGCTTGAGAAATTATGTTAATTCTTAACATAAAAATTTTAAAACAAATTTATCTTATGTTAAAATTTTAAAAGGAAAGAATATTAAAAACAATTGAACTTTTTAAATTTAAATCTGATTTAAAACTCAAGTTTAAAATATATATACCTATATTAAATAAGAAAATATCCTTGTTATTAAAATTTAAATCTCAAATATCACTTTTAAAAGTATTAAGTCAAATTTAAAATTTCCAAATTACAAATTATATATATTAAAGTTTGAAAACTCTTTATTAAGTTCAAAACAATATTTTTTTCCATTTCTAACATATATACAAATATATACATTTCAAATGGAAAACATTTTTAATCATTATTTTTGATAATTACTATATTAATTTTTGAAACACAAATCCAAACCACAATATATATATATATATATATATATATATATATTCATATATATTACAATTTGAATATATATCTTCTATTACATTAAAGACTTCCTATATATAATATATATCTATATATATACATTACAAATAGAAGATATTTTGATTAGCCTTTGAAAAATAAATCTTACCAATTTTAAATTGCTAAAATAAATATTTTCAAATTAAAATATTATTAGTTTTCAAAAGAATTAAACTTGCCAATGTTGTTAAGAAAAATGTTAATAGATATTATCAAATTATTATTATTAGCATTTGAAAGAATTTTAACTTGTCAATTTGTAATGTAAAATGATCGAATCAATTTAATTATTAACAAAGATTATTAAATTGATATTGCTCAAAATCCTGGGTCGTCGTATTCCTCCCTCCTTAAAAGAATTTCGTGCCCGAAATTTAAAAGCAAAGATAATTTAATAACCCAGCAAAAGTCTTTAACTTCCAACAGCAATCACACAAATAAATTATACATTATCAATCATAGCAACCATAACAACCCATTCAAACAAACAATTTTAATTATCCAGAAAAAATTCTAGATAGAACTTCCTCATATTATCTAGAGTTTTCCAGGTACCTATACTGGAATACTCACTCTACAGAATCTTAAGTAACTACACTACTATAATCCAGAACTCCTCTCATCTGGATCTACAAATATGAACAAGATATCAGACTAAACTCAAGACCAGCTCAACTACCAGATCCTTCTAAATGGCCAATTTTATCACTCGTGATGAATCATACACATATTCCTCAGAGATACGTGAAATACAATGAATTCCAGCTATCCGAACTGGCAATTCAATCATGTAGATAAAAATCTAATCTCTAGAGAACACAGGAAAATCTCAAAATACTTTCGGAGCTAGCTCTCCAGTTTTACCCAATCTTATATCTCCTTTGATCGGATAAAACTAAAGCAATATCCAAATTCCAACTTCTCATTCCAAATCTCCTCAATTCTTAACTACATAACTCTTCTAATGCTCCTGAGTCACCTTCATCTTTCCTGATCAGCTTAACCTTGCTGATTGCTTCATGAACAAACTGGACCAAAATCAAACCAATTTTCAGATCCTACTCAACAAAATGACTCTCTCAAAAAATTTACCGAAATCCAAAACACAACTCTATTCCACAAGTATTAGTAGACTTCAAACCTACTTCTCTTATCTGGAATAGCCAAACACTTTTACTTGACAACCTTGCCTTCCAAATCCAGAATACTTGAATTTCCTGTAGAAATCCTTTAATCCAAAAAAACTGCAATTCCCGGTTGCCCCCATACTAGAATAACTGCTATCTCGCTTCCGCTGCACAACTCTGATCTGGAGTAGATGAGAATGCTATCGAAGAACTCAAGCATAAACTTTCTCCATACACTGTTTATTTGACTCATAAAATCTTAGTGACCATTCTACTTGTCAAAACATCCCAGTAGAATCTTTACTAGAAAACTAGATGATCAATCCCTTCTCAGGAATCCTGAGCTGCTTCACCAACCTCTTCTCGCTCTAAGAGTCATCCCTCTACATGGTTGAACCATCGATATTGCTCCAGGAATCCAAGTCGATAAGAAAATTCAACCTCCGATGCGGGTAAACTTTTGATTTCCTCTAAAACCTCTGGAAAATCTCTGACTACTTTAATAGCTTTCACCTCCACATGAGGTTCCTCAATCCCAAACCAAAGAATACTCAAAGATTCCCAAACTAATCGCAAGTCACTTTTGCGATCATACTCAGTACAGATTCCAAAGAATATCTTCACCAACTAGAACAGCTTTCCTAATCAAGATCAATCTTTTCAGAATGGATTATCTATCAGAAAAACTGACAGATCGCCTCCAACTAATACATCCTGCTCCAATGAGCCTCCAGAAGAAATGGATAAGCCTTCACTATCTGCTCGGTCTGCCGATAGTAGAATCCTAAAGTTTTCTAAATCATCGAAGAAACGGGTCCACGCTGTTGCTCCCAACTTCACTTACTGATACTGCTAAGCCAAAAGATCTTCCTTAACCAAAAGCTTCTTGAGACACAAAACTATCACCCAATTCCACTAAAAGATCCTTGAGACGGGTAGACATCTTCTCAAGAAACTCTGGCTCCAAACCAAACACCAACCACTTGTTCTTTTTAAGGAAAACAATGAGACCATGTCCGAAATGAGGTAACTCATCGACCTTAATCTCATACTTAACATATATAAGACTCCCTTACTTGAGATCCAGAAGATCCCTAAACATCCGAATCTTCCTTGCAGTAGGCATCACTGTTCCTTCGATACCATCTAAATCTGGTTCCAAAAGGAACATCTTCAGAACCATCTATGGATACTGCATCTCACCACACAGCTATTCCTTCCTGAAGTCGCCAAGATACCATCACATGCTTCTGCTCAGCTGACAGATTCAACTCTTGGAATTCCCGCTCACTCGAGAGAAAATCAACCTCACACCTCCAGAATATACACTAATCCTTGAAAAGACTTCTCTGGAATCAATGAAATCCTTTCACCAATCTACAAAGCTTATTCGAGACGGTATTAGATCTACAATCTCAACAGATACACCACCAACCACATCATACGAGCCTCTTCCATTAGTGGTAGTCGTGTTACACACACTCCTACCTTATCTACCTTTAAAACTTATGTTGGAAAATCCGAACAGATAACCCAAAAGATTAGGTGTGTGTGTGTGTGTATATATATATATATATATATATAAATTACAAGTACGCTCTCTCAAGAAAGAAGTCACTCAAAGCCTAGGTATTCACTCAACCTAGCGCTCTGATACCGACTGTAGCGACCCGCCTTTCAATCACCAGAAAGACACATCATTACTAAAGAAAGAAAGGGATAGAAGAAGAAAAGAAAGAGAAGAAAGAACAACAACACATCAGAATCTCATTGCGGAACGAATGAAATATAATATATAACATATATATAGTATCATATACATCAGAGTACACAACTATACATCTCAATTTAGACAGCTATAACATTTCTGTCTAATGTACAATACCAGAACATCCATACAGAATAACATCACAGCGGAAACTCTATCTATATATCTACACGCTGAAGCCTCCTACTCCAAAGCTCCTCCAGAATTCGTCAAGGATACCTGAATCACTTGACTACTCATACATAATATGAGTACCCAAGAGTTTAATAAAACAGAAAATAAACACTTGGGTCAGACATGGGTCTGGTGTGAGTAAACGGTTTAAAGTTGCTTAACTTTAGAAAATCTTTGAAAAGAAAGGGTATCACGTAAGACTTCCCACACATAAACATGGAAAAGTTTTTACCTTACGCTAACCAAAACATTTGGTAGGAAATCCAGTGATATTATAATAGTGTCTAGGGTTTTCAAGTAAATAAGAAATAGCCGAAATTGTTACATTCATTAAATTCCAGCTACTAGCCATAAAAGTGGGTAATACAATCAAAACCGTAGGAGCACGTAGGAAGAATGGGTTTCCAACAATGCGGGGCTACTGGGGTACCGCCCATCATAGTACGTGGCCTAGATCACCGTACCGAGGAGCCACCCTAACTCCCCTGCAACACAAGGCCGGGACCATTCCTTATTGAATAGTCCTGAACAAGACAACCCCGCAGTTGGCTGTAGATCCAACTGCCCACACAGCCGAAATAAAAAGGGACATCTAGACAGGGGTAAATCTCGTCCTACTTAGGCATGACCCACTTAACCTTGTTGAACCTCCCCTGTTTTAGCCATTCCCGGTTGATGAGGCTTGAGGCTGCGATTACCTTTATAGGACACATCTATCTTAGAATGCTCATCGTCCACCTGAAGATGTTTTGAAAGCATTCAATCCATACAAGTCCATTCCGGGTTCGAACGGAACCGAAGGCACTATCTCGTTACACTCATTTTGGATTCACCTTCAGAGTTAACGACAATAGCCCTTGCACTCTGAATCTTCATCTCGAAATTGAAATTACTATCTTCGTTAAACTCATTCTGGAATCACCCTCGGAATTATAACGATACATAGTTCTTACATGTAACGACCCGCTATTTTGGACTATTCGCATCCGCACATGTCAGACTTGAATAATTCAAAATACTGAATTGTTAATTTAAATTTGGCAAAACTGAACATATACAGTAAATAAATTATCACAGAATCACAGACACAGAGTAATAATATGCAGCGGAAGCAAAAGATAGTAGTTCATGAAGCTACTATATATGTAACAGAGTTAAATAGTTACAACAGAAGTCTCGAATACAATAGTCAAATACAAGAATCAGAATACATCACTGGAATCAAATGAATATCTGGAAGCTGGATAGATAGCTGGATCTCCAAGCGAAGCTCCAACTTCAAAGGTGAGTCTCGAAAGCTGAACCTCTCAGTCTGACCCGAGCGTAAAGCAAAACACGAAACACTCGAGTCGGGATTAACATTCTTATATCAATAAATCCAATTCAAGTAAAATAACATTTGAAATACAATAAATTAAAGGACGTTGGAATAACCATCCTTTAAGGATCCGTTAAACTATCTACATGTAGTAATATACGCTAAATAGATAATGTCTATCAGTAATATAAAATATCAAAATAGTGTTAAGGCGTTACCATTATCCCCCTTAACACATTTTATATAAATGTCATAGTCTATACAGCACTGTAAACTCCACCATAAACTAGTGAGATATCAGGGAGTACTCCATAGGTATAACACAAAACAAATTTGTAGTGGTCGCGTATATAGAGATACAAGTATGATAAGGCACATGAGGAAATACCCAAGGTAGTGAAACTACCGTTTGCCTGATCCGGACTGGTGAAAACGCATCGCCGCAGCGATCGCAACACCGCGAAACAACACTCCCAAAAGTACGAGGGTGCACCAATCAATAACAAGTAATGAGTAGTATTCGTAGAAGTGTGTTCGCTCGAGGTGGCTAACCCCATTTGGCCCGGCACGGCTCCTGTTTTAGTCATTTCAAATTTGACACAAGTGTCAAGGCTATCCGTTATCGTTCTCTTTCTTCAGTCATCACGTACATCATTCCAACCACTTCATTCTGAATCATCACTCCGCGTACAGTTATTAAAGTGGTTTTCGGTTTAGACAGAGAGTATGTCCATAACTGATTCCGGTTTCTTTAATAACTCTCATAATTATTACAACGATTGGTCGTTTAATAACTTTCAAAACCAAATCAAATTCAATTTCAATTAGAATTCATGAACCAACATTCCATTTGATTTTTTAAAATAATTTCCCATAATTTACGTTTCAAACTTCCAAATTACCATTTCAAAATATTATAATTCGATTTCAAATTTTATTTAAAACAATTCAAATATGGATTCAAGTTCGTATATAAGTTTCCTTTCGGAATTATTTAAATTAGCTTAATTTAACATTCAAATAAGTTTAAACTCATTTATCGATTTCATTCAATATTTATTAACTTAATTTATCATTCAAACCAATTTCCATTTAATTTCCAATTTATTAGATCAACTACTTACGTTCAACGTCATTATATCAAAACTAACAAATTTCATTAAATTAAATTCGTCAGATCAAATTCTTTGCATTCCAAGTCTTGCATTTATTTCAATAAAAAGCATTTTATTTCTTATTAAAGAAATTCAATTCCATTTATTTATTTACTTAGTTACAAATTTCAAACACCATTAATAAAGAAACTAACTTACACATATTCGAGAAGTTCAATTTCACTTATTAACTTATTTAATAATTTTCCAAACTTAATAAATAAAGAAACCCAATTTCATTTATTAACGAAGTTCAAATTCACTTAATCAAAAGTTCAACTTCTCTTATCAAAGAATTCAATTTTTATTCAATTATCAAATAATTCTTTCTTATTCAATTATTTATTTTTTTCAACTTAATTCATAATAATTTCAAAACTTAATAATTTCAAATTAATTATAAATTCAAACTTATTTATTAAGTCATTTCAACTTAATTCAATGAATAATTCCAAATTTTATTGTCGAATAATTTATTTTAAAACAACGTTCTTTCAATTTCAATAACTACTATGTTAATATTTTGTTTCAAATATTAAATATTAACATTTTCCTTTCATTAAATTCAAATTCTAACTTCATTTCAAAACCTTATTCTTTACTTAAATAAAATAATTATTTTATTTTTAAACAAATAATTGACCAATCGGGTTTTATTAAATTTTCTATCCTAAGTCAAATTTTATTTGGGTATTTATCATTTCAACCCGATCCCATTCAATTCAAGAATCAAAGCATAGCAAAAAGGGAACTTGCAGTGTGATAACGGGGATGGTGTCAAAGTGAATAAACAAGCAGTAACAACAAACAATAACAATCCAATAATTAATTCAAATAAACCCGAAATAATCATATTAATTCACATTGTTGTTTGTGCGAATTAATATAATTATTTCTAGAATCTACACTATCATTTCATGTAGATTAAAGATTATTACACTAACATTTATACGGCTCTTTACTTGATATCTATTGTTCAATTTCAACTACATCAATTTATACAAAATACATTCAATGGTTCAAAGTGTACTTATCAAAATTTCTACGTGTAAATTATTTATCATTCAAAGGGGTCATATTGTGCAAATTTAACTAATCAAATTCAACACATAACAATTTCAAATTGTTAACTATCCTACGTCAAATTCAATTGCATAATATTTATCACTTTATACACTACAATTTAACGTCCAATATAAACAACAAACAATAAATCAATTTATCAACCAAACGGGATTATCATCGTTTAAGTAACAGATAATGGTGTCAGATGTCACAGGTGAACTGATACAGGTAATAGCATATATTTAACAGTGTAAGAAACATATTTCAATTGTCGTTTCATATGAAATCAAATTTAATAAATAAAAGAACATTAATCGTGAGTGATTGCTCACATTTCGAGGCTAGAGAAATTGACAATGAAGCTGAGTCGAGTTACGAATCCAAGCATGAATTCAGACAATCGAACAAATCCAAACAACATTCTCAAAGCAAAGTAAGCTGGAAGCGGACTTGACGGACAAAGCTGATAGATAGGAATCGATGGAAAAATTTAAATCAATTAAGATATACAGAAATGTATGCATGTGTGTGTGTGTGTATATATTATTAATATTTTTTAAAAAAAGATCAAGGTTTAACTTAAGACAAATATTAAAATAGAATATATAAAGTCATTATTCTTAAAACACATACATTTTAAAGTCAATATACACATATTATATTTAAAATCGGCATTTAAATTCGTATAAACGAATAAATGTATCGTATATACTTATAATATCCCTTTATATATTTACTTTAAAATCAATAAATTTAAGCATACTCTTAAAATTTACATAATTATAACATATATACATATACACGTTGAAGTTAGTATTATTATCTACACGCCTATAACTAACCGGTTCCAAATTCCAACATGACCAAAAATTACACACAGGCTTTCAATAGAAATATATATATCTGCCTTTTTAAATATTAAAATACAGCAACCTGTACTGAAGTCGTACCTTATCTATATCATAAGGTAATATACACAGTAACATATATCTATAAACAAGAGACTTTGATACTATATACATATATGTAAAAGTTTAAATTCAGTACTATACAATTCACGTAACTCATTTAACTACCATACATATATATCTCTCCACTTACATAGACACAACAATTTCCACTTCACATCTACACACATAATATGTTTAACACAAACATGACTCATATTGAATGCTCTGCCATGCTATATATATACACGATACATATATGTAACTTAACTCATCTAACTTAGCTTAGTTTCATATACAAGCGAATTATAAATATAACTATAACCATGCGAAAACTCAAACAGACTAAGTAAAACTCACATTTTAAATTAATGTAAACCTTTATAACAAAGACTATATGAAATTTTTTTTGCAAGTTTATACAGTATATATATATACACACACTAAACTAAACACGTATAACTCAATTCTATTTTATGCGAACAACATATATATTACTTATACATATAAGGTCAACAGAGCAGAATGTAAAAAAATAATATATATATAAACGTATATAATATAATACTTAAACAATTCAACAGTAAATCAATATAAAACCATCATAGCTTTATAATATATAAATAAAATACCCGACACACGTTGCAAGCTTTGGTACAATATATATTATAACTTAATATTCACTGTGCTTAACCAAGACACGTTTTTCTTCTTCTTTTTATAGTACTTTGCAAATGGACTTATATAAACAAATGTACAGCAAAACTAAATATGCAGATGAAACAATACAGTGAACTTATAATATATATACCTAAATGAATATAACACAATATATAAACACATACATACCAACGTTAAAGGAAAGAAGCGAGTTTGAGGTGGGTATGTGGCAGGCTTTGGCACTGCTAGGCAAAGAAAAAGAGGGCGAGCAACCTGAAGGTGAAGAAGAACGGCGGTGGCCTTGGCTGCGGTGGACAGGTCGGAGAGGTGGCACTAGGGTGTCGGGGTCGGAGAAGTGGAAGAAAGCGAAAGCGGCGGTCGGGACAAGGAGGTGAGATGGTGCGTTACTGTGGAGATATGGATATGCGCGGGCTGTTTTGCATCTGCGGTGGCTGTCGTGGTGATGGAGGGGATGTGGAGCGATGATTGGTCGAGATGCTCCGTAAAGGTTTGAGATGAGGCGGCCGTCGGCGAATGGGTGAGGCAGGAGAGAGAGGGAGGTCGAAGTGGAAGGGGTGCATGTGGCATACGGTGGTGTGGCGTTGGGGTTAGGTAGTGTGCTTGGCGTAGGCGTGTAGGTGAGGCGAAGGTATCAACGGCTTGCACGGCCGAGGAGGAAAGAGGCTTCGCCGGTGCTTGGGGATGCAGTGCTCACCGGAAGGAGGAGCGGTTTTGGGTTGAGAAAATTAGAGAAGGAAGAGGGTGTATGTTTGGTTTCCAAAGGCAACATTTATACTACTTGATTTTTTTTCAGGACCAAAAAAAAGAGGTAAGCAAACTACAGCAGAATGAAGAGGAAGCAACTTGAAGCCAAATGAACTGATACACACATATATATATTTCACTTTGGAATAAGACAGTAGAAAAGACAGAGGCAAGGGAATACAAGATTAGCAGGTAGGGAAAAGAAAATGAACAAGCTACAGAAGCTAGAAAATGAACCAACGTATAATAAATTGTCATAGAGAATAGGAATAGCCAAAGTTAGATCTAGGAATTATAAAAATTTACTGGTTTCAACGGATGGGTAGATGAATGGGCAAAAGAAGCCAAATGGTTTTAAAACCAATACCGGTACGAAATCGTTTTTCATAGATTCCACTGCGTACCGGATTTCAAAATACAGAATTGAATATACCATTGTGATCAACACGACGAGACGGTCAAAATGGTGTACAGATATCCGTGATACGATCAAATTATAAAAATTCGAATTTTATAATAGCGGAAAATGCATGAAAAACGTAGAAAAATAAGATCGACGGAGCCAAAGATGTCCGAATTTGGAAAAACGACAAACAGACATCTTGCTCAGAAGTTGATTTAGAATTTTTCTATGTAAAAATATTTTGGTTTTGAAAATGTTTTATTTTCATCGCTTTTTAACTGATTAAATTTAAGTAAATTTATGCACGAAATAAACTTTCATATTTTCGGACGAAAATTTTCCAGTTGCTATGTTTGACTATACGCATTCCAAATATAAAATTTATATTTCAAAATTTTATCGTTTAAAATTCCCACAAAATTTCAATTAATACATTATTAAAACCGGTTAAATTTACGGGTCGTTACATTCTCCCCCACTCAAAACTTTTCGTCCTCGAAAAGGAAGGAGGTAGGAGAATAGAAACAATCAAAAGAAAATAGACTTGAATTACATTATAAACAATTTATTAAACCATATAAATTTAAATTAATTTATATTCAACAATTTGTTTTTGAATTCAAGGTTTCCACCTAATTAACTTAATTTGACATTTATGAATGTTAGATACAAAAGGTTTCTTTCAAACAAAATTAAATTTATATTCAGTTAATTCAAGATATCTCATTAAGTTGATTTAATTTCAATTTATTAAATTTCAAACAAAATTTATTTTATTAATCACATCTATTATTCAATTAACTTATTATTCTATTTCTCTTCATTAACATTTTATAACTTTAAAATTTAAGCGTATAACATTTATTGTACGCACTCAAAGTTTATTTATAAAGATAATTTATATCATTTATTATCCAATTTTCTTAAATTAACAATTTCAAAGATCATGAATTTGGATAGTCATTTATTAAAATTATACTTTGTTTAACAAATTTTATTCTTCTTTATTCCATTTATTATTAAATTTGTTCTACTTAATATATCTTATCACATTTATATTAAGTATATTTACATATTATAACCACTCAATTTATTTATAAATTCTTTTGATATTATTTTATATTGTATAATATCCAATTACATATTCAACTACTAAATAATTTAGGTAAGTTGTATTAGAATGAAATCGATTATTATACAAATAAAATTCTCCAATTCAATTATCTTTAGTTAAAATGTTTATTCAGAATTTTGGCTTCAATTATAATTGAAACAACCTTTAAGAAAATTTAAGCATTAATTTTCGATTATCTTCAAACAATTTATAGATAAAATATATATATATATATATAATATCAAATCAATTTTAAAATCTTCAATATATATTATAAATCAAGTCATGTTTAGAAATTCAAATCAATTTATTTTTCAAAACAAACCATAGCAAAGCTACAGAATAGTCTCTCCACTTCGAAACTCGAAATGAATGTCGATGATGCGGCCGTCATCACCGAAATTATTTCCAACGACAAAGAGAAGAGCACTTATTAAACATCTAAAATTTCTTTGAAAGATTTCTATTCGAAATACTTTAAGTAATATACATTTTTAGAACTTTAAAACCAAAGTTTGAAATCATCAAAAATTAAATTCACAAATTCTTGATTTAAATACATTTCAAATTTCAAATCAAATTATAGCCAAGTTTTATAAATTCATTTATTTATTTTATGAAACAGTCAATGATTTATAAAACAATAAATGAAAATTAAATTTTGACATTTCGAACAACAGATTTATTAACATTTTAATTTCAGAAAAATTTATCCTTTTATATAACATAATCATTCAAAATTATTTTTATTTACTAAATTTGAAAAACAATATTGTGTCAGTTTGCTCTGCTCAAGTGTTTTAGAAATTCTATCGATATCGTTGATCAGACGAATCGATCGAAAATCCAATTCAACATCAACAACTCAAACAACACAATATATATAAAACATTTTCAATGTTAATTTACAAATACACTTCTCGCTTGACGATGCAAGAAGGGATTCCAAAGCAGTATAGAAATTCAAATTTTTGATGGACTCAAATTAAAGAGAATTCTGATTCGAATATAAGTTCGAAAGAAAAGATAAAATGATTCAATTAACAGAATCGGAAGATGGATGAGCTTATTTAATTCAGGGGCAACCTTAACCGGGTCGGCCGTAACTTCAAGAATAAGATCTATGTAGAATTCCAAGGCAAATCGACATTTGATCTCGAGAAATAGAATTCATACATAGCAGGAGACAGATAGCATCGCAAACCGAGGATACAGAAATCTCCGGTAAATCGATGTCTATTGTAAAGGAGTTTTCCCCCTTTACAAATCATTCAAATTTGGCGAGACTGCCGATCTATTATAGATATCATTCGAATTGGAGTTATGGGATGCTCCAGAATTGAAAGAAGACGAATAGTAAGGGACAAGAAGGAATTCCGGAACCGAGGGAACGTTCCAAAATTCAAAGGAATTGAGTCAAAAGGAAGCGATTGAAACTCGAATGAGAGTGATTCTGTAAATACATTTACCCTATATGCTAAGTTCTGCCTAGAGCTACCAAAAGCTCTGATACCAACTGTAACGACCCGCTATTTTGGACTATTCGCATCCGCACATGTCGGACTTGAATAATTCAAAATACTGAATTGTTAATTTAAATTTGGCAAAATTGAACATATACAGTAAATAAATTATCATAGAATCACAGACACAGAGTAATAATATGCAGCGGAAGCAAAAGATAGTAGTTCATGAAGCTACTATATATGTAACAGAGTTAAATAGTTACAATAGAAGTCTCGAATACAATAGTCAAATACAAGAATCAGAATACATCATGGAATCAACTGAATATCTGGAAGCTGGATAGATAGCTGGATCTCCAAGCGAAGCTCCAACTTCAAAGGTGAGTTTTGAAAGCTGAACCTCTCAGTCTGACCCGAGCGTAAAGTAAAACACGAAACACTCGAGTCAGGATTAACATTCTTATATCAATAAATCCAATTCAAGTAAAATAACATTTGAAATACAATAACTTAAAGGATGTTGGAATAACCATCCTTTAAGGATCCGTTAAACTATCTACACGTAGTAATATACGCTAAATAGATAATGTCTATCAGTAATATAAAATATCAAAATAGTGTTAAGGCGTTACCATTATCCCCCTTAACACATTTTATATAAATGTCATAGTCTATACAGCACTGTAAACTCCACCGTAAACTAGTGATATATCAGGGAGTACTCCATAGGTATAACACAAAACAAATTTGTAGTGGTCGCGTATATAGGGATGCAAGTATGACAAGGCACATGAGGCAATACCCAAGGTAGTGAAACTACCGTTTGCCGGATCCGGACTGGTGAAAACGCATTGCCGCAGCGATCGCAACACCACGAAACAACACTCCCAAAAGTACGAGGGTGCACCAATCAATAACAAGTAATGAGTAGCATTCGAAGAAGTGTGTTCGCTCGAGGTAGCTAACCCCATTTGGCCCATCACGGCTCCTATTTAGTTATTTCAAATTTGACACAAGTGTCAAGGCTATCCATTATTGTTCTCTTTCTTCATCACGTACATCATTCCAACCACTTCATTCTAGATCATCACTCCGCGTACAGTTATTAAAGTGGTTTTCGGTTTAGACAGAGAGTATGTCCATAACCGATTCCGGTTTCTTTAATAACGCTCGTAATTATTACACCGATTTGTCGTTTAATAACTTTCAAAACCAAATCAAATTCAATTTCAAATAGAATTCATGAACCAACATTCCATTTGTTTTTCTAAAACAATTTCCCATAATTTACGTTTCAAACTTCCAAATTACCATTTCAAAAATCTTATAATTCGATTTCAAATTTTATTTAAAACAATTCAAATATGGATTCAAGTTCGTATATAAGTTTCCTTTCGGAATTATTTAAATTAGCTTAATTTAACATTCAAATCAGTTTAAACACATTTATCGATTTCATTCAATATTCATTAAGTTAATTTATCATTCAAAACAATTTCCATTTAATTTCCAATTTATTAGATCAACTACTTACGTTCAACCTCATTATATCAAAACTTACAAATTTCATTAAATTAAATTCGTCAGATCAACTTCTTTACATTCCAAGTCTTGCATTTATTTCAATAAAACGCATTTTATTTCTTCTTAAAGAAATTCAATTCCATTATTTATTTACTTAGTTACAAATTTTAAACACCATTAATAAAGAAACTAACTTTCACATATTCAAGAAGTTTAATTTCACTTATTAACTTATTTAATAATTTTCCAAACTTAATAAATAAAGAAACCCAATTTCATTTATTAACGAAGTTCAAATTCACTTAATCAAAAGTTCAACTTCTCTTATCAAAGAATTCAATTTTTATTCAGTTATCAAATAATCAATCTTATTCAATTATTTATTTTTTTCAATTTAATTCATACTAATTTCAAAACTTAATAATTTCAACTTAATTATAAATTCAAACTATTTATTAAGCCATTTCAACTTAATTCAATGAATAATTCCAAATTTTATTGTCGAATAATTTATTTCAAAACAACGTTCTTTCGATTTCAATAACTTCTATGTTAATATTTTATTTCAAATATTAAATATTAACATTTTCCTTTCATTAAATTCAAATTCCAACTTCATTTCAAAACCTTATTCTTTACTTAAATAAAATCATTATTTTATTTTTAAACAAATCATTGACCAATTGGGTTTTATTAAATTTTCTATCCTAAGTCAAGTTTTATTTGGGTATTTATCATTTCAACCTGATTCCATTCAATTCAAGAATCAAAGCATAGCAAAAAGGGAACTTGCAGTGTGATAACGGGGATGGTGTCAAAGAAAATAAAGAAGCAATAACAAATAACAATAACAATCCAATAATTAATTCAAATAATCCCGAAATAATCGTATTAATTCACATTGCTGTTTGTGCGATTTAATATAATTATTTTTAGAATCTACACTATCTTTTAATGTAGATTAAAGATTATTACACTAACATTTATACGGCTCTTTACTTGATATCTATTGTTCAATTTCAACTACATCAATTTATACAACATACATTCAATGGTTCAAAGTGTACTTATCAAAATTTCTATGTGTAAATTATTTATCATTCAAAGGGGTCATATTGTGCAAATTTAACTAATCAAATTCAACACATAACAATTTCAAATTGTTAACTATCCTACGTCAAATTCAATTGCATAATATTTATCACTTTATACATTACAATTTAACGTCCAATATAAACAACAAACAATAAATCAATTTATCAACCAAACGGGATTATCATCATTTAAGTAACAGATAATGGTGTCAGATGTCACAGGTGAACTGATACAGGTAATAGCATATATTTAACAGTGTAAGCAGCATATTTCAATTGTCGTTTCAATTGAAATCAAATTTAATAAATAAAAGAACATTAATTGTGAGTGATTGCTCACCTTTCGGGGCTAGAGAAATTGACAATGAAGCTGAGTCGAGTTACGAATCCAAGCACTAATTCGGACAATCGAACAAATCCAAACAACATTCTTGTTGGGCGTGTTTTCATCGAACCAGAGCGGGGATATCCCTGCCAAACCACCTATCACCGAATCAGCCCCATTCCTACGCACTACCGAGCCAACCACATCATCACCGGTCCAAAACCCACCTACCACCGGTCCAAAACCCACCTACCACCGGTCCAAAACCCTCTCCAAAAACCACCGAACCATCTCCTGACCTACCACTGCCGAACCAAACAACAACCGGACCAGAACTTCTTCAACAACTACCGAACCATCCTAACCGGACCAAGCCACTTCCCTACCGGACCAACGTCCCACCGAACCAACTCTCCACCCAAGCCATGCCGAACCAACTCACTCCAACCAATACCGGACCAAGTGGATACCGAACCAACATCGCCAGACCAGATTGCTTCGGCCCAGGCCCACCAGCAGCTATATACATCCAAGACCCCTGCCTCCAACCTCACTCTATAAATAGAGGGGCAGGGGTACAACAATGGCAGACAAGTTTGAGAGCTCAAGCACTGAAGGAACTTTCAAACAACTTTCATATACTTGTATACAAAGCTTTGTACTTGTAATCTGAAAGAAAAAGGAGAATAACATATAAAGTGGACGTAGGCACGTTCTGGCCGAACCACTATAAATCTGTGTGTCTTTTACAGTTTAGTCCCTGCTTTTTATATATTTGTGTAAATCACCCAAATCACTAGAAACAACATAAATCAACTAATTCATACGACTTGGAGGTGTTTGTCCATTTTTTGTGCAAACATTTTTGGTGCTTTTACTGAGAACGGAGCTCGAAGCTTTAGCTTCTCCCACTCAACCCTTTTTCTATCAACATCGATCATTGCTTGGAAAACATGCCTCCCGGACGGAAAAAAGATGCTAACAAAGGAAAGAACATTGCAACTAGTAGTATCCCAGATCTAGTAATCAGAGATCAAGACAATTGACCGGTTCCAACAGCAAACGAAAATCAGGCAAATCCGACAGCCCCCGCTACGGAACAACCAATTACAAGGGCGGATCTGGACAAGGTTGTGGCTGAAGTAACTAACCGCTTCGCATCTCAACAAGAAGCCTTGGTGGACCAACTCATGTCACGCTTAAGGGATGCTGAAGAATTCAACCGCAACACTGAATCATGGGGTGAGTCCCGGTCTGGAGGATCTGGGAGGCGACAAAGGTCTTTCTCCTTCGAAGAGGCTAACAACAGAAACAGCCATGGTAGGAGCCGAGCCCGGACTCAGCCCGAATTCCGACCCGAGGAAACACTTGGAACCGAACCCAACGGGGGAGGTGCCAGGCAGGGGTCGGATGTAGCTGAGCCTGTCATGCTACCTAACCATGAAAACACCAGTAGACGGGGCCGAGCTGGAGTCCGACCTGAAGTTGGACCCGAGGAAGTGCTGAGAACAGAACCCAGTAGGGGAAGATCAAGGCAAGGGCCAACTATGGCTGACCCCAGCATGCCCCCAGAAGACCAGAGGCAGCCATTGGAGAATGTTAGGAGTGACAGACGATACCATCCCTACAAGCCGTCTGGACGGAATCAGTCCCGTAGGGAAGAACTAAACTCATTTCTACATGCTCCAAGTTCTGATGAAAGGATGGCGCGATTGTTCAGGGAGTGCGTCCAACGGGAGCAAAGGGATCGGGGGATAGGTGCTAGGGTAACCAGCCCCTTCACCCGCAATATCGAAACCGCCATCACCCCCCGGAAATGGAAAATGCCAACAATGGAACCTTACAAGGGAACCTCCGACCCCATAGTACACTTACAGAGATACACCCAGCATATGCTCATGAGCGGAGCAACGGAGGGAGTATTGTGTAAATGCTTCCCACTTTTCTTGGCAGATCTAGCTACCTCCTGGTTCTGCCACCTACCCCAAGGTCCATCATCTCATGGGAAATGTTGAAAGAAAAGTTCATCAGCCAGTTCCGCATTCATGTGGAACAACCCAAGGACGCTTATTCCTTATCTAATATCAAACAGAAGCCCGAAGAGAAAGTGCAACAATATCTAACCCGATTCAACGCCGCAGCGGCCGCAGTCCAAGTTGCCGACGAGAAACTTATCCTAATGGCCCTCTGCAGTGGTGTACATCCGGATACTAAATTTGCTAGAAGACTAACCAAGGAAAAACTAGCTACTTTACCTGATTTCTTCCATGAAGCTGGAAAGTATATGAGACTTGAAGACGCTGCCACTGAGAGGCAGTCAGGGCAATAGGCTAGGACAGCTCCAGACAAGGTTCCCGCCGCAGCAAAGGATGTTCGGAGAAGTGACTCTAGAGACAATGCTGGGGGCAAGAAGGGAGAAAAGCGCTTATACCGACCAGGACCAAGATTTGACTCCTACACTCCTTTGAATGAAACAATCGAAAACATCTTCCTAGCCACTCAAGACGAAGTTAGATACAAGCGCCCCCCGCACAAGAAGGAGTTAGATAACGCACTCAAGTCTGGAAAGTTCTGCCGCTTCCACGAATCCCATGGACATGACACCAATGAATGCCACCATCTCCGGGACTTGATTGAAGAACACATTAGAAGGAGGAGACTGGAACGCTATGTAAAAAGCCAGAACAGGACTCCAACTCCCGCCAATGAAAACCCAGGGCTACCCCTCCCAGAAGTAGGCGGAGGAAATCGCAACACCAGCGGCTCTAGTCAAGAGAAGATAGTGGTCCATACCATATCAGGAGGACCACACATTGCCGACAGAAGCTGGGCAGAGATGGAAAGATACGGTAAGTCACTTAGAAACGCTGAAGGCTACGTTAATTCTGTTATGGAAGAACGCCACCCGAAACGGAAAGAGAATGACGACATCACATTCAGTAGGCGTGATCTAGAGGGAAGATAGTACCCACACATGGATCCTATGGTCATCTCTGCCTGGTTCGTTCCAGCCAAAGTTTTCCCAATTTTAGTAGACACTGGAAGCTCGGTGAATATCCTATTCAAGCATGCTTTCGACAAAATGAAGCTGTCAATGAAGGATGTGTCTCCCTGCAACAAACCACTACACGGTTTCACTGGAGATGCGAAGATGTCCCTCGGGCAACTGGACCTTTTTGTTGAAATAGGAAGTCATCCCCGCTCCGCTGTGCGAAAACAAACATTTGTACTAATAGAGAACCACTCGGCCTACAACGCCTTTTTGGGAAGACCAGCCTCGTCTGACTTCCAAATTGTCCTAGCCCCATGGTGCCTGAAGATGAAATTTCCAACAGATAACGGAATAGGAGAAATGGAGGGAGATCAAGACGCTGCTCGAGACTGCTACGTAACTGAACTTCGCAATAACCGCAGAAAAGATAAAGGGAAAAATGCAGAGACTACCCTCTGCATGAAAAACTTGGAAGCATAGAAACTAAAGAAAGCCCCTCCTCTTCGATATACCAGCGACCCTTTCAATGAATTAGACCCCAGGGACAAAGAGGAGGAGATCATCGCTGAGCCTGCAGAGGCTATGGAATTCGTAGCTGTAGACAAACATGACTCAAGTAGACTATTGAAAATCGGATCTCAACTAAAAGAAGAATTAAAGGATCAACTCATTAATTTTCTTCGCCACAACATGGATGTATTTGCATGGACGCACGCTGATATGACAGGAATCTCCCCAGATGTAGCATGCCACGTACTGAACATCGATCCCACCAAGGTGCCCGTAAAGCAGAAAAAGAGAAGCATGGGGGCAGAACGATCTGCAGCCCTAGAGGAAGAAGTGAAGAACCTACTTGCCAATAACTTCATACGAGAAGCCATCTACCCAGAATGGATCGCCAACCCGGTGCTGGTAAAGAAGGCTAATGGGAAGTGGCGAACATGCATCGACTTCTCCAACTTAAATGACGCTTGTCCGAAGGATTGCTTCCCACTCCCCCGAATCGATCAGCTCGTGGACAGCACCGCCGGACACGAACTCTTATCTTTTATGGACGCATACTCAGGATATAACCAGATCCCTATGCACGCCCCCGATAAAGACCACACTAGTTTCATCACTGACCGAGGATTGTACTGCTACAGGGTAATGCCTTTTGGACTTAAAAACGCCGGAGCTACTTATCAGCGCCTCGTCAACAAGATGTTTGCGGAACTAATAGGACGAACTATGGAGGTTTATGTGGATGACATGCTGGTAAAATCGAGGAAAGCCAACGATCATATAAACCACCTGGATGAGATGTTTCAAGTACTTCGCCAATATGGAATGAAGCTGAACCCTCTAAAGTGCTCCTTCGGAGTATCATCGGGAAAGTTCTTGGGATTCATCGTCCATGCCAGGGGGATTGAAGCAAACCCCGAACAAGTTCGGGCTTTGCAAGATATCAAGATACCATCCACTCGAAGAGAGATGTAAAGCCTAAACGGGAAAGTGGCCGCCCTAAGTAGGTTCATCTCTAAAGCAACCGACAATGCATCCCTTTCTTTGAAGCTCTAAAGAAAGACAAAGGAAAGTTCGAATGGACTGACGAATGCTCGACAGCCTTCCTTAACTTAATCGGACACCTCCAGAGACCACCAGTACTCTCAACTCCAAATGAACGGGAGGAACTATACCTATACCTTGCTGTGTCGTCCCATGCTTTAAGCGCCGCTTTGGTGAGAGAAGACAACCGCGCGCAGCGGCCCGTGTACTTTGTAAACAAGAGATTTACAGGGGCAGAAGTCAGATACCCTAAACTTGAAAAGCTAGCATACTGTTTGCTAATCACGTCACGGAAACTGCAACACTATTTCCAATCTCCTTCCATCAGAGTTTTAACCGATCAACCGCTAAGGCAGGTACTCCATCGCCCCTACACTTCTGGGCGACTACTTAAGTGGTGCATTGAACTGAGTCAATAGGATATCATCTACCATCCTCGCACCGCTATCAAGGGGCAAGCCATAGCTGATTTCATTGCCGAATTCACTACTAACGAAGGTAAGGGGAAATCTGAAATAGCAGAAGATATCAAGTGGAGTCTCTTCGTAGATGGAGCATCAAATGAACAAGGCTCGGGGGCAGGTGTTGTGATAATCACCCCCAGGGGAAGGAAGCTGCACTACACCCTAAGGTTGGAATTCGCTGCCACCAACAATGACGCAGAATACGTAGCAGTAATAGCCGGATTAGAACTTGCCCTGGAGATAGGAGTCGGTTCTTTATGTCTCCATAGTGATTCTCAACTTATTGTAAATCAAATACTGAGAGAATTCCAGACTCGAGGAGAACGACTCACAGCATATCTAAAGAAGACCAAGCTGTTACTCAATCAATTGGATCACTATTTAATCAAACACATTCCTCGAGAAGAGAATCAGGAGGCCGACGAACTGGCAAAACAAGCTAGCATGAAGGAAGACACCGCTTCCCGAACAATAACCATCTCAAAGCAACTGGCCCCGAGTTACGAGCCAATGAATATGATAGCTGCAATCGAAGAAGAAACTTGGATGACTCCCTTCCAGAAGTACTTACAAAGTGGCACACTGCCCGACGGGCGTAACGAAGCTAAGAAAATCTTAAGGAAAGCTTCCCGCTGCACATTACAAGAAGGCATCCTCTATAGGCGCGGCTTCTCTCCCTTATTAAGGTGTATCGGTGGAAGGGAAACCAGGGAAGTCTTGTCCAACATCCATCAAGGAAGTTGCGGAGATCACACCGGAGGGCAGACTCTAGCCAAGAAGATACTTCGGTACAGGTATTACTGGCCCACTTTAAACAAAGACACCTTGGACTTCGTCAAAAAATGCAACAGATGTCAGAAATTTGCTAAGATTCCTCGACTGCCCACAAATGAGATTACTCAAATGACCAGCCCTTGGCCCTTTGCAATATGGGGAATTGACTTAATTGGCGAACTGCCAACGGGCCGAGGCAGAGCCAAATACGCCATAGTGGCAGTTGACTATTTCACCAAATGGGTGGAAGCGGAGCCTCTAAATAAAATATCTTCGGCAAAAGTTATTAACTTCTTGATCAAAAGTGTTTTATGCAGGTACGGGGTTCCACTCAAAATTATATCGGATAATGGACTTCAATTTGACAGCGAGGAATTCACCGACTGGTGCCAAGAGCACGGAATTCACAAAAGCTTCTCATCTGTGGCTTACCCCCAGGCAAACGGACAAGTCGAAGCTGTCAACAAAATCCTCAAAACCCTAATCAAGAAGAAACTTGAAAAGTCAAAAGGCGCTTGGGTGGATGAACTTCCTACGACACTTCGGGCCTACCGCACATCTTACAGAACATCAACAGGGCATACTCCTTTCTCTTTGGCATATGGATCAGAGGCCATGCTCCCAGTTGAAACTGTAGTGCCTTCCCACCGTAGGATCCACTACAACCCAGAAGAGAACGAAAAACTCCTCCACATGTCTTTGGATCCAATTGAGGAAAGAAGAAATGATGCAGCACTCAAAGCAGCAGCTCACAAGCAAAAAGTAGCAGCACAATACAACTCCAAAGTCAAACACCGCAGCTTACAAGAAGGAGATCTTGTCCTCAAACGGATCTTCCCGCGCCCCGGAGCGCTAGATCCAATCTGGGACGGACCCTATGTAATTCATAAAGATCTCCACAACGGAGCTTATATTTTGTCAACAGTGGACGGAGAGGTGTTCCAGAGGGCATGGAACATCCAACACCTCCGTCGATACTTTTCTTAACTTGTACTGCCCATATGAAGTGAATTAACAAAGAGAATCAGTGGACGTAGGCATTTTCGTGTCGAACCACTTTAAAAATCTTGTCTCTTTTTAACTTGTTCCTTTATATCTTGGCTACTTGTTAAGCTTTATCCTTTTCTGTTGAAAAAAATCATGTATATCGACATTTCCATTCTGGACACTTCGCGGCACAACCTCACATGGACAAGACCCAACAGGTACTATGCGAATCTATGCACTCGCCAATGAGACACTTTTGCTCCAGCATCCCTCTGCTGCGGGTTAACTCATTTCTCGCGACTGCCCTCAAAGCCAACTGTAATGAGCCGATTATAAGCCATCAAGAAGGCCGACTATAGCCGATGGCAGCTCATTACGGCGTTCGGCTCGCCGGCAACTGTGAACCTACTTTAAGCCCCAATATAAGGTGTGGCCAGCCAGGGGTAGTTTACGGTTGAGGATCGGCACCCACGCTAGCCGGCCACAGTAAATCGAATAATACCCACGATTACAGGCCATAATGGCTCGGGTAGTTACTATGCGCGATCTCGGCTCCGATATGTCTTAAGTGCGGATGTGGTAAAAAAGATAAACTCCCCACAGAGGCGTAAGATGGGTGACAAATGTCTCCAAGACCCACAGCTAGGGAAAGTGACTACAAAACCCGTTTTCCACGAACTTAAGCATATCGACGGCCTTCCGTGATTGGAAGTTTTACTGTATCTCATATTTCCATTTCATTCAAAAACTTTTCTCCTATCCTATATAACAATCCCTAAAGTACAAGTCGCAAAATAGGGAAACTCTCGCTTGTGGAAATATGAACTCACATCCGGATGACGAAACACTCGGCTACATTCCATACCCAGTCACGCAAGACATTCAAAGTAACCCTCTACAACTAAAACACGAAGGGCGGTACTATCTTCTCTTGTATACAAATATGTAGATTTAATTTATTCACACATCATATTGGCATTGCAAGACATGAAACAATATTTTGAGAAGAAACTTAGCATCAAATACGATTAAATCACATGCACAAACACGCAGCTGTACTTCTTATGCAACATATCAAAATAACAACCACATTTGAACATAACAGAATCTGCTTATGTTATAAAGATACATAAAGACGTTCGTTGCAATGATATAATTACAGCCTGAAAATACAATAATGTTTTGGACTAGTATATACAGGAATGTCAAACAGACCAAATAAAAGAGTCAACTACATCGGGGCTCCGCCTCTGTCCTGCCCGCCATCCGGATCTACTTAACTGCAGGGTCAAAACTCCCCGCATGTACTCTAGAGGTCCCGCCTGCCCAATTCAGAAGAGAATCCATCAATAATCACGAAAGATAAGCAATCAAATCATGAAAAGATTAAAAGGGAAGACTTACCAGCGTCTGCTCCCTGGTCATCATCCTCCAGTTGCACACCCACTTCCTCGGCGGCAAGCAGCCTCATGCCTTCCTTCACCGCCGCCTTCTCCTCCTTGGTGAACTGTGCGGTAACCACATCCATTCTGAAGGTCGCGCCACCCTCTTTCTCTGCTTCAACCTTAGCTTCCTCCAAAGCCCGGAGATATATCCTAGCCATAACCCGGGGATAATCGTCCATCCAGGACAGGTTGCCCTGCCTCCAAGTACGGAAATACATGTCCTGCAGCATCTCATCCATCATCCCCTCGTTCTCCTCAAACTCTTTCATCCGGGCCTCAAAAGCCGACAGCCGTGCGACAGCAGCATCTCTCTCCAATCGGTATCTCGAGCAGTCAACCTGAAGGGACTTCCGCATCACTTCCATCTCCTCCTTCAGCTTGGCCTGAGCAAGCTCTGCGGCCTCAAGCCTCCCAGATAACTCCTCTACCTGCTCAAGATCCGCTCTCCGAACCTCGTCCACCGTTGCGATGTCCATGTCAATCCGTTCCTTGCAGGCAGCCTCGATCTTTCGTAGTTCTGCCTTACTAGCCTCTTCCATAGTCTTCCTCAACCGCCTAGAGGCTGCCTCGTGCTGAGAAATCTGAATGGCCTGATCGGCGAGCTGCTTGGCCTGGTCAGAAACCATTAACCGTAGTCGAATGTTGGCACTCCCAGTCTCCTCTCCAGCCTTGACCAGACGGGCATGATGCCCCATCAACTTCCTGGTCTCCTCCACGACCCGGTCGATACTAGCCTTGGCTTCGTCCCCCATGGTAACTATCCGAGTAGTAAGTAAATCAAGGTCTAAGGACTTAGCCTCATCAAGCACCCGTACCATGGGATTGCGGGGAAGAAGATGCTCGCCCGTGGCCTCATCAAATGAAATGTCCTGAGAACTCGGGTCCAGATCCGGGTGGCCGGCAAATGGGTTGCGAACCAAACCAGGGTGATTTATCGGGGTGACGGTTGGATTTTTCGACGGATGTGGGGAAGGCATAAACTCAGTATCTTCCTCAGTAATATCATGGATAGGCTGGACTGGGGGCTGATGGCCGGGTGAAGGTTCAAACAAAGATCGGCTCCTCTTCCTCTTCTGAATATCTTCTTCAATTACTCCGAGAAGAGGGCGATAGCCAACTACGTCTCCAGGGTGGTTAGTAGGAGGCTTTGGCTTGGCAGAAGCTTTGAGAAGTCTGTATTGTTCGAGGCGGTGTCGAACGTCTGAGGTCTTGGCCACTTCGCCTGCCCCTGGAGTAAAGAACAAGTGTTACGAACATACAATGATCCATAATTCAAGAAATATGTTAAATTAAAAGGAGTAAGAAGGCACATCTATTATACAAACCCTGGGGAGGAGTAGGATACTGCAATAAGTCCTGAATCTCATTCCAGGACGGGAGCGAACCATAAAATATTCCTAAGTCCCTATCATAAATGGAGTCTGCGGGAGTCAAAAGTTCACCTTGAATCGCCGGAGTCGCCTTGGATGGAACAATCTGAGAAGACATACTGGCACCAGTCCTGGTCTTGTCAGCTCTCCCGGACTCCTTTACCGGAGCCGGTCCTCCCTCTAGTCCCTCAAAAGCTTGGCGGAATGTATCATCCGTCCACTCTTGAATCTCGCCTGCTTGCCCAGGAGGCAAAGCCCCGGCGCCATCGCCACCACCATCACCTTCTCTGTCGTCTCCACTCTCTGCCTCTTCTCCTACATCGCCTCCTTCGCCCTCACCTCTATCCTCCTCCACGTCTTCCTCCCTCGGAGTAATTGGGCACGTGCTAGGGGAAGGACCGTCGGACTTCTTGAGCTTCTTACCGCCGACAACTGGAGGTTTTGTGAAAGGCTTCCTCTTTCCACTCTTCGCCGTGGCTCCTCCTTTAGTTTGAGCATCCCTCTCTTCCGCCGTATCCCTCTGCTTGACCACGGACTGATGTGGCAGGATCAGGTTGAGCCCCAAAAGAGTAGCGTTCCTGATCAAGTAAGCAGCCGACCTATCTCTTCCTGAAATAGCTTCTATTTCCGCTGCCGTCTGAACCAGGCGATCATTCTCCACGACCGCAAAACCACCTGTCGCTAGCAAGAAATAAAAACATACAAGTAGAAGCATTGCAACCAGAATGGAAATTATAAATAAAGCCTTGACTTACATCCGGAGGTGAAGCGACGGATAGAAACGGAGTCGTCCCTAACGAAAAACCATTCCTTCTTAAACATGCTGTACTTCGAATACAAGTCCAGGACGGGCTTGAAGGATATGGCCGATTCCAAGCTGATGTATGGAGACCCCTTCTTGTAGCCCCTCAGATTATACAGATACTGGATCTCCCGGTTGGAAGGAGGACGCCCGTATCTCCTCGGAAAGATGACGAAAAGACTCACCAGAATGGCGTAGGAGTTAGGCTGGAGCTGGAATGGAGCCACCTTCAGATATGTGATGAAGCTAACTATCCAGGCGTTGAGAGGCGGGATAGCACCACACATGCAATGATATCTGCTGTAAGCAAAGTAGCCTTCAGGGGGGTCATACGGCATCACTCCTTCCCTCGACGATAGCATGCGCGCTCTATCGATCCCAAAGGAACGGGATATAACATCAAGCTGCGCCTCTTTGAGGGAGCTAGGAAAACAGTCAGACGGAGAATTCAAGAGCTCCCGGGGGCCATACCCATCTACTAGCGATCTCGGAGCAGGCCTATGACGTTCGGCCCGAACTGGGGGCACTGTGGAGGACTCTTCTCTGTCCTTGGACTTCCTTTTGTCTGATCGAGTTTCTGCTTTGTGAGACATTAGCTGCAACACCGGAAAAACATATCGTTAGAACAGAGGATATAAGCTAGCAAGTGTGTATAGTCTGAAAATTTCACTCATAATCTAAAACGCTCAAAACTCCTAGTATCATTCGGTAAAGCTGATACAAAGGCTCATTCGGTATTTGGGGTCTCAAGAGTTCATCCGGTAATTCAGGGATGGGCCCATTCGGCACTCAACACCCAATCTCGTTCGGCACTCATCCTCCATGGGTTTCATTCGGTAGTCCATAATAAGAACTCATTCGGCAAAAGAGAACATACCTGGTTCGGTGCTTGGTTGATTCGACACTCGGTTGATTCGGTACTCGGTTGATTCGGTACTCTGATTGGTTCAGCTATCTCAAAACGATGAAGGATAACAGTAACATGAAGCCCTTATTTATAGGCGCAACCTATCGACTGGACCAACTGGTTCGGCACACCCAGGACCGAACGAAGCTATCTCAATTACAGGAAAACAAAGCGCGACACATGCAAATGTCACGTACCCCACTTTGGGGGGCAAATGTTGGGCGTGTTTTCATCGAACCAAAGCGGGGATATCCCTACCAAACCACCCATCACCTAACCAGCCCCATTCCTACGCACTACCGAGCCAACCACCTCATCACCGGTCCAAAACCCACCTATCACCGGTCCAAAACCCTCTCCAACAACCACCGAACCATCTCCTGACCTACCACTGCCGAACCAAACAACAACCGGACCAGAACTTCTTCAACAACTACCGAACCATCCTAACCGGACCAAGCCACTTCCCCACCGGACCAACGTCCCACCGAACCAACTCTCCACCCAAGCCATGCCGAACCAACTCACTCCAACCACTACCGGACCAAGTGGATACCGAACCAACATCGCCAGACCAGATTGCTTCGGCCCAGGCCCACCAGCAGCTATATACATCCAAGACCCCTACCCCCAACCTCACTCTATAAATAGAGGGGGCAGGGGTACAATAATGGCAGACAAGTTTGAGAGCTCAAGCACGGAAGGAACTTTCAAACAACTTTCATATACTTGTATACAAAGCTTTGTACCTGTAATCTGAAAGAAAAAGGAGAATAACATATAAAGTGGACGTAGGCACGTTCTGGCCGAACCACTATAAATCTGTGTGTCTTTTACAGTTTAGTCCCTGCTTTTTATATATTTGTATCACCCAAATCACTAGAAACAACATAAAATCAACTAATTCATATGACTTGGAGGTGTTTGTCCATTTTTTGTGCAAACAATTCTCAAAGTGAAATAAGCTGGAAGCGGACTTGACGGACAAGGCTGATAGATAGGAATCGATGGAAAAATTTAAATCAATTAAGATATACAGAAATGTATGTATGTGTGTGTGTATATATATATTATTAATATTTTTAAAAAAAATCAAGGTTTAACTTGAGACAAATATTAAAATAGAACATATAAAGTCATTATTCTTAAGACACATACATTTTAAAGTCAATATACACATATTATATTTAAACTCGGCATTTAAATTCGTATAAACGAATAAATGTATCGTATATACGTATAATATCCCTTTATATATTTACTTTAAAATCAATAAATTTAAGCATACTCTTAAAATTTACATAATTATAACATATATACATATACACCATGAAGTCAGTATTATTATCAACACGCCTATAACTAACCGGTTCCAAATTCCAACATGACCAAAAATTACACACAGTCTTTCAATAGAAGTATCTATATCTGCCGTTTTAAATATTAAAATACAGCAACCCGTACTGAAGTCGTACCTTATCTATATCATAAGGTAATATACACAGTAACATATATCTATAAACACGAGACTTTGATACTATATACATATATGTAAAAGTTTAAATTCAATACTATACAATTCATGTAACTCATTTAACTACCATACATATATATATCTCTCCACTTACATAGACACAGCAATGTCCACTTCACATCTACACACATAATAGATTTAACACAAACATGACTCAGATTGAATGCTCTGCCATGCTATATATATACACGATACATATATGTAACTTAACTCATCTAACTTAGCTTAGTTTCATATACAAGCGAATTATAAATATAACTATAACCATGCGAAAACTCAAACAGACTAAGTAAAAATCACATTTTAAATTAATGTAAACCTTTATAACGAAGACTATATGAAAAGTTTTTTACAACTTTATACAGTGTATATATATACACACACTAAACTAAACACGTATAACTCAAATCTATTTTATGCGAACAACATATATATTACTTATACATATAAAGTCAACTAGCAGAATGTAAAAAATAATATAAATGTATATAATATAATACTTAAACAATTCAACTGTAAATCTATATAAAACCATTATAGCTTTATAATATATAAATAAAATACCTGACACACGTTGCAAGCTTTGGTACAATATATATTATAAGTTAATATTCACTGTGCTTAACCCTGACACGTTTTTTTCCCTTCTTTTTATAGTACTTTGCAAATGGACTTATATAATCAAATATATAGCTAAACTAAATATGCAGATGAAACAATACAATGAACTTATAATATATATACCTAAATGAATATAACACAATATATAAACACATACTTACCAACGTTAAAGGAATGAAGCGAGTTTGAGGTAGGTACGTGGCAGGCTTTGGCACTGCTAGGCAAAGAAAAGAGGGCGAGCAACCTGAAGGTGAAGAAGAACGGCGGTGGCCTTGGCTGCGGTGGACAGGTCGGAGAGGTGGCACTAGGGTGTCGGGGTCGGAGAAGTGGAAGAAAGCGAAAGCGGCGGTCGGGACAAGGAAGTGAGATGGTGCGTTACTGTGGAGGTATGGAAATGCGCGGGCTGTTTCGCGTCTGCGGTGGCTGTCGTGGTGATGGAGGCGATGTGGACCGATGATTGGTCGAGATGCTCAGTAAAGGTTTGAGATGAGGTGGCTGTCGGCGAATGGGTGAGGCAGGAGAGAGAGGGAGGTCTAAGTGGAAGGGGTGCATGGGGCATACGGTGGTGTAGCGTCGGGGTTAGGTAGTGTGCTTGGCGTAGGCGTGTAGGTGAGGCGAAGGTATCAGCGGCTTGCACAGCCGAGGAGGAGAGAGGCTTCGCCGGTGCTTGGGGATGCAGTGCTCACCGGAAGGAGGAGCGGTTTTGGGTTGAGAAAATTGGAGAAGGAAGAGGGTGTATGTTTGGTTTCCAAAGGCAACATTTATACTACTTGATTTTTTTTCAGGACCAAAAAGAAAAAGAGGCAAGCAAACTACAGCAAAATGAAGAGGAAGCAACTTGAAGCCAAATGAACTGATACACACATATATATTTCACTTTGGAATAAGACAGTAGAAAAGACAGAGGCAAGGGAATACAAGATTAGCAGGTAGGGAAAAGAAAAAGAACAGGCTACAGAAGCTAGAAAATGAACCAACGTATAATAAATTGTCATAGAGAATAGGAATAGCCAAAGTTAGATCTAGGAATTATAAAAATTTACTGGTTTCAATGGATGGGTAGATGAATGGGCAAAAGAAGCCAAATGGTTTTAAAACCAATACCGGTACGAAATCATTTTTCATAGATTCCACTGCGTACCGAGTTTCAAAACACAGAATTGAATATACCATTGTGATCAACACGACGAGACGGTCAAAACAGTGTACAGATATCCGTGGTACGATCAAATTATAAAAATTCGAATTTTGTAATAGCGGAAAATGCATGAAAAACGTAGAAAAATAAGATCGACGGAGCCAAAGATGTCCGAATTTGGAAAAACGACAAACAGACATCTCGCTCAGAAGATGTTTTAGAATTTTTCTATGTGAAAATATTTTGGTTTTGAAAATGTTTTATTTTTATCGCTTTTTAACTGATTAAATTTAAGTAAATTTACGCTCGAAATGAACTTTCATATTTTCGGACGAAATTTTACCAGTTGCGATGTTTGACTAGACGCATTCCAAATATAAAATTTATATTTCAAAATTTTATCATTTAAAATTCCCACAAAATTTCAATTAATAGGTTATTAAAACCGATTAAATTTATGGGTCGTTACATTACACTTCGAGCCTTCACTTTACTTCACTTGGATTTACGACCTAACGTTAATTTGGATCGATGTGGTTTTCAGATATAAAACCCGATCCTTGTCTCACCGAATCCAAAACGCCATTTTAATGTCCAAGTTATACTTAAGGGTTTAAACAGAAGATATTAAGAATATCACTTACATAAATGGATGATTCATAACACACAGATAGATAATTCACTATTATCAAATTCATCATCACATATCACAAAGCATCAACTATATCACATCTCAGATATATCACATTCATATCATTACATATCAACTAATGACATACAATATCATCCAATATCATTAACTCATCCAATGATATTTATCATCCAATCATTAATCATCCATAAACAAGTTTGGACCACTCTTAACTAATTTAGTCAATTCTTAACTAAATTAATTCCTTACTTAATCACTTTGATTGTCATCAATCCAACTTACTTATTTGTTAATTAATTACCAATTGATTAATTAAACATCACTTAATTATTCACTCTAATTAATCCCCTTGATTAATTATCTCTTAATTACTTTTAAGTAATTATTCCTTAATTACAATTTTAATTAATCATTTTGATTAATTACTTCTTAATTATACCAAGTAATTATCTCTTCCTTACCCTTTAATTAATCATCCTTGATTAATTATTATTTAATTACCTTAAGGAATTATCTCTTAATTATCTTTTTAATTAATCACACCTGATTAATCGCTTTTTAATTAATCACTCTTGATTAATTACTTTTAATTAATCATATTTGATTATTTACTTTTAATCACATTTAGTAATCAAAAATTAATTATAAATTAATTATCCTTTAATTATTAATTAACAATTAATTATTTAATTAATAATCACTTCCATTAATCAAATCCTTTCTAATTACTTATTTTAACAAGTAATTAATCACTCTTAATTATTAATTAATTTTTCCTTGATTAATTAATCTAAACCTTTAATTAAATATATTAATTAATTCTTTAATTCAATTACTAAGTGATTAACGCTCAATCACTTGTATCCAATTACTTTCATAAAGTAATTAACCTTAAATTACTTTATTAAATAATTTCCTTTTACTTAATTACCTCCAGTAATTATTCCTTAATTACTTCACCAAGTAATTTCACTTAATCAATTTAAATCATAAGTGATTATCTTTAATTAATTACTAATTTAATTACTTAATTAATTATTTAACTAATAATTTAAGTTTTATTAAATAATTTCTTTAACTTCTTATATTAAAAAAATCCTTAATTAAGAAAATCATTATCTTAATTAAATTATTAATATTATGCAATAACTCTTTGATTATTAATAATAATTAAATTATCTTAATTATCTTCATACATTTGTTTATCTTTAAAATTTTAAGTTACTTAAGATAATCTTTATTATAATTGATTACTAAATCTTAATCATTAATATTTATTTAAAATATAACATTTTTAGAAATCAACTATAATTAAAACAATTTAAATGTTCAAATTAAACTTTTAAATCTTTAAAACTTTCCAAAGTTATTTAATAAAATTTAATACAAACCTTACTATTGAAAATCCACTTATTTTATTTTTAAGAACTTTATATTTCAATATATATAAACTTGTTTAAAACATAACTTTTGAAACAAATTAGTTTTATAAGTAAAAACTTGTTATACTTTGTTTTAAAACTTGAATCATTTACAAATCAATTTTCTTGTTAATTTTTTTTTAAAAAACGGTAGCTGTTAAATTCTTAAAACTTAAACAACACCAAACCTGCTCAACACTACAACATCGAGCCAAACATCCAATACTCGAATGAAAACTCGAGTAATCCACATGATCTCCCTGATGCTAACACGAGACTCTTCCCCCACTACTCCTGCTTCGAGAAACAACACCACATTCCCGAAGTAAACTTCGAGCTCCCTTCTTCTTCTTCCAAACCCAATATTCCAGATGCACAATCGTGCATATCCACGTGCACAACCTCCCTGCCCAACGATGAACTATGCTCTGGCCTCCGATACGTCGCACTCGACATGGCAACCCCTCGCGACACCCAGAAATCACAATTCGATCGAGCACCAAAAATTGACCCCAAAAACTGCCTGAACCACAACCATCAGAAATCAATCGTCACCGACGATCCATCACTCGAGACACTATGCCATCCTCTTCGAAGCTACGTCGCGACCTCTAGAACCCACGACACTACATGCGAACGCCTCCGATTTCCCCTCTCGCCGCAAACTCACATAGAACCTCGACGACAAACACAGGGTATTAAACCCTACTCCGTCAATTATCGGCCATCTCGATCCACTATAAATTTCCAAAACATTTTTCTGATGATCATTGTCTTCTCCCTGACCTCCAAGCTCAAACTCGTTGCTCAGTTCGTCGTTGATCAATGGAATTCGACCAAAACAGTCGATCCATACAACTCAAGAAACCCGATAAATTATCCAACTAAAAAATGAAATAGTCACACTAAAATTCATGATTTCCTATTACTATTTCAATCATGCAATCAAAACTGAAAATTGAATTCATAAATTTTTTGACCCAATTTGATTTTTACTGTAAATTTGAAAATTTCGAGCCAATTTTTCACTTTAAATACCTGTAATTATTTTTAAAAGTGATGTTACATGATTTCAAACAACTTTTATTTACAAACCAAAAACTAATGATGATTCAATGCTGAGATATTGAATTTTTTAAGAAATCAAGCCTGTAAAAAATACACAGCAGAATCTATATTATGTTCATACAGTCATTCATCACTTACACACATACATATACTCTTTAAATCCTAGAATTTAGGAAAACATATGATTTTCATACATATGACAAAGAGGAAATCAAGGTTTTAAAACTGTTTTTAAAATCTTAGTTTACTCACCTCAAAGAACAGAAAGCAAATGTTTGTTTTCCTGGCTCCTGAATTTTATTAGCTCTTGAATTTCTTCTGCATGTTGAAATAAATCTAGCTGCTGTTGATTCTGAATTGCTTGTTGAAGTTTTACATCTTGTTGCTTGATTGCATTTGAAAATCTTGCCTTGATGTTGTAATTTTCCTGATTATCTTCTTTGATCTCAGATTCCAAATTTTCTTCTTCCTTCTTATTTTTAGATTTTACAGTATTTACTTCTTTCTTTTTGATCTTTGTTTTGTATTCATTTTGTTGAAATGAAGAAAAGGTTCAGCTGAAAGTAAAACTCTTCTTCTTATTTTACAATTTAATTTTAAATTAAATTATCAAGAGAATTGACATTTGGCTCTTATTGTTCTAATTAACTTACACCTAAGCCTATATGTATTTACAAATGTCACTAACATGTATCAAAATGTTTACAAGTGTTTCTAATGCCTTATTAATGATTTACAAGTGTTACTTTCCTTATTTATAATTTATTTAAGTTATGAATAAGTAATTATGTAATATTTATATGATAATAACGTGTTATTATCTTTTTATAATTTAAGCTTTAGATTTTAGTAAATATAAAAGTGACTTCATGTAAACAATTATAAATTACTTATGCTTTTATCAAATTAAATGCATCATATGTTTATAAGCTTGAGAAATTATGTTAATTCTTAATATAAAAATTTTAAAACAAATTTATCTTATGTTAAAATTTTAAAAGGAAAGAATATTAAAAACAATTGAACTTTTTAAATTTAAATCTTATTCAAAACTCAAGTTTAAAATATATATACCTATATTAAATAAGAAATTATCCTTGTTATTAAAATTTAAATCTCAAATATCACTTTTAAAAGTATTAAGTCAAAATTAAAATTTCCAAATTACAAATTATATATATTAAAGTTTGAAAACTCTTTATTAAGTTTAAAACAATATTGTTTTCCATTTCTATTATATATACAAATATATACATTTCAAATGGAAAACATTTCTAATCATTAGTTTTGATAATTACTATTTTAATTTTTGAAACACAAATCCAAACCACGATATATATATTCATATATATTACAATTTGAATATATATCTTTTATTACATTAAAGACTTGCTATATATAATATATATCTATATATATACATTATAAATATAAGATATTTTGATTAGCCTTTGAAAAATAAATCTTACCAATTTTAAATTGCTAAAATAAATATTTCCAAATTAAAATATTATTAGTTTTCAAAAGAATTAAACTTGCCAATGTTGTTAAGAAAAATGTTAATAGATATTATCAAATTATTATTATCAGCCTTTAAAAGAATTTTAACTTGTCAATTTATAATGTACAATGATCAAATCAATTTAATTATTAACAAAGATTATTAAATTGATATTGCTCAAAATTCCAGGTCGTCACATAACTAAACCATTTTTATCAAAAATCCAATGATATTATAATAGTGCCTAAGGTTTGAAATATAATAATCAAGTAGCTGTGATGATTGTGAGTGTCCATCACAACAATAATAGGTATACAATCAAAAATCGCTAGGGCGCAATCGCTAATTGTATAGGATTCGGGCCCTCAGAAACTTTAAGAACGGTCCTCCTACACAAGGATCAAAGATATCCTTCTGAAGGCTCATACCTATCTAGCTGAGGTACATAGGAAATACATAGTCGGCCACCCAGACCTAATGCATCGCTCCCAGCATTAATAAACTGTAGGTATCACTCGAAAGAGAGACGACTGCACCACCAAGGGTAGCTAAACCTCCAACCTATGAAATCTATCTCTGGTTTTAGTCATTACTGTTGATGAGGCTATGTCCAGCATTCCAGTTCATGCATCGCCACTTGGACAGATTTCAAAACCCCACATAGGTTCCTCCACCTCAATAGGTCTTGAAACAATACATCGATTCCTTCTTCTCAATGGATCGCGAAATCACATATGGATTCCCACACCTTAACAGGTCTTGGAATCACGTTCCCAAATTTCAATAGATCATGAAACTCCTCTATCTAACAGGTATATGGTTTTGGAGTGGTTACAGTTTCGAGTTATCTCATATAACTTCACTCCTCCGCTTACCGGGTGCCCTAAAAACTAATCGATGATTTTTCTGATAAGCTCAACTCTAGTTCTTTAGAAATATATAGAAAATATATAAGAGTGGGGATCATCCCTAAGCGTTTATGCAGATGGATCTCCATATCATTTTTCCAAGGATAACAGAACGAAATTTACATGCATGGTACAGCAACATCGAAGATGAATGTGCCATGTAACTCACGTGTTTTTCCTAGATATTTTTAGAGTTATATCCTTCGGTGTTAAGTAGGAAATTGCTTCTCTACCATCAAAATTAAGAAGGATTATTTAGGCTAAGATTTGATAGTCGTTTATTTAACTATCAAATAAAAAGACAAATAAATCAAAAAGAACATAGGTTTATTTCCTTTGGAATCCACCAAGACTAATTTAATTAATCTTTCATTACTTAAAATCTCTTTATAAACACTTAGAAACTATTTTCATATACTTATCTCAATGGAATACGTATATTCCTAAAACCAAGTGATATATCATATTTGCTAAACCATATTAGATTGGGTCAAAAACAACTGTCATTTAAAACTTGTTTATTATAAACCCAAAATACTTATCCTTTCCATAAATCTCCTTAATTTTGACAAGTCTTTCATGTTATTTGAGTAGTTCTTTGAACAAAAAATAAATAATGATTAACATATATTAATAATTCCAAATCCTTATTAAATTGATTTATAACTTTTCTAATCATATTTGAAAAGAGTTCCCAAATGTCAAAGATAGATAACTTTTCCATTTAGAGATATCATAGAGTTTCGAAAACTGCATTCATAACGTCTACCGTTATATGAACCATAACCTCTAACTTGTTTATAATCAAACAGACTTTAAACTCCTGTTTCTTTATTTATAAAATATCATTTATAAATCTGTTCTATTATATTTATAAAATATCCTTTATAGGTCATCTTCTTTATTTATAAAATATTATTTATAAACACTTCTGAATGAATCACTTTCTCCACTTAAACAAAAAAATTTAAATCATTTAAGTAACTTAAACATCATTAATTACAACGATTAATTATCTTTGAATACCGTTAGTTAAACAATCATTTAACTAAAATACCATTAATAAATAAATAATTAATTTACCTTAACCTCATGAATTAAAAAAAAATCAACTTAAGCCTCATTAATTAAGTAATTAACTTAAATCACTTTGATTAAGGAAATTAATTAATCTTGAATCTTTTTATTCCAAATAATTAACCAAATATAACATTTTTAATAGATTAATTAATTAAATTTAAACAGCATTTATAATATAATTAACTTAAACCTTATTGATTAATATAATTTAATAAACTTAAAACATCTTTATTAAATATAAATAACCTTAAAATATCATTAATAAAATAATAATTAATTTAATCAAATAATCATTAACTTTAATAAAATAAAATTAACTTTAAAACATCATTTAACAAAATATAATTAATCTTTAGACATTGTTAAACAAAATATAATTTACTTTAAACAATTCCAATTAAGATAATAGGCAAATTTAACACATTGTGCGGTTTGAAGCTTAGCGATCATAGTTGTACTTAAACAAGCTACCATTTTGTTTCATATCTCAAAGGAGTTTATATGTCCATGTCGTATTCAATACGTCCAGGTTATCAAGCTTCTGGCACTTAACAATTAACAATAAATGGATAATTATCATTTCATCCATATTAATTATTCCACCTATTGATTAACCTCATAACCAAATTTTTACTTAGCAAATATAGAACGAGGATATATTCTACTAATAGGTGTCCACAATAATCTATTAAATTCAATCTAACCTAATGGTGTTTGATGGCCAAATAGATGTCACCAATAGGGTTTAATTAATTTAACAACGTTACTATTTAATTAACATAATTAAATTCACTACCCATTACATTATCAATATTTTTAATATCACCAAATCAAACAACAAGGTATACTACAATGTTGTACTCGACTATACAAGTCCAAGGAGAAAATCTGCAGGTCAAACGAATTTCATATGGGCAAGATATAACATATTAACTAACACATAATTTTAAAATCTAAACTTAAGCAAGTAAAGGAAATTTTCTTCTCACCCATACAACTCAACCGCTACCAAACCTGACCCACACATCCAAATCTACAACCTGCAAACAACTTCCCCCATACTCATGATATTGTCCACATTAAGAAGGGCCTAAGTGCAAAACACTTTGCAATAAACATTACACTCCTATTTCCCTTCTTTCTTTTATATACAAACACGCACCTTCTCCCTTCAAATTCGTGTGCAATTGACCATAATGCAAAGGACCTAAATGCAAAATCACTCACTAACTACAATAGCATCCAATTCATCCCTTTTCATGCTCTAGGTTTAACACGCATGCATAACCCTATCTACCAAAGTCAGCTATTACACCCTTGCTTTGGCTACCTCACCACCTTGCCTCTGACGATGCCCAGCCCCACCGGCACTTCCATAGTCAACGCTTTCATCCCCAAGTGTGCTACCTTATTATATATTTTTATCATCTTTTTTTATAATATATGGCCGATAGTAAAATGGAAATAAACTGTACACACACACACAGATATATATGCCAATATTATTTCATAGCTAAAGAAAGTAGATCAGTGCAAGGACAAAAGGGAAAAGAATGAAACAAGACTTGCATGTTCAAATCTTGATTGCATAGTGCAAAGAAAATGTATAAATATTTATCTTTTCATGTGTCTTTCATTTTTCAAAGAACCAAAAAATAAAATATGTAACCCTTAGTTACATGCATGCATCCATATATAAACCAACTTCCTAACAAAGCAATCCAAGCCAAACTTAAGATCAAGCAAAACGATGTGAAAAGAGGCTTAGCTAGATATATTATGTTGAGTGCATATACATATAACTAAATTACATTACTTTTCTATTAAGAAAAACAATATTCCTAAGCCACCCATCAATACTTTTCAAAATCTAGGAATTACCCAAAAGATGATACAATGGATTTAGGATGAGCTTTGTACTATGTTTTATAATACAGAGGGTAATAGAGTGTAAAACCCATGGCTATTGGATAGAAGGGTGTTTCCATGAATTTCTTCTTTACTTAACCCTTAAGCTTCACTTTATGTCATTTCAACCTTTTATTTTGAACTTTTAAATAATATATACTTTTTAAATACTTAATATTAATATGTATACATTTGAAAATAAGTTATACTATATTATAACATTTGTTTAAGGTAAATCAAAATATATTACAACTTTAAATAACTTGTTATTTGACATAAACCTGAAAATCCAAAAATTGTGCTACAGACACATTTCCAGTTTTTCGTCGAACTATCTATTTATGTAAACCAAACTCAAAAAATAAATCTCCATTATCAATTATAATTAAAAAGAGGGTTATAATTAATAAATCCATTAATTGGATTTAATATTCACAAATCAAAATGATAAAATTTCAGGTCGTTGCAATAAAAGCGGTAAAATACAAGTTAACTGCCATTTGGACTTGCCTAAACCTGCCTTCTAGCAAGAGGCTGGCATAATAAGACTAAGCCGCCTTCTAATAAAAGCCATGGTAAATCATTATAACCAGGATACAAAGGATCATAGGTGGGATAGGCCCCGAAGGAGGATTCCGTGTTTCCACCAATGCCCGATTCCTATGGCCTCCCCCTAAAATGTCTTCCTCGGTAAACTATGAAACGATCGACATCGCAAGCGCTTGGATTGAAACGTCATCCAACTGTTGTGGGTTAAAAGTTTCCCACTGAGGCACTACCATAACATCACTCAGCTTATCATAGTCAAATTGGTGCCATTCTCCCAACCCTTGCCCTTATCCACTGTAGCGACTTTGAAATTCGAACACTTCATCTTCAAATATCGAAATGTTTTGAAATGTAAGTAAGTGTTATAAATATGATTTTATAACTCTATTAGACATTATTTAATTAATGAATAATGATAAAATAACTTGTTTTTCCTATTTGTTTAAAAAAAAATTCTTTGAAGAAAAATTGATAATGTGATTGGAAATTGGTTTAACGGTAAACAGATTTTTAATCGATATAAGTTATTCGAACTCCTGTGCACTTGTCTAATGATCAAAAGAAAACATTAGCAATTAACTAATACACTCTCCTCTTCATAAAGCATGGAGAATTCTTGAATCTTCCATTAGCATAAGTGATATTATCATAAGAGGGGTATAATGGTAATTAGCATAAATAAGAAGTGATGCAATGGAGAACCGATGGGAGGCGAGTTTTCCATTGCATGGTGGGGGGTGAAGACAAGCTTAGGCAACACCAAATGCAGCCTATATAATGAGGGGCAAACCATTCGGCTTCTTCTTCATCTCCATTACTAATTTTCTAAAGAAAAATATTTGTGAATAAAATCTAGTGTAACGACCCGCAAATCCGTACCCCTTGAGTCAACATTATTCTACATCAATCAACTCAAGTTGAACAGAAATACGAACCATTTGGGTTAAAGAAGAAGAGGTAGAAGAAGAAAATAGAAAACAATATCAGAATCTAACCATCGCAGTGGAATAAAATATAATATATAATAAATGATCTTTACACAAAACAAATATATCTGATTTATACATACATCATCATCAGAGTACATCATCAGAATTCAACAACATCATAACATACAACTGGATATACAGCTACTCAACACAGCGGAATATATATAAAACAAGTACGAAAATACACATCGTCATCCAGCTCGTCTCCTGAGCTCCACAGCATCAAATCCTGTATCCTATAATACTCGGTCTGACCCGAGCATTATAGTTAAATAACACTCGAGTCAGTCTGGAAAAGCAGCGTGAGAAATCACACTCAAATTGATTATTAAAGTTTCAAAAATTCTTTTGAAAATAAAAGCATCTCGTAAGACCACGCCACAAATAAACATGTCGGGTTTTTACCTTACGATAGCTAAAACGGTTTTATATTAAAATCCTCTGATATTATAATAAGGTTTATATACAAATACTTATTAAAATAGCCGAAATTGTTACATTCATTAAATTCAAGCTACTAGCCAAAGAGTGGGTAATACAAAAAAAACTCATAAAAGGCACGTAGGGAGATTGGATTTCCAACTAATGACTAGGCACTGGGGCACCACCTGTCACAGTACGTGGCCTAGATCACAGTACCGAGGATCACTCATGACCCCCTGCAACACAAGACCAGAACCATCCCTTATTGGACAGTTTCAAGTAAGATCACCCCGCGGTTGGGATCAGCAACCGCCCACTAAGCCGAAATAAAAAGGGACATCTAGACAGGGATGACCTTACCCTGAAATGGGTGCTACCCACCTAGCCTTGCTGCATAACCCCTGATTTTCAGTCATTCCCAGTTGATGAGGCTTGAGGCTAAGCATTACCTTTTTAGAACATATCCTACAGAATGCCTATCGTCCACCTGACGATGTTCCGAAAGCATTCATCCATACAAGTCCGTTCCGGTTTCGAACGGAACCGAAGGCACTATTCCTACTACATCCATTTTGGAAATATCCTCAGGATTAGTAGCGACTAGCCCTTGCACTTCATTGCTCCATCTTCGACTCCAAACTCGTTTTCCACGAAAACGTACAAACCGTGTAACGACCCGAAATTTTCATAGCCGAAAATTCCAGATAGTTATGAAAAAGAAGAAAGAGATAGAAGAAGAAGAAGAACAGAAACATCAAACATCTCACATTCGTAGCGGATAAAATATAATAATAAATAATAGTTTACAGAAAAGTAATTATTCTGTCGATTACAATTTATTACATCAGAGTTTCACATATATATACAGTCACTGAATATGCTCAATTTTCATGTCACATGTATACAGAAATAAAATACAGCGGAAACACACCATACGCTATTGCCATCCAACTCGCCATTTAAGCTCCAGAACGTCCTTACCTGAAAATCTATAATACTCGGTCTGACCCGAGCATTACACCAAAGTACCACCCGGGTCAGGCTGGAAACCAGCGTGAGTAAACCCAACTAACATAGAATGCCAAAGCAAACAACTTATATAAACTCGAGGTAACTAATATCAATTTAACAAATTCACAATTTGCTATAGACAACACTTATTCCACACATCAATTTCTAAGTACCAAACTTAGATAAAATAATCCAATTCACTTAAATAATTTCATTCCTGCCTATTGATTTTACAAATCAATTTATCAAAATTCGAAGTGGTTTCGGATATTTCCCAATACCCGACCCCGGTCTCTTCGAAACTCATGTCATCCTAACCCAAGTTATCCAAATGAAATACACAACATTTCATATCAAAGATATCAACTCATTCAAAGCATCCAATACCATTCAATCACCCATAAGCAAAGCTTAATCACATACAGATCAATTCGATTGATTCTAATTGAATTTCAAACCTCAATCACTTAGATTTCTTTATTAATTAATTCCAAATCAATTGATTAATCAACTCTTCCATATCCATTCATCTTAATTAATCACCCTGGATTAATTATCTTTCGATTACATTGAAGAAATTATCTTTAATTAATTTCACGATATTAATAATTCTTAACCCAAATCAATAAGTAATCTTAATTACTTCATGAATTAATTAACTATTTTAATTACATTAATCCTTAATTACTTATACTAATTAACTTCTCATAAGTCACTTATTATGGATTAATTTATCTTAATTAATCAAATCTTTAATTACATCATTAATTATATAAATTATTTTTTTCTAATTATATTTCAATTAATCTTAATCTAAATTAATTATATTAATTAAACCACAGTATTAATCATACTAGATTTATCTCCACCTGAAATTATCTACCTTTTTATTTGCTTCATTAAATAAATTAATTTTCCTTAATTCATTATCTTAATTTATCTCTCGATTAATTACACAAGGTAATTATATTTTATTACTTGTATTAAGTAATTATTTATTAAACTACCCAATGATCATTCTAATTAATTTAAACCTAATTAATTTACCCAAATCATAAATTAATTTAATTAATTAATTATTCATTAAATTATCCTACCTATTTAATGAATCACCAATCATTAAATCTTTATTGATTTTAATCTGAACCATTTTCTGATTTACGATTTAAGTTTAAAACCATTACAAACCCAAATGCTTCGAGTCAAACAACAATTAACTCGAGAACTAACCGAACCCAAAGTCATCAGATCTTCAGCACACGTTCAATCAACTCAATCAACCAACCAATTATTTAAATTTAACCATTTAAATCTAAATAAGAATCAAATAGAGTGAGAATTACTCACCTTTGGTTTTCAATAGCAATCCATTTCCATTACGCCTTGCTTCTTCACAGTTTTCAAACCTTAAATAAACACTTACAATTTATTAGCATTTGAACCAATCGATCAACCTATTACCATCTATTAATATTTTACATAATCGAACAATCAGCTATCCCTTTTTACAATTTTATTCAACTAATAATTAACTTTAAACTAATAATTTCTCTTTATAAATCTTTTAGTACCCAAATTACTTAAATAAGACTTTGGAAGAAAATTTTATAACCAATCCCTTATAAAAATTTCTTCCAAAGTCTTATAAAAATTCTAATATATATGTATATAATTAATTTTCCTTATTTCTTCAGAATATAAGTTATAACAAACAAATAATAAATTACCTTACCACCTTCTGCCGACGAATGTCGAATCGCTATAGCAAACTCGATCTAAAGCCCTAGCCTCGACCTTGACAGCATCAAACTGCCTTTCAACACTCCACATCACCAATAACACAACTCAGAACAACATAACAGCTAACACTCTCCTCCACTACTTCAATCACTGACACGCTATCAAATCAAACACGGCTCTTCTTACCATCTTCAACATACTTGTAACAACATCTTCCCCCGACAGCGCCAAATCCACCCACACATCCTTTAACTGTCACCCAATCAATCAACTACTCAACCAAAAACGATCAAACCCGCTTCCCTCGAATTCAAAGCACAGTAACCCACCTCCTAAAATCGAACGCGTCACCACTTAAACGCCTCCACCTCCCAAGACGAAACGCGCGCACGGGTCGAGCATCCCAGATCCAGCCGAACTCTAGAACCCATCTCCTCGCTCGAAGTCGCGGCCACGCACTCGTGCCGCTACCCACTGCTGCCACTCCCAGCGCTCGCGATTTCAAGACGAAATCGATTATTGATTCGCAAATAACAAACTGGAGGAAAAGAAACTTGCGGTATTCGATTTCATTTTAAAAAGAAATAAGCTTCGGTTTACCTTTGGATTGAAAAATGAGGGAGAGGAAGGAATGAATGAATTAGAGGAGAGAGGAGAGGGAAAACAGTCGCCATTTCCATTTATTTTCTTATGCTCGGCTTGATTTTCAACAGAAGGAAGACGCGTGTTTTAAACGAGAAGGAGAAAATATCTCTGCGCGTTCAGAAGGTAGGGTGGCTGATGGAGACGTTATAGGCTTTGACCGTTTACTATTATTATTTTTCAAAATATCTCATTTCGCAATACACGAAATCTCGAACTCCAAATCAGACATGCCGACAGACGTTTATAACGTTTTACCCGTATTCCGAACACAATGGAACGTGTTTTGAAAGCTAATTCGATCATATGTGCGAGTTACAAGTAAACGATTAATTTTAAATTAACTCGATTAAAATAGTTCTTATGCGTTTCGGGCTGCCAGGGTCAACCGACAACTCTGATTGCTATGAAAATTGAAATTCGATAATAACTAACTATTACGGATCCAATGGAACTAGTTTCGTCAAATTCCGAGACTGTGCCTCGGAAGGCTATTTTTAAATTTTAATTTAAACGATATATTATTAAAATTGAACAAATTACCTTTAAATTAAATTTCAATTATTCTATTATCTCCAGTATCATCGTTATAAATTTTATAGGCCTTCAAATTATTTTATACAGGCTTAGAAATTTTTGGTTCAATAATTTACCCAATTTCAATTATTAAATTCAGTATTTAAACTATATAATTCAATGATTTAATTATCAAGTAAATATTGATATCTGGAATTCAAGTTAAAATTAACTTTTAAATATTTAAAATCAATTAATTATTCCAATTTAATTTGTTAAAATTTACGGGTCGTCACAAACCGGATCGAAGTGGTTTTCGATAAATAAATCTCGATCTCGGTCTCTTCGAAACGATCAACGCATTTGTCCAATATTGATAGTCGGTAATTTTACTATCAATTAATATTCACAAACAACCATCAACCAATAAATAATTTCCCAAATTATTTATTAATCCCAAAAATATCTTCACTGGATATATTTCCACTTTTCAAACCCTTTTGAAAACAGTTCAAACTATCTTCCTTTCTCAGAATTAATTCCAAGTATTTTCTATTTCCACTGGAATCACCAAGCACAAAACTTTAGATTTTTTTATAATAATTTAAAACGCTTTACTTTGAAAAATACTTTAAAATATTTATTTTAAAAACTACTTCAATAATTTATTGAAAATACATACTATATGAATATTTGAAAATATTGTTACTTATAAAATATAAAATTAGGTTTTCACTTTTTAAAACAAAATACTAAGTTACCTTTTAAATAATACTACGATAATAGATTTGAAAAATACTTTCTTTAGAATTTAAACATTTAGAAATAATAAATTTTCTAAAACAAGCTTTTTAAAACAACATTAAAATTTTATCTTATATTTAAAAATTTTACTTTGAAAACGTACTTGGCTATCCAGAGAAATATACTTCTCTTCACATTCTTCTTTAAATTTCCACTTTAAAACACTTGAATCAATTTCCAAATTGATTTCCAATTTACTCCCCTTTATTCCAAAATCCTTTAATTTCAGATTTTATTCCTTAATAATGATTTAAAGTTCTTTTAACTGAAAATACCAATTTTAGATTTCTCAATTACTTCTTTATCCTTTTAAATAAATTTAAAATTTAAATTTAAAATAATTCTTTATTCCATTAAAATAATATCACTTAATTTTACAATTCATTAATTACTGTTTATTCAAAATCTTTTCCTTTCATACTCGAAGTTATTTATTAGTGTTTTAATATCACTTCCATTTCTTTCAATTCATTCTTAATTTACTCAAAATATTCTATAATTATTTCGCATACAAATTCACTTCTTTATTTACTTTCCAAAATCCAATTTATATATTTTTGGTAACTCATTATACCCAAATATATTCAGTCAAACCATATCATTCAATATTCTAATATATTTCATCATAGAGTATCAAATAATCACAACAGATAATATTAAATAATTTAAATAAATGTTAAGGGGTCTAGTTGGATCCCTCCAACCTGTTTTCCCTGCATCCATAGACGTTAGCACAACATAAATACCAATTCAACCTCGAGGTGGAATATCGCGGTATATGGGATTAATATAAATCATCCGCTATTACGTGGCGCATAGGGTCTCATTCGCTATATAATGCGGGAAATCAATCATTCCAAGATGTAATATATACTATAATATAACACATCAATCAATTCAACCATTCAACCAATTATTTAAATTTAATCATTTAAATTCAAATTTAAATTCAACTGAGTGAGATTAACTCACCTTCGATTTTCGTTTGGCAATCCATTCCTATCCGGCTATATTTTTTCTCAATTTTGGACCTTGTATAAACAATTACATAGATTTATTACTATTTAGGTTAATTAACTCAAGATTTAATTTAACAAATGATTATTATTAATATTTTTAAGCTAACTCCCTTTTAAAAACTTTTTAGTAACTAAAATAATTCAAATAGGTCAATTACTATATTACTTAATCATAAAATAACTAATAATTGAAAATGGGCATATACATATCTTAATTTATTTTATTTTCTTTGAAGCTAAATATAGGTCCAACGTAACTTTAAAAAAAACTGCCTTCCCTTTTTTTTTTACTGCAAACAGTAATTTATCTACTATAAATAAATTTCTGTCTATCAATAAAATTTTAAATTAAATATGTATGTGTATTTATATTCCTATATTTATACAATCAAAATTAACTTTTTAAAAAAAATGAATACCTTACCTCATCACGAGAGCGCACGCCAACGGTCTCCTATCGGTCTCGCCGCCTTCACTTCGAGGATGAGCAGGGACACATCGACCGCCTCCAAGATCGAAGATCAACTCGCTAATCTCCACCACCAAGGTGCGTATCACCAGCAGCCGCCTTCACCTCCATCTCGAAATTGCATGAATCGCCAACCCACAGATGCAACGATGGAGCCCTAGTTCGCGACAACGAAATTTCTCCCTCCGGTCGCGCGCACTCGAGTTCTCTTTCCTCTATTTTTTTTAGGTTTCGCGACTTCGACGGGAGGAAGAAAATCAAGTTCGGCCATTACTTTGTTGATTTGCTTAAGAAGATGATTTCGTGATTTTGGATGGAGGGGGAGGGATGCGAATTGTTCCCGAAGAAGTAAAGGGTATGCGAATTTCTTCGGCCATTAAAAATCGATTCGAGAGAGAGGGTTTGGAGCTGTGAATTGAGTTTAAGATGAGGACGGGTTGAAGTATACTGGACTTAGCAATTTAAAAGCCTCAAAGAGAAGACGGCGATGTTTAGAAAAGTGGAGACAGCGTGCCAACAATATCAGGTGACAGTGCCTTGGAAAAAAGAAAAGCTGAACGGAAAAAAAGTTGATGTAGATATAAATTACAGCTGAAGTTGAACCAATATAAATTTAAATTTAAATTGAATTCGATATAGATTTCAACGCGTTTATATGTCGTACGCTCACACAACCACTCCAAACACTACGAAATTTGAAATCCGATAATAATACGCCATTACAGATCCAATGGAACTGGTTTCGTCAAAATCCGAGACTGTGCCTCGGAAGGCTATTTTTAAATTCAATTTAAAACGATAAAATTTTCAAAACCGAAAAAATCATAGTTAGATTCAATTTTAACACTTCTATTATCTTTAGTGTGATCAATATAAATTTTACAAGCCTTCAAATTATTTTTAATAGGCTTAAAACTGAAGATTCAACATTTTACCCAACTTCAACTTATTTAATTCAATAATTTAATAATCAAATAAATAGAGATATTTGAATTCAAGTTAAAATTAACCTTTTAAATATTTAAAATAAATTAAATATCCCCATTTCAAATGCTCAAAAACTCCGGGTAGTCACATTCCTCCCCCCTAAAAGAATTTCGTCCCCAAAATTCCTAGTTAGGAAGAATGGTCCAATACCCGTTTACCTTTCCCAAAACCAAACAGTTTCTAACAATTTTCCAAAACAACCTTTTATTAAGAACACCTTACTAATGTTCCTAACTTCCCAAACTTCTCCCATTAGGTTCCCACTAATATCATATACCCAATCATTCAAATTTCAATTTAAAACCAAATTTTGAATTATCAAAATTTTCTCAAAAAATTTCTAACTCCTTAAATTTCTGAAATTTTTTGCCAGCGTCTCCCTTGCACGGCTAGCTCGGTACAACTACAAAATGCCTCTACGGGCTCCCAAATCTCAAAAGAAAACAAAAGCCAGGTGGCTAGATCAAAACCCAATCAAATTTCATAGAGAAATTTAAACACATACCTTTTTGTCGAGCAATTCAAATTTATCTTCGGAAACCAAAATCAATTTTCCTTTTCCTTTATAATACCTGTATATCCTACATAGCAATAATATCCAATCACAACATTCAAAAAACATTTTATCGACATTCTTACAAAGTGCCAATATTTATTCATTCGAATATTAACCTAGAATATATTTGTAATATCAGTTTCCCATTTAAGAATTCATCATTTCTTTCTTAAGTTTAGTATAAGCATTTAATATGCTTCTTTATTTATTTTCACTTCACCACCTTTAGTTTATATCTATTTCTATTCAAATTGGTTCTCCCATTCCATATGAATTTAATTTATCTTCAACTTTGTATAATTAGTATTTTTTAATTTAATTTTTTTTATACCTGATTCATATCGTTATTTAAAAAAAAAATCATACCCTAATTTATTTCAATTTCAAATTTGAAATCATTTGTCGTTAACAAAAATTTTCCAACTCTCAAAATTTTCGGAAAATTTTGGCAGAGTCTCCTTTGTACGGAGGAGCTTTTGCAATTTGACAAAAGATAAAAATATATATATACATCGACCCACACGGTCAAAAAAACCAAAAACAGTTCATATTTCCTATTTTTATTGCGTAGGCGTACCTTTATTTAGCATTTATAAGCAAGCGGCTTATTATTTTATAATTTACACGATCAAATCCAGCCAAACGGCTTCTCGGTACCTGTACTTACTCAATTCAAACATATAAGTATTAAATATATGAAAGTTATCAACATTTCACTTTTTTTCAATAGCTAACACATAGATTTCACATAAAATGCATGCTATATGATTTCCATAAGCACATATAAAGTCCCGACACTCATTACAATTGCTTACAACCAATTCTCAAGCCGTTCCATTCAATTTAAGTGATTTACAACTTGCACGCTTATATTTAATTCATTCTAAGCAAAATAAACTCATATTCATTCCAATTGATTTCAAAATCATCTTATTTCACTTCTAATAATTCATAGAATTTTATCCAATCTCGTTTACATCGAACGATCCATTTCCTTATGCAATTCGACAATATTAATGTGAATAAATAATAACTTAAGCTTTATAACCATTTAAATTGATTCCATCTCAATTCCACTTAATCCCATCCCATTTAAACTTATTCACAAACTTTCCATTGCATTTTTCTTTCATTTCTTAAAAGTTTGATTCCAAACCATTTTATCAAACTCGACAACCAATATTAAATACCCATCTCACAATTTACTTAAGTTACTTATTTTCTTCAAACTATTTCACCCAATAACTTAAGTTTATTCTATTCCTCCAACTTACATTTAAATCTTTGATTTGATTTTTCCTTTGATCAAATCACAACTATTTTACTAATTTATTCGATAGTTTATTATTTTATCCATTTTTTTAAATTTTAATTTACATTTATAATTCATTATGGAATTTAGTAATAATAAATTCATTCAATTTATGCTTGAGTTGGATTTTCTCTTTTTTTTTTCTCTTCTATCTTTAAAACCATTTTATTTAAATTTCTTGAGCTCAACCTTACTTAATATCACAAGCTTGGATTTTTCCAAAATACCAATACTTTTATCCTGGCTTACTTGTCCCCTTTTAACTTTTTATAAGCTACTCACTTATTAATATTCATTCTTCCCCATCTATTTACAATCAATTATATTCACATTTTACTTTTAACTATGGGTTATATATATATATATATATATATATATATATATATATTTCAATGCTTTTCAATTCTTTTATAAGCTTCCGAAGCTTATTTATTCTAATTCAATACTTACTTAATTTACATTTATTTGTTTGAGTAGAATTTTATTCCATTTAATATCATTCATGACACAACTGACCTTTGATTCAGTTCATTCCAAATTTGACTAAATTTTATTTCTTAATATATGAGTTCAAAACTTATTTATTTATTTATTCAAAAGCTTATCTTGCTCAGTTGAGTCATTTCATCTTATAACCAAATTTCAAATTATATATATATACACTTACTAGCTTAAGGTATAGATTTTCATTTCACAATTATAATCATTTTACCTTCAACTTTATACCTAATTTAATTCAATTTCAGCTTCAATTTTATTTAACTTATCCTAAGTTAAATTCAAGTATATTCTCTTCACTTTCATTCACTTAAGTTAAATTTTAATTCCCGGATTAAAATTTCCAATTTCTTCTTATTAATATCAACTTTACTTATAAGTTCAATAGTTAATCCATATATTCATTCACAAATTCATTTTCAACCAATAAATTTTATTTCCAAACATTAATTATTTTTAGTCCATTTGAACTTATTCTGCACCTTATTTTTATACAATTTTAAATCAAACTTCATCCAATATTTAGTTTCATTTCCGTTGCATACCATATAAATCATTCAGTTACTTACAAATTTTAAATCTCAAAACTTTGTTTTATTTAGTCCAACTTGACTAATTTTTCCATTACACATAATTTAACACAATTCAAATTTAAATTCCAGTATTCAGTTTTCACTTTACTTACTTACAAAGTTGAATTTTATTTCAACAAATTCCATATTTACAAGTTATCAACTTATTATATGCCATCGACATTCTTAGTTAAGATTACAGAGTTTAAACAGTCTTTTGACATTTCAAAATTCCTTTGAAATCACCTATATCCAAAATTCCTTGCATTTCTAAAAATCAAATTCATCTTTTGCAAACAATTCCAATTCAAAACAATTTGGTAGCAATTTCTCTCTTGGAAACTCGAAAATGAACATCGATGATGCTGCAGTCATTACCGAAGTTATATTCTAGCGACCGAAAGAGTTCAATGCTTTTATCTCTTGTAAAACCCTTCAAATATTTTTAAGTTCCAAATCTCTCTAGATTACGAATCCGATTCAAAAATATTTTCTCACATATACATTATTTTTTTCCAACCTTTGGGAATCATTTTCAAATTCAAAGGAACTTAAGATCCTAAATTTTCAAATTCCAAACTCTTTAAATTTATATTCACACATTACTTTGAAATTTTATCTTATGTTAATTATTAATCACACTATAATTCACATTTATAGTTTATATTTACAAATTTCATTTGTATATGAATTTGTTTCTAGTTTTTAATTATGATTTCAATTTCTTATTCTTTTAGTTATTATTTCAGTTTCTTATTCAATTCTCATACAATGATAATAATTTAATATTATCACTTTCTAACAACCAAACATCCTTATATAACTATAACAGTTTACGAAAAATCATTTCTTTTATATACAAAAATAATTTTGGGTAAAATTATTCCATTTACCCTATTTAAAACAATACTGTGTCAGTTTATCTTATTTAGGAGTTTAGAAACTCCTATCGATAATATGGCGTCCCACACATCGACTAGAATCCATAAACACTCAACGAATAAATCAACACAATATAAAAATAATTTTATGTTCACTAACAAATACACGCTCATATCTATTAATACTCTCTAACTCATTCTAGAGTACTATGGACTCTATTTAAATGAGTAATTCCCACCAGAGCCAAGGTTATCATCAACCTAAGCTCTGATACCAAGTGGAACGACCCGCAAATCCGTACCCCTTGAGTCAACATTATTCTACATCAATCAACTCAAGTTGAACATAAATACGAACCATTTGGGTTAAAGAAGAAGAGGTAGAAGAAGAAAATAGAAAACAATATCAGAATCTAACCATCGCAGCGGAATAAAATATAATATGTAATAAATGATCTTTACACAAAAAAAATATCTAATTTATATATACATCATCATCAGAGTACATCATCAGAATTCAACAACATCAATAACGTATAACTGGATATACAGCTACTCAATACAGCGGAATATATATAAAACAAGTACGAAAATACGCATCGTCATCCAGCTCGTCTCCTGAGCTCCACAGCATCAAATCCTGTATTCTATAATACTCGGTCTGACCCAATCATTATAGTTAAATAACACCCGAGTTAGTCTGGAATACCAGCGTGAGAAATCACACTCAAATTGATTATTAAAGTTTCAAAAATTCTTTTGAAAACAAAAGCATCTCGTACTACCACGCCACAAATAAACATGTCGGGTTTTTACCTTACGATAGCTAAAACGGTTTTATATTAAAATCCTCTGATATTATAATAGGGTCTATAGACAAATACTTATTAAAATAGCCGAAATTTGTACATTCATTAAATTCCAGCTACTAGCCACAGAGTGGGTAATACAAACAAAACTCGTAAAAGGCACGTAGGGAGATTGGATTTCCAACTAATGACTAGGCACTGGGGTACCACCTATCACAGTACGTGGCCTAGATCACAGTACCGAGGATCACTCCCGACCCCCAGCAACAGAAGAATGGAACCATCCCTCATTGGAGTGTTTCGAGTGAGAACACCCCGCGGTTGGGATAAGCAACCGCCCACTAAGCCGAAATAAAAAGGAACATCTAGACAGGGATGACCTTACCTTGAAATAGGTGCTACCCACCTAGCCTTACTGCATAACCCCTGATTTTCAGTCATTCTCGGTTGATGAGGCTTGAGGCTAAGCATTAACTTTTTAGAACATATCCCTCAGAATGCCCATCATCCACCTGACGATGTTCCGAAAGCATTCATCCATTCAAGTCCGTCTCGGGTTCGAACGGAACCGAAGGCACTATTCCTACCACATCCATTTTGGAAATATCCTCAGGATTAGTAGCGACTAGCCCTTGCACTTCACTGCTCCATCTTCGACTCCAAACTCGTTTTCCACGAAAACGTACAAACCGGATCAAAGTGGTTTTTGAGAAATAAATCCTGATCCCGGTCTCTTCGAAACGATCAACGCATTTGTCCAATATTGATAGTCGGTGATTTAACTATCAATTAATATTCACAAACAACCATCAACCAATAAATAATTTCCCAAATTATTTATTAATCCCAAAAATATCTTTACTAGATATATTTCCACTTTTAAAACCCTTATGAAAACAGTTCAAACTGTCTTCCTTTCTCAGAATTAATTCCAAGTATTTTCTATTTCCACTGGAATCACCAAGCACAAAACTTTATATTTTTTTAAAATAATTTAAAACGCTTTACTTTGAAAAATACTTTAAAATATTTATTTTAAAAACCACTTCAATAATTTATTAAAAATACATACTATATGAATATTTGAAAATATTGTTACTTATAAAATATAAAATTAAGTTTTCACTTTTTAAAACAAAATACTAAGTTACCTTTTAAATAATTAATACGATAATAGATTTGAAAAATACTTACTTTAGAATTCAAATATTTAGAAATAATAAATTTTCTAAAACATGCTTTTTAAAACAACATTAAACTTTTATCTTATATTTAGAAAATTTACTTTGAAAACGTACTTGGCTATCTAAAGAAATATACTTCTCTTCACATTCTTCTTTAAATTTCCACTTTCAAACACTTGAATCAATTTCCAAATTGATTTCCAATTTACTCCCCATTATTCCAAAATCCATTAATTTCAGATTTTATTCCTTAATTATGATTTAAAGTACTTTTAACTGAAAATACCAATTTTAGATTTCTCAACTTACTTCTTTATCCTTTTAAATAAATTTAAACTTTACATTTAAAATAATTCTTTATTCCATTAAAATAATATCACTTAATTTATAATTCATTAATTACTGTTTATTCAAAACCTTTTCTTTTCATACTCGAAGTTATTTATTAATGTTTTAATATCACTTCCATTTCTTTCAATTCATTCTTAGTTTATTCAAAATTTTCTATAATTACTTCGCATACAAATTCACTTCTTTATTTACTTTCCAAAATCCAATTTATATATTTTTGGTAACTCATTATACCCAAATATATTCAATCAAACCATATCATTCAATATTCCAATATATTTCATCATAGAGTATCAAATAATCACAACAGAGAATATTAAATAATTTAAATAAATGTTAAGGGGCCCAGTTGGATCCCTCCAACCTGTTTTTCCTGCATCCACAGATGTTAGCACAACATAAATACCAATTCCACTTCGAGGTGGAATATCGCGGTATATGGGACTAATATAAATCATCCGCTATTACGCGGCGCATAGGGTCTCATTCGCTATATAATGCGGGAAATCAATCATTCCAAGATGTAATATGTACTATAATATAACACATCAATCAATTCAACCATTCAACCAATTATTTAAATTTAATCATTTAAATTCAACGGAGTGAAATTAACTCACCTTCGATTTTTGTTTGGCAATCCATTTCCATCCGGCTATATTTTTTCTCGATTTTGGACCTTGTATAAACAATTACATAGATTTATTACTATTTATGTTAATTAACTCAAGATTTAATTTAACAAATGATTATTATTATTATTATTAAGCTAACTCCCTTTTAAAAACTTTTTAGTAACTAAAATAATTCAAATAGGTCAATTACTATATTACTTAATCATAAAATAACTAATAATTGAAAATGGGCATATACATATCTTAATTTATTTTATTTTCTTTGAAGCTAAATATAGGTCCTACGTAACTTTAAAAAATAACGTCCTTCTCTTTTTTTTTTACTGCAAACAGTAATTTATCTACTATAAATAAATTTCTGTCTATCAAAAAAATTTTAAATTAAATATGTATGTGTATTTATATTCCTATATTTATACAATCAAAATTAACTTTTAAAAAAAAACGAATACCTTATCTCATCACGAGAGCGCACGCCAACGGTCTCCTATCGGTCTCGCCGCCTTCACTTCGAGGATGAGCAGGGATACATTGACCGCCTCCAAGATCGAAGATCAACTCGCTAATCTCCACCACCAAGGTGCGTTTCACCAGTAGTCGCCTTCACCTCCATCTCGAAATTGCCTGAATCGCCAACCGACAGATGCAACGATGGAGCCCTAGTTCGGGACAATGAAATTTCTCCCTCTGGTCGCGAGCACTCGAGTTCTCTTTCCTCTATTTTTTTTAGGTTTTCGCGACTTCGATAGGAAGAAGAAAATCAAGTTCGCCCATTACTTTGTTGATTTGCTTAAGAAGATGATTTTGTGATTTTGGATGGAGCGGGAGGGATGCGAATTGTGCCCGAAGAAGTAAAGGGTATGTTAATTTCTTTGGCCATTAAAAATTGATTCGAGGGAGAGGGGTTGGAGCTGTGAATTATAGCTGAAGTTGACCCAATATAAATTTAAATTTAAATTAACTTCGATATAGATTGCAACGCGTTTATATGTCGTACGCTCACACAACCACTCCAAATACTACGAAATTTGAAATCCGATAATAATACACTATTACGGATCCAATGGAACTGGTTTCGTCAAAATCCGAGACTGTGCCTCGGAAGGCTATTTTTAAATTCAATTTAAAATGATAAAATTTTCAAAACTGAACAAATCACTGTTAGATTCAATTTTAACACTTCTATTATCTTTAGTGTGATCAATATAAATTTTACAAGCCTTCAAATTATTTTTAATAGGCTTAAAACTTAAGATTCAACATTTTACCCAACTTCATCTTATTTAATTCAATAATTTAATTATCAAATAAATAAAGATATTTGAATTCAAGTTAAAATTAACCTTTTAAATATTTAAAATAAATTAAATATCCCCATTTCAAATGCTCAAAAACTCCAGGTCGTCACATCCAGATTAACTCAAATTTGGAGTGAAGTCTTACTACCACATTACAAAATATCCTGCCTAGTTAAAAGTTGAAGAAGTGAAGCCACACTCACTTCATACTCCATAGTTGTGAGCAATTTGTAAGAGGAGGAGGGAAAGGTAAAAAAAAGCAAGAGGAGGAAGGAAATAAGAAGATATTGCAAGGTGGAGGTTGGACATCCTGGTTGTTTTTGGATTAAAAGTGAGTTAACGCACTTCTTTGAATGTAATATATAACATATATATGCAATGTTTTGATTGCATTAAAGTTGTTGAATTGTTATTGATATTGTTGAAAACGTTGGTTTGATTTTTGTTTTGAAAGAAAGAAGCATATGTGATCCATGTCTATGGCCTTGGAATGGAATTGTATGACTTTTGAAAAGACCTTAGAGCAAAGAACTTATGTTATAGATGGACTTTAGTTTAGAGTGAACTCGGATTTGAAAGTGCACTTATAGCAGCAGTCACTATAAATGCAGTTTGGAATTGCCTTGTTTTCAGCAATTTCTATGGAACTTTATAGGGAGATCTTTAAGGATTTCTCATTTATAATGTTTTATATGTATGTTTTCTACTACTAAAATCTTGTATAGTAAAAAGTTAAGAAACATATCGTAAACTGGCCAAAACTTCACTTATGCAAAAACTACCTCGCTTAGCCTTCATTATTGGACTTTACGGGTTTAAAAAGACATTTAAATTTAATTATTTTGTTTGATTCTTTTAAAATGTGTTTACCAACTCATATTAAAATATTTCAAAAGTGGTTTGAGATATTTATGAATTGCTAAGAATTGGTTGTAAATTTTTAAAGAAGAGAATTTTATAATAAAAACTTGTTATTACACGTTTTTAAGTAAATTGTAAAGTTGTTATTTTCAAGTAATATTTTGAGAAAATGTTTTAAAATCTATTATAAGTATTATATAGTATTTTAAAATCATTTTTAAGTGTATATATATATTTTTTGGAAAATATGTTGACTATTTTATAGCTTATAGAACAAAATATCTTTTCACTTGTTTATTTAAAAATTAAATTTTATAAATAAATTACTACACACATATATATAAATCACTTAAAAGGGTTTTAAAATTATAAATAAAAGGCTTAAAAAGGGGTTAGAATTTCTAAATAGCCTAATAGTAGTTGTTTAATTACTTGTTTAAAAAGTAATTAACTATGTTTAACACTAAAAGCCAATGAAGTAAGGCTTATCTATTTGTGAGAGTTAAGATTGACGTTCGAGTAGGGATGAAGCAATAAAACTCCAACCTACCGGCTTCCCTTTTGACCGAGGAATAGTAAGTCAAAAAATGTTGAAAATGTGTTAACCATGTTGTTTTTTTACTTGTTTATAGAAATCACTAATAGTGTACTTAACACTAAAAGCCAATGAGGTACACTTATATATTTGTGAGATTCAAGAATGAAGTGTCTAGGTAAGGCTTTGATGCATCCACTGTTCTAACTTACTGTAACAACCCCGGTTTGGAGATTACCATAAATATTAAATTATAATGATGATTATAATTTAATATTGGGATTAATTAAATTAATAGGAAGAAAATGTTGTTTATTTTAATTAACAATGAATTTGGATTAATTTGAGCTATTGAAAATAAATAAATATGGAGAATAATAAGAAATAATTATTCCTTGTTGAATAATTGATGAACATGAGCAGAATATAGATTTTGCTTTATTTCGGGAATTTTTTTTAGTATAGTTGTTTGACTATATTGGATTTAATATATTGATCATGACAATATTGAGTTTATTGTCAATATTGCCGTTGTATTATTAAAACATAAGAAATAATAATAATTCTTAAGATTTAAATGATAAGCATGTGTGAAATAGAGTTTTTACTTTATTTCATGAATTTTTGAATGTATTGATTAGGATACATTCAATTAAATTTAATAATTTGTCCAATATTGTGTTATTTGCCAATATTGCCATTTTATTAATTAAAACTCAAGAGAATTGATTAATAAAATAATTAATCATAGTAATTATGATTAAAAATGATAAGAAAATATTCATTTGGTGTTAAATCATGTAATTACAATTATTGGAGTGTAAAATATAATTATGTTTAACCAATTGTGACAAATTGCAATTTATTTGCAAAAATATGAAAATTGGTTAAATTGGAATAATATTAATAAAAATAATAATAAAATTGTTAAAATTGTTTTTTTTATCTTTTTATTTGGAATCTAGAAGTTGTAATGGTTCTAACGCACCTAAGTTTGTAAAAATCGGATTTAATATGTATAAGATATGGAGATTTAAAGAAATTACATAAATAAAATTTCATAAACTAAAAAGCAAATATTTGCCTAAGTCCTAATGGGTTTTGTTGTGAAAATTGGATCCTTACCCTAAGCCCAACTGACACTTTTGGAATTTTGTACGTACCTTTCTTCTCTTCGTTCATTTCCTTCTCCAGAAAAAAAAAACCTCCAGTAATCATAACCATGGCCTCCTCTTTGTAAATCTTGCCCAAATTAAACCAAATCCCAGCTGAAATCAAGAGAATTTAAGTCTAAAATCAATAAAAAGGTAATCTCTTAACCAATTCTCATCTCAAATCCTTGGAAATTGTAGATTTCAGATATTGTATGTGTTGTTTTGATGATTTTCTTCCATGCATGTCTTTTTTCAGCTCCTACAGGTAGTTTAGAGGCCACTACCAGATGAAGTACTCCATCTTGAAGCTCCAATCAACCTCCTCCTTCGCTGTAAAGGTAAGTAAAACACTTACAGCAACTATAAGAAAAAGGAATTGCGATGCTTGAAAACATTTGATGCTTAGTTTGATGTTTTAGACATAAAAACTTTGATTTGAAAAGCTATATTTTGCTGAAACTGTCCATTGTTCTTTTGATCATATCTGGCTCATCCGGTGTCGGATTGATGCCATTCTTTTTTCAGATTGTATTGCACTTGATCTAGTTTGTTCATGTCAAATTTCATCCATTTTTGAGTCCGTTTGGACCTCTGTATTTGCTGTGAAAGTTGCAAACCCGAGAGGGTTTTGCACAGAAAATATATTTCGCTGAATAGTAATTTTGGCATAACTTTTGTGTTTCAAATCGGAATCGGATAATTTTGGATGTTTCGGAAAGCTTATTTCATTGGCTACAACTTTTGTTTGTTGAGCTTTCTGCAATTTTGAGGTTATCTATGTCAAAATTGAACCTTTCTACTGCTAACCCGAGAGCAAAAATCAAACCTGCTCTATTGTTGATGCAGAAATGAAATCTTCCATAACTTTTTCGTTTTTAATCGGAATTTGATAATTTTGGATGTTTTGAAAAGCTTATTTCAGTGGCTACAACTTTCATTTGTTGTGTTTTCTGTGATTTTGACGTTTGCTATGCTAAAATTGCAAATGTTTCTCGCTGTCCTGTGTTTTGGTTGCATGGACTAGTGTTGATTTTAAACTATTAAAAATGGTTTGCATCTATGAACATGTATATGCAATTTGTATCTCACTAATATGATGTTAAACATTTCATTTTAAAAGTATTATACTACAATTATTTTATATTTAACCTATATTTTATATATTTTAATCCCGTTTTCTCTTCAAAAACCTTTTATGTATAATTTTAGTTATTTTAACCATTTTTCGTGAATGTTCGGACGTATGAGAAAGTATATTAAACGATTTAGTAAAAACCGCGAGGTATGGGACTCGTGCGTAATTGCTTTATCGTTTAAATACAAACTTGTACGATCGAAATGAATTCGAGGAATCTTTTGAGATCCTCCAAGATTGTTAACCACTATGTGGTACCTTGAGATTTATTTAGAGCATTTGTCCCGTATTAACAAGATTAGCTAATATGTGGAAGTAGTCCGAGAACTCCCGATTGGAGTATATTGATTATGGACTATCAAGATTTTAGTGCTCCCGCCGATGAAATGAGGCAAAACCAATTATGGTTGATTATGATTTTATAATTTTGATTAGGTTTTCACTTGTCGATGAAATGAGACAAGTTTGAATTTATTTTTGGTTTATCATAGCGGAATTGCTACGACTTGATTATTTACATTCGCCGATGAAATGAGGCATTGTGATTGTATTGATTTATGATTTTTCCTAATGTGGAACCAACAAGTGATTAGTAAACCATTAGGTGATAACTCATGGTATGGGACGTGGGTTATACCTTATGAGTTCCTAGTCTCGATGTTGATACACATTCAAGATTGGACTAGTACTATGAGACCACGAGTTTATTGGGGAATCAAGATTTGAAATTATGCCCCAAATCATGAATTTACTATTACTCGGGTCTTTGACGTCACCGATTGGGATTGATTAAATTATAGGCTACGTAGTCGTCAAGATTGTCAAGATTTATCTAGATGACATGATCCCGATCATCACGATTGTTGGTACCAAAGTATAGTACTAGTGGAGATTCAAAAGCACGTGCAAAATTATCTTTTGATGCTTTATGATTTATCGGAATTTGATGATTTCTATAGCCTTATATATGAATAAGGCGATATTATTTTGTGGTCCATGATTATTTATATCGTTTCATGACTTGTTGGAGATTTATGAGATTTTATGATTTCATGGATGTTATTAATAATTTACTTAACTTAATCACATTTCCCCTTACGCATGACATTAGAATATTAGCTTGACACCTCCCTTGATTATCATTGAACCTTTCATTTATTCTGTTGGGTACAACAGAATGAATGCTTCCCTTTACTTATTATCCTAGAGTTCCTTATCTACTGATGAGTTTAGTTGCCTGACCCGTGTGTTTTATTCACTCGGGTCAGACCGAGTTGCAGGTTAGCTTGGATTTCTTTTGCCTCCAGTTCAGCTTGATACTTTTTGTGGGACGCATATATGTATATTTTGGCTAGCTAGTCTTCGTCTTTTGGGACTACTCCTTTATGATCATTTGTATATTTTTGGGATGTATATTTTGACACTTAGCTACCTAGTAGTTACTCTTGTATGATGTATTATATGGATATGTATGGTGACGGTTATGTATGTATATAACTGATCTGGGTTTGCTTTTCTGTGACTTTGATTATTCCGCACATTATATTACATTGTTTCTGAAATGCTATATAGCCACCGTAGTGTGCAATAGTTATGCACTAGACGTGTCAACCACAGATGAGGTTATGAAAAAAAAATTTGACACATACTTGACATGTTTAGTTCATAGCTATTGTATACTATGTTGGTTGCTCCTATTCAGCCTTATTCTCTGCGTTAGTAGACAGAATTACTCGTTAATTCCCTTTACTAACGTGGGTCTCGGGGTGGGGCGTTACAGCTTGGTATCAGAGCGTTATTTCAGAAAATAATGTAATATACACAGAACAGCACACGAGATACCATACATTTAGTATTATACATCTACATGTGTCATCCCATAAATCACAACCCGTTTCACCTTTACTTATCTTTGTCTTTACCCATGATTCAAGTGTGTCCCTTTTCGATTCCTTTGGGGTAAATAGAAAGGAATACGTCTAGGAATGTATATTTTATTCCGTAGTATTCCTTAATTTTCGCATTCAAATTTCTTATGAATATATATATTTACCCTGTGAATAATCCCACCTTATCTTTTCTTTCAGCTATGTCTGGACGTGGTAGAGGACGTTCTTCAGCGGCGGGACCGTCCAGTGGTTCTCGTCCTGAAGGCGTATACATGTCTACCGACCAGATTCTAGAGCTTGTGCGAAGCATTCAGCCTCCCACTTCTGGTTCTTATTCTGCTCCGCAGAAGTCTGCCTTCGCACGTATGTGCAGTGACTTTACTCATCTCGGTGGCAAGCCCTTCAAAGGCACCGAGTCTGTTATTGAGGTCGAGGCTTGGCTCAGTTCTTGTGAGCGTATCTTTACCCGTATGGAGATTTCTAGCCGCCATCGGGTTCTTGTAGCATCTAGTATGTTGCAAGAACGAGCCCTTCATTGGTATGATCTTCTGATTTCTGAGGTTGATGAGTCCTCACTTGAGTGGGATCAATTCCGTGAGCGGTTCGAGCTCAAGTTTATCCCTGATTCTGAGAGAGCTACTCTAGCTCGACGTTTCCTTGAGCTTAAGCAAGGAAAGCTATCTGTTTCCGAGTATGTTGCCTCTTTCGAAAGTCTTTCAAAGTATGGTCTTGAGCACATTTCCACTCCTTACAAGAAGAATCTTATGTTCGTTTCCGGGCTCAAGAAGTATTTGAAGAAGGCCCTTATGCTTCGTCTTGAGCTTTCTTTCGAGAAGCTTGTTGATACGGTCCTTCGTCTTGAAGTGGTCGAGAAGGAAAAAGATAGTGATGATGATACTAGTGTTCGGGCCAACCCGAACAAGAAGAAGTTCTTTGGCAAGCCTAAGTCTTTTCCTTCTAAGAAGAAGAAGAAGTTTAGTGGTTCCTCTTCTCAATCTCAGCCAGCTCTTTCAGCTAAACCATTTGCTTGTTTCAATTGTGGCTCCCCTGATCATCATGTCAGAGACTGTCCCAAACCCAAAAGGTGCCTCTATTGCAAGAAAGAGGGACATTTAGTTGCTTCTTGCCCCAAGAAGGGGAAAGGACCTCGTCAGGGTCAGCTTAATGTTGCATCTGCTTCTGGTGGTTCTTCTCAGCCTAAAGGTACATCCTCGTCTATTTTGGAAGGTTCTATTTTATTTCATGATCATTATATTAGAGTGCTCTTCGATACGGGTGCGTCCCACTCATTCGTATCGAAGGAACTCGTTGATGCTTTACAGTTGGATGTGTCTTGCTTGCTTACTTCATTGCGGATTGCTAATCCTATTGGAGGATCCGCTACTTTTAGCTTATATTGTGATGATGTTGAGATTTTGATATGTGGTTATTCCTTCCATGCGAATCTGCACGTGATTCCTTTCCTTGGTTTCGATATGATTCTCGGTATGGACTGGCTAGTTCGATACGATGCCAGGATTCTTTGCATGGAGCGAGTTCTTTATCTTCGACATCCTGATTGTCCCGATCAGCTATCTCTCTCGCTTCGTGATTCTGATTGTGACTCTGTGGCTTCCTTATTTTCTCTCGGTTCTCATGACATTGATGGCGATATATCTCTTATTCCAGTTGTTTGCGACTTTGCTGATTTATTTGAGCCTGCTTCTGGTTTGCCTCCTAAGCGATCTATCGAGTTTCGTATTGATCTTATTCCAGGTGCTCAGCCTGTTAGTCGTCCTCCTACGAGGATGTCTGCACGGGAAAATGAGGAACTCAAAAAGCAACTCCTTGAGCTTGAAGCTAAGCATTTCATTCGTTCTAGTTCTTCACCGTGGGGTGCTGCAGTTGTATTCGTGAGGAAGTCCGATGGGACTCTTAGGCTTTGCGTTGACTATCGCAAGCTTAACGAATTAACCATCAAGAATCGTTATCCCTTGCCTCGAATTGATGACATGTTCGATCAATTAAGTGGTGCTAAGGTCTTTTCACAATTAGACCTTGCCACTGGTTTTCATCAGCTCCGAGTCGCGGAAGATAGTGTTCCTCTCACCGCATTCCGCACTCGCTATGGTTCTTATGAGTGGCTCGTCATGCCGTTCGGATTGACGAACGCACCTGCCTACTTTGTCGATCTTATGAATCGAGTATTCCGGGAATATCTCGATAAGTTCGTACTTGTTTTCATTGATGATATTCTTGTATATTCAAAATCCGAAGCGGACCATGCTCGACATCTTAGAATTGTTTTGAGTACTCTTCGACAACATCAACTCAAAGCAAAACTTTCTAAATGTCACTTTTGGGAGAAGCAAGTGAAGTTCTTAGGTCATGTTGTATCTTCGGAGGGTATATCAGTTGATCCCTCTAAGATAGAGGCTATTCAGAATTGGAAAAGGCCTGAGAATGTTCACGAGATTCGTTCTTTTCTGGGTTTAGCGGGTTATTACCGCCGCTTTATCAAAGACTTTTCCCATATTGTGCTTCCATTGACTAGCCTTACGAGAAAAGGAGTTCGATTTATTTGGTCCGATAAGTGTGAGGCTTCTTTTCAACGATTGAAAGAGCTTCTCACTAATGCTCCTGTTCTTGTGGTTCCTCATGGGAACCAAGATCTTATCGTTTATACCGATGCCTGCCTTAGTGGTCTTGGCGCAGTTCTGATGCAGAAAGATCGGGTGGTTGCTTATGCTTCGAGACAGTTACGTCCGAACGAGGTTCGGTATGCTACCCACGACCTTGAGCTTGCTGCCATTGTCTTCGCTTTGAAGATTTGGCGTCATTATCTTTTGGGAGAGCACTTCGTCCTTTACACCGATCACAAATCTCTTAAGTATCTCTTTTCACAGAAGGATTTGAATATGAGGCAACAGCGATGGTTAGAGATTCTCGCCTCATATGATTTTGATATTGAGTATACCCCTGGTAAGGGTAATCGAGTTGCAGATGCGCTTAGTCGCAAGCATTCGGCTGTGGTTTCTATGATGTTAGCCGAATGGGATGTTCTATTGACCCTATCTTCTTGTGATATTCGTGATCGAGCTCCATCGTCTGATTCTCCTGCTTTATTGTTTAGTCTGGACGCTCGTCCATCTCTTTTAGATTGTATTTCAGAGGCTCAGAGGCGTGATGATAGTTGTACGCGTCTCATTCGGTCTTGCTCATCTGAGTCCCGTGATGAGGAATTGCGGGATTATTCGATTGATTCTTACGGTTGCCTTCGGTTGAGGAACCGTATTGTTGTGCCTTCTGATTCAGCACTTAGGCGTGACATACTTGATGATTGTCATCGCTCTAAGTATACCATTCATCCGGGTAGTAGTAAGATGTATTCGGATATGCGTCGTCTTTACTATTGGGAGGGCATGAAGCGTGATGTTGCGAGTTATGTAAGCAAGTGCCCAACCTGTCAGCTTGTTAAGGCCGAGCATCAGCGGCCATCTGGTCTTCTTCAGCCTCTTGAAGTTCCACTGTGGAAGTGGGACCAAGTTTTGATGGATTTTGTCGATGGCCTACCTCGTTCGAGGTCGGGTCATTCTAGTATCTGGGTCGTTGTTGATCGTCTTACGAAGTCTGCTCATTTTATTCCTATTAAATCTAATAGGAATGCCCCTCTCTTGGCAAAGCTTTACATAAAGGAAATTGTACGGTTACATGGTATTCCTTCTTCGATTGTTTGTGACCGAGATCCATTATTCACTAGTCATTTCTGGACGAGTTTTCAGCAAGCTTTGGGTACAAAACTTAATCTTTCGACTGCTTATCATCCTAAGTCTGACGGTCAGACGGAGAGGGTGAATCGTATTCTTGAGGATCTCCTTCGAGCTTGTATTCTTGATTTTGGTGGTTCATGGGAGGACCACATTCCATTGGTAGAATTCTCTTATAATAACAGCTTTCAATCTAGTATTGGCATGGCGCCGTTTGAGGCTCTTTATGGCAGACCGTGCCGTTCTCCATCTTGTTGGCTAGAATCTGGCGAGAAGCTTATTCTTGGACCGGATTCGATTCGTGATTCCTCGGAGAAGATTTTCCTTATTAGACAGAGAATGAAAGAGGCTCAGAGCCGTCAGAAATCCTACGCGGACAACTGTAGGAGGCCTCTTGAGTTCACTATTGGTGATCATGTCTTTATCCGTGTTTCTCCGATGAAGGGAGTGATGCGCTTTAGCTCTACGGGGAAATTGGCTCCTCGCTTTATAGGACCATTTCCGATTATTGAGCGTATCGGTCCGGTTGCTTATCGTTTGTCACTTCCGTCTCATTTATCCGGTATTCATGACGTCTTCCATGTTTCTCAGTTGAGGAAGTGTCTTCGAGATTCTGACTCTATCATTGATCCATCCGAGCAGCTTGAGCTTGAGATCTCACCGAGCTTATCTACCTTTCAACAGCCTATTCGAGTACTTGGGAAGGAGGTGAAGCGCCTTCGAAACAAGAATGTGCCCCTTGTCAAGATTCAATGGTCGGAAAATCCCAATGATTGCACTTGGGAAACCGAAGACTCTATCAAGCGTTCTTTTCCGGGCTTTCTTTCTTCTTTTGGTGATGGTGAGGATTTATTATCTCGAGCTATTTCTTGTTTCTTTCGTTTGAATCACTAAATTGTTATAGATTTTTCCCTTAGAAATTGCGTGGACGCAATTTTATTAAGGGGGGAGGTCTGTAACAACCCCGGTTTGGAGATTACCATAAATATTAAATTATAATGATGATTATAATTTAATATTGGGATTAATTAAATTAATAGGAAGAAAATGTTGTTTATTTTAATTAACAATGAATTTGGATTAATTTGAGCTATTGAAAATAAATAAATATGGAGAATAATAAGAAATAATTATTCCTTGTTGAATAATTGATGAACATGAGCAGAATAAAGATTTTGCTTTATTTCGGGAATTTTTTTTAGTATAGTTGTTTGACTATATTGGATTTAATATATTGATCATGACAATATTGAGTTTATTGTCAATATTGCCGTTGTATTATTAAAACATAAGAAATAATAATAATTCTTAAGATTTAAATGATAAGCATGTGTGAAATAGAGTTTTTACTTTATTTCATGAATTTTTGAATGTATTGATTAGGATACATTCAATTAAATTTAATAATTTGTCCAATATTGTGTTATTTGCCAATATTGCCATTTTATTAATTAAAACTCAAGAGAATTGATTAATAAAATAATTAATCATAGTAATTATGATTAAAAATGATAAGAAAATATTCATTTGGTGTTAAATCATGTAATTACAATTATTGGAGTGTAAAATATAATTATGTTTAACCAATTGTGACAAATTGCAATTTATTTGCAAAAATATGAAAATTGGTTGAATTGGAATAATATTAATAAAAATAATAATAAAATTGTTAAAATTGTTTTTTTATCTTTTTATTTGGAATCTAGAAGTTGTAATGGTTCTAACGCACCTAAGTTTGTAAAAATCGGATTTAATATGTATAAGATATGGAGATTTAAAGAAATTACATAAATAAAATTTCATAAACTAAAAAGCAAATATTTGCCTAAGTCCTAATGGGTTTTGTTGTGAAAATTGGATCCTTACCCTAAGCCCAACTGACACTTTTGGAATTTTGTACGTACCTTTCTTCTCTTCGTTCATTTCCTTCTCCAGAAAAAAAAAACCTCCAGTAATCATAACCATGGCCTCCTCTTTGTAAATCTTGCCCAAATTAAACCAAATCCCAGCTGAAATCAAGAGAATTTAAGTCTAAAATCAATAAAAAGGTAATCTCTTAACCAATTCTCATCTCAAATCCTTGGAAATTGTAGATTTCAGATATTGTATGTGTTGTTTTGATGATTTTCTTCCATGCATGTCTTTTTTCAGCTCCTACAGGTAGTTTAGAGGCCACTACCAGATGAAATACTCCATCTTGAAGCTCCAATCGACCTCCTCCTTCGCTGTAAAGGTAAGTAAAACACTTACAGCAACTATAAGCAAAAGGAATTGCGATGCTTGAAAACATTTGATGCTTAGTTTGATGTTTTAGACATAAAAACTTTGATTTGAAAAGCTATATTTTGCTGAAACTGTCCATTGTTCTTTTGATCATATCTGGCTCATCCGGTGTCGGATTGATGCCATTCTTTTTTCAGATTGTACTGCACTTGATCTAGTTTGTTCATGTCAAATTTCATCCATTTTTGAGTCCGTTTGGACCTCTGTATTTGCTGTGAAAGTTGCAAACCCGAGAGGGTTTTGCACAGAAAATATATTTCGCTGAATAGTAATTTTGGCATAACTTTTGTGTTTCAAATCGGAATCGGATAATTTTGGATGTTTCGGAAAGCTTATTTCATTCGCTACAACTTTTGTTTGTTGAGCTTTCTGCAATTTTGAGGTTATCTATGTCAAAATTGAACCTTTCTACTGCTAACCCGAGAGCAAAAATCAAACCTGCTCTATTGTTGATGCAGAAATGAAATCTTCCATAACTTTATCGTTTTTAATCGGAATTTGATAATTTTGGATGTTTTGAAAAGCTTATTTCAGTGGCTACAACTTTCATTTGTTGTGTTTTCTGTGATTTTGACGTTTGCTATGCTAAAATTGCAAATGTTTCTCGCTGTCCTGTGTTTTGGTTGCATGGACTAGTGTTGATTTTAAACTATTAAAAATGGTTTGCATCTATGAACATGTATATGCAATTTGTATCTCACTAATATGATGTTAAACATTTCATTTTAAACATTTTAAAAGTATTATACTACAATTATTTTATATTTAACCTATATTTTATATATTTTAATCCCGTTTTCTCTTCAAAAACCTTTTATGTATAATTTTAGTTATTTTAATCATTTTTCGTGAATGTTCGGACGTATGAGAAAGTATATTAAACGATTTAGTAAAAACCGCGAGGTATGGGACTCGTGCGTAATTGTTTTATCGTTTAAATACAAACTTGTACGATCGAAATGAATTCGAGGAATCTTTTGAGATCCTCCAAGATTGTTAACCACTATGTGGTACCTTGAGATTTATTTAGAGCATTTGTCCCGTATTAACAAGATTAGCTAATATGTGGAAGTAGTCCGAGAACTCCCGATTGGAGTATATTGATTATGGACTATCAAGATTTTAGTGCTCCCGCCGATGAAATGAGGCAAAACCAATTATGGTTGATTATGATTTTATAATTTTGATTAGGTTTTCACTTGTCGATGAAATGAGACAAGTTTGAATTTATTTTTGGTTTATCGTAGCGGAATTGCTACGACTTGATTATTTACATTCGCCGATGAAATGAGGCATTGTGATTGTATTGATTTATGATTTTTCCTAATGTGGAACCAACAAGTGATTAGTAAACCATTAGGTGATAACTCATGGTATGGGACGTGGGTTATACCTTATGAGTTCCTAGTCTCGATGTTGATACACATTCAAGATTGGACTAGTACTATGAGACCACGAGTTTATTGGGGAATCAAGATTTGAAATTATGCCCCAAATCATGAATTTACTATTACTCGGGTCTTTGACGTCACCGATTGGGATTGATTAAATTATAGGCTACGTAGTCGTCAAGATTGTCAAGATTTATCTAGATGACATGATCCCGATCATCACGATTGTTGGTACCAAAGTATAGTACTAGTGGAGATTCAAAAGCACGTGCAAAATTATCTTTTGATGCTTTATGATTTATCGGAATTTGATGATTTCTATAGCCTTATATATGAATAAGGCGATATTATTTTGTGGTCCATGATTATTTATATCGTTTCATGACTTGTTGGAGATTTATGAGATTTTATGATTTCATGGATGTTATTAATAATTTACTTAACTTAATCACATTTCCCCTTACGCATGACATTAGAATATTAGCTTGACACCTCCCTTGATTATCATTGAACCTTTCATTTATTCTGTTGGGTACAACAGAATGAATGCTTCCCTTTACTTATTATCCTAGAGTTCCTTATCTACTGATGAGTTTAGTTGCCTGACCCGTGTGTTTTATTCACTCGGGTCAGACCGAGTTGCAGGTTAGCTTGGATTTCTTTTGCCTCCAGTTCAGCTTGATACTTTTTGTGGGACGCATATATGTATATTTTGGCTAGCTAGTCTTCGTCTTTTGGGACTACTCCTTTATGATCATTTGTATATTTTTGGGATGTATATTTTGACACTTAGCTACCTAGTAGTTACTCTTGTATGATGTATTATATGGATATGTATGGTGACGGTTATGTATGTATATAACTGATCTGGGTTTGCTTTTCTGTGACTTTGATTATTCCGCACATTATATTACATTGTTTCTGAAATGCTATATAGCCACCGTAGTGTGCAATAGTTATGCACTAGACGTGTCAACCACAGATGAGGTTATGAAAAAAAAATTTGACACATACTTGACATGTTTAGTTCATAGCTATTGTATACTATGTTGGTCGCTCCTATTCAGCCTTATTCTCTGCGTTAGTAGATAGAATTACTCGTTAATTCCCTTTACTAACGTGGGTCTCGGGGTGGGGCGTTACACTTACCCAGGTTCACTCTTGGATGGTGAACAATTAAGTTGGAATATCAAGAATGAGTAAGTGTACGAATATTTTATTTTATAAGCAATTGTTTTGACTAGATAATCAATTAGTTGATTATCGAACTTGACGTAATATAAACTTAGGAAGTATCAAAATATTTCATGATTTCATACCAATGAGAACCCCTGGGGTGGAGCATTGGTATGAAACATCCCTAGCTTTTCTTAATTCTAAAAGAACGGGAATTGAGTTTACTAGAAATTCATCGAATTGGTTTTGGAGAGACCGAAATGGGTTAGACTTTCACTTATCGAATACCACTTCAAAACTACTCTACGACTTTTATATGTTGGAAGCCGATGGGAAGTGAAATGTTATAGAGTTAAACTGTCAATCCTAAAGTTAAGTCCAAGGGAGAGGTTAGCATTAACATTTCAAACGATGCTATTGTGTGGAACTGTCTATCTTGAGGAGTATTCCAATAGATAGGATAGCTTAACATTCATCGAAAAACTTATGCGGGAATCTATGCGGAGAATCGAGATCTGATCGGAATGCTCGAAGCCATGTAGTGATTCATAGTTTGTTCGAGATGTGGGAATCCATTCAGGGATTTGTATTTTGCTTGGGTGATGAAGACTCATGTGAAAGATGCTGGACATAACCTCGATTTCTAAAATGGTTAAAGATAGGTTTGGCTGACCCACGATAGGATATTATCAACTCTATATCTAAAGTATGTTTATCGATATGTTGGCACCGAGGGTTGATGATTGCAACACCTCATATTTTTAGTACTATTATTTAGGATATTTAGTTGGTTAAATAAAATAAAATAATGTAAGTTGATTAGTGGATTAAGATTTACGATTAAATAAGGGGTAGTCGTGCCATGTTAAATAAGTGAACTAAAGAATAAAAAGAGAATAATAAGGGTTAGGAAATATGCAAGGGCAAAATAGGAACAAGGCATATCCTTATACCCTAAACGCTTAACCCCTCAACACACATGTTCACTTTATTTTTTTTCACAATTCAAAAATACAACCTAACGGCATCCACCATTAGGAAGAGCAATGAAGAAGAATTCAAGAGGAAGAATCAAATCACTTAATCAAGAACAAATCTCACATCCTTAATCAAAAAGCTAAGGTGAATAATGTCTAGATCTTATATTTTTGATTAATTTCGATTTTAGATAAATTATGAAAGTATTTGCAATTGCTTTTCCATCTTTTGAATGATAAATGGATATATATATATATATATATATATATATTTGTTGATGATTTAGGCTAATTTTATGCATTTTATGATGAGAATTGATTTAGAAAATCCATTATATGACATCTAATTTCCTTATGAATTTAGATTTAGATAAGAAATAATAATCTTAAATTTTTAAATTTTTTTGAACTAATGTGGATTTTATATGAATTTCCTAATAAAGAAAATGCTAATTTGAGTTTAAAATTAATTACAGCCAAATTATATTGCCTTAGGGTCTAAAATTTATATATGTTAGAAAACATATTAAAAATGATTTTCTGAAATTTTTGTGGAATTTTCCTACGTGTTTTAATTAATATATAAAATTATTTAAGGTATGAGACTTAAATGTTTATATATAAAAAGGAGAAGGGGTATTTTGTAAATAATCTAAATTCTTATTTTTGAAAATCGGTAGTACTTTTTGAAAAGAAAAGGTTGCAACCAATCAAAATTTGACAAATAAGGCAAGTTAGCTACAAAGAAATAGTTTAAAAAGTCAAATCTACATGCTTTTTCCTGTTTGAATGCTTTTGGCACCAGGCTTCCGACTCCTTACGTCCACCTCCGACTCTATCGAAACAGTGCATATGGTATCAGATACCTGGTACGCAGTGTATTGTATAGAGACAGAAGGTATTGGGTCGAAACTAGGGGTTCTGAAGGGGTTGAAGCATTACTTTGTTTTTAAATGAAAATGCGCATGTTTTGCTTTTGACTAAATAGCTTTTGACTTGGTCAGCTTTCGATTGGGTCAATGACTTTAAAAGAATGGTTTTAAGAAGTTGCACCTCTGTTTTTTAATAACTGCTTTCGATTAGGTCAAAGCCCCTGACTGCCGCTTTTTATCTTTCAATCCAAATTGGTTTCGAAAGGGTTACCTTGTTTTAAAAAAAAATCAAACCGCTTCTTCAATGTTTTCGAAGAGATGGTTTCAACACCATCACTTCTTTACTTAGGTAAGCTTTTGAAAGAGATGTTTTCGACTTAATTGTCCTAATGACCCTTTTGCTCTATGAAAGGTAGAACCCAAATTGGTTCGAAAGAGATGGTTTTAAAGGTTTCGAAAGGTGTTTCCACATGTTATAAAATTGAACCCAAATAATTTTGAAAGGTTAGATGTTTTGATTACTTTGGAAGGTTTTAAAGAAAGTATTCTAAGGGGTGGTTCCTCAATGGTTTCGAAAGGTCTAAAAGGAAAGGTTTTCCAATGGTTTTGAAAGGAAATGTTTAAGTGTTTCAAAGAGGATGTCTAAGGTTTTAAAGCTTTCGAAGGAGACGTTTTTCAATGCTTTTGAAAGGATAAATATGAATGGTTTCGAAATGTATGTTTTGGCCTCCGGCCTAAGCTTTTACTTGTATTGAAAGGGATACTTTCAAAAGTTTTGAAAGGGGTACTTTTGATGGTTTCGAAAGAGTTGTTTAAAGGTTTTAAAAAAAGGTTTTGAATGGTTTTTGGAAATATTGCCTAAGTGTTTTTAAGTTAAGGAGGGTTTTAACTTATTTGGAGGGACGGGAAATCCTTAATAATTTCATCAATATTATTTTGCGCAAAGTATATATATAACCTGGCAAATAGCTTAGAGTAAAGCAAAGGGTATATTTTCCTTATATATGTATGATTTAAAGGTTTAAATCATTTTGAAAAGGTTTTTGAGGAAAAACTTAATTGGTAGTTAACCCTTTGAAAATGACTTAGATTAGAAGACCAGATGGGACTTGTGTAGGGTCGCGCCCTATACTCATCACCTATTAGCCCCTAGCTAATTTAGTCCAAAATTCAATGTGTGGGGTTTTGTCACAAGTAAGATTAAAATTATGTTACACACAGAAAGGTATCTATAAAGGAAAGACAAGTTATTGGGAAGCCCGCAAAACCATTAGGATTAGTCAGACCAGAAGAAGTAAGGGCAGACCGTCCAGAAGAGGAGTATCTAACAGATGTTAAAATTTTATGTTATCTGGTAGGCCCGAGTCAGTAAAGGGTTAGTAGTTAGCCAAACAAAACTATAGTGTATGGATAGATAGACCATATAATAATTTAAATGTTCTTATACTTGATATTACTTAACAGAATTAACTAGTTTTGGTTGCAGGATTATAATTTGCAAAAGATATGCTTTAAAAAGGATATTAGTGAGGGGAAACTCGTTTCACTAAGCGGTGTGGTCTCACTTTATATCAGATAACCGAGATGTACAGTATTATTTACATCAGGCTTTATGTCTGACTCGAAGTTTATTTTCATTAAACTCTTTGGTTCTCAAAAATTGATAGGCTGAGGGTTGAGGTTTACAGGTTTTAGTAAGTTGGTGAATAAAGCTTCCGAAGACGAGAAGGTACCTGACGAATAGCTAATTATGAATTGTTATTATATTTTGGATTGATTCCGTTGTATTGTATATATAGTACCCTGGTCAGCCAAGGAGGCATCGTCATATGTCACTCTTAGCATATTTATGCAATAACTATATTTTACCTGAACCTAGGAAATGATTATGGGATTATATAATTTAAATGTGTAACATATGTTTTGAAATGTAATCAGAAAAATGATGTTTTTGGAAATCTGTGATTTTGTTTCATATTCAAGTGCTTCTGAGAGTATGGATACCATTAACATAGCCGTATTTAGCGACCAGAAGTTAATATGGACGACTTTAGCATTTGTAGCGCTTAGCTTTGAGTCTCTAGATATGGGATATTACAATGATATTTGGTACCACGTGGTTCATGATTATGTTCAGGCAGGCATGGGCCTTTGTGTTTTCCTTATGGTATATTTTATCTAGAGATTTACGACGCCCGGTAGATAAATTCTGATCCTTATGCATGAAGATTGGATTTCGGCTTGACCGAAGGAATCTCCATGGAAAATCCAACATGCGAACGTACCTTTGCAGTTTTGGATATACCCTATATATGTTGTGGTGTGAACAATGTAAGCATCATAGTTATTTGATATGATTTATATTCTACACCATAGACATTATCTAACATATCACTATACTAAACCTATTGAATGGTTGGTTGCTTGAAGGGAAAACCATTATGGTAATTCGTACGTTATTAAAAAGGGTTATTATATGTCACTCTTATTTCTTCAGTATCTCATTGGTTTACAAGACTGGTCAGCGTGTTATTTTCTTATAACACTCATATTAGCCACATGTATGTTTCCAAATTTAGCTACGGACACTTTGGAGCTTATGGAGAAGAGCTGGATGATTACCTATCATAGTATTCTTATTTATGCTGCATTTCTATGTTGTATGTGTTAGCATTGTAAGGACAGGCAGTTATAATTGTCGAAGCAGATGGTAATACTTAGTTTTTGGTAACTCTAAAATTTCTATATATGGAGTAACCTGTTGTATTGTTCCTTTGATATTATATGTTATTATTCTGTTGTGAGATTATGATGTTATGTTCTCTCTTTCTTGTTCTATTCATTTTCTTTTTATTTTACCCTAACATTCGATCTTTCAGCACATGAATACCGTGGATGTATTAATGTCAGCATTCGAGGGTCGGAAAGTCAGGTTATTACATTAGGTACCAGGGCACATGGTTGAGCAAACACTTTGACTCTGGTTGGGTATGGCTCATTAGATATAGGGTAGGTGACACCTTAGAATGAGCCAAGTGTATTATACATATGATAAGATATTTGTATTTTGAAAACTAAACTTTTAAATACTCTTTAGGAATATCTCTTTCCTTATAATCCTTTTTCGTATCTTTCCCTTGAAATAACTCTATCCTTTGGTTTCCTAAGGTTGTTTTGCTTTGATTATGTAGTAAGAACAATGGGTATTAGGGCCTCTAATTCTAAGGGAAGTGTAGTAGAAGAAGCGGTGCAACTTCGACCATAGAAAGACTTTGCTACGATGTGGGGGTGAGTTTGAGATATTAGGAAAAAAGAGGTTCAACGGCACCAAGATCATCATCAAGACCCAATAATCTTCGATTAATTTGTGCAATATGGTACATAAGGACATGACAGATCATATCTAGGGAACATTCAAGCACATTATAAGTATGGCTTTTCGGTTCAAAATTTCGACTCTAGAGTTGTCTGTACCTGTGCCGACCAGATGCAATAAGCACAAGTGACAACCATCGGGGGATATTTCGGATTTCATTTGCTACAAGTGTTGGAGGAAGGGTCATTTTGCTAGAAAGTGTAAGGACGAAAAAAGATGCCAAGTAACTAAAGCACCGATCACAGAAATACCAAAGCTAAGGGCACCGTTTGTACCAACGACTTACTACAACTGTCATCATCCAGGTCATTTTGTCAAGGATTGTTCGATGCTTCAGATAAGATAATAACCTATTGTCTTTGCGCTTGCTTTAGCACCTTCCACTTTGGCAGCTATGAAGGGAAAGAAGATTCTTGAGGGTATACTATCTGTTTATAATTTATATTTGGTTTGATGTCGGTGCCCCTCATAGTTTAAATATCCCTAGATTATTTGAATCATACTCGATCACTTTAGAGGCATTGCTTGTTATTGATTTGTGATTAACCAGTTTATGAATAGTTTTACCTTTCTAAATCATGGGTTCGGTAAATAGTACTTATGGGTTTATTGAAACGAACACTTATGAAATAAATTTCACGATTCTATTGTAAGGCATTTGGTGATATGTTAGTTTAGAAGTTAAAATTTAGTAAAAGATGTTTACTATAATCAAAAGGGAAAGTTATAATATTTTAGGAATAAATAATTTTGAAAATACTTATTTAAGAAGGAGATTTTATACGAGTATAGTTTATAAAATATGGTTTAAAACAAAAATAGTGAATTTGAGAACCTAAATTCTGGTATCTTTGAAAATGTTTCTTAAGGTTTTGGAGAAAGTAATAATAGTATTATTTGAAAGTAAGTATTTAAGAAATTGGTTTAGGAGATTGATGTCATGATACTTAGTATTATTATATGAAGTATTTGGTACCGCTTTAAAATGATTTTGGTTAAATACCGAAAATGCGGTTTGGATATACTAAACTTACTTTTGTTGCTTGAAAATAATTTTGGATGATAATGGCAGCATTATCAGCATTCGTTTTTGGGTTTCTAAGTGTGCTGTAACAGCCTGATATTTTCAACCATTTGCATCCACACATGCCGGATTTGAATTGCTCAAAATACCGGATTGCTAAATTATATTTAGCGAAACTCGGCATATGCAGTAAATAAATAATTCACAGAATCATAGACACAGAGTAATGTACAATATGCAGCGGAAACAAAATGAATAGTAGTTCATGAAGTTACTATATATATATATATATATATATATATATATCGGAGTTAAATAAGATATAATAGAAGTTTCAAATACAATAGTCAAATACAAGATCAGAATACGTCACTAGAATCAACTGAATAATTGCAAACTAAAAAGATATAGATGATCTCCAAACGAAGCTCCAAATCCAAAGGTGAGTCTCAAAAGCTGTACCACTCAGTCTGACCCAAGCGTAAAGCAAAACACTTGAGTCAGGATTAACATTCTTATATCAATACATCCAACTCAAGTGAAATAACAAATGAAATACAAGTAACTCAAAGGATGTTTGGGATAACCATCCTCCAAGGATCCATTAAACTATCTACCATGTAGTAATATACGCTATTATAATAATGTCTAAAGTAAAGTATAATATATTTAAAAATAGCGTTAAGGCTTTACATTTTCCACCTTAACACATTTATAGTGCCAATAGTCTATACAGTACCATCATACCTCCACATCGGGAGGCTACCATAGAATACTCCATAGGTATGACACAAATCAAACTCATAGTAAAGCACGCTAGGGTAGGTGACATGGCACAACTAGGCAATGCCAAGGTAGATATACCAATTACACTTCCAGACTGGTGGTAATGCATAGCAGCCACTACCGCCCACCTCGAGCCACACTCCCAAATAAAAAAAAATCAAAAGTGGCCACCAAATCAACCACAAAGTCAGAATATAGTATTGAAGGAGTGTGTCCGATCAAAGGAGCTACCTCATTCGCCCATCGATCGCTCCTGTTTTAGCCACCTTATGCCAACTCACGGGAGTTGGGTCCACGTATATACCTCATATTGGATCGTCGGCACCATCTTACTTCATTCTGGAATCTCCACCGCATATACAGTTGTTAAATAGTTTTCAAAGTTGACAGAGAGTATGACAACTTCCGATCCCGTCTCTTTAACAACCAAACGTTATTATAGCACCGCAGTCATTTCAAAATAGTTTATACTTCAAAACCAAAACATCATTGCCATTTCAAAACCATATCAATACGATGTCATTTCCATTTCAAAACCAAATACGATATCATTTCCATTTCAAATATATCTGTTTCCGAAATCATAGCACTTTCAAAGTATAACACTTTCGAAATCAAACACTTGAAATTATAACACTTTCAAAACATAATACTTTGAAATTCATAATTTTGAAAACATAACTTCCACCACTTAAACATTTTAGATATTAAAATAGTATATATAATAAAATAGGTTATAAAGTAAAATAGTTTATATAAAAGAGTTATAAGTAAAAATAGTTTATAGTAAATAGTTAGTATATTAAAATAGTTTATATTAAAAATAGTTCATATTAAAAATGATTTGTATTAAAATAGTTTATATTAAAATAATTTATAAAGTAGAATATAAAATAGTTTTAAATATAATTTAAAAATACTTTATACAATAAAATAGTTTTCTCAAATTTCACAAATCAATTCCAAGTCAATTCGAATTCCAAAATTCAATTAAATCAAGTTTCAAATCAACAATTTCAATTTATTTCAGCTTCTCAATAAACCATTCCAAATTGTATCGATTTCAAATACAGATTTGAACCTTAAATAAACCATTTCAATTTCAATGTATTTTAAAGCTTTAAATATTCCATATTTCAAAACTAAATTTGATGATTTCATATATATGTTAATTCAATTTACCATATTTAGTTTTAAATTATTTACTAAATAAATTCAATATCTTTTAAATAAAACTCACACTTGAAATATTCATTAATCACCTTAAACCAAAATCAAGTTATAAAATCATATCCTTTAAAATATCAAATTCAATAAGTTTCAAATCGATTTAAGTAAATACAATTTCAAATAGATTCAAATCTATCTCCCCGGCCTTAATTTGTTAAAAACACTATAAACTCTATATTAATATATAATTCAAATACTTACCATATTATATTTAATAAAATCAAACTTTAATATTAACTTATTTTATATTAAAAAAAATTATACATAGCTTAAAATCAAGAATTTAACTATATTTAAAATAACATTTATATAATATCTAAAATCAATATTTATATAAAACTATATGCTTATTTCCAAAACCATAAAAATCATTTCAAATATTTATATATAGACCAACGGCGTATGTATATAATTTTATATCCTATTGTCAAGTGATATGGATATTTATCATTTCAATCTGCAATTTAAATTATATACGGGTATATATCATTTCAACCCGCAATCCCTAATTCAATTCAATGAAAATCGCTTGGGTTTATCATTTCAACCCATAACGATTTTCTCCTATTCCACAGATCGTTCGAGTATGCATCATTTCAGCCCATAGGGAATTCTATACTAACAAGGAACTTGCAGAGTGATAACAGATATGATAATAATAAAACAGGCATATATCAACAATATAAATAATAGATGTTAGATGTCACAGTTGAACAGATAACACATAAGAGCATATATATAGCAATATAAATAACTAACAGCAGCATATTACAATTGTCATTTCAATTGAAATCAAATTTAATAATATAAGAACGTTAATCGTGAGTGTTTGCTCACCTTTCGAGGCTAGAGAGATTTGACGAATGAAACGAGTTACGAATCCAAGAACGAATTTCGAAGCAAAGCTAGATGGACACGGTTCGACGAACAAAGCTGATAGATAAGGAGTCAATGAAACAATTAGACTCAATTTGATAGAACAACAATGATATATATATTATTATTTCCATGGAATCAATATTCAATTTAAAACAAATATTAAAATAACATATATATAATTAAAATCATTGTTTTAAATCAAAACACATATATTAAAATTTAACGTATCTACATAATAAGATTTAAAAATAAATACTTATGTAGATAAACAAATATACTGCTATATATATACACATTAAATATACGATATAAACAACAATATCTATAAACCTTTAATTTAAGTCAATACTTAATAAACAAATATTCTATGTAGACTAATAATGTAACAAAACAAAATAGACGGACAGATTAACAAAAATGTACTAAGACCATATGCGTAGATTATATATATATATATATATACATAAATATATATATAAATATATCTATGCAGTTGTACTATACCAAAGTTACAATTTGTAAACAAATATAAACTTATGAATAAAATAACAAAAATCTGATAATAATCAGATCAAATAAAATACTACTAAAAATTTTACAAACCGATTTAAACAAAATACTATTAAAACTTATGCACCCAGATCTGTATATATATGAAGTCGCAACCCAATTTAAACACATAATAGAATATTCTAGACATGTATAAAGCTATATAAAAAATAATATATACCTTAACTTTTTTGTGAAATACATATACACACACTGTATATATACCTTTAAATAAATATAACAGAATATATATGGCTTATCTTTATTTATGTATCATATGCAGCTTATACATTCAACTAATCATATATATAAACTTACCTACCATATATATATATATATATATATATCTATCTAACACACACACACACACATATATATACATATATTATAAATTTATACATTAAAACCCAAACATATTATATAACATATTATATACTACAAATATGTAAGCATCTATCATCACGTAAAGTTTATATATATATATATATAATAGATAAAACTTCATATAATAACCTATGATATATATATAAATAAATATACTAAATAAACAACATAAGAATATATTTAGTATATTCAAAGAAAGGGAACAAGAACCACATAGTGAAGGAATGCATTGTCATTATTAAAGATATGCTTACTGTCGGACAAAAGGAATGCAAACCAGCTTAAACTACGGTTGTTATGTCAAGGGGAAAGTTGAGTTCGGTAATGAAGTCGAGGAAAGAGAGAGAAAAAGAGGGTGCGGCTAAGTGGGTAGGCCGATGTCTGGTGATGGGACAAGAAAGCCGAAGGTTTGAGGTGTTCGCACGGAGGTGGGTGGCGAGAGGCTATCGTCCTTGGCTCGTTGGCTGGTGGTTCAGGTGTAGAAGGGCTCACGGTGTTGGTCGGAGAGTTGAGGGTGATTGTTGACTTCAGATCAAAAGGTGGAGGCACGAGCAAAAAAAGAGGATGGTTGAGCAATGAAGATGCACAGGCTTTTATGGACTTCTGATTATATATATTATTTTATTTATGTATACGAAATAAAATGGCAGAAGAAGAGGGCAGAACAAAGAATATATTGAAATAGCTAAAAGTTGCATGTTGAGTTCTAGAAATATTGAATGCAAACAGCTATTAGATTTGGACAGGTGAGTAGACGAAAAGATTGATGGAAACCAAAAGGTTTTAAAATGGACACTGATATGTTCCGATGCTTTTCAGATTCCGCTGTGTACTGGACTTTAAAACATAAAAATGAATATACCGTAGAGATCAGCATGATGATACGATCAAAACGGTATACAGAAATCAGTGATACGAACATTCTATCAAAAGTTGATATTCGGTATCGAAAATGCTGTTAATTTGCTAGAAATAAGACAAACGAAGCAATTGCAGTTCAAATTTCGAAAATAAAAGATGGCTCGCACTCAGAAGATGATTTACAAACTTATTATATAAAAATATTCAGGTTTAAAAAACATTTTATTATCAACAAATATTAACTGATATGAATTGAAATAAAATTACCCAATAAAATAAACTTCCATATTATCAGATGAAATTTACCATTTGCTATGTTAAAATAGACGTATTCCAAATATCAAATTTTTTATTTCAAAATTCAATAATTTAAAATTTTCACGAAATTTCAATTAAATATATTAATAAAATAAAAATTTACGGGTCGTTTACATGTGCAATGCTACAAAGTTATTATGGTAAAAAATTTTTTTGATGTTATCCCAAAGTAAGATTTGATATACAAAAGTTATATGTATATATTATTTCAAAATGATTTGAAAATGAAAAACAATATTTAGTTTCGAAGTTATCATGTTAAGTTATCTCATGGATACATGTAGCCTATGCATTGGGAAAATATGGTATATGCATCATGATATGATATTTTGTGTGACAGTTTCCATTTGTTAAAATGAAATGAAATTTTCGACGATTTTGGTTAGTCAAGAATTTCCGGATCGTTATGGAACTTGTAGTTTGGTGTTTTTGAAAATATAAATATATAAACACTTGAATTTGAAAGGGTAGTAAGTTAAAACAAGTTCAAATTGTTGATCATCCTCATTAAGTAAGATGAATTTGATGTTTGATATATACTTTTAGGATGTAGTAGAGTATAATACAAGTATGATCTTAGGTTATAAAATGAGGATAAACATGAAGTTATGTTTTTATGAAATGATTCATAAATGGATTTAGTATTGAATGATATACTAATTGTATAAATGAATGTGATTAAAAAGAATCGGTGAAGTTAAAAAACCAATAAGAAAAATACGGAAGTTGTATATAGATCATTTTATTCGTATGATTGTTTTTGATCCAGTATTCGAGTATATGCTTTCGAGGTGGTTTACACCAATTTAAATAATGTTTTATAACTCAGTTCTTGACGATGGACACTTGATATGGATCTGTGATATGTGCTCGATATTTTCTATCATAGTTTATGGCTATGCAAGAAGAATGGAGGTTTCTAATCAAGGAAACAGATCGGAGTCCACAATAGAGAGATCAAGTGACCTATACTTGTTTGGAAGTGAAATTTTGCGTGATTGAACAAGCGATTATATTGGATATTGCATACGGATGGTTCATATGCATTATATCGGCTTTAATACACTTATATATAAGTTTGTTGGCTTATAAAGAGTTTAGTGAATGACTCTTAAATTTATTCTGAGGTAGCATGAATAATCATCTAAGGAATGACCTGAGGCTGTTGAGCGTATGGTATGCCTAATACATTGTTTATCGTTCTTGGACGATGGAAGAGTTTTGAACCTAAGAAAACAGTGGGCATTGGTTGCTAGTAATTGTGAATACTATTTGAGTAGTGTGCTTGTTTCTTTGTTAAAATTAGAAGCGCCATGGAGCAAGTATGCTCAGGGTGGAATAAGGAAGACCGAGGAAAGTTTGAAGGAGTTCTATCCAAAGTCGCTTATAGACTATGGTTTCCTTCTTATCTTAGTATATATCTTTTGTGGGAAATTGAATAATGAAGTTCTGGGTGATGATTTCTATGCTTTTAAAGGAAATATGGACATATCCGAGTCCTTAGTGGGAATGAATTCGAACAGTTCTTTAAGAGTTGTAGATCGTAACTCTATTTTTCCTCTGAGTAATGCGGCAGTGAATTCTGTGGCGGCTTCGAGTTTTTCTTCTGGGCATTTTTCAGTAGAGGTCTCAAATATTATGTTAGATAAAATAATGGAGTACGGTAGTAGTTCTGTTTCCAAGTCAAAGAAGAGTAGGAGTAAGAAGTCCATAGTCTTTTCTGGATCTATCCGTCGGAGTGCTAGGATTCGCAGTAGTCAGTCGCGACCTATAGGCGAGTTACCTGGTTTGAGTGCCTTAAATGGCGCTACGGATTCAGGCTCAGGTATGAATTCTATTTTGGGTAGTACGTATTCTACGTACACATTAGGGAGTTTATTATCTGCTGAGTTTAGCCAGTTAGCCTATAATACACCTTTTATTTTCTGTAATATCGAGATGGATAGGGAGTTCATTAGACGTAAGGAATTAGAGAGGGCTAATTCTATTGGTTTATGAGGATCATTAGTTGGAACATTAGAGGCCTAAACGACTTGAATAAGTGTGATAAGGTTAGAGCGTTCTTTAAAGATTATTCGATTGACATTGCTTTGCTTCAAGAAACCAAAATTTGTTGTCTTGATGTTAGATTTTTCAGAAGATTGGTGGGTTTCATTTTAGAAAATGGGTTTTCTTACCTTCTTTGGGTACTTCAGGGGGATTAATGATAGGGTGGCGAGATAATTATTTTAAATTACTTCAATGTATTGTTAAATAGCATTCTCTTCATGTTATACTTCTTAATCTTTCTGATAACTCTTTTTTAACTATTTCAAATGTTTACGGTCCTAATTCTAAAATTAGTCAGAGAATTTTATGCAATGAATGACTTGATTTTAGATCCTTTCCACCGAGTCCTTAGAGTTTGGGGGGTGATTTTAATGTTACGCGTTTCATTAGTGAGCGCTATCCTAGGGAAGGGGACTACTCTGCAACGGAAGAATTCGATCAATTTATTATTAATTCTAATTTGATTGAAATTCCCCTTTATAATAGAGAGTTTACTTGGAATAACGCTAGAGAGTCTCCATCTATGGCTCTTCTTGATAGATTTTTTGTTAGCGATGAAATCGAAGGCAAATTCCCAATCTGTAGAGTCAATGGTTTACCTCATACATACTCCGATCATTGTCCAATTATTCTTACTTGTGAATACCATAGAGTTTTCATTAACAATTTTAAATTCGAAAAGATGTGGCTTTTGGAATCTAACTTTGTGAATCTAGTTAAAGGAAAATGAGTTTCTTTGAGTTTCCATAATATCAGAAATAAGGAAAATTCTTCTAAACTTAGGGACCTTAGGAGTTTTCTTAAAAATTGGAACAAATATGTTTTTGGAAATCTAAAAATTAAAAAAGAAAATATTCTTAACGAAATGCTTAAAATTAATAGGTTAGAAGAATCTATATCTTTAAATATAGGTGAACGTAATGTTCTTGCTAATTTAAAAGATGAATTAAATTCTATTTTAGAAAAGGAAGAGGGTATGTGAAAACAGCGATCCAGAATTCAATGGATCAACGAAGGTGATAATAATACCAAATTTTTTCATAATATAGCTAATGATAGAAAATGTAGTAATACAATTAACTCTATATTTGTTAATAACATAGAGTTAGTTGATCAAAGAGATCTTAACAAGGCTTTTACACACTTTTATAAGGATATTTTTGGTTCTAAAATCGAACATAGAATCAATGTTAGATGGATAGATCTGTATCCATCTGATTCTATTATCGATTTATCAGAGTTAGATAATCCTTTTACTGAAGAAGAAATTAGAAAACCAATAAATGACATGCCAAGTGATAAATCTCCGGGAACTGGCGGGTTTTCTATTTTATTTTATAATACTTTTTGGGACGTTTTAAAATTTGACTTAGTTAATATGTTCAATGATATTTACAATGGTAATTTGCAATTAGGGAGATTTGACTTCGCAAATGTTATTTTGTTACACAAAAAAGTAGGCGCTAAAAACTTAAAAGATTTTAGACCTATTTCTTTGATTAACTGTTCAGTTAAAATCATTTCAAAAGTTCTAGCTAATAGACTTAGTAAAAGAATGAATGAATTAATCGATTGTTCTCAATTGGTTTTTATTAAAGGGAGAAATATCATTGATGGAGTGGCAATTGTCCAAGAATATATTAATTACTATTGTAAGAATAACATAACTTGTGTGATTTTAAAACTTGATTTTACTAAAGATTTTGATTCAGTAGATTGGAATTTTCTTGTTGATATTTTTTATGCTAGTGGTTTTGGTCATAGATGGATCGATTGGATTTTGACTTTGCTTTGATCTGGAAACTCTAGCATTATGGTTAATGGTATTTTAGGTAATAGAGTACAATCTAAGAGAGGTTTAAAGAAAGGGGATCCCTTATCACCTTTATTGTTTAACTTAGCTGCTGATGTTTTTGCTAAAATTATTAAAAGAACAATGGATAATGGTTCTCTTGGTAGTGTAGGCAATGAAATTTCGCGTAATGGTTTATCGGTTCTTCAATTTGCAGATGATACTTTACATTTTTCTTCCCATCTTCCTAGTCACATCATTATCCTTAAGTTTATCCTTTAGAGTTTTGAACTTTTATCAGGACTAAAATTTAATTTTGACAAAAGTTCCGTGTTAGGTTTAAATGATTTTGACAAAGTTGAAAACATAGTTGCTAATACTCTTAATTGCAAAATTATGAACTTTCCTTTTGATTACCTTGGTTTTGTGTTTAGACCCACCAAACTTAAACATGATGATTGGTTTATTATCATTGATAAAATTAAAAATAAGATTTCTAACTGGAATGGGAGATTCCTATCCAGAGCAGGTAGACTAGTCTTAATAAATTAGGTTTTATCAGCTCTTCCGATGTATTGAATGTCCTTACATTTGTTCCCGGATTGGGTTATTGATAAAAGCGATAAGATTAGACAAGATTTCTTATGGGGTGGTGAAAACTCTAATAATAATATTAAATGTCTAGTAAATTGGGACACCTTCTGTAAGGCCAAAGAGAAAGGTGGTTTAGGTGTTATTAATTTGCGTAATATGAATTTGTCTCTATTAGGTAAATGGCTTTGGAAATTTAAAGATTTTAATGATAACGCTATTTGGAAAGAGATCATTTCTAAATATTACTATTATGGAAATAGCAATTTATATCAAATTGCTTCTTCAGTCACACATAATACATCTAACTTTTGGAAAAACATTTTAAAATGTAATGAGATTTTTAACTTAGGAATAAACACAATTGTTCATTCTGGTAATCGTACTTCGTTTTGGCATGACCGTGGATTTTGATATTGCCTCTTAAGCCAAAATTTAAGGATCTATATGAAATTTGTAACTTTAAATATGCTTTAATCAATGAAGTTTATTCTCCTGATAATGATCCTCCTTGGAATTTCAATTTTAACAGAATTTTAGTTGATTCAACTTTTAGACAACTTTCTTTGCTTTACGCCAGATTGAATCTCTATAATATTGATAACGATAATGATTCTATTAGTTGGGAGTGGGATAAGAGTAAGAAATACACATCTAATTCTTTTTACAGATTCATTAATTTTTCGGGTACAATAAATTACTCATTTAAATATATGTGGAAATCTAATGCTCCTCCCAAATCTAAAATTCATATGTGGTTAATCCTTCATGGAAAACTTAATACAATTGAATTTGTAAAGAGAACAAAATATTCAAAATGATAAAAAATTGTTATTATTGTAATATGTATCTTGAGGACATTAATCATTTTTACTTTAATTGTATGGATTCTAATTACATTCTAATTAATATTCTTAAAAATTTTAACTTTAATATAACAACTAAAATTTCGGATTGTGAATTCTATTGGAATAATTATAGATTCAAGTTTAAAAAGAATATTATATTTTTATTAGACACTTTATTCATTATTACTAGTTGTTTTATTTGGTTCGAAAGAAATCAAAGAATTTTCAATAATAATAATTGTCATTTAAACAAATTGATTTTTACAATTTCTTCATTTTGTTTTAATTGGGCCTCTAACCCCAAATATAAATTAGCTAAAAATATCCTTTTCAAAATGTACCTTAATAAAGTTAATCATAATATCAATTTTTTTAAACTTAATAACAATTTTTCTAGCATCAATAATAGTATTATTAATATTTTCTCTAATTAAGATGATGATATCACTTCTAATCATAACTTAATTATGATTAAAGTTTCATAAGATAGATCCATCTTAATAATTTGTTCTAGTCTTCGTTTGATATTGGTTTTTATGTATTTCATTTATACTGTTATTGTCCATTTAGTCTTATTTAGGTTTTTAACTCCTTCCTTTTAAATACATATATATGTATATTTATTATGTAAATATACATATATATGTATCATTCTAATTTTTTCTTCAGTCATTTTCCAGTTACAGGTATGGGTGATAGGATATCAAGTCCATTTAGCAGGTTTTCTTTCTTTAGATTGCTGGACATCAGAGGGTAGAGAGGTTACCAGAGCAGGGTATCTTCATCCAGGAAGATATATTCCCCGGTTTGGTACCCCTTTCTACTGTTCAAAGGCTTCTGAGCGGTTTCTCTTTTTAGCATATCCACTTCAGTGTAGATGCTTATTCACCAGAGCAGAGTATCCACATCCAGGAGGTTATATTCTCCAGTTTGGTACCCCCTTTCTGTTGTTCATAGACTTCAGAGTGGTTTCTCTTTTCAGCAGACCCACTTTAGTGCAGTTGCTTATTCACCTCTTCCGATTCAGTTGGTTGGAGTTTCCTCACTAGTCTGGGATTTCGTCTTGTAGCTTTTGTTTTTCCTCTAGTTTTCTAGGTACTTCTACCACCTTAATATCGGGCGGTGGCCATGCTGAAGCTCGATATTGCGGTGTGATGGGTGGTGGCCTTGCCGGGACTCATCTTAAGAGTAGCTAAGATTTGTTGTATGTGTTTTTGGTTTTTTTTACCTGCCAGGCATGTTGGTAGCACCATATATTCGTGATATATACATATTTGCATGTGTGCTCTCCTCTAATCGTAGAGGATCACACACTTTTTTCAAAAAAAAATCTTTTGTAATGTACTCAACACTTGAGGTGGAGTCACTTAGTATGCATTTTGGTTTGCAATTTAGTTGTATATAGTTTTATCAAGACTCTATATATGTATCTTATTTCTTCTATCTCCTTTGATTATCGTTATAATTTGAATTTTCAGGATGAAATGGTCTAATTGGAGGAGAATATAGCAATACTGAAATTCGAACACTTCGTCTTCGAATATTGAAATATTTTGAAACATAATTAGGTGTTATAAATATGATTTATAACCTTATTAGACATCATTTAATTAATGAATAATTATAAAAAAATTGTTTTTGAAATTTGTTTCACAAAAAATTGTTTAAAGAAAAATCGATAACGTGATCAGAAATTGGTTCGGTAAAGAGCTTTTCAATCGATATAAGTTGTTCAAACTTTTAAGCACTAATATAATGATCAAATGAACACAGTAGCAACTAATTAACACATTCTCCTCCATAAAGCATGGAACATTCCAGAACCTTCTATTAGGATAAGGGATATTATCATAAGAGGGGTATAATGGTAATTAGCATAAATGAGAAATGATGTAAAGAAGAGATAATAAGAGGTGAGTCTTCCATGGCATTACTAGAGGGCGAACGCAAGCTTAGGCAACACCAAGTCGAGCCCATATAAGGAATGGCATGCCCTTAGGAATAAATCATAAATTCATAAAGCAAATAGAAGCTAACTTTAATGGCTTCTTCTTCTTCATCTCTAATTTCCTAAACAAAAGTATTTGCAAATCAAATCCAAATCAACTCAAATTTGGAGTGATGTCTTACTACCACATAACAAAACGTCATACTAGTTAGATGTTAAAGAAGTAGAGCCACACTCACGCCATCATAAATGTTCGTGAGCAATTTGTAAGAGGAGGAGGGCAAAGCAAGGCAAAAGTAAGAGGAGAAGGAAAGAAGAATACGTTGCAAGGTGGAGGTTGGGTGTAACGTCCCACCTTTTTGCACGCTTTAAATCGACGATAAACGACACACGTCAGACTTAAACCATACAGAAGGGTGGATTGTTATGGGGTAAATAAGAAAAAGCAGAGGAAGAAAAAGAACAAAACAAAAACTTGCAGCGGAATGATAAAATATAATAATCAAATATACATTTCAGGAAGCTGTTTTACAAAAACATGTGATTTGCTTATATAATACATATCAGAGTTACACATACCAGAGAATATTAATAATGCAGTGGAATAAAATAGTGTAGTGGAATAATATAATAGGTAATAGTAATACAAATCTTCGTCTTCGCCTTCCAGCAATAAGGCCTTCAATTCTTGAAATGCTCAGGCTGACCCGAGCGAATTGAAAAGACAAAACGCTCGAGTCAGAACTAAAAGATCTTATGTAAGTTAAATCAACAGTCAATAATATGAGTGGAACGGCATCAGAGATGTTTACGGGATTTGACATCTCCTATCCAGTGTCTAATGTGAGTGCAGTAACTTAAGAGATGCTCGGGATTCACATTTCCTAAGGATCCGTTAAACTATTTAATATGTAGTAATATTTCGCTATTATAATAATGTCTATAGTAAAATAAACTTACTTTTTCCATAGCGTTAAGGGGTTACCCATATAGCCCTTAACACGTAATAGTCCTAATAGTCCATCCAATATCATGGTCCCTCCTGATCGGGAAGCCACCAGAGGATACCACATGGGCTACGGGAGAAAACCAAACTCGTACAAGGCGCGATAGGGTAGGCGACACGGCATAACTAGGCAATGCCAGGGTAGATATACCAATTACGCTTCCGGCCGTTGGTAACGCATAGCGCATAGCTACCGCCCACCTCGAGCCACACCCCAAAATCAAAGAAATCAAAAGTGGCCACCGAATAAATCCAAAGGTCAAAGTATAATATCGTAGGGATGTGTCCGATCAAAGGTGCTACCTCATTAGTCCGTCGATCGCTTTTGTTTTAGCCACCTTATGCCAAATCACGGGAGTTGGGTCCACGTATTTACCTCAAGGAAACGCCGTCGCCATCCTACTTCATTCTGGAATCTCCATCGCGTACACGGTTGTTAAAGTGGTTTTCGGAGTTGGCAGAGAGTATGACAACTTTCGATCCCGGTCTCTTTAACAACCCAACGTTATTATAACACCGCGGTCATTTTAAAATAATTATACTTCAAAACAGAATATAATATCCATTTCAAAACCATATAATTACGATATCATTTCTATTTTAAAACCCAAATCAATATGATATCATTTTTATTTCAAATATATCCTTTTTCCAAATCATAGCACTTTCAAATCTATATACCTTGAAACCCATAGCTTTGAAACATAACTTCTAATAATTAAATGGTTTAAATATTAAATTACTTTATATAATAAAATAGCTTCTTTAATTTCACAAATAAATTTCAAATACCAACTTAAACCCCTAAATAAACCATTTCAATTCATATATTTCAAAGCTTTAAATATTCCACCATTTCAAAACTAATTCTTTGATAGTTCCATATATTTCAAATTCAATTACTACTATTTAGGTTTAAAACGTCTACTTAATAAATTCAATAAAATTTAAGTAAAACTTTCAGCTGGATATCCTTCCAATTTATTTAACTTGATATTTTCATTTAAATCAACTTGATATTCATTTAAATCACTCTAAACAAAAATCAAGTCATAAAAATCATACCCTTTAAAATTCTAAATTTTATTAAATTCCAAAAAAAAATTCCATATTCGTCTTCCAACCTTATTCTCACTTATTATAAACTCCAGAAATTTAATTTAAATAAATGCTTAATCATATTTTATCTTAATAAAATCAAACTTAATTATTAACCTCTTTTATACTTCAAATAAATTTTATACACAGCTTAAAACCCAGAATTTAGCTATATATATAAAATATTTATAAAGTATCCAAATCACTATCTCATAAAACCATATATTTCTTTACAAAACCATAGAAAATCATTTCAAAATATTTTTATATATAAACCACGGTGTCTGTATATAATTTTCTACCCTATGGTCAAGTGATACGGATATTTATCATTTCAATCCGTAATTTAAAATAAAAATACGGTTATATATCATTTCAAATAGCAATCCCGAATGGAATAAAGTGCATAACAAATTTGCAGTTTAAAACAATATAAAATACCACATCCATTCATCCAATATCAATCATCAACCATTTATTACAATCATCATCCAATTTAAACAATAACATCAATATAGAGCATATAATAAATAACAGGTAATATCTGACAGTCTATATTCAATAATAAATTAAACAATCTATCTAACTGGCCGTTTATATGCAATAATAAATTAAATAACAATTTAATTCAATAAAATTCAATTTAACTGGGATGATGATTAAAAATATGCCAAACAGTCATAAATAAATTTCTAATCACATCCTAAGCAAATTTAACAAAGATGAGAAATTTTAGAAGTTGTGAGTGGATTAAAATACTCACCTTTTGAATTTAAATTGAATTTATATTCAATTTGAACCCAAAAATTTAACAGTCTCAGAATTCGTCCAAACCAGCGCCAAAATGTTTGGAATTTCAATACAATCCGGACAAAAAAACCACACGTGAATTGATGTTCGTATGTGAAAGATATAGCGATAAATATGCTTGAATTAAAAAAACAAAAAAAGGAGAACCAAATTACCTCCCCTGCCACGTCACCCTTTATTCATCACGCACAGCACCCTCACACTCATGTAGCACAGTAACCCAAAACGCACGCATGAGGGAAACGCACGCATGCACGCAAACGAAGCCGCCATCGTTCATCGCTCAACCGCGTCGCCCACGTCAAATCGAGCACCACTGCACTCGGCTTGCAGCGCCGCCTCCACCAGGTCCGAGCGCGACCACCGTGCCCTCGCGAAAGTCAGCCGCCGCCGGTTGATTTTAAACCCTAGGCCAAAATTTTACGCAAATCCAACCGTTGATTTGACGCAAAAACTATGCCGATGAACTCCCTATTGCCCACTCTACCATACTCAGAAATGGTTTGACGATCCGACAACGTACATCGACGCGCGATAAACGACCGTGAATTAAACCTCAATTTTTGGCCACCCAAAACTCAGATCGAGAAACGGACTCGAGATATGACTTGCGCTCATCGAGAGATTCGATATATAATTTTTCTGAATTTTTTTGAGGAATTTGAAATTTGGCTTCGATTTTGAATTGCAGTTGGAATTAGGTGTTTGTCTGCCATTGAACTGAGGAGGTGAAAGAAATTGTACGCACAGAAAAATGAGAATGAGGGAAAATTAGGGCTTATAACAGAGTATTTATAGACAAGGTTGAAAAAGAATAAATGGATCAGATTGGTGTACGCGTTAAACGATAAAGTGGCCCGAAAAACCCGTTCTGACTCCGGAACAAAATTGGGTCACCCATATATCAAAATAGATGTTTTTACATATTTTAAACCTGATGGAACAAGTTTCAAGTCCAAATTCCATCGTATGAAGAAGTTATGCAAAATCAATATTTTTCAAATTGATTTCAAGGCGTTTCGAGTCCGTACGATCAAACGACAAGTCCGATCGCTACGAAACTTGAAATCGTACAATAATTCACCGTTATGGATCCGATGAAACTGGTTTCGTCGAAATCCGAGTCAGTGGCCAAAATGGCTATTTTTACATTAATTAAATAAATTAATAATTGATTAATTAAATCAAATTTCCAATTTAAATTCTAAAATTGACAATTCTTATCATTTTGATTTCTCAATCATTTACAATGGTTTTAAACAAATTTGAATATCAATTTAGAGGTGATTAATTTTTCAATTCCAGTATTAACCTCATTTTCATTAAATTCAAAATTATAAATTTAATTTCCAAAATTTCTATTAAATTTACTTTTCATTCTATTTCAATTTATTATTAACAAATGGATGAAATTTACATTGGAATCAAAATCCATTACATTTACATTCTCACATTTCATCTAAATTCCCGTTTGTGTAATATTTAAATAGTTCATTTCATTTAATTGCAATTAACCCTATTATCCTACATTAAATTCCAATATATTGACAAAACTTTATTTTTCATTCCTTTTATTCAACCAACTGTCATTTTATAAATAAAATTAACGTTATTTTCAATTATTACTTAAATTTACATTAACAAAATGTTAAATTTAAATTTATTACAATTGATTACCAAAGTTTATTTAACACATTAAATAAACAACAACGTTTATTTAACACATTAAATAAACAAACAACCTATATTAATAGCCACCTATTTGCTTTTAATTGCATTTATAAGTTCGTTACTTATCAATCCAGAATAAAATTCCATATATAATGCTATTTTATTTCATTACATTAATATACGCCTATTTACATCTTAATTGAATAAATATTACATTTCTAAATGTGTACTTCTATCAATTGTACACATTAATTAAGGTTTAAAACCACTTAGTGAAATTACCTTAATTCCATTCTTATACCAATTTATTACTTTACATATATTACGTATTAATTCATCAATTGACATACTTTGAACTTGTGATGCCCCACCTCTATACCCACGCTAGCCAAAAACACTACGGTGTAATGCTGTCAACTAGCGCGGAGAATAAGGCAATTGAGGAGCGGCTATCAGTAGTTAGGCCTTACAATAGTATTGGTTATCTCATTAGGAGTGGTATATATATATATATATATATATATATATATTCTTTCATTTTTCATCTCTGATTTATTTACTCCCATCGACATACCCCAATTCCAGTATAAAACAAACTACGATGGTTCATAATAGTTTAGGACAGTAGATATAATAATAACACAGATAATATCAATAAATGTGGAACACATATAAAACAGAAAAGTCTCATATATATAACTGAAGTCAGTTACAATACATTTGACATAGAACATATGATACAACTACAACTGTCGACCCAGGAAGTTATATATACAAGTACATCATCGACTAACATAAATGAATACATATCAACCTATGCTATGACACGACAACTCCCAAAAGATATGAAAAGTCTTCATAACTCAAACAGCTACCCAAAGCAAGATATCTACGACCTGAAATAACTCGGTCTGACCCGAGTATTAAATTCAAAAGAAAATAATACGCAGGTCAGTCTAATTCAAACTCAGTTATTAGTGCACAGAAGCAATAATAATTAAATAATGAATAGACGACAGTCACAATAAATCCCGTCTATCCGATCCTTAAATAAAGAAATCGCATAACGATAAATATAACACGTAACAGTGTTAAACAACAAATCAGCAAATTAAACCAAATCAGAATACAATTCAGAATATTGAATTGAATAAACAAAACAGTTCAAACCATTGAAATATCAATTAAAATATTAATTCGAGTAGGGCTGCAGTACACACACGCGTGCACTGCCTCGCCCCTACAACATATGGAATATGCAAAAGATCAATAAATCAAAACAAGATAGAATATCATAAAAGCCATACCGTGTGGCTGCAGTTCACGCTTGCGTGCACTGCCTTGCCCCTACAGTGATAATGTACCCAAACACTCAATTCCGTGTGGCTGCAGTTCACGCTTGCGTGCACTGCCTTGCCACTACAGTAATGATGTACACACCGGGCACAAGGTCAAACCCGAACTATCAGCTGGATTCAACATAGGGCAGGTATACAGGCTACGACTTCAAGCATATAGCAGTTCAATATCCAAGCAACAATGAAAAACAATGGAACCAACTCAAAACAGTCACAATATGAAGACAGCAAGAAAACTGTAGAGGTCAAGTCATGACTATCGTGACTCAACACAACTACAAGGAAATGAACCAGAGGAAGTCTCGATATAAAGCAACAGCAAACTCAAAAACAACACAAAAGTCCTCAAATTCTACATGACTGTAAGCATCAGTGCACAAGGGCAATGACCCGTACGTATACATGAACCAGCAGAAGCAATTGAAGTGCTTCAGTGGAACAACAAGGTACAAAGATCACTGCAACATGAATACAAGTGCAGAACAAAACAGTGAAACAACAGTATACAGGGAACTCAAGTCTAGACCAAGTACCATCGTATGTTATTGAGCGAACAAGTGCACAGAGGTACACAAGCTAAGCAAAGAAGGATAACCACAACTCAACAACATACGTTTAGCATGAAGGCATCAAGCACATGGGACCAGACCCAAATTGCGGTGTCACTAAAACATGGAAAATGGGGTACATAGATACATGAAATCCAACAGCAAATGACCACAAAAATGAAAGCTGTAAACTGGATCAGCATGTTTCAACAAGTACTCAAGGGGAGCAGAATAGTGTAATTGCATAAAACAATGGTGAACTATGAAAACAAGCCAACTAAAGGTCTAGAGTTCCAGTGAACCAGACACATGACTATGCAGCGAAACCAATGCAAACTACTGAACTCCAAAATGAGCAGTAATCGAGTTTCAGGTTGAAAACAATGAAAGAGTCCCAGCAGTTTTAAAGCAAAGAATTTAACAAGTTCAAAAACTAATATCATAAGTACCGAGCATCATATGCAAGTGAGACAAGGTACAATAAAACAGTGGCTGAAATCAAACTAGGTCGAACGGTGGGCAGTATGGCCAGAATCCACAGAGTACACATCAAAAACAAAACTGCAAGAGGCAACAAGTAATCAACATCAAGTCATGACAGCAACTACTGGATCAAGGTGGAATAAAGACTACAACATAATGCAACAGTGGACAGAGTCGATTGTAAAAAGACTCGAATGCCACCAACACTATCAAAACTTCAAGCCTGGCAATATAGAATCAGAGGGAAATCTCTATAATACAACACGAAGACACTACATCAAGAGGGTAAATGCAGACTGTCTCAAATGAAAACTCAAGTAACAAAGATGAACCAAATGTGGTCGATTCACCCAAGTTGGATATGCTACACTTATGCAACATATACAAATATATACAAGGTTCAAGAAGTAATTGAAACAACACTGTAGCACTAAAGAATGCACAGTAAACTAAATGAACCCATATGGATAGAACAGCAAAGATCACGCATGACACGACAAGTATAAGTGAAATCGAATCAAAACTTGTCAAATGCCGTGAGTTATCAAAAGGAATTCGAACAAAAGAAATTCACAATAAGTGAACCCGGAAATCATCATCAGTGCCGAGATAACCAATTATCACGAAAATACACAAATTTGATAAAATCAGAGAAAGCATCAACAACGAAACCAAATCATACGCAAGCGTAAAACTAAGTCGACTTAGATGTGAATAATAAAGATTACTCACCTTAGTTCGAAGCGGTCGAGACCCAAGCAAGGTAACGAAGTCATCAGTCGCTCGAGCCGTTCAAGTCAAAGTCGTGGAAGGAGTTGAAGCATCTCGAGAGACGAACGATTGACAAACGCCGACACTTTTATTTCTAAGCCCTAATTTCTCGATCGAACGAAGAAAGGGACGAACGATATTGAGCAGCCATTATTATTTTTCGATTGTTTTTAGGGTTGCAAACGAACGAATGAGAAAATGAATAAAAGGGGGATGGGTTATTTGTTTTGAGAATTATCACGGCCCAATAAAAAAACATGGACCACTATTTAATTTACAAAGCCCATCAACACTTAACAGATTTTTCAAAAGAGTTTCAAACTGGTTTTAAAAATTGCAAACAACAATTAGCTAGGAAAGGTAATCGTCCAAAGACGATAATTAATCGGTATGAAATACCGGGTTGTTACAGACTCCCCTCCTTAAAGAAATTGCGTCCTCGCAATCATAAGGAATAAAGGGACAAACGGTAACAACCATAAAAGCATATCATCACAAGATAAAGAATTGAAATAGGAAGTTCACCATATAGAGCATGAAAGAATAAGCCTGAACGTGTTTGCTCGATGAATTCTATGGATTCCTAGGTGCAATCCTTAGGATTTGAGATCCATTGAACTTCCATAAGAAAAACATCTTTATTTCGAAGGTGCTACACCCCCGAAGCCATGATGTGAATAGAAGGTTGCTCAAAAGTTAAATAGGCAAAACTTCCATTTCTTCAATAACACTGGGCTCAAGAATAAAAATCGGAAATCCCTAAGGCATTTCCGTAATTGGAAGACGTGGAAAACGTCATGAATAGCAGAAAATTGAGCCGGTACACCGGGGTAGTACAATATAAACACCAAAGAAATTTTTTAATTTCATAAAAGAAATTCTCAAGTTCTCTACAAAATTTAATTATCGAATAGATAAACAGAATACAGAAATCACAAAACATCAATATCTAATCATCGATACGATAATGAGGAGACAACAAAATCTAATTATCAACAAAGATAATTAGAAAACAAAAATCACAAATATCTAGCTATCAAAAACGATAATCAGGAATTACCACAACGGTAATCAAATTTCAAATCAACAAAATTCAATTATCAAAACAATAATCAAATCTTAAATCACAAATATTTAATTATCACAAACGATAATTAAATCTCAAATATCTAATTATCACGGGCGATAATCAGAAACAACAAATATCTGATTATCAAAAACGATAATCAGAAATCACAAATCAACGAATATTTAATTATCACAATTGATAATCAAATCTTAAATCGCAAATATTTAATTATCACAAACGATGATTAAATATCAAATATCTAATTATCACAAGCGATAATCAGAAACAACAAATATCTTATTATCAAAAACGATAATCAGAAACCACAAATCAACGAATATTTAATTATCACAATTGATAATCAAATCTTAAATCGCAAATATTTAATTATCACAAACGATAATTAAATCTCAAATATCTAATTATCACAAGCGATAATCAGAAACAACAAATATCTGATTATCAAAAACGATAATCAGAAACCACAAATATCTGATTATCAAAAACGATAATCCGAAATAATATTTCAATTAACGAGTCCGGGATTAACCGAAATAGCAAACGCACATGTCCCATAACCACGAGTTTTACTAAATCGTTTAATTCACTTCATCGTTTCCTTGAAAGTGCAAAATTGTGTATTCTAAAAATAACATTTCACGTTCTCAAATGGACAAGTCCAGAATTAAGCGAATCAGTGAAAGAAAGGGGTCATAGTCCTCGATTTTTCTGAAACGTTTAAATCGCTTCCTCATTCTTTTGAAAGCGCAAAGTGCAAAATTTTTGAAAACAATTTTTATTTTGAAACTTTTTTTTTAAAACACGTGATTAAAATAGCAACATCAGTAGCAACTTCGACAAGGAAATTGCACTTCTCAAAATACCGTAAAAACGGACAACAAAATAAGCATCGCAGGATAACCGCTTGAAAATCCATTTTGAGGTTGACGGTTGCTGAAGTTAATACGTCAAAATCTCATTAAAATAATTGGCATCAAAATATAATACCAATGAATTTTCATTCATCAAAAATGTCACAAGAATCTTCTCAAAGACAGAAAGGGATATCATACCCTAAACTTGTATTCATAACAAGTCAATAACACACTAATTCACCACTGCACAAAAATTGATAAAACTTATCAATAGAAATCACGAAAATTGGTGAAGCACCAGTTCTAGAAATCATCACAAGAAATCCAGAAAACACAAATTCTAGAAATCTACACAAGAAATTCAGAAAACACAAAGAGGGAAAGAGGCCTATCACATGACGGTCCGAAGACCATGGGGAGCTACCCCATATGGGCGAGTCGGAATCACCCAGATGAGGTCTAGGCTAACCAAAAAGCAAAAAGGTATGTGTGAGTGGAAACACACAAATGGTGTCTAGCCTAACCTCGCAAACAAAAAGGTATGTGTGAGCGAAATCACACAAATGGTGTCTAGGCTAACCAAAAAGCAAAAAGGTATGTGTGAGTGGAATCACACAAATGGTGTCTAGCCTAACCTTGCAAACAAAAAGGTATGTGTGAACGGAATCACACAAATTGTGTCTAGGCTAACCAAAAAGAAAAAAGGTATGTGTGAGTGGAATCACACAAATGGTGTCTAGCCTAACCTCGCAAACAAAAAGGTATGTGTGAGCGGAACCACACAAATGGTATCTAGACTAACGTTGCGGACAAAGAGATATGTGTGAGTCGGAATCACACCCATGAGGTCTTGTCTAACCTTGCAAACAAAGAGACATCGCACAATTGCTAGTCTAAATCATAAAATGATCGTCATGATCAACGAGAAGTGTCAATTACACTAAGTTAGTGAATATAAAAGTTTAGCTTCATGTCCCATAACCACTTGCTTAACTTAAATATTTACGATCAAACTGTAAATCTTCACTAGAAAATTGTCACAAGTGGTTCAATCGAACAAGTCCAAAAATTAACCGACAAAGTAAACGCAAGCGTTTCATACCACTTGTTTTGCTAAGCCGTTTGATTAGATTTCTCATACGAGTGAAATAAAGGTTAATATAAACTAATAGATTGGAAAATGGTTTAGGAAAAGAGCTTTGTAGTAAAATAGTTTTGAAATCGTTTGGAGAAAAGGGTTTTGATATTTACTACGAGTATAGAAAACCTTTATATTTTTAAAGTGACAAATCACAAAAATGATTGTAGAAACAATCAATCACAAGAATTCACATACGAAGATGTGAATAGAATCCAAAGAAATCGATACTGAATCCTTCATAAAGTATGTTCACAAAAATCCCGAACAAAATGTCATCAAAGTTGCTAATAAATGATAGCAACAAATCGGGGAATTAACAAGAATCGATTAAATTTGGAAACCAATTCAATTCACTAAAATTCTCATTCGAAGACATGTATAAAATCCAAAGAATTCGATTCCAAATCCATCAAAGTAGAAATACCCAAAAATTCTAGAAATAGAAGTTATCAAAGTCGACAAAGGTGATAACAACTAATCGGATATTAAGAATCGATTAACAATTGGAAAAACAAAGCAAAACGAGCATAAATGCATAATTGACTATAAAAAAAATAAAAATCAAGTCAATGTCGAAGTCAACAATTAATGGCCAAAGTCGAGGACAAAACGAATCAACATCCTCATCAAAGAATTCAACGGCAAACAAAGTCAGAGCCTTGGAAATCAAGAAACTAGCAATTTCACGAAAACAAAGTGACCGAAGTCGAATGGAAATCAAGCCGAGGAAAACACAAAATATCAAGTTCAAAATCGTTGAGATTCGAACAAAATCAACATCGGCTAAATCAATTCAAAGCCGAAAACACAAGAAAGAATCCTCGTTATCAAAAACTCAACTTGAGTTCGCAAAGCAAACGGAGGCCGAAGCCAAAATACTTTCACGAAATCAAAATCAAATGCGCATAAATAAGTGTTAGGAATTCATACCTAACAATCAAAGACGATCATAGACAAAGATGTGAGATAAAACATCGACAAATAGTTGTAACACATGTTCCGTCTAAGTTATATTTTATATTATGTCCATAAACCCCAGGCTCTGATACCAAGCTTTGACGCCCCACCTCTATACCCACGCTAGCCAAGAACACTACGGTGTAATGCTGTCAACTAGCGCGGAGAATAAGGCTGTTGAGGAGCGGCCATCAGTAGTTAGGCCTTACACTAGTATGGGTTATCTCGATAGGAGTGGTATATATATATATTCTTTATTTTTCATCTCTGATTTATTTACTCCCATCGACATACGCCAGTTCCAGTATAAAACAAACTACGATGGTTCATAATAGTTTAGGACAGTAGATATAACAATAACACAGATAATATCAATAAATGCGGAACACAGATAAAACAGAAAAGTCTCATATATATAACTGATGTCAGTTACAATACATTTGACATAGAACATATGATAAAACTACAGCTGTCGACCCAGGAAGTTATATATACAAGTACATTATCGACTAACATACATGAATACATATCAACATATGCTATGACACGACAACTCCCAAAAGATATGAAAAGTCTTCATAGCTCAAACAGCTACCCAAAGCAAGATATCTACGACCTGAAATAACTCGGTCTGACCCGAGTATTAAATTCAAAAGAAAATAATTCGCGGGTCAGTCTAATTCAAACTCAGTTATTAGTGCACAGAAGCAATAATAATTAAATAATGAATAGACGACAGTCATAATAAATCTCGTCTATCCGATCCTTAAATAAAGAAATCGGATAGCGATAAATATAACACGTAACAGTGTTAAACAACAAATCATTAAATTAAAACAAATCAGAATACAATTCAGAATATTAAATTGAATAAACAAAATAGTTCAAACCATTGAAATATCAATTAAAATATTAATTCGAGTAGGGCTGCAGTACACACACGCGTGCACTGCCTCGCCACTACAGCATATGGAATATGCAAAAGATCAATAAATCAAAACAAGATAGAATATCATAAAAGCCATACCGTGTGGCTGTAGTTCACGCTTGCGTGCACTGTCTTGCCACTACAGTGATAATGTACCCAAAAACTCAATTATGTGTGGCTGCAGTTCACGCTTGCGTGCACTGCCTTGCCACTACAGTAATGATGTACACAACCGGGCACAAGGTAAAACCTGAACTATCAGCTGGATTCAACACAAGGCAGGTATACAGGCTACGACTTCAAGCATATAGCAGTTCAATATCCAACCAACAATGAAAAACAATGGAACCAACTCAAAACAGTCACAATATGAAGACACCAAGAAAACTGCAGAGGTCAAGTGACGACTATCGTGACTCAACACAACTACAAGGAAATGAACCAGAGGAAGTCTCGATATAAAGCAACAGCAAACTCAAAAACAACACAAAAGTCCTCAAATTCTACACGACTGTAAGCATCAGTGCACAAGGGCAATGACCCGTACGTATACATAACCAGCAGAAGCAATTGAAGTGCTTCAGTGGAACAACAAGGTACAAAGATCACTGCAACATGAATACAAGTGCAGAACAAAATAGTGAAACAGCAGTATACAGGGAACTCAAGTCTGGACCAAGTACCATCGTATGTTATTGAGCGAACAAGTGCACAGTGGTACACAAGCTAAGAAAAGAAGGATAACCACAACTTAACAACATACGTTTAGCATGAAGACATCAAGCACATGGGACCAGACCCAAATTGCAGTGTCAATAAAACATGGAAAATAGGGTACATAGATACATGAAATCCAACAGCAAATGACCACAAAAATGAAAACTGTAAACTGGATCAGCATGTTTTAACAAGTACTCAAGGGGTGCATAATAGTGTAATTGCATAAAACAATGGTGAACTATGAAAACAAGCCAACTAAAGGTCTAGAGTTCCAGTGAACCAGACACATGACTATGCAGCGAAACCAATGCAAACTACTGAACTTCAATATGAACAGTAATCGAGTTTCAGGTTGAAACCAATGAAAGAGTCCCAGCAGTTTTAAAGCAAAGAATTTAACAAGTTCAAAAACCAATATCATAAGTATCGAGCATCATATGCAAGTGAGACAAGGTACAGTAAAAAAGTGGCCAAAATCAAACTAGGTCGAACAATGGGCAGTATGGCCAGAATCCACAGAGTACACATCAAAAACAAAACTGCAAGAGGCAACAAGTAATCAACATCAAGTCATGACAGCAACTACTGGATCAAGGTGGATTAAAGACTACAACATAATGCAACAGTGGACAGAGTCGATTGTAAAAAGACTCGATACCAACACTATCAAAACTTCAAGCCGGGCAACATAGAATCAGAGGGAAATCTCTATAATACAACACGGAGACACTGCATCAAGAGGGAAATGCATACTATCTCAAATGAAAACTCAAGTAACAAAGATGAACCAAATGTGGTCGATTCACCCGAGTTGGATATGCTACACTTATGCAACATATACAAATATATACAAGGTTCAAGAAGTAATTGAAACAACACTGCAGCACTAAAGAATGCATAGTAAACTAAATGAACCTATATGGATAGAACAACAAAGATCACGCATGACACGGCAAGTATAAGTGAAATCGAATCAAAACTTGTCAAATGCCATGAGTTATCAAAAGGAATTCGAACAAAAGAAATTCGTAATAAGTGAACCTGGAAATCATCATCAGTGCCGAGATAACCAATTATCACGAAAATACACAAATTTGATAAAATCAGAGAAATCATCAACAACGAAACCAAATCATACGCAAGCGTAAAACTAAGTCGACTTAGATGTGAGTAATAAAGATTACTCACCTTAGTTCGAAGCGGCCGAGACCAAGCAAGGTAACGAAGTCTTCAGTCGCTCGAGCCGTTCAAGTCGAAGTCGTGGAAGGAGTTGAAGCATCTCGAGAGACGAACGATTGACAAACGACGGCACTTTTATTTCTAAGCCCTAATTTCTCGATCGAACGAAGAAAGGGACGAACGATATTGAGCAGCCATTATTTTTGTCAAATGTTTTTAGGGTTGCAAACGAACGAATGAGAAAATGAATAAAAGGGGGATGGGTTATTTGTTTTGACAATTATCACGGCCCAATAAAAAAAAATGGACCACTATTTAACTTACAAAGCCCATCAACACTTAACAGATTTTTCAAAAGAGTTTCAAACTGGTTTTAAAAATTGCAAACAGCAATTAGCTAGGAAAGGTAATCGTCCAAAGACGATAATTAATCGGTATGAAATACCGGGTTGTTACAGACTCCCCTCCTTAAAGAAATTACGTCCTTGCAATCATAAGGAATAAAGGGACAAATGGTAACAACCATAAAAGCATATCATCACAAGATGAAGAATTGAAATAGGAAGTTCACCATATAGAGCATGAAAGAATAAGCCTGAACGTGTTTGCTCGATGAATTCTCTGGATTCCTAGGTGCAATCCTTAGGATTTGAGATCCATTGAACTTCCACAAGAAAAACATCTTTATTTCGAAGGTGCTACACCCCCGAAGCCATGATGTGAATAGAAGGTTGCTCAAAAGTTAAATAGGCAAAACTTCCATTTCTTCAATAACACTGGGCTCAAGAATAAAAATCGGAAATCCCTAAGGCATTTCCGTAATTGGAAGACGTGGAAAACGTCATGAATAGCAGAAAATTGAGTCGGTACACCGGCGTAGTACAATATAAACACCAAAGAAATCTTTTAATTTCATAAAAGAAATTCTCAAGTTTTCTACAAAATTTAATTATCAAATAGATAATCAGAATATAGAAATCACAAAACATCAATATCTAATCATCGATACGATAATTAGGAGACAGCAAAATCTAATTATCAACAAAGATAATTAGAAAACAAAAATCACAAATATCTCGCTATCAAAAACGATAGTCAGGAATTACGACAACGGTAATCAAATTTCAAATCAAAAAAATTCAATTATCAAAACGATAATCAAATCTTAAATCACAAATATTTAATTATCACAAACGATGATTAAATCTCAAATATCTAATTATCACGAGCGATAATCAGAAACAACAAATATCTGATTATCATAAACGATAATCAAAAATCACAAATCAACGAATATTTAATTATCACAATTGATAATCAAATCGTAAATCGCAAATATTTAATTATCACAAACGATGATTAAATCTCAAATATCTAATTATCACAAGCGATAATCAGAAACAACAAATATCTGATTATCAAAAACGATAATCAGAAACCAGAAATCAACAAATATTTAATTATCACAATTGATAATCAAATCTTAAATCGCAAATATTTAATTATCACAAACGATAATTAAATCTCCAATATCTAATTATCACAAGCGATAATCAGAAACAACAAATATCTGATTAGCAAAAACGATAATCAGAAACCACACATATCTGATTATCAAAAACGATAATCCGAAATAATATTTCAATTAACGAGTCCGGGATTAACCGAAATAGCAAACGCACATGTCCCATAACCACGAGTTTTACTAAATCGTTTAATTCACTTCATCGTTTCCTTGAAAGTGCAAAATTGTATATTCTAAAAATAACATTTCACATTCTCAAACGGACAAGTCCGGAATTAAGCGAATCAGTAAAAGAAAGGGGTCATAGTCCTCGATTTTTCTGAAACGTTTAAATCGCTTCCTCATTCTTTTGAAAGTGCAAAGTGCAAAACTTATGAAAACAATTTTTATTTTGAAACAATTTTTTTTAAAACACGTGATTAAAACAGCAACATCAGTAGCAACTTCGACAAGGAAATTGCACTTCTCAAAATACCGTAAAAACGGACAACAAAATAAGCATCGCGGGATAACCGCTTGAAAATCCATTTTAAGGTTGACGGTTACTGAAGTTAATACGTCAAAATATCATTAAAATAATTGGCATCAAAATATAATACCAATGAATTTTCATTCATCAAAAATGTCACAAGAATCTTCTCGAAGATAGAAAGGGATATCATACCCTAAACTTGTATTCATAACAAGTCAATGACACACTAATTCACCACTGCACAAAAATTGATAAAACTTATCAATAGAAATCATGAAAATTGGTGAAGCACCAGTTCTAGAAATCATCACAAGAAATCCAGAAAACAAAAATTCTAGAAATCTACACAAGAAATCCAGAAAACACAAAGAGGGAAAGAGGCCTATCACATGACGGTCCGAAGACCATGGGGAGCTACCCCATATGGGTGAGTCGGAATCACCCAGATGAGGTCTAGGCTAACCAAAAAGCAAAAAGGTATGTGTGAGTGGAAACACACAAATGGCGTCTAGCCTAACCTCGCAAACAAAAAGGTATGTGTGAGTGAAATCACACAAATGGTGTCTAGGCTAACAAAAAAGCAAAAAGGTATGTGTGAGTGGAATCACACAAATGGTGTCTAGCCTAACCTTGCAAACAAAAAGGTATGTGTGAACGGAATCACACAAATGGTGTCTAGGCTAACCAAAAAGCAAAAAGGTATGTGTGAGTGGAATCACACAAATGGTGTCTAGCCTAACCTCGCAAACAAAAAGATATGTGTGAGCGGAACCACACAAATGGTGTCTAGGCTAACCTTGCGGACAAAGAGATATGTGTGAGTCGGAATCACACCCATGAGGTCTAGTCTAACCTTGAAAACAAAGAGACATCGCACAATTGCTAGTCTAAATCATAAAATGATCGTCATGATCAACGAGAAGTGTCAATTACACTAAGTTAGTGAATATAAAAGTTTAGCTTCATATCCCATAACCACTTGCTTAACTTAAATATTTACGATCAAACTGTAAATCTTCACTAGAAAATTGTCACAAGTGGTTCAATCGAACAAGTCCAAAATTTAACCGACGAAGTAAACGCAAGCGTTTCATACCACTTGTTTTGCTAAGCCGTTTAATTAGATTTCTCATACGAGTGAAATAAAGGTTAGTATATACTAATAGATTGGAAAATGGTTTAGGAAAAGAGCTTTGTAGTAAAATAGTTTTGAAATCGTTTGGAGAAAAGGGTTTTGATATTTACTACGAGTATAAAAACCTTTATATTTTTAAAGTGACAAATCACAAAAATGATTGTAGAAACAATCAATCACAAGAATTCACATATGAAGATGTGAATAGAATCCAAAGAAATCGATACTGAATCCTTCATAAAGTATGTTCACAAAAATCCCAAACAAAATGTCATCAAAGTTGCTAATAAATGATAGCAACAAATCGGGGAATTAACAAGAATCGATTAAATTTGGAAACCAATTCAATTCACTAAAATTCACATTCAAAGACAAGTATAAATCCAAAGAATTCGATTCCAAATCCATCAAAGTAGAAATACCCAAAAATTCTAGAAATAGAAGTTATCAAAGTCGACAAAGGTGATAACGACTAATCGAAAAATAAGAATTGATTAACAATTGGAAAAACAAAGCAAAACGAGCATAAATGCATAATTGACTATAACAAAAATAAAAATCAAGTCAATGTCGAAGTCAACAATTAATGGCCACGGTCGAGTACAAAATGAATCAACATCCTCATCAAAGAATTCAACGGCAAACAAAGTCAGAGCCTTGGAAATCAAGAAACTAGCAATTTCACGAAAACAAAGTGACCGAAGTCGAATGGAAATCAAGCCGAGGAAAACACAAAATATCAAGTTCAAAATCGTTGAGATTCGAACAAAATCAACATCGGCTAAATCAATTCAAAGCCTAAAACACAAGAACAGAATCCTCATTATCAAAAACTCAACTTGAGTTCGCAAAGCAAATGAAGGCCGAAGCCAAAATACTTTCACGAAATCAAAATCAAATGCGCATAAATAAGCGTTAGGAATTCATAACTAACAATCAAAGATGATCATAGACAAAGATGTGAGATAAAACATCGACAAATAGTTGTAACACATGTTCCGTCTAAGTTATGTTTTATATTATGTCCATAAACCCCAGGCTCTGATACCAAGCTGTGACGCCCCACCTCTATACTCACGCTAGCCAAGAACACTACGGTGTAATGCTGTCAACTAGCGTGGAAAATAAGGCTGTTGAGGAGCGGCCATCAGTAGTTAGGCCTTACACTAGTATTGGTTATCTCGATAGGAGTGGTATATATATATATATATTCTTTATTTTTCATCTCTGGTTTATTTACTCCCATCGACATACCCCAGTTCCAGTATAAAACGAACTACGATGGTTCATAATAGTTTAGGACAGTAGATATAATAATAACACAGATAATATCAATAAATGCGGAACACAGATAAAACAGAAAAGTCTCATATATATAACTGATGTAGGTTACAATACATTTGACATAGAACATATGATAAAACTACAACTGTCGACCCAGGAAGTTATATATACAAGTACATTATCGACTAACATACATGAATACATATCAACCTATGCTATGACACGACAACTCCCAAAAGATATGAAAAGTATTCATAGCTCAAACAGCTACCCAAAGCAAGATATCTACGACCTGAAATAACTTGGTCTGACCCGAGTATTAAATTCAAAAGAAAATAATACGCGGGTCAGTCTAATTCAAACTCAGTTATTAGTGCACAGAAGCAATAATAATTAAATAATGAATGGACGACAGTCATAATAAATCTCGTCTATCTGATCCTTAAATAAAGAAATCGGATAGCGATAAATATAACACGTAACAGTGTTAAACAACAAATCATTAAATTAAACCAAATCAGAATACAATTCAGAATATTGAATTGAATAAACAAAATAGTTCAAACTATTGAAATATCAATTAAAATATTAATTCGAGTAGGGCTGCAGTACACACACACGTGCACTGCCTCGCCACTACAGCATATGGAATATGCAAAAGATCAATAAATCAAAACAAGATAGAATATCATAAAAGCCATACCATGTGGCTGCAGTTCACGCTTGCGTGCACTGCCTTGCCACTATAGTGATAATGTACCCAAAAACTCAATTCTGTGTGGCTGCAGTTCACGCTTGCGTGCACTGCCTTGCCACTACAGTAATGATGTACACAACCGGGCACAAGGTCAAACCTGAACTATCAGCTGGATTCAACACAAGGCAGGTATACAGGCTACGACTTCAAGCATATAGTAGTTCAATATCCAAGCAACAATGAAAAACAATGGAACCAACTCAAAACAGTCACAATATGAAGACAGCAAGAAAACTGCAGAGGTCAAGTCACGACTATCGTGACTCAACACAACTACAAGGAAATGAACCAGAGGAAGTCTCGATATAAAGCAACAGCAAACTCAAAAACAACACAAAAGTCCTCAAATTCTACACGACTCTAAGCATCAGTGCACAAGGGCAATGACCCGTACGTATACATAACCAGCAGAAGCAATTGAAGTGCTTCAGTGGAACAACAAGGTACAAAGATCACTGCAACATGAATACAAGTGCAGAACAAAACAGTGAAACAGCAGTATACAGGGAACTCAAGTCTGGACCAAGTACCATCGTATGTTATTGAGCGAACAAGTGCACAGAGGTACACAAGCTAAGCAAAGAAGGATAACCACAACTCAACAACATACGTTTAGCATGAAGACATCAAGCACATGGGACCAGACACAAATTGCAGTGTCACTAAAACATGGAAAATGGGGTACATAGATACATGAAATCCAACAGCAAATGACCACAAAAATGAAAACTGTAAACTGGATCAGCATGTTTTAACAAGTACTCAAGGGGTGCAGAATAGTGTAATTGCATAAAACAATGGTGAACTATGAAAACAAGCCAACTAAAGGTCTAGAGTTCCAGTGAACCAGACACATGACTATGCAGCGAAACCAATGCAAACTACTGAACTCCAAAATGAACAGTAATCGAGTTTCAGGTTGAAAACAATGAAAGAGTCCCGGCAGTTTTAAAGCAAAGAATTTAACAAGTTCAAAAACCAATATCATAAGTATCGAGCATCATATGCAAGTGAGACAAGGTACAGTAAAAAAGTGGCTGAAATCAAACTAGGTCGAACAGTGGGTAGTATGGCCAGAATCCACCGAGTACACATCAAAAACAAAACTGCAAGAGGCAACAAGTAATCAACATCAAGTCATGACAGCAACTACTGGATCAAGGTGGAATAAAGACTACAACATAATGCAACAGTGGACAGAGTCGATTGTAAAAAGACTCGATACCAACACTATCAAAACTTCAAGCCTGGTGACATAGAATTAGAGGGAAATCTCTATAATACAACATGAAGACACTGCATCAAGAGGGTAAATGCAGACTGTCTCAAATGAAAACTCAAGTAACAAAGATGAACCAAATGTGGTCGATTCACCCGAGTTGGATATGCTACACTTATGCAACATATACAAATATATACAAGGTTCAAGAAGTAATTGAAACAACACTGCAGCACTAAAGAATGCACAGTAAACTAAATGAACCTATATGGATAGAACAACAAAGATCACGCATGACACGGCAAGTATAAGTGAAATCGAATCAAAACTTGTCAAATGCCGTGGGTTATCAAAAGGAATTCGAACAAAAGAAATTCGCAATAAGTGAACCCGGAAATCATCATCAGTGCCGAGATAACCAATTATCACGAAAATACACAAATTTGATAAAATCAGAGAAAGCATCAACAACGAAACCAAATCATACGCAAGCGTAAAACTAAGTCGACTTAGATGTGAGTAATAAAGATTACTCACCTTAGTTCGAAGCGGCCGAGACCCAAGCAAGGTAACGAAGTCATCAGTCGCTCGAGCCGTTCAAGTCGAAGTCGTGGAAGGAGTTGAAGCATCTCGAGAGACGAACGATTGACAAACGCTGGCACTTTTATTTCTACGCCCTAATTTCTCGATCGAACGAAGAAAGGGACGAACGATATTGAGCAGCCATTATTTTTTTCGATTGTTTTTAGGGTTGCAAACGAACGAATGAGAAAATGAATAAAAGGGGGATGGGTTATTTGTTTTGAGAATTATCACGGCCCAATAAAAAAAACATGGACCACTATTTAATTTACAAAGCCCATCAACACTTAACAGATTTTTCAAAAGAGTTTCAAACAGGTTTTAAAAATTCCAAATAGCAATTAGCCAGGAAAGGTAATCGTCCAAAGTCGATAATTAATCGGTACAAAATACCGGCTTGTTACAGAACTTATTTCCTAATTCACCAATTACTATCTTAAAATAAATTTATGTTTCTATTAAATTTACATTCATACTTCTGTTACTACATTTATTTTCATTAAAGGATATTTAATTACCTTTATTTGTACTAACCATTTATCACCAATATACTCTTTAAAAATACTTGTATGGTTATTCTCTACAACAATTACCCTCTATCCTATTATTTCACACACTAATGCAATAATTCCATTTGTTTTTAATTCCATTTATAACTAAGTCACAACTTTTAAATTATTTTATTTAATTGGAATGTTAATTCAAATTCATAAATTATTAACTTGCATTAACATATTTCCTTAATTTACGTTCAGTTACTACTAAGCAGTATATTATTGCATTGGTTAATTCAACAGTTACTTCTATTTACTCATTTTCTATTTTATAACCAAATGTAACAATTTACACTATCCATTAATGGGACTCCACTTCAATTGTCAAAATTTAATTTTTATAACAATTGCTACAAATCATTCTTAACATTTACTTCAATATAAGTTATACAATTTTTTATTTCTTTCTAAATTTAATTACAAAGTCTAATTAAATTAACCAATTTATTTATCAAAATTTACGGGTCGTTACACTCTCCCCCACTCAAAACTTTTCGTCCCCGAAAAGGAAAAAGAAGGGAAAAGAAAGAATTAGAAATCAATATATCTTACTTAAATCATTAAATTAATAAACAAATAAATTTTACAAAATTAATTAATTTAAATAAAGTATATCAATTTATAACCATTAAATATTTTTATACTTAAATTAATAAAGTTTGGAAAATAATTTCAAAATATTTTCTAAGTCTAAAATTTTACAAAAAAATTCGGCAGAGTCTCCTTTGTGCGGGGAGGCTCGGGAGAAAAATATAATATCAAATATAACAATATACAACAATATAATTTCCAAAATAATATATATCCCAACCAGGGAAAAATAATATAATAACGCTATAAACCGTAATCCGAAAACGTACCTATTTGTTGGGCAATTAACGCTTAATTATGAATCCAAAAGCAGTAGCAATTGCTTCCATAACCTGTATTTCACTTATATAATCCAAAAAGATTAACAATTATACAAAATGAAATGTTTAAAAGTGGTCTCAACCATAAACAAACAAATCAATACAAACGAAAATCACTTGCAGCAAGGCATACAACCATCACATAGAATCAATACAAATCAATCATTCATTCATATCAACGAAACAAATAATTGTTCGGGTTTAAAACTTCAAATTGTTTAGAATGAAAATAAACTACTAAGCGCACCATTTACTCGACAGTCTCTGATGAAGCTAAATAGATTATTCATACATCCAACAATTTTAAAGTATCCTTACCCAAACAATCATAAACCAAGCAAACAACAATTCCAAACAATAGATCAAGTTCATTCATATAAAACTTTATCTTTTTAATTTACATTTTATTTCTTACAGTTTCATTTACTTTTATTCATTTCTAACAAAATCTCATTTTCACTTATTCATATCATGAAATTTTCCTTTTATTGTATTACATTCACTTATTTATTTAGTGCATACATTTCTATTATATTTAATTATAGTAACACTTCAATTACAACTTAAGTTTGTAACTCTATAACATCAATTCTTATAAATAAAAGCAATTTATTAAACACTTTCATTACCTACTTTTACGTGTACAATTTCCATTACATTTTCTTATTAAACATTTCAACTTTTAATATTTGGTAAGTTATATATATGTTTATAAGGATGTAATTGAAAGTTGTACAGGTTTATTCTATTTCATTTAATTAATTTAGTTCAATAATAATATCCTTTGTCTTATAGGTTACACATTTCAAATTTTTTCTTTCTTTATAACCTAGCATTAAATCTTCTTTTTTTTATCAATGGTTTCAAATACTCATCTTAAACTCAAGATGTTTTACTTACTATCCATCGTTCTACTTATTTAGTTATAAATAACTTTAAACATTAACTTAACTCTTATTTTAATTAGAGGTTCCAATTATTAATTAGTTACTTTCCATTTCACTACAGTAATTGAACTATTAATTAATCAAAACTTAAGAACTAAATACTGAGTTTATTTTCACATCATTTTAAAGTAATAGATAAATATATACTTAACTTATATATCCAATTATATTTAAAATAATTTAAAATTTATATTTGTTTATCAAAATAAATCTGTAGTAAAACTACTACAGTGGTCTTCCCACTTCGAAACTCGAAAATGAATGTCGATGATGCGTGCACTCATCACCGAAATTATTTTCCAGCGACAGAGAGGGGAGTACAGAACTTATTTTTCCAAAATTTCTTTAAAACAATTCTTTCAAATCATATTCAAATATTTATATCAGAAAGTACTTTTAAATAATATCATTCCAAAATCATTCGAAAGAAAGTTCCAAAACCCCGGGACTTAAGTTCTAAATTCCCAATTTTCGTTTATTTCATTTTCACTCTTATTTCAACTATTATTTATAAATTTCATTACCTAACAACCAATATTATTGAAACCAAATATAGTCTTTATAAAATTTATTTCATATATATATATAGAAAATATAATAGGCAAAATTATTTCATTTACCTATAATCAAAATAAATATTGTGTCGGTCTGTCCTATTAAGTGTTTAGAAATCTATTAATGTCAGAGCATCCCATGCACCAACCAGAATTTATAAATACATAATGGAACAAATTAACACAATATTAAAATTTTCATAACACTAACAAATACGCTCTCTCATATATATACGCTCAGTGACTCATCATAGGATATTACTACTCTATTCATAATGAATCAAACCCCACAAAGCTAAGGTTTATCGCTAAACCAAAGCTATGATATCAGATGTAACGTCCCGGCTTTTTGCATGCTTTAAATCGACGATAAAGGACACACGTCAGACTTAAACCATACAGAAGGGCGGATTGTTATGGGGTAAATAAGAAAAAGCAGAGGAAAAAAAAGAACAAAATAGAATCTTGCAGCGGAACGATAAAATATAATAATCAAATATACAGTTAAGGAAGCTGTTTTACAAAAACATTTGATTTCATATCAAAGTTACACATGCTAGAGAATATTAATAATGCAGTGGAATACAATAGTGTAGTGTAATAATATAATAGGTAATAGTAATACAAATCTTCATCTTCGCCCACCAGCAATAAGGCTTTCAATTCCTGAAATGCTCAGGCTGACCCGAGCGAATTGAAAAGACAAAACACTCGAGTCGTAACTAAATGATCTTATGTAAGTTAAATCAACAGTCAATAATATGAGTGGAACGGCATCAGAGATGTTTATGGAATTTGACATCTCCTATCCAGTGTCTAACGTGAGTGCAGTAATTTAAGAGATACTCGGGATTCACATCTCCTAAGGATCCATTAAACTATTTACTATGTAGTAATATTTCGCTATTATAATAATATCTATAGTAAAATAAACTTACTTTTCCATAGCGTTAAGGGGTTACCCATATAGCCCTTAACACGTAATAGTCCCAATAGTCCATCCAATATCATGGTCCCTCCTGATCGGGAAGCCACCAGAGGATACCACACGGGCTACGGGAGAAAACCAAACTCGTACAAGGCGCAATAGGGTAGGCGACACGGCACAACTAGGCAATGCCAGGGTAGATATACCAATTACGCTTCCGGGACGTTGGTAACGCGTAGCGCACAGCTACCACCCACCTCGAGCCACACCCCGAAATCAAAGAAATCAAAAGTGGCCACCGAATAGATCCAAAGGTCAAAGTATAATATCGCAGGGATGTGTCCGATCAAAGGTGCTACCTCATTAGCCCGTCGATCGCTTTTGTTTTAGCCACCTTATGCCAAATCACAGGAGTTGGGTCCACGTATTTACCTCAAGGAAACTCCACCGCCATCCTACTTCATTCTGGAATCCCCATCGTGTACACGGTTGTTAAAGTGGTTTTCGGAGTTGGCAGAGAGTATGTGTAACGACCCAGAATTTTTAGAAATTAAAATTTGAATATTTAATTAATTTTAAATATTAATAAGTGAATTTATAAGTCAAATAAATTTTATTTGAATTATTGGATTTATTTGGATAATTAAATCGATAATTTAATACGTGAAATTATGGAAATAATTGAAAATAGAGTTAAATATGATTGAAAATGATTTGTAAAATTTTATTTTATCATATTGAAGTTAGAACGATATTTTAGAACTTTTAAAATCGAATTTAAAGTTAATTTGTGAAAATTGAATATTTTAATAATTAAATCGACTAGTGAAAATAGTCAATTTTTGAACAGTCTCAGAATTGAACGAAACTAGTTCCATTGGATCCGTAATAGTTAGTTATTACCGGATTTCAAATTTCGTGTCAATCGGAGTTATCGTTTGAGCGTGGCAGCTCGAAACGCATCGAATTGTTTTTAATTTAAATTTGGCGAGTAAAAATAGCTATTTTTCAAAAAGTCTCGTATTTTGACGAAACCAGTTTCATCGGATCCGTAATGTGATATTATTGTAAGGTTTCATATTTCAAGTCAATTGGATATACCGTTTGTCCGGTACAAATTAAAACGCCTAGAAATCGACTTAAATCGGTTTAATTTAAATTGAGCGTTTTCAGCCATAACTCGCACAGATGTCCGAATTAGCTTCCGAAACCTGTTCCATTGTGTCCGAAACGCGGGATAAACCCTAGGTACGTCAGTTTCGGCGCGTAAATCGAAGTTCGGAATTTCCGGATGAATAGTGTCGTTCGAAATTCTATAAATAGCCCACCATCCTCTTCATAAATAAAAAAAAATAAACAAACAAAACCCTAGCCGCCACCCACATAACCCACGGCCAGAAATACACGAAATTTTTCCCCTTTGATCTCTCAATCCATCAAGTTTTGGCTAAAACTTTCAACATGAAAGATGTAGAGGGCAACACGAACTACAAGATCAACGGTGGAGATCGCGAATGGAGCTATAGATTGTGAGATATGGGGGGCCGTTCGCAGCAACTTGCGCACGCAATTCGAGATAGGGGGGCCGAGCTTGGGGATATTCAGGCCGAGTATGGTGTTCGTCGTGCTCTTCTGAATGGTGGCCTCTGATCGAGTTATCGTTGAGTGTGGTGGTAGGATAATTAAACCCTAATTATTGTTGATGGGTTTTGTTATGCGTGTGTTGATCTGGAGAAGGAGGACGTGAGGGAGATGGAGGGGTGTGCGGCTGTGATGCACTGGGGATAGGATCCAGTGGCTCTAGTTTGAGTAGGTTATAAATTTGTTAATTTAAGTTGTAATTAGTTTATATAAAACGTGTACAAACTTGTAAAATGCATAACTTTTTCATACGAGGTCGAAAACGCGTGAAACCAGTTGCGTTGGAATCGTATGGACGAGCACTACGCGATGAAATTGGATTGGAGTCGTTTGGAGTTAGTGAGAATTTTGAGTAAAATTAAACGCACGTTTAATTTTATTCGAAATAAATCGCTAAAACGGAATTTAAAATCAAGGTGAGAACTTCTCACTCAATGGAATTAGTTTCGATTTTATTTTAAATAGTTAGATTTAAAATATTTGAATGCATGTTTGAATGTTGATTGATATGTATTGATTGTTAAAATAGACATTATACGCCGTTAGTAAGCGGATGTTATTTAATAAAAATATATACCGCGAATATTTCATAAACAATGAAATTGGTATTATATATAATATCAATATATATATATATATTGGCATATATATATATATTGCAGTTGATTGATTTCCCGTATTTTTTAGCGGATGAGACCCTATTACGCCGTTATTAAGCGGATAATATTTAATAAGAACATATACCGCGATAATTTCGTACTGGAGCGAAATTGGTATTGTGCTAATGTTTTTGGATGCAGGAAAACAGGTTGGAGGGATCCAACAAGATTCCTCAACAGTATTTATTTGATTTCAGATATTTTAATATTTGATGGACTATCATATCGATATATGATGTCGTTGTTGTCGTGATTGGCTATTTGGTATGTAGCATCATTGGACCAAGTTTTGGAATTTTAAAATGATTTATAAAGTGATTTTTGAAAATATACTGTATGTTTCGAATTGGATCTATTTTAAATAAATAAACGTTATAATTTTTAATGTTATAAAAATTATGATTTTTGAGAAAAATGGTTAAAAACTGATTTTTGAGAATATGATGCTAACGATTTTATAAAATAGTTTAATCGGGATTTTTGAATTTATTATGAAAAGTTGAAATAAAGGATTTATAAAATTTAATTATTTTATGAATCAAAAGGAAGAAGTTTTTAAAGGAGTTTAAAGACGTTTTAAAGAATAATATAAATTGATTTATATTAAGAGATTTATAAATGGATATTTATAAATTGAAATATGGACATTATAAAACGAGTTTTTATAAGTGTTTGAATGAAGTGAAAATGAATTTCATAATTGAATGGAATTTATAGAATTTTATACGGTGAAGTTATAAATGGAATTTTATAAGCAGTAGGTTTATAAAATTTATTAAGTTATTAAAATAATGATTTTGGATAAATGAATGAATCTTATAAGTTATAAGATTTATAATTTGGGAAGTTAAAAAGAACGATTTTGTAAAATAATCGTTTTATAAGTATTTAACTTATAATATGAACTTTTAGTTTATAATTGAGTTATAAACTGAAATAGGTTAATAAAAGAATTTATAAAAAGGAAGCTTTTATAAATAAATAGAAATGGAATTTATAAACGTTGTTTTATAAATTCGCAAATGACTTATTTTGATAAGAAAATTGTTGAAACCTATTAATGGAGTTATATTCACGTTTTTGAATAGTGAATAATCCTTTGAATTAAAATGTATAAAAGGATGAAATGTGTTAACGTAGTATATTCACGTTTTTGAATAGTGAATAAGATGTTAAAGAAATTGTTTTGAATGTGATATTTGAAATAGAATTAAAACGATCTAACAAAGTTTTAATTGTGTTGAGATTCGAAACCATAGATTTCGACATTTATTGTTGAAATAGACGTTTTCGAGAAATAGAAGGAAATGGTGGACTATAACACTGTTGTTATAGTAAATGATTTCCGAAAGGAAATGTTTTGCATAGTATTGGGATTTATATATCTATTTAATTTCGAATCCCTATACTAGTGATTTTTGGGACGTCGTAACGATGTTCTACGCAACATTCGTTTTGGCCCAAATAAATATGATTAAGTGAATGATTTCCTTAAGGAATGAAATATATACTTAATTTCGATTAGAGTATATTAAATATTTTCTAAGTATAGAAAATAAAAAGATTTGTGAATTACTTATTAAATAAGTATGGAATTGTTTTCCAATATGAAGTGATATTTAGAATTTATCTTTTTGAAGATAAATTGAAAATGGATAATTGAAAACGTATATCAATAGATATTGTGAAATATAAATTCACTAAGGAATTTATAAAAGAAAGTGAAATTGGTTTAAAAATAAATATTGATTTATTTTTGAAGTATTGAAATTATATATATCTAGTGAAGATATTTTGGAAAATAAATAATTTGGAAAATTATTTGGAATCTGGTGATGTGTGCATATCCATGATAGTTCAATAACCGACTATCAATATTTCCCTTTGAATGGGTAATTGATGTGATTTGTTTGAATGTGAATGCTACACTTATTTTTGAATAAGCGCTCACTATTCGGGTTAACCGGGAAAGGACCATGGGGTCGTATAACCCATTCCGAATATGTGATACGTCGTTATGAATTGCATTGAAGATCGGTGTTGAAGACCCGATATTTGCAAGAGCGATAGGATGACCTGTCGATTTACTCTGCACCGAGTAGCTACGGTATTGAGTTCTCCATATGTGATGGTGAATCCGATCAGGATTGTGAATATCCGGATTGCAAGGACTTCTTTGTAAGTGCCTTCGGTTTTGTTCGAGCCCGGAACAGACTTGTATGGATTGTATGTCTGACATTACAAGTTGAGATATAAAGCCGATTTCTTTCAAATATATTTCTGTTGGTGGCGAAGAATTTATTCTTTTAGCTTAACACCCTTCTCTGAGACGTACGAGCTCAGAGGTTATATAGTTGAAGTTATCAGCGATATATTCCCAATTTGGTAATATGATATGCTGAGTGTTGCTGAAATGATCATCGTGTTGATTATTGTGATAGGATCGTTTATTTGATCGTCTATCTTGGTGATCATCGTGTTGATCATTTGTTGACCCAAAGCATGGCTTTTGTATAAAGTATGTTTTTGTGGACGTGACTTCGTCGAACCTCACACCCCGGAAATGGTCAAAACAGAAAAGATGCAGCAAGGTTATGAGGGGTAGCACCCTTTAGGGTATGTACATTTCCTTCTGGATAGAGGTGGTATCATGGTATGGAGCCCAGATATTTAACCTATGTGGTTACTACGAATTTATTACTTTGTGGTTGTTGGTTTTCGGGATCCCGTGAGAAAGGTCGTTTACGATCGGGGAATGGCGTGCTCGTGTCAGTAGTTACCCAGTTAGGGGTAACCCGGCCTTGTGTTGGCAGAGTTCCGGTTTGGTTCTCGGGGATGTCTTTCCAGAGGCATTCTCATGTGGCAATGGGAAGTTCCTTGGCCTGACCATTTGTTGGAAATCCAAAGAAACAATACGAAACTTGTACGGTTTTAGTTGTAGAACCTATCATTCACTTATGGTGTCGCAACACTGTTTGGATGGTAGCTATAGTAGGCATACGATAATGGTCGTATGTTGGCTAAGATTTATATTCTACTTTCGAAATGAATTTCTTCTACACTATGCACTAGTAATAATATCAAATGTTCTTTTTAATGCGTATCAAGCATCTTTGACTATCATAAGGAGAAATCTCCTCCGATTCTGCGTTTGCATTGTGTGTGTGTGCGGGAGGCCTTATGGTAGTCTCATTTTTAAAAGCATTGCGAATTGAAATAAAAATATCTCTCTATTTTGATTTTTAAAGAAAAATAAACTGTTTTGAGTTCTCCCACCAGTCACATGACTGACTTGGAGTTTATTGTTTTCCTTCCTAAACTCTGGGTGCCCACCAATTTCCACACGGGCAGTCAAGAGTTAAGGTTTATCAGGATATTCTGGATATTCTGGAGTTGCTGGAGGCAAGCTGGATGGCATGACGTATTACTAGTTATATAGTATTTCTTTTTCCGCTGCACTGTTTGTTGTTGTTGTTGTTGTACACTCTGATGATATGATGTAATGAAATTTAATGTAATAACTGATATGGTTCTTTGTTTAAAGATTATTCATTTATTATTATATGCTGTTCCGCTGCGAATTGTGAGATTCTGATGTTGTTCTGTTCTTTTCTGTTTCCTTTCTCTTCTCTTTTCTTTCTATTTTAAAATTTTCTATCTTCTGTTTTCTCTCCTCCCTATTTTCTATCTTTCTCTCTTATCTATTATGTTCTTTCCTCCCTTTTTCTTCTTCTTTCTTCTTCTTTTCTTTTCCTAAATTCTTCTTAAACCCATAACTATTCGGTTTTTCGGCAACGAAAAATCGAAGCGTTACAGTATGACAACTTTCGATCCCAGTCTCTTTAACAAACCAACATTATTATAACACCGCGGTCATTTTAAAATAATTATACTTCGAAACAAAATATAATATCCATTTCAAAACCATATAATTACGATATCATTTCTATTTTAAAACCCAAATCAATATGATATCATTTTTATTTCAAATATATCCTTTTTCCAAATCATAGCACTTTCAAATCTATATACCTTGAAACCCATAGCTTTGAAACATAACTTCTAATAATTATATGGTTTAAATATTAAATTACTTTATATAATAAAATAGCTTCTTTAATTTCATAAATAAATTTCAAATACCGAGTTAAACCCCCAAATAAACCATTTCAATTCATATATTTCAAAGCTTTAAATATTCCACCATTTCAAAACTAATTCTTTGATAATTCCATATATATCAAATTCAATTACTATTATTTAGATTTGAATGTCTACTTAATAAATCCAATAAAATTTAAGTAAAACTTTCAATTTCAGCAACTGGATATCCTTCCAATTTATTTAACTTGATATTTTCATTTAAATCAACTTGATATTCATTTGAATCACTCTAAACAAAAATCAAGTTATAAAAATCATACCCTTTAAAATTCAGAATTTAACTATATATATAAAACATTTATAAAATATCCAAATCACTGTCTCATAAAACCATATATTTCTTTACAAAACCATAGAAAATCATTTCAAAAATATTTTTATATATAGACCACGGTTTCTGTATATAATTTTCTACCCCATGGTCAAGTGATACGGATATTTATCATTTCAATCCGTAATTTAAAATAAAAAACGGTTATATATCATTTCAAACCGCAATCCTGAATGGAATAAAGTGCATAACAAATTTACAGTTTAAAATAATATAAAATACCACATCCATTCATCCAATATCAATCATCAACCATTTATTACAATCATAATCCAATTTAAACAATAACATCAATATAGAGCACATAATAAACAACAGGTAATATCTGACAGTCTATATTCAATAATAAATTAAACAATCTATCTAACTGGCCATTTATACGCAATAATAAATTAAATAACAATTTAATTCAATAAAATTCAATTTAACTGGGATGATGATTAAAAATATGCTAAACAGTCATAAATAAATTTCTAATCACATCCTAAATAAATTTAACAAACATAAGAAATTTTAGAAGTTGTGAGTGGGTTAAAACACTCACCTTTTGAGTTTAAATTGAATTTAAATTCAATTTAAACCCAAAAGTTTGACAGTCTCAGAATTCGATATAAAATTTTTCTGAATTTTTTTGAGGAGTTTGAAATTTGGCTTCGATTTTGAATTTCAGTTGGAATTAGTTGTTTGTCTTCCATTGAACTGAGGAGGTGAAAGAAATTATACACACAGACAATGAGAATGAGGGAAAATTAGGGTTTATAACAGATTATTTATAGACAAGGTTGAAATAGAATAGATGGATCAGACTGGTATATGCGTTAAACGATAAAGTGGCCCGAAAACCCCGTTCTGACTCCGGAACGAAATTGGGTCAACCCGTATATCAAAATAGAAGTTTTTAAATATTATAAACGCGATGGAATAAGTTTCAAGTCCAAATTCCATCGTATGAAGAAGTTATGCAAAAATCAATATTTTTCAAATTGATTTCAAGTCGTTTCGAGTCCGTACGATCAAACGACAAGTCCGATCGCTATGGAAACTTGAAATCCTACAACAATTCACCGTTATGGATCCGATGAAACTGGTTTCGTCGAAGTCCGAGTCAGTGGCCAAAATGGCTATTTTTACATTAATTAAATAAATTAATAATTGACTAATTAAATCAAATTTCCAATTTAAATTCTAAAATTGACAATTCTTATCATTTTGATTTCTCAATCATTTACAATGGTTTTAAACAAATTTAAATATCAATTTAGAGGTGATTAATTTATCAATTCCTGTATTCACCTCATTTTCATTAAATTCAAAATTATAAATTTAATTTCCAAAATTTATATTAAATTTACTTTTCATTCTATTTCAATTTATTATTAACAAATGGATGAAATTTACATTTGATTCAAAATTCATTACATTTACATTCTCACATTTCATCTAAATTCCCATTTGTGTAATATTTAAATAGTTCATTTCATTTAATTGCAATTAACCCTATTATCATACATTAAATTCCAATATATTGACAAAACTTTATTTTGCATTCCTTTTATTCAACCAACTGTCATTTTATAAATAAAATTAACATTATTTTCGATTGTTATTTAAATTTACATTAACAAAATGTTGAATTTAAATTTATTACAATTGATTACCAAAGTTTATTTAACACATTAAATAAACAAACAACCTATATTAATAGCCACCTATTTGCTTTTAATTGCATTTATAAGTTCGTTACTTATCAATCCAGAATAAAATTCCATATATAACGCTATTTTATTTCATTAAATTAATATACGCCTATTTACATCTTAATTTGAATAAATGTTACATTTCTAAATTTGTACTTCTATCAATTGTACACATTAATTAAGGTTTAAAACCACTTAGTGAAATTACCTTAATTCCATTCTTATACCAGTTTATTACTTTACATACATTACGTATTAATTCATCAATTAACATACTTTGAACTTATTTCCCAATTCACCAATTACTATCTTAAAATAAATTTACGTTTCTATTAAATTTACATTCACACTTCCGTTACTACATTTATTTTCATTAAAGAAATATTTAATTACCTTTATTTGTAATAACCATTTATCACCAATATACTCTTTAAAAATACTTGTATGGTTATTACCTACAACAATTCCCCTCTATCCTATTATTTCACACATTAATACAATAATTCCATTTTTTTATTATATTCCATCTATAACTAAGTCACAACTTTTAAATTATTTTATTTAATTGGAATGTTCATTCAAATTATAAATTATTAACTTGCATTAACATATTTCCTTAATTTACGTTCAGTTACTACTAAGCAATATATTATTGCATTGGTTAATTCAATGGTTTCTTTTATTTACTCATTTTCTATTTTATAACCAAATGTAACAATTTACACTATTCATTAATGGGATTTCACTTCAATTGTCAAAATTTAATTTTTATAACCATTGCTACAAATCATTCTTAACATTTACTTCAACATAAGTTATACATTTTTTATTTCTTCCTAAATTTAATTACAAAGTCTAATTAAATTAACCAATTTATTTATCAAAATTTACGGGTCGTTACGTTGGGCTTTGATGCTTGGATCTTGGTTGTTATTGAGTTAAAAGTTAGTTAACACACCTCTTTGAATGGAAAATATAACATATATATATATATATATATATATATATATATTTGTGTGTGTGTGTGTTGCATTTTGATTGTGTATAAGTTGTTGAATTGTTATTGACATTGTTGAAAACAATGGTTTGGTTCTTGTTTTGAAAACTAGAAGTATATGTGATCCATGTCTATAGACTTGGAATGGACTTAGAAAAGACTTGTATGACTTATGAGAAGACCTTGGAACAAAGCATATAGGTTATAGATGGGCTTTGGTTTAGGTTGAACTTGGATTTGAAAGTGCACTTATAGCGATAGTCGCTATAGATGCAGTTTGGAATTGTCTTGTTTTCGATGATTTATTATGGAGCTTTCTAGAGAGATCCTTTTGGGAGTCTTACCATATTTCTAGTTTTTTGTATGTATGTTTGTTGGTATTGAAAGCTTGGATAGTAAACGGTTAAGTAACATCTCGAAAAGTGGCCAAAACTTCACTTGTGCAAACACTGCCCTGTTTAACCTTGATTTTCGGACATTAAAGGTTTGAAAAGATATTTAAATTTAACTATTTTTTTCATTCTTTTTATATGTGTTCACTAACTCGTATTAGAGTAATTCAAAAGTGGTTTGTGATATTTATAAACTTTTAGGAATTAGTTGTGAATTTTTAAAGAAGTGAATTTTATAATAAAACTTGTTTTCCAAGTTTTTAAGTAAATTGTAAATTATTTATTTTCAAGTAATATTTTGAGAAATGTTTTAAAACCTATTATAAGTATTTTAAAATATTTTAAAAACATTTTTAAGTATTTATAGTTTTTATAAAATATGGTGACTATTTTATATCTTATGGAATAAAATATCGTGTGACTTATTTATTTAAATATCAAGTTTTATTAATAAATTACTATATATATACACACCATTTAAAAAAGGCATTAAAAGTTTAAACAAAAGGTTTAGAAAGGGGTTGGAATTGCTAAATGACCAATTGGTTAGTTATTTAATTATTTGTAAAAAAAACAATTAACTATGCTTAACACTAAAAGTCGACGAAATAAGGCTTATCTATTTATGAGAGTTAAAATTGATGTTCGACTAATAATGGAGCAATAAAGCTAATCTATCGACTTCCCTCTTGATCGACGAATCGTAAACTAAAAAATGTCGAAAACATCGAAAATGTGCTAATCGTGTTGATTTCTTACTTGTTTATGGAAATCATTAATGTCGTACTTAACACTAAAAGACGACGATGAAGACTTATCTGTTTGTGAGATTCAAGAATAAAGTATCTCAGCCAGGGTTTGATGCAATTAGTGCTCTAACTTACATGGCTTCACTCTTGGACGGTGAATAGTTAAGTTGGAATGTCAGAAACAAACTAAGCGTACAAATATTGATTTGTATAAGAAATTATTTTGATTAGATAACCGATTAGTCGATTATTGAACTTGACCTAATATTAACTTAGGAAGTATCAAAAAACTTTATGATTTCATACCAATGAGAACCCCTGGGGAGGAGCATTGGTATGAAATGTTTTTAGCTTTCGCTTAGTTCTGAAAGAACTGAAATTGGATTTATCGAAAATTTATCGAATTGGTTTTGGAGAGACCTGGATCAATTAGTATTTTACTTATCAAATACCGCTTCAAAGCTATTATATGAGTTCTATGATTCGGAAGCGGCTGTGAAATAAAATGTTACAGAGTTGAACTGTCAATCCTAAGTTTAAGTCCAAGGGAGAGATCAGTATTAACATTTCATATGATGCTATCCTATGGGACTGTCTATCTTGAGGAGTGTTCCAAGAGAGGATAGCGTTAGCATTCGTCGAAATCACGGAAGACTTATGTGAGAATCTATGTGGAGATTCAATACCTGATGAAGGTGCTCAAATACATGTAGTGATTTGTGATTTGTTCAAGATATGAGAATCCATTTGGGGATTCGTATTCTGTTCGAGTGATGAAGACTTATGTGAAAGATGCAGAACGTAACCTAGACATCGAAAATGGGTAAAGATAGTGTAGGCTGCACAATCTAGGAGACTCATGATAGAATATTATCAACTTTATATTTAGAGTATACTTATCGATATGTTGGTACAGGTGATTGATGAAACTTGGTACCATGTGGTTCATATTTATGTTTAGAGTGGGCCTTTGTGTTTTCCTTATAATAGATATACGATGCTCAGTAGGTAACTTTTGGTCCTTGTGACGCTCAGTAGGTAACTTCTGATCCTTTTGCATGTAGATTGGATTTTGACTTGACCAAAGGGATCTCCGTAGAAAATCCAATATACAAACGTACCTTTGCGGTTTTGGATGTACCCTACATATGTTGTGGTCTGATCAATGTAAGCATCACAACTATTTGATAGGATTTATATTCTATACCCTTGATATTATCTATCATATCACTATATTAAACCTAATGAATGGTTGGTTGCCTAAAGGGAAAACCGTTATAGTAATTCATGTGGTCTCAAAATGTGCTATTATATGTTAGTCTTATTTCTTGAGTTTCTCATGCTGGTTTACCGGACTAACCCGGGTGTTATTTTCTTATATGCTCAGGTCAACCCTATGTATGTTTTCAAGTTTAGCGACGGACGCTTTTGAGCTTATGAAGAAGAGATGGATGATTACTGACCAAAGTATTCTTAATTCTACTGCATTTCTGTGCTGTATGTATTAGCATTGTGAGGAAAAATAGTTATAGCTGTCCAGGTTGATGATAGTACTTAGGTTTTGGTACTTTGAAAATTTCGTATTCGTAACCTTTCATACTGTTCCTTTGATATTATATGTTATTGTACCATTATGAGATTCTTTTGATATTATATGTTATTGTACCATTGTAAGATTATAATGTTGTGTTCTCTCTTTCTTGTTCTATTCTTTTTCTTTTTATTTTACCCTAACTTTTTTTCCTTTCTAGCACTTGGGTGTTCGACAAATGAATATCAGAGATGTATTAGTGTCAACATTGGAGGGTCGAAAAGTCGGGTTGTTACATCTAAATTATTGTATCCTAGGTTCTCATCTGTGACCAACCCGCCTTTTGGATCAGAAAACTTAATCTTCATATAGTCTCGCTTCTTCTTGGTCGGCCTTCTCATTAGGGAGGCCTTCTTCTCCACTAAGGTTTGATGCTCCCTTAGGATCCCGACCCAATGATGGTTTCCATCATCCATGTCATCTTTAAATTTTTATGGTATCAAAAGCTATCTTCAGCTGGTCTACGTACTCACTAAGTATCCTAATATTGATTTCGGTGGAGCCAAGAGAAGTCCATGTCATATGAAGGGTAAGTAAAGAAAGGAATGAAAGATGAAAGAAATGGAACAGTAAGGAAAACTTACTAGGAGTTTGGAACTCAGTGTTCCTTAGATCGGAATTGACCCAATGAGGAATGAAGAAATACTTCCTCATCCCGCCTGGGAAAGCTTTGCTTAGGATACCAATGAAGATAACGTGCTTGGTGTTTTCCTAGAAATGGTAATGGGTGTCATTTAGATAGCCGGCTTCCTTTTGCAGCCAAAAAAGTATACTAACCAAATACGCTGTCGACTAAGGAAGGTGAAGGTCCACACAAGAGACATAAACCACACATTGAGAACTGTAGCTATCGGAGGTGAGCTGACAGGGAGCAAGCTTGAAGGCATTAAGAATAGAAATGACGTAGTGAAAAGGCAAAGTGGCATTAACTTTGAAATAGCCCAACAACCAAGTAAAGAAGCCCAAGGGTGGATGATCAGGCGAATCGACGGTTGTGGGTATCTTACCATCCTAATATTGCATATGTGTCTGGCTAGGCACACAACCAAGTTCACTTCTCCTTCCACTATCTCAGAAGCTTTAAGACCAGAGATGTTGACGAAGGTCGATCTAAAAGTAGTCATCTGAAATACAAGCGGCCTAGTTAAATAACAATAGCTCAACACCTAAGTCTATCGAAATCCGGGAAAAACCCCATACCTCGGGGGGGGATATTGGATGATCGGATCCATGGCATACCCATGCTGAGCACCACAGGGAGACCAATTCATGCCTCAAACTACCCTCCAAAGTAACAGGATGCATGCCCCATATCCACTACTCTATTTGACATAAGGCCAAGGGAACAGATATGGGCCTAAACTATGGCGTAAGGCACTAATGCATTTTCTAAATTCGTAGGTCATCGAAAAGTTAGCCAGTGTCAATCGACTACCACTGGTATGGAGGCAATAAATATTTGATGTCCGAAAGATGATCAAAAAAAAAAAATTCTGGCCAAGCAACGACATGGAAATAACTAAAAATCAAAAAATTTCAAATAGTGAATCAAAAGAAAAATAACAAAAATGATTTTTCAATGTTGAAAGAAAATCACATTCATTTAGAGATGAAGAAGCATCAAGGAGAAGAAAAGACTTACCGTTTTATTAAAAGAGAGAAGCATTGGAAGTACTGAAAGCTTGGAGAGGTTTTTTAATGGCAGAAAACATTTGAAATGTCAGTAAAAATAAGGAAGAAAAAGAAGGAAATGGTTACTTATATATTATCCCCTTAATCGCAGCTATTAGATCCAAAAGGCAAAGAAGTCCCAACCATGTAGGTATAGTTAGTGATGTTATCACGTCGAATTCCCCGTTACTGAATCGTTATAGTCCCACTTTGAAAAAGGAATCTTAACAACTAATCATATGTTGACACATAGCACATGCATTAAATGCAAAGAAGACACTCCGGTTGGTAAGATCTTCATGACTTGAAAAATTCATCCCTGCTCATAGAGAAGGTCTTAGAGGGAAAAACGTGGCTCAAATTTCTCGTAAGTAAGAGATAAGCCGACCAACACACAAAGGCCTAGCCCTTTCCACGTTAATCTTCATAAAAAAACTCAAGCCATCTAATACAAACCGTCTAACACTTCTGAGCCTAGCACATTCCAAGCCAGCTGGCACTTCTAAACCCGGCCTAATACAATCCCTTCCACTAACAACACTCCATGGACACAGCCACTGGCTTGACTTATGATAACATATAGCCAACTGACCGGTTTCAATTGTCACCAGTCTTTGGCATGGCTCTATCTTAGCTCGCCTATGACCTGCACCATACAGCTCATCTCATTACCACATGTTTGGCTCAGCTCTCCCCTTCGACTTTGTCCTTGGCAATCTTCAGCTTCGTTCTTGGCAATCTTTAGCAATAAGCAATCGACCATTACCATTCATAAGAAGCTTTTCAACAGCCTTATTTCCTAAAGAAGTGTGGAATATAACAAAATTTACAATCTTGTACACCAAATACTATGGCATGTCTGCCAAAGTGCACCAACTACGGTCCCATGCTGCCTTGCTATGTCCAAAGCTCGCCTCCAGTACAGAGCAATAGCTGGCACACATCTAAGCTTTGTTGGAATTGGGCTCGCACGAAGTGGGTTAAGAGTGAATTTCATTTTTTTGAACATTTTAGATCTTATTGGGCCCATGAGTCTACATTAATTCAAATCCAATCAAATAAATTTTAAATAAAATCATTATTTTATTTAATATGTTAAAATAAAAAATTTATTTATATAAGTGATACATTAGTATATGTGTAATAAATACAAATATACATGTACGTGCATGTGCAGCCTATAGTGTATACCTGGTTTAACATGTCATATCTAAGTAATACGATTTACACCGCAACAGACACATTAACCCCTTTATATATGTGTTTGCTATGTAATATTATTTAAAAAATATATGATTTAAAGTATATTTAATATATAAAAATAGATAAATAAATAAATATGTATATATACAAAAATAATTATGTGTGGATATATTTAAGTTATAAAACCAATTCAAAATATAATATTTAAAATAGTTAAAGAAATTTTTAAATTTTAAACCAGATCCAGATTTAAGTATAATAACTGAATTGAAATTCAAATTTAGATTTAAATATTTAAAATATTGATATACACACAAAATGAAACATAATAATTTTTTTGAAAATGATACGACATATTCATATATATATTTATAAAATTTTATAAACACCATTTATAAATATAAATTATATATTATAAATATAAAATAAAATTCAATTTTTTTAATTTTATTTTTGACATAAAATGATTTTGGACAAAATCTATTGTATTATAAATATAAATTATATATTATAAATATAAAATAAAATTCAATTTTTTAATTAATTAATTTAACCCGATTACTTAATTAATTAATTAATTAATATTCTTAATTAACCTATTAATTTTAACAAATAAACCTTCTTAACTAAGTTAAAAATAAATTAAATATCAGTAATTGATTTTGAAAAAGATTTCCAAAACATTTTTTAAAGAAAACTTAAAACTTGAAAATTTGAAAAATCCGAACTGCATTTATAGTAACTATCACTGTGGGTGCAATAATCTAGGATTCATTTCTAAGTTATCATCCCGAAACTCAAAACTTTTCACTCTTATTTACTAAAGGAAGAAATTTTAAAACTTTAGTAAAGTTTGTAAACAAATTTAAGAAAAATAAATCAAATCTTTACTAAAAAACCAAGTAAACGATTTGATTTGCAACCGGATCCCAAGTCCACTTCACTTTCAAGATACTACCTTCTATATTCACGCAATCACATATCTAGAGTTACATAAACAACAACCTGATTCAATAACATAACCCAAATACCAGCCTATATCGATCATCATTTAAACATATCCATTTGAGTGCTAATGCTAACCCATACATTAGCACTAATCAACATATTTCAAACACACCAAGTTCCAATCATATGTGATATGCATATAGCTTTAAAATCAACATAACATATAATATAAAGTTCTTTCCACATAAATTAGGAATTTACTCACCTTAAAGCTCGACAAAATTCCACTCAAACCCTAGGAACTGAGCTCGAAAATAGGTCACTTTCCTATGGATTTTTGGACCCCTTACTCTCGACTTTTAAAAAGTGATCAAAAAGAGTGTTATAGATTATTCTTTCCTATATCATTTAAAAAATATAACTACTCAAAAAGGTTAAAATTTGAGGAAGTTATGGCCAAAACAGTGAGGGGTATTTTCGGATATCAAAATCTATGTTCAAAAACACTCTTGCAAAAAATGAATTTCTGAAGCATCTAAGCTCGAAATTCGAAAAAATGGTAAACTACAAAGTTGTAGCCACCGGATTTATATACGATTTGAAAAAAATAAAATCTTGATTTTGTGAAGTATATTAGAAGCAATGGCCGACTAAAGTGGGGTAAAAACGGAGGAGTTTAAAATCGTTTTGGAATATTTAAAACAATTTAAGATTTTTGATTTTAAAATTTTGATAAAACTTGGAAGCCATTAATTGGTTTCAAAGACTTTAAGAAGGAAGAGGAAAGGCTTTAGGAAAGTTTTAAAGTGAAAAGAAAATGAGAAAAATGGAAAAAAAATCTATGGCTATTTATAAGCAAAAAAATCGCACATCACATCAACTTTTATATATATATATATATATATATATATATATATATATATATAATAGTCTTGTCTAGTCACATCGCTCCTTTTATAAATATACAGTTATATATAATTATTATGTGTTGTCACATCACTCTCTTTATATATATACATATATAATTATTATGTGTCGTCACACCAGTCTCTTTATATATATATATAAAATAATTATTATGTCAAGTCACATCAATCTCTTTATAAATAAATATTTATAGTTATTATGTGTTGTCACATCACTTGTTAAATCAAAATTAATTATAGGATAATATTCTTATGTATATCATTATCTAGTTAATTAACTCTTATATATATGTGTGTATGTGTATAGTGCACAAAGACGAACAACGTTTTTGACAAATTTCCGGTGTCGAAAAGTCAAAATTCCGAAAAATGTTCTTCGATCACATTTTCTATTTTTCTACGAACTACTTAATTTAGTAACCAAATTTTAAATCAACTTTGCAATTATCATTAATTGATTAAGACGTGTTTATTTATCTACAAAAATTCATTTCTTGACTATATAAAATATAAAATTGCCTAGTTTAAGTGACCAAAACCCTGGGTCGTTACATTCTACCCCCTTAAAAGAATTTCGTCCATGAAATTACACCTCAAGAACATACTAGTACTATCCATAAGTCATCATGATGTTCATATACCATTTATAAAAATCTAATTCGATCACCACTCGTATACATAACTTCACCTCCGAACTAGTGTCGCTTACCCAATTCTCTAATGCGGACTCTGATCGGGTTCCTTGATTTGGAACCTATGTTCTCCATGTATAGTCAGATACTATGATAGAAAACTTCGGTCCCCTACCAAAAATCCACATCAAATGCTCGCTTTCAAAAATCGAGTAATAGATCCTTATTTGGAAGGGTGTAAAACACCTCAAAGTCATATACTTGAATCTTACATCAAAACTACATCAGAAAGAGAAATGATCTACACCCATCCTACACACTCATTTAATAGGTTGTCCTAATACCAATTCTATTTGCACAAAAGCTATTTATGAATACATTTCATAAAACTAACTTATGTTTAACTTATACAATTCTTCACTACATCCTGAGAGTATATACGCTTATTAGATTCAACTATTCCATTTTGCATTTATTTTCTTAAGAAAACTCAAGATCCAAATACCCAGCTTATATTTCAAAAACTTTTTGAAATGAAAATCTATATTTCAATTATAGAAAAAATATATATCTATAGCCCGAGTAACTCCAAAATGATACAGAGGAACTGAATATCACCAAATAGAATCATACTTTCCCTTACCAAGAACGGTAATACTCAAGAGAAATGTTTACCATCTAAACACATCTCTTTCCCAATTTTAAGTTATTTCGAGCCACTCGAGCTAGTTAACTTAAAAATATTCATTTTATTTCCAAATTCTCATTTTTGAAACAATACTTTACATTTTCCAATAAAACATCTATTTCCAACTTTCTTCGGGTTCATTCAGGATGAGCTTGTTTCGACTGTACGATGATAAAGAGAATAATTTACTAAGTACTCCACAGCGTTCACCTAGGCGAACATCTGATCGCCACTTTGAAGATTATTTTGATCATCACAAAACAATCAAGACTTATTCCCTATACCAATCCAAAGAAAACACTCCTTAACATTTCCATTTGAAAATTTCATACTTGAACCAAAATTATTTTCAAATATTATTATTATTATTTTCCCAAAATCATGAAAATCATTTTTCCTAAACCACTGGGATTTAGTTCTCAAGTTTCCAACCTAAATTCTTCCAACGTAAGTGATACATTTTTATAAACTCATTTTATAAATCACTTCTATTAAATCATTTTTAAATATCTATCTCAAATATTTTAACTTTTAAATCAAATTCTACTTCAACATTAACATCGAATGCCCAATAGACAAACTGTGAAACTTAATTCACAAGTTTCCAATTTTTTCCCTATTCCTATTTACCCAACCCATATCTTAAAATGGAAACATACTAACAATAGTCAATGCTGAACTAAACGAGTATAACTAAACTAACCGTAAATGATAATAATAACATATTATTATCTCCTAACACCCAATCAACTATGCTACGCTATTTGTGAAAATCATTCCTTTTTTTATATAAAATACATTCTAGATAAATTTATTACATGTACCCAATTTCAAAATAATACTGTGTCGATTTAACTTGTTTAAGTGTTTAGGAAATCCTTATCGATTACGTTGGCTAAATGCGTTGCCCAAAATTCTTGAGCCACTCAACAAATCAAACAACACAATTTAAAACATTTTTATATCACTAACAAATACGAACTCTCATATATATACACTCAAACTCATTCTAGGGTGTCACTTACCCTATCTCTATTGAGTTAACCCTACCAAAGCTAAGGTTCTTGCTTAACCTTTGGCTTTGATACCAAATGTAACGAACCATATTTTCAACCCTCGAAAATCGATACTAATATGTCCATTGTATCACATGTCGAACATTCAAGTGCCGAAAATACTGATTTTTAGAATGAAAGAAGAAGGTAGAAGATAGACGAAAACTAAACAACATAGAATCTCACAATGCAACTATTAATATATAATATAACAATGATCTTTATAAAAAGGAAACATCTTTATTCATATATACAACATCAGAGTACACTAGACTTACCCTAAATTTGGACAGCCCCGATACCCACATAAACAAAGAATATTATTGGGTAATACTGTCTGCTAATGCAGAGAATAGGGCTGGATAGGAGCGACCATCTATATCCACATATGGCTTTGTATTAAGTATTTATATTCAATAGATATTTAAGACATGGTTATAGATGGTCGCTTTTATCCTGCCATATTCTCTGCATTAGCAGACAGTATTACCCAATAATACTCTTTGTTAATGTGGGTCTCGGGGTGGGGCGTCACACCTGTACTTATATTGAAAAACATACAGATTCTATAATACAACGAAGAAAAATATTCGTCGATACATCTTGACCATCAGCTCCTCTCCAAGTCCAAAGTATCCAGCTAAACCTGGAAAAAAGCATGCTCGATCTGACCCGAGCATTACATAGAATAAAGCCCGGGTCAGTCTGGTAAACCAACGTGAGTAAAACTCGATCACAAGTAACAACCAAACTGATTCTCTACATTTAAAAACCTTTTAAACAAAGGGACCACACCACACATAAAAACGGACGAATTTTTACCTTACGATAAGCAAAACATTTTATATCAAAATGAAGTGATATTATCATAGTGTCTAGGAATAAAGTAAAGAGATAAAATAGATGAAATTCTAGCATCTCACATTCCAACAAACTAGGTTTTGCAATCGAAAACGCAAGGGTACGTATTGGAGATTAGATTCCATACTATGACAATATAAGCGTCTACCTTCCGAAGGTACATCTCTAGATAAAAGCACCGGGGTCTGACTAGAACGTCTTGTACCCCTGCCACATAGGACTGACCTACCACTTGACTTGTAGTACCGAATATGGTCACCCACTTAGGCCTGAAGCATACAAGAATAGATAATAATCATCTTGATTTGGAATGACCATACCCTACTTGGGAGCTACCCACTTGGCCCTGCTGCATGCGCAATTTTTGTTAGTTTCGGTTGATGAGGCATGAAGCTACAATTACCTTTATAAATAGCAATCCATCTTGGAATGCAAAAACTACCCTCCATGCGTCAATGCAACGCTAGCATTCATCCACATGAGTTCGTTCTGGGTCTGAATGAAATGTATAAGTCAAAGAGCACCATCCTCAATCATCATAAAGTTGTCCTTCACTCGAATGTACATGTTGGTTTGGAGTGGTTTTCGGATATATAAATCCAATCGCAGTCTCTCCGTACCAACAACCAATAATTTTTGATTGACTCATTCCTGGTTCTTTTAGAAGTAAGTATTCGAGACCTTATCGAGAAACTCGAATTTACATTCATACTTCCTCAGTCAAATTCGGTCAAACTTGATAGTCAGTTATTTAACTATCATAAGAAACATCCAATCATGGTTTAAATTTCCATATAGGATGCACCAAGCCTTTATTAATTCTCTTTAGTTAAAAAGATTCTTTTTAAAACTTGATCAGAAGATCTTTTCAAAGCACTATTTCTAAACCCCTAACATTCCCTTTAAATCTGGGAGAATTCACATAATTTACCAAAACGTTTTGGAAATCCCTCTTCAAAATTCCATATTAAATGGCCAACAATTCCCTTTTGAAGACTTCACCTACAATTAAATACATTTACTTCACATTCCAAACCTCTTTATAAATTTCCAAACTAGATTTAAACTTCCTTTGAAATCTCTAAAATGATTTATAAATCTCTTTCTAATTTAAATCTTTATAAAACTTCTTTATAAAACCTTTATAAAATTTCCTTTATAAAATATCATTTAAAAATTAGTAAACACTTAAAGCATACCTTCAGTAAAATCCTTTTATAAACAAGTTATTACATATAAATCACTTTGCAACATAAAAACACAACTTGGAAATCATTTATAAACTTGAAACTCTAAAATTTATTTAAGAATTGAAGTTAATTCAAAAACATACCTTATAAATTCAAAAGCATACTTTATAAATTCAAAACGAGGCTTAGCAATTCTAATGGTACTAATCTAATCAATTCACTTAATAGTTATTAACATAAGCAACAAGTATGTAAATACAACTTATATCCAAATCAGGGAATAACATGTCAACATGAACTAACTAACACATACATGTTCGAATAACATAATAGCAGGAGGGTGATTGGTCCTGCTAAACAGATGTCTACACAAAATCATAACGAATAGTAGAATGGTGATTTACTCTACTAACATAGTCCATATAATCAACAATCAATTTATAACAGAATGAGAATTTATTTTGTTATTCTATGTCCACAACAATCAAACACTTACCCTATAGCAAAACGGTGATTTTTTCTACTAATAGATGTACAAACAATACAATCAATCAACATTATAACTCACTCATATTTATTTGTCTACTTCATGGTATCAACACTTTAATTCTTGTATTCAAAACTATCCCTAGAAAAGAAGTTCCCTTTAAACGATTTGATTCTTAGAAAACCAGGATTTAAAACTTAAAACTCCATTTTTAAAATAATTAAATTCAAGTTAAACTCTTTATTAAATCATAACTAAACTTAATTAAATCTTAATTTACCTTAATTAATAATTAATAAATAATTAAGCCTTTAAATAATCAATTAACCCGTAATTAACTATCAATTAAACCTAAATTAATAATTTACTAGCGATTAAATAATTATTTAACCTTCATTAATAATTAAATATTGATTAATCTTAATTATTCAATAAATAATAATAGTAAAATGATTTTTTAATTAAAACTCTAATAATAAATTAAACCTTAATCAATTATAAGTTAATTAACAATTAAACTTTAACCAAATAAACATTTACTTAAAATTGATCCTTAATTAAGTAATACTTCAGTAATTAACCTTTACTTAAATAATAATTAATTAAATAATTTAAATATAATTAAATAATAATTAATGTAACTAAAATTGATTAAATAAAATTAATTACCCATTTTAACCTAAGCAAGTCATTAGTTAAAACTTCTTAATTAATAAATGATTAGCTTACTTAATTAACATTAATTAATACTAATTATTTAACCTAATTAATTAGTTAACTAATAAATAATTTTCTTAATTAACCAATAATTTATAATTAATAAACCTTCTTAGTTAAGTTAAAAATAACTCAATTTTTGCTAACTTGTTTTGAAAAGGATTTCTAAAGCGTATTTAAAAGAAAAATTAGAACTTGAAAATTTGAAAAATCCGAACTGTATCCTTAGCGACTATCGATGTAGGTGTAATAACCTAGATTCATTTCTAAGTTATTATCCCAAAACTCAAACTTTTCACTCTTATTTACTAAAGAAAGAAATTATAAAACTTTAGTAAAGTTTGAAAACAAATTTAAGAAAAATAAATCAAATCTTTACTAGAACAATAAGTAAACGAGTGCAACCGGATCTTAAGTCCACCTCACTTTCAAGATATTACCTTTTATATTCACACAATCACATATCCAAAGTCACATACACAACAACCCAATTCACTAACATAACCAAATCCTAGCCTATATCGATCATCATTTAAACATATCCATTTGAGTGTTAATGCTAATGCATACATTAACACTGATCGATATATTTCAAACATATGAAGATCCAATCATATATAACATACATAGAGCTTTAAAATCAAAACAAAATATAAGATAAAGTTCTTTCCACATAAATTAGGAATTTGCTCACCTTAAACCTCGATAAAATGCCACTTGAACCCTAGAAACTGAGCTCGAAAATAGGCCACTTTCCCATGGATTTTTTGACTCCTTACTCTTGGATCTTTAAAAAGTGATCAAAAAGAAAGTTTTATATTATTATTTCTTCTATCATTTAAGCAAAATAATACTCAAAAAGGTTAAAATAAGAGGAAGTTATGGCAAAAACAGCGAGGGGTATTTTCGGACATCAAAATCTAGGTTCAAAAACACTCTTACAAAAAATGAATTTTTGGAGCATTTAAGCTCGAAATTAGAAAAAATAAAACCATAAAATTTTAGCTACTGGAATTATTTACGATTTGAGAAAAAGAAAATCTTGATTTGATTAAGTTTAGTGGAAGCTATGGCCGAATAAAGTGGGGTAAAAATGGAGTTTAAAACCATTTTGGAATATTTAAAACAATTCAAGATTTTTTTTTAAACTTTGGTAAAACTTGGAAGCCATTAATAGGTTTCAAGGACTTTAAGAAGAAAGAGGAAAGACTTTAAGAAGGTTTTAAAGTGAAAAGAAAATAAGGAAAATGAGAAAACTTATGGCTATTTATACGCAAAAAATCTCACATTACATCAACTTATATATATATATATATATATATATATATATAGTAATTTATAATAATCTTGTCTAATCACATTACTCCTTTTATAAGTATATATTTATATATAATTATTATGTGTTTTTACATTACTCTCTTTATATATATATATATTATGTGTTGTCACATCAGTCTCTTTATATATATATATTTTTTGTTGTCACATCAATCTCTTTGTATATATATATATATATATATTAATAATTATTATGTCTAGTCACGTCAATCTCTTTATTAATAAATATTTATAATTATTATGTGTTGTTACATCACTTGTTAATTTAAAATTAATTATAATATAATATTCTTAAGTATATCATTATCTAGTTAATTAACTCTTATATATATGTGTGTATATATAGTGCATAAAGACGAACAACGTTTCCAACATCTTTCCAGTGTCAAAAAGTCAAAATTCCGGAAAATGTTCTTCAGTCACATTTTTATTTTCCTACGAACTTCTTAATTTGATAATCAAATTTTAAAAACGAATTTACCATTATGATTACTAGATTAAAATGAGTTTATTTATCTAAAAAATTCATTTATTGACTATATAAAATATAAAATTGCCTAGTCTAAGTGACCAAAATCCTGGGTCGTTACATTGACAAAATAGATTCACCATTTGATATGCTCAAGTAGGTTTAGATTTTACTCTCAAAATTATTGCTTAGCATGACTTTGTTTTTGGTACACATGTGTTGAAATGGAAAATTCTAAATAATAATTTGGAATAGATTGTTTGCATATAACAACCAAAGTATCTTGAAGTCAGTGGGAGCAATATTTAAGTTTGTGAACTTTTAGATCCGATCTAAGAAAATAAATGAAACCATCATTCAACAAGCATGAAAATTGAACAAGTGTTTTGATAGAAATATCAATTAGTTTGATTGTCAATCAAAATGCAGAGGAAATGCTCATAAGAAAGAAAATTAAAAGGTACATAGTATTTCAAAATCATAAGTAAACAAAGCACTAATGATTTTAGTGATGTACCTATGTTAAAATCATTTTTAGTTGTTTTAATATTCAACGTTGGATTTGTAAATCATGTTTTTTATAGCAAGTATGAAAGATATTAGGAATGTCCTAAACGTTATGCACATACACTTATTGAAATGTTTAATGCAGGACATGTAAAATGGATTCCTTATAAATTAGCAATAGGAATTATCATACATGTTATGTTGTCTACGATATCATGATTTGTTTATGTATTTGATACATGAAGAAAATATTAAGTCCACATTGATATCACTAAATGGTAGTTTGGAGTGTTCTCGTATATTTATAATATACTGGAAAATTGTTTACAACAATAATGAACTCCTTATGAAGGAGTGATTGGGCTTAAACTTCATAAATGATATTGAGTATAATAATTTAATAATGAAATTCAAGTTAAGAATCTTTAAGTTAGAAACGTCTAAATAGAAGAGATTGTGGCTTATTCAACAAAAAATGCTTAGTATATTGACTTGAAGAGCATCACAATAAAAGCAATGCATATATAATAAATGCACAAATTAATAACTGAGCCGAAGGGGATTCCAAATGTTGAGAATGCCATAAATTTTTTATATGATAACAATGTCATGATATAATACGTAATAGAACTTTGAACTCACTAGAAGTCGAGAGGCATACTTCGAATCATTTCACATAACAAAAATAGTTTATAAATGTTGGAGAGAGTAGATAATTTAAAAATAATAGCATACTCGTTCATTGAGGGACTGACCCAGTTGGTTTTAAGAAAATCGATTGGATAAGTTAGAATAAGATTTCATAATTGACCCCAAGTGCATGTGGGAGATTGATAGAGTTAGGAGTATGCCCTAAGGACAACTACGTAATTTGTGACATACATATAAGCTGTTGACCAATCTGGTTTGAAATAATCTATTATATATTTGCTATTTTGTTACATTGATTAGTTAATTTAAGTAAAGTATATTTAATAGAAAATCCATAAATGATATGTCTTGTGATAGTAGTTACGAAGTGTTGTAATCATAGTAGTTTATAACAATAAAATAAATATGCCATTTTAGATATTACAAGTGAAGATGCATCGAGATAGGATATCGATGTATCTATTGAGATTAGAGTATGTAAAGTTCTCCAAATGATGGGTAGACTATTACTCATAAATTTTAAGGGAACAAAGTGGTTTGTGGGTCAGTGGAATTGGGATACAAAGGCTAAATTAACACTAGAGAGGTGGTGAATAATGTTTAATGGATTATATGAATATTTTTCAAATTCTTTAGGATTCTACTTGGAATGATGTAATTAACAACAAAGAAACAATCACAAAAAACAAAGTACAAATAAAAGTAAATGTAGTAAGAGTAAAAAAAGGAAAGAACACACTAGGGTTTTATACTGGTTCGAAGGTATCCTACATCCAGTCCGCATAATTCCTTGTATGGATTTCTTTTCAACTAGTAAATACAATATAGTCTCGATTTCAAGGCTATGAGACAGACCTTTCAGAATTTCTACCTCTTGATAGAGTCACTTGATTTCCGAGCCACAAGCACACCCCTTAGATTTACGGGCTACTTAGCACACCCAATTGGTTTTACAGGCTACAATCACACCTATTTTGGTTTCAGGGATACCAAGCATACCATGGAGTATAAGAGTATGATTTGATAAAGTTTTACAGATTCAGATCTTCAATTTTAGTTACAAATGATCCTAAAACTCTTGAATAGCACTTTGATCTTGAGAGAGATGAGAGAAAGAAGAGAGTAGATGAAGAAGAATCGAATTAGTAATAATTTAATTTGATTCTAGCTGAATTATGGTAGAGTTGTGGTAAAATTTGATTTAGAAATTAAGAGAGTGAAAAGAGGAGAGACGAATAAGAAAGTAGTTTATGAAAATTCGTTTGGAAGTTTGGTATATATAGGGAAAGAATGATCATGTCCATTCACGAAGAGATGAGATGAGAAGATACTTCCATTCAAATTTGAATTTTGAATTTTGTGGCCACTATGTCAACATACATGGATATGATATGTCAATATATCCATTTGTATTTTGAAAAAAAAAATTAAATATAATTTTGAAATTCCGTTGCTTTGTTAAATAATTTGACACTTTGGAGAATATAGTTTTGTACAAATTTTGATCAAAATATAATTTAATAAAACTACTTAAAATAATTTTGAAAGATTTAATAAGAATATTCCAAAATATATATATAAACCAATATAATTATAACTTATTAAAGTGTAAACAAAAATTCACTATATAAATAAACTTAAAAACATCAAAATGATATTTCTGTTGAAAATCATTTTACGAAATATTATAAAAAGATTATTGTAAAACCAAAATATTTGAAAAGCAATTTAAAACAAATTTAGAGAATGCGAGAGAGATCAGGAAAATGCTATTAGGGTTTTAACATAAATTCTATGACTCTATAACTTATGTGGAATATCTTGAAATCTTGAACTCTTCAATACTCATGAGTCTTCATTCTTGAACTCTAGAAACTCTGTACCGGCATCTTGAATCTACTCTTGATACCGTACAGTCTCTTAATCAACACCTGTCTAATATCCTGCACTATATACTATATATATCTTGATAAAACATTAGTATCTACATTTTATATATTGTCCTTTAGTTGTTATCATCAAAACCAATACTTAAGGTACTAACAATCTCCCCTCGTTTTGATTATGACAACTTTGTATATAAAGTATAATACAACTCCCCTTGAGTTACAAAGCTCCCCCTTAATCTATGCCTAGATTTTATATATTTCTCCACTTTTCATCAACAAAAATAACTAACTAAAGTTATAACTCTAACACTAACTCTTGCTCTAATTCTAACTCTAGATTCCCCTAAATAAAATACTAATCAATATGTATAATAATTATATATAATGATGAGAAAGATTAGATAACAACAATAACTGATATCTCAAATTAGATAATCATGAAATAATCAATCCAAATATTCATCCAATCAAATAAAGCTTATGTCACACAGCATTCAAACAAATCCACATAAAGAAAACCAATCAAATCTAAACCAAATCAAGTATCACTATTTATATATAATCAAACCTATTTAAACTAAACATTTTGAGAAATTTCAACCCATCTATTAGCGCCAAATATTAGATCTGCTTTGATAGCATCCCAATCTTCATCATTTTTGTACCATCATCTTTGTTGATGGTACACTCCAGATTGGTGGTTGGTTCTTCTTTGTTTAAGGTGGAAATCATCCACCGAATTGCATCGAAATGCCTTTCTTTCTCCTTGATCATCTACATTTGACTCAATTCTAAGTGCCTCTAGTTTCTTATGATGAAAGTAAGAATGTTCTTATTCAAGAGTTTGTTCAAGGTTTTCGATTATTTTTTGGATATGAGAAGTCATTATTTTGGTTTTAGAGTTTACAAATGCAAAGGAAGAAGAAAGAGAGTAGAAAATTATGATTCTTTAGTCCTAACAGTTATTTCAAAGGGTTCACATTAATTGGAAATGAATAGACTTTTATGATCCGTTTAATTTTAAAAAATTTGAAAAATTGTCGTGGCATGTGGACATAAATACAAAGGGTATGTCGAAATAAAGGCAGAAATTTCCAAAACAGCTTTATTTTGATATTCTAATGTATTTAGCTTACACTATTATAATTATTTTGTTTTTCAGAGATGATAAACAATGGATAATAGCAAGAAAACAAATTTTTCATTATTACTTAGATATAGATTATATAGACACAATGAAATGAAAAGATACATAAGTTCAAACCAAATTTAAACTACAGTGCACTCATAAGCAACTAGATAACAAGATAAAAAGATGTAGATGAGGAAGATAAAGAAGATATCTAACGCTTGTGTTTCACTTTTCCAAAGAAATTATCCATTTTGTTGGAAATGGTGTTTTAATTTCTTACTAACCGAATGCTTGAGAATCTTTTGATTTTCAACAATCTTATTTTGATTGTTGAGAAGGTCTTGATTGGTTGGTCGAAGTGGATAGTCAATGTTTTCTAAGGGGTTTTCTCCTCCTCCTCCTCCTCTTCTTCAGTATCCACATCTTCTCCTTCTTCCTCTTCTTGAATTTCTTCCTCACCTTCATAAGCTAACATTTCTTCTTTCCCTGCAATAGTTTCATATAGCTCAAAAAAGGTGGAATTTTCATAAGAGCGATGTTGACTTGATTAAAGACACTACAGGAGACAAATTAAATCGACGATAAACCACACACGTTAGACTTAAACCATACAGAAGGGCGGATTGTTATAGGGTAAATAAGAAAAAGTAGAAAAAGGAAAAACAAAATAGAATCTTGCAGCGGAACGATAAAATATAATACTCAAATAGACAGTTTATGAAGCTGTTTTACAAAACATTTGATTATGCTTATACAATACATATCAGAGTTGCACATACCAAAGAATAATAGATAACAATGTAGCGGAATAAAATGGTGTGGTTGAATAATATAATAGATAATAATAAATCTTCGTCTTCGTCCTACAGAATACAGTCTTCCAAATCCTGAAATGCTCAGGCTGACCCGAGCGAATTGAAAAGACAAAACACTCGAGTCAGAACTAAAAGATCTTATGTAAGTTAAATCAACAGGAATAAATATGAGTGGAACGGCGTCAGAGATGTTGATGGGATTTGACATCTCCTATCTAGTATCTAACGTAAGTGCAGTAACTTAAGAGATGCTCCGGATTCACATCTCCTAAGGATCCATTAAACTATTTACTATGTAGTAATATTTCGCTATTACAATAATGTCTATAGTAAAATAAACTTACTTTAAAATAGCGTTAAGGCTTTACATTTTCCACCTTAACACATAAATAGTGCCAGTAGTCTATACAATATCTGCATATCTCCTGATCGGAAGACTACGAGAAGATACTCCATAGGTACGACACAAATCAAACTCGTACAAGACGCGATAGGGTATGTGACACGACACAACTAGGCAATGCCAGGGTAGATATATTGCTATCCGGGCTAGTTGTAACGCATAGCCGCAGCTACCGCCCACCTCGAGCCACACCTCCAAATAAAAAAAATCAAAAGTGGCCACCGAATCAATCCAAAAGTCAAAGTATAATGTCGAAGGGATGCGTCCGATCAAATATGCTACCTCATTGGCCCGAGATCCGCTCCGGTTTTAGCCACCTTATGCCAACTCACGGGAGTCGGGTCCATGTATTTACCTCAAAGGAAACGCCGTCACCATCCTACTTCATTCTGGAATCTCCACCGCATACATGCTTGTTAATTTGGTTTTCGGAGTTGGCAGAGAGTATGACAACTTTCAATCGCGGTCTCTTAAACAACCAAACGTTATTATAACACCACAGTCTTTTCAAAATAGTTTATACTTTTAAACCAGAATATCATATCCATTTCAAAACCATATAAATAGGATATCACTTCCATTTAAAAAAGCAAATAATATGATATCATTTTATATGAAAACATATCTTTTTCCAAAATCATCATACTTTCAAATCTATATACCTTGAACCCCATAGCTTTGAAATATAACTTCGAATACTTAAATGGGTTAAATATTAAATTACTTTATATATTAAAATTGCGTTTTGAATTTCACAAATAAATTCCAAATACCGATTTGAACCACCAATTAAACCATTTCAATTTCCATATAATTCAAAGCTTTAAATATTCCACCATTTCAAAACTAGTTCTTTGATAATCCCATATATATCAAATTTAATTACTATTATTTAGATTTGAAATGTCTACTTAATAAATCCAATATAATTTAAGTAAAACTTTTAACTTCAACAACTGGATATCCTTTCAATTTATTTAACTTGATATATTCATTTAAATCCCTCTAAGCCAAACCAAGTTATAAGAATCCCACCCTATAAATCTCAATTTTATTTAAATTTCAAATCAAATTTATTCGCGTAAAATTCTTAACCAATTTCATATTTATCTTCCAACTTAAATTTTATTTAAGTCATTAAAACTCTCTAAATATATACAATGTAACGATCCCAATTTTGAATTAATTTTAAATTAATAGTTAATGTTAATTTTGGGATAAATTTTGGAATTAATTTGAATTTGTAATATATATGTATATGTATGTATAAGTAAATTTAAATTTGAATTTAAAATTTGAATTTGAATATTGAATTTGTATTTGAATTTGTATTTGTATTTGAATTTAAAATTTAAATAAATGACTTAAGAAAATGATTTAGGTTTGAAAATATTATTTATGTAAATTAATTAATGGGTAATTAGTTTTAAAACCATTTTCTTTTAAATAATTTGTATATAATAATGATTAAGAAGATGTAGTTATAAAATAAGGAAATGTAGTGTAAAATTTATCTAAAAGCTTTTGATTCATGAGAAATACAAGTGTCATTTAGTTTTATTTTTGTGAAAGAATTAAATTAAAATTAAATGAGGGTTTAAAAACAAAGTTATAAATTAATTTGTAAACAAGGTTTAAAACCATAAAATTTTAAATTTATTTACATAAAGGTCTTTAACATAAAAACGCTAATTATGCAAATGTAAGATGTATGAAGTATGATAGTAACAAGTGTAGGCAAGATAATAAAATATAAAAAATGTATGCAAGAAGATAGAAAAAAATCTATGTACAGAGCACAACAAAATCAAATGAGATGATAATGCATGTAAACAAAATAGGAAACATATACATTTCATAATATCATCTCAGCCTCCATTCCAGAAAATATCTCTGGTCAAAGCAAGAAAATCCGATCAAATAAAAAATATATTTATAACAAGTATGTTGCTATGAGTTTGTATGTACAAAACAAGAAGATAATAAAACAAGAAGAAAAAAATCTACATACAAATAAAAATCTAAGAACATACAAGAATGAGATAATGCATGTAAACCTATATGGAAACATATGTACTTAAAGCTATCATCTCAGCACAAACAAAATGAAATCATTTCAGCCTCCAACTGAACAAAAAAATTCTTTAGTCAAAGTAAGATAGAGAAAAAAATCTCTGACCAAAAAGAAGAAGACTGAACCAGTTATAGCCTCCCCTACAAACACTATCTATATATATATCTACACTATTCTCGTTCGTTCATTAACTTAGCATTCCAAAAAAAAAATATAAGCATCATCAAAAAAAATCAGTTCAACAACAAAACAGAGAAGTTTTAAAGGAAGATCAAAAAAACTGCAGTTTTCAAAACAAAGCAGCTCTCTGTTCAAACTGGTTTTCATGTGAGTAAACATTTAATTTAAAAGTTAAGTAAATTAATAATGGATGCTTGTGAAATTCTGTGATGATGATGTTTTGTATGAATATATATATAAAAGTAATATCTATGTTTATATGATTGTGTTCAGAGGTGGTTAGAGCCATTTTATTCATCATGTTCTTGTTACAGGATTTTCAAACTTAAACTAAAAATTCATCTTGCTCTGATTTCATACAGAGCTTAGTCTTCAAACATTAAATGTTTGTTTAGGCCTAAATTTAATATTAAAAATAAATTTAATTAAAAATATTTAGCAGCTGATCTGGGAAATGGAATCGGAAAGAAATTCTTTTAAACATGATAAATTCAGTCACTTGAATTTACTGTTTCAGATTTATAACTTGAATCCATTTGAAAAGTTAGGATTTTTAAAATCAAAATCAAAATTTTAAATGAAGTAATGAATGAGAATTTGGGAATTTTCTGGAATTGCGATTTTGGGTGATATTTGATGATCACGAGGACTATGGTGATCGGGATCTTGAGTGGAGGTGGAGATAGCATCAGTAAGTATGGCAAAAATGGTGGAAGCACTGAATGATCGCTGTGGCGACGACGGTGAGGTGATTTAGGTTTTAAACCTAATTTAGGTTGGCCTGGAAAAATAAGATCACTGCCACTTCTTAGGGTGATCGAGTTTAATGAGGTTTTGGAGGTGAGTTCGTGGATGAATGGAGATGAAGTGGCCGGAGTTTCTCGTCGTCTGGTGGTCGGGGATGCCACTTCGAGGTGGATTTGGCCATGGCTGTTGGTTCCAGTTTTTACTGGGTAGCTCGATTTTGATTCGAGGCAGGTGAGAATGTTCCAGTGACTAGGGATGGTTGCAGCGTTGATGTTCGATATGTTGGAAGGATCATCGATGATGGGTAGCGACTCCGGCGCTGGTGCATGTACACGAGGGTGATTTGGTGTTAGTGTTGTTGATGGTGAGCAATCTCGAGTTGTTACTCGAGTATATGATTGGTTTACTTCGGGTTATAACCTGAGAGCGTGCGAGTGAGAGTTTCCTGTTACAGCAGTTTAAACCTTAAACAAAAAAAAGAGGAAGAAGAAGCGTACGAGATGAAGAGAGAAGGCTTCGAGGAAATGTAGGGTGACACTCGAGTGTTTACTCGAGAAAACAGTGGGGTTACTCGAGTTGATTTTCCAAAACCTATAGTATAGTTAAAAGCAAGTTAAGCAAACTTTTTAAAAAAAATTTAAGTAATGATGACAATTAATGTTTGACAAATTGAAGTTAAGACTTTCTTACAATTTTAATTATTTAAGAAAATACTTAACAACGTTTTCTAAAATCTTAATAAATATTTTAATTAAGTAGATAACTTAAGTTAAGTATTAAATTTAATTAACCTTAAAATTTTGTAGTAATTTGATTTCAAAGTTTAAAGAAGATTTTAAAATGTTAATTAAGATAAATAATAATTATTAATTAATTATTTAAAAGGGCAATTAAGAATGGTTAATTAATTTATAATTATAATTAATTAAGTAATTATGGGTTTATCAATTTGTAATTAAAGATTGGTAAATTAATAATTAAGTGTCTAATTTATTTGTAATTAAGAATTGTTAATGATAATTAATTACAAAAATGGTTAATTAAAGATTTTTAATGACAAGTTAGTGATTAATGAAAGGATAATCACTTATGGGTGTTTAGATAATTAAAGATAATCAATTTCATGATTAAGGTTAGTTAATTACTTTGACCTAATTACCTTAATCATGAAATTGATTATCTTTAATTATCTAAACACCCATAAGTGATTATCCTTTCATTAATCACTAACTTATCATTAAAAATCTTTAATTAACCATTTTTGTAATTAATTATTATTAACAATTCTTAAATACAAATAAATTAGACACTTAATTATTAATTTACCAATCTTTATTTACAAATTGATAAACCCCTAATTACTTAATTAATTATAATTATAAATTAATTAACCATTCTTAATTTCCCTTTATAAACAATTAATTAATAATTATTATTTGCCTTAATTAACATTTTAAAATCTTCTTTAAACTTTGAAATCAAATTACTACAAAACTTTAGGGTTAACTAAATTTAATACTTAACTTACATTATCTATTTCATTAAAATATTAATTAAGATTTTAGAAAACGTTGTTAAGTATTTTCTTAAATAATTAAAATTGTAATAAAGTCTTAACTTCAATTTGTTAAACATTAATTGTCATCATTACTTAAATTTGTCTAAAAAGTTTGCTTAACTTACTTTTAACTATACCGCAGGTTTTGGAAAATCAACCCGAGTAACCCCCCTGTTTTCTCGAGTAAACATTCGAGTTTCAGCCTACATTTCCCCGAAGCCTTCTCTCTTCCTCTCGTACGCTTCTTCTTCCTCTTTTTTTTTGTTTAAGGTTTAAACTGCTGTAACAGGAAATTCTCACTCGCGCGCTCTCAGGTTATAACCCGAAGTAAACCAGTCATATACTCGAGTAACAACTCGAGATTGCTCACCATCAACAACACTGACACCAAATCACCCTCGTGTACATGCACCAGCGCCGGAGTCGCTACCCATCACTGATGATCCTTCCAACATATCGAACATCAAAGCTGCAACCATCCCTAATCACTGGAACATTCTCACCTGCCTCGAATCAAAATCGAGCTACCCAGTAAAAACTGGAACCAACAGCCATGGCCAAATCCACCTCGAAGTGGCATCCCCGACAACCAGACAACGAGAAACTCCGGCCACTTCATCTCCATTCATCCACGAACTCACCTCCAAAACCTCATTAAACTCGATCACCCTAAGAAGTGGCAGTGATCTTAATTTTCCAGGCCAACCTAAATTAGGTTTAAAACCCAAATCACCTCACCGCCGTCGCCACGGCGATCATTCAGTGCTTCCACCATTTTTGTCATACTGACTGATGCTATCTCCACCTCCACTCAAGATCCCGATCACCATAGTCCTCGTGATCATCAAATATCACCCAAAATCCCAATTCCAGAAAATTCCGAAATTCTCATTCATTACTTCATTTAAAATTTTGATTTTGATTTTAAAAATCCTAACTTTTCAAATGGATTCAAGTTTTAAATCTGAAACAGTAAATTCAAGTGACTGAATTTATCACTTTTAAAAGAATTTCTTCCCAATTCCATTTCCCAGATCAGCTGCTAAATATTTTTACTTAAATTTATTTTTAATATTAAATTTTGGCCTAAACAAACATTTAATGTTTGAAGACCAAGCTCTGTATGAAATCAGAGGAAGATGAATTTTTAGTTTAAGTTTGAAAATCCTATAACAAGAACAGGATGAACAAAATGGCTCTAACCACCTCTGAACACAATCATATAAACATAGATACTACTTTTATATACATATTCATACAAAACATCGTCATAACAGAATTTCACAAGCATCCATTATTAATCTACTTAACTTTTAAATTAAATGTTTACTCACATGAAAACCAGTTTGAACAGAGAGCTTCTTTGTTTTGAAAACTGCAGTTTTTTTGATCTTCCTTTAAAACTTCTCTGTTTTGTTGTTGAACTGATTTTTTTGATGATGCTTATATTTTTTTTTCTGGAATGCTAAGTTGATAAACGAACAAGAATAGTGTAGATACACACACACACACACACACACACACACACATATATATAGAAAAGATAGTGTTTGTAGGGGAGGCTATAACTGGTTTTGTCGTCTTCTTTTTGGTCAGAGATTTTTTTCTCCTTTCTTACTTTGACTAAAGATTTTTTTTTAGTTGGAGGCTGAAATGATTTCATTTTGTTTGTGCTGAGATGATAGCTTTAAGTACATATGTTTCCATATAGGTTTACATGCATTGTCTCATTCTTGTATGTTCTTAGATTTTTATTTGTATGTAGATATTTTTTTTCTTATTTTATTATCTTCTTGTTTTGTACATACAAACTCATAGCAACATACTTGTTATAATTTTTTTTTATTTGATCAGATTTCTTGCTTTGACCAGAGATATTTTCTGGAATGGAGGCTGAGATGATATTATGAAATGTATATGTTTCCTATTTTGTTTACATGCATTATCATCTCATTTGATTTTTTTGTGCTTTGTACATAGATTTTTTTCTATCTTCTTGCATACATTTTATTTTATTTTATTATCTTGCCTACACTTGTTACTATCATACTTCATATATCTTACATTTGCATAATTAGCGTTTTTATGTTAAAGACCTTTATGTAAATAATTTTAAAATTTTATGGCTTTAAACCTTGTTTACAAATTAATTTATAACTTTGTTTTTAAACCCTCATTTCATTTTAATTTAATTCTTTCACAAAAATTAAACTAAATGACACCTGTATTTCTCATGAATCAAAAGCTTTTAAATAAATTTTACGTTACATTTTCCTTATTTTATAACTACATCTTCTTAATCATTATTATATACATATTATTTAAAAGAAAATGCTTTTAAAACTAACTACCCATTAATTAATTTAGATAAATAATATTTTCAAACCCAAATCATTTTTCTAAGTCATTTATTTAAATTTTAAATTCAAATACAAATTCAAATTCTAAAGTCATATTCAAATTTACTCATACATACAACATATATATATTTCAAATTCAAATTAATTCCAAAATTTATCCCAAAATTTACATTAACTATTAGTTTAAAATTAATTCAAAATTGGGATCGTTACAGGTTTCCCCCCTTAAAAAAAATTTCGTCCTCGAAATTTGCAGGCAGGGAAACAACAAAGATAGATACATAAAGATAGAGAAACAGTTTTCCAGGTCAAACTGGATATCTATTCTGTATTTGGCTTACCATATCAGAATATCACCGATATGAGAACAAACTCATTCAATACTACACAGGATACTCGGGTCATCAAATCTACAAAATATGCAAGGCACTGGTTAGTCCGAAGGATAACTAACCGTTCATAGAAAATATCGAGACCCAAACAATAGATAAACGGATTTAATCTTCCACAATTCTCAAATACTAGATATGTATTCCAAACTCAAGTCGGAATACCCTAAAGTATATATAACTGTCCCTCTTCAGACTTCGATATTCACAAGAAATTACAATAGAATTTCAAATTTGGTTTTAATCGAATTTGTTTTATCGATACAATTCTTCATATTCAACTTCATATGTAATTTACCAATTTATCTCAAATAGAATTTCAAATTCATTGAAGTTAAAACCAAAAAGCTGATAGAAATTTAACGAAGAGAGTACGAAATAGAGACTCATCTACACGATTCGTAGGGCCACCATCACACCGAAGCTTCTTCCTCGAGCTGCAAAGAAGTTATCAAAGAATTAAAAAGACGAATCAAAGGAGATTGATAGAGAAAGTTATTTCCACTGTCGCAAGGTATTTGACCATTTGTACTGGTATTTCTCTGTCCCCTATCTCGTTCTCCTCTTGCACTCATACTCACTATTCGTGGATAGTAAGAGAATTTACTGAGGCATTCAAATAGATATCTTAGGGATTACTCATTCTGTAACGACCCATAAATTTTTAATAATTAAAATTGTTAAATTGATAAAATTTTGGTAATTTAATATGAAGAAAATAAACTTTGTAATAAAATAAGGAAGGAATGTTAAAGTGGAAATGCATATTTTATTCATAAGGTAATATAAAAGAATGAAACTTATCTGAATGAATTTATTTGAGGATTCAATCATAATAAATGTACACATTTAACAAATTCAATATAATTAAGAACAATTGTTAATACAAAGGAAAGAAATTAATTAAATCCATCAGGTCATTGCTTGATTTCTTGCCTTTTTCTACATGGCCTCTTTATTTCTTACTTTAGCCATACAAACTCTTTTCCTAACCATGTATTTCTCATTTGCAAATCATGTACAAGAAGATTTATTTCTCATTTCAAAACTCCTCATTTTCATTTGCATTTAAGAATAAAACATATATACGTTTCTTTCTCCTTAACTTATGCCTTTTCTGTTTCTTAGCATTTACTCTCACTTTGCTTGCCATCCAAACCATCTACGTATCAACCCAAAATTTTTAATAAATGTTTTATTTATTTAATTTAGATAATTTTGTTATTTAAAATATAAATTTTGGTGTGGATTAGAATTCCACACATGAATTAATAGAATATTTTCCGGAAATATGAATTTAGTCAATATGGTCAAACTTTGACTTTTAAATTTAAAAATTTAAAAAATTTGAATTTTATCTTTTATTTTGAAAGTAAATAAAATTTTAACAATACTGCTTTTCGTTTCGTTGAAATCTAATTTATAATGTGAAAGTTATGCCTTTTTAACTAGTGTGTAATTTGCTGTATTTAACAAAATTGTTTACTTTAAATTATATAAATAATATTTTATGTAGTCATGTAATGTTCTAATTTATGTTTTCAGGGGTAAAATAACTTGTTTTGTATATATTTTGGTTTTAAAATGTTTTTGAAAGTGTAATTGATATTTTCCAGTGTTAGTTGTATTTTGTTTACAATTTCTAATTTCCAACTTCAATTAATTTAAGAAATTCTTTATTTATTTTTATATTTTTCTTTAGAACTTATTTTATTCTCATTCTCACTTTATTTTTTTCTCAAAGATTTATTTTAAACCATTTTCAAGAAGAGTTGTAATTTCCCAAAGTTAAGTGGATTATGTTTGCAATTTTCTTAAGCTAGTTTCAATAAATTAAGCTATTTTCTTTATTTATCTTTCTATTTTCCTAAAATATAATTATTTACTTTCTTTTTCACTTTATTTCAGTTTATTTTACTTTATTCACTGATTTTTTATTTGTTTTAAAGTGTGGTAGAAATTTTTCCAAATCTTTTAATTTAACTGAATATATTTGTACAACATTTTATTCCACTTTGATTCTTTTGAATTTGGTTATATACCTTTTTAATTAAGAAATTAATATTGGGTAAAAGAGATAAATAAGAAATGAATAGTTTTAATCACGTTACTTTTGTCAATTATTTGAGCGTATGTTCAATTAAAATTTTACATATAGTACGCGCTCATAAATTTCATACCTTAGCTAATAAAATCAAATCTTTTGTATAAAAAAATATATATGTACAATACTTATTTTTGCGGTTGTTTTACTGATATTGGTTGTATACTTTTTAAAGTAGGTAATAAATATTGTGAAAGGAAATAAATTTTACGTATATACAATAGTCTATTTGTTAAATATTAAGTAAATCAAACCAATGTCAACAAATTTAAATTTCAAATTTAGTAATAAATAGTGTATTAATAAGCTGTTAATTTCGCGTTTAAATGGCGCGTTAATTGATGGAATATTTTAACGTATATTTACTACATAAGAAAACGTATAAATTTAAATGCGTTACTTTTATTTAAATGTGGGCGTATGGTTGATTTGATTAATGCATCTATAGTGCGCATTCTTAATAAAATTATTACCTTAACTAAATAAATAAATTTATCAGTAGCCTTGCAATTCCAAGTGGGAGAGTAATGATTTTCCTAGTCATTCAATTTCTTTTAAATCTAGCTTTCATAAGTTACGTGTAAATTTCTACGTTTTCCTCTTTCCTCATTTTTATAATAGGAATAAAAATTCGCGTAGCCGTTTTAAGCAAATTTATTTCTCTTTAGACGTTCAAAATCCGTTTCAAGATTTCTTGACATTCACGTGTATAAGTATCTCTTCCTTTCCATTTACTCCTTTGCAATTAATAGGAATAAAATCTTTGTTTTTTCCTTACCATTCAAACGAAATTCTTTTATTTCCTTAATATTCCTATACCATTAATTCGTGCGTTTCTTTATTTAATTTATCCAACATAACTACCATCCTATAAACGCAAACATCACGCAGAGAAATCTCCTGACCGTTTCAAAAGAAAATTTTATTTCTTGCCAATTGCTTTCAATTAATCAACGCTATTACTTCGTTTAAATTTCAAAGAAAAAACACGTTCGCAAATTCCATATTTCCTTATCGTTCAAACATCATTATTTCGTGCATTCTTTAATTTATTTATCAACGCAATTACCTCTTCATTAACTCAATCATCGCGCAACAAAATTGTCTATACTTCTTCTTGGCTTCCTATTTTATAATATGAATAATATCCCTTCAAATATACAGATCCAAATCAATGCAAGTTTCTTTTTTTTCTCAGTCACGTATGTATACCACTGAAGTAATATTTACTTTATTTTTTTCTTTCCACTTCTCCTCCTTGATTCACGCAACTCATACTATAAATTCAAACCCACGTATCAAACATGTGCACCACGTTTTAGTTTCAGCTTTCATCTGCATTTGTACGTGAGTTCATCAGGTATGGCCACTTATTCTTCCTATTTTATTTCTTCTGTCTTTGCAATTCTTTGTTTCCATTTCTTTGTCTCCTCCAACTTTGTGATCAGCCAATCCAACACCATCTCCACCACCTTGGCATGACTTATTTTGTATTTTGTTCTTGGTCGTGCATGATGTGGTCACTAGAAAAAAAGAAGAAGTATGAGCTGAATGTTGATGCGTGTCCACCTCTGGAACCAAAGTTTGCATCACCTTTTGCATGTTTGAAAGAAGAATAAGTGTGCGTGCACGACTTTGCATTTTATGACAAACTATATGCATATAAATATCCAATTGTTGACTCGCGCGCATTCATATAATTCAAATAGAAAAAATGGACTGAGCAGTGAGAACGTGGTCAAGTCGTGGGGTAGAGTGGTCGAGAAAGTTGTGTCAATTATCTGTTGTTTAAATCTTATTCCAGTTTGATTTATAAAAAATTTGCCGCGTAATTTGTTTTATTTATCTTGTTCAAGATTTGAATCGAGTCGTTGCTTCCGCTAAAAATTAATCGTGCCTTCTGGACACTTTTTTTTCGAAAGGGATATCGTTGTTTGAATAGAATCCGCTGCTTCGAAAAAGTGAGTATTTCTCACCCGACAAACGTACTTATAGATCTGTGAATTATAAACAAGTGAAATTGTAGAATAATTTAATTTTATATTTTAATTGCCTGTGATAAAAATTTATGATGTTAAAAAAAAACCCTGTTATTAAATTTACCCATCATCAGTTATATTTTATACTATTATTTATGCTGTTATACCATTTATTTATTTACTGTTTATCACACTGCAAGTTCCCTATAGAATAGAATCGTTGCGGGCTGAAATGATAGGCCTGAACGATATTTATTTGTTATTTATTTATTTGTTTATTATTTAACTTGAGATTGCGGGTTTGAAATGATAGAACCTAGATTTTCTTTATAAATTACGGATTGAAATGATATATTATCCGTATCACTTGACCTAGATTAGGAATATTATACAGACCCGTGGTTATATATATATTCTCTGGAAATATCAAATGTTTTTAAATAAGAATGTTATAATATTTTGTTTAAAAATTGGATTAACAATGATTTTTATAAGTATAGTGATATTATACAAGTTAAATATGTAGATAAATAAATGTTAAGAATTTAAAGTATAAATTTGTTTTAAAAATTTTGATTTGTAAAATAAAATGGAATTCAAGTTGAGAAATAAAATACGATGTTTGGTATAAATTTGAATATAAGTAAATAAATAAAGGGTTAAGTTTTCTATGAATTAAATAGTTAAAAAAAAGTGAATACTTAAAATGGAAGTTGAAATATAACTAAATTTAGAAATGTAAAGTGGTTTAGAATAAAGGTAAGTTAAGAAATTATTAGAAATTAAGTTTATTTTTGAAGTGGTAATTGAACTTAATTATTAAGTAAAATTTATAGAGAATTTTGCACTTGATTTTGATAAGTAAAGTATAGAGAAGCTAGATATATATTTGCAAAATCTACTTTATAATAATCATAAATTTTTGAGTAATTTAAACGACTATTCAAGGGTGAAAAATATGATGATATATGCTAAATCGGTTTAATTTAAGGTTTAATTATTGTTGAAATTTTATTGAAGTCTAAAATTTAATTTACTCAAATCTGTTGTAAAGGATATTACCGCACTGCGCAAGTGCTGTAGTTGATACAAATGAACTAAGGCTAAACCTTTGGGATTTATATTGGATTATGTAAGAATTATAAATTCACGTTTAAATAGTTTTAAATGTAGTATTTTGATTGAAATACAAAACTATTTTGGATTTTTATAACCACGGGTATTAATAACGTTGGTTGTTAAAAGAGACCGGGATCGGATATGGGCATACTCTCTGTCGATACTGAAAACCACTTTGACAACCGTGTACGTAGTGGAGATTCCAGAATGAAGTAGGATGGTGGTGACGTTCTATTAAGGTATGTACATGGACCTGATTTCCGCGAGTTGGCATAAGGTGGCTAAAACAGGAGCGATTGACGGACTAATGAGGTAGCACCTTTGATCGGACGCACTTCTTCGTATGCCATTCTATTACTTTGTGATTGTTTGGTGTACACCTTTGATTTCAGGAATGTTGTTCGAGGTGGGCGGTAGTAGCAGCTACGCGTTACCACCGGTCCGGATGCGTAATTGGTATATCTACCCTGGCATTGCCTAGTTGTGCTGTGTCACCTACCCTAGCGCGCCTTGTACGAGTTTGGTTTTCTCCCATAGCCCGTGGAGTATTTAGGGTAGTCTCCCGATCTGGGGATGCGCTGATACTGGATGGACTACTGGGACTATTATGTGGTAAGGGCTATATGGGTAACCCCTTAACGCTATTTAAAAGTAAGTTTACTTTTCAAATAGACACTATTATAATAGTGAAATATTACTACATAGTAAATAGTTTAACGGATCCTTAGAGGATGGGCGGTCCCAAGCATCCATTAAGTTACTTGCCTTTATATTACAATTCACTTGAATTAGCTTACACCGTATAAGTATGTATGTCCTGACTCGAGTGTTTATGTTTTATTTTACGCTCGGGTCAGCCTGAGTTTCAGTTCGGACTTCATCCTCGGAGCTAGAACTTCTGCTATTCATCTTTCGAGCTGCTGTCAAATTTCCCATTCAGTTCTTTATCTTAGATTATGTAATAGAGACATATAAATGTGGATTTTTCTGTGGTTGATTCAAACTATATTTGATTTTAAAGACTATGTAAAAATTTCTTATTTTAAGACTATTGATAGTGGCTTCATGAACCACTAAGTTATTTTAATTCCGCTGCAAGTATTCTGATTTCTTTGTCTGTGATTCTGTGATTATTTATTTACTGTATATTCTGAGATTTGCCAAATTTTATTTACAACGTGGTATTTTAAACAATTCAAGTCCGACGTGTGCGGATGCGAATGGTTGAAAATACCCGGTCGTTACATTTGGTATCAGAGCTTTGGCTCTAGGAAAAACTTAGAATATATGGTAAATTTGATTTATAGAATCACTTTCATCGAGCTTGAATCTCTTCCTTTTGATTCGATTTCCTTTGAATTTTGGAACGTTCCCTGCGGTTCCAATGTTCATTCGTGTCCCTCATTATTCGTCTTCTTTCGATTCTGGTGTATCCCATAACTCCACTTCGGATGATCTTTATAATGAATTGGCGGTCTCGCCAATATTCTAATAAAGGGGTGAAACTCCTTTACAATTAGCATTGATTCACCAAAGATTTATATTTATCCTCGGTTTAGATGCTAGCATCTTTGGTTATTCCGAACTCTATCTCTTCAGATCGAATGTAGATTTACTCCAGAAAATCCACATCGATCTTATTCTTTAAGTCACGGTTGACCCGGTTAAGGTTGCCCGCGATTTATATAAACTTGTCCAGTTCTTTATTCTGTTATTTAATCATCGGATCTTCTGATTCCAACTTATCTTTAGATCAAAATTCTCTTTGATTTGAGTCCATCAAATTTGAATCTCTATCCTTGTTTTGAAAAATTTATTCCTATATTTGGAAAAAAAATCTAATATTATATATATAAGTATAATTTTCAGAATTTTATAATTAATTTAACTAGTTGTCAAGAGATAATAGTCTTTGATTTTATTTATGGTTTTGTAAACCATGGGTTTTGTCTCATATAAATAATTGAACTATAAACAATGGTTATAAATTAATTTGGAAACAGAAATGAATTTAAAACAAGAACTTGAGAATTCAATTTCCGAAGGTTTCAAACCTTGTGTTTAAAGTTTTAAAAGGATATATTATTTAAATTATTTTCGGATAGAAATTTGTTTCCAAATAATTTTAAAAGGTTTAAAAATCAGTGCTCTTCTCTTTGTCATTGGGAAATAATTTTGGTGATGACTGTAGCATCATCGACATTCATTTTCGAGTTTCGAAGTGAAGAGACCATTCTGTAGTCTGGCTATAGTGTTACCTTGAGAATTTAATCGGTTTGAATCTCTAAAATATGACTTGATTTATAATATATAGATATATGATTTAAATTTGATTTGATACACTATGTACATATATTATTTGTCTCTAGATGGTTTGAAGGGAATCGGGAATTTAATTCTTAAATTTTATCTTGAAGAATAATTTCAATTATAAAAAGAAAATCAAAATTTTGAATACATGATTCAAACTTGAGATAATTAAATTTGAAAATTTTATTTGTATAATACTCAATTGTATTTCAATATAACTTACCTTGATTTTCAGAAGTTAACAATGTAATTGGATAATATACAATATAAAAGATTTCATAAATAAAATTTGAGTGGTGATAATAAATGTTATACACTTAAATTCTAGTTATAAAAAGGATTAACAAGAGGTAATGGAATAATTTACAATATAAAATGATGTTAAAGGAACTAAGAATAAATTTAAGCAGTTGTAATAAGTGTAAACATATTTAACATAGATGATAAAAATATATTGAGAGAAATAAATTTAATTATAATTAGGAATAAAGAAGAAAATAATTTATTGAACACATTTTTGAGTATAACAAATGATTTTCAAACTTATGATTTTAGAAATTTTTATTTTAAGAAATTTAGAAAATGAAGTAATGAAATTTGAAATAGTTAAATTTAACTTAAGTGAAATTAAATAGATGAAATCAATTATTAATTTAAAATTGAATTTGTATGGTTTAGATTAATGATTTTATTTTGAGTTTCAATTCAGGTTGTTTCTATTCCCCTACCTTCTTCCTTTTCGAGGACGAAAATTTTTGAATGGGGGAGAGTGTAACGACCCATAAATTTTTAATACTTAAAATTGTTAAATTGATAAAATTTTGGTAATTTAATATGAAGAAAAATAAACTTTGTAATAAAATAAGGAAGGAATGTTAAAGTGGAAATGCATATTTTGTTTATAAGGTAATATAAAAGAATGAAACTTATCTGAATGAATTTATTTGAGGATTCAATCATAATAAATGCACACATTTAACAAATTCAATATAATTAAGAACAACTGTTAATACAAAGGAAAGAAATTAATTAAATCCATCAGGTCATTGCTTGATTTCTTGTCTTTTTCTACATGGCCTCTTTATTTCTTGCTTTAGCCATACAAACTCTTTTCCTAGCTGTATATCTTTCATTTGCATGTACAAGAAGATTTATTTCTCATTTCAAAACTCCTCATTTTCATTTGCATTTAAGAATAAAACATATATACGTTTCATTCTCCTTAACTTATGCCTTTTTGTTTCTTAGCATTAGTCCCACTTTGCTTGCCATCCAAACCATCTATGTATCAAGCCAAAAATTTTAATAAATGTTTTATTTATTTAATTTAGATAATTTTGTTATTTAAAATATAAATTTTGGTGTGGATTAGAATTCCACACAAGAATTAATAGAATATTTTCCAGAAATATGAATTTTGTCACCATGGTCAAACTTTGACTTTTAAATTTAAAAATTTTAAAAATTTTAATTTATCTTTTATTTTGAAAGTAAATAAAATTTTAAGAATACTACTTTTCGTTTCGTTGAAATCTGATTTATAATGTGAAAGTTATGTCTTTTTAACTATTGTGTGTAATTTGCTGTGTTTAACAAAATTGTTTACTTTAAATTATATAAATAATATTTTATGTAGTCATGTAATGTTCTAATTTATGTTTTCAGGGGTAAAATAACTTGTTTTGTATATATTTTGGTTTTAAAACGTTTTTAAAAGTGTAATTAATATTTTCCAGTTCAGTTATATTTTGTTTACAATTTCTAATTTCCAACTTCAATTAATTTAAGAAATTCTTTATTTATTTTTATATTATCTTAAGAACTTATTTTATTCTCATTCTCACTTTATTTTGTTTCTTAAAGATTTATTTTAAACCATTTTCAGGAAGAGTTGTAATTTCCCAAAGTTAAGTGGATTATCTTTGCAATTTTCTTAAGCTAGTTTCAATAAATTAAGCTATTTTCTTTATTTATCCTTCTATTTTCCTAAAATATAATTATTTACTTTCTTTTTCACTTTATTTCAGTTTGTTTTATTTTATTCACTGATTTTTTTATTTGTTTTAAAGTGTGGTAGAAAATTTTCCAAATCTTTTAATTTAACTGAATATATTCGTACAACATTTTATTCCACTTTGATTCTTTTGAATTTGGTTATATACCTTTTTAATTAAGAAATTAATATTGGGTAAAAGAGATAAATAAGAAACGAATAGTTTTAATCATGTTACTTTTGCCAATTATTTGAGCGTACGTTCAATTAAAATTTTACATCTAGTACGCGCTCATAAATTTCATACCTTAGCTAATAAAATCAAATCATTTATATAAAAAAAATATGTGTGTACATTACTTATTTTCATGGTTGTTTTACTGATATTGGTTGTATATTTTTTAAAGTAGGTAATAAATATTGTGAAAGGAAATAAATTTTACATATATACATCAGTCTATTTGTTAAATGTTAAGTAAATCAAACCAATGTCAACAAATTTAAATTTCAAATTTAGTAATAAATAGTGTATTAATAAGCTGTTAATTTCGCGTTTAAATGGCGCGTTAATTGATGGAATACTTTAACGTATATTTACTACATAAGAAAATGTATAAATTTAAATGCGTTACTTTTATTTAAATGTGGGCGTATGGTTGATTTGATTAATGCATCTATAGTGCGCATTCTTAATAAAATTTATTACCTTAACTAAATAAATAAATTTATCAGTAGCCTTGCAATTCCAAGTGGGAAAGAAATGATTTCCCTAACCGTTCAATTTCTTTTAAATCTAGCTTTCATAAGTTACGTGTAAATTTCTACGCTTCCCTTTTTCCTCATTTTTATAATAGGAATAAAAATTCGCATAGCCGTTTCAAGCAAATTTATTTCTCTTTAGACGTTCAAAATCTATTTCAAGATTACTTGAAATTCACGTGTATAAGTGTATCTTCCTTTCCATTTACTCCTTTGCAATTAATAGGAACAAAATCTTTGTTTTTTCCTTACCGTTCAAACGAAATTCTTTTATTTCCTTAATATTCCTATACCATTAATTCGTGTGTTTCTTTATTTAATCTATCCAATGCAATTACCATCCTATAAACGCAAACATCACGTAGAGAAATTTACTGACCATTTCAAAAGAAAAATTTATTTCTTGCCAATTTCTTCCAATTAATCAACGCTATTACTTCATTTAAATGTCAAAGAAAAAAACACGTTCGCAAATTCCATATTTCCTTACCTTTCAAACATCATTATTTCATGTGTTCTTTAATTTATTTATCAACGCAATTACCTCTTCATTAACTCAATCATCGCGCAACAAAATTGTCTATACTTCTTCTTGGCTTCCTATTTTATAATAGGAATAATATCCCTTCAAATGTACAGGTCCAAATCAATGCAAGTTTCTTTTTTTTCTCAGTCACGTATGTATACCACTGAAGTAATATTTGACATTATTTTTTTCTAGCCACTTCTCCAACTTGATTCACGCAACACATCCTATAAATTCAAACCGACGTATCAAACATTTGCACCACATTTTAGTTTCAGCTTTCATCTACATTTGTGTGTGAGTTCATCAGGTATGGCCGCCTATTCTTCCTATTTTATTTCTTTCGCCTTTGCAATTCTTTGTTTCCATTTCTTTGTCTCCTCCAACTTTGTGATCGGCCACTCCAACACCATCCCCACCACCTTGGCATGACTTATTATATATTTTGTTCTTGGTCGTGCATGATGTGGTCACTTAAAAAAAAGAATGAGCTAAATGTTAATGCGTGTCCAACTCTGGAACCAAAGTTTGCATCACCTTTTGCATGTTTGAAAGAAGAATAAGTGTGCGTGCACCACTTCGAATTTTATCACAGACTATATGCATATAAATATCCCACTGTTGACTTGCGTGCATTCATATAATTCAAATAGAAAAAAATGGACTGAGCAGTGAGAACGTGGTCAACTCGTGGGGTGGAGTGATCGAGAAAGTTGTGTCAATTATTCTCTTATTTAAATCTTGTTCCAGTTTGATTTATAAAAAAAATTCCACGTAATTTTTTTTATTTATCTTGTTCTAGATTTGAATCGAGTCGTTGCTTCCGCTAAAATTAATCGTGCCTTCTGGACACTTTTTTTTGGAGGGGATATCGTTGTTTGAATAGAATCTACAACTTCGAAAAAGTGAATATTTCTCACCCGACAAACGTACTTATAAATCTATGAATTATTAACAAGTGAAATTGTAGAATAATTTTATTTTATATTTTAATTTCCTATGACAAAAATTTATGATGTTAAAAAAAACCCTTTTATTAAATTTACCCATCATCAGTTATATTTTATACTGTTATATTTATGTTGTTATACCATTTATTTATTTACTGTTTATCACACTGCAAGTTCCCTGTAGAATAGAATCGTTACAGGCTGAAATGATAGGCCTGAAAGATATTTATTTGTTATTTATTTATTATTTAACTTGGGATTGCGGATTCGAAATGATAGAACCCGGATTTTCTTTATAAATTACGGATCGAAATGATATATTATCCGTATCACTTGACCTAGGTTAGGAATATTATACAGACCCGTGGTTATATATATATATTCTCTGGAATTATCAAATGTGTTTAAATAAGAATGATATAATATTTTTTTTAAAAATTGGATTAACAATTATTTTTATAAGTATAGTGATATTATACAAGTTAAATATGTAGATAAATAAATGTTAAGAATTTAAAGTATAAATTTGTTTTAAAAATTTTGATTTATAAAATAAAATGGAATTCAAGTTAAGAAATAAAATATGATGTTTGGTATAAATTTGAATATAAGTAAATAAATAAAGGGTTAAGTTGTCTATGAATTAAATAGTTAAAAAAAAAGTGAATACTTAAAATGGAAGTTGAAATATGACTAAATTTAGAACTGTAAAGTGGTTTAGAATAAAGGTAAGTTAAGAAATTGATTAGAAATTAAGTTTATTTTTGAAGCGGTAATTGAACTTAATTATTTAAGTAAAATTTATAGAGAATTTTGCACTTGATTTTAGTAAGTAAAGTATAGAGTAGTTAGATATATATTTGCAAAATCTACTTTATAATAATCATAAATTTTTGAGTAATTTAAATGACTATTCAAAGGTGGAAAATATGATGATATAAGCTAAATCGGTTTAATTAAAGGTTTAATTATTGTTGAAATTTTATTGAAGTCTAAAATTTAATTTACTCAAATCTGTTGTAAAGGATATTACCACACTACGCAAGTGCTGTAGTTGATACAAATGAACTAAGGCTAAACCTTTGGGATTTATATTGGATTTTGTAAGAATTATAACTTCACTTTTAAATAGTTTTAAATGTAGTATTTTGATTGAAATATAAAACTATTTCGGATTTTTATAACCACCGGTATTAATAACGTTGGTTGTTAAAAGAGACCGGGATCGGATATGGGCATACTCTCTGTCGATACCGAAAACCATTTTGAAACCATGTACGCAGTGGAGATTCCAGAATAAAGTAGGATGGTGGTGACGTTCTATTAAGGTATGTACGTGGACCCGACTCCCACGAGTTGGCATAAGGTGGCTAAAACAGGAGCAATTGACGGACTATTGAGGTAGTACCTTTGATCGGACACACTTCTTCGTATTCCATTCTATTACTTTGTGATTATTTGGTGCGCACCTTTGATTTCGGGAGTGTTGTTCGAGGTGGGCGGTAGTAGCAGCTACGCGTTACTACCGGTCCGGATGCAAAATTGGTATATCTACCCTGGCATTGCCTAGTTGTGCCGTGTCACCTACCCTAGCGCGCCTTGTACGAGTTTAGTTTTCTCCCATAGCCCATGGAGTATTTATGGTAGTCTCCCGATCTGCAGATGCGCTGATACTAGATGGACTACTGGGACTATTATGTGGTAAGGGCTATATGGGTAACCCCTTAACGCTATTTAAAAGTAAGTTTACTTTACAAATAGACACTATTATAATAGCGAAATATTACTACATAGTAAATAGTTTAACGGATCCTTAGAGGATGGGCGGTCCCAGGCATCCTTTAAGTTACTTGCCTTTATATTACAATTCACTTGAACTAGCTTACACTGTATAAGTATGTATGTCCTGACTCGAGTGTTTATGTTTAATTTTACGCTCGGGTCAGCCTGAGTTTTAGTTCGGACTTCATCCCCGGAGCTAGGGCTTCTGCTGTTCATCTTTCGAGCTGCTGCCAAATTTCCCATTCAGTTCTTTATCTTAGATTATGTAATGGAGACAAATAAATGTGGATTTTTCTGTGGTTGATCCAAACTATATTTGGTTTTAAAGACTATATAAAAATTTCTTATTTTGAGACTATTGATAGTGGCTTCATGAACCACTAAGTTATTTTAATTCCGCTGCGAGTATTCTGATTTCTGTGTCTGTGATTTTGTGATTATTTATTTACTGTATATTTTGAGATTTACCAAATTTTATTTACAACGCGGTATTTTGAACAATTCAAGTCCAATGTATGCGGATGCGAATGGTTGAAAATACCGGGTCGTTACGCATTCTAGGGTATACTTTACCCTATCTCTAATGAGTTAACTAGTGTGTTATACTCCCGAGCTAAAGTTTTAACCTTCAACTCTTATACCAAGTATAACGGTCTAGGCTTTTCAACCATCGACAGCGGCCAATCTCGACTGGTAGGCTTTTCAACCATCCCAGCCTCGCCGTGGCATACACTGGTACCCTCCCATTGCTTTTACGGCCAACCTTTCAACTGTCACGCCTTACGGCTAACCAACCTCTTAGAGAGGACGTGTATAGGTAAGAGTTTTCTGCTCGCCACCAAACAAAAAGCGAGAACCCCCCATCACGTTTCACAAAGATAAGCAAGGTCAGTCGTGAATGCTGAAAGGTAGCAAATGCGATCCACGAATCCAAAGGGATTTGAAGGCTATCGAATCAATTCCTACTATTCGACTATCTGAAAAACCCAACCGTAGACTGCCCATGTGGAAAATTATGGGCACCCAGAGTTTAGGAAAGGAACAATAAACTCCAGGCCAGTCATGAGACTGGTATGAGTAAACAAAAACATTTTTTCTCTTTAAAACGAACAAAAGAATTTAGATTGAAATCCGCAATGCCTTTGGAAAATGAAACTACCATAAGGCCTCCCGGCACACACACAATGCAATCGCACACATGGAGGAGATTTCTCCTTATGTTAGACAAATATGCTTAATACGAGAAAACTCTTTGATATTATACTAGTGCATAGTGGAAAACATTTTGAAAGTATAATATTAATCTTGACCAGCATAGGTACCATTATATTATGCCAGCTATAGCTACCACCTAAGGTGGCAGAATATACAATTGAAATCGTAAAGGGCTCGTATTGTTTGATAGGATTTCCAATAAATGGTCAGGCTAAGGAACTTCCTATTGCCACATGGGAATGCCTCTGGAGGGACGCCCCGAGAACCTACCCGGCTCCTGCCAACACAAGGTCGGTTACCTCCTTCCCGGGGAGTAAAACCTACGATATGCCACCCCCGGCCGTTTGCGACCTTTATCCGAGAGCCCTTTACACAAACAACATCACACAGTAGTAAATATACTACAGTGTCCACACGAGTAAGTATCTGGGCTCCATACCATGATACCAACCTTTTCCAGAAGGAATGGTCATACCCTATGGGAGCTACCCCGTGAAACCTTTCTGCATCTTTCCTGTTTCGACCATTACCGGGCTGTGAGGCTCGATGAGGTCTCGTCCACAAAGCTACACTTTTTCACAAAGCCATGCTTTAATCAACAAATGATCAGCAGCACTTTGTATGCCACATTACCAAATTGGGAATGTATCACTAGTAACCATCAACTACATAACCTCTGAGCTCGTACGTCTCAGAGAAGGGTGTTAAGTTAAGAGGATAAATCTCCGCCACCAACTGAAATGTATTTGATAGAAACCAGCTTTACATATCAAAGTGTAACGTCAGACACACATCCATACAAGTCTGTTCCGGGTTTGAACAGAACTGAAGGCACTTCCGAAGAAGCCCTTGCAAATTCGAGTATTCCAATCCCGATCGGACTTCCCATCACTTAGGAAATCTCTATACCGGCGCGACTCAGTGCAGAGACAATTGACGGGTTATTCTTTCGTTCTCGAAAATACCCGGTCTTCACCACCGGTCTTCAAAAGCTATCCATATCGACGTATCATTATTCGGAATGGGTTATATGACACAAAGGTCGTCTCCCGGCTAAGCCGAATAATGAGCGCAATGTTTAAAAACATATGAATAATGGGATTTCAATTAAGTCACAACTTATTATCCAAAACTTTTCTTTCAAATGGTTTAAACAAATTACCATTTCAAATCTTTTTAAATAAAAAGATTTATTTCACAGAGTTTACCAATCTTCCACAAAGATTTATTTACGGCTTTTTAAAACAATTTCATTTCATATTGGATTAACTTATCCAAACTTAAATTAAAGATTTAATTCATAACTTTCAAACCATTTCTAATTCAAATCTTTTATATGAAAGATATACCATTTAAAACTTTCTTCGATTTCAAAACAAGGTTTAATCATCTTCACAAAGGCTATTTACAATTTCATTTCAAACTTGAAATCTTTCGACACAAATTGGAAATCCTTTCTTTTTATGAAAGCTATTATTATTTGAAACAAATAGTTTTTGTTTTGGGAAAAACTGATTACAATTTACATAAGTTAAAGCCATTCAAGTATAAAACTTGGATTTAAATTTAAATTTCCAAAACCATACTTTTAAAATGGTTAAAAACCCATATAAATACCTTTATAACTTGTATTACCTTTTTTAGACCATAATTTCCAAATCAGTATATTCAATTTCAAATATTGAATTCAAATTTCAATCAAATTATTTAAATTGCAAGTTTTACTAAGTTATTTAAAATAACTTTTATTTTTGAAACTCAATTTCGAACGCTTTCAATTCCAATTCCAAAACTATTTTGGATTCAAGAATTCAATTTCTAAAATTGTTAAAAATCTATGACTTAGCCGATTTCCTCGTGCAATCCATATTTGTGTGTGTATGGTGTAGTCCAGGGGTTTTACACAATAGTGCAACGTCATAAAACATCACATCACATATTTAAGCATATCGATATTGATAAGTGACATAATCAATAACGCTTATCGTTCATTTACAGATTCACAGATAAATAATATAAATTTATCACAATTAAATAAATTACATTCATCACAGATCACACCGAAAAAATTCATAGCACAAAGCATATCAGAAATATCAAACAGTTCGACAATCAATAGAATTCAAACATCCATAAGTAAAATTAATTATCTGATTAATTTAAATCAGATACATCATCAACCATGGTTAATTAACATTAATTAATTTCAAATCATTTGATTAGTTGTCATTTACTCAATTATTAATTAAATTAATCAACCTTTAATTATTAAATAATTAAGCTTTAATTATTCAATTATCCTTTAATTAATTTCCCTTAATTAATTCATTAATAAATTAATCAATCCTTAATTAATTATGATTTAATTAATTATTCTTAATTATTACAATAAGTGATTATCCCAAATCACTTAATCAACTTTATTGTAATTAATTAAGAGTAATTAATTAATTAATTAACTAAAGTTGATTAAGTGATTAGGGATAATCACTTATTATAATTAATTAAGAATAATTAATTAAATGGTAATTAATTAAGGGTTGTATAATTTATTAATGAATTAATTAAGGAAAATTAATTAAAGGGTAATTGAATAATTAAAGGTTGATTAATTTAATTAATAAATGAGTAAAGGACAACTAATCAAATGATTTGAAATTAATTAATGTTAATTAACCATGATTGATGACGTATCTGATTTAAATTAATCGGATAATTAATTTTAATCATGGATGTTTTAATTCTATTGATTATCGAATTGTTTGATATTTCTGATATGCTTTGTGCTATGAATTGTTTCGGTGTGATCTGTGATGAATGTAATTTATTCATCTGTGATAAATTTATATTATTTATCTATAGATCTGTGAATAAACGATAAGCATTATAGATTATACCGCTTATCAATATCGATAATCTTAAATATGTGATGTGATGTTTTATGATGTTGCACTATTATGTAAAACCCCTGGACTACACCATACACACACAAATATGGATTGCACGAGGAAATCGGCTAAGTCACAGATTTTTAACAATTTTAAAAATTGAATTCTTGAATCCAAAATAGTTTTTGAATTGGAATTGAAAGCTTTCGAAAATGAGTTTCAAAAATAAAAGTTATTTTAAATAACTTAATAAAACTCGCAATTTAAATAATTTGATTGAAATTTGAATTCAATATTTGAAATTGAATTCAATGATTTGGAAATTATGGTCTAAAAAAGATTATACAAGTTATAAAGGTATTTATATGGGTTTTTAACCATTTTAAAAGTATGCTTTTGGAAATTTAAATCCAAGTTTTATACTTGAATGGCTTTAACTTATGTAAATTGTAATCAGTTTTTCCCAAAACGAAAACTATTTGTTTCAAATAATAATAGCTTTCATAAAAAGAAAGGATTTCCAATTTGTGTCGAAAGATTTCAAGTTTGAAATGAAATTGTAAATAGTTTGAAAAAAAACTATGAATTAACCTTTGTGAAGATGATTAAACCTTGTTTTCAAATCGAAGAAAGTTTTAAATGGTATATCTTTCATATAAAAGATTTGAATTGGAAATGGTTTGAAAGTTATGAATTAAATCTTTAATTTAAGATTGGATAAGTTAATCCAATTTGAAATGAATTTTTTTTAAAAAGCCGTAAATAAATCTTTGTGGAAGATTGGTAAACTTTGTGAAATAAATCTTTTTATTTGAAAAGATTTGAAATGATAATTTGTTTAAACCATTTGAAAGAAAAGTTTTGGATAATAAGTTGTGACTTAATTGAAATCCCATTATTCATATGTTTTTAAATATTGCGCTTATTATTCGGTTTAGCCGGGAGATGACCTTTGTGTCATATAACCCATTCCGAATAATGATACGTCGATATGGATAGCTTTTGAAGACCGGTGGTGAAGACCGGGTATTTTCGAGAACGAAAGGATAACCCGTCGATTGTCTCTGCACTGAGTCGCGCCGGTATAGAGATTCCCTAAGTAATGGGAAGTCCGATCGGGATTGGAATACTCGGATTTGCAAGGGCTTCTTCGGAAGTGCCTTCGGTTCTGTTCGAACCCGAAACAGACTTGTATGGATGTGTATCTGACATTACACTTTGAGATGTAAAGCCGGTTTCTATCAAATACATTTCTGTTGGTGGCGGAGATTTATCCTCTTAGCTTAACAGCCTTCTTTGAGATGTACGAGCTCAGAGGTTATGTAGTTGATGGTTACTAGTGATACATTCCCAATTTGGTAATGTGGCATACGAAGTGCTGCTGATCATTTGTTGATCAAAGCATGGCTTTTGAAAAAGCGTAGCTTTGTGGAGGAGACCTCATCGAGCCTCACAACCCCGGTAATGGTCGAAACAGGAAAGATACGGCAAGGTTTCAGGGGTAGCTCCCTTAGGGTATGACCATTCCTTCTGGAAAAGAGTGGTATCATGGTATGGAGCCCAGATACTTACTCGTGTGGACACTGTAGTATATTTATTACTGTGTGATGTTGTTTGTGTAGAGGGCCCTCGGATAAAGGTCGCAAACAACGGGGGAGGGGGGGGATATCTTAGGTTTTACTCCCCAGGAAGGGGGTAACCGGCCTTTTGTTGGCAGAGAGCCGGGTAGGTTCTCGGGGCATTCCTTCAGAGGCATTCCCATATGGAAATAGGAAGTTCCTTAGCCTGACCATTTGTTAGAAATCCATTCAAACAATATGAGCCCTTTACGATTTCAATTGTATAACCTGCCACCTCAGGTGGTAGCTATAGCTGGCATAATATAATGGTACATATGCTGGTTAAGATTAATATTATACTTTCGAAATGTTTTCCACTATGCACTGGTATAATATCAAAGAGTTTTCTCGTATTAAGCATATTTGTCTAACATAAGGAGAAATCTCCTCCATGTGTGCGATTGCATTGTGTGTGTGCCGGGAGGCCTTATGGTAGTTTCATTTTCCAAATGCATTGCGGATTTCGATCTAAATTCTTTTGTTTGTTTTAAAGAAAAAAGTTGTTTTTGTTTGCTCATACCAATCCCATGACTGGCCTGAAGTTTATTGTTCCTTTCCTAAACTCTGGGTGCCTATAATTTTCCATACGGGCAGTCTACGGTTGGGTTTTTCAGATAGTCGAATAGTAGGAATTGATTCGATAGCCTTCAAAGCCCTTTGGATTCGTGGATCGCATTTTCTACCTTTCAGCATTCATAACTGACCTTATTTATGTTTGTGAAACGTGATGGGGGTTCTCGCTTTTTGTTTGGTGGCGAGCAGGAGACTCTTACCACTACATGTCCTCTCTAAGAGGTTGGTTAGCCGTAAGGCGTGACAGTCGAAAGGCTGACCATAAAAGCAAGGGCAGGGTACCAGTGTATGCCACAGCGGGGCTGGGATGGTTGAAAAGCCTACCAGTCGAGATTGGCCGCTGTCGATGGTTGAAAAGCCTAGACCGTTACATACAATATCTTAAACAGGCACTTAACCATATAATATAAAACAATCAAACTCCATGAATAAATTTATTTTTATTACACAAATTTATACATAGCTTTAATTTAAGAATTTAACTATATATATAAAAATAATATTTATATAATATCAAAATTTATTAATATTTCTCTCCAAAACCATAGAAATCATTTCAAAATATTTTTATATATAGACAGATGGTGTCTGCATATAATTTTCTATCCTATGTCAAGTGATACAGATATTTATCATTTCAATCCATAATTTAAAATAAAAATACGGTTATATATCATTTCAAACTGCAATCCTGAGTTAATAACGATAAAGCAATAAAGAACTTGCAGATTATGATGATATAAATAAACATCCATTCACCCATCATAAAATCATACATCCATCACAATCATCATCCAAAACAATCAATCAACTATCAATATATAACCGATAATATTTAACAGGTAATTAACTGGCAGTTATATTCAATAATAAAATAAATAATGATTTAATTTAAATAAATGCCATTAACTGGGATGATGATTAAAATATACTAAACAGTCATAAATAAATCCATAATCAGAACAAAAATTAAATTTAACAAACATAAGAAATTCTAGAAGTTGTGAGTGGGTTAAAACACGCACCTTTTGAATTTAAATTTAATTTAAATTCAATTCAAACCCAAAATTTGCACAGCCTTAGAATTTGTCCAAACTAGCATCAAGATGTCCGGAATTCCAATACGAACCTAGCGGAGAAACCTGTGCGCAAAACGGATCTCGTATGTGAAATTTATTCACATTAGAACGTTAAAAATTTTCAATTTAAAATTAAATAAAAGAAAAAGAAAAAAAACAAACCTCACCTTTTCGGACACGTCACCACGTCCTCACCCAGTTCTCATGCACGCAAACATGTGCTCCCTCTCCCAAACCCTACTGAGACTTCGCGTTCGAAATAATGAATGAGCCGCCACCTGCTTCGGCTAAAACTGTGCCGCCATCGCTGCCGATCTCCACGATCTGAACACCTCCCCGCGGCCTCCAGCCAAAGGCTCACCCACGGCCCGAGTTTCATCACCTTCGGTCGAGATTTGAGCTGCCACCGTGCTTTTTCGTGACCTAATCGAATTTTTAAGGCTAATCTAGCCGTTAATTCAACAAGCTACCTATGCCGATGCACTCCGCTCGAGAGTCTCTTCGACCCAGTATCCTTGATTCGTCGATCAGGCCAAGATGACTTCGACGCGATGGATGGCCGAAAATAGATCATCGCTTTCTGGGCAGGCCGAGCTTCAAATCAGAAAACGAATTATAGATCTGGGTTACGCTCTTTGAGAGCTTCCATATATAATTTTTTTCAAATTTTTCTGAGGAGTTTGAAAATTTTTCTTTGGACTTGAATTTGATTTGTGTTTGAATCTAGAATTCGTTTGTCTGCCATTGAGAACGAGAGATAGTTGAAATGTATGTTCATACAAATGAGAAATAGAAGTAGGCTAGGGTTTATAACCGAGTATTTATAGGCAATGTTGAATTAGAAAGAGGGATCGGATTGATAAACACGTTGAACAACATATGGCCCGAAAAGCCCGTTTCGACTCCGGAACGAAATTGGGTCAACCCATATATCAAAATAGATGTTTTAAAGTATTTAAAACGCGATGGAATAGGTTTCACGTCCAAATTCTATCGAATGAAGAAGTTATGCTAAAATCAATATTTTTCAAATTGATTTCAATTAAATCATTTTCAAGGCGTTTCGCGTTCGTACGATCAAACGACAGATCCGATCACTACGAAACTTGAAATCCTACAATAATTCACCGCTACGGATCTGATGAAACTAGTTTCGTCGAAATCCGAGTCAGTGGCCAAAATGGCTATTTTTATATTAAATAAATAAATTAAAAAAATATATTAATTAAATCACTTTTCAATTTCAACTCTATAATTAACAAATTTCATCAAATTTAACTTTCTTAATCATTTACACTAATTTAACCAAATTCAAATGTCAATTTAGAGTTGATTAATTTATCAATTTCAGCTTTAAATTTTTAATTTCATTATATTCAGAAATTAAAATTAAAATTCTCAATAATCCCATTGAATTTACTTTTCATTCTTATTATTCAATTCATTATTATCCAACGGATGAAATTAACATTTTTTTATGGTTTATTACATTATTATTCTCAAATTTCATCTTAATCTCCATTAATGCAATAAATTAAATTTCATTTATAATACATTCACTTATTAAAATTTAAGTTCCAATTAATTATAATAAATTCCAAATAACTTTGATTTGATTGGTTTCAATCTTTATACTAAGTCCATTATTACTCTATACCTAGTTCCTATTGTTTACCCTTCATTTACTTAACATTTAAATGAACTTGATTTCCAATAAATTCATTGACCAATAAATTAGGTAATTTATAATAATTGTTATACTATGAATGGAATTAACGTTAATTTCAAATATCATCTCAATTTACATTAAGATAATATTTAGTTACCTTTAAATGAAATTTATTTCCCATTGCACTAATATATGCCTATTTACATCTTAATTTGAATAAATATTACATTTCGAAATGTGTACTTCTACCAAGTGTACACATTAATTAAGGGTTAAAGCCAATTAATGAATTTTCCTTAATTCCATTCTTATACCAATTTATTACTTATACATACATTAGTTTCTATGTAATTTATACATTCACACTTCCGTTGTTTTATTAATTACCACTAAGGTAACGTTTATTATTAGCAACAAACATTATAATTACTTATCTACATTGATTGTATAAATTTCAGTTTATTACATATTACTTTATTGGTTAATATAACTTTGAATTCATTCAATCACCACTAATTAAGTCAATTACTGCAATTGCTTTCATATTAAATTTTTATGAACTAAACAAATAGGTAACTTATACAACTGTAACCATTAGAAATTTAATTAACTTTATATTTATTACTTTCAAACAAATAATATGATTACTTACAGAACATTGACTTTTATTCAATTTCCATTTATTGAAATTCAAATTCATTAATTAATTGAATGCTTACATTCATTTCCATATATCCAATTTGTAGCTAAGTATAACATCTACAATATTTCCATTAATTTGAATTAAATTCCCATCTTTATATTATGCCTATTATTACGCTATAAACTGGTTACTATTGTTTGGCTTTGGTTTATAAAACAAACATACCACAACCTCTTTGGCTATCAACCTTTCGACTGAGAATCCTTCTACTCTGTCCAGTTCATTACATACCAAGTAACTTGATACCCTATGCATTGGTTTGACCTTGTTGAAAACTGTAACCCTTCTACTTAGTCGAAAGATCTGGGTCAGAAGGTTAACTACCATAAAAGACCGTAATATGCTAAAAGTATGATTTCTTTGTTTTTAACTTAAAAAGATAACATTTTAACTAACCTGCCTTTGTTTGCCAAATTCTCATTGGTTAACATTTTCTTTTAAGAAAAATGGTGTCATTAATTTTCAGAAATAAATAATAATTTTATTTTATAAACTGCCCCTTCTCCTTAATTAAATATATAAAATATTTAAGTCTCATATCTTAAATAATTTTATATATTCATCAAAACACTTAAAAAATCCAAAAAATCTATTTTTATATGTTTTCCAACATATAAAAATTTCAAACCCAAATAATCTTTATTTTAGCCGTAATTAATTTATAACCCAATAAATCATTTTCTTCATTAGAAAACTGATATGAAATCCATATAAACTCAGAAAATTATGAAAATTGAAACCCATCTCTAAAATCATGTTTTCTGTAACATAAATTTTTTCCATTACATTTAAAAATCATTTCATCTTGGTTTTAACCTAAACCGTATATATCTACCTTTCAAACAACCTTGTTTAACCCATATATAAATCATGAACAAGCATATCATTATTCAGTATATCACAAAACAGATTTATCCTTAAATTGGAAATCATATGATGTTAAAATCAAAATAGAGATGTAGAAATTATTATTCACCTTAGATTGGATAAGGAAATTGAAATATGATTGAGATTGATTCCTTCTATCTCGAATCCTAAGCTTTAAGTTGATTTTCTCTTCTCTTCTTCCTAATGGCCGGCCTTGCTTGCTTCTTACATTTAAATTTTTGTTTGAGATAAAAATGAGCATGTAGGACTAAGAAATATAGTATAAGGGTAGGAAATGTAGGTGGCTATTTACCCTGATGCCCTTATGTTTGATTTCCTAACCATTTATATAAGTTCATTATAAGTATAACATCTACAATATTTCCATTAATTTGAATTAAATTCCCATCTTTATATTATGCCTATTATTACGCTATAAACTAGTTACTATTGTTTGCCTTTCATTCACTTGCCGTATTCTCATTCCCATTATTGTAACCTTTATTTATACAACACTTACATTTATTTACTTATTGTCAATTTAATTCCCCAGTGCAACAATTTACACTATTTCATTTTATTTATTTTTTTCCAATGCAATTGTCAAAAATTAGTTTTTTATAACAATTGCTACAATTCATTCTAAAACATTTACTACATTATAAGTCATAAAAAATTTATTTCTTTCTAAAATTTAATTACAAAATTATTATAATTCAAAAAATTTAATTATCGAAATTTACGGGTCGTTACACTCTCCCCCACTCAAAACTTTTCGTCCCCGAAAAGGAAAAAGAGGGAAAAGAAGAATTAAGAAGTCAATATATCTTATTTAAAATATTAAATTTATAAACAAATAAATTTACAAAATCAATTAATTTAAATAAAATATATCAATTTATAACCATTAAATCTTTTTATACTCAAATTAGTGAAGTTTGGAAACATTTACTAAAATATTCTAAGTCCAAAATTTTCAGAAAATTTCGGCAGAGTCTCCTTTATACGAAGAGGCTTGGGAGAAAATATAATATCAAAATATAACAATATATAACATATATTTTCCAAAATGATATATCCCAACCCGGGAAAAATAATATAATAACGCTACAAATCGTAATCCGAAAACGTACCTATTTGTCGGGCAAACAACGCTTAAACTATGAAACCAAAAGCAGTACCAATTGCTTCCATAACATGTATTTCACGTATATAATCCAAAAAGGTTAACAATTATATAAATCAAATATTTAAAGTTGTTTCAAATAACAACAAACAATCAATATACCAACCATCACTTGCAACAAACAAACAACCATCCCATAAATCAACACAAATCAATTACCCATTCATATCAAACAATACAAATGGTTGTTCGGGTTCAAAACTATAAATTATACGGAATGAAAAATAAACTACTAAGTGTACCCTTTTACTCAACAGTCTTAGGCGAAACTAAATAGATTATTCATACATCTAAACAAATTTATAGTATCCTTGCCCAAACAACCATAGACCAAACAAACAACAATCTCAAACAATAGATTAAGTTTATTCTTATTACATTTGTCGTTTGATTTCTTTTTTTTCATTCATATAATGGTTTGTCTTTCTAATTTACATTTATTTCTTACAATTTTATTTAGAAATAACTTCAACTTTTTTTACTTAAGTTTAAAATTTCTTACCTACAATACCTGCCTTCTATTATATTCAATTAGTATTATTTCAATTGTACTTAAGTTTATAACAACTACAACACCAAATTCTTATTTATTAAAGAATTTCATTAATTACTTTCATTATCTCAAGTTTATTACTTGTATAATATCTATTGTGTTTCTTATTAACATTTCAACTTTTTACATCTTTTGGTAAGTTATATATATGTCTTTAAGAATGTAATTTAAATCATACAAGTTTATCTTATTTCTTTTAATTAACTAAATGTTCAATAATTACTTTTCATTTATAAGAATACAATTTCAACCATCTTTTAATCTCATTTATAACTTAGCATTAAATTTCTTATTTTAATTAGAGGTTCCAATTATTTATTAGTTACATTCAATTCCACTACAATAATTGCAACTACTAATTAACGGAAACTTAAGAACTAGATATCGGGTTAATTTCAAATCATTTAAAATAATAGATAAGTGTATATACTTACAACTTATATATCTAATTATATTTAAAACAATTTAAAATTTATCTTTGTTTATCAAAATAAGTCCGTAATAAAACTACTACAGTGGCCTTCCCACTTCGAAACTCGAAATCGAACGTCGACGATGCGTGCACTCATCACCGAAATTATTTTCCAGCGACAGAGAGGGGAGTACATAACTTATTTCTTTTCAAAGTTTCTTTAAAACAATTCTTTCAAATTATATTGAAATATTTGTATTAGAAAATACTTCTAAAATATTATTATTATATTCTCATAACCATTTGAAAGAAATTTTCAAAATCCCAGGACTTAAGTTCTAAAATTTCCAGTTTTCATTTATTTAATTTTAATCTTATTTCAGCTATTATTTATAAATTTCATTCCCTAACAACCAATATATACCTTATTTATAAAAATTTATTTTATATATAGAAAATATAATGGGCAAAATTATTTCATTCACCTATATTCAAAACAAATATTTTGTCGGTCTGTCCTATTAAGTGTTTAAAAATCCCTATTGATGTCATAGCGTCCCATGCATCAACCAGAATTTATAAATACAAAACGGAACAAATTAACACAATATTAAAACCTTTTTTATAACACTAACAAATACGCTCTCTCATATATACACTCAGCGACTCATCATAGGGTATTACTACCCTATTAAAAAGAGTCAGACCCCACAAAGCTAAGGTTTATCGCTAAACCAAAGCTCTCATACCGGATGTAACGTCCCTCCTTTCCACACGCTTTAAATCGACGATAAACCACACACGTCAGACTTAAACCATACAGAAGGGCGGATTATTATAGGGTAAATAAGAAAAAGTAGAGAAAGGAAAAACAAAATAGAATCTTACAGCGGAACGATAAAATATAATACTCAAATATACAGTTATGAAGCTGTTTTTACAAAATATTTGATTATACTTATACAATACATATCAGAGTTGCACATACCAGAGAATAATAGATAACAATGCAGCGGAATAAAATGGTGTGGTGGAATAATATAATAGATAGTAATAAATCTTCGTCTTCGTCCTCCAGAATACGGTCTTCCAAATCCTGAAATGCTCAGGCTGACCCGAGCAAATTGAAAAGAAAAAACACTCGAGTCAGAACTAAAAGATCTTATGTAAGTTAAATCAACAGGAATAAATATGAGTGGAACGGCTTCAGAGATGTTTACGGGATTTGACATCTCCTATCCAGTGTCTAACATGAGTGCAGTAACTTAAGAGATGCTCGGGATTCACATCTCCTAAGGACCCGTTAAACTATTTACTATGTAGTAATATTTCGCTATTATAATAATGTCTATGGTAAAATAAACTTACTTTGAAATAGCATTAAGGCTTTACATTTTCCACCTTAACACATAAATAGTGCCAGTAGTCTATACAGTACCTGCATATCTCCTGATCGGGAGACTACGAAAAGATACTCCACAGGTGTGACATAAATCCAACTCGTACAAGGCCCGATAGGGCAGGTGACACGGCACAATTAGGCAATGCCAGGGTAGATATACCAAATTGCTATCCGGGATGGTGGTAATGCATGGCCGCAGCTACCGCCCATCTCGAGCCACACACCTGAATAAAAAAATTAAAAGTGGCCACCGAATCAATCCAAAAGTCAAAGTATAATATCGAAGGGATATGTCCGATCAAAGGTGCTACCTCATTGGCTCGAGAATCGCTCATGTTTTAGCCACCTTATGCCAACACACGGGAGTCGGGTCCACGTATTTACCTCAAAGGAAACGTCGCCACCATCCTACTTCATTCTGGAATCTCCACCGCGTACACGGTTATCAAAGTGGTTTTCGGAGTTGGCAGAGAGTATGACAACTTCCGATCCCGATCTCTTCAACAACCAAACGTCATTATAACACCGCAGTCTTTTCAAAATAGTTTATACTTTTAAAACCATAATATCATATCCATTTCAAAACCATATAAATAGGATATCATTTCCATTTAAAAGAACAAATCAATATGATATCATTTTATTTCAAAATATATCTTTTTCCAAAATCATCGTACTTTCAAATCTATATACCTTGAACCCCATAGCTTTGAAATATAACTTCGAATACTTAAATGGGTTAAATTATTAAATTGCTTTATATATTAAAATAGCTTTTTGAATTTCACAAATAAATTCCAAATACCGATTTGAACCTCCAATTAAACCATTTCAATTTCCATATAATTCAAAGTTTTAAATATTCCACCATTTCAAAACTATTTTTTGATAATTCCATGTATATCAAATTTAATTACTATTATTTAGATTTGAAATGTCTACTTAATAAATCCAATATAATTTAAGTAAAACTTTTAACTTCAACGACTGGATATCCTTTCAATTTATTTAACTTGATATATTCATTTAAATCCCTCTAAGCCAAACCAAGTTATAAGAATCCCACCCTATAAATCTCAATTTTATTTAAATTTCAAATCAAATTTATTCGAGTAAAATTATTAACCAATTTCATATTTTTCTTCCAACTTAAATTTTATTTAAGTCATTAAAACTCTATATATATACAATATCTTTAACAGGCACACCCATATAATATAAAACAATCAAACTCCATGAATAAACTTATTTTTATTACACAAATTTATGCATAGCTTAAATTCAAGAATTTAACTATATATATAAAAGTAATATTTATATAATATCAAATTTTATTATTTATTAAATCGTATATTTCTCTCCAAAGCCATAGAAATCATTTCAAAATATTTATATATATAGACCGACGGTGTCTGCATATAATTTTCTATCCTATGGTCAAGTGATACAGATATTTATCATTTCAATCCGTAATTTAAAATAAAAAAAGGTTATATATCATTTCAAACCGTAATCCCGAATTAATAATGATAAAGCAATAAAGAACTTGCAGATTATGATGATATAAATAAACATCCATTCACCCATTATAAAATCATACATCCATCACAATCATCATCCAAAACAATCAATCAACTATCAATATATAACTGATAATATTTAACAGGTAATTAACTTGCAGTTATATTCAATATAAAATAAATAATGATTTAATTCAAATAAATGCCATTAACTGAGACGATGATTAAAGTACACTAAACAGTCATAAATAAATGCATAATCACAACAAAAATTAAATTTAACAAACATAAGAAATTATAGAAGTTGTGAGTGGGTTAAAACACCCACCTTTTAAATTTAAATTGAATTTAAATTCAATTCAAACCCAAAATTTGCACAGCCTCAGAATTTGTCCAAACCAGCGCCAAAATGTTCGGAATTCTAATGCGAACGTAGTAGAGAAACCCGCGCGTAAAACGGATCTCGCATGTGAAATTTATTCACGTTAGAACGTTAAAAAATTTCAATTTAAAATTAAATAGCAGAAAAAGAAAAAAAAACAACCCTCACCTTTTGGGACACGTCACCATGTCCTCACCCAGTTCTCACGCACGCAAACACGTGCTCCCTCTCCCAAACCGTACTAAGACTTCGCATTCGAATAATGAACGAGCCGCCACCTGCTTCGGCCAAAACTGCACCGCCATCGCTGCCTATCTCCACGATCTGAACACCTCCCCGCGACCTCTAGCCAATGGCTCACCCACGGCTCGAGTTTCGTCACCTCCGGTCGAGATTTGAGCCGCCTCCGCCGCCCTTTTTCATGATCTAATCGAATTTTTGAGACTAATCTAGCCGTTGATTCAACTAGCTACCTATACCGATGCACTCCACTCGAGAGTCTCTTTGACTCAGTATCCTTGATTCGTCGATCAGGCCAAGATGACTTCGACGCAATGGATGGCCGAAAATAGATCATCACTTTCTGCGAAAATCGAGCTTCAAATCGAAAAACGAATTATAGATCCGGGTTACGCTCTTCGAGAGCTATGATATATAATTTTTTCAAATTTTTCTGAGGAGTTTGAAATTTTTGCTTTGGATTTGAATTTGATTTGTGTTTGGATTTAGAATTCGTTTGTCTGCCATTGAGGAGGAGAGATAGTTGAAATGTATGTTCGTACAAATGAGAAATAGAAGTAGGCTAGGGTTTATTAACCGGGTATTTATAGGAAAGGTTGAATTAGAATAGATGGATTGGATTGATAAACGCGCTGAACAATATATGGCCCGAAAAGCCCGTTTCGACACCGGAACGAAATTGGGTCAACCCATATATTAAAATAGATGTTTTAAAATATTTAAAACGCGATGGAACAGGTTTCACGTCCAAATTCCATCGTATGAAGAAGTTATGCTAAAATCAATATTTTTCAAATTGATTTCGATTGATTTCAATTAAATCGATTTCAACGCGTTTCGCGTTCGTACGATCAAACGACAGGTCCGATCGCTACAAAACTTGAAATCCTATAATAATTCACCATTACGGATTCAATGAAACTGGTTTCGTCGAAATCCGAGTCAGTGGCCAAAATGGCTATTTTTATATTAATTAAATAGATTAAAAAAATAAATTAATTAAGTCACTTTTCAATTTCAACTCTATAATTAACAAATTTCATCAAATTTAACTTTCTTAATCGTTTACACTAATTTAACCAAATTCAAATGTCAATTTAGAGTTGATTAATTTATCAATTTCAGCGTTAAATTTTCAATTTCATTATATTGACAAATTAAAATTAAATTCTCAATAATCCCATTGAATTAAATTTTCATTCTTATTATTCTATTCATTATTATCCAACGGATGAAATTAACATTTGTTTATGGTTTATTACATTATTATTCTCAAATTTCATCTTAATCTCCATTAACGCAATAAATTAAATTTCATTTATAATACATTCATTTATTAAAATTTGAGTTCCAATTAATTATAATAAATTCCAAATAACTTTGATTTGATTAGTTTCAATCTTTATACTAAGTCCATTATTACTCTATACCTAGTTCTCATTGTTTACCCTTCATTTACTTAACATTTAGATGAACCTGATTTCCAATAAATTAATTGACCAATAAATTAGGTAATTTATAATAATTGTTATACTATGAATGGAATTAACGTTAATTTCAAATATCATCTCAATTTACATTAAGATAATATTTAATTACCTTTAAATGAAATTTATTTCCCATGCACTAATATATGCCTATTTACATCTTAATTTGAATAAATATTACATTTCTAAATGTGTACTTCTATCAAATGTACACATTAATCAAGGGTTAAAGCCAATTAATGAATTTACCTTAATTCCATTCTTATACCAATTTATTACTTATACATACATTAGTTTCTATGTAATTTATACATTCACACTTCCGTTGTTTTATTAATTATCATTAAGGTAACGTATATTATTAGCAACAAACATTATAATTACTTATCTACATTGATTGTATAAATTTCAATTTATTACGTGTTACTTCATTGGTTAATATAACTTTGAATTCATTCAATCACCACTAATTAAGTCAATCACTGCAATTGCTTTCAAAGTAAATTTTTATGAACTAAACAAATAGGTAACTTATACAATTGTAACCATTAGAAATTTAATTAACTTTATATTTATTACTTTCAAACAAATAATATGATTACTTACAGAACATTGACTTTTATTCAATTACCATTTATTGAAATTCAAATTCATTAATTAATTGAATGCTTACATTTATTTCCATATATCCAATTTATAGCTAAGTGTAACATGTACAATATTTCCATTAATTTGAATTAATTTCCCATCTTTATATTATGCCTATTATTACGCTATAAATTGGTTACTATTGTTTGCCTTTCATTTACTTGCCATATTCTCATTCCTATTATTGTAACCTTTATTTATACAACACTTATATTAATTTGCTTATTGTCAATTTAATTCCCAAGTGCAACAATTTACACTATTTCATTTTATTTATTTTTTTCCAATTCAATTGTCAAAAATTAGTTTTTTTATAACCATTGCTACAATTCATTCTAAACATTTACTTTATTATAAATCATAAAAAAATTATTTCTTTCTAAAATTTATTTACAAAATTCTTATAATTCAACAAATTTACTTATCGAAATTTATGGGTCATTACATGATTAATCATACTTTATTCAATGAAGTTCAACTACTTCTTATCGATACATCATTATGTATCATAAGAAGGAGTGACCTTTGAGGTTGAATCTTTATTCATTTAGGTACATTCGAAACTCTTTCCAATATACTCACATATTCTATTAAATCAAATCATTTTATTTTTTAATGCACACTATTTTATTTACTTCCTTTTTATACTCTATGAGCTTATTGTAGACATACTACATGGATGTCAAATACACATGTCCATGACGGCAATAATTCATCGGCAAATATAAAAAAGTATATGGAATCATTTTAGTATTAATAGACCTAAGATTGCATACATCAATATATATCAATTCGAAGAGTTCATCAAATCTTATGACACTCCTACGGAATGAGTGTGTTGCCATTAATTATCTCGGACACAATTCTCTAGTTCCTTATGATTCATAATCATATAATCAAATAATTATTTCTTAGAACTACGGCTTAATCTATAATTCCAAAATAATTATACGTAAATTTAGATACTTATGTATTCCCCAATACATCACAAATACCACTATTATAGTTTAATTTATAATGAATCTTCATAATATTAATATTAAAATATGACTATATCTATTTTACCTTCAACATTGAAAAATTATTATTATTTCATAAATAACATTTGGAACGTTTCATGAAAATAATTTTCGTTGTTTGATACGTTTAATAAGTGCAATATGGCATGCTCCTACTATTTTTGCCATTATTATAATAGCATATGAAATAGAAAGCTTTATTCTACCACTTAATATAGGCTATTTATTTTATTCACTGTAATCGGTTTACACTCAGATCAAGTATCTTAAATTCAAACAAACAAATCTAATAGAAAATAATTTTCTGTTTAAAGTACATTTTGGAATAGAAATCTGATTTCCTAATCCAATGTTAAGTATTAAGTGTTATTTCACAATTCTCGTTTTAGGCGTTTATTTATGAAACAGAAGGGACCTTTTTCTTTCTTCATCCCAGCCATGCCTTACGTGACATCCATTCTGATACATTAGATTTTCTTTCTAAATGGTTGAACCATTAGAGGAAATCTTTACTAAATATCACAACAAACTCTTTACAAAAGCGCATTTGGTCATCCTTAACTTTTAAGAATATCAAATAAATTACACTTTACATAAACTGATCAAGCTGACATTTCGGTAATCGAGTTCTTAGATCTATCTTATAGCATTTGGTCTAGTGTTACATTTAACACAATAAGATTATTACTGCAATTAATCATATTAAATACACAATCTCACACTATGGTTACTTGGTTAGTTCAATGAACTAATTTCATCACGATTTCATACATTAAGAATTGTGATCGTTCACCGTATAACATTTATATGTGATCGCATATGGATCAAACATCCATATTCTTGTATTTCTTTTAGAGTTCGAAACTTATTGAAGATAACACTACGTCTTGGGTAAGTAAACTCGTAAACGACTAAGTTACAATATTTAGTGTTTGGATAATTATGTGCTTGCATGGATCAACATGCAAAATTTATCGGTATGTTTATTTTATATTTCTTTGTTAATATTAAACTCAGTTCCTTTGTATATTAGCATTTTATTGATTATATTTAATGCAAAAACTTATCAAATTAGATTATTTTAATTATACATAGCAAATGTTCTTATAATATTAGAAAGATTAAATGTTGCTATTTCATTTTTCTAATAAGACTCCTATTAGTCTTTTATGCTTTTCCAAACCCCAATATGAAACATAAAAGTCTTTTGACTTCACCAATAGGTGTTAGGACTCGTCTGTCTTGGGATCTAACACTGAGTTTTCTCAACAAGCCATAGGCTCATAAATGATAGATAACTCCTTATAGTTTGTATCAACCCATGGTTCCTTGCCCTAATCTCATTTCAACCTTGAGATTGCTAAACAAATTGAAATAAATTATTTAATTTTACATACCATTTCATGACAGCCTAAGTATGGTACTTGAGCTTGCTCAACATAGTTATCTTGCCTCGTTTAGGTAATATATTAATAATACTACACACTACATCTCTAGCTTTAGTTTGCTTAACAACCAAAGAGTATGTAAGTAATTTATTAATATATAAATGGTAAAGGATAGCACTTATGTTAAAGGTTCATAATCTTTAACATATTTAATTGAGTGATATCAACTTGTGGAATAATGTATGTCTTATGAAATACCCTCGTGATTCAAGCACCGGACACATCAGAAATCATGGTATATGTATTATGTGCATGTATTTATTCTTTGAGTCTATTTTGGTTTCTTACCATTCCATCTTTAATTTACCCATTTGTATTATATAAGTTTCAATTATCATATAACTTTCATATTTTAATTAACTTATATAATAATCTTATATATCACATTATATTAGTTAATTTTTATTTGATTAATTTTAGTTAATTAACTCTTTATTTAATTTTATATTGTTCAACCATAACATTTATATTGAAAATATATATACGCACACACTATAACCTTTATAGTTTACCACATATTCTTAATTAACATGTTAACCTTTAATTAATATATTTAATTAAAAATTTTAATTATATTATATTAATTGCAAAAATTTATTTGTATATACATACATGTATACATATGTTATCATAAACACTTTAAAATATATAGCATATATTAGTATATATATATATAATACATGTGTATAAGTATTAATTAATTAACATATATAATCAATTCATTTTATTAATCTTATTAATAAATTTTAAATTTCGAAATTATTATTTAAATATTTCCATACATTTTGAAAATATCATTATCTTTTCAAACATTATGAAAAACTTATTTTGTATTATAATATTTATAATAAACATGTTCTATTTTAAATTTAAAATTTAAAATATTTTATTTTGATTTTTCAATTTTTTTTGAAAATTATCCCATTTCCCAATTCAAATTATTTCTTTCTATTAGGGGTAACCTTTGGGCTCACTTCACCTTTTAGGCTTGGTCGGTAACCAGGTAAGATAGGGTACTTGATTACCCAATTGCAATTCTAAACATTACCTTTATAGACACTATACTAAGTGAGAAAGCTTAATTAGTTAGCCCTAACATGAATTTAGACCCAGTAGGCTATTGTGCTATGATACCATTGTTGGTCCAACCCTAATTCCTTTGGAGTGACACAGCGAGATACCTCACGAGCAAGTTTTACATGCAGTCTATCAACTAACACAACTATCACAGGATATGTACGGTTAATAGGTAATGCTTCATCGTATATCATAATGTGAGAACTGCCTATCATGGTAATTGTAGGGATCTAATCTAGGACATCTAATATACCAAGTGAATGCCTCAACCAACCTCGCTCTGATACCATTGTTGCAACTAGGCAAGCACGTAGCAGAAGAAATAAGTGAATTTCAAAAAAAATCCTATTTAGGATCTATTGGGCCTATGGAGTCTATGTAGATATTAGATCAATTCTAATAAAGTTTTAAATATAATCATATTTTAGTTAACTTTATTTAAAAAAATTGAATGTTTATATTTTAATCAATATGAGATGTTTATATAGAATGAAGTATATCAGATATACTATTATGTGTAAATGTGTATAAAATTACATGTTAAAATTAATTTAGAAAAGGAAACCTTTTGTTTCTCTCTCTTAATTTATACAGTTAATTAAGAGAAGATTTTGTCTAATTTAGAGAGAGAAATTGTTCATTTCTCTCTCTTTAATTGAATTGATTGACTTATTAAATAACATTATGACCAAATTTATACCAAACATAGATTGTTATATATGGAAATATACTCTGGTGTAAAATGTGTAAGTGAAGCACGGCAAAAAAGGGTAATAGTTAATACATACACATATAGATGTTGGGATTTGCATCTATAGTGTATATATTGCCCATTTATATACACAACGGTTGTCACAAAAATAATTTAAACTTATATCGGAATGTTTATGTACATATATATCAAAATTAACTTATGTATTAAATGAAATGAATAATTTAATGTTTGAATAGATTTGAAACAAAAAGGCCAAAATGAATGGGTAGCGGTATATTGAAGTGGCATTAAATGAAAGGTAAAAGGCATTTGAATGGCAATTAAGGAAATGTAAAGACAAAAATATTTTAGCCTTATTTTATTCTTTCCTTAACTTATTTTATAAACATTTTAAACTTGTATATGTGTGTGTTTGTGTATTTGTAACATAAAAGGTGGCCTAAACAATTTCATCATTATTTCAGATGCACAAACCATTTTAAAAAAATGTCATCGTTATTTTAGATGCACAAACCATATTAAATCATTTATAGACGATTTATGAGCTTGGTAACCATTTCGCTGGGCCTCCCGCCTTGATGATCATGATGTGCGTTGGGTTAAATCCATTTGTGTATTGATTTTCCAAAAGGCAGGTTAACATTAATTAAATTAGTTAATTAATATACTTCATTAAATTAAGTATACAATAGAAAGAAAACACCTTTTATTTCAAGCAAGATAGGTTACCAAGTTAGATATATATAACATATTACATAATTGCCCCTAGGGCGTATCCCTAACTTTATTAGTTTCAAATCCATAAACTTCCAAAACACTGCTAGTTTCTTGACTTCACAAAGGAATTTCTACTCGAACTGGTCCCATGTCAAGTGAGTTTTATCCACTTCTGCCACAAGCAGCTCGTATTAGCTTCATGTAGTTTAGATATGTGACAGCTATGATTTACTGACACTCGATAGCTTCATGTAACCTTAACACATGACATTGACAGGTGGTAGCTTTATTGACATGTGATTGCTTCATATAACTTAGGTATGTCATAGCTTATATTTTGATATGTGATAGTATGCATTTTGAAAGTGAGACAGCATAAGTGATTAAAGTTCAATAGCTCTACTTCTATCATGTGATAGCATGATTTTTTAAGGTGCAATAGCAAAAAGCTTTTAGAAATAAGTTGCTTATTTTTCTGACACTCAATAGCTTTTAACTCTATATTGGGATATGTTTTACTTAAACAAAAATATAGTTTTTGGTTAGCTATTTTGACAAAGTTTTTAAAAGGAAAGAAAAGATATTTTAGTCCATTTTAAAGAGTTTAGGAACGAAATTATTACTTAAGTACGTGTGATTTTTTTGTATGAAATGGTTATAATTTGAAAATATACTTATAATGCATGATTTTATTATATGTTCTATTTTGTATTTTGATTGGTCGATATTATGTATGTCAAATGTTGACATGCTCACTTATATGTTATATGTTATTACTTAATACAAGTGACCTTCGTTATTGGGAACTGATGAGCAATTAGGGTTGTTCCAGTAATAGGTATGGTCAGACTTAAATTTTTGAGTGAGTAGAATTAGATCTAAAAGATCAGGAAGGTTAAATTATGTTAGGACGCCCTGGACCGATAAAAAACATGACTCATTGATGTTTTAAAACCAGATTTAATGGTGGTGACTGGGATAAAGTCATGCCCTATACTCTAACTATTAATCCCCTAGTTGGTCATGGCTGCAATTCCATTACGTAGGGTTTTACCGATGGACGGGCTAAAATTTCGGAGTTATGTAATAAAGCGAACTCGCAGCAGTTGCACTCATTATCATTTTTCTTCCGTAACAAGAGTATCTTGGTACTCTTATGGGAAGAAAAGTTGTTATTATTTCCTCATGTTAAACAGAAGATTTTGGATTACTATTTTTTTTTTGCTTGAGTTAGCCCGACAGGTTTTTCATTGGCTTGTGAAAAATAATATAGGTTCATAATGACCATGGAAAAGCTATGCCGTTGAATGGACTATTTATTGTGATTGGGAAATTTTAGGAACGTGCAACCTTTTGTCCCTAGTGAATGATGAACTTTTCATGTTGACCCATTTATGCATGATATAAATATGATGTTATGATTGTGTACTAATATTTTGGTCGCAAAATCTGTTATGATTGATATATTATTTGATAAAATAGTTGTGAAGGGAAACCCATTTCATGCTTCAGTGGCATATTCTTACTTGTTATTATTTTGATTCGAGATGTTATAATACTATTCGCACCATACTTTTTGTTTGACCAGAAGTTTTTGATTTCCTCCTAAGCTCTTAAGCACTTAATTGAAATTGGGTAGGCTAAGAGTAGGGCTTTCATGTTAGATGAATAAGCTTCTGGAGAAGTGCAGGAGGTAAGCTACTATTATGGTTTATTTTCGCTATGTAGTTTTAACTGCTTTTATTGTTGTTAATTACATGTAATAATGAGGTTTATAACCGTCTAGGTAGTTAGACTTTGATCATCCAAGTGGGATCTTCATATGTCGCTCTTCGAGTATATAATTGTATTTATTTTATCAAAATGATGGAATCATGGGTTATGCAATGAAATGTAATCCAATGTAATGACTTTACAAATGAATGGATGAAGATGTTTCTTTGAATTCATAAATTCTTATGCTCTTGATGTTAATGATATTATAATTGATCTCATTTTGTCATTGGGAAATAATGCTAAAGATGATTGCACATCGACAATATCTATTTTCGAGCCTCAAAATAGGGAATACTACAACTTGATATCAAAGCATAGGTTTACATAAAATTTAAAAATATGTAGAAAACATAAACCGAATGAAATAGAAAGAATAAAATAGGGAATGGTATGGCGTTTTAATAATGCACTTGTTATTTGATATACATATACGTACACATACATACATATACATACATATACATATACATATACATATACATATACATACATATATATATATATATATAAATATGGGTTCATATATCTTTCTATACTTTCCTCTTTGTATTAAACCATTCTTTTATATTTTATGAAAACTCGTACAAATTGATGTAAAAGATGGAAGGCTTGACTTGGGATGTGAAAGAACCACAACTAATGAAAATGTCCAACCTAGTGCTAGAAATGTTAATCGAATTACAATTGCTAATACTAATGTGGATGTTGGAACTGCACCAATTATTGTAGTAACAATATATCAGTTCTTTGTGAACCTGATGTGAGCTGGAGCGACGGTTGGCTTGATCAAAGAAGGTCGTATATAAGAGCAGGGAATACTATTGAAGTGGATAACAGAACCACGGGCTCCCAAGGTAAGAAATGAAAGTTCTTTAATCAAAAGGGAGCTAAGATGGGTAGTATTTATAAGATTTGGGCCAAAAAGGTACTTTGCTAATGACTATCGCTCTTGCAATAACAGGAAGACTGATTATAAGAAAGGAGTGTAATACTATAATGTTAAAAAGATGGAGCATTTGAAATAGGAATGATAGAATTGGTCAAAGCTCAAAAAGGGAAGATTGACGCTTAGGATTCCATAACTATTGGATCGACTATTAAAGGGAAAGGAAAGACTATAATGTGAGGTATACTTTCAATACATGCATACCTGTTAAAGTATTGTTTAATACTGGGGCATCACAATATTTTATGGCTAAATGTTTGGTAGATAAGTTAAATCTAGAACCAACATAACTTATTACTTCATTGAGGGTTACAAATCTAATAGGTGGCTATGTAACTATTGGATATTTTGTCTGCAATTTTCATGTATTTGATTTTGTGGGCTTTGGGATAATTTTGGGTATGGAATTTTTAAGTTGATATAATGTTAGGATATTTTTCCGAGACCAAGTAATATTCTTAAGACAGCCTGAGTGCCACAATCATATTACATACTCATTATAAGAATTGTGTTTTGATTTATGTGCTATGTTGGGTGGTATGGAAGGCAAGGAGAGAAATAAATCGGTTTTTGAAGAAATAGAATATGCATACGTTTTTAAGCCGGTTATGGGATTACAATCGAAATGTTTTAAGCCAGTTATAGGATTGCCATCGAAACGTGCCATCAAATTTCAAATAGATAAAACCATAAGTATATCACCTAATAAAACGATACTTACTGAGATGAAGGAATTCAAGGTGAAGCTGGTGGATTTGGGAGAAAAGAACTTTATTAAAGAAAGCAGTTTATCTTAAGGAGCTATAACGGTATTCCTAAAGAAACCAGATGGGTCGTTGAGATTGTGTATTAGTTATAGAAAGCTGAATGGGAAAATGATAAAGAATCGATGTCCTTTGCGTAGAATAGATTATTTTTTCGATCAATTGAGTGGAGCCAAGGTGTTCTCATAATTGGACATAGTGATGGATTTCCACCAGTTAAGAATGGCCAAGGAAAGTATACCTTTGACAGTTTTTCAAACAAGATGTTATTTATATGAACGGTTAGTCATGCCCATTTGACTGATCAACATGCATGCTTTTTTTGCAGATTTAATGAACTGAATCTTCTAGGAGAATTTGGACAGATTCATGTTGGTATTTACATATGATTCTTTAATGTATTCTAAGAATGAAAGATATCATGATGTTTGCCTTAAAATAGCATTAGATACCACTAAGGCAGCATCAGCTGAAGGTGTAGCTTTCAAAATGCCATTTTTGGGAAAGATAATTCAAGTTTCTTGGATATGTAGTTTTGGAGAATGGATTATCCACGGATCCATCGGATATCGAAGATATTAATAGTCGGAAAAAAATCGCAACCATAACTTAGATTAGAAGTTTCTTAGCGTTGGCTAGTTACTATCAGTAATTTATTAAAGATTTCTCCCGTATAATCGCACCGATTACTAAACCAACAAGGAAGAATGTGAAGTTTATTTGGACCAATATATGTGAAGAAGCATTTCGGAAGCTAAAACATTTATTAACTAATATGCCTATCTTAGTTGTTTCATATAGGAATCAAGATTTGGTGGTGTATATCAATGCATGTGGAATTGGGTTAGGGCATGTATTGATGTAGAGAGGTAGAGTCTTTGCCTTTGTTTCTCGATGGCTGTGACTGGATGAGGTTTGATATCCTACTCATGATTTGAAGTTGGTGGTGGTGATCTTTGCATTGAATGTGTCAGGACGCTATCTTTTGGAAGAACGATTCGAACTGTTTATGGCTCATAAATTCCTAAAGTATTTATTCACTCAAAGGGAGTTGAATATGAGGCAATAAAGATGGCTGGAGCTTCAGTAATGGAATCCTAAAGAGAGGACTTAGCCTATATCTTCCCTCTTTCTCTTCCTGCTATCGATAGAGGGAAGAGGCAACCGCTTGAGACTAGCGGCAAGCTCAATGATCTCTCAGTCTTCGGCAGGTACCTTGGTTGGTGGGGGTGCAGTAGTCATGGTAGCGGAGTCGAAGATGTCGAAATTAAGCTAGTGAGCCATGTAAACAACAGAAAGCCATGTTTAAATCAAGTACAAAATAAATGTAGCAATCCGCCTTTTTGACCAAAAAATTCGACACTAATACATCAAAAATATTCACGTGTCAAACATCTAAGTGGCAGAAAGATAGATCATTGGGGTGAAAGAAAGAAAAGATGGAAAAGAACCTCACACGTGACGAGTAACATATAATATACAAAATAATCTTTATAAAGAAAAACTGAACTTTAATATACATACATTAATCAGAGTACAACACTAACATATCATTAGCCTGGACAGTTATAACAACATGTCCTTACAACTTGCAGACGAATACAGAACAACAACAATGCAACGGAAGTAAAGAAAAATATGGGAGTACGTCTTGGAGGATCCAGTCATCTTTTGAAAGCTTCAAAATGTCCAACCGAATCTAGAAAATATGCTCGGGCTGACCCAAACATTATAGGAAAACAACGCCTGGGTCAGTCTGGTAAAACCAACGTGAGAAACACAATCAAATGGATTACTATATGTTATAAAACCTTTTGAAATAAAGGTATCTCGTAAGACCACGCCGTACAAAAAAACGGATGGGTTTTTACCTTACGATAACTTGTAGCGACCCGCCTTTCTATCACCAGAAAGACGCATCATTACTTAAGAAATAAAGGGATAGAAGAAGAAAAGAAAGAGAAGAAAGAACAACAACACATCAGAATCTCACAGCGGAACGAATGAAATATAATATATAACATATATATAGTATCATATACATCAAAGTACATAATTATACATCTCAATTTAGACAGTTATAACATTTCTGTCTAATGTACAATACCAGAACATCCATACAGAATAACATCACAATAGAAACTCTATCTATATATCTACACGCTGAAGCTTCCTGCTCCAAAGCTCCTCCAGAATTCGTCAAGGATACCTGAATCACTTGACTACTCATACATAATATGAGTACCCAAGAGTTTAATAAAACAGAAAATAAACACTTGGGTTAGACATGGGTCTGGTGTAAGTAAATGGTTTAAAGTTACTTAACTTTAGAAAATCCTTTGAAAAGAAAGGGTATCACGTAAGACTTCCCACACATAAACATGGAAAAGTTTTTACCTTACGCTAACCAAAACATTTGATAGGAAATCTAGTGATATTATAATAGTGTCTAGGGTTTTCAAGTAAATAAGAAATTGCCAAAATTGTTACATTCATTAAATTCCAGCTACTAGCCACAAAAGTGGGTAATACAATCAAAACCGTAGGGGCACGTAGGAAGAATGGGTTTCCAACAATGGCAGGGCTACTAGGGTACCGCCCATCACGGTACATGGCCTAGATCACCGTACCGAGGAGCCACCCTAACTCCCCTGCAACACAAGGAGGGGGCCATTCCTTACTGAATAGTCCCGAACAAGACAACCCCACAGTTGGCTGCAGATCCAATGCCCACACAGCCGAAATAAAAAGGGACATCTAGACAGGGGTAAATCTCGTCCTACTTGGGCATGACCTACTTAACCTTGCCGCACCTCCCCTGTTTTAGCCATTCCCGGTTGATGAGGCTTGAGGCTGCGATTACCTTTATAGGACACATCTATCTTAGAATGCTCATCGTCCACCTGACGATGTTTTGAAAGCATTCAATCCATACAAGTCCGTTCCGGGTTCGAATGGAACCAAAGACACTATCTCATTACACTCATTTTGGAATCGCCATCAGGATTAACGACAATAGCCCTTGCACTCTGAATCTTCATCTTGAAACTGAAAGTACTATCTTCGTTAAACTCATTCTGGAATCACCCTCGGTGTTATAACGATACATAGTTCTTACACTTTGAGTCTTCACTTTACTTCACTTGGATTTTCGACCTAACGTTAATTTGGATTGATGTGGTTTTCGGATATAAAACCCGATCCCGGTCTCACCGAATCCAAAACGCCATTTTAATGTCCAAGTTATACTTAAGGGTTTAAACAGCAGATATTAAGAATATCACTTACATAAATGGATGATCCATAACACACAGATAGATAATTCACTATTATCAAATTCATCCTCACATATCACAAAGTAGCATATATATCACATCTCAGATATATATCACATTAATATCATTACATATCAACTAATGACATACAATATCATCCAATATCATTAACTCATCCAATGATATTTATCATCCAATCATTAATCATCCATAAACAAGTTTGGACCACTCTTAACTAATTTAATCAATTCTTAATTAAATTAATTCCTTACTTAGTCACTTTGATTATCATCAATCCAACTTATTATTCATTAATTAATTACCAATTGATTAATTAAACATCACTTAATTATCTACTTTAATTAATCCCTCTTGATTAATTATCTCTTAATTACTTTTAAGAAATTATTCCTTAATTACAATTTTAATTAATCATCTTGATTAATTACTTCTTAATTATACCAAGTAATTATCTCTTAATTACCCTTTAATTAATCATCCTTGATTATTATTATTTAATTACCCTAAGGAATTATCTCTTAATTATCTTTTCAATTAATCATACCTGATTAATCACCTTTTAATAAATCACACTTGATTAATTACTTTTAATTAATCACATTTGATTATTTACTTTTAATTACATTTAGTAATCAAAACTTAATTATACATTAATTATCCTTTAATTATTAATTAACAATTAATTATTTAATTGATAATCACTTCCATTAATCAAATCCTTTCTAATTACTTATTTTAACAAGTAATTAATCACTTTATTAATTGCTCTTAATTATTAATTAATTTTTCCTTGATTAATTAATTCAAACCTTTAATTAATTATATTAATTAATTCTTTAATTCAATTACTAAGTGATTAACCCTCAATCACTTCTACCCAATTAATTTCATAAAGTAATGAACCTTTAATTACTTTATTAAATAATTTCCTTTTACTTAATTACCTCCAGTAATTATTCCTTAATTACTTCACCAAGTAATTTCACTTAATCAATCTAAATCATAAGTGATTATCTTTAATTAATCACTAATTTAATTTCTTAATTAATTATTTAACTAATCATTTAAGTTTTATTAAATAATTTCCTTAACTTCTTATATTCAAAAAAAAATCCTTAATTAAGAAAATCATTATCTTAATTAAATTATTAATATTATTCAATAACTCTTTGATTATTAATAATAATTGAATTAACTTAATTATCTTCATACATTTGTTTATCTTTAAAATTTTAAATTACTTAAGATAATCTTTTTCTAATTGATTACTAAATCTTAATCATTAATATTTATTTAAAATATAACATTTTTAGAAGTCAATTATAATTAAAACAATTTAAACGTTCTAATTAAACTTTTAAATCTTTAAAGCTTTCCAAAGCTATTTAATAAAATTTAATACAAACCTTATTATTGAAAATCCACCTATTTTATTTTTAAGAACTTTATATTTCAATATATATAAACTTGTTTAAAACATAACTTTTGAAACAAATTAGTTTTATAAGTAAGAACTTGTTATACTTTGTTTTAAAACTTGAATCATTTACAAATCAATTTTCTTGTTAATTTTTTTTTAAAAACGATAGCTGTTAAATACTTAAAACTTAAACAACACAAAACCTTCTCAACACAGCAACATCGAGCAAAACATCCAATACTCGAATGAAAAATCGAGTAATCCACCTGATCTCCCTGATGCTAACACGAGACTCTTCCCCCACTACTCCTGCTTCGAGAAACAACACGACATTACCAAAGTAAACTTCGAGCTCTCATCTTCTTCTTCCAAACCCAATATTCCAGATGCACAATCGTGCACATCCACGGGCACAACCTCCCTGGCCAACAACGAACTATGCTCTGGCCTCCGATACGTCGCACTCGACCATGGCAACCCCTCGCGACACCCAGAGATCACAATTCGATCGAGCACCAAAAATTGACCCCAAACCCAAAACTGCCTGAACCATAACCATCAGAAATCAATCGTCGCCGAAGATCCACCACTCGAGACACCACGCCATCCTCTCCAAAGCTACGTCGCGACCTCTAGAACTCACGATACTGCATGCGATCGCCTCCGATTTCCCCTCGTCGCCGCGAAATCACAAAGAACCTCGACGACTAACACATGGTATTAAACCCTACTCCATCAATTATCGGCCATCTCGATCCACTATAAATTTCCAAAACATTTTTCTGATGATCATTGTCTTCTCCCTGACCTTCAGGCTCAACCTCGTTGCTCAGTTCGTCGTTGATCAATGGAATTCGACGAAAACAGTCGATCCATACAACTCAAGAAACCCGATAAATTATCCAACTAAAAAATGAAATAGTCACACTAAAATTCATGATTTCCTATTATTATTTCAATCATGCAATCAAAACTAAAAATTGAATTCATAAATTTTTTTGACCCAATTTGATTTTTACTGTAAATTTGAAAATTTCAATCCAATTTTTCACTTTAAATACCTGTAATTATTTTTAAAAGTGATGTTACATGATTTCAAACAACTTTTATTTACAAACAAAAAACTAATGATGATTCAATACTGAGATATTGAATTTTTTAAGAAATCAAGCCTGTAAAAAAACACAGCAGAATCTATATTATGTTCATACAGTCTTTCATCACTTACACACATACATGCACTCATTTAAATCCAAGAATTCAGGAAAACATATGATTTTCATACATATGAGGAAATCAAGGTTTTAAAACTGTTTTTAAAATCTTAGTTTACTCACCTCAAAGAACAGAGAGCAGATGTTTGTTTTCCTGGCTTTTGAATTTTATTAGCTCTTGAATTTCTTCTGCATGTTGAAATAAATCTAGCTGCTGTTGATTCTGAATTGCTTATTGAAGTTTTACATCTTGTTGCTTGATTGCATTTGAAAATCTTGCCTTGATGTTGTAATTTTCCTGCCTATCTTCTTTGATCTTAGATTCCAGATTTTCTTCTTCCTTCTTATTTTCAGATTTTACAGTATTTACTTCTTTCTTTTTTATCTTTGTTTTGTATTCATTCTGTTGAAATGAAGAAAAGGTTCAGCTGAAAGTAAAACTCTTCTTCTTATTTTACAATTTAATTTTAAATTAAATTATCAAGAAAATTGACATTGGTCTCTTATTGTTCTAATTAACTTACACCTAAGCATATATGTATTTACAAATGTCACTGACATGTATCAAAATGTTTACAAGTGTTTCTAATGCTTTATTAATGATTTACAAGCGTTACTTTCCTTATTTATAATTTATTTAAGTTATGAGTAAGTAATTATGTAATATTTATATGATTATAATGTGTTCTTATCTTTTTATAATTTAAGCTTTAGATTTTAGTAAATATAAAAGTGACTTCATGTAAACAATTATAAATTACTTATGCTTTTATCAAATTAAATGCATCATATGTTTATAAGCTTGAGAAATTATGTTAATTCTTAACATAAAAATTTTAAAACAAATTTATCTTATGTTAAAATTTTAAAAGGAAAGAATATTAAAAACAATTGAACTTTTTAAATTTAAATCTGATTTAAAACTCAAGTTTAAAATATATATACCTATATTAAATAAGAAAATATCCTTGTTATTAAAATTTAAATCTCAAATATCACTTTTAAAAGTATTAAGTCAAATTTAAAATTTCCAAATTACAAATTATATATATTAAAGTTTGAAAACTCTTTATTAAGTTCAAAACAATATTTTTTTCCATTTCTAACATATATACAAATATATACATTTCAAATGGAAAACATTTTTAATCATTATTTTTGATAATTACTATATTAATTTTTGAAACACAAATCCAAACCACAATATATATATATATATATATATATATTCATATATATTACAATTTGAATATATATCTTCTATTACATTAAAGACTTCCTATATATAATATATATCTATATATATACATTATAAATAGAAGATATTTTGATTAGCCTTTGAAAAATAAATCTTACCAATTTTAAATTGCTAAAATAAATATTTTCAAATTAAAATATTATTAGTTTTCAAAAGAATTAAACTTGCCAATGTTGTTAAGAAAAATGTTAATAGATATTATCAAATTATTATTATTAGCATTTGAAAGAATTTTAACTTGTCAATTTGTAATGTAAAATGATCGAATCAATTTAATTATTAACAAAGATTATTAAATTGATATTGCTCAAAATCCTGGGTCGTCGTATTCCTCCCTCCTTAAAAGAATTTCGTGCCCGAAATTTAAAAGCAAAGATAATTTAATAACCCAGCAAAAGTCTTTAACTTCCAACAGCAATCACACAAATAAATCATACATTATCAATCATAGCAACCATAACAACCCATTCAAACAAACAATTTTAATTATCCAGAAAAAATTCTAGATAGAACTTCCTCATATTATCTAGAGTTTTCCAGGTACCTATACTGGAATACTCACTCTACAGAATCTTAAGTAACTACACTACTATAATCCAGAACTCCTCTCATCTGGATCTACAAATATGAACAAGATATCAGACTAAACTCAAGACCAGCTCAACTACCAGATCCTTCTAAATGGCCAATTTTATCACTCGTGATGAATCATACACATATTCCTCAGAGATACGTGAAATACAATGAATTCCAGCTATCCGAACTGGCAATTCAATCATGTAGATAAAAATCTAATCTCTAGAGAACACAGGAAAATCTCAAAATACTTTCGGAGCTAGCTCTCCAGTTTTACCCAATCTTATATCTCCTTTGATCGGATAAAACTAAAGCAATATCCAAATTTCAACTTCTCATTCCAAATCTCCTCAATTCTTAACTACATAACTCTTCTAATGCTCCTGAGTCACCTTCATCTTTCCTGATCAGCTTAACCTTGCTGATTGCTTCATGAACAAACTGGACCAAAATCAAACCAATTTTCAGATCCTACTCAACAAAATGACTCTCTCAAAAAATTTACCGAAATCCAAAACACAACTCTATTCCACAAGTATTAGTAGACTTCAAACCTACTTCTCTTATCTGGAATAGCCAAACACTTTTACTTGACAACCTTGCCTTCCAAATCCAGAATACTTGAATTTCCTGTAGAAATCCTTTAATCCAAAAAAACTGCAATTCCCGGTTGCCCCCATACTAGAATAACTGCTATCTCGCTTCCGCTGCACAACTCTGATCTGGAGTAGATGAGAATGCTATCGAAGAACTCAAGCATAAACTTTCTCCATACACTGTTTATTTGACTCATAAAATCTTAGTGACCATTCTACTTGTCAAAACATCCCAGTAGAATCTTTACTAGAAAACTAGATGATCAATCCCTTCTCAGGAATCCTGAGCTGCTTCACCAACCTCTTCTCGCTCTAAGAGTCATCCCTCTACATGGTTGAACCATCGATATTGCTCCAGGAATCCAAGTCGATAAGAAAACTCAACCTCCGATGCGGGTAAACTTTTGATTTCCTCTAAAACCTCTGGAAAATCTCTGACTACTTTAATAGCTTTCACCTCCACATGAGGTTCCTCAATCCCAAACCAAAGAATACTCAAAGATTCCCAAACTAATCGCAAGTCACTTTTGCGATCATACTCAGTACAGATTCCAAAGAATATCTTCACCAACTAGAACAGCTTTCCTAATCAAGATCAATCTTTTCAGAATGGATTATCTATCAGAAAAACTGACAGATCGCCTCCAACTAATACATCCTGCTCCAATGAGCCTCCAGAAGAAATGGATAAGCCTTCACTATCTGCTCGGTCTGCCGATAGTAGAATCCTAAAGTTTTCTGAATCATCGAAGAAACAGGTCCACGCTGTTGCTCCCAACTTCACTTACTGATACTGCTAAGCCAAAAGATCTTCCTTAACCAAAAGCTTCTTGAGACACAAAACTATCACCCAATTCCACTAAAAGATCCTTGAGACGGGTAGACATCTTCTCAAGAAACTCTGGCTCCAAACCAAACACCAACCACTTGTTCTTTTTAAGGAAAACAATGAGACCATGTCCGAAATGAGGTAACTCATCGACCTTAATCTCATACTTAACATATATAAGACTCCCTTACTTGAGATCCAGAAGATCCCTAAACATCCGAATCTTCCTTGCAGTAGGCATCACTGTTCCCTTCGATACCATCTAAATCTGGTTCCAAAAGGAACATCTTCAGAACCATCTATGGATACTGCATCTCACCACACAGCTATTCCTTCCTGAAGTCGCCAAGATACCATCACATGCTTATGCTCAGCTGACAGATTCAACTCTTGGAATTCCCGCTCACTCGAGAGAAAATCAACCTCACACCTCCAGAATATACACTAATCCTTGAAAAGACTTCTCTGGAATCAATGAAATCCTTTCACCAATCTACAAAGCTTATTCGAGACGGTATTAGATCTACAATCTCAACAGATACACCACCAACCACATCATACGAGCCTCTTCCATTAGTGGTAGTCGTGTTACACACACTCCTACCTTATCTACCTTTAAAACTTATGTTGGAAAATCCGAACAGATAACCCAAAAGATTAGGTGTGTGTGTGTGTGTGTGTGTGTATATATATATATATATATATATATATATATATATATATATATATATATAAATTACAAGTACGCTCTCTCAAGAAAGAAGTCACTCAAAGCCTAGGTATTCACTCAACCTAGCGCTCTGATACCGACTGTAGCGACCCGCCTTTCAATCACCAGAAAGACACATCATTACTAAAGAAAGAAAGGGATAGAAGAAGAAAAGAAAGAGAAGAAAGAACAACAACACATCAGAATCTCATTGCGGAACGAACGAAATATAATATATAACATATATATAGTATCATATACATCAGAGTACACAACTATACATCTCAATTTAGACAGCTATAACATTTCTGTCTAATGTACAATACCAGAACATCCATACAGAATAACATCACAGCGGAAACTCTATCTATATATCTACACGCTGAAGCCTCCTACTCCAAAGCTCCTCCAGAATTCGTCAAGGATACCTGAATCACTTGACTACTCATACATAATATGAGTACCCAAGAGTTTAATAAAACAGAAAATAAACACTTGGGTCAGACATGGGTCTGGTGTGAGTAAACGGTTTAAAGTTGCTTAACTTTAGAAAATCTTTGAAAAGAAAGGGTATCACGTAAGACTTCCCACACATAAACATGGAAAAGTTTTTACCTTACGCTAACCAAAACATTTGGTAGGAAATCCAGTGATATTATAATAGTGTCTAGGGTTTTCAAGTAAATAAGAAATAGCCGAAATTGTTACATTCATTAAATTCCAGCTACTAGCCATAAAAGTGGGTAATACAATCAAAACCGTAGGAGCACGTAGGAAGAATGGGTTTCCAACAATGCGGGGCTACTGGGGTACCGCCCATCACAGTACGTGGCCTAGATCACCGTACCGAGGAGCCACCCTAACTCCCCTGCAACACAAGGCCGGGACCATTCCTTATTGAATAGTCCTGAACAAGACAACCCCGCAGTTGGCTGTAGATCCAACTGCCCATACAGCCGAAATAAAAAGGGACATCTAGACAGGGGTAAATCTCGTCCTACTTAGGCATGACCCACTTAACCTTGTTGAACCTCCCCTGTTTTAGCCATTCCCGGTTGATGAGGCTTGAGGCTGCGATTACCTTTATAGGACACATCTATCTTAGAATGCTCATCGTCCACCTGAAGATGTTTTGAAAGCATTCAATCCATACAAGTCCATTCCGGGTTCGAACGGAACCAAAGGCACTATCTCGTTACACTCATTTTGGATTCACCTTCAGAGTTAACGACAATAGCCCTTGCACTCTGAATCTTCATCTCGAAATTGAAATTACTATCTTCGTTAAACTCATTCTGGAATCACCCTCGGAATTATAACGATACATAGTTCTTACATGTAACGACCCGCTATTTTGGACTATTCGCATCCGCACATGTCAGACTTGAATAATTCAAAATACTGAATTGTTAATTTAAATTTGGCAAAACTGAACATATACAGTAAATAAATTATCACAGAATCACAGACACAGAGTAATAATATGCAGCGGAAGCAAAAGATAGTAGTTCATGAAGCTACTATATATGTAACAGAGTTAAATAGTTACAACAGAAGTCTCGAATACAATAGTCAAATACAAGAATCAGAATACATCACTGGAATCAACTGAATATCTGGAAGCTGGATAGATAGCTGGATCTCCAAGCGAAGCTCCAACTTCAAAGGTGAGTCTCGAAAGCTGAACCTCTCAGTCTGACCCGAGCGTAAAGCAAAACACGAAACACTCGAGTCGGGATTAACATTCTTATATCAATAAATCCAATTCAAGTAAAATAACATTTGAAATACAATAAATTAAAGGACGTTGGAATAACCATCCTTTAAGGATCCGTTAAACTATCTACATGTAGTAATATACGCTAAATAGATAATGTCTATCAGTAATATAAAATATCAAAATAGTGTTAAGGCGTTACCATTATCCCCCTTAACACATTTTATATAAATGTCATAGTCTATACAGCACTGTAAACTCCACCATAAACTAGTGAGATATCAGGGAGTACTCCATAGGTATAACACAAAACAAATTTGTAGTGGTCGCGTATATAGAGATACAAGTATGATAAGGCACATGAGGAAATACCCAAGGTAGTGAAACTACCGTTTGCCTGATCCGGACTGGTGAAAACGCATCGCCGCAGCGATCGCAACACCGCGAAACAACACTCCCAAAAGTACGAGGGTGCACCAATCAATAACAAGTAATGAGTAGTATTCGTAGAAGTGTGTTCGCTCGAGGTGGCTAACCCCATTTGGCCCGGCACGGCTCCTGTTTTAGTCATTTCAAATTTGACACAAGTGTCAAGGCTATCCGTTATCGTTCTCTTTCTTCAGTCATCACGTACATCATTCCAACCACTTCATTCTGAATCATCACTCCGCGTACAGTTATTAAAGTGGTTTTCGGTTTAGACAGAGAGTATGTCCATAACTGATTCCGGTTTCTTTAATAACTCTCATAATTATTACAACGATTGGTCGTTTAATAACTTTCAAAACCAAATCAAATTCAATTTCAATTAGAATTCATGAACCAACATTCCATTTGATTTTTTAAAATAATTTCCCATAATTTACGTTTCAAACTTCCAAATTACCATTTCAAAATATTATAATTCGATTTCAAATTTTATTTAAAACAATTCAAATATGGATTCAAGTTCGTATATAAGTTTCCTTTCGGAATTATTTAAATTAGCTTAATTTAACATTCAAATAAGTTTAAACTCATTTATCGATTTCATTCAATATTTATTAAGTTAATTTATCATTCAAACCAATTTCCATTTAATTTCCAATTTATTAGATCAACTACTTACGTTCAACGTCATTATATCAAAACTAACAAATTTCATTAAATTAAATTCGTCAGATCAAATTCTTTGCATTCCAAGTCTTGCATTTATTTCAATAAAAAGCATTTTATTTCTTATTAAAGAAATTCAATTCCATTTATTTATTTACTTAGTTACAAATTTCAAACACCATTAATAAAGAAACTAACTTACACATATTCGAGAAGTTCAATTTCACTTATTAACTTATTTAATAATTTTCCAAACTTAATAAATAAAGAAACCCAATTTCATTTATTAACGAAGTTCAAATTCACTTAATCAAAAGTTCAACTTCTCTTATCAAAGAATTCAATTTTTATTCAATTATCAAATAATTCTTTCTTATTCAATTATTTATTTTTTTCAACTTAATTCATAATAATTTCAAAACTTAATAATTTCAAATTAATTATAAATTCAAACTTATTTATTAAGTCATTTCAACTTAATTCAATGAATAATTCCAAATTTTATTGTCGAATAATTTATTTTAAAACAACGTTCTTTCAATTTCAATAACTACTATGTTAATATTTTGTTTCAAATATTAAATATTAACATTTTCCTTTCATTAAATTCAAATTCTAACTTCATTTCAAAACCTTATTCTTTACTTAAATAAAATAATTATTTTATTTTTAAACAAATAATTGACCAATCGGGTTTTATTAAATTTTCTATCCTAAGTCAAGTTTTATTTGGGTATTTATCATTTCAACCCGATCCCATTCAATTCAAGAATCAAAGCATAGCAAAAAGGGAACTTGCAGTGTGATAACGGGGATGGTGTCAAAGTGAATAAACAAGCAGTAACAACAAACAATAACAATCCAATAATTAATTCAAATAAACCCGAAATAATCATATTAATTCACATTGTTGTTTGTGCGAATTAATATAATTATTTCTAGAATCTACACTATCATTTCATGTAGATTAAAGATTATTACACTAACATTTATACGGCTCTTTACTTGATATCTATTGTTCAATTTCAACTACATCAATTTATACAAAATACATTCAATGGTTCAAAGTGTACTTATCAAAATTTCTACGTGTAAATTATTTATCATTCAAAGGGGTCATATTGTGCAAATTTAACTAATCAAATTCAACACATAACAATTTCAAATTGTTAACTATCCTACGTCAAATTCAATTGCATAATATTTATCACTTTATACACTACAATTTAACGTCCAATATAAACAACAAACAATAAATCAATTTATCAACCAAACGGGATTATCATCGTTTAAGTAACAGATAATGGTGTCAGATGTCACAGCTGAACTGATACAGGTAATAGCATATATTTAACAGTGTAAGAAACATATTTCAATTGTCGTTTCATATGAAATCAAATTTAATAAATAAAAGAACATTAATCGTGAGTGATTGCTCACATTTCGAGGCTAGAGAAATTGACAATGAAGCTGAGTCGAGTTACGAATCCAAGCATGAATTCAGACAATCGAACAAATCCAAACAACATTCTCAAAGCAAAGTAAGCTGGAAGCGGACTTGACGGACAAAGCTGATAGATAGGAATCGATGGAAAAATTTAAATCAATTAAGATATACAGAAATGTATGCATGTGTGTGTGTGTGTATATTATTAATATTTTTTAAAAAAAGATCAAGGTTTAACTTAAGACAAATATTAAAATAGAATATATAAAGTCATTATTCTTAAAACACATACATTTTAAAGTCAATATACACATATTATATTTAAAATCGGCATTTAAATTCGTATAAACGAATAAATGTATCGTATATACATATAATATCCCTTTATATATTTACTTTAAAATCAATAAATTTAAGCATACTCTTAAAATTTACATAATTATAACATATATACATATACACGTTGAAGTTAGTATTATTATCAACACGCCTATAACTAACCGGTTCCAAATTCCAACATGACCAAAAATTACACACAGGCTTTCAATAGAAATATATATATCTGCCTTTTTAAATATTAAAATACAGCAACCCGTACTGAAGTCGTACCTTATCTATATCATAAGGTAATATACACAGTAACATATATCTATAAACAAGAGACTTTGATACTATATACATATATGTAAAAGTTTAAATTCAGTACTATACAATTCACGTAACTCATTTAACTACCATACATATATATCTCTCCACTTACATAGACACAACAATTTCCACTTCACATCTACACACATAATATGTTTAACACAAACATGACTCATATTGAATGCTCTGCCATGCTATATATATACACGATACATATATGTAACTTAACTCATCTAACTTAGCTTAGTTTCATATACAAGCGAATTATAAATATAACTATAACCATGCGAAAACTCAAACAGACTAAGTAAAACTCACATTTTAAATTAATGTAAACCTTTATAACAAAGACTATATGAAATTTTTTTTGCAAGTTTATACAGTATATATATATATACACACACTAAACTAAACACGTATAACTCAATTCTATTTTATGCGAACAACATATATATTACTTATACATATAAGGTCAACAGAGCAGAATGTAAAAAAATAATATATATATATAAACGTATATAATATAATACTTAAACAATTCAACAGTAAATCAATATAAAACCATCATAGCTTTATAATATATAAATAAAATACCCGACACACGTTGCAAGCTTTGGTACAATATATATTATAACTTAATATTCACTGTGCTTAACCAAGACACGTTTTTCTTCTTCTTTTTATAGTACTTTGCAAATGGACTTATATAAACAAATGTACAGCAAAACTAAATATGCAGATGAAACAATACAGTGAACTTATAATATATATACCTAAATGAATATAACACAATATATAAACACATACATACCAACGTTAAAGGAATGAAGCGAGTTTGAGGTGGGTATGTGGCAGGCTTTGGCACTGCTAGGCAAAGAAAAAGAGGGCGAGCAACCTGAAGGTGAAGAAGAACGGCGGTGGCCTTGGCTGCGGTGGACAGGTCGGAGAGGTGGCACTAGGGTGTCGGGGTCGGAGAAGTGGAAGAAAGCGAAAGCGGCGGTCGGGACAAGGAGGTGAGATGGTGCGTTACTGTGGAGATATGGATATGCGCGGGCTGTTTCGCATCTGCGGTGGCTGTCGTGGTGATGGAGGGGATGTGGAGCGATGATTGGTCGAGATGCTCCGTAAAGGTTTGAGATGAGGCGGCCGTCGGCGAATGAGTGAGGCAGGAGAGAGAGGGAGGTCGAAGTGGAAGGGGTGCATGTGGCATACGGTGGTGTGGCGTCGGGGTTAGGTAGTGTGCTTGGCGTAGGCGTGTAGGTGAGGCGAAGGTATCAACGGCTTGCACGGCCGAGGAGGAGAGAGGCTTCGCCGGTGCTTGGGGATGCAGTGCTCACCGGAAGGAGGAGCGGTTTTGGGTTGAGAAAATTAGAGAAGGAAGAGGGTGTATGTTTGGTTTCCAAAGGCAACATTTATACTACTTGATTTTTTTTCAGGACCAAAAAAAAGAGGTAAGCAAACTACAGCAGAATGAAGAGGAAGCAACTTGAAGCCAAATGAACTGATACACACATATATATATATTTCACTTTGGAATAAGACAGTAGAAAAGACAAAGGCAAGGGAATACAAGATTAGCAGGTAGGGAAAAGAAAATGAACAAGCTACAGAAGCTAGAAAATGAACCAACGTATAATAAATTGTCATAGAGAATAGGAATAGCCAAAGTTAGATCTAGGAATTATAAAAATTTACTGGTTTCAACGGATGGGTAGATGAATGGGCAAAAGAAGCCAAATGGTTTTAAAACCAATACCGGTACGAAATCGTTTTTCATAGATTCCACTGCGTACCGGATTTCAAAATACAGAATTGAATATACCATTGTGATCAACACGACGAGACGGTCAAAATGGTGTACAGATATCCGTGATACGATCAAATTATAAAAATTCGAATTTTATAATAGCGGAAAATGCATGAAAAACGTAGAAAAATAAGATCGACGGAGCCAAAGATGTCCGAATTTGGAAAAACGACAAACAGACATCTTGCTCAGAAGTTGATTTAGAATTTTTCTATGTAAAAATATTTTGGTTTTGAAAATGTTTTATTTTCATCGCTTTTTAACTGATTAAATTTAAGTAAATTTATGCACGAAATAAACTTTCATATTTTCGGACGAAAATTTTCCAGTTGCTATGTTTGACTAGACGCATTCCAAATATAAAATTTATATTTCAAAATTTTATCGTTTAAAATTCCCACAAAATTTCAATTAATACATTATTAAAACCGGTTAAATTTACGGGTCGTTACATTCTCCCCCACTCAAAACTTTTCGTCCTCGAAAAGGAAGGAGGTAGGAGAATAGAAACAATCAAAAGAAAATAGACTTGAATTACATTATAAACAATTTATTAAACCATATAAATTTAAATTAATTTATATTCAACAATTTGTTTTTGAATTCAAGGTTTCCACCTAATTAACTTAATTTGACATTTATGAATGTTAGATACAAAAGGTTTCTTTCAAACAAAATTAAATTTATATTCAGTTAATTCAAGATATCTCATTAAGTTGATTTAATTTCAATTTATTAAATTTCAAACAAAATTTATTTTATTAATCACATCTATTATTCAATTAATTTATTATTCTATTTCTCTTCATTAACATTTTATAACTTTAAAATTTAAGCGTATAACATTTATTGTACGCACTCAAATTTTATTTATAAAGATAATTTATATCATTTATTATCCAATTTTCTTAAATTAACAATTTCAAAGATCATGAATTTGGATAGTCATTTATTAAAATTATACTTTGTTTAACAAATTTTATTCTTCTTTATTCCATTTATTATTAAATTTGTTCTACTTAATATATCTTATCACATTTATATTAAGTATATTTACATATTATAACCACTCAATTTATTTATAAATTCTTTTGATATTATTTTATATTGTATAATATCCAATTACATATTCAACTACTAAATAATTTAGGTAAGTTGTATTAGAATGAAATCGATTATTATACAAATAAAATTCTCCAATTCAATTATCTTTAGTTAAAATGTTTATTCAGAATTTTGGCTTCAATTATAATTGAAACAACCTTTAAGAAAATTTAAGCATTAATTTTCGATTATCTTCAAACAATTTATAGATAAAATATATATATATATATATAATATCAAATCAATTTTAAAATCTTCAATATATATTATAAATCAAGTCATGTTTAGAAATTCAAATCAATTTATTTTTCAAAACAAACGATAGCAAAGCTACAGAATAGTCTCTCCACTTCGAAACTCGAAATGAATGTCGATGATGCGGCCGTCATCACCGAAATTATTTCCAACGACAAAGAGAAGAGCACTTATTAAACATCTAAAATTTCTTTGAAAGATTTCTATTCGAAATACTTTAAGTAATATACATTTTTAGAACTTTAAAACCAAAGTTTGAAATCATCAAAAATTAAATTCACAAATTCTTGATTTAAATACATTTCAAATTTCAAATCAAATTATAGCCAAGTTTTATAAATTCATTTATTTATTTTATGAAACAGTCAATGATTTATAAAACAATAAATGAAAATTAAATTTTGACATTTCGAACAACAGATTTATTAACATTTTAATTTCAGAAAAATTTATCCTTTTATATAACATAATCATTCAAAATTATTTTTATTTACTAAATTTGAAAAACAATATTGTGTCAGTTTGCTCTGCTCAAGTGTTTTAGAAATTCTATCGATATCGTTGATCAGACGAATCGATCGAAAATCCAATTCAACATCAACAACTCAAACAACACAATATATATAAAACATTTTCAATGTTAATTTACAAATACACTTCTCGCTTGACGATGCAAGAAGGGATTCCAAAGCAGTATAGAAATTCAAATTTTTGATGGACTCAAATTAAAGAGAATTCTGATTCGAATATAAGTTCGAAAGAAAAGATAAAATGATTCAATTAACAGAATCGGAAGATGGATGAGCTTATTTAATTCAGGGGCAACCTTAACCGGGTCGGCCGTAACTTCAAGAATAAGATCTATGTAGAATTCCAAGGCAAATCGACATTTGATCTCGAGAAATAGAATTCATACATAGCAGGAGACAGATAGCATCGCAAACCGAGGATACAGAAATCTCCGGTAAATCGATGTCTATTGTAAAGGAGTTTTCCCCCTTTACAAATCATTCAAATTTGGCGAGACTGCCGATCTATTATAGATATCATTCGAATTGGAGTTATGGGATGCTCCAGAATTGAAAGAAGACGAATAGTAAGGGACAAGAAGGAATTCCGGAACCGAGGGAACGTTCCAAAATTCAAAGGAATTGAGTCAAAAGGAAGCGATTGAAACTCGAATGAGAGTGATTCTGTAAATACATTTACCCTATATGCTAAGTTCTGCCTAGAGCTACCAAAAGCTCTGCTACCAACTGTAACGACCCGCTATTTTGGACTATTCGCATCCGCACATGTCGGACTTGAATAATTCAAAATACTGAATTGTTAATTTAAATTTGGCAAAATTGAACATATACAGTAAATAAATTATCATAGAATCACAGACACAGAGTAATAATATGCAGCGGAAGCAAAAGATAGTAGTTCATGAAGCTACTATATATGTAACAGAGTTAAATAGTTACAATAGAAGTCTCGAATACAATAGTCAAATACAAGAATCAGAATACATCATGGAATCAACTGAATATCTGGAAGCTGGATAGATAGCTGGATCTCCAAGCGAAGCTCCAACTTCAAAGGTGAGTCTTGAAAGCTGAACCTCTCAGTCTGACCCGAGCGTAAAGCAAAACACGAAACACTCGAGTCAGGATTAACATTCTTATATCAATAAATCCAATTCAAGTAAAATAACATTTGAAATACAATAACTTAAAGGATGTTGGAATAACCATCCTTTAAGGATCCGTTAAACTATCTACACGTAGTAATATACGCTAAATAGATAATGTCTATCAGTAATATAAAATATCAAAATAGTGTTAAGGCGTTACCATCATCCCCCTTAACACATTTTATATAAATGTCATAGTCTATACAGCACTGTAAACTCCACCGTAAACTAGTGAGATATCAGGGAGTACTCCATAGGTATAACACAAAACAAATTTGTAGTGGTCGCGTATATAGGGATGCAAGTATGACAAGGCACATGAGGCAATACCCAAGGTAGTGAAACTACCGTTTGCCGGATCCGGACTGGTGAAAACGCATTGCCGCAGCGATCGCAACACCACGAAACAACACTCCCAAAAGTACGAGGGTGCACCAATCAATAACAAGTAATGAGTAGCATTCGAAGAAGTGTGTTCGCTCGAGGTAGCTAACCCCATTTGGCCCAGCACGGCTCCTATTTAGTTATTTCAAATTTGACACAAGTGTCAAGGCTATCCATTATTGTTCTCTTTCTTCAGTCATCACGTACATCATTCCAACCACTTCATTCTAGATCATCACTCCGCGTACAGTTATTAAAGTGGTTTTCGGTTTAGACAGAGAGTATGTCCATAACCGATTCCGGTTTCTTTAATAACGCTCGTAATTATTACACCGATTTGTCGTTTAATAACTTTCAAAACCAAATCAAATTCAATTTCAAATAGAATTCATGAACCAACATTCCATTTGTTTTTCTAAAACAATTTCCCATAATTTACGTTTCAAACTTCCAAATTACCATTTCAAAAATCTTATAATTCGATTTCAAATTTTATTTAAAACAATTCAAATATGGATTCAAGTTCGTATATAAGTTTCCTTTCGGAATTATTTAAATTAGCTTAATTTAACATTCAAATCAGTTTAAACACATTTATCGATTTCATTCAATATTCATTAAGTTAATTTATCATTCAAAACAATTTCCATTTAATTTCCAATTTATTAGATCAACTACTTACGTTCAACCTCATTATATCAAAACTTACAAATTTCATTAAATTAAATTCGTCAGATCAACTTCTTTACATTCCAAGTCTTGCATTTATTTCAATAAAACGCATTTTATTTCTTGTTAAAGAAATTCAATTCCATTATTTATTTACTTAGTTACAAATTTTAAACACCATTAATAAAGAAACTAACTTTCACATATTCAAGAAGTTTAATTTCACTTATTAACTTATTTAATAATTTTCCAAACTTAATAAATAAAGAAACCCAATTTCATTTATTAACGAAGTTCAAATTCACTTAATCAAAAGTTCAACTTCTCTTATCAAAGAATTCAATTTTTATTCAGTTATCAAATAATCAATCTTATTCAATTATTTATTTTTTTCAATTTAATTCATACTAATTTCAAAACTTAATAATTTCAACTTAATTATAAATTCAAACTATTTATTAAGCCATTTCAACTTAATTCAATGAATAATTCCAAATTTTATTGTCGAATAATTTATTTTAAAACAACGTTCTTTCGATTTCAATAACTTCTATGTTAATATTTTATTTCAAATATTAAATATTAACATTTTCCTTTCATTAAATTCAAATTCCAACTTCATTTCAAAACCTTATTCTTTACTTAAATAAAATCATTATTTTATTTTTAAACAAATCATTGACCAATCGGGTTTTATTAAATTTTCTATCCTAAGTCAAGTTTTATTTGGGTATTTATCATTTCAACCTGATTCCATTCAATTCAAGAATCAAAGCATAGCAAAAAGGGAACTTGCAGTGTGATAACGGGGATGGTGTCAAAGTAAATAAAGAAGCAATAACAAATAACAATAACAATCCAATAATTAATTCAAATAATCCCGAAATAATCGTATTAATTCACATTGCTGTTTGTGCGATTTAATATAATTATTTTTAGAATCTACACTATCTTTTAATGTAGATTAAAGATTATTACACTAACATTTATACGGCTCTTTACTTGATATCTATTGTTCAATTTCAACTACATCAATTTATACAACATACATTCAATGGTTCAAAGTGTACTTATCAAAATTTCTATGTGTAAATTATTTATCATTCAAAGGGGTCATATTGTGCAAATTTAACTAATCAAATTCAACACATAACAATTTCAAATTGTTAACTATCCTACGTCAAATTCAATTGCATAATATTTATCACTTTATACATTACAATTTAACGTCCAATATAAACAACAAACAATAAATCAATTTATCAACCAAACGGGATTATCATCATTTAAGTAACAGATAATGGTGTCAGATGTCACAGGTGAACTGATACAGGTAATAGCATATATTTAACAGTGTAAGCAGCATATTTCAATTGTCGTTTCAATTGAAATCAAATTTAATAAATAAAAGAACATTAATTGTGAGTGATTGCTCACCTTTCGGGGCTAGAGAAATTGACAATGAAGCTGAGTCGAGTTACGAATCCAAGCACTAATTCGGACAATCGAACAAATCCAAACAACATTCTTGTTGGGCGTGTTTTCATCGAACCAGAGCGGGGATATCCCTGCCAAACCACCTATCACCGAATCAGCCCCATTCCTACGCACTACCGAGCCAACCACATCATCACCGGTCCAAAACCCACCTACCACCGGTCCAAAACCCACCTACCACCGGTCCAAAACCCTCTCCAAAAACCACCGAACCATCTCCTGACCTACCACTGCCGAACCAAACAACAACCGGACCAGAACTTCTTCAACAACTACCGAACCATCCTAACCGGATCAAGCCACTTCCCTACCGGACCAACGTCCCACCGAACCAACTCTCCACCCAAGCCATGCCGAACCAACTCACTCCAACCAATACCGGACCAAGTGGATACCGAACCAACATCGCCAGACCAGATTGCTTCGGCCCAGGCCCACCAGCAGCTATATACATCCAAGACCCCTGCCTCCAACCTCACTCTATAAATAGAGGGGCAGGGGTACAACAATGGCAGACAAGTTTGAGAGCTCAAGCACTGAAGGAACTTTCAAACAACTTTCATATACTTGTATACAAAGCTTTGTACTTGTAATCTGAAAGAAAAAGGAGAATAACATATAAAGTGGACGTAGGCACGTTCTGGCCGAACCACTATAAATCTGTGTGTCTTTTACAGTTTAGTCCCTGCTTTTTATATATTTGTGTAAATCACCCAAATCACTAGAAACAACATAAATCAACTAATTCATACGACTTGGAGGTGTTTGTCCATTTTTTGTGCAAACATTTTTGGTGCTTTTACTGAGAACGGAGCTCGAAGCTTTAGCTTCTCCCACTCAACCCTTTTTCTATCAACATCGATCATTGCTTGGAAAACATGCCTCCCGGACGGAAGAAAGATGCTAACAAAGGAAAGAACATTGCAACTAGTAGTATCCCAGATCTAGTAATCAGAGATCAAGACAATTGACCGGTTCCAACAGCAAACGAAAATCAGGCAAATCCGACAGCCCCCGCTACGGAACAACCAATTACAAGGGCGGATCTGGACAAGGTTGTGGCTGAAGTAACTAACCGCTTCGCATCTCAACAAGAAGCCTTGGTGGACCAACTCATGTCACGCTTAAGGGATGCTGAAGAATTCAACCGCAACACTGAATCATGGGGTGAGTCCCGGTCTGGAGGATCTGGGAGGCGACAAAGGTCTTTCTCCTTCGAAGAGGCTAACAACAGAAACAGCCATGGTAGGAGCCGAGCCCGGACTCAGCCCGAATTCCGACCCGAGGAAACACTTGGAACCGAACCCAACGCGGGAGGTGCCAGGCAGGGGTCGGATGTAGCTGAGCCTGTCATGCTACCTAACCATGAAAACACCAGTAGACGGGGCCGAGCTGGAGTCCGACCTGAAGTTGGACCCGAGGAAGTGCTGAGAACAGAACCCAGTAGGGGAAGATCAAGGCAAGGGCCAACTATGGCTGACCCCAGCATGCCCCCAGAAGACCAGAGGCAGCTATTGGAGAATGTTAGGAGTGACAGACGATACCATCCCTACAAGCCGTCTGGACGGAATCAGTCCCGCAGGGAAGAACTAAACTCATTTCTACATGCTCCAAGTTCTGATGAAAGGATGGCGCGATTGTTCAGGGAGTGCGTCCAACGGGAGCAAAGGGATCGGGGGATAGGTGCTAGGGTAACCAGCCCCTTCACCCGCAATATCGAAACCGCCATCACCCCCCGGGAATGGAAAATGCCAACAATGGAACCTTACAAGGGAACCTCCGACCCCATAGTACACTTACAGAGATACACCCAGCATATGCTCATGAGCGGAGCAACGGAGGGAGTGTTGTGTAAATGCTTCCCACTTTTCTTGGCAGATCTAGCTACCTCCTGGTTCTGCCACCTACCCCAAGGTCCATCATCTCATGGGAAATGTTGAAAGAAAAGTTCATCAGCCAGTTCCGCATTCATGTGGAACAACCCAAGGACGCTTATTGCTTATCTAATATCAAACAGAAGCCCGAAGAGAAAGTGCAACAATATCTAACCCGATTCAACGCCGCAGCGGCCGCAGTCCAAGTTGCCGACGAGAAACTTATCCTAATGGCCCTCTGCAGTGGTGTACATCCGGATACTAAATTTGCTAGAAGACTAACCAAGGAAAAACTAGCTACTTTACCTGATTTCTTCCATGAAGCTGGAAAGTATATGAGACTTGAAGACGCTGCCACTGAGAGGCAGTCAGGGCAATAGGCTAGGACAGCTCCAGACAAGGTTTCCGCCGCAGCAAAGGATGTTCGGAGAAGTGACTCTAGAGACAATGCTGGGGGCAAGAAGGGAGAAAAGCGCTTATACCGACCAGGACCAAGATTTGACTCCTACACTCCTTTGAATGAAACAATCGAAAACATCTTCCTAGCCACTCAAGACGAAGTTAGATACAAGCGCCCCCCGCACAAGAAGGAGTTAGATAACGCACTCAAGTCTGGAAAGTTCTGCCGCTTCCACGAATCCCATGGACATGACACCAATGAATGCCACCATCTCCGGGACTTGATTGAAGAACACATTAGAAGGAGGAGACTGGAACGCTATGTAAAAAGCCAGAACAGGACTCCAACTCCCGCCAATGAAAACCCAGGGCTACCCCTCCCAGAAGTAGGCGGAGGAAATCGCAACACCAGTGGCTCTAGTCAAGAGAAGATAGTGGTCCATACCATATCAGGAGGACCACACATTGCCGACAGAAGCTGGGCAGAGATGGAAAGATACGGTAAGTCACTTAGAAACGCTGAAGGCTACGTTAATTCTGTTATGGAAGAACGCCACCCGAAACGGAAAGAGAATGACGACATCACATTCAGTAGGCGTGATCTAGAGGGAAGATAGTACCCACACATGGATCCTATGGTCATCTCTGCCTGGTTCGTTCCAGCCAAAGTTTTCCCAATTTTAGTAGACACTGGAAGCTCGGTGAATATCCTATTCAAGCATGCTTTCGACAAAATGAAGCTGTCAATGAAGGATGTGTCTCCCTGCAACAAACCACTACACGGTTTCGCTGGAGATGCGAAGATGTCCCTCGGGCAACTGGACCTTTTTGTTGAAATAGGAAGTCATCCCCGCTCCGCTGTGCGAAAACAAACATTTGTACTAATAGAGAACCACTCGGCCTACAACGCCTTTTTGGGAAGACCAGCCTCGTCTGACTTCCAAATTGTCCTAGCCCCATGGTGCCTGAAGATGAAATTTCCAACAGATAACGGAATAGGAGAAATGGAGGGAGATCAAGACGCTGCTCGAGACTGCTACGTAACTGAACTTCGCAATAACCGCAGAAAAGATAAAGGGAAAAATGCAGAGACTACCCTCTGCATGAAAAACTTGGAAGCATAGAAACTAAAGAAAGCCCCTCCTCTTCGATATACCAGCGATCCTTTCAATGAATTAGACCCCAGGGACAAAGAGGAGGAGATCATCGCTGAGCCTGCAGAGGCTATGGAATTCGTAGCTGTAGACAAACATGACTCAAGTAGACTATTGAAAATCGGATCTCAACTAAAAGAAGAATTAAAGGATCAACTCATTGATTTTCTTCGCCACAACATGGATGTATTTGCATGGACGCACGCTGATATGACAGGAATCTCCCCAGATGTAGCATGCCACGTACTGAACATCGATCCCACCAAGGTGCCCGTAAAGCAGAAAAAGAGAAGCATGGGGGCAGAACGATCTGCAGCCCTAGAGGAAGAAGTGAAGAACCTACTTGCCAATAACTTCATACGAGAAGCCATCTACCCAGAATGGATCGCCAACCCGGTGCTGGTAAAGAAGGCTAATGGGAAGTGGCGAACATGCATCGACTTCTCCAACTTAAATGACGCTTGTCCGAAGGATTGCTTCCCACTCCCCCGAATCGATCAGCTCGTGGACAGCACCGCCGGACACGAACTCTTATCTTTTATGGACGCATACTCAGGATATAACCAGATCCCTATGCACGCCCCCGATAAAGACCACACTAGTTTCATCACTGACCGAGGATTGTACTGCTACAGGGTAATGCCTTTTGGACTTAAAAACGCCGGAGCTACTTATCAGCGCCTCGTCAACAAGATGTTTGCGGAACTAATAGGACGAACTATGGAGGTTTATGTGGATGACATGCTGGTAAAATCGAGGAAAGCCAACGATCATATAAACCACCTGGATGAGATGTTTCAAGTACTTCGCCAATATGGAATGAAGCTGAACCCTCTAAAGTGCTCCTTCGGAGTATCATCGGGAAAGTTCTTGGGATTCATCGTCCATGCCAGGGGGATTGAAGCAAACCCCGAACAAGTTCGGGCTTTGCAAGATATCAAGATACCATCCACTCGAAGAGAGATGTAAAGCCTAAACGGGAAAGTGGCCGCCCTAAGTAGGTTCATCTCTAAAGCAACCGACAAATGCATCCCTTTCTTTGAAGCTCTAAAGAAAGACAAAGGAAAGTTCGAATGGACTGACGAATGCTCGACAGCCTTCCTTAACTTAATCGGACACCTCCAGAGACCACCAGTACTCTCAACTCCAAATGAACGGGAGGAACTATACCTATACCTTGCTGTGTCGTCCCATGCTTTAAGCGCCGCTTTGGTGAGAGAAGACAACCGCGCGCAGCGGCCCGTGTACTTTGTAAACAAGAGATTTACAGGGGCAGAAGTCAGATACCCTAAACTTGAAAAGCTAGCATACTGTTTGCTAATCACGTCACGGAAACTGCAACACTATTTCCAATCTCCTTCCATCAGAGTTTTAACCGATCAACCGCTAAGGCAGGTACTCCATCGCCCCTACACTTCTGGGCGACTACTTAAGTGGTGCATTGAACTGAGTCAATAGGATATCATCTACCATCCTCGCACCGCTATCAAGGGGCAAGCCATAGCTGATTTCATTGCCGAATTCACTACTAACGAAGGTAAGGGGAAATCTAAAATAGCAGAAGATATCAAGTGGAGTCTCTTCGTAGATGGAGCATCAAATGAACAAGGCTCGGGGGCAGGTGTTGTGATAATCACCCCCAGGGGAAGGAAGCTGCACTACACCCTAAGGTTGGAATTCGCTGCCACCAACAATGACGCAGAATACGTAGCAGTAATAGCCGGATTAGAACTTGCCCTGGAGATAGGAGTCGGTTCTTTATGTCTCCATAGTGATTCTCAACTTATTGTAAATCAAATACTGGGAGAATTCCAGACTCGAGGAGAACGACTCACAGCATATCTAAAGAAGACCAAGCTGCTACTCAATCAATTGGATCACTATTTAATCAAACACATTCCTCGAGAAGAGAATCAGGAGGCCGACGAACTGGCAAAACAAGCTAGCATGAAGGAAGACACCGCTTCCCGAACAATAACCATCTCAAAGCAACTGGCCCCGAGTTACGAGCCAATGAATATGATAGCTGCAATCGAAGAGGAAACTTGGATGACTCCCTTCCAGAAGTACTTACAAAGTGGCACACTGCCCGACGGGCGTAACGAAGCTAAGAAAATCTTAAGGAAAGCCTCCCGCTGCACATTACAAGAAGGCATCCTCTATAGGCGCGGCTTCTCTCCCTTATTAAGGTGTATCGGTGGAAGGGAAACCAGGGAAGTCTTGTCCAACATCCATCAAGGAAGTTGCGGAGATCACACCGGAGGGCAGACTCTAGCCAAGAAGATACTTCGGTACAGGTATTACTGGCCCACTTTAAACAAAGACACCTTGGACTTCGTCAAAAAATGCAACAGATGTCAGAAATTTGCTAAGATTCCTCGACTGCCCACAAATGAGATTACTCAAATGACCAGCCCTTGGCCCTTTGCAATATGGGGAATTGACTTAATTGGCGAACTGCCAACGGGCCGAGGCAGAGCCAAATACGCCATAGTGGCAGTTGACTATTTCACCAAATGGGTGGAAGCGGAGCCTCTAAATAAAATATCTTCGGCAAAAGTTATTAACTTCTTGATCAAAAGTGTTTTATGCAGGTACGGGGTTCCACTCAAAATTATATCGGATAATGGACTTCAATTTGACAGCGAGGAATTCACCGACTGGTGCCAAGAGCACGGAATTCACAAAAGCTTCTCATCTGTGGCTTACCCCCAGGCAAACGGACAAGTCGAAGCTGTCAACAAAATCCTCAAAACCCTAATCAAGAAGAAACTTGAAAAGTCAAAAGGCGCTTGGGTGGATGAACTTCCTACGACACTTCGGGCCTACCGCACATCTTACAGAACATCAACAGGGCATACTCCTTTCTCTTTGGCATATGGATCAGAGGCCATGCTCCCAGTTGAAACTGTAGTGCCTTCCCACCGTAGGATCCACTACAACCCAGAAGAGAACGAAGAACTCCTCCACATGTCTTTGGATCTAATTGAGGAAAGAAGAAATGATGCAGCACTCAAAGCAGCAGCTCACAAGCAAAAAGTAGCAGCACAATACAACTCCAAAGTCAAACACCGCAGCTTACAAGAAGGAGATCTTGTCCTCAAACGGATCTTCCCGCGCCCCGGAGCGCTAGATCCAATCTGGGACGGACCCTATGTAATTCATAAAGATCTCCACAACGGAGCTTATATTTTGTCAACAGTGGACGGAGAGGTGTTCCAGAGGGCATGGAACATCCAACACCTCCGTCGATACTTTTCTTAACTTGTACTGCCCATATGAAGTGAATTAACAAAGAGAATCAGTGGACGTAGGCATTTTCGTGTCGAACCACTTTAAAAATCTTGTCTCTTTTTAACTTGTTCCTTTATATCTTGGCTACTTGTTAAGCTTTATCCTTTTCTGTTGAAAAAAATCATGTATATCGACATTTCCATTCTGGACACTTCGCGGCACAACCTCACATGGACAAGACCCAACAGGTACTATGCGAATCTATGCACTCGCCAATGAGACACTTTTGCTCCAGCATCCCTCTGCTGCGGGTTAACTCATTTCTCGCGACTGCCCTCAAAGCCAACTGTAATGAGCCGATTATAAGCCATCAAGAAGGCCGACTATAGCCGATGGCAGCTCATTACGGCGTTCGGCTCGCCGGCAACTGTGAACCTACTTTAAGCCCCAATATAAGGTGTGGCCAGCCAGGGGTAGTTTACGGTTGAGGATCGGCACCCACGCTAGCCGGCCACAGTAAATCGAATAATACCCACGATTACAGGCCATAATGGCTCGGGTAGTTACTATGCGCGATCTCGGCTCCGATATGTCTTAAGTGCGGATGTGGTAAAAAAGATAAACTCCCCACAGAGGCGTAAGATGGGTGACAAATGTCTCCAAGACCCACAGCTAGGGAAAGTGACTACAAAACCCGTTTTCCACGAACTTAAGCATATCGACGGCCTTCCGTGATTGGAAGTTTTACTGTATCTCATATTTCCATTTCATTCAAAAACTTTTCTCCTATCCTATATAACAATCCCTAAAGTACAAGTCGCAAAATAGGGAAACTCTCGCTTGTGGAAATATGAACTCACATCCGGATGACGAAACACTCGGCTACATTCCATACCCAGTCACGCAAGACATTCAAAGTAACCCTCTACAACTAAAACACGAAGGGCGGTACTATCTTCTCTTGTATACAAATATGTAGATTTAATTTATTCACACATCATATTGGCATTGCAAGACATGAAACAATATTTTGAGAAGAAACTTAGCATCAAATACGATTAAATCACATGCACAAACACGCAGCTGTACTTCTTATGCAACATATCAAAATAACAACCACATTTGAACATAACAGAATCTGCTTATGTTATAAAGATACATAAAGACGTTCGTTGCAATGATATAATTACAGCCTGAAAATACAATAATGTTTTGGACTAGTATATACAGGAATGTCAAACAGACCAAATAAAAGAGTCAACTACATCGGGGCTCCGCCTCTGTCCTGCCCGCCATCCGGATCTACTTAACTGCAGGGTCAAAACTCCCCGCATGTACTCTAGAGGTCCCGCCTGCCCAATTCAGAAGAGAATCCATCAATAATCACGAAAGATAAGCAATCAAATCATGAAAAGATTAAAAGGGAAGACTTACCAGCGTCTGCTCCCTGGTCATCATCCTCCAGTTGCACACCCACTTCCTCGGCGGCAAGCAGCCTCATGCCTTCCTTCACCGCCGCCTTCTCCTCCTTGGTGAACCGTGCGGTAACCACATCCATTCTGAAGGTCGCGCCACCCTCTTTCTCTGCTTCAACCTTAGCTTCCTCCAAAGCCCGGAGATATATCCTAGCCATAACCCGGGGATAATCGTCCATCCAGGACAGGTTGCCCTGCCTCCAAGTACGGAAATACATGTCCTGCAGCATCTCATCCATCATCCCCTCGTTCTCCTCAAACTCTTTCATCCGGGCCTCAAAAGCCGACAGCCGTGCGACAGCAGCATCTCTCTCCAATCGGTATCTCGAGCAGTCAACCTGAAGGGACTTCCGCATCACTTCCATCTCCTCCTTCAGCTTGGCCTGAGCAAGCTCTGCGGCCTCAAGCCTCCCAGATAACTCCTCTACCTGCTCAAGATCCGCTCTCCGAACCTCGTCCACCGTTGCGATGTCCATGTCAATCCGTTCCTTGCAGGCAGCCTCGATCTTTCGTAGTTCTGCCTTACTAGCCTCTTCCATAGTCTTCCTCAACCGCCTAGAGGCTGCCTCGTGCTGAGAAATCTGAATGGCCTGATCGGCGAGCTGCTTGGCCTGGTCAGAAACCATTAACCGTAGTCGGATGTTGGCACTCCCAGTCTCCTCTCCAGCCTTGACCAGACGGACATGATGCCCCATCAACTTCCTGGTCTCCTCCACGACCCGGTCGATACTAGCCTTGGCTTTGTCCCCCATGGTAACTATCCGAGTAGTAAGTAAATCAAGGTCTAAGGACTTAGCCTCATCAAGCACCCGTACCATGGGATTGCGGGGAAGAAGATGCTCGCCCGTGGCCTCATCAAATGAAATGTCCTGAGAACTCGGGTCCAGATCCGGGTGGCCGGCAAATGGGTTGCGAACCAAACCAGGGTGATTTATCGGGGTGACGGTTGGATTTTTCGACGGATGTGGGGAAGGCATAAACTCAGTATCTTCCTCAGTAATATCATGGATAGGCTGGACTGGGGGCTGATGGTCGGGTGAAGGTTCAAACAAAGATCGGCTCCTCTTCCTCTTCTGAATATCTTCTTCAATTACTCCGAGAAGAGGGCGATAGCCAACTACGTCTCCAAGGTGGTTAGTAGGAGGCTTTGGCTTGGCAGAAGCTTTGAGAAGTCTGTATTGTTCGAGGCGGTGTCGAACGTCTGAGGTCTTGGCCACTTCGCCTGCCCCTGGAGTAAAGAACAAGTGTTACGAACATACAATGATCCATAATTCAAGAAATATGTTAAATTAAAAGGAGTAAGAAGGCACATCTATTATACAAACCCTGGGGAGGAGTAGGATACTGCAATAAGTCCTGAATCTCATTCCAGGACGGGAGCGAACCATAAAATATTCCTAAGTCCCTATCATAAATGGAGTCTGCGGGAGTCAAAAGTTCACCTTGAATCGCCGGAGTCGCCTTGGATGGAACAATCTGAGAAGACATACTGGCACCAGTCCTGGTCTTGTCAGCTCTCCCGGACTCCTTTACCGGAGCCGGTCCTCCCTCTAGTCCCTCAAAAGCTTGGCGGAATGTATCATCCGTCCACTCTTGAATCTCGCCTGCTTGCCCAGGAGGCAAAGCCCCGGCGCCATCGCCACCACCATCACCTTCTCTGTCGTCTCCACTCTCTGCCTCTTCTCCTACATCGCCTCCTTTGCCCTCACCTCTATCCTCCTCCACGTCTTCCTCCCTCGGAGTAATTGGGCACGTGCTAGGGGAAGGACCGTCGGACTTCTTGAGCTTCTTACCGCCGACAACTGGAGGTTTTGTGAAAGGCTTCCTCTTTCCACTCTTCGACGTGGCTCCTCCTTTAGTTTGAGCATCCCTCTCTTCCGCCGTATCCCTCTGCTTGACCACGGACTGATGTGGCAGGATCAGGTTGAGCCCCAAAAGAGTAGCGTTCCTGATCAAGTAAGCAGCCGACCTATCTCTTCCTGAAATAGCTTCTATTTCCGCTGCCGTCTGAACCAGGCGATCATTCTCCACGACCGCAAAACCACCTGTCGCTAGCAAGAAATAAAAACATACAAGTAGAAGCATTGCAACCAGAATGGAAATTATAAATAAAGCCTTGACTTACATCCGGAGGTGAAGCGACGGATAGAAACGGAGTCGTCCCTAACGAAAAACCATTCCTTCTTAAACATGCTGTACTTCGAATACAAGTCCAGGACGGGCTTGAAGGATACGGCCGATTCCAAGCTGATGTATGGAGACCCCTTCTTGTAGCCCCTCAGATTATACAGATACTGGATCTCCCGGTTGGAAGGAGGACGCCCGTATCTCCTCTGAAAGATGACGAAAAGACTCACCAGAATGGCGTAGGAGTTAGGCTGGAGCTGGAATGGAGCCACCTTCAGATATGTGATGAAGCTAACTATCCAGGCGTTGAGAGGCGGGATAGCACCACACATGCAATGATATCTGCTGTAAGCAAAGTAGCCTTCAGGGGGGTCATACGGCATCACTCCTTCCCTCGGCGATAGCATGCGCGCTCTATCGATCCCAAAGGAACGGGATATAACATCAAGCTGCTCCTCTTTGAGGGAGCTAGGAAAACAGTCAGACGGAGAATTCAAGAGCTCCCGGGGGCCATACCCATCTACTAGCGATCTCGGAGCAGGCCTATGACGTTCGGCCCGAACTGGGGGCACTGTGGAGGACTCTTCTCTGTCCTTGGACTTCCTTTTGTCTGATCGAGTTTCTGCTTTGTGAGACATTAGCTGCAACACCGGAAAAACATATCGTTAGAACAGAGGATATAAGCTAGCAAGTGTGTATAGTCTGAAAATTTCACTCATAATCTAAAACGCTCAAAACTCCTAGTATCATTCGGTAAAGCTGATACAAAGGCTCATTCGGTATTTGGGGTCTCAAGAGTTCATCCGGTAATTCAGGGATAGGCCCATTCGGCACTCAACACCCAATCTCGTTCGGCACTCATCCTCCATGGGTTTCATTCGGTAGTCCATAATAAGAACTCATTCGGCAAAAGAGAACATACCTGGTTCGGTGCTTGGTTGATTCGACACTCGGTTGATTCGGTACTCGATTGATTCGGTACTCTGATTGGTTCAGCTATCTCAAAACGATGAAGGATAACAGTAACATGAAGCCCTTATTTATAGGCGCAACCTATCGACTGGACCAACTGGTTCGGCACACCCAGGACCGAACGAAGCTATCTCAATTACAGGAAAACAAAGCGCGACACATGCAAATGTCACGTACCCCACTTTGGGGGGCAAATGTTGGGCGTGTTTTCATCGAACCAAAGCGGGGATATCCCTACCAAACCACCCATCACCTAACCAGCCCCATTCCTACGCACTACCGAGCCAACCACCTCATCACCGGTCCAAAACCCACCTATCACCGGTCCAAAACCCTCTCCAACAACCACCGAACCATCTCCTGACCTACCACTGCCGAACCAAACAACAACCGGACCAGAACTTCTTCAACAACTACCGAACCATCCTAACCGGACCAAGCCACTTCCCCACCGGACCAACGTCCCACCGAACCAACTCTCCACCCAAGCCATGCCGAACCAACTCACTCCAACCACTACCGGACCAAGTGGATACCGAACCAACATCGCCAGACCAGATTGCTTCGGCCCAGGCCCACCAGCAGCTATATACATCCAAGACCCCTACCCCCAACCTCACTCTATAAATAGAGGGGGCAGGGGTACAATAATGGCAGACAAGTTTGAGAGCTCAAGCACGGAAGGAACTTTCAAACAACTTTCATATACTTGTATATAAAGCTTTGTACCTGTAATCTGAAAGAAAAAGGAGAATAACATATAAAGTGGACGTAGGCACGTTCTGGCCGAACCACTATAAATCTGTGTGTCTTTTACAGTTTAGTCCCTGCTTTTTATATATTTGTATCACCCAAATCACTAGAAACAACATAAAATCAACTAATTCATATGACTTGGAGGTGTTTGTCCATTTTTTGTGCAAACAATTCTCAAAGTGAAATAAGCTGGAAGCGGACTTGACGGACAAGGCTGATAGATAGGAATCGATGGAAAAATTTAAATCAATTAAGATATACAGAAATGTATGTATGTGTGTGTGTATATATATATTATTAATATTTTTAAAAAAAATCAAGGTTTAACTTGAGACAAATATTAAAATAGAACATATAAAGTCATTATTCTTAAGACACATACATTTTAAAGTCAATATACACATATTATATTTAAACTCGGCATTTAAATTCGTATAAACGAATAAATGTATCGTATATACGTATAATATCCCTTTATATATTTACTTTAAAATCAATAAATTTAAGCATACTCTTAAAATTTACATAATTATAACATATATACATATACACCATGAAGTCAGTATTATTATCAACACGCCTATAACTAACCGGTTCCAAATTCCAACATGACCAAAAATTACACACAGTCTTTCAATAGAAGTATCTATATCTGCCGTTTTAAATATTAAAATACAGCAACCCGTACTGAAGTCGTACCTTATCTATATCATAAGGTAATATACACAGTAACATATATCTATAAACACGAGACTTTGATACTATATACATATATGTAAAAGTTTAAATTCAATACTATACAATTCATGTAACTCATTTAACTACCATACATATATATATCTCTCCACTTACATAGACACAGCAATGTCCACTTCACATCTACACACATAATAGATTTAACACAAACATGACTCAGATTGAATGCTCTGCCATGCTATATATATACACGATACATATATGTAACTTAACTCATCTAACTTAGCTTAGTTTCATATACAAGCGAATTATAAATATAACTATAACCATGCGAAAACTCAAACAGACTAAGTAAAAATCACATTTTAAATTAATGTAAACCTTTATAACGAAGACTATATGAAAAGTTTTTTACAACTTTATACAGTGTATATATATACACACACTAAACTAAACACATATAACTCAAATCTATTTTATGCGAACAACATATATATTACTTATACATATAAAGTCAACTAGCAGAATGTAAAAAAATATATAAATGTATATAATATAATACTTAAACAATTCAACTGTAAATCTATATAAAACCATTATAGCTTTATAATATATAAATAAAATACCTGACACACGTTGCAAGCTTTGGTACAATATATATTATAAGTTAATATTCACTGTGCTTAACCCTGACACGTTTTTTTCCCTTCTTTTTATAGTACTTTGCAAATGGACTTATATAATCAAATATATAGCTAAACTAAATATGCAGATGAAACAATACAATGAACTTATAATATATATACCTAAATGAATATAACACAATATATAAACACATACTTACCAACGTTAAAGGAATGAAGCGAGTTTGAGGTAGGTACGTGGCAGGCTTTGGCACTGCTAGGCAAAGAAAAGAGGGCGAGCAACCTGAAGGTGAAGAAGAACGACGGTGGCCTTGGCTGCGGTGGACAGGTCGGAGAGGTGGCACTAGGGTGTCGGGGTCGGAGAAGTGGAAGAAAGCGAAAGCGGCGGTCGGGACAAGGAAGTGAGATGGTGCGTTACTGTGGAGGTATGGAAATGCGCGGGCTGTTTCGCGTCTGCGGTGGCTGTCGTGGTGATGGAGGCGATGTGGAGCGATGATTGGTCGAGATGCTCAGTAAAGGTTTGAGATGAGGTGGCTGTCGGCGAATGGGTGAGGCAGGAGAGAGAGGGAGGTCTAAGTGGAAGGGGTGCATGGGGCATACGGTGGTGTAGCGTCGGGGTTAGGTAGTGTTCTTGGCGTAGGCGTGTAGGTGAGGCGAAGGTATCAGCGGCTTGCACAGCCGAGGAGGAGAGAGGCTTCGCCGATGCTTGGGGATGCAGTGCTCACCGGAAGGAGGAGCGGTTTTGGGTTGAGAAAATTGGAGAAGGAAGAGGGTGTATGTTTGGTTTCCAAAGGCAACATTTATACTACTTGATTTTTTTTCAGGACCAAAAAGAAAAAGAGGCAAGCAAACTACAGCAAAATGAAGAGGAAGCAACTTGAAGCCAAATGAACTGATACACACATATATATTTCACTTTGGAATAAGACAGTAGAAAAGACAGAGGCAAGGGAATACAAGATTAGCAGGTAGGGAAAAGAAAAAGAACAGGCTACAGAAGCTAGAAAATGAACCAACGTATAATAAATTGTCATAGAGAATAGGAATAGCCAAAGTTAGATCTAGGAATTATAAAAATTTACTGGTTTCAATGGATGGGTAGATGAATGGGCAAAAGAAGCCAAATGGTTTTAAAACCAATACCGGTACGAAATCGTTTTTCATAGATTCCACTGCGTACCGAGTTTCAAAACACAGAATTGAATATACCATTGTGATCAACACGACGAGACGGTCAAAACAGTGTACAGATATCCGTGGTACGATCAAATTATAAAAATTCGAATTTTATAATAGCGGAAAATGCATGAAAAACGTAGAAAAATAAGATCGACGGAGCCAAAGATGTCCGAATTTGGAAAAACGACAAACAGACATCTCGCTCAGAAGATGTTTTAGAATTTTTCTATGTGAAAATATTTTGGTTTTGAAAATGTTTTATTTTTATCGCTTTTTAACTGATTAAATTTAAGTAAATTTACGCTCGAAATGAACTTTCATATTTTCGGACGAAATTTTACCAGTTGCGATGTTTGACTAGACGCATTCCAAATATAAAATTTATATTTCAAAATTTTATCATTTAAAATTCCCACAAAATTTCAATTAATAGGTTATTAAAACCGATTAAATTTATGGGTCGTTACATTACACTTCGAGCCTTCACTTTACTTCACTTGGATTTACGACCTAACGTTAATTTGGATCGATGTGGTTTTCAGATATAAAACCCGATCCTTGTCTCACCGAATCCAAAACGCCATTTTAATGTCCAAGTTATACTTAAGGGTTTAAACAGAAGATATTAAGAATATCACTTACATAAATGGATGATTCATAACACACAGATAGATAATTCACTATTATCAAATTCATCATCACATATCACAAAGCATCAACTATATCACATCTCAGATATATCACATTCATATCATTACATATCAACTAATGACATACAATATCATCCAATATCATTAACTCATCCAATGATATTTATCATCCAATCATTAATCATCCATAAACAAGTTTGGACCACTCTTAACTAATTTAGTCAATTCTTAACTAAATTAATTCCTTACTTAATCACTTTGATTGTCATCAATCCAACTTACTTATTTGTTAATTAATTACCAATTGATTAATTAAACATCACTTAATTATTCACTCTAATTAATCCCCTTGATTAATTATCTCTTAATTACTTTTAAGTAATTATTCCTTAATTACAATTTTAATTAATCATTTTGATTAATTACTTCTTAATTATACCAAGTAATTATCTCTTCCTTACCCTTTAATTAATCATCCTTGATTAATTATTATTTAATTACCTTAAGGAATTATCTCTTAATTATCTTTTTAATTAATCACACCTGATTAATCACTTTTTAATTAATCACTCTTGATTAATTACTTTTAATTAATCACATTTGATTATTTACTTTTAATCACATTTAGTAATCAAAACTTAATTATAAATTAATTATCCTTTAATTATTAATTAACAATTAATTATTTAATTAATAATCACTTCCATTAATCAAATCCTTTCTAATTACTTATTTTAACAAGTAATTAATCACTCTTAATTATTAATTAATTTTTCCTTGATTAATTAATCTAAACCTTTAATTAAATATATTAATTAATTCTTTAATTCAATTACTAAGTGATTAACGCTCAATCACTTGTATCCAATTACTTTCATAAAGTAATTAACCTTAAATTACTTTATTAAATAATTTCCTTTTACTTAATTACCTCCAGTAATTATTCCTTAATTACTTCACCAAGTAATTTCACTTAATCAATTTAAATCATAAGTGATTATCTTTAATTAATTACTAATTTAATTACTTAATTAATTATTTAACTAATAATTTAAGTTTTATTAAATAATTTCTTTAACTTCTTATATTAAAAAAATCCTTAATTAAGAAAATCATTATCTTAATTAAATTATTAATATTATGCAATAACTCTTTGATTATTAATAATAATTAAATTATCTTAATTATCTTCATACATTTGTTTATCTTTAAAATTTTAAGTTACTTAAGATAATCTTTATTATAATTGATTACTAAATCTTAATCATTAATATTTATTTAAAATATAACATTTTTAGAAATCAACTATAATTAAAACAATTTAAATGTTCAAATTAAACTTTTAAATCTTTAAAACTTTCCAAAGTTATTTAATAAAATTTAATACAAACCTTACTATTGAAAATCCACTTATTTTATTTTTAAGAACTTTATATTTCAATATATATAAACTTGTTTAAAACATAACTTTTGAAACAAATTAGTTTTATAAGTAAAAACTTGTTATACTTTGTTTTAAAACTTGAATCATTTACAAATCAATTTTCTTGTTAATTTTTTTTTAAAAAACGGTAGCTGTTAAATTCTTAAAACTTAAACAACACCAAACCTGCTCAACACTACAACATCGAGCCAAACATCCAATACTCGAATGAAAACTCGAGTAATCCACATGATCTCCCTGATGCTAACACGAGACTCTTCCCCCACTACTCCTGCTTCGAGAAACAACACCACATTCCCGAAGTAAACTTCGAGCTCCCTTCTTCTTCTTCCAAACCCAATATTCCAGATGCACAATCGTGCATATCCACGTGCACAACCTCCCTGCCCAACGATGAACTATGCTCTGGCCTCCGATACGTCGCACTCGACATGGCAACCCCTCGCGACACCCAGAAATCACAATTCGATCGAGCACCAAAAATTGACCCCAAAAACTGCCTGAACCACAACCATCAGAAATCAATCGTCACCGACGATCCATCACTCGAGACACTATGCCATCCTCTTCGAAGCTACGTCGCGACCTCTAGAACCCACGACACTACATGCGAACGCCTCCGATTTCCCCTCTCGCCGCAAACTCACATAGAACCTCGACGACAAACACAGGGTATTAAACCCTACTCCGTCAATTATCGGCCATCTCGATCCACTATAAATTTCCAAAACATTTTTCTGATGATCATTGTCTTCTCCCTGACCTCCAAGCTCAAACTCGTTGCTCAGTTCGTCGTTGATCAATGGAATTCGACCAAAACAGTCGATCCATACAACTCAAGAAACCCGATAAATTATCCAACTAAAAAATGAAATAGTCACACTAAAATTCATGATTTCCTATTACTATTTCAATCATGCAATCAAAACTGAAAATTGAATTCATAAATTTTTTGACCCAATTTGATTTTTACTGTAAATTTGAAAATTTCGAGCCAATTTTTCACTTTAAATACCTGTAATTATTTTTAAAAGTGATGTTACATGATTTCAAACAACTTTTATTTACAAACCAAAAACTAATGATGATTCAATGCTGAGATATTGAATTTTTTAAGAAATCAAGCCTGTAAAAAATACACAGCAGAATCTATATTATGTTCATACAGTCATTCATCACTTACACACATACATATACTCTTTAAATCCTAGAATTTAGGAAAACATATGATTTTCATACATATGACAAAGAGGAAATCAAGGTTTTAAAACTGTTTTTAAAATCTTAGTTTACTCACCTCAAAGAACAGAAAGCAAATGTTTGTTTTCCTGGCTCCTGAATTTTATTAGCTCTTGAATTTCTTCTGCATGTTGAAATAAATCTAGCTGCTGTTGATTCTGAATTGCTTGTTGAAGTTTTACATCTTGTTGCTTGATTGCATTTGAAAATCTTGCCTTGATGTTGTAATTTTCCTGATTATCTTCTTTGATCTCAGATTCCAAATTTTCTTCTTCCTTCTTATTTTTAGATTTTACAGTATTTACTTCTTTCTTTTTGATCTTTGTTTTGTATTCATTTTGTTGAAATGAAGAAAAGGTTCAGCTGAAAGTAAAACTCTTCTTCTTATTTTACAATTTAATTTTAAATTAAATTATCAAGAGAATTGACATTTGGCTCTTATTGTTCTAATTAACTTACACCTAAGCCTATATGTATTTACAAATGTCACTAACATGTATCAAAATGTTTACAAGTGTTTCTAATGCCTTATTAATGATTTACAAGTGTTACTTTCCTTATTTATAATTTATTTAAGTTATGAATAAGTAATTATGTAATATTTATATGATAATAACGTGTTATTATCTTTTTATAATTTAAGCTTTAGATTTTAGTAAATATAAAAGTGACTTCATGTAAACAATTATAAATTACTTATGCTTTTATCAAATTAAATGCATCATATGTTTATAAGCTTGAGAAATTATGTTAATTCTTAATATAAAAATTTTAAAACAAATTTATCTTATGTTAAAATTTTAAAAGGAAAGAATATTAAAAACAATTGAACTTTTTAAATTTAAATCTTATTCAAAACTCAAGTTTAAAATATATATACCTATATTAAATAAGAAATTATCCTTGTTATTAAAATTTAAATCTCAAATATCACTTTTAAAAGTATTAAGTCAAAATTAAAATTTCCAAATTACAAATTATATATATTAAAGTTTGAAAACTCTTTATTAAGTTTAAAACAATATTGTTTTCCATTTCTATTATATATACAAATATATACATTTCAAATGGAAAACATTTCTAATCATTAGTTTTGATAATTACTATTTTAATTTTTGAAACACAAATCCAAACCACGATATATATATTCATATATATTACAATTTAAATATATATCTTTTATTACATTAAAGACTTGCTATATATAATATATATCTATATATATACATTATAAATATAAGATATTTTGATTAGCCTTTGAAAAATAAATCTTACCAATTTTAAATTGCTAAAATAAATATTTCCAAATTAAAATATTATTAGTTTTCAAAAGAATTAAACTTGCCAATGTTGTTAAGAAAAATGTTAATAGATATTATCAAATTATTATTATCAGCCTTTAAAAGAATTTTAACTTGTCAATTTATAATGTACAATGATCAAATCAATTTAATTATTAACAAAGATTATTAAATTGATATTGCTCAAAATTCCAGGTCGTCACATAACCAAACCATTTTTATCAAAAATCCAATGATATTATAATAGTGCCTAAGGTTTGAAATATAATAATCAAGTAGCTGTGATGATTGTGAGTGTCCATCACAACAATAATAGGTATACAATCAAAAATCGCTAGGGCGCAATCGCTAATTGTATAGGATTCGGGCCCTCAGAAACTTTAAGAACGGTCCTCCTACACAAGGATCAAAGATATCCTTCTGAAGGCTCATACCTATCTAGCTGAGGTACATAGGAAATACATAGTCGGCCACCCAGACCTAATGCATCGCTCCCAGCATTAATAAACTGTAGGTATCACTCGAAAGAGAGACGACTGCACCACCAAGGGTAGCTAAACCTCCAACCTATGAAATCTATCTCTGGTTTTAGTCATTACTGTTGATGAGGCTACGTCCAGCATTCCAGTTCATGCATCGCCACTTGGACAGATTTCAAAACCCCACATAGGTTCCTCCACCTCAATAGGTCTTGAAACAATACATCGATTCCTTCTTCTCAATGGATCGCAAAATCACATATGGATTCCCACACCTTAACAGGTCTTGGAATCACGTTCCCAAATTTCAATAGATCATGAAACTCCTCTATCTAACAGGTATATGGTTTTGGAGTGGTTACAGTTTCGAGTTATCTCATATAACTTCACTCCTCCGCTTACCGGGTGCCCTAAAAACTAATCGATGATTTTTCTGATAAGCTCAACTCTAGTTCTTTAGAAATATATAGAAAATATATAAGAGTGGGGATCATCCCTAAGCGTTTATGCAGATGGATCTCCATATCATTTTTCCAAGGATAACAGAACGAAATTTACATGCATGGTACAGCAACATCGAAGATGAATGTGCCATGTAACTCACGTGTTTTTCCTAGATATTTTTAGAGTTATATCCTTCGGTGTTAAGTAGGAAATTGCTTCTCTACCATCAAAATTAAGAAGGATTATTTAGGCTAAGATTTGATAGTCGTTTATTTAACTATCAAATAAAAAGACAAATAAATCAAACAGAACATAGGTTTATTTCCTTTGGAATCCACCAAGACTAATTTAATTAATCTTTCATTACTTAAAATCTCTTTATAAACACTTAGAAACTATTTTCATATACTTATCTCAATGGAATACGTATATTCCTAAAACCAAGTGATATATCATATTTGCTAAACCATATTAGATTGGGTCAAAAACAACTGTCATTCAAAACTTGTTTATTATAAACCCAAAATACTTATCCTTTCCATAAATCTCCTTAATTTTGACAAGTCTTTCATGTTATTTGAGTAGTTCTTTGAACAAAAAATAAATAATGATTAACATATATTAATAATTCCAAATCCTTATTAAATTGATTTATAACTTTTCTAATCATATTTGAAAAGAGTTTCCAAATGTCAAAGATAGATAACTTTTCCATTTAGAGATATCATAGAGTTTCGAAAACTGCATTCATAACGTCTACCGTTATATGAACCATAACCTCTAACTTGTTTATAATCAAACAGACTTTAAACTCCTGTTTCTTTATTTATAAAATATCATTTATAAATCTGTTCTATTATATTTATAAAATATCCTTTATAGGTCATCTTCTTTATTTATAAAATATTATTTATAAACACTTCTGAATGAATCACTTTCTCCACTTAAACAAAAAAATTTAAATCATTTAAGTAACTTAAACATCATTAATTACAACGATTAATTATCTTTGAATACCGTTAGTTAAACAATCATTTAACTAAAATACCATTAATAAATAAATAATTAATTTACCTTAACCTCATGAATTAAAAAAAAATCAACTTAAGCCTCATTAATTAAGTAATTAACTTAAATCACTTTGATTAAGGAAATTAATTAATCTTGAATCTTTTTATTCCAAATAATTAACCAAATATAACATTTTTAATAGATTAATTAATTAAATTTAAATAGCATTAATAATATAATTAACTTAAACCTTATTGATTAATATAATTTACTAAACTTAAAACATCTTTATTAAATATAAATAACCTTAAAATATCATTAATAAAATAATAATTAATTTAATCAAATAATCATTAACTTTAATAAAATAAAATTAACTTTAAAACATCATTTAACAAAATATAATTAATCTTTAGACATTGTTAAACAAAATATAATTTACTTTAAACAATTCCAATTAAGATAATAGGCAAATTTAACACATTGTGCGGTTTGAAGCTTAGCGATCATAGTTGTACTTAAACAAGCTACCATTTTGTTTCATATCTCAAAGGAGTTTATATGTCCATGTCGTATTCAATACGTCCAGGTTATCAAGCTTCTGGCACTTAACAATTAACAATAAATGGATAATTATCATTTCATCCATATTAATTATTCCACCTATTGATTAACCTCATAACCAAATTTTTACTTAGCAAATATAGAACGAGGATATATTCTACTAATAGGTGTCCACAATAATCTATTAAATTCAATCTAACCTAATGGTGTTTGATGGCCAAATAGATGTCACCAATAGGGTTTAATTAATTTAACAACGTTACTATTTAATTAACATAATTAAATTCACTACCCATTACATTATCAATATTTTTAATATCACCAAATCAAACAACAAGGTATACTACAATGTTGTACTCGACTATACAAGTCCAAGGAGAAAATCTGCAGGTCAAACGAATTTCATATGGGCAAGATATAACATATTAACTAACACATAATTTTAAAATCTAAACTTAAGCAAGTAAAGGAAATTTTCTTCTCACCCATACAACTCAACCGCTACCAAACCTGACCCACACATCCAAATCTACAACCTGCAAACAACTTCCCCCATACTCATGATATTGTCCACATTAAGAAGGGCCTAAGTGCAAAACACTTTGCAATAAACATTACACTCCTATTTCCCTTCTTTCTTTTATATACAAACACGCACCTTCTCCCTTCAAATTCGTGTGCAATTGACCATAATGCAAAGGACCTAAATGCAAAATCACTCACTAACTACAATAGCATCCAATTCATCCCTTTTCATGCTCTAGGTTTAACACGCATGCATAACCCTATCTACCAAAGTCAGCTATTACACCCTTGCTTTGGCTACCTCACCACCTTGCCTCTGACGATGCCCAGCCCCACCGGCACTTCCATAGTCAACGCTTTCATCCCCAAGTGTGCTACCTTATTATATATTTTTATCATCTTTTTTTATAATATATGGCCGATAGTAAAATGGAAATAAACTGTACACACACACACAGATATATATGCCAATATTATTTCATAGCTAAAGAAAGTAGATCAGTGCAAGGACAAAAGGGAAAAGAATGAAACAAGACTTGCATGTTCAAATCTTGATTGCATAGTGCAAAGAAAATGTATAAATATTTATCTTTTCATGTGTCTTTCATTTTTCAAAGAACCAAAAAATAAAATATGTAACCCTTAGTTACATGCATGCATCCATATATAAACCAACTTCCTAACAAAGCAATCCAAGCCAAACTTAAGATCAAGCAAAACGATGTGAAAGAGGCTTAGCTAGATATATTATGTTGAGTGCATATACATATAACTAAATTACATTACTTTTCTATTAAGAAAAACAATATTCCTAAGCCACCCATCAATACTTTTCAAAATCTAGGAATTACCCAAAAGATGATACAATGGATTTAGGATGAGCTTTGTACTATGTTTTATAATACAGAGGGTAATAGAGTGTAAAACCCATGGCTATTGGATAGAAGGGTGTTTCCATGAATTTCTTCTTTACTTAACCCTTAAGCTTCACTTTATGTCATTTCAACCTTTTATTTTGAACTTTTAAATAATATATACTTTTTAAATACTTAATATTAATATGTATACATTTGAAAATAAGTTATACTATATTATAACATTTGTTTAAGGTAAATCAAAATATATTACAACTTTAAATAACTTGTTATTTGACATAAACCTGAAAATCCAAAAATTGTGCTACAGACACATTTCCAGTTTTTCATCGAACTATCTATTTATGTAAACCAAACTCAAAAAATAAATCTCCATTATCAATTATAATTAAAAAGAGGGTTATAATTAATAAATCCATTAATTGGATTTAATATTCACAAATCAAAATGATAAAATTTCAGGTCGTTGCAATAAAAGCGGTAAAATACAAGTTAACTGCCATTTGGACTTGCCTAAACCTGCCTTCTAGCAAGAGGCTGGCATAATAAGACTAAGCCGCCTTCTAATAAAAGCCATGGTAAATCATTATAACCAGGATACAAAGGATCATAGGTGGGATAGGCCCCGAAGGAGGATTCCGTGTTTCCACCAATGCCCGATTCCTATGGCCTCCCCCTAAAATGTCTTCCTCGGTAAACTATGAAACGATCGACATCGCAAGCGCTTGGATTGAAACGTCATCCAACTGTTGTGGGTTAAAAGTTTCCCACTGAGGCACTACCATAACATCACTCAGCTTATCATAGTCAAATTGGTGCCATTCTCCCAACCCTTGCCCTTATCCACTGTAGCGACTTTGAAATTCGAACACTTCATCTTCAAATATCGAAATGTTTTGAAATGTAAGTAAGTGTTATAAATATGATTTTATAACTCTATTAGACATTATTTAATTAATGAATAATGATAAAATAACTTGTTTTTCCTATTTGTTTAAAAAAAATTCTTTGAAGAAAAATTGATAATGTGATTGGAAATTGGTTTAACGGTAAACAGATTTTTAATCGATATAAGTTATTCGAACTCCTGTGCACTTGTCTAATGATCAAAAGAAAACATTAGCAATTAACTAATACACTCTCCTCTTCATAAAGCATGGAGAATTCTTGAATCTTCCATTAGCATAAGTGATATTATCATGAGAGGGGTATAATGGTAATTAGCATAAATAAGAAGTGATGCAATGGAGAACCGATGGGAGGCGAGTTTTCCATTGCATGGTGGGGGGTGAAGACAAGCTTAGGCAACACCAAATGCAGCCTATATAATGAGGGGCAAACCATTCGGCTTCTTCTTCATCTCCATTACTAATTTTCTAAAGAAAAATATTAGTGAATAAAATCTAGTGTAACGACCCGCAAATCCGTACCCCTTGAGTCAACATTATTCTACATCAATCAACTCAAGTTGAACAGAAATACGAATCATTTGGGTTAAAGAAGAAGAGGTAGAAGAAGAAAATAGAAAACAATATCAGAATCTAACCATCGCAGTGGAATAAAATATAATATATAATAAATGATCTTTACACAAAACAAATATATCTGATTTATACATACATCATCATCAGAGTACATCATCAGAATTCAACAACATCATAACATACAACTGGATATACAGCTACTCAACACAGCGGAATATATATAAAACAAGTACGAAAATACACATCGTCATCCAGCTCGTCTCCTGAGCTCCACAGCATCAAATCCTGTATCCTATAATACTCGGTCTGACCCGAGCATTATAGTTAAATAACACTCGAGTCAGTCTGGAAAAGCAGCGTGAGAAATCACACTCAAATTGATTATTAAAGTTTCAAAAATTCTTTTGAAAATAAAAGCATCTCGTAAGACCACGCCACAAATAAACATGTCGGGTTTTTACCTTACGATAGCTAAAACGGTTTTATATTAAAATCCTCTGATATTATAATAAGGTTTATATACAAATACTTATTAAAATAGCCAAAATTGTTACATTCATTAAATTCAAGCTACTAGCCAAAGAGTGGGTAATACAAAAAAAACTCGTAAAAGGCACGTAGGGAGATTGGATTTCCAACTAATGACTAGGCACTGGGGCACCACCTGTCACAGTACGTGGCCTAGATCACAGTACCGAGGATCACCCATGACCCCCTGCAACACAAGACCAGAACCATCCCTTACTGGACAGTTTCAAGTAAGATCACCCCGCGGTTGGGATCAGCAACCGCCCACTAAGCCGAAATAAAAAGGGACATCTAGACAGGGATGACCTTACCCTGAAATGGGTGCTACCCACCTAGCCTTGCTGCATAACCCCTGATTTTCAGTCATTCCCAGTTGATGAGGCTTGAGGCTAAGCATTACCTTTTTAGAACATATCCTACAGAATGCCTATCGTCCACCTGACGATGTTCCGAAAGCATTCATCCAGACAAGTCCGTTCCGGTTTCGAACGGAACCGAAGGCACTATTCCTACTACATCCATTTTGGAAATATCCTCAGGATTAGTAGCGACTAGCCCTTGCACTTCATTGCTCCATCTTCGACTCCGAACTCGTTTTCCACGAAAACGTACAAACCGTGTAACGACCCGAAATTTTCATAGCCGAAAATTCCAGATAGTTATGAAAAAGAAGAAAGAGATAGAAGAAGAAGAAGAACAGAAACATCAAACATCTCACATTCGTAGCGGATAAAATATAATAATAAATAATAGTTTACAGAAAAGTAATTATTCTGTCGATTACAATTTATTACATCAGAGTTTCACATATATATACAGTCACTGAATATGCTCAATTTTCATGTCACATGTATACAGAAATAAAATACAGCGGAAACACACCATACGCTATTGCCATCCAACTCGCCATTTAAGCTCCAGAACGTCCTTACCTGAAAATCTGTAATACTCGGTCTGACCCGAGCATTACACCAAAGTACCACCCGGGTCAGGCTGGAAACCAGCGTGAGTAAACCCAACTAACATAGAATGCCAAAGCAAACAACTTATATAAACTCGAGGTAACTAATATCAATTTAACAAATTCACAATTTGCTATAGACAACACTTATTCCACACATCAATTTCTAAGTACCAAACTTAGATAAAATAATCCAATTCACTTAAATAATTTCATTCCTGCCTATTGATTTTACAAATCAATTTATCAAAATTCGAAGTGGTTTCGGATATTTCCCAATACCCGACCCCGGTCTCTTCGAAACTCATGTCATCCTAACCCAAGTTATCCAAATGAAATACACAACATTTCATATCAAAGATATCAACTCATTCAAAGCATCCAATACCATTCAATCACCCATAAGCAAAGCTTAATCACATACAGATCAATTCGATTGATTCTAATTGAATTTCAAACCTCAATCACTTAGATTTCTTTATTAATTAATTCCAAATCAATTGATTAATCAACTCTTCCATATCCATTCATCTTAATTAATCACCCTGGATTAATTATCTTTCGATTACATTGAAGAAATTATCTTTAATTAATTTCACGATATTAATAATTCTTAACCCAAATCAATAAGTAATCTTAATTACTTCATGAATTAATTAACTATTTTAATTACATTAATCCTTAATTACTTATACTAATTAACTTCTCATAAGTCACTTATTATGGATTAATTTATCTTAATTAATCAAATCTTTAATTACATCATTAATTATATAAATTATTTTTTTCTAATTATATTTCAATTAATCTTAATCTAAATTAATTATATTAATTAAACCACAGTATTAATCATACTAGATTTATCTCCACCTGAAATTATCTACCTTTTTATTTGCTTCATTAAATAAATTAATTTTCCTTAATTCATTATCTTAATTTATCTCTCGATTAATTACACAAGGTAATTATATTTTATTACTTGTATTAAGTAATTATTTATTAAACCACCAAATGATCATTCTAATTAATTTAAACCTAATTAATTTACCCAAATCATAAATTAATTTAATTAATTAATTATTCATTAAATTATCCTACCTATTTAATGAATCACCAATCATTAAATCTTTATTGATTTTAATATGAACCATTTTCTTATTTACGATTTAAGTTTAAAACCATTACAAACCCAAATGCTTCGAGTCAAACAACAATTAACTTGAGAACTAACCAAACCCAAAGTCACCAGATCTTCAGCACACATTCAATCAACAATCAACCAATTATTTAAATTTATCCATTTAAATCTAATAAGAATCAAACAGAGTGAGATTTACTCACCTTTGGTTTTCAATAGCAATCCATTTCCATTACGCCTTGCTTCTTCATAGTTTTCAAACCTTAAATAAACATTTACAATTTATTAACATTTGAACCAATCGATCAACCTATTACCATCTATTAATATTTTACATAATCGAACAATCAGCTATCCCTTTTAATAATTTTATTTAACTAATAATTAAATTTAAACTAATAATTTCTCTTTATAAATCTTTTAGTACCCAAATAACTTAAATAAGTCAATTAGAAAATTTTATCACCAATCCCTTATAAAATTGTCTTCCAAAGTCTTATAAAAATTATAATATATATGTATATAACTAATTTTCCTTATTTCTTCGGAATATAAGTTATAACAAACAAATAATAAATTACCTTACTGCCTCCTGCCGACGAATGTCGAATCGCCATAGCAAACTCGATCTAAAGCCCTAGCCTCGACCTTGACAGCATCAAACTGCCTTTCAACCCTCCACACCACTAATAACACAACTCAAAACAACATAACAGCTAACACTCTCCTCCACTACTTCAATCACTGACACACTATCACACAGCTCTTCCTACCATCTTCAACATACTTGTAACAACATCTTCCCACGACAGCGCCAAATCCACCCCCACATCCTTTCACTGTCACCCAATCAATCAACTACTCAACCGAAAACGATCAAACCCGCTTCCCTCGAATTCAAAGCACAGCAACCCACCTCCTAAAATCGAATGCGTCACCACTTAAATGCCTCCACCTCCCAAGACGAAACGCGCGCACGAGTCGAGCATCCCAGATCCAGCTGAACTCTAGAACCCATCTCCTCGCTCGAAGTCGCGGCCACGCACTCGTGCCGCTACCCACTGTTGCCACTCCCAACGCTCGCGATTTCAAGACGAAATCGATTATTGATTCGCAAATAACAAACTGGAGGAAAAGAAACTTGCGGTATTCGATTTCATTTTAAAAAGAAATAAGCTTCGGTTTACCTTTGGATTGAAAAATGAGGGAGAGGAAGGAACGAATGAATTAGAGGAGTGAGGAGAGGGAAAACAGTCGCCATTTCTATTTATTTTCTTATGCTCGGCTTGATTTTCAGCAGAAGGAAGACGCGTGATTTAAACGAGAAGAAGAAAATATCTCTGCGCGTTCAGAAGGTAGGGTGGCTGATGGAGACGTTATAGGCTTTGACCGTTTATTTTTTTTTCAAAATATCTCATTTCATAATACGCGAAATCTTGAATCCCGAATCAGACATGCCGACAGACGTTTACAAGGTTTTACCCGTATTCCGAACACAATGTAACGTGTTTCGAAAGCTAATTCGATCATATGCACGAGTTACGGAAGTAAACGATTAATTTTTAAATTAAATCAATTAAAATAGTTCCTATGCATTTCGAGCTGCCAGGGTCAAACGGAAACTCTGATTGCTATGAAAATTGAAATCCGATAATAACTAACTATTACGGACCCAATGGAACTGGTTTCGTCAAATTCCGAGACTGTGCCTCGGAAGGCTATTTTTAAATGTCAATTTAAACGATATATTATTAAAATTGAACAAATTACCTTTAAATTAAATTTCAATTATTCTATTATCTCCAATATCATCGTTATAAATTTTATAGGCCTTCAAATTATTTTAAACAGGCTTAGAAATTTCTGATTCAACAATTTACCCAATTTCAATTATTAAATTCAATATTTAAACTATATAATTCAATGATTTAATTATCAAATATTGATTTCTGGAATTCATGTTAAAATTAACTTTTAAATATTTAAAATCAATTAATTATTTCAATTTAATTTGTTAAAATTTACCGGTCGTCACATTCCTCCCCCTTAAAAGAATTTCGTCCCCGAAATTACTAGTTAGGAAGAATGGTCCAATACTCGTTTACTTTTTCCCAAACCCACAACTCAACATCCTACCTGATGTGCACGTAAATGTGCATATTTTTACCACCATATTTATTCTATTTAAATTAAATAAATGATCATATTGGGTATTTTAACTTGTTTTGACCAAAATTCATATTAGTTCCAAATTTTCACATATTCATCTTCGTATAAGGGCAAAATGGCCATTTGTGTGCGTATATTAATTTGAGAGAATTTAATTGGAAATTTCTATAATATTTTGTAGGAAGTTAGCTTCTCATATTAGTGGGTTCATGAAGAAACATGCATGCACAAAATGGATATAAAGGAATGAAGATGGAAATAATTCAAAGTGAAGATCATAGAGGACCCCACCTACCCACCTACCTTAATGTACAAATTAAAGGCTAATGCACATGCTTTTGGACTTAATGGCTTCATGTACACTTAATGGGGGATTAAGACATGTTAATGGTTACTTGGCCTCCACACTTCCTAAGGGGCATTTTGGGCATTCCCCAAAAAGTGAATTAGGGTTTCTAACTTGTATAAATACCCCTTATGTTTCATGTAGCCATCTCTCCTTTTAGTTAGTTAGTTTTAGTTTTAGAAAATAAATCAAAGCTCTCTTTCTTTCCATGGCTACTTAGCCATTTTATTTCATGTAATTTTCTTTTCTTTTATGCAATGTTAATTCTCTTTTATTTACATGCTTTTTCTCTTCTTATGCAATAGTGTAGATTTACCTTTATGCAATTAGATTAGTTGTCTTTTCCATTAGCTTTCATTTTCCTTTCTTTTTGCTTTCATGTTGCTTTCTACATTTGTTAATTTGATAACAAATATGATAGCTTAATCCCTACAATTTAGGGGTAATGAAGCTCTCTAGTATGTAGATGCAACATTTTGATGTTTATACTCTCTTTTTGTGCTTTAATGAAACACTTGAAGTGGTTTAATGATGTTGTTTAGCTTTGAATTTGATAGTCTATGTTGTTCATAACAAACAGACTATGCTTAAACAAACATAACACAAATTACCTCTTCATCTAAATATGATTATGGCAAAGAAGTGAATGTTGAAATTGAAATTTGATAGCCTATATTTCTAAACAATAGTTAATAGGCTATGCTTAAAATAGATTTTTATTTCAACTTTGTTGTCATATTTCATGAGAGTTAAATGTGTATTAGTGGTTGTGTTATAGTTTGATGGTTTATATTGGGCTAATTAATAGCACAAATATATCATACTTATGATAAACACATCAACTAATTACACTAATGAAAAGAAATGAGAGATCATAACTTCATTTTGTTGATTTATATGATCTAGAGAGTGGATTTATCTCTAAATTGTTCTATTAACTCTCATATTTTTATCATTTTCTTTCGCTAGTTTTTGTTAGTTTCTTACATTTTTAGCTAATCACACTTTCAACTTTGGTTAATTTGATTGAATAGAATTTTAAAATCATCAATTCCCTGTGGATCGTCACGTATTCGCCACGTGCTACATTCGTACACCGTGCGCTTGCGGTTATTTTTAAATTTAAATTCGTTCGACGGTTTTCTAAACCGATAGAATTTCGTCGACGAACACTACCAACTATTTTTATTAAAGACCTACTATCATCTCAGCCAATTTCCCAAAATCTTCTATAGTTTCAAACAATACCCTTTTGCTCAATCGTTTAAATTTCAATTTAAAACCAAATTTTGAATTATCAAAATTTCTAACTCTCTAAATTTCCAAAAATTTTTGCCAGCGTCTCCTTTGCGCGGCAAGCTCGGTACAACTACAAAGGCCTCTACGGGCTCCCAAATTCCAAAAGAAAACAAAAGCCAAGTGGCTAGATCAAAATCCCAATCCAATTTCATACAAAAATTTAAATACATACGTTTTTGACGGGAAATTCATCGTTTGGAATCAAATCCAATTTTCTTTTCCCTTTAATACTGCATATCTTACCAAGCAATAATATCCAATCATAGCCTTTTCTAAAATTATCGTATACATTTCCTTACAGAAATTTTCATATGTATCACTTTTTAAATTTGTTTTCCCTATTTTCATACGAATTCAATTTACTTTAAATTTTGAATATTGAATTTTATCTTTCAAATATAACCGATGCATATTAGTTCATCTACCAATTTACTTTAATTTTCAATTTTAAATTGTTTTATTGTTAACAAAAATTTTCCCAAATATTTTCAAAAAATTTCTAACTCCCAAAGTTTTCGAAATTTTTTGGCAGAGTCTCCTTTGTACGGAGGAGCTTTTGCAATTTGACAAGAGATATAAATATATATACATCGACCGACACGGTCGAAAAAAGCAAAAACAGTTCATATTTCCTATTTTTATTGCGTAGGCGTACCTTTATTTAGCATTTTAAGCAAGAAGCTTATTTATTTTAGCATTTAGTGCAATCCAAATCTAGCCAAACGACCTTCAGATACCTGTACTTACTCAATTTAAACATATAAGCACTATATATATGAAATTTATAGCATTTCTCTTACTAAAACAACTATAGCACTTCAATTCTAAAAGAAAAGCATTCAAAATAACTTCCATGAGCAATTTATATGTCTTCAAACTAATTCAATTGCTTTCAACCAATTTACATACCATTTCCTTCAATTTTAATGGTTTGCAACTCAATTTCTCACATTCAATTGATTTTTAATCCAAACAAGCTCATATTCACTTCAAATAATTCAAAATCAATTTTATTTAATCTCTATTAACTCATAGAATTTTATTTACTTTTGTTTACGTCAAACGATAATTATTTATATGTAAATTCGGCGATACTCGCTTAATAGAGTATCTATTTTAGTTTATAACTACTACAAATTGATTTTCAACTCATTTTATATATAATTCCTTTTCAAATTATTCACCAACCATACATTGCCTTCCATTTATCTCCACATTGGTTTCATTTTAAAACTATTTTATTAAGCTTGAAAATATTCACTGCTTAAACTAATATCCATTTCCCAAAAATAAATTTAACCCAAACCTTATATTTAATAACCTTCCATTCTAATAACCCAATACCAACTAAAACTTTGTTTTAATTTTATTCAAGCATACTTCATCCATTTATTATTTAATTCGATTAACCCATTAATTCACCCATTAAATTTTTTAATTTACTTACTTAATTCATTTCCGAATTTATTTTATTAATACAAAGCCATTCTCGAACTTATTTCTATTAACTTGGGTTTTGTTGTAATTCAAACCATGTCTATTATAAATAAAATTCATGCGACAACACTTCTCTTATATCAAATTTACTTGCAACTTTCGTTAAATATTTTTCATATCACACTTGAATTTTATTTGTAATTTAAATCATCACTATTTCGATCCAACTCCATTTTATTTCTATTTTATAACATCTTCACTTATTCAATTCATTATCAAATCCAAGTCGAATTCTATTTACAATTTGAATTCATTTCCAAACTCCATTATTAATTTACAATCCATTTTATTTATCCGACTTAAATTTTATTAATATACTCTATCGAATAATAATTTAACCAATTAGCTTTCTTCTAATTTCTAAATCAATATTCGATTTTAATTGCAAAATCACTTCATTAAAATTCTAGTTTGGATTTCCTTTTATTTTCCTAAAATTCCAACACTTTTATTTAAAAATTTTAGAAATGCTTTTAAATTCACATAATAATAATAAAATAGCTCGCTATAAAAATACTTTTTATAACTCGATGTCTCAACCAGTCCAACCTTGTTCTCACAGAAATTCAGTCATACGTTGATCAGGCGTAGGACTGAAAATCTATAAGTACTTGGTAAACCCGTCTTCAACACCCAGTGAAAATATTTGGAAATTTTTTTATTGCAAATATAGAAAACATTTTTTTCTTTTTTTGAAAAATAGAGGAAATATCTTTGGTGAGAATGCTCTGGGAATCATCACCCCCATCCATGGTCGCAATTAACCCGATGGTTACGTTGCCATCCCGACAAAATCCATAGATAACTGTAGGCCTCCACTGTAACGACCCGTTAAATTAATAATATTAAATGAATTGAATTAATATAGTTTCTAATCTAATTGAGAAAAACGTAGTAATTTGTTATAGTAATTGGAATTTAATGTAACAATAAAATTTTATGATAATAGATTTGGATAATGTAATTTGTCACATTTCGTTAAAAGATTTAATTTTAAGAAACCAATATAATGCAATACAAAGGTGTTTGAAACGACTATTGGGTTTTAAATGGAGTGTATATAAATAGTGAAAATCATTATAACCTCTTAATTTAATACGATTGTTTAATTAATACTAAAAGAATAAAATTTGAAATAGTATTAATGTAATAATAACTGAATTTAAGTGCAACCATATTTATGGAAGTGAATTGGATTTTTGTGGATGTTAACATTGAATAAATTTAATTAGAGTAAAAAGGATTTAAAAGCATGTTTTGGATAGAATGTTAAATTCATGGATTTAGTGTAAGTAACTAGAATTTAATCCTATAAGATTTGGAACTGAATGTATGAAGATAATTTTGTAGAAATAGTTAATCAACAATTTAATTGTGCATACCTAATATAATATAAATAACAAAAGGACTAGAACTTGATTTGCCTAGGTATGTATATATATTGATAAACTATAACCAAGTGAGAAATTTGGTAGTAAATAGGGAATAAGTTGACTAAGGCAATTAGTAATTTAATAAATGAATGCATAGTAAGTAAGTGGAAATTTATGCATAAAAATATTTTCATATATAGTATAATTAAAAAAGTTTACCCATTTATCTAATGTATATAATTGAATCTAAATTTAGGGCAACATTTTATTATTGATGGTATAAGTGAATTTGAATAAAAGGGTAAAAGTTATGTAGATTTAACATGTATTGAGTATATAGCTAAGAAGGGCATTCGATGTAAATGAATCTAAATTAATGTGTCTAGTCAATAAAGGAGAACTTTAAGGGAATAAATATAAATGAATGTATTTGGGGAATGGAGTCCTTTTATATGTTGAATAGTATAACGTTGTTATTAAGAATGAACGTTACTTTAGTAATTATTAATATGGTAACGGAAGAGTGTATAAATTTTATAGTAACGTAAAAACGTATTGTAAGATAATAATTAAGTGTAGACTTATAAAATATATTTATAACAACAAATTTTGTAAGTTATTTATTCTATTAGTTGTTAAGTTTTATTTATGTGTAAGTTAACAATATTACAATTCAATTGAATACAGTAATTTATGCAAACAAAGGATGAACATTTGGAAGTATTACTGTAGTGATATATATATAAGAAACGGTAACTTTGTAGATGGGGAATAACGTAAATAAATTCTTCATTAAATGATGGTTAGTATATATAAAGAATGGAGGTTGAATCCAAAATTTAATGAAAGGAGTAATTGGAATTAAATGGATTAAGTGTTTGAAGTTACGAAGATTTTAATGTAGATAAAGGGGTATGCATTTATGTAATAGAGTATGAATCTATTGTTAAGTTTATTTATAAAATAACAGTTGGGTAAATGAAAGGGTGCAAAAGTAATGTTGTCAGTATATTAAAGTAATGTATGATAATAGATTTAATCGAAATAATTGAAGATAATATAAATTCTATTTATAATATGACTATGGGTGAATGAAAAGATTGTAAATCAGGAATTGTTTATTTATATGAATATAAAGAATTAAGGTAATTCATTTTTTGCAATTAAGTAAAAATTTAACATTTATTTTACGTTAATTGAAAATTTAGTTGAAATTTGAAAAATATTTATGTATGTTAATTTCATCCATTTGGCTATAATGGATTGAATAATAAGAATGAAGATTTAATTCAATGAAATTTTTGGGAAACTTAATTGATAATTTCTAATTTTAGCACATGTATATAGTTGGGTTGGAATAATAATTTGGAATAACAACTTCAATATATTTGGAAATAATAATTTATACAAAGGGAAGCTGGAAATTTGAATATATATGGAATGAAACGTGAGACAAATGTTAACTGCGTTACAAAGTAATGATAGGCTCAATTAAAGGGTTGGAATTGAATCTAATCAGTTTAATTGGAAACTGATTAAAATAAATTTGGATTGGGTAATTTATTTTCAATTAAATCAATTCACGTTTCAAAATTTAATGCTAGTTTATTGCATATATGTTTATGCCTAAATTTAAACTTATGATTAGATCCAATCCGATCCATCTATTATTTTTCAGCCTTGTCTATATATAACCTGTTATAAACCCTAGCCACTTCTTATTTTCATTTTCTATACATACATCTCCTTCTCACCTCCTCATTCTAATGGCAGAAAAAAAAAACCTAATTCCCAAAAAAAAAAAAAAAATCAAATTTATATAAAAAAAAAAATTCGGATCTGCAGCAGCTTCTGGTCGCGCTTCGGGTTTCAGGGGAGAAAACGCTAGAGCAACTTCGGGTCAGGAAGAAAATGACTCGGGTCGCTCCGGATCGTTTTGGCGAAAACTCCAAGCAAGCACCGGGGAATTGAGGCGGCGCACCGAAGTCGAACCCAAAGTCGACCCAGGACCAGAATTTTCCATTTTTCAAATTTTCATAACTTTTGCATACGAGCTCGGATTCATGCGCGGTTTGTTTTGCTGGGATCGTATCGGAATTTCTGACGTTTTGGCACTAGTTTGGATGAATTTGGAGACTGTCAAATTTTTGAATTTAAATTGGATTTGAATTCAATTTAAATTCAAAAGGTGAGTGTTTTAACCCACTCACAACTGCTAGAAGCTTTTATGTTTGTTAAATTAATTTTAGAAATGAATAGAAATTTATTTATGAGTATTTGGCATGTTTATTTCACTCATATTTGTTGAATTGCATTTATTAAATTTAACTGTTAATTTAATTTATTTATTGCGTATTAATTGATAGTTAGAATTTATTTGTTTGCCTATAAACTACTAGTTAACAGTTATATAATTTATTACTGAATATAAACTGTAGATTAATAGCTGTTAAATTTAATTTGAATAAAAATTGCCAGTATTACCTGTTATGTAGTACCAAAAATAATATTGTTATTGATTGATATTGATTGATGATTGCGATTTGGATGATGGATGATGTTGATGAATGGATGTTTATTGTATATCATTAAATTGCAAATTATCATGCATATTTCATTTCATTTGGGATTGTGGTTTGAAATGATATATAACCGCAAAATTTTATATCTTTTAAATTGCGGATTGAAATGATAAATATCCGTATCACTTGACCATAGGATAGAAAATTATATACAGGCACCGCGGTGTATATATAACTATTTAAATGTGATTTCTATGGTTTGGATGGAATACGGTTTATAATAATCTTAAATTTTATATTGTATAAATATTTTTCTTCCATATATATATATACATATGAAGTTGAAAATTTTGAAATTAAAAGGTGTATAAAAATCTTTATTAAAAATGGAAGAAAGTTAAGAAAATGGAGTTTAATAATTTATATCATATGTTTAAATGTTAAGTTTGGAAATTTTAAGATATGATATTTATAATTGGATTTTTCCCAAAATAAATTGAAATGAATATTCTAGTATAATTTGAATTGGGAAAAATATATATATTTTATTACTAGAAATTGAAGTCTTATTATTTATGGATTTTATATGAATATTCAAGACTAATTAATAGAACAATTGATTTGTTGAAAGAATAAAATCCAACTTTAGTTTGAAATATTGATACTCAAAATGGATATACGTATATATAAATAAATTGAAGTGGTTTTGGAACTTGAGAGAGATAACATAAATTTTGGTTTAGACTTTAATAAAGAAATGTATTTGTAAAGCCATGAGAACTATTTTCTTTACAAAGTAACATTTAAGTTAAACCATTTAATTCATATAACGTTGAATGTCCAAACCATTCAAGTTTTTAGAAGTTATGGTTTTAAATTATGATTTTCAAAATATTATGCTTTGAAATATTTGATTTTCAGACGTTATGAAGTTAAAGCATTATGATTTTGGAAAAGAATTATATTTGGGATAAGTGATAAAATATGGCTTTGGGTTTGAAATGATATCGTATTCATGGTTATGAAATGGAATGTTTATTCTGATTTTTAAAGTATAACCTATTTTTAAATGACCGCGGTGTTATAATAATGATGGGTTGGCAAAGAGACCGGGATCGGATATGGACATACTCTCTGTCGATATCGAAAACCACTTTGACTAACCGTGTACGCGGTGGAGATTCCAGAATGAAGTAGGTGGTGGCGACGTTTCCTGTAAGGTAAATACGTGGACCCGACTCCCGTGAGTTGGCATAAGGTGGCTAAAACAGGAGCGATTCTCAGGCCAATGAGGTCATTCCTCTGATCGGACCCTCCTCTTCGATATTATACTTTGATTTTGGGTTGATTCAGTGGCCACTTCTATATTTTGATTTTGGGGAGTTAGTCCGAGGTGGGCGGTAACTGCGGCTACGCGTTTCCACCAGCCTGGATAGCAATTGGTATATCTACCCTGGCATTGCCTAGTTGTGCCGTGTCACCTACCATACCGAGCCTTTACTACGAGTTTCTATTTGTGTCGTACCTATGGAGTATCCTCTGGTAGCTTCCTGATCAGGAGGTATTACGGTACTGTATAGACTATTGGCATTATTTGTGTTAAGGGCTATATGGGTAACCCCTTAACGCTATTAAAAAGTAAGTTTATTTTATAAATAGACACTATTATAATAGCGCAATATACTACATAGTAAATAGTTTAACGGATCCTTAGGAGATGTAAATCTCGAACATCTCTTGAGTTACTGTACTCATATTTATTTCTGTTAATTTAACTCACATAAGATCTTTTAGTCTGACTCGAGTGTTTTGTCTTTTCAAATTCGCTCGGGTCAGTCCGAGCGTTTCAGGATCGAAAATTTTAGCTTTGGAGGACGAAGACGAAGAATCCGTATTATATTATTTATAGTATTGCACCACACTCTAAATTTCCGCTGCATTGATTGTATTGGTATGTGTAACTCTGATATTCATTGTATAAGTAAAATAAATATTTTGTAAACAGTTATCATGAACTGTATATTGATTATTATATTTTATCCTTCCGCTGTGAGATTCTATTTTGTTTTATTTCTTCTCTGTTTTTTTTTCTTATTTACCCCATAACAATCCGCCCTTGCGTATGCTTTGAATTGGCACGTGTGTCGGTTTAAAGTGTGCGAAAAGGAGGGATGTTACATCCACGCACCTCGATTACACCATGGAACCCATGACAGATCGCAACTACAACTGGGGTTACGTAGCTATCACGGCAAAAACCCATATAACTGTAGGCATCATCGCCCTCGAATTTCGCTGCCAAAAATGAAACTTCTCCACTCCACTTGACCATAGATCGTAGTCTACCGATGTTGCGTTGCCTTTCCGGCAAAATCAAGTGTAGACTATTGGCACTCATCCTCCACACGATTTTCTCTATGGTCCCCACAGTAGATCGCAGTGACATCGAGTTACACTGTCGTCACAGCATAGCTCAAATGCCCCTGTAGGCATCAGCGCCCTCGACTTCCGCTACCTAATAATCCTCAGGAACTAGTTTTGTCTGGACTCCTCACAGGATCAACTTCTGAACCCCCCTTTGGGGCTCAAGGCAGCACCACCCGGTGGCACTCCTGAGAAGTTCATTTCAAGGGAGCGCCTTTTTCCCTAGACCATCATCAAAACACTTTATACTATACACATATAGTATCTTTCAACTCATACACCTAGTATGATATCATACAAAGCTCCTTTACACATAATCGATTATCCCAAAATCGATAATTCTCAAACTAGGCTTTCCAAATTTTAATATTGATTTTACCCAAAAATCAAAAGCCTTTCCAAATCCAAAGGTTCCCAAAACTTTTTCCAAATTCCTCATAAGATCCTTTATATATATATATATATATATATATATATATATATATAATTTTTAAAATTTTGGATCATTATCAAACTTGTATAAAACTCCCTTTTATACTTCAAACACCTTCAAAATCCTTTTCTTCCGGCAATAGATTCAACAAGGGGAAATTTATCTTATATAACAAAGATATATAGTTTGTTTATTCAAAATCAAACAATCAAATTTGATTACTCCTTCCAATATCAATTTCATTCAAATCCTACGATGTACACATATCATCCATACGCTATACCAATCTGATCGCCCACTCGATCACACAATTTCACTTCCGAACTAGTATCGTCCACCTGACTTCCTAGTGTTGACACAGATCTGATTTCCTGATTAGAAACCGTCATTCTCCTTGCATAGCCATAACTATGATAGAGAATATCCAGAACCAATCAACAATCCATATCCAGGTTCGCCGCCGAAAATCGAGTGAAAAATCCCAATTCGGATCGATAAACTATCTCGAATTATGTTGTAACGACCCAGAATTTTATTAAATTAAAATTTGAATATTTAATTAATTTTTAAATATTTATAAGTGAATTTTTAAGTCAAATAAATTTTATTTTGATTTATTGGATTTAATTGGATAATTAAATCGATAATTTAATATGTTAAATTATGGAAATAATTAAAAATTGAGTTAAAAATGATTGTAAATAATTTGGAAAATTTTATTTAATCATACTGGAGTTATAGAAATATTTTAGAACTTTTAAAATCGAATTAAAAGTTAATTTGTGAAAATTGAATATTTTAATATTTAATAATCGACTGTAAAATAGTCAATTTTTGAACAGTCTCAGAATTGAACGAAACCAGTTCCATTGGATCCGTAATAGTTAGTTATTACCGGATTTCAATTTTCGTGTCAATCGGAGTTATCGTTTGATCGTGGCAGCTCGAAACGCATCGAATTATTTTTAATTTAAATTTGGCGAGTCAAAATAGCCATTTTTCAAAAAGTCTCAGAATTCGACGAAACCAGTTTCATCGGATCCGTAATGTGATATTATTGTAAGGTTTCAAATTTCAAGTCAATTGGATTTACCGTTTGTCCGGTACAAATTAAAACGCCTAGAAATCGACTTAAATCGGTTTAATTTAAATTGAGCGTTTATAGCCATAACTCGCACATACTTCCGAATTAGCTTCCGAAACCTGTTCCATTGTGTCCGGAACGCGGGATAAACCCTAGGTACGCTGGTTACGGCGTCTAAATCGGAGTTCGGAATTCCCGGGATGAATAGTGTTTACGCTTGCTCGTTCTTATAAATAGCACCATTCACAAATAAAAAAAAAAAATAACATTCAAAACCCTAATTCTATGTTACAGCCGCCACCCTATTATAAACGGCCAGAAATTGTCAATTCTTTCTCCCTCAAATTCGCTCAATCCATTAACAATTACGAGAAGTTATCAACTACAAAAATGGAGAGCTCGAAGAGTACGACATATCCAACGGTTAAGATGTGGATTGGAGCTAAAAATGGTGAGTTATGAGGCCGCGTTTGTCAAGGAGTCGAGCACGTTTTCTGAGGTATAGAAGTGGCCGAGCTTCAGCTCCTCCTGGCCGAAGGTGGTGGTGGCCGAGGCGCTCTGAATGGTGGTGAAATGATGGGCTATTGACGCTTGTGTGTGGTGCGGTGATTTACCCTAAATTCCTAAGTAATGGGTTACTTGCGTGAGTTCCTGGAGATGGTTGCTGCGCGTGTGGAAGGAGAAGGAGTGAATGGTCTGGATGTGGCTGGGTTTAGATATACGGCCCATGTTAGTTGGTATAAAAAATTATTAAAGTTAAGTTGTAATTTATATATTAAAACTCGTGTAAACTTCAAAATACCATAACTTTTTCATACGAGGTCGAAACTGCGCGAAATCAGTTGCGTTGGAATCGTATGGACGAGCACTACGCGATGGAGTTGGTTTGGAGTCGTTTGGAGTTAGTGAGAATTTCGGGTAAAATTAAACGCGCGTTTAATTTTATTCGAAATAAAAGCTAAAACGGAAATTAAAACCAAGGTGAGAACTTCTCACTCAATCGAATAGGTTTCGATTTTATTTTAAATAGTTAGATTTAAAATATTTGAATGCATGTTTGAATGATGAATTGTATATATTGATTGTTAAAATAGACATTATACGCCGTTAGTAAGCGGATGTTATTTAATATAAACATATACCGCGAATATTTCATAAACAGTGAAATTGGTATTATATATAGTATCAATATATATATATTGGCATATGTATATATTGCAGTTGTTGATTTCCCGCATTTTTTGTTTAGCGGATGAGACCCTATTACGCCGTTATTAAGCGGATAATATTTATTAAGAACATATACCGCGATAATTTCGTACTGGAGCGAAATTGGTATTGTGCTAATGTTTTTGGATGCAGGAAACAGGTTGGAGGGATCTAACAGGATTCCTCAACAGTTTTTATTTGTTTTCAGATATTTTGATATTTGATGGATTATCATATCGATATATGATGGATCGTTGTAGTCGTGATTGACTATTTGGTGTGTAGCATCATTGGACCCAGATTTTGGGATTTTAAAATGATTTTAAAGTGATTTTTGAAAATATACTATATTTTTGGAATTGATCCATTATAAATAAATAAACGTTATAATTTTTAAAGTTATAAAAATTATGGTTTTTGTGAAATATAGTTAAAAAGCTGATTTTTAGAAATACGATTAAAAGTCGATTTTTGAGAAATATGAACTAATGATTTTATAAAATAATTTAGATTGGATTTTTGAATATATGATAAAAGTTTAAATATAGGATTTATAAAATTTGATTATTTTATAAATCGAAATGATGAAATTATAAAGGAAATTAAAGACGTTTTAGAATAATAATATAAACTGATTTATATTAAGAGATTTATAAATGGATATTTATAAATTGAAATATAGACATTATAAAACGAGTTTTTATAAGTGTTTGAATGTAGTGAAAATGAATTTCATAATAGAATGAAATTTATAGAATTATAAACTGTGAAGTTATAAACGAAATTTATAAATAGTAAGATTTATAAATTTGGTGAAATTATTTGAAGAATAGATTTATTAAATAAATAAATCTTATAAGTTATAAGGTTTATAAATTGAAAAGTCTTTAAAAAGAACGATTTTGTAAAATAATCGTTTTATAAGCAATTGACTTATAATATGAACTTTTAGTTTATAATTGAGATATGAAATCAAATATGTTAATAAAGGAATTTATAAAAAAGGAAGTTTTTATAAATAAATAGAAAAGGAATTTATAAACGTTGTTTTATAAATTCGCAAATGACTTATTTTGACAAATTAATTGTTATAACTTAGAAATGGAGTTATATTCACATTTTTTTTATAGTGAATAATCCTTTGAATTAAAATGAATAAAAGAATGAAATTGGTTAACGTAGTTTATTCACGTTTTGAATAGTGAATAACACGTTAAAGAAATTGTTTAGAATGTGAATGTTTTAAATAGAATTAAAACGATCCAACGATGTTTTAAAAGGTATTGAGATTTGAAACCATAGATTTCAACATTTATTGTTGAAATAGACGTTTTCGAGAAATAAAAGGAAATGTGGACTATAACACTGTTGTTATAGTAAATGATTTCCGAAAGGAAATGTTTTTGTATAGTATTGGAATTTATATATCTATTTTAATTTCAAATCCCTATACTAGTGATTTTGGGACGTTGTAACGATGTTTTACGCAACATTCGTTTTGGCCCAAATAAATATGTATAAGTGAATGATTTCCTTAAAGAAAGAAACATATACTTAATTCGGTTTAAGTATATTGAATATTTTCTAAGTGTTGAAAATAAAAGATTGTGAATTACTTATGAATAAATAAGTATGGAAACGTTTTCCAATATGAAGTGAATATTTAGAAATTATCTTTTTGAAGATAAATTGAAATGGATAAGTGAAATCGTATATGCATGGACATTTTGAAATATAAATTCATTATGGAATTTATAAGTGAAAAGTGGAATTTGTATGAAAATAAATGTTGATTTATTTTGGAAGTTGAAATTATATATCTTGTAAAGATATTTTGGAAAATAAATAATTTGGAAAATTATTTGGAATCTGGTGATGTATGCATATCCATTGATAGTTCAATAGCCGACTATCAGTATTTCCCTTTGAATGGGTATTTGATGTGATTTGATTGAATTTGAATGCACACTTATTTTTGAATAAGCGCTCACTATTCGGGTTAACCGGGAAAGGACCATGGGGTCGTATAACCCACTCCGAATATGTGATACGTCGTTGTGAATCGCATTTGAAGATCGGTGTTGAAGACCGGTATTTGCGAGAGCGATAGGATGACCTATCGATTGTTTCTGCACCGAGTCGCGCCGGTATAGAAACTCCCTAAGTGATGGGAAATCCGATCAGGATTGTGAATATTCGGATTGCAAGGACTTCTTTGTAAGTGCCTTCGGTTCTGTTCGAGCCCGGAACAGACTTGTATGGATTGTATGTCTGACATTACAATTTGAGATGTAAAGCCGATTTCTTTCAAATATATTTCTGTTGGTGGCGGAGAATTTATTCTTTGCTTAACACCCTTCTTTGAGACGTATGTGCTCAAAGGTTATATAGTTGAAGTTATCAGCGATATATTCCCAATTTGGTAATGTGATATGCTGAGTGATGCTGAAATGATCATTGTGTTGATTATTTGTGATAGGATCATTCATTTGATCGTCTATCTTAGTGATCATTGTGTTGATCATTTGTTGACCCAAAGCATGGCTTTTGTATAAAGTATGTTTTTGTGGACGTGAATTTGTAACGACCCGAAAATGTTTAAAAAATGTTTAATTAATTTTTTTTTTACGTATTTAATTGAATATTTGTGAAATTTTATAATAATTGAATCTTTGAAATATAATGTTCATGTAGTTAGAATACGTATAGTTAAATATAGCAGGTTGTAAATTTTCAATTAATTTTATCAAAGTTTATTTCATCGTGAAATTTCTATTAAATTCAAGCTAGCTAATAATTGCTGATAATAAATTTATTTTCAAGACCTGAATATTTTACATAGAAAAAATCCTAAACTCTCTTCTGAGTGAGGCGTCATCTTTCATTTTTCAAAATTCGGACTTTTATTGCTCCGTTTATCTTAATTCTGACAAAATAGTCGCATTTTAGGTACCGATTATCGACTTTTGATCGGATGATCGTACCACCGATATCTGTATACCGTTTTGATCGCCTCGTCGTACTGATTCCCATAGTATATTCATTTCTGTATTTTGAGATTCAGTACACGACGGTAATGATAAAACAGGCGGTACCACTTTTACATGTTTAATGGTGGCCGCTATTCAAATTTCAAACGGAAATTGTCACCAACTAGCATTTATTACCCTATTTATTATTTGCTATAATTTAGCCATTTCATAATCCTCATTTTTCCGCATTGATGTGTCTTTTCTAAATCTAGACAAAAATCTGGCCTACCCCTTTTATTCGTTTACATTTTTCCTTAGTTTCAAATTTCAACATGCTGTTCATTGCTTTAATTATTCACCAAATCAAGGCATTTGATTGTTGCTACTTCTTCATCTTCATGTATTATCTGACCGTTCATTTTTGAAAACGCTTCAGATTGGGTTCGCAAACGTATGGTATTATATACGTTTATATTTTTCTTTTATTGCTGACAGCTGTTTCCTTTTCCATTTCTCCTATTTACTGTGGTATGTTTCTTTGCTTTTTCTCCCCTCTGTTTTTCGGTTCACACTTGAGAAGGAAGTTGGACATTATTATATTAATGGATTATTATATCTAATTTCTTGTGCAATCTCCTTGTTGAAACTCATCTTCTCAAATTACCTTCAACACGCAACAGAGAAACCCACGGTGATTCATTTCACCTTTCCCCGCGAGCTACTCCAACCCCATCACCGATCCTCCACGCCTCTCACTCACGTCCATGTTTTCCTGATCCACCAAGACCACCCTCCACCTGAAACGCCGACAACCTCCCCTCACCGTGCGACCCTGACCAAGCCCCACAGTGTTCGGCCTCGCGTCCAAGCATGGCCTCGACCACCTGCAGCATCCACTCTAATTCTCCTCCTTCATGTAGCCGCCGAAACCACTCTCACAAAAAAAAAAAAAAAAAAACACTTGTATTTGTTTGATCTGTACCTGCTAGTCCTCACCGCCGTGCCCACCCTTGCCCATAACATTCGCCTAGCCTGCTCACCACACCCAGCCGTTCACCTTCAACTGCTGCCTCTCCGCCTCTCGCGGCCACATCACCGTCCTTTCCATTTGAAGACATGTCTGCATCCTTCTTCTTCTCGGTGCTTTAACATGTAAGTGTATATAACGGTTAACGTCAGAAAATTTGCTGCAAAGTTTGAGTATAGTTGGTTAAATTGCTCAACTTTTTGTTTTAAACGCTTATATGTACTGTGTTTTTATATAAGTTTTATTTTATTTTATTTTATTATTATTATCATATATTTTTATTTATTTATTTTGAGTATACTTTTCTGTTATGTAAATGGGTTTGATTTATACAACGTTGTTTTATATATTGGGTTTTTGTCGAATTTTATTTTGTATTGGGAAGTAAGTTTTGTTTGAGTTGCATAGTATTTACACTCATATAGTTCATAACATATTAGTCATAGTTACTTTTCCTTTTCGTCCCTGTTGGCTTGCGTATAATAATATGCATAGTTATAGTTTTATATCTTAGTTTGTTGGTTGCAGTATGTAACAGTAAGGTACATAATAGCCTGCATCTTTTGTCAGTATGCATATAGTATATTATAAGTATTATATGTAAAGTTACATGCATATTGGTATGCATATAAAACGTTGTTCAAGAAATGTTTTTGTTGGTCTGCATAGGGTATAAACGTGTTTTGTACACGTAAGTATATAAGAGTATTCCTACTTCTTGTACCCTGTTTTTAAGTCTGCATGTATATTTGTTTAATATGTTAGTAATTAATATACTATAGTATATAGGCTGTGAAATGATTTATTTATTTTGTTTCGTTCGTGGTCTGTTGACCATATGTCGAGTATAACTATAAGAGTAAGTAAGTTATTTTAATCAGTATATATAATTTAAATTGTATATTGTTAGTTATATTTTTATGTATATATTATTTATGTACGTAAGTATTTTTAAAATGTAAGTATTTATATATATAGATAATTTGTTTCTGGTTTTATAAATGCTAATATATATATAAAGTATATATGAGTTTATATGGGATTTAATATATGGATATTTTTAAATGAACATACAGTATAGGTAAGTATTGGGCATTTTATTAAGCATACATTTGGTTTTGTGAACATGGATGTTTTATTTTAATACGTGAGTTTAATTTAAAGCCATCATTTTGAAAATATAAGTACATTTATATATATATATATCAAATTTAATATATATAGTTATATATAGTTTTATATAAGTTCGCCTATATCAATATCTGCATCGACCCAGTTCTGATTTATTTCGTCTGTTCGCATTATCAGCTTACCCATCAAATTTGTGCCAATATCATCTTTGCTTTGGAATTCGTAGCTTACCCTGTTGTCTATCCTCTCTAGCCTCGAAAGGTGAGTAATCACTCACGATTAACATTCCTGTATTTATTAAATTCAATTTCAATTGAAACAACAATTGAAATATACTGCTTTTAGTTATTTAAACTGCTTTATTTTATATGCTATTATCTGTAACTATTCACTTATGGGATATGACACCATATCCTATTGTTTATATTTATTTTGATGATATATGCCCGTTGTTATTTTATTTCCATATCTGTTGTCACTCTGCAAGTTCCCTGTTAGTATAGAAATCGTTATGGGTTGAAATGATAAACCCAAGCGATTTTCATTTAATTAAATTTGGGATTTACGGGTTGAAATAATATCCACCCGTATATATTTAGTGTACGGATTGAAATGATAAATATCCGTAGCACTTGACTATATGATAGGAAATATATACAGACACCGTTGGTCCACATAAATATTTGAAAATAAATTTCTACAGTTCGAAAAGAAACATATAGGAATAAATAAATATTGGTTCTTAAAATATTATATATAAAGGGAAACTTTATATATAGATTTAATAATAATATTATTGGGATTGATTTAATCCATAGAATATGTTTAAGTATTATTTAAGATTCATATTTCAAAAATTTACCGTTGTAAATAATTAAGATTGGGAGATAAATTGGGTTTATTAAAAATGGTATTTAAATAAGGATTTATTTAATTAAATCAATTTGAAATTATTGAATGGGAAATTTAAGGGTATAATTTTGTAACTGGATTTTTGATGTAAGTGATTTAATGAATATTTCACGTTTAAATAAATGAAAAAAATATATTGAGTAAAATGTAATTAAGGTTACTCACATGATATTGAATCTAATAAGGGAGTATTTCAAGACTAAATAAGAATAAGAATAAATCGAGATCTATATGAAACTGTTATATTGAACATTTAAATATTTAATCCTTGAACTATATTGGAATTTAAATGGGTTATTTAGAGATTCGGATCTGTATTTGAAATCAATATAGTTGAACTTATTATTTAGAAACTAAATTGAATCAAGCGAAAATTTAGGTTGAATCAATATAGTTGAATTTATTATTTAGAAAACTAAATTGAATAAAATTTAGTTGAAACATTGAATACTTAAAGTTGAAATATATTGAATTTTAAAGGGGTATTTGTGATTTTAAATCCGAATTTGAGATCGAGAAAATTTAAGTGGTTATTTTAGAATTTGAGTTGAATTTAAATTGATAAATTGAGATTGAATTTAATTTAAATGGGAAAGTCGGGTTGATGTTGAAACAATTTGTTAAGTTGAGGGAATTGAAAATATTTTACGGTATTAATTATTTAATATATCTAAATACTATGCTGGAAAATAGCTATATTTGAAGTGAAATGATATTTGATTTTTGAGGTATAAATTAAGTTGAAAGAACCACGGTGTTATAGTGTATATTTCTAACATGTAGATAGTTCCATGGACACTTAGAGGATGGTTATTCCAAACATCCTTTAAGTTATATGTATTTTAGTTGATATTTCACTTGAGTTGGATTTATTGATATAAGAATTTTAATCCTGACTCGAGTGTTTTGTGTTTTGCTTTACGCTCGGGTCAGACTGAGTAATACAGCATTAGAGACTCACCTTTGGAGATTGGAGCTTCATTTGGAGATCCAACTATCTATTCAGCTTTCAGTTTTTCTAGTTGACTGGTTCAGAGAAGTCATCGGCTCGTACTGAAGACTTCACTATATTCGAGATATTCTGATGTATTTTATTTTTAAACTCTGATGTATATAGTAGCTTCATGAACTACTATCCTTTATCTATTCCGCTGCATTATATTACTCTGTGTCTGTGATCTGTGATTGATTTATTTACTGTATATTTAAGTTTTGCCAAAATTTGTATTAACAATTCGGTATTTTGAATTATTCAAGTCGGACATGTACGGTTTTATTGTCGATTTGAATGGTCCAAAATAGTGGGTCGTTACAGTTGGTATCAGAGCTTTGGCTCTAGGCAAAACTTAACATATATGGTAAATTTATTTACAGAATCACTTTCGCTCGAGTTGAATCTCTTCTTTTTGACTCGATTTCCTTTGAATTTTGGAATGTCCCTTGGTTCCAAAATATATTCTGTCTCTCCCTATTTATATTCGTTTGATTCTGGAGTATCCCATAACTCCACTGAATGTTTTGTAAAGGGGGTGAGAACTCCTTTACAATCGGCATTGATTCACCGGAGATTCTGAATCCTCGGTTTATGATGCTACTATATCTAGTTATGCCGAATTCTGTATCGGGCGATCGGATGTCGATTTGCTTTAAAATTCCGCATCAATTATATCCCTGAAAGTCACGGTTGACCCGGTTAAGGTCGCCCGAGATTTATAGAAGTATATCCATCTTCTATTTTGTAATTTGATTTTCTCAACTTTGTTTGAGCCTATCTTCGAATCAGGATTCTATTGATTAGAGTTCCTCTAAATTAAATCTCTATCTTTGTTTTGAAATCCATTCTTGAATCATCCTTTGAAAATCGGGTTTGTTGTATTTTAAAATTGTTTTATACGAAATTATTATTTTGATAACTATGATTTTATTCTATATTGAAAAGTGAAAATGTTTTCGATAAGGATTATATACATATATATAAAACGAATAAGAAATGTTATTCTATATATAAAAGTTTTGAAAGGATTGGAAATTTTGAAAATTTATAAGAAAGTGATTTATATAAAAAGGATTTATAACTGAAGGGTTAAATTTGAAATTCGAGAATTGAATTCCGATATTTTGAAATTGGTTTTAAGATTTTGGGAAAATATATATAAATAATACGATTTAAAAGTATTTTTCCGAATAAGAAATGTTTCAAATGAGTTCAAATGAATTCCAATAATTTGAAGAAATTTCAAAGAAGTTTTCAAGAAAAATAGAAGTCCAGAACTCACTTATGTCGCTGGAGAATAATTTCGGTGATGAGTGCACGCATCATCGACATTGATTTTCGAGTTTCAGAGTGGGGGAGAGGCCACTTTAATAGCTTCGCTATGCGAGCGATTTTGAAAACTGTTGTTGATTTCAAATTCCGAAGTATAACTTGATATTTTAGAAAGATATAAGTATATATTGGAAATTTAAAGTATACCGGTGTTCGATCCTCGAGTTTTCGATTTGGCTTAGAATAACTCAACTTATAAAAAGGTTGATTTCCAACTCTTGGATTTGAAATTGATTTCACCGACTATTTTGAAGGTTTGAGCGCTTCCAAATCAAGGTTTAAAACTAAGAAATTTCGAAAAGTATAAAATATGTGATAAAGCATATAAGTTTAGTTTGTATGTTTAAGTTTGAAGCCTTTTTGTTAAATAAGAGAATATGAATATTTTGAATTATACTAATATGGAATTTAGTTTTGAAATGTTTTGAATGATTTTGAATAATGGTTTTCAGAAAGGTAAATTGGATATTTCAAATAAAAATAGGCAGCTTAAAAGTTTTAAAAGGATAATTATAAAGTTGGAAACCGTTTTTAAGTATAATTGATTTTGAGAAATATTTGGTTTTGAAATTAAATTGAAATTATAAACCAGTACATATATGGTGATGTTGGAAATAAATTTGTTTGACTGGAATCAGTTTAATTTGGAAACTGGGATTAATTTATAAGCCTGTTATTTTGGGAACTTTGAAACTAAGATATCTAATTTGGAAGAAAATTTGGTGAAATCATATATGATTTTGAAACTGAATTGATATTGAAATGATTTGAAGTTGAGAACCTTATATTATTAAGCACTTGATTTGGGAGTGGTCGAACTTATATAAAATGAATTTGTATAAGTATGAAGTTGATTTGAAATCTATTGATTTGAAAGGTACTCAATTTTGGAAAGAGAATTTTACATAATCAAAGTCTATATAAGTATGGTTGATCTACTATTGACTTGGAAAGTATTCGATTTAGAAAGGAATCCTATATATTATGGACTTTATATAAGTATGATATTTGAAAGGGATTTGAAAGGGTACTATATGATATATATTTTCCAAGTAAAGATATGGAAAGTGCCTTCTGCTTGATATCCGCTTTGTGGCCACATCGTGGATTCATTCTATCGATATATTCTCTTTGATTTTTGGTTTTCCGGATGTAATACTCGAGTATTCCCACCGTGGCGTAACCCACGGTTTCTTTTTTTTCTCTCGTGAATGCACAGCGAAATTGCCTGGCTGAGTCTAGCTTAGGGGTACGGATTGTTTCCTGGGGGAACCAGGCGTAACCATTGTGTATCCTGCAATCTGTGTAGGTCGCGAATAGTAGCGCAAGTGCCTGGCTGAGTCTTGCCTGGGGGTACGGATTGTTTCCTGGGGGAACCAGGCGTAACCATTGTGTATCCTGCACCCTACTAGTCATCATGGCGTAACTCGCAGGGCTGTGAAAGCTTACGGATATGGATTGTTTCCTGGGGGAACCAGGCGTAACCATTGTGTATCTGCGAACCATGATCGGACAAAGGTTTTGTTTTGGTTGATTTGATTGGATCGTACTTTCCATATCTGTTTTAAAAGGTTTTTCAAGTATTTTCACTGGGTGTTGAAACAAGTCTACTAAGTACTTGAAGAATTCTAGCTTTGCGCCTGATCAATGCATAGCCAGAGTCTGCAAGAACGAGGATAAACTTGTTGAAACATCGAGTTATAAAAAGTATTTTCGAAAGAAAATTTTGTTTTGATATAAAAATATTTTATATTAAAGGTATTTTATTATAAAAATATTTCCAACAAGAAATATCTGTATTGGTTTTTAAAAATTTAAATTCTTTTGGTTGAAATTAACTATTCGTGCCCGATACTATTCTTTTGGATCTACCTTATCTGCCCAGCTTTAGTTATTCACCTTGATTCTGATTTCCGAATCTACCTTCTTTCCTTGTTGGATATATCCTTTTTAAATTTTTTTTATTTATATACTACATTGTTAATAGAAAATCTTAGTGTTATAAATATTTTTGAAGTTATTAATTAAATAAAACATATTAAATTCCAATGAGTTTTGAAAATTTTAAAGTATTAAAGAAAATTGAATTTCAAATGAATATTTCAAGTAAAATTTATATAGTTTTAAGTTAATTATTTACCCTTGACTTTCAATCTACTTTTATTTCTGGTTATTTCTATTCTCTTACCTCCTCCCTTTTCGGGGACGAAAAGTTTTGAGTGGGGGAGAGTGTAATGACCCGAAAATTTTTAAAAAATGTTTAATTAATTTTTTTTTTACGTATTTAATTGAATATTTGTGAAATTTTATAATAATTGAATCTTTGAAATATAATGTTCATGTAGTTAGAATACGTATAGTTAAATATAGCAGGTTGTAAATTTTCAATTAATTTTATCAAAGTTTATTTCATCGTGAAATTTCTATTAAATTCAAGCTAGCTAATAATTGCTGATAATAAATTTATTTTCAAGACCTGAATATTTTACATAGAAAAAATCCTAAACTCTCTTCTGAGTGAGGCGTCATCTTTCATTTTTCAAAATTCGGACTTTTATTGCTCCGTTTATCTTAATTCTGACAAAATAGTCGCATTTTAGGTACCGATTATCGACTTTTGATCGGATGATCGTACCACCGATATCTGTATACCGTTTTGATCGCCTCGTCGTACTGATTCCCATAGTATATTCATTTCTGTATTTTGAGATTCAGTACACGACGGTAATGATAAAACAGGCGGTACCACTTTTACATGTTTAATGGTGGCCGCTATTCAAATTTCAAACGGAAATTGTCACCAACTAGCATTTATTACCCTATTTATTATTTGCTATAATTTAGCCATTTCATAATCCTCATTTTTCCGCATTGATGTGTCTTTTCTAAATCTAGACAAAAATCTGGCCTACCCCTTTTATTCGTTTACATTTTTCCTTAGTTTCAAATTTCAACATGCTGTTCATTGCTTTAATTATTCACCAAATCAAGGCATTTGATTGTTGATACTTCTTCATCTTCATGTATTATCTGACCGTTCATTTTTGAAAACGCTTCAGATTGGGTTCGCAAACGTATGGTATTATATACGTTTATATTTTTCTTTTATTGCTGACAGCTGTTTCCTTTTCCATTTCTCCTATTTACTGTGGTATGTTTCTTTGCTTTTTCTCCCCTCTGTTTTTCGGTTCACACTTGAGAAGGAAGTTGGACATTATTATATTAATGGATTATTATATCTAATTTCTTGTGCAATCTCCTTGTTGAAACTCATCTTCTCAAATTACCTTCAACACGCAACAGAGAAACCCACGGTGATTCATTTCACCTTTCCCCGCGAGCTACTCCAACCCCATCACCGATCCTCCACGCCTCTCACTCACGTCCATGTTTTCCTGATCCACCAAGACCACCCTCCACCTGAAACGCCGACAACCTCCCCTCACCGTGCGACCCTGACCAAGCCCCACAGTGTTCGGCCTCGCGTCCAAGCATGGCCTCGACCACCTGCAGCATCCACTCTAATTCTCCTCCTTCATGTAGCCGCCGAAACCACTCTCACAAAAAAAAAAAAAAAAAAAAAAAAAACACTTGTATTTGTTTGATCTGTACCTGCTAGTCCTCACCGCCGTGCCCACCCTTGCCCATAACATTCGCCTAGCCTGCTCACCACACCCAGCCGTTCACCTTCAACTGCTGCCTCTCCGCCTCTCGCGGCCACATCACCGTCCTTTCCATTTGAAGACATGTCTGCATCCTTCTTCTTCTCGGTGCTTTAACATGTAAGTGTATATAACGGTTAACGTCAGAAAATTTGCTGCAAAGTTTGAGTATAGTTGGTTAAATTGCTCAACTTTTTGTTTTAAACGCTTATATGTACTGTGTTTTTATATAAGTTTTATTTTATTTTATTTTATTATTATTATCATATATTTTTATTTATTTATTTTGAGTATACTTTTCTGTTATGTAAATGGGTTTGATTTATACAACGTTGTTTTATATATTGGGTTTTTGTCGAATTTTATTTTGTATTGGGAAGTAAGTTTTGTTTGAGTTGCATAGTATTTACAGTCATATAGTTCATAACATATTAGTCATAGTTACTTTTCCTTTTCGTCCCTGTTGGCTTGCGTATAATAATATGCATAGTTATAGTTTTATATCTTAGTTTGTTGGTTGCAGTATGTAACAGTAAGGTACATAATAGCCTTCATCTTTTGTCAGTATGCATATAGTATATTATAAGTATTATATGTAAAGTTACATGCATATTGGTATGCATATAAAACGTTGTTCAAGAAATGTTTTTGTTGGTCTGCATAGGGTATAAACGTGTTTTGTACACGTAAGTATATAAGAGTATTCCTACTTCTTGTACCCTGTTTTTAAGTCTGCATGTATATTTGTTTAATATGTTAGTAATTAATATACTATAGTATATAGGCTGTGAAATGATTTATTTATTTTGTTTCGTTCGTGGTCTGTTGACCATATGTCGAGTATAACTATAAGAGTAAGTAAGTTATTTTAATCAGTATATATAATTTAAATTGTATATTGTTAGTTATATTTTTATGTATATATTATTTATGTACGTAAGTATTTTTAAAATGTAAGTATTTATATATATAGATAATTTGTTTCTGGTTTTATAAATGCTAATATATATATAAAGTATATATGAGTTTATATGGGATTTAATATATGGATATTTTTAAATGAACATACAGTATAGGTAAGTATTGGGCATTTTATTAAGCATACATTTGGTTTTGTGAACATGGATGTTTTATTTTAATACGTGAGTTTAATTTAAAGCCATCATTTTGAAAATATAAGTACATTTATATATATATATCAAATTTAATATATATAGTTATATATAGTTTTATATAAGTTCGCCTATATCAATATCTGCATCGACCCAGTTCTGATTTATTTCGTCTGTTCGCATTATCAGCTTACCCATCAAATTTGTGCCAATATCATCTTTGCTTTGGAATTCGTAGCTTACCCTGTTGTCTATCCTCTCTAGCCTCGAAAGGTGAGTAATCACTCACGATTAACATTCCTGTATTTATTAAATTCAATTTCAATTGAAACAACAATTGAAATATACTGCTTTTAGTTATTTAAACTGCTTTATTTTATATGCTATTATCTGTAACTATTCACTTATGGGATATGACACCATATCCTATTGTTTATATTTATTTTGATGATATATGCCCGTTGTTATTTTATTTCCATATCTGTTGTCACTCTGCAAGTTCCCTGTTAGTATAGAAATCGTTATGGGTTGAAATGATAAACCCAAGCGATTTTCATTTAATTAAATTTGGGATTTACGGGTTGAAATAATATCCACCCGTATATATTTAGTGTACGGATTGAAATGATAAATATCCGTAGCACTTGACTATATGATAGGAAATATATACAGACACCGTTGGTCCACATAAATATTTGAAAATAAATTTCTACAGTTCGAAAAGAAACATATAGGAATAAATAAATATTGGTTCTTAAAATATTATATATAAAGGGAAACTTTATATATAGATTTAATAATAATATTATTGGGATTGATTTAATCCATAGAATATGTTTAAGTATTATTTAAGATTCATATTTCAAAAATTTACCGTTGTAAATAATTAAGATTGGGAGATAAATTGGGTTTATTAAAAATGGTATTTAAATAAGGATTTATTTAATTAAATCAATTTGAAATTATTGAATGGGAAATTTAAGGGTATAATTTTGTAACTGGATTTTTGATGTAAGTGATTTAATGAATATTTCACGTTTAAATAAATGAAAAAAATATATTGAGTAAAATGTAATTAAGGTTACTCACATGATATTGAATCTAATAAGGGAGTATTTCAAGACTAAATAAGAATAAGAATAAATCGAGATCTATATGAAACTGTTATATTGAACATTTAAATATTTAATCCTTGAACTATATTGGAATTTAAATGGGTTATTTAGAGATTCGGATCTGTATTTGAAATCAATATAGTTGAACTTATTATTTAGAAACTAAATTGAATCAAGCGAAAATTTAGGTTGAATCAATATAGTTGAATTTATTATTTAGAAAACTAAATTGAATAAAATTTAGTTGAAACATTGAATACTTAAAGTTGAAATATATTGAATTTTAAAGGGGTATTTGTGATTTTAAATCCGAATTTGAGATCGAGAAAATTTAAGTGGTTATTTTAGAATTTGAGTTGAATTTAAATTGATAAATTGAGATTGAATTTAATTTAAATGGGAAAGTCGGGTTGATGTTGAAACAATTTGTTAAGTTGAGGGAATTGAAAATATTTTACGGTATTAATTATTTAATATATCTAAATACTATGCTGGAAAATAGCTATATTTGAAGTGAAATGATATTTGATTTTTGAGGTATAAATTAAGTTGAAAGAACCACGGTGTTATAGTGTATATTTCTAACATGTAGATAGTTCCATGGACACTTAGAGGATGGTTATTCCAAACATCCTTTAAGTTATATGTATTTTAGTTGATATTTCACTTGAGTTGGATTTATTGATATAAGAATTTTAATCCTGACTCGAGTGTTTTGTGTTTTTCTTTACGCTCGGGTCAGACTGAGTAATACAGCATTAGAGACTCACCTTTGGAGATTGGAGCTTCATTTGGAGATCCAACTATCTATTCAGCTTTCAGTTTTTCTAGTTGACTGGTTCAGAGAAGTCATCGGCTCGTACTGAAGACTTCACTATATTCGAGATATTCTGATGTATTTTATTTTTAAACTCTGATGTATATAGTAGCTTCATGAACTACTATCCTTTATCTATTCCGCTGCATTATATTACTCTGTGTCTGTGATCTGTGATTGATTTATTTACTGTATATTTAAGTTTTGCCAAAATTTGTATTAACAATTCGGTATTTTGAATTATTCAAGTCGGACATGTACGGTTTTATTGTCGATTTGAATGGTCCAAAATAGTGGGTCGTTACAGAATTCGTCGAGCCTCACATCCCGGAAATGGTCAAAACAGGAAAGATGCGGCAAGGTTATGAGGGGTAGCGCCCTTTAGGATATGTCCATTTCCTTCTGGAAAAGGGTGGTATCATGGTATGGAGCCCAGATACTTACTCATGTTGAAAACACTTTGTTATGATTGTGTGAATTGATTAGAGAGCGCTCTCGGGAAAAAGGTCCCAAAGGACCGGGGGATGGCATATTCGGTCAGTTGTTACTCAGTTAGGAGTAACCCGGCCTTGTGTTGGTAGAGATCCGGTTTGGTTCTCGGGGATGTCCATCCAGAGGCATTCTCATGTGGCAATGGGAAGTTCCTTGGCCTGACCATTTGTTGGAAATCCAATTCCCAATACGAAACTTGTACGGTATTAGTTGTAGAACCTGCTATTCACTTATGGTGGTCACCACTGTTTGGATGGTAGCTATAGTAGGCATACGATAATGGTCGTATGTTGGCTAAGATTTATATTCTACTTTCGAAATAAATTTCTTCTACACTATACACTAATAATAATATCAAATGTCTTTTAAATGCGTATCAAGCATCTTTGACTATCATAAGGAGAAATCTCCTCCGATTCTGCATTTGCATTGTGTGTGTGTGCGGGAGGCCTTATGGTAGTCTCATTTTTAAAAGCATTGCGAATTGAATTTAAAAATATTCCTCTATTTGATTTTAAAGATAAATAAACTGTTTTGAGTTCTCACACCAGTCACATGACTGACTCGGAGTTTATTGTTTTCCTTCCTAAACTCTGGGTGCCCACCAATTTCCACACGGGCAGTCAAGAGTTAGGTTTATCAGGATATTCTGGATATTCTGGAGTTGCTGGAGGCAAGCTGGATGGCATAGCGTATTACTAGCTATATAGTATTTCTTTTTCCGCTGCACTGTTTGTTGTATGATGTTGTACACTCTGATGTGATGATATGATGTAATAAAATGTGATGTAATGTAATAACTGATATAGTTCTTTGTTTAAAGATTATTCATTTATTATTATATGTTGTTCCGCTGCGAATTGTGAGATTCTGTTGTTGTTCTGTTGTTTCCTTTCTGTCCGTTCTATTTTTAAAATTCTTCTATCTTCTATTTTTCAAAATTCTCTGTTTTCAAAAAAATCGTCTATCTTCTTTCCTCTCTATTTCCTATCTCTTCTCTCTTCTTTCTTCTTCCTTTTTCTTAAATTCTTTTTAAAACCCATAACCATGCGGTTTTTCGGCAACGAAAATCCCTGTCGTTACATTTGGTATCAGAGCTCTGTTGGTTAAGCGACAACCATGGTTCTGTAGGGTATTACTCGTTAGAGATAGAGTCAGCAGTACTCTAGAATGAGTTTGAGTGTAATAATAGCTATGAGAGCGTATTTGTTAGTGAATATAAAATTGTTTTATATTGTGATGATTGGTTTATTGAGTGGCATATGAACTTTCGTCAGCGTGGTCCGCAAGACTATGCCGAAGGGGTTTCTAAACACTTGAATAGAACAATTCGGCACGATATTGATTTTAAATTGGGTAAATGAAATAATTTTACCATTGATTATATTTTTATATATAAAGGAATAATTTTTCAGAATTATTAAAGTGTATATAAGTGATTGTTAAGTTGTTTGAATAACCTAAATAAAAGAATAATTGCATAAGCAAATGAATTATAAGAATTGAATTATAATTAAAGTGTTTACAATTGTGAAATAAACTTATATATATAAAAAGTGAAACTATATGAATTTAAGTTATGTAAAACTAAGTGATGTTTAAATGAGGTATAACTTAAGAATTGTTGAATGAAGTTGATATGAGTATCAAACTAAATTAATTAAGTTAAGTGATGAATATAAACTTGAGTTATGTAATAGAATTCAACTTTTGTAATTGAATTGAATGAATGAATTGAATATTAATCAACTGAATGTGAATAATGAATGAAAGTATTAATTCATTGAAATCAAATGTTATTGGAAGTTGAATAAATTGAATGAGAATGAATATAAGCAAAGAATTTGGTTGTAATTGATAAACATTGGTTGTTATAGGATTGTATAAAATTCATTAAGAGTTAATGAAATTAAAAGCTATGTAATTGAATTCAAATTTGAAGTAAATAAATTTGAATAGAATTGAATGTGAATTAGATTTAATTAGTAAATGTTAACTAATTGAATTGAGAATGAATGTTGACAAAATCCAATGTAAATAAATCAAATATGATTTAAAGTGAAAACCAATTCATTGAATATAAATGAGAATATGAATGAATATATTGGTTATGAATTAGTTGGATGGTAGTTGGTTGATGGTTGAATATATATTGCTATTGTTGCATTTGCTATGTGACATATATAGTTATCATGTTGCTATATGTTGTATATTGAGATTATTTGCATATGTGCATGTTCTCATGTTGTTTGTTGAGTTTAGTAGGTGCGGATCGCGTTTGCTTCGCATTTGGAGTTCGCTTTAGCGCTATATTAGCCGTATATGCTTGCTAATAAAATATAAGGTACATATCTCGGATTAAATATCGCACTTTTATACTTTTTCCCTTCGGGATGCCTCATTACTTGATGAGATGTATATTTGTGATATATATACTGTCATTTTTTTTCCGGATCGAGCCGCGCAAAGGAAACTATGGCGAATTTTTCCGAAAATTTAAGGCGTTAGAAAAAATTTGAGAAAAATTAGAAAATTTTGAAAACTTTAACTTTGTTTTGGAATTGAAAGTTAAACAATAATAGTTTCTTTTGAAATGATAACTAAGTATGATTTGAAAACTTAGTAAAGATTGGTAAAAAGTTTAACTATGGATTTTGGAAAGTTAATAAATTCTGTAACCTTTCTTACTTATAATTTCGAGGACGAAATTCTTTTAAGGGGGAAAGATTGTAACGACCCAGAATTTTATTAAATTAAAATTTGAATATTTAATTAATTTTTAAATATTTATAAGTGAATTTTTAAGTCAAATAAATTTTATTTTGATTTATTGGATTTAATTGGATAATTAAATCGATAATTTAATATGTTAAATTATGGAAATAATTAAAAATTGAGTTAAAAATGATTGTAAATAATTTGGAAAATTTTATTTAATCATACTGGAGTTATAGAAATATTTTAGAACTTTTAAAATCGAATAAAAAGTTAATTTGGGAAAATTGAATATTTTAATATTTAATAATCGACTGTAAAATAGTCAATTTTTGAACAGTCTCAGAATTGAAGGAAACCAGTTCCATTGGATCCGTAATAGTTAGTTATTACCGGATTTCAATTTTCGTGTCAATCGGAGTTATCGTTTGATCGTGGCAGCTCGAAACGCATCGAATTATTTTTAATTTAAATTTGGCGAGTCAAAATAGCCATTTTTCAAAAAGTCTCAGAATTCGACGAAACCAGTTTCATCGGATCCGTAATGTGATATTATTGTAAGGTTTCAAATTTCAAGTCAATTGGATTTACCGTTTGTCCGGTACAAATTAAAACGCCTAGAAATCGACTTAAATCGGTTTAATTTAAATTGAGCGTTTATAGCCATAACTCGCACATACTTCCGAATTAGCTTCCGAAACCTGTTCCATTGTGTCCGGAACGTGGGATAAACCCTAGGTACGCTGGTTACGGCGTCTAAATCGGAGTTCGGAATTCCCGGGATGAATAGTGTTTACGCTTGCTCGTTCTTATAAATAGCACCATTCACAAATAAAAAAAAAATAACATTCAAAACCCTAATTCTATGTTACAGCCGCCACCCTATTATAAACGGCCAGAAATTGTCAATTCTTTCTCCCTCAAATTCGCTCAATCCATTAACAATTACGAGAAGTTATCAACTACAAAAATGGAGAGCTCGAAGAGTACGACATATCCAACGGTTAAGATGTGGATTGGAGCTAAAAATGGTGAGTTATGAGGCCGCGTTTGTCAAGGAGTCGAGCACGTTTTCTGAGGTATAGAAGTGGCCGAGCTTCAGCTCCTCCTGGCCGAAGGTGGTGGTGGCCGAGGCGCTCTGAATGGTGGTGAAATGATGGGCTATTGACGCTTGTGTGTGGTGCGGTGATTTACCCTAAATTCCTAAGTAATGGGTTACTTGCGTGAGTTCCTGGAGATGGTTGCTGCGCGTGTGGAAGGAGAAGGAGTGAATGGTCTGGATGTGGCTGGGTTTAGATCTACGGCCCATGTTAGTTGGTATAAAAAATTATTAAAGTTAAGTTGTAATTTATATATTAAAACTCGTGTAAACTTCAAAATACCATAACTTTTTCATACGAGGTCGAAACTGCGCGAAATCAGTTGCGTTGGAATCGTATGGACGAGCACTACGCGATGGAGTTGGTTTGGAGTCGTTTGGAGTTAGTGAGAATTTCGGGTAAAATTAAACGCGCGTTTAATTTTATTCGAAATAAAAGCTAAAACGGAAATTAAAACCAAGGTGAGAACTTCTCACTCAATCGAATAGGTTTCGATTTTATTTTAAATAGTTAGATTTAAAATATTTGAATGCATGTTTGAATGATGAATTGTATATATTGATTGTTAAAATAGACATTATACGCCGTTAGTAAGCGGATGTTATTTAATATAAACATATACCGCGAATATTTCATAAACAGTGAAATTGGTATTATATATAGTATCAATATATATATATTGGCATATGTATATATTGCAGTTGTTGATTTCCCGCATTTTTTGTTTAGCGGATGAGACCCTATTACGCCGTTATTAAGCGGATAATATTTATTAAGAACATATACCGCGATAATTTCGTACTGGAGCGAAATTGGTATTGTGCTAATGTTTTTGGATGCAGGAAACAGGTTGGAGGGATCCAACAGGATTCCTCAACAGTTTTTATTTGTTTTCAGATATTTTGATATTTGATGGATTATCATATCGATATATGATGGATCGTTGTAGTCGTGATTGACTATTTGGTGTGTAGCATCATTGGACCCAGATTTTGGGATTTTAAAATGATTTTAAAGTGATTTTTGAAAATATACTATATTTTTGGAATTGATCCATTATAAATAAATAAACGTTATAATTTTTAAAGTTATAAAAATTATGGTTTTTGTGAAATATAGTTAAAAAGCTGATTTTTAGAAATACGATTAAAAGTCGATTTTTGAGAAATATGAACTAATGATTTTATAAAATAATTTAGATTGGATTTTTGAATATATGATAAAAGTTTAAATATAGGATTTATAAAATTTGATTATTTTATAAATCGAAATGATGAAATTATAAAGGAAATTAAAGACGTTTTAGAATAATAATATAAACTGATTTATATTAAGAGATTTATAAATGGATATTTATAAATTGAAATATAGACATTATAAAACGAGTTTTTATAAGTGTTTGAATGTAGTGAAAATGAATTTCATAATAGAATGAAATTTATAGAATTATAAACTGTGAAGTTATAAACGAAATTTATAAATAGTAAGATTTATAAATTTGGTGAAATTATTTGAAGAATAGATTTATTAAATAAATAAATCTTATAAGTTATAAGGTTTATAAATTGAAAAGTCTTTAAAAAGAACGATTTTGTAAAATAATCGTTTTATAAGCAATTGACTTATAATATGAACTTTTAGTTTATAATTGAGATATGAAATCAAATATGTTAATAAAGGAATTTATAAAAAAGGAAGTTTTTATAAATAAATAGAAAAGGAATTTATAAACGTTGTTTTATAAATTCGCAAATGACTTATTTTGACAAATTAATTGTTATAACTTAGAAATGGAGTTATATTCACATTTTTTTTATAGTGAATAATCCTTTGAATTAAAATGAATAAAAGAATGAAATTGGTTAACGTAGTTTATTCACGTTTTGAATAGTGAATAACACGTTAAAGAAATTGTTTAGAATGTGAATGTTTTAAATAGAATTAAAACGATCCAACGATGTTTTAAAAGGTATTGAGATTTGAAACCATAGATTTCAACATTTATTGTTGAAATAGACGTTTTCGAGAAATAAAAGGAAATGTGGACTATAACACTGTTGTTATAGTAAATGATTTCCGAAAGGAAATGTTTTTGTATAGTATTGGAATTTATATATCTATTTTAATTTCAAATCCCTATACTAGTGATTTTGGGACGTTGTAACGATGTTTTACGCAACATTCGTTTTGGCCCAAATAAATATGTATAAGTGAATGATTTCCTTAAAGAAAGAAACATATACTTAATTCGGTTTAAGTATATTGAATATTTTCTAAGTGTTGAAAATAAAAGATTGTGAATTACTTATGAATAAATAAGTATGGAAACGTTTTCCAATATGAAGTGAATATTTAGAAATTATCTTTTTGAAGATAAATTGAAATGGATAAGTGAAATCGTATATGCATGGACATTTTGAAATATAAATTCATTATGGAATTTATAAGTGAAAAGTGGAATTTGTATGAAAATAAATGTTGATTTATTTTGGAAGTTGAAATTATATATCTTGTAAAGATATTTTGGAAAATAAATAATTTGGAAAATTATTTGGAATCTGGTGATGTATGCATATCCATTGATAGTTCAATAGCCGACTATCAGTATTTCCCTTTGAATGGGTATTTGATGTGATTTGATTGAATTTGAATGCACACTTATTTTTGAATAAGCGCTCACTATTCGGGTTAACCGGGAAAGGACCATGGGGTCGTATAACCCACTCCGAATATGTGATACGTCGTTGTGAATCGCATTTGAAGATCGGTGTTGAAGACCGGTATTTGCGAGAGCGATAGGATGACCTATCGATTGTTTCTGCACCGAGTCGCGCCGGTATAGAAACTCCCTAAGTGATGGGAAATCCGATCAGGATTGTGAATATTCGGATTGCAAGGACTTCTTTGTAAGTGCCTTCGGTTCTGTTCGAGCCCGGAACAGACTTGTATGGATTGTATGTCTGACATTACAATTTGAGATGTAAAGCCGATTTCTTTCAAATATATTTCTGTTGGTGGCGGAGAATTTATTCTTTGCTTAACACCCTTCTTTGAGACGTATGTGCTCAAAGGTTATATAGTTGAAGTTATCAGCGATATATTCCCAATTTGGTAATGTGATATGCTGAGTGATGCTGAAATGATCATTGTGTTGATTATTTGTGATAGGATCATTCATTTGATCGTCTATCTTAGTGATCATTGTGTTGATCATTTGTTGACCCAAAGCATGGCTTTTGTATAAAGTATGTTTTTGTGGACGTGAATTCGTCGAGCCTCACATCCCGGAAATGGTCAAAACAGGAAAGATGCGGCAAGGTTATGAGGGGTAGCGCCCTTTAGGATATGTCCATTTCCTTCTGGAAAAGGGTGGTATCATGGTATGGAGCCCAGATACTTACTCATGTTGAAAACACTTTGTTATGATTGTGTGAATTGATTAGAGAGCGCTCTCGGGAAAAAGGTCCCGAAGGACCGGGGGATGGCATATTCGGTCAGTTGTTACTCAGTTAGGAGTAACCCGGCCTTGTGTTGGTAGAGATCCGGTTTGGTTCTCGGGGATGTCCATCCAGAGGCATTCTCATGTGGCAATGGGAAGTTCCTTGGCCTGACCATTTGTTGGAAATCCAATTCCCAATACGAAACTTGTACGGTATTAGTTGTAGAACCTGCTATTCACTTATGGTGGTCACCACTGTTTGGATGGTAGCTATAGTAGGCATACGATAATGGTCGTATGTTGGCTAAGATTTATATTCTACTTTCGAAATAAATTTCTTCTACACTATACACTAATAATAATATCAAATGTCTTTTAAATGCGTATCAAGCATCTTTGACTATCATAAGGAGAAATCTCCTCCGATTCTGCGTTTGCATTGTGTGTGTGTGCGGGAGGCCTTATGGTAGTCTCATTTTTAAAAGCATTGCGAATTGAATTTAAAAATATTCCTCTATTTGATTTTAAAGATAAATAAACTGTTTTGAGTTCTCACACCAGTCACATGACTGACTCGGAGTTTATTGTTTTCCTTCCTAAACTCTGGGTGCCCACCAATTTCCACACGGGCAGTCAAGAGTTAGGTTTATCAGGATATTCTGGATATTCTGGAGTTGCTGGAGGCAAGCTGGATGGCATAGCGTATTACTAGCTATATAGTATTTCTTTTTCCGCTGCACTGTTTGTTGTATGATGTTGTACACTCTGATGTGATGATATGATGTAATAAAATGTGATGTAATGTAATAACTGATATAGTTCTTTGTTTAAAGATTATTCATTTATTATTATATGTTGTTCCGCTGCGAATTGTGAGATTCTGTTGTTGTTCTGTTGTTTCCTTTCTGTCCGTTCTATTTTTAAAATTCTTCTATCTTCTATTTTTCAAAATTCTCTGTTTTCAAAAAAATCGTCTATCTTCTTTCCTCTCTATTTCCTATCTCTTCTCTCTTCTTTCTTCTTCCTTTTTCTTAAATTCTTTTTAAAACCCATAACCATGCGGTTTTTCGGCAACGAAAATCCCTGTCGTTACATTTGGTATCAGAGCTCTGTTGGTTAAGCGACAACCATGGTTCTGTAGGGTATTACTCGTTAGAGATAGAGTCAGCAGTACTCTAGAATGAGTTTGAGTGTAATAATAGCTATGAGAGCGTATTTGTTAGTGAATATAAAATTGTTTTATATTGTGATGATTGGTTTATTGAGTGGCATATGAACTTTCGTCAGCGTGGTCCGCAAGACTATGCCGAAGGGGTTTCTAAACACTTGAATAGAACAATTCGGCACGATATTGATTTTAAATTGGGTAAATGAAATAATTTTACCATTGATTATATTTTTATATATAAAGGAATAATTTTTCAGAATTATTAAAGTGTATATAAGTGATTGTTAAGTTGTTTGAATAACCTAAATAAAAGAATAATTGCATAAGCAAATGAATTATAAGAATTGAATTATAATTAAAGTGTTTACAATTGTGAAATAAACTTATATATATAAAAAGTGAAACTATATGAATTTAAGTTATGTAAAACTAAGTGATGTTTAAATGAGGTATAACTTAAGAATTGTTGAATGAAGTTGATATGAGTATCAAACTAAATTAATTAAGTTAAGTGATGAATATAAACTTGAGTTATGTAATAGAATTCAACTTTTGTAATTGAATTGAATGAATGAATTGAATATTAATCAACTGAATGTGAATAATGAATGAAAGTATTAATTCATTGAAATCAAATGTTATTGGAAGTTGAATAAATTGAATGAGAATGAATATAAGCAAAGAATTTGGTTGTAATTGATAAACATTGGTTGTTATAGGATTGTATAAAATTCATTAAGAGTTAATGAAATTAAAAGCTATGTAATTGAATTCAAATTTGAAGTAAATAAATTTGAATAGAATTGAATGTGAATTAGATTTAATTAGTAAATGTTAACTAATTGAATTGAGAATGAATGTTGACAAAATCCAATGTAAATAAATCAAATATGATTTAAAGTGAAAACCAATTCATTGAATATAAATGAGAATATGAATGAATATATTGGTTATGAATTAGTTGGATGGTAGTTGGTTGATGGTTGAATATATATTGCTATTGTTGCATTTGCTATGTGACATATATAGTTATCATGTTGTTATATGTTGTATATTGAGATTATTTGCATATGTGCATGTTCTCATGTTGTTTGTTGAGTTTAGTAGGTGCGGATCGCGTTTGCTTCGCATTTGGAGTTCGCTTTAGCGCTATATTAGCCGTATATGCTTGCTAATAAAATATAAGGTACATATCTCGGATTAAATATCGCACTTTTATACTTTTTCCCTTCGGGATGTCTCATTACTTGATGATATGTATATTTGTGATATATATACTGTCATTTTTTTTTCGGATCGAGCCGCGCAAAGGAAACTATGGCGAATTTTTCCGAAAATTTAAGGCGTTAGAAAAAATTTGAGAAAAATTAGAAAATTTTGAAAACTTTAACTTTGTTTTGGAATTGAAAGTTAAACAATAATAGTTGCTTTTGAAATGATAACTAAGTATGATTTGAAAACTTAGTAAAGATTGGTAAAAAGTTTAACTATGGATTTTGGAAAGTTAATAAATTCTGTAACCTTTCTTACTTATAATTTCGAGGACGAAATTCTTTTAAGGGGGAAAGATTGTAACGACCCAGAATTTTATTAAATTAAAATTTGAATATTTAATTAATTTTTAAATATTTATAAGTGAATTTTTAAGTCAAATAAATTTTATTTTGATTTATTGGATTTAATTGGATAATTAAATCGATAATTTAATATGTTAAATTATGGAAATAATTAAAAATTGAGTTAAAAATGATTGTAAATAATTTGGAAAATTTTATTTAATCATACTGGAGTTATAGAAATATTTTAGAACTTTTAAAATCGAATTAAAAGTTAATTTGGGAAAATTGAATATTTTAATATTTAATAATCGACTGTAAAATAGTCAATTTTTGAACAGTCTCAGAATTGAACGAAACCAGTTCCATTGGATCCGTAATAGTTAGTTATTACCGGATTTCAATTTTCGTGTCAATCGGAGTTATCGTTTGATCGTGGCAGCTCGAAACGCATCGAATTATTTTTAATTTAAATTTGGCGAGTCAAAATAGCCATTTTTCAAAAAGTCTCAGAATTCGACGAAACCAGTTTCATCGGATCCGTAATGTGATATTATTGTAAGGTTTCAAATTTCAAGTCAATTGGATTTACCGTTTGTCCGGTACAAATTAAAACGCCTAGAAATCGACTTAAATCGGTTTAATTTAAATTGAGCGTTTATAGCCATAACTCGCACATACTTCCGAATTAGCTTCCGAAACCTGTTCCATTGTGTTCGGAACGTGGGATAAACCCTAGGTACGCTGGTTACGGCGTCTAAATCGGAGTTCGGAATTCCCGGGATGAATAGTGTTTACGCTTGCTCGTTCTTATAAATAGCACCATTCACAAATAAAAAAAAAAAAAACATTCAAAACCCTAATTCTATGTTACAGCCGCCACCCTATTATAAACGGCCAGAAATTGTCAATTCTTTCTCCCTCAAATTCGCTCAATCCATTAACAATTACGAGAAGTTATCAACTACAAAAATGGAGAGCTCGAAGAGTACGACATATCCAACGGTTAAGATGTGGATTGGAGCTAAAAATGGTGAGTTATGAGGCCGCGTTTGTCAAGGAGTCGAGCACGTTTTCTGAGGTATAGAAGTGGCCGAGCTTCAGCTCCTCCTGGCCGAAGGTGGTGGTGGCCGAGGCGCTCTGAATGGTGGTGAAATGATGGGCTATTGACGCTTGTGTGTGGTGCGGTGATTTACCCTAAATTCCTAAGTAATGGGTTACTTGCGTGAGTTCCTGGAGATGGTTGCTGCGCGTGTGGAAGGAGAAGGAGTGAATGGTCTGGATGTGGCTGGGTTTAGATCTACGGCCCATGTTAGTTGGTATAAAAAATTATTAAAGTTAAGTTGTAATTTATATATTAAAACTCGTGTAAACTTCAAAATACCATAACTTTTTCATACGAGGTCGAAACTGCGCGAAATCAGTTGCGTTGGAATCGTATGGACGAGCACTACGCGATGGAGTTGGTTTGGAGTCGTTTGGAGTTAGTGAGAATTTCGGGTAAAATTAAACGCGCGTTTAATTTTATTCGAAATAAAAGCTAAAACGGAAATTAAAACCAAGGTGAGAACTTCTCACTCAATCGAATAGGTTTCGATTTTATTTTAAATAGTTAGATTTAAAATATTTGAATGCATGTTTGAATGATGAATTGTATATATTGATTGTTAAAATAGACATTATACGCCGTTAGTAAGCGGATGTTATTTAATATAAACATATACCGCGAATATTTCATAAACAGTGAAATTGGTATTATATATAGTATCAATATATATATATTGGCATATGTATATATTGCAGTTGTTGATTTCCCGCATTTTTTGTTTAGCGGATGAGACCCTATTACGCCGTTATTAAGCGGATAATATTTATTAAGAACATATACCGCGATAATTTCGTACTGGAGCGAAATTGGTATTGTGCTAATGTTTTTGGATGCAGGAAACAGGTTGGAGGGATCCAACAGGATTCCTCAACAGTTTTTATTTGTTTTCAGATATTTTGATATTTGATGGATTATCATATCGATATATGATGGATCGTTGTAGTCGTGATTGACTATTTGGTGTGTAGCATCATTGGACCCAGATTTTGGGATTTTAAAATGATTTTAAAGTGATTTTTGAAAATATACTATATTTTTGGAATTGATCCATTATAAATAAATAAACGTTATAATTTTTAAAGTTATAAAAATTATGGTTTTTGTGAAATATAGTTAAAAAGCTGATTTTTAGAAATACGATTAAAAGTCGATTTTTGAGAAATATGAACTAATGATTTTATAAAATAATTTAGATTGGATTTTTGAATATATGATAAAAGTTTAAATATAGGATTTATAAAATTTGATTATTTTATAAATCGAAATGATGAAATTATAAAGGAAATTAAAGACGTTTTAGAATAATAATATAAACTGATTTATATTAAGAGATTTATAAATGGATATTTATAAATTGAAATATAGACATTATAAAACGAGTTTTTATAAGTGTTTGAATGTAGTGAAAATGAATTTCATAATAGAATGAAATTTATAGAATTATAAACTGTGAAGTTATAAACGAAATTTATAAATAGTAAGATTTATAAATTTGGTGAAATTATTTGAAGAATAGATTTATTAAATAAATAAATCTTATAAGTTATAAGGTTTATAAATTGAAAAGTCTTTAAAAAGAACGATTTTGTAAAATAATCGTTTTATAAGCAATTGACTTATAATATGAACTTTTAGTTTATAATTGAGATATGAAATCAAATATGTTAATAAAGGAATTTATAAAAAAGGAAGTTTTTATAAATAAATAGAAAAGGAATTTATAAACGTTGTTTTATAAATTCGCAAATGACTTATTTTGACAAATTAATTGTTATAACTTAGAAATGGAGTTATATTCACATTTTTTTTATAGTGAATAATCCTTTGAATTAAAATGAATAAAAGAATGAAATTGGTTAACGTAGTTTATTCACGTTTTGAATAGTGAATAACACGTTAAAGAAATTGTTTAGAATGTGAATGTTTTAAATAGAATTAAAACGATCCAACGATGTTTTAAAAGGTATTGAGATTTGAAACCATAGATTTCAACATTTATTGTTGAAATAGACGTTTTCGAGAAATAAAAGGAAATGTGGACTATAACACTGTTGTTATAGTAAATGATTTCCGAAAGGAAATGTTTTTGTATAGTATTGGAATTTATATATCTATTTTAATTTCAAATCCCTATACTAGTGATTTTGGGACGTTGTAACGATGTTTTACGCAACATTCGTTTTGGCCCAAATAAATATGTATAAGTGAATGATTTCCTTAAAGAAAGAAACATATACTTAATTCGGTTTAAGTATATTGAATATTTTCTAAGTGTTGAAAATAAAAGATTGTGAATTACTTATGAATAAATAAGTATGGAAACGTTTTCCAATATGAAGTGAATATTTAGAAATTATCTTTTTGAAGATAAATTGAAATGGATAAGTGAAATCGTATATGCATGGACATTTTGAAATATAAATTCATTATGGAATTTATAAGTGAAAAGTGGAATTTGTATGAAAATAAATGTTGATTTATTTTGGAAGTTGAAATTATATATCTTGTAAAGATATTTTGGAAAATAAATAATTTGGAAAATTATTTGGAATCTGGTGATGTATGCATATCCATTGATAGTTCAATAGCCGACTATCAGTATTTCCCTTTGAATGGGTATTTGATGTGATTTGATTGAATTTGAATGCACACTTATTTTTGAATAAGCGCTCACTATTCGGGTTAACCGGGAAAGGACCATGGGGTCGTATAACCCACTCCGAATATGTGATACGTCGTTGTGAATCGCATTTGAAGATCGGTGTTGAAGACCGGTATTTGCGAGAGCGATAGGATGACCTATCGATTGTTTCTGCACCGAGTCGCGCCGGTATAGAAACTCCCTAAGTGATGGGAAATCCGATCAGGATTGTGAATATTCGGATTGCAAGGACTTCTTTGTAAGTGCCTTCGGTTCTGTTCGAGCCCGGAACAGACTTGTATGGATTGTATGTCTGACATTACAATTTGAGATGTAAAGCCGATTTCTTTCAAATATATTTCTGTTGGTGGCGGAGAATTTATTCTTTGCTTAACACCCTTCTTTGAGACGTATGTGCTCAAAGGTTATATAGTTGAAGTTATCAGCGATATATTCCCAATTTGGTAATGTGATATGCTGAGTGATGCTGAAATGATCATTGTGTTGATTATTTGTGATAGGATCATTCATTTGATCGTCTATCTTAGTGATCATTGTGTTGATCATTTGTTGACCCAAAGCATGGCTTTTGTATAAAGTATGTTTTTGTGGACGTGAATTCGTCGAGCCTCACATCCCGGAAATGGTCAAAACAGGAAAGATGCGGCAAGGTTATGAGGGGTAGCGCCCTTTAGGATATGTCCATTTCCTTCTGGAAAAGGGTGGTATCATGGTATGGAGCCCAGATACTTACTCATGTTGAAAACACTTTGTTATGATTGTGTGAATTGATTAGAGAGCGCTCTCGGGAAAAAGGTCCCGAAGGACCGGGGGATGGCATATTCGGTCAGTTGTTACTCAGTTAGGAGTAACCCGGCCTTGTGTTGGTAGAGATCCGGTTTGGTTCTCGGGGATGTCCATCCAGAGGCATTCTCATGTGGCAATGGGAAGTTCCTTGGCCTGACCATTTGTTGGAAATCCAATTCCCAATACGAAACTTGTACGGTATTAGTTGTAGAACCTGCTATTCACTTATGGTGGTCACCACTGTTTGGATGGTAGCTATAGTAGGCATACGATAATGGTCGTATGTTGGCTAAGATTTATATTCTACTTTCGAAATAAATTTCTTCTACACTATACACTAATAATAATATCAAATGTCTTTTAAATGCGTATCAAGCATCTTTGACTATCATAAGGAGAAATCTCCTCCGATTCTGCGTTTGCATTGTGTGTGTGTGCGGGAGGCCTTATGGTAGTCTCATTTTTAAAAGCATTGCGAATTGAATTTAAAAATATTCCTCTATTTGATTTTAAAGATAAATAAACTGTTTTGAGTTCTCACACCAGTCACATGACTGACTCGGAGTTTATTGTTTTCCTTCCTAAACTCTGGGTGCCCACCAATTTCCACACGGGCAGTCAAGAGTTAGGTTTATCAGGATATTCTGGATATTCTGGAGTTGCTGGAGGCAAGCTGGATGGCATAGCGTATTACTAGCTATATAGTATTTCTTTTTCCGCTGCACTGTTTGTTGTATGATGTTGTACACTCTGATGTGATGATATGATGTAATAAAATGTGATGTAATGTAATAACTGATATAGTTCTTTGTTTAAAGATTATTCATTTATTATTATATGTTGTTCCGCTGCGAATTGTGAGATTCTGTTGTTGTTCTGTTGTTTCCTTTCTGTCCGTTCTATTTTTAAAATTCTTCTATCTTCTATTTTTCAAAATTCTCTGTTTTCAAAAAAATCGTCTATCTTCTTTCCTCTCTATTTCCTATCTCTTCTCTCTTCTTTCTTCTTCCTTTTTCTTAAATTCTTTTTAAAACCCATAACCATGCGGTTTTTCGGCAACGAAAATCCCTGTCGTTACATTTGGTATCAGAGCTCTGTTAGTTAAGCGACAACCATGGTTCTGTAGGGTATTACTCGTTAGAGATAGAGTCAGCAGTACTCTAGAATGAGTTTGAGTGTAATAATAGCTATGAGAGCGTATTTGTTAGTGAATATAAAATTGTTTTATATTGTGATGATTGGTTTATTGAGTGGCATATGAACTTTCGTCAGCGTGGTCCGCAAGACTATGCCGAAGGGGTTTCTAAACACTTGAATAGAACAATTCGGCACGATATTGATTTTAAATTGGGTAAATGAAATAATTTTACCATTGATTATATTTTTATATATAAAGGAATAATTTTTCAGAATTATTAAAGTGTATATAAGTGATTGTTAAGTTGTTTGAATAACCTAAATAAAAGAATAATTGCATAAGCAAATGAATTATAAGAATTGAATTATAATTAAAGTGTTTACAATTGTGAAATAAACTTATATATATAAAAAGTGAAACTATATGAATTTAAGTTATGTAAAACTAAGTGATGTTTAAATGAGGTATAACTTAAGAATTGTTGAATGAAGTTGATATGAGTATCAAACTAAATTAATTAAGTTAAGTGATGAATATAAACTTGAGTTATGTAATAGAATTCAACTTTTGTAATTGAATTGAATGAATGAATTGAATATTAATCAACTGAATGTGAATAATGAATGAAAGTATTAATTCATTGAAATCAAATGTTATTGGAAGTTGAATAAATTGAATGAGAATGAATATAAGCAAAGAATTTGGTTGTAATTGATAAACATTGGTTGTTATAGGATTGTATAAAATTCATTAAGAGTTAATGAAATTAAAAGCTATGTAATTGAATTCAAATTTGAAGTAAATAAATTTGAATAGAATTGAATGTGAATTAGATTTAATTAGTAAATGTTAACTAATTGAATTGAGAATGAATGTTGACAAAATCCAATGTAAATAAATCAAATATGATTTAAAGTGAAAACCAATTCATTGAATATAAATGAGAATATGAATGAATATATTGGTTATGAATTAGTTGGATGGTAGTTGGTTGATGGTTGAATATATATTGCTATTGTTGCATTTGCTATGTGACATATATAGTTATCATGTTGCTATATGTTGTATATTGAGATTATTTGCATATGTGCATGTTCTCATGTTGTTTGTTGAGTTTAGTAGGTGCGGATCGCGTTTGCTTCGCATTTGGAGTTCGCTTTAGCGCTATATTAGCCGTATATGCTTGCTAATAAAATATAAGGTACATATCTCGGATTAAATATCGCACTTTTATACTTTTTCCCTTCGGGATGTCTCATTACTTGATGAGATGTATATTTGTGATATATATACTGTCATTTTTTTTTCGGATCGAGCCGCGCAAAGGAAACTATGGCGAATTTTTCCGAAAATTTAAGGCGTTAGAAAAAATTTGAGAAAAATTAGAAAATTTTGAAAACTTTAACTTTGTTTTGGAATTGAAAGTTAAACAATAATAGTTGCTTTTGAAATGATAACTAAGTATGATTTGAAAACTTAGTAAAGATTGGTAAAAAGTTTAACTATGGATTTTGGAAAGTTAATAAATTCTGTAACCTTTCTTACTTATAATTTCGAGGACGAAATTCTTTTAAGGGGGAAAGATTGTAACGACCCAGAATTTTATTAAATTAAAATTTGAATATTTAATTAATTTTTAAATATTTATAAGTGAATTTTTAAGTCAAATAAATTTTATTTTGATTTATTGGATTTAATTGGATAATTAAATCGATAATTTAATATGTTAAATTATGGAAATAATTAAAAATTGAGTTAAAAATGATTGTAAATAATTTGGAAAATTTTATTTAATCATACTGGAGTTATAGAAATATTTTAGAACTTTTAAAATCGAATTAAAAGTTAATTTGGGAAAATTGAATATTTTAATATTTAATAATCGACTGTAAAATAGTCAATTTTTGAACAGTCTCAGAATTGAACGAAACCAGTTCCATTGGATCCGTAATAGTTAGTTATTACCGGATTTCAATTTTCGTGTCAATCGGAGTTATCGTTTGATCGTGGCAGCTCGAAACGCATCGAATTATTTTTAATTTAAATTTGGCGAGTCAAAATAGCCATTTTTCAAAAAGTCTCAGAATTCGACGAAACCAGTTTCATCGGATCCGTAATGTGATATTATTGTAAGGTTTCAAATTTCAAGTCAATTGGATTTACCGTTTGTCCGGTACAAATTAAAACGCCTAGAAATCGACTTAAATCGGTTTAATTTAAATTGAGCGTTTATAGCCATAACTCGCACATACTTCCGAATTAGCTTCCGAAACCTGTTCCATTGTGTCCGGAACGCGGGATAAACCCTAGGTACGCTGGTTACGGCGTCTAAATCGGAGTTCGGAATTCCCGGGATGAATAGTGTTTACGCTTGCTCGTTCTTATAAATAGCACCATTCACAAATAAAAAAAAAAAATAACATTCAAAACCCTAATTCTATGTTACAGCCGCCACCCTATTATAAACAGCCAGAAATTGTCAATTCTTTCTCCCTCAAATTCGCTCAATCCATTAACAATTACGAGAAGTTATCAACTACAAAAATGGAGAGCTCGAAGAGTACGACATATCCAACGGTTAAGATGTGGATTGGAGCTAAAAATGGTGAGTTATGAGGCCGCGTTTGTCAAGGAGTCGAGCACGTTTTCTGAGGTATAGAAGTGGCCGAGCTTCAGCTCCTCCTGGCCGAAGGTGGTGGTGGCCGAGGCGCTCTGAATGGTGGTGAAATGATGGGCTATTGACGCTTGTGTGTGGTGCGGTGATTTACCCTAAATTCCTAAGTAATGGGTTACTTGCGTGAGTTCCTGGAGATGGTTGCTGCGCGTGTGGAAGGAGAAGGAGTGAATGGTCTGGATGTGGCTGGGTTTAGATCTACGGCCCATGTTAGTTGGTATAAAAAATTATTAAAGTTAAGTTGTAATTTATATATTAAAACTCGTGTAAACTTCAAAATACCATAACTTTTTCATACGAGGTCGAAACTGCGCGAAATCAGTTGCGTTGGAATCGTATGGACGAGCACTACGCGATGGAGTTGGTTTGGAGTCGTTTGGAGTTAGTGAGAATTTCGGGTAAAATTAAACGCGCGTTTAATTTTATTCGAAATAAAAGCTAAAACGGAAATTAAAACCAAGGTGAGAACTTCTCACTCAATCGAATAGGTTTCGATTTTATTTTAAATAGTTAGATTTAAAATATTTGAATGCATGTTTGAATGATGAATTGTATATATTGATTGTTAAAATAGACATTATACGCCGTTAGTAAGCGGATGTTATTTAATATAAACATATACCGCGAATATTTCATAAACAGTGAAATTGGTATTATATATAGTATCAATATATATATATTGGCATATGTATATATTGCAGTTGTTGATTTCCCGCATTTTTTGTTTAGCGGATGAGACCCTATTACGCCGTTATTAAGCGGATAATATTTATTAAGAACATATACCGCGATAATTTCGTACTGGAGCGAAATTGGTATTGTGCTAATGTTTTTGGATGCAGGAAACAGGTTGGAGGGATCCAACAGGATTCCTCAACAGTTTTTATTTGTTTTCAGATATTTTGATATTTGATGGATTATCATATCGATATATGATGGATCGTTGTAGTCGTGATTGACTATTTGGTGTGTAGCATCATTGGACCCAGATTTTGGGATTTTAAAATGATTTTAAAGTGATTTTTGAAAATATACTATATTTTTGGAATTGATCCATTATAAATAAATAAACGTTATAATTTTTAAAGTTATAAAAATTATGGTTTTTGTGAAATATAGTTAAAAAGCTGATTTTTAGAAATACGATTAAAAGTCGATTTTTGAGAAATATGAACTAATGATTTTATAAAATAATTTAGATTGGATTTTTGAATATATGATAAAAGTTTAAATATAGGATTTATAAAATTTGATTATTTTATAAATCGAAATGATGAAATTATAAAGGAAATTAAAGACGTTTTAGAATAATAATATAAACTGATTTATATTAAGAGATTTATAAATGGATATTTATAAATTGAAATATAGACATTATAAAACGAGTTTTTATAAGTGTTTGAATGTAGTGAAAATGAATTTCATAATAGAATGAAATTTATAGAATTATAAACTGTGAAGTTATAAACGAAATTTATAAATAGTAAGATTTATAAATTTGGTGAAATTATTTGAAGAATAGATTTATTAAATAAATAAATCTTATAAGTTATAAGGTTTATAAATTGAAAAGTCTTTAAAAAGAACGATTTTGTAAAATAATCGTTTTATAAGCAATTGACTTATAATATGAACTTTTAGTTTATAATTGAGATATGAAATCAAATATGTTAATAAAGGAATTTATAAAAAAGGAAGTTTTTATAAATAAATAGAAAAGGAATTTATAAACGTTGTTTTATAAATTCGCAAATGACTTATTTTGACAAATTAATTGTTATAACTTAGAAATGGAGTTATATTCACATTTTTTTTATAGTGAATAATCCTTTGAATTAAAATGAATAAAAGAATGAAATTGGTTAACGTAGTTTATTCACGTTTTGAATAGTGAATAACACGTTAAAGAAATTGTTTAGAATGTGAATGTTTTAAATAGAATTAAAACGATCCAACGATGTTTTAAAAGGTATTGAGATTTGAAACCATAGATTTCAACATTTATTGTTGAAATAGACGTTTTCGAGAAATAAAAGGAAATGTGGACTATAACACTGTTGTTATAGTAAATGATTTCCGAAAGGAAATGTTTTTGTATAGTATTGGAATTTATATATCTATTTTAATTTCAAATCCCTATACTAGTGATTTTGGGACGTTGTAACGATGTTTTACGCAACATTCGTTTTGGCCCAAATAAATATGTATAAGTGAATGATTTCCTTAAAGAAAGAAACATATACTTAATTCGGTTTAAGTATATTGAATATTTTCTAAGTGTTGAAAATAAAAGATTGTGAATTACTTATGAATAAATAAGTATGGAAACGTTTTCCAATATGAAGTGAATATTTAGAAATTATCTTTTTGAAGATAAATTGAAATGGATAAGTGAAATCGTATATGCATGGACATTTTGAAATATAAATTCATTATGGAATTTATAAGTGAAAAGTGGAATTTGTATGAAAATAAATGTTGATTTATTTTGGAAGTTGAAATTATATATCTTGTAAAGATATTTTGGAAAATAAATAATTTGGAAAATTATTTGGAATCTGGTGATGTATGCATATCCATTGATAGTTCAATAGCCGACTATCAGTATTTCCCTTTGAATGGGTATTTGATGTGATTTGATTGAATTTGAATGCACACTTATTTTTGAATAAGCGCTCACTATTCGGGTTAACCGGGAAAGGACCATGGGGTCGTATAACCCACTCCGAATATGTGATACGTCGTTGTGAATCGCATTTGAAGATCGGTGTTGAAGACCGGTATTTGCGAGAGCGATAGGATGACCTATCGATTGTTTCTGCACCGAGTCGCGCCGGTATAGAAACTCCCTAAGTGATGGGAAATCCGATCAGGATTGTGAATATTCGGATTGCAAGGACTTCTTTGTAAGTGCCTTCGGTTCTGTTCGAGCCCGGAACAGACTTGTATGGATTGTATGTCTGACATTACAATTTGAGATGTAAAGCCGATTTCTTTCAAATATATTTCTGTTGGTGGCGGAGAATTTATTCTTTGCTTAACACCCTTCTTTGAGACGTATGTGCTCAAAGGTTATATAGTTGAAGTTATCAGCGATATATTCCCAATTTGGTAATGTGATATGCTGAGTGATGCTGAAATGATCATTGTGTTGATTATTTGTGATAGGATCATTCATTTGATCGTCTATCTTAGTGATCATTGTGTTGATCATTTGTTGACCCAAAGCATGGCTTTTGTATAAAGTATGTTTTTGTGGACGTGAATTCGTCGAGCCTCACATCCCGGAAATGGTCAAAACAGGAAAGATGCGGCAAGGTTATGAGGGGTAGCGCCCTTTAGGATATGTCCATTTCCTTCTGGAAAAGGGTGGTATCATGGTATGGAGCCCAGATACTTACTCATGTTGAAAACACTTTGTTATGATTGTGTGAATTGATTAGAGAGCGCTCTCGGGAAAAAGGTCCCGAAGGACCGGGGGATGGCATATTCGGTCAGTTGTTACTCAGTTAGGAGTAACCCGGCCTTGTGTTGGTAGAGATCCGGTTTGGTTCTCGGGGATGTCCATCCAGAGGCATTCTCATGTGGCAATGGGAAGTTCCTTGGCCTGACCATTTGTTGGAAATCCAATTCCCAATACGAAACTTGTACGGTATTAGTTGTAGAACCTGCTATTCACTTATGGTGGTCACCACTGTTTGGATGGTAGCTATAGTAGGCATACGATAATGGTCGTATGTTGGCTAAGATTTATATTCTACTTTCGAAATAAATTTCTTCTACACTATACACTAATAATAATATCAAATGTCTTTTAAATGCGTATCAAGCATCTTTGACTATCATAAGGAGAAATCTCCTCCGATTCTGCGTTTGCATTGTGTGTGTGTGCGGGAGGCCTTATGGTAGTCTCATTTTTAAAAGCATTGCGAATTGAATTTAAAAATATTCCTCTATTTGATTTTAAAGATAAATAAACTGTTTTGAGTTCTCACACCAGTCACATGACTGACTCGGAGTTTATTGTTTTCCTTCCTAAACTCTGGGTGCCCACCAATTTCCACACGGGCAGTCAAGAGTTAGGTTTATCAGGATATTCTGGATATTCTGGAGTTGCTGGAGGCAAGCTGGATGGCATAGCGTATTACTAGCTATATAGTATTTCTTTTTCCGCTGCACTGTTTGTTGTATGATGTTGTACACTCTGATGTGATGATATGATGTAATAAAATGTGATGTAATGTAATAACTGATATAGTTCTTTGTTTAAAGATTATTCATTTATTATTATATGTTGTTCCGCTGCGAATTGTGAGATTCTGTTGTTGTTCTGTTGTTTCCTTTCTGTCCGTTCTATTTTTAAAATTCTTCTATCTTCTATTTTTCAAAATTCTCTGTTTTCAAAAAAATCGTCTATCTTCTTTCCTCTCTATTTTCTATCTTCTCTCTTCTTCTATCTCTTTCTTTTTCTTAAATTCTTTTCTTAAAACCCATAACATCTCGGTTTTGCGGCCTTCGATTTCTCGGCAGTCGATAAAGTGAGTATCGATGTAGAATTTTCGAAGAACGAAAATCCGCGACCGTTACATTATGTGCTCGAATCTGGATCAAATCATTATGCGAATAGAGTAATATACGTACATCCCACGTATTTATTTTCATTGATTATCAGCCAAATCAATTCCCTTTCTATTCACATTTCCTTTAATTCCCTTTCACTTATTTACAATTGCCTTAATTCTCATTGAATTATCACTTCAATTCTTATCTCAGTTGGGTATTTAATTAATAACAGTTTGAACTCCGACCAGTTTATATTTAGAAAATAACTTGAAAATTTTAGAAATAGGTAAGTAGCTGAAAAGTAATTATTAGTTTGCAAAATAGCTGTAAAATAGTTACCTTATTATAAAATAGTTAAAAATAGTTAAATAGTTTCAAGACTTTTAAAGAATTGCAAAACTATTGTAAAATAGAAATTAGTTTTTGAAATAGTTGAAAAATAGTAATTAGTTTAGAAAACAGTTGAAAAAGTGTTAAATAGCTCCAAAAATAATTGTAAAACAAGTATAAAATAATTTGGCTTTAAGAAAGAAAGGTTGTATATATTTAATTGCTTAGAAAAATAAGTTTATATTAAAATAATTTATATTGAAAATAGTCAAGAGTCAACTGTTCGCTTCCCCAACAATTCAACTCAAATTTCCACTTCCATTTAATTTGACCCAATTCCAATTTGAATAACTCCAATTTCCATTGGACCCCAATTCAAGTTGAATCAACCCTAGTTTCTTTCCAAATTAAATCAAATTCCATTTGATTTTAATCCTGTTCACTTTAATTATAATTTCAAATTATTCCAATCAATTTGAATTATTATCAATTGAACCCATTTCAAATTCAAATCATTTCAATTTAATCTAATTCAATTTCCCATTAAAATTTTTAAACTTATACATCTTCAATCACCAATTCGATTAATTCAAACCAATTCTATTTTGAACTAATTCAATTTCAATCTTGAATTTAAACTATCTCGAATTATATAAATTCGAGTTAAATTCTCAAAGGTCGGTTTAACTCTTTAAACCAAATCAACTTTTATTTAAAAAATTTAATCAATTTAATTTCTGAGTCCAATTCCCAAAATTCCATTTTAAATTATCTTTACTTATGTATTTCAAGGTTCAAATAAGAGTTCAATATAATTTTATTTTAAAATTTTAGTTTATCATTAAATTTTATCTTCCAGTTTGAAGCTAGTTCTTAAATAATTTTAATTTACAATTATTCAAATTTTCAGTTTAAAGTGGAATCCTTAATTTCAAATTAAATTTAGATTTTCCTTTTATCTTAATAGTGGATATATTACCAAACTTCATTTCTCATTCATTTAAACAAATCCAATTCGCAGTTTAAGGATTTTTAATAACAATAGGATGATATTATACAATTTATTTTAAAACATCCATCCATTTCCAATTTTCGGATCTCAACCCATTTTGAGATCACACAAACTACCAATTCAAATTAACCATTTAACTTTCCAAGTTAAATTCCAATTTCATCTTAAAATTTCCAATTCAAGTTGTTCATTCAAACTTATTTAACTCCTCCCAAGTTAAATTTGATTTACTTAATCCAATCAACCTCATTCAATCCTTAAACTTCACAATAATAATCTTCCCACTTAAAAACTCATCACTTGGATATCACATCACATTCCAAATTTCAAACTATTTTTGATTTATGTACATTCCTTATTCATACATATTATTTCCTTTACACACGAGGTCATTCTTAAAATTTTAATCCACTTTTGGATTTTAATTCAAATCAAATTTTCAAACAACCCCTTGTTTGCAACAAGTCCCAGTTATTCAAATAATACTTATTTATTATTTCTCGTTACTTTAATTTAAAAGTTATACTCATCTTATAAATTTACTTCATTTGGCTTACTAAATAACACATATATCATTATCAAACACAATAACTATTTATGATAATACCCAAGGTAATCATATCTAGATACCCATTTCCTTCTTATATTATTCTTATTTCTACAAATTAAAGATTAAATTTCAGTTTGAATCCCATTTCAAACTTACCTTTATTTAAAGCTTTTAAACAATTTAATTTATGAATTCTAATTTTAGAATTTCATTTTCAATTAGTTAAATTTTGATTTGGTTGTATTTCCATTTTTACTTGATTTAATTCCAATTCAAGATTTCAATTTGGTTGTATTATATTACTTCTTAATTTCAATAATTTAACAACCAATCACCATAATATTTATTAAAATGAAATATTCTTTTATATATCGAAATATACTTATTTATAAAATCAATTTAAAAATTTATATAAGAAAATAACAAGTATGCTCTCATATATATATATATATATATATATATATATTATCAACTCACTCTAGAGTACTACAGACTCTATTAAATGAGTAATCCCCACCAGAGCCAAGGTTTTCGCTTAACCGTTCAGCTCTGATACCAACTGTAACGACTCGAAATTTTCATAGCCGAAAATTCCAGATAGTTATGAAAAAGAAGAAAGAGATAGAAGAAGAAGAAGAAGAACAGAAACATCATACATCTCACATTCGCAGCGGATAAAATATAATAATAAATAATAGTTTACAGAAAAGTAATTATTCCATCGATTACAATTTATTACATCAGAGTTCCACATATATATACAGTCACTGAATATGCTCAATTTTCATGTCACAGATATATCGAAATAAAATACAGAGGAAACACACCATACGCTCTTACCATCCAACTCGCCATTTGAGCTCCAGAACCTCCTTACCTGAAAATCTGTAATACTCGGTCTGACCCGAGCATTACACCAAGTTAACACCCGGGTCAGGTTGGAACCCAGTGTGAGTAAACCCAACTAACATGGAATGCCAAAGCAAACAACTTATAAACCCGGGGTAACTTATATCAATTTAACAAATTCACAATTTGCTATAGACAACACTTATTCCACACATCAATTTTCTAAGTACCAAACTTAGATAAAATAATCCAATTCACTTAAATAATTTCATTCCCGCCTATTGATTTTACAAATCAATTTATAAAAATTCGAAGTGGTTTCGGGTATTTCCCAATACCCGATCCCGGTCTCTTCGAAACTCATGTCATCCTAACCCAAGTTATCCAAATGAAATACACAACATTTCATATCAGAGATATCAACTCATTCAAAGCATCCAATACCATTCAATCACCCATAAGCAAAGCTTAATCACATAAAGATCAATTCGATTGATTCTAATTGAATTTCAAACCTCAATCACTTAGATTTCTTCATTAATTAATTCCAAATCAATTGATTAATCAACTCTTCCATATCCATTCATCTTATTTAAAAACCCTGGATTAATTATCTTTCGATTACATTCAAAAAATTATCTTTAATTAATTTCACGATATTAATAATTCTTAACCCAAATCAATAAGTAATCTTAATTACTTCATGAATTAATTAACTATTTTAATTACATTAATCCTTAATTACTTATATTAATTAACTTCTCATAAGTCACTTATTATGGATTAATTTATCTTAATTAATCAAATCTTTAATTACATCATTAATTATATAAATTATTGATTTCCAATTATATTTCAATTAATCTTAATCTAAATTAATTATATTAATTAAACCACAGTATTAATCATACTTGATTTATCTCCACCTGAAATTATTTACCTTATTATTTTCTTCATTAAGTAAATTAATTTTCCTTAATTCATTATCTTAATTTATCTCTCGATTAATTACACAAGGTAATTATATTTTATTACTTGTATTAAGTAATTATTTATTAAACTACCCAATGATCATTCTAATTAATTTAAACCTAATTAATTTACCCAAATCATAAATTAATTTAATTAATTAATTATTCATTAAATTATCCTACCTATTTAATGAATCACCAATCATTAAATCTTTATTGATTTTAATCTGAACCATTTTCTGATTTACGATTTAAGTTTAAAACCATTACAAACCCAAATGCTTCGAGTCAAACAACAATTAACTCGAGAACTAACCAAACCCAAAGTCATCAGATCTTCAGCACACGTTCAATCAACTCAATCAACCAACCAATTATTTAAATTTAACCATTTAAATCTAAATAAGAATCAAATAGAGTGAGATTTACTCACCTTTGGTTTTCAATAGCAATCCATTTCCATTACGCCTTGCTTCTTCACAGTTTTCAAACCTTAAATAAACACTTACAATTTATTAGCATTTGAACCAATCGATCAACCTATTACCATCTATTAATATTTTACATAATCGAACAATCAGCTATCCCTTTTTACAATTTTATTCAACTAATAATTAACTTTAAACTAATAATTTCTCTTTATAAATCTTTTAGTACCCAAATTACTTAAATAAGACTTTGGAAGAAAATTTTATAACCAATCCCTTATAAAAATTTCTTCCAAAGTCTTATAAAAATTCTAATATATATGTATATAATTAATTTTCCTTATTTCTTCAGAATATAAGTTATAACAAACAAATAATAAATTACCTTACCACCTTCTGCCGACGAATGTCGAATCGCTATAGCAAACTCGATCTAAAGCCCTAGCCTCGACCTTGACAGCATCAAACTGCCTTTCAACACTCCACATCACCAATAACACAACTCAGAACAACATAACAGCTAACACTCTCCTCCACTACTTCAATCACTGACACGCTATCAAATCAAACACAGCTCTTCTTACCATCTTCAACATACTTGTAACAACATCTTCCCCCGACGGCGCCAAATCCACCCACACATCCTTTAACTGTCACCCAATCAATCAACTACTCAACCAAAAACGATCAAACCCGCTTCCCTCGAATTCAAAGCACAGTAACCCACCTCCTAAAATCGAACGCGTCACCACTTAAACGCCTCCACCTCCCAAGACGAAACGCGCGCACGGGTCGAGCATCCCAGATCCAGCCGAACTCTAGAACCCATCTCCTCGCTCGAAGTCGCGGCCACGCACTCGTGCCGCTACCCACTGCTGCCACTCCCAGCGCTCGCGATTTCAAGACGAAATCGATTATTGATTCGCAAATAACAAACTGGAGGAAAAGAAACTTGCGGTATTCGATTTCATTTTAAAAAGAAATAAGCTTCGGTTTACCTTTGGATTGAAAAATGAGGGAGAGGAAGGAATGAATGAATTAGAGGAGAGAGGAGAGGGAAAACAGTCGCCATTTCCATTTATTTTCTTATGCTCGGCTTGATTTTCAACAGAAGGAAGACGCGTGTTTTAAACGAGAAGGAGAAAATATCTCTGCGCGTTCAGAAGGTAGGGTGGCTGATGGAGACGTTATAGGCTTTGACCGTTTACTATTATTATTTTTCAAAATATCTCATTTCGCAATACACGAAATCTCGAACTCCAAATCAGACATGCCGACAGACGTTTATAACGTTTTACCCGTATTCCGAACACAATGGAACGTGTTTTGAAAGCTAATTCGATCATATGTGCGAGTTACAAGTAAACGATTAATTTTAAATTAACTCGATTAAAATAGTTCTTATGCGTTTCGGGCTGCCAGGGTCAACCGACAACTCTGATTGCTATGAAAATTGAAATTCGATAATAACTAACTATTACGGATCCAATGGAACTAGTTTCGTCAAATTCCGAGACTGTGCCTCGGAAGGCTATTTTTAAATTTTAATTTAAACGATATATTATTAAAATTGAACAAATTACCTTTAAATTAAATTTCAATTATTCTATTATCTCCAGTATCATCGTTATAAATTTTATAGGCCTTCAAATTATTTTATACAGGCTTAGAAATTTTTGGTTCAATAATTTACCCAATTTCAATTATTAAATTCAGTATTTAAACTATATAATTCAATGATTTAATTATCAAGTAAATATTGATATCTGGAATTCAAGTTAAAATTAACTTTTAAATATTTAAAATCAATTAATTATTCCAATTTAATTTGTTAAAATTTACGGGTCGTCACAAACCGGATCGAAGTGGTTTTCGATAAATAAATCTCGATCTCGGTCTCTTCGAAACGATCAACGCATTTGTCCAATATTGATAGTCGGTAATTTTACTATCAATTAATATTCACAAACAACCATCAACCAATAAATAATTTCCCAAATTATTTATTAATCCCAAAAATATCTTCACTGGATATATTTCCACTTTTCAAACCCTTTTGAAAACAGTTCAAACTATCTTCCTTTCTCAGAATTAATTCCAAGTATTTTCTATTTCCACTGGAATCACCAAGCACAAAACTTTAGATTTTTTTATAATAATTTAAAACGCTTTACTTTGAAAAATACTTTAAAATATTTATTTTAAAAACAACTTCAATAATTTATTGAAAATACATACTATATGAATATTTGAAAATATTGTTACTTATAAAATATAAAATTAGGTTTTCACTTTTTAAAACAAAATACTAAGTTACCTTTTAAATAATACTACGATAATAGATTTGAAAAATACTTTCTTTAGAATTTAAACATTTAGAAATAATAAATTTTCTAAAACAAGCTTTTTAAAACAACATTAAAATTTTATCTTATATTTAAAAATTTTACTTTGAAAACGTACTTGGCTATCCAGAGAAATATACTTCTCTTCACATTCTTCTTTAAATTTCCACTTTAAAACACTTGAATCAATTTCCAAATTGATTTCCAATTTACTCCCCTTTATTCCAAAATCCTTTAATTTCAGATTTTATTCCTTAATAATGATTTAAAGTTCTTTTAACTGAAAATACCAATTTTAGATTTCTCAATTACTTCTTTATCCTTTTAAATAAATTTAAAATTTAAATTTAAAATAATTCTTTATTCCATTAAAATAATATCACTTAATTTTACAATTCATTAATTACTGTTTATTCAAAATCTTTTCCTTTCATACTCGAAGTTATTTATTAGTGTTTTAATATCACTTCCATTTCTTTCAATTCATTCTTAATTTACTCAAAATATTCTATAATTATTTCGCATACAAATTCACTTCTTTATTTACTTTCCAAAATCCAATTTATATATTTTTGGTAACTCATTATACCCAAATATATTCAGTCAAACCATATCATTCAATATTCTAATATATTTCATCATAGAGTATCAAATAATCACAACAGATAATATTAAATAATTTAAATAAATGTTAAGGGGTCTAGTTGGATCCCTCCAACCTGTTTTCCCTGCATCCATAGACGTTAGCACAACATAAATACCAATTCAACCTCGAGGTGGAATATCGCGGTATATGGGATTAATATAAATCATCCGCTATTACGTGGCGCATAGGGTCTCATTCGCTATATAATGCGGGAAATCAATCATTCCAAGATGTAATATATACTATAATATAACACATCAATCAATTCAACCATTCAACCAATTATTTAAATTTAATCATTTAAATTCAAATTTAAATTCAACTGAGTGAGATTAACTCACCTTCGATTTTCGTTTGGCAATCCATTCCTATCCGGCTATATTTTTTCTCAATTTTGGACCTTGTATAAACAATTACATAGATTTATTACTATTTAGGTTAATTAACTCAAGATTTAATTTAACAAATGATTATTATTAATATTTTTAAGCTAACTCCCTTTTAAAAACTTTTTAGTAACTAAAATAATTCAAATAGGTCAATTACTATATTACTTAATCATAAAATAACTAATAATTGAAAATGGGCATATACATATCTTAATTTATTTTATTTTCTTTAAAGCTAAATATAGGTCCTACGTAACTTTAAAAAAAACTGCCTTCCCTTTTTTTTTTACTGCAAACAGTAATTTATCTACTATAAATAAATTTCTGTCTATCAATAAAATTTTAAATTAAATATGTATGTGTATTTATATTCCTATATTTATACAATCAAAATTAACTTTTAAAAAAAAATGAATACCTTACCTCATCACGAGAGCGCACGCCAACGGTCTCCTATCGGTCTCGCCGCCTTCACTTCGAGGATGAGCAGGGACACATCGACCGCCTCCAAGATCGAAGATCAACTCGCTAATCTCCACCACCAAGGTGCGTATCACCAGCAGCCGCCTTCACCTCCATCTCGAAATTGCATGAATCGCCAACCCACAGATGCAACGATGGAGCCCTAGTTCGCGACAACGAAATTTCTCCCTCCGGTCGCGCGCACTCGAGTTCTCTTTCCTCTATTTTTTTTAGGTTTCGCGACTTCGACGGGAGGAAGAAAATCAAGTTCGGCCATTACTTTGTTGATTTGCTTAAGAAGATGATTTCGTGATTTTGGATGGAGGGGGAGGGATGCGAATTGTTCCCGAAGAAGTAAAGGGTATGCGAATTTCTTCGGCCATTAAAAATCGATTCGAGAGAGAGGGTTTGGAGCTGTGAATTGAGTTTAAGATGAGGACGGGTTGAAGTATACTGGAGTTAGCAATTTAAAAGCCTCAAAGAGAAGACGGCGATGTTTAGAAAAGTGGAGACAGCGTGCCAACAATATCAGGTGACAGTGCCTTGGAAAAAAGAAAAGCTGAACGGAAAAAAAGTTGATGTAGATATAAATTACAGCTGAAGTTGAACCAATATAAATTTAAATTTAAATTGAATTCGATATAGATTTCAACGCGTTTATATGTCGTACGCTCACACAACCACTCCAAACACTACGAAATTTGAAATCCGATAATAATACGCCATTACAGATCCAATGGAACTGGTTTCGTCAAAATCCGAGACTGTGCCTCGGAAGGCTATTTTTAAATTCAATTTAAAACGATAAAATTTTCAAAACCGAAAAAATCATAGTTAGATTCAATTTTAACACTTCTATTATCTTTAGTGTGATCAATATAAATTTTACAAGCCTTCAAATTATTTTTAATAGGCTTAAAACTGAAGATTCAACATTTTACCCAACTTCAACTTATTTAATTCAATAATTTAATAATCAAATAAATAGAGATATTTGAATTCAAGTTAAAATTAACCTTTTAAATATTTAAAATAAATTAAATATCCCCATTTCAAATGCTCAAAAACTCCGGGTAGTCACATTCCTCCCCCCTAAAAGAATTTCGTCCCCGAAATTCCTAGTTAGGAAGAATGGTCCAATACCCGTTTACCTTTCCCAAAACCAAACAGTTTCTAACAATTTTCCAAAACAACCTTTTATTAAGAACACCTTACTAATGTTCCTAACTTCCCAAACTTCTCCCATTAGGTTCCCACTAATATCATATACCCAATCATTCAAATTTCAATTTAAAACCAAATTTTGAATTATCAAAATTTTCTCAAAAAATTTCTAACTCCTTAAATTTCTGAAATTTTTTGCCAGCGTCTCCCTTGCACGGCTAGCTCGGTACAACTACAAAATGCCTCTACGGGCTCCCAAATCTCAAAAGAAAACAAAAGCCAGGTGGCTAGATCAAAACCCAATCAAATTTCATAGAGAAATTTAAACACATACCTTTTTGTCGAGCAATTCAAATTTATCTTCGGAAACCAAAATCAATTTTCCTTTTCCTTTATAATACCTGTATATCCTACATAGCAATAATATCCAATCACAACATTCAAAAAACATTTTATCGACATTCTTACAAAGTGCCAATATTTATTCATTCGAATATTAACCTAGAATATATTTGTAATATCAGTTTCCCATTTAAGAATTCATCATTTCTTTCTTAAGTTTAGTATAAGCATTTAATATGCTTCTTTATTTATTTTCACTTCACCACCTTTAGTTTATATCTATTTCTATTCAAATTGGTTCTCCCATTCCATATGAATTTAATTTATCTTCAACTTTGTATAATTAGTATTTTTTAATTTAATTTTTTTTTATACCTGATTCATATCGTTATTTAAAAAAAAAATCATACCCTAATTTATTTCAATTTCAAATTTGAAATCATTTGTCGTTAACAAAAATTTTCCAACTCTCAAAATTTTCGGAAAATTTTGGCAGAGTCTCCTTTGTACGGAGGAGCTTTTGCAATTTGACAAAAGATAAAAATATATATATACATCGACCCACACGGTCAAAAAAACCAAAAACAGTTCATATTTCCTATTTTTATTGCGTAGGCGTACCTTTATTTAGCATTTATAAGCAAGCGGCTTATTATTTTATAATTTACACGATCAAATCCAGCCAAACGGCTTCTCGGTACCTGTACTTACTCAATTCAAACATATAAGTATTAAATATATGAAAGTTATCAACATTTCACTTTTTTTCAATAGCTAACACATAGATTTCACATAAAATGCATGCTATATGATTTCCATAAGCACATATAAAGTCCCGACACTCATTACAATTGCTTACAACCAATTCTCAAGCCGTTCCATTCAATTTAAGTGATTTACAACTTGCACGCTTATATTTAATTCATTCTAAGCAAAATAAACTCATATTCATTCCAATTGATTTCAAAATCATCTTATTTCACTTCTAATAATTCATAGAATTTTATCCAATCTCGTTTACATCGAACGATCCATTTCCTTATGCAATTCGACAATATTAATGTGAATAAATAATAACTTAAGCTTTATAACCATTTAAATTGATTCCATCTCAATTCCACTTAATCCCATCCCATTTAAACTTATTCACAAACTTTCCATTGCATTTTTCTTTCATTTCTTAAAAGTTTGATTCCAAACCATTTTATCAAACTCGACAACCAATATTAAATACCCATCTCACAATTTACTTAAGTTACTTATTTTCTTCAAACTATTTCACCCAATAACTTAAGTTTATTCTATTCCTCCAACTTACATTTAAATCTTTGATTTGATTTTTCCTTTGATCAAATCACAACTATTTTACTAATTTGTTCGATAGTTTATTATTTTATCCATTTTTTTAAATTTTAATTTACATTTATAATTCATTATGGAATTTAGTAATAATAAATTCATTCAATTTATGCTTGAGTTGGATTTTCTCTTTTTTTTTTCTCTTCTATCTTTAAAACCATTTTATTTAAATTTCTTGAGCTCAACCTTACTTAATATCACAAGCTTGGATTTTTCCAAAATACCAATACTTTTATCCTGGCTTACTTGTCCCCTTTTAACTTTTTATAAGCTACTCACTTATTAATATTCATTCTTCCCCATCTATTTACAATCAATTATATTCACATTTTACTTTTAACTATGGGTTATATATATATATATATATATATATATATATTTCAATGCTTTTCAATTCTTTTATAAGCTTCCGAAGCTTATTTATTCTAATTCAATACTTACTTAATTTACATTTATTTGTTTGAGTAGAATTTTATTCCATTTAATATCATTCATGACACAACTAACCTTTGATTCAGTTCATTCCAAATTTAACTAAATTTTATTTCTTAATATATGAGTTCAAAACTTATTTATTTATTTATTCAAAAGCTTATCTTGCTCAGTTGAGTCATTTCATCTTATAACCAAATTTCAAATTATATATATACACTTACTAGCTTAAGGTATAGATTTTCATTTCACAATTATAATCATTTTACCTTCAACTTTATACCTAATTTAATTCAATTTCAGCTTCAATTTTATTTAACTTATCCTAAGTTAAATTCAAGTATATTCTCTTCACTTTCATTCACTTAAGTTAAATTTTAATTCCCGGATTAAAATTTCCAATTTCTTCTTATTAATATCAACTTTACTTATAAGTTCAATAGTTAATCCATATATTCATTCACAAATTCATTTTCAACCAATAAATTTTATTTCCAAACATTAATTATTTTTAGTCCATTTGAACTTATTCTGCACCTTATTTTTATACAATTTTAAATCAAACTTCATCCAATATTTAGTTTCATTTCCGTTGCATACCATATAAATCATTCAGTTACTTACAAATTTTAAATCTCAAAACTTTGTTTTATTTAGTCCAACTTGACTAATTTTTCCATTACACATAATTTAACACAATTCAAATTTAAATTCCAGTATTCAGTTTTCACTTTACTTACTTACAAAGTTGAATTTTATTTCAACAAATTCCATATTTACAAGTTAATTATCAACTTATTATATGCCATCGACATTCTTAGTTAAGATTACAGAGTTTAAACAGTCTTTTGACATTTCAAAATTCCTTTGAAATCACCTATATCCAAAATTCCTTGCATTTCTAAAAATCAAATTCATCTTTTGCAAACAATTCCAATTCAAAACAATTTGGTAGCAATTTCTCTCTTGGAAACTCGAAAATGAACATCGATGATGCTGCAGTCATTACCGAAGTTATATTCTAGCGACCGAAAGAGTTCAATGCTTTTATCTCTTGTAAAACCCTTCAAATATTTTTAAGTTCCAAATCTCTCTAGATTACGAATCCGATTCAAAAATATTTTCTCACATATACATTATTTTTTTCCAACCTTTGGGAATCATTTTCAAATTCAAAGGAACTTAAGATCCTAAATTTTCAAATTCCAAACTCTTTAAATTTATATTCACACATTACTTTGAAATTTTATCTTATGTTAATTATTAATCACACTATAATTCACATTTATAGTTTATATTTACAAATTTCATTTGTATATGAATTTGTTTCTAGTTTTTAATTATGATTTCAATTTCTTATTCTTTTAGTTATTATTTCAGTTTCTTATTCAATTCTCATACAATGATAATAATTTAATATTATCACTTTCTAACAACCAAACATCCTTATATAACTATAACAGTTTACGAAAAATCATTTCTTTTATATACAAAAATAATTTTGGGTAAAATTATTCCATTTACCCTATTTAAAACAATACTGTGTCAGTTTATCTTATTTAGGAGTTTAGAAACTCCTATCGATAATATGGCGTCCCACACATCGACTAGAATCCATAAACACTCAACGAATAAATCAACACAATATAAAAATAATTTTATGTTCACTAACAAATACGCGCTCATATCTATTAATACTCTCTAACTCATTCTAGAGTACTATGGACTCTATTTAAATGAGTAATTCCCACCAGAGCCAAGGTTATCATCAACCTAAGCTCTGATACCAAGTGGAACGACCCGCAAATCCGTACCCCTTGAGTCAACATTATTCTACATCAATCAACTCAAGTTGAACATAAATACGAACCATTTGGGTTAAAGAAGAAGAGGTAGAAGAAGAAAATAGAAAACAATATCAGAATCTAACCATCGCAGCGGAATAAAATATAATATGTAATAAATGATCTTTACACAAAAAAAATATCTAATTTATATATACATCATCATCAGAGTACATCATCAGAATTCAACAACATCAATAACGTATAACTGGATATACAGCTACTCAATACAGCGGAATATATATAAAACAAGTACGAAAATACGCATCGTCATCCAGCTCGTCTCCTGAGCTCCACAGCATCAAATCCTGTATTCTATAATACTCGGTCTGACCCAATCATTATAGTTAAATAACACCCGAGTTAGTCTGGAATACCAGCGTGAGAAATCACACTCAAATTGATTATTAAAGTTTCAAAAATTCTTTTGAAAACAAAAGCATCTCGTAATACCACGCCACAAATAAACATGTCGGGTTTTTACCTTACGATAGCTAAAACGGTTTTATATTAAAATCCTCTGATATTATAATAGGGTCTATAGACAAATACTTATTAAAATAGCCGAAATTTGTACATTCATTAAATTCCAGCTACTAGCCACAGAGTGGGTAATACAAACAAAACTCGTAAAAGGCACGTAGGGAGATTGGATTTCCAACTAATGACTAGGCACTGGGGTACCACCTATCACAGTACGTGGCCTAGATCACAGTACCGAGGATCACTCCCGACCCCCAGCAACAGAAGAATGGAACCATCCCTCATTGGAGTGTTTCGAGTGAGAACACCCCGCGGTTGGGATAAGCAACCGCCCACTAAGCCGAAATAAAAAGGAACATCTAGACAGGGATGACCTTACCTTGAAATAGGTGCTACCCACCTAGCCTTACTGCATAACCCCTGATTTTCAGTCATTCTCGGTTGATGAGGCTTGAGGCTAAGCATTAACTTTTTAGAACATATCCCTCAGAATGCCCATCATCCACCTGACGATGTTCCGAAAGCATTCATCCATTCAAGTCCGTCTCGGGTTCGAACGGAACCGAAGGCACTATTCCTACCACATCCATTTTGGAAATATCCTCAGGATTAGTAGCGACTAGCCCTTGCACTTCACTGCTCCATCTTCGACTCCAAACTCGTTTTCCACGAAAACGTACAAACCGGATCAAAGTGGTTTTTGAGAAATAAATCCTGATCCCGGTCTCTTCGAAACGATCAACGCATTTGTCCAATATTGATAGTCGGTGATTTAACTATCAATTAATATTCACAAACAACCATCAACCAATAAATAATTTCCCAAATTATTTATTAATCCCAAAATATCTTTACTAGATATATTTCCACTTTTAAAACCCTTATGAAAACAGTTCAAACTGTCTTCCTTTCTCAGAATTAATTCCAAGTATTTTCTATTTCCACTGGAATCACCAAGCACAAAACTTTATATTTTTTTAAAATAATTTAAAACGCTTTACTTTGAAAAATACTTTAAAATATTTATTTTAAAAACCACTTCAATAATTTATTAAAAATACATACTATATGAATATTTGAAAATATTGTTACTTATAAAATATAAAATTAAGTTTTCACTTTTTAAAACAAAATACTAAGTTACCTTTTAAATAATTAATACGATAATAGATTTGAAAAATACTTACTTTAGAATTCAAATATTTAGAAATAATAAATTTTCTAAAACATGCTTTTTAAAACAACATTAAACTTTTATCTTATATTTAAAAAATTTACTTTGAAAACGTACTTGGCTATCTAAAGAAATATACTTCTCTTCACATTCTTCTTTAAATTTCCACTTTCAAACACTTGAATCAATTTCCAAATTGATTTCCAATTTACTCCCCATTATTCCAAAATCCATTAATTTCATATTTTATTCCTTAATTATGATTTAAAGTACTTTTAACTGAAAATACCAATTTTAGATTTCTCAACTTACTTCTTTATCCTTTTAAATAAATTTAAACTTTAAATTTAAAATAATTCTTTATTCCATTAAAATAATATCACTTAATTTATAATTCATTAATTACTGTTTATTCAAAACCTTTTCTTTTCATACTCGAAGTTATTTATTAATGTTTTAATATCACTTCCATTTCTTTCAATTCATTCTTAGTTTATTCAAAATTTTCTATAATTACTTCGCATACAAATTCACTTCTTTATTTACTTTCCAAAATCCAATTTATATATTTTTGGTAACTCATTATACCCAAATATATTCAATCAAACCATATCATTCAATATTCCAATATATTTCATCATAGAGTATCAAATAATCACAACAGAGAATATTAAATAATTTAAATAAATGTTAAGGGGCCCAGTTGGATCCCTCCAACCTGTTTTTCCTGCATCCACAGATGTTAGCACAACATAAATACCAATTCCACTTCGAGGTGGAATATCGCGGTATATGGGACTAATATAAATCATCCGCTATTACGCGGCGCATAGGGTCTCATTCGCTATATAATGCGGGAAATCAATCATTCCAAGATGTAATATGTACTATAATATAACACATCAATCAATTCAACCATTCAACCAATTATTTAAATTTAATCATTTAAATTCAACGGAGTGAAATTAACTCACCTTCGATTTTTGTTTGGCAATCCATTTCCATCCGGCTATATTTTTTCTCGATTTTGGACCTTGTATAAACAATTACATAGATTTATTACTATTTAGGTTAATTAACTCAAGATTTAATTTAACAAATGATTATTATTATTATTATTATTAAGCTAACTCCCTTTTAAAAACTTTTTAGTAACTAAAATAATTCAAATAGGTCAATTACTATATTACTTAATCATAAAATAACTAATAATTGAAAATGGGCATATACATATCTTAATTTATTTTATTTTCTTTGAAGCTAAATATAGGTCCTACGTAACTTTAAAAAATAACGTCCTTCTCTTTTTTTTTACTGCAAACAGTAATTTATCTACTATAAATAAATTTCTGTCTATCAAAAAATTTTTAAATTAAATATGTATGTGTATTTATATTCCTATATTTATACAATCAAAATTAACTTTTAAAAAAAAACGAATACCTTATCTCATCACGAGAGCGCACGCCAACGGGCTCCTATCGGTCTCGCCGCCTTCACTTCGAGGATGAGCAGGGATACATTGACCGCCTCCAAGATCGAAGATCAACTCGCTAATCTCCACCACCAAGGTGCGTTTCACCAGTAGTCGCCTTCATCTCCATCTCGAAATTGCCTGAATCGCCAACCGACAGATGCAACGATGGAGCCCTAGTTCGGGACAATGAAATTTCTCCCTCTGGTCGCGAGCACTCGAGTTCTCTTTCCTCTATTTTTTTTAGGTTTTCGCGACTTCGATAGGAAGAAGAAAATCAAGTTCGCCCATTACTTTGTTGATTTGCTTAAGAAGATGATTTTGTGATTTTGGATGGAGCGGGAGGGATGCGAATTGTGCCCGAAGAAGTAAAGGGTATGTTAATTTCTTTGGCCATTAAAAATTGATTCGAGGGAGAGGGGTTGGAGCTGTGAATTACAGCTGAAGTTGACCCAATATAAATTTAAATTTAAATTAACTTCGATATAGATTGCAACGCGTTTATATGTCGTACGCTCACACAACCACTCCAAATACTACGAAATTTGAAATCCGATAATAATACACTATTACGGATCCAATGGAACTGGTTTCGTCAAAATCCGAGACTGTGCCTCGGAAGGCTATTTTTAAATTCAATTTAAAATGATAAAATTTTCAAAACTGAACAAATCACTGTTAGATTCAATTTTAACACTTCTATTATCTTTAGTGTGATCAATATAAATTTTACAAGCCTTCAAATTATTTTTAATAGGCTTAAAACTTAAGATTCAACATTTTACCCAACTTCATCTTATTTAATTCAATAATTTAATTATCAAATAAATAAAGATATTTGAATTCAAGTTAAAATTAACCTTTTAAATATTTAAAATAAATTAAATATCCCCATTTCAAATGCTCAAAAACTCCAGGTCGTCACATCCAGATTAACTCAAATTTGGAGTGAAGTCTTACTACCACATTACAAAATATCCTGCCTAGTTAAAAGTTGAAGAAGTGAAGCCACACTCACTTCATACTCCATAGTTGTGAGCAATTTGTAAGAGGAGGAGGGAAAGGTAAAAAAAAGCAAGAGGAGGAAGGAAATAAGAAGATATTGCAAGGTGGAGGTTGGACATCCTGGTTGTTTTTGGATTAAAAGTGAGTTAACGCACTTCTTTGAATGTAATATATAACATATATATGCAATGTTTTGATTGCATTAAAGTTGTTGAATTGTTATTGATATTGTTGAAAACGTTGGTTTGATTTTTGTTTTGAAAGAAAGAAGCATATGTGATCCATGTCTATGGCCTTGGAATGGAATTGTATGACTTTTGAAAAGACCTTAGAGCAAAGAACTTATGTTATAGATGGACTTTAGTTTAGAGTGAACTCGGATTTGAAAGTGCACTTATAGCAGCAGTCACTATAAATGCAGTTTGGAATTGCCTTGTTTTCAGCAATTTCTATGGAACTTTATAGGGAGATCTTTAAGGATTTCTCATTTATAATGTTTTATATGTATGTTTTCTACTACTAAAATCTTGTATAGTAAAAAGTTAAGAAACATATCGTAAACTGGCCAAAACTTCACTTATGCAAAAACTACCTCGCTTAGCCTTCATTATTGGACTTTACGGGTTTAAAAAGACATTTAAATTTAATTATTTTGTTTGATTCTTTTAAAATGTGTTTACCAACTCATATTAAAATATTTCAAAAGTGGTTTGAGATATTTATGAATTGCTAAGAATTGGTTGTAAATTTTTAAAGAAGAGAATTTTATAATAAAAACTTGTTATTACACGTTTTTAAGTAAATTGTAAAGTTGTTATTTTCAAGTAATATTTTGAGAAAATGTTTTAAAATCTATTATAAGTATTATATAGTATTTTAAAATCATTTTTAAGTGTATATATATATTTTTTGGAAAATATGTTGACTATTTTATAGCTTATAGAACAAAATATCTTTTCACTTGTTTATTTAAAAATTAAATTTTATAAATAAATTACTACACACATATATATAAATCACTTAAAAGGGTTTTAAAATTATAAATAAAAGGCTTAAAAAGGGGTTAGAATTTCTAAATAGCCTAATAGTAGTTGTTTAATTACTTGTTTAAAAAGTAATTAACTATGTTTAACACTAAAAGCCAATGAAGTAAGGCTTATCTATTTGTGAGAGTTAAGATTGACGTTCGAGTAGGGATGAAGCAATAAAACTCCAACCTACCGGCTTCCCTTTTGACCGAGGAATAGTAAGTCAAAAAATGTTGAAAATGTGTTAACCATGTTGTTTTTTTACTTGTTTATAGAAATCACTAATAGTGTACTTAACACTAAAAGCCAATGAGGTACACTTATATATTTGTGAGATTCAAGAATGAAGTGTCTAGGTAAGGCTTTGATGCATCCACTGTTCTAACTTACTGTAACAACCCCGGTTTGGAGATTACCATAAATATTAAATTATAATGATGATTATAATTTAATATTGGGATTAATTAAATTAATAGGAAGAAAATGTTGTTTATTTTAATTAACAATGAATTTGGATTAATTTGAGCTATTGAAAATAAATAAATATGGAGAATAATAAGAAATAATTATTCCTTGTTGAATAATTGATGAACATGAGCAGAATAAAGATTTTGCTTTATTTCGGGAATTTTTTTTAGTATAGTTGTTTGACTATATTGGATTTAATATATTGATCATGACAATATTGAGTTTATTGTCAATATTGCCGTTGTATTATTAAAACATAAGAAATAATAATAATTCTTAAGATTTAAATGATAAGCATGTGTGAAATAGAGTTTTTACTTTATTTCATGAATTTTTGAATGTATTGATTAGGATACATTCAATTAAATTTAATAATTTGTCCAATATTGTGTTATTTGCCAATATTGCCATTTTATTAATTAAAACTCAAGAGAATTGATTAATAAAATAATTAATCATAGTAATTATGATTAAAAATGATAAGAAAATATTCATTTGGTGTTAAATCATGTAATTACAATTATTGGAGTGTAAAATATAATTATGTTTAACCAATTGTGACAAATTGCAATTTATTTGCAAAAATATGAAAATTGGTTAAATTGGAATAATATTAATAAAAATAATAATAAAATTGTTAAAATTGTTTTTTTTATCTTTTTATTTGGAATCTAGAAGTTGTAATGGTTCTAACGCACCTAAGTTTGTAAAAATCGGATTTAATATGTATAAGATATGGAGATTTAAAGAAATTACATAAATAAAATTTCATAAACTAAAAAGCAAATATTTGCCTAAGTCCTAATGGGTTTTGTTGTGAAAATTGGATCCTTACCCTAAGCCCAACTGACACTTTTGGAATTTTGTACGTACTTTTCTTCTCTTCGTTCATTTCCTTCTCCAGAAAAAAAAAATCTCCAGTAATCATAACCATGACCTCCTCTTTGTAAATCTTGCCCAAATTAAACCAAATCCCAGCTGAAATCAAGAGAATTTAAGTCTAAAATCAATAAAAAGGTAATCTCTTAACCAATTCTCATCTCAAATCCTTGGAAATTGTAGATTTCAGATATTGTATGTGTTGTTTTGATGATTTTCTTCCATGCATGTCTTTTTTCAGCTCCTACAGGTAGTTTAGAGGCCACTACCAGATGAAATACTCCATCTTGAAGCTCCAATCGACCTCCTCCTTCGCTGTAAAGGTAAGTAAAACACTTACAGCAACTATAAGCAAAAGGAATTGCGATGCTTGAAAACATTTGATGCTTAGTTTGATGTTTTAGACATAAAAACTTTGATTTGAAAAGCTATATTTTGCTGAAACTGTCCATTGTTCTTTTGATCATATCTGGCTCATCCGGTGTCGGATTGATGCCATTCTTTTTTCAGATTGTACTGCACTTGATCTAGTTTGTTCATGTCAAATTTCATCCATTTTTGAGTCCGTTTGGACCTCTGTATTTGCTGTGAAAGTTGCAAACCCGAGAGGGTTTTGCACAGAAAATATATTTCGCTGAATAGTAATTTTGGCATAACTTTTGTGTTTCAAATCGGAATCGGATAATTTTGGATGTTTCGGAAAGCTTATTTCATTGGCTACAACTTTTGTTTGTTGAGCTTTCTGCAATTTTGAGGTTATCTATGTCAAAATTGAACCTTTCTACTGCTAACCCGAGAGCAAAAATCAAACCTGCTCTATTGTTGATGCAGAAATGAAATCTTCCATAACTTTTTCGTTTTTAATCGGAATTTGATAATTTTGGATGTTTTGAAAAGCTTATTTCAGTGGCTACAACTTTCATTTGTTGTGTTTTCTGTGATTTTGACGTTTGCTATGCTAAAATTGCAAATGTTTCTCGCTGTCCTGTGTTTTGGTTGCATGGACTAGTGTTGATTTTAAACTATTAAAAATGGTTTGCATCTATGAACATGTATATGCAATTTGTATCTCACTAATATGATGTTAAACATTTCATTTTAAACATTTTAAAAGTATTATACTACAATTATTTTATATTTAACCTATATTTTATATATTTTAATCCCGTTTTCTCTTCAAAAACCTTTTATGTATAATTTTAGTTATTTTAATCATTTTTCGTGAATGTTCGGACGTATGAGAAAGTATATTAAACGATTTAGTAAAAACCGCGAGGTATGGGACTCGTGCGTAATTGCTTTATCGTTTAAATACAAACTTGTACGATCGAAATGAATTCGAGGAATCTTTTGAGATCCTCCAAGATTGTTAACCACTATGTGGTACCTTGAGATTTATTTAGAGCATTTGTCCCGTATTAACAAGAATAGCTAATATGTGGAAGTAGTCCGAGAACTCCCGATTGGAGTATATTGATTATGGACTATCAAGATTTTAGTGCTCCCGCCGATGAAATGAGGCAAAACCAATTATGGTTGATTATGATTTTATAATTTTGATTAGGTTTTCACTTGTCGATGAAATGAGACAAGTTTGAATTTATTTTTGGTTTATCGTAGCGGAATTGCTACGACTTGATTATTTACATTCGCCGATGAAATGAGGCATTGTGATTGTATTGATTTATGATTTTTTCTAATGTGGAACCAACAAGTGATTAGTAAACCATTAGGTGATAACTCATGGTATGGGACGTGGGTTATACCTTATGAGTTCCTAGTCTCGATGTTGATACCCATTCAAGATTGGACTAGTACTATGAGACCACGAGTTTATTGGGGAATCAAGATTTGAAATTATGCCCCAAATCATGAATTTACTATTACTCGGGTCTTTGACGTCACCGATTGGGATTGATTAAATTATAGGCTACGTAGTCGTCAAGATTGTCAAGATTTATCTAGATGACATGATCCCGATCATCACGATTGTTGGTACCAAAGTATAGTACTAGTGGAGATTCAAAAGCACGTGCAAAATTATCTTTTGATGCTTTATGATTTATCGGAATTTGATGATTTCTATAGCCTTATATATGAATAAGGCGATATTATTTTGTGGTCCATGATTATTTATATCGTTTCATGACTTGTTGGAGATTTATGAGATTTTATGATTTCATGGATGTTATTAATAATTTACTTAACTTAATCACATTTCCCCTTACGCATGACATTAGAATATTAGCTTGACACCTCCCTTGATTATCATTGAACCTTTCATTTATTCTGTTGGGTACAACAGAATGAATGCTTCCCTTTACTTATTATCCTAGAGTTCCTTATCTACTGATGAGTTTAGTTGCCTGACCCGTGTGTTTTATTCACTCGGGTCAGACCGAGTTGCAGGTTAGCTTGGATTTCTTTTGCCTCCAGTTCAGCTTGATACTTTTTGTGGGACGCATATATGTATATTTTGGCTAGCTAGTCTTCGTCTTTTGGGACTACTCCTTTATGATCATTTGTATATTTTTGGGATGTATATTTTGACACTTAGCTACCTAGTAGTTACTCTTGTATGATGTATTATATGGATATGTATGGTGACGGTTATGTATGTATATAACTGATCTGGGTTTGCTTTTCTGTGACTTTGATTATTCCGCACATTATATTACATTGTTTCTGAAATGCTATATAGCCACCGTAGTGTGCAATAGTTATGCACTAGACGTGTCAACCACAGATGAGGTTATGAAAAAAAAATTTGACACATACTTGACATGTTTAGTTTATAGCTATTTTATACTATGTTGGTCGCTCCTATTCAGCCTTATTCTCTGCGTTAGTAGACAGAATTACTCGTTAATTCCCTTTACTAACGTGGGTCTCGGGGTGGGGCGTTACAGCTTGGTATCAGAGCGTTATTTCAGAAAATAATGTAATATACACAGAACAGCACACGAGATACCATACATTTAGTATTATACATCTACATGTGTCATCCCATAAATCACAACCCGTTTCACCTTTACTTATCTTTGTCTTTACCCATGATTCAAGTGTGTCCCTTTTCGATTCCTTTGGGGTAAATAGAAAGGAATACGTCTAGGAATGTATATTTTATTCCGTAGTATTCCTTAATTTTCGCATTCAAATTTCTTATGAATATATATATTTACCCTGTGAATAATCCCACCTTATCTTTTCTTTCAGCTATGTCTGGACGTGGTAGAGGACGTTCTTCAGCGGCGGGACCGTCCAGTGGTTCTCGTCCTGAAGGCGTATACATGTCTACCGACCAGATTCTAGAGCTTGTGCGAAGCATTCAGCCTCCCACTTCTGGTTCTTATTCTGCTCCGCAGAAGTCTGCCTTCGCACGTATGTGCAGTGACTTTACTCATCTCGGTGGCAAGCCCTTCAAAGGCACCGAGTCTGTTATTGAGGTCGAGGCTTGGCTCAGTTCTTGTGAGCGTATCTTTACCCGTATGGAGATTTCTAGCCGCCATCGGGTTCTTGTAGCATCTAGTATGTTGCAAGAACGAGCCCTTCATTGGTATGATCTTCTGATTTCTGAGGTTGATGAGTCCTCACTTGAGTGGGATCAATTCCGTGAGCGGTTCGAGCTCAAGTTTATCCCTGATTCTGAGAGAGCTACTCTAGCTCGACGTTTCCTTGAGCTTAAGCAAGGAAAGCTATCTGTTTCCGAGTATGTTGCCTCTTTCGAAAGTCTTTCAAAGTATGGTCTTGAGCACATTTCCACTCCTTACAAGAAGAATCTTATGTTCGTTTCCGGGCTCAAGAAGTATTTGAAGAAGGCCCTTATGCTTCGTCTTGAGCTTTCTTTCGAGAAGCTTGTTGATACGGTCCTTCGTCTTGAAGTGGTCGAGAAGGAAAAAGATAGTGATGATGATACTAGTGTTCGGGCCAACCCGAACAAGAAGAAGTTCTTTGGCAAGCCTAAGTCTTTTCCTTCTAAGAAGAAGAAGAAGTTTAGTGGTTCCTCTTCTCAATCTCAGCCAGCTCTTTCAGCTAAACCATTTGCTTGTTTCAATTGTGGCTCCCCTAATCATCATGTCAGAGACTGTCCCAAACCCAAAAGGTGCCTCTATTGCAAGAAAGAGGGACATTTAGTTGCTTCTTGCCCCAAGAAGGGGAAAGGACCTCGTCAGGGTCAGCTTAATGTTGCATCTGCTTCTGGTGGTTCTTCTTAGCCTAAAGGTACATCCTCGTCTATTTTGGAAGGTTCTATTTTATTTCATGATCATTATATTAGAGTGCTCTTCGATACGGGTGCGTCCCACTCATTCGTATCGAAGGAACTCGTTGATGCTTTACAGTTGGATGTGTCTTGCTTGCTTACTTCATTGCAGATTGCTAATCCTATTGGAGGATCCGCTACTTTTAGCTTATATTGTGATGATGTTGAGATTTTGATATGTGGTTATTCCTTCCATGCGAATCTGCACGTGATTCCTTTCCTTGGTTTCGATATGATTCTCGGTATGGACTGGCTAGTTCGATACGATGCCAGGATTCTTTGCATGGAGCGAGTTCTTTATCTTCGACATCCTGATTGTCCCGATCAGCTATCTCTCTCGCTTCGTGATTCTGATTGTGACTCTGTGGCTTCCTTATTTGCTCTCGGTTCTCATGACATTGATGGCGATATATCTCTTATTCCAGTTGTTTGCGACTTTGCTGATTTATTTGAGCCTGCTTCTGGTTTGCCTCCTAAGCGATCTATCGAGTTTCGTATTGATCTTATTCCAGGTGCTCAGCCTGTTAGTCGTCCTCCTACGAGGATGTCTGCACGGGAAAATGAGGAACTCAAAAAGCAACTCCTTGAGCTTGAAGCTAAGCATTTCATTCGTTCTAGTTCTTCACCGTGGGGTGCTGCAGTTGTATTCGTGAGGAAGTCCGATGGGACTCTTAGGCTTTGCGTTGACTATCGCAAGCTTAACGAATTAACCATCAAGAATCGTTATCCCTTGCCTCGAATTGATGACATGTTCGATCAATTAAGTGGTGCTAAGGTCTTTTCACAATTAGACCTTGCCACTGGTTTTCATCAGCTCCGAGTCGCGGAAGATAGTGTTCCTCTCACCGCATTCCGCACTCGCTATGGTTCTTATGAGTGGCTCGTCATGCCGTTCGGATTGACGAACGCACCTGCCTACTTTGTCGATCTTATGAATCGAGTATTCCGGGAATATCTCGATAAGTTCGTACTTGTTTTCATTGATGATATTCTTGTATATTCAAAATCCGAAGCGGACCATGCTCGACATCTTAGAATTGTTTTGAGTACTCTTCGACAACATCAACTCAAAGCAAAACTTTCTAAATGTCACTTTTGGGAGAAGCAAGTGAAGTTCTTAGGTCATGTTGTATCTTCGGAGGGTATATCAGTTGATCCCTCTAAGATAGAGGCTATTCAGAATTGGAAAAGGCCTGAGAATGTTCACGAGATTCGTTCTTTTCTGGGTTTAGCGGGTTATTACCGCCGCTTTATCAAAGACTTTTCCCATATTGTGCTTCCATTGACTAGCCTTACGAGAAAAGGAGTTCGATTTATTTGGTCCGATAAGTGTGAGGCTTCTTTTCAACGATTGAAAGAGCTTCTCACTAATGCTCCTGTTCTTGTGGTTCCTCATGGGAACCAAGATCTTATCGTTTATACCGATGCCTGCCTTAGTGGTCTTGGCGCAGTTCTGATGCAGAAAGATCGGGTGGTTGCTTATGCTTCGAGACAGTTACGTCCGAACGAGGTTCGGTATGCTACCCACGACCTTGAGCTTGCTGCCATTGTCTTCGCTTTGAAGATTTGGCGTCATTATCTTTTGGGAGAGCACTTCGTCCTTTACACCGATCACAAATCTCTTAAGTATCTCTTTTCACAGAAGGATTTGAATATGAGGCAACAACGATGGTTAGAGATTCTCGCCTCATATGATTTTGATATTGAGTATACCCCTGGTAAGGGTAATCGAGTTGCAGATGCGCTTAGTCGCAAGCATTCGGCTGTGGTTTCTATGATGTTAGCCGAATGGGATGTTCTATTGACCCTATCTTCTTGTGATATTCGTGATCGAGCTCCATCGTCTGATTCTCCTGCTTTATTGTTTAGTCTGGACGCTCGTCCATCTCTTTTAGATTGTATTTCAGAGGCTCAGAGGCGTGATGATAGTTGTATGCGTCTCATTCGGTCTTGCTCATCTGAGTCCCGTGATGAGGAATTGCGGGATTATTCGATTGATTCTTACGGTTGCCTTCGGTTGAGGAACCGTATTGTTGTGCCTTCTGATTCAGCACTTAGGCGTGACATACTTGATGATTGTCATCGCTCTAAGTATACCATTCATCCGGGTAGTAGTAAGATGTATTCGGATATGCGTCGTCTTTACTATTGGGAGGGCATGAAGCGTGATGTTGCGAGTTATGTAAGCAAGTGCCCAACCTGTCAGCTTGTTAAGGCCGAGCATCAGCGGCCATCTGGTCTTCTTCAGCCTCTTGAAGTTCCACTGTGGAAGTGGGACCAAGTTTCGATGGATTTTGTCGATGGCCTACCTCGTTCGAGGTCGGGTCATTCTAGTATCTGGGTCGTTGTTGATCGTCTTACGAAGTCTGCTCATTTTATTCCTATTAAATCTAATAGGAATGCCCCTCTCTTGGCAAAGCTTTACATAAAGGAAATTGTACGGTTACATGGTATTCCTTCTTCGATTGTTTGTGACCGAGATCCATTATTCACTAGTCATTTCTGGACGAGTTTTCAGCAAGCTTTGGGTACAAAACTTAATCTTTCGACTGCTTATCATCCTAAGTCTGACGGTCAGACGGAGAGGGTGAATCGTATTCTTGAGGATCTCCTTCGAGCTTGTATTCTTGATTTTGGTGGTTCATGGGAGGACCACATTCCATTGGTAGAATTCTCTTATAATAACAGCTTTCAATCTAGTATTGGCATGGCGCCGTTTGAGGCTCTTTATGGCAGACCGTGCCGTTCTCCATCTTGTTGGCTAGAATCTGGCGAGAAGCTTATTCTTGGACCGGATTCGATTCGTGATTCCTCGGAGAAGATTTTCCTTATTAGACAGAGAATGAAAGAGGCTCAGAGCCGTCAGAAATCCTACGCGGACAACTGTAGGAGGCCTCTTGAGTTCACTATTGGTGATCATGTCTTTATCCGTGTTTCTCCGATGAAGGGAGTGATGCGCTTTAGCTCTACGGGGAAATTGGCTCCTCGCTTTATAGGACCATTTCCGATTATTGAGCGTATCGGTCCGGTTGCTTATCGTTTGTCACTTCCGTCTCATTTATCCGGTATTCATGACGTCTTCCATGTTTCTCAGTTGAGGAAGTGTCTTCGAGATTCTGACTCTATCATTGATCCATCCGAGCAGCTTGAGCTTGAGATCTCACCGAGCTTATCTACCTTTCAACAGCCTATTCGAGTACTTGGGAAGGAGGTGAAGCGCCTTCGAAACAAGAATGTGCCCCTTGTCAAGATTCAATGGTCGGAAAATCCCAATGATTGCACTTGGGAAACCGAAGACTCTATCAAGCGTTCTTTTCCGGGCTTTCTTTCTTCTTTTGGTGATGGTGAGGATTTATTATCTCGAGCTATTTCTTGTTTCTTTCGTTTGAATCACTAAATTGTTATAGATTTTTCCCTTAGAAATTGCGTGGACGCAATTTTATTAAGGGGGGAGGTCTGTAACAACCCCGGTTTGGAGATTACCATAAATATTAAATTATAATGATGATTATAATTTAATATTGGGATTAATTAAATTAATAGGAAGAAAATGTTGTTTATTTTAATTAACAATGAATTTGGATTAATTTGAGCTATTGAAAATAAATAAATATGGAGAATAATAAGAAATAATTATTCCTTGTTGAATAATTGATGAACATGAGCAGAATAAAGATTTTGCTTTATTTCGGGAATTTTTTTTAGTATAGTTGTTTGACTATATTGGATTTAATATATTGATCATGACAATATTGAGTTTATTGTCAATATTGCCGTTGTATTATTAAAACATAAGAAATAATAATAATTCTTAAGATTTAAATGATAAGCATGTGTGAAATAGAGTTTTTACTTTATTTCATGAATTTTTGAATGTATTGATTAGGATACATTCAATTAAATTTAATAATTTGTCCAATATTGTGTTATTTGCCAATATTACCATTTTATTAATTAAAACTCAAGAGAATTAATTAATAAAATAATTAATCATAGTAATTATGATTAAAAATGATAAGAAAATATTCATTTGGTGTTAAATCATGTAATTACAATTATTGGAGTGTAAAATATAATTATGTTTAACCAATTGTGACAAATTGCAATTTATTTGCAAAAATATGAAAATTGGTTAAATTGGAATAATATTAATAAAAATAATAATAAAATTTTTAAAATTGTTTTTTTTATCTTTTTATTTGGAATCTAGAAGTTGTAATGGTTCTAACGCACCTAAGTTTGTAAAAATCGGATTTAATATGTATAAGATATGGAGATTTAAAGAAATTACATAAATAAAATTTCATAAACTAAAAAGCAAATATTTGCCTAAGTCCTAATGGGTTTTGTTGTGAAAATTGGATCCTTACCCTAAGCCCAACTGACACTTTTGGAATTTTGTACGTACCTTTCTTCTCTTCGTTCATTTCCTTCTCCAGAAAAAAAAAATCTCCAGTAATCATAACCATGGCCTCCTCTTTGTAAATCTTGCCCAAATTAAACCAAATCCCAGCTGAAATCAAGAGAATTTAAGTCTAAAATCAATAAAAAGGTAATCTCTTAACCAATTCTCATCTCAAATCCTTGGAAATTGTAGATTTCAGATATTGTATGTGTTGTTTTGATGATTTTCTTCCATGCATGTCTTTTTTCAGCTCCTACAGGTAGTTTAGAGGCCACTACCAGATGAAATACTCCATCTTGAAGCTCCAATCGACCTCCTCCTTCGCTGTAAAGGTAAGTAAAACACTTACAGCAACTATAAGCAAAAGGAATTGCGATGCTTGAAAACATTTGATGCTTAGTTTGATGTTTTAGACATAAAAACTTTGATTTGAAAAGCTATATTTTGCTGAAACTGTCCATTGTTCTTTTGATCATATCTGGCTCATCCGGTGTCGGATTGATGCCATTCTTTTTTCAGATTGTACTGCACTTGATCTAGTTTGTTCATGTCAAATTTCATCCATTTTTGAGTCCGTTTGGACCTCTGTATTTGCTGTGAAAGTTGCAAACCCGAGAGGGTTTTGCACAGAAAATATATTTCGCTGAATAGTAATTTTGGCATAACTTTTGTGTTTCAAATCGGAATCGGATAATTTTGGATGTTTCGGAAAGCTTATTTCATTGGCTACAACTTTTGTTTGTTGAGCTTTCTGCAATTTTGAGGTTATCTATGTCAAAATTGAACCTTTCTACTGCTAACCCGAGAGCAAAAATCAAACCTGCTCTATTGTTGATGCAGAAATGAAATCTTCCATAACTTTTTCGTTTTTAATCGGAATTTGATAATTTTGGATGTTTTGAAAAGCATATTTCAGTGGCTACAACTTTCATTTGTTGTGTTTTCTGTGATTTTGACGTTTGCTATGCTAAAATTGCAAATGTTTCTCGCTGTCCTGTGTTTTGGTTGCATGGACTAGTGTTGATTTTAAACTATTAAAAATGGTTTGCATCTATGAACATGTATATGCAATTTGTATCTCACTAATATGATGTTAAACATTTCATTTTAAACATTTTAAAAGTATTATACTACAATTATTTTATATTTAACCTATATTTTATATATTTTAATCCCGTTTTCTCTTCAAAAACCTTTTATGTATAATTTTAGTTATTTTAATCATTTTTCGTGAATGTTCGGACGTATGAGAAAGTATATTAAACGATTTAGTAAAAACCGCGAGGTATGGGACTCGTGCGTAATTGCTTTATCGTTTAAATACAAACTTGTACGATCGAAATGAATTCGAGGAATCTTTTGAGATCCTCCAAGATTGTTAACCACTATGTGGTACCTTGAGATTTATTTAGAGCATTTGTCCCGTATTAACAAGAATAGCTAATATGTGGAAGTAGTCCGAGAACTCCCGATTGGAGTATATTGATTATGGACTATCAAGATTTTAGTGCTCCCGCCGATGAAATGAGGCAAAACCAATTATGGTTGATTATGATTTTATAATTTTGATTAGGTTTTCACTTGTCGATGAAATGAGACAAGTTTGAATTTATTTTTGGTTTATCGTAGCGGAATTGCTACGACTTGATTATTTACATTCGCCGATGAAATGAGGCATTGTGATTGTATTGATTTATGATTTTTCCTAATGTGGAACCAACAAGTGATTAGTAAACCATTAGGTGATAACTCATGGTATGGGACGTGGGTTATACCTTATGAGTTCCTAGTCTCGATGTTGATACACATTCAAGATTGGACTAGTACTATGAGACCACGAGTTTATTGGGGAATCAAGATTTGAAATTATGCCCCAAATCATGAATTTACTATTACTCGGGTCTTTGACGTCACCGATTGGGATTGATTAAATTATAGGCTACGTAGTCGTCAAGATTGTCAAGATTTATCTAGATGACATGATCCCGATCATCACGATTGTTGGTACCAAAGTATAGTACTAGTGGAGATTCAAAAGCACGTGCAAAATTATCTTTTGATGCTTTATGATTTATCGGAATTTGATGATTTCTATAGCCTTATATATGAATAAGGCGATATTATTTTGTGGTCCATGATTATTTATATCGTTTCATGACTTGTTGGAGATTTATGAGATTTTATGATTTCATGGATGTTATTAATAATTTACTTAACTTAATCACATTTCCCCTTACGCATGACATTAGAATATTAGCTTGACACCTCCCTTGATTATCATTGAACCTTTCATTTATTCTGTTGGGTACAACAGAATGAATGCTTCCCTTTACTTATTATCCTAGAGTTCCTTATCTACTGATGAGTTTAGTTGCCTGACCCGTGTGTTTTATTCACTCGGGTCAGACCGAGTTGCAGGTTAGCTTGGATTTCTTTTGCCTCCAGTTCAGCTTGATACTTTTTGTGGGACGCATATATGTATATTTTGGCTAGCTAGTCTTCGTCTTTTGGGACTACTCCTTTATGATCATTTGTATATTTTTGGGATGTATATTTTGACACTTAGCTACCTAGTAGTTACTCTTGTATGATGTATTATATGGATATGTATGGTGACGGTTATGTATGTATATAACTGATCTGGGTTTGCTTTTCTGTGACTTTGATTATTCCGCACATTATATTACATTGTTTCTGAAATGCTATATAGCCACCGTAGTGTGCAATAGTTATGCACTAGACGTGTCAACCACAGATGAGGTTATGAAAAAAAAATTTGACACATACTTGACATGTTTAGTTCATAGCTATTGTATACTATGTTGGTCGCTCCTATTCAGCCTTATTCTCTGCGTTAGTAGACAGAATTACTCGTTAATTCCCTTTACTAACGTGGGTCTCGGGGTGGGGCGTTACACTTACCCAGGTTCACTCTTGGATGGTGAACAATTAAGTTGGAATATCAAGAATGAGTAAGTGTACGAATATTTTATTTTATAAGCAATTGTTTTGACTAGATAATCAATTAGTTGATTATCGAACTTGACGTAATATAAACTTAGGAAGTATCAAAATATTTCATGATTTCATACCAATGAGAACCCCTGGGGTGGAGCATTGGTATGAAACATCCCTAGCTTTTCTTAATTCTAAAAGAACGGGAATTGAGTTTACTAGAAATTCATCGAATTGGTTTTGGAGAGACCGAAATGGGTTAGACTTTCACTTATCGAATACCACTTCAAAACTACTCTACGACTTTTATATGTTGGAAGCCGATGGGAAGTGAAATGTTATAGAGTTAAACTGTCAATCCTAAAGTTAAGTCCAAGGGAGAGGTTAGCATTAACATTTCAAACGATGCTATTGTGTGGAACTGTCTATCTTGAGGAGTATTCCAATAGATAGGATAGCTTAACATTCATCGAAAAACTTATGCGGGAATCTATGCGGAGAATCGAGATCTGATCGGAATGCTCGAAGCCATGTAGTGATTCATAGTTTGTTCGAGATGTGGGAATCCATTCAGGGATTTGTATTTTGCTTGGGTGATGAAGACTCATGTGAAAGATGCTGGACATAACCTCGATTTCTAAAATGGTTAAAGATAGGTTTGGCTGACCCACGATAGGATATTATCAACTCTATATCTAAAGTATGTTTATCGATATGTTGGCACCGAGGGTTGATGATTGCAACACCTCATATTTTTAGTACTATTATTTAGGATATTTAGTTGGTTAAATAAAATAAAATAATGTAAGTTGATTAGTGGATTAAGATTTACGATTAAATAAGGGGTAGTCGTGCCATGTTAAATAAGTGAACTAAAGAATAAAAAGAGAATAATAAGGGTTAGGAAATATGCAAGGGCAAAATAGGAACAAGGCATATCCTTATACCCTAAACGCTTAACCCCTCAACACACATGTTCACTTTATTTTTTTTCACAATTCAAAAATACAACCTAACGGCATCCACCATTAGGAAGAGCAATGAAGAAGAATTCAAGAGGAAGAATCAAATCACTTAATCAAGAACAAATCTCACATCCTTAATCAAAAAGCTAAGGTGAATAATGTCTAGATCTTATATTTTTGATTAATTTCGATTTTAGATAAATTATGAAAGTATTTGCAATTGCTTTTCCATCTTTTGAATGATAAATGGATATATATATATATATATATATATATATATTTGTTGATGATTTAGGCTAATTTTATGCATTTTATGATGAGAATTGATTTAGAAAATCCATTATATGACATCTAATTTCCTTATGAATTTAGATTTAGATAAGAAATAATAATCTTAAATTTTTAAATTTTTTTGAACTAATGTGGATTTTATATGAATTTCCTAATAAAGAAAATGCTAATTTGAGTTTAAAATTAATTACAGCCAAATTATATTGCCTTAGGGTCTAAAATTTATATATGTTAGAAAACATATTAAAAATGATTTTCTGAAATTTTTGTGGAATTTTCCTACGTGTTTTAATTAATATATAAAATTATTTAAGGTATGAGACTTAAATGTTTATATATAAAAAGGAGAAGGGGTATTTTGTAAATAATCTAAATTCTTATTTTTGAAAATCGGTAGTACTTTTTGAAAAGAAAAGGTTGCAACCAATCAAAATTTGACAAATAAGGCAAGTTAGCTACAAAGAAATAGTTTAAAAAGTCAAATCTACATGCTTTTTCCTGTTTGAATGCTTTTGGCACCAGGCTTCCGACTCCTTACGTCCACCTCCGACTCTATCGAAACAGTGCATATGGTATCAGATACCTGGTACGCAGTGTATTGTATAGAGATAGAAGGTATTGGGTCGAAACTAGGGGTTCTGAAGGGGTTGAAGCATTACTTTGTTTTTAAATGAAAATGCGCATGTTTTGCTTTTGACTAAATAGCTTTTGACTTGGTCAGCTTTCGATTGGGTCAATGACTTTAAAAGAATGGTTTTAAGAAGTTGCACCTCTGTTTTTTAATAACTGCTTTCGATTAGGTCAAAGCCCCTGACTGCCGCTTTTTATCTTTCAATCCAAATTGGTTTCGAAAGGGTTACCTTGTTTTAAAAAAAAATCAAACCGCTTCTTCAATGTTTTCGAAGAGATGGTTTCAACACCATCACTTCTTTACTTAGGTAAGCTTTTGAAAGAGATGTTTTCGACTTAATTGTCCTAATGACCCTTTTGCTCTATGAAAGGTAGAACCCAAATTGGTTCGAAAGAGATGGTTTTAAAGGTTTCGAAAGGTGTTTCCACATGTTATAAAATTGAACCCAAATAATTTTGAAAGGTTAGATGTTTTGATTACTTTGGAAGGTTTTAAAGAAAGTATTCTAAGGGGTGGTTCCTCAATGGTTTCGAAAGGTCTAAAAGGAAAGGTTTTCCAATGGTTTTGAAAGGAAATGTTTAAGTGTTTCAAAGAGGATGTCTAAGGTTTTAAAGCTTTCGAAGGAGACGTTTTTCAATGCTTTTGAAAGGATAAATATGAATGGTTTCGAAATGTATGTTTTGGCCTCCGGCCTAAGCTTTTACTTGTATTGAAAGGGATACTTTCAAAAGTTTTGAAAGGGGTACTTTTGATGGTTTCGAAAGAGTTGTTTAAAGGTTTTAAAAAAAGGTTTTGAATGGTTTTTGGAAATATTGCCTAAGTGTTTTTAAGTTAAGGAGGGTTTTAACTTATTTGGAGGGACGGGAAATCCTTAATAATTTCATCAATATTATTTTGCGCAAAGTATATATATAACCTGGCAAATAGCTTAGAGTAAAGCAAAGGGTATATTTTCCTTATATATGTATGATTTAAAGGTTTAAATCATTTTGAAAAGGTTTTTGAGGAAAAACTTAATGGGTAGTTAACCCTAAGAAAATGACTTAGATTAGAAGACCAGATGGGACTTGTGTAGGGTCGCGCCCTATACTCATCACCTATTAGCCCCTAGCTAATTTAGTCCAAAATTCAATGTGTGGGGTTTTGTCACAAGTAAGATTAAAATTATGTTACACACAGAAAGGTATCTATAAAGGAAAGACAAGTTATTGGGAAGCTCGCAAAACCATTAGGATTAGTCAGACCAGAAGAAGTAAGGGCAGACCGTCCAGAAGAGGAGTATCTAACAGATGTTAAAATTTTATGTTATCTGGTAGGCCCGAGTCAGTAAAGGGTTAGTAGTTAGCCAAACAAAACTATAGTGTATGGATAGATAGACCATATAATAATTTAAATGTTCTTATACTTGATATTACTTAACAGAATTAACTAGTTTTGGTTGCAGGATTATAATTTGCAAAAGATATGCTTTAAAAAGGATATTAGTGAGGGGAAACTCGTTTCACTAAGCGGTGTGGTCTCACTTTATATCAGATAACCGAGATGTACAGTATTATTTACATCAGGCTTTATGTCTGACTCGAAGTTTATTTTCATTAAACTCTTTGGTTCTCAAAAATTGATAGGCTGAGGGTTGAGGTTTACAGGTTTTAGTAAGTTGGTGAATAAAGCTTCCGAAGACGAGAAGGTACCTGACGAATAGCTAATTATGAATTGTTATTATATTTTGGATTGATTCCGTTGTATTGTATATATAGTACCCTGGTCAGCCAAGGAGGCATCGTCATATGTCACTCTTAGCATATTTATGCAATAACTATATTTTACCTGAACCTAGGAAATGATTATGGGATTATATAATTTAAATGTGTAACATATGTTTTGAAATGTAATCAGAAAAATGATGTTTTTGGAAATCTGTGATTTTGTTTCATATTCAAGTGCTTCTGAGAGTATGGATACCATTAACATAGCCGTATTTAGCGACCAGAAGTTAATATGGACGACTTTAGCATTTGTAGCGCTTAGCTTTGAGTCTCTAGATATGGGATATTACAATGATATTTGGTACCACGTGGTTCATGATTATGTTCAGGCAGGCATGGGCCTTTGTGTTTTCCTTATGGTATATTTTATCTAGAGATTTACGACGCCCGGTAGATAAATTCTGATCCTTATGCATGAAGATTGGATTTCGGCTTGACCGAAGGAATCTCCATGGAAAATCCAACATGCGAACGTACCTTTGCAGTTTTGGATATACCCTATATATGTTGTGGTGTGAACAATGTAAGCATCATAGTTATTTGATATGATTTATATTCTACACCATAGACATTATCTAACATATCACTATACTAAACCTATTGAATGGTTGGTTGCTTGAAGGGAAAACCATTATGGTAATTCGTACGTTATTAAAAAGGGTTATTATATGTCACTCTTATTTCTTCAGTATCTCATTGGTTTACAAGACTGGTCAGCGTGTTATTTTCTTATAACACTCATATTAGCCACATGTATGTTTCCAAATTTAGCTACGGACACTTTGGAGCTTATGGAGAAGAGCTGGATGATTACCTATCATAGTATTCTTATTTATGCTGCATTTCTATGTTGTATGTGTTAGCATTGTAAGGACAGGCAGTTATAATTGTCGAAGCAGATGGTAATACTTAGTTTTTGGTAACTCTAAAATTTCTATATATGGAGTAACCTATTGTATTGTTCCTTTGATATTATATGTTATTATTCTGTTGTGAGATTATGATGTTATGTTCTCTCTTTCTTGTTCTATTCATTTTCTTTTTATTTTACCCTAACATTCGATCTTTCAGCACATGAATACCGTGGATGTATTAATGTCAGCATTCGAGGGTCGGAAAGTCAGGTTATTACATTAGGTACCAGGGCACATGGTTGAGCAAACACTTTGACTCTGGTTGGGTATGGCTCATTAGATATAGGGTAGGTGACACCTTAGAATGAGCCAAGTGTATTATACATATGATAAGATATTTGTATTTTGAAAACTAAACTTTTAAATACTCTTTAGGAATATCTCTTTCCTTATAATCCTTTTTCGTATCTTTCCCTTGAAATAACTCTATCCTTTGGTTTCCTAAGGTTGTTTTGCTTTGATTATGTAGTAAGAACAATGGGTATTAGGGCCTCTAATTCTAAGGGAAGTGTAGTAGAAGAAGCGGTGCAACTTCGACCATAGAAAGACTTTGCTACGATGTGGGGGTGAGTTTGAGATATTAGGAAAAAAGAGGTTCAACGGCACCAAGATCATCATCAAGACCCAATAATCTTCGATTAATTTGTGCAATATGGTACATAAGGACATGACAGATCATATCTAGGGAACATTCAAGCACATTATAAGTATGGCTTTTCGGTTCAAAATTTCGACTCTAGAGTTGTCTGTACCTGTGCCGACCAGATGCAATAAGCACAAGTGACAACCATCGGGGGATATTTCGGATTTCATTTGCTACAAGTGTTGGAGGAAGGGTCATTTTGCTAGAAAGTGCAAGGACGAAAAAAGATGCCAAGTAACTAAAGCACCGATCACAGAAATACCAAAGCTAAGGGCACCGTTTGTACCAACGACTTACTACAACTGTCATCATCCAGGTCATTTTGTCAAGGATTGTTCGATGCTTCAGATAAGATAATAACCTATTGTCTTTGCGCTTGCTTTAGCACCTTCCACTTTGGCAGCTATGAAGGGAAAGAAGATTCTTGAGGGTATACTATCTGTTTATAATTTATATTTGGTTTGATGTCGGTGCCCCTCATAGTTTAAATATCCCTAGATTATTTGAATCATACTCGATCACTTTAGAGGCATTGCTTGTTATTGATTTGTGATTAACCAGTTTATGAATAGTTTTACCTTTCTAAATCATGGGTTCGGTAAATAGTACTTATGGGTTTATTGAAACGAACACTTATGAAATAAATTTCACGATTCTATTGTAAGGCATTTGGTGATATGTTAGTTTAGAAGTTAAAATTTAGTAAAAGATGTTTACTATAATCAAAAGGGAAAGTTATAATATTTTAGGAATAAATAATTTTGAAAATACTTATTTAAGAAGGAGATTTTATACGAGTATAGTTTATAAAATATGGTTTAAAACAAAAATAGTGAATTTGAGAACCTAAATTCTGGTATCTTTGAAAATGTTTCTTAAGGTTTTGGAGAAAGTAATAATAGTATTATTTGAAAGTAAGTATTTAAGAAATTGGTTTAGGAGATTGATGTCATGATACTTAGTATTATTATATGAAGTATTTGGTACCGCTTTAAAATGATTTTGGTTAAATACCGAAAATGCGGTTTGGATATACTAAACTTACTTCTGTTGCTTGAAAATAATTTTGGATGATAATGGCAGCATTATCAGCATTCATTTTTGGGTTTCTAAGTGTGCTGTAACAGCCTGATATTTTCAACCATTTGCATCCACACATGCCGGATTTGAATTGCTCAAAATACCGGATTGCTAAATTATATTTAGCGAAACTCGGCATATGCAGTAAATAAATAATTCACAGAATCATAGACACAGAGTAATGTACAATATGCAGCGGAAACAAAATGAATAGTAGTTCATGAAGTTACTATATATATATATATATATATATCGGAGTTAAATAAGATATAATAGAAGTTTCAAATACAATAGTCAAATACAAGATCAGAATACGTCACTAGAATCAACTGAATAATTGCAAACTAAAAAGATATAGATGATCTCCAAACGAAGCTCCAAATCCAAAGGTGAGTCTCAAAAGCTGTACCACTCAGTCTGACCCAAGCGTAAAGCAAAACACTTGAGTCAGGATTAACATTCTTATATCAATACATCCAACTCAAGTGAAATAACAAATGAAATACAAGTAACTCAAAGGATGTTTGGGATAACCATCCTCCAAGGATCCATTAAACTATCTACCATGTAGTAATATACGCTATTATATTAATGTCTAAAGTAAAGTATAATATATTTAAAAATAGCGTTAAGGCTTTACATTTTCCACCTTAACACATTTATAGTGCCAATAGTCTATACAGTACCATCATACCTCCACATCGGGAGGCTACCATAGAATACTCCATAGGTATGACACAAATCAAACTCATAGTAAAGCACGCTAGGGTAGGTGACATGGCACAACTAGGCAATGCCAAGGTAGATATACCAATTACACTTCCAGACTGGTGGTAATGCATAGCAGCCACTACCGGCCACCTCGAGCCACACTCCCAAATAAAAAAAAATCAAAAGTGGCCACCAAATCAACCACAAAGTCAGAATATAGTATTGAAGGAGTGTGTCCGATCAAAGGAGCTACCTCATTCGCCCATCGATCGCTCCTGTTTTAGCCACCTTATGCCAACTCACGGGAGTTGGGTCCACGTATATACCTCATATTGGATCGTCGGCACCATCTTACTTCATTCTGGAATCTCCACCGCATATACAGTTGTTAAATAGTTTTCGAAGTTGACAGAGAGTATGACAACTTCCGATCCCGTCTCTTTAACAACCAAACGTTATTATAGCACCGCAGTCATTTCAAAATAGTTTATACTTCAAAACCAAAACATCATTGCCATTTCAAAACCATATCAATACGATGTCATTTCCATTTCAAAACCAAATACGATATCATTTCCATTTCAAATATATCTGTTTCCGAAATGATAGCACTTTCAAAGTATAACACTTTCGAAATCAAACACTTGAAATTATAACACTTTCAAAACATAATACTTTGAAATTCATAATTTTGAAAACATAACTTCCACCACTTAAACATTTTAGATATTAAAATAGTATATATAATAAAATAGGTTATAAAGTAAAATAGTTTATATAAAAGAGTTATAAGTAAAAATAGTTTATAGTAAATAGTTAGTATATTAAAATAGTTTATATTAAAAATAGTTCATATTAAAAATGATTTGTATTAAAATACTTTATATTAAAATAATTTATAAAGTAGAATATAAAATAGTTTTAAATATAATTTAAAAATACTTTATACAATAAAATAGTTTTCTCAAATTTCACAAATCAATTCCAAGTCAATTCGAATTCCAAAATTCAATTAAATCAAGTTTCAAATCAACAATTTCAATTTATTTCAGCTTCTCAATAAACCATTCCAAATTGTATCGATTTCAAATACAGATTTGAACCTTAAATAAACCATTTCAATTTCAATGTATTTTAAAGCTTTAAATATTCCATATTTCAAAACTAAATTTGATGATTTCATATATATGTTAATTCAATTTACCATATTTAGTTTTAAATTATTTACTAAATAAATTCAATATCTTTTAAATAAAACTCACACTTGAAATATTCATTAATCACCTTAAACCAAAATCAAGTTATAAAATCATATCCTTTAAAATATCAAATTCAATAAGTTTCAAATCGATTTAAGTAAATACAATTTCAAATAGATTCAAATCTATCTCCCCGGCCTTAATTTGTTAAAAACACTATAAACTCTATATTAATATATAATTCAAATACTTACCATATTATATTTAATAAAATCAAACTTTAATATTAACTTATTTTATATTAAAAAAAATTATACATAGCTTAAAATCAAGAATTTAACTATATTTAAAATAACATTTATATAATATCTAAAATCAATATTTATATAAAACTATATGCTTATTTCCAAAACCATAAAAATCATTTCAAATATTTATATATAGACCAACGGCGTATGTATATAATTTTATATCCTATTGTCAAGTGATATGGATATTTATCATTTCAATCTGCAATTTAAATTATATACGGGTATATATCATTTCAACCCGCAATCCCTAATTCAATTCAATGAAAATCGCTTGGGTTTATCATTTCAACCCATAACGATTTTCTCCTATTCCACAGATCGTTCGAGTATGCATCATTTCAGCCCATAGGGAATTCTATACTAACAAGGAACTTGCAGAGTGATAACAGATATGATAATAATAAAACAGGCATATATCAACAATATAAATAATAGATGTTAGATGTCACAGTTGAACAGATAACACATAAGAGCATATATATAGCAATATAAATAACTAACAGCAGCATATTACAATTGTCATTTCAATTGAAATCAAATTTAATAATATAAGAACGTTAATCGTGAGTGTTTGCTCACCTTTCGAGGCTAGAAAGATTTGACGAATGAAACGAGTTACGAATCCAAGAACGAATTTCGAAGCAAAGCTAGATGGACACGGTTCGACGAACAAAGCTGATAGATAAGGAGTCAATGAAACAATTAGACTCAATTTGATAGAACAACAATGATATATATATTATTATTTCCATGGAATCAATATTCAATTTAAAACAAATATTAAAATAACATATATATAATTAAAATCATTGTTTTAAATCAAAACACATATATTAAAATTTAACGTATCTACATAATAAGATTTAAAAATAAATGCTTATGTAGATAAACAAATATACTGCTATATATATACACATTAAATATACGATATAAACAACAATATCTATAAACCTTTAATTTAAGTCAATGCTTAATAAACAAATATTCTATGTAGACTAATAATGTAACAAAACAAAATAGACGGACAGATTAACAAAAATGTACTAAGACCATATGCGTAGATTATATATATATATATATATATACATAAATATATATATAAATATATCTATGCAGTTGTACTATACCAAAGTTACAATTTGTAAACAAATATAAACTTATGAATAAAATAACAAAAATCTGATAATAATCAGATCAAATAAAATACTACTAAAAATTTTACAAACCGATTTAAACAAAATACTATTAAAACTTATGCACCCAGATCTGTATATATATGAAGTCGCAACCCAATTTAAACACATAATAGAATATTCTAGACATGTATAAAGCTATATAAAAAATAATATATACCTTAACTTTTTTGTGAAATACATATACACACACTGTATATATACCTTTAAATAAATATAACAGAATATATATGGCTTATCTTTATTTATGTATCATATGCAGCTTATACATTCAACTAATCATATATATAAACTTACCTACCATATATATATATATATATATATATATATATATCTAACACACACACACACATATATATATATACATATATTATAAATTTATACATTAAAACCCAAACATATTATATAACATATTATATACTACAAATATGTAAGCATCTATCATCACGTAAAGTTTATATATATATATATAATAGATAAAACTTCATATAATAACCTATGATATATATATAAATAAATATACTAAATAAACAACATAAGAATATATTTAGTATATTCAAAGAAAGGGAACAAGAACCACATAGTGAAGGAATGCATTGTCATTATTAAAGATATGCTTACTGTCGGACAAAAGGAATGCAAACCAGCTTAAACTACGGTTGTTATGTCAAGGGGAAAGTTGAGTTCGGTAATGAAGTCGAGGAAAGAGAGAGAAAAAGAGGGTGCGGCTAAGTGGGTAGGCCGATGTCTGGTGATGGGACAAGAAAGCCGAAGGTTTGAGGTGTTCGCACGGAGGTGGGTGGCGAGAGGCTATCGTCCTTGGCTCGTTGGCTGGTGGTTCAGGTGTAGAAGGGCTCACGGTGTTGGTCGGAGAGTTGAGGGTGATTGTTGACTTCAGATCAAAAGGTGGAGGCACGAGCAAAAAAAGAGGATGGTTGAGCAATGAAGATGCACAGGCTTTTATGGACTTCTGATTATATATATTATTTTATTTATGTATACGAAATAAAATGGCAGAAGAAGAGGGCAGAACAAAGAATATATTGAAATAGCTAAAAGTTGCATGTTGAGTTCTAGAAATATTGAATGCAAACAGCTATTAGATTTGGACAGGTGAGTAGACGAAAAGATTGATGGAAACCAAAAGGTTTTAAAATGGACACTGATATGTTCCGATGCTTTTCAGATTCCGCTGTGTACTGGACTTTAAAACATAAAAATGAATATACCGTAGAGATCAGCATGATGATACGATCAAAACGGTATACAGAAATCAGTGATACGAACATTCTATCAAAAGTTGATATTCGGTATCGAAAATGCTGTTAATTTGCTAGAAATAAGACAAACGAAGCAATTGCAGTTCAAATTTCGAAAATAAAAGATGGCTCGCACTCAGAAGATGATTTACAAACTTATTATATAAAAATATTCAGGTTTAAAAAACATTTTATTATCAACAAATATTAACTGATATGAATTGAAATAAAATTACCCAATAAAATAAACTTCCATATTATCAGATGAAATTTACCATTTTCTATGTTAAAATAGACGTATTCCAAATATCAAATTTTTTATTTCAAAATTCAATAATTTAAAATTTTCACGAAATTTCAATTAAATATATTAATAAAATAAAAATTTACGGGTCGTTTACATGTGCAATGCTACAAAGTTATTATGGTAAAAAAAAAATTTGATGTTATCCCAAAGTAAGATTTGATATACAAAAGTTATATGTATATATTATTTCAAAATGATTTGAAAATGAAAAACAATATTTAGTTTCGAAGTTATCATGTTAAGTTATCTCATGGATACATGTAGCCTATGCATTGGGAAAATATGGTATATGCATCATGATATGATATTTTGTGTGACAGTTTCCATTTGTTAAAATGAAATGAAATTTTCGACGATTTTGGTTAGTCAAGAATTTCCGGATCGTTATGGAACTTGTAGTTTGGTGTTTTTGAAAATATAAATATATAAACACTTGAATTTGAAAGGGTAGTAAGTTAAAACAAGTTCAAATTGTTGATCATCCTCATTAAGTAAGATGAATTTGATGTTTGATATATACTTTTAGGATGTAGTAGAGTATAATACAAGTATGATCTTAGGTTATAAAATGAGGATAAACATGAAGTTATGTTTTTATGAAATGATTCATAAATGGATTTAGTATTGAATGATATACTAATTGTATAAATGAATGTGATTAAAAAGAATCGGTGAAGTTAAAAAACCAATAAGAAAAATACGGAAGTTGTATATAGATCATTTTATTCGTATGATTGTTTTTGATCCAGTATTCGAGTATATGCTTTCGAGGTGGTTTACACCAATTTAAATAATGTTTTATAACTCATTTCTTGACGATGGACACTTGATATGGATCTGTGATACGTGCTCGATATTTTCTATCATAGTTTATGGCTATGCAAGAAGAATGGAGGTTTCTAATCAAGGAAACAGATCGGAGTCCACAATAGAGAGATCAAGTGACCTATACTTGTTTGGAAGTGAAATTTTGCGTGATTGAACAAGCGATTATATTGGATATTGCATACGGATGGTTCATATGCATTATATCGGCTTTAATACACTTATATATAAGTTTGTTGGCTTATAAAGAGTTTAGTGAATGACTCTTAAATTTATTCTGAGGTAGCATGAATAATCATCTAAGGAATGACCTGAGGCTGTTGAGCGTATGGTATGCCTAATACATTGTTTATCGTTCTTGGACGATGGAAGAGTTTTGAACCTAAGAAAACAGTGGGCATTGGTTGCTAGTAATTGTGAATACTATTTGAGTAGTGTGCTTGTTTCTTTGTTAAAATTAGAAGCGCCATGGAGCAAGTATGCTCAGGGTGGAATAAGGAAGACCGAGGAAAGTTTGAAGGAGTTCTATCCAAAGTCGCTTATAGACTATGGTTTCCTTCTTATCTTAGTATATATCTTTTGTGGGAAATTGAATAATGAAGTTCTGGGTGATGATTTCTATGCTTTTAAAGGAAATATGGACATATCCGAGTCCTTAGTGGGAATGAATTCGAACAGTTCTTTAAGAGTTGTAGATCGTAACTCTATTTTTCCTCTGAGTAATGCGGCAGTGAATTCTGTGGCGGCTTCGAGTTTTTCTTCTGGGCATTTTTCAGTAGAGGTCTCAAATATTATGTTAGATAAAATAATGGAGTACGGTAGTAGTTCTGTTTCCAAGTCAAAGAAGAGTAGGAGTAAGAAGTCCATAGTCTTTTCTGGATCTATCCGTCGGAGTGCTAGGATTCGCAGTAGTCAGTCGCGACCTATAGGCGAGTTACCTGGTTTGAGTGCCTTAAATGGCGCTACGGATTCAGGCTCAGGTATGAATTCTATTTTGGGTAGTACGTATTCTACGTACACATTAGGGAGTTTATTATCTGCTGAGTTTAGCCAGTTAGCCTATAATACACCTTTTATTTTCTGTAATATCGAGATGGATAGGGAGTTCATTAGACGTAAGGAATTAGAGAGGGCTAATTCTATTGGTTTATGAGGATCATTAGTTGGAACATTAGAGGCCTAAACGACTTGAATAAGTGTGATAAGGTTAGAGCGTTCTTTAAAGATTATTCGATTGACATTGCTTTGCTTCAAGAAACCAAAATTTGTTGTCTTGATGTTAGATTTTTCAGAAGATTGGTGGGTTTCATTTTAGAAAATGGGTTTTCTTACCTTCTTTGGGTACTTCAGGGGGATTAATGATAGGGTGGCGAGATAATTATTTTAAATTACTTCAATGTATTGTTAAATAGCATTCTCTTCATGTTATACTTCTTAATCTTTCTGATAACTCTTTTTTAACTATTTCAAATGTTTACGGTCCTAATTCTAAAATTAGTCAGAGAATTTTATGCAATGAATGACTTGATTTTAGATCCTTTCCACCGAGTCCTTAGAGTTTGGGGGGTGATTTTAATGTTACGCGTTTCATTAGTGAGCGCTATCCTAGGGAAGGGGACTACTCTGCAACGGAAGAATTCGATCAATTTATTATTAATTCTAATTTGATTGAAATTCCCCTTTATAATAGAGAGTTTACTTGAAATAACGCTAGAGAGTCTCCATCTATGGCTCTTCTTGATAGATTTTTTGTTAGCGATGAAATCGAAGGCAAATTCCCAATCTGTAGAGTCAATGGTTTACCTCATACATACTCCGATCATTGTCCAATTATTCTTACTTGTGAATACCATAGAGTTTTCATTAACAATTTTAAATTCGAAAAGATGTGGCTTTTGGAATCTAACTTTGTGAATCTAGTTAAAGGAAAATGAGTTTCTTTGAGTTTCCATAATATCAGAAATAAGGAAAATTCTTTTAAACTTAGGGACCTTAGGAGTTTTCTTAAAAATTGGAACAAATATGTTTTTGGAAATCTAAAAATTAAAAAAGAAAATATTCTTAACGAAATGCTTAAAATTAATAGGTTAGAAGAATCTATATCTTTAAATATAGGTGAACGTAATGTTCTTGCTAATTTAAAAGATGAATTAAATTCTATTTTAGAAAAGGAAGAGGGTATGTGAAAACAGCGATCCAGAATTCAATGGATCAACGAAGGTGATAATAATACCAAATTTTTTCATAATATAGCTAATGATAGAAAATGTAGTAATACAATTAACTCTATATTTGTTAATAACATAGAGTTAGTTGATCAAAGAGATCTTAACAAGGCTTTTACACACTTTTATCAGGATATTTTTGGTTCTAAAATCGAACATAGAATCAATGTTAGATGGATAGATCTGTATCCATCTGATTCTATTATCGATTTATCAGAGTTAGATAATCCTTTTACTGAAGAAGAAATTAGAAAACCAATAAATGACATGCCAAGTGATAAATCTCCGGGAACTGGCGGGTTTTCTATTTTATTTTATAATACTTTTTGGGACGTTTTAAAATTTGACTTAGTTAATATGTTCAATGATATTTACAATGGTAATTTGCAATTAGGGAGATTTGACTTCGCAAATGTTATTTTGTTACACAAAAAAGTAGGCGCTAAAAACTTAAAAGATTTTAGACCTATTTCTTTGATTAACTGTTCAGTTAAAATCATTTCAAAAGTTCTAGCTAATAGACTTAGTAAAAGAATGAATGAATTAATCGATTGTTCTCAATTGGTTTTTATTAAAGGGAGAAATATCATTGATGGAGTGGCAATTGTCCAAGAATATATTAATTACTATTGTAAGAATAACATAACTTGTGTGATTTTAAAACTTGATTTTACTAAAGATTTTGATTCAGTAGATTGGGATTTTCTTGTTGATATTTTTTATGCTAGAGGTTTTGGTCATAGATGGATCGATTGGATTTTGACTTTGCTTTGATCTGGAAACTCTAGCATTATGGTTAATGGTATTTTAGGTAATAGAGTACAATCTAAGAGAGGTTTAAAGCAAGGGGATCCCTTATCACCTTTATTGTTTAACTTAGCTGCTGATGTTTTTGCTAAAATTATTAAAAGAACAATGGATAATGGTTCTCTTGGTAGTGTAGGCAATGAAATTTCGCGTAATGGTTTATCGGTTCTTCAATTTGCGGATGATACTTTACATTTTTCTTCCCATCTTCCTAGTCACATCATTATCCTTAAGTTTATCCTTTAGAGTTTTGACCTTTTATCAGGACTAAAATTTAATTTTGACAAAAGTTCCGTGTTAGGTTTAAATGATTTTGACAAAGTTGAAAACATAGTTGCTAATACTCTTAATTGCAAAATTATGAACTTTCCTTTTGATTACCTTGGTTTTGTGTTTAGACCCACCAAACTTAAACATGATGATTGGTTTATTATCATTGATAAAATTAAAAATAAGATTTCTAACTGGAATGGGAGATTCCTATCCAGAGCAGGTAGACTAGTCTTAATAAATTAGGTTTTATCAGCTCTTCCGATGTATTGAATGTCCTTACATTTGTTCCCGGATTGGGTTATTGATAAAAGCGATAAGATTAGACAAGATTTCTTATGGGGTGGTGAAAACTCTAATAATAATATTAAATGTCTAGTAAATTGGGACACCTTCTGTAAGGCCAAAGAGAAAGGTGGTTTAGGTGTTATTAATTTGCGTAATATGAATTTGTCTCTATTAGGTAAATGGCTTTGGAAATTTAAAGATTTTAATGATAACGCTATTTGGAAAGAGATCATTTCTAAATATTACTATTATGGAAATAGCAATTTATATCAAATTGCTTCTTCAGTCACACATAATACATCTAACTTTTGGAAAAACATTTTAAAATGTAATGAGATTTTTAACTTAGGAATAAACACAATTGTTCATTCTGGTAATCGTACTTCGTTTTGGCATGACCGTGGATTTTGATATTGCCTCTTAAGCCAAAATTTAAGGATCTATATGAAATTTGTAACTTTAAATATGCTTTAATCAATGAAGTTTATTCTCCTGATAATGATCCTCCTTGGAATTTCAATTTTAACAGAATTTTAGTTGATTCAACTTTTAGACAACTTTCTTTGCTTTACGCCAGATTGAATCTCTATAATATTGATAACGATAATGATTCTATTAGTTGGGAGTGGGATAAGAGTAAGAAATACACATCTAATTCTTTTTACAGATTCATTAATTTTTCGGGTACAATAAATTACTCATTTAAATATATGTGGAAATCTAATGCTCCTCCCAAATCTAAAATTCATATGTGGTTAATCCTTCATGGAAAACTTAATACAATTGAATTTGTAAAGAGAACAAAATATTCAAAATGATAAAAAATTGTTATTATTGTAATATGTATCTTGAGGACATTAATCATTTTTACTTTAATTGTATGGATTCTAATTACATTCTAATTAATATTCTTAAAAATTTTAACTTTAATATAACAACTAAAATTTCGGATTGTGAATTCTATTGGAATAATTATAGATTCAAGTTTAAAAAGAATATTATATTTTTATTAGACACTTTATTCATTATTACTAGTTGTTTTATTTGGTTCGAAAGAAATCAAAGAATTTTCAATAATAATAATTGTCATTTAAACAAATTGATTTTTACAATTTCTTCATTTTGTTTTAATTGGACCTCTAACCCCAAATATAAATTAGCTAAAAATATCCTTTTCAAAATGTACCTTAATAAAGTTAATCATAATATCAATTTTTTTAAACTTAATAACAATTTTTCTAGCATCAATAATAGTATTATTAATATTTTCTCTAATTAAGATGATGATATCACTTCTAATCATAACTTAATTATGATTAAAGTTTCATAAGATAGATCCATCTTAATAATTTGTTCTAGTCTTCGTTTGATATTGGTTTTTATGTATTTCATTTATACTGTTATTGTCCATTTAGTCTTATTTAGGTTTTTAACTCCTTCCTTTTAAATACATATATATGTATATTTATTATGTAAATATACATATATATGTATCATTCTAATTTTTTCTTCAGTCATTTTCCAGTTACAGGTATGGGTGATAGGATATCAAGTCCATTTAGCAGGTTTTCTTTCTTTAGATTGCTGGACATCAGAGGGTAGAGAGGTTACCAGAGCAGGGTATCTTCATCCAGGAAGATATATTCCCCGGTTTGGTACCCCTTTCTACTGTTCAAAGGCTTCTGAGCGGTTTCTCTTTTTAGCATATCCACTTCAGTGTAGATGCTTATTCACCAGAGCAGAGTATCCACATCCAGGAGGTTATATTCTCCAGTTTGGTACCCCCTTTCTGTTGTTCATAGACTTCAGAGTGGTTTCTCTTTTCAGCAGACGAACTTTAGTGCAGTTGCTTATTCACCTCTTTCGATTCAGTTGGTTGGAGTTTCCTCACTAGTCTGGGATTTCGTCTTGTAGCTTTTGTTTTTCCTCTAGTTTTCTAGGTACTTCTACCACCTTAATATCGGGCGGTGGCCATGCTGAAGCTCGATATTGCGGTGTGATGGGTGGTGGCCTTGCCGGGACTCATCTTAAGAGTAGCTAAGATTTGTTGTATGTGTTTTTGGTTTTTTTTACCTGCCAGGCATGTTGGTAGCACCATATATTCGTGATATATACATATTTGCATGTGTGCTCTCCTCTAATCGTAGAGGATCACACACTTTTTTCAAAAAAAATCTTTTGTAATGTACTCAACACTTGAGGTGGAGTCACTTAGTATGCATTTTGGTTTGCAATTTAGTTGTATATAGTTTTATCAAGACTCTATATATGTATCTTATTTCTTCTATCTCCTTTGATTATCGTTATAATTTGAATTTTCAGGATGAAATGGTCTAATTGGAGGAGAATATAGCAATACTGAAATTCGAACACTTCGTCTTCGAATATTGAAATATTTTGAAACATAATTAGGTGTTATAAATATGATTTATAACCTTATTAGACATCATTTAATTAATGAATAATTATGAAAAAATTGTTTTTGAAATTTGTTTCACAAAAAATTGTTTAAAGAAAAATCGATAACGTGATCAGAAATTGGTTCGGTAAAGAGCTTTTCAATCGATATAAGTTGTTCAAACTTTTAAGCACTAATATAATGATCAAATGAACACAGTAGCAACTAATTAACACATTCTCCTCCATAAAGCATGGAACATTCCAGAACCTTCTATTAGGATAAGGGATATTATCATAAGAGGGGTATAATGGTAATTAGCATAAATGAGAAATGATGTAAAGAAGAGATAATAAGAGGTGAGTCTTCCATGGCATTACTAGGGGGCGAACGCAAGCTTAGGCAACACCAAGTCGAGCCCATATAAGGAATGGCATGCCCTTAGGAATAAATCATAAATTCATAAAGCAAATAGAAGCTAACTTTAATGGCTTCTTCTTCTTCATCTCTAATTTCCTAAACAAAAGTATTTGCAAATCAAATCCAAATCAACTCAAATTTGGAGTGATGTCTTACTACCACATAACAAAACGTCATACTAGTTAGATGTTAAAGAAGTAGAGCCACACTCACGCCATCATAAATGTTCGTGAGCAATTTGTAAGAGGAGGAGGGCAAAGCAAGGCAAAAGTAAGAGGAGAAGGAAAGAAGAATACGTTGCAAGGTGGAGGTTGGGTGTAACGTCCCACCTTTTTGCACGCTTTAAATCGACGATAAACGACACACGTCAGACTTAAACCATACAGAAGGGTGGATTGTTATGGGGTAAATAAGAAAAAGCAGAGGAAGAAAAAGAACAAAACAAAAACTTGCAGCGGAATGATAAAATATAATAATCAAATATACATTTCAGGAAGCTGTTTTACAAAAACATGTGATTTGCTTATATAATACATATCAGAGTTACACATACCAGAGAATATTAATAATGCAGTGGAATAAAATAGTGTAGTGGAATAATATAATAGGTAATAGTAATACAAATCTTCGTCTTCGCCTTCCAGCAATAAGGCCTTCAATTCTTGAAATGCTCAGGCTGACCCGAGCGAATTGAAAAGACAAAACGCTCGAGTCAGAACTAAAAGATCTTATGTAAGTTAAATCAACAGTCAATAATATGAGTGGAACGGCATCAGAGATGTTTACGGGATTTGACATCTCCTATCCAGTGTCTAATGTGAGTGCAGTAACTTAAGAGATGCTCGGGATTCACATTTCCTAAGGATCCGTTAAACTATTTAATATGTAGTAATATTTCGCTATTATAATAATGTCTATAGTAAAATAAACTTACTTTTTCCATAGCGTTAAGGGGTTACCCATATAGCCCTTAACACGTAATAGTCCTAATAGTCCATCCAATATCATGGTCCCTCCTGATCGGGAAGCCACCAGAGGATACCACATGGGCTACGGGAGAAAACCAAACTCGTACAAGGCGCGATAGGGTAGGCGACACGGCATAACTAGGCAATGCCAGGGTAGATATACCAATTACGCTTCCGGCCGTTGGTAACGCATAGCGCATAGCTACCGCCCACCTCGAGCCACACCCCAAAATCAAAGAAATCAAAAGTGGCCACCGAATAAATCCAAAGGTCAAAGTATAATATCGTAGGGATGTGTCCGATCAAAGGTGCTACCTCATTAGTCCGTCGATCGCTTTTGTTTTAGCCACCTTATGCCAAATCACGGGAGTTGGGTCCACGTATTTACCTCAAGGAAACGCCGCCGCCATCCTACTTCATTCTGGAATCTCCATCGCGTACACGGTTGTTAAAGTGGTTTTCGGAGTTGGCAGAGAGTATGACAACTTTCGATCCCGGTCTCTTTAACAACCCAACGTTATTATAACACCGCGGTCATTTTAAAATAATTATACTTCAAAACAGAATATAATATCCATTTCAAAACCATATAATTACGATATCATTTCTATTTTAAAACCCAAATCAATATGATATCATTTTTATTTCAAATATATCCTTTTTCCAAATCATAGCACTTTCAAATCTATATACCTTGAAACCCATAGCTTTGAAACATAACTTCTAATAATTAAATGGTTTAAATATTAAATTACTTTATATAATAAAATAGCTTCTTTAATTTCACAAATAAATTTCAAATACCAACTTAAACCCCTAAATAAACCATTTCAATTCATATATTTCAAAGCTTTAAATATTCCACCATTTCAAAACTAATTCTTTGATAGTTCCATATATTTCAAATTCAATTACTATTATTTAGGTTTAAAACGTCTACTTAATAAATTCAATAAAATTTAAGTAAAACTTTCAGCTGGATATCCTTCCAATTTATTTAACTTGATATTTTCATTTAAATCAACTTGATATTCATTTAAATCACTCTAAACAAAAATCAAGTCATAAAAATCATACCCTTTAAAATTCTAAATTTTATTAAATTCCAAAAAAAAATTCCATATTCGTCTTCCAACCTTATTCTCACTTATTATAAACTCCAGAAATTTAATTTAAATAAATGCTTAATCATATTTTATCTTAATAAAATCAAACTTAATTATTAACCTCTTTTATACTTCAAATAAATTTTATACACAGCTTAAAACCCAGAATTTAGCTATATATATAAAATATTTATAAAGTATCCAAATCACTATCTCATAAAACCATATATTTCTTTACAAAACCATAGAAAATCATTTCAAAATATTTTTATATATAAACCACGGTGTCTGTATATAATTTTCTACCCTATGGTCAAGTGATACGGATATTTATCATTTCAATCCGTAATTTAAAATAAAAATATGGTTATATATCATTTCAAATAGCAATCCCGAATGGAATAAAGTGCATAACAAATTTGCAGTTTAAAACAATATAAAATACCACATCCATTCATCCAATATCAATCATCAACCATTTATTACAATCATCATCCAATTTAAACAATAACATCAATATAGAGCATATAATAAATAACAGGTAATATCTGACAGTCTATATTCAATAATAAATTAAACAATCTATCTAACTGGCCGTTTATATGCAATAATAAATTAAATAACAATTTAATTCAATAAAATTCAATTTAACTGGGATGATGATTAAAAATATGCCAAACAGTCATAAATAAATTTCTAATCACATCCTAAACAAATTTAACAAAGATGAGAAATTTTAGAAGTTGTGAGTGGATTAAAATACTCACCTTTTGAATTTAAATTGAATTTATATTCAATTTGAACCCAAAAATTTAACAGTCTCAGAATTCGTCCAAACCAGCGCCAAAATGTTTGGAATTTCAATACAATCCGGACAAAAAAACCACACGTGAATTGATGTTCGTATGTGAAAGATATAGCGATAAATATGCTTGAATTAAAAAAACAAAAAAAGGAGAACCAAATTACCTCCCCTGCCACGTCACCCTTTATTCATCACGCACAGCACCCTCACACTCATGTAGCACAGTAACCCAAAACGCGCGCATGAGGGAAACGCACGCATGCACGCAAACGAAGCCGCCATCGTTCATCGCTCAACCGCGTCGCCCACGTCAAATCGAGCACCACTGCACTCGGCTTGCAGCGCCGCCTCCACCAGGTCCGAGCGCGACCACCGTGCCCTCGCGAAAGTCAGCCGCCGCCGGTTGATTTTAAACCCTAGGCCAAAATTATACGCAAATCCAACCGTTGATTTGACGCAAAAACTATGCCGATGAACTCCCTATTGCCCACTCTACCATACTCAGAAATGGTTTGACGATCCGACAACGTACATCGACGCGCGATAAACGACCGTGAATTAAACCTCAATTTTTGGCCACCCAAAACTCAGATCGAGAAACGGACTCGAGATATGACTTGCGCTCATCGAGAGATTCGATATATAATTTTTCTGAATTTTTTTGAGGAATTTGAAATTTGGCTTCGATTTTGAATTGCAGTTGGAATTAGGTGTTTGTCTGCCATTGAACTGAGGAGGTGAAAGAAATTGTACGCACAGAAAAATGAGAATGAGGGAAAATTAGGGCTTATAACAGAGTATTTATAGACAAGGTTGAAAAAGAATAAATGGATCAGATTGGTGTACGCGTTAAACGATAAAGTGGCCCGAAAAACCCGTTCTGACTCCGGAACGAAATTGGGTCACCCATATATCAAAATAGATGTTTTTAAATATTTTAAACCTGATGGAACAAGTTTCAAGTCCAAATTCCATCGTATGAAGAAGTTATGCAAAATCAATATTTTTCAAATTGATTTCAAGGCGTTTCGAGTCCGTACGATCAAACGACAAGTCCGATCGCTACGAAACTTGAAATCGTACAATAATTCACCGTTATGGATCCGATGAAACTGGTTTCGTCGAAATCCGAGTCAGTGGCCAAAATGGCTATTTTTACATTAATTAAATAAATTAATAATTGATTAATTAAATCAAATTTCCAATTTAAATTCTAAAATTGACAATTCTTATCATTTTGATTTCTCAATCATTTACAATGGTTTTAAACAAATTTGAATATCAATTTAGAGGTGATTAATTTTTCAATTCCAGTATTAACCTCATTTTCATTAAATTCAAAATTATAAATTTAATTTCCAAAATTTCTATTAAATTTACTTTTCATTCTATTTCAATTTATTATTAACAAATGGATGAAATTTACATTGGAATCAAAATCCATTACATTTACATTCTCACATTTCATCTAAATTCCCGTTTGTGTAATATTTAAATAGTTCATTTCATTTAATTGCAATTAACCCTATTATCCTACATTAAATTCCAATATATTGACAAAACTTTATTTTTCATTCCTTTTATTCAACCAACTGTCATTTTATAAATAAAATTAACGTTATTTTCAATTATTACTTAAATTTACATTAACAAAATGTTAAATTTAAATTTATTACAATTGATTACCAAAGTTTATTTAACACATTAAATAAACAACAACGTTTATTTAACACATTAAATAAACAAACAACCTATATTAATAGCCACCTATTTGCTTTTAATTGCATTTATAAGTTCGTTACTTATCAATCCAGAATAAAATTCCATATATAATGCTATTTTATTTCATTACATTAATATACGCCTATTTACATCTTAATTGAATAAATATTACATTTCTAAATGTGTACTTCTATCAATTGTACACATTAATTAAGGTTTAAAACCACTTAGTGAAATTACCTTAATTCCATTCTTATACCAATTTATTACTTTACATATATTACGTATTAATTCATCAATTGACATACTTTGAACTTGTGATGCCCCACCTCTATACCCACGCTAGCCAAAAACACTACGGTGTAATGCTGTCAACTAGCGCGGAGAATAAGGCAATTGAGGAGCGGCTATCAGTAGTTAGGCCTTACAATAGTATTGGTTATCTCGATAGGAGTGGTATATATATATATATATATATATATATATATATTCTTTCATTTTTCATCTCTGATTTATTTACTCCCATCGACATACCCCAATTCCAGTATAAAACAAACTACGATGGTTCATAATAGTTTAGGACAGTAGATATAATAATAACACAGATAATATCAATTAATGTGGAACACATATAAAACAGAAAAGTCTCATATATATAACTAAAGTCAGTTACAATACATTTGACATAGAACATATGATACAACTACAACTGTCGACCCAGGAAGTTATATATACAAGTACATCATCGACTAACATACATGAATACATATCAACCTATGCTATGACACGACAACTCCCAAAAGATATGAAAAGTCTTCATAACTCAAACAGCTACCCAAAGCAAGATATCTACGACCTGAAATAACTCGGTCTGACCCAAGTATTAAATTCAAAAGAAAATAATACGCAGGTCAGTCTAATTCAAACTCAGTTATTAGTGCACAGAAGCAATAATAATTAAATAATGAATAGACGACAGTCACAATAAATCCCGTCTATCCGATCCTTAAATAAAGAAATCGCATAACGATAAATATAACACGTAACAGTGTTAAACAACAAATCAGCAAATTAAACCAAATCAGAATACAATTCAGAATATTGAATTGAATAAACAAAACAGTTCAAACCATTGAAATATCAATTAAAATATTAATTCGAGTAGGGCTGCAGTACACACACGCGTGCACTGCCTCGCCCCTACAACATATGGAATATGCAAAAGATCAATAAATCAAAACAAGATAGAATATCATAAAAGCCATACCGTGTGGCTGCAGTTCACGCTTGCGTGCACTGCCTTGCCACTACAGTGATAATGTACCCAAACACTCAATTCCGTGTGGCTGCAGTTCACGCTTGCGTGCACTGCCTTGCCACTACAGTAATGATGTACACACCGGGCACAAGGTCAAACCCGAACTATCAGCTGGATTCAACATAGGGCAGGTATACAGGCTACGACTTCAAGCATATAGCAGTTCAATATCCAAGCAACAATGAAAAACAATGGAACCAACTCAAAACAGTCACAATATGAAGACAGCAAGAAAACTGTAGAGGTCAAGTCATGACTATCGTGACTCAACACAACTACAAGGAAATGAACCAGAGGAAGTCTCGATATAAAGCAACAGCAAACTCAAAAACAACACAAAAGTCCTCAAATTCTACATGACTGTAAGCATCAGTGCACAAGGGCAATGACCCGTACGTATACATGAACCAGCAGAAGCAATTGAAGTGCTTCGGTGGAACAACAAGGTACAAAGATCACTGCAACATGAATACAAGTGCAGAACAAAACAGTGAAACAACAGTATACAGGGAACTCAAGTCTAGACCAAGTACCATCGTATGTTATTGAGCGAACAAGTGCACAGAGGTACACAAGCTAAGCAAAGAAGGATAACCACAACTCAACAACATACGTTTAGCATGAAGGCATCAAGCACATGGGACCAGACCCAAATTGCGGTGTCACTAAAACATGGAAAATGGGGTACATAGATACATGAAATCCAACAGCAAATGACCACAAAAATGAAAGCTGTGAACTGGATCAGCATGTTTCAACAAGTACTCAAGGGGTGCAGAATAGTGTAATTGCATAAAACAATGGTGAACTATGAAAACAAGCGAACTAAAGGTCTAGAGTTCCAGTGAACCAGACACATGACTATGCAGCGAAACCAATGCAAACTACTGAACTCCAAAATGAGCAGTAATCGAGTTTCAGGTTGAAAACAATGAAAGAGTCCCAGCAGTTTTAAAGCAAAGAATTTAACAAGTTCAAAAACTAATATCATAAGTACCGAGCATCATATGCAAGTGAGACAAGGTACAATAAAACAGTGGCTGAAATCAAACTAGGTCGAACGGTGGGCAGTATGGCCAGAATCCATAGAGTACACATCAAAAACAAAACTGCAAGAGGCAACAAGTAATCAACATCAAGTCATGACAGCAACTACTGGATCAAGGTGGAATAAAGACTACAACATAATGCAACAGTGGACAGAGTCGATTGTAAAAAGACTCGAATGCCACCAACACTATCAAAACTTCAAGCCTGGCAATATAGAATCAGAGGGAAATCTCTATAATACAACACGAAGACACTACATCAAGAGGGTAAATGCAGACTGTCTCAAATGAAAACTCAAGTAACAAAGATGAACCAAATGTGGTCGATTCACCCAAGTTGGATATGCTACACTTATGCAACATATACAAATATATACAAGGTTCAAGAAGTAATTGAAACAACACTGTAGCACTAAAGAATGCACAGTAAACTAAATGAACCCATATGGATAGAACAGCAAAGATCACGCATGACACGACAAGTATAAGTGAAATCGAATCAAAACTTGTCAAATGCCGTGAGTTATCAAAAGGAATTCGAACAAAAGAAATTCACAATAAGTGAACCCGGAAATCATCATCAGTGCCGAGATAACCAATTATCACGAAAATACACAAATTTGATAAAATCAGAGAAAGCATCAACAACGAAACCAAATCATACGCAAGCGTAAAACTAAGTCGACTTAGATGTGAATAATAAAGATTACTCACCTTAGTTCGAAGCGGCCGAGACCCAAGCAAGGTAACGAAGTCATCAGTCGCTCGAGCCGTTCAAGTCAAAGTCGTGGAAGGAGTTGAAGCATCTCGAGAGACGAACGATTGACAAACGCCGACACTTTTATTTCTAAGCCCTAATTTCTCGATCGAACGAAGAAAGGGACGAACGATATTGAGCAGCCATTATTATTTTTCGATTGTTTTTAGGGTTGCAAACGAACGAATGAGAAAATGAATAAAAGGGGGATGGGTTATTTGTTTTGAGAATTATCACGGCCCAATAAAAAAAACATGGACCACTATTTAATTTACAAAGCCCATCAACACTTAACAGATTTTTCAAAAGAGTTTCAAACTGGTTTTAAAAATTGCAAACAACAATTAGCTAGGAAAGGTAATCGTCCAAAGACGATAATTAATCGGTATGAAATACCGGGTTGTTACAGACTCCCCTCCTTAAAGAAATTGCGTCCTCGCAATCATAAGGAATAAAGGGACAAACGGTAACAACCATAAAAGCATATCATCACAAGATAAAGAATTGAAATAGGAAGTTCACCATATAGAGCATGAAAGAATAAGCCTGAACGTGTTTGCTCGATGAATTCTATGGATTCCTAGGTGCAATCCTTAGGATTTGAGATCCATTGAACTTCCATAAGAAAAACATCTTTATTTCGAAGGTGCTACACCCCCGAAGCCATGATGTGAATAGAAGGTTGCTCAAAAGTTAAATAGGCAAAACTTCCATTTCTTCAATAACACTGGGCTCAAGAATAAAAATCGGAAATCCCTAAGGCATTTCCGTAATTGGAAGACGTGGAAAACGTCATGAATAGCAGAAAATTGAGCCGGTACACCGGGGTAGTACAATATAAACACCAAAGAAATTTTTTAATTTCATAAAAGAAATTCTCAAGTTCTCTACAAAATTTAATTATCGAATAGATAAACAGAATACAGAAATCACAAAACATCAATATCTAATCATCGATACGATAATGAGGAGACAACAAAATCTAATTATCAACAAAGATAATTAGAAAACAAAAATCACAAATATCTAGCTATCAAAAACGATAATCAGGAATTACCACAACGGTAATCAAATTTCAAATCAACAAAATTCAATTATCAAAACAATAATCAAATCTTAAATCACAAATATTTAATTATCACAAACGATAATTAAATCTCAAATATCTAATTATCACGGGCGATAATCAGAAACAACAAATATCTGATTATCAAAAACGATAATCAGAAATCACAAATCAACGAATATTTAATTATCACAATTGATAATCAAATCTTAAATCGCAAATATTTAATTATCACAAACGATGATTAAATATCAAATATCTAATTATCACAAGCGATAATCAGAAACAACAAATATCTTATTATCAAAAACGATAATCAGAAACCACAAATCAACGAATATTTAATTATCACAATTGATAATCAAATCTTAAATCGCAAATATTTAATTATCACAAACGATAATTAAATCTCAAATATCTAATTATCACAAGCGATAATCAGAAACAACAAATATCTGATTATCAAAAACGATAATCAGAAACCACAAATATCTGATTATCAAAAACGATAATCCGAAATAATATTTCAATTAACGAGTCCGGGATTAACCGAAATAGCAAACGCACATGTCCCATAACCACGAGTTTTACTAAATCGTTTAATTCACTTCATCGTTTCCTTGAAAGTGCAAAATTGTGTATTCTAAAAATAACATTTCACGTTCTCAAATGGACAAGTCCAGAATTAAGCGAATCAGTGAAAGAAAGGGGTCATAGTCCTCGATTTTTCTGAAACGTTTAAATCGCTTCCTCATTCTTTTGAAAGCGCAAAGTGCAAAATTTTTGAAAACAATTTTTATTTTGAAACTTTTTTTTTAAAACACGTGATTAAAATAGCAACATCAGTAGCAACTTCGACAAGGAAATTGCACTTCTCAAAATACCGTAAAAACGGACAACAAAATAAGCATCGCGGGATAACCGCTTGAAAATCCATTTTGAGGTTGACGGTTGCTGAAGTTAATACGTCAAAATCTCATTAAAATAATTGGCATCAAAATATAATACCAATGAATTTTCATTCATCAAAAATGTCACAAGAATCTTCTCAAAGACAGAAAGGGATATCATACCCTAAACTTGTATTCATAACAAGTCAATAACACACTAATTCACCACTGCACAAAAATTGATAAAACTTATCAATAGAAATCACGAAAATTGGTGAAGCACCAGTTCTAGAAATCATCACAAGAAATCCAGAAAACACAAATTCTAGAAATCTACACAAGAAATTCAGAAAACACAAAGAGGGAAAGAGGCCTATCACATGACGGTCCGAAGACCATGGGGAGCTACCCCATATGGGCGAGTCGGAATCACCCAGATGAGGTCTAGGCTAACCAAAAAGCAAAAAGGTATGTGTGAGTGGAAACACACAAATGGTGTCTAGCCTAACCTCGCAAACAAAAAGGTATGTGTGAGCGAAATCACACAAATGGTGTCTAGGCTAACCAAAAAGCAAAAAGGTATGTGTGAGTGGAATCACACAAATGGTGTCTAGCCTAACCTTGCAAACAAAAAGGTATGTGTGAACGGAATCACACAAATTGTGTCTAGGCTAACCAAAAAGCAAAAAGGTATGTGTGAGTGGAATCACACAAATGGTGTCTAGCCTAACCTCGCAAACAAAAAGGTATGTGTGAGCGGAACCACACAAATGGTATCTAGACTAACGTTGCGGACAAAGAGATATGTGTGAGTCGGAATCACACCCATGAGGTCTTGTCTAACCTTGCAAACAAAGAGACATCGCACAATTGCTAGTCTAAATCATAAAATGATCGTCATGATCAACGAGAAGTGTCAATTACACTAAGTTAGTGAATATAAAAGTTTAGCTTCATGTCCCATAACCACTTGCTTAACTTAAATATTTACGATCAAACTGTAAATCTTCACTAGAAAATTGTCACAAGTGGTTCAATCGAACAAGTCCAAAAATTAACCGACAAAGTAAACGCAAGCGTTTCATACCACTTGTTTTGCTAAGCCGTTTGATTAGATTTCTCATACGAGTGAAATAAAGGTTAATATAAACTAATAGATTGGAAAATGGTTTAGGAAAAGAGCTTTGTAGTAAAATAGTTTTGAAATCGTTTGGAGAAAAGGGTTTTGATATTTACTACGAGTATAGAAAACCTTTATATTTTTAAAGTGACAAATCACAAAAATGATTGTAGAAACAATCAATCACAAGAATTCACATACGAAGATGTGAATAGAATCCAAAGAAATCGATACTGAATCCTTCATAAAGTATGTTCACAAAAATCCCGAACAAAATGTCATCAAAGTTGCTAATAAATGATAGCAACAAATCGGGGAATTAACAAGAATCGATTAAATTTGGAAACCAATTCAATTCACTAAAATTCTCATTCGAAGACATGTATAAAATCCAAAGAATTCGATTCCAAATCCATCAAAGTAGAAATACCCAAAAATTCTAGAAATAGAAGTTATCAAAGTCGACAAAGGTGATAACAACTAATCGGATATTAAGAATCGATTAACAATTGGAAAAACAAAGCAAAACGAGCATAAATGCATAATTGACTATAAAAAAAATAAAAATCAAGTCAATGTCGAAGTCAACAATTAATGGCCAAAGTCGAGGACAAAACGAATCAACATCCTCATCAAAGAATTCAACGGCAAACAAAGTCAGAGCCTTGGAAATCAAGAAACTAGCAATTTCACGAAAACAAAGTGACCGAAGTCGAATGGAAATCAAGCCGAGGAAAACACAAAATATCAAGTTCAAAATCGTTGAGATTCGAACAAAATCAACATCGGCTAAATCAATTCAAAGCCGAAAACACAAGAAAGAATCCTCGTTATCAAAAACTCAACTTGAGTTCGCAAAGCAAACGGAGGCCGAAGCCAAAATACTTTCACGAAATCAAAATCAAATGCGCATAAATAAGTGTTAGGAATTCATACCTAACAATCAAAGACGATCATAGACAAAGATGTGAGATAAAACATCGACAAATAGTTGTAACACATGTTCCGTCTAAGTTATATTTTATATTATGTCCATAAACCCCAGGCTCTGATACCAAGCTTTGACGCCCCACCTCTATACCCACGCTAGCCAAGAACACTACGGTGTAATGCTGTCAACTAGCGCGGAGAATAAGGCTGTTGAGGAGCGGCCATCAGTAGTTAGGCCTTACACTAGTATGGGTTATCTCGATAGGAGTGGTATATATATATATTCTTTATTTTTCATCTCTGATTTATTTACTCCCATCGACATACGCCAGTTCCAGTATAAAACAAACTACGATGGTTCATAATAGTTTAGGACAGTAGATATAACAATAACACAGATAATATCAATAAATGCGGAACACAGATAAAACAGAAAAGTCTCATATATATAACTGATGTCAGTTACAATACATTTGACATAGAACATATGATAAAACTACAGCTGTCGACCCAGGAAGTTATATATACAAGTACATTATCGACTAACATACATGAATACATATCAACATATGCTATGACACGACAACTCCCAAAAGATATGAAAAGTCTTCATAGCTCAAACAGCTACCCAAAGCAAGATATCTACGACCTGAAATAACTCGGTCTGACCCGAGTATTAAATTCAAAAGAAAATAATTCGCGGGTCAGTCTAATTCAAACTCAGTTATTAGTGCACAGAAGCAATAATAATTAAATAATGAATAGACGACAGTCATAATAAATCTCGTCTATCCGATCCTTAAATAAAGAAATCGGATAGCGATAAATATAACACGTAACAGTGTTAAACAACAAATCATTAAATTAAACCAAATCAGAATACAATTCAGAATATTAAATTGAATAAACAAAATAGTTCAAACCATTGAAATATCAATTAAAATATTAATTCGAGTAGGGCTGCAGTACACACACGCGTGCACTGCCTCGCCACTACAGCATATGGAATATGCAAAAGATCAATAAATCAAAACAAGATAGAATATCATAAAAGCCATACCGTGTGGCTGTAGTTCACGCTTGCGTGCACTGTCTTGCCACTACAGTGATAATGTACCCAAAAACTCAATTATGTGTGGCTGCAGTTCACGCTTGCGTGCACTGCCTTGCCACTACAGTAATGATGTACACAACCGGGCACAAGGTAAAACCTGAACTATCAGCTGGATTCAACACAAGGCAGGTATACAGGCTACGACTTCAAGCATATAGCAGTTCAATATCCAACCAACAATGAAAAACAATGGAACCAACTCAAAACAGTCACAATATGAAGACACCAAGAAAACTGCAGAGGTCAAGTGACGACTATCGTGACTCAACACAACTACAAGGAAATGAACCAGAGGAAGTCTCGATATAAAGCAACAGCAAACTCAAAAACAACACAAAAGTCCTCAAATTCTACACGACTGTAAGCATCAGTGCACAAGGGCAATGACCCGTACGTATACATAACCAGCAGAAGCAATTGAAGTGCTTCAGTGGAACAACAAGGTACAAAGATCACTGCAACATGAATACAAGTGCAGAACAAAATAGTGAAACAGCAGTATACAGGGAACTCAAGTTTGGACCAAGTACCATCGTATGTTATTGAGCGAACAAGTGCACAGTGGTACACAAGCTAAGAAAAGAAGGATAACCACAACTTAACAACATACGTTTAGCATGAAGACATCAAGCACATGGGACCAGACCCAAATTGCAGTGTCAATAAAACATGGAAAATAGGGTACATAGATACATGAAATCCAACAGCAAATGACCACAAAAATGAAAACTGTAAACTGGATCAGCATGTTTTAACAAGTACTCAAGGGGTGCAGAATAGTGTAATTGCATAAAACAATGGTGAACTATGAAAACAAGCCAACTAAAGGTCTAGAGTTCCAGTGAACCAGACACATGACTATGCAGCGAAACCAATGCAAACTACTGAACTTCAATATGAACAGTAATCGAGTTTCAGGTTGAAACCAATGAAAGAGTCCCAGCAGTTTTAAAGCAAAGAATTTAACAAGTTCAAAAACCAATATCATAAGTATCGAGCATCATATGCAAGTGAGACAAGGTACAGTAAAAAAGTGGCCAAAATCAAACTAGGTCGAACAATGGGCAGTATGGCCAGAATCCACAGAGTACACATCAAAAACAAAACTGCAAGAGGCAACAAGTAATCAACATCAAGTCATGACAGCAACTACTGGATCAAGGTGGATTAAAGACTACAACATAATGCAACAGTGGACAGAGTCGATTGTAAAAAGACTCGATACCAACACTATCAAAACTTCAAGCTGGGCAACATAGAATCAGAGGGAAATCTCTATAATACAACACGGAGACACTGCATCAAGAGGGAAATGCATACTATCTCAAATGAAAACTCAAGTAACAAAGATGAACCAAATGTGGTCGATTCACCCGAGTTGGATATGCTACACTTATGCAACATATACAAATATATACAAGGTTCAAGAAGTAATTGAAACAACACTGCAGCACTAAAGAATGCATAGTAAACTAAATGAACCTATATGGATAGAACAGCAAAGATCACGCATGACACGGCAAGTATAAGTGAAATCGAATCAAAACTTGTCAAATGCCGTGAGTTATCAAAAGGAATTCGAACAAAAGAAATTCGTAATAAGTGAACCTGGAAATCATCATCAGTGCCGAGATAACCAATTATCACGAAAATACACAAATTTGATAAAATCAGAGAAATCATCAACAACGAAACCAAATCATACGCAAGCGTAAAACTAAGTCGACTTAGATGTGAGTAATAAAGATTACTCACCTTAGTTCGAAGCGGCCGAGACCCAAGCAAGGTAACGAAGTCTTCAGTCGCTCGAGCCGTTCAAGTCGAAGTCGTGGAAGGAGTTGAAGCATCTCGAGAGACGAACGATTGACAAACGACGGCACTTTTATTTCTAAGCCCTAATTTCTCGATCGAACGAAGAAAGGGACGAACGATATTGAGCAGCCATTATTTTTGTCAAATGTTTTTAGGGTTGCAAACGAACGAATGAGAAAATGAATAAAAGGGGGATGGGTTATTTGTTTTGACAATTATCACGGCCCAATAAAAAAAACATGGACCACTATTTAACTTACAAAGCCCATCAACACTTAACAGATTTTTCAAAAGAGTTTCAAACTGGTTTTAAAAATTGCAAACAGCAATTAGCTAGGAAAGGTAATCGTCCAAAGACGATAATTAATCGGTATGAAATACCGGGTTGTTACATACTCCCCTCCTTAAAGAAATTACGTCCTTGCAATCATAAGGAATAAAGGGACAAATGGTAACAACCATAAAAGCATATCATCACAAGATGAAGAATTGAAATAGGAAGTTCACCATATAGAGCATGAAAGAATAAGCCTGAACGTGTTTGCTCGATGAATTCTCTGGATTCCTAGGTGCAATCCTTAGGATTTGAGATCCATTGAACTTCCACAAGAAAAACATCTTTATTTCGAAGGTGCTATACCCCCGAAGCCATGATGTGAATAGAAGGTTGCTCAAAAGTTAAATAGGCAAAACTTCCATTTCTTCAATAACACTGGGCTCAAGAATAAAAATCGGAAATCCCTAAGGCATTTCCGTAATTGGAAGACGTGGAAAACGTCATGAATAGCAGAAAATTGAGTCGGTACACCGGCGTAGTACAATATAAACACCAAAGAAATCTTTTAATTTCATAAAAGAAATTCTCAAGTTTTCTACAAAATTTAATTATCAAATAGATAATCAGAATATAGAAATCACAAAACATCAATATCTAATCATCGATACGATAATTAGGAGACAGCAAAATCTAATTATCAACAAAGATAATTAGAAAACAAAAATCACAAATATCTCGCTATCAAAAACGATAGTCAGGAATTACGACAACGGTAATCAAATTTCAAATCAAAAAAATTCAATTATCAAAACGATAATCAAATCTTAAATCACAAATATTTAATTATCACAAACGATGATTAAATCTCAAATATCTAATTATCACGAGCGATAATCAGAAACAACAAATATCTGATTATCATAAACGATAATCAAAAATCACAAATCAACGAATATTTAATTATCACAATTGATAATCAAATCTTAAATCGCAAATATTTAATTATCACAAACGATGATTAAATCTCAAATATCTAATTATCACAAGCGATAATCAGAAACAATAAATATCTGATTATCAAAAACGATAATCAGAAACCAGAAATCAACAAATATTTAATTATCACAATTGATAATCAAATCTTAAATCGCAAATATTTAATTATCACAAACGATAATTAAATCTCCAATATCTAATTATCACAAGCGATAATCAGAAACAACAAATATCTGATTAGCAAAAACGATAATCAGAAACCACACATATCCGATTATCAAAAACGATAATCCGAAATAATATTTCAATTAACGAGTCCGGGATTAACCGAAATAGCAAACGCACATGTCCCATAACCACGAGTTTTACTAAATCGTTTAATTCACTTCATCGTTTCCTTGAAAGTGCAAAATTGTATATTCTAAAAATAACATTTCACATTCTCAAACGGACAAGTCCGGAATTAAGCGAATCAGTAAAAGAAAGGGGTCATAGTCCTCGATTTTTCTGAAACGTTTAAATCGCTTCCTCATTCTTTTGAAAGTGCAAAGTGCAAAACTTATGAAAACAATTTTTATTTTGAAACAATTTTTTTTAAAACACGTGATTAAAACAGCAACATCAGTAGCAACTTCGACAAGGAAATTGCACTTCTCAAAATACCGTAAAAACGGACAACAAAATAAGCATTGCGGGATAACCGCTTGAAAATCCATTTTAAGGTTGACGGTTACTGAAGTTAATACGTCAAAATCTCATTAAAATAATTGGCATCAAAATATAATACCAATGAATTTTCATTCATCAAAAATGTCACAAGAATCTTCTCGAAGATAGAAAGGGATATCATACCCTAAACTTGTATTCATAACAAGTCAATGACACACTAATTCACCACTGCACAAAAATTGATAAAACTTATCAATAGAAATCATGAAAATTGGTGAAGCACCAGTTCTAGAAATCATCACAAGAAATCCAGAAAACAAAAATTCTAGAAATCTACACAAGAAATCCAGAAAACACAAAGAGGGAAAGAGGCCTATCACATGACGGTCCGAAGACCATGGGGAGCTACCCCATATGGGTGAGTCGGAATCACCCAGATGAGGTCTAGGCTAACCAAAAAGCAAAAAGGTATGTGTGAGTGGAAACACACAAATGGCGTCTAGCCTAACCTCGCAAACAAAAAGGTATGTGTGAGTGAAATCACACAAATGGTGTCTAGGCTAACAAAAAAGCAAAAAGGTATGTGTGAGTGGAATCACACAAATGGTGTCTAGCCTAACCTTGCAAACAAAAAGGTATGTGTGAACGGAATCACACAAATGGTGTCTAGGCTAACCAAAAAGCAAAAAGGTATGTGTGAGTGGAATCACACAAATGGTGTCTAGCCTAACCTCGCAAACAAAAAGATATGTGTGAGCGGAACCACACAAATGGTGTCTAGGCTAACCTTGCGGACAAAGAGATATGTGTGAGTCGGAATCACACCCATGAGGTCTAGTCTAACCTTGAAAACAAAGAGACATCGCACAATTGCTAGTCTAAATCATAAAATGATCGTCATGATCAACGAGAAGTGTCAATTACACTAAGTTAGTGAATATAAAAGTTTAGCTTCATATCCCATAACCACTTGCTTAACTTAAATATTTACGATCAAACTGTAAATCTTCACTAGAAAATTGTCACAAGTGGTTCAATCGAACAAGTCCAAAATTTAACCGACGAAGTAAACGCAAGCGTTTCATACCACTTGTTTTGCTAAGCCGTTTAATTAGATTTCTCATACGAGTGAAATAAAGGTTAGTATATACTAATAGATTGGAAAATGGTTTAGGAAAAGAGCTTTGTAGTAAAATAGTTTTGAAATCGTTTGGAGAAAAGGGTTTTGATATTTACTACGAGTATAGAAAACCTTTATATTTTTAAAGTGACAAATCACAAAAATGATTGTAGAAACAATCAATCACAAGAATTCACATACGAAGATGTGAATAGAATCCAAAGAAATCGATACTGAATCCTTCATAAAGTATGTTCACAAAAATCCCAAACAAAATGTCATCAAAGTTGCTAATAAATGATAGCAACAAATCGGGGAATTAACAAGAATCGATTAAATTTGGAAACCAATTCAATTCACTAAAATTCACATTCAAAGACAAGTATAAATCCAAAGAATTCGATTCCAAATCCATCAAAGTAGAAATACCCAAAAATTCTAGAAATAGAAGTTATCAAAGTCGACAAAGGTGATAACGACTAATCGAAAAATAAGAATTGATTAACAATTGGAAAAACAAAGCAAAACGAGCATAAATGCATAATTGACTATAACAAAAATAAAAATCAAGTCAATGTCGAAGTCAACAATTAATGGCCACGGTCGAGTACAAAATGAATCAACATCCTCATCAAAGAATTCAACGGCAAACAAAGTCAGAGCCTTGGAAATCAAGAAACTAGCAATTTCACGAAAACAAAGTGACCGAAGTCGAATGGAAATCAAGCCGAGGAAAACACAAAATATCAAGTTCAAAATCGTTGAGATTCGAACAAAATCAACATCGGCTAAATCAATTCAAAGCCTAAAACACTAGAACAGAATCCTCATTATCAAAAACTCAACTTGAGTTCGCAAAGCAAACGAAGGCCGAAGCCAAAATACTTTCACGAAATCAAAATCAAATGCGCATAAATAAGCGTTAGGAATTCATAACTAACAATCAAAGATGATCATAGACAAAGATGTGAGATAAAACATCGACAAATAGTTGTAACACATGTTCCGTCTAAGTTATGTTTTATATTATGTCCATAAACCCCAGGCTCTGATACCAAGCTGTGACGCCCTACCTCTATACTCACGCTAGCCAAGAACACTACGGTGTAATGCTGTCAACTAGCGTGGAAAATAAGGCTGTTGAGGAGCGGCCATCAGTAGTTAGGCCTTACACTAGTATTGGTTATCTCGATAGGAGTGGTATATATATATATATATATATATATTCTTTATTTTTCATCTCTGATTTATTTACTCCCATCGACATACCCCAGTTCCAGTATAAAACGAACTACGATGGTTCATAATAGTTTAGGACAGTAGATATAATAATAACACAGATAATATCAATAAATGCGGAACACAGATAAAACAGAAAAGTCTCATATATATAACTGATGTAGGTTACAATACATTTGACATAGAACATATGATAAAACTACAACTGTCGACCCAAGAAGTTATATATACAAGTACATTATCGACTAACATACATGAATACATATCAACCTATGCTATGACACGACAACTCCCAAAAGATATGAAAAGTATTCATAGCTCAAACAGCTACCCAAAGCAAGATATCTACGACCTGAAATAACTTGGTCTGACCCGAGTATTAAATTCAAAAGAAAATAATACGCGGGTCAGTCTAATTCAAACTCAGTTATTAGTGCACAGAAGCAATAATAATTAAATAATGAATGGACGACAGTCATAATAAATCTCGTCTATCCGATCCTTAAATAAAGAAATCGGATAGCGATAAATATAACACGTAACAGTGTTAAACAACAAATCATTAAATTAAACCAAATCAGAATACAATTCAGAATATTGAATTGAATAAACAAAATAGTTCAAACTATTGAAATATCAATTAAAATATTAATTCGAGTAGGGCTGCAGTACACACACACGTGCACTGCCTCGCCACTACAGCATATGGAATATGCAAAAGATCAATAAATCAAAACAAGATAGAATATCATAAAAGCCATACCATGTGGCTGCAGTTCACGCTTGCGTGCACTGCCTTGCCACTATAGTGATAATGTACCCAAAAACTCAATTCTGTGTGGCTGCAGTTCACGCTTGCGTGCACTGCCTTGCCACTACAGTAATGATGTACACAACCGGGCACAAGGTCAAACCTGAACTATCAGCTGGATTCAACACAAGGCAGGTATACAGGCTACGACTTCAAGCATATAGTAGTTCAATATCCAAGCAACAATGAAAAACAATGGAACCAACTCAAAACAGTCACAATATGAAGACAGCAAGAAAACTGCAGAGGTCAAGTCACGACTATCGTGACTCAACACAACTACAAGGAAATGAACCAGAGGAAGTCTCGATATAAAGCAACAGCAAACTCAAAAACAACACAAAAGTCCTCAAATTCTACACGACTGTAAGCATCAGTGCACAAGGGCAATGACCCGTACGTATACATAACCAGCAGAAGCAATTGAAGTGCTTCAGTGGAACAACAAGGTACAAAGATCACTGCAACATGAATACAAGTGCAGAACAAAACAGTGAAACAGCAGTATACAGGGAACTCAAGTCTGGACCAAGTACCATCGTATGTTATTGAGCGAACAAGTGCACAGAGGTACACAAGCTAAGCAAAGAAGGATAACCACAACTCAACAACATACGTTTAGCATGAAGACATCAAGCACATGGGACCAGACACAAATTGCAGTGTCACTAAAACATGGAAAATGGGGTACATAGATACATGAAATCCAACAGCAAATGACCACAAAAATGAAAACTGTAAACTGGATCAGCATGTTTTAACAAGTACTCAAGGGGTGCAGAATAGTGTAATTGCATAAAACAATGGTGAACTATGAAAACAAGCCAACTAAAGGTCTAGAGTTCCAGTGAACCAGACACATGACTATGCAGCGAAACCAATGCAAACTACTGAACTCCAAAATGAACAGTAATCGAGTTTCAGGTTGAAAATAATGAAAGAGTCCCGGCAGTTTTAAAGCAAAGAATTTAACAAGTTCAAAAACCAATATCATAAGTATCGAGCATCATATGCAAGTGAGACAAGGTACAGTAAAAAAGTGGCTGAAATCAAACTAGGTCGAACAGTGGGTAGTATGGCCAGAATCCACCGAGTACACATCAAAAACAAAACTGCAAGAGGCGACAAGTAATCAACATCAAGTCATGACAGCAACTACTGGATCAAGGTGGAATAAAGACTACAACATAATGCAATAGTGGATAGAGTCGATTGTAAAAAGACTCGATACCAACACTATCAAAACTTCAAGCCTGGTGACATAGAATTAGAGGGAAATCTCTATAATACAACATGAAGACACTGCATCAAGAGGGTAAATGCAGACTGTCTCAAATGAAAACTCAAGTAACAAAGATGAACCAAATGTGGTCGATTCACCCGAGTTGGATATGCTACACTTATGCAACATATACAAATATATACAAGGTTCAAGAAGTAATTGAAACAACACTGCAGCACTAAAGAATGCACAGTAAACTAAATGAACCTATATGGATAGAACAACAAAGATCACGCATGACACGGCAAGTATAAGTGAAATCGAATCAAAACTTGTCAAATGCCGTGAGTTATCAAAAGGAATTCGAACAAAAGAAATTCGCAATAAGTGAACCCGGAAATCATCATCAGTGCCGAGATAACCAATTATCACGAAAATACACAAATTTGATAAAATCAGAGAAAGCATCAACAACGAAACCAAATCATACGCAAGCGTAAAACTAAGTCGACTTAGATGTGAGTAATAAAGATTACTCACCTTAGTTCGAAGCGGCCGAGACCCAAGCAAGGTAACGAAGTCATCAGTCGCTCGAGCCGTTCAAGTCGAAGTCGTGGAAGGAGTTGAAGCATCTCGAGAGACGAACGATTGACAAACGCTGGCACTTTTATTTCTACGCCCTAATTTCTCGATCGAACGAAGAAAGGGACGAACGATATTGAGCAGCCATTATTTTTTTCGATTGTTTTTATGGTTGCAAACGAACGAATGAGAAAATGAATAAAAGGGGGATGGGTTATTTGTTTTGAGAATTATCACGGCCCAATAAAAAAAACATGGACCACTATTTAATTTACAAAGCCCATCAACACTTAACAGATTTTTCAAAAGAGTTTCAAACTGGTTTTAAAAATTCCAAATAGCAATTAGCCAGGAAAGGTAATCGTCCAAAGTCGATAATTAATCGGTACAAAATACCGGCTTGTTACAGAACTTATTTCCTAATTCACCAATTACTATCTTAAAATAAATTTATGTTTCTATTAAATTTACATTCATACTTCTGTTACTACATTTATTTTCATTAAAGGATATTTAATTACCTTTATTTGTACTAACCATTTATCACCAATATACTCTTTAAAAATACTTGTATGGTTATTCTCTACAACAATTACCCTCTATCCTATTATTTCACACACTAATGCAATAATTCCATTTGTTTTTAATTCCATTTATAACTAAGTCACAACTTTTAAATTATTTTATTTAATTGGAATGTTAATTCAAATTCATAAATTATTAACTTGCATTAACATATTTCCTTAATTTACGTTCAGTTACTACTAAGCAGTATATTATTGCATTGGTTAATTCAACAGTTACTTCTATTTACTCATTTTCTATTTTATAACCAAATGTAACAATTTACACTATCCATTAATGGGACTCCACTTCAATTGTCAAAATTTAATTTTTATAACAATTGCTACAAATCATTCTTAACATTTACTTCAATATAAGTTATACAATTTTTTATTTCTTTCTAAATTTAATTACAAAGTCTAATTAAATTAACCAATTTATTTATCAAAATTTACGGGTCGTTACACTCTCCCCCACTCAAAACTTTTCGTCCCCGAAAAGGAAAAAGAAGGGAAAAGAAAGAATTAGAAATCAATATATCTTACTTAAATCATTAAATTAATAAACAAATAAATTTTACAAAATTAATTAATTTAAATAAAGTATATCAATTTATAACCATTAAATATTTTTATACTTAAATTAATAAAGTTTGGAAAATAATTTCAAAATATTTTCTAAGTCTAAAATTTTACAAAAAAATTCGGCAGAGTCTCCTTTGTGCGGGGAGGCTCGGGAGAAAAATATAATATCAAATATAACAATATACAACAATATAATTTCCAAAATAATATATATCCCAACCAGGGAAAAATAATATAATAACGCTATAAACCGTAATCCGAAAACGTACCTATTTGTTGGGCAATTAACGCTTAATTATGAATCCAAAAGCAGTAGCAATTGCTTCCATAACCTGTATTTCACTTATATAATCCAAAAAGATTAACAATTATACAAAATGAAATGTTTAAAAGTGGTCTCAACCATAAACAAACAAATCAATACAAACGAAAATCACTTGCAGCAAGGCATACAACCATCACATAGAATCAATACAAATCAATCATTCATTCATATCAACGAAACAAATAATTGTTCGGGTTTAAAACTTCAAATTGTTTAGAATGAAAATAAACTACTAAGCGCACCATTTACTCGACAGTCTCTGATGAAGCTAAATAGATTATTCATACATCCAACAATTTTAAAGTATCCTTACCCAAACAATCATAAACCAAGCAAACAACAATTCCAAACAATAGATCAAGTTCATTCATATAAAACTTTATCTTTTTAATTTACATTTTATTTCTTACAGTTTCATTTACTTTTATTCATTTCTAACAAAATCTCATTTTCACTTATTCATATCATGAAATTTTCCTTTTATTGTATTACATTCACTTATTTATTTAGTGCATACATTTCTATTATATTTAATTATATTAACACTTCAATTACAACTTAAGTTTGTAACTCTATAACATCAATTCTTATAAATAAAAGCAATTTATTAAACACTTTCATTACCTACTTTTACGTGTACAATTTCCATTACATTTTCTTATTAAACATTTCAACTTTTAATATTTGGTAAGTTATATATATGTTTATAAGGATGTAATTGAAAGTTGTACAGGTTTATTCTATTTCATTTAATTAATTTAGTTCAATAATAATATCCTTTGTCTTATAGGTTACACATTTCAAATTTTTTCTTTCTTTATAACCTAGCATTAAATCTTCTTTTTTTTATCAATGGTTTCAAATACTCATCTTAAACTCAAGATGTTTTACTTACTATCCATCGTTCTACTTATTTAGTTATAAATAACTTTAAACATTAACTTAACTCTTATTTTAATTAGAGGTTCCAATTATTAATTAGTTACTTTCCATTTCACTACAGTAATTGAACTATTAATTAATCAAAACTTAAGAACTAAATACTGAGTTTATTTTCACATCATTTTAAAGTAATAGATAAATATATACTTAACTTATATATCCAATTATATTTAAAATAATTTAAAATTTATATTTGTTTATCAAAATAAATCTGTAGTAAAACTACTACAGTGGTCTTCCCACTTCGAAACTCGAAAATGAATGTCGATGATGCGTGCACTCATCACCGAAATTATTTTCCAGCGACAGAGAGGGGAGTACAGAACTTATTTTTCCAAAATTTCTTTAAAACAATTCTTTCAAATCATATTCAAATATTTATATCAGAAAGTACTTTTAAATAATATCATTCCAAAATCATTCGAAAGAAAGTTCCAAAACTCCGGGACTTAAGTTCTAAATTCCCAATTTTCGTTTATTTCATTTTCACTCTTATTTCAACTATTATTTATAAATTTCATTACCTAACAACCAATATTATTGAAACCAAATATAGTCTTTATAAAATTTATTTCATATATATATATAGAAAATATAATAGGCAAAATTATTTCATTTACCTATAATCAAAATAAATATTGTGTCGGTCTGTCCTATTAAGTGTTTAGAAATCTATTAATGTCAGAGCATCCCATGCACCAACCAGAATTTATAAATACATAATGGAACAAATTAACACAATATTAAAATTTTCATAACACTAACAAATACGCTCTCTCATATATATACGCTCAGTGACTCATCATAGGATATTACTACTCTATTCATAATGAATCAAACCCCACAAAGCTAAGGTTTATCGCTAAACCAAAGCTATGATATCAGATGTAACGTCCCGGCTTTTTGCATGCTTTAAATCGACGATAAAGGACACACGTCAGACGTAAACCATACAGAAGGGCGGATTGTTATGGGGTAAATAAGAAAAAGCAGAGGAAAAAAAAGAACAAAATAGAATCTTGCAGCGGAACGATAAAATATAATAATCAAATATACAGTTAAGGAAGCTGTTTTACAAAAACATTTGATTTCATATCAAAGTTACACATGCTAGAGAATATTAATAATGCAGTGGAATACAATAGTGTAGTGTAATAATATAATAGGTAATAGTAATACAAATCTTCATCTTCGCCCACCAGCAATAAGGCTTTCAATTCCTGAAATGCTCAGGCTGACCCGAGCGAATTGAAAAGACAAAACACTCGAGTCGTAACTAAATGATCTTATGTAAGTTAAATCAACAGTCAATAATATGAGTGGAACAGCATCAGAGATGTTTATGGAATTTGACATCTCCTATCCAGTGTCTAACGTGAGTGCAGTAATTTAAGAGATACTCGGGATTCACATCTCCTAAGGATCCATTAAACTATTTACTATGTAGTAATATTTCGCTATTATAATAATATCTATAGTAAAATAAACTTACTTTTCCATAGCGTTAAGGGGTTACCCATATAGCCCTTAACACGTAATAGTCCCAATAGTCCATCCAATATCATGGTCCCTCCTGATCGGGAAGCCACCAGAGGATACCACACGGGCTACGGGAGAAAACCAAACTCGTACAAGGCGCAATAGGGTAGGCGACATGGCACAACTAGGCAATGCCAGGGTAGATATACCAATTACGCTTCCGGAACGTTGGTAACGCGTAGCGCACAGCTACCACCCACCTCGAGCCACACCCCGAAATCAAAGAAATCAAAAGTGGCCACCGAATAGATCCAAAGGTCAAAGTATAATATCGCAGGGATGTGTCCGATCAAAGGTGCTACCTCATTAGCCCGTCGATCGCTTTTGTTTTAGCCACCTTATGCCAAATCACAGGAGTTGGGTCCACGTATTTACCTCAAGGAAACTCCACCGCCATCCTACTTCATTCTGGAATCCCCATCGTGTACACGGTTGTTAAAGTGGTTTTCGGAGTTGGCAGAGAGTATGTGTAACGACCCAGAATTTTTAGAAATTAAAATTTGAATATTTAATTAATTTTAAATATTAATAAGTGAATTTATAAGTCAAATAAATTTTATTTGAATTATTGGATTTATTTGGATAATTAAATCGATAATTTAATACGTGAAATTATGGAAATAATTGAAAATAGAGTTAAATATGATTGAAAATGATTTGTAAAATTTTATTTTATCATATTGAAGTTAGAACGATATTTTAGAACTTTTAAAATCGAATTTAAAGTTAATTTGTGAAAATTGAATATTTTAATAATTAAATCGACTAGTGAAAATAGTCAATTTTTGAACAGTCTCAGAATTGAACGAAACTAGTTCCATTGGATCCGTAATAGTTAGTTATTACCGGATTTCAAATTTCGTCTCAATCGGAGTTATCGTTTGAGCGTGGCAGCTCGAAACGCATCGAATTGTTTTTAATTTAAATTTGGCGAGTGAAAATAGCCATTTTTCAAAAAGTCTCGGATTTCGACGAAACCAGTTTCATCGGATCCGTAATGTGATATTATTGTAAGGTTTCATATTTCAAGTCAATTGGATATACCGTTTGTCCGGTACAAATTAAAACGCCTAGAAATCGACTTAAATCGGTTTAATTTAAATTGAGCGTTTTCAGCCATAACTCGCACAGATGTCCGAATTAGCTTCCGAAACCTGTTCCATTGTGTCCGAAACGCGGGATAAACCCTAGGTACGTCAGTTTCGGCGCGTAAATCGGAGTTCGGAATTTCCGGATGAATAGTGTCGTTCGAAATTCTATAAATAGCCCACCATCCTCTTCATAAATAAAAAAAAAATAAACAAACAAAACCCTAGCCGCCACCCACATAACCCACGGCCAGAAATACACGAAATTTTTCCCCTTTGATCTCTCAATCCATCAAGTTTTGGCTAAAACTTTCAACATGAAAGATGTAGAGGGCAACACGAACTACAAGATCAACGGTGGAGATCGCGAATGGAGCTATAGATTGTGAGATATGGGGGGCCGTTCGCAGCAACTTGCGCACGCAATTCGAGATAGGGGGCCGAGCTTGGGGATATTCAGGCCGAGTATGGTGTTCGTCGTGCTCTTCTGAATGGTGGCCTCTGATCGAGTTATCGTTGAGTGTGGTGGTAGGATAATTAAACCCTAATTATTGTTGATGGGTTTTGTTATGCGTGTGTTGATCTAGAGAAGGAGGACGTGAGGGAGATGGAGGGGTGTGCGGCTGTGATGCACTGGGGATAGGATCCAGTGGCTCTAGTTTGAGTAGGTTATAAATTTGTTAATTTAAGTTGTAATTAGTTTATATAAAACGTGTACAAACTTGTAAAATGCATAACTTTTTCATACGAGGTCGAAAACACGTGAAACCAGTTGCGTTGGAATCGTATGGACGAGCACTACGCGATGAAATTGGATTGGAGTCGTTTGGAGTTAGTGAGAATTTTGAGTAAAATTAAACGCACGTTTAATTTTATTCGAAATAAATCGCTAAAACGGAATTTAAAATCAAGGTGAGAACTTCTCACTCAATGGAATTAGTTTCGATTTTATTTTAAATAGTTAGATTTAAAATATTTGAATGCATGTTTGAATGTTGATTGATATGTATTGATTGTTAAAATAGACATTATACGCCGTTAGTAAGCGGATGTTATTTAATAAAAATATATACCGCGAATATTTCATAAACAGTGAAATTGGTATTATATATAATATCAATATATATATATATATATATTGGCATATATATATATATTGCAGTTGATTGATTTCCCGTATTTTTTAGCGGATGAGACCCTATTACGCCGTTATTAAGCGGATAATATTTAATAAGAACATATACCGCGATAATTTCGTACTGGAGCGAAATTGGTATTGTGCTAATGTTTTTGGATGCAGGAAAACAGGTTGGAGGGATCCAACAGGATTCCTCAACAGTATTTATTTGATTTCAGATATTTTGATATTTGATGGACTATCATATCGATATATGATGTCGTTGTTGTCGTGATTGGCTATTTGGTATGTAGCATCATTGGACCAAGTTTTGGAATTTTAAAATGATTTATAAAGTGATTTTTGAAAATATACTGTATGTTTCGAATTGGATCTATTTTAAATAAATAAACGTTATAATTTTTAATGTTATAAAAATTATGATTTTTGAGAAAAATAGTTAAAAACTGATTTTTGAGAATATGATGCTAACGATTTTATAAAATAGTTTAATCGGGATTTTTGAATTTATTATGAAAAGTTGAAATAAAGGATTTATAAAATTTAATTATTTTATGAATCAAAAGGAAGAAGTTTTTAAAGGAGTTTAAAGACGTTTTAAAGAATAATATAAATTGATTTATATTAAGAGATTTATAAATGGATATTTATAAATTGAAATATGGACATTATAAAACGAGTTTTTATAAGTGTTTGAATGAAGTGAAAATGAATTTCATAATTGAATGGAATTTATAGAATTTTATACGGTGAAGTTATAAATGGAATTTTATAAGCAGTAGGTTTATAAAATTTATTAAGTTATTAAAATAATGATTTTGGATAAATGAATGAATCTTATAAGTTATAAGATTTATAATTTGGGAAGTTAAAAAGAACGATTTTGTAAAATAATCGTTTTATAAGTATTTAACTTATAATATGAACTTTTAGTTTATAATTGAGTTATAAACTGAAATAGGTTAATAAAAGAATTTATAAAAAGGAAGCTTTTATAAATAAATAGAAATGGAATTTATAAACGTTGTTTTATAAATTCGCAAATGACTTATTTTGATAAGAAAATTGTTGAAACCTATTAATGGAGCTATATTCACGTTTTTGAATAGTGAATAATCCTTTGAATTAAAATGTATAAAAGGATGAAATGTGTTAACGTAGTATATTCACGTTTTTGAATAGTGAATAAGATGTTAAAGAAATTGTTTTGAATGTGATATTTGAAATAGAATTAAAACGATCTAACAAAGTTTTAATTGTGTTGAGATTCGAAACCATAGATTTCGACATTTATTGTTGAAATAGACGTTTTCGAGAAATAGAAGGAAATGGTGGACTATAACACTGTTGTTATAGTAAATGATTTCCGAAAGGAAATGTTTTGCATAGTATTGGGATTTATGTATCTATTTAATTTCGAATCCCTATACTAGTGATTTTTGGGACGTCGTAACGATGTTCTACGCAACATTCGTTTTGGCCCAAATAAATATGATTAAGTGAATGATTTCCTTAAGGAATGAAATATATACTTAATTTCGATTAGAGTATATTAAATATTTTCTAAGTATAGAAAATAAAAAGATTTGTGAATTACTTATTAAATAAGTATGGAATTGTTTTCCAATATGAAGTGATATTTAGAATTTATCTTTTTGAAGATAAATTGAAAATGGATAATTGAAAACGTATATCAATAGATATTGTGAAATATAAATTCACTAAGGAATTTATAAAAGAAAGTGAAATTGGTTTAAAAATAAATATTGATTTATTTTTGAAGTATTGAAATTATATATATCTAGTGAAGATATTTTGGAAAATAAATAATTTGGAAAATTATTTGGAATCTGGTGATGTGTGCATATCCATGATAGTTCAATAACCGACTATCAATATTTCCCTTTGAATGGGTAATTGATGTGATTTGTTTGAATGTGAATGCTACACTTATTTTTGAATAAGCGCTCACTATTCGGGTTAACCGGGAAAGGACCATGGGGTCGTATAACCCATTCCGAATATGTGATACGTCGTTATGAATTGCATTGAAGATCGGTGTTGAAGACCCGATATTTGCAAGAGCGATAGGATGACCTGTCGATTTACTCTGCACCGAGTAGCTACGGTATTGAGTTCTCCATATGTGATGGTGAATCCGATCAGGATTGTGAATATCCGGATTGCAAGGACTTCTTTGTAAGTTGTAACAGCCCAATTTTTTTTACAAGTATTTTTCACTTGTATTTTTTTTTTAAAAAAAAAAAAAACTTTGGGGTTTATTTAAAGTGATTAAAACAAAATATGAAAAAAAAAAATTATTAGGACTAACTAATAAGATCTCTGAAAAAATCAAGTTTTAATTAAGAAAACATTTATAGCTTAGGTGGTTAAGACATCTGGGCTATTCACGACAGGTCACGAGTTCGAGTCTCAGCACGATCAGAATTTCGAATTTTTTTTTATGTATAAATGAACTGGGTAATCACGCGTTAAAAAGGGCGCGTAAATCTAGGGAATAAGTACCGTGTATATATATATATATAAAATATGAAGAATGTAAACCAATTTAAATTTTAGTTAAGTATTATTTTTAAAGGATTTAGTGTATTTATAAACTGTTAAATATCGCGTTTAAAAGGACGCGTAAAATTTATGGTAAGTAATGTAATAAAACGTGTAAAATTTAAAACGTTATTTTATATATATATTTTTGATGTTTTGTATTACGTCAGTTTGACGTACTTTTAAAATCATATATAAACACCTTTATGGATTAAAACATCAGTTAGTGATTTTTAAGACGAACGTTACTTTTGGTTGTAACTGACAGTTTGGTTTTAAATAAAATGTGTATATACGTTTCCATTTCCAAAAGCTTTGAAAATTTTTTGCCGTCATTTAATTAAATCAAACTAAAAAAATAATAATATATCAATTCTCATATAATTGGAACGGTTCATATTTTGCCATTCCTCTGATCACGAAACTTTATCTGCCTAAATCTACAATCACGCATATATCATTTGAAAGAAAATCAATTTTGCCTTCCTTTGCGCGTGACACAAAATTTTATTCTTTTAACATTTTTGGCATTTGCCTCTTACCTTTTTGTTTCTTGAGCATGTCACTGTATTCATTTATTCACGCAACCTAAATGGACTAATATATTTGATTGCCTAAAAATCAACTCATGCATTCAAATTTAACCTTGCCTATCTTTTCAAATTCTCACATTCCTATTTATATCTCTCTGTTTCCACTGCCTTTATTTTGCAAGATAAAATTTTTTTCGTTCCTATAATCACGCATATAAAATAAAAAAATCGTATTTAAATATCTTTATGGAGAAAAATATCAGTCAGTGATTTTAAGACGGACGTTATTTTGTTTTAAAGGACCGTTTGATTTCTTTTAATAAATGGTATACGTTCTTTGCCTAAAGCTTACATAAATATTCACCTTTTCATTTATGGGTATCAAACTAAAATCAAGATTTTAGCCAAAATAAAATGGATCACACGTGAGCAACATTAGTGCATTTGTATATATGTAACGTTCGCATTTTTGCTTATTCCTCTTACCCTCTGTTGTCATCAGCTTTACCAAACATCACGCTTGCCCTTCCTTTGATCAATATTCCCCTTAAGTAACGTACAAACTTTATAAATCAAACCATGTATCACGCAAGTCATTTATTTCCCATAATCCAAGCTGCCATTTTCTCTGCCTTTTTGTTTACAAATTTTCGAATACTGATCAAACTTTATACGTTGGAAAAAAAAAAATTTATCCTTTTGCAAAACTGAAATGAGTTAATCACGCCACATCCCTTGATCACTGCCTTGCCGTTTCACAAATTCGTGTATAAATATGCCAGAGATCCACATCTCAACAAAAAGAAAAAAAAACTCACCACTCTTCAAAGCATTGCAAATTTTCCTCTGGCAATTTCGTTCGAAGCATCAGGTAATTGTCTTATTGTTTTCTCTTTCTTTTCCTTCCAGTTTTTCCTTTCCTCAGTTTTTTTTTTCCTCATTTGATATGCTCGGCCACTCCAACCCATCTACTTCACCCGATCTAGTTGACAAACTTTGGAAATTTATGAGTCATCACATCTGTAGAAATCTAATATGTGTGTGCAAAGAGATGGTGTAGTTGACCCAGATTTAATTTAATGCTAGCTTAAAGTTTACGCGTACTATCACTACGGAAAAATGGGTTATTCATTGTATATATCATACTTAGTTTTGGGTCAAACAAAATAGAAAGTCAATAATGTTCATTGAAAAAAAAACAAAAAGAAAAAGAAAAAGAAAAAAAAAGAAGAAAAAAAAAGAAAGAAGAAAGAAATATATATGTAAAACAGAGGAAGGAGAGGAAGGGAAGAGGGAGAGGAGAGATTTGAGGGTACATGTACATGCGTGTATCAGTGAGAAGCTTTGCCTTTTTGCATATATTAGATAATTTATCTGTACTAAATGCATATCATATAGGAAGCAGTGCCTGCATATTTTTAACATAAATATAGTTCAGACCATATAGTGTGTGTGCAAGCATCTATTAAAAAGATCCATGCATTTAGTCGAAAGATTGGGCGAATTGTGCATGTGATATATATATTTATAAAAAAAAAAATAAAAAAAAACACACACTGATTTCATTTGTAAATTAAATGCTTACAATTTATAAGCTTTCATTCCAAACAATATTTCAATTTGTACCGGACATTGATTTAATTCAATTTACTATTTAATATTATTAATTCATTAACTAAATTCACTACTTACCTTTGTTCTCTTATATGCAACTCTTAGCCTAATATAACAATTTACATCACTTCAATTTATTCGTCATTTTGTTTCAACTGTAAATACTTAGCATTATATTCCCATGGTTTCATTTCCTTCTCAACATTTGCTTCATTATTAATTTTAAAATCTTTATTTCTTCTAAAGTAAATTTGCGTAAATCTTATTTAAATGACAAAATTTAATTAACGAAAATGACAGGTCGTTACACATATAAAAAAAAAGGAGAATATTTATAATTTAGTAATGATATAATAAAATTTTATAAAGGAAGTAACGTGCAGATCAAATAATGTACTATCCATGCATTAGTTTGTAGTATAGGCTGGGTGAAAACTTTTGCATGTGTACACGCAAATCTAGTAGGAAATAGGCAGTGTGTTTTTGCGTGAAGGGAAAAAAATAAGGGAGTGAAGTATTTGCATTTCTTTGGGTTACAGTGAGCGTACATTCTTAGTTGATATAGGCTTGGGCCGTGACCTTATGCATACTTCCAGTTGAAGTTTAGTAATGTGGTGGTTGTGCGTTTTGTTTAATTAAATAATAGAGTATATATATAAAAGGTAGAAAAAAAAAGATTTTATTTTGGGCCGAGTTGTTCGTCAAGTAGGGTGGTGTAGTGGTCGAGCGTATCGTGCCAAATTTCTTTGACTCTATTCGTTCCAATTGTTTCAAATATTTGCGTTGACCATAAATTTTAAAAGTCACGTATTCGGTATTTGGATCTTGTTATAGATTTGAATCTAGGCGTGACATCCAGGGAAATTTGATCGCTACCCTCTGTGCGTTTCTTTTTTTGGTGGATTTTTCATTTTCGCTTGAATCAAATTTTCTGCAGCTTTCAGGTGAGTTTTTCTCACCAGACATATGTACATATATTGTGTAAATTATCGCAAGTGTATGTGTAAACATTCTATTTAGATATTATCTGTCTGTAGTATAATGAAGAATGATGAACCCATTTAAATTGACATCTCATCAGTTATTTATCTGTTATATTATTTCTGCAGTTATATTATTAATTGTTATTTACTGCTTAAATCACCACTGCAAGTTCCCTGTTAAAGTTGGATTGTTATGGGCTGAAATAATGATTATTGTTAAACTAGTCTGTTAACTGCTTAACTGATAACTTGGGATTGCGGGTTTGAAATGATAGAACCCGGGGTTTTGTAAATTACGGGTTGAAATGATATAAATCCGTATCACTTGACCTAGGTTAGAAAATTTTATACAGGCCCGTGGTCCTTATAATATTTTCTGAAATATTTAAAATTATTTTGGAAGTTAAATATTTGATTTAATATCTTTAAAGGATTTTTTTTTATTTTTATTTTTGAATGAGTTATAAATGTTAATAAATAAATAAATATTTGAATAGAATTTTGGAATATAACTTATTTTGGAAATTCTAGATTTTGAAAAATAAGCTTTCAGTTAATTAATAAATAGATAAATAAGTTATATTTGGAAATATTTATTTAGTTAAACAAATCTGCTACAGCATTTTAAATGCTGTCTTTTTGAAATTGGACTAGTTTTACCCGTAACTTTAGGTAGCATTTCCTAAGTGCTACAGAATCTAGAATTGATTGTTTTAAAACTCATGGAATTTGATAAATTTTATTTTATGTTAAGTTTGGAAAATCTTAAGATATGATATTTATAACTGGATTTTCCTTAATAAATTTAAGATGAATATTCTAGTATTAAGTGAATTTTGAAGATATTAAATGACTAACATTTGGAGTTTATTTATGGAATTTATGGGAATATTCAAGACTAAATAATAAAACATTGATTTGTTGAAAGAATAAAATCCAAACTTAGTTTTGAATAGGAAATACTCCAATTGGATATATATATATATATAGGAATTGTAATGGATTTGGGGACATAAAGTGATATTTAAATTATGGTTTAAACTTTAAATAAAGAAATATATTTGTAAAGCTATATAAATTATCTTCTTTACAAAGTAACCATAAAGTTAAACCATTATTCTATATACCGTTGAATATCCAAACCATTTGTGTGTTGGGAGTTATGGTTTTAAAGTAAAAATTCCAAATATTATGTTTTGAAGATATAATTCAAATATTTGGCTTCCAAATATTATAAATTTTAAGCAGTATGGTTTTTGGAAAGAATTATATTTGAATATAACGATATCATATTGTTTTTGGGTTTTAAAATGATATCGTATTTATAATTTTGAAATGGAAATGTTTATTCTGGTTTTAAAGTATAAAATGTTTTAAATGACCACGGGTTATAATAACGATGGGTTGGCAAAGAGACCGGGATCGGATATGGACATACTCTCTGTCGATACCGAAAACCACTTTGACCAACCGTGTACGCGGTGGAGATTCCAGAATGAAGTAGGTCGGTGGTGGCGTTTCTTGAAAGGTATATACGTGGACCCGACTCCCGTGAGTTGGCTTAAGGTGGCTAAAACAGGAGCGATTCTCGGATTAATGAGGTAGCTCCTCTGATCGAACGCACTTCTTCGTATACCATTCTATTACTCTTGTTATTGTTTGGGTGCACCCTTGATTTGGGAGTGTTGTTCGAGGTGGGCGGTCGCTGCGGCTTCGCGTTACCACCGGTCCGGATAGCAATTGGTATATCTACCCTGGCATTGCCTCGTTGTGCCGTGTCACCTACCATATCGAGCCTTGTACGAGTTTGGTTTTCTCCCGTAGCCCGTGTGGTATCCTCTAGTTGCTTCCCGAGTAGGAGGAGCTATGGTATTGGATGGACTACTGGGACTATTACGTGTTAAGGTGGAAAATGTAAAGCCTTAACGCTATTTAAAAAGTAAGTTTATTTTATAAATAGACACTATTATAATAGCGCAATATACTACATAGTAAATAGTTTAACGGATCCTTAGAGGATGGGCGGTCCCAAGCATCCTTTAAGTTACTTGTTCTATATTACAGTACACTTGAATTAGCTTACATTATATAAGTATGTATGTCCTGACTCGAGTGTTATGTTTTATTTTACGCTCGGGTCAGCCTGAGTTGCAGTTTCAGTTTTTCTCTCCGGAGCTAGGTCATCCCGTAGATCATTCGTGCTGCCGGAAGCTTTTCAGTCCCTATCTTATCTGCAATCAAGACTTTGGAGGAATCTGTTTCTATTTATGTCTACAGCTGTATTGCAGATTCTAAACTATGTAAATTCTTTTTAGTTAAAAGTTTTATGGTGGCTTCATGAACCACTAAATATTTTATTTCCGCTGTGAGTTCTGATATCTGTGTATATGATTCTGTGATTTTATTTACTGCATATTCTGAGTTTTGCCAAAATTATTCTACAACGCAGTACTTTGAACACTTCAAGTCCGACATGAGCGGATGCGAAGGGTTGAAAATATTGGGTTGTTACATAAGTGCCTTCGGTTTTGTTCGAGCCCGGAACAGACTTGTGTGGATTGTATGTCTGACATTACAAGTTGAGATATAAAGCCGATTTCTTTCAAATATATTTCTGTTGGTGGCGAAGAATTTATTCTTTTAGCTTAACACCCTTCTCTGAGACGTACGAGCTCAGAGGTTATATAGTTGAAGTTATCAGCGATATATTCCCAATTTGGTAATATGATATGCTGAGTGTTGCTGAAATGATCATCGTGTTGATTATTGTGATAGGATCGTTTATTTGATCGTCTATCTTGGTGATCATCGTGTTGATCATTTGTTGACCCAAAGCATGGCTTTTGTATAAAGTATGTTTTTGTGGACGTGACTTCGTCGAACCTCACACCCCGGAAATGGTCAAAACAGAAAAGATGCAGCAAGGTTATGAGGGGTAGCACCCTTTAGGGTATGTACATTTCCTTCTGGATAGAGGTGGTATCATGGTATGGAGCCCAGATATTTAACCTATGTGGTTACTACGAATTTATTACTTTGTGGTTGTTGGTTTTCGGGATCCCGTGAGAAAGGTCGTTTACGATCGGGGAATGGCGTGCTCGTGTCAGTAGTTACCCAATTAGGGGTAACCCGGCCTTGTGTTGGCAGAGTTCCGGTTTGGTTCTCGGGGATGTCTTTCCAGAGGCATTCTCATGTGGCAATGGGAAGTTCCTTGGCCTGACCATTTGTTGGAAATCCAAAGAAACAATACGAAACTTGTACGGTTTTAGTTGTAGAACCTATCATTCACTTATGGTGTCGCAACACTGTTTGGATGGTAGCTATAGTAGGCATACGATAATGGTCGTATGTTGGCTAAGATTTATATTCTACTTTCGAAATGAATTTCTTCTACACTATGCACTAGTAATAATATCAAATGTTCTTTTTAATGCGTATCAAGCATCTTTGACTATCATAAGGAGAAATCTCCTCCGATTCTGCGTTTGCATTGTGTGTGTGTGCGGGAGGCCTTATGGTAGTCTCATTTTTAAAAGCATTGCGAATTGAAATAAAAATATCTCTCTATTTTGATTTTTAAAGAAAAATAAACTGTTTTGAGTTCTCGCACCAGTCACATGACTGACTTGGAGTTTATTGTTTTCCTTCCTAAACTCTGGGTGCCCACCAATTTCCACACGGGCAGTCAAGAGTTAAGGTTTATCAGGATATTCTGGATATTCTGGAGTTGCTGGAGGCAAGCTGGATGGCATGACGTATTACTAGTTATATAGTATTTCTTTTTCCGCTGCACTGTTTGTTGTTGTTGTTGTTGTACACTCTGATGATATGATGTAATGAAATTTAATGTAATAACTGATATCGTTCTTTGTTTAAAGATTATTCATTTATTATTATATGCTGTTCCGCTGCGAATTGTGAGATTCTGATGTTGTTCTGTTCTTTTCTGTTTCCTTTCTCTTCTCTTTTCTTTCTATTTTAAAATTTTCTATCTTCTGTTTTCTCTCCTCCCTATTTTCTATCTTTCTCTCTTATCTATTATGTTCTTTCCTCCCTTTTTCTTCTTCTTTCTTCTTCTTTTCTTTTCCTAAATTCTTCTTAAACCCATAACTATTCGGTTTTTCGGCAACGAAAAATCGAAGCGTTACAGTATGACAACTTTCGATCCCAGTCTCTTTAACAAACCAACATTATTATAACACCGCGGTCATTTTAAAATAATTATACTTCGAAACAAAATATAATATCCATTTCAAAACCATATAATTACGATATCATTTCTATTTTAAAACCCAAATCAATATGATATCATTTTTTTTTCAAATATATCCTTTTTCCAAATCATAGCACTTTCAAATCTATATACCTTGAAACCCATAGCTTTGAAACATAACTTCTAATAATTATATGGTTTAAATATTAAATTACTTTATATAATAAAATAGCTTCTTTAATTTCATAAATAAATTTCAAATACCGAGTTAAACCCCCAAATAAACCATTTCAATTCATATATTTCAAAGCTTTAAATATTCCACCATTTCAAAACTAATTCTTTGATAATTCCATATATATCAAATTCAATTACTATTATTTAGATTTGAATGTCTACTTAATAAATCCAATAAAATTTAAGTAAAACTTTCAATTTCAGCAACTGGATATCCTTCCAATTTATTTAACTTGATATTTTCATTTAAATCAACTTGATATTCATTTGAATCACTCTAAACAAAAATCAAGTTATAAAAATCATACCCTTTAAAATTCAGAATTTAACTATATATATAAAACATTTATAAAATATCCAAATCACTGTCTCATAAAACCATATATTTCTTTACAAAACCATAGAAAATCATTTCAAAAATATTTTTATATATAGACCACGGTTTCTGTATATAATTTTCTACCCCATGGTCAAGTGATACGGATATTTATCATTTCAATCCGTAATTTAAAATAAAAAACGGTTATATATCATTTCAAACCGCAATCCTGAATGGAATAAAGTGCATAACAAATTTACAGTTTAAAATAATATAAAATACCACATCCATTCATCCAATATCAATCATCAACCATTTATTACAATCATAATCCAATTTAAACAATAACATCAATATAGAGCACATAATAAACAACAGGTAATATCTGACAGTCTATATTCAATAATAAATTAAACAATCTATCTAACTGGCCATTTATACGCAATAATAAATTAAATAACAATTTAATTCAATAAAATTCAATTTAACTGGGATGATGATTAAAAATATGCTAAACAGTCATAAATAAATTTCTAATCACATCCTAAATAAATTTAACAAACATAAGAAATTTTAGAAGTTGTGAGTGGGTTAAAACACTCACCTTTTGAATTTAAATTGAATTTAAATTCAATTTAAACCCAAAAGTTTGACAGTCTCAGAATTCGATATAAAATTTTTCTGAATTTTTTTGAGGAGTTTGAAATTTGGCTTCGATTTTGAATTTCAGTTGGAATTAGTTGTTTGTCTTCCATTGAACTAAGGAGGTGAAAGAAATTATACACACAGACAATGAGAATGAGGGAAAATTAGGGTTTATAACAGATTATTTATAGACAAGGTTGAAATAGAATAGATGGATCAGATTGGTATATGCGTTAAACGATAAAGTGGCCCGAAAACCCCGTTCTGACTCCGGAACGAAATTGGGTCAACCCGTATATCAAAATAGAAGTTTTTAAATATTATAAACGCGATGGAATAAGTTTCAAGTCCAAATTCCATCGTATGAAGAAGTTATGCAAAAATCAATATTTTTCAAATTGATTTCAAGTCGTTTCGAGTCCGTACGATCAAACGACAAGTCCGATCGCTATGGAAACTTGAAATCCTACAACAATTCACCGTTATGGATCCGATGAAACTGGTTTCGTCGAAGTCCGAGTCAGTGGCCAAAATGGCTATTTTTACATTAATTAAATAAATTAATAATTGACTAATTAAATCAAATTTCCAATTTAAATTCTAAAATTGACAATTCTTATCATTTTGATTTCTCAATCATTTACAATGGTTTTAAACAAATTTAAATATCAATTTAGAGGTGATTAATTTATCAATTCCTGTATTCACCTCATTTTCATTAAATTCAAAATTATAAATTTAATTTCCAAAATTTATATTAAATTTACTTTTCATTCTATTTCAATTTATTATTAACAAATGGATGAAATTTACATTTGATTCAAAATTCATTACATTTACATTCTCACATTTCATCTAAATTCCCATTTGTGTAATATTTAAATAGTTCATTTCATTTAATTGCAATTAACCCTATTATCATACATTAAATTCCAATATATTGACAAAACTTTATTTTGCATTCCTTTTATTCAACCAACTGTCATTTTATAAATAAAATTAACATTATTTTCGATTGTTATTTAAATTTACATTAACAAAATGTTGAATTTAAATTTATTACAATTGATTACCAAAGTTTATTTAACACATTAAATAAACAAACAACCTATATTAATAGCCACCTATTTGCTTTTAATTGCATTTATAAGTTCGTTACTTATCAATCCAGAATAAAATTCCATATATAACGCTATTTTATTTCATTAAATTAATATACGCCTATTTACATCTTAATTTGAATAAATGTTACATTTCTAAATTTGTACTTCTATCAATTGTACACATTAATTAAGGTTTAAAACCACTTAGTGAAATTACCTTAATTCCATTCTTATACCAGTTTATTACTTTACATACATTACGTATTAATTCATCAATTAACATACTTTGAACTTATTTCCCAATTCACCAATTACTATCTTAAAATAAATTTACGTTTCTATTAAATTTACATTCACACTTTCGTTACTACATTTATTTTCATTAAAGAAATATTTAATTACCTTTATTTGTAATAACCATTTATCACCAATATACTCTTTAAAAATACTTGTATGGTTATTACCTACAACAATTCCCCTCTATCCTATTATTTCACACATTAATACAATAATTCCATTTTTTTATTATATTCCATCTATAACTAAGTCACAACTTTTAAATTATTTTATTTAATTGGAATGTTCATTCAAATTATAAATTATTAACTTGCATTAACATATTTCCTTAATTTACGTTCAGTTACTACTAAGCAATATATTATTGCATTGGTTAATTCAATGGTTTCTTTTATTTACTCATTTTCTATTTTATAACCAAATGTAACAATTTATACTATTCATTAATGGGATTTCACTTCAATTGTCAAAATTTAATTTTTATAACCATTGCTACAAATCATTCTTAACATTTACTTCAACATAAGTTATACATTTTTTATTTCTTCCTAAATTTAATTACAAAGTCTAATTAAATTAACCAATTTATTTATCAAAATTTACGGGTCGTTACGTTGGGCTTTGATGCTTGGATCTTGGTTGTTATTGAGTTAAAAGTTAGTTAACACACCTCTTTGAATGGAAAATATAACACACATATATATATATATATATATATATATATATATTTGTGTGTGTGTGTTGCATTTTGATTGTGTATAAGTTGTTGAATTGTTATTGACATTGTTGAAAACAATGGTTTGGTTCTTGTTTTGAAAACTAGAAGTATATGTGATCCATGTCTATAGACTTGGAATGGACTTAGAAAAGACTTGTATGACTTATGAGAAGACCTTGGAACAAAGCATATAGGTTATAGATGGGCTTTGGTTTAGGTTGAACTTGGATTTGAAAGTGCACTTATAGCGATAGTCGCTATAGATGCAGTTTGGAATTGTCTTGTTTTCGATGATTTATTATGGAGCTTTCTAGAGAGATCCTTTTGGGAGTCTTACCATATTTCTAGTTTTTTGTATGTATGTTTGTTGGTATTGAAAGCTTGGATAGTAAACGGTTAAGTAACATCTCGAAAAGTGGCCTAAACTTCACTTGTGCAAACACTGCCCTGTTTAACCTTGATTTTCGGACATTAAAGGTTTGAAAAGATATTTAAATTTAACTATTTTTTTTCATTCTTTTTATATGTGTTCACTAACTCGTATTAGAGTAATTCAAAAGTGGTTTGTGATATTTATAAACTTTTAGGAATTAGTTGTGAATTTTTAAAGAAGTGAATTTTATAATAAAACTTGTTTTCCAAGTTTTTAAGTAAATTGTAAATTATTTATTTTCAAGTAATATTTTGAGAAATGTTTTAAAACCTATTATAAGTATTTTAAAATATTTTGAAAACATTTTTAAGTATTTATAGTTTTTATAAAATATGGTGACTATTTTATATCTTATGGAATAAAATATCGTGTGACTTATTTATTTAAATATCAAGTTTTATTAATAAATTACTATATATATACACACCATTTAAAAAAGGCATTAAAAGTTTAAACAAAAGGTTTAGAAAGGGGTTGGAATTGCTAAATGACCAATTGGTTAGTTATTTAATTATTTGTAAAAAAAACAATTAACTATGCTTAACACTAAAAGTCGACGAAATAAGGCTTATCTATTTATGAGAGTTAAAATTGATGTTCGACTAATAATGGAGCAATAAAGCTAATCTATCGACTTCCCTCTTGATCGACGAATCGTAAACTAAAAAATGTCGAAAACATCGAAAATGTGCTAATCGTGTTGATTTCTTACTTGTTTATGGAAATCATTAATGTCGTACTTAACACTAAAAGACGACGATGAAGACTTATCTGTTTGTGAGATTCAAGAATAAAGTATCTCAGCCAGGGTTTGATGCAATTAGTGCTCTAACTTACATGGCTTCACTCTTGGACGGTGAATAGTTAAGTTGGAATGTCAGAAACAAACTAAGCGTACAAATATTGATTTGTATAAGAAATTATTTTGATTAGATAACCGATTAGTCGATTATTGAACTTGACCTAATATTAACTTAGGAAGTATCAAAAAACTTTATGATTTCATACCAATGAGAACCCCTGGGGAGGAGCATTGGTATGAAATGTTTTTAGCTTTCGCTTAGTTCTGAAAGAACTGAAATTGGATTTATCGAAAATTTATCGAATTGGTTTTGGAGAGACCTGGATCAATTAGTATTTTACTTATCAAATACCGCTTCAAAGCTATTATATGAGTTCTATGATTCGGAAGCGGCTGTGAAATAAAATGTTACAGAGTTGAACTGTCAATCCTAATTTTAAGTCCAAGGGAGAGATCAGTATTAACATTTCATATGATGCTATCCTATGGGACTGTCTATCTTGAGGAGTGTTCCAAGAGAGGATAGAGTTAGCATTCGTCGAAATCACGGAAGACTTATGTGAGAATCTATGTGGAGATTCAATACCTGATCAAGGTGCTCAAATACATGTAGTGATTTGTGATTTGTTCAAGATATGAGAATCCATTTGGGGATTCGTATTCTGTTCGAGTGATGAAGACTTATGTGAAAGATGCAGAACGTAACCTAGACATCGAAAATGGGTAAAGATGGTGTAGGCTGCACAATCTAGGAGACTCATGATAGAATATTATCAACTTTATATTTAGAGTATACTTATCGATATGTTGGTACAGGTGATTGATGAAACTTGGTACCATGTGGTTCATATTTATGTTTAGAGTGGGCCTTTGTGTTTTCCTTATAATAGATATACGATGCTCAGTAGGTAACTTTTGGTCCTTGTGACGCTCAGTAGGTAACTTCTGATCCTTTTGCATGTAGATTGGATTTTGACTTGACCAAAGGGATCTCCGTAGAAAATCCAATATACAAACGTACCTTTGCGGTTTTGGATGTACCCTACATATGTTGTGGTGTGATCAATGTAAGCATCACAACTATTTAATAGGATTTATATTCTATACCCTTGATATTATCTATCATATCACTATATTAAACCTAATGAATGGTTGGTTGCCTAAAGGGAAAACCGTTATAGTAATTCATGTGGTCTCAAAATGTGCTATTATATGTTAGTCTTATTTCTTGAGTTTCTCATGCTGGTTTACCGGACTAACCCGGGTGTTATTTTCTTATATGCTCAGGTCAACCCTATGTATGTTTTCAAGTTTAGCGACGGACGCTTTTGAGCTTATGAAGAAGAGATGGATGATTACTGACCAAAGTATTCTTAATTCTACTGCATTTCTGTGCTGTATGTATTAGCATTGTGAGGAAAAATAGTTATAGCTGTCCAGGTTGATGATAGTACTTAGGTTTTGGTACTTTGAAAATTTCGTATTCGTAACCTTTCATACTGTTCCTTTGATATTATATGTTATTGTACCATTATGAGATTCTTTTGATATTATATGTTATTGTACCATTGTAAGATTATAATGTTGTGTTCTCTCTTTCTTGTTCTATTCTTTTTCTTTTTATTTTACCCTAACTTTTTTTCCTTTCTAGCACTTGGGTGTTCGACAAATGAATATCAGAGATGTATTAGTGTCAACATTGGAGGGTCGAAAAGTCGGGTTGTTACATCTAAATTATTGTATCCTAGGTTCTCATCTGTGACCAACCCGCCTTTTGGATCAGAAAACTTAATCTTCATATAGTCTCGCTTCTTCTTGGTCGGCCTTCTCATTAGGGAGGCCTTCTTCTCCACTAAGGTTTGATGCTCCCTTAGGATCCCGACCCAATGATGGTTTCCATCATCCATGTCATCTTTAAATTTTTATGGTATCAAAAGCTATCTTCAGCTGGTCTACGTACTCACTAAGTATCCTAATATTGATTTCGGTGGAGCCAAGAGAAGTCCATGTCATATGAAGGGTAAGTAAAGAAAGGAATGAAAGATGAAAGAAATGGAACAGTAAGGAAAACTTACTAGGAGTTTGGAACTCAGTGTTCCTTAGATCGGAATTGACCCAATGAGGAATGAAGAAATACTTCCTCATCCCGCCTGGGAAAGCTTTGCTTAGGATACCAATGAAGATAACGTGCTTGGTGTTTTCCTAGAAATGGTAATGGGTGTCATTTAGATAGCCGGCTTCCTTTTGCAGCCAAAAAAGTATACTAACCAAATACGCTGTCGACTAAGGAAGGTGAAGGTCCACACAAGAGACATAAACCACACATTGAGAACTGTAGCTATCGGAGGTGAGCTGACAGGGAGCAAGCTTGAAGGCATTAAGAATAGAAATGACGTAGTGAAAAGGCAAAGTGGCATTAACTTTGAAATAGCCCAACAACCAAGTAAAGAAGCCCAAGGGTGGATGATCAGGCGAATCGACGGTTGTGGGTATCTTACCATCCTAATATTGCATATGTGTCTGGCTAGGCACACAACCAAGTTCACTTCTCCTTCCACTATCTCAGAAGCTTTAAGACCAGAGATGTTGACGAAGGTCGATCTAAAAGTAGTCATCTGAAATACAAGCGGCCTAGTTAAATAACAATAGCTCAACACCTAAGTCTATCGAAATCCGGGAAAAACCCCATACCTCGGGGGGGATATTGGATGATCGGATCCATGGCATACCCATGCTGAGCACCACAGGGAGACCAATTCATGCCTCAAACTACCCTCCAAAGTAACAGGATGCATGCCCCATATCCACTACTCTATTTGACATAAGGCCAAGGGAACAGATATGGGCCTAAACTATGGCGTAAGGCACTAATGCATTTTCTAAATTCGTAGGTCATCGAAAAGTTAGCCAGTGTCAATCGACTACCACTGGTATGGAGGCAATAAATATTTGATGTCCGAAAGATGATCAAAAAAAAAAAATTCTGGCCAAGCAACGACATGGAAATAACTAAAAATCAAAAAAATTCAAATAGTGAATCAAAAGAAAAATAACAAAAATGATTTTTCAATGTTGAAAGAAAATCACATTCATTTAGAGATGAAGAAGCATCAAGGAGAAGAAAAGACTTACCGTTTTATTAAAAGAGAGAAGCATTGGAAGTACTGAAAGCTTGGAGAGGTTTTTTAATGGCAGAAAACATTTGAAATGTCAGTAAAAATAAGGAAGAAAAAGAAGGAAATGGTTACTTATATATTATCCCCTTAATCGCAGCTATTAGATCCAAAAGGCAAAGAAGTCCCAACCATGTAGGTATAGTTAGTGATGTTATCACGTCGAATTCCCCGTTACTGAATCGTTATAGTCCCACTTTGAAAAAGGAATCTTAACAACTAATCATATGTTGACACATAGCACATGCATTAAATGCAAAGAAGACACTCCGGTTGGTAAGATCTTCATGACTTGAAAAATTCATCCCTGCTCATAGAGAAGGTCTTAGAGGGAAAAACGTGGCTCAAATTTCTCGTAAGTAAGAGATAAGCCGACCAACACACAAAGGCCTAGCCCTTTCCACGTTAATCTTCATAAAAAAACTCAAGCCATCTAATACAAACCGTCTAACACTTCTGAGCCTAGCACATTCCAAGCCAGCTGGCACTTCTAAACCCGGCCTAATACAATCCCTTCCACTAACAACACTCCATGGACACAGCCACTGGCTTGACTTATGATAACATATAGCCAACTGACCGGTTTCAATTGTCACCAGTCTTTGGCATGGCTCTATCTTAGCTCGCCTATGACCTGCACCATACAGCTCATCTCATTACCACATGTTTGGCTCAGCTCTCCCCTTCGACTTTGTCCTTGGCAATCTTCAGCTTCGTTCTTGGCAATCTTTAGCAATAAGCAATCGACCATTACCGTTCATAAGAAGCTTTTCAACAGCCTTATTTCCTAAAGAAGTGTGGAATATAACAAAATTTACAATCTTGTACACCAAATACTATGGCATGTCTGCCAAAGTGCACCAACTACGGTCCCATGCTGCCTTGCTATGTCCAAAGCTCGCCTCCAGTACAGAGCAATAGCTGGCACACATCTAAGCTTTGTTGGAATTGGGCTCGCACGAAGTGGGTTAAGAGTGAATTTCATTTTTTTGAACATTTTAGATCTTATTGGGCCCATGAGTCTACATTAATTCAAATCCAATCAAATAAATTTTAAATAAAATCATTATTTTATTTAATATGTTAAAATAAAAAATTTATTTATATAAGTGATACATTAGTATATGTGTAATAAATACAAATATACATGTACGTGCATGTGCAGCCTATAGTGTATACCTGGTTTAACAGGTCATATCTAAGTAATACGATTTACACCGCAACAGACACATTAACCCCTTTATATATGTGTTTGCTATGTAATATTATTTAAAAAATATATGATTTAAAGTATATTTAATATATAAAAATAGATAAATAAATAAATATGTATATATACAAAAATAATTATGTGTGGATATATTTAAGTTATAAAACCAATTCAAAATATAATATTTAAAATAGTTAAAGAAATTTTTAAATTTTAAACCAGATCCAGATTTAAGTATAATAACTGAATTGAAATTCAAATTTAGATTTAAATATTTAAAATATTGATATACACACAAAATGAAACATAATAATTTTTTTGAAAATGATACGACATATTCATATATATATTTATAAAATTTTATAAACACCATTTATAAATATAAATTATATATTATAAATATAAAATAAAATTCAATTTTTTTAATTTTATTTTTGACATAAAATGATTTTGGACAAAATCTATTGTATTATAAATATAAATTATATATTATAAATATAAAATAAAATTCAATTTTTTAATTTTATTTTTGACATAAAATGATTTTGGACAAAATCAATTGTTTTAATATCCCGTGCAGTTTAGAAATAGTTTATTTATTTATTTAAAATTCGTTTATGGAGATGTTATTAAAAAATTAAGTTTTTCTTTCGAAATTTACTTTTATCATATATATAAAACAGATATACATGTAATTAATGATATAAATCAATATAATATAATTAAAACTAATGTAAATGAAATGTTTATATATAAATACGTATATTTTTTTATAGATTTTAATGTATATATATATATATATATATGCATGCATGTATGTATGTGTATGTGTATGTGTGTAGTATGTATGTGTATGTATGTGTAAAAAAATTTAAAAACATTCGTAACGAATACTTTTAATTAAATTATACATACATATTTATAATAAATATACGACCAGTATAAATTTCAAACTCGAATTTTAAAATATCATCATTTAAAAATTATTATCGTCTTTGCCAAATATATATATATATATATATATATATATAAGTACAATTTTTTAACACATACAAACATACATATAGGAATGACAACAAGCAGATATATAAATTTGTGATATTGTTAATACTAGTCTATGTACATACAATGATATAACTTACTGTATAAATGAATGAATGAATAAATAATTAGATGTTACCTAATTGTTGCTTTGATAAAACACATTGAATGTTGAATCAAACTCAGTGTATAGATCAGATCTGACTTCCTCCAGAATATGCAATAGACTGTATGTAATCACCGCATCTTAAGCTAGATTTCTTTATTTTATTTGATTTGAAATGGGGAGGAATGCCCCTATAGTTTTTGAGTACAAATGGATGAAGAGGAAGCTCCAAAATGGTCATTCCTAATGAAGGGTAGGTGAAGTTTAAATTAGTAATGAAGAGGAGGAAAAAGTGAAGATCTAAATCTCCTAATTTACCTCTTCCTTTTAGTTAATTCGGAATCATTTTTTTTATTCAAAATAGCCCCCCCCCCATAGCAGGCCAAGAGAGGGCTAGATAGGCTCCATTAAAGTTTCCAAACCTAAGTAGTATGTATATAATTTAGATCCAATTTAAACATTTATCGATATCGCAAATCGGTGCGTACATGTATAACTTTTATACACACATTTTATTATAAAATTTAATAATTAATATTTCGTAGATTTTAGTTAATTTAATAATAATATAAAATCATAATTTAATTAAATCATTTAGTATTTTAGAGTATTCAACATTTCGATTGTTGACTCATATGTGTAAATTCAATTAGCGATTAATATTGAACAATTCGAATTTTAACGTTTTTACATCACCTCAACCAGCGATGCGATAGTTTGGTAGAATTTAGCGCTTACACAGTTTTGGTAAAAATCTAATTCTACTATTTTAAGCAGTACCCGGCAGCATCAATTATTTACACTGATTCTGTTTGTCGAAACTAATCATATTAGGACTTATGAAATTTGTTATTTGTAACGACCCGTAATTTTCGATAGTTAAAAATAGTTAATTTAATGAAGGTTTTGTGATTTAGCATTGGAAGAACTAAAAATTTATGAATTTATAATAAGAGGATAACTGAATGAAATGTTATAATATTAATTTAAGATAATTGATAACTACTTTAAATGTAATTCCAAGGATTAAAATGGTTAAAAAGTTATAATTGGTTAGATATTGTAATTAGTCCAAATAATATGTGTATTAATTGATAATTGGATTTAAAGAGAAATTGATAATTTAAAAGGTGTAAATTAATGAAATAAGGTGTAATTAATTGTAACTGATAAAAGTAGTGTTGTATAAGTTGTTATAACAATTGGTGGTAAATAATAAACTTACAAATGTTATTAAATGTAGAAATGGCGATAATTGTTATTTGTTACCAATTTAATTAATCAATTTCATATAAATGTTACATTAATGTGAGTTCAGACATTGACTATAAATTGCGAATGTAATAAAATGAACAGAAATGTTAATTATGTTCATAAGGTAATAATTGATTTAATAAAAGAATGAAACCAAGATAAATAATGTAATTGGGATTTCAAATTTTAATTAATGTGAAAAATCAACAAAATTCAATATAATTGAAATATAGTAGTTAATAAAAATAAAAGGATGAAATTGGAGGATATTAATGCAATTAATAGTGAACCAATGTTAATTATATGTATAGAGTAATAAAGGATTGAATAATAGGATAAAAAGTCAAACAAATAGAATTATTGGAGATTTAATTTATAATCACTAAATTTATTGAAATTGAAATTAAACGCTGTAAAGAATGCAATATTCAACATTAAATTGATATAGAAATTTGTTTTAAAGGATTATTAATGTATTGGTAATCTTAAGTGATAGAAATTGTAAATTATTAAATTTGAATTTAAAAGGGTGATTTAATTAATTTAATATTTATTTATTTAATAAACGTGAGAATAGCAATTTTGGCCACTGTCTTTGATTTTGACGAAACTAGTTTCATCGGATCCATAATAGTGAATTATTGTAAGGTTTCAAGTTTGATTGCGATCGGACTTGTCCTTTGATCGTACGGACTCGAAATGCCTAGAAATCAATTTAATGAAATTATATTGAAATCAATTGGGAATAAGTTGATTTTTGGCTAACTTCTTCATACAATGGAATTTGTACTTAAAATATGTTCCATTGAATTTAAAATTATCGAAAACATCTATTTTGATATATGGGATGACCCATTTTCGTTTCGGGAACGAAACGAGCTTTTCGGGTCGTTTATCATTTAACTTTCAAATCAATCTAGACCATTCATTTCTGTTTATGATCTGCCTATAAATAGCCCATTATAAACCCTAACTATTTCTTATTCCATTGTTCTGTACGTACAATTTCATCTGTCGACTTCTCCTTCTCAATGGCAGAACCAAATCTAATTACAAAACCCTAATTCCTAAATTGCAGATTCAGTTTCAAATTTAATTCCCAAATCAAAGTCCTCCGAACTATTTCGAATTATATATCAATTTGAAGCTCTCGACGAGAAAAATTCACTGGTGTGATTCTTTTTTCAATCGGATTCACCATTTGCCTAGAATTCTCGAATCGATTCTGGCTGTTCATATTGGATTTTGGATGATCCAACGGTGGATCTGCATCCGATCGACGATCGGGTGGTGCCGTTGCGAAGCTGGTGTCGAGTTGGTCACCATGGTGGTTATCGTTTGTGCCTTAGGAAGTGGCCATGGTTGGCCTGAGAAGCGGCAGCGGTCGCACAACGTATGGTGGCACTGGAGGTCGAGGCGAGGTGGGCGCAAAGTCGACTTGACATGGCGCTTTCGATGGTGGGGTTAGATATGGCCACAGGCACTCCAAGGCGGAGCAGCGGCAATGAGGTGGTGGCGATTGGTTTACATGTTCGAGCGATCATGTGTCTATACTCTACGGTTTCACGTTGAGCAGAGAGACGTGGCGAGCAACGTTGTTTTTTTATTTAATTATTATATTAAATTATTCTAATCGTTATAACGATCATAAATTTTACGTATGATGTCCGTTTCATGCGCGGTTTGTTCCGATGGGATCGTTTTTCAATTCTAAACATTATGACGTTGGTTTAGACTAATTCTGAGACAGTTAAATTTTAGGCCCTAAATTGGATTTTAATTCGATTTAAATTCAAAGGTGTGTGTTTTAACACACTCACAATTACTAAACTATCTTATGTTAGTTAATTAAAATTTATGATGTGATTAAAAATCAACTGATTGTTATTTAGTATGTTTAAATTGTTATTCAAGTTAAAACTGACTTTTATTGCATTTAATTGTCAATTTAGTACCGTTATTAATTATTAGTTATCTATTGATATTTATTGAATGATTTGGATGATGATTGTGATGGATGTTTGATTATTGATATTGGATGACTGGATGTTGTATTTTTATATTGTTATAACACTGCAAGCATCCTATGGGTTGAAATGATACATACCTGAATGATCTATAGATTAGGTCAAAATCTTTATGGGTTGAAATGATAGACTCGAGCGATTTTATGGATTTTATTTAATTCGGGATTGCGGTTTGAAATGATATATAACCATAAAATTGTAAACTGTGGATTGAAATGATAAATATCCATATCACTTGACCTTATGGTAGAGAATTATAAGCGGACACCAGATTGATTAAATTAAATGATTTTTGAATCTTTAAATTTTGAGTTCGGTTAACTAATATTTTGAAATAGAAATTGATTTACATATAGTGAATTATTTTCAATAATCCAAATGTTAAATGTTGAAACTGGAATTGATTTAATGAATTGTTCAAAGGATTTAATTGGAATTCTAATGTTGAAGTGTCGAAATATAAATGAATTCATCGAAATTGAGTTATTGGAAATGTTTGAATATAACTTTGAAATCTATTTTAAACTAATTTGAACTATTTTAATTAATTACACTATTTTAATCAGTTTAAACTATTTTCAATTTACTTTAATCCATTATAAGCTATTAATCCAATTTAATCTATTTTACATATTTTAAACTAACTAAATTTATTTAATATATTTTAAATATATTTAACATAATTTAAATCTATTTAATCTATTTTAAATTTATTTATTCTATTTAAAATCTACTTAATATAATTTAAATCTATTTATTGTAAATCTATTTAAACTATTTCAATCTATTTTTAACTATTTTAAAACTATTTATGACTATCCAAACTATTTTCTAAAATTCCAGACTGTAGAAAGTTGAAGTATTTATTTTTAAATCCTTGATGATGATACAACTTAGTTGGAATTCATACCTTTTGTGAGATGACATATTTGAGTGAACAAGATTGAATTTGAAATGAAGAATTAGCTGACATAACTTATCAATAATTTCAAAGTGAATATGATTTTGAAAGTGAATATGGTTTGAAAGTGAATATGTTTTCCAAATAGATATGATTTGAAATTGAATATGATATTTTGATATCTATTGTGAATTGACTTTAAGAACTATCCGGTGTGAAATAAGTGTTTGGTTGTTAAAGAGACTGGGATCAGATATTGTCATACTCTCTGCCAATAACGAAAACCACTTTAACAACTATGTACATGATGAAGATCGAGAAATGAAGTAGGATGGTTTTTTAAACAATTCTGTATGAGGTATTTACGTGACCCTGACTCTCGTGAGTCCGCTTAGATGTGACTAAAACAGGAACCATGTCGGGCCAAGTGAGGTCATTCCTCCTATCAGACACATTTCTTCGATATCATTCTATTACTTTGTGATTGATTTGGTGGTCACTCCTTGATTTGATTTGGTATTGTGTACCAAGGTGCACGGTAGTGGCTGCTATTCGTTACCACTAGTCTGGATCCGCAATTGGTATATCTACCCTGGCATTGCCTCGAGTGTCGTGTTCACATGCCCTATCGTGCTTTTTACGAGTTTGTTTTGTACCATACCTATGGAGTGCCCTTTGGGTAAACCTCATGGAGGAGCGTACGGTACCGTATAGACTATGGGAATATATAAAATGTGTTAAGGGGGATATGTGATGCCTTAACGTTATTTTAATACTTTTACTTTATTGTAGACATATTATAATAGCATACTGTACTACATCGTAGGTAGTTTAACAGATCCTTAGGAGATGTAAATCCCAAACATCCTTTAAGTTATTGCACCCACGTTAGACACTTGATAGGAGATGTCAAGCTCCGTAAACATCTTTGAAGCCGCTACGCTCACATTTTGCTGTTGATTTAACTTGCATAAGATATTTTAGTTCTGACTCGAGTGTTTTGTCTTTTAGGTCAGTTTGAGCTTTTCAGTTTATTGAGGACTGCTTTGCGGAGGACGAAGACGAAGAATTTGTACTATTGTTATTTATTATATTTATTCCACTCCATTATGGAGTCTGCTACATTTGTTTATTTATTTATTTTTGTTTTCTGTAACTCTGATTTTTGTGTTGTAAAAGAATAATCAAATGTATTTATAAAACGGCTTCATGAACTGTTATTTCAATATTATATTTTGTCATTCACTGCTAGATTCTCTATTTTTTTTTCCCTAGTTTTACTTATTTACCCCAATAATAATCTATCCTTTTGTATGGTTTGAGTCTAATGTGTGTGGTTTATCATCTATTTAAACTGTCCAAAAATGCAGGTCGTTACAGTTGGTATCAGAGCTTTGATTTAGCGATAACCTTGGCTTTGTGGGGTCTGACTCATATAAATTAGGGTAGTAATACCCTAGAATGAGTCACTGAGTGTATATATGAGAGAGCGTAATTTTTAGAGTTATAAAAGGTTTTTATATATTGTTAATTTGTTCCATTTCGTGTTTACAAATTCTAGTCGGTGCATAAGACGATATGACATCGATAGGGATTTCTAAACAATATTTGTTTTAAAATACAGGTAAATGAAATAATTTTACCTAGCATATATTTTGTATATGAAACAATAAAATTCTATAAATGATATAGTTGGATGTAATATGTTGTTTGTTAGGTGGGGAAATTTTATAAATAAAAATTGAAAATAGGACTTACAAATAAAGTAAATATAAAATGGAAATTCAGAATTTTAGTTCCAGGATTTGAAAATTTCTTTCGAAAAGTTTTGGAATATAATACTAGTAGTATTTAAAAGTATTTTCTGATATAAATATATCAAGAGGATTTGAAAGGAATGTTTTAAAAGGATCTTGGAGTGAAATATGTTTGTACTGCCCTCTTTGTCACCGGAAAAAATGATGAGTGCATGCATCATCGACGTTCATTTTCAAGTTTCAAAGTGGGAAGACTGCTATAGTAGTTTTACTGCACATCCGTTTTATTAAACGGAACTTAACTTTAATTTCTGCAGTTGGATTTGATATATATACGTATGTATAAGTTTTTATTATTATATATTATTTTAAATAATCGAAATGAAACTCGGTTGTTTAGTTCTTAAGTTTCTGTAAATTAGAAATTGAAATTAATGTAACGAATGGAATCTTAGCTATATTAATAATTGGAAATTTCTAAAATGAAAATAAGAAATTTGATGGTAAAGTGATTAATGAAATAGATAAGAAATTGGAAATTTGTAAACCGTGAATAAAATGGAAATGAAAATAAGAAAATGGTAAATATTGAATATTTTGTTAACTAAATAAATAAGAGAAACTTGGGTAATATTCATTAAGACATATATATAACTTACCAAAATGTTAATAAGAATATGAAATAGAATATTATATAAGTAAAACTTGGAAAAATTTGAAAGTGTTCAATGGAATTACTTCTATAAATATGGATTCCAATGTTATAAATTGTAATAAACTGAAGTTAATAATTTGAATGTTACTAATTAAATGTAATAAAAGAAAATAATGTAAGAGAATGATTATAAACTTAGATAACATTTTAAGCTATTTATAATCAGATTTAGTGGTAAAGTTGAATAGTGTAAGTAAATAATTTTAAACTTAAATTAATAGTGAAGCCTTTTATAATAAAATGAATACTATATAGAATGAATGATTATAACTTCAGAGAACATTGAAAGATTTGGAAATGGAGTTAATATTCAATAATACTATATATGGAAGAATGAATATGAAAAAGAAATAAACTATAAATGGTGAATTAAATCGTAAAGAAACTTACCTAATAATATATAATACAATAATAGAAGGAAAAAAAAACTTATTTAAGCAATGAATGTAAAGTAATAAAATGAAAGAAAATGGAATTATATGAATAAAGAAGAAATGAACTTTTGTAAGTAATGACGAATGTGAATTAATGAAAATAAACATTATATGAACGAGAAAAGAAAGTAAATAACGATGAAAAAGGGGAAAATCAAACTAAATTGTAAATGTGAAGTAAATGGAAATAAAATGTATACAATACTTCAATAATGAATTCATTTATGATCCAAATAATTGAAATGGATATAACTTACATAAGTAAAGAATGCAAATAAATGAAATAAGCCTTACATGAGTGAATGAAATTTATATTTTTTTTTTGTAATGAACGTTAATTAAAGAAAAGCATTGTATGAACAAATGAAAATGAACAGTAAATAATGTGAAAAAGAAAGACTAATAAGAATAAAACTTAAATAGTATTTGAAATTTTGTTTGTATTGGCTTATGGGTTGATTGGGAAAGGATCACAACTACAAAAATACCCTTTCATAGCGTTTAAAAAACGCTATAAAAGGCTGTTACAGCGTTTTTATAAACGCTGTATATTAACATGTTATAATAAATCAGTGACCTATTATTGCAACAGAAGAAACGCTATAAAAAACATGTGTTTTTATAGCGTGTTTTACATGTTATAAAAAAGTCTTCTTAATGGCGTTCTTAATATGCTATAAAAGGCTTTTACAGCGTTTTTATAAACGTTGTAAATCAACATATTGTAATAAATCAATGACCTATTATTGCAACAGAAGAGACGCTATAAAAAACATGTTTTTTTATAGCATTTTGAACATGAAATAAAAAGTCTTATTAATGGTGTTCTTAACAGCGTTTTAAAAATCATTTTTGCAATACGTATATATCCATTATCATATTACAATCGATAAATTTACATAAAAACAATGTATCATTTCACATAATCATATATATCACATTAAACGAAAAATAACTAACCGTTCAACATTCACATAGAATGATGCATAACATATCGTAATATTTAATGAACATTACATTAGAAGTAGGAATAGCAAAACAAAAGCAAGTAATACATACGTTAAAACCAAAAAGTAGTTCTAGCAGATAAAATAACTTTGATCCATAACTCGTTGAAACCTTTTTTTGCATCACAGTCATCTATCTACCTGTAAAGCAAAAGTAATGCTTGATAATCAATTCATCAAAAAAGTGTACACAAAGTTAATTCGGATTCATAATGCAAACACTAAATATTCATCACACTAAAAAGGTAAAGTTTTTCTATCATCTTGAATAAACATCCAAAAATTGTCAGAGGCCTTTGTTTGATCATCAACAAATAGATAACTAGAAGATATATACAGAACTGAAAACATCTAAAATATGGGAATTTATTACCAAAACCAACAAGTTTATCTTACTTGTATTTTCTGTAATTCAGATTTTTGAATAGAATCTTTCACAGCTCTTATTGGTCATCATCTCATCTTTATTCTGCTACAGTGAAAGTAGGGCAAGTGAGTTTCCAATATGCATATTAGTATCATATACATATAAAACTGCAACTGAAGACAAGTCATTGTTCAACTTGCCTTGTTGCCGTCCATCGTCGATGCCTTAATAAAATCAATACCATCATCGAATACGTACCTAAGATTACAAATAGAAAGCATAGAATAAGCTTAGGTTACATATGAAAATTAATGGCATGTTATTTTGATTGCTAAAATATGATAGATGATATACATGGTGTCTGATGATGATACAGCTTAAGGGTGCAGTCTACTGGATGAAGAGGCAATAATTAATATGTTTAAAAGTGTACTAATACATGTACAATGTCATTAAACAAAGTTTCATGGCATTGAGTTAAGAAAGGAAGCTTTTACTTACTGAAAATCATCAGCTTCTTGCTTTTTATTTGAACCAAACTTCATAGTGGCCTTTCCTACATTCAGAATAAAATCAAACAAAATTGCCATAATATTTTAGCACTGTAATGTAGGAAAAATATATGATCTTAAAAGCGATAATATTGTATCGATTTGATGTTCTTCCCATGCTTCTTGTCCGGCAAATGGGTTCATCTTCTCTCCAGCAGCAGAGTCACTAGATGAATTTAACCAAAAATAAAAAAATACCGCAATTAACATATCATAGTACCTAGAAAAGAAAAGAAAAAAAAATCAGTTGGACCTAGAAAAAATACTGCAATTAACATATCAGGATAGAGAGTTGTATTTAACTTTATTTTATACTATAAATTTAAAGCTTAAATATGGTTCTATACTATTGTACAAATACTTTCAAAACAGTAGAAGTTTATGCACACATGTTAAATTTACTGTATTTTAATTCAAAAAAAAACAATTATAAATAGGGGAGATAATATCTGCAATTTCGAATATATCCCTCAAACGTGATACACATAAGCTAATGAAACTGTTAAGGGAAATGATAATTAAAGGCTCACATGCAGAATCCAATTATTCCAATTTGCAGGTTTTTGTGTGGTCATAATGATTGTCAGATCATTCTTGGAGTCCATATAAGCCTTCCTTAACCTCTTCTTATTCTCGGTGTTCTTATTTTTGTCTTTGAACTGCATCTCCAAAACAAGCTTCTATTCGGCAAAAAGAGAACCAAAATCTAACCACATCAAATGGTTAACCACATAAAATTGTGATTTTTGACACCAACAACCAACTTCAGATAGATGATATTTACGATAATGAAACAATGTATCAATCAACCAATCTATTACTTATGTACATGCAATGCAAACTATGAAACTAAGTATACATAACGTGAGACCATAAAAGGAACAAGAAAACACTTACACTCATCTCTGATTGGAACATTCAGATCCAACTGAGATTGACCAGGCGAATTCAGGTTGCCTGCATTTAAACAATAAAAGTCTATGAAGCATTACTGTTTCTATATCAAAATTTATTCCACATAATAATGTTTGTGAAAATAAACCTCTTCGCCTTCTTTCTTGAAAATATATATTACATATGTAAACTATATAACTGATGAGTACTGCTTAATGTTAAACTGATATGATATTAATTATGATAGAAAAATGTTATTCTGATCAACATCTAGTATATATGACATGGAACCATGAAAAAAGAAAGATAACACTTACACTCATTATTGATGAAACATTCAGATCCAACTGACCATCTGAATTCACCTTGATCACATTTGCTTCTTCCTCAGAATTAACACCAAAATTAAAGTAATCTGATATAGTGATTTAACTGAAAAAGAATAAAAGGGATGATAATAAAGACAAATACACTCAAGTAACATATACCAGCATTTGAGAGATTAGTATTGCTTGGAACGATTACATCCAACTGACCAAGTGAATTCATGTCAAAGACATATGCCTCTGCCATACAAACGTCACCCAAATACAAGCAATTTGATATAAGAATATAATTCCACTGAAATGGAACAAACAAAATCCAAGTAACCTAAGTTTGACAGGCAAAATATAAATGGAAACAATGGTGCTTGTGTCACCCAAATCAAAAAAGAATATCTATTAAAACAATTCGACATCTAAAGTTAAAACAGTAAATCTCATATATAAATACTAAAAGCAACATTTTGCCAAAATTTTGTTTATTTCTTAAACAAAGTGGTTCTTAAATCTACCATAGCATTAGAGATTCTATTCATGCAAGCTTGACCTGCATTTCGCATTATATAATGCAAATGTAAATGTATTTGATTGAAGATACAACACATATAAAAGTGATATGTTAAAAATAATTCTTGATTGAGAGACTAAATATGGTAGTTTACAGCAGCTATCCAGTGCAAATAAATTACCGGCTTCCGTTGATTGCTTTTGTATTCATAATGATCAAATATAAATGAATAGAGACAAAGCTTACCGCTGCTCGGAGGAGTGGACAGCAAGTGAAAGGTCAGAAAGCAAGCACCCAAATCCTTTAATGTCTGAACTATCGGTATCATGTACATAGGGTACCTGTAATAAATTAAGACATACATTTGAAACCGGTTTGTAAAATAATATTTTTTGAAACTAAATTGATTTGAAACTGGTTTGTGAAATAATATTTTTTGTTTATTGGTTTAACCGAACATTTATTGTGTTATTCATTATGGTATTTTAATACTTTAACTAACTGGTTTAATGATGAAATACAAAGTTTGATTAGGTAATGTACCATAAATGCAAAGTAATAAGAATAAGAAAACACAGTTGACAGGTGGACATGTCGAATTAAATTTGAAGGAGGATTTTAATATACACGTTGACAAAAATAAAGAACTGGGAAATTCAGGCAAAATTAAAAAGGAATAAAATGACTGAATCCATAAATTAAATGTTAAAGTTTGAAAGTAAAACCAGAAGACCATAAGTGATAAAAGTTCACAAGACTCATTTTCTGATCACTCAGACATTAAGAATCTGCTTGATTTTACTGAAATCCTAATTGCATTAGATTCATAAACTGAAAGTTACCGACACCTGATCCATCTCTTATAAAACTCTTTTCAGTTCTCAACTTTGTAACTCTAAAACATATCAAACATGCCTTATATTTAAGGCTCAAGATTTAGTAAAGTCTAATTAGGTAAAACCATTCCATGGAGCGACGCTATAGCCTACAAGCAAGATGGGAAAGAACTAGGTTGGAATCTAGGTAATACATAAGTCTGGAATTCTGCATTTTCATGTGCAAAGGTGAGAATGTCAATCAAATTTCATAACGGTGGATGTGCTGTACAGAAGGACAATATGACAAAATTTATTAAAATGGAAATAGAAAAAATAGAAGAACAATGAATTTTAGTTGTTAACTTATATATTATCATACAAACATTGTAATATTGATCAGGTTAAGAACATCTTTTATTAAACCATGGTGTATGTACGTTTACCTTTAGGATTTAGAATTTGTATAACAAAATCATCTTCAAAAATCAACTGTTTTATTAGCCAGTAAACGATGATTGGTGCAACAATTAGGGGTAGATTTCTTATCTATTTTAGTTTCTTTTACCCACCTTTCTAATCAAATAGTGTTTTTAGCTATTTGGAACATCTAGCACTAGTTAGTAGCAGACGTGTCATTTGCTCAAAAGGATTAGATTTTGGTATGTATCCAATTGCATATAATATAGTTTAATGGCCTTGGATTTACTTATTTTCATACACTAATTTTTGTATAATCTGTGTTCACCGGCAAGAAAATTTAGATATATTTTGATATTTCAAGTTCTATGGATATAAAGATAAATTTGGTAGAGTAATATAATATTTGAATTCTATCTTCAAAATGGTTCTTAATTTTATTGCTTACAAAATAGAAGTATTTCCTAAGAAAACAGAAGAAGAGGATATACATATATATATATATATATTATTTCGATAGCTATTTTATTCATTGTTTTTGTGAAATCTCTTCTCTACTTTTAATAATCAAAACTTCTTAATTACAATGAACCTGCATGACCCTCATTCTTAAATATAGTAGCACGCCAGTTTTTCATGGTACTTGAATATGTAGAGTAACTCGGCAACTTTTTGATGGCAGGTATATGACAAAGCTTGCTGGGACACACTGCATCCATATTTTACAGAAACAAGCTTATAATACTTCACGGTATATAATACAACACAGAATACATTATACTTTGAGATGGGTTTACCAAAGGCACCAAATTATGTGGTCTTATAACATATAGGAAAAATGGGTTATGAGTGGAAAATGGACGAACCAACTGAGAAGCTTGTTTCTCTTCTTGGGGTTCAGTGTTGTTTTTTTTAGCCATGCAACTGGTTAACTTCTAGTTCCCATTAGCAAATATATCACTAAGCTTTTCCTTGTTTATCTCAGTACTTTCCCCTGAACATATAATTTACTTAATTATATATAACAAGAAAAACAAGAGTCCTTTTGATGAAATTGACATCACACCAGGAAAATAAAAACTTACCATTTTCCTCTTCAGTGGAATTTGAGCTGCTAGAAATGTCATCACTTGTTGATACTACGACCCTTCGATTTTCTCGTTTGCTTCCCAAACTATAGCTGCTCGATATTCGTCTGAAATTTTTACATCTTTAAATTATTTTTGTGTTTGTTAATCAGTTCAAAAAGGCATATATCCCGTATATGTTGACCATTGTCTCTAACAAAATATTGAAAACATGAATAAAGTCCTTCACATTCTTGCCTAACATGATAGCCAATATTCCACATTTGTCTCCTTTCTGTAATTTTAATGCGAGTATCGTGCGAAGGAAGGTGAATTCTAAAGTCTTTTGGAATTGTCTACAAAATAAATAATATATTAAAGACGTTACGTATTTACAATGGAAGAAAACAGATCAAAAGAGCCTTACCATAAAGCATTTTTTTTATATTTGTATTGCTCATAACTGAGATGAAACATGGATTATCAGAATGAACTGACTGAACTAGCTGAGAAACTCACATTTCTTCTTCTGTACTACATGTTGAAAACCTTGGTAAACATACGTTTTGGTAAAAATCTTTTCTTTTTCACCCAGGCCATCACATTCTCATCACCTTCGGTGCCTTCTCCTTGAAATTTAATGGACCAAAATGGATGATCATTATATGATCATAAAAAAGAATTAAGAATAGAATGGTCGACATAGACCTTGAACTGATCAAAAAAATTTGCAACATAATAGTTACTCTCTAAGAGAAGTTCAATAGAGTTGCCCTTTTCTTGTTCAAACAAGTTCTTCATCTTAAGGCAATACAAATTTTCCTTCTCACAACCACTTGTTTCCGAAATATTGACTTCAAAGTAGGAGTTCAAGATGCACGTGAAGAGCAAGAAATCATTGTCCTTTAAGCGATGAGCAACTGAAAAATCTTTCCAGCCATTCTGAAAGAAACCACCATTTTCATTTTTTACCAACTTGACATGCCATAGAATTCCATAGGATCCTTTAACTGAAAAATCGTTGGTATTTTCTACATCAAAATCATAATTTAAACATGACAACTAAAACATATAATTGTCACAGTGCCCATGTTTCTTCTTGTAATCTTAATGCATGCAAGTACATCAAGGATTCTTATATTTATTCAGAAATGATAAGTGAATGTTATATTTGTTGGCAACATCAACCACTAAAATTCACAATCCAATCAAGTTCAAAATTAGTCTGACCCGTAGAACAAAAAAGTGTAAATAATAATGTAACGACCCCAATTTTGAATTTAATTTAAATTGATAGTTAATGTAGATTTTGAACAAATTTTGAAATAAAATTTGATTTTTGACTTTGGAATCTGAATTTGAAATATTGAATTTGTACTGAATTGGGATTTATACAAAATAAATAAAATAAATGCACATAGTTAAAATTCAAACAACATATTTATAAACTTCGTAAAATATAAAGTGACTACATTAGAAAAGTTATAACAACATGATTCAACTAAACAAAAGAAAAAAAATACAAAGTATAAGCTAGTAAACAAATGAAAATCAGCTAGCCTCCTTAGCTTGCACGAAGATATACAAATGAAGTATGGCTGAAATAAGAAAATCTTTAGCACCATACCTCTAGCATACAAAAGGTTTCAGCCAAGCTAAAAGATGTAGGCTGAAGTAAACGAATACATTTATATGTATAAACAAGTACAAGCAAGCACATTCACCCATGCCTATTGTACAAACAAAGTGATATCCCTGTGCATTCCTTTTCTTAAATATATCAAGACTTATACCACCTCAGTCTCGTTTATTCGAAGCTAAGAAAACTGAAGCAAGCATTGTTTAAAACTTAAACAAAAAAAAAATTCAATTTAAAACATCAATTGAGACCAAAGTTACAAAACAAATCAAATCTGGAAACCCAAAAGAAAATGCCAGTGCAAAGCATTTCAGATCTAGAAATCAAATGCAAAGCTTTCTGGAAAATAAAATAAAGTTGTAGGAAACAAAGATCAAAGTTAAAGAAAAAATGTGTGCAGGCTCAAATTTCTTCTCTGTTCTTGTTCTCTGCCTTATTCAAGATCAAATTGAGTAATTCAATCCAGTTTTCTATGTTAATTGAAGTGCCCGTGAGTAAGCATTAAACTTGAAATCTTTTAGTTAACTGAAATGATTCTCTGTTTCTTGATATTGAATAGGTTTATCATTGAGCATGGTTTGGTAAATATATGTGTAGATGTACAGGGTATCCTATATACTGTTCTTCCTGTTTTCTAGTTACAGAGTAAAAGAAATGGGAAAAAAATTAACATCTCTGCATACAAACCATATTTAGCTTGGAAATTCAAATATGATAGATTCATTTAAACTTAACTTGAGGCCTGGAAATTATTTTAGGCTTAATATTTAAACAATGGACTCTGTAAACTGATTTACAGTAGAGATATAAATTTTTGGGTAATTTCGAATGTTGCAAAATCTCGATTCAGTTATATAGCTCAGATTAACAATCAAAAACAATATTTTTAAAACAAATTGGGTGATTTTTAATTGAGTATTTCACGTGCAGTTTGAATATGAACAAAAATAGCATTTTGATCATTATCTGGTGATCGAATCGAAATCGAACGCTAGGATTTTGGTTAAAGCAAGATTGATCATCGTTGAGTTCGGGAAAAATGTTGAAGAATTTTTCTATTGCATAAATTGTGAATTCGAATCTAAACTAGGGTTTAAGAAATGTTTCCGGTTCACGTTGTGAACGGGATCGCCGCTCCGCCTATGGTTGATCGGAATTCACGTCTCCGATGCTAGTCGAGGCGTCACATCTCGATGAAGCTTCAGTTAGATTTTCGTGGCTTCTGATGGCCATACGTGGGAAGACGAGACGGTTTCGTGGTGGTGTGCCGTTGGGTTTGTTCGATCGAATCACCTGAAGTTGAACCACGGTGATATCAAGACTTCTGGGTGGTCGGCTAGGTTGAGATAGTCGTCATCGACTTGTCGATGGTCGCGAGGAGGGTCGGAGCATCACTGTTCAGGCGTACACGTGCACGCGTATCATTGTGTATCTGAACAGTTTTGGGTTGTGGAAGAAGAAGTATGGGACGGGGAAGACTCGAAGTATTTCTCGGGGGAACTGGGGTTAGACTCGAAGGGAGACTCGTGTCGTTTTAGAGTAAGTATCTTTGTGATCATTTCTATGATCATTTGTTGACCCAAAGCACAGCTTTTGTATAAAGCGTGACTTTGTGGACGAGACTTCGTCGAGCCTCACTCCCCGGAAATGGTCAAAACAGGAAAGATGCAGCAAGGTTATGAGGGGTAGCTCCCTTTAGGGTATGTGCATTTCCTTCTGGAAAAGGGTGGTATCATGGTATGGAGCCCAGATACTTGCTCATGTTGAAACACTTATTATTATGGTGTGATGTTGATGACGAGCGCTCGGTTAAAGGTCCCAAAGGACCGGGGGATGGCATACTCGTGTCAGTTGTTACCCAGTTAGGGGTAACCCGGCCTTGTGTTGGCAGAGATCCGGTTTGGTTCTCGGGGACGTCCTTCCAGAGGCGTTCTCATGTGGCAATGGGAAGTTCCTTGGCCTGACCATTTGTTTGAAATCCAATTCCCAATACGAAACCCTGTACGGTTTTAGTTGTAGAACCTGCCATTTACTTATGGTGGTCACCACTGTTTAGATGGTAGCTATAGTAGGTATAGTTCGAAATGTCTATGCTGGCTAAGATTTATATCTTTATTTTCGAAATGAATTTTCTCTACACTATGCACTAGTAATAATATCAAATGTTTCTTTTTAATGCGTATCAAGCATCTTTGACTATCATAAGGAGAAATCTCCTCCGATTCTGCGTTTGCATTGTGTGTGTGTGCGGGAGGCCTTATGGTAGTCTCATTTTAAAAAAGCATTGCGAATTGACTTTGAAAATCTTTTGTTGAATGTTTTAAAAGATAAACTGTTTTTGTTGCTCACACCAGTCCCACGACTGATTCGGAGTTTATTGTTTCTTTCCTAAACTCTGGGTGCTCATTATTTTCTACACGAGCAGTCTAGAGTTGGGTTTTTTAGATAGTTAGATATAGTGGATTATCTGGAGTTAGTTCAGTCTTTGGACCACACCAGTCTTGCTGAGCTAGGTGTATCGTTATTGGGGGTTCAAGCTATTGCTGGATTGATTCTTGGAAATGGAGTTGCAGTTTTGGAGTTCTTCCTTGAAGACTATCTCAGAGTTATATTGTTCCGCTGCTAGATGTTATCTATCATTTTCTTTTCCGCTGCTATTTTATTATATCATATCTCTGATGTATATTGATATCTATTGGATCATCTGTTGTATCAGATATTGTATCAAAGCTGTATATCAATGTATTATTCTTTTATTCCGCTGTGTTATTTACTTAATGTTGTTATAAGCTCCGACGAATCGGATTTGAACGGTCGAGTCTATGGTATTCGAATAGGATTTGAAGTATGGAGGTCGATTTTCGAGCGGGCAAAATCCAAAACGTCACAAATAATCATAATCAAATTCGTCTCAGATTGAAATCGTGATAAATAAATAAAAACTAACCCTTGTTTTGAGAAGTGCAAGCAACCAATCCCAAGTAAATCAAAAAAAAAATTGTCGATAGCTTTAAGAAGGAATGCTCACTAATCAACGATGAAGGTGACTTACGCGAGAAAAGCACATCGACAAAGGGGTAGAGGTCACTTGTCCAGAGTAACAACAAGTAAATTGGGAATTTGTTTTCTTAGGGTTCTAATTGAGGGGCGGGAATGGGAAAGCAAACGCGGGAGCGAATTGGAAACGAAGTGGCGTAAAATTTTTATTGCATGCCCGCTCATAAATTTTGACGTTCGATTGTTTTACAGCACAGCTCAATGCCATGTATATTTTCCTGTACGTTAGACAAATGTAATAATTGCAACCAACGATTAAGCGCTGTTACTCGTTGCAATTTATAAGCCATTTTCTTGTAGTGGATACTCCAATTCTATATAAAGATGTATAAATAATCTATAAATTTTTATCTATGAATGTTGAGTGTTCGATTTACTTCATGGTTTAGTTATCGTTTATATGGTTAGAAGTTCTGAACCCGAACAAACATTGTTGGTTACTATGGATGTATGTTGATTTCTTTGATCGCATGTGATGATATGATGGTTGCATTGGTTGCTTGCAAATGACTATTGTTCTATTGTGATTGTTTTGCTATCATTATTTGAAATAACTTAATTATCTCTCTTTTATAAAATTATTAACTCTTTTGGATTATATAAGTGAAATACAGGTATGGAAGCAATAACCACTCCTTTTAGTTTCATAAAATAAGTTATATTTTCTCGACAAATAGGTAGGTTCTCGGATTACGGTTTTATAGTGATATTATATTATTTTTCCTATGGTTTGGGATATTTTATTTTGAAAATTTTGATATATATTGTTATTATTTCCCTCAGGCCTCTCCGTACAAAGGAGACTCTACCGAAATTTTTCATGGATTTTGGGCTTAGAAAATTTTGTGAAATATTTTCCAAACTTTTATCAACTTGAATATAAAAGGACTTAATTGTTATAAATTGATATATTTTATTTAAGTTATTTAATTATGTAAATTAATTGTTTATAAATTTAATATTTTGAATAAGATATATTGATTACTTAATTTCTTCTTTTCCCTTTTTTCTTTTTCGAGGATGAAAAGTTTTGAGTGGAGGAGAGTGTAATGACCGTAATTTTTGACAGTTGAAAATAGTTTATTTAATGAATGTTTTGTGATTTAGTGTTGAAAGAAATAAAAATTTGTGATTTAATAATAAGAAGATAACCGAAATGAAATGTAATAGTATTAATTTAAGATAACTGATAACATAAATATGTCAGCGAATAATTGTGGAAATGTCTATGTAATTTTTTGATATAATTACATAAATATCTGCAATTATTCACTGAATAATTGCATAAGTGTATGCCATTATTCAGTAACTTTTATTCTAGGGACCTAATTTGCAAACTCTTTTTTACTAGGGTTTTGGTGTATTTTGAAACTTATTAGAGACCTATGCCAAACTGTCCCTTTAATTAATTTAATATTCATTTAATTAACATGAAAATAGCCATTTTCGCCACTATATCGGACTTCGAAAAAACCAATTTCATCAGATCCATAACAGTGAATTATTGTAAGGTGTCAAGTTTCATAGCGATCAGACTTGTCATTTGATTGTATGGGCTCGAAATGCCTAGAAATCAATTTAATTAAATTCTATTGAAATCAATTTGAAATAAGCTGATTTTAGGCTAACTTCTTCATACGATAGAATTAGGACTTGAAACCTGTTCCATTGGATTTAAAAATATCGAAAACATCTATTTTGATATATGGGATAATCCATTTTCGTTTCGGGAATGAAACGGGCTTTTCGAGTCGTTTATCGTTCAACTTTCAAATCAATCTAGTCCATTCATTTCTATTTTTGATCTGCCTATAAATAGCCCGCTATAAACCCTAACTATTTCTTATTCCATTTGTTTGTACGTACAATTTCATCTATCCACTTCTCCTTCTCAATGGCAGAATCAAATCCAATTACAAAACCATGATTCCCAAATTGCAGATTCAATTTCAAATTCAATTCCAAAATCAAACTCCTCTGAACTATATCGTATTATATATTTTAGTTTGAAGCTCTCGATGAGTATAATTCACTGGTATGATCGTTTTCAAATGGATTCACTATTTGCCCAGAATTCACGAATCAATTCTGACCGTTCGTATTGGATTTTGGACGATTGAACGGTCGGCTTAACGTGGCGGTTTCGGTGGTGGGGTTCAATCTGGCGACAGGCGCCGATGAGTTGGTAGTGGCTAGTTTACGTGTTCGAGCGATCAAGTGTCTGTAGCTCTAGGGTTTCGCGTTGAGAACAGCGACGTGGTAGATAACATTATTTTTTATTTGTTTAATTATTATATTAAATTATTTGAATCATTCTAACGACCATAAATTTTACGTAAGAGGTACGTTTCAAGCGTGGTTTGTTCCACTGGTGAAATTCCGAACATTTTGACGCTGGCTTGGATGAATTCTGAGACTATTAAATTTTGGACCCTAAATTGGATTTTAATTCGATTTAAAGTCAAAGGTGAGTGTTTTAACGCACTCACAATTACTGAACTATCTTATGTTAGTTAAAAAAATTATGACGTGATTAGAAGTCAAGTGATTGATGTTTGGTACGTTTAAATTGTTATTCTAGTAAAAATTGAATTTTATTGCATTTAGTTGCCAATTTAATACCATTATTGATTACCAGTTGTCTATTGATGTTTATTGATTGATTTGGATGATGATTGTGATGGATGTTTGATTATTGATATTGGATGACTGTATGTGTATTTTTATATTATTATAACAGCGCAAGTTCCCTATAGGGTGAAACGATGCATGCCCAAACGATCTATAGATTAGGGAAAATCGTTATGGGTTGAAGTGATTGACTCGAGTGAATTTATGGATATTATTTAATTCAAGATTACGGTTTGAAATGATTTATAACCATAAAATTGTAAATCGCAGATTGAAATGATAAATATCTGTATCACTTGACCTTAGGGTAGATAATTATATACGGACTCCGGATTGGTTAAATTAAATAATTTTTGAATCTTTAAATTTTAAGTTCAGTTAACTAATATTTTGAAATAGAAATTGATTTACGTAAACTGAATTATTTTCGATAATCCAAGTGTTAAATATTGAAAATGGAATGATTTAATGAATTGTTCAAAGGATTTAAATTGGAATTTTAATGTTGAAGCGTCGAAACATGAATAAATTCATCGGAATTGAGTTATTGAAAATGTTTGGATATAACTTTGAAATCTATTTTAAACTAATTTAAACTGTTTTAATTAATTTATAGTATTTTAATCAATTTAAACTATTGTCAATTTATTTTAATCTATTATAACATATTTGATCCAATTTAATCTATTTTACCTATTTTATAGTAATTAAATTTATTTAATCTATTTTAAATATATTTAACATAATTTAAATATATTTAACATAATTTAAATCTATTTAATCTATTTTAAATTTATTTAATCTATTTGCAATCTACTTAATATGATTTGAACCCATTTATTTTAAATCTATTTAAACTATTTTACTATTTAAACTATTTCAATCTATTTTTAACTATTTTAAAACTATTTATGACTATCCAAACTATTTTCTAACATTCCCGACTGTATAAAGTTGAAGTATTTATATTTAAATCCTTGATGATGATACAACTTAAGTTGTAGTTTAGAATTCATACCTTCTGTGAAATGACATATTTAAGTGAATAAGATTGATTTTGAAATGAAGAATTAATTGGCATAACTTATTGATAATTTCAAAGAGAACATGATTTGAAAGTGAATATGGTTTGAAAGTCAATATGATTTCGAAAGAGATATGATCTGAAATTGAATATGATATTTTGATATCAATTGTGAATTGACTTTTGAAATTTAAAAGAACCATTCGGTGTGAAATAAGCATTTGGTTATTAAAGGAACGAGATCGGATATTGTCATACTCTCTGCCAATAATGAAAACCACTTTAACAACTATGGACATGGTGGATATTCCAGAAATGAAGTAGGATAGTTTGGTAATCGATTATGTATGAGGTATTTACGTGACCCTAACTCTTATGAGTCAGCTTAGATGTGATTAAAACAGGAGCCACGCCAGGCTAAGTGAGGTCATTCCTCCTATCGGACACATTTCTTTGATACCATTCTATTACTTTGTGATTGATTTGGTTGCCATCCCTTGATTTGATTTTGGAGTGTGTTCTGAGGTGGGCGGCAGTAGCTGCTATGCATTACCACCAGTCCGGATCCGCAATTGATATATCTGTCCTGGCATTGCCTTGAGTGCCGTGTTCACATGCCATATCATGCCTTTTATGAGTTTGTTTTGTACCATACCTATGGAGTGCCCTCTAGGTAAACCTCATGAAGGAGCGTATGGTACTGCATAGACTATGAGAATATATAAAATGTGTTAAGGGTGATATGGGTAATGCCTTAACGCTATTTTAATACTTTTACTTTACTGTTGACATATTATAATAGCATATTATATTGCATAGTAGATAAGTTAACGCATCCTTCGGAGATGTAAATCTCGAACATTTTTTAGGTTATTGCACCTACGTTAGACACTGGATAGAAGATATCAAACCCCCGTAAATATCTCAAACGCCGTTACACTCATATTTTACTGTTGATTAACTTACATAAGAACTTTTAGTTCTGACTCGAGTGTTTTGTCTTTTTAATCGCTCTAGTCAGTTTGAGCATTTTAGTTTATCAAAGACTGCTTTGTGGAGGATGAAGACGAAGAATCTGTACTATTATTATTTATTATATTTATTCCACTACATCATGTTATCCGCTACATTTTTTTATTTCCTTATTCGGTTTTTCTATAACTCTGATTTTTGTGTTGTAAAAGAATAATCAAATGTATTTATAAAACAGCTTCATGAACTGTTATTTGATTATTATATTTTGTCATTCCGCTATGAGATTCTGTATTTGTTTTTTTCTATCCCTGCTTTTTCTTATTTACCCCAATAACAATCTGCCCTTTTGTATGGTTTGAGTCTGACATGTGTAGTTTATCGTCGATTTAAACTGTCCAAAAATGTAAGTAGTTACATAACTGGTCATTCCAGTATCATCTATTTTTAACTTGGATGGTCCAAACACGAAGACCTAGGTTCAATAATACCATTTATTGTTAACTGAACTGCTCTGGCCAAAGACATTGACTTTGAGTTGACTTCAATTGACCGTGATTGTAACGACCCCACCGTGATACACATATTGTTAAAGAACATTACGAATAATGTTGTCTAGTAATACAAAGAATACGGCTTGTAAGGATGACCGGATATGAACATTTCTTTAAACTTACACTTACATGTCATATTATGGTTTACTTAATCTCTGTAATATAATTTGACGTGTACCGTCTCTGTTCAAAGTAATAATCACACCAATTTCTCAGAATCAAAGCAGTATATCATATAAACAACAGTCACAGATCACAGTGGAATGAAAATCTTCTATACATACGTAAACCGTGAGTCTACAAAATAAAATACTAGACTCACATAAGATATAAGTGTTATAAATCACTATCGCAAATGTACATCTTATATACAATACAAAATCCTAAATGAGATAAACAAACAGTCAAAATGATTTACCTCCCAGCCAGCCCAACCATCCATAAGTCTACCTGTCTTGTAACCTAAAAGGTCTCGGCCTAACCCGAGCATTAAAATAACACCTGGGTAAGACTGTCTCTAAATATCCAATAGCTTAAGAAAAGATATAACACAAGAATAAACAACATATAAACAAATCTAGATATCTAAGAAATAACAAGTCACATAATTAATATAACTCAGAACAGTGTTAAACATTCAGTTCATAAACACAGATTAGTTAAACACAGAATTCACAGAACAAAGCACAATATCTCTAAGAACATGAATACCAATTCCATACCAATCACTAACCTGATTGTACATACCAATCATAAAGATTGTAATCATACCATGACAAACAATGTGGTATCACTCGTACTAATATGATACCAAAGGTCATCAATACTGTAACACACAATTTCGACATGATCACAAGGATCGAGGAACACGACACGATCACAAGGATCCAAGATAACCAAATCTCAACCAATCAAGATGATCGTGTTAACCATGACTTGAAAACTTTATTTTTATTCATTATTATTACGATCGAAAAGAAATCCAAGAGTATACCTCTTAAGGATTTATTGACCCTTGGCCAAACCCCAAAAGGAGATACTCTAAAGTTCCAAGTAGCATCACTTTTAGTAATCACTAGAACTTAACCAAAACGTCTCACACCATATGGTGAAATTCCAGTATTTACTAGAAGCTGGTAAATTTTACTCATTACGGATACCACTAGAAAACTTGAACTATATTCTCTTAAGAATCTAGTAACCCCATGTTGTACACCAAAAGAGAATACAATTCTAAAGTGTTAAATGCTTCCTAATAGCAATCGTAGAAATTTAACCAAGGCATCCCATATTACCCATGAAATTCAAATATTCACTAATGCACTAGTAAGTTCCACTCAAACATTCTATTCAATGAGTTATATAGTATTCAACAAATCATTACACGAGAGAATTTAAACTAATTGATAACACTAAGTTGATTATTAGTATTTTCCAAATTATAGAATTAAGGTTCTCAAAACATTTATTTGATTTGTCGCTAGTTAAAATGTTTAGTTAATTTGAATTGTCCCAAAAGTACTTATTTTATGAAACTAAGGTTTCCCATGTTCCTACTTAAAATTCCATATAGTTGTATTGTTTGCAATTTTTTTCCAAAAGCTACCTATATAAATATTCATTTATTTGTGAATCCATAAATCCATTTTCAAAAACCAATTTGGTATTCTAATAATTATTTAAAAACCTTTTATGCTTATATTTCCAAAACCATATTCTGAATCCATAAAATCTTATTTAGAAATAGATTTAGTTTGTATTTCAAAATCCATCTTCCAAAATTCATAATCATTTATTCTAGAAATACTTAACATAAATATAATTATTTGTTAAACAATTTATAAAAGGATCTAACAATTTAGGAAACAAGTTTGATATTCATAAATTAAATAAACTCTCTTTACAAAATTGTTTATATGTAAAACTAAGTATTTATAATTATAAAATAGGTAGATATAAGTTTATAAATTTCCAAAGCTTTGAATCAAGATGATTCAAAATCCATAAATCACACTAGAATTCACCACGACAAAAAATTAAGTTATCACAAGATTATAACACTAAACTAATCCAAAGAATTCTAACTTTATTTTATTGCCAAATCGAATTTATAGTTTGAAAAATCATTGAAAATATATATCTAAAAAACTTTAAACAAACACTCAAAGTACTAGAAACAACACCGCAACAAAGCAAGCAAAACATGGATTCAAACGATGGTTCGAGGAGGGCTGAGATCACCTGGAACTCATGTTCCAAGTACCACCGGTGCACTAGTAATCAAAATCGGTCCACTGGTTATGCACCTAGAACGTGAGTTCCAGGTGCCATTCCCACCTCCCTTCCCCTACGACGACATTCATTAGCTCCGACAGGACTCTAGCTCGTCCCGGTGACGAATATCTACCATATGATCTCAGAAATTAACATGCATTCATAAACAACTCTAATAATCAACTAAATGAGATCAAAGACTAAGGTTTCAGCAGTTCTAAAACTTGAAGAAAAGAATATTAACTATACAACCAAAATTAATCCAATTCAATCAAACAACAACTGACAATTGCATACATATGGATTAGAGATAGTAGCGTGAGTGATTAACTCACCTTTTTACTTCCTATTTCTAGATCCTCAATTAAGCCTTGCTAAACCTCTAGCATCACCAACATCACTCTATTAGGATTAACCAAATGCACAATGTTTTATACTTGATTTGGATTCTAGGGTTTGAGAAAAAGAAGCTTTTGGTTTTGGCTGAAGTAAAATAAGAAGTGAATTGTACGTATATCTCATTTCTTACACTAATATCACCTATATGGGCCAAGAGGATTTGGTTTGGATTAAATAGCAAGGTGTTACTAATTTCCAAGGAAAAGTGTTGCTAACCTATTCTTAGTTTTGTTTTCTCTTTTGTGTTTATTGTGTAGAAACAATTATTATGATTTTCCATATTTTGATTTTTTTCCAAACAAATAACATACCAAATTCTCACTTCTTATTCATGTTGACGTATCTTGTCAAAATTAAATGCAACTTTTGAATATAAAATTTATTCTCAATAGTTTTAATAAACTATTAATTGAAAAATCTCATTTTAAACAATAAATTTCAATATTAACCTTTTACTCTAATTACCAAAATTAAATAATTGATTTATTAATATTTAAAATTTAAAATTAAAATCCTCTTTATGAATAAAAACTCATTTCTTAAATAAATTAAATCAACTATTCTTAAAACTAGATTCAATTTCATAATTAAATTTTACAAATCACAATTAAAAATAATTATCTATAATTTAATTTAATTAATTAGGTAATTAACAACAGGGCTGATAGACTCCTCACTTAAAGAAATTGTGCCACCGCAATTTCCTTAATGAAAGAAATATGTAAATTAATTTTCCAAAATATTTTACTTCCACAAATAATAATATCAAGTTTGAAATTATGTACTTAATACTATTATCAAAACTTGAATTAATATTTTCTTTTCAAAAAATAACCATGTAACTCAATGTTACCCGGTTGTTTGACCATGTAACAAGAAGCTCGGCATAGGCCTCGTTCGACACACCTCCCCTCGCTCGGCATAGATGTGTCGGTCGGCACAGGCCTCGTTCGGCACACCTCCTCTTGCTCGTCATAGAGCATCGTTCGGCATAGATGTGTCGGTCGGCACAGGCCTCGTTCGACACAGTTTCCCTCGCTCAGCATAGATCATCGTTCGGCATAGATGTGCAGGTCGGCACAAGGCCTCGTTCGGCATGGAAAGGTCGTTCGGCATCGAGGGGTCGCTTAGCGTAGAGAGGTCACTCGACGTCTTGCCTCGTTCGGCATCGGGAGGTCGCTTGGCGTCTTGCCTCGTTCGGCATAGGGAGGTCGCACGACATCTTTCCTCGTTCGGCATAGAGAGGCCGCTCGGCATCTTCCCTTATTCGGCATGAAAGGGTCATTCGGCACAGCAACTCGCTCGGCATTGAAGGGTCATTCGGCACAGCACCTCGCTCGGCATTGAAGGGTCGGTCAGCATGAAGCCTCGCTCGGCATCTCCCCTCGACCTACATCGAGTCTCGTTCGACACACATCTCGTTCGGCCTACATTCTTCACTCAGCGCACTACCTCGTTCGTCATACAGGTACCGTTCGGCATGCCTTCCTCGACCGGCATACTAATGCCGCTCGGCCTAGATATGTGGTTCGGCAATTGTCGTTCGGCATTTATGGCTTGACGCGTAGAAGTCACTTACCATGAGCCGAGGTATCTTGCTCCTAGGCCCATTAGGGAAGTTCAACCCATCTTCGTCTATAAATAGAAGGGCAGGGGCATAGTGAAATGGACCTTTTTTCGAGAACACTGGGGAGACTCTGACGCATTCAAGACTCATTCTATGTCAATTAGCATTTGTATTCAAGTAGTTGGTGTACGGATTGTGTCTGTAATCAATTGTTGAGTAAAGCAATAAAGATTAAATCTAAAGTGGGCATAGGCAGCTAAGCCGAACCACTATAAATCCGGTGTTCTTGTCTTTACATTTAATTTAACATATAGTTCACTATTTTAATTTACTTTCTTCATTAATCTCTCTACGCAATATTTCTCAAAGATGTCAGTGACCAATTCTGGTGCTAAAATTTTGGTGCTTTCACTAAGAATCGAATTATCAAGCCACTAGGATCTGCTTTCCCGCTACTAAATCCCCCGAAGGAGATCCAAGTCATTCACGGGACGTCCGTTGAATCTACTCGGAGTTTCTATCAACAACTATACTATGGGAAGACCACGTACCAGATCTGCCTCTCATAACGCGGACGTCAACGAGACTGCTAGCGTACAATAGATAGGACCTAGCAATCAGCAAGTTAATCCTGGCGTACGGTGTAACGGCCCAGAATTTCTGTCATTTGAAATTCGTATATTTAATTGATTTTTTAAATACTAACAAGTAAAATTTGTAAGTCGAATAAATTCTATTTCGAATATCTAGATTTAATTGGATAATTAAATCGATGATTTAATATTTGAAATTACAGAAATAATTGGAAATTGAGTTTAATATGATTAAAATTGATTTGTAAAGTTATATTTAATCATATTGGAGTTAGAATGATGTTATAGAACTTTTAAAATTGAATTAAAAGTTAATTTGTGGAAATTGAATATTTTAATATTTAATTGACGAGTAAAAATAGTCATTTTTCAAACAGTCTCGGATTTCGACGAGATTCGTAATGTTATATTATTGTATGGTTTCAAATTTCGTGTCAATCGGATTTATGGTTTGTCAGAGGCATGCTAAAACGCACTGAAATCGGTTTGAGTGAATTTTAAATTTAAATTTGTCGATTTGAAAACTTATCTTCCAAATACGATCGAATTGGCCCCCGATATATATTCCATTGCGTTCGGAATAGGGGTAAAACATTATAAACGCCAGACGGCACGCTTCGTTTGGAGTTCGGAAAAATTTCGTGTGAATAGTGCGCGAATATTTTCTATAAAAGGACCTCAACACTCATTATTTGCACTTTGAAACCCTAATTAGGTTTAGCCGCCACATACGAAAATAATGGCCGAAAATTGCCAACTTTCACCTCTTAATATCTTCCAATCCATGAATAATTAGACGAAACGTTCAACTACAAACTTGAAGAGGATCACGAGAGCTTCAAATCCATACGGGGAAGTCGACGAATCGTCGACCATAGGTGGAGAAATCTTACCGCGTCCTCCTACCAGTCGCGCACGTTTTCCCAAGCAGATGCTCGACCAAGCTTCGTGAAAATTGTGCCGAGAGTTGAGCACGAGATGAGCTTCGTTGTGGCGTAGTTCGATCGACTTGAAGTTGAGCGGGGGTGGAGCATAATTCATTAGAAAAAAGGCGGCTATGGGTTTGTTTCGTTCGACTTTGAACGATGATGGAGAAGAAGTGATCGTCGGCCCAGATCTTGGGCAAAGAAGTGCACAGTCCAGATGTGATAAAGGTTTAAAAAGAAAAAGGAAATTGTAAAATTAATTATATTATAATTCGTTCGAACTTTAAAAATGCATAACTTGTCCATACGAGGTCGAAAAATGACGAAACGAATTGCGTGGGTTCGTATTCGCGAACACTACACGATGTAGCTGAATTGGAATCGTTTGGAGATAGTTTGAATTTTGGGTAAAATTAAACGCACATTTAATTTTATTCGAAATAAAGCACTGCAATTGTATTTGAAGCAAGGTGAGAACTCCCACTCAATCGAATTGTTTTGATTTAAATTTTAAATAATTAGATTTAAAATTGCTTGATTGTATGCTTGGACGATAAATTATTATCTATTGTTTTGAAATAGACCCTATACGCCGTATATTAAGCGGAGGTTATTTATTAAACACATATACCGCGATATTCCATCTTGAAGTGGAATTGGTATTATATATATACTTGGAGTTGATTTTCCCGCATTATATAGCAGATGAGACCCTATTGCGCCGCGTAGTATCGGATAATATTTTATATAAACCTATGTACCGCGATATCCTGTATTGAAACGGGATTGGTATTGTGCTAACATCTGTGGATGCAGGGAAATAGGTTTGAGGGATCCAATTGGATTCCTCAACAATATTGATTTATTTACAAATATTATGACATATTCTGTTATCATATGATATATGTTTTGGATGCCGTGATTGTTATATTTAGTGTTGTTGCAGCATTGGGCCTATTTTGGAAAATTAAAAGTGTTAAAGTGATGATTTCCAAATTTTAAAAGGGTTTTTAAAGTGATTTTTGAAAGTATACGTTTTATTGAATTTTGGAATTGATTCATTTTAAATAAATAAACGTTAAAATTTTAATGTTATAAAAATTATGAATTTTGAGAAATATAGTTGAAATGTGATTTTTGAAATATGGAGTTAATGATTTTATAAAATAGTTTAAATTGGGATTTTTGAATTTATTATAAAAGCTTTATATATAAGATTTAAATTAGATTTTTATAAATCAAAGTGATGAAATTATAAAGGAGTTTTGAAAATGTTTTAAAATGATGTTAAAATTGGTTTTATAAAAGAATAGAATCTACGATTTGTGAAGTTATAAAATGAATGAATTTGTAAATAGAGAATTATAAGTAATTTGCTTATAATTTGGATTTTGTCGTGTAAATGGGATATGGATAGAATTTGTTAATAAAGTGATTTTATAAGTTGAAGTTGTCATAAAATATAAATGGAATTTATAAACATTGTTTTATAAATCCGAAATCGACTTATTTTGATAAGTTAATTATTATAGCTTATTAAAGGAAGCGTATCCACGATTTTGGACAGTGGATAATCCTTTAAATAAAATGTGCAGAAAGGTTGAATTTGGTTAACGAAGTATATTCTCGATTTTGGATGGTGAATAATATATTAAAGAAATGTTTTGGGAAGTGATATTTTAAATAGAATTAAAATGATTTAAAGATGTTTTAAAATGTATTAAGTATCGAAACCATCGATTTCAACATTCATTGTTGAAATAGACGTTTTCGAGAGATAAAAGGAAATGGTGGACTATGACACTTTTGTTATAGTAAATGATTTTCGAAAGGAAATGTTTTATATAGTATTGTGATTTATATGTCTATCTTAATTTCGAATCCCTATACTAGTGATTTTGAGTTGTCGTAACGATGTTTTACGCAACATTCATTTTGACTCAAATAAATGTGTTTAAGGGAATGTTTTCCTTAAAGAATAAAATATATACTTAATTGTGATTTAAGTATATTGAATATTTTCCAAATGTTGAAAATAAATAGATTTGTGAATTACTTATTATTAAATAAGTATGGAAATTTTTTTCCAATATGAAGTGAAATGTTTTGAAATTATATCTTTTAAAGATAAATTGAAAAGTGATTTGAAATTGTTTTCAAACGGTTGAAGTGTGGAAAAAATTATATCTTGTAAGGATATTTTTGGAAAATAAATAATTTGGGAAATTATTTGGAATCTGGTGATGTTGTGTATATCTATTGATAGTTAAATAACCGACTATCAATATTTACCTTTAAATGGGTATTTGATGTGATTTGCTTGAATTTGTATGCTACACTTATTTTAAAATAAACGCTCGTTATTCGGTTTAGCCGGGAGAGGACCTTTGGGTCATAAATCTCATTCCGAATAGTGATACGTCATAATAGATAGCATTTGAAGACCGGTGTTGAAGGCCGGATATTTTCAAAAATGGAAGGATTACCGTCGAATGTTTCTGCATCTGCTGATCTCCGATATAGAGATTTTATCACCCTTTGTGATGGGAAGTCCGCACATGATTAGTGAATATCCGGATTGCAAGGGATTCTTTGGAAGTGCCTTCGGTTCCGTTCGATCCCGGAACGGACTTGTATGGATGTGTATCTGACGTTATGTTTGAGATGTAAAGCTGGTTTCTATCAAATACATTTCTGTTGGTGGCGGAGAATTTATTCTCTTAGCTTAACACCCTTCTATGAGATGTTCGTGCTCAGAGGTCATGTAGTTGATGGTTACAAGTGATATGATCCCAATTTGGTAACGTGGCATGCTGAGTGCTGCTGATCATTTGTTGATCAAAGCGTGGCTTTTATGAAAAGCATAGCTTCGTGGATGAGACTTGCTTGTCTTAGTGAAATGTGATGGGGGGTTCTCGCTTCGCGGTTAGGTGGCGAACGGGAGACTCTTACCCCTACACGTCCTCTTCACGGGGTTGGCCGTAAAAGTAAGTTTCGGGTACCATTGTATGCCACGGTGGGTCTGGGATGGTTGCAAAGCCTACCGGTCGTCGCTGCCTCGGGTCTTTACAAAGTGGTATCGGAGCATTTGGTTAAGTGACAACCTTGGCTCTGTTGGGAATTACTCATTAGAGATAGAGTCGGTAGTACTCTAGAATGAGTGGGAGTGTAATAATAGTTATGAGCGCATATTTGTTAGTGAATATAAAAGTATTTTATATTGTGTTTGCTTATCCGTTGAGCTATTTGTGAATTCTAGTCGGTATGTTGGATGCCATATTATCGATATGGATTTCTAAACACTTAAACGAGACAAGTCGATATAATATCATTTTAAATTGGGTAAATGAAATAATTTTACCTTGATTATATTTTATATATATAAACGAATAATTTTTCAAAAATTATTAAAGTGTATATAAATTGATTGTTGGTTGTTGAAAATGTAAGTATATATATAAGTTAATCAAAAGAATAATTGTATAAGCAAATGAATTATAAAGTATGGAATTATAATTAATATGATTTACAATTGTGAAATAATCTTATATATACAATAAGTGAAATTTTATAAGAAAAGACTTATAAATGTGATTTATGAGTAAAAGAAATTTTATTTAAAAGAATATTAAGCACTGAATTCACTACTGTTACTGAAAATAATAAGGGTGATGACTGCAGCATCATCAGTATCATTTTCAAGTTTCTGTGTGACGGATTTGCTACCATAGTAAATTAGAAAACTGAAATTTAGTTGTGATAACCAAATTTGAAATTAAATCCAAGTTGTAATTGTTGAATATAAGTGAAACGAGTTTTGAACTTATAATATGAAATAATAAAGATTTTACTTTGGTAAAGTTAAATAGAATTTACTTTAGAATTGGAATCTGAATTGGATTTATAAGTGGAAATTCAAATTGAAGTTAAACAAATGATGTTTGAGATGGAATATAACTTAAGTGGTGTTGAATGAAGTTGATTTTGGTATCGAAGTAAATTAATAAAGTGAAGTGATGAATATGAACTTGAGTTATATAAAAGAAATTCAACCTTATTTGTTAAATGAATTAGCAATTGAATTAATAAGTGGATTGAATGTTAATCAATTTATTGTAAAAGAATTGATATAGAATAATGAAAGTAAGTGTTAATTCATTAAAAACTAGTAAATTGGAAATTGAATAATTGAATGGAAGTCAATTTAATGTCAACCAATTTGAATTAAAAGTGTTAAACCAAATTGAATGTAAATTTAATAATTTGGTTATGACAGTTATGATTTGGTTGTTATATGATTGTTAGTTGATTGTATACAATTCATTAAGTGTTAATGAAGTTGACTTGATAAAAATTGGAAGCTATGAAATTTGATTTGAATGTGGAAGTGAACTAACTTGAATGTAAATTAGTGAATATAAACAAATTGAAAATGAATGTTAGTAAAGTCCAATGTTAATGAATCAAATGTGATTAAATGAAAAACCAATTCATTGAATATTAATGAGAAGTGAATGTATATTTGATATGGATTTGTTGGATAAGTTGTTGAATGATAGTTGTTTGGTGGTTGCATTTATTGCTTTTTGTTGCATTTGCTATATTGGCATATGTAGTTGTTGTACTGGTATATGTTGTATATTGATATTACTTTCATATATGCATGTTTCTCATTGTTGTTGAGTGTTTAGTAGGTGTGGATTGCGCTTGCTTCGCTTTTGGAGCTCGCTTTCGCGCTATATTAGCCGTATATGCTCGCTAATAATATATAAGGTACATATCTCAGATTACATATCGTACTTTTACACTTTTTTCCCTGCGGGATGCCTCATTATTTTGATGAGATGTATATTTTTGATATATATATATTGCCATTTTTTTCGGATTGAGCCGCGCAAAGGAGACGCTGGCGAAATTTTGTGAAAATTTAAGGCGTTAGAATATTTTTGAGAAAATTAGAAAATTTTGAAAAAATAACTAAGTATGATTTGAAAACTTAGTAAAGTTATTGTAAGAAGTTTAACTACTGGATTTTGGGAAAGTTAAACACTTAAGTGAATTTGAAATCTAATTTGAATGGATGTTTGAAAAGTTAATGGATTCTGTAACTTTTTCTTACTTGGTAATTTCAAGGATGAAATTCTTTTAAGGGGGAAGTTTGTAACGACCCAGAATTTCTGTCATTTGAAATTCGTATATTTAATTGATTTTAAATACTAACAAGTAAAATTTGTAAGTCGAATAAATTTTGTTTCGAATATCTAGATTTAATTGGATAAGTAAATTGATGATTTAATATTTGAAATTACAGAAATAATTGGAAATTGGGTTTAATATGATTAAAATTAATTCATAAAGTTGTATTTAATCATATTGGAGTTAGAATGATGTTATAGAACTTTTAAAATTGAATTAAAAGTTAATTTGTGGAAATTGAATATTTTAATATTTAATCGACGAGTAAAAATAGTTATTTTTCAAACAGTCTCAGATTTCGATGAAACTAGTTTCATCAGATCCGTAATGTTATATTATTGTATGGTTTCAAATTTCGTGTCAATTGGATTTACGGTTTGTCCGGGGCAAGCTAAAACGCATTGAAATCGGTTTGAGTGAATTTTAAATTTAAATTTGTCGATTTGAAAACTTATCTTCCAAATAAGATCGAATTGGCTCCCGATGTATATTCCATTGCGTTCAGAATAGGGGTAAAACATTATAAACGCCAGGCGACACGCTTCGTTTGGAGTTCGGAAAAATTTCGGGTGAATAGTGCGCGAATATTTTCTATAAAAGGACATCAACACTCATTATTTGCACTCAGAAACCCTAATTAGGTTTAGCCGCCACATACGAAAATAATGGCCGAAAATTGCCAACTTTCACCTCTTAATATCTTCCAATCCGTGAATAATTAGACGAAACGTTCAACTACAAACTTGAAGAGGATCACGAGAGCTTCAAATCCATACGGGGAAGTCGACGAATCATCGAGGTGGAGAAATCTTGTCGCGTCCTCCTACCAGTCACGCACGTTTTCCCAAGCAGATGCTCGACCAAGCTTCGTGAAAATTGTGTCAAGAGTTGAGCACGAGATGAGCTTCGTTGTGGCGTAGTTCGATCGACTTGAAGTTGAGCGGGGGTGGAGCATAATTCACTAGAAAAAAGGCGGCTATGGGTTTATTTCGTTCGACTTTGAACGATGATGGAGAAGAAGTGATCGTCGGCCCAGATCTTGGGCAAAGAAGTGCACGGTCCAGATGTGATAAAGGTTTAAAAAGAAAAAGGAAATTGTAAATTTAATTATATTATAATTCGTTCGAACTTTAAAAATGCATAACTTGTTCATACGAGGTCGAAAAATGACGAAACGAATTGCGTGGGTTCGTATTCGCGAATACTACACGATGTAGCTGAATTTAAATAGTTTGGAGATAGTTTGAATTTTGGGTAAAATTAAACGCACGTTTAATTTTATTCGAAATAAAGCACTGCAATTGTATTTGAAGCAAGGTGAGAACTTCTCACTCAATCGAATAGTTTCGATTTAAATTTTAAATAATTAGATTTAAAAATGCTTGATTATATGCTTGGATGATAAATTATTATCTATTGTTTTGAAATAGACCCTATACGCCGTATATTAAGCGGAGGTTATTTATTAAACACATATACCGCGATATTCCATCTTGAAGTGGAATTGGTATTATATATATACTTGGAGTTGATTTTCCCGCATTATATAGCGGATGAGACCCTATTGCGCCGCGTAATATTGGATAATATTTTATATAAACCTATGTACCGCGATATCCTGTATTGAAACGGGATTGGTATTGTGCTAACATCTGTGGATGCAGGGAAACAGGTTGGAGGGATCCAATTGTATTCCTCAACAGTATTGATTTATTTACAAATATTATGACATATTCTGTTATCATATGATATATGATGCTTTGGATGCCGTGATTGTTATATATAGTGCTGTTGCAGCATTGGGCCTATTTTGGAAAATTAAAAGTGTTAAAGTGATGATTTCCAAATTTTAAAAGGGTTTTTAAAGTGATTTTTGAAAGTATACGTTTTATTGAATTTTGGAATTGATTCATTTTAAATAAATAAACGTTAAAATTTTAATGTTATAAAAATTATGATTTTTGAGAAATATAGTTGAAATGTGATTTTTGAAATATGGAGTTAATGATTTTATAAAATAGTTTAAATTGAGATTTTTGAATTTATTATAAAAGCTTTATATATAAGATTTATAAAATTGGATTTTTATAAATCAAAGTGATGAAATTATAAAGGAGTTTTGAAAATGTTTTAAATGATGTTAAAATTGGTTTTATAAAAGAATAGAATCTACGATTTGTGAAGTTATAAAATGAATGAATTTGTAAATAGAGAATTATAAGTAATTTGCGTATAATTTGGATTTTGGCGTGTAAATGGGATATGGATAGAATTTGTTAATAAAGTGATTTTTAAGTTGAAGTTGTTATAAAATATAAATGGAATTTATAAACATTGTTTTATAAATCCAAAATCGACTTATTTTGATAAGTTAATTATTATAGCTTATTAAAGGAAGCATATCCATGATTTTGGACAGTGGATAATCCTTTAAATAAAATGTGCAGAAAGGTTGAATTTGGTTAACGAAGTATATTCACGATTTTGGATGGTGAATAATATATTAAAGAAATGTTTTGGGAAGTGATATTTTAAATAGAATTAAAATGATTTAAAGATGTTTTAAAATGTATTAAGTATCGAAACCATAGATTTCAACATTCATTTTAAAATGTATTAGTATTGTGATTTATATGTCTATCTTAATTTCGAATCCCTATACTAGTGATTTTGAGTTTTCGTAACGATGTTTTACGCAACATCGTTTTGACTCAAATAAATGTGTTTAAGGGAATGTTTTCCTTAAAGAATAAAATATATACTTAATTGTGATTTAAGTATATTGAATATTTTCCAAATGTTGAAAATAAATAGATTTGTGAATTACTTATTAAATAAGTATGGAAATGTTTTTCCAATATGAAGTGAAATGTTTTGAGATTATATCTTTTAAAGATAAATTGGAAAGTGATTTGAAATTGTTTTCAAACGGTTGAAGTGTGGAAAAAATTATATCTTGTAAAGATATTTTTGGAAAATAAATATTTTGGGAAATTATTTGGAATCTGGTGATGTTGTGCATATCTATTGATAGTTAAATAACCGACTATCAATATTTACCTTTAAATGGGTATTTGATGTGATTTGCTTGAATTTGAATGCTACACTTATTTTAAAATAAGCGCTCGTTATTCGGTTTAGCCGGGAGAGGACCTTTGGGTCATAAATCCCATTCCGAATAGTGATACATCGTAATGGATAGCATTTGAAGACCGGTGTTGAAGGCCGGATATTTTCGAAAATGGAAGGAATACCGTCAAATGTTTCTGCATCGGCTGATCTCCGATATAGAGATTTTATCACCCTTTGTGATGGGAAGTCCGGACGTGATTAATGAATAGCCAGATTGTAAGGGCTTCTTTGGAAGTGCCTTCGGTTTCATTCGATCCCGGAATGGACTTGTATGGATGTGTGTCTGACGTTACAGTTTGAGATGTAAAGCTAGTTTCTATCAAAGACATTTCTGTTGGTGGCGGAGAATTTATTCTCTTAGCTTAACACCCTTCTCTGAGACGTACGAGCTCAGAGGTTATGTAGTTGATGGTTACTAGTGATATATTCCCAATTTGGTAGCGTGACATGTTGAGTGCTGTTGATCATTTGTTGATCAAAGCGTGGCTTTTATGAAAAGCGTAGCTTTGTGGAGGAGACTTTGTCGAACCTCACACCCCGGTAATGGTCAAAACAGGAAAGATGCAGCAAGGTTATTAGGGGATAGAGCCCCCTTAGTGTATGTCATTTCCTTCTGGATAGAGGTGGTATTATGGTATGGAGCCCAGATACTTAACCTATGTTGTTGCTGCAAACTTATTATTTTGTGGTTGTTCGTGAATCCCGGGATAAAGGTCGGTTACGACCGGGGGATAGCATACTCGTGCCAGTAGTTACCCAGCTAGGGGTAACCCGGCCTTGTGTTGGCAGAGATCCGGTTATGTTCTCGAGGCGTCTTTCCAGATGCGTGCCCATGTGGCAATGGAAAGTTTCTTGGCCTGACCATTTGTTGAAAATCCAAAGAAACAATACGAGCCCTGTACGGTTTTAGTTGTAGAACCTGCCATTTAAAATGGTAGCTATAGTAGGCATACTATAATGGTACCTATGCTGGCGAAGATTAATATTGTACTTTCGAAATGTTTTCCTGCACTTTGCACTTATAGTAATAATATCAAAGAAATTTGCGTAACAAGCATGTTTGACTATCATAAGGAGAAATCTCCTCCAATTCTGCGTTTGCATTGTGTGTGTGGCAGGAGGCCTTATGGTAGTTACATTTTCTAAAATCATTGCGGATCTATTTTAAAATATTTCTTTATTTGTTTTTAAAGATATAACTGTTTTAAGTTCTCACACCAGTCGCATGACTGACCTGGAGTTTATTTTTCTCTTCCTAAACTCTGGGTACCCACCAATTTCCACACGGGCAGTCTAGAGTCAGGTTATCAGGTCAATATGGAATTCAGGAGTTGCTATAGAGATTTGGAGGCAGGCTGGATGGCTTGGCATATCAACTAGTGTATAGTATTTCTTTTCCGCTGTTTGTTGTTGTAAACTCTGATAATGTGATGTAATGTGATGGAACGTATAAAATGTACAGTTCTTTTGATTTAAAGATTATTCATTTATCTATTATATATTGTTCCGCTGCGATTGTGAGATTCTGATATTGTTTTTTCTTCTTTTTTTTCCTTTCTTACTTCTTCCATTTTTTTCTTCTTCTTAAACCCTAAGGGTTCGATTTTCCGGCCTTCGATTGCTCGGCAGTTGATACAGTGGACGTATTAATGTCAATTTTCGAAAGTCGAAGAATCGGGTCTTTACATCGAGACTGCCTGAACCCATAACCAGACAGAAGTCGTTACTAGGACGGAGTTCAATGACCTGATGAGAGAACTCATGGAAAGCAGGAGACAACTTGCTGAAAAAATTCAAGCTAATGCTAACCTCGTGACTCATCTTACTCAGCAGCAGCATCAGAATGTTGGAGGTAGCCCCATCCCTTATTCTTCATCTGATAGTTCGACCTCGTCCGATGAACCTCCCAGGCGTAGACGCCGCAAAATGGAAACTGCACAAGCAGGTGCTACTGATCGATCAACTAGAGATCACTTGCATTTTAGAGACCACACCCAAGCTGGAGTAGGAACACGCATGGAAACTGGACACCCGTCTCACCAAGACCCTAACAAAGTAGGTCCCTAGGATACACGTATAGCAGACCACCAACAGAGGAGACACCAACCCGAACGGTCCCTAAGAACAGAGTCCAACCTTCCATCCCCCATGCAGACCCCGGACTTATCGGCTATGGTCAGACAGTTGATGAGAGAGAATCAAGGCTTGACCAACGAAGATTGGGAGATATCCAGGAGTCATACTCCATTCACGGATACTATTCTACAGGCCAAGTACCCCAGGAAGTTTAGCATGCCAACTATCCTGGCCTACGAAGGAAAGACTGATCCCAGGCAGCATGTGATGAGGTACGAATGGATAATGGATTCGGCTAGAGAAAATGACGCGACCAAGTGTAGATGCTTTCCAATTACTTTATCTGGAATCGCCACCATGTGGTTTACTCGACTTCCCCTATGGTCAATATCCAGTTCAGGATACACGCCACTCGTCCCAAGGATGTGATGTCCATATCTAGTTTAATCCAGGCTCCAGGGGAGTCATTGAAAGAGTATTTGCATAGATTTTATGTTGCGGCTACCAAAGTTAGCAACCCTAACGACCACGCAATTCTGATGGCGGTAATGCGAGGTGTAGATCCAGATTCAAAGTTTGGAGATTGGTTAGCAGGAAAGCCTCCAACTACGCTGGAGCGTTTCTATTCAAATGCTCATCAATTCATAAGGAGGGAGGAAGCTAGATGGACGAGGCGAGATAAGGCACCAGGTCCTATTCAAGAGACTGTAAAAAGCAACATCGCAGTGAAATAGTCCGGTGACAATTCAGGGATGGTCTACGTCAATGTACAGAATAAACCCGGGCAATCTAAAGGGTCCGGAGGACAAAATCCGAAAAGAAAAGAGAAGCAGGGAAGTGGAATCCAATAATTCCAACCTACAACGAATACACCCCACTGAATGCATCTCTTGAGAATATTTACCTGTCAACCTGTAACAGTTTTTAATACAGAAAGCCTCGCCCAAAGGAGCCAACAAAGGAACAGAAGCGGACTGGGAAGTACTGTCGCTTCCATGAAACTTACGGGCATAATACAGAGGAGTGTAGACACCTCCATGATGCCATTGAAAACCTGATTAGACAGAAAGAATTGCAGGAGTTTGTCAAGAACCCACATGAAGGACGGCAAGGAATATCGGACCCCGGACGGGGGCCAGCCTCACGCCATCCAGAGGAACTTGCCCGAACTGTAGGGAGATTGGTCATAAATACTATCGTCGGTGGACCTCATCCTGTAGACAAGAACTGACAGGAAATGGAGTGGTATGCTAACTCTTTAAGGCATGCGGATTATGAGTGTTGTTCGAATGTGGAGGATGGGACCCCGTTAAGCAGCAATGCATGATGACAGACGATAGTATTTAGGAGCCGAGATGCGGACAGGTGGAGGCTCCTACCATCGACCCTATGGTCATATCTACGATGATTGGGACAGCATATATGAAGAGAATTTTAATTGATTGTGGAAGTTCCGTTAACATCATCTTCAAAAAGGCATACAACTAAATGAAGATGGAGACAAAAGATTTAAAGCCATCTAAAGCCCGTATCCATGGCTTTAATGGTGCAGCGACTGATGCAGTGTGGTATGTTGATTTGCCAGTTGAACTGGGATAAGGTGACCGTAGGAGGGTGTGAATCCTACCGTTTATAGTGTTGGATGTTGATTCTCTATATAATGTGTTTCTAGGTAGGCCGGCCCTGGCGGAGTTTAGGGCAGCTTTGGCCCCATGGTGTTTGACTTTGAAGTTGCCAATAGACAAAGGAGTCGGTGTGGTGCATGGCGATCAGGCGACCGGCCGTGCATGCTATGTGGCTGAGCTGAGAGAGGCCCGGTGAAGAGAGAAAGGAAAGGTTACGGATAGCTCCGTCGGCATCTGGAATACTGACGATTGACAACTAGTGCTCGAGCCCAGGCTCGGGTAACATTCTCGGATCTATAGAGACATAGGTCCAAGAGATGATGATGGGGAACCCAAGGAAGAAAATGCAGCACCAACTGAACTGACAATTGATATTCCAGTCAGCCGAGATGACCCATCACGAGTACTCAAGATTGGATCTCGACTCATCAGTGGCCGAGGATCTCACTGATTTCCTCCGAGCAAATTTGGATGTTTTCACTTGGACACATTTTGACATGTGCAGGATTTCTCCCGCTATTGCGAGTCATATGTTGAACATAGACCAGAAATACGTTCCTATAAAACAGAAAAGGAGAGGCATGGGCCTGGAGAGGTCCGTTGCTCTCAGAGAGGAGGTAGACAAACTCAAAGCCAATAGGTTCGTCCACGACGCGCTCTACCCTGAATAGGTATCCAACCCTGTGCAAGTAAGGAAAGCGAATGGGAAGTGGAGAACTTGCGTTGATTAATATGATTTGAACAAAGCATGTCCGAATGATAGCTTTCCTTTACCCAGAATCGACCAGCTCGTCGACTCAACGGCTGGACACGGGTTACTATCATTTATGGATGCATATTCGGGATATAATCAGATCCCGATGCACATTCCACACCAAGAACACACCAGTTTTGTCGCAGACATTGGGTTATATTGCTATGTAGTGATGCCTTTCGGATTGAAAAATGAGGGAGCGACCTATCAGCGTCTGGTGAATCGAATGTTTAAAGACCAGATTGGTATGTCTATGTGGATGACATGCTCGTGAAGTCATGGCAGTCAAACGACAACATTCGGGAATTAGCGGAGATGTTTGATATACTCAGACATTATAGAATGAAGATCAATCCTTTGAAGTGCTCCTTTGGCGTAGAGTCAGGGAAGCTTTTGGGTTTCATTTTGAATGCGTGGGGAATCGAAGCTAACCCGGAGAAGATTTAAGCTATTCGAGACATACAAGTGCCTAAAACTATAAAGCAGGTACAAAGCTTGAATAGGAAGGTGGCCGCGTTGAGTCGGTTCATATCCAGAGCCACAGATAAGCGTATTCCTTTCTTCGATGTGATAAAGAAAGGAAAGAGAAATTTCGAGTGGACATCCGACTGTGAGGAAGCGTTCCAAGCTCTGGTAAGGCATTTAGAAAGTCCCCTGGTACTATCGAAAATGGTAGACCGTGAGATGTTGTGCGTGTACTTGGCTGTATCCTAGCATGCTATCAGTACGGCTCTGGTTCGCGGAGAGGACCAAGTTCAAAAGCCGGTGTACTATGTCAGTAAACGTTTAACGGGGGTAGAAAGAAATTATCCTAAGATTGAGAAACTATTCTATTGCTTGGTGATTGCATCATGCAAGCTCCGGCCATACTTTCAGGCACACTCAATCAGGGTTTATACCGATCAACCCTTGCGAAAGGTACTCCAACTACCGAAAACTTCTGGAAGGATGTTAAAATAGAATATCGAGTTGAGTCAGTTCGATGTTACCTACCTGCCACAAAGGGCCATACAAGGGCAAGCGCTAGTAGACTTCATTGCTGAATTCACCATGTCAGACGAATCAGATGGTAACAATGTCATACCTCCCATTCGATGGAAGATGTACACCAATGGGGCATCTAAAGATCATTGCTTGGGAGTTGGCATAGTTCTTATGACTCTCAAAAACCGATCAATTTGTTACGCTTTGAAGCTCGAATTCCCAGCAACAAATAACGAGGCCGGGTATGAAGCATTGATTATTGGCTTGAAACTTGTCAGAGAGCTGGGGGTAAAATCGGTTGAAATCTTTTATCACTCACAATTGGTGGTATACCATATGTGGGGGGGCTATCAAGCGGGGGCAGAGACTTGCCCCATACCTTGCTCGGGTTCAAGAGCTGTTAGCAAATCTGGAATATTATGATATTTCGCATGTCCCACGTGATCAAAACAAAGAAGCCGATTCATTGGCAAAATTTGCAAGCATGGGCGATGCATAGCAAATGGGATTGGTTCCTGTCGAAACCTTACATGCTCCGAGTATAATGTAATTGAGATAGATTTCGTGTTAGAAATAGAAATCGAGAAGGAGTCATGGTTGACCCCCTTCAAACAGTGCTTGCTATACAGGATCTTGCTCGAAAGAAGGAGCGAAAGACGACAAGTTATTCATAAGGCTTCACGATATGTAATGCAGGACGGAATAATGTATCCGAAGGGATTCTTGACCCCTTACTCCAGTGCATTTCCCACTATGAGATAAAACGAGTCTTGAATGAAGTCCATGGAGGAGAATGTGGTGACCATACTAGGAGGAAGACATTAGCAAAGAAAATCCTCCGCTATGGATACTATTGGCCAACTGTAAATGGGGACGCTGTAGATTGCGTAAGGAGATTCGAAAAATGCTAGAAGTATTCACGAGAGCTCCGCCAACGGAACTCACGCAAATGGTTAGTCCCTGACCATTTGCAATGTGGGGGATCGATATAATCGGTTCCTTACCCATATTTATAGGTGGTGTGAAATACGTGGTAGTTCCAGTCGACTATTTTATTAAGTGGGCGGAAGTAGAGCCCTTAGCCACGATCGCCACCAAAAAGGTCATTAATTTCATTGTACGAAATATTATATGCCATTTTGGCCTTCCACGGACTATCATTACAGACAACGGAACTTAATTCGAAAGCAAAGAGTTCAAAGAATTTTGTCAAAAGTATGGCATTGAAAAAAGGTTTACAGGAGTTACTCATCCAAAAGCCAATGGATAAGTGGAAGCCACGAACAAAATAATCAAGTCCATATTGAAAAAGCGTTTGGAAAAGGCCAGAGGCAGATGGGTGGATGAACTTCCAACAGCACTTTGGGCTTATAGAACCACCCACAAGTCCGTGACTGGCCACATTCCATTCGCATTAGCATATGGCACGGAAGCTGTTATACCCGTAGAACTTGAAGTTCAATCCCATCGGGTAACTCATTATGACCCTAAGATAAATCAGGAACTTTTGCTGGAATTGCTGGACTTCATTAATGAAAAACGTGAAGAAACTGATTTAAGAGCGGCCGCATATAGACACCGAGTCACTCGATATTATAAAGAAAAAGTCCAGCCAAGAGTCTTCGACATAGGAGACCTTGTTTTGAAATGAGTTTTTTCGGTCTCGTCGCATCTGAATCCCAAATAGGAAGGTCCATGCGTCATTGAATGGAGGCTTGGAGAAGGAACTTTCAAGATAGCGACCTTTGATAGCGCGACACTCCCCCGAGCATGGAATAGCGAGCATTTGTAGCATTATTATATTTAGTCTAGTCATTTTCTATCTTTGTTGCATTTATTTTCAGTATGTTTTCATTCCGTTGATTCCTAGTTTTCAGCATGTAATAAGACAATTTAGCTTGCTTCATTAATAAAGGCTTGAAGCCATTTTTTCCATGAGTTATTGATGTTTCCGTGTATGATAATTTTATGGCAGAAAATTAGAGTTACATTATTTTGTCTAACATACAAACGCGCATAAACGACTTAAAATCTCTAAGTCCCCTGAGTGCGGACTGGAGTACTCCGAGTGGCCTGAGCGTGGACTAGAGTATAAACGACTTAAAATCTCCAAGTTCCCTGAGGGCGGAATGGAGTACTCAGAGTCCCCTGAGCATGGACTAGAGTATAAACGACTTATAATCTCCAAGTCCCCTGAGCACGGACTGGAGTACTCTGAGTCCCCTGAGCGTGGTTAGAGTATAAACAATATGAAATCTCAAAGTCCCCTGAGTGTGGTCTGGAGTACTCTGAGTCCCCTAAGCACGGACTAGAGTATAAACGACTTAAAATCTCCAAGTCCCCTGAGTGCGGACTGGATTACTCTGAGTCCCCTGAGTGTGGACTAGAGTATAAACGACTTAAAATCTCTGAGTCCCATGAGTGCGGACTGGAGAACTTTGAGTCCCCTGAGTGCGGACTAGAGTGTAAATGACTTAAAATCTCTAAGTCCTCTGACCGCAGACTGGAGTGCTTTGAGTCCCTGAGTGCGGACTAGAGCATAAATGACTTAAAATATCCAAGTCCCCTGAGTGTGGACTGGAGTACTATGAGTCCCCTGAATGCGGACTAGAATATAAACGGCTTAAAAGTCTCTAAGTCCTCGGAGTGCAGACTAGAGTACAACTAATTGGAAGTCAATAAGTCTTCGACGTATGGACTGAAAAACATTCTAAGCACCCGATGCATGGAATAAAGGATGTACAGCTCCAAAGAATTTTCGAATTATATGAAAATAAATTGGGAGTTTATGTAACTCACAATATCTTGGGTTTCGACCACAGTTATACAGAAAGCTGAGAAATAAAAGTCATTTGAAAGACAAAGAAACTAAATTTTATTTATTAATCCAAGATGGGGTTTTACTGCAACTCCTCCAAAACTTAGAGTCAAAAGCCTATTTACATTGACTATGAAAATAAATAAAAATAATTACATAATCTAAGATGACTATCGTTGAACGAGTTTAACAGCTACTTTTTGGTTTCTTCGGTCTATTTTCCTCCTTCGTCTTCTCTGACGACTCCTCCCCCATGCATTTTTGCTTAGATGCTTTGCTTGATGGGGAGATAACAACCGAGGAAGAACAAGGGACCTCTAGTTGCCTGGACCCACAAGGGAGGATGACCTTCAAAGGCTTGTTCAAAGGATCTAGATGATCCACGACTCGGGGCATGGCTTTGATTTCAGCTGTCTTTTTCTTTTCCTCGGCCAGCTGCTCCTTCATGCTCATTTTAGAAGTGTGTCCAGAGGCACTTGTGATCTCAACTTTATAACTTTCTTTGACGGGAGATGAAATCTCAGACTTATCGTCATTAAACGCCTCAATCACTTGAGCATTTGGAGTGGGAGTCTCTCCCGCGTGAGTAGCCTCGCTCGTTTTCCCCTTCTCCTCCTTGGCGTCATCACTCCTTGGAGTTGGTTCATGATCAAAACGGCCTACGCAAAATCATAAGACAAACGTTAGAATACAATAACCTCTCGCTGAAAATGATGGCTCTTTTAACTTTAAGAAGAAAAGCTATATTGCGGCTTCTTGCTGGCTCTCAACCATCCGAGGAGTCTCCCTCTATGGAATGGGAGATAGAACATGAATGCCGAGGCCAGGGTCTTTCGGGTCATAACCAGCATGTTGCTCAAATGGATCGAGTACTGGCCAATCAGCTGATTGAGTAGGAGGAGGAGCTGGAGACTCGAATCCAAATGGACCGGCTATGGCATCCTTCCCTTTTGATGAGGAGGAACTTTTGCAGTAGAGGACCTTCGCTGCAGACAAGTCCGAAGACTCGTTCCCCCTGAGAAATTCTTTTACCGAAGCCTCCTCATCAACCTCCTCGATGCCCAGCTCTACTTTTCTAATCTTTATTAAAGTTTCGCTTGCTTTGGCTAGATATTCGAGGGTGCTCGCCAAGAAAAGTTAAGTCTCGATGCATGAGGACACGAGCGTTGTATTCTGCTATGAGCGGGTCGAACAAGCATTTGATCTCCTCCCTGCCAGCCTCCTGCCTCAAGGCGAGAGTCAATCTCTGCGGATGCTATTCTTTTGCTCTCTTCACGGGCTTCATCTTTCAGCATTCCAACTTTAGAGAGCTCGTTGTCGAGTTTTTCCTTCAGGATTCACGTAGCAACAATCCCATCGTAATATCGCTATGACTCTTCCTGTGCAGCAGTTTTTTCTCTCTCTCTTTGAAGATTTGATCTTCCAACTCTTTGACTCAAATGGCAAATGCATCCCTTTCCTTCTGAACGGAATCCTTCTCTAAAGCCAGGCCCCATAGCGCTGGACCGCTTCGTCTATTTCTTTATTATGTGTCGTTTCCAGACGATTGATGGCCTCCGCAGTATCTTTAGCACTTTGTTGGGTGGCTTCGAGCTGAGATTTGTATGAAGAGAACTCTTTATCTTGAGCTTTGATAATGTCCTTATCGTGAATGGCCTTGAGCTTCAGGCGATCAATTTCATGTTGACGCTCAACAGAGACTTTCGAGACTTTTTCGGCTAAATGAACAAACGCGTCATATTGAACATAAACGTCGTTGTTACAAGAAATGGTGCTTTGTTTGACATGTCTCGAAATGCGATGGATCACCGGAAGAAACTTCAGACCATCGAAGCATATTTTAGGGAACTTAGCCTTAAGCTCGGTTAGCCTCTCCGATATCGTCGGATCTGGTACGGGAACAGGGGGAGATGGTCTTCAGAGCTCAGTTTTCTTGTGGGATTCCTGAGATTGCCATGTGCTGGATGAACCAAAGTGTTGATCGTGGGGAGCATCGGATTGGGACCCCTTATGGCCGTATTTCTCCCTGCCTTACTATGAGTGAGAAGGAGGATTATAATGCTATGAAGGCTGATGATAAGTTTTCTTTCGAGATGATGAATCTGGAGAGTGATAATCCATGTCGTCGTTATCTCTATCACAACGTCTTTCGGATCCTGAATCCTATCCAGAGTTGTGAAAGATGGATGACCCGCAAAGACGATCGAGCCTGTGTGTACATCCCATATCACCTACCTAGAATTTAAATAACGACAAGTTAGAAAAGAGTCGAGCGATAGCGGAAATTTAGGTGTGAGGTGAAGTGCACGTGTCTGTGTGTGTCCTAGTGTTTTCCCCCAACGGACCAGTTTCTTTATCTCTGCTTATGGGAGTTTTTTCTCCCCTAAACATGGGCTTGAGCACCTACATCGCCTCTTGCGGGAGAATAAAGTTTAAGCGCTTTTGGATCATTGAAACCGTAGTTAAGCAAGTCATCGGGAATAGTAAGGTCCGACAGGCCTTTCAATGAACTCTTTAAGCATTGAGGAAAAGGCACTCTATCCACCGGAGTTTGTGACCTTAAAAGTACCACCCGTTGTCTTCTTCCTCAGTTTGTAGGTCAATTTTTTCTTTACTTTCGCATGGGGAGGCGTAACTTCAATATCATGCACCTAGACTACCGGCTCCCGAGCGGGGCCAACGTTCTCACCATGTACTTCAGGCGTTTCAGCTTCTTTAATCTCCCCCTCCTCGGATGTGTCAGGGACGTCACGTGCTGAGGGCCTAGCTTGCTTTTTATCTTTTCCCAAGGCAGGTGTTGTTATGGTGACACCTTGAGGAAGGCTTATCAGGCAACCTGCCACCAACAACCAAAACTTCGAGAGCGATTCGCTTGAAATAAGAGATCTAATGTCCTGGTCTCCTACGGGGATAACTCGAATAGCCTCGACGGCTTCAGAATACCCGGAGTCTTCGAGACGTGGGCCGATACCTGAAAAAGTAAATAAAGAGTTAGAAAAGGTGCAAATTCTGCCAAATGCAAGTATCGATTCAGAAAAGAAACTTACTCCCTTCCACCCATCTCCTTGTGAAGCTAAGGGGACAGCGCATGTAGAACTACTCTTGCTTGTACTGGGCGAATTTGCTCCATGCCCCAGTCAGAATTTGACATTTGTTGTGTGGTTCAAGAAATAAAAAAATGGGTTGTCTGATCGTCTCTTGAAACGATAAATGTATCAGATATCGCCAGGAATCGGGAGCCTGAAAAGGACACTCACGAATAGGAAGCACGTGCCTCACACGAACACATGACTGGGTGTATTTGTGATGGCGCAATCTCAATATACTGTAGTAGGTCGTGAAGAAAGGATTTAAATGGCGATACACTGCCAACCCAGCACATAAGTTTTTTGTAGGCCGTGTATCCGACTGGGGAAAGTGAGGACGATCTTTTCCGGATGGAACCAACACATCATCGAAAGGAATCCCATGCACCGAGCATATGCAATGAAGGGAGCTTTCTTTAATTATCGAGACTAGAGAATCGATCGGATCATCTAAAAAGATCGATGCATCCAGGGCATCAGGAGCCAAGTCGACGGATGGATCGTGGGGCTCAAAATGTCTTGTACATGTGTAGTTGATGGGTTTGAAGTTCCAACTACTTCTTGTTGAGAAGATGGCCCGGGTCTGTCCGAGATCGTGGCAGTATTAGATTTCCTAGACATCTCTAATGAGTGTGGAATCCGATGAAACACCTGTTTAAACTATACCTAAAAAATGATCGATATTAGACATAACAACAAAAATACTCCCCCCGTGTGGTGTGTGAACTAGTTCTTTCATTCAAGTATAAGTGCAAGGAATTAAAAGTCATAGGGTTGATTTAGACTCTGAATTATCATCTTCGAAGACCGTCATTGCTGACCGTCTACGAGAGCTTGTCGTATAATGGTTTAAATTTTGATCTTGACATCGACATTATACGTATAAGGTTATCATCCATTTTTATCAAGATAAATTCAGGTTTATAGTTGTCGCAACAAAAGAGTTATCAGTCTAGATTGTCTGATATGCTTAATTGCTTAAGTCCTTGTTCTTGTTCACTATCTTATGTTCGGGAATAAAAAATAGGCTAAGTCAACTATGCATTGTGTTCGACTAGTGTTGTTATTATACACCACTCTCCTACCATTCATCACTACCGTTTGACATGCGGTAAGACATGTCGAACCACAATCATGCCGGACAGTAGACATGTCGAGCCGCCTCGCTCGGCACTTTTCCCTCAACACCAACTTCCTTCCTACACTTCCTCTCTACCGCTCAGCACAGACGAGTCATCTAGCAAGTCATCCCGAGCCGCCTCGTTCGGCACTCTACCCATCTCTCACTTTTCTCCTGCGCTCCGTCTAACACCGTTCGGCATAGGGGGTCATGCCGAGCCGTAGCTATACCAAACCATATCGATCGGCACGCTTAACCCGACCTCAACTTTACTCCTACACTCCCTCACATTGTTCGGGATGCAGAATTCATACCGAGCGACAGCCATACTGTCACGTTCCAAATTTCAGCGTTTGAAAATCAACACCCGTACTCCACTTGTACTTGAATACCGCAGATCCAAACGTCGAAATTTGACTCGTGCCGGAGCTTATAACATTTAGTACAACAACATAGGGGAAGGAAATGAATAATACATCAGATATATAAAATTTGACACAATATCTGAAGCAATGATGATACAATAGAATGATACAATAGATATCAACACTATCAGAGATACAAGAAATTGCAGCGGAAAGTTAATGTCTTCAATGCCAAACTCCAAAGACTCCATCTTTAATCCACAACTAGCTCGAACCTTCATCGAGTCGCATAAAGCTAAGCAACGTCAGCCGTGAATGCTGAAATGTAGCAAATGCAATCCACAAATCCAAAGGCTTCGAAGGCTATCGAATCAGTTTCAACTATTCGACTATCTGAAAAACCCAACTCTAGACTGCCCGTGTGGAAAATTATGGGCACCCAGAGTTTAAGAAAGGAACAATAACCTCCAAGTCAGTCATGGGACTGGTGTGAGCAAAGAAAACAGTTTTTATCTTTAAAACAAACAGAAGAATTTAAATTAAAATCCGCAATGCCTTTGGAAAATGAAACTACCATAAAGCCTCCCACCACACACACAACGCAAGCGCAAACTTGGAGGAGATTCTCCTTATGATAGTCAAACATGCTTACTATGAGAAAACTCTTTGATATTATTATTAGTTCATAGTGCAGAAAACCTTCCGAAAATATAATATTAATCTTAGCCAGCATAGGTACAATTATACTATGCCTACTATAGCTACCATTTTAAATGGCAGGTTCTACAACTAAAACCATACTGGGTTCGTATTGTTTTGTTTGGATTTCCAACAAATGGTCAGGCAAAGGAACTTCCCACATAAAATGGAACGCCTCTGGAGGGACGTCCCCGAGAACCTAACCGGATCTCTGCTACACAAGGTCGGGCTCTGTAACTAGGTAACAACTGACACGAATATGCCATCCTCTAGTCGTTACCGACCTTTATCCGAGGGTCCTCAATCCAGCATCCACCCAGTGAAGTATCTGGGCTCCATACCATGATACCACTTTCAAAAACCAACATAAGTAAATATCTGGGCTCCATACCATGATATCACGTTTTATCCAGAAGGAAATGGTCATACCCTCAGGAGGAGCTACCCCCAAATAACCTTGCTGCCACGATTCCTGTTTTGACCATTACGGGGTTGTGAGGCCCGACGAAGTCACGTCCACAAAGCTATGCTTTTTCACAAAGCCATGCTTCGATCACAAATGATCATCAATACACAGCAGCACTTAGCATGCCACATTACCAAATTGGGAATGTATCACTAGTAACCATTAACTACATAACCTCTGAGCTCGTACGTCTCAAAGAAGGGCGTTAAGCTAAGAGAATAAATCTCATTAAATAATTAACCTTTAATTATTAAATAACTAATCTTTAATTATTCAATTATCCTTTAATTTATTTCCCTTAGTTAATTCATTAATAAATTACCCAACCTTTAATTAATTACCATTTAATTAATTATTCTTAATTAATTACAATAAGTGATTATCCCTAATCACTTAATCAACTTTAATTAATTAATACTTAATTAGTTATGTAATTAATCAACTTTAATCATGAAATTGGTTATCTTTAACTATCTAAACACCCATAAGTGATTATCCTTTCATTAATCACTAACTTATCATTAAAAATCTTTAATTAACCATTTTTCTAATTAATTATCATTAACAATTCTTAATTACAAATAAATTAGATGCTTAACTATTAATTTACTAATTAATTAATTACAAATTAATAAATCCCTAATTACTTAATTAATTATAATTATAAATTAATTAACCATTCTTAATTGCCCTTTTTCAAACAATAATAATTCATCCTAATTAACATTTTAAAATCTTCTTTAAACTTTGAAAATCAAATTATTACTAACCAAAAAACTTTAATGGTAATTAAATTTAATACTTAAATTAAATTATCTACTTAATTAAAGTATTAATTAAGATTTTAGAAAATATTGTTAAGTAGTTTCTTAAATAATTAAACTTGTAATAAAGTCTTAACTTCAGTTTGTCAAAAATTAATTGTTATCATTACTTAAAATTGTTAAAAAGGTTTGCTTAACTTACTTTTAACTATACTGCAGGTTTTGGAAAATCAACCCGAGTAACCCCCCTGTTTTCTTGAGTAAACACTCGAGTTTCACCCTACATTTCCCCGAAGCCTTCTCTCTTCCTCTCGTACGCTTCTTCTTCCTCTTTTTTTTAGTTTAAGGTTTAAACTGCTGTAATAGGAAACTCTCACTCGTTCGCTCTCAGGTTATAACCCGAAGTAAACCAATCATATACTCGAGTAACAACTCGAGGTTGCTCACCATTAACAATACTGACACCAAATCACCCTAGTGTACATGCACCAGCGCCGGAGTCGCTACCCATCACCGATGATCCTTCCAACATATCGAATATCAATGCTGCAACCATCCCTAATCACCGGAACATTCTCACCTGCCTTGAATCAAAATTGAGCTACCCAGTAAAAACTGGAACCAACAGCCATGGCCAAATCCACCTTGAAGTGGCATCCCCGACCACCAGACAACGAGAAATTCTGGCCACTTCATCTCAATTCATCCACGAACTCACCTCCAAAACCTCATTAAACTCGATCACCATGAGAAGTGGCAGCGATCTTATTTTTCCAGACCAACCTAAATTAGGTTTAAAACCCAAATCACCATACCGCCGTCGCCACGGCGATCATTCAGTGCTTCCACCATTTTTTCCATACTTACTGATGCTATCTCCACCTCCACTCAAGATCCCGATTACCATAGTCCTCGTGATCATCAAATATCACCCAAAATCCCAAATTCTATAAAATTCCCAAATTCTCATTCATTACTTCACTTAAAATTTTGATTTCGATTTTAAAAATCCTAACTTTTCAAATGGATTCAAGTTATAAATCTGAAACTGTAAATTCAAGTGACTGAATTTATCATGTTTAAAACAATTTGTTCAAAATTCCATTTCCCAGATCAGCTACTAAAATATTTTTACTTTAATTATTTTTAATATTAAATTTAGGCCTAAACAAACATTTAATGTTTGAAGACCAAAATCTGTATTAAATTAGAAGAAGAGGAAGATGAATTTTTAGTTTAAGTTTGAAAATCCTGTAACAAGAACAGGATGAACAACATGATTCTAACCACCTCTGAACACAATCATATAAACATAGATACTACTTTTATATACATATTCATGCAAAACATCATCACCGCAGAATTTCACAAGCATCCATTATTAATCTACTTAAGTTTTAAATTAAATGTTTACTCACTAAGAAAATTTTGGACAGAGAGCAACTTTCTCATCTTGATCAAAGAACACAGCCTACTATGATTTGAAAATTTATCAGCCAGGATTTGCTCTTCCTTTCTTGCCCCTTTTTTTCTTGTTGATTAGTTGCAGTTAAGTTTTAGTTGTAGAATTAATTTTTGGGTTACAAAGTTGTGGTGAACGAATGAAACTAAAAGATGTGTATATATAGACACAAAGGCGTGTACAGGATTTGGTTTACTGGTACAAATATTTCTTAAGCCTGGTCAGAGATTTTTTTTCTTGTGGAGGCTGATATGATTTGAATGCATTTCAAAATGACTCTCTTGTGTGCTAGTATTAATTACAATTGTCTAGTTTCATGTTTCATGTTTATTTTTTTTTCCTTTCCTTTTCTCATTTCTTTTCATATACATATTGCTATAGTTTAACTATCAAGTTACAGTTTCGCTTTCTACCCTAAGCCTTCTATAAAGTTTGTTATATCCCCTTTTTTCAGTTTTAACTTTTGTTGTACACCCAAGAATCACTTATATATTTTTATATCTATTTATAGCGTAAATACTTATTTTTTTATTTCTTTGTTTTAAAGTTTAACTACCAAACATTTAATTCATATTAATATATCTTTATGATTTTAAAACTAACTACCCATAAATTAGTTTATATAAATACTAATTTTAAACCCAAATCATTTTTCTATGTCATATAGATTTTAAATTCAAATACAAATTCAATATTCAAATTCAAATTTACTCATATATACACATACACATGTATTTCAAATTCAAATTTTTTCCAAAATTTACATTAACTATTAATTAAAATTAATTCAAAATTGGGATCGCTACAGACCCCCCCTCCCCCTTAAAAAAAATTCGTCCACTAAATTTGCAGGAAGGGAAACAACAAAGATAGATACACAAAGATAGAGAAACAGTTTTCTAGATCAAACTGGATATCTATTCTGTATTTGGCTTTCCATATCAGAATATCACCAATATGAGAACAACTTATTCAATACTACACAGGATACTCGGGTAATCAAATCTACGAAATATGCAGGGCACTGGTTAGTCTGAAGGACAACTAACCATTCGTAGAATATATCGAGACCCAAACAATGGATAAATGGATTTAATCTTCCACAGTTCTTAAATACTAGGCATGGATTCCAAATTCAAGTCGGAATACCCCAAAGTATATTTAACTTGTCCCTCTTCGGACTTTGGTGTTCACAAGTAACTACAATAGAAGTTCGAATTTGGTTTTAATTGAAATTGTCTATCGATACAAATCTTCATATTCAACTTTATATTTAATTTACCAATTTATTTCAAGTAAAATTTCAAATTCATTGAAGTTAAAAACGAAAAGCTGATAGAAATTTAACGAAGGGAATACGAAATAGAGACTTATCTACACGATTCATAAGGGCCACCATCACACCAAAGCTTCTTCCTCGAGCTGCCACGAAGCAATCAAAAAAATTGAAATCGAATCAAAGGAGGTTGATAAAGAAAGATTGTTTCCGTTGTTGCAGGGTATTGACCATTCGCAGTGGTATTTCCCTGTCCCCTATCTCGTCCTCTTCTTGCACTTATACTTACTATCAGTGAATAGTAAAAGAATTTAGTGAGGCATATAGACGGATACCTTAGGGATACTCATTCTAGGGTATACTTCACCCTATCTCTAATGAGTTACCTAATGTGTTATACTCCTGAGCTAAAGTTTTAACCTTCGGCTCTGATACCAAGATGTCACGTTCCAAATTTCAGTGTTCGAAAATCGACACCCATACTCCACTTATACTTGAATGCCGCAGATCCTAACGTCGAAATTTGAGTCGTGCCGGAGCTTATAACACATTAAGTACAACAACACAGCGGAAGGAAATGAATAATACATTTGATGTACAACATTTGACACAATAACTGAAACAATGATGATACAATAGAATGATACAATAGATATTAATACTATCAAAGATACAAGAAATAGCAACGGAAAGATAATGTTTTCAATGCCAAACTCCAAAGACTCCATCTTTAATCCAAAGCTAGCTCGAACCTTCATCGAGTCGCATAAAGCTAAACAACGTCAGCCGTGAATGCTGAAATGTAGCAAATGCGATCCACAAATCCAAAGGCTACGAAGGCTATCGAATCAGTTCCAACTATTCGACTATCTGAAAAACCCAACTCTAGACTACCTGTGTGGAAAATTGTGGGCACCCAGAGTTTAGGAAGGGAACAATAAACTCCAGGTCAGTCATGGGACTGGTGTGAGCAAACAAAACAGTTTTTATCTTTAAAACAAACAGAAGAATTTAAATTGAAATCCGCAATGCCTTTGGAAAATGAAACTACCATAAGGCCTCCCACCACACACACAATGCAAGCGCAAACTTGGAGGAGATTTCTCCTTATGATAGTCAAACATGCTTACTACGAGAAAACTCTTTGATATTATTATTAGTGCATAGTGCAGAAAACCTTTCGAAAATATAATATTAATCTTAGCTAGCATAGGTACCATTATACTATGCCTACTACAGCTACCATTTTAAATGATAGGTTCTACAACTAAAACCGTACTGGGTTCGTATTATTTTGTTTGGATTTCCAACAAATGGTCAGGCAAAGGAACTTCCCACATAAAATGGAACGCCTCTGGAGGGACGTACCCAAGAACCTAACTGGATCTCTGCTACACAAGGCCAGGTTACCTCTGTAACTAGGTAACAACTGACACGAATATGCCATCCCCCGGTCGTTGCCGACCTTTATCCAAGGGTCCTCAATCCAACAGCCACCCAGTGAAGTATCTGGGCTCCATACCATGATACCACTTTCAAAAATCAACATAAGTAAATATCTGGGCTCCATACCATGATATCACTTTTTATCCAGAAGAAAATGGTCATACCCTCGGGAAGAGCTACCCCCAAATAACCTTGCTGCCACGATTCCTGTTTCGACCATTACGTGGTTGTGAGGCCCGACGAAGTCATTTCCACAAAGCTACGCTTTTTCACAAAGCCATGCTTCGATCACAAATGATCATCAACACACAGCAGCACTTAGCATGCCACATTACCAAATTGGGAATGTATCACTAGTAACCATCAACTACATAACCTCTGAGCTCGTACGTCTCAAAGAAGGGTGTTAAGCTAAGAGAATAATCTTATTAAATAATTAACCTTTAATTATTAAATAACTAATCTTTAATTATTCAATTGTCCTTTAATTTATTTCCCTTAGTTAATTCATTAATAAATTACCCAACCCTTAATTAATTACCATTTAATTAATTATTCTTAATTAATTACAATAAGTGATTATCCCTAATCAGTTAATCAACTTTAATTAATTAATACTTAATTGACCTTAATTATGTAATTAATCAACTTTAATCATGAAATTGATTATCTTTAATTATCTAAACACCCATAAGTGATTATCCTTTCATTAATCACTAACCTATTATTAAAAATCTTTAATTAACCATTTTTGTAATTAATTATCATTAACAATTCTTAATTACAAATAAATTAGATGCTTAACTATTAATTTACCAATTAATTAATTACAAATTGATAAATCCCTAATTACTTAATTAATTATAATTATAAATTAATTAACCATTCTTAATTGCCCTTTTTCAAACAATAATAATTCATCCTAATTAACATTTTAAAATCTTCTTTAAACATTGAAAATCAGATTATTACTAACCGAAAAACTTTAATGGTAATTAAATTTAATACTTAACTTAAATTATCTACTTAATTAAAGTATTAATTAAGATTTTAGAAAACACTGTTAAGTAGTTTCTTAAATAATTAAACTTGTAATAAAGTTTTAACTTCAATTTGTCAAACATTAATTGTTATCATTACTTAAAATTGTTAAAAAGGTTTGCTTAACTTACTTTTAACTATACTGCAGGTTTTGGAAAATCAACCCGAGTAACCCCCCCTGTTTTCTCGAGTAAACACTCGAGTTTCACCCTACATTTCCCCGAAGCTTCTCTCTTCCTCTCATACGCTTCTTCTTCCTCTCTTTTTTCTTTTAGTTTAAGGTTTAAACTGCTGTAACAGGAAACTCTCACTCGCGCGCTCTCAGGTTATAACCTAAAGTAAACCAATCATATACTCGAGTAACAACTCAAGATTGCTCACCATCAATAATACTGACACCAAATCACCCTTATGTACATGCACCAGCGCCGGAGTCGCTACCCATCACCAATGATCCTTCCAACATACCGAATATCAATGCTGCAACCATCCCTAATCACGGTAACATTCTCACCTACCTTGAATCAAACCCGAGCTACCCAGTAAAAACTGGAACCAACAGCCATGGCAAAATCCACCTCGAAGTGGCATCTCCGACCACCAGACGACGAGAAATTCCAGCTACTTCATCTCCATTCATCCACGAACTCACCTCCAAAACCTCATTAAACTCGATCACCCTGAGAAGTGGCAGTGATCTTATTTTTCTAGACTAACCTAATTTATAGGTTTAAAACCCAAATCACCTTACCGCTGTCGCCACGACGATCATTCAGTGGTTCCACCATTTTTTCCATACTTACTGATGTTATCTCCACGTCTACTCAAGATCCCGATCACCATAGTCCCCGTGATCATCAAATATCACCCAAAATCCCAATTCTTGAAAATTCCCAAATTTTTAGTCATTACTTCATTTAAAATTTTGATTTCGATTTTAAAAATCCTAACTTTTCAAACGGATTCAAGTTATAAATCTGAAGCGGTAAATTCAAGTGACTGAATTTATCATGTTTAAAAGAATTTCTTTCAAATTCCATTTCCCAGGTCAGCTGCTAAAATATTTTTACTTAAATTTATTTTTAATATTAAATTTAGGCCTAAACAAACATCTAATGTTTGAATAACAAACTCTGTATGAAATCGAGGAAGAGGAAGATGAATTTTTAGTTTAAATTTGAAAATCCTGTAACAAGAATAGGAGGAGCAAAATGGCTCTAACCACCTCTGAACACAATCATATAAACATAGATACTACTTTTATATACATATTCATACAAAACATCATCACCATAGAATCTCACAAGCATCCATTATTAATCTACTTAAGTTTTAAATTAATTGTTTACTCACCAAGCAAATTTTGGACAGAGAGCAACTTCCTGGTCTTGATCAAAGAACGCAGCCCACTTTGATTTGAAAAGTTATCGGCCTGGATTTGCTCTTCCTTTCTTGCCCTTTTTTTTCTTGTTGATTATTTGCAGTTAAGTTTTAGTTATAGAATTAATTTCTGGGTTGCAAAGTTGTGGTGAACGAATGGAACTAAAAGATGTATATATAGACACAAAGGTGTGTACAAGATTTGGTTTGCTGGTACAAATATTTCTTAAGCTTGGTCAGAGAATTTTTTTTCTTGTGGAGGCTGATATGATTTCAATACATTTTGAAATGACCCTCTTGTGTGCTAGTATTAATTACAATTGTCTTGTTTCATGTTTCATGTTTATTTTTTTCCTTTCCTTTTCTCATTTCTTTTCATATACATATTGCTATAGTTTAACTATCAAGTTATTGGTTAGCTTTCTACCCTAAGCCTTCAATAAAGTTTTCTATATCCCCTTTTTTCAGTTTTAACTTATGTTGTACACCCAAGAATCACTTATATATTTTTATATCTATATCTAGTATAAATACTTATTTTTTTATTTCTTTGTTTTAAAGTTTAACTATCAAACATTTAATTCATATTAATATATCTTTATGCTTTTAAAACTAACTACCCATAAATTAGTTTGCATAAATAATAATTTTAAACCCAAATCATTTTTCTAAGTCATTTATTTAAATTTTAAATTCAAATACAAATTCAATATTCAAATTCAAATTCTAAAGTCAAATTCAAATTTACTCATATATACACATACATATGTATTTCAAATTCAAATTAATTCCAAATTTATTCCAAAATTTACATTAAATATTAATTAAAATTAATTCAAAATTGGGATCGTTACACATACGTCCAACTCCAACTTATTTTTTCGAGCAAACTAGATACCCTCCTAAGTGGCCAATCGGCCACCACTCTAATTCGCATGCCACCTTCGAATGACCATCTCAATCCTCACCAATTCCTACATGGCCGACATCCCCTTCCATCCTCCTCTCCATTAAACATAAGGCTCATCCAAACCTCACATCCACCTTCATTGTGTGCGCGGTTTCCATTATCTGTGGGTTAGGGGGAGGTCATAAATTCAAGTCTTGTCCAAAATCCCTAACTGGAGAAAGTCGAGCAAGTGAAAGATTCATACGTAGTAGGAGGGGTCGAAGTATAATGAGGTGCTCAATTTAGAAGTGGAATCCTCTCAGATTTGTTGTTGATGGAAGTCGAGAAGTAACGTGTAGGATTTGAGAGTCAAAAAGGAGGTTAAAATTTTGGCAAAATTCTGGAGGGAGGTAGGCTCGTAAGGATGTTGGAGCAGAGGTAAAAAGTAAAAAGAGGAAAGAAAAGAAGTGTTGAGTTATATAGGAATGAGGGAAGACGAATGGACAGTGACCGGTAGAATCGGTCAAGGCATCTCCCTCATTCGGCATCAATGCCGTTCGCCATCCATATGTCGTTCGGCATCCAATGCCATTCGACATCCATATGTCATTTGGCATTCAGTTTCTCGTTCGGCATTCAGGAGATCACCATGGAGAGGATAGAATAAGGGCTTAAATAAAAAAGCGGAGTACTCATGGTTCAAAGCGCATCATGTTTGTTCACATGATACACTTTGGGGGGGCAAGTGTTACTCGGTTGTTTGACCATGTAACAAGAAGCTCGGCACAGACCTCGTTCGGCACACCTCCCCTCTCTCGGCATAAAGCATCGTTTGGCATAGATGTTCCATTGGCACAGGTCTCGTTCGGCAAATCTCCCCTCGCTCGGCATAGAGCATCGTTCGGCATAGATGTGTCGGTCGGCACAAGGCCTCGCTCGGCATGGAAAGGTCATTCAACATCGAGGGGTCGCTCGACGTAGAGAGGTCGCTCGGCATCTTGCCTCGTTCGGCATAGAGAGGCCGCTCGGCATCTTCCCTCGTTCGGCATGATAGGGTCGTTCGGCACAGCACCTCGCTCGGCATTGAAGGGTCATTCGGCACAGCATCTCGCTCGGCATTGAAGGGTCGGTCGGCATGAAGCCTCGCTCGGCGTCTCCCCTCGACCGGCATCGAGTCTCGTTTGGCATAGGTCTCATTCGGCCTACATTCTTCACTCAGCGCACTGCCTCGTTTGGCATACAGGTACCGTTCGGCATGCCTTCCTCGATCGGCATACGAATGCCGCTCGGCCTAGATATGTGGTTCGACAATTGCCGTTCGGCATTTATGGCTCGGCGTGCAGAAGTTACTTACCACGGGCCGAGGTATCTTGCTCCTAGGCTCATTAGGGAAGTCCGACCCATCTTCGTCTTTAAATAAAAGGGCAGGGGCACAGTGAAATGGACCTTTTTCCGAGAACACTGGGAAGACTCTAAGGCATTCGAGACTCATTCTATTTCAGTTATCATTTGTATTCAAGTAGTTGGTGTATGGATTGTATCTGTAATCAATTATTGAGTAAAGCAATAAAGATTAAATCTAAAGTGGATGTAGACAGTTACGCAGAACCACTATAAATTTGATGTTCTTGTCTTTGAATTTAATTTAACATATAGTTCTCTGCTTTAATTTACTTTCTTCATTAATCTCTCTATACAATCTTTCTCAAGGATGTTAGTGACCAATTCTGGTGCTGACACTCAAAATAGCTCCTTGCCAAATATTATTAATATCCAAATTACATACTTTTAATATTTATCCCATTTGTATATTTATATACATACTTTTCCACAAAATATCCTTCCACTTCAAAAAAATTTACTTTCTTAATTTTAAATTCTTATTTAATTGAAATTCATGTATAACAATTTACTTTCATTCAAACCAAAGAACTTAAAAGTAAAATTCATAAATGAAAGTTGATTTCCAATTATTCCTTTAACTTTAATGTACACCAATTCCAAAATTTAAACATTTTCCTTAACTTATCTCATTATATAAAATAATATTAAGCCATGAAATTTTAGTGAATCATTTCATCACTTGGCTGCAAAGTTGATTACATAGAGTATCAACATTACCTTGCCATGCACTCCACTTCTCACTATTTATTGTATGGCTAAAAATATTATTTCAAATTATTTTAACTCAAATATTTTCAAAATTTTCAAATTAATTATTTCTTATGTTAAAATGTCTCGCTTGATTTTTAGCAACTCCTATTGATAACATGGTGTCCTGCATATTGATCAGAATCCTTATACAATTTCCAAACAAATCAACATAATAAAAAAATTACAAATTTTCCTTAGTTATATTTATTTTATCATCAGTAGCATCCATGCATCCAATTTAAATAAATACAACCAAGCAATTAATTCCTAACAAATAATCAATCAAAAATAAATAGTCACTTTCAGCGAAATTAATATTGTAATAACCCATACCTTAATGGGCCTGAATTACGAAAAAAAATCGAAACCCAAGTTCATCGAAGCACATATCATTGGATTTGGTACCTGCAAATAAACATTGGCATTATCAAATATTGATAAAAATCTAAACTCACAGCGGAAACAATAATAGGATAAGAATACCGACTATGACTACTACCTTAGAATTAATAGTATTCCTAGGGTAGCATATTTTCACATCAACGTCGAGCAAGAGAGAAAGAAGACTCTCCGACAACAAGTCACATCTAGCTCCAGTGACATGTTCTTCTAAATCTATCCTGTGAGTTGTAACGAGGAGGGGGTCAGAACAACGTTTTGGTGACTGGAGAAATATAAAATGTCCATAACATAAACTTATACCTATAGGTTTCCATTTAATTGTTACATCCATTCAAGTTAGCAATTCTAATCTAACCTTGCATTGCACACACGATTACATACTTACCCCTTCCCAATGTACGAAATACTAATGTAGCCATATCAACCACCTAATACTTCCAAACTCATTAGCCACTTAATACTTCTAAATATGAAGCGAGCTTCTATAATACTTTAAAAAGAGAAATAGGCAGACTCTTCATTTATGACCTTAATTGAGGTAGACCCCATCATTTGATACCTTTTCCCAAGGTGGTTTCCTAACAATGTTATCAATGGTCAGTGGATCCTAGCTACAAGACCTCTAACACTATTTAAGGCTTCCGATATTTAATGTCCAACTATTAGCGCATTTATCACCGATAAAATCGTAGTCATGTAATAAACAGTACCCAAGCCACTTAGTACCTTTTTGTTAGAAAATAGATAGACTTTGGTCATTTAAGACCTTAACTAAGCAGACCCCATCATTTAAGAACTATCCCCAATGCGTGCTCCTAAATAGTACTATTATTATTTTGGCTTTAGCAATGTAAGAGGCATACTCAAGCCACTTAATACTTCCCACTGGAAAATAGGCCGACCCTTTCATTTAAGACCCACTTCCAAAAGCGTGCTCCTCAATGGTACTATCTAGGTTCATTGCTTGGAAATCTCATTAAGCTACTTAATACTTCTTTTATAGGAAAGAGGAGGACTTTATAGTCACTTAAAAACCCAAAACTGAAGCGAATACTTCTTGAGATATCCACTCTCAATCTTTAATTATATAATATGGCATCTCATTAGGTTACTTCTTTCAGTAGAGAGGCAGACCCTTCAGCCACTTAAGACCTCAACACTAAAGTAAACCCTTTTTAGAGACATCCATATTTATTTATTTATTTGGAATCATAATAGTTTACTTAATACTTCCATTTAGGAGAGAAGCGGACCCTTCAGCAATTAAGACCTCAAACCAGAAGCAAACCTTATGGAGATATCCCTCACTGCTCCTATGTCCAAATTTGAACCATTTAATACTTTCCAATTAAGAAAGCAAGCCTAATCTCTCACGTCGTCACGGTCGTTGGATTAATGATCTCTCGCATTTGTAGTAAGTACACCCGACCGCTGTTAACCTAAAAGTAAAAGGCAATCTTCCATCGAGTGACTCTACTGACCTCGCATCGCTAACCCACTAAGTCCAATTAACCATCCTATGTCTTATTTATATTATCTTACGTAGACATTGGACTTAGCCTACTAATTTCCTTTTTATTTAAGGCAATAAGATTTACCTTAAATATTTATCTATCTATAAATTCCCATTTAATGCTCATAAATGTCAGTTTGTCCATAAAATCCTACGACATTCCTTAAAACATATATACATGATTACTGATATCGAATTAGTAGCCTTTTATATCTATACCATTTTTATCAGTCCCATTAATCCATTTACCCTATTAATTTATTCCAACTCCCAAATTTATTACCATTTATTGAAGTTACAACCTTTTAAATTATTTTCTCATTACTAATTATCCTAGACGCGAATATTATTTGCAGGTGTCTTTATTAGCTTTTTATTTAATTATTATAAGCGGTAGTAATTATGTGCAAATATTTACTTTTATCAAATATGTTCTCGTTATATCTTTACTAGAATATACTTTTCCACGTTAAATTATGGGAATCATATCTAAAAGTATTATTTGTTATAATCTCCATAAATTAGTTTAAAACAAAATATTTAACTTTAAAATATAAAGATTGGACTATTTGAAACTGCAAAGAATAATCATTTCTTTTCATTGCTGAAGTAGACAGTGTAAACTATAATGAATTCATAATTTATACATCTCTTTCTATTTGTATCCATTCCTTGTTAGATCAAACACTATATCTTTCTAAAAGGGAGAAATAAAACTAATTTACAAATATTAAACGGATCTAAATTCCAACAACTCCAAATATAGAAAGTTTATATTCTAACAAGACTAGGGTAATAATATAAATTTATAACATTATTATATAACCTATTTCAGATATAGAATAAATTTTATTTGAATCAATATTCTAAATTCATACTTTGGGATTGATTTTTAGATCAGGTTGTATACAATGCTAAAGCAATTCATAAATAAGAATATGTAGGCGATATTTACTATATTCAGATTGTATTTAATTCATTGCCTACAACTCATACACAGTTATCCAATTAGGCATAATAATCATATAAACACCAATGGGATAATTTTTATATTATAATAATTTATAAAAATTCTCACTCGCCTTTTAAAAGTGATTCAAATCTCCAGATTTGAAGTAGAACCTTTAGTTCATCTCCAAATCCTTTTTAATCCAAGAGATATGTATAACATAGTATATACATACATTAGAATTACATATCTGAGAAAAGATTTGGTATTGGGAGAGAAAATACAAATATAAAAATATATAAATTGCCTCAAATATGCATATGGTTGATTCTCTTCACTTCTCCTTTTTATTAGATTTATACTCTTCTCCGTTTTATATGAATATAGTCACAAATATCTTATCTTTATAATTTAAAAAGAAAGTGGAGAAGAAGAAATGGCAGAGCTTCGCTACTGCATCCATGAAAAATATGAGAAGAGAATGGAGGGTTAGGTCTGAATTTATAGGTGCTAGAATCAACTAGAACCCTTAGATTGAAATATATTAAATCTGGCCGTTACGGCCTAAGTTTACTGAAGTCGCTAGGTCGCCACCGGTCGACTACCCTTAGGTGATCGATCGACCGTTCCCAATTATGGATTGGCCTGTGGGCCCGGGTAATTAATATAAAAATGTTAATTATTTCTTATTTAATTATTTTCATTTCGAATTCATTTTTCGTCCATAATTGCTTCGTTTGGACTATGATCGCAAAACTCTGAATATGAAAGTTGCTCAGAATTTCACGTGAACGCAATAGTTTAGATTTTGTGCTTAAATATCATTGTTTGTACAAATTCTATTTTCGAGGCCTAATTAATTAACTAGAATACCTAACGCCAAATAATGGGGTGTTACATTCTTCCCCCCTTAAAAATTATTTGACCCCCAAAATTTCACCAACGACTAAGTCAAGGTTTTTGCTCCTAATTATCCTGAACTACCCAACCAATGAGTGTTCAATAAATATTTGCAACCAAACGTGCATGAGTGCATAGTGTATTACCCTATCACCACATAGAAAATATGTATGTAGAATTATTTTAAATCGGATCCTTTTATATGAATGCATTTCTTTTAAAAATGTTCTTGAAATCATGATGCAAACAGCCTACATATATACTGACAATTCTATATGTATGCAGCTTTTTGAAAAATCATTTCAACCAAAACCTCTATACTCCTACAAATAGAAGCATAAAGCAACCAATTTTGCATCAACTTCTTACCATCCAATATTATAACACATCGAAAATTGCTTCCTAAACTTCAATCCTATGCCCAAAAAAGGAATTTAGACAGAGAATTTAACATTCTTACCACACAATAATCTTCCTATTCCTATAATACAATGGAAATCTCTTCATTGTCTTGGATTCACTATAAATTTTCTATGTACAAAATGCATAAGGAGGCTTATAAAGCTCTAAAATGGAATTAAGTCTGAAAATTAACTTGCACGCTTCATCAAGAAGGTATGGAAATAGAAATTCCAAGGCCAAACCAGTTTTGCCCCTATTATCGCTTATATTTATCTCATCGTCGACCCTAATGCACCACTAACTTCGTAAATTCTAACTTTATTTGCCCTTCCTACACCTAACATGTGGCCTTCAAAAGAAAAAATTTCACAAAAATCTTTCTCACTTTTCAAATATGTACATCATTTGGAAAATAAAATCCTAAAATATTTAAATGCACATTTTCTCTTGAACAAAAACTCTAAAAATAATTTAAGAGTCAAAAACAACCGAAACACAAAAAAATTTCAAAAGGGAAGTTTTCAAACAAAGGTGAAACATTTCAAAATATTTTCTTTTCAAAAAATTTAATAAATCAAGCCACACTTTCTACATAGTCGGAAGTCGATTATGCGCTAAGCGCATAAACTAGATTTCAAAATTCTACAACTAATCTATACCTAAAAATTTGACATTTTATATAAAAATGTCAACATGTCTGTTATTCAAAAAATTTAGCTTTTAAAGAACATGAGAAATGACCCACGATATCAAAATAACTTTGTCATGTCCTTCGCTAAAATTTCCAACTATTTTAAACTTTTAGTCTTACATTGCATTTATTGTTAATTAAGTGTCTTGATGAGATTCCAATGATTATATTGCTTCTCTGCTCTCTCTCTCTCTATATATATATATATATATATATATATATATATATATATATATATATATGAGCGGTTCACTTATCCAGCAACAATAACATAGAAAATGAATAGAAACTCATAATATCGTACGTGCCTTTTATAAGAGACCACTAAAAGTTTTACAATCCAACAACACAAAAAGAAAAGAACAAATGCTGAAAATAAAAGGATACAACAATCCTAAATAAAATACCACCTAAGAACTGTAAGAATGTCTCGCTCCACGGTTGGAGCTCGAGCCATGGCCGCGACCGCGAAATGATCCTAGCATGACGGCTATGCACCCAATCTCACACCCTTAGCATCGCTGCTCCATTCTAATCTCTTAGAGCTCCACCTGAACCTGATGAATAACAACAAGCTTTGGACTCATGTATCCCTCAGCGCCTTGTGCTATCCTCTACTACTGGTGCTGTGGCCCTGGTGGTGGTACAGGTGGTGCGGCAGGTGGCAAAGGAATATTCATCCTCTTCATGGTGGTCTGGTCGATGGTGGAAGGAACCTTCCTTACTACTGGCTCTCCGCTCAAATTTACCCCATAATGCCTAAACACTCAAGTGAGCAGGTGGCAATATGGAAAGTGAGTCCTTGAGGTACCAACTCCATAATCTACCATATGAAGCATTAAGACATAAGCATAATTGATGGCTATGCCGCCAATTATAGCGTAGACAGCTTTCCACACTGAGGTGTAGATCTGGTCAAGGCTCCCTGTCTTGGGAATGATGTTGTGTTGAATGATGTGCATGACGAGTCAGGCCACTAATCGCAAATTTTTGGTCCTCCAATCACCGATATTCCTAGAAGTGATCCACTGTAGAATCTCAAGATCAGTCATCTCTATGTTGTCCAAATCTATGCCTACCGTGGATATCTCCAAAATTCCAGCGATATTATCATCTGACATCTCAAGCCAAGCACCCTTCACCTCGGAATCAATGTAACTGTTGTCATTATCGAAATTCTATGCCATCCATGCATCGGAAAGACGGATGCAACGTCGGTAATATTCCTACTCATAAGTCTCAAAGCGAAGATTCGGTGCAAGTCCTGCCATGATGAAAAGCCATTCAAGCTCAAGAGCGACGAAATCACCGAACTTCAGTGGTCATCTATAAATGAAATCAAAGTCTATCGTTTCAAGATAGGTGGCGATCTTTCGCTCACTCTGGTCAAGTCAAGCGACTACTTACGGAGTGCGGCTGGGACAACGAGAGGAAGTGCCATCGGTGTGCGACGGTGCCATGGGTTAAAGATGGTTGGAAAAGGGAGAAAAGCATTTAGATCTGGAGTAGTGGTGGGGAAAGATCCGACGTAAGGATTTTGGCATTGGTTGGTGGAGGAATGGAGGACAGAGGCTTTGGTTAAGTGGAGGAAGAGGGAAGTGGAATTAGTTTCGGCTAAGAAAAATTGAAGAGGAGGAAGAGAGTGAGGGGATGCGGCAGCTGAAGGTTTGGATGCGACATAAAGTCACATTCTAGGTTCAGGTTTGGCCCGAATCCACCTAGTGGTTGACAGTTATTAGGTCAATCGGTCGACCGCTAGCCTAGATTTAGGCGTGGCCTGAACCTAGACCAAATAGGGCCAGTTAAATTAATTAATATTCTAACGACCATTCCGTACACCATCTTCAGCTCCATAAAAATCCCACCTTCCACACAACGCTATCCATCTTACTGTGTAGATCCTTCCTTTGCAAGTTTGCAATAGCCTCAACAAAATTTTTGCAACCAACAATACTTTTAAAAACCTAAAAATATTTCAGTTGCTATTGCATACCTACTTCGTACAGAAATATTTCATCCCATAGTAAGTGGGTTTAACAACACTTCAAACTACGTACTCCCATAAAGTTGAACGTCATTCTTATTTTATATGCACCTTAAAGAGCGAGAAATATAAAAACCATCGATTTTATAAACTGAAAGATCATTGAGCTAAATATATTCTCTTTTATGTTTGTTTTAAATAACAGAAGCCACATCATATCAAAATTTCCTTTAAAAGTCAAACTTATATATATTTCAAGGTTTCCAAATACCTTCTTGAAACAAAAATTTCCCAAATTGAAAAACTATTTTCTTGCCAAAAATCAATATCAAGCCTTTATCGATAATATAAATATTTAAGCGTTTAAAGAATTAATCTTTTACAAACCAGAAATTTCTTAACACGGCAAATCTAGTGGTATATGTGTTTCTTTGAAAATTAAAATTTTGGAACTTTCCCAAAAAAGATTTCCAAACTTAATTTTTGGTAAAAGAAATCATTTGAAAACTCCCTTTTTCAACATCTAAGGCATTTCCAAAATATATTTTATAAGAATTATCTCATGCATTTTGGACTTAGAAATTGACATTAATTATTCAAATAAATATCCGGTTTTCCATCAAAAGGGTGATCAACGAATGCACCCTAATGAAGACTTACTTTCGGACAATTGTGACATATGTAATCTAGTTTCTCATCCTTCTGGAATAATTGTGTGTCTCTAACTAGAACTCAAAATCCAAAATCATGAGGTAGCTAGAATCTCAAAGTCAAGCCAAATACATCCAGTCTCCTTGGTCCAGCCATATGTCTTACTCGTGCTCTTCATCAACAGTGCTTTATGCATCGCCAGCACTCCATGGGGTACTTCAAAGTCGGCGTGAAAATCTTAGCTCTAAGATATTTCCAACTCATAGTTTCTTTGCCCATTCCTTCAGAGCGAAACTACATCTACTTCTATAGTCGGAGCTCTTAGAAACAGCGTAAAACTATAATATTACTAGATAGGAAAGTGCGAATAGTTCTATCAATTTATCATAATCCCTTCGGTCTACTAACCTAGTGTACTGATACCAAATGTATTAACCCGTATCTTAATAGACCTAAATTTCTATAAAAAACGAAAACCAAGTCCATCAAAGCATAGATCATTAGATTTGGTACCTACAAATAAGCATGAGCATTACCTGAGATGGATAGAAATCTAAACTCACAACGGAAATAATAATAGGATAAGAATACCGACTATGACTACTACCTTATAATTAATGATATTCCTTGATTTATTCACATTAGCACAAAGCATGAGAGGAAGAAGACTCTCCAACCGTAAAGCACTTTTAGTTCCAATGACCTGTTCCTTTAGATCTATCCCATTTGTTGAAATGAGGAAGGGTCAGAACAACGTTCTAGTTACTGGAAAAATGTAAACTGTCCATAACATAAACTTATACCGATAGGTTTCCATTTAGTTGTTATGCCATTTAGGTTAGCAATTCTAATCTAACCTCATATTGCACACACGATTACATACTTACCCTTTCCCAAGGTACGAAATACTAATGAAGCCATATCAACCCCCGAATACTTGCCAAACCCATTAGCATCTTAATACTTCCAAGTATGAAGCGGGCTTCTATAATACTCTTAAAAGAGAAATAGGCAGACTTTGTCATTTACGACCTTAATTGAGGTAGACCCGTCATTTAAAACCTATTTCCAAGATGGTTTCCTAACAATGCCATCAATGGTTAGTGGGTCCTAGCTACAAGACCTTTTACCACTAGTTAAGGCTTTTGACATTTAACGTCGAACTATTACTACATTTATCGCCGATAAAATCATAGTCATGTAATAAACAGTACCCGAGCCACTTAATACCTTTTTATTAGAAAAAAGTATACTCTGGTCATTTAAGAACTTAACTACGACGAACCCCATCATTTAAGACCTATCCTAAAGGTGTCCTCCTGAATGGTACTATTATTATTTTAGTTTAGCAATGTAAGAGATTGTACCCAAGCCACTTAATACTTCCCAATGGAAAATAAGCAAATTCCGTCATTTAAGACCTACTTCCAGAAGTGTGCTCCTCAATGGACTATCTAGTTGTCATTGCTTGGAAATCTCAACAGGCTACTTGATACTTCTTTTATAGGAAATATGAGGACTTTATAGTCACTTAAGACCCCAAACCTAAAGCAAACCCTTCCTAAGATATCCACTCTCACTTTTTAATTATAAATATAACATCTCATTAGATTACTTCTTTCGGTAGAGAGATGGACCCTTTAGCCACTGAAGACCTCAATGCTGAAGTAAACCCTTAATAGAGCCATCCTTATTTATTCAATTATTTGGAATCTCACTAGGTTACTGAATACTTTCATTTAGGATATAAGCGGATCCTTTGGCTACTTAAGACCACAAATCAAAAGCGAAACCCTATCGAGATATCCCTCACCGCTCCTAATTCCAAATTTGGATAATTTAATACTTTCCAATTAAGAAAGCAAGCCCAGTCTCTCACGTCGTCATGGGTCATTGGATTAGTGATGTCTCACATTAGTAGTAAGTATACCCAATTGTGGTAGCCTTAAAGTAAAGGGCAGTCTTCCATCAAGTGACTATACTGACCTCGGATCACTAACCTACTAATTTTAATTAACAATCCTAGGTCTTTATTTGTATTATCTTAGGTAGGCATTGGATTAGCTTACTAATTCCCTTTTTATTTAAGGCTACAAGATTTACCTTAAATATTTATCTGTCCATAAATCACCGTTTAATGCTTATAAATGTCAATTTGTCCATTAAATCATAACGGACATTCCTTAAGACATTTATGCATGATTACTAGTTTCAAATTAGTAACATTTTATACCTATTCCATTTTCATCAGTCCTTTTAATCCATTTACCCTATTAATTTAGTGCGACTTCCACATTTATTACCATTAACTGGAGTTACAACCTTTTAAATTCTTTTCTCATTAGTTAATTATCCTAGACGTGAATACTATGTGCAAGCATCGTTATTAGTTTCTTATTTAATTACTATAAGTGCATAATTACGTACACATATTTGCTTTTATCAAATATGTTCTACTTATATCTTTACTAGAATATATTTTTCCATGTTATATTATTGGAATCATATCTAAAAAGATTATCTGTTATAATTTCCACAAATTACTTTAAAACAAATGATTTAACTTTAAATTATAAAAGATTACGTTGTTTGAAATTAAGAGGAATAATCATTTCATTTTATTCCTGAAATAGATAGTGTAAACTACAATGAATTCATATTTTACACATCTCTTTCTCTTTCTATTTGCATCTATTCCTTGTTAGATCAAACGTTGTATCTTTCTTAAATGGAAAGAAATCAAACCAATTTACAAATATTAAACGGATCTAAATTCCAACAGTTCCAAACATAGAAAAGTTTATATTCTAACAAGATTAAGGCAATATTCCAAATTTATAACATTATTGTACAACCTACTTCAGATCTAGAATAAATTTCATTTAAATCAATATTCTAAATTTATACTTTAGAGACTGATGTTATAGATCAGGTTGTATATAATGCCAAATCAATTCATAAACAAGAATATATAGGCGATATTTTATGTATTCAGATCGTATTCAATTCTTTACGTACAACTCATATACAGTTATCCAATTAGGCATAAAAATAAAATAAACACCAATGGAATAATTTTCATATTATAAAAATTTATAAAAATTTCCATTCGCCTTTAAAAGCGATCCAAATCTCCAGATCTGAAGTAGAACCTTTGATTTATCTCCAAATCCTTTTTAATCCAAGAGTTATGTATAAAAGGGTATACACATACATTAGAATTACAAATCTATGAAGAGATTTCGGATTGGAAGAGAAAATATATACAAATATATAAATTACCTCAAATACATGTATAGTTGACTCCCTTCTCTTCTCCGATTTATATGAATATAGATATAAATATCTTATCTTTATAATTTAGAATGAAAGTGGAAAAGCAGAAATGGCAGAGCTTCGCTACTGCCTCCATAAAAATATGAGAAGAGAAGGGGAGTTAGGCCTGAAATTATAGGCGCTAGAATCAACCAAAACTGTTAGATCAAAATAGATTAAATTCGGTCCGTTGCGGCGTAGATTTATTGGAGCCACCAGGTTGCCACCAGTCGACCATCCTTGGATGACTGGTTGACTGCTGAGAGTCGCCCGTCCCCATTGATGGGATGGAGTATGGGCCTGGGTAATTAGTATAAAAACGTTAATTATTTCTTATTTAATTATTTTCATTTCAAATTCGTCTTGCATCCATAACTTCTTTGTTTGGACTCCGATCGCAAAACTCCAAATATGAAAGTTGCTCAAAATTTGGCCACGAGCGCAATGGTGCTGGTTTCATAGTCAAATTCCATTATTTACACAAATTTCTTTTTTAGAGATTAACTAACTAACTAACTAATCAAATAACTAACGCCAAATTCCGGTGTGTTACAAATATATTCCTAAAATTCTGCTGTGCAACTCTGATTATTCCTAGATTAATTAAATCTTAATTTATTTACTCAAATTTCAAAAATTCTCTATCAAAAGGAAATTGTTTACTTTAACTTAATTCATTCATATTTATCTGTTTAAAATTTATTTTCGAATAAGCCAAAATTTTCTAAAATTCTAAAAGATTTTTAAAACATCACTTTCCAAAAGTTTAATATTACAAATCCAACTTAACTAATTAAAATTTTAAATCAAATATGTCCCAATTGATTATTCCAATAATCAATTTATATTCCTATCTCTATATAGATAATTAATATAACCATCTACACACACCCTAGGGGACAAGACTCTAAGTCTCACCTTGTCTAGATATGTGATTTTATGTAATGTTCTGAGTTAGCTCTGATACCAAACTGTGATGACCCCACCATGATACCCATATTTTTAAAGAACATTATAAATAATATTGTCTAATAATACAAAGAATACTGCTTGTTAAGGGCGATCGAATGTTAATATATCTTTAACTAACATTGACATGTCATATTTACAATTTGCTTAATCTTTGGAATATAATTTAACGTGTACAATCTAGTTCAAAATAATAGTCATACCGATTTCTCAGAATCAGAATAGTATATCATATAAATAACATCGACATATCACAATGGAATAAAAATCACATATACATATACAAACTGTGAGTCTACAAAATAAAAATACTATACTCTCATAGTATACAAGTGTTACAAATCACTGTCTCAAATATACATCTTATATACAACACACAATCCTAAATGAGATAAACTAATAGTCAAAATGGTTTATCTCCCAGCTAGCCCAACCATCCATAATTCTATTGTCTTGTAACCTGAAAAGTCTCGGGCTGACCCAAGCATTAAAATAACATCTGGGTTAGACCATCTCTAAATATCCAATAGGTTGAGAACAATATATAACGCAGGAATAAATAACATATGAATAAATTCAGATACCCAAGAAATCACAAATCACGAAATTAATTTATCTCAGAACAGGGTTATACATTTAGTTCATAAACAAAGATTAGCTATTAAACACAGAATTCACAATACAAAGCACAATATCTCTAAGCACGTGATTACCAATTCCATACCGATCACTTACCTGATCATACATAACAATCGTAAAGATATACTCGTACCGTGGCAACCAATGTGGCATCACTCGTACCGATCTGGTACCAAGGATTCTCCACATAGTAACATTGAATCTCAACATGATCACAGGGATCGACATGATCACAAGGATCAACGAAAACCAAATCTCAACCGATCAAGACGATCATGGTAACCATGACTCAAAAACTCTATTTTTATTCATTATTATTATGCTCGAAAGAAATCCATAGGTATACCTCTTAAGGGTTTATCGGTCCATGGTGAACCTTAAAAGGATATACTCTAAAGTGCCAGGTACTATCACTTTTAGTAATCACTAGAACTTAACCAAAATGCTCCATACTGCATGGTGAAATTCCAGTATTTACTAGAAGCAAGTAAATTTCACTCGTTATGGATACCACTGGAAAACCTGAACTATATTCTCTTAAGGATCTAGTAGCCACATGCTAATGGGATAGTAAGTTCCACTCAAACATTCTATTCAATGAGTTATATCATATTCGACAAAGAGTTACACTAGAGCATTTAAACCAATTGATAACACTAAGTCGATTATTAGCATTTTCCTAAATTATAGAATCGGGGTTCCCAAATCATTTATTTGATTTATTGCTTATTAAAATGTTCCATTAATTTGAATTATCCCAAAAGTATTTATTTTTGAAACTAAGATTTTCTGTGCTCCATAAGCCACTTACATAAGTATTCATTTATTTGTGAATCCATAAATCCATTTTAAAAAACTAATTTGGTATTCTAATAATTATTTAAAAATCTTTTACACTAGTATTTCCAAAACCATAAATTCCAAAGCCATAAAATTATTTCGATTTCGAAATAGATTAAGTTTATATTTCCAAATCCACGTTCCAAAATTCATAACCATCTATACTATACTATTATTACTGAGTTACATTTCTTGAGCTCGCAAGGCCCCTGGGTATTTTGTGAAATGAACGGTCGCTTTGGTATTTCTTCCTTTTCGTACCCTACTCTACGACTCCCTCCTTATCCTCCAAACCACTCAATCGTCACAATTTATACTTTTCAATTCTATTGACCCCCATTCCAACCTAGCTCTAGTTTCAATTTTCAAATTCACAAAGGAGAACGATGTTGTCCCCTTCCAAGTTGTTGTGATTTTCCTTCCAACCACTATTCTTCACCGTAACCTTGACACTCTTCCCCTTCCCCCGTTCCTCTATATGTTCCCATAGCACGCGGAGGTTGTCATATTCAGGTAATCTCCTCAACCATTGTCCCCTCTTCTTCATGTATTTTATTTATTCGGTTAATATTTGTTTGTTGTCATCGCATTTAGGTAATTTACCTCGATATTCTTATTGTCATAATAGTCTCCTATGATTTGTATATTTGACCGGTGTTGTTTGGATTCTATACTCAATTATAACTTTCTTTTTTCAGATGTTTTCCCTTTTTCTAAAAGCATTTGGATTTAGTACGTTGAAAGAAATAACAAAACGAAAGCTGTAATGGGTTTGTTTCGTATTTTCAGAAACTATATTTTGATTGTTTTGGTTTAAGGGTTCTTTTTTTTAACAAAGCGTTTCCTTCCAGTTTGTCACTATTTTAGTTTTTTCTTCTATTTTTCCTTCATTATAACTGGCATCTTATCACGTGATTCGAGACACTCTTAACAGTTTTTTAAATTATCCATGTTTGAAATATATTTGAGCATTGAGACACTTCTGTTATGTAGAGTTCATAACCAAGTGGACACAATTCTTGAGTAACAAAGTACTAAACAATGATTCACATACATTGAATCGGAGATGGATAAAATATATAGAGAGTAGTGAATGCTTTTAATGGTATGATTTTATTTTACAGCTGTTTGCTTTCTCAGCCAATGCAATATATCTTTTTGGTTTGCTTAGGGCTATCTTTTGGGCATGATGTGACTAAGGACTATGTTTTAGGTTTATACTAGGATTCGCTCCTTATTTCAAATGTTAGTAGGAGAAATCAAATATATATATACACACACATACATACACTCTTTTTGGTCTACAAACCACTTCCTTCGAATTTCAAAATCAACCTGATTTTATTCAAAACAATTCCCTTCGAATTTTCAAAAAAAACTTGTTTTTCACTGAAAATCTCCATTTTAGTTTACTAAGGTAGCAATCCATCATTTAGAAACTTGAAAATGAACACTGATGATGCGACCGTCATCATCAGAATATTTTCCAACAACCGAAGTAATTTCAGTGCTAAAATTTATTTAAAACCATTTTTCTATTCAAAAATACCTCTAAAATAACAATACTATTATTTACCTTCAACCACTTTGGAAAATACTTCTAAAAATCTCTACGATTTAAAATTTTCAAATTCTAATTTGAACCCATGTAGTTTTAAACTTATTTGTATAATTCATACTTATAAAATCTAATTTTGTTTTAATAAACCACTTCCAATTTTATAATCTTGTTTTGGTTATACTACCCAAATACATCAATTTGTAATATAATAATTTTAGAAAAATTATTTCTATTATATCAAAATATAATTTGGGTGAAATTATTTCAGTTACCCACTTCAAAATCATATTGTGTCAGTTTATCATGTTCAAGTGTTTAGAAACTCCTATCGATTTAGTGGCATCCCACTATTTGAACAGAATTTATATACCACTCAACTAATAAGTCAACATAATATAAATCATTTTATATTCACTAACAAATACGCGCTCAAATCTATTAATATACTCAAACTCATTCTAGGGTACTACTGACCCTATCTCTAATGAGTAACCCCCACCAGAACCAAGGTTCTCACTTAACCTTCAGCTTTGATACCAAATGCAGCAAACCATAGTTCTGTACCCTTTGAGTTGATAAAAATTCACTCATGTTCAACCCAAATTGTACGAAAGAGCAAATAACTAGGGTAAAGAAGAAGAAAGAGATAGAAGAAAATAGAACAACAAACATAGAATCTCATAATCACAGTGGAAAAAGTATAATATATAATATCATATTTTTATACAAAAGAATCTGTAACTGTTTTATACTTACAATCATCGGAGTACGATGATCAATACATCAATCTAGACAGTTATAATAACTTGTCCCCATACAGCGGAAATATAAGTCAAGTACGGAGATACGTCTCTATCATCTAGCTCGTCTCTTGAGCTCCATAGCACCCTATCCTGAATCTGTAATACTCGGCCTAATCCGAACATTATAATAAAATAACACCCGAATCGGTCTGGAAAACCATCGTGAGAAAAATACACTCAATTTGAATTATTAACTTTTCTCAAAATCCTTTGGAAGCAAAAGTATCTCATAAGACCACGTCACAAATAAACACGACAGGTTTTACCTTATGATAACCAAAATGATTTTTATCAAAATCATCTAATATCTCTACTACTAATAAAGAAAATTCGCTGAATTAATTTACTCGGCGTCTTTTTGAAATTCCAAAAATGCCCTTACTTTCCGTTTACAATAATATAAACAGCCCGTGTGCGAAGCACGGGCCAATTCTAGTTAAAATAGTGTCTATAGAAAGTAAATAGAAAATAGCTGAAATGCTTGCATCTCACATTTCAGCATAGTTGGGTACAATCAAAACCATTCGGCATTTATTGGAGAATGGATTTCATACAATGACTGGGCCACTAGGGTACCGCCTATCACAGTACACCTCTAGAACAATGTACCGAGGACCTCGCTGGGATCCCTTACTGCACAAGATCGGCCTATCCTTAACCTGGATAGACCAATTATGTTATCACCCAGGGTGTTCCCGCCCTTTAAATCGAGCGCTCCTTCTTTCATGCATAACCATATCCATAATATAAAGGTTTTCGAGGATATCTAGAAAGGTGATAACATACCCTAATTAGGTGTGACCCACTTAGCCTTGCTGCATCTTCCCTGTTTTAGTCATTCTTGATTGATGAGACTTGAGGCTAAGCGTTGCCTTTCAAGAAACAATTCCACTTAGAATGATCATTGTCCTCTAATGATGATGTTCTAATAGCATTCGTCCATACAAGTTGTCTTGGGTTTGGACAAACCGAATCGCCATCTTCATCATCTTCATGGTATTCATCCGTAACATTCAAATAGGATCAAAGTAGACTTCACATAATTAAATCCGATCCCGGTCTCTTTGAAACGATTAACGAAATTGGTCAATATTGATAGTCAGTTATTTAACTATCAATAAAAGATTCATCGGCAGTCATTAGGATTTATTATAAATTTTTCCAAATATTTAATATCAAAATATCTTTATACGATATATCAATCCCTTCCATCATTTGAAAACAATTTCAAATACTTAAAATCCATAACACGATATTTCCAAGCCATCCCAACACTTTGAAATATGTCCATTTTTTCCATTTTTATACATAGGAAAATATTACAAGTCTTACTTTCCAAATATCTCAATATTACTCTTCCGAGGATATTTTGTAACTTATTCCAAAGTCCTTGAATCACTAATAAATTTCCTCTCCTCAAAATCATATCCATTTATAAGCCTTTTTTTACGAATCTCGAGAGAATTTATAATAAAATTTTCCGTCACCTCAAAAACTCTATACATATATAATAAGGATTTTAAAGAATAATAATTTATTTTTAAAACATGTTCAATAATTATTTAAAATATCGAGAACACTTTTAAAAACATCAATAACTCATTTTTAGTTTAACAAATAAATTTTCAAAGTTGATTTTTTCTAAAAGTTAGAATTTACTAAAATAAATACTTAATATTTAAAAATCTACTTACCGAAGTATTTCAATCCTAGCTGGTTTAAAATTTGTAGTTTTAAATAACAATATTATCCTTTTAAAATGAACTTAACTTCTTAGAATAAAAATATATTTTTATAAACTTTAATAGCCGATTCAATTTTATAAACTCCTCTTGAATCACCTTACATCACTTCCATTTCGATTTCCTTAACCATTTTAAATTTTCAAAAATAGTATTCATTATTTTTCTCACCTTATTTCCATATTCTAATATAAAATCTCCCTGTAGATTTATATTCCCAATCTATCATCTGATATCGATTTCCCTTATTTATAAATATCTTTTATAAACTTTATAACTCCTTTGAGTTTCACTTTTCTATAAAACTAATCTCGTTTATAAAATTACATTTTTTACAAATAGATTCCTTTATAAATCCATTTATGACTACCAATCTATTTTTAATATCAAATCCAACTCCTTTTATTTTTCCAGAATATCTTTTTAAAGATCCATCGTTTGAAAATTCTTTGTATAAATTATTTTAAAAATCTCTATTTAAATATTTTTTCGAAGAGTTAAACAGGACCCAAAAAAAATAAGTTTATTGTTTACCCAAATCAATTTCTTTTAAAATAGTCCAAACTTCGATATAAATATTTTTATGTTCAAAATCTCCCTTTTAAATTCCTTTAAATTCCAAAAAAATATTATGGTATTTAAGATACCAAAATTCAGGCCAATGCTACTTTTAGCATCCAATTAATCAATCGCAACAAAAATCTATAATAGATTATTCTAACACGTCATATATCGCTATATATGAAATTTAAAGTCAACATTTTTTTAGGAATCCAGATGGATCCCTCCAACCTGTTCCCTGCATCCACAGATGTTAATACTACATAAAAAATAACAAATCCACTTCGAGGGAGATATCACGGTATATAGGGTCATCTGCTATTATGTGGGGCGCATAAGGTCTCATCCGCTATAATGTGCAGGAATATCACTCCAACTACTTATATATACTATATATATCATTCAACAAGTAATAATTTCTAAATTCGACCAAGAAACCAATAAATAATTTTAGCCATTTAGAAAATTAGAATTTTCTTACCTTGATTTTTAATTCACCAAATGCTTTTTTAGATTAAATCGAACTGATGTTCAAGTTAACCAAAAATCCCAGTTTGTAGTTCATATCGCTACGAATCCAAATGTCGCTACGTTGTTTGATTATGACCTCGAAATGAAAGGGAAATATATATATATATATACACACACATATATATATAAGATTTGGATTTATAAAATAGTAGTACTCTCCTAATTACAGTAATTAGTTAAGCTAATTACCTAGCTTTAACGCTGATCTTCCCAAACAAAAAATTACGGCGCTTTTTCCCCTCATTCAAACCCCTCTGCCTCTCTGTCCTCTAAATGACGTCATGTTGCCTCTAGAGACCTCCCCCTTCCCCCCGTCTCATCACTACAGTGACCTTCGCACGCAACCCATGACCCACCAAAGAAGACCCTACTTCATTCCCCCACTTCTCACCTTGTCCATGCCCTGTAGCGACCACGACGAAGTCCAACACCCACGCACCTCCCCCCATCGCTGCACGATGCTGCCGCTGCGAGCGATCGCAATTCAATCGCGAAGTCCTCTCTTTTTGTCGCATCATCGCTTCGCTGTTGCCAACCCAAAACGCGAATGATGCGCCACCCCCTGCGACCTTAATGCCTTAGGCCACCGCGAATTCGAGCCTTCCATCGGCGATTGCGATCATGATTTTTTTTTTTGATTCGCTCGAATTGATCCTGAGCGATCTTTTATCTTCTTTTAATCTATCATGATGTTCGAGTTTGAAAGGAGAAAAGATAAGGTACGAGGTGATTTAAAAAGAAGCAGAGGCAGCTTGCCTCAATCTATGGTGGCTAGAGTTAACGTCGATTTGACTTTATATTTATCCATTCAAATTATCCCGTATTACATATAGTAGAATCTCAATCTCCTATTGAGGCATGCCTCCTAGCGTTTATAATATTATACCCCTACTCCGAATGCAATGGAAAAGGTTTCGAGTCCTAATTCGAACGTATGAAGAAGATAGCTTTTTGGACCCTATTAAAATATTAAATTTCGATATTAATTTCAACGCGTTTCTATCTCGTACAACCAAATAATAACTCTAAACACTATGAAAATTGAAATCCAATAATAATACGTTATTATGGACCCAATGGAACTAGTTTCGTCAAATTCCAAGACTGTGCCTCAGATCGCTATTTTAACACGTCGATTAAATCGACAATTTCCAAAATTTACGAATTTGCTTGAACTCCCAGTTTAAAAATTTTACTAACTAAGGTATAATTCCAGTACAAAAGTTTTTCATCATTAGAAATCATTTTGATTCATAAACAACTCCAATTTCCAATTGTTTAACGATTTACAATTATTAATTCAACAATTAAATTTATCAAATAAGTCGCTATATTTTAAAATTAAACGCTACTTCTCGAATTCAACCAATAACTCCGTATTCAAAATGAATTTATATTTCAAACTCAACATTTAAAACCATTTAAATATTCATGCTTAAACGTCGAGAAAATCCGGGTCATTACAATTAGGATTAACCTAAAGCTCTATTTTTTGCACTTGATTGGGGCTTTATATGAATTCTTGGGTTTAATAGAGTTTGAGAAGAAGAAGCTTCTGGTTTTGGCTAAAGTAAATGAGAAATAAATTGTATGTTTATCTCTTTTTTTACACTAACATCACCTATATAGGCTAAGAGGTTTGGTTTGGATCCAATAGCAAGGTGTTGCTAATTTCTTTAGAAAAGTGTTGCTAATCTATTCTTATTTTTGAATTCTCTTTTGAGTTTATTATTTAGAAACGATTATTATGATTTTCCGTACTTTGATTTTTTTCTAAATAAATAACATACCGAATTCTCACTTCTTGACATATCTTGTAAAATGAAATAGAACTTTTGAATATAAAAGTAATTCTCAATAGTTTTAATAAAATAAACTATTAATTGAAAAATCTCATTTTTAATGATAAATCTCAATATTAACCTTTTACTCTAATTACCAAAATTAAATAATTGATTTATTAATGTTTAAAATTTTAAATTGAAATATTCTTTGAGAAATGAAACTTATTTCTTAAATAGATTAAATCAACTATTCTTAAAACTAGATTTAATTTCGCAATTAAATTTTACAAATCACAATTAAAAATAATTATCCATAATTAAATTAAATTAAATTAATTAGGTAACTAATAATAGATTTAGTATAGTGGTACTAACCTCATATAACTAAGTAGATGAATTCTCCAACTCAGACCCAACTATAGTTATTCGGTGGATGCCGTGCCACGGTTTAGCTATAATCCAAGTCGAGTGTCCATATTGCAGTTCAATAGTATTCTCAGTCGAGAGAACTATGTAATATTGTCGCTTTGATATTTTTTGTTTGACCTTAATTATATTGACCAATTGAAAACTATTGAGTGAGTCATTTCATAGTTATCCAATAACTATAAATATGTAACCCCTTGGTGTCCCTAGCAATTATGAGTAATACACTGCCCAACATTTGGATAGCATTACGTACTCTATTCTCAACCAATGATCGATCCGGTCTTGATACATCTTGACTAGGAATATCAAATGGCATGTTTATTATATTATGATAAATTGCTCATGATTACAATGCACTGTAACTGCTAACACAAAACGTACCATTTATGGATTTTCTACTAAATATACTTAAACAATTAGTTAATATCACGCATTATAACAACTATATAATAGAAAGAAAAACGTATTTTATTTCGAATAAGATTATATTACAAAGTTAATTATCTATACTAAATCACAGAATTGCCCCTAGGTCATACTTCTAACTCTATCGATATCCCATTTGCACTTAGAGCCAATTATGGACCTGTATCCTATCCCTTCGATCATTTTGATGTTGGTAAACCAGTCCCTTTGTGAATGGATCTGCTATCTTGTTTTAATTATCTATTTTTTCAATCAACTCTTTTTTATGCTAATAAAAAGTCTTTATCATATGGAACTATTTAGAGTATGTTTCTCAACTTCTAGTGAGCTTTTATCATGATTGTGATTATATAACAATGACATAATATTCTTAAACTTGGAATCGCCGCTGGCTCAGTTATAAATTAATGCATTTATGTTTATATAATATTTTATTATGGCACTATTCAAGGCGGCGTACTTAGCATTTTTTTTGAATCGGCCACAACCTTTCATTTGGAACATTTCCAACTTAAAACTCTTGGCTAAGGTTTGAACATGAATTTAACATTGACATATTGTACTTTATATCACTTATGAAGTTCAAGTCTGAACACACTTTCATAAGGGGTTCATTGTTTTTATTAATAATTCTCTAGTATTTCATAACTATTCGAGAAGACTCTAAACTACGATTTAGTGATTTTAATTTGGATTTGATATTTGCATCATGTATCAAATATATAAGTAAAATACAATATTGTAGACAATACGACATGCATGATAATTCTTATTGCTGATGCATAAGGAATTCATCTTATATATTCCAAACTAAACACTTTAATATGGCGTTTGTGCAAGTCATAAAGGACATTCCCAACGTCCTTTTATACTAAATACAAGAGGTATCATTTATGAATCCAGTGTTGAATATTAAATAACCAAGCTATATTGATTTTAACTTGAGTACATCATCAACAATCATAAGTTTTTTGTTTACCTTTTAGAAATATTCTAGTACCACTGTAGTTCTTTTTTGTAGACATATGATTCCTTTGAAATTAAACTATTTGAAATCAAAATATTTGTTCAATTCTAATGCTTATCGAATGATACTTTCGTACAAGTTCTTAGATCATATTGGAACCTACAAACTCAATATCGCTCCTATTGACTTCAAGACACTTTGGTTCTTATGTGAAAATGATCTATTCTAAATCATTATTTGAAATTTCAATACATATGTAGAAAATTTCAAAGTCATGCTAAGCGATAATTTTATCAGTAAAATCTAGATTTATTTAAGCGCATTGAATGATGAACTTGTTACGCCAATTTCAACGATTGAAATTTATGATCTTATTCTTATCAACATTACTAACTATATTCCATCTGCATTGGTCTACTTTTTGAAGACACATTTGTGGTCGATGGGCAATATCCTTTTAGGTATAACTATCAAAATGATATTTTTATTATGTGCTTAGAATCCATTTTGGATTCATGCATCTTACCATATGGCAGAGTCAATACTCTTAATGGTTTTATTAACAACAGAGGAATATTTATTCTTGACATTGGTAAGAAACTCAAAGTTTCTCCTTAATATACGAGAATATTCATTAGACATTCTAATGCATTGTGTCCATCTAGGTTTAATTAACTTCATATCCCTCTTAATCACTTTATCTTTGGATCGTATCTAAAACCATTTTGCCAACAATAATTTATAAAAGAAATTCCATCGTCATGAAGTTGGTATTTCTTGAAAGAATAGGTGTTTCTTAGCACAATTGAATAAAAAGGTATACACAAATATTTTAAGAATTTCCTTACATACATATAGCTGATTTGGTTTTATTTTACATAACTTATATTCAAAACATAAATTAGTTATCCAATAACGATAGTCCCGAAACTCCTTTAAAGACATCCATATCAAAATTCTAGTGGATTGTGTATATATATGGCCATGCTAATAGAGTACATATATATCTATATAGTGATAAGCTGACTAGCAGTAATAAAATAAAGTAAATAAAACTAATACACCAGAATTTTTATACCAGTTCGGACCACCGTCTATGTCCAGTCCCAAAATCACTATTTTGGATTTTCACTAGTTAGTACCTCCACTTTACCTAGAGGAACAAGTTTACATAGTGCTTGAGCCGATGAACATATCTTTTCACTAACTCAAAAGAATAACTATATTTGACAATAATTTTTCTGAATATACTGAATTTCGACATGAGTAGAAGCATCCTATTACTCATAAGGATGTTTTTGGAGTTCAACAAGCAAGGATTTTTAAGACAAGTTGAGATCAGAACACTGGTTTTATAGGTGCCAGACATCAATTGGGGATTGCTTTTAGAAATTAGAAGATTAAAAGTTATCAGTTCCTTTGAAATCAATACGTATTTATATATGTTAAAGGTTTTTATTGAAGAAAGATGATATTGCCATGAGAAACTACAGTGAAGGTCACGATCAGATGAAGAGAAAGAGATGCGAAATTTGCAAAAAATTCACATCTTTTATATTTCTACAAAATTCATCTGCACCGATTCACCGGTCGGCCCCACCGGCGGATCGGTGTACAAGTTTTTGCAAAACCTGAAGTTATATAAAAGAAGCTTTTAAAAATATTTATAAGTTTGAAAAAATTATTAAAAATTATTTTTTTCAAGTTTAAAACCTCGTAAAACTATGATGAGATTCTTATGAGTTTTAACAAGATTTATCTAAGATAATGGACTTACAATGTTAAAGTCTTCATAGAATTTTCCTTCACCGCTACTTTGTCAAGATAGCAAGCAATCTCCACTTCAATATAAGCTCTATTGATATCGCTCTCTTGTTTTTTTGCTATGACTAACATATTGTCGTTATCAAAATCTAAGAAATATTGCTCTAACATTCTCCTTATTTTTGATGATGACCATTCGCAATGCATTCATGCACACATAAACATTATATAACATTCTATCATGAAATATTCCTTCTAAATCTATACTCCCCCTTGATGTATGCATATGTATGAATATTTCTTTGATTTTGTTATCACAAAAAGGAGAAAATAGATAACAATACTTCAGGATGCATATCACAGACACGAAACATAGTAATAGAATGAAAATCACAATATGAATATCATAATGCAAAAGATAGTCATGAAAGGAAAGCATGCTGTAAAATACATAAACATAACATACAACAAAGTATCATGTTGTGTAGAAACAAAATGTAACGATATGCACACGCACAACCAAATAGAATGTCAAAACAAATGTCTAACAGAATGCAAATGAACAAAAACAAAGACACGATATCTAAAGCAAGATAGCAGTACAATCTCTCATAAGTTATAGTAACCATCCAGAGTGGTAGGTTCAGACTCTGTAAAAGTAGTGAGGTGGCGACTTCATGCTTGAAAAGGTGAGTAGGAGATCCATATGCATGGTTGAGTCCAGCAAATGGTTTAGGGACTCGAGCAGTAGTTCCCATCCTAGTAGGTCCCGTAGGATGCTGAAATGATGGTCTAGGTGCGTGATTGCCCTAAGCTCTTGCATAAAGATTATGTTCTAATGGTTGTGAAAATTACATCTCATCTGAAACGAGTGGAGGTTGTAGAGTGCTACCCTCATTACTCGTACCAACCCCGCTCACTTTAGTGCGGACGACCTCAAAGTAGTATTAATAAAGATATAATAAAGACAAGCTACTTTTTCTACTCCTCCACGACTGACTGAATGAATTTCTCTTGCCTCTCAAGCATAGAAATAATCTGATATTTTCTAGAGGAACAAGGAGGCTATTGAGAGGACCGGTGATATAAAGCAGAAGGGATATTAGCCTGTAGTGGTTAATAAAAGGAATCTCGACATGAATGTCATCCAATGTAGTAGGAATCTTCATAGCTCTAAGTACGTTGGCATCATAAATAGACCCATAATGATGCTGGATGGAAGTCTCAACTTCGAGAGGAACAACAAAGTACTAAAGTATAGTAGTGATTTGATTCATATATGGGTTGTATCTCCTTCTTTCCCCTGATCTATTTCAATCGTATTATCCATGATAGCATAAGCCTAATTGACTATAATATCTTCAAGTTTGACATAAATGGCCTTACAAATTTATGGATAAATCTCACCAAACTACTAGTTTTAGCATCAAATTATATTAGAGAATGTGAATAACAATTCGAGCTAAGTTCGTGAGATTTGATACGTTCCATTTTCGTTTTGCCTTTCTAAAAAATTTCACATTATATTTTCATTAACCATCATCAAATCATATAAACTATCTCCTTCAGATGAAATTCCTAAAGTAGTGCCTAATACTTCTTCGCTAAACTCAATATCTACCCCTTTTATGCTAGTAAAAAGTGCAATCTACTTATCATCTTTTCCTACTCCTATATTAGTGTGGAATAAGGCGATACGTTATGGATAAATATTTATTTCAAAATTTTCCATATTAATGATATTAACTAATTGAGCTTAAGTGAAAATATCTTGAATATCACATAAGGATAAAGAATTTAAATTTACTGATCTACCTTATAGAAAATCATTCATCAAGATGGATTTGAATCTCTTGATGTTGTCTCGGTCATTCTTAAGCCAACCTTACTTGGTTGGTAAGAATTTCTTCGATTGAACCAAAAGATGTGGAGGAAATTGGCATTTTTCCTCTCGTCGTGAGAAGAAACTTTGAAATTTTGATGAAAATTTGATGAAAATTGTGAAATAGGGGACTAGGTTTTCAAAGAAGGGGGTTAAACTTTGAAAAGGAGGAGTAAAATTGAATAGGTGGATGAAAAAATAGAAGAGGCAGGGTTAAAGTTGCTCTCGGGCGAGGTAAAAAAACCGTCTCCAGTGTATTAATGGGGAATCGCACTGATGCACTAAATTTTTTCACAGCTTTAGAATTTCGAAAGGAAATTTTAATTTAAAATAAATTATGTTTTATATATGTTAGTACTATATGTAATTTTAATAAGAGTACATTAATTTTTGTTAAATTTTGTTATAAACTAATTTAAAATAACAGAACGTAAACTTTTTAACTTAAAGTATAACTTCATCAGAAATAATGTAAATTTTAATTTTTCACGAATTTTATGATTTATAAACTATTTGTAAAATCTATTTTAAAAAAATTATTATTTATAACTCATAGGAGTTCTTTATAAGATAAAACTTTTAATAAAGGTTTATTATGCACAAATTTTTTTTATAACATAAACTAATTTAATTTTCAGGAATTCAATAATATGAATTTATATATTTATAATGTAATTTATTTGTATAATTCATTAGAAAGAAATTATGCTAAAATTCTGTATTTGAAGTTATTTATGTACAAATATTATGATAAAAATAATTTCTATTGAAAAACATTTCATTAGAAAAATTTGTCATGTTAAATCTGTTAGCGAACAAATTCGAAGCTCTCGACATAATGTAATATATATATATATATATATATATATATTCATTTAATGGTTTAGTTAAAATATCTACAATCTGATTATCAGTATTCACAAATTCTAAAGTAATATTTTCTTTTTCACGGTGATCGTGCAAAAAAGGTTGTATAAAAAAAATGATGTCTTATATCAATGTTTTTAGTCCTTGTATAGTTAATTAGATTTTTTTGCTAAATTTATTGCACTTATGTCATCATGATATATGTGAGATTTTCTTAAATTTATACCGAAATATTTATGTGTCTGTTGCATATAAATTATTTGATCACAAGCTAAAACTGTTGAGATATATTATGCTTCACAAATAGATAAATACACGGTTTTGTTTTTTTACTAAACCTTGAAACTAAAAATTGTCCAATAAAGTGGCATGTGCCACTTGTGCTTTTTCAGTGTGTTTGACTTCCTCCAAAATTAGCATCACTATATGATACTAATTCAAATGGACGTCCTTTTGGATATAAAAGTCTATGATCTTTAATTCCAATAAGATACCTTAGAATTCTTTTAATAGCATGCAAGTGTGATTCTTTAGGGTTATCTTGAAATATAGTGCATAGTCACACATTCATCATTAGGCGACTAGCTGCTAAATATAGTAAAGATCCAATCATATATCTAAATAGTTTCTACTCGACAATTTTACCATTTTCATCTTTATCTAAGTGAACGGCTCTATTTGAGTTGGTTTGGTACTCATATTTTTAACACCAAATATTTTGATTAAATCTCTACAATATTTTTCTTATGAAATAAAAATATCATTTTCTAATTGTTTAATTTGTAAACTGGGAAGATAATTTAATTTTCCTATATAGGACATTTCAAATTCTTTTCTCATTATATTGGAAAAGTTTGTAAAGTGTTCTTCATTAGTTGATCTAAAGATAATGTCATCAACATAAATTGACAACTAGTAAATCATTATTATTATGTTTTATAAAAAGAAGTGGAGTCTACTTTATCATTTTCAAAACCAAATTTAAGTAAATAATTTTAAAATTTATCATACCAAGCATGCGGGTGCTTATTTTAATCCACAAAGAACCGTTTTAAGTTTAAAAACATGATCAGGATATTTTTCATGTTTAAATAATGATGGTTGTTCTACGTATACATTTTATTTAATAAAACCATTTAAAATGAGATTTTTAAGTCCATTTGATATAGTTTAATGTTATGGTGACACACAAAGGCTAGTAATATTCTAAATGATTCAAGTAGTGCAATGTAAGCAAAAGTTTTGTCACAGTCGATTGCTTCCTCTTGATTGTAATTTTAAGCAACTAACCTAACTTTGTTTCTTATTATTTCTCCATTTTCATCACTTTTATTTTTGTAAACCCATTTAGTTCCTATTACAGATTGATCATTAGGTCTGGTAACTAATTATCATACATTATTTCTTTTAAATTTATTTAATTCTTCTTGCATTGATAAAATAAGTATTTATCATTTTCGATTTCTTTATAGTTTTAAGGTTCTAAATTTGAAATAAAAGCTAAGTAACTCATCCTATTCAATTATCTTTTAGTTAAAACTTTTTTCCTTACATCCCTTGGAATTTTTCCAATAGGGTGATCTTTTAAAATACAATGGGGCCTTTAGATTGATTTTGTTTCGAAGATTCATTAATTTCATGTGGGTTTCTATTAAGTTTAATTTGTTTTGTATTTTGAATGACATTTATAGATTGGTTTATATTTGATATTTTAGTATTATCTTCAGACTTATTAAAATTTTCATAAAGGAAACATGTAGAGTTTCTTCAAATGTATCTGTTCCTTTACTGAAAATTTTGTAAGCTTTACTCTTATCTGAGTATCCCATAAAAATGCCTTTATCGGTTTTAGAATTAAATTTTCCTATATTATCTTTAGTGTAATAAAACATTTTGCACCAAAACCTCGAAAATAAGATATTTTAGGTTTTCTTTGATTAAAATGTTCATATGGGGTACATTTCATTTTAAGTCTTATTGACATGTGATTTAGAACAAACATGCAATAGTGACAACTTCAGGCAAAAATCTGTTATTTAGTAATGTTCTATCATACTCTTGTAAAGTTCTATTCTTTCTTTCCACAACATATTTGCTATAGTGTTCTGGAAAAAGAAAATTAATAATCAATTCCTTTTTTAGTACAAAAATTCGTGAAATCATCATTTTTGAATTCTCCTCCATGATCGCTTCTAATATTTTAACTTTTAAATCTTTTAAATTGTGAGTAATTTTAAAAAAAATTAACATTTCAAAAGTATCACTTTCATGTTTTAAAAAAAATCCATATAAATCTTGAAAAATAATCGACTATTAATAAACCATATTTATTATAATTTATTGACCTTACTTGGCCCTGTCCAAACAAATCTAAGTGAAGTAATTCTAATGGTTGCTTAGCTGAAGTTTCATATATAGATTTAGAAGAAGATTTTCTTAATTTACCTTTTAGGCAAGCATCACAAAGACTATTGACTTTAAATTCACTTTCGAAAGACCTCTTACAATTTCGCATTTTGTGATCTTATTTAATAATTTAAATTTAATATGATAGAAACGTTTGTGTCAAATCTACGGATCATTAGAGTTTGCCAACAAACACATGTTAACGTCATTATTAACTTTCATATTTAAAATGTTAATATTATGTTTTCTCATGCCCTTAAAAATAAGTCTTTCATTTTGACCAAGAATATGAACCATAAATTATTTTAAAACCTTTATCATACAATTGAATAATACTTAATATGTTATGATTTAAATTTTTAATTAAATAAAAATTTGTTACTAAAGGTGAATTCAAATTACCATTATTCTTGATGTCCCTTATTCCGATGATATATCCTTTAAAGCTATCATTCTTGGTGGCTATAAAATAGAAACCGGCTTGCTCATCATCGCCATCACTTTTGAAAGAAAATGAGGAACAAGAATCATTCCATATGGCTTGAAATGTTGACTTTTCTTGTTGTTCCATTTTTCATATTTGTTTTTTCTTTTGAATTCATTTTCCCCTTTATTTTGAGTCGGATAGCGCTTATTATGTGACTAAATTTGTTGCATCTGAAGCATTAAAGTGCAAAATTGTTATTGCCTCTCCTCACTTGCTTCTTAAATCAGTTGTAGTTCTTTACAATGAAAGCTATTTCATCTTTGTTAAGCTCGAAATCCTCTTCGACTTGGAATGCAATAGTTTCTTCTTGTAATTTTGCATTTTTCTTGCCTGCAAATATACTTCATAGGACATTAAGTTACCAACTAACTTTTCAACCTTAAGTTATGGAAGATCATTATCCACTTCGATGGCTAATACTTATCTTTCCCAATCATTGATTAAAGATTTTAAATTTTTTGTAATTGTGTCAAATTCATATATAGTCTCTCATAATCCAATACGTGCATAAGTAATATCTTGAATGCAAGAGTACATCTATGATATATTTTCATTCTCTTTTATTCTACAATTTTGGAACTGGCTTTTAAACATGGTGATTCTAGACTGTTTAACTTTATTTGTGCCTTAGTGTGCGATTTGTAGTATGCACAAAATATCATATGTAGTTTTTCAAATCATTACTCTAGTAAATTCATTTTTATCTACAGCACAAAATAATATATTCCTAGCTTTGTAGCAGCAGTCATATGTTCAGGAGTCCACATGCTGGTATAGTTGGAGCTTCATATTGATTTTTGTGTGACATCCCAAATTTCAAGGTCATTTGCTTCTATATAAATTTTCATTCTTGTTGACCAAAAATTATAATCACTTCCAGTGAATAGCATGGGTCATGCAGTGGACTTGCCTTCAACAAAAGTGCTTATATGTGTCATATTAAATATTATTCACTAAACTGTGTTTCGGGTTATGAATGATCCTGCTCTGATACCAAATGAAATTCTAGTGGATAATATAAATATGACTGTGCCAATATAGTATATCTATATTGATAAGCTAACTAGCAGTAATAAAGTAAAGTAAATGGAACTAACAAACCATGGTTTGATACTGGTTCATAGCACTGTCCTATGTCCAATCCTAGAACCTTTATTATCGCTTTTCACTAGTTAACACCCTCACTTCACCCGAAGAAATAGCTTTACACATTGCCTAAACCACTGAATAGGTCTTTTCACTAACTCAAAAGAAAAACTATCTTTGACAATAGTTATGTTTGAACGCATTGATTTTCCAACTTAAGTGAAAGGGTCCTGTAATTTACAAGAATCTTTTTCGAGTTGAACGAGCAAGATTTTTACGATAATTTAAACAAAAAAATTGATTTCATTATTGAAAGAATGCTTATTGCAGAATGCTTTTAGAAATTAGAAGACTAAAAGTCAGAGAATAGAAATCAAAAGGCAAGTTAACCTTTCCTTTGAAATTTATACGTATTTATATATGTTGAAGGATTTTGTCAAAGAGAGAAAATCTACTGTAACGATCTATCCTTCTTACTGCTAAAGATGGTACTTAATACATCGTCGGTATTCGTATGTCGGTCATTTAGTCGTCCGAAAGACAGGTCGCTAGGGGTGAAAGAAAGACATAACAGAATCTAAAAAATGTGACGAGTAACATATAATATATAAATTAGGTCTTTACAAAAAGAAAGAACTTTAATATACATATGATATCTGTAACGCCCCACCCTGAGACCCACCTTAATAAAGAGAATTAACGAGTAATTCCGTCTACTAAATCGGAGAATAGGGCTGGTTAAGGGCGACCATCTATAACTTTGTCTTAAACATCTACTGAATACGTCGATAAATGCAATACAATTTTCTTTTCTATCTCAATGGATCGATATACATAGTAAATGTTTAATACAAAACTATAGGTGGTTGACGGATCTATTAAAACAAAATACAATAACTTAATGTAAAACACATCACAGAACAGTAATCGATATCATATATATACATATACACTGATACATGTTTAGTACAATACAATATGAATACAATAAAGGTGGTACTCGACCACACCATATACATCAAATCAAATGTAAAAACATCAGAGTATGCGGAATAAATAAACTACTCAAGCGAAAGAAGAAATGATCCAACACCAACTTCAAGCTAAGTCCAATAGATGATACCTGAAACAACTCGGTCTGACCCGAGTATAAATACACGGGTCAGTCTAGCTACCCAAATCAGTCAATATCGATAATATGAAGCAGAATGGACATAGTGATACTTCTTCTCGAATAAGGAGAAGGATTAGATAACTCATAGCTCAATACTTAAGTAACAAACGTTACCTAAGTGACTAAATACCTCGAAAGAGGCAACTCAAACTCAATACTCAAATAAAACACAAGTGCCTCATATCATTAGCGATAACCCATAATGAACTCAAATAACTCATATAAAACTCAAGCAAAACTCAAATGGTTCGATGAACCATTACTCCAAAAAGGAGAAAACTCATCTCAATCACAAATAGAAGTCATGAAAGCAACACAAGACAACTCCATAAGAATGCGAGATCTCAAACTCATAAGTAGGCCAAGGCGACTAAATCTCACACATACATCTCAATCATAAAAACTCATGGAACTCGATACGAATTCAAACTCATAAAATCTAAAACTCAATAAAGAATTCGATGCATGTCCAAACTCAGAAAATCTTAACACTAATGCGCCAAAAACGGCGAATTCAAAGCTCAGAACACCCGGATTGGTCATATCCCTGAATACAATGTCGAAGCAATGCTGCACGTGCTAAACTCAAACGGACGAAGCCTTAGACAAGGTCGCTAACACCTTCCAAAGCAGTTCGTCCTCATGACAAGGTCGCTGACACCTTTCCAAAGCAGTTCGTCCTCATGACAAGGTCGATGACACCTTTCCAAGCCATTTTGTCATCCCTAACAAGGTCGCTGACACCTCCAAAGCAGTTCGTACTTAGGACAAGGTCGCTGACACCTCTCAAAGCAGTTCTATTAGGTAAACATCGTGAATGTGTCACAAACTCATGGATAGGAACCCGAAAAGTGTTAACGTGTGTCCCATACCACACATTCGCACTTAGCGGTTTACTAGCCGTTAGTCGATGCCACACTAAAAACATCATAAAACTCAGAAAATTATATCTCGCCCAGTCTCGTTGGCGAGTGATAAAGATATACCATACTTGTCTCATCACATCGACAAGTGAAAAACATCATAATGGTTTCTCATAAACCATAAATCTCAAAATATGAAATCATAAACTCAAGACTTGCCTTATGTTATTGGCAAGTAAATAAAACATCGTGATGGTTCTCATCGATCAAACTCCTACATAGGAGATCTCAAACATAATACTTGCCAAATATTGGCCATCTTAAATAATTCCAATAAATAGGAATTATAAAACTCAAAATACGCCATAAAATGGCAAAACATCTCAGAATCATTAAACTCAAATAGCTTCGATCGTACAAGTTCGAAATTAACCGAAATAGTAAACGCACATGTCCCATACCACGTGTTTTACTAAATCGTTTAATTCTCTTTCTTATACGTTCGAATAGTACAAAAGTGTGTGTTTTATATTTAAAATAGTTTACTAGAGAAAACAAGCTTTTAAAACTTTTTTTCCTTTCCAAAAAGATTAATAAAATCCATATTTGAAGTTCCTTTATTATAGGAAATAAGTAGATATTATATTAGAAAAATAATTTTAAAATACTATATAATAAAAATTTGAAAAATCACTTCAAAAATGGTTAGTGGAAACCGTGCTCGAAAATAAAGAAAAACAAGAAAGATAACTCAAGACCGATAACTTGAGTTCAATACGAATTCAATTCAAATTTAACCCTAAATCAATTCAAATTCAATTAAAATTTCAAATTCAAATTCTTCAAATATAGCTATCCTATTGATAGGCATCATAACTCTCAAAACATCTCAAAACAACATCAAAATCGAATAAGAATGAGAGCAAAAATAAACTAATACATTTCTCGGGTCAATAATTGTTATTGCTGTCCTTTTGCTCTCGCAACAGCGACAAACAAACACAGTTTTGATCAAGCAAACCTCAAAATTTCAAGAAACACAAAACATGAAACTTTAATACAAAGTTTAAACTTTCCGGAACATCTAAGATTATTAAATTTGGATAAGAAATGATAAAGTTATGATAAAAATAGTTCAGAGATCTAAATTCAACACCGCTGTCATTTTGATCTCGGGATAGCAACGATCAAATGCAGTTTTGATCAATATAACTTCAAAATTTCGAAAATCTCAAAACATGAAACTTTTAGAACAAATTTTTAGCTTTCCAGAACATTATAGATTATTGAATTTGGATAAAAATTGAAAAAGTTATGCTTAATTTAGTTTCAGATTCAACAACAGAGCAAATAATAGTTTTGCTCTCGGGATTACAATAGAAATACTCAAATTTGAAATAGATAACTTCAAAATTATGAAAAACACGAAACATGAAACTTGTAGTATATGATCTAAGCTTTCCAAAACATCTAATATTCTTAAATTTGGTTAAGAAACGAAAGAGTTATGCTTAAATTACTAACAATATTAGTACTGAAATTTGACAGGGCAGAGACTATTACTCTGTTAAAAAAACGAATTTTGACCAAGAAATCTTCAAAATATGAGAAAGTAACTAAAATAAAAGGTCTTCCATAGAAAATTATCTTTCTACTGCAAAAATATTCAACACAATTGGATTTACCAATCAAAAGTTATGTCCATTTTACTTTCAGGTATTAACTCGGAAATGTTTTATATGGCTGTGTCATAACATTAGTTTCAAACTCAATTTCGACCAATTTAACAGTAGAATTTCGAAATATGATTAAAAGAAAACTTGTAGCTAATTGAAATAGCTTTCAACCGCAAAATGATTGAGTCAATTTGGATTAGTCTACCTTATATTGTCGTTGTTTTACTGCAGCTACTTTTTGTTATCAAATTTCCAGCAAACAATAACACAAAAATCACACCAGTTTTCAACCAAATTGTACACAATTGAATCAAAAATCATTCAAATAATAATGTGAAGCAAACAAAGATTTAGAAATAGGCATGTGAGTGATTAACTCACCTCTATCCTTTAATTCACCAATCGTTATTATAACTTCAGCCCAAATTTCCAAACTAGTAAATCCTGCATAACTAAGCTCCTAAAGATGTTTAATTTACCATGAATTGAAGAAGAGATTTGATTTTTCTCTCTAGGTTTTGAAAGAGGAATTGAGTCCTCTGGAGGGTTAGAGAAGAGAATGAAAATGTACGTACCGTAACTTTTCTCTTCTCATTTCTTAGGTTAATAGGTCATTAAAGAATATTTACACTAATTGGGCTAAGGTCCAACAAAATAAAAGAAATAAGATTATGTTTTTTTTTTTTACTTAATCACTTAACCAAGTATGTTAAGAAATGAACATATCAATATTTCAAGCTCTACTTCTTTAAAAATTATGAAATTCATTACTTATGATAATAAAAATGTTTTATACCCAATTAAAAGATGATTTACATAATTAGAACATATTTATTATCATATTTCTCTATTTAAAGAAAATAGCAAATTTACATTATTAATTACAAAATTCATTTGTAATTAACACTATAAATTACAAAGAAAATCACAATTTTGTGTCATAAAATTCTATAACTCATTTCAAATATAGTTCTATGCTCAACTTATATTTTTAAACTCAATTCCATCATTTTATTAAATATATCACATTTTAAAAGTAATTACTCCTTTTTTTTAAAATAATATTAAATTAAGTAAAGAGCAATAATTAACAAAATTATTGCATTAACTCTAAATAAAACACATTTTCCTCATTTTATGCTTAAATATATTGTTTATTCCCAATAAACAATTTAATTTCCTTTTTAATTATTAATTTACGCTATTAAATTATAACTGTCGTTATAATTTAATATTTTCAGGTAATCACAAAAACTAGGGTTGTTACAGACTCCTCCCCTTATAAAAATTGCGTCCCCGCAATTTTCTAGAAAAAGAGCTGTAAAAACATAAAAGATACAATCATCAAAGGGTAAAGACAAGCTCGAATTCCAAATCATTCTTACTCTCAATATAGAATGGTAGAAAGAAATAAGGAAAAACTCATTTGGTTAATTCAATGGCCTATCATATGCTAATATAGTGATTAGCAAATCATTGAATTTTCCAAGAACTCGAAAGAATTTCAAAGATATCTCGTCTTCGAATCAAAACTCAATAAGATGCTCAACAATTAATCAATTGAAAATGATTGATTTCACAAAACTCTACGAATAGAGTCGGGATCAAACTCACTTAAAGCCGAACTCTAAGTAATAAAGAAGATCATCAATAGGATTTTCCGCATAAAGATACGGAAAGAACATCCTCACAATAGAGTAGAAACAATAGATAAGATAGATAAATCACGAAATGACTTCTTACAGGGCCACCAAACTCGAACGACTATGAAAATGCATGTCGTTATTATTAACTCAAGGATAGAATATGCATAAGAGATAAGGATATAAGCTCGAATTACTTTTCAATCCAAGATATTTATAATTTTTAAATCTCAACATCTTTTAAATTTAAAATCTCAATTTTCAACATTTGAAAATTTTCTAATTCTTTATTATATTACTTAGTAAGTAATTTAAAAATCAAATTAAAAGTCCAAATTTCTTATCTACTTCAAAATTAATTTCCAAATAAATTTGTAAATCCATAATAATAATCCTCAAAATAAATTGAGGGTTTAAATTCTCTTTACTTTTTTTTAAACCACCTAAATAGTTTAAAAACAATCTTCAAGTTCTCTTATAACTTTTCTCTTAAAACATCCAATGTATATAATATAGATTCTAAAATCCCAAAATATACTTTCAATAAAGTATAGCTCGAGAATAATCTCACTTATTCTCATCTTTAAAATTTCAAAATAAATAAATAAATGACATTGCCTCGCCATTGAATCTCAAATAAATAGATATATCTGTTGGCTGCAGAGTTGACCGAACGATCAAAACTGCCTCGCCACTCTATTACTCATCTCTAAATCAATGGCTGCAATTACCATTCAAAAATAAATTTAATATTTAATTTCAAAATATTATTTTCAAAATCTCAATCCTTAAAACACAAATCTTCGGGTTTGATTGCCTCATCATAGCATTTAGGAGATTCCTATCGATAACGTTGATCAGGCGTATCGACCAGAACTCTTAACTACTCGATGGATAACCCAACACTCTCAAATTATTTCTATGAAAGAATACTGCTCATATAAATATATTCTCAAAACATTCTTCGATTTTTAAAATATCTCAAAACTCCAATTTCTCTTTTTAAAACTCATATTTATATAGCTTCAAACCTCAAACCAAAGAACATTTTCCCAGAATATTCGATTCTCAAAATCAACAAAAGGAGATAGAGCGTTCGTCAATCTTACGATGTCACGAGCCACTTCCAAAAATCATCAAGATATAGGATAAGCAAGATATTCTTCTCGAAGGAGAAGAAGCATACAAACCACAAATCATTACTTCATACAACGTAATGCTACAAAGGATAACATCGATCGAGTATTCGGAAAGGATAACTTAAAGAAACTGAATGATAAACTCAATCAAACTCGAATAATCTAGCAACTCACCTCATTCCTTAGTAGATGTCCTCATGGAAGGATAGCCGAAGGCTAAAAGCTAAAAATAAGGTTAATTCAACACTCAATTCCCCGTTTGGATATCAAACCCAAACGGACTCATCAAAACTCAACAAAGTCACCTTGATTGGAATTCGAGTTATATCAACAACATCTCGATACTCAAGAGTGAATTCAGAAACTTCGAAATCATCATTAAGATTCCAAAGTGATAGAAATAATAAACCAATCAAAATAGGAAACCTAAATATACAATAGGATCCTGAAAAAACAAAGGATTGGACTTAATATCAAATAAGTCAAGCCATCTCAAATCAAATGCATCTCAAGATCGTGAGTAACAAACAAATACTTAATAAAGCAGCAACAAATAGAAAACTCAAAATGCTTAGAACAAGCCAATCGTTATGGATCCCTCCAATAGGATTCACTACTCTCAAAGGAACACAACAAGAATACTATAAGAAATCAATAAGCTTCATCGATACGAACTCACTCGCATCGACAAAAATAAGAATAGAATAATCCCAAATAAGATTATGCATAAAATAAGATGACATCCAACTCTATTATGGAATACTACGGAATACAATGTATATTTTCCTAGACATATTCCATCTCAACAATCCCAAAACCCAAAAAAGAATCAAGGCTCGATTCGAAAACAAGCTCGAATAAAGGACAATGATTCACTAGTATTGTACTTCGATGTATCATGATATGCATACTGTTCTGTGTTTATTCTACTTTGTTCTGATCACAGCTCTGATACCAAGCTGTAATGCCCCACCCTGAGACCCACCTTAATAAAGAGAATTAACGAGTAATTCCGTCTACTAAAGCGGAGAATAGGGCTGGTTAAGGGCGACCATCTATAACTTTGTCTTAAACATCTACTGAATACGTCGATAAATGCAATATAATTTTCTTTTCTATCTCAATGGATCGACATACATAGTAAATGTTTAATACAAAACTATAGGTGGTTGACGGATCTATCAAAACAAAATACAATAACTTAATGTAAAACACATCACAGAACAGTAATCGATATCATATATATACATATACACTGATACATGTTTAGTACAATACAATATGAATACAATAAAGGTGGTACTCGACCACACCATATACATCAAATCAAATGTAAAAACATCAGAGTATGCAGAATAAATAAACTACTCAAGCGAAAGAAGAAATGATCCAACACCAACTTCAAGCTAAGTCCAATAGATGATACCTGAAACAACTCGGTCTGACCCGAGTATAAATACACGGGTCAGTCTAGCTACCCAAATCAGTCGATATCGATAATATGAAGCAGAATGGACATAGTGATACTTCTTCTCGAATAAGGAGAAGGATTAGATAACTCATAGCTCAATACTTAAGTAACAAACGTTACCTAAGTGACTAAATACCTCGAAAGAGGCAACTCAAACTCAATACTCAAATAAAACACAAGTGCCTCATATCATTAGCGATAACCCATAATGAACTCAAACAACTCATATAAAACTCAAGCAAAACTCAAATGGTTCGATGAACCATTACTCCAAAAAGGAGAAAACTCATCTCAATCACAAATAGAAGTCATGAAAGCAACACAAGACAACTCCATAAGAATGCGAGATCTCAAACTCATAAGTAGGCCAAGGCGACTAAATCTCACACATACATCTCAATCATAAAAACTCATGGAACTCGATACGAATTAAAACTCATAAAATCTCAAACTCAATAAAGAATTTGATGCATGTCCAAACTCAGAAAATCTTAACACTAATGCGCCAAAAACGGCGAATTCAAAGCTCAGAAAATCCGGATTGGTCATATCCCTGAATACAATGTCGAAGCAATGCTGCACGTGCTAAACTCAAACGGCCGAAGCCTTCCAAAGCAGTTCGTCCTCATGATAAGGTCGCTGACACCTTTCCAAAGCAGTTCGTCCTCATGACAAGGTCGCTGACACCTTTCCAAAGCAGTTCGTCCTCATGACAAGGTCGCTGACACCTTTCCAAGCCATTTTGTCATCCCTAACAAGGTCGCTGACACCTCCAAAGCAGTTCGTATTTAGGACAAGGTCGCTGACACCTCTCAAAGCAGTTCTGTTAGGTAAACATCGTGAATGTGTCACAAACTCATGGATAGGAACCCGAAAAGTGTTAACGTGTGTCCCATACCGCACATTCGCACTTAGCGGTTTACTAGCCGTTAGTCGATGCCACACTAAAAACATCATAAAACTCAGAAAATTATATCTCGCCCAGTCTCGTTGGCGAGTGATAAAGATATACCATACTTGTCTCATCACATCGACAAGTGAAAAACATCATAATGGTTTCTCATAAACCATAAATCTCAAAATATGAAATCATAAACTCAAGACTTGCCTTATGTTATTGGCAAGTAAATAAAACATCGTGATGGTTCTCATCGATCAAACTCCTACATAGGAGATCTCAAACATAATACTTGCCAAATATTGGCCATCTTAAATAATTCCAATAAATAGGAATTATAAAACTCAAAATACGCCATAAAATGGCAAAACATCTCAGAATCATTAAACTCAAATAGCTTCGATCGTACAAGTCCGAAATTAACCGAAATAGTAAACGCACATGTCCCATACCACGTGTTTTACTAAATCGTTTAATTCTCTTTCTTATACGTTCGAATAGTACAAAAGTGTGTGTTTTATATTTAAAATAGTTTACTAGAGAAAACAAGCTTTTAAAACTTTTTTTCCTTTCCAAAAAGATTAATAAAATCCATATTTGAAGTTCCTTTATTATAGGAAATAAGTAGATTTTATATTAGAAAAATAATTTTAAAATACTATATAATAATAATTTAAAAAATCACTTCAAAAATGGTTAGTGGAAACCGTGCTCGAAAATAAAGAAAAACAAGAAAGATAAGTCAAGACCGATAACTTGAGTTCAATACGAATTCAATTCAAATTTAACCCTAAATCAATTCAAATTCAATTAAAATTTCAAATTCAAATTCTTCAAATATAGCTAGCCTATTGATAGGCATCATAACTCTCAAAACATCTCAAAACAACATCAAAGTTGAATAAGAATGAGAGAAAAAATAAACTAATACATTTCTCGGGTCAATAATTGTTATTGCTGTCCTTTTGCTCTCGCAACAGCGACAAACAAACACAGTTTTGATCAAGCAAACCTCAAAATTTCAAGAAACGCAAAACATGAAACTTTTAGTACAAAGTTTAAACTTTTCGGAACATCTACGATTATTAAATTTGGATAAGAAATGATAAAGTTATGATAAAAATAGTTCAGAGATCTAAATTCAACACCGCTGTCATTTTGATCTCGGGATAGCAACTATCAAATGCAGTTTTGATCAATATAACTTCAAAATTTCGAAAATCTCAAAACATGAAACTTTTAGAACAAATTTTTAGCTTTCCAGAACATTATAGATTATTGAATTTGGATAAAAATTGAAAAAGTTATGCTTAATTTAGTTTCAGATTCAACAATAGAGCAAATAATAGTTTTGCTCTCGGGATTACAATAGAAATACTCAAATTTGAAATAGATAACTTCAAAATTATGAAAAACACGAAACATGAAACTTGTAGTATATGATCTAAGCTTTCCAAAACATCTAATATTCTTAAATTTGGTTAAGAAACGAAAGAGTTATGCTTAAATTACTAACAATATTAGTACTGAAATTTGACAGGGCAGAGACTATTACTCTGTTAAAAAAACGAATTTTGACCAAGAAATCTTCAAAATATGAGAAAGTAACTAAAACAAAAGTTCTTCCATAGAAAATTATCTTTCTACTGCATAAATATTCAACACAATTGGATTTACCAATCAAAAGTTATGTCCATTTTACTTTCAGGTATTAACTCGGAAATGTTTTATATGGCTGTGTCATAACATTAGTTTCAAACTCAATTTCGACCAATTTAACAGTAGAATTTCGAAATATGATTAAAAGAAAACTTGTAGCTAATTAAAATAGCTTTCAACCACAAAAAGATTGAGTCAATTTGGATTTGTCTACCTTATATTGTCGTTGTTTTACTGCAGCTACTTTTTGTTATCAAATTTCCAGCAAACAATAACACAAAATCACACCAGTTTTCAACCAAATTGCACACAATTGAATCAAAAATCATTCAAATAATAATGTGCAGCAAACAAAGATTTAGAAATAGGCATGTGAGTGATTAACTCACCTCTATCCTTTAATTCACCAATCGTTATTATAACTTCAGCCCAAATTTCCAAACTAGTAAATCCTACACAACTAAGCTCCTAAAGATGTTTAATTTACCATGAATTGAAGAAGAGATTTGATTTTTCTCTCTAGGTTTTGAAAGAGGAATTGAGTCCTCTGGAGGGTTAGAGAAGAGAATGAAAATGTACGTACCGTAACTTTTCTCTTCTCATTTCTTAGGTTAATAGGTCATTAAAGAATATTTACACTAATTGGGCTAAGGTCCAACAAAATAAAAGAAATAAGATTATGTTTTTTTTTTTACTTAATCACTTAACCAAGTATGTTAAGAAATGAACATATCAATATTTCAAGCTCTACTTCTTTAAAAATTATGAAATTCATTACTTATGATAATAAAAATGTTTTATACCCAATTAAAAGATGATTTACATAATTAGAACATATTTATTATCATATTTCTCTATTTAAAGAAAATAGCAAATTTAGATTATTAATTACAAAATTCATTTGTAATTAACACTATAAATTACAAAGAAAATCACAATTTTGTGTCATAAAATTCTATAACTCATTTCAAATATAGTTCTATGCTCAACTTATATTTTTAAACTCAATTCCATCATTTTATTAAATATATCACATTTTAAAAGTAATTACTCCTTTTTTTAAAAATACCATTAAATGAAGTAAGAGCAATAATTAACAAAATTATTGCATTAACTCTAAATAAAACACATTTTCCTCATTTTATGCTTAAATATATTGTTTATTCCCAATAAACAGTTTAATTTCCTTTTTAATTATTAATTTACGCTATTAAATTATAACTGTCGTTATAATTTAATATTTTCAGGTAATCGCAAAAACTAGGGTTGTTACAATATCAGAGCGCACTAATCTATTATCAGCTTGGACAGTTATAAGAATCTACCCTAACAATTGTTGATTTCTACAATGAATATAAATAGTGGAAAATAAAAGAAAATACAAAAGTACGTCTTGGGCATCCAGCTCGTCTCTAGACTCCAAAGCATCCAAAGCTAATCTGAAAACATGCTCGGTCTGACCCGAGCATTTTAAGAAAACAACGCCCGTGTCAGTCTGGCAAAAGTAGCATGAGAAACTCAAATCAAATAAAATTTTATTGTAACTTATAAAATCCTTTAAAATCAACAGTATCTCATAAGACCACGCCACACATAAACATAAACAGATTTTTACCATACGATAACAAAAACATTTTATATGAAAATCTAGTGATATTATCATAATAATTAAGGATTTAAAGTAAATATATCAAGTAACTGTGACGTGTGCACATGCCAGCAATAATATGTATACAATAAAAAAAAGGCGCTTATTGGAGAATGGATTTCCAACAAATGGCAAAGTAAGGGACTGCCTTCTGAAAATCTGGACACCTCTAGATAAAATATGCAGTGAGATTGAAAACCTTTCGACCTTGGCATGACAAGACTGGCCTGTCCATTACTGGATAGTACTAAATATGATCAACCCTTACTATGATTAACAACCAAAAATGGGCCCCGAAGCATGCATAGGGTATTAACACTAAGTCTTGGGATGGTAATACCCTAATGGGTGTGACCCACATAGCCTTACGGCCCACCCAGTTTTTTCCATTCCCACGGTATGAGGCTTTAAGAGGCCACAATTACCTTTTTCCTCATAGCAGACCATTTTGGAATGCTAACAATACCCTCTACGAAAAAATGCAATGCCAGCATTCATCCATACAAGTTGTTTCGTGATCAAACAAATATTCACCATTTACTATTTTCTATTTTGGGATCATCCTTAGGAAGAATAGTATAGCTCTATAGCATACTTCGTAATGATCCATTATGAACGTTATTAGTTTGGAGTGATTCAGATAAATCATACTTATCTGAAACCAGTGTCTTCCAACTAAGCGGTAAAATTACGGTTCTTTGGAAGTATGCAATAAGTATTTTTGTCCTTAATCGGGGAACTTGAATATACCCAACATACTTCCTAAGTTAAAATAGGTCAAGATTTGTTAGTCGGTTATTTAACTCTCAAATACACAATTAAACAATAATCTAGAGATTTAATTTTCCCATAGCAACCACTAAGCCTTAAAATAAGTTTTCATTTATTTAAATACCTTTTCAAAACTTTTACCAAAACATTCATATACTTATCTCACTGACATAAGTATATTCACAAAACATTTATGAAAGTTTTCTTATTTCAAATCATATTAAAAGGATCAAACAAATGTTATTTAAATTAGAGATAAGGATAACCCAACCATTATTCCTTAGATGTTAAGCATGGAACAATTGTCCATACTACCATAATTAGGACAGTCGATTAATGAAAATCTCATCTCCAATTCTTTTATAAATTTCTTCAATAAATATTTTTAATAAATCATTTTTATTTATGAAATCTCCTTTGTTTAGACTCTAAATCCATTTATAAACCTCTTTTATAAATATCCAAAAATCATTTGTAAAACTCTTTTATAAATATCCAAAGTCATTTGTAAACTCTTTTTTTAAATCTTCAATTATAATTCCCTTTATAAAATATCAGCTACCGATATCATTTGTAAATCTCCTTTAAATAAATCCTTGATAAAATTTTATTTTCAAGATATCATTTGTAAATACCTTTACCAAAATAATTGGACAACTTATAAAATCATTTAAAACACTTAGAATTAAAGTCAATTAAAACCATAACTTTTACAAATCTGAAAGGATGCTTAGTGACCACAATGTTACTAAATCACGTTATCATTTTAATTAAATTTTGATTCCAAGTCACATAACAGTTATTTACATAGCCAACATATATGTAAAGACAATTCATAACCATATCAAGGAATAACATGTCAATATAAACCAACTGCTAAATACATGTCCAAACAACATAATAGCAGGATAGTGGTTTGTCCTGCAAAATATTCCAAACAGTCTATTAACTTTAATATAGCATAATAGGGATTTATTATGCTAAGAGATGTCCAATAATCTACTTTATTAAGGTATAGCAGAACGAGGATCTATTCTGCTAACAATGTCAAAGTTTAGTATAAGTTATTCGCATTTGTATGGTTACTTAATGGTATCGACAAAAGAATCCCTTATGTTCAAAACTACTATTTGTAAAAGAAAGTTGCCTTTAACAATTTGATCCTTGGAAAACAAAGTATTTAAGAACTTAAACCTCTTTTTAAGTAATTAATTACAAGTTAAATCCTTTTAAAAAGCATAATTAAATCCTAATTAAGTCTTAACTTAACCTAATTATTAATTAATTAATAATTACCTTTAATAACTAATTTACTTATAAATTAAACCCTTAATTGATTTATAATTAGAATAATTAAACACTTACTTAAAAATTAATTAATAATTAATCTTATACTTAATTAATAATTAATTAAAAATAAATCATATACCTAATTCATAATTGATTAAAAATAAATCTTACTTAATCAAAGATTAATTAAAATTAATCTCACTTTTAAAATATAATTAATTAGTAATTAATCTCCACTTAATTATAATCAATAAACTTTGTTTAATACTTAATTAATTATTAATTACCCAACTTAATTAATAAGTCCTTAATTAACTTCTTAATCATTATAAATTAAGTTTTATAAAAATACTTCCAAAGTGTTTTTAAGTATAAAAATTTAATTTGCAAAAAGTGAACTTTTTAGTGAAACTGCATCCATAGCGACTATCACTATGGATGCCATAACTAGAAAATGTTACTTAGCTTCCTCTTTTGAAAACTTAAACATTGGAAAGCTTACTAACTTTTCCAAAACATAAGTAAGTGTTTGTAAAGGAAAAACAAAATTGAAACTTTGAAAAACGATTTGATTTTTAAACTAAAAACCATAGTTTTCACACAAAGATTCCAGATCGATGTTACCATACAAAGATGCTAACTTTCTTTAACATATATACATATCCAATTTCGTATCATATAAAACATATTACAAGCCATATCATAAAAAAAGATTGCATCTTTACCATATTAACATCACTTTTAGACTTTATTTTCAGGTCCAAACTGCATATCACATTCTAACACATATAACCGCACACATATTCATTTACAAAGCATGTAAATAATCAATACCTAATAAATATCACATAACAACAACAAATATAAACCAAAGATGTATCAAAAGGGATATTAGCTTTTGCTCATCAAACTTTAGCAAATCTTTTTAAAACTTGAAAAGAGCCTAGATCTTGGATTTTTCAAAACAAAACTCAAATTTTGGACCTTGAAACATGCTTTCTGGCTCGGCCATGGTTGTACAAAGGTGTAGGGGTTTGATTTTGGAAGGAGGAGTAGCGCAGAGAAGAAAGAAGTGTTTCATAACAAGTTTTTAAGGACTAAAAGTGGAAAAACTTGATTTTTGAATTTTAAATAAAGCATGGAAGCCATTAACGCTTCAAAAAACTTAAAGGAAGAGTTGGATTTTTTTTTAAAGGTTGAAAATAAAACTGGAGAAGGGAGAGAGAAAACAGAATTAGTTTTATATAAAATGAATTTTAAAATTACAATATTACCCTTCACTGATTTGTTGCCACATCATTATTCACCCTTTCTCAACCTTTTCATACATGTTACCACAAGGGAAAGCCCTTTTATCCACTAGATAATACCCTAATATGCACTTAAGATGTGACGTTATGTGATTTTCTAATTTTTCTTTTAATTTCTTTTATGAAAATGGTCACTTCTCTCTTTTCTTAAAATACACTTATTTTTTCCCCTTTTTGTATGCTTAATTAAATCCTTATCAATTTCTTAAGTGTGCCTAAATGTATTAAGGTGTTTTATAACATTTTTAACAACTTTTTAATGGCGAAGAATTGAAAATTTAAAAAAAAAGCTTTCCAGTCGCATTTTCTAATTTTCTTCGAACTGTTTATTTTTGTAAACATCTTTTGAAAACCATTCTACCTTCACTAGTTATTATTTAAAAGAGGTTTATTTAACCATTAAACCTTTAATTTTTTTTACTATATAAATTACTTAAATATTTACATATCAAAGTGATAAAATTTTGAGTTATTACATCTATCATCATGGGAAACCGCGGGTCGTGACAAAATAAAGAGAAAGAGACGTGGTGTTTAGAAAAATTTCTCGCCTCTTTCATATTTTTGGAAAACCAGTGTGCACAGGTGGATCGGTTGCCCTACCGATGTATATGTTCTCCAAAAATTTAAGGTTATATAAAAGAGGCTTTTAAATATTATTAAAAAATATTTTTAGCAAGTTTAAATCTGTTGAAGATTATGCTAAGATTCTTGTGATTTTGTGACGCTCCACCTCTATGCTCACAATAACAAAGGTTATTATAAGGAATAACGTCTATTATTGCGAAGAATAAGGCTTGTTAGAAGCGACCATCCGTAAGTTATGCCTTAGACGAGTATTGGTTACATCAATAGGAGTTGTGTACTCCCAAAGATATATATTCAATTCAAATCTAAAACGAAACTACGGTGGCTAATGAAAAATTCAGAACAACTCATAATAACAACAACACTGATAGTATAATAACATCAGAACAGAAATATCAGATACATAGCGGAAGACAAGTCTGGAATACATGCTACAACAATTACTAGTTCACATGAACCAAATGTACATATATATATATACATCAACATACATGAGATAAGAGTCAAATAACCAAAAGAACTCCTCGAAGGCTAGACAAAAGATGATGTGAAATCCCAAAAGCTGAAACCGCTACAGAATCAGAGATAGCGACTATCCTGAAATAACTTGGTCTGACCCGAGTGTAATTTAAAAGAAAATAATAAACGGATCAGTCTAATTTATTCTTATAAGTGAATGCATCATAAATATCATCAAGCAAAATAATAATAATCTCGAATGAGACTATTCAACATAAAAAATCAACATAGTTTAAATGAAGAAATCACATCAAACTCCATCAAAATCAACTTTCAAATTCACAATTGAATTCAAAACAGCAATTCACAAAATGTAGAAATCAAAAATAGATAACTAGAAAAATCAACATAAAAGTGGATCGATCCCATCATATGGCGAGTCTAAGCTACGTCGCACGTGCATCAACATATGGTCGAAGCCTACCAAGTAAAGTCATCATAATTTTGGCGCCTAACAAATGACCCGAAGGTCCAACATATGATCCGAAGGTCGAGTACTGGTATTTGACTCGAAGGTACATCATAGTGGCTCGAAATCCCAACAAATCATCAAACAACAGCAAATATTTCAATTAACGAGTCCGGAATTAACCGAAATAGTAAAAGTGTGGTTCCATACTCCACGCTTTTGCTAAATCGTTTAAATCTCTTCATCGTTTCCTTGAAAGTGCAAAATTGTGTATTTTATATAAATAACATTTTACGTTCTCAAACGGACAAGTCCGAAATTAAGCGAATCAGTAAAAGTGAGGATTCATGGTCCTTAGTTTTTCTGAAGCGTTTAAATCGCTTCCACATTCTTTTGAAAGCGCAAACTGTAAAATATTTGAAATTTTTTTTTTAAAACGATTTTGAAAACACGTGATTAAAACAGCAACATCTGTAGCAATTGAGGAAATTGTGTTGTATAAAACACCGTAAAAATGGTTACCAAATCAGCGTTGCGGAATAACCGCTTGAAAATCCACTTTAAAATTGACGGTTACTGAAGTCAAAACAACAGTAAATGTGTTCGTCAAAATGTCATCAAAACAACACGCGTTTCAAAAATATAGTACCGGCATACAAATTTCGTTATAAAAATAACGGCAGCAAATTACATTTTACAACGTAACACCGGTTCAATGCAAATTTAATAATAGACTGCACTAAAAAATTTCAAGCATGAAATATGAAGTTGATTGATGCACGCTTGCATTGCACGAAACAACTACACAGGCACTACAAAACTTTATATACATGCAAGTAATATGTACTACCCTAAGACATTCACTTGGACTCACACTAATTAAAAACTTAAAGCCTTGGATATAGATAAATATGCACTAACACAAGCAAATCTTTGCACCCAAAAATTAGAGCTTGGACACACGCAGGCAACAAAGAAAATTTGAACTATATTTTTCTTTCACACCACTCATATAAAGCATGCAACACGTATGTAACTTTGAAAAAATTACTCACGCATGCAATCAAATATTGAACCCAAAAATCAATGCCTGAACACATGCGTAACTCATGCATGCAACCAAATATTGAACCCGAATTCAATGCCTGAACACAAGCATAACTCACAAAATGGTTTCTAGATTAAATTATGCATACTTTGTATTACAACTCTTGATAATATGAAAATGTTTATGCACACAAGTATGCACATAAAGAATTGGAATGTCTGGAAATACACAAGTATGCGCGTGAAGAATTTGCAATGCCTGGCAACTAATATTCATGCTTCCCTGTAATAAAACACGCACACAAAAAAAACCCAAAGTTTGAGAAAAAAAAGTGTTGAAGCCGAAACAAATACACACTTTTACAGGTTGAAGCCGAAACAAAACAGGTGGAGAAAAATCCTAGCTAAAATTTTTGTGAGCCAGTAATTTACGCAAGCACAGGAGGAAGAAAATGATGATGATGCCAAACTTTTTCATGCAAACAACCTCACACAATTTATCTGGACGTGTTCATGCACAAATGCATGAAAGATTTGCGGCCACACAAATAATGGTGAACCCAAAATCAGAAATAGGTGATGAAAATATTGAAGCAGGAAGCAAAGTCTAGTTTTACACTATTTTTTTTCCACTTTATAAATAAAACGCACGCATGTTTTCCCCTGATGATACATGCACACTCGTATAGTTGCACGCAAGAATTAAGGGGAATAAACTAGAGAAGTGAGTGTGAACTCACCTTTAAATTTTTTGCCTTCAACCAGTAACAACCAGGAATGTCAGATGCAATTGCTTCTCTCTGCCACTAATATGTTTACTCGGCTGGGGATTTTTAAATTTGAACAAAAATAAAAACCAAAAAGAAAAGGACGAAGGGTACAAAAGCATTAAATCAAAACGCGCAGGCCTTCTCTTGCATTTAATGAAATGTGTATAAAGTAAACAAAAGGACCACTGCACAACATAATGATGGAAAAAAAATGTGTTATGTTAGCTTTTGGAAATAGAACAGGCGTTCACACTTGGTTTCAAGATTTTGCTTTACCACCAAAAGTGACGTCACTACAATTATGTGAAGGAATAATATATGTAAAGTGTTCACATTTTTGGCTTTGAAATAGACCACCCTTCAAACGCACGTGAAGGCAAAGCCTTTTATTTCAACATGCTACTACTTCTAGGCTACTGACTTAGCAACAGATTTTGCCTCATTTATTTTTTTCGAAATTTTAATTTTAAAATTTTCTATTTAAAATATTTACTCCGACAGTAATTCAAAAATCACGGTCGTTATAGATTTTTAAAATATTTATTACGACGGTAAAAATTACAGTCGTTACAGACTCCCCCACTTATAAAAATTGCGTCCCCGCAATTTTCATACTATAAGCCGTGAATAACACAAATAATTCGTCTCAACAAAGATTAAAAAAATAGAAAAGATGGATAAGAATGTCCACCCTTACCCGAAGAGGAGAGAAAACTGGAATAAGAATGCTCGATGAATTCTCTGGTTTTCCAAGTGCAATCTTTGGGGTTTGCGGACCATTGAATCTTCACGAGCGGAACTTCTTTGTTCCGAACGCGTTTCACCTCCGTAGCTAGCACATGAATAGGATTTAGTACAATAGACAAGTCGGGTGATATTTCAAGATCCTGCAACATATGAGGATCAATAATAGAATCCAAATCTCGAAGGCATCGACGAAGCTGTGGTATATGAAATACGTCGTGAATTCCCAAAAACTGAACAGGTAGCAATACATGATAAGCAATTAGGCCAATGCATTCCGTAATAGGAAACGGTCCAATATAACGAGGAGCCAGTTTCCCGGAGTTATTAAAACGCACCACACCCTTCATCGGGGAAACACGAATGAATACAAGATCGCCAACAGAAAATTCCAAAGGCTTCCTACGATGATCGGCATAAGATTTCTGTCTATTCTGAGCCTCCTTCATTCTCTGTCTAATAATATCAATCCTCTCAGAAGAATCACGGATATAATCGGGGCCGAGAACTAACTTTTCCCCCGATTCCAACCAACAAGATGGTGATCGACATGGCCTTCCGTAAAGAGCCTCGAAAGGAGCCATACCAATACTGGATTGAAAACTGTTGTTAATAGAAAATTCAACAAGAGACAAGTGGTCTTTCCAATTACCACCAAAATCAAGAATGCAAGCTCGAAGGAGATCTTCCAAAACTTGATTCACCCTTTCGGTCTGACCGTCAGACTGTGGATGATAAGCTGTACTGAGATTGAGCTTAGTGCCCAAAGCTTTCTGAAGGCTTTGCCAGAAACCACAAGTAAAAAGCGGGTCTCTGTCACTAACAATAGAACTAGGCACACCATGAAGTCGAACGACTTCTTTAATAAACAGCTTAGCCAACAAAGGAGGAGTCCGATTGGACTTGATAGGAATAAAATGGGCTGATTTAGTCAATCTGTCAACAATCACCCAAATACAAGTATGGCCCGACCTCGAACGAGGTAGACCATCAATGAAGTCCATGGAGATCTGATCCCATTTCCACAGTGGAATCACAAGAGGCTGCAAAAGACCACTGGGACGCTGGTGTTCTGCTTTAACAAGTTGACAAGTCATGCAATGACTTACATAACTTGCAATATCACGCTTCATACCCTCCCAATAGTATAAGCGTTTCATATCAGCATACATCTTACTACTACCCGGATGAATAGTATACTTAGACCGATGACAGTCCTCAAGAATGTTATTTCTAAGATTAGAAACATTAGGCACGATCAATCTATCCTTCTTCTGAATACAACCATGAACATGAATATCGAAATCCTTAAGATCATCACTTCGGGATTCCGATTTACAACTCTGAATAAGAAAAGCAATATGTGGATCTTGTTTCTGGGCATCGGCAACACGATCCAACAAACTAGGACGAGCTTTCATGCTAAATAAAAGCATGGGAGAATCAGAAACCGAAGGACGGTCTCTAATATCACAAAGAAATAAAGCTTTCAAAATATTCCACTCTGCTAGCATCATGGAAACGACAACTTGCTGCTTGCGACTAAGCGCATCAGCAACTCTATTACCCTTACCAGGGGTATACTGAATATCCAAATCATATGAAGCAAGAAATTCGAGCCAACGTTGTTGCCTCATATTAAGCTCTTTCTAAGTAAATAAATACTTCAGAGATTTGTGATCAGTGAAGAGGATAAAACGCTCGCCCAATAAATAATGTCGCCAAATCTTTAGAGCAAAGACTGTGGCGGCTAACTCCAAATCATGGGTAGCATAACGAATCTCTTTAGGCTTTAGTTGTCTAGAAGCATAGGCAACTACTCTATCCTTTTGCATAAGAACAGCACCGAGCCCAAAACCACCGGCATCGGTATAAACAACAAGATCATGATTCCCTTCGGGAACCACTAAGATAGGAGCATGAGTAAGGAGACCTTTTAACTTCAAGAAAGAATTCTCACACTTATCTGACCAAATAAAAGGAACAGCTTTTCTCGTAATAGTGGTAAGCGGTAAAGCAATACGACAAAAGTCCTTAATAAACCGGCGATAATAACCCGCCAATCCAAGGAAACTACGGATCTCAGTAACAGTCTCGGGCCTCTTCCAATTCTGAATAGATTCGATCTTCGAAGGATCGACAGAATTACCATCGTAAGAAACAATGTGACCGAGAAACTTCACCCTATTCTCTCAGAAGTGACACTTGGAGAATTTGGCATAAAGCTGATGCTGACGAAGAGTGCTCAAAACAATCTACAAATGATGAATGTGATCGGCTTCAGATTTGGAATGAATAAGAATATCATCAATGAAAACCAAGACGAACTTATCGAGATATTCCCTGAATATCCGACTCATTAGATCTACAAATACGCCGGAGCGTTCGTCAAACCGAACGGCATAACAAGCCAATCGTAAGAACCATAACGAGTACGGAATGCGGTAAGAGGAATGCTCTCTTCCGCCACTCGTAACTGATGAAAACCGGTAGCAAGATCGAGTTGGGAAAACAGTTTAGCACCACTTAACTGATCGAACATGTTATCGATCCTAGGCAATGGATACCTATTTTTGATAGTGATCTCGTTAAGCTTGCGATAATCAATGCAAAGCCTAAGAGTACCATCTGGCTTCTTAACGAAGACAACGGCGGTGCCCCATGGAGACGAGCTAGAACGAATAAAATGCTTGGCTTCCAACTCAGATAATTATTGCTTGAGTTCCTCATTTTCCTTAGCAGACATCCTCGTGGGAGGACGACTGACAGGATGTGCACCAGGTATAAGATCAATACGGAACTCAATTGCCCTCTTAGGTGGCAATCTCGAAATAGGCTCAAAAACATCAGAAAAATCAAAAACAACAGGAATATTATCTGTGACATCTTCCGATTCGAAGGAAGAAATGAACGCATTCGAAGTATGATCTGTGCTTCGAAATATAATAGATAACTGCTTGCTAGCATCGAGATGCTTGAGATATAAAGTTCTTTCGAGACATAGGATTTGAACTTCATAACGGACGAGCCAATCCATACCCAAAACCAAGATGATCCATAACATGCAGATTCACATGAAAGGAGAAACCACATAGAATGATCTCAACATCAACACATAATAAACCAAGAGTAGCGGATCCACCAATAGGATTTACGATACTCAAAGGGTTGCAAAGAGTAATAACATTCAAATGAATAATATCAACAAGCTCCTTCGACACGAATGAATGTGATACACCCGTATCGAAAAAAACTCTAATAGAACGGCCATGAAATAAAATAAAACCTTCCAAAACAGAAGGAGTAATACCTTTAGGCTGAGAAGAATCACCAGAAGCTTTGGCAACATTAAGCTTTCCAGATTTGAAACCCTTAGGAGCAATAGGACAATCAAAAACCCAATGACCCTCTTTTTTGCAATAACAACAAATGCGAGGCTTAGGACAGCCACGAAGAAGATGATCCAAAGAACCACAATTATAGCACGCCTTCTGAATAGAAGGTGCATTACTAGGCTGAGAACTAGAGGTAGCTTACTTCTTCTTCTTCTGGTTGGAAGAATTAGGCTTACTAAATGGAAACCTCTTCTTGTTGGGGTTCTTAGAAACCTCAACCTCATCACCACTATCACGTTCCTTTTCAACAGCTTCAAGGCAAAGAGCCGAATCAACAAACTCCTCAAAAGAGAGCTTAAGCTGAAGCAAAAGAACTTTCTTCAAATATTTCTTTAAACCATCAACAAAACGAAGATTCTTCTTACGCGGAGTGTTAATGAACTCAACTCCGTACTTGGACAAGGCCTCAAAATATGCAACATGATCAGAAACAGAGAACTTTCCTTGCTTTAACTCATGAAAACTACGAGCAAGATTAGCTTTTTTCGATTCAGGAACGAACTTCCGCAATAAAAAGCTCATACCAATCAAGCGCATGCTCTTGCAACATACTAGATGCCACGAGAACGCGATGATGATCAGAAAGATCCATCCGAGAAAATATGCGCTCACAAGTGCGCAAGCAAGTCTGAACCTCCATAACACTTTCCGATCCCTTGAAAGGCTGACCTCCAATGTGGGAATAGTCACTACACATGCGAGCGAAGGCAGACTTTTGAGCAGGAGCTGTGGGAATAGCAACAGGAGGTTGAGTACCCCGAAATAGCTCCATAAACTGATCAGTTGACATATAGACTCTGTCTGGATGAGAACCACTAGACGGACCTGCAGAAGAACACTTCCCTCTACCTCTTCCAGCCATATGTTGAGAGACAAGAGAAGGTAAGGATTAGTTAAAACAGCACACAATTGATAAGAAATTTAACAATGGAATACTACGGAATATATAATTTTATTCCTAGACGTACTCCACATGTTAAAGTGGGAATAGATTAGAATGGCACGAATAAAACCCCTGAATAGTTGTAACACATGTTCCATCCTGTTCTATTCTGTGTTTATTACAATTTATCATGAATTTCAGCTCTGATACCAAACTGTGACGTCCCACCTCTATGCTCACAATAACAAAGGTTATTATAAGGATTAACGTCTGCTATTGCGAAGAATAAGGCTTGTTAGAAGCAACCATCCGTAAGTTATGCCTTAGACGAGTATTGGTTACATCGATAGGAGCTGTGTACTCCCAAAGATATATATTCAATCCAAATCTAAAACGAAACTACAGTGGCTAATGAAAAATTCAGAACAACTCATAATAACAACACACTGATAGTATAATCACATCAGAACAGAAATATCAGATATATAGCGGAAGATAAGTCTGGAATACATGCTGCAACAATCACTAGTTCACATGAACCAAATGTACATATACATATACATCAACATACATGAGATGAGAGTCAAATAACCAAAAGAACTCCTCGAAGGCTTGACAAAAGATGATGTGATATCCCAAAAGCTGAAACCGCTATAGAAACAGAGATAGCGACTATCCTGAAATAACTCAGTCTGACCCGAGTATAATTTAAAAGAAAATAATAAACGGATCGGTCTAATTTATTCTTAAAAGTGAATGCATCATAAATATCATCAAGAAAAATAATAATAATCTCGAACGAGACTATTCAACATAAGAAATCAACATAGTTTAAATGAAGAAATCACATCAAACTCCATCAAAATCAACTTTCAAATTCACAATTGAATTCAAAACAGCAATTCACAAAATCTAAAAATAAAAAATAGATAACTAGAAAAATCAACATAAAAGTGGATCGATCCCATCATATGGCGAGTCTAAGCTACGCCGCTACTCTCATCATAATTTTGACGCCCAACAAATGACCCGAAGGTCCAACATATGATACGAAGGTCTAGTACTGGTATTTGACCCGAAGGTCCATCATAGTGGCTCGAAAGCCTAACAAATCATCAAACAACAGCAAATATTTCAATTAACGAGTCCGGGATTAACCGAAATAGTAAAAGTGTGGTTCCATACTCCGTGCTTTTGCTAAATCGTTTAAATCTCTTCATCATTTCCTTGAAAGTGCAAAATTGTGTATTTTATATAAATAACATTTTACGTTCTCAAACGGACAAGTCCGGAATTAAGCGAATCAGTAAAAGTGAGGGTTTATAGTCCTTAGTTTTTCTGAAGCGTTTAAATCGCTTCCTCATTCTTTTAAAAGCGCATAATGTAAAATATTTGAAAACAATTTTATTTTAAAACGATTTTGAAAACACGTGATTAAAACAGCAACATCTGTAGCAATTTCGACAAGAAAATTACACTACATAAAATACCGTAAAAATGGTTACCAAATCAGCGTTGCGGAAAAACCGCTTGAAAATTCACTTTAGAATTGACGGTTATTGAAGCCAACACAACAGTAAATTTGTTCGTCAAAATGTCATCAAAACAACACGTGTTTCAAAAATATAGTACCGGCGTACAAATTCCGTTATAAAACAACGGCAATAAATTACGTTTTACAACGTAACACCAGTTCAATATAAATTTAATAACAGACTGCACTAAAAAAATTCAAGCATGAAATATGAAGTTGATTGATGCACGCTTGCATTGTACGAAACAACTACACAGGCACTACAAAACTTTATATACATGCAAGTAATATGTACTACCCTAAGACATTCACTTGGACTCACAATAATTAAAACCTTAAAGCCTTGGATATAGATAAATATGCACTAACGTAAGCAAATTTTTGCACCCAAAAATCAGAGCTTGGACACACGCAAGCAACAAAGAAAATTTGAACTATATTTTTCTTTCACACCACTCATATAAAGCATGCAACACGTATGAAACTTTGAAAAAATTACTCACGCATGCAACCAAATATTGAACCCAAAAATCAATGCCTGAACACATGCGTAACTCACGCATGCAACCAAATATTAAACCCGAATTCAATGCCTAAACATAAGCATAACTCACAAAATGGTTTCTAGATTAAATTATGCATACTTTGTATTACAACTCTTGATAATATGAAAATGTTTATGCACACAAGTATGCACATAAAGAATTGGACTGTCTGGAAATACACAAGTATGCACGTGAAGAATTTGCAATGCGTGGCAACTAATATTCGTGCTTCCCTGTAATAAAACACGCACACTAAAAAAACCCAAAGTTTGTGAAAAGAAAGTGTTGAAGCCGAAACAAATACACACATTTACAGGTTGAAGCCGAAACAAAACATGTGGAGAAAAATCCTGGCTAAAAATTTTGTGAGCCGGTAATTTACGCTAGCACAGGAGGAAGAAAATGTTGATGATGCCAAACTTTTTCATGCAAACAACCTCACACAATCTATCTGGACGTGTTCATGCACAAATGCATGAAAGATTTGCAGCCTCACAAATAATGGTGAACCAAAATCAGAAATAGGTGATGAAAATATTGAAGCAGGAAGCAAAATCTGGGTTTACACTATATTTTTTTCCACTTTATAAATAAAACACACGCATGTTGTCCCATGATGATACATGCACACTCGTATGGTTGCACGCAAAAATTAAGGGGAATAAACTAGAGAATAAGTGTGAACTCAACTTTAAATTTTTTGCCTTCAACCAGTAACAACCAGGAATGTCAGATGCAATTGCTTCTCTCTGCCATTAATATGTTTACTCGGTTGGGGAATTTTAAATTTGAACAAAAATGAAAACCAAAAAGAAAAGGACGAAAGGTACAAAGCATTAAATCAAAATGTGCAGGCCTTCTCTTGCATTTAATGAAATTTGTATAAAGTAAACAAAATGACCACTGCACAACATAATGATGGCAAAAAATGTGTTATGTTAGCTTTTGGAATTAGAACATGCGTTCACACTTGGTTTCAAGATTTTTCTTTACTACCGAAAGTAACAGCACTACAATTATGTGAAGGAATAATATATGTAAAGTGTTCACATTTTTGGCTTTGAAATAGACCACCCTTCAAACGCACGTGAAGGCAAAGCCTTTTATTTCAACATGCTACTACTTTTAGGATACTAACTTGGCAACAGATTTTGCCTCATTTATTTTTTTTTTGAAATTTTAATTTTAAAAATTTCTATTTAAAATATTTACTCCGACAGTAATTCAAAAATCATGGTCGTTATAGATTTTTAAAATATTTACTATGACGATAAAAATTACGGCCGTTACAGATTTTTAACAAGATTTATTTAAGATAACGAACTCACATTGTTAAATTCCTCATAGAATTTTCCTTCATACTCCATCGACATAACAAGCATTCTCCATATCAATATGCGCTCTGTTGCTATTGCCTCTCCTATTTTTCATCTATGACTATTATATGAAGTTGTCATTATTAAAATTAAGGAAATATTGCTCAAACATACACAAGGTCCCTCATGAACAATAACTATGTGCAGCCTTTTAACTCGCACAACCTGTCAACTCCTTTACCCAGAATAAGTTAGGGTTTCTTATAAACCATTATCTTGTTTGATTTTGTAAACCATTCTTTTAGATAAAATCAATTTTGATCTTATGTACTACTCTTGAGTATGTGAACTTACAGAAAGAAGTTAACTTAACTTCACTCGTTATTGATAGTATTTTGTTCAACAAAGTCCAGCTACTCCTTAACAATACATCATCATATATCATAGGTAGGAGTGATTTTGAAATCCAATCTTTATTCATTTCTATATACGTTTGGAACTCTTTTTGGTATATTACTTATTTGATCAAATCAGATCATTTCATTTTCTTTTATATGTTACATTACTTACTTATGTTATATATTCTACGACCTTACCATAGATATACTTCATGTGCATCAAATATATTAGGATTTTTTTTGGTGATACAATATTTTCAAAATTAATAGATTTTGAAGATATTCTCGGTATTTAGTTACCCGTTCTGTGCATGAAGGAAATGAAAAGAGAAATTAAAGAGATAGGGATGTGGAGATATTTGCCATATATATTTGATTGCCATATTTTATAAAGGGAGAAACAAAAGGAATCAAATAGGGAAATAATTGATTGATGGAGAAAATGGAATATTATCAATCAATTACATGGCAAGGCAATTAATGGGAATATTATTATTCCATGAATTGATTTATTTACATAAATCAATTGCTTCATCCCTAAGTAACTTTTCTCTATATATAAAGAGAGGCATAGAGAATGTTAAGGTATCAGATGTGAGAGAACAATCTCTTGTTTATTTTTCTTCATTTCTTTACTCTGTAACCTCTTCAAATAGTAATAAAGCTCTTCCCCATTAAAGTGGACGTACACTATCTCGCGATAGTGGAACCACTATAAATCTGTGTGTTCTCTCTTGTCTCTATATTATTTTTTTCTGTGATCTATAATTATCTGTTTGTTCTGTCACGCCAAATTACAAGATCCTATTTTTCTGCTGAGAGGGATTGATCACCCGTCCCCCTTACAACTGGTATCAGAGCTAGATTCGCAAAGAAGGTGTTTTGGTAGAATGGCAGGAGGAGATGAAAATAGTACAAATAGTACTTTAGCGCCAGTAGTTGCTCCATACGTCAGAGGCTCCTATGTGGCTTCAAGATCACAGTTGATGATAGTGAAGTGGAATGGTGAAGGAGATTTTGAAAAATGGCAATGGATGATGAAAGCAGTTTTGAGGAGAAATCGCATTCATCGAGTAGTATTTGATACAGAGACACTGCCTGTTGATATTTCATCAGTGGAATTAGAAGAGATGGAAGAATGGGCCTTTACTACTCTTCAGCTTGCTATGGGAAAGAATGTAATTTCTGAAATCAGTCAGGAAACCACAGCCAAAGGCATTTGGAAGAAGTTGGAGGACCTCTACATGAAGAAATCCCTAACTAACCGTCTGATGCTATTGAAGACTTTTTTCACTTATAAAATGAAGGAAGGTTCTTCAATTAAAACACACCTAAGTGTGTTTGATGACCTGTTGATGAAGATGAAGTCTGTTGAGTTGAAAGTTGATGAAGAACAGAAAGCAATGATTCTGTTGTGTTCGCTTCCAGAACGATACACTGGTTTCGCTAACAGTCTTATCTATGATAGAGATACATTGACATTAGATGATGTGAAGACAGGTTTGCTCAGTGAGGAGTTGAGAGATCAGATGAAAGAGTTTGGTGTTGGTGATAGTAGTGGAGGAAGTAATAGTAGTTCAGGTTTATTTGTTGAGAGAGGTAGAGTAGAGAAGAAAGTGAAGAATTACAGGGGGCGTTCCAATTCTAGGAAGCCTCATTGGCAGAGTAAGTCAAAAGATGGAAGGTGTCATCATTGTAAGAAACCAGGCCATTGGAGAAGAGACTGCCCAGATCTGGAAAAGAAGACTGAAGGTTCTTCATCCATTGCGATGGAGAAAGATGATAGCGATTTATTGACAGCGGTTGTATCAGATGTTGTAGACCACTGGGTATTATATTCTGGAGCATCATTTCACATGACTCCTAATAAGGATTATTTTTCTTCCTTTGATGCTAAAGAAGGAAGTTCCATCCTTATGAGAAACGATGCTACATGTAAGTCTATGGGAGTTGGTTTAGTTCGCATACGCATGTATGATGGGATTGTTCGCACACTTTCAGATGTTCGCTATGTTCCTGGTCTTCGGAAGTCATTGATATCATTAGGCCAATTGGCATCATTGGGATGCAAGATAACCATTGTCAAAGATGGTTTGAGAGTTTCCAGAGAGGCACTTGTATTGATGAAGGGTGTTATGGTAAAAAATCTGTATTTGCTGATGGGTACCACTGTTCATGGAGAATTATGTGTTGGAGTTGATAGTTCTAAAAGTTTGGATGCTACCAAGCTTTGGCATATGAGCTTGGCATATGAGACTAGGTCATACTTCGGAGAAGAACTTAGAGTTGCTTCGTAAGAAGAAAAAGATCAAGGGAGAAATCTTCAACAAGTTGAACTTTTGCAAGGAGTGTGTATTGGCAAAGCAAACCAGAGTTTCTTTTGGTGACGGTATGCATACTTCTAAGAGTGTACTTGATTATGTACATTCAGATGTTTGGGGGCCATACCCTACTGCTTCCATTGGTGGAGCTTATTATTTTGTTTCATTCATTGATGACTACTCGCGCAAGGTTTGGGTGTATGTAATGAAAGCTAAGTCGGAAGTATTTCAGAATTTTAAGGTTTGGTTAGCTCTTGTTAAAAACCAAACAGGAAAGAAATTGAAGATTCTTAGATCCGATAATGGTGGCGAATATGTCTCCAAAGAGTTCCTCGACTACTGCAGACAATGCGGTATTAGAAAATATTTTACTACACCTGATGATCCGCAATCCAATGGGGTTGCTGAGAGGATGAATAGGACTCTACTTGAGAAGGCCCGTTGCTTGATATTGACTGCGGGTATGTCTAAGGGTTTTTGGGCTGAAGCTGTTTCGACTGCAGCACATATTATTAATCGGATTCCGTGCTTAGCCATTGGTGGGAAGATTCCAGAGGAGTTATGGAGAGGTAAAAGCACTTTATTAAGTTATTTTCGTATATTTGGATGTCCAGTTTATGTTCACAATACAGGACAAGATAAGTTGGAGCCTAGGGCCTCCAAGTGTGTTTTTCTTGGTTATACAGATGGAATAAAAGGATACAGAATTTGGAATCCAGTTACGAAGAAAGTTATACACTCTAGACATGTGACTTTTGACGAGTCAGCAATGTTTAAACCTTTGGAAGGTTTATCAGACGGTTCAGATTCAGTTGATGAGAAGGCCGAAAAGACCAAGATTCCCAACTTTCAAACCCGAAGTACAGCTATTACTATTGGCAATAGGGATAGAACAGTTGATGATACATCACATGATAGTCCACAGATTTCCTCTAGTAGTGATGGAGATGGTCATGAAGCTAGAGAGGATTCAGCTCAAGATGGAGCTCAAGGTGGAGCTGAAGGAGAGTCAGGCGATATAGTCATTCGGGCTAGTCAGAGACCAAAGAGAGCTCCAATTAGATATGGAGATTGGATTTATGCAAATTTGAGCCTTGATGATCAGTTTGAGTATGCTTTACATGTTGTTCATGATGAACCATTAAGCCTTGAAGAAGCCATGAAGTCGAATGATAATTCGAAGTGGAATTGCGCCATGAATGAAGAGAAGTTAGTTCGCCTTCAGAAGGTTCATACAAATGACAATGCAGCAGATATGTTTACGAAGGCCTTACCTGCTACTAATTTCGAGCATTGCTCGAACTTGATTCACCTGATGAAGTGCTAGGTGCCACATGGTGGCACTATGGGGAAGAGAGTAACTTGGTTGAGTTAAGAGAAGATGTGACATTCTTCTTGTATGAAGAGATATGAGTTTATTTTTTGGTTGCACAACGTCTGCCTTATTTTTTTTTTTTGAGTGTTTCCAACACTTTGTTGGTGGTCGGTGGCCTTGCCGGAGTTCATTAACAAAGTGCAATGAGAGGTGGCATTTGCAGGAAATCATTGGGAAGCATTCATTTTGGAGTATCTTGGTTTGGAAGAGATATTGTATCAAGGTGGAGATTATTAGGATTTTTTTTGGTGATACAATATTTCCAAAATTAATAGATTTTGGAGATATTCTCGGTATTTAGTTACCCGTTCTGTGCATGAAGGAAATGGAAAGAGAAATTAAAGAGATAGTGATGTGGAGATATTTGCCATATATATTTGATTGCCATATTTTATAAAAGGAGAAACAAAAGGAATCAAATAGGGAAATAATTGATTGATGGAGAAAATGCAATATTATCAATCAATTACATGGCAGGGCAATTAATGGGAATATTATTATTCCATGAATTGATTTATTTACATAAATCAATTGCTTCATCCCTAAGTAACTTTTCTCTATATATAAAGAGAGGCATAGAGAATGTTAAGATATTAGATGTGAGAGAACAATCTCTTGTTTATTTTTCTTCATTTCTTTACTATGTAACCTCTTCAAATAGTAATAAAGCTCTTCCCCATTAAAGTGGACGTACACTATCTCGCGATAGTGGAACCACTATAAATCTGTGTGTTCTCTCTTGTCTCTATATTATTTTTTTCTGTGATCTATAATTATCTGTTTGTTCTATCACGCCAAATTGCAAGATCCTATTTTTCTGCTGAGAGGGATTGATCACCCCTCCCCCTTACAAAATACACATTTGATAATTCATTAATGAATTTCAAAAAGTATACGGAACCATTTTGGTATTATTAAACTTATGATTGCATACATCTATATGTATTAATTTGAACGATTCACTAACTCTTTTGCGCTTCCATTGATGGGATTTTTGCCCCTACTCATTTGAGATATAATTCACTATTACCATATGATTCATAGTAATATGATTAAACAATTATTTCTCAAAACTATGGTCAGGTCAACAATTCCAAAATAATTGCATAATTTTCAAATACTTCTATATTTTCCAATGTATCGCTTTGGTTATGAAAATGAATACCATTATTATAGTTTGATTTATAATGAATGTTTATAATATTCATGTTGAAATAAAACTTTCTCATATTTAAGTTAATATTGAAAATAGTTATTATTTCATAAATAATGTTTAGTACGTGTACAAAAACATTTTTTCATAACTTGATGCATTAACTAAGGGGTGTTATATGGCATGCTCCCACTATTTCCACCATTACTATAATAGCATATGAAATATGAAGTTCCATTCAATCACTTATTATAGTAGTTTACTTCATACACTACAATTAGCTTATAGTCGAGAGTTTCAGATCAAATATCTTACACCCAAAGAAATAAATTTCATAGAAAACTATTTTCCATATGAAAATACATTTTGGGATACGAATCATACCTTTAATTCCTTGTTAAGTATCTATAATTATTTTATACAGTTCTCGGTTTTGATACCCCTTCATGAAGTAGAAGTGACCAATCACTCTTTCATCCCAACTATGCCTTAAGTTACATACACTCTCGTATGTTCACTTTCCTTTCTAATTGGTCAAACCATTAAAAAGGAAAATCTTACTACAAAAGCATAACGAACACTTTATAAAAATACGTTCCTTAACATTTAAGGATTTTGAATAAGTTACATTATAAGTAAATTGACCGAATATCTTTTCAGCGATCAAATTCTTAGATCCATCTGGTAGCCTTTGGTTTTGTATTATAACTAACATGGATACTTATTATGATTGAATACATGATATGATAATATTGCTTACTTGCTCACTTCAAATGAACTAATTTCATCAAGGTTCCGTATGTTACAAATTGCGAACGTTCACCATAAAACATTCATATGCGATTGAATATGGATCAAATAGCCATATATATATTTGTCTTGCTTTAGAGTTTGTAACTCATGGAGAAAATACATAACCTAAGGCAAGCAAAAACATAAGTAACCAAGTTACAAACGTATTTAGTAGTTGTATAATTAGGCTCTTACATGGGTCTTGAAGTGACAACATGAAAAATTCATAGGTGAGTATATTTTATATTTCTATTTATCAATCTTAATTTAGCTCATTAGTATATTTTAATTGATAAATATTTTATCAACTATATAAATTGAATAAATTTATCAATATAGATTGGTTTAGTTTATACAAAGTAGATGTTCTTATAATATTAGAAATATTAAATATTACTATTTTTTTTTCTAATAAGGCTCTTAGTAGACTTTTATGTTTCTCAAAACCCTTAGATGAGACATAGAAGTCATTCGACTTCTCAGGTGGGTGTTAGGACTCGCTTGCCTTGAGATTATAACGTTGAGGAACATCAACAAATCATAGACCCACAAGCGTTGGATAACACTTTATCGATCATATCACTCCTAACCCATAATCTTTATCCTAATTTCATTTCGACCTTGAGGAATATCAATAAAGCGAAAGAGATTATTCACTTGTACCTACCATTTTGCCGTGGTAAGTGTAAATGTATGTACCTTAAGGAATATTAACAAATACGCACATTTCTCTTACCTCGTCTATTTAATATATTAATAGTACTACACATAATATTCTAAGCTTGAGGAATATCAACAACTAAGGAGTACGCATGTAATTTTTTATATATAAATGGTTGAGGACAACACTTATATTAAATATTCATGACCTTCAATATATTTAACTGAGTGATATTGACTTATGGAATAATATATCTCTTATGAAATACTCTCGTGGTTCAAGTGTCGGACACATCTTAAATCATGATATACGTTCTATACGTACATATTTATACCTTAGTTCTATTTTGGGTTTCTCAAGGTTCCATATCTTATTACACATTCATTTTATATAAGAATAATTACAAAATCACAATTTATAATTTAATTTAATTATATAACAATCTTATGTATAATTATAGATTAACTATATTAGTGAAATCTTATTTAATTAAATTAATTTATTTTATTTTGTTCATTTAAACATTTTAAATTGAATATCTATAGTATAACACTTATAGTTATATATATATATATATATATATATATATTAGTATATATACAATATTATTTATCAATTTTTATTTATTTAATTAATTATAATTAATTTCAAAAATTATATATATTACCTTAACATTTTAAGATAATGTTACATATATCAATATGTATTTTTCTTAATTTAATTTATTAACTTTTAGTTAATTATTCATCTATCTAATTAATTATTAATGATTTTCTAAAATAATTATTTGATTTTTAAAAAATTTGAAAATTATTTTATAACATTTATAAAACAATTATTTATTTTAAATTTAACCTTTTAAATTTATAATATTATTTTTATTTATTTTAAATTTAACATTTTAAATTTTATTTTAGTTTCAAAAAATATGCTGCAAAATATCCCAAGGCACAAAATCAATTTGGACATTTATAATGGGGGTAACTTTTGTGCTTACCTCATCCTTTCGGCTTAGGCTAGTAGGCGGGTAGTGTAGAGTACTCATTACCCTAATCCAACCTTAGACACTGCTTTTCTAAACACCCTACTAAAGGGGTAGGCCTTAATAAGTTAGATATAATACTGCTAATTTAAACTTTATAGGCTGTTGGGCTAAGATACCATTGTTAAAACTAGTGCATTATATAGCGGGTTAAATAAGTGAATTTCAAATTATTATTTTTAACATTTAGATTTTATTGTTATCTAATTTAATTTAGACTCAATCTAAATAAATTTTAAGTAAAATCATTATTTTCTTATTTGATTAATATAAAGATTTTATTTATTTATATAAGTGATTAATGTGTACATAAGCATCAATATACATTAGTCCCTTTATATATGTGTTTAATATGTAATATTATTTTAAACTAATATTATTTAAAGTCTATTTCATGTACATTTATAAATACATACAAATAAATAAACAAAGATAATTCCATATGGATATATTATATTTATAAAACCAATTCAAAATATAGCATTTAGAATAGCTAAAGAAATGTTTAAATTTAAAATCAAATCTGGATTCAAATATAATATTTTATTTGAAATTCAAATTAAGATTCAAATATTTATATTTATATATCTAATACACACACACATATACAAAATGTAATATAATATTTTTCTTTTGAAATGGATATGACATATTCATATATATTTTCTAAATTTTATAAGATACTATTTATAAATATAAAATCATATATTTTAAATATACAAAAAATAACTTTTTTGATTATAAAGGTTTTTAGACAAAATTAACTTTTTTTAAATATTTCATGTGGTATCAATTTTTTTATATTTATTTTAAAATTCATTCCATATGGAAATGTTATTAATTATTTTATCATAAATATAAAATATATATACATATAATTAATTATATAAATCAACATGTTATAATTAAAATTAAGATACATAATATATATATATATATATATATATATATATGTTATAAACTTGTTTATACACACACACGTATATATGTATGTAAAAAAATTAAAAACATATGTATATGATACTTTTAATTAAATTATACACGTATATATTTATAATGAATATATGGCCAACTTAAAATTCAAACTTGAGTTTGAAAATATTTTAAAATATCATCACTTCAAAAAAAATTATCATCATTGCCAAAAACAAATTTATAATTCTTTTAACATATACAAACATACACATATAACTGACGACAGGCGGATATATAAATTCGTAATATTGTATATACTAGTCTACCTACATACAATGATATAACCTAAAATATAAATAAATAAATAATTGGATGTTACCTAATTATTGCCTTAATAAAAAACCTTGAATATTGAATCAAACTCCATGTATAGATCAGATGTAATTGACTCCAGAATATGCAACAGACTAAAAGTAATCACCACACCTTAAACTAGATTTATTTGATTTAATAAGTTTGGAGATGAAGATGAATTCTCCAATAGTTTTCGGCTACTTGTGGAGTAGAGGAGGCTCCAAAAAGATCATTCTGAAAAAGTGGTAGGTGATGTTTAAATAAGCAATCGAGAGGAAGAGAAAATAGAGATCAAAATCTCCTAATTTACCTCTTTCTTTTATCTAATTCAAAATCACATTTTGTATTCAAAATACTTCCCCCTCCTACTATACGGTTAGCCAAAAGAGGGCTAGACGGGCCTTCTTTAAGTTCCCAGACCTAATTAGTATAATATCATTTAAATCCAATTTAAACCTTTGTCGATATTGCATATCGATTTCAAATATGCACTTTATTAAATACTAATTCAAATAAATTTAATAAAATTTAATAATTAATATTTCATAAATATTAGTTAGTTTTTAACGATTATAATTTAATTATGTCGTGTGAAATTTTAGAGTATTCAACATTCCTGTTGTGCGACCCATATGTGTAAATTCAATTAGTGACTAATATCGATAATTTGAATATTAATGTTCACACATCACCTTAGCTAGTGGTGTGACAGTTTGGTCAAATTTATCATTTACACAATTTTGGTAAAATTACATTTTACTATTTTAAGCGATCGTCGATGGTGACAATTACTTATACCAATTATCTTCGTCAGAACAATATTACATTAGGGCTAGTGGAATTTGGTATTGGTCATTCCAATATCATCCACATTCAACTTGCATATTCCAAACATAAATTCTTAGTTCAATAATAACATTTATTATCAACTAAAGTACCGTGGTCAGAGAATTTGACTTTTAGTTGACTTTGGTTGATCATGATACTAACCTCATATAACTGAGGTGATGAACTATGTATTAAATAGCGATTCACTTTCAATCCTTCAACTCAGACCCAACTATATTCGTTCGATGGATGTCATGCCACGATTTATCTATAATCGAAGTGGAATGTCCATATTGAAGTTTAACATTATTCTCAAGTCAAGAGAACTGTGTAATATTGTCACTTCGATATTCTTTGTTTGACCTTAGTTATACTAACAAACAAAAAAACTATCAAGTAAATCATTCCACGGTTATCCAATAACTACCATTACGTAACCACTTGGTGTCTTCCGTGGTCATAAGTAATACAGTATCCAACATTTGAAGAGTATTACGTATTCTAGTCTCAATGGATTATAGATATCCGGTCTCAGTATATTTTGACTAGGAAAATATTTAAAATGATTTGTTTATTATATTGTGATAAATTGCTCATGGTTACAATACATTGTAACTAATATCACAAAACAATCATTTATGGATTCAATATTAAATGTATTTATATTAAATAATTAATCAATATAACACATTATAGTAAGTATATAATAGAAGAAAAACACATTTTTTTTGAACGAAATTTTATTATATAGTTAATAATTTACAATAAATTATAGAATTGCACTTAGGACATACCCAAAACTCTATTAAGCTACATGTTTATACCACCTTTCCAGCTATTATCCATCTGCGTATGTGACTAGACCAGAAGTCAAGAACGTTTCCTGCCTATAAACAGCATAATTTCAATTACCCAATGATCAGTATCAACTAATATAAATATCCCTTGCCATATAACTTTGATTTTATGTTCAGAATTCCTTCTCTGGCATAAAAAATACCAAGAGTTCTTAAGCTAGCCATTATAATCTTAAGTGGTCTTACTTTTTTTATTATTCTCTTATAATTCTTTGTAATTTTAAGAGATCGAGTTATTAAAAGAACTTCATAGTGGATGCAGGCAAGCTTAGCCGAACCACTTTATATTGTGTCTTTTACTTTAATTGCTCATTTACTCCTCATTTTCAATTTTTAAGCATACTATTATCAAGTAACCTTGGTTAATACAAATGCATTAGCATAATTTTGAGGTCGGCTAAATTTTTAATCAAAGGGTTTCTCATTTGCTTTCGGTGAAAGTTAGTTGCTATGTTGGTGACGTACCTTGTCTAACTTTGAGTCTTTCCTTTCAATATTTTTCCAGTTGCACGTCTTCACTTTTTGTGCTTATCTGTTATGCTTGTTGGAATCTATCTTCTTGTTTGGAGAGTCGTATCATTTGCTTTCATTTTGGAATGTACTGGTGATGCAGTTGGTTGTCTCGCAAGTTGATTTTGATGATATGCCACATCTACACTGATTAGGTTGCTCTCGATATGGCTTCGTCTGATTTTGGTTATGTTTTGGTCATAGTGTGCTTTCTTGTATGTTGGTTTTTCTTTTTTCTATGCATGTTTTTCTTCATTAGTGTTATAAGTCATGTATGTTGTTATGCAAAGGTGTCGTTATGTGTGTGTAATTTGAGTTTATAAAATTTTAAAGTATGATTGCCTGTGCAACATGTTAAGTATTCGTACTCTGTAGGCATATGTACCGAAGCTATTGAGGTGCTTTACCTCACACCAGTGATACTCTTATACATAAAAAATAGACGGACATCTATAGGCTTGCCTTGCAAAAAAAGTTAGGGTGACTTCCCAATGTAGGCTACTATAAAGTGAGACCATCATATGTGCTGGTTAATTATTCGTGCGAACAACATGCAAGCTATGATACCAATGTTTCTCAGGCCGAAACTCATCATTGAAGAAAGATTCCTTATGATCAAGTTTTAGCATGTATCCTCTTGGCTCACACAACCATTATTGGAAGTGCAGGGATAAGATCCAATGGTTTGCCACAGAATACACTATGTGAATGCCTTATCATATTTGTCACAACTAAACCTTGCTCTAGTATCATTGTTATATCAGGTGCATCGGTAGTGGGATAAAATGGAGGAATTTCAAAAAAAAAATCATTTTATTAGTTTGCATAAGATCATATTTTGTGTTTATACGAACAATGCATTTTTCACTAAATCCTATTTCGTTACTTTTAATAAAAATGTTTTAGGTTTTAATTTTAATTTGGTTAATTTATATTAAAACATTTGTGTCTGTATATTTTAATTTGTATTTATTAATTATTAAATCTAGTATTATTTTAATTTATTTTGGTTTAATATGTGTTTTAATTTATGATGTGTTTGCACTCTCAATGCAAACATGAGAGGTATTATAAACATGGAAGATTATTTAAGGTGTGCATAAATGAGTAAATGCCACGTATCAATAAATAAACATTGGGATCTATGATTATTATATATATTATAAGTTATTAGGGGATGATAATTTAACATGGAAACATAAATGTAATAATCAATAACAAATGTCTATATGCGTATTAAATTAACTTAACTTTTTTAGCCATTAGTTAATGTAACATAATATATTATATTCATCGGACACACACACACACTGTAATGACCCAGAATTTTGGTTAATTGAAATTGGAATATTTAATTGATTTTAAATATTTAAAAGTTACTTCTTAACTTGAATTTCAAATATAATGATTTATTGGATAATTTAATAATTGGAATTTACTCAAATAATCGAATCTTGAGTTTGTAAGCTTGATAATAATAGTTTAAAGGCTTATTGAATTTATATAAATAAGAATGAAGGTAATAAAACTTTTATATTGAATTTAAAAGCGATTTACTCGATTTTAAAAATAACTAATTTGAATTAACAAATAAAAATAGCCTTCTGGGGCATGGTCTCGAATTTCGATGAAACTAGTTTCACTGGATCCGTAATAGTATATTATTATAGAATTTCAAATTTCATAGTGTTTGGAGTTATCGTTTGATCGCATGAAATAGAAATGCGTTGAAATTAATATTGAAAATTCAATATAATAATTGGGTCCAAAAAGCGATCTTCTCCATACGATCGAATTAGGACTCGAAACATTTTCTATTGTGTTCGAAATAGGAGTATAACATTATAAATGCCTAGCGGCATGCCTTGATAGGAGTTCGAGATTTTAAGTTACATAAATCGAGACATTTTAAAATTTAATTAATATATTGTCTAGTCAAAATTATTCACATCATCTCTTTTCCTCTTTCCAAGTCACTGTACTTTGACCTATTCAAACATGTTTCCCCCCTTTTAAACCACGTCCTTTTCATTTTATCATCACACAAGCACAGTAGCTAAAAAAAGGGAATGTTGCAGCTCTTTAAAACAAAGAAATGTCATTTCCCATTTAAAATTCTAAATCAAAATTTAGACTCCGCCTAAAATCGAAAATCGCATATCTAGGAAATCAATTGAGCAAAGTCTACGACCTGGTATGTTTTTTGAAGGTGCGGCATGGTTTTTGTGGTGATCGACAGTTGAGTATAGACTACGGTTTGGGTTATTTCAAATGTGGATCAATGTTTGGGGATTTGGATATTGGATTCAACTTCATGGTGGAGGAGTGCATCTTCGGTGAAGAAATGGTGAAGCTTGGTGGTGGTTGGGTCGGTGCGATGACCGCGTACGGGGGAAGGGAAGCCTATGTCGCGCTTTGCCTGGATATGTTAGAGGATGAGGCGGTGATGCCATGCGATCGAGGACGACGATGTGGATACGAGGATGAGCTCGTATTGATCAGTTGTGGTCTTTGAGAGCGTATAAGTGCACGTGTGCACAAATTAGGAGCTACGGGAAAATAGAAGAGCGGGGGAAGAAGAAGAAGGAATTTTTCATAGCGGCTGGGTTTGCATTGGTAATGGGCTATTTTTTTAATATATATATATGTATGTATGTATGTATGTATGTATGTATGTATGTATGTATGTATGTATGTATGTATATAAGTTACTGTTAAAATAAAATCGACAAATTGTAAATTCTGTATTTTATTCATTTTAAATTGGAATCCAACGCGGTCAGTCTCATTGGGTCCATGATAGGGAAATATTTACTATGGAATCAACTTGGTTGAGTTTAAAGGTTGGAGAATTTTCAGATAATTCAAACACGTTCGAAATAAATCGAAACCGGAACGCAGGAGTGACAATAAAAATCAGTGTGAGTAAATCTCACTCATTTGGATGATTGGCATTAATTTTAAATAGTTTAAATTAATTATTAATTGATTGGTTTAATTGATAAAATTATTATCAGTTGAATGTGATATATATAGTAGTATATATTAGTAGTTGGATTGATATTCCCGCATATTCTTAGCGAATGAGATCCTATATGCCCCGCATAATAGCGGATGACCATATATACCTGATATCCCCCTCGAAGTGGGATTGGTATTTTTACGTTGTATTAACATCTGTGGGTGCAGGGAAACTGGTTGGAGGTATCCAACTGGATTCCTTAAAAATGTTGAATTAAATTTCATATATATTGATATATGATCTATTTGAATAATCTGTGGTAGATTATAGTGTGATTTGAATTTATTGGATGCTATGGTAGTTTTGGCCTAGAAATTTTATTTTTAAAATGCCAATAATATATATTTTGAATTTGAAGGAAATTAAAAAGAAATTTGAAAGTAAAATATTTGTAGAAAATTTTGGATTAACAAAAGAAATGAATTTGGGTAAAATAAATAATTTGACTTTTAGTTTGTACTTAACCATTCCGGAATATGGTAAATAGAGATTTGGAATAAGGATTTTAAATAATAATTTCTTAGTGATACTTGTTTTAAATACAAAAGGTTTTTAAATCAAGATTTTGAATAGATTGAGGAAAAAGTGCATTTGGAAATAAATGTGAAATTGAATATACCGGATCTTAAATAAGATTTCTTAATTACAAATGGAAATGTAATCGAGATTAGGTTGGGTTTGGAATTATAGTTTGGATTATTTGAAAAACTGATTATAAATAGAATTTAATTTAGAAATCAAATTATAATGGATTTAAGTGATGTGAAACCACTATAAACTAGAATTGCAAACTATGGGTTTTATAAACAATGTTTATAAATAAAGTGGAATGATTATCAGTTGATAAATTGAAGTTATAAATGCATGGTGAGGATTTATAATGAGATGGGAAAATTAGTTTAAAAATAAATAATAGATTTACTTCTAGAAATGTGAAAAGGGGATTTACGATTTTGGAACGTAAGTCAAATTGGTGATAAATCAAGAGGGATTTATAAATATTAGATTAGCTATATTGGAATTAAAAATATATTTTATCATGAAGTTAAGTTTATTTTGAAAAGAGGATTTTAAGTAATTAAACTAGGTAATTTAAAAGTATTTAGAAATATTTCAAAAAATTAGTTATTTAAATATACTTAAATTGTTAAAATGCACTATGAATTTTATAAACAAGTCTTGTAAATCGACTAGAATCTTATTAATAAATTAGAATTAATCATTGTTCCAAAGTTATGTAATTATTTTAAATTGTTTAAAATATATTTAATTATTAATTAAGTTAGTCTATAATGAGTTGATATTAAGTTAATTATTACTTAAGAATTAATCAGTATTATTATTTTAAAAGAGAAATTATTAAATATTAATATTATTTTACATAATAACTTTTACAGAAGGGTATTTTCCTAATTGAACTTGGAAACTTTATGTAGACACTTTATAAGTATTATTTTGAGAAAATTATTAAATAAAGTTTCCAAAAAGTGATGGTGTACTTTCATGGCAGAATCGGAGGCAGTGATTGCCTGCAGTTAAGTTTTGGATTCTCTGGGATAGAGACGTAATCTTTGAGCTGTGAATCCATGGTTGATACCGCCTGGTGCTTTCCATATTTATTTTAAAGGGGTTTTCAAATATTTCTAAATAGAATGGTTAGTGAACGTACTTACTCCGATAAGATAAGTACATACCTTTTGATAAAGATATCTAATTTATTAATTTTGAATTAAATGAGACTCGGTGTTTTCAGTAGAAAATGAACTCTTTGGTTGAATGATTATTTATTTGATAGTTAAATAACCGACTATCATCTGGACCCAAAACATAACTTTGGGATTATCTAGGAGAAACACGGGAATTATATGGTACAGTTACCGTTGAAGGTGCTACAATATACGTATAAATTTTTTGTTCTTCTAGGACAATGATAAGGAAATCCGTCCATTATTGGTTAGGAGATGATCTCTGATCTTATTTTCGTCTGTTTATTTCCAAAAGAACTAGGGTTGAGTTTACCAGAAATAAAGAACATTGTTTCGAAGAGACCGGGATCAGATAAGTTATCCGAAAACCACTTCGATCCAACGAGTATGTTTTCGAAGTAAAGACAAGAATATGGAGTCGAAGATGGAGCAGTGAAGTACAAGGGCTAATCGCTACTAATCCTGAGGATGATTCTAAAATGGATGTAGTAGGAATAACTCCTTCTGCTTCTTTCAGACCCAGAACGGACTTGTATAGATGAATGCTATTAGTACATTGTCATTGGAGGACAACGAGCATTCCAAGCATAAATTCCTTGAAAGGTTATCGTAGCCTCTAGTCTCATCAACTGCAAATGACTGAAAATCAGGGGAGATGTAGCAAGGCTAAGTGGGTCGCACCCAATTAGGGTATGTTTATTACCTTTCTAGATACCCTTGGATATTATTACTATGGTATGCGGAAGAACTCAGTAAGGGTGGGAACACTCGGGGTGATAGCATATTCGGTACTATCCAGGTTAGGGATAGTTCGGTCTTGTGTTGTAGGGGATCCCAGTGAGGTCCTCAGTATATTTTTCTAAATGTGTATTGTGATAGGTGGTACCTCGGTGCATAGTCATTTATATGGAATCCATTCTCCAATACGTGCCTTTACGGTTTCGGTTGTAGAGCCTAGTATGCTGGAATTCAATTACTGTAACAATTTCAGCTATTTGAATAAGTATTTTTACTTAGACACTATTATAATATCAGATTATTTTGATATAAAATGTTTTGGTTATCGTAAGGTAAAAACCCATCGTGTTTATGTGTGACGTGGTCTTACGAGATACCTTTGTTTTCTTAAAGGATTTTGATAACTTTAATAATCCAAATTGAGTTTGTTTTCTCAAGCTGGTTTTCTAAACTGACTCGGGTGTTATTTTATTATAATGCTCGATTCAAAGGAGTATTACTGATACAGGTTAGGATGCTATGGAGCTTAGGAGACGAGCTGGATGACGAAGACGTATCACACGTATTTGATTATATTCCGCTGTGTATTGTAGACTGTATATTCAGCGCTCGTGAGGACAAATTGTTAAAACTGTCCAGTATTGAGTTATCGATTTGTTGTACTCTGATGATGTAGTGTATAAATAACAGTTATAGTTCTTTTTGTATAAAGACATGTTATTATCTATTATATATTGCTCTGCTACGATTGTGAGATTCTATGATGTTGTTTATGTTTCTTCTTCTACCTCTTTATTCTTTTCCTCTAATGATCCGGTATTTCTGGCGCTCGATTGCTCGGCATGCTATACAGTGGACGTATTGATGTCGATTTTCGAGAGTCGAAAATCAGGGCCGTGACACACATGCATACACACGTACATAAGAGCTTGAATCAATAACACCGTTATTTAGCACTATTTTGTAGCCCTCTAATATTAGACACAAGTTTCTATTTAAATATTTATTCTTTCTCACTCTTATCACATGGACAAAATATTTAAATATATACTTGTGACTAATATCGAGGGCTACAAATAGTGCTAAATAAAGGGTGTTATTGATCCTATCTCCATATATAATGATGTGTGTGTATGGGTGTGTGTACAAAATTTAGTTTTAGGCATAAAATAATTTTTTCCCTTTTAATGAATTTTGAAATATATTTATACATAACGAGTGTATATGCACGCCCAGATGGGCCTGCAAATCATCATATGCATGCATTTATTGTTATACCCCTAAAAGTAAATTTGACGGCATCATTATCTGCATAGGCTGAACCTAAAGCAGCATTTGAGAAGACTAAAACAACTAAGGAACAGCCATGAACCAATTTTTTAATAATGCTAAAGTTTTTTTATTCGTTTCTTTTGTTTTAATTTATTTTATACTACTGGAAATGAAAATGATACCTGTACTTATACATCAATATGCTCTTTTAGCTAATATGGAAACATATTATATGCATCATCACTTCACAACATGGCTTCATTTCTTCTATCTCTTCTTCTATCTAGTCTAGTCCAGTAATAGGGAGAATTCAATGCATAAGATTTTCACCATGGTTTTTGTTTTACATGTGAACTTCTATCCGTGGTTTTGACATTTGACTCTTGTTTATAAATAAAAAATTTAAAAATGAAACAAAAAAAGAAACGAAACTAAACTACTATCCGAATTTACATCAACAAAGTAATTGAGCCTTAATAATTAGGAAAGGTGCACTGGTTGATATATTCCTAGGAAAACTCTACATTTGGTTGCGTTGTGCTTATTTTTCGAATATGAAAATTCACATCTTTTTTATAAAGTATATATTACCATGAAAGTATATTTGCTAACAAAATAGTGTAATTTCCGTTAACTTACATGTTATACCATGAAAGTATAACTCTGAGATGATTACTTAAATGTGTTTAAAACTTATTTAGCATAACATGCTAGACTAACATGCTCTACCTTTTTCTTTCCCTTAGTTGAGGAAGTTGAGTAATACAGGAAGTAAGGTTAACATTTAGAATTAACCCTATAGATAGCAAGTAATTGTAGTCACTGGGATACAACATCGTACATATTATTTCAGGATTCAACTGTGTTTGAATCCACAATCAAAGTTATTGAAGTTATTATGGTATTGCTTGAAGGAGAGTTCTAACAATTTATTTTGTATAATAAGTCAGTGTTTTGTCAACTGCTTGCACTCTTTCGAAACTATTTTTGTTAATCAAGATTCATAAATGAAAGATTTGTGATGGTCCGTTCATTATCAAACTTGAGTTTTAAATAAAACACTCATCGTACATCTATTGCAATGTAATTTTATGATGAAAAGTTTCCGAACGATCATAACATATTTAGCTTTCACATTGGTGCTGTTTTGATAGAAAATTCCAAATATGAAATCAGTTCTTGGACATCCTCGTGTCCAGTGATGATTTCAGCATCAATCAATTCTTATTCAATCTTTTTTGACCGCTGATAGAATAGCACGGTATAAATATGTTTTTCTCGTTCCTCCAGGACCATCTATAGAAAACAAACATTTTTCTTTCTTTACAATTGCATTCATAATTGTATTGTAGGCCTTCAATTGTTCCTCATTCGATTTTTCAATAGCTACTAAATCATCCTTGGAAATAGGAATCGCTAACTCTTCTTCTATTAACTCTGAATTTTTATCACATTCATATGCTCTTGAGATATTTGGAAAATCATAACCAGTTGTGCTTTTGTTGTGTTGGAGAAGTAACATGTTAAAATTTTTCAAAAGATGATTTGTTAGAAGCATTTGGTTAGTAGTACTTGAATTTCGGTAATCTTCTACCATATGGTTGAAAAACTGATCCCATAACCTTGAAGGCAATGAAAGTCCACGACACCATGTTTTAAGTCACAATGGAATGCATAACATAAAATTGAATTACCTTATTTTTCTTAGCTGAATTTCGCCTAGCTTGGGAAGCATGGGAAGGAGCAGGATGACAGTTAGCATTTTGAGAATGATTATTTTCGTATTATCGTTCCATTTGTGTGTTCTCCTGGCGGGGCCGTAAACAAAGAAACCGAAAACGAATCCTTCTTAGTTTTTGGTGTAGCTCTTTTTGTAAAATGGGTATTTTTAAAATGAGTTTTGCAAAGTGGTCAATCAAATAAACAACCATACAAATGTTAAGATCAATCGTAATCATATCCAACAGATGCCAAAAAAAATTTCTTGTTCATATTTAACACATGCATGCAACTTTAATTTGTAAGCACGTTTATGTACAAAGTATAAGAGCTGTTTCGTTTTATTTTGTGTTTTGCGTTTCAACATTTGTAAGAAAAAATGATGACAACGGAAGATAAATCTAAATTTTTTAACAATTACGACGATGATGGAGGGACAGCAGAGAGAATGAATGGACGACGGAGGGAATAGGTTGTTTTTCATTTTTTTTGTTATTTCTCAATACACAAAACATAATACAATTTTATTTTCTATTTTATATGTAGCCATTATTTTCGAATTGATTGTTTTTCAAAAATACATGCATCATGTGTACCATTTTAGAACGAAAACACAAAACTAAAAATCTAGACTTAAATATCTTAATAAATTAAAGACAAACAAATATTCCAAAATCTTTCATGCATTCCAAGTAAGTTACTCTTTTTCCAGAAAAGAAAAGAAAAAATACACCCTAGATTCCAAAATCTTTCTTTTAAATGCAACATCACATGCATCCGATCTAGTGTTCCCCAGGTATGTTTTGAATGCATTGGTACTTGGATCATCTTTCAAATCTCTGTAACAAATACACACTTGAATGAGGCTGTGCATTTGTTTGTGTTGTGCAGGCTAGTGTACGTTACAACTGAACATCAAACTCAGAAACGTTTTGGGGTAATTGAATATATCCTTGTGAAAAACAAATATATAATTTGAACACAAACATTACACAAAAGCGCCTATTGTATATTGCATACCAATTAAAGATTAATTGCTAAACCGAGTAATAAGATTACATTGTGTTGTAAGTAATACATACCAAAAACATATATACTTGACATTGACAACTACAATTAAAATTGCTGAGATAGCACAGTAGTATAAAGAATAGAGGTATCATACAAATTGCTGAAAATTCAAAAGAACGCAGAGCACAATCCAACTATTGTATGCGAGGTACGTGTGCGAGTTTTGGAAATTGAATGTTAAGGCTTGCCGCTTGCCATTCTTCGCCTTCTGTTTATGATGTTTGTGCAAGTAATAACCAAACATCAAAATTATCATCTTTATATCTGCGAACTGTTGACTGAAAAAATGTTACGTATCTGTTATTGTCAACCCCATCCATAGACATGTTCATACATTCTTCTGATGTAAAGATTGGAGTGTGTGTTAGAAATCCTATAAAAGAAGCTAAGATCTTATGGATATATCTAACAATACTTCTAGCTGCAATGTATAACAAATTCTATTGTAGGATAAGGAGTCAACAATTGCACTGTGATGATGAGTTTAATTTCATCAATTTTATCGACCTCACTTTGGACCTGAAACTTTTCAATTTTACCTTTTTAAGCTATTCATATGAGCAAAAATTGAGTATAAGTCTTCAAAAGATGAAGGGTAAAAATTGACAGCACCTTATCAAATTTAATTACAAAGATATGATTTGTTTATTTCCCAATTTCTCTTACGTGTCTGTGTGTGTATTTGAAATGGACAATATTTAATTTGAGCATTCTGTACAACTTTACTTTTTAGCTTAACAATGTGGAATTCTTGCAAGTCAAGTAAAAATGGACAATATTTAATTTGAGCATTCTTTACAGCCATTAAACATTAATTTCAGTACTGTGTAGCCAAGCTCAATATATTACTATTAGAAACCAAATCAAGCTAGATAGTGCCCGATTAGTAGAATTTATCATTAATGACTTAGTACTATCAAATCACACCATAGAGCTATCAAATTGTAAATGAAATCCTTTATTTTTATGAAACTGATGTTGTATGTTCTACTAAGTAATCGATAGGTCTTTAAGCACAAATATTTCTATATATCCTATAAGGTTGCCTTTTGATTGAAATAAATTTGAAAAAGCTCTATAAATGTCATTTGGAGGCACGAAACTGATCATATTACAGAAAAATCATACCTTTGCAGCTCACCAAGGTAGGTTCGACTTCGAGCATTTTCAATGGTAGATGGACATGCACTTAACTCGTTGAATCTGAAAATAAAGATTTGATTTTGTTAACCTATGATTAAGTTATTTCACACTTCATTTATTATCCAAAATTAATAAAGGGAAAGAATATCAACCTGAAAAATATTGGGTCGCCTATTGCTTTAGTGATTCTAAATGCTATTTAAATTCACTTGCTGAAGCATCCTCGCCATAAGTATGCGACCAATCTTGCACCACTAAGCTACGTGGCGTTTCCAATCCTAACTTGACACCCTACCTGCTGCAAGAGTATATGTATACAAAAATATTAGCTATTACATGAGCACAGGTATACATTGATACGTATAAATATAGAGAAACTTATACACTATTTTTTAGCATCTACGACCAACATTTTTCATAAATGTACAAAATAAGAAAACTGTTAATTATTTGACAATCTTGCTTCTTTTTCCATCTTCCAATAATACAGGGGGTTAATGAATGTCATTATATGACTGAAACTTATGGAACTCCAAAGAAGTATTATGAGTTTAACAACTTTATGTTTATTGAAAATTTTGAAATTCAACATGCTAAATCCATGAAATTCAATGATGGATACATTATCTCTTCTGGACGATCTGCGAAAGAATACATGGATTCTACAGTTAGGTACAATCTCATGTGATAGGTTTTTCGAGGATAAGGTGAAAATAATGTTGGATCAAGGCCCAACATAACCTCCGCCTAATGTGGTCATCGTTCATCCTCCAAAGGATGAAGAGGAGTATAAAATTCCTGCTGCTGTCATTGCTACTACAGATATTGAAAAACTAATAATGATAGTTCAATGTACACAAAATCAACCGTGTCTTTTTGAAATTCCGAAATTGCCCTTCATACATTTTAACCTTGCTTTCTCGCTTTTGTCTGCTAAACAAAAACTAAAAAACACAAGCAACGCGATTCCAGATCCAGGCGATTCCTCACTCAACTTCTCCTCCAACGCACGCGATTCCAGATCTAGGTGATTCCTCACCCAGCATCTTCTCCAACGCACGCGATTCCACATCCAATGGCGATTGTAGTCCCATTGTCTTCTCCAGCAAATCGCACAAACTAGGGTTGCATCAGCGATATTCCAGACGTCTTTTCCAACGCACGCGATTCCATATCCAAGGACGATTGCAGTCCCATCGTCTTCTCCAGCAAATTGCATAAACTAGGGTTACATCAGCGATATTCCAGACAACCTCTTCTCCAACGCATGCGATTCCACATCCAAGGCGATTGCAGTCCCAACGTGTTCTCCAGTGAATCACAAACCAGGGTTGCTTCGGCGCTATTCCAGACAATGTCTTCTCCACCTTCGGCGCATGATCAACGCTTACGGATTGATTGCCGATCGATTAAGGTTAGTCACTAATTTGCGGTTCTACATTTAACATTTACCAATACCGTATGTTTCTTATGCTTAATTTTATTCAACGGTGTTTACATAATTATTTATGGTTGATAAGCTATGGAGTATTGTCTAAAATTTGTCTGGTTACTAGATAGATCTTAGTAGGTAACGTTGTTCTCCTCAGTCCAACATTGACTACATAAACAACAAGTATTTGAGACGATTGTTGAGTTATACTTGAGGTAGACCTGAGTACTTTAGAAAGATGCATGTTATACTTATTGAGATAACTAAATAAGCAATAGAATTAATAGATTAATTGCATATATTAGGAACTTAATTTTCAGTGGCACAAACACACTTACTGTGGTAGTTATACCTATTGTGGAACCTTTTTAAGCTATAATATACCTTACTGTTACAAAACGAGTGAAAAAGGTTGAAGTGTTAAATTCCTCTCATCAACTAATTCTTCATGAATGCAATAACAGTGGATCATTGACAACTTATACGTTTTTCACCTCATAATAAATTTGTTAACGAATCAATGAATGGAGTTTTTGCAACAATACTGACCCAAGTATAACTTGCTATTTATACGCAGTCTCTGACTAATACCATACAAAGTATAAATGTATAAGTACAGTGGAACTTAGAACTAAACAGGTTAAAATTAGAAGCATTTATGAGTCTATAAACAAAGAACCCTACTATCAAAGTGTCTAAAACCGTGAAACATAAATTTGACAACTTTTAAAGGCAACATACAAATTTGTATTCTGTCATATATAATGTGTTGCTAAAGGTTTGGCACCGTGTCATTTAACTGTATAGTTAACTTATGCTAATCCATCAATTTCCATTTAGCCGTGAACATCTTAATATTTGGAATCTTGGATGATCATTTTCTCAAATTTGGAATTTTAGGTACATAGTTCCCTAATTTTCAGCTTCATTTGGATATTAAGATATAGTAGGTTTCAAGAAAATATTGTTCATGGATTCTATTAACAATTAGTGAGACATCTCAACTGTCTGCCATAGTAAAATTTTCTTCCTTGACAATTTGGAATACATCATTATGCCAGATATTGACAGTCCTCTTTTATGTCAAATATTTAAGCATGGAAAATGAATCAAACTTGCAAATTTTGGAATCAGTAACAATTTCCATATAACTGACACCTATCTGCATTTTCTTCATCTTTTTTCTTCTTCATATTTTCTATTTGATATTCAGAAAACCATGATAAACATGATATTTCATATTTAGGTTAATGGCTGAAGATGCTTTGCATTAGCAGCAACTTTGTTTTGGAAATATCTGTCATGAGTTGAGAAACAAAACCAAATTTAAGCGCATAAAATGTATCCACAGGCAATGGCTGTTCAAAAGTTTCTTACAAAATTAAATTTTATATACACTGGAAAAAGATTACAGCATAATATCATATATACATGTGCACTATTGTAGATGACTTATAGGTTAAAAGATGAACATGGTGATAGATTTGTGTATCTGTGATGATACGTTTAAAACAAAGTACATGGCTAATTATATGAAATTTTAAAAAAGGACACAGTGTAATCATGTTTCATCTATTTTTTTCTTTTTAAGATGACATTGGTATTAAAAAAACAACCTTCTCTGTTGCTTATTAACATGACATCTAATGAAGAAAGTGCTTTGAAGGATGTGAATGAATCTATTCATTTCCACATGAACAGTCTAAAAATATATTATTTTTACATGTAATGAAAGATAAACCTTCAGAGTAGAACCAACACATACAGTCACATGAAGCAGATCTTCATTTATAAAATTCAAAAAGCGGTTGTATTCAAATCCATTTATCTTTCATAAATAAATAATTAGGGCCATTTTCTGTGCTGTTACATTAAACACGCTCACTGTAGAATACAAAAATGTTGGCTAAAAGTTACATCAAAGTCACAGCAATTATGGGGTGACAGGGTGCGTGATATCAAGATCTGAAAGCAATGTTCCAAAATTACATGTTGGGTAGCTTCAAAACAACGAGCATGACAATAAATTAGCTGTCACACGATCCATTTTCTGATTCTAGATAATAAGTTGATAATTATATATGTATTTTACATCAGCAAAAATAAATAAAATAGTCGACAATAGATGAGAAAAAGAAAATGCAAGTTGTTTTCAGGTTCCACGGTATATTATCTCTGTTACTGAAAATTAAATCAGAAGTTTAACCATAAAAGCCATAACAAAACATATATAAATAAGTACGGATCTCCATGATCAATTACTTACTCTCAAAAATGGAAAAGAATAGGCAACTTCTGCAGCCTTCTGTCCAACTGCTATTTGCTACTGAGATTGAGCTTAGCATCAAACGGACGTTCAATTGATAATGGAGCACATGTTGTACATCTATCCTATTCTAATATTAATCTACTTGACTCAAGGGGTAATAATGGGGCCGTTACTACTAAAATTCCTTTCGACCTAGCCGATACACTTTTTTTTTGAAACTTTGTTTAAATGATTCACATATTATCATGTTGTACTAGATTGTACAATGGTAGCATTTGTTGTTTTAATTGGATACTGCTTAAATTGATTCAATAATTTAATCCCTATAATTAACTTGAGTTTGTTGATTCAATGCAGAAAAATAGTAAAGCTCAATCATCATTAATCTGATATCCGTCACACATCAATCTCAAGTAATTATTCGCTAATTTATTTTATTTCCTTCATGTTTTAAGTATTATATACGTTTCTTAATGATTCATGTGCTATAACTTAATTCAGGATTAGATCTTAATCTCTTAATAAGTATCTCTTCTCTTACTTATTTTTGGTATGTAATTCATTTTTCTATGATTTTGCATTGTTTGATTGCATTTTATAAATATCTGGATTCTAAAAACTTGACATCGATTCTAAAGTATACTTGAAAAAAATTGTTGACTCAAAATTTTGTTTTAATTTTTCATGTAATGGTTTTAAACATCCTTTGTAAAAATATACTTCATGGAAAGCATGAATTTTCGATTTTTTTGGTTCGTCTATATATGAATATGTGATCTATAAGTGAATATACCAAAGTTATATGTAGGATGGAATCTGAAGGTCATTGTTTCTGTTTGATATTTTAGTTAAGGACAAACACATGAAGTGCAAGTGTGCTTATCATTTTTATATGTTATTTATTACCATTTGATGTTAATTTTTGAAATATTGACAGTCAACCATCTTTGTCTAACTAAATTTATTATACTATTAGAAAGGAACGACTTAACTTTTGATATTTCAGCTAAGGATATACAGATGAAGTTATGTGTACAATGCAAATGCACAAGCTGCTAATAGCAACGGTAAAAAGAGCCTGACAACTGTGCAAGGGCTGAAGAAAGAGTTCAGCTACAACAAAATCCTTAAAGACCTCAAAAAGTAATTTTGCTCCAAAATTTGTATGTACGCAAGGCACCAAGCATGTTCAAATGAACTCTTTTTTCATGTCGTGTCGTAATAGAAAACTTAAAGTCTTGGTTGTTTGTGTTTCGAAGACTACTGATGCAATATTCTTCTAATGGATAAGACATTTGGCTTTGACATTGCTGCTGAAGAAGCTCGAAGAGCAATCGATTCTGCATATATTAAGATGATTATTTGTCTGATAATTATGAGAATTTAAGATACTTAAAGGCATCGAATAACTCCAACTTAGGATCTCAAGCAAGCTAAGGTGATTGGTTAAAATTTTACAAACTACCTCCGTTTAATTTAGAAGGCACGTAAAAGAGGATGATAGAAAGAAGAAAAATATATGAAAAGAAGAGAAAAGAACGACATATGCCAAAATCACATTCAACAGATGAAGGTTATGATTATTTGCACAAAGAAGTTTGATTGCTTAATGATGATCAGTTTTATTTATCAAATGTATACTAGCGTTTCATTGTATAAGTCCATACCATACCTCAGAGATTCCTACTTTATGCTGCAGCTCCTTTTCATCTTTATTTCCAGAATCCAGATTTACTTTATGCGTCAGATAATTTTTGATCAGAAATGTACTGCTATTTTCATTTATTTTTTGGTTATAATATAAGGAGGGATGATGATTCACTAGCTTTTCTGTAATTTTCTGATGTCATTTTTCGTTTCTCAGATCAAAAAATATCTAAAGGGAAAGGGTAACAATAGTTCATGCAGGGTACTAAGTATAGCCATGTTATAATTAAGTTTAGAGATTTATTATCTTTTAAGGTTTTTTCTGCAGCATTTCTTAGGGTGGGTCAGCAAATCAGACCCTCTTTTGAACATCAAAATTATCATTTATGTTTATAAGTTGCATACCATATAACAGCCTTTTTCTCCCCATTAGTTCACAGCGAATAGATGATCAAATGTCTTGAAATCGTTCATTAACCATCTCTGCTCATCGATTTGCTTAAGAAATAATGATAACATCGGTACTGTATTTTTAGATTGCCATGGTATAAAGATACGGTTAGATTTAGAGTTACAAAAATGTCCACAAAGATTGTGAAAATTATATATTCAAACAAACAATATAATTGAGAAAATAGAAACTGGATAGGGAGAGTGAAAGAGGAAGCCTGATCTCAAAATTTGAAAATTTTGTTTTAGCCGTTACTGAATCTATTTCACTGATATACCATGTATAATGAAAAATTAGTTTCAACCTGAGGAACAGCTGCCCAACAATAGCAACAAAATATCTTCACAATTGGTAATGTTTTCATCTAACTATCGGTAGTAGTAGTTAAAATATTTGTTGTTGCCAGGCGAAGTAAAGATATCCCACAAATCGTTTTGTAAGTCAGACCTCCATTCAGTATATTTGTGCTATTTGTAATGGCACGTGCTTTGCTTTTTACAATGGCATGTGTTCAAACATGCAAGGAAAATGATTTACACGGCTATGAAACCAAAGATTTTACAGTAATAGCTCCTTTTTGAGATGTATAATAAAATTTTGAATTTTTTAACCATCAAAAACATAATTTGGTGATCCGGTTAAAGGTCCGTAATTCCAAGATGGTATTATAATTCCTATTCACTAATAAGAATGGTATTAAAAAATAATGCTTTTCTTTTATTTAAATTAAGGACAATACTTTGTTCTAACAAATATGTATAAAAATTTGATGAACCATTTATTATTCTTTTTAAGGTTATTTTAGGTAGTTTACCTTTACATCAGAAAAAAGTGTGGCATCAAACATGTTACACCTATTGTTAACATTAATACTTTTTCTCCGTCTTAAATTAAGGATATAACTTTGATTCAACAATTATGTATAAGATTTTTAAATATGTTAAACCATTTGTTCCCTTTTAAGGGCACTTCGAGTAGCCTACGTTTATACCAAAAAAGGTATGACATCAAATATGTTACAACTATTATTAATTTTTTTGGGTAGTTTATGTTTACATCCAAAAAATGTGCAACAAACATACTACAATTATTATTAATAAAAATAATATTTTTTGGTTTAAATTATGCCTTCACTTCAAAACTCAAAAACTTATGTTAAATCACAATCAGAACAGTTGTCAAGAAATAAATCACGGAGACATGCACACAAATTATGTATCTGGACAATTCTAAACACCAGCAATTACTCAAATAATTAGAGGCAAGAAGCATCATTATTAAGCTTCCAATTTTTTTTTTGATTGTGGCTGTAGTTTGATTTAGTGTAAAGGTAAGTTATTATTACAAAATTTCAACGGTTCATCATGTGTAAATTTGAAATACAATTTGTCTTTTGAATTAGAGTTTGATCGTTCAGGGTTTTATTCATAGTTTATCCGAATTAGATTAGATCCAGAAGTAATGCAAATGGATTTTCATTTGAAGGTTGATGATTATTATTAATACAACACAATACTCATTATGTAATAGAGTGACTAACAATTATTTGTCATCATGTTGCTGCTATAATAAATTTAATCAAAGACTTGGTTAGGAACCTTTTAAGCTGGTGGAAAAGTATCAACTATCCTATTTGAATTAACCAATAAATATTTATATTTTTTAAATGATCACTGTACGATAGGACCAATATAATAAACGTTGATACATGCATAATTTTTTATACTGCAGTATAATAAGGGTTGATACAATAGAGAAAACATGGACAAAATAGTTTGATGTAAGTTCATGTAGAAAATAGTTTGATAAAATAATTGGTTTAAGCTAAAAGGGTATATAGAACACTGTTATTTATTTGTTACCACACGGATCTTACTGTTCATGTACACTGTACTAATTTATGAGTCAATTCAAAGACATTTTGGCTATATTTGAATGTGTTGATGTGGAATGTACTGATTTTGTTGTTATTGTATTTTAATAGTCATGCTATAAAAATATGGCTCAGCGATCAAATGCAGGTCCACCTGGACGTGCCTATATACTCGTACATAATAAAAGTTTTTTTATATCTTCCATTTTAAATAAATATTCAACTTATTCAAATTTTATTTATTTAATTAAAAATATTTTTCTGAATAAAATCCATGAGAGTTTACTATTGACTAAAACCATATTATAAATAAATATGTGTGTGTAGTTTGTTTTAAATAAATCGTGAAATATATATAATTAAATTCAAAGTTTGTTTTTATACAACTGAAAACAAAATCAAGTTTCGTTATAAAATTGAAATGTTTAAATATGTGTATATTTTAATTTTGAAAAACAAAAAAACATTACACACACATATACATACATATGCTCATAGTCAATCCATGAGTTAAATTTTACACACACACACACATACATATATGTATGTTTGTATTAATTAAAAAACATAATAAAACAAATTACATATAATATTTATAGTTTGTTTATTTTTATAGTAGGAAATATAGAGATGGAGAGATTTGACAACATATATGTATGTTTAAAAAATTATGTACCTTTTGATCCTCTTGGTTACAAACACATTGGTTGTCAGCAATCTCCTTATTATGATTTCCCTGTCCTTGACTATAAGTTGCAAATCTGATTTCTAGGCTTCCCGAAAAAATTTCCTTTGGCAATGGATGTTAAGGTTTTCTAATGTTTTGGTTTTGTATGGCGAAGATAGAAAGAGAGCCCATAAATAGCCAACAACATAATCAAACTTCCCATATATTTAAACTTCCCATATATTTAAACCTTCCACATAGCAAAACCTTAGCTCTCCTCTTTGTCATTGCATGGTCAACCCCCTTTTGTTGGGCATATAGGCTCCGAACCTAATTAATTTAAATTTTAAATTAATTAATTAATTCACTTAAGCCCTTATTTTAATTAAATCAACATACATCAATTATACATATATTTTAATTAGTTTTGAGACTTCAAATAATTCAATTAAAACACTACAAAGTTCAATACAACATCCGTGTCAAATTATTACCAAAAATCCAATAGAACCTTTGTGTTAAATTTATTATCAATTTATAACAATTAAAATTTTATTTCAAATTGGTTGAACTTGGAAATTAACTAACAACACGGTTGTGTTGACACCCTGTTATGAATTTGGTCCTTAGTTAAGATTTAAACAATTTAAATGCTAATTCCTTTACAAACTTTGCTGAAGTACGGTATCAAACACAAGTTCGATCGCTTATAGACCATTTAAGCAAAATCCAATTTCTAATCTATATTAAGCTTCCCCCTATAACGAGATTTTGTGTGCATATTCTTTCTATCATCACTATATTACTTAAATATCTAGAATTTGGTCAATTATCAATAAATATAACAATATTCATAGTTAATTGTGTAAATTACATTAAAGTCATTGGGTTCAATTCGATAATATTTATCGATTAATCGATCTATTTCTGTCAGAGATTTCAACTTTAATTTGACTGCCAACTACGATGATACTAACGTTCTACAATGAAGGAGGCAAATCCTATCATCTGTAGTGTTTCACTTTAAGCAGTTCAACATATACGCAACTATGGACGTAATATGATCTCTATGTCATGTGATTGACCATAAGAAAAGTATAGCCTAGTTACTTAAGATTCATCATACCCTTAAGTCCGAAGACTATTGCACGTTATTATATAAGATCTTCAATTTTGACGCAGTTATATTAACCAATTGAAGACTCTCGTTGAGTCGTTCTATGATTATTACAAACAACCACAAGTACGTAACCCTTTGTGCCTATAATGGTCATGTGTAATTCACTGTCCATCGTACAGTGAGCATTATGTACACTAGTCTCAACGGATCTACTGATATCTTTTTCTCAATATATCTTGACTAGGAACATTAAAGGAATAAACATTTTAATGTTGGTTCAAAATTCATGGTTACGAACATATTCACAACTACAATTGATAATATGTTTTTCATAAAGGTTTTACTCATATATACATATTTTTTGAAATGTTTTACTCATATATATATATATATATAAAGTTATAATTGATGGAGAAAATACTTCTTTATGGAATGAGCCATGGATCAATTATAAATTTTTGGTAGATCTATGGGGTCATGATAGATTTCTTATCATAGGTCATCGCATATGAAAGTAGAAATTATGGAAAATGGAATATTGAACCCTCGATTAAATGTGGCAACTAAAGAGAAAGCCTCACTGGTAAAACAAGTTCATACTAAAAGTGATTATGGTGTTGATTTTTACGAGTGGAGTAATGTAGGTGAATTCATTTTTCATACAACATGGAATAAGGTGAGACATCAAGCACAAATTCAGGTCTGCGCTGGTATGGCATAACAAAAATAACAAGAAAATGTCTTTCTGTGCATATCTCGTTTATATAAATTGACTGATTACAAAAGATAGAATACTGAAAATGGGGATAACAGGGATTCAATGTGTGCTCTTTGTGAACAGGAAGTAGAAAATAGAAACCAATTATTATTTTTGTTTCTGTAACAGAAATATCTGGAAATTATTTAGACCGAAACTAAGATTATTACATGATCCATATTTAACACTTGAAGAAGAGGCCTATGATCTAATTTCCAAATTCAAATGTAAATACCAAATCCGATCATTTCATAGAAGGAAAGGAAGTTAAGGCCAAAAACTGGATAAATTACGTAAGGCTGGATTAATTGAGAAGGAAGTTGTTTATCAGGTCGAAGGCAACGACGGCAAATCAAAAAGAAATGACCGTAATGTTGACATCCTACAGCCTGGAGAGTTGACCTAAAGGATATTGGTTGACAATGCGACGCCACTAGTTTTTCTTTGGTAGGGTTAGGGGATTTTAAGGTTTTGGCGAGGTATAAAATGGAAGTATATGATTTGTTTTAGCAATACGAGTAACTATTTTCAATATATATGTGTGTGCGCGCTCTTGTGTACACTCATACACATAATACATTACTTATATCTAATCACTACACCAAACATGCCAATTTTTCACACTTTTTTCGTTTCATTTTGTCACGGTTATTAATGTCGGAAATTTGTAACGGTTATTACTGTTACATTGCATTATCACGGTTATTTCCATGACAAAATTTGGGCTTTTCATAAATAACTCAAAGACGTTGGATAGAGTCGTCCTTTTAAGTTTCAATTGTCACTTCAGTTGATTGTCACGCTTCTGCTTCTGGCATTCTTCCCCCAAATCAAATTAGGTTTAAGCTGTTCTATTTCAAAGCCTCCTTCGATCCAGCGTGTCGCCCCTCTCTTTCGCCTACCGCGTCCTAACCCAAAACCCCACCCTACGCGAAATCTCCCCGGACACCATCCATCGCGTCATCTCGTTCCTCCTCTCCAAAGGCATCCACCACAAGGACCTCCCACGCATCTTCGGCATGTGCCCTAAACTCCTCACCTCCGACGTCAAGTCAGAGCTCGCACCCGTCTTCTCCTTCCTCTCCGACAAGCTCCACGTCTGCGATTCCAACGTCCGTAAGGTCATCAGCAAGTGCCCTAGGCTTTTGGTCTCCAGCGTCCGCGACCAACTTCGGCCTGCACTTATTTATTTGCGGAGGTTGGGGTTTAGCGATGTGAAGGCGTTGGCTTATCGAGATGCGATTCTTTTGGTTTCTGATGTGGAGAGCACATTGATGCCGAAGCTTGAGTTTTTGATTGGATTGGGCATGACGAGAGATGACGCGGTGGAGATGGTTTTGAGGTGTCCGGGCTTGTTTACGTTTAGCGTGGAGAGGAATTTTAAGCCGAAGTATGAGTATTTTGTAGAGGAGATGGATGGGAATTTAGAGGAGTTGTTGCTCATGAGATTCACCAAAAGCTACACAACAATCTACTGATATTGTACGGTAGCTCCAAGATCTGATTTACCAAGAAAAATCACTGGTATGTGCTTTGTAAGTTATTCTTGTGTTAATAATTTGAGTGGCATAATCTCGGTATATCGTCAACCAGTGACTTAACTCTCGTTTGGTGTATAATTTCATCTGAAAATAATTGTTCAACCGATATTATGACTATAATATTTTTTATTTTTTTATTTTACTCAAATTCCTAAATGGCGTCTTTTTTGTTTTTTTATGTGTGTGTGTGTGGGGGGGGGGGGGGGGGGGTTATGATAAATTCAACATTTGTATTAGTCATAGCAACTGTGTAAGCCTTCGGAGCACGCGTAAGGATTTTAGTTGAAGGAGCTAACTAATTTTGTGACATGAAATGAATTTTGGCATCATCAACATTTATACCAACATGGGATATTGGAAATGTTGTGGAACAATAGAGTTTCCTCACACCTGAAATAAAGGCCTTTATTTGACATTCAAAAAGTAATAAAATTTGAACTATAGATTTAATAGTATTGAAAGGCATACGGTTGCTTTCACTTTCATGTTAACGTAGGTTTTGAATTTGGTCATTACTTCAAAACTATTTCTTACAGTTGTTAAGGTAAGAATATCATATTAAGTTTAGTGTAGTCAAATATTACTAGCACCTGAAGTCATTATTGCTTTTCTTTTTAATGGATTTTCAAAAATATCCACCATAAAATTGATATCCTTTAATTTCTCCTTTGTTAGAAGCAAAAAAGGGAAGAATACGATAGTAGTTTAAGAAGCATATAATAAAGACATAGCTTTATGCACCATGTATATAAGCATATAGGACTAATAACTATTTGCATATCTTTTATACGGAAGCTTCATAGCGCTACTAATAGATTAGTAGACAATGAATAAAGTCTTGCTGCCTTGAATATCTTGATTGCTTAAATGCACATACTTAGTTCTGTGTCTTTCCGTTTTTTGTATCGTATTATTAAGAAAAATTTCCGTTATATGAGGAATTTTAAGCCGAAGTATGAGTATTTTGTAGATGTACATGATGTGAGTACTTGATGCATATACCTGTTTTTGTGATGGAAAAATGTTCATGATGCATGTACTTGTTTTTAAGATCGTGTTGGCATGTCATCTTTCTTCATTCTTTATTTGTAGTTTTGCATTAACAATCGTGACTGTTGGCTTGCTAGCAATGTCTATTTGTTTCTCCTTACCTTATTTATATGATATTGATTAATTTGCAAACGTTCTACATTGTCTTATAAAAATAGACTATGACCTTGGATCAGTATGGGATGGTAATGGAGGAGAAGAGGCGAGCTCTCCAAGCTACGCTTATGGAAATCACTGCCAAACATCAAGAAGAAGAGGAGGATTTCTTATGGAAATCACTGTACGGGTAATATAATATATTTTTTTCTTCTCTTTTTCACAAAAATAATTCTGACCTTGATTGGGAATATTAGGTAACTGAGTTCACAATAATAAACTATTGTGATTGATCTTGAACGAACTGCTATTTGATATCTTTTTTCGTGACCTTTTTCATATGTTGGGCTGGTCAGTTTATTGTCTTTGCACTTTTTTCTTTTGGGTTTAAGTCTGGAATAATTGTGTCATGTTAATTATAACTGGTGAGAAGAAGTTGCCTCACAAAATATAGCACACCATCCTTGACTCGTCATCTAAGTCTTCTCCAGTAGTCTTTCCATGTTCCCTAGTTTAACATTCATATAACTCATTTTTTCAACAAACTCTATCACTTGATGAACATGATTAAACCTTCGATTTTCTACGAGTTTATATACATAGAAAACTATATCAATATATATTAGATGAAGTAAATGACAGTTGCACATCAATTTATTTCTACATCAGTAAACAACAATGTTGGACATAACTTTTGAAGAGCATAAACCTATATCATTGTATATCTTATACATAACAAAATGAGCACTATAAAAATTGTACAGCAAATTTTGGGCATGTTTCCCACCTTGTTTATTTATTGTTGGATGTTGTTAATTACATAGCATATCTAACATTCAACTATATTGTTATTATGTGCCAAAGATCACTTTGAAAAATTTGTTGTTTTACACTTTTACTCGGCATTTTTTTGTTGTGCAAAAATTGCACATATGTGGAAATACAATAAACAGGATCTAGATTTGCCAATTTGGACATCACCCAATCTAGCAGCAATTATTCCATTACTCCAAATAAATAGTAAATAACTGTAAAAAAGAAAGAAAAGAGACACACAATATTTATACTGGTTCCACTATCATCTAGATAGTGTACGTCCAGTCCAAAGTAGATAGATTTTATTACACTTGAGAGAATTACAAGAGATTACAAGATAAGAGTTTACATACCAAAGCTCTAAATTAGGGATAACAAGAAGAGACACACCATTAGGGGATCACTGGCTGAATACCAGGATGTGTTTACAATGAAGTCTACCCTTAATATATAGCCAACATAAATTCATGTGAATCATCAATCAAATTACCAAAATATGGTAAGAAGATAAAGGAGGCAAATTAAAACGGTAACAAATCGCGCGAACATAGCAAGTAATTCACTCGTTTCAAAGATGGAAGAAAATAATTCCAAAGCAATGCGATTACGAAGAAAGAATTAATATGCATATCTTTTTGCATATATATTATTCCATATTACACACATGCATATATTTCCTTGCCATCTCATTCAAATGCAATCCAATTATTTATGCATTTCCATAATGAACAAACATGATTACTTTCCCTTTTGCATATTTGTTTTCTCCTATTTGTGATTTTGTATCACCAAAATTTAACACTCCACCTTGATGCAAAATCACATATTTCCAACACTCCACCTCGAGTCAAATTCTCTTTTCAACGTAAAACTCTTCAAATCAAACTCCACCTTCAACCAAAATCTCTTAACGGGATACAGAAGAAAAATGAATATTTTCCCAATGAGTTCCGGCAAGGCCACCCCCCATTACACCTTGCTAACGAGCTCAGACTATGTCCCCGCCCGCCAAAAAAATGTTGCAAATATCCAAAATCAAAAGAAGGTAGATACCAAAATAATCTCAAAGCCACCAAGGCCAAAAAATTCTCTCAATCACCAATTCAAATACAGAGCCAAAAAACAAAAGCCAATGAACATAACAAGGCTAATCCAAATCTTTGTATACAAGACAAATCTCTCTCCTTTCACATACCTTATCTGCCAAACAACAAATTTCGCATGGAAATCAACATAAGACTCTCACATCAACATCGAGCCATAAAGCAGATACAAGTTCCCAAATGCAGATGTCTCTTCAACATAGTAAACTCCTTATTACCAAATTTCCAAGGCTGGAACGCTATTCTCTCTCGACATAATCTCCTCCACTCAATATTGCACAAAATCTTCTTTTCCATCCAAATGAGTAATAGCATAATTACCAACGGATCTACCGCTCTTTGTAGAAGCCATTGATGCACAAATTTGAACAAATCGCCTAGCTCCGATACCAATCTGTTGTGCAAAAATTGCACATATGCGGAAAGACAATAAACAGGATCTAGATTTGCCAATTTGAACATCACCCAATCTAGCAGCAATTATTCCATTACTCCAAATAAATAGCAAATAACTATAAAAAAGAAAGAAAAGAGACACACAATATTTATACTGGTTCCACTATCATCTAGGTAGTGTACGTCCAGTCCAAAGAAGAGAGATTTTATTACACTTGAGAGAATTACAAGAGATTACAAGATAAGAGTTTACATATCAAAGCCCTAAATTAGGGATAACAAGAAGAGACACACCATTAGGGAATCACTGGCTGAATACCAGGATGTGTTTACAATGAAGTCTACTGTAACAACCCGCATATTTATCGAGTTTACATTTAAATATTTTTATTTAAATATTAAATCGTTAATCGGATTTTGGTCCGAAAAACTACTTTTTGCAAACGGTCAAATTAGGACTCGAGACCACTTCCATTGAGTTCGAAATGTCGTTTACAACTTTTTAAGTATAAACATCGATAGGTTTGGAGTTAGTGAAATTTCACTAACTTTTCCTGCTTTGGACTTTGGGTTAGTTTAGCCTATTAAGCCCAAGTTCCAACCCTCTTCTCCTCACTCTTCATAAATTTCCTAACTAACTCAAGCTTTAGCATTAATGGTGAAGAGAATGGGAAATTAAAACTCCAAGCTCAAATTCAATTGCAACTCCATCATTCAACTCCAAATTCAAGTAGAAGATATTGGATTCAAGCTTTGGATTGCTTCTCCTTGCTTTCAAGCTTCATCTTCATAAATTTTAGTGCAAAGGTGAGATTTTTATCTCACAATTCTAGTCTATAACTATATTGGACTGTTGGGAATGATTCCCTATCACTTTAGCATGCATATTTGCTTTTGGTTTGGATTGGATTGGCGAAAAACTCCGATTTTTGGTGTTTGGGAGAAATTTCTGCATTTAGGTCGTTCTGGCCATTTTTAGCTCGCTCGGAGTTAGGTCGTGTGGACCTTAGGTCGTAGGTCGCGTACGAGTTAACCCCTAGGTCGTTCTGGCCATTTTCGTGTTTTCGGAGTTAGGTCGCTCAGGACCTTAGGTCGTAGGTCGTATGGCCGTTAGGTCGCTCTGCTTTGGCTCTGGCCATTTTTGCTCACTCGCAGTTAGGTCGCTCACGACCTAGGACTTAGGTCGCTTGGAGTTGGGTCGTAGGTCGGCAGGTCTTCAGCTCGCACGCGTTGAAAAGGCACGTCTGGAGTTAGGTCGTTCGCGAGTTAACGTTAGGTCGTTTGCGAGTTAGCGCCCTAGGTCACTCGCGTATAGCTCGTTCGGAGTTAGGTCGTTAGGCCTTAGCTCGTATGGCCTATGCAATTTGGTTAGGTCGTCCAACCTCAACACCTTAGGTCGTAAGACCTTAGGTCGTACCCCTTAGGTCGTTAGACCTTAAGCCTTCACTATTGGAACTCGTTAGGTCGTAGCAACCATAGGTCGTAGGTCGCTCACACGGAGTTAAGTCGTAGGTCGTCTCCGACCTTATATCGCTCAGCCAGGTTTCACTTTAAGTCGTTAGGTCGTTTGGACCTTGTTTCCAGTTAGGTCGCAAGACCCTTAAACCGTTAGGTCACTAGGTCGCGATGTTTTAGGTCGCTGCACCCTATGCCTCTATAGGTCGTTCGACCTTGCTAACTTTTAGGTCGCGAGTTTTATAGGTCGCTCGACCCTATTCCCCTTAGGTCGTTAGACCTCATTTTGTCTTCACTAGGTCGTACCGTTTTGGTCGGGGCGCTGCCCCACACCCCGCCGGGGGCGCTGCCCCCTGGACCCCCGCGACCTGACCGGGCAGGTCGAATCCCGTAAGCGGTGGCGTTGCCCCCGCAACCCCACCTTGGGGGGTTGCCACCCCCCCGGACCCCCTCTCCGTAGGGGATCTTATCTGAAAAATATTGAGCTGATTTCCTTGGATTTTATTCGCATCTCCGTATGCGATCTTTGTGACTGATTGTTTCTACACTTGCTTATGTGTTTTGTCACTTTATAATATAAAGGTTTCAATACTAGTAGTAAATATCAAAACTCTTTTAACAAACAATTTCAACTCTATTTTTAATAACAAAGCTCTTTTCTTAAACCGTTTTCCAATCTATTAGTATATACAAGCCTTTACCTCACTCGGATGAGAAATCTAATTAAACGACTTAGTAAAACAAGTGGTATGAAACGCTTGCGTTCACTTCGTCGGTTAATTCTTGGACTTGTTCGATTGAACCTCTTGTGACAATTTTATTAGTGAAGATTTACAGTTTGTTCGTAAATATTTAAGTTAAGCAAGTGGTTATGGGACATGAAGCTAAACTTCTATATTTACTAGCTTAGTGTAATTGACACTTCTCGTTGATCTTGATGATCGCTTTATGAATTAGACTAGCAATTGCGCGATGTCTCTTTCATTGCAAGGTTAGACTAGACACCACTTGTGTGATTCCATTCACACATACCTTTCTGCTTTTTGGTTAGTCTTGACCTCATTCTGTGTGATTCCACTCACACATGTGGGGTAGCTCCCCATGGTCTTCGGACCGTCATGTGATAGGCCTCTTTCCCTTTTTATGATTTCTGGATTTCTCGTGTTGATTTCTGGAATTTATGTCATTGACTTGTTATGAGTACAAGTTTAGGGTATGATGCCCCCTTCGAATCTTTGAGAAGATTCTTGTGATATTGATTATCTCTTATTGATTGATCTTCTGTTGATCATTATTTACATACTTATAGTGGTATGTCGTTATGGATGTTTATGTTTATGCCATATCTTTTATGTTATATCATGTCATCTGATATTTATAGCTAGACTGATCCGTTTATTATTTTCTTAAATAATACTCGGATCAGACCGAGATGTTACAGGTGCTTCTGCTTGACTTCTTCCCAGGGATTCATCACTCTGACTTTTGGTTAACTGTTTAGATTAGCAGTTTTTGTTGTATACACTTGAGATATAGACTCATAGTTGTATTCTTTTGTATAGCACGTGTTGCTATTCTTTTGTATTATCGTGGATCTTATTGACCACTACTCTGATGTACACTTTCATGTGTTAGTTATATATTCATATCTTCTTCCGCCTTTGTGATATGGATATCTGTGACTGATTTGTGATATGATTATTTCTATGTTTGTTTCCGAAGATTATTTATAGCCACCGTGTGATAAGCAATTACATGGATGGTCGCTCCTCAACAGCCTTATTCTCCGTGCTAGTTGACAGCACTTCTCCGGAGTGTTCTTGGCTAGCGTGGGTATAGAGGTGGGGCGTCACAGCTTGGTATCAGAGCCAAACTTCGGAACAATGTAGAATAACTTAACAAGGATCATCGTCCTAGGTCTATCTTAGGAGTCATACCATAGGATTAATTTGAGTCTTCGTACCGACTCATCCTATTTCCTTTATGATTCCTTGTTTTATCTATCAAGATTGCTTGATGTTCATTGGTAAATAACCTTCTTCCTTCTCTTCTTTCTTTCTTTAAGGAAGAGAATGTCTAGACCAGGCCGTCCCAGAACTGGATCATCTGGTGCTGCTCCTCCGGATGGAGTTTTTATGACTGCTCAACAGCTTCTTGATTTAGTAACTAATGCTCAAGCAGCTGGAGCTAACCCGGAACCTACTCACCCAAAGTCGGGATTTGCACGCTTGTGCAGCGATTACACCAACTTGGGTGGGAAGCCCTTCAAAGGTTCGGAAAATATCATCGAGGTCCAGGCTTGGTTAAAATCATGCGATCGAATCTTTTCTCGCATGAATCTTATCGATCTCCACCGCGTTCAGGTGGCTTCCAGCATGCTCCAAGAGAGAGCATTGGACTGGTACGAACTCCTTATTTCAGAAATTAATGAAGCGGATCTCACCTGGGAGCAATTTCAGGGACGCTTCGAGTTAAAGTTTGTACCAGAAGCTGGGAAAGTAAGCTTGGCTCGACGTTTTATAGACCTTGTTCAAGGTCAATCCTCTGTGACTGATTACGTCGCAGCCTTCGAGTCGCTTTCCAAATATGGGGTTGAATACATCAACACCCCATTGAAGAAGAACCAGAGGTTCGTTTATGGCTTAAATAAGAGTCTTAAGAAGCCACTGCTCCTGAAACTAGAAGTCGCATTTGATCAACTCGTCGATATCGCTCTTCGTCTTGAAGAGGCTGATAGAGAGAGTGATGTTGAAGTGGAAGGCGCTAAACCAAACTTCAACAACAAGAAGAGGCCAAACAAATTCAAGGGTCCTTATCCCAACAAAAAGGGTAAGCAGGCAACCCCTGTGGCAAAGTATCCTTCTCCTAGTGGTGCGAGTTGCTTCAACTGTGGGTCTGGGGATCATTATGCGAATAAGTGCTCTAAGCCCAAATCTTGTCGCTATTGTAAGAGCCCAGATCACTTTATACATCAATGCCTCAAACGTAAAAGCAGGAATGAGGGAAAGTTAAATGTGGCTCAAGCCCCTGGCAACACATCTCGTGGCCAAGGTATTTCTCATTCCATTCTTGATGGTATTATTTTATTTCATGATCAACCTATTAGAGTTCTCTTTGATACGGGTGCATCCCATTCCTTTATATCAAAGGAACTGGTAGACACTTTTTCCTTAAGTGTTACTGCATTGATGACTTCTTTAAAAATTGCGAATCCTGTTGGTGGATCCGCAACTCTTAGTTTGCTTTGTAAAGATGTGGAGATTATTTTATGTGATTTTTCTTTCCTAGCCGATTTGCATGTCATGCGTTACTTAGGCTTTGGAATAATTTTGGGAATGGATTGGCTTAACCGTTATCAAGCCCATATCCTATGTCCTGAGCGGACTATTCATCTCCGACATCCACAATCTGTTAAACATATTTCTGTTAATCTTAAAGATTCAGAATCATGTTTGGTGGCATCTTTATATTCTTTAAATCCTCGTGATAACGATGATGATGATGAAGATGATATTATTTCTTGTATTCATGTTGTTCGTGAATTTTCCGACATATTCGAGCCCGTTTTAGGTTTACCACCTAAACGAGCAATTGAGTTCAGAATTAATCTTGTTTCTGGAGCTCAACCTATTACTCGTCCTCCTTATCGCATGTCCAATAAGGAAAATGAGGAGATGCGTAAACAATTATCTGAGTTGGAGACGAAGCAATTTATTCGCTCTAGTTCCTCGCCTTGGGGAGCTTCGGCTATTTTCGTAAAGAAATCCGATGATACTCTGAGGCTCTGCGTTGATTATCGCAAGCTTAACGATCTTACTATTAAAAATAAATATCCTTTACCTCGGATTGATGATCTATTCGATCAGCTTAGTGGTGCTAAGGTCTTTTCACAATTGGACTTGGCTACCGGTTTCCATCAGCTTCGTATCGCTGAGGATAGCATTCCGTTGACATCATTCCGTACTCGATATGGATCTTATGAATGGCTTGTTATGCCATTTGGGTTAACGAATGCTCCAGCTTATTTCGTTGACCTCATGAATCGAGTTTTCAAAGATTTCCTCGATCGGTTTGTTCTCATATTCATTGATGATATTCTTGTGTATTCAAAAACCGAGGAGGAACATGAGAAACATCTTCGGATTGTATTGGAAACACTTAGGAGTAATCAATTAAAGGCGAAATTTTCTAAATGCCACTTTTGGCAATCTCGTGTGAAGTTTCTCGGTCATATTATTTCCGAATCCGGGATATCTGTGGATCCTTCAAAGATTGAAGCGATTCAAGATTGGAAGAGACCGGAGAGTGTGACAGAGATTCGTAGTTTTCTCGGATTGGCAGGCTATTACCGTCGTTTTATTAAAGACTTTTCTAAGATTGCCGTGCCTCTTACTGGCTTGACTAAGAAGGGAGTTAAATACATTTGGTCGGACAAATGTGAAGCCTCTTTTCAGAAATTGAAAGAACTCCTTTTCGATGCTCCTATTCTTGTTATTCCCGAGGGGAATCAAGATTTTGTTGTTTATACCGATGCTAGTCACGTTGGTTTGGGTGCCGTTCTTATGCAAAAAGAACGTGTTGTTGCTTATGCTTCTAGGCAATTGAAGCCGGCCGAGACTAGATATGCCACCCATGATCTAGAGCTCGCGGCTATTGTTTTCGCCCTTCGAATGTGGCGTCATTATCTATTGGGAGAGAAATTTATTCTTTACACGGATCATAAGTCTTTGAAATATTTATTTTCTCAAAAAGAACTTAATTTACGTCAGCAGCGTTGGCTCGAGTTCCTTGCACCTTATGATCTTGATATTCTTTATACCCCCGGTAAGGGTAATCGTGTCGCCGATGCTCTTAGCCGTAAGCAACAAGCAGTTGTTTCTATGATGATATCCGAATGGAACGATTTCGAGATCTTATCCACTTGTGAGATTCGAGAGCGCGTATCCGATTTATGCTCATCGCTTGTTTTATGTAGCCTTGAGGCTCATCCTTCTCTTTTAGACCGCATTCTTGAAGCTCAAGGGCTAGATTCTGAATTGGCTCTTCTTGGCAAAAATGTTAAGGATAAAATTGATATTGAAGGTTTGAAAGACTATGATATTGATTCTCGTGGCGGCATTCGAAAATTTGGTAGACTTATCGTACCAAATATTGGAGATCTTCGTAAAGATATTTTAGAAGATTCCCATTGTTCTAAATTCACCATTCATCCCGGTAGTAGTAAAATGTACGCTGATATGAAGCGACTTTATTATTGGGAGGGAATGAAATCTGATATTGCTAACTTTGTTAAGTGTTGCATGACTTGCCAACTTGTCAAGGCCGAACATCAAAGGCCTGGTGGGTTATTGCAACCTTTAGAAATTCCAATTTGGAAGTGGGATCAAATTTCCATGGACTTTATAGATGGCCTTCCCCGTTCTCGTTCGGGTCATGATAGCTTATGGGTGATTGTTGATAGACTTACTAAATCCGCCCATTTTATTCCGGTTCGGTCTAACCGAACCGTTCCTCTTTTGGCCAAACTATTTGTCAAGGAAATTGTAAAATTGCATGGAGTTCCTACTTCTATTGTTAGCGATCGTGATCCATTGTTTACTAGTGGATTTTGGAAGAGTCTTCAAAAAGCTTTAGGAACGAAGCTTAATTTTAGCACCACTTATCACCCCCAGTCCGATGGACAAACCGAGCGTGTGAATCAAACTCTTGAATATCTTCTTCGTGCTTGTGTGCTTGATTTTGGTGGAAGTTGGGAAGATCATATTTCACTTGTTGAATTTTCCTATAATAATAGCTTCCAATCTAGTATTGGTATGGCACCTTTCGAGGCACTCTACGGAAGGCCATGCCGATCTCCTTCTTGTTGGCTTGAGGCCGGTGAGAAGCTGGTTTTAGGTCCAGACTTTATTCGTGATTCCACGGAAAAGATTGAACTTATTCGACATAGGATGAAAGAAGCCCAGAGTAGACAAAAATCCTATGCCGATAATCGAAGAAGGAAATTAGAATTTTCTGTTGGGGATCCTGTTTTTATTCGTGTTTCACCTATGAAGGGTGTTGTACGTTTCAGTCGATCGGGGAAGTTAGCGCCTCGATATATTGGGCCATTTCCTATCACTGAACGTATTGGTTCCATGGCTTATCGCCTTGCATTGCCGGCTCAGTTTTCTGCTATACATGATGTATTTCACGTTTCTCAATTACGGAAATGCCTTCGGGATTCCGATTCTATTCTTGAGCCTGCTGTTGTGGAAGAAATTGAAGTTTCGCCGAATTTAACTTATGAGCAGCATCCTATTCGAATTATAGCTTCTGAGGTTAAACGACTTCGAAATAAAGATGTTCCACTTGTAAAGGTTCAATGGTCCTCAAATCCTAAGGATTGTTCTTGGGAATCCAGAGAATTCATCGAGCGTACACATCCGGACTTGCTTACTCCTGCCCTTTGAGGTGAACTTCTTATTTCAAATTTCTCTTGTGTTAATATGCTTTTATGGTTGTTACTTTTTATTTCCACCTTATATATATATTGCGAGGACGCAATTTCTTTAAGGAGGGGAGTCTGTAACAACCCGCATATTTATCGAGTTTACATTTAAATATTTTTATTTAAATATTAAATCGTTAATCGGATTTTGGTCCGAAAAACTACTTTTTGCAAACGGTCAAATTAGGACTCGAGACCACTTCCATTGAGTTCGAAATGTCGTTTACAACTTTTTAAGTATAAACATCGATAGGTTTGGAGTTAGTGAAATTTCACTAACTTTTCCCGCTTTGGACTTTGGGTTAGTTTAGCCTATTAAGCCCAAGTTCCAACCCTCTTCTCCTCACTCTTCATAAATTTCCTAACTAACTCAAGCTTTAGCATTAATGGTGAAGAGAATGGGAAATTAAAACTCCAAGCTCAAATTCAATTGCAACTCCATCATTCAACTCCAAATTCAAGTAGAAGATATTGGATTCAAGCTTTGGATTGCTTCTCCTTGCTTTCAAGCTTCATCTTCATAAATTTTAGTGCAAAGGTGAGATTTTTATCTCACAATTCTAGTCTATAACTATATTGGACTGTTGGGAATGATTCCCTATCACTTTAGCATGCATATTTGCTTTTGGTTTGGATTGGATTGGCGAAAAACTCCGATTTTTGGTGTTTGGGAGAAATTTCTGCATTTAGGTCGTTCTGGCCGTTTTTAGCTCGCTCGGAGTTAGGTCGTGTGGACCTTAGGTCGTAGGTCGCGTACGAGTTAACCCCTAGGTCGTTCTGGCCATTTTCGTGTTTTCGGAGTTAGGTCGCTCAGGACCTTAGGTCGTAGGTCGTATGGCCGTTAGGTCGCTCTGCTTTGGCTCTGGCCATTTTGGCTCACTCGCAATTAGGTCGCTCACGACCTAGGACTTAGGTCGCTTGGAGTTAGGTCGTAGGTCGGCAGGTCTTCAGCTCGCACGCGTTGAAAAGGCACGTCTGGAGTTAGGTCGTTCGCGAGTTAACGTTAGGTCGTTTGCGAGTTAGCGCCCTAGGTCACTCGCGTATAGCTCGTTCGGAGTTAGGTCGTTAGGCCTTAGCTCGTATGGCCTATGCAATTTGGTTAGGTCGTCCAACCTCAACACCTTAGGTCGTAAGACCTTAGGTCGTACCCCTTAGGTCGTTAGACCTTAAGCCTTCACTATTGGAACTCGTTAGGTCGTAGCAACCATAGGTCGTAGGTCGCTCACACAGAGTTAAGTCGTAGGTCGTCTCCAACCTTATATCGCTCAGCCAGGTTTCACTTTAAGTCGTTAGGTCGTTTGGACCTTGTTTCCAGTTAGGTCGCAAGACCCTTAAACCGTTAGGTCACTAGGTCGCGATGTTTTAGGTCGCTGCACCCTATGCCTCTATAGGTCGTTCGACCTTGCTAACTTTTAGGTCGCGAGTTTTATAGGTCGCTCGACCCTATTCCCCTTAGGTCGTTAGACCTCATTTTGTCTTCACTAGGTCGTACCGTTTTGGTCGGGGCGCTGCCCCACACCCCGCCGGGGGCGCTGCCCCCTGGACCCCCGCGACCTGACCGGGCAGGTCGAATCCCGTAAGCGGTGGCGTTGCCCCCGCAACCCCACCTTGGGGGGTTGCCACCCCCCCGGACCCCCCCTCCGTAGGGGATCTTATCTGAAAAATATTGAGCTGATTTCCTTGGATTTTATTCGCATCTCCGTATGCGATCTTTGTGACTGATTGTTTCTACACTTGCTTATGTGTTTTGTCACTTTATAATATAAAGGTTTCAATACTAGTAGTAAATATCAAAACTCTTTTAACAAACAATTTCAACTCTATTTTTAATAACAAAGCTCTTTTCTTAAACCGTTTTCCAATCTATTAGTATATACAAGCCTTTACCTCACTCGGATGAGAAATCTAATTAAACGACTTAGTAAAACAAGTGGTATGAAACGCTTGCGTTCACTTCGTCGGTTAATTCTTGGACTTGTTCGATTGAACCTCTTGTGACAATTTTATTAGTGAAGATTTACAGTTTGTTCGTAAATATTTAAGTTAAGCAAGTGGTTATGGGACATAAAGCTAAACTTCTATATTTACTAGCTTAGTGTAATTGACACTTCTCGTTGATCTTGATGATCGCTTTATGAATTAGACTAGCAATTGCGCGATGTCTCTTTCATTGCAAGGTTAGACTAGACACCACTTGTGTGATTCCATTCACACATACCTTTCTGCTTTTTGGTTAGTCTTGACCTCATTCTGTGTGATTCCACTCACACATGTGGGGTAGCTCCCCATGGTCTTCGGACCGTCATGTGATAGGCCTCTTTCCCTTTTTATGATTTCTGGATTTCTCGTGTTGATTTCTGGAATTTATGTCATTGACTTGTTATGAGTACAAGTTTAGGGTATGATGCCCCCTTTGAATCTTTGAGAAGATTCTTGTGATATTGATTATCTCTTATTGATTGATCTTCTGTTGATCATTATTTACATACTTATAGTGGTATGTCGTTATGGATGTTTATGTTTATGCCATATCTTTTATGTTATATCATGTCATCTGATATTTATAGCTAGACTGATCCGTTTATTATTTTCTTAAATAATACTCGGATCAGACCGAGATGTTACAGGTGCTTCTGCTTGACTTCTTCCCAGGGATTCATCACTCTGACTTTTGGTTAACTATTTAGATTAGCAGTTTTTGTTGTATACACTTGAGATATAGACTCATAGTTGTATTCTTTTGTATAGCACGTGTTGCTATTCTTTTGTATTATCGTGGATCTTATTGACCACTACTCTGATGTACACTTTCATGTGTTAGTTATATATTCATATCTTCTTCCGCCTTTGTGATATGGATATCTGTGACTGATTTGTGATATGATTATTTCTATGTTTGTTTCCGAAGATTATTTATAGCCACCGTGTGATAAGCAATTACATGGATGGTCGCTCCTCAACAGCCTTATTCTCCGTGCTAGTTGACAGCACTTCTCCGGAGTGTTCTTGGCTAGCGTGGGTATAGAGGTGGGGCGTCACATCTACCCTCAATATATAGCCAACATAAATTCATGTGAATCATCAATCAAATTACCAAAATATGGTAAGAAGATAAAGGAGGCAAATTAAAACGGTAACAAATCGCGCGAACCTAGCAAGTAATTCACTCGTTCCAAAGATGGAAGAAAGTAATTCCAAAGCAATGAGATTACGAAGAAAGAAATAATATGCATATCTTTTTGCATATATATTATTCCATAATACACACATGCATATATTTCCTTGTCATCTCATTCAAATGCATCCAATTATTTATGCATTTTCATAATGAACAAACGTGATTACTTTCCCTTTTGCATATTTGTTTCCTCCTATTTGTGATTTTGTATCACCAAAATTTAACATTTTTTTCAAAACTACGATTATTCAGGTTTATAAAACTGAGTGTTAGTCGGGTCTGCAGAAACTGATATCGCTCAAATATGGAAAAGTAAGCATACATGAGTTGTAACTATAATCAGACTTGTAGAGATATGTGCTTAGTTATATGTCTAAGTGGCATGATAATTACATCGCTTATGTCCGTCCAAGATCAGACCAAATAGGTATGTTTTTTTTCCATCGCTATGGTCTTTCTATTTTATTTTATGTCATACATAGCGAGTTAAATAAAATTTATGATGGATACTGACATCGAAAATAAAATGGACTGCACATTTCGAAACAACTAGTAAATGTGCAAAGGTCTGACAGTAGAGATAGATAGAGAGGGTTTTGACCATACATATGAGGCATGGTTATTGAGCATGAAAATATGGTTCAACTCTTGAAAGGCTGTATGAATTTAGGAAGTCATGCTTCAACTCTTGAAAGGCTGTATGCTTCGGAAAGAAAGCTTTATGCTGTTGCACCTGTCCCTTGCACCTTACACGGTAGTGCACTTGACCACCCTGGTCTTGTCTTGAGTTGTTATGTCCTTGCTGAAACCCTGTGCTTGTGCACTTCTGCCTTGCTGTCGATTTGCCCCTGTATGCACCAGAATTGATTGCCTGAACCAATTAGTGGATTTAGTTTGTATCCCTGCTACTAGTTTGTACACGTGCACTCGTATATTTCAATGTACTTGCTTTGTTTTGTAGGTCGAAGCCTTGATATTTGTAGCATCTGATACATATATACAAGCTTGGTCATTTGTATAGGTAGTTCTCCCTGTTTGCTGCACGTCATTTAAACCTGGCTTGCATCTTAGTGCATGGGTTGTATCCTTGTGTGTGTACATTCTCTTACTCCTGACCCATTTGCTTTAAGGGTTCATGTGTAAGTGCTGCAGGGTTTATAAGTGGGTTGCGTGTGTTATGATTAGGGTGTGATGTATTTGTTACCTACTGCCTTCAGTGTGCGTGCTTTCTTTTTCTTGCATGCGTGTGTAGTAGCAGCAGTGTGAGTGCATTTCAGTGAAAACGTGGGTCTGCATGTCAATATGTGATACGTCAGTGCGCGCTTTGATTTTGGTCTTGTTGCTTAACTATGTTACTTACAAAAAATGTTGTTTATGTACTTAAGCAACGAGTTCTGGATGAATATTATACCGTGAATAAGTTTATTGTTCAAGATTTATTATAATTTTTATCTTATACGCAATTCTCATCCAAAATACTCATGAGTATATTCACATTTTTTTAAGAATGACTTGTATTGATGTATGATTAAAGAGCTTTACACAGTATACAACATATAAAACACGGTATTTAAATTGGTGCCATTAAAGGTGGGTTGATGGTTACAACCACTCTTATGTTGCCATATCAATTCTTATTTTTTTATAGCTTTCTTTGTTTAGTACACATAAATTCTGGTGGATACATTTGGTTTTGAAATGTTATATCATTGATCATCTTTTACGCATTTCTCAATTGTAAATTTATTAAATGGATGAGAATGAAAAAAATCATGTCGAAGTATAATTTTATATAGTTCATTTACACACTACAAAAATAAAATTAGAATTAGCTTTTTTCAGGTAGGTTGATCAGATAAAATTAATCGCTATTATTGCAGCTGTAAGCTTGCTAACCATCTTTAGTTTATATATTCTTTATTCAGGTAGGTGCTAATGCATGTCACTTGAATCTCTGTAAGTTCTTACTTTACACCTTTGCCTTAATCATATTCAGATAACAATATTAACACTAGGCCTATAATCTAATCATGTGCATATCTGCCTTTTACTTAATTTATACAACTATAGTTGTTATATATTTGTATGTCATTTCAGTTCTCTGTTTTTCAGTATTCAAAATATTTATAATAGCACATTGGCTTATATGCGCATGCTCACATATCAAATATCCTTGAAAATATTTATACAACTGAGGCACTGTGTATCAAGATGCACGATAAGTACTTGCAGATTTAGAAGTACAGAACCGACGGACAGAGACGTGTTGAGCTCTGAATCGCCTTAGGCAAAAATCCATGTTGAGCATGCTGTAAAATGGAGGAACAGTGCTGCAAAGTGAGACTAGGAACAGTGCTGAAGTTTTCACTTAAATCACACTATGACTGTTATAAAATTTAACCTGTCTCTAGGAAGTATATGACAGAGATAGATTCAGCTTCGACGCTCCAAATTGAGTATTGAAGATCGGTTTTTATTATACGTTTCATTAACTAATATAACTTATATTCATCACATGCTTACAGGAAAACCATTTATGACTGTAAGGTAACCACCAAGTACTATATTTCCAATTGGAACTTTAGCACATAAAGAGGCCAGTGGATGATTTATTATGTTTATCAGAATAAGCAGTTGCTTCAGAATAGGTTAGTAACATCACAAACAACTATACAATACATATTCATATAGACTTGAGTCATAGATTTCTGATGAATTGATGTTAACTCAATTATTAGGTGACAATCGACTGTTCTCCAGTCTTGATGATGTTTGGTTGTACGCAACAGAGAGTGCTAATTTTTCCATCCTTCTCATTGTTTTGATAGTTGACATCAGTATGTCACCGTAACTTGCATTCTATCAGTACCTTCATATTTTAATTTATTACCTTCATATTTTAGTTTATAGAAACATTTAAAGAAATTTTAATATATCTTTACACCATGTCAATTTTTATAGTTCTTTATGCAAGTTGTTTTGAATAGTCTGTTTTGTGTTCCTGAGCCTTCTATCTTTTATTTTTCAAGGGGTACTATGACTAAATGCTTTAACACTTTGCACTCTTTAACAAAATATATGATAGTACACATGCATTATATATGTATGTAATGTGTGTGCGTACATGCATGTACGTATATGCGTTTGTATATGTATATATATGTGTGTATGTAACTTCTTATTAACTAATCTCTTAGTTTTTTTACACAACACCAAACAGCTCATTTTGTAACAATTTTCCGCCTTCAGTTTGTAACGGTAATAGATTTGCATGGAAATACTCTTTAACCTCTCAAATGTTCATTGGCAGGGACTTTATCGAAAGACAATAGATTTGCTGAAGGCCTTAGCTTTAGAAAATGAAGGTATTCTCTACTACACAAGCAACTTTATTGGTTTGCTAATTTAAGGTTGGTTTGGTGTTCTTCAGTTGCTGATGTGCAAGTAGCCGAAAGAGATGCAATTGCACTTGCAAGAGGTATCACACTAAGCTTTCTTATTTCCTTTTATGATGCAGTGTGAAATTTCAGCAACTTAGTTATCTGTAAAAGTTAAAAGATGATTTGTGATTTGGACTATATTTGAGTGTATTTTGTGGATAAAATGAGCATTTATGGGATGACATCTACAATAGGCATTTGTTGCTAATAACCGCTATAAATCTAATGGGAACCCAAGTTCGATGGGCTGTCAATCTATATCATTCCTAAACAAGAGCTTTGGAGTATCCATGTTTCTTGGATGTGTGGTATAGACAAGTTTCACTAAAAATAAATTAAGGGCATGTACTTAAGCTAAATACACTCAACAAAATATGCAATGTAACTTTAGGGTATATGGTCAATGTAGTTTAGGGTTTATAAGTGGTTGACTTATTATATATATGTATTGATGGTGAATTGTAATATGTCTAACACTTGTATTGTCCGTATCATGAATTTTACATAATACAAACTTTGTGCTATCAACAAATGTGAAGGTGGGTATGCAAACATACTGTGCATTCAAATATGAAGGTGAAAATGTGAAAATGTGAAGGTGGGTATATACAAATTTGACACTTGTAAAACAACAAATGTGAAAATACAAAATTTATTACTTATACTGATTATTTTACATAAATTTCAGTCCTTTTTTAACCAAATGTGGAGGTGGGTATGCCGACATATTGTGCATTCAACAGAATAGGAAGGGAGAAGGTGAAAAGTTGAAGAATTGGGTCGAGTCAGCATGGAGAAATCGAAGGTTATCACTTGCTCAAGCTTTGGAGTTTTCCGAATCATCTAAAGTTGAAGTAATTGACACAAGAATCTATAGAGTTATCTAATCATCTCAGTACATGTGTCGTATTCATTGTTTGTAAGCTTCTAGGTATGTTGTAGTATTGAAATTTGAAGTTGTCATAGTGAACTTTGTAGAATTTGATAAGTTCTATTTCGTACGTTTGATGTTTTTTAATGATTTGATGATATGTTAGTTTTGAAATTTAGTCTTGTGTTTACTATTGTTATAAATTCGTATAGATATAGTTGAATGAAATACTATTAGATGATGAATAAGATATGCTTCAGCTATACCAAATTCGTAACACTTATAAGTGTTAGTAATTTTGCTATTTTAAATTACTATTTTGTCATGGTTATAACCGTGAGTAAATACTATTCTGTCACAGTTATAAGTGTTAGAAATTACTATTTTGTCACGGTTATAACCGTGAGTAAATACTATTCTGTCACGGTTATAAGCGTGAGAAATTACTATTTTGTCACAGTTATAACCGTGAGCAAAAGTTTGACTGAATTTGCCCACGGTACCTATTTTCACGGTTATAACCGTGACAAATTAGTTTTGTCACGCTTATAACCGTGAGGAAATTGTCTTTCTGATGTGGTGAATATAACAATATATATCATAGAAAAATAAAAGAAAAAACATATTTTATTTTGAAAAAGATTATATATAAAAGTTAAGTTATATAATAAAATTACATAATTGTCTATCGGGCACACCCTTTTTTTTATCGTTTTGTAGGTAGAAGAAGATTTGATTATAGAAACAACTAGTGAAAATTAGAGGTTATTTGTTAATTCTGAATTATTTTTCCATGGAGGAAATTTTTTTATTCTACTCTTAACCAATTTTTTATTAAAAATATTGATTTTTGGCGAAATATTATTAATCTTTTTAACAAATTTGATTCTTCTGTCGGTGGTTCTATTATTCCAGAAAAGGTTTTGTAAAAATATGCCGCTAAAGGGCTAAGAGAAGAAAATTAGGAGAGCCCTATTTTCCAAATTCAAGCAATCTTTTGTTGGGCTCAATTCTTTTGTCCCCATTTTACCCGTCCTACCGTTCTAAACTCATCTCAGCCATTCATTTTTGTATCAATTCATTAATTAGTAGTATGGTGTGATCCAATCAACAATTAGATCATGTGATGTAGTGCTAAAATTGAACTGGACATGTATATAGACACTGAATATGGGGACAGAGGAATCAAGCTGTGTTACACACACACATCCTCACACACACACACACACATACGTGTGTGTAGGGACTGCTTATTTGGACGTAATTTGGTGACACAAATGGTGACACACAAGACCTAAACCATCAGATCTTTTTGTCTTTATATGGAAGGTGAAATGCATGAGGTAGTAAAGATCCATTGTGTCACCAAATTGTGCTTAAATAGACTCCCCCTCTCCACACACACACGAGTGTACGGCACGCGCTTTGGGCGTACATTGTTTTCCTTACAAATTGTATATGTTTAAATCGTTCAAAAAAATGATTTTTTTTGTTCTTAAGTGATATTAAGATTTATATATTTGTAAAGAAGTATTTTGAATTTGTAAAGAAGTTTAATTTTACATCCTATTTTTAGAAGCGTTTTGAATTTGCAAAGCATCCTACTTTTAGGGGCGTTTAAATTTGTAAAAGAAGTTTGCTATTATATCATATTTTTAAGTGATTAAGATTTGATAGTATTTAAATGAGCGTTTTTGATAGTCCACACCATAGTTTTCATAACTCGACCCTGCCGCGGTTGAACCGCGAATAATCCCGAGCCTTGTGGGTCAAAGACCGAAAACTCAATCAAACCTCGTTCATGCAAGAACTTGGTTCGACCTTTGAATTGGCGGTTTAACCCTTCATTTGAACGCGGTTGAACCCTCTCATATGCGCAATTTCTTCGTTTCAAAATATGTTTTCAAACCTCCATCCGTTTTATGTTCGTAATTAATACAGCTAGTGTAATAAATTGTGTTTAATTTTTCATATTTGAATTAATGTGTGGATTATGAATTAATATCATATATATTTATTGAAGATGTTGATTTATTGTGTACTTATGATTGATACGTTGCATCTAAATGTATTAATTTTCAAAAGAAAATATGTACGGTTCTTGACGGTTTGACCCTCGAAATTTGAGTCTTCACGGTTTGAAAAAAAAAGTAACATGAAAGTTGTTACAACTATTCGTATATATAAAGCTATTTAAACTGTGTCTCTGCGCGCGCGCGCGCTTTTTCTGCCGCTCTAGCATTATCATTGTTCTAAATAGCTAGGATAAGCAAGAAACACTCAGATTCCAAATTCGTATTCTTAAGGAACAATGAGGAATATTTCACTTCAACCAAACATTAAAACATTTAGCAGTTCCATTTCATATGGACTCAAAAACTTAAACGAAGATTCATGTAACTGGAAGTTTATTCTTCTAAATCTTCTCAAGAATCGCGAAATCGAAAAAGCGAATCTAGTTTTCTCACAAATTTCGTCTCCAGACACCCATCTTTGCACAATGATGATCAACGCTTATTCTCAAATCAACCAAGTCCACAATGCGTTCAACGTGTTCAACAAAATGCCTAACCGAGACCCTGCCTCTTGGAACTCAATGATCAAGTGCTGCATAGAGTGCCAAAAATTAAACCTTGCTTATAATCTTTTCAACTGCATGCCCAATAAAAATGTAATCTCTTGGACAACCATAATCAATGGTTTAATGAAGTCTGGTTTGATTGATGATGCAGCAAAACTGTTTGATGAGATGCCTAACAAAGATATAGCAGCATGGAATTCCATGATTTCTGGCTATTGCAACAATGGAAAAGTAGATAAAGCGCTCAAAATATTTGAGAAAATGTATAAGCGTAATGTTATATCTTGGACTGCTATGATTGGTGGGTATATTCAAAATGGCAAAAGCCATAGATCACTACACCTGTTTGGAAGGATGTGGCACTCTGGTATTCAACCCACTGCCAGCACTTTTGCATGTGTTATAACAGCGTCTGCCAAAGTATTAGATTCACACTTTGGTACTCAGCTTCATTCCCATGTTATCAAAATTAGTTATGCTTTAGATTCATATGTTTCAACTTGCTTGATTACATTCTATGCTGCTTGCAAACAAGTCGAAGCCTTTATGAAAGTATTTCATGAGATGAGAGAAAAAACTGTGGTTCCTTGGACAGCTCTTGTCACTGGTTTCGGTGTCAACAATAGACATGAAGATGCCCTTCGTGAATTTCACAAACTTATTTCAGTTGGAATAAAGCCAAACACATCCACCTTAACTAGTGCATTGAACTCATCTTGTGGGCTAGAATCTCTTGATATTGGAAAAACAATTCATTCTGTCACCATTAAACATGGATTGGATCTTGATGTATTTATTGGAAATTCTCTCATAGTATTATATTCAACATGTGGAGATATGGATGATGCACTAAAGATATTTAACAAGATGGATTCCAAAAATGTCGTATCTTGGAATTCGATAATAGTAGGATATGGCAAGAATGGGCATGGGATGTTAGCACTAAAATTCTTTGATGATATGATAGCATCCTCTGTGGAGCCTGATAGCATTACTTATGTTGGAGTATTATCTTCTTGTAGCCATTGTAGATTTCTTGAGAAAGGAAGACATTATTTCCAGTTACTTTGTAATGATGATAGAGTTGATGTAAAGCTTGAGCACTATGTCTGCATGGTTGATATATTGGGTCGATCGGGCAACTTTGATGAGGCATTAGACTTCATTAGAAGCATGCCTATGAAGGCAAATGCAGCAGTCTGGCTAGCAGTACTTGGTGCATGTAGATTGCATTCTAACGTTAAAGTGGCACAAATGGCTGCGCATGAGATTATGAATATAGACCCTTGTAATAGTGGAGTGTATGTTCTATTGTCTAACATGTATGCTTCTTGTGGTAGATGGAATGATGTATCAAATATACGGACGATGATGAGAAACAGAGGTATTATGAAGAATCCTGGGTCGAGTTGGATTATTATAAAAGGGAGAAAGCATGTGTTTGTATGTGGAGATAGGTCACATCCAATGGGTGATATGGTACATGAAAAACTGGATTGGTTGAGTGGAAAACTAAAGGAATGTGGTTATGTTTGTGATAAGAGGTTTGCTTTGCATGATGTGGATGATGAGCAAAAGGAGGAGGGGTTGACATATCACAGTGAAAAGCTTGCAATTGCTTTTGGTCTTCTTGCAACTGTTGAAGGAAGTTGTATAAGGGTCATGAAGAACCTTAGGGTTTGTGGAGACTGCCACTTTGCTATAAAACTTATTTCCAAGATTGTTGGCCGTGAAATTGTGGTGAGGGATCCAACCCGCTTCCATCATTTTAAAGAGGGGCTTTGCTCTTGTGGGGATTATTGGTAGTAGTTTTGCGTTGTTTGCTTAAGAATGCAAATGGATGATGCTATGGATGCAAAATTAATGGATTATGCTAGAATAGCTTAAACGTTTACATAAGAGAATTATGAAGTAAAAATGGAGAAGGAATGAATAATTCAATGGGTCCTCCACAGGAAAAACTTTGAAACTTTGATATAGATGGCTGCATCAAAACATTGTTACATCCCCCTGAATTCTGCCATAGGTACAAAAGGACAAATGAAATATTTTGTTCATAAATTAAAAAGAATCGTGTTTTTTGTTTGTTGTACACTTGGTGCAATTTGAAGGAGGTTGCATCAAAACTTTGACATAGATGTATATATCAAAGCAATGCTTGTTCTCTACTCTATGTCTATCCACTATTTTCCATATTGGGAAGTTTTGAGTGTATTAGCATTTTAGTTATGCTTCTAGACAAACTTTGATAAGTGGGCTCTACAGGACAATAATATTGGTGGACTTTTGTGTTTAATCAAGCAGAAGACTAATGATTTTGTTCCAGAACTATGCTCGTTTTAACTACAAAAAAATGAGGTTTTGCAGCAGAGGAGGCAGCATAGACAGTGGATTCCTAGTAGTGACACCGCAGCTGTGATTGGTTGTTGTGGCGGTGGTTAGTGATGGTGACAGAGGATATGATGAATGATGATAGCGACGGTAATGATGAGGATAAAGTTAGAGACGGAAGATGATGAGGCGGAGCAATGCTGAAGATGATCAGAGAAGGAGTGGCGCTTAAGATGACCAAAGGTGGACCTATTATAATGAGAAGGATCAATGGTGAATTTGAGGAAGAAGATGTATGTTGTAGTCCATAATTAATGCTATATACGTGTAGCCTTCTATGAATTGTAATCTTTTTTGTTAAGAAAATAAATATTGCAGTTCACGTTGTTTTTTGCATGTAACGTCGTTATTTGATTCTGTAAGGCATAATACGTAAGGTAGATTTCTCTTCCTTAACACCTGGAGAGAGTTCATGGGGAAGAGTTTATGTCAGCACTGTTGATATTCTGTTACTGGATGGGATTAAGAAGCAAGGTGTTTTTGAAGTTAACAGAGATTTTGTAAACATGGGTATCACAAATATCATTATATCAAAGCTGTTAATGAGGTTGAAATTAGCTGCATGGATGGGGACTTTGTTGTTGAGGCTAACAGTGATATTGATTTGATGAACTGGACAGGAAATTTAAAGGATAATCATATTATTCTGTTTACAGATTTGAAAAAATGGCTTGATAATCTTATTTCTAGGGCTATAGGTTCGGTTTCAGCTTGTTCTAACATCAGTGGTGACTTGAAGAGTGCAGAATTAGATGCTGTTTCAAATTTTGGTTCTGGTTACTCTTATTCCCATACTGGCGATGGAATCATGAAAATTAGAAAGGTGAGAAAGACTTTCAATAAATGCAACGCAGTTTCCTTTTCTGGTTCGCTCCAGCCAGAAACAATTAGAAGAAGTGCGCGCTGTATTACAGTGGATTCTAGAGCTACTGATGGCTCTAGCTCAGGTATGAATTTTCCTTTGGGCAGTGCTTATTCTTCTTGTGCGTTGAATAATCTGTCTGCTGATGAACTGCATTTTTTAGCTAAAAATTCAGGTTTAATTTTTAATGATGATCAATTAGACATTGAATATATCAAAAATAAAGAATAAGAACAGGTTAAGTCACTAGAAAAATAAAATTGATTAGCTGGAATATTAGATAATTACATGATTTAGAGAAGTGTAGAAAAATTAAATATGTGTTCAAAGACAATAACATTGATATAGTTTTACTTCAAGAAACTAAAATAGAGATTCGTGACTATCATATTTGTAAAAGTCTAGAAGGTCATTTTTTTTAGCATTGGGCTTATATTCCTGCTAGGCGTAGCACATGAGGTCTTATGATAGGATGGAAAGATAATTGTGTTAGACTTTTGCAAGCTATTAATAGAGAACATTCAATGCATTTAATTTTTTTCCGATATTAATGATGACTCCATTCTTAATATTACTAATGTGTACGGTCCTAATTCAAAAATAGGCCGTAGGGTACTTTGGTCTGAATGTTTAGATTTTAGAACTTTGGCTCCTGGACAATCAATTATAGGAGGTGTAATGACCTGTCTTTTTGGACGTTTTAAGTAAACACACATGCCAGACTCAAATCATTCAAAAAGACAGATTGTTATGGTGTAAATAAGAAAAAGAAAAGGAGATAAAACAAATACAGAATCTCGCAGCGGAATGCTAAAATATAATAATCAAATAACAATTTATGAAGCTGTTTTATAAATACATTTGATTATTCTTTTTACAACACAAAAATCAGAGTTACATAAAACATGAACGAATAAATAAATGCAGAGGAACAACATGATGCAGTGGAATTAATCTAGTAAATAATAATAGTACAAAATGTTCATCTTCATCCTCCAGAAAGTAGTCTTCGATAAACTGAAAAGCTCAGACCGACCTGAGCGAAATGAAAAGATAAAATACTCGAGTCAAAACTGAAAGATCTTATGTAAGTTAAATCAGTAGTAAATAAATATGAGTGTAACAACGTCAGAAATGTTTACGGGGTTTGACATCTCCTATGCAGTGTCTAATGTGGGTACAATAACTAAAGAGATGTTCGGGATTTTCATCTCCTAAGCATCCGTTAAACTATCTACTATGTAGAACAGCACGCTATTAAAATAGTGTCTACAGTAAAGTATTAAAATAGCGTCAAGGCGTTACTCATATTCTCCTTAACACATTTTATATATTTTTGTAGTCTATACAATGCCGTAGGCTCTACCAAACCGGTAGTTTACCCAGAGGACATCCCATAGATACGGTACAAAACAAACTCGTAGAAGACGCTCTATGGCATATGAACACGGCACTCGAGGTGATGTCATGGTAGCTATACCAATTGCAGAACCGGATAGGTGGTAACGCATGACACCTACTACCGCCCACCTCGAAACACTCCCATAATCAAATCAAGGGATGGCCAATAAATCATCACAAAATCATAATATGGTATCGAAAAAGCATGTCCGATCGGAGGAATGACCTCACTTGATCCAGATATAGCTCTTGTTTTAGTCACATCTAAGCTGACTCACGGGAGTCAGGGTCACGTAATACCTGATACAGAAATCGTTCGCCAAACCATCCTACTTCATTTATGAAATCTCTACCACGTACACAGTTGTAAAAGTGGTTTTCGGTATTGGCAAAGAGTATGACAATATCCGATCTCGGTCTCTTTAACAACAAAACGATTATTTCACATCGAATGGTTCTTTTACATTTCAAAAGTCAATTCACAATTTATATCAAAATATCATATTCGATTTCAAACCATATCTTTTTTCGAAATCATATCCACTTCAAACTATATTCACTTTCAAAAATTATATTCACTTTTGAACTTATCAATAATATAGGTTAGTTAAATCCTAGATCCAAAATCATCACATTTACTCAAATATGTCAATTCACAAAAAAGTATCAAATCCAAATTCCAATTTAGGTTGTATCATCATCAAGGATTTAACTATAAATACTTACTTTACACAGTCTGAAATTTTAGAAAATAGTTTACATGGTCATAAATAGTTTGAAAATAATTTAAAATAGATTAAAATAGTTTAAATAGATTTAAATTTGATTAATTAGATTTTTAAAATGATTAATAGATTAAATATAGATTTAATTAGATGTAAAGTGATTTAAATAAATTAAATATAGGTTAAATAGATTCAAATTATATTAAGTAGGTTTTAAATAGATTAAATAAATTTAAAATAGATTGAATAGATTTAAATTATAATAAACAGATTTAAAATAGATTAAATAAATTTAATTAGTTTAAATAGGTAAATTGGATTAAATTGGATTAAATAGATTATAATAGATTAAAATAAATTAAAATAGTTTAAATTGATTAAAATAGTTTAAATTGGTTTAAAATAGATTTCAAAGTTATATTCAAACATTTTCAATAACTTAATTTCGATAAAATTCATTTATATTTGACAATTCAACTTTGAAATTCCAATTTAAATCCTTTGGACAATTCATTAACTCAATTCCAATTTCAACATTAACGCTTCGATTTTCGAAAATAATTCAGTTTATATAAATCAATTTCTATTTCAAAATATCAGTTAACTAAATTCAAAATTTAAAGATTTACAAATCATTTAATTTAACCAAACCGGTGTCCTATATAATTTTCTACCCTGGGGTCAGGTAATAGGAATATTTATTATTTCAATCCGCAATTTACAATTTTATGGCTATATATCATTTCAAACCGCAATCCTGAATTAAATAAAAATCCATAAAATCGCTTGAGTCTATCATTTCAACTCATAATAATTTTTTCCTAATCTATAGATCGTTCGGGTATGTATCATTTCAACCATAGGGAACTTGCAATATTATAACAATATAAAATACAACATTCAGTCATCCAATATCAACAATCAATCATCATCAAAATCAATTAATAAACATCAGTATATAACTAATAATCAATACAGGTATTAAATCGACAATTTAAATTCAATATTAAATTCAACGATGATTAAATGCAATAAAAGTCAAATTTAGCTCGAATGATAATTTAACATATCAAACAACAATCAATAAATTTCTAATCACATTATAAATTTAATTTAACGAACAAAAGATAATCTAGTAGTTATGAGTGGGTCAAAACACTCGCCTTTAGATTCAAATTGATTTGAAATCCAAATTCAGCACCAAATTTGAACAGTCTTAGAATTCGTCCAAACCAGCGTAAAAATATATGAAATTTCGATGTGATCCCAACGAAACAAATTGTGCCCAAATCTGAGTCCGTATGCAAAAGTTATGTATATTAGAACGTTGAAAATCAAAGGTTGAATTAAAATAAAAAAATAAAACGAAATAAATGTTACCAACGCATACCACGTCTTCATCACGTTGATCGATCGCATGCCCTAATCCACTACAGGCAATCCCTTCGCTCGACACAACGCCGCCCCCCACTAACACGCTGCGCCACCCTCAACACAGCGCCGCCGCTCCCCCCCAACCCCCACATCACTGACCCACGCGACCAAGTCGCCTTCGCCTCCGGAGCAGCCGCCGCCTATAGCCAACGAAACCCTACTTGAATTATCGAGCTAAATCCAGCCGTCTCTTCGTCAACCAAACCACACCGATGCACTGCATGCAACGATCTCCACAACCCGGTACCTTCAATTCGTCGATCAGATAAAGTTGATCACGACACGACGGACGATCGAGAGTAAATTACCCAATTCAGGCCACACAAAAACCCAAATCGAAAAACAAACTGTAGAATTGACTTGCGCTCGTCGAGTGCTTCGAATCAATACATAATATGACATAGTTTGAGAAGTTTTAATTGTTGAAATTTGTTTGAAGATTAAATTAGGGTTTGCAAATTGATTTTTGTTTCTGTCAATGAAAAGAAAGAGAAGTAGACAGATGAAATTATACGTATAATAATGAGCAAAGGCTACTAGGTTTTAGAACAAGACTATATATACTAATGGTGTCTGATAAGAAATGAATAAATATCTGAATTGATTTAAAACGACAAATACGACCCGAAAAGCCCGTTCTGTCTCCGAAATGAAAATGGGTCATCTCATATATCAAAATAGATGTTTTTGATACTTTTAAAATTAATGGAACAGATTTCAGGTCCTAATTCAATCGTATGAAGAAGTTGCTTTAAATCAGCTTATTTCAAATTGATTTCAATTGAATTTACTTAAATTGATTTCTACGCATTTCGAGCCCGTACGATCGACAAGTCCAATCGCTACGAAACTTGAAACCTTATAATAATTCATCGCTACAGATCCGATGAAACTGGTTCATTGAAATCCGAGACAGTGGTCAAAATGACTATTTTCACGTTAATTAAATAAATTAATATTAAATTAATTAATCACTTTTTAATTCAATATTTACAAACTAACAAATTTTCATCTTTTTAATCACTTAGACATTTATAACAACTTAAAGCAAATTTACATATCAAATTCAATGTTTATTATTTCACTAATTACAGTGTTCAATTTCAACTGTACTTAAATCCAATTAATTAAAATTAAATTACAATAAATTGTTTTAATTTGATTTCAGACTTTTATTCTCTAACTATTATTACTCTACAAACATAGTAAATATTGTTTATTTCTTGTTACACTAACCATCTACAATTATCATCTTAGTTTTCACCAACGTAGTACTTAATTACATTTAATTGCAATAAATCCTTTTATTATAGCTTAAATTCCAATAAGTCGATCAAACTTTATTTCAATTCTTTTTATACATTCAATTATCATATTATGAATAAAATTTACATTGGTTGCATCTTATTGAATTAATGTTCTACAATTATCAATTTAATCTACATTAACTGCACTATGAATTGATCTCAACTGATTTCAAATTAAATTTAACAGGCTAAATAAATAGGTAACATATAATAATTGTCACCATTAACCTTTAGTCACATCTGTAAGTTTATTATCCACAACAAGTGTTATAATTACTATTACAGCACTACTTTTATTCAAATTGCAATTTATTACACCTTATTCCATTAATTAATCAATATTTAAGTTATCAATTACTCTTTTAATCAAGTTGTCAATTGATACACTTACTGTTACAATTAATTTACAATCTTTAACCAGTTATAACTCTTTAATCATTTTAATTAATTGAAATTGCATTTAAAGCAGCTATCAGTTACCTTAAATTAATATTATTTCATTCCAGTTATATTCTTATTATTAAATCACAAATTCTTATTTCTTTCAACATTAAATCACGAAATCTTATTAAATCAACTAAATTATCGAAAATTATGGGCCATTACACTCTCCCACACTCAAAACTTTTCGTTACCGAAAAGGAAAAAGAAGGAATTAAGTAATCAATATATCTTATTCAAAATATTAAATTTATAAACAATTAGTTTATATATTTAAATAATTTTATATATAATTTATAACCATTAAATCCTTCTATATTCAAGTTAAATAAAGTTTGGAAAAATTTCAGAAAATTTTCTAAGTCCAAATTTCGTAGAAAATTTCGACAGAGTATTCTTTGTACGGAGAGACACGGAAGAAATAATAATATCAATAATAACAATATATATCATATTTTTCAAAATAAAATATCCCAAACCACGGGAAAAACAAAATAACGTCGCTAGAAAATCGTAACCGAGAACGTACCTATTTGTCGGGCAAACAATGCTTACTTATGAAACCAAAAGCAGTAGCTATTGCTTTCATAAATCTGTATTTCACTTATATAATTCAAAGATGTTAATAATTTTATAAAAAGGAAATATTTTAAGTTGTTTTCGACTAATAACAAAACATACAATACAATATAACATCAATTTCTTACAACAAATCATATAATCATCACATACAGTCAAAGATATCAATTTTACATACATAGCAACCATCAATAGGTTTGTTTGGATTTAGAAGCCTCTAGTCATATAAAATGATAAATAAACTATGAAGTAAAACATACACTCAACAGTTGTAGATAAAACTTTATAGGTTATTTATACATCTGTATACAAAATAGAAGTATCCTTTCCCAGCCAATTCACAAGCCAACAAACAAAGAATTCAATATATTTTTAAGTTTACTCTAATTATCTTTTTCTCATCATTTATTGTTCATATTTTCTTATTTTTCATTTTTTTTCCTCATACAATGATTTTTCTTTAGTTCTCCTTCTTTACTTCCAAAATTTTAATTCTCATTCGTTCATATAAGGCTTATTTCATTAATTTACATTCTTTACTCACATAAGTCTTATCCGTTTTATTTATTTGGATCATAAATAAGTTCATTACTGAAGTACTGTATATGTTTTATTTCAGTTTACTTCACATTGACAATTTAGTTTGATTTTTTTTTCATCGTTTACTTTTCTTTTCTCATTCATATAATGTTTATTTTAATCCATTTACATTCATTATTACTTGCAAAAGTTCGTTTCTCCCTATTCATACAATTCCATTTTCTTTCATTTTATTACTTTACATTCATTGCTTAAGTTTTTTTTCTTTCAATTATTGGATTATACACTATTAGGTAAGTTTCTTTATAATTTAATTCACCATTTATAGGTTATTTCTTTTTCACATTCATTCTTTCATATTTTGTATTGAAATAGTAAATCCATTTTTAAATCATCCTAATGTTTTCTGAAGTTATAATTATTCAATTAATATAGTACTCATTTTAATTATAAATGGCTTCAATATTAATTCAAGTTTATACTTATTTGCCTACAGTATTCACCTTGATCATTAACTCTGATTATAAATAGTTTAAATGTTAACTTAAGTTTATAACCATTTTTCTTATATTATTCACTTTTATTGCACTTAATTAGTAGCATTTCAAACTATTAATTTCCGTTTACAACACTTTATAATATCAGAATTCTTACTTGTAGAAGCAATTCCATGAACGCTTTCTAATTTTTCCAAGTTTTACTTGTATAATATTGTATTACGTATTCTTATTAACATTTCATCCTTTAATAATTTGGTAAGATATATATATGTCTTTTAGAATGAAAATGAACATTATCCAAGTTTCTCTTCTTTATTTGGTTAACAAAATGTTCAATAATTACCATTTTTTATTTTCATTTCCACTTTTATTTACGGTTTTCAAAATTTCATTTTCTTATCTATTTCACTAATCATTTTAACATCAAATTTCTTATTTTCATTTTTGAAGTTTCCAATTATCAATATAGTCAAGGTTTCATCTATTACAGTAATTTCAATTTTCTAATTTACCAAAAACTAAAGAACTAAGCAATTGGGTTTCACTTTTAATCATTTAAAATAATATATATCTACTCATAACTTACATACACACACACACACACACACACACACACACATATATATATATATATATATATATATATATATCAAGTCAAACTTCATAATTTAAAATTAAGATTGGTTTATCAAAATGTATGTGCAGTATAACTACTACCGCAGTCTTCCCACTTTGAAACTCAAAAATGAACGTCGATGATGCGTGCACTCATCACCGAAATTATTTACCAGTGACTAAAGAAGGGAGTACATGACTTATTTCCTTTAAAAAAATTCTTTTACAATATTTCTTTCCAATCACTTGAAATAATTATATTAAAAAATACTTCTAAACACTACTATTATTATATTCCCAAACCTTTCGAAAGAATTTTCAAAAATCCTGGAACTTCAGTTCTCAAATTTAATTTGTATTCATTTTACTTGTAAATTCTACTTTATAATCAATATTTATAAAATTTCTCTACCTAACAAACAACATATTATATCCGACTATATCATTTACAAAATTTATTATTTTATATACAAAATGTATATAATAGAAAAAATTATTACATTTACCTTTATTTCAAACAAATATTGTGTCGGTCTGCCCTATTAAGTGTTTAGAAATCCTTATCAGCGTCCTATGCACCGATCGGGATTTATAAATACAAAACGGAACAAATTAAACAATACAAAAACCTTTTATAACAATAACAAATACGTTCTCTCATATATATGCACTCAGCGACTCATTTCTATTAGGGGTTATCATTTAACCATTTTAACCGACTTAACCGACCACAACCTAACCAACTTAACCGCTAAAATCGATTAACTGACATCATTGGTTAACCGACCGACCTTAATCGAATATTTTTGGTTCAGTTAACGGTTAACAAAAAATAGGTCGGTTGGTTAACCATTAACCGACCATATTATTTTTTAATGTATTTGATGGTTTTGATTATCTATTTCGTAGCTCACAGCCCAATGAGCCCACTACACAATTTCAATTGAATACCATTACCTAGTAAGGCAGTAACCCATTACCTAGCTAGGAATCTCGTGCCTCTACATTCTGTAATCAGTAATTCGGATCAGTTCGAATTAAAAGAAAACCCTAGCTAGATCTGTAAAACTTTGTCGAAGACTCAAAGCCTCGGCCTCCCAAATCCCGGTCGTTTGACAATCGACAGCTTCGACTTCGAGCGCATCTGTGGAGCTCGACTACTGCTGCACTGAGAAGATGGAATGACAACGCCAACGTCAACGATTACAAATCCATCGAGGACGATGAGAAAGAGAAATCATGTGAGTATATGATTTTATTTTTATTTTTTGTTGTTAGTTTGTATGCGTTTTATGTACTTAAGTGGAATAATAACCGCTTTGTTTTGACTACTTTCCAGTTTTCAGTTATGTTTGTTAATAGTTTAAAGTTAGTGGAAAGAATTTGTTAAATAAATGCTACTACCAGTGCAAATCCTACAATAGATGTTACAAATTTTTAAATGCAAGTCACAAAAATGGGTACGATTTTTGTTTTAGCCAATGTCGTTGTACTCTTTTGTATACGTGTCAGTGCATACATGAGAAATATGGTTCACTAGTTCAGTTTATAAGAGAGAAACAAATAATATATGTATTGTGAAACATGAAATCCATACATATACGAAAGTATTGATCAGTTTGTAATTCTACAGTCTATTTATTGCCTCATTTTGTCATGTTTTGAGTTCTTAACAATTTAACTTACTAATTTCATTGCTCCACTTCTCACTGCAATAACGTGGTGAATTAGGGACTAGTAGTGGTCTGATGGAGTATCGGTTTATCATGCAGTTTCGACAACTTCGAGTACATCTGTGCCAATATATTTTTGTTATTGTATGCTTCTTACATCAGTAACACATATTGTATGTTTATGTTATTTATTTTGAACTTTGAAATACTTTCTTTGGGACTGGCAATTTGTTGTAATTACTAATTTTATCCGATAATTTGTTGTATTTGAATTGGGAAAATAACTTTGGACTTTGTAGTTTTAGTTTGTATCATGTTCGCGCTGCTTTGAACTGTTATGTTAAATTTATTCAATGCTTAACAGTTGATCTATGTATATTTATTATTTGATGATGAGAATCTATTTTGTCTGGTAAGCTGTGTATATTCTATGTATATTACTATATTTAATCATTCTGATTAGCTAATGGAGGTGCAGTTTACCACAGTTAACCGATAAAATTTGTTCGGTTAACCATCCAACGGTTAACCGAGTCAATAAAATGGTTAATTATGGGTAATGTTAGTCGGTTCGGTCGGTATTGCCAGATAATATTAACCAAACAGTGGTTAAACAAACCGCTCACGAAGTACGGTTAACCGAAAATATTAATCGATCGGGTCGGTTAACTGGCCGCGCCCACCCCTAATTTCTAGGGTGTTACTATCATATTTCTAAAGATTCAAACCCTACAAAGGTAAGGTTATTGTTAAACCAATGCTCTGATACCAATTGTAACGACCGTATTTTTAGACGTTTTAAGCAGACACACATTCCAAACTCAAACCATTCAAAATGACAGATTGTTATGAGGTATATAAGAAAAAGAGAAAAAGATAAACAAATACATAATCTTATAGCGGAATGACAAAATACAATAATAAAATAATAGTTCATGATGCTGTTTTATAAATACATTTGATTATTCTTTTTACAACACAAAAAATCAAAGTTACATAAAAGGGAAATAAATAAATAAATAAATGCAGCGAAACAACATGATGCAGTGGAATTAATCTAGTAAATAGTAATAGTACAAAATCTTCGTCTTCATCCTCCAGAAAATAGTCTTCGATAAACTGAAAAGCTCAGACTGACCCGAGCGAATTAAAAAGACAAAACACTCGAGTCAGAACTAAAAAATCATATGTAAGTTAAATCAGTAGTAAATAAATATGAGTGTAACGACGTTAGAGATGTTTAGGGGGTTTGACATCTCTATCCAGTGTCTAATATGGGTATAATAACTTAAGAGATGTTTGGGATTTCCATCTCCTAAGAATCTATTAAACTATCTACTATGTAGTACAGTACGCTATTATAATTGTGTCTACAGTGAACTAAAGTATTAAAATATCGTTAAGGCGTTACCCATATCCTCATTAACACATTTATATATTCCCGTAGTCTATACAATGCTGTAGGCTCCGCCAAACCAGTGGTACTCAGAGGACACCCCATAGGTACGGTACAAAACAAACTCGTAGAAAGGCGCTCTAGGGCATATGAACACGACACTCGAGACAACACCAGAGTAGATATACTAATTGCATAACTGGGCTGGTGGTAACGCATAGTAGCTACTAACGTCCACTCGAAACACACTCCCATAATCAAGTGGTGGCCACCAAATCATCAAAAGGTCATAATATGGTATCGAAGAAGCATGTTCGATCGGAAGATTGACCTCACTTGGCACAGGTATAGCTCCTGTTTTAGTCACGTCTAAGCTGACTCATGGGAGTCGAGGTCACGTAATACCGTATACAGAAATCGTTCGTCAAACCATCCTACTTCATTTCTGGAATCTCCACCACGTACACAGTTGTTAAAGTGGTTTTCGGTATTAGCAAAGAGTATGACAATATCTGATCTCGGTCTCTTTAACAACCAAACGCTTATTTCACACCGGATGGTTCTTTTACATTTCAAAAGTCAATTCACAATTCATATCAAAATATCATATTCGATTCTAAACCATATCTTTTCCGAAATCATATTCACTTCAAACTATATACACTTTCAAAAATCATATTCACTTTTGAACCTATTAATAATATAAGTTAATTAAATCCTAGTTCCAAAATCATCACATTTACTTAAATATGTCAATTCACAAAAAAAGTGTCAATTCCAAATTCCAACTTAGGTTGTATCATCGTCAATGATTGAACTATAAATACTTACTTTACATAGTCTGAAATTTTGGAAAATAGTTTAGATAGTCGTAAATAGTTTTAATAGTTTGAAAATTATTTAAAATAGATTAAAATAGTTTTAAAATAGTAAAATAGTTTAAATAGATTTAAATTTGATTAATTAGATTTTTAAAATGATTTAAATAGATTGAATATAGAATTAAGTAGATGTAAAATGATTTAAGTAAACTAAATATAGGTTAAATAGATTTAAATTATATCAAGTAGGTTTTAAATAGATTAAATAAATTTAAAATAGATTAAATAGATTGAATAGATTTAAATTATATAAAATAGATTTAAAATAGATTAAATAAATTTAATTAGTTTAAAATAGGTAATTAGATTAAATTGGATTAAATAGATTATAATATATTAAAATAAATTAAAATAATTAAAATTGATTAAAATAGTTTAAATTATTTTAAAATAGTTTAAGTTAGTTTAAAATAGATTTCAAAGTTATATTCAAACATTTTCAATAACTCAATTTCGATTAAATTCATTTATATTTGACAATTCAACTTTGAAATTCCTATTTAAATCCTTTGGACAATTCATTAACTTAATTCCAACTTCAACATTAACGCTTGGATTTTAGAAAATAATTTAGTTTATATAAATCAATTTCTATTTCAAAATACGAGCTAACGAATTCAAAATTTAAAGATTTATAAATCAGCTAATTTAACCAAACTGGTGTCCATATATAATTTTCTACCCAAGGGCAAGTAATACGGATATTTATCACTTCAATCCGCAATTTACAATTTTACGATTATATATCATTCCAAACCGCAATCCCGAATTAAATAAAAATCCAACAAATCGCTCGAGTCTATCATTTCAATTCATAACGATTTTTCCCTAATCTATAGATCGCTCGGGTGTGTATCATTTTAACCCATAGGGAACTTGCAATATTATAACAATATAAAATACAACATTTAGTCATCCAATATCAGTAATCAAGCATACATCATAATCATCATCCAAATCAATCAATAAACATCAATAGATAACTGATAATTAATACAGGTATTAAATTGACAATTTAAATTCAATATTAAATTTAACAATGATTAAATGCAATAAAAGTCAAATTTAACCAGAATGACAATTTAACATACCAAACAGCAATCAATAAATTTCTAATCACATCATAAATTTAATTTAACGAACATAAGATAATCTAGTAGATGCGAGTGGATCAAACACTCGCCTTTGGATTCAAATAGATTTGAAATCCGAATTAGGATCCAAATTTGAACACTCTCAAAATTCGTCCAAACCAGCGTCAAAATGTCCGGAAGTTCGATACGATCCCAACGAAACAAATCGCGTCATCATTAGGTTGGTCGGTCGTGTGCCCTAATCCACTACAAGTAATCCCTTCGCTCGACACAACGCCGCCGCCTCCTGACACGCCGCGCCACCCTCAACGCAGTGCCGTGGCTCCCCCTTACATCGCCGACACACGCGACCAAGTCGCCTTCGCCTCTGGAGTAGTCGCCGTCTATAGCCAGCGAAACCCTACTCGAATTATCGAGCTGAATCCAACCATCACTTCATCAACCAAACCACATCGATGAACTGTGTTTGATGATCTCCATAAACTGGTACCTTCGATTCATCGATCAGATAAAGTTGACCACGACACGATGGACGACTGAGAGTAAATCATCCAATTCTGGCCACACAGAAACCCAAATCGAAAAAAAACTGCAGAATTGACTTCGCTCATTGAGAGCTTCGAATCGATATATAATATGACATAGTTTGAGGAATTTTAATTTTTGAAATTTGTTTGGAGATTGAATTAGGGTTTGCAAATTGATTTTTGCTTCTACCGTTGAAAAGAAAGAGAAGTAGACAGATGAAATTGTACATACAGTAATGAGGAATAAAAGGCTGCTAGGGTTTAGAACAAGACTATATATATTAACGAAGCCTGATAAGAAATGTACAAACATCCGAATTGATTTGAAACGACAGATACGACCCGAAAAAGCCGTTCTGTCTTCGAAATGAAAATGGATCATCCCATATATCAAAATAGATATTTTCGATATTTTAAACTCAATGGAACATGTTTCAGGTCATAATTACATTGTATGAAGAAGTTGTTTTAAAATCAGCTTATTTCAAGTTGATTTTAATTGAATTTAATTAAATTGATTTTTGCGCGTTTCGAGCCCGTACAATCAAACAACAAGTCCAATCGCTACGAAACTTGATAACTTACAATAATTCACCATTACGGATCCGATGGAACTAGTTTCGTCGAAATCCGAAACAGTGGCTAAAATAACTATTTTCACATTAATTAAACAAATTAATATTAAATTAATTAACCATTTTTAATTTAATAGTTATAAACTAATAAATTTTCATCCGTTTTGATTACTTAGACATTTATAACAACTTAAAGGAAATTTACATATCAAATTCAGTGTTTAATATTTCACTAATTACAGTGTTCAATTAAAACTGTAATCAAATCTAATTAATTAAAATTAAATTCTAATAAATTGTTTTAATTTGATTTCGTACTTTTATTACTCTACAGACATAGTGAACATTATTTATATCTTGTTACACTAACCTTCTACAATTATCATATTAGTTTTCACCAATTAACATAGTACTTAATTATGTTTAATCGCAATAAATCCATTTATTATAGCTTAAATTTCAATAAGTCGATCAAACTTGATTTCAATTCTTTTTATTCAATCAATTATCATATTATGAATAAAATTTACATTGGTTACATCTTATTAAATTAATATTCTACAATTTTCAATTTAATCTAAATTAACTGCACTAATTAAGTGAATTGATCTCAATTGATTTCAAATTAAATTTAACTAGTTAAATAAATAGGTAACATATAATGATTGTCACCATTAACCTTTAGTCACATCTATAAGTTTTTTATCCACAACAAGTGTTATAATTACTACTACAACACTAATTTTATACAAATTACAATTTATTATACCTTATTCCATTAATTAATCAATATTTAAGTTATCAATTACTCTTTTAATCAAGTTGTCAATTGATACACTTACTATTACAATTAATTTACAATCTTTAACCAGTTATAGCTCTTTAATTATTTTAATTAATTGGAATTGCATTTAAAGCAGCTATCAACTACCTTAAATTAATACTATTTCATTTCATTCTAGTTATTTTTTTATTATTAAATCACAAAATTTTATTCCTTCCAACATTAAATCATAAAATCTTACTAAATCAACTATTTATAATTATCGAAAATTACCGGTCGTTACAGGAGGTGATTTTAATGTAACTAGATTTTTAGGTGAGAGATCCTCTAGGGAAGGTGACAGAGGCTATGGAAGAATTTGATATTTTTATTATTAATTGTAATTTAATAGAATTAAAATTAAGTAATAGACAATTTAAGTGGTCAAATAATAGAGAAACCATTTCTATGGCTTTGTCAGACAGGTGTTTTGTTAGCGATGAATTTGAGGACAAATTTCCTTCTTGTAAGCTTGTAGAATTCCCTTGTATTTTTTCGGATCATTGTCCTATTGTTTTATTCTGTTCCAATGTGAATTTTGGTAATAAAGTGTTTAGATTTGAAAAAATGTGGTTATTAGAAAATAGTTTTAAGGATTTAGTCGTAAATAAATGGCTTTCTTTGCAAAATTATAATCTCAAATATTCAGGCAATTCTACTAAAATTTGGGTAGACTTAAGATCTTTTCCCGAGAAATGGAATAAAGAAGTTTTTCGTAGCATTAGAATCAAAAAGGACAATCTCATGAACGATATTTTAAAATTAAATAAAATTGAAAAAATAAGAAATTTAAATATTTCAGAAAAAAAATATTCTTTACAATTTAAAGAAGAATTAAGTAAAATTATTATTCAAGAAGAAATAATGTGGAAACAAAGATAAAAAATTCAATGGATGGATGAAGGAGATATGAATACTAATTTTTTTTTCATAAAACAGCTAATGGTAGAAAGCGTTGTAATTCCAATAATTCCATTCTTATAAATGATGTCGAAATTTTTGATCAAGTAGAGCTTAATGAGGAATTTACTAACTATTATAGAAATATTCTTAGTTCTAAAAGTAGATATAGGATTAAAGCTAATTGGGATTTGCTTTACAAAGATGATTCTAGGGTAGACTTAGTAGGCTTAGATGGTCCTTTTAAGGAGGAGGAAACTTTTAAGGCTATAAAAGATATGCCTAATGATAAAGCTCCTTGACCGGATGGTTTTCCTATTTTATTTTACGAATTTTTTTGGGATGTGCTTAAAGATGATATTACTAAAATGTCTAATGAATTTTATGATGGTTCGTTACAGTTAGGGAGATTTAATTTTGCTAATGTGGTCTTATTACATAAAAATTAGGTGACAATCTATTAAAAGATTTCCGACCAATTTCTTTATTAAATTTCTCTTTTAAAATTATTTCTAAAATTCTAGCTAACAGATTAAATATGAATGCTTTAATTGATAGCACTCAAACTATCTTCATAAAGGGTAGGAATATCACAGATGGTATAGCAGCAGTTCAAGAATATATCAACTACTGTTGCAATATATCATCACTTGTACTCTTTTAAAAATCGATTTTGCTAAAGCATTTGATTCTATTGATTGAGATTTTCTTAAAGCGGTATTAATAGCTAGAGGTTTTAGTACTAGATGGACTAATTAGATTATGTCATTGCTTTGTACGGGTAACTCTAGTATTATGGTTAATGGTATACTAGGATATAAAATTCAATCCAAACGTGGACTCGGACAAGGGGATCTTCTTTCGCTATTATTGTTTAACCTCGCTGCTGTTTTTTCTAGAATCATTAAATTAGCTATCAAAAATAAATTATTAAATTATATTGGCAACGAGATTACTTCTAATGGTCTGTCTGTTTTACAATTTGCAGATGATACCATGATTTTCACGTCTCATTTACCTAAACATATTATTGCACTTAAATTTATTTTATATAGCTTTGAACTTCTTTCGAGTTTAAAAATTAATTTTGATAAAAGTTTGGTTTTAGTTTTAAACGATATAGATAATTTTGAAAATCAAATTGCACTCACGTCAAATTGTAATACTACGAAATTTCTCATTGAATATTTAGGTTTCTAAATTAGACCACAAAAAGTTAAACATGATGATTGGAGTACTATTATTGATAAAATTAATAAAAGACTATCCAATTGGAATGGTAAATTCTTATCGAGAGTGGGTAGAATTGTTCTTATTAACTCGGTTTTATCTGTATTACCAATTTAGTCGATGTCGTTTTATCATTTTCCTAATTGGGTAATAGATAAAATTGATAAAGTGAGAAGGGATTTTTTATGGAGTGTTGATAACTTAAATAGTAACACTAAATATCTTGTAAATTGGGATATTATTTGTAAATCTAAAAATGAAAGAGGTCTAAGTATCATAAAATTACATAACTTAAATATTTCACTTTTAGGAAATTGGATTTGGAAATTTAGGGATGACAGTGAATTTTTTTTATGGAAAGAACTAATATCGAACTAATGGTATGGAGGTACCTTTAATTTATCTCATTTATGTACAAATAACACAAATAATTATCTCATTTTCGGAAATCAGTAATTTTAAATTTTACCATACATAAACTAGGATTTAATAATATTGTTCATTCCGGAAATAATACATCGTTTGGCATGATTGTTGGTTATCAAATATTTCTCTTAAAGTGGAATTTGATGAATTATATGATATTTATAATTCTGAATATGTTTTAATTTCTGACATTTATAAAACTGATTTAATTTTTCCTTGGGAATTTAATTTTAATCGTACATTAACTAGCAATACTTTTGTTCAATTTGCTTCATTGTGTGCTAAATCAGAATTATACAATATTGATAATGATACAGATATTATTACTGTTGGGATAGTAGTATGAAATACACATCTAACTCTTTTTACAAGTTTATTAATTTTTCACGAACTAAAATGAAAATATTTAAATATATTTGAAAAACTAGTGCTCCACCTGAAGCCAAGGTGCATATGTGGTTAATTGTTCATAAAAAGTTGAACAATATTGAATTGTTAATAAAAAAGTTAATGATAAAAACTATTATTTTTGTAATAATAAAAAGGAGGATATTTTAAATGTAATATCACTTTATATGTTCTTGTAAAAACTTTAAATTTATTCAATTTTAATATAAATCTTACTCATATAACCAGTGAGTTATACTGGGATAATATTAGATTTCGGTCTAAGGGTTTAAATAGATTTTTACTAGACACTATTTTCACTATTATTTGTTGTATATTTGATTGAAAGAAATCACCGTATTTTTAATAATACTAATTTAAGCTTGGGTCACTTAATATGTGCTATTTCTATATTTAGTTTAAATTGGATTTCAAATCTTAGTTATAAATTAAATTTCAAGGCGTTTCTTAGAAAAAAAACTTCGTTTAGATTTTTTTAGGAATCGGCCTTTTCTAATAGTAATAGTTATTCAATGCTAAATTTAGACTATTTAGATATTCATTCTAGGAATACTTTTGACATTTTGCCTTTAATAGAATATTAATTTAGTATAATTTGTTATTTACATTTTATTTCTTATGCCATGTATATTATAATCTTCATTACATATATATTTTACCTTTTAAGCACCATTCCTTTTATTTTTTAACATATAGTATACTGGTACTTGATATTACTTTTAAAAGTTAGATGGAGGTGTTCCTTTTAACAATTTGAGATAAAAAAATTCACCTTTGTTGTTATATTATGTTTTGTAATTTTTAGACTTACTGGTAATTCTAATATATTACTTATATTTTCAATTAACTCCATAAGTTTGAAATTTAAGTTGGGAATTTATGGGTTTTCACAAAAAGGTTTATAAGGTAATAATTATAACTATTTTCATAGTGAAAGTTTATAGTCTAACATATTATTTATTGTTTTGTAGTCTTAGTTTATTTGTTTTTATCTATTACATTTTATGTTATATAAATATTTTGCTTATGGTTAATTGATATGTCTATGTTATCTGTTAAACTTTATAAGAAATTGTTTTTATTGAAATTTAGTTAAATTTTATTAATTATTATTAAAAGTTCTTTTCAGTATTTTAGTTCTTTTTACAGTTTTTTTAATCTTTCTGTCATATTTTAATAGTTTTGCTAAATCTAATTACCGTTAATTGCTGTTTTAACATTATTTTTGTAGATATGTTTTTATTGTTTTGCTTCATATTTCAGGGATTGATTTTGTGGAAATAGGAGTTTTTTTAATGTTAATCTGTCCATCTTTTGAAATGAGGAATTTTTTATGCTAATAATTGTTGCAGGTTAGTTTTGAATTTTGAGAGGATTGTTTAAACTGTTATTGTAACCTGGGGTTAAAGTTTATCACTGAAATTGTTTCTGTTTTTTGAATATTTCTAGGTGTAGGTTGTTTTTCCTTTTCATATTGGAATTTTGATAATAGTTAGTGTTATTTTAGAGCACGATCATTAGAGAAGCGTTTCGCTTATCATAAATTGTAGTGATGCAGACAGACATAGAGCTATTTACAGTTTTCAATCTTTGCAAACATAGTTTATTATGGACACCATTTTATAGTTTAAGTGATTTTGAGATACAATTATTTCAAGTCCATTTTTACTACTTCCTCCCATATCAACCTTGGTTGACCTCTGCCTCTCTTTGAGCATTCGACGCAGCCCATAATTCCAACACACACCAGTGCCTCAGGAGGCCTCCGTTGGAGATGTCAAAACCATCTTAAATGGTATTGGACTAGCTTCTCCTCGATTGGTGCTACTCCATGTTTATCACGTCTAACATCATTTCTAATTCAGTTTCTTCTTGTATGACCGCACCTCCATCACAGCATACGCATCTCTGCTATATTTATCTTCTAGACATGTTGGATTTTAGTAGGCTAGCATTCTGCACCATACAACATGATAGGCCTAATTTCCGTTCTTTAAAACTTTCCTTTAAGCTTCTGTGAGACTTTCCTATCATAGAGAATGTCAGACACTTGTCGTCATTTCACTCATCCCGCTTGAATTCTGAAACAAACATCCTCATCAATCTTACCATCATACTGCAACATTGATCCTAAATATCGAAAGAATTCCTTCTTGGGTACTACTTCTCCGACCATAGTGACATCCTCATTCCCTGATCTGACACCACTGAATTCGTACTTCATATACTCTGTTTTAGCTCTGCTAAGCCTAAAACCCTTTGATTCTAAAGTCTGTCTCCACAACTCCGGTTTTCTATCAACCTCAACCATACTTTCGTCAGTTAGCACCACATCATCAGTAAAGTTCATACACTAAAGAATCTCACCTTGTATACCCTTCGTAACCTCGTCCATCACTATGACAAAAATGTAGGGGATCAAAGCTGACCCTTGATGTAATCCTATGTTAATGGAAAAGTCACTGGTTTTACCCTCACATACTCGGACATTAGTCACAACATCATTGTACATATCTTTGATAAGGGTAATGTACTTTGTTGGAACTCTTTTTTTTTTCAGAGCCCACCACATAACCTTTCTTGGTATTTTGACATAAACTTTCTCCAAATCAATAAAAATCATGTGTAGATCATTCTTTTACTCTCCAAACCTCTCTATAAGTTGTCTTATCAAGAAAATCGCCTCTATGGTCGACCTTCTAGGCTTGAGACTAAATTGGTTTTTTGAAATGCTTGTGTATACTATTTATATATAAAAAAACACAATTGAACATACGATAAATCTAAACCGCATGATCATATTATGTTCACATATATGATTTATCTAGGACCAATCTAATAGTTGAGACCTGCTATATCTTCTACTATACCACCAACTTGCGTATAATAAAATATACCTTTTGGAAATCTTAAATTAGATGCGCTTTACGTGTGAAAGGACACCAAGTCTACTTTTAACAAAATCACATTTTTTATAGGAAAAGAGTGTGGATGACGTATCATTTCAATTTTTTAACTCCGACAATAGGTGCTTAATTTGTTAGTGAGAATAAGCAAAATTTTCAACTAAATTTAACAATGGATAAAAATTTGGTGATTAGGAGAACACGATAAAATTTTTGAAGTTTGAATGATAGAGGAGAGTTGCAGCTGCTTTAGTGAAGATGTGGTAGATCTCGACGGCATTAGCGGCGACTTAGGTGGATGCAATGGTAGCCGGTTAGGGTTTTAGAGAGAGCACGAAGTTGAAGTGCTTTAGCGACGTGATGGCGTCGAATAGGGATGGAGAAAGGATGACTCTGCTGGCAGCAATGATTTCGAGTTTTGGTAAGAGTGAAGAAACGATATTAAACAAGATGCAGCAAATTGAAGAAGAAAAAGCATCAAATTAAGAAAGAAAAAGATAATGTGTTGTAAGATTAATGTGTGGTATCATTTGTTATTTTAATTAAATAAATTAATTATGCATAATTTTGTTCACAATAGCATCTTAACAATGATTTTTTAAATTGTAGTAGCATTTTTTTTAAATTATAGTAGCAATTTACAAACAACGATAATATCTTTCAGGCTATGTATATATTGTATCTTATATGATTATTTTGTAGTAACATTTATAAAGTGTGACATCAGTTTGTAAAGTATTAGCATTTTTTTTGTTGTAGTAGTTTTTTATGAATTGTAGTATCACTTTTCAAACAAGATTTTTTTTATAGTTCCACCTAATAGTATCATTTTGTGATTTTTGTAAAGATGATATATTTTGTTTTTTGTTTTCTGAAAGTTTATGATACTATTTTTCATAATTAATTTATTACTATTAGATAGCTTTGTAAATGTGATATCATTTTCTTAATTTTTGAACATTTTATCGTGTTATTTTTATAAATTATTTTATATGCTACCGTATAGTATCAATTTCGTATTTCTAAACCAAAAAATAGAGAATTTATATTTGTAGTGTTGTTACACTATACTATCTAATTTTTAAAGTAAATTAGTTATGTATATTTATGTTCATAATGATATTTTATAGGAGCATTTTATGCATGGTAACGGTTTCTAACTTGTAATAGTATTTTTCAAATTGTAGTAATATTAATTTATAAACAATTGTAGCATTTTTTAGACAATGTATACATTGTATCTCACAACATTATTTTACGAAGAATAAAAGTACCGGTTTACGAAGTATTTTAGCTTCTTTTGGTTTGTAGTAGCTTTTTATGAATTGTAGTATCATTTTCGATAAGATTTTTTTTGTGTAAATTCCACCTTCTAGTATCAATTTATGATTTTGTAAAGGTAATATCATTCATTTTATGTTTTGAAAGTTTGTAAAAATAGTTTCATAAATTAATTTATAACACTACCGTGGGATCTGAGGGGCTGAGCCAGCCCATAGCGGAGTAACGGGGTGAATTCCAAATTTTTTAACTTCTGAATTTTTATTGGGCCTATGCAGTTTAAATTTATTTAGAACATTTTTAAATTTCCTTTAAATGAAATCAATATTTTATTTAAACTTATAAATAAAATTTTATATATTTTTTATATTATATATATGTACCATATATACATATATATACATATGCACGTGCAACGGGATAATTTATACATGGTTTGACATGCCCATATGCAGAAGTTCGGATTTACACTGCAACAGACATACTAGTATGATAAAATTACTTTAAATATTATTTTAAAAATAAATTTTGAGCGTACGTACATACATACATGCATATATATGTATATATATGTATGTATGTATGTATTACAACACGAAGACCGAAGGGAATTTTCTAAATTAATTTATATATATGAAATATATATATATATATATATATATATATAAACATATAACTAGTTGTTGAATTATATATATACAATATAAACAAATATTTATCGTAAAGCTCACAATTTAGGTTTTTTTTGGTTTTATGTATTTATTATTTTAAAAACACTTACTAATTATAAAATTGTATAAGAGAATTTTTGTAACGACCAAGAATTTCGTCGCTTTAATTTATGAATATTTAACTAAGTTTAAATATTCAAATATTGGTTTTTATATTTGAAATAAAAGTCTTTTAAGAGATAAAAATGATGGTGAATTAGTTTTTAATATGTATTCACAAAAATATATAGTTTGAAGAAAATTTGAAAATGAGACCGGAATTCGTTTTCCGGATTTTCGACTTTTCTTCGAATAAAAGTTGTCAAGAATGTTGTGCACATTTGAGTAACATTTATACACAATATTAATAAGTTAGGACTATGTCGTATGCATGTGAATGTATATATATGTATTATACTTAAGTTTATAAAAATAAGAAATATATATATATATATATATATATATATATATATATATATACACACCTGTGTGTGTATGTATGTATATGTATGTTTGTATATTATGAAACACATATAGAAATAAGTACATATATGTGTTAAATGCAAATTGGCTTATTTGATAAGGGGGCCAAGGGTAGTGATCTCGAAAGTGCATGTGGAGGGTAAAAGACAAGGCTATTTTAGTAATTTACTTTGTTCTCTTACTTATAAATACCCCTTTCAGTTCTTCAATTTCACCTTTTTTCTTCTATCATATCTTTCTCATATTTTATCCAAATGTAGATTTTTTTTTCACGTCGTAGAAAATTCCAATGACTACAACTTTCATAGATACCACTTAATCAAATTTTAAGCTTAACTATGCCCAAAACTCATTTCTTTGCAGAGCATTTTCGAATCCAGATTTTCTAGTCCGAAAATACCTCTTATTCTTTTGACCATAACTCCCTATAAACGGATTCAAGTTAAGTGCTTCTTTTTCTGAAATTGTAGTTCCAAGAAATTTTTCTTTAGAAACCTTTCCAAATTCCATGAGTAAATTGTTCAAACTTCAACTGGAATATGACTCATTTTCGAGTTATTTTGGATAGCTTAAGGTGAGAAAAGTTTTACTTTTCTTACAAAATTTTTACCTTCAGATGTTGAAAATAACCATAGTTTATTTGTATTTAAATATGAAGCTTACTTTTTGGATGATATATCATTGCTTGATTTGTTGGAATTTATGGGTGAGTTGTATGTACACGTGTATTATTTATGTATGTGGTATGAAATGTTGATTTGTAAGCTTGGAAATGAAACTAAAGGTTGGTAGAATGAAAGTTAGGATCATGCAGGCATACGTTGTAATGACACGTTTATGTGATGTGTTTATGCTTGAATTTTTATATGTTAAAAAACTTAGCGTTTAAATTGTTTGAATGATGACATCGAAATGCCTTGTATAAGCGGTCTCTTTTCTTACTTTAAATTGCTAGGAAGTTTTATAAAAATTTTAAACCTCACTTCAGTTTTCAAAATTTATTCATAAGTTATAAAGGTAAGTTTAAAAACTAAAGATAGAGTTTTGAAAGCTATTTAGAGTATAAACAAGATTTAAAATTTTAGATCATATAGCGATAGTCACTATAAATGCAATTCATGAAAACGAACTGTTCTTGAATTTAAAATGTTTTAACTTAAATATCTTTTTGAAAAGTGTTTGCATACATATTTTAATTATTTAAAAGAAATTATTATTTATTTAATTAATAAATTATTTATTTATTTAATGATTGTTTAATTAATTTATTAAGTAAGGTAATTAGTACTTAAGTGTTAATCAAAAAAGTTAATTTTTAATTGGTCAGTTAATAAAAGTGCAACTGTTATTTAATCCATTATTTAAGAATGGATTATTATTTAATAAGGATTAATTAGACGATATTTAATTATTATGAAAAATTTAAAATTACTATTTAATAATTAATTAAAGATTGATTATGGTGTAATTATTTATTTAATGGTTAACTATTATTTAATTTTTTATTTAAGGATGATAATTCTTTAATTTTTATTTAATAGTTAAATACTGTTTAATTATTAATTAAAGGTTTTATTATTATTAAGTAAAGAATTAAATGTTATTTAATTATTAAATAAAAGTTTAAAAGATTTAAACCATTTTATTTCCAAAGATCGGCTTTTGTTTGAAGCAACTCTCTTTCAAGTAATGTTTTAAATCCAAGGGATTTCTTTGTCGACTACCCTTAAGTAAACCCAAATGAATATGAAACTCAATAACATCTATTAGTTTTGATATCATTCACTAAGTAGATTACCTTGACATCTATTAGGCAGAAGAGATCCCTATTCTGCTATTTCATTAACCTAGACATTTACCCATATGTTGATTCATTATTATTGGCCGAACTTTCTGATATAATTTGAGAATAAAAATGAGAATAAAAAAAAGGCTGTGAGTGTGACTAATAAATATGCTAGAAGTCCCAAAGAAACGGAACCCGAATGCTACTAGAACCAGAACAGAGAAAGCATCTTCCTAAGTAATCGATCGAACACTACTTGAAAACGGTTTTTCTGTTCAAAAACGAAATGTTCCAAATATTCCTGTAAATTCTTGCTCCCATTGGACCTTCCCTTTATATATCTACTTGTTATGTAATATTCATGTTAACTTGGATAAATTGAACACAATTAAATGAACCGCTATTGTTACTAAGCCTCCTTCTAGTTTTGCAAAATCCAATATTTCATTTTACCCGTTTTGAAATGGTTTAAAGTTTATTACTATTTTAAATATGATATTTGAAGGATAGTTAAACAATTATTTTATTAACCGTTTGAAGTTAATTTAATCTGTTTAAATGATTGTTTAAAATCTTGTTTAATTAATATGGTGTAAAAATTAGTTAAATGAAGAATGTTTTAAATAATAAATTGTCTATTTAAAGGTGTTTTAAATAATTAATTTTATCAAGGGAACTTTATGGACTAAGTTTTATTAAAGAAGTTTTGTTTTAATAAAGAAGTTTTCATCAATGATTTTGAAGATTTATAAAGAGTGTTATAAATGGTATTGAATATTTTTAAAAGAAGTTTTACAATAGAGTCTTGGGTAAAGGAAATATTATGTACAAAAGAGGTTTGTTAAAAGGATTTATTGAAGTAAATTTATAAAATAATTTGAGATTTGATTTCCTTTAACTGACAATCTTAATTCTAGTGGAATGGACATTTGTTCCATACTTAATACTAAAAGATTGATGTTTGAGGTATCCTTATCTCCAATTTAAATAACATTTTATTTTGATGCTCTGATTTGATTTGTAAAGAAGAAGTCTTTAACAAATGTTTTGTGAGTATACCTATGACAGTGAGGTAAGTATAGGGATGTTTTTGATAAACACTTCTGAAAAGAGATTTTAATAAATGGAAGATTTATTTAAAATGAGGCTTAGTAGTAGCTATGTGTAATGAAATCTATAAATTGTTGTTGTTTGATTATTTGATAGTAAAAGAATCAACTATCAAATCATAACCAATTTTAACTCCAGAAGTATGACTGCTTATTCGAGTTCCCCGGTGAGGAATCAAAATCTTATTGCATACTTCCAAAGAACTGGAATTGAGTTTGCAGGAAATTACCGCTTAGATTGGAGACATTGGTTTCCGGTTTTACCTGAACTACTCCAAAATAATAACGTTTGTGATGAAGTATGATACAGAGCTATACTATTCTTCTTGAAGGTGATTTCAAAAGGGAAGATAGTAAAATTTTGAATGCTTGTACGACCCTTGAACTTGTATGGATGAATGCTAGCATTGCATCTCTACATGGAGGGCAGTGTTAGCATTCTAAGAAGGTATGTTAGTAAAAGAGGTAAAAGCGTTGCCTCAAGCCTCACAACCTGAAAGAATGGGTAAAACAGGGTATGTAGTAGAGCCTTGTGGTTAGCTACCATTAGGAGCCATCCTATTCTAGATTTTCCCATAGAGTTATTTTGCACGTAGTCATCGAGAGGAAAAGTAAAGCAGCCTCGATGTCAAAGATGTGAGGTAATCCTGCTTGTCATGTCAATGGTGCAGACCAGCTCTACGTAGCAGAGGGGCAGATGCATCTGTAGCCTTTAGGCACATTTTCTAGAGGTGTATCATTGGAAGGTAGTCCCTTACCTTGCCATCGTTGGAACCTATTCTCCAATATGAACCATTACAGATTTAAATATGCCATACTTCGTTGAAATGTGAGATGCAAGCATTTCAGCTATATTCTATATTTATTTCAAGCTAGACATTATGATAATATCACCGGATTTTTGTAATAAAATGTTTTAGTTATTGTAAGGTAAAACCCGTTTGTGTTATTGTATGGCGTGGTCTTACGAGGCACTTTTTATTTTGAAAAGTTTTTCAAATATAGTGATCCATATGATTTTTTTCAAGCTTTTCTCACTCTGGTTTTACCGGACCGACCCGAACGTTGTTTTGCTATAATGCTTGGGTCTGCCCGAGCATTTTTTTAAGATTTAGCTGGATCCTTTAGAGCTTTCAAGAGATGAGCTGGATCCTTCAAGACGTATTCATGTATCTAATACCTCTGTTTTTTTGCTTTGTTATCTATCTGTATTTATCAGCAATTGTAAAGACAGGATGTTATAACTGTCCGAGTTGATAATAGGTTAGTGCACTCTGATATTGTGCATATAATAAACTTGATTTCTTTTTGTAAAGATTATTTTTTATGTTATGTATTTTTTGTCACACTTGTGAGATTATATTATGTATTTTCTTTCTTTAAACCCAAATTACCTATCATTTGGACACTTAAATGATCAACACATTAATACCGATGATGTATTAAGTGTCATATTTAGGTGTAAGGAAGGCAAATCATTACCTTTGGTATCATAGCGTAAGGTTAAGTGAGAACCTTGAACCTGTTGGGGTATACTCATTTGAGATCGAGTAAGGGTGACCCTAGAATGAGTTTGAGTATATTATAGTAAGAGCGTGTATTTGTTAGTGACTACAAAATGTTTTATATCCTATTGTTTGATCTGTTGAGTGGCTTAAGAATTCTGGTTGGTGCATTTGACCGACGTTATCAATAAGGATTCTCTAAACACTTGAATAAGTCCAATCGACTTAATGTTAATTTAAAATTGGTAAATGAAATAATTTTACCTAGGACTATATTTTATATATATAAAGGAAAAAATTTTCAAATATTTATATAGATATCTATTATATGATTGTTGTTAGGAGTTGATAATATTTAATTATTATCATATAGGATTTGATTAGTGCTGCTTGTCCATTTTTGAGCATTGACTACTTTCCAATCTATTAGTAGTATTTTTTAAGTATAGGTTGGGTAGATAGAATTTATGGGAATATTGAATCAAACATCTTGTGAATTAAGTTTCACTATTTGACTATAAGGCATTCGATGATAATGTTAGGTTAATAAAATTGGATTTTTTATAAGGGTTTATTAAAAGAAATATTTCAAATGATTTTATAAAAATTTTATTTTATAAGTTGGGATTATAAAATATGTTTTGAAAATAAGATGGATTTTTGGAAAACAAATAATAGTATTATTTGGAGGTTTTATAAGGTATAAATATTTTGAAAGTAAAAAATTTTCTTTGGACAGTTTGAGGAATAAGTCTCGATCTGTTTTGTGATGATCTGAATAATCTTCTAAGTGATAATTGGGTGTTCGCTTATGCAAATGTGATAGTGCACTGTGTAAATTATTCATTTTGTAAATGAGTTCGAATCTGAATGAATCCAAAGCAAGTGGATGATAAATATCAAGATCTATTTAGTTGCAAATATAAATATAGAGTATTATTTCAAAAAGGGATTTGAAAAGAAGAGGTATTTTTATAATTAAATAGTTCAAGTGACTCGAGAGTGACTAAAAATGCTTTAACTAATGAAGTTAAAATTAATTTAATTTAATTAGAAGGTTTAATAAAATTTGTTTTATTAAGCTGACTTCGGTTTTAACATCTAGGAATTTAAATTTTTTTTATTTTACTGGGACGGCTAATAAACGTCTTTACGTTAGAGGTGTCTAAGGAAAAGTAGACTCTAGAATGGAGTTTGGATACCAGCATCCTACTCTTCTTAGCTGCTTACCAGACTAAATGGGTAAAGAAGTTATATTGATCGACTCTGTATTAAGACCCAAATTATTTTGGGCCTATATTTGAATAGTTAAAAGTGAATGGAATTATAAATTAGATATTTTGTATATACTCTTTGGATATAGGAGAGTCTTATGCAATTCAATAAAGTACAATAATTTTATGAAAGGATTCATAAATAAGTTCTATCATTTTTAAAAATAGCTTGAACATCAGTCAGAATTGTTATGAAATGTTTCCATAAATATTTTGGGGAGGGTAGAAAGTAGTTAGGTTGTAAGAACCAGTAAGATAAGTATGTAGGTTCTACGTAGATCGTTTTTCTTTTTCATATAATTCTCGATCCTAGATTCGAGTATGCGATTTGAAGTGTCTCACACCATTCCACATAAGGATTTATCACTCGATTTTTGACGACGTACACTTAATGAGGGTTCTTAATATGAAACTAGATTTTTCTGTCATAATATATGACAATGTAAGTAGAATACATGTTTTTAATTAAGAAGCCTGATCAGAGTCCACACTAGGAAGTCGAGTGGGAGATACTAGTTCGAAAATAAAGCTATGTATTCAAGCAAGTGATAAAATATGATTTTGCATAAGAACGATCTACGTACGTCATACAGACTGATGAGCAGTGCTAAGTGTTTCTGGGTTAGGGTTGTGATTAGATTTCGAGGATGAAATTCTTTTAAAGGGAGAGAGTGTAACGATCCTTAATTTCACCACTTTAATTTGTAAACATTTAGTTAATTTTAAATTTTCAATATTGGTTTTTTTAATTGAAGTAAAACTCTTTTAATAAATAATTAATGATGGTAAGATAGTTTTTAAAATGTGTATAAAAATATATAGTTTGAAGAAAAATAAAAAATGTGATGAATTCGTTTTTCGAATTTTCAACTTTTGTCAAATAAAAGTTAGAGAGAATGTTGTGCACATTTCAGTAACACATATACATAGAATATAAATAAGTTAGAACTGTGTGGTGTGTATATGAATGTGTGTGTACATGTTATAATTAAGTTTATAAAAATAAAAAGAAATACATACATATATTATACACACACATACAAAGTGAAACACATGTAGACATAAGTACAAATATGCGCTAAATGCATGTTGGCTAAGCATGGTAACGGGGAGCCAAGGGTGTTATGTGGCAAGTGGATGTGGAGGGTAATGGACAAGGCTATTTTAGTAATTTACTTTGTTCTCTTGCTTATAAATACCCCTTTCACCTTTTCAATTTCACCCTTTTTCCTTTTACCATATATTTCCCATATCTTATCCAAATGGGCGTTTTCTTATTTCCAGATCATAGAAAATTCCAATGGGTATAACTTTTATGTGTATCATTTCTTCAAATTTTGAGCATAACTATGCCCAATCTCATTTGTTTGCAAAGCATTTTCAGAACTAGATTTTTAAGTCCAAAATACCTTATTTTATTGTGACCAAATCTCCTACAAAACCGATTCAAATTGAGTGCTTATTTTTTTGAAATTGTAGACAAAAGAAGTTACAAGAACTTTCCCTTTGGAAACTTTTCCAAATTCCATGAGTGACTTCTCCAAAAATGAATTGGAAAATGACTCATTTTCAGATTATTTTGGATAGCTTAAGGTGAGAAAAGTTTTACTTTTCCTGCTAAAGTTTTAGCTTTAGATGTTGAAAATACCATTTTTTATTTGTTTAAATATGATGCTTACTTTGTGGATGATACATCATAGTTTGATTTGTTGGAATTTATTGTTGAGTTGTATGTATACATGTATTGTATATGTATTAGCACCAAAATTGGTCATTAACACCCAATGTAAATGAAAGCACCAACTAACAGTCACAGATAACAGATAGAATGTATGTAGAGAGTAATAATATGAAGAACAGTCGAAATTAAATGGAAGCAGTAGAGAACAACAGATTTATAGTGGTTCGGCAAATTTCGACCTACATCCACTCTAGGAGTTTTCTTTTATTGATATTAGAATCAATTACAATTACAACACTGTAGAATAGTCCTAGCCTTAGAAAATAGAAATCCAGAGAGTTGAAAGAAGATCTATTTTCTGAACCCCCATATGCTGTATTTATAGGCAAATCTAGGTTGTTGGGCCTTCTGAGTAGCCCGGGCCCATCAGGTCCATAGCCACGCCATCATGCCGAGCCATACTATCATGTGGGGCACTGTCCCACCGAGCCACAATCCTGCCGAGCGGTAGTCCTGCAGTCCTGCCGAGCCATAATCCTGCCGAGTCGCGCACTCCTGCCGAGCCGCACTCCTGCCGAGCCGCACTCCTGCCGGGCCGCACAGTCCTGCCGGGCCGCACAGTCCTGCCGGGCCGCACAGTCCTGCCGGGCCGCACAGTCCTGCCGAGCCGCAATCTTGCTGAGCCGTATTCCTGCCGAGCTGTATTCCTGCAGAGCCGTACAGTTCTGCCGAGCCGCACTCCTGTCGAATCGCACTCCTGCCGAGATGCACTCCTGCCGAGCCGCAATCCTGCTGAGCCGCACTTCTGCCGAGCCATAATCTTGCACTTCTACAATCCTGTAGTCCTGCAATCCTACCGAGCCGCACACTCCTTCCGAGCAGCAATCCTGTTGAGCCGCACTCCTGCCGAGCCACAATCTTGCACTCCTCCAATCCTTCATTCCTGTAGTCCTGCAATCCTTCCGAATAACCCTCACCTTCCAGGCCGAACCGTCCATGCCGAACTACCCTTATCTTCCAGGCTGAGCCATCCATGCCGAACGACCCTTATCTTCCAGGCTGAGCCGTTTATGCAGAGCGACCCTGACCTTAACACAAAGCCGAGCGACCTTGCCAAGCAGCATATGTGGAGTGAAGTATGCCGAGCGGAATATGCTGAGTGACGTATGTCGAGTGACCTTGCCGAGTGAAGTATGCCGAGCGGCATATGCTGGGTGACGTATGCCTAGCGACCCTTACTTCCAGACCGAGCCGTCCATGCCGAACGATCCACAACTTCCAGACCGAACGACATATCCAAGTGGACTTCAACCTTTTAAACTAAATCCATCATATTTCAGCCTCGTTAATCGTGAAGTTGGTTTTGTTGAATCCGCCTGTTTATGGCCTTGTAAAAAGGCAGGTTAACATTTGCCTCCCAAAACATGCCTTACTATTGGAAGGTGTGTTGTGAATAGTCTCCATATCGATATCCAAAGTCCATACAACATTCATTATCAAACGATTCCATCCGATTCTGATAGTTTTATTCCGCGACTGTTCCAAGTCGTTATCCAATTCCGAATTAGCCCCTTGGAAGTCAGCAATCGAATCCTATGATCATTCCAGACCGTTGACGGCCTCTCCGGACCCTTGCTAACTTCAATCCAAACTTAACAACTGAATAGGCAGATCATGTTGCGCTTTGATGAAGCAATCTATCCCTTGCGCTTCGGTTCAGCGTCCTTGTTCATTAAGTAATGCCTTGATCCTCTTAGACCGATGTCAGCCTCAACGGGCTCTTACTGGATCCCATCCTATAACTCTCCGATGAAGGGGAAATAGCATTGATTGAGCCGATCCTGTCGCTCTCCGACAAAGCAGCGTCACTCCCTGCACTCCGGTTCAGTGTCCCTAAACACTAAGCGATGTCATGATCCTCCTGGACCGACGTCAGCCTCTCCGGGCTCTTACCGGATTCCATCTTGTCACTCTTCGGTGACGGGGGAAACAACATTGAGTGAGCCGATCCTGTCGCTCTTCGACGAAGCAGCATCACTCCCTGCACTCCGGTTCTGTGTCCCTGAACATTAAGCGATGCCATGGCCTAAATCCTAGGCCGATTACAGCCACTCCGGGCTCTTATCGAACCCCGATCCAATCACTTACCGGTGAATGGGGAACGACGTTAAGTGTGTTGATCCTGTCGCTCTCCGAAGAAGCAATTCACTTCTTGCACTCTGGACCCCGTCTCTCCGGATAGGGTCATAAAGCGATTAATTTCAAATTGACTTCCAATATTCATCCTTTAACTCTCCGGTCAAAGGTTTATTTTATGACATTCAAGTTCATTTATTAATTTAAAATTCCAAGTATTCAATCATAAAGAAAGGAAAAATCTAAATATTGCCTCTCCAGGCATAGCGGTCTATTGCTATCTCAGAGCATGACTGGGAATTTCTTCGGTTCCCATACATGTGTAAGTGGAATAGCCGTTTTATTTTGAAATCAAATCTAAGAAATTTAATCATCGACCTAAGTTCAAGTCATGAACTTGGCCCTTGCCATTACGCTCAATTGATGACGAGCCGTGATCCCGATCCAGGGTTAATTCTGTTGGGTGGAGGTGGTAGTTGCTTAAGTCCTACGGCCGCTGTCCGATCTCTAGTGTATTTTGGCAATCTACCACTTCTGACATGCTCTTCCAACTCATGGAATATGCAGTACTTTCCACTTCTACGTTCGCATTATGTGGGATTTTTCCTAGGTGGTTTCCGATAGGGAAGATGCCCCTGAGTTTCCATGTAAATCCGTTCCAGGTTTGCCGTCAAGTCAGCATATTGTTTGAATCTGGGTTCTCAGAATTTCTTCCATTTGTCAGGACCATCGTATCTGTCATCCTGCTTCCGCTTTCCTTTGTCTATTCCAGTTTGTTCCTTGGAGGTTCCTTCGCCTTGCACGACGTTTATTTATCGCCTTTCGACGCGTGAATCCTCCAGTCGAATGAACCTTTCAGCTTCATGATAGAACTCTCAAAGGTCTTGTGGTGGATCTCTTGCCAAAGAATCCTTAAACTCTATACCTTCCGCAACCTCTGCTACCGCCGCCATTAAAATCATCGATGGATCCAGGCGATCTACCGAAAAAACCATTGCATTGAATCGCAATAGAAAATCTCTTATGGACTCTCCAGTCCTTTGCTTCATTGAAGCTAAGGTCATCACATTCTTGGGTCACGTCATGTGGACCCTAAACTGTCTCATGAAGCGTTCCACTAGCTCATCCCATGTCTGATTGATCCATTCTCTAGTTGCCTGAACCAAAGCGCATCCAAGTCTGTTAGATATAGAGGGAAGCATCGTGCCATCACCTCATCGGACGCCCCCAGCACTTATATATGCCTGATATATCTGGTAATATGCATGGTTGGGTCTGATTTCCCATCATAAGGATCCAGCGATGGTAACTTGAACTTTGGAGGATTCCTTGCATTTCTAATATTCAGAGTGAAAGGACTCTGACTGACTTCCTCTAAGCCTCCGCTTGACAATCCTCCTCTCATAATCCTTTTATTAATCCAACCATCCGTTCGTGTCCATCTGGGGGTAGTCCCCTGTTTGCATCTCTATCTTGCCCCCCACATCCTAGGGGGTACTCCGGGTAGTACTCTTCATGTTGGTCATTTACGATCACGTTGGTCCCTGCTTGCTGAGCTTCATTCACCGCTCTCCCAGCATCCAATCCTGGAGGTCTGCCCCTGAGCCTTTGCTGATTTCCTTCAATCCCTCCAGTCTGGTTCTGGTGTTGACCTCCAGAAATTTCTACAGCTCCGGTTCCTTGTTCTGCAATGCCAGTAGCCGTGGTTGGCCCATTCCCTTGACCTTGTGCTCCAACATGTTCAACCTGTCGAAGCAGGTTCTGTATCATGTCTTCCTGCCTTTTCATTATCGTCTCCAACTCATCCCTAGTGATATAGATGGATGCTTGACCTACTCTAGCTCCAGAGGAGGCCTCTTGACTTCCCACCTGATTGCTTCTTTTTGTCACTTTCTTCCTTGTTGATGGCCTAACCACTGCTTTCTAGAATCCAAGTACCTAGCTCCAAAATCCCGGAGTGCACGCCTTCTCAGTGAGTGCACCAAAATCTTAGCGCCAAAATTGGTCACTAACACCCAAATATAAATGAAAGCACCAACTAACAGTCACAGATAACAGATAAAATGTATGTAGAGAGTAATAATATGAAGAACAATCAAAATTAAAATGAAAGAAATAGAGAACAACAGATTTGTAGTGGTTCGGCTAACTCCGGCCTACATCCACTCTAGAAGTTTTCTTTTTATTGATGTTAGAATCAATTACAGTTACAACACTGTAGAGTAGTCCTAGCCTTAGAAAATAGAAAACCAAAGAGCCAAAAGAAGATCTCTTTTCTGAACCCCCACATGCTGTATGTATAGGCAAATCCAGGTTTTTGGGCCTTTTGAGTAGCCCAAGCCCATTAGGTCAACCATCATGCCGAGCCATACTATCATGCCGAGCCACATCATCCTGTCGAGCCACACCATCCTGCCGAGCCCCAATCCTGCCGAGCCGTAGTCCTACAATCCTGCAGTCCTGCAATCATGCCGAGCCGCATACTCCTACCGAGCCACAATCCAGCCGAACCGCAATCCTGTCAAGCCCCATACTCCTACCGAGCTCCACACTCTTGCCAAGCCGCACTATTGCCGAGCCACACTACTGCCGAGCCACAGTCCTACCGAGCCGCACTCCTGCCGGGCCGCACACTCCTGCCGAGCCACAGTCCTACCGAGCCATACTCCTGCCGAGCCGCACAGTCCTACCGAGCTGCACTCCTGTCGAGCCGCAATCCTGCACTCCTGTAATCCTGCAGTCATGCAATCCTACCGAACGACCCTCACCTTCCGGGTCGAGCCGTCCATGCCGAACGACCCTTATCTTCCAGGCTGAGCTGTCCATGCCGAACGACCTTTATCTTCCAGGCCAACCCATCTATGCCGAACGACCCTGACCTTAACACAATGTCGAGCGACCTTGCCGAGTGAATATGTCGAGCGGCATACGCGAAGTGAAGTATGCCGAGTGGCATATGCTGAGTGACGTATGCTGAGCAGCATATGCTGAGCGAAGTATGGCGAGCGGCATATGCTGAGCGAAGTATGGCGAGCGTCATATGCTGAGTGACGTATGCCGAGCGACCCTCACTTCCAGACCGAGCCGTCCATGCCAAACGACCCACACTTCCAGACCGAACGACATATCGAAGTTCATCCTTTTAAACTAAATCCATCATATTCCAGCCTCATTAATCGTGAAGTTGGTTTGGTTGAATCTTCCTATTTATGGCCTTGTAAAAAGGCGGGTTAACAATATGTATGTGGTATAAAATGTTGATTTGTAAGCTTGGCAATGAAGCTAAAGGTTAGCAGAATGAAAGTTAGGATCTTGCTAACTTATGTTATGATGACACATTTATGTGATGTGTTCATGCTTGAATTCCTATACATTAAAAAACTTAGCATTTAAATTGTTTGAATGGCGACATCGAAATCCCTTGTATAAGCGATTTTTTTCTTACTTTAATTTGCTAGATGTTTTATTAAAGTTTTAAACCTTACTTTATTTTTCAAACTTTATTCATAAGTTATAAAGGTAAGTTTAAAAATCAAAGATAGAGTTTTGAAAGCTAGAGTGTAGAACAAGATTTATAATTTCAGATCTATAGTGATAGTAGTTATAAATGCAATTCGTGAAAAAACGAACTCTTTTTGAATTTAAAGTGTTTTAACTTAATTATCCTTTTGAAAAGGTTTTTCCAAACATAAAATCAATTATTATTTATTTACTTAATAAATTATTTATTTATTTAATGATTATTTAAATAATTTATTAAGTAAGGTAATTAGTACTTAAGTGTTAATCGAGAAAGTAAATTAATAGTTAATTAGTTAATAAAAGTTTAACTATTATTTAGTTAATTATTTAAGAATGAATTATTATTTAATAAGGATTAGTTATTAATTAATTATTTATGTTAAAAGGGTACGTTTGTTTAATAAGTACTAATAATGTTAAAATTTAATTAAGAATTAACTATGATTTAATTATTTTTAAATAAAGTTTTAAGTTATTAATTAAATTTTAGTTAAGGATTATTTAATTAATTAACTGAGATTAATTGATATTAAATTATTATTTTAAATTTTAAATTATTATGTAATAATTAATTAAAGACTAATTATGGTTTAATTATTTATTTAATGGTTATTTAATTATTTATTTAACGATGACTATTGTTTAATTTTTATTAATAGTTAAATAATTTTTTATTATTAAGTAAAGAGATAAATTTTATTAAATTATTAGATAAAAATTTAAAAACCTTAACCATTTATTTTTGAAGATCGATTTTTGTTTTAAGCAACTCACTTTCAATGAGTATTTTAAATCCAAGGGACTTCTTTGTCGACTACCCTTGAGTCAAACCAAATGAATATGAAACTCAATAACATTTGTTCAGTAGAATAGATCACATTTTTTCCGTAATTCACTAAGTAGATTATGCTAAGATCTATTAGGTAGGAAAAAAATCTCTATTATGCTATTTTATTAACCTAGACATTTACCCATATGTTGATTGATTGTTATTGGCTGATTCCATTTATATATTTGCTTGTTACGTAATGCTCATGTTATAAATTAGATAAGTTAAAGCCAATTAAATGAACATCACTAAGCCTCCTTCTGATTTTGCAAAGTCCAATTTTCATTTTATCCGTTTTGGAATGGTTTAAAATTTATTATTATTTTAAATATGATATTTAAAGGATGATTAAAAAATTATTTTATTAAATGTTTGAAGTTAATTTAATATGTTTAAATGATTTTTTTAAAATCAATATTTAATTAATATGGTTTAAAAATAATTAAATGAAGAATATTTTAAATAATAACTTATTCATTTAAAGGTATTTTAAATAATTGATTTTATCAAGGGAATTTATGGATTAAGTTTTATTATAGGAGTTTTGTTTTAAATAAAAAAGTAATACAAATGATTTTAGGGATTTATAAAGAGTGTTAAAAATGGTTTTGAATATTTATAAAGGAAGTTTTACAAAATTATTTGGAGTTTAGAGTAAAGGAAATATTATGTACCAAAAGAGGTTTGTAAAAAGGATGTATTGAAGGAAATTTATAAAAGAATTTAATATTTGATTTCCTTTAATCGACCTTCTTAATTCTGGTGGTATGGACATTCGTTTCACACTTTACACTAAAGGAATATTGTTTGAGGTTATCTTTATCTCCAATTTAAGTAACATTTTGTTTTAACCTTCAATATGATTTGTAAATGAGAAACTTTTCACAAATGTTTTGCAAATATACTTATGTCAGTGAGATAAGTATAGGGATGTTTTTGATAAACACGTTTGAAAGGAGATTTAATAAATGAAAGATTTATTTAATATGAGGCTTAGTTTTTGCTATGGGTAATAAAATCTATAAACAGTTGTTGTTTGATTAATTAATAAATAAATAACCGACTATCAAATCTTAACCTATTTTGAATGAGGAAGTATGATTACATATTCGAGTTCCCCGGTGAGGCCTCGAATACTTGTGTATTTCCAAAGAACCGTGATTGATTAGCCGGAAATTATCGCTTAGTTTGGAGATATTGACTTCCGGATTTGTTCGAAACACTTCAAACTAATAACGTTCTTGACAAAGTATGATATGGAGATATACTATTCTTCCTGAAGGTGATTCCAAAATGGAAGATAGTAAAATTTTGAATGCTTGTTTGATCTCGAAACAACTTGTATGGAGAATGCTAGCATTGGATATCTGCTTGGAGGCTAGTGTTAGCATTAATAGGTGGTATGTTAGTAGAAGAGGTAAAAGCGTAGCCTCAAGCCTCACAACCTAAAAGAATGGCTAAAACATGGTATGCAGTAGAGCCATGTGGTTAGCTACCATTAGGAGTCTTCATCCCGTTCTAGATTGTCCATTGGAGTTGTTTTGTGCATAGGCATCGAGAGACGAAGTAAAGCAGCCTCAATGTCAAAGGGGTAAGGTAATCTGACTTGTCACGTTAAAGGGACGGGCCAGCCTTATGTAGTAGAGGGGCAGATGCATCTATAGCCATCAGGTACATTTTCTGAGGGTGTACCATTGGATGGTAGCCCCTTATCTTGCCATCATTGGGACCCATTCTCCAATACGAACCTTTAAGGATTTAGATGTGTCCAACTCTATTGATATGTGAGATGCAAGCATTTCAGCAATATTCTGTATTTATTTTAAACCTAGACATATGATGATATAACTAGATTTTTATAATAAAAGGTTTTAATTATCGTAAGGTGAAAACCAATCCGTGTTTATGTGCGACGTGGCCTTGCGTGACACTTTTTTTGATAAGTTTTTCAAATATAGTGATCCATATGATTTATTTCGAGCTTTTCTCACTTCGGTTTTACCAGACTGACTGGGTATTATTTCCCTATAATTCTTTGGTCAACCTGAGCATATTTTTTAGATTTAGATGGATCCTTTGGAGCTTTTAGAAGGCGAGCTGGATTCTCCAAGATGTATCCACGTACCTTATTTTTCTGCTGTTTTGTTTCTTTATTATCTATCTGTATTTATCTGCAATTGTAAGGACTGTCTATTATAATAGTCCAAGCTGATAATAGGTTAGTGTACTCTGAAATTGTGTATATGATAAAGTTGATTTCTTTTTGTAAAGATCACTAGTAACGCGACAATTCATCAATATACTGATTCGTGATATTTTTAAGAGAGCAATAGATGGAACAATGATCATATAGTTATTTATACATTAGTAATCTAGATGAGTACATTTCACCAAATCCCAAAGTTTGCATGTTGGAATGAAGAAGTGAACTCGTTGAATCCAATTTCAATTCTGAAATTGCTAACTCCTAAGTTGCCTTTACCACTAACTATTATTTGATTTAATTTGTATTTTGACTGCTTGAAAATTTGAAGAAAGGGGTAGGATGTGTTCTACCAGTAAAGGAGCGGATGGAGGCACCAAAAAATCAAAAACTAAAGTGAGGGTTAGGATGCTTGTATAAAAGGGACACTAGAGAGCAAAAGTTGGATCAAGGTCCTTAATTCTCTCTTAACCATTCTCTTCTTTTTTAACATTCAAACTCCTCTCCGTAAGCCATCAAATGGCCGGCCTCATCATGCTCCTATCATGGTCTAAAATAGCAAGCCCTATATGGGTCTCAAATCCACTTCAAGCCCAAACAATATTTATTAAACTCAAAACCAATTTAAACGCGCACCGATACCATATACTGATTGGTGTTTATATAACTATTATATGTAGACTATTTAATATTGTTCAGTGCACATTAAATAAAAATTTATACTTAATATTTCATAAATATTTATTAATTTATAAAAATTACAAATTAATTAAAGCAGGTGGTAACCATAATATTTGAACGTTTTAGTTGTATAACTCTTAAGTGTAAATTTGATGAGCGATCAATATCGAGCAATTGAAATATTAAGCTTTACACTTCACTTAGTAGGTGGTGTGGCATAAGGGCTAAATTTTTCGCTTACTTGCCATCAATAATATCTAATTTTACTTTATTATGCATTACCTATTAGTGATAATTTTTACACCAATTCTCTTCATCAAAGCTTTATCACTTTGGATTTATATAATTTGCAATGGTCAAAACTCCAATATAGTACATATTCAAATCTATAGTTCAAACATGTAGTCCTTGGTTCAATAATAAAAATTATTTTTTTCGAACTACTCTAGCAAAAGATTTTGAATTTGAGTTGATTTAGTTGACTTTGATACTGACCCTATATAACTAAGGAAAGAATCCTCTTTTAAATAGAATTTCATTTCCAATACTTCCTCTCAATCCAGCTCTTGTCATTCGATGGACGTCGTGCCATGATTTGACTGTAATCAAAATGGAGCTTTCACATTAAAGATCAATAGTATTCTCAATTTAAGAGAAGAGTGTAATATAGTCACATTGATATTTTTTTGTTTGACCTATATTAACCAATAGAAAAATATGGAGTGATTCATTCCATAGTTATCTAATAGCTATCAGTACTTCACTCCTTGTTGCCTCTAGTAGTCATGAGTAATACACTGCCAATAGTTAGAGAGTTACGTACTCTAGTCTTAACGGATGCATCGATATTCAATCTCTATGCATCTGGACTGAGAATATTTAAAATAATGTGTTTATTATAATGTGATACAATACTCATGATTACAGCTACTTGTAATTACTATCATAAGAAAACCATTTATGTATTTTTTTATTAAATATATTTTTGTTAAATATTTAGTTATTTATGACAAATAAATAATAGAAAAAAGGCCATTATTAGTCTACTTAGGACCTTTAGTGAATGGATTTGCTACGTTGTCCTTGATATCTACCCTTTGTATCAGGACCATTTTCTTCTCAAGGAATTCTCTGTGGAACTTTCAAAGAATATGCTGTGACTTCTTGTGTGCTCTCGGCTTCTTTGCGATCTATATCAGTGCATTATTGTCATAGAACAATGCCATTAGATTCTTATTATCGACAATCACTCCGAGCTCACTTAAAAACATACGCATTTAGACTGCCTTTTTAGCTGCTTCATTGAGGGTGCTATACTCAGCCTCCATCATTGAATCATCTATTATTTTTTGCTTGGAATTTTTGCAGCTAATGACTCCCACCGTTAAGTTTAAAACATAATCAGACACCGATTTACTATAGTCAACATCGTTCTGAAAGTGAGAGTATGTATACCCTTTCATAAAGAGGTCTCATTTCCCCTATATGAGGAATAAGTCCCGAGTATTTCTTAAATACTTCAGTATAGATTTTAAGCCATCCAATACTTTTCTGTGGGATTAGATTTGTACCGGCTTATGCATCCTAATGTGTATGTCACATATAATCTTGTACACAACATAACATATATTATGGATCCTAGAGCTGAAGCATATGGGACCTTTTCATATGCTCTTTTGCCTCATCAGTATGAGTTTCTTTCTTCTTAAAAAGGACGATTCTAGATTGTGTCGAAACATTATCATGCTTGAAATTCTCCATACCGAACCTCTTTAGTATGCTATCTATATACAGGGATTGAGATAATCCTAGAGGAACTCTTAGATATACCTCTATAGATCTTTATACCAACTTTATAGGCTTTCTCCCACATCCTTCATGGAGAAGTTCTTAGAATGCCAAGATTTCATTAATCGCAATAACAAAGCATCATTGCCAATTAACAGAGGATAACTGATATATAGCACCAAGACTACGACAACATTGCCTTGTTTCTTTTTATATATGCACACTTCCTCTGTGCTTTAATAAAAACCAAACTGTTTGATCACTTCATCAAAACACTTAATCCAACTCCTTGTGGCTTGTTGATTCGATAAATTGACTTTAACAACTTGTAAGCCTTGTCCTTTCTCCCATTGACCACAAAACTCTTGGGTTGTGAATGTAGATGGTATCTTATAAAATAACATTTAGAAATGTCGTTTTTACATCCATTTGCTATATTTTGTAGTCATAGAATGCAGTAATAGCAAGCATAATTTGAACGGACTTAAGTGTGGCTTTGGGTGAAAAGGTTTCGTTATAATCAACATCTTGAATTTGATGAAATCCATTTGCAACTAGCCTAGGTTTATATAAAAAATAAGTCTCTACTTATCCATCTACATTTAGCTTTTTCCTCATAAACAATTTTTAGTCAATGGGTTTTATCCCTTCGGATACATCCAAAAAATCCCATAATTTGTCTTCGTACGTAGAATCCATCTCGAGTTTCATCGATCTAAGCCATAGTGCACAGTCCTTACTATGCAATGCTGTTGGAAAGACAATGGAGTGTCATCATTAAACATATGGTCCTCTTTTTCGCCATTTATAAGAAACTGTTATACTTCTCCAGTGCGTAAGATTCCTTGTTGGACATCTAATAAGTTGCGGTTTTTCATATACGGATGAACTTGATTCTCCGACCGGTGTTAACTTCTTGGATCTCATCCAAATCCACAACCTAACTGTTAATTTTCTTTGATAAAAATTCCTTTTCTAAAAATAAAATGCATCGAGAAATAATAGCTTTTTGTTCCTCGGAATTATAGAATATATATCCTATTGAGTATTTGAGATATCCTATAAAATTTACACAATACCGATCTTGCCTTTAGTTTATTCAGTCCAACGTTCTTAACGCAGGTCGACAACCACACACCTTCAAATACCCGAGTTAAGGTTTCTTACCACACTATATCTCATATGGCATTTTAGGTAAGGATTTAGCCAGTAACAAGTTCAACAAATGTGCTACGGTTTCTAGCATATATTCTAATATGATAAATGTAACTCAGCTTTATTCATCATGGAAAGAACCATATCAAATAGGGTTCGGTTCGTTCGCTTCGACATATCATGTTGTGGAGTATAGGGTGGAGTAACCTGAAAGATAATCCTATTATCTTGTAAGTACTTGGAGTTCTTATCCAATGTACTCATGTTCTCGATCGGATCAAAGAGTTCTATCTTTTGATTTGTCTGATATTCAAATACACTCTTATACTCAAAAAATTTCTTATAGTCATTGGATTCATTCTTCATTATGTGTGTGTGTATATATATCCTAGTCTCAAGATATCATCAGTGAATGTAACAAAGTAAGCACTATTATCCTTAGTGATTACATGCATTGGGACCATTCATCACTATTACTAACCCTAAGAGTTTAATAACTCTTTCATTGCTTCCACTGAAGGGGTGCTTGGTCATTTTACCTTTAAGACACGACTCATGAATTTCAAATGATTGTGAATCAAGTGGGAGAAAACCTTTGGTTTGAAGTTTATGTAGCCGTTTCTCGCTAATATGACCTCACCTACAATGCCAAAGATAACTATCATTATGTTGTTAAAAGACCTACTTATAGAAGTTACATAATTAGTACTGATCGCTAAATTCCCTTTTCAGGAACACCATCGTAGATTTTATTTCCATTCAAACTAGTGTTCGTACCATTATTCGCACAATGAAATATATATCTAGTCTAAAATAGTCTAACAACAGACAAAGTTCCATAAATAAAGTGTTTTACAAAATAGTAATTATTTAATATAAACACTACATCACTAGGCAAACATAAATGATAATCTCCTATCGTTATTTCATTCATGATAGATCCATCAATAACCTGGAGCCTCATTTCTCCCTTTTCCATGGGATGCTAGTTCATAAGCCCTTGTAATGAATTAAAAATATGAGTTACAAATCCAATATCTAAAACCCAATATAATTTATTGTTTACAAAATGAACCGTAAATGTACGTGATGCAACTGAAGAACTATTCTGCTTCTTTTCTTTAACAATCCTCAAGTACCCTAGACAATTCCATTTCCAATTACCTTTCTTATAATAATGATGACATTTACCCATGTCAATGGTAGTAGTCTTCTTACTTTTCTTGGTAACCCTCTCCTGCTTCTTTTAACCTTATGAAGATGCTGCACTACCCTTTACAGCAACCTGTTATCTCAGCTTTGGTTAGGCTAGAATACCATGGATTCGGTTAAAATGGATGAACTGAACATCGAATACAGTTGGAACCGTGGACAATAGTTGAATGCATTCGGATGGACAACACTCAAAAAATGGCTAAATGTGGAATTGGCACTTCACCTAGGCAATAGATTGGATTGGATCTCCAATTTTTACCCCAATTAAGGTCCAACCTGTATGAAGTGACAAAGAAGTCCCCATGAGGCTACATGTTAAATTTCAAGTCGATTGGATTTCGTATGCTCGAGTAATGGGAAAAATAAGAGAATTAAATCGATATTTAGCATAAACATCTCAATCCAATTCCACAGAAAATGCAAAATCTCACAAACAGTAAGTCAGAATGACACAAAATTTGGAGAGCAAGTAGCTAACATTATGAGAACTCACCAAAGTGATCCCATCTTAAAAGGAGCATGCATGGAAAGCTCACCCATGATTGATTACAAATCAATGCAACTTCACGAAAATGCGATATCTCACAACTGTAAGTTGGAATGACAAGAAATTTATAGAGCAAGTAGCTAATATCTTGGGGAACTCATCAAAATGATTGCACCTTGAAAAGAGAAAGTATGGATTGATATCCCACGATCCATTTTCTGCTCAATACAATGAAGATTGATCGATATCTCACAAATGGTATGTCGAAAAGGCGCGAAACTTTGGAAGCATTGACTAGAGGCATGTGGGACCCCACATAAACGATCACACTCCCACTGGACCTAGTATGAACGATCAGCACCGATCATTCACATGGTATGTGATCATTCTAAAAATTTGTGGATCGGATCGTATGATTTTGGAGGTTCTTTCTGGCGAAATTTCGGCCTAATCCATGCACATCTTCACCTATAAATTTAGCGGGCTTGGCTCATTGCAAAGGACTTTTAGGCTAGTTCTTCTTCATCACTTCTTATCTCTTCCTCCATTATTTTTCTAGGGAAAAAAATCTATACTTGTAATCTTACAGTATAAATAAAAGAGTGTTGGGGGTGGACGTAGGTTGGAGTTTGCCAAAGCACTATGAAACTTGCATGTTCATTTACTTTTCTCAATCTATTCTATGATCTATGAATCTATAATTCTCTATTTTGATCTAAATATTAGATATTGGTGCTTTCAAATACAACAAGGTGTTTATGATCATTTTTGACATAAACATTTTGGTGCTTTCATTAAGAAATCTAGCCCCCACGATTGAGAATTGGACTTGGAATCAACTAGAGAACTTGAAATTAGAGTAATGGTGAAACTATCAATAAGGAGACAGATAGTGGATGAGAGCCATCATAAAAGAATTTAGGATGCTTCCTTAAGAGCTAATCAAACCTCAATCTTCATGACCAAAGACGAGATGGAAACTATGATGGATATTATGCAAGAAAGGATGCTATAGAGACAAAAGAAGATGATGCAGAATCTCTTCCGATAGATTGGACAAGCTGCAGCGCAAAACCAAGGGATTGGAATAGTTCAAGTTGTTGGAAATATGAATCATGGAGTTGGAGCAAAAAGAGCTGAGGAAAACCAAAATCAGGCCCAAGGAAACAAAACTATTAGACAGTAAGATAAAGTAGTACGACCGGGGCCAGCCCAGGCCGATATATAACGATTGATACCGATTGTTCCAAAATGATCGATGTCGATCGATCAGGCCTTGAGGCATGCCCCCGAGTCATGCTAGATTGATCCCAGGTAGGTTGACGAATGGTGCTGCACAGTTTGGTGCTGATTGGACTAGGGATGTACGTCACAAGGAGTATGTTCCAGAGTTCCTTCGTGGACTCAGGGGGAAGTCTGCAGATGACAATAGGGGATTACCCATAGATGAAAATGGAAGGATGGCTTAGATGATATGGTGGATAAGGAGAGAAGGAATGCCCAATAGGAGCTTGGAAGATGTCAATCGGAGTCTGTTCACTCCGAATATCAGGAATGCAAGGAATCCAACAGAATTCAAACTACCAATACTGAAAGTATATGACAGAAAGTCAGACCCACCTGTGCATACAATGAGGGGTATCTGGCATATGGAGGAGCTAGGGGCATCAGAAGAAGTCAAGAAAAGGTGTTTCCCACTATATATGATGGATTTGGCTGCACTTTGGTTCAAGGAGCTTGAAAATGGATCAATTCGAACTTGTGGAGAATTAATAGACAGTTCAGGGTTCACATCTCGAGACCCAAAAATGTAATGACTCTGGCGGCACTAAAACGAAGGGCTAGAGAGTCCCTGGGGAGTTTTCTAACATGATTCAATGTCACCGCAACATCGGTGGATCGCCTAGATCTATCTATGGTTTTGATGGCGGCAGTATCTGAAATTGCTAACAACATAGAATTCGAGGATTCACTGGCAAGGGATCCACTGATGGATCTTGAGGAATTTTACCACAAAGAAAAAGGTTCTTATGGCAAGAGGACGCACGAGCCGACAAGTAAGAATTAAATACTGTTCGGGATGAAGGACCATTTGAAGAAGGGTCCAAGATAGTTAAAAAAATGCGAAAAGCTAACGATAGCTCTAACAGATTAAAGCGATTAAAGGAGGGAACCTAGATTCACCTTTTACATGGAATTGACTAAAACATCAGAACATATATATCTGGATGCTAAGGAGCATATCCCTTATCGAAGGCTAATGAGGAGAGAGCCTACAGACAACGAAAGGAAATCAGGAAGATATTGCATATTCCATGAGTTCAATAGGCATGATACAAATGATTGTAGGCACTTAAAGGATGTGACAGAGAAGCATGTCGGTAACGAAAGACTGTCGCCGTATGTAAGGGCATGAAAAACGGCGGTGGAACAAGTGCAGCCACTGTTCGCATCATATGTAAATAAAAATGGCCCTGGATCGGTGTCACGTCTCATCATCAAGTGATTGTGATAGCAAGGGCCGAATTTAGGACTTGGACTCCGGTTATAATAATTATTTTGCAATTTCTTTCCTCATAATAAAATGGCTAAGTCACTTGCACATGTATAGAATTACGAACGGTCCCTAAGCATGCTCTGAGATGACAATGAACCATCACCTCCAGAGAGGCACTCAGTGCATCATTTAATTTTTTGTTTTTCCTATTCGCATTTGAACTTGATTTTATTAGTTGAGTTATTTGATCGAAAAATTCACTCGAATGTGAAATCTGATATTAATAATTCTAAACCTCATCCGAAAAGATAAGACAGAAAGGCAAGAACAATACCCCTCGTCGACAAGCAAGCAAATGGGCTGGTTAACGCCTCAAATGGCATAACATCTCAAATGGTCACATTTCCCTTCGAATGGCATTCGATCCCGAATGATCTTATTTCACCATGAATGGCACTCGATCTCGACAATCATATTTTTTCTTGAATAACACTCGATCTTGAACGATCATATTTAGCCTTAAATTACATCCAATCTTAAACAATCATATATCGCCTTAAACAGCACTTGATCAAGGTACGATCATCATTCACCTCGGATGACACTCTATTACGTACGATCATTTTTTGTATTGAAGGACAATCAGTCGCGAACGACCATCATCTGCCATTAATGGCTATTGGTCACGAACGACCGCCACTCGTCTTGAATGACAACACTAACCTTGAATAAATGCTAGCTCAAACAACAACAGATTTGATTAACGGTATCGAATGACCAAAACTAACGATTTGGAGAGATCGAAGAATTAGATTTGCAATAGATTGGATTCTGGATTGGAATATTTAAGTACTGATGGATTATGGATTCGGGTTTTGGATTCATAGTAATTCAAAACATGCCTTCCAACCGCAAGGCATGTTTTGCAAGCAAATGTTATCCTACCTTTTGTTCAAGCCGAGATACCAGGGGTCCATCTATAATGAATGGATTGGAAATCAGTTATAGTTGGAATTATGGACGATAGCTGAATGGATTTGGATGGACAACACTCAAAAAATGGCTAAGTGTGGATTTGCACTTCACCTAGGAAATGGATTGGATAAAATCCCCTATTTTTATCCCAGTCAAGGTGTAATTGGTATGAAGTGACAAGGAAGGCCCCATTAGGGCTACATTTCAAATTTCAAGTTGGTTAGAGTTGTACGCTTGAGCTATGGGCAGAATAAGAGAGATCAGATCGATTTTTAGCATAAGCAAATCAACCGAACTCCGTGGAAAATGTGATATCTCACAAATGGTAAGTCAGATGGCATGAAATTTGGAAAGCAAGTAGCCAATATCAAGGGTAACTCACCAAAATGATTACATATAAAAAAGGAGCATGTATAGAACAATCTTCCATGATTGATTACAACTCAACGCAACTTCATGGAAAACGTTATACCTCATAACGGTAAGTCAGAATGACATGAAATTTGGAGAATAAGTAGATAACATCATAGGGAACTCACTAAAACGATCTCACCCCAAAAGGAGTAAGTGAGGAATGATATCCCATGATCCATTTTCTGCTTAAAATAACGAAGATTGATTGATATCTCACAAACGTAAAGTCTAAATGGCATGAAACTTTGGGAGCATGGACTAGAGGCATGTGGGACCCACATGAATGATCGCACTGCCATTGGAGCTAATATGAACAATCGGCACCGATCATTCACATCGTGTGTGATTGATCTGAAAACTGGTGGACCGGGTCGTACGGATCTGAAGGTTCTTCAAACAAAATTTCAACCCGATCCATGCACATCTTCACCTATAAATACAGTGGACTTAGCTCATTGCAAAGAGTTTTTGGTTGACTCTCCTTCATCACTTCTTATCTCTTCCTTCATTATTTTCCTAAGGTAAAAAAATTGTACTTGTAATCGTACAACATAAATAAAAGATTATTAGAGTGGATGTAGGACTGAATTTACTAGACCATTATAAAACTTGTAGTTCATTTACTTTACTAGAATTTATTTTATAGTCTGTGAATCCAAATTTCTCTGTTTGGATCTAAATATTGGATATTGGTGCTTTCACATGCAATAAGGTTGTTGTGACCAATTTTGATGCAAACATAAGCACAATCCATTGATCCTTAGGTATAAATTCGGTCGACCTCAACATATTAAATAGCTCTACGAGATTCACATTCAATTGGTCCATCCTGTAATTTAGCATGAATCGTTCATATGAGGTGTAAGTGAACCAAGGAACAAATCAATATGTAACTCATTGTTTATTGCTACGTCCAAATGTAAAAGCTTATTGTTGACCTAAAAAGTGGATCAACACCCTGGATTGAGTATGAAAGTGCTAGCCCTATTTATCAAGGCAAATTAATAGAAACAAGAAGTAATAACTTGCAGATAGAGTAAAAAAGACAAGAGAATTTTTATAGCGGTTCGGCTTTTCACGAAGTCTACGTCCACTTTATAACTTTTCTTATTGACTGACTGCTATCGCAAGTTGATTCTAATTACAATGTAATTGGATTAGATTGTGTTGGATGGATCAACTCACCAATGTTAGAGTTCATTGGAGAATCACAGTAAACCTTAAGGATGACCATTGCCTGGAAGAAGAAGGATGAAGAATAACTTCTACAGAGTTTCAACGGCCAGTCCAGAAGATCATGTATATATTGTAGGTAGGATCGTATTTATAAAGGTTGGAGAGTTATTAGGCTAGGCCTTCTTGCCAGATACTTGTAAACGATTGTACGAGGGTGCTACGTAAGTTACACCGTGAACCGAACTAATTTGATGAATCGCAAGTGATCTATAGGCCGTGGATCGCTAGTGATCCATATGGCTCGCTGGTGATTGAACGGCTTGTGATGCTTCCCATTATCCTCTCCTTTGAAGAATATGATGACCCGACAAAATGGTAATGGGTCGCTAGTGATCCATAGTGCATGGATCGCTAGCAATTTACGTACTCGGTGGATTTTTGAGCTTTGTCTTTTCGATCTCTCTTATTATCTCACGTTGGTGTCCCCCAAGTGATTTCATAGCATATTGCGTTGTTTTTTATGACAATCCACACACTGGTTGCATTAGACCACCGATTGAATTAAACGAATGCCTGCTTCTCGATTTAACTAGCTTAGAATTCCATCAAACTTAGTCTTTGCCCCTAGAATACCTATTAGAACATGATGTAAGAGGATTCGTGGATCAACAAGTAAACATTATGGATCGTTAGCGATCCATAGATGATGGATTGCTAGCGATCCATCACCTTTGTTTGTTTTCGCTTTTCTTCCTCCCGATCCTTCCTGGCTAGTTCTTTTAGTCCTTTTTGTTGTCTCTTGAGCTGTTCTAACTCAACGAAGTTGTTCCGACTTCCTTTGGATTCTGCTGGGTTAAAAACTCGGATAACATTTGCTCCCCCCTCATGAATATGCCTTCGTTGGAAACAGGGCATGCTCTAGAAGTAATTGTTCTTAGTTTCTGCTTAGCGTGTTCAAGTAGTCATATCAAGGCCAAGACTTTAGCTACTCAGCTGCTCAAATTAAGTGTTGACCAAAATTATCATTGTTTGTTATAATAAACCAAGTTTAACTCCATAACTATTAGAATGCCTTTAAACAACATGTGGATCATGCTGGCCAAATTCAAAATTAGTCGAGCGCAATCCGATGGATCGCTGGCTATCCAATGACTTAGATGTTTTTTCTCATGCAATCTCCTATATCGCCTCCTCAAGCCTATCCATCATTCATTTCCTTCTTCTTCTTACGACTCAATTTTATCCTTTGCGATTCGACCCAATTCTCGAACGAACCATAAATCCATGCATTTTATTACTATCGTCGATTATCTATCTTCAGAATTTCTTCCCGTTGATCGATCCAAGTCCCACTATTGCTTTAACTTCAACCCTAGGTCCTTTTGGATCATCGCCGAACTCTATCATCTCATTTCTTGGATCGCCGTTGACCCCTCTTACTTGGATTGCTGGGTCGAAAACTCTAACCATCTTTGACTTTTGATTCTTGATTCGAGGTAGGTAATGCAGTTTCTGATATTCGTTTAGCAATTTGACGAGTCTGAGTTGATTGTGATTTTCTTGAAGAGGAAAGTAAATCAAGTCTTGACTTCTTTACGAAACGACACTCGAGCCTTGTCCCGATGCTTGACATGTTTTACTATCTTCGTCTAGGGAATCAAAATTGACTTGCACTAATCTATGTTGATGATACAACACGACGTATTGTGCATTGGTTTTAACCATTCTGGAGGGTGATAACGGTTTAGGATAGCATCTCGCAAGCAACTTATGTTATTGTCAAATTTGGAGAATTCATTGGTCTTGTTTTTTGCACGCTCAGTGTAGAGGAGATAATTCCAAAAAATGATACGAAAAGCCCTTCTCCTGCTCCACTGTGAGCAAACTATCTACATGGGATAGAATGTTTGAAGTGTTTAGGACACCGAGCTCACCTCCCATAGATAACACACTGCACTTACCCCGGTATGTACTTGAAATCCGACGTGTCAGCATAAAACAATATTCCTTTGGAATTCAAGTGTTGTGGCATTACAAGAAATTTTATTTTTGGTGGCGCACAAAAAACGCTATCAAAACTTATGGTAGCGTTTTGATAAACACCGTGATAAAGCCCACAACTAAAAATCCATGGTTTTTAGTTGCATTTATTTTAACGCCACTATAAATCCTTTTATTGTAGCGTTTCTTAAATGCCACCAAAAATCTTTTTGTGACATTTTAAAAACACCACCAAAAGGTTTTATGGTGCTACCAATAGAGTTTCCAACTTTACCTCTACTTTACGGTCGCATTTACTCAACGCCATTATATGTATTTCAATAGTGTTTTTGAAATGCTACTAAAAGTTGTTGATCATTTTGCACCATTTTTTCATGCTTTATTTCCTGTTCATGGTCTATTTTTTTATATCAATCAACAATCACTCACATAATCATCATATTCAAACAATTAAAAAAACATATTAATTATATAATCAAATAAGATATCCATAACCATTCTAATACATAGTTTTTTGATAAAATGACCAAACTCACATACAATAACCATTCGTATGCAAATTTACACACCTAGTACTAATAAAATGTTATACCAAACTGGTGCTAACAAAATGCTTGATTACCCATAATTCTTTATCGCATGCACAAGTGAAAGCTAGCACCATAAAAGTTCAACTTTGCTCTCTTCGGAAATCCAATGCCTGCATAAGTGAAAGCACAACATATAGTCAAACAATTATGTTAATTCGTAGGACTTCAAATCTAATACCAAACATCTATAACATTGTATGAGTATATCATATTATAAATAATGTTATATAAATAATCAAAGTTATAAACGAAATGAAATAAATAAAGTCCAATCTTATAGTTATATATAAAATGTTGTTAAATTAGTTATATTGTTATTGTTTATAAAATTTAGTTAACTTAAACTTAGTTAATTTTATAAAACTTGTTTAATTTTAACAAAGCCTAGTTAATTTTTACTAACTTGGTTAACTTAATTTATTATTATTATTATTATTATTAAAACTCAGTTAACTTAATATATTATTATTATAAACTTAGTTAAATTTTATAAACTAAGTTAATTTATCATCACCATTGTTATTTATAAATATTTGTTAAATTAGTTATATTATCATTATTTATAAAATTTAGTTAACTTAAACTTAGTTAATTTTAACAAAACTTAGTTAATTTTACTAACTTGGTTAATTTACTAAATTTATTATTATTATTACTACTAAAACTTGGTTAATTTATTATACTATTATTATTATAAACTTAGTTAATTATTATAAACATAGTTAATTCATCATCATCATAACCATTGTTATTATTTGTAAAACTTTGTTAAATTAGTTATATTATTATTTATGAAATTTAGTTAGCTTAAATTTAACTAATTCTATAAAACTTGTTTAATTTTAACAAAACTTAGTTAAATTTTATTAACTTGGTTAAATTACTTAATTAATTATTATTAATAAGAAATAAGGTTAAATTAATCTTTTTGCCTTAACCACCTGGCCAACCGTGTCTTCCTTAATTCCTCACCCTGTGCTATCTGATCACTCCCCTATCATTTTCTCTACGGGACAGATGTTATTAAAAAAACAAAAAGGCTTCAAATTCTATAGTACTTGGGTCCATGAACCTGGGTATACTAGTATAATTAGTAAAGTATGGTCTGAAAAATACTATGGCAATCCCATGTTTATTCTTTGCAGGAAATTAAAAGCAACAAAGGAAGCGCTGAGGGTATGGGCCAGGAAGAACTTTTGAAATGGTACTTTAAATTCAACTTTGCTGAGGCAGAAACTCATTGAAGCTCAAGATTATATGGTGAGTTACCCTGATAATGCTGATGCTGCTATTAATGAGAGAAGCATTCATGACCAGCTCCATGAAGCATTGAAAGTTGAAGGAAAGATGAGGAGACAGCAACTGAGACTTAAGTGGGCACAAGATGGGGACAATAATACTGCTTACTTCCATGCCGCCATCAAAATCAAACAAGCAAAGGAAAATATCTCCCACATATATGATGAATTTGGAGTGCTTCATTCTGACCCAGCTGACGTTGACCAAGCCTTGCTCAACTACTTCAAGTCATTGCTTGGTAATAAAGACAATTTCAAACCTGATCTTGAAAAACTTGACAATGTACAGGTTCCATTAGTCCAAACGGAGGAAGCAATCAATCTTGTTGCTAAAGTTACTGACAAAGAAATAAAAGACACTCTATTTTCGATGAACAAAAATTCCAGTGGCGGTCCTGATGGATTCAATCTTGAATTCTTTACTTACAGTTGGGATACAATCAAGGAGGACTTCTTAAAGGCAGTTCACAATTTTTTCAACAAGTCCAAACTGTTATTGGAAGTTAATGCCACCAATCTGGTGCTTATCCCTAAAACTCAGCATCCAACTTCTGTTGAATCATTCAGACCTATATCCTGTTGCAACGTCATATACAAATGCATCTCAAAAATCTTAGCCTCTAGACTTGTTGTTGTTCTCAGTAGGCTTATTTCCAAGAATCAATCTGCCTTCCTGCCTAAGAGGAATATAATTGATAATATTCTCCTAACTCATGAATTGATTAAAGGGTATGGTCATGCCCAAGCTTCAAAGAATGCAATGCTGAAACTGGACTTAAAGAAGGCCTTTGATAGCATTCACTAGAGTTCAATTGTCAGAATTATGGCACTCATGAGATTTCCTAAAGTCTATGTGGCTTGGATAAACAACTGCTTATCTACCCCTTCTTTCTCCATATCTCACAATGGTTGCAATACTGGATTCTTCAACAGCAAGCAAGGGATCAGGCAAGGAGACCCCATATCATCATACATTTTCATTCTTGTAATGGAAGTTTTAAACGTACTGTTGACAAATAACTATGAACAGAAAAGATTCTATATCACTCTAAATGCAGATCACCACAAATAACCTCTTTATTCTTTGCCGATGACATATTGTTATTCACTAAACCTGACCATAATTCTCTGGAAAACATTAAAATTACATTACACAACTTCTACCTTATGACTGGTCTTGAACTCAACTTAAGCAAATCACACATGATCACCTCTGGAATCTCTACTGAACATGAAATCCAATTATTGTCAATTTCTGGTCTCCAAGCTATTAATAACAGCATGTGCTATTTGGGTCTTCCTCTATGCTCTTCCAGAATAACCACTGCTAACTGCTTGCCTCTGTATGACAAAATATGTAGCACCATGAATTGTTGGGCCAATAGATTTCTTTCTCAAGCAGGCAGGCTTGTGCTTATCAGATCTGTCATTTCCTCTATGATAGTGTACTGGTCTAGGGCATTCATACTCCCCATCAAACTCATTAAAATGGTTAGAAAAGCTATGTTAAGGTTCTTCTGGACTGGATCCATCCATACTAGGAAATTAGTTCCCTGCTCTTTTGGCATTATGGAGCTACCTAAGAACAAAGGTGGTCTTGGAATTCTTAACTTACAAACTTGGAATAGAGCTGCTATCAGTACACTCATGAATGCCTTGCTTAACAATGCTGACAACTTGTGGGTACAATGGACTAAAACCCATAACTTGGGTAGAAAGAATTTTTGGACAATGACTGTGCCACAAAATTCTAGTTGGACATGGAGAAGCCTTCTGAAGTTGAGAACATCTCTTCTACCATTTATCAAAGTTAACCTTTCTGCCTCCAGTACTGCTAACTTCTGGAATACACCATGGATGGACGATGGTCTGATATTATGCAAAATCTTCAATCCTCAGCAGATCATGCAATCTGGTATTAATAGTGATGCTAAAGCAACTGATTTCATTATTGATGGCAAGTTATCACTACCATATACCAGTAACCAAGACATTAGAGCTGTTTGGAATAAGTATCAATATATAACTTTCATTCCCACTACGACTGATGAGATACTTTGGAAAGGAAAATCTCACTCTATCTCTTCTGTTTATAAAATGCTTGTGATCTATCCTGCAACAACTGACATAAAATGGCACAAAGCTCTATGGACCAGAAAATTTACCCACAGAGACAACCTAATGTTATGGAAGGTCATAAACAATGCACTACTAACCAAAGACAGATTGATTAACTATGGGTTGCCTGTTGATCCTCTTTGCTCCTTCTGCAACATGCTTCCTGAGACTGTGAGTCAACTATTCTTTGAATGCAGTAATCTTTTGGGCTTGTGGAGTAATCTCATGACTGCGATGAGTGTGAATCATATCCATGGCATATCCATTGTTGAGTGGGCTCTCATAGGGAAGGCTACTAGGTGGAAGAAAAATGATAGCTTTGTGTATTTTTTTCTAATCAAAAGATATCTTAATTTCGTTTGGGAAGAAAGAAATTTGAGGTGCCTTGAAAACAAGTTAAGGAATAGTACCCACCTTTTGAATGCTTTACACGCCAGCATTAAGATAGGAATAAAGGATTGTGAATTTGATTTCACACCCTTTGTCTCGTCTGATTGGCTATAGTGCTGATCTACTCTCAGTGTTTTCTTTTCTCTTGTCTTTCTTTTTATTTTTCCTCTGTGTTGTAATTATTCGTGTGTTTGTTTTCCGTTTGCGATTGTGAGCTTGTTCATAGTTGCTTTTCTTTTCTCTTTTTATAATAATCTGGTAGGGGACCAGTTAACCCCGCTTGCCTTTCAAAAAAAAAAGGTTAAATTAATTATATTATTATTATCATTATTATTAATATAAACTTGGTTAATTTTATTAACTTAGTTAATCCATCATCGTTGTCATCATTATTATTTATAAAAATTTGTTAAATTAGTTATAGTATTATTATTTATAAAATTTAGTTAACATAAACTTAGTTATATTATTATTATTATAAACTTAGTTAGTTTTTATAAACTTAGTTAATTAATCATCATCATCATCATTTATAGAACAATGTTAAATTAGTTATACTATTGTTATTTACAAATTTTAGTTAACTTAAACTTAGTTAATTTTATAAAAGTTATTTAATTTTAACAAAACTTACTTAATTTTTATAAAAGTTATTCATGCATTCTCTCTGTAAGTGCTGCCTGTTCTTTGTTGGATCTTTCTCTCGATTGTTGTGCATATGCCAGAACCTATTATACAATATTATGAAAAAATTAGTTCTGAATTGCTCGTGGTATAGTTTGGTTTGGTCCTCGTTTTCAGAATAATACATAGGATGCTTGTTATAAATAGGGCACCGTTTATTCTTGAGAACAATGTTACACATCCAAAATTCTATATCTTAGGTTTGTTCTTAAATAAAAATGCTTAAGTTCATGATCAAATACAAGGGTAATAGTATAAGTGCTTATTTTAACTAAATGTTTGTTAGGTTAAATATAAGATAAGTTAATACAAGAAAGAGGAAATAAAGCAGCTTACTTATTTAAAATAGCGAAGCTGTGCATCCATTGTTGCACTCACGGTTTCCAAAAATTCATACGGCTTCTTTGCCTCAATATTTGATAGAGCTGTGATCTATAGACAGACTTAACTACTCAGTCCAAATATATGAATTCAATTAACTAAAATACCATAGAAGAATGCATAACAGAAACATACCAGACTGAATCGTGATTCCTCAAATGTAGATCTTGCACTATGAAGCTCCTGTTGTGTTCATTTTTTTATTCAGTATAAGTTAGTTAGCTAATATCAAAGTAAGCAAGATATAAGGAAACTGAAGCTTCACTAAATAAAGATAGTGAAAGGTAATTACATCCTCCAAAACCGTGACTACATCATCATTTGTGCCCTTTTTTTAGTGATAAATATCTTTCACACGCCTGATACAAAGGATGTGGAAAGTAGTTGTATCAGAATCTTGAAACATGCATGTATAAAATTTTAAGAATGGCATTGGTCAAAATGAATGTTGCATTATGAAAGCATTGTGATCTGGCAACGTTTTGTAAAAACGTATAGGTCACCAAGTCACTTTGTTTTGTAAATTGTTAATGACATGTGCAACATTAAAATATAATTATTTTTCCGTAATTTGTCAAAAGTAGATGAGATGTTGAGCATTTTGTTTATGCATGTTCCACCTCCCAATTAGATGCAACAAAACTGTTGTCTGCTGATGGTAATTTATTAAGCGTATAAAATGTCAATATATCCTGTGACCAATTATCATAGAAAACAAAGGTATTTTCTCCCACCGTATAGGATTGTACAACGAAAGCAATTAATTAAACTAGATGAAAACCAAATAAATATAGCTCTGAATGCAAGTTGAAAACCCCTTAAGCATACCTGGTTATATTCAAGGCATGCCTTATCAAATCGCTTCCTTGCATCCTTCAAGAAATATATTATTATTTATCAAATTGCAAGGCATAAGAAACTAAAAAACTAGTTGATGGTTGGGAGCAGCAAAAATTGCAACTAAATAAATAATCATGATCGTACATTATCTCTACACCAAGAGGCTAAAGGAACAAATTATTTCCCATAACTTTCACCATGTTCCTGCGTTTTTTTTATGGACTTTCACTCCAAAAATATGCTTAAACAATTACATATTTTACCATATAAAGTTTTGAGAAACCATATCTCAAAATATGTCCCCAAGAAAACTGATAGTATCGATTGTATTTGTATGTATATATATGCATGGACTTTTACTGTCTCATGCATGGACTTCCACTGTCTCATGCACATATCAAAAACCATTGGTATGAAATAAATTGTAATAAAGGCAAATTAACGTGTACCTAACGTCATGCAAATCGATGTCGACAAAATGCATCAATATGTCATTTAGCATGTGCTCGACCTGATTAAATAAAAACAAGCTGAGTATCACAAGCCCATACGTGTTTCACAGGAGAGGAAAATGAAAATCGGCATTCAGAGATGGAATAATATTATATTATACGAAGAAACGTAAACTTTTTACCGTAACATGATATCCCTTTGGGTTCTTTAACATAATTTTCATAATAAAGGAAAAGGAAGGATACCTGGGATCTTAGAACTTCTTTATAAGTTCCAATTTCTCTCAATGCAATAGTAAATTTAGTCATTACAGGTCCTGCAAATCACAGTAGATACGTAAGCTAATAATTATACTGACATTACCTGCATGTCCGTTATTTAGCAAAGTGTGTGTGTTATAATATAATAGCTAGTAATGATATAAGTTGTTATATCAAAAATCAAACAGCATTGTTCATAATTTTTTTTGCATGTGACTGAAGTGTATAGCCAAAGCAATTATGCACAACCCAATGTGAACAACAGTTGTTAGTGTATTACAGTAGTAGCAAAGGATACATACTCTGTGACTATGCTCTTTACTACTGAATTACAAATAGAAAATACAAATATTTCATTATTTAAACTACATGTGATAGGATTGCTTGTTATATAAATGTGCACTATTTATACATAGCATGGAGTACAAAAATAATGATAATACAATGAAGTACTTTAACTGGTAGCATAGACCAATATAGATTTTAAATTGTAAATACTAACATAAACTGATTAATATTTAACCAGTAATATAGACTAATATATGCAGATGTCAACGAGATGGTTAAATTGTAAATAATAATGACCAGTAAGTTTATAGTTAATAGGTGTGAAAAATATTTTAAATGATGTACCCAGTCATTACAAATTGATTGATAAATAACCAAATCTAATTACATCAAATTGATATGAATAAACACATGCATATCTTTGTGAATAATTAACACCCTTTCACGAAAAATGACTTTGCTTCATAATTTCGATAAATCTTATCATTAAGATTGATATGCATTCCTAAAACAAGTTAAATATGGCAGATATAGTCATAGTATTCTACCTAATATATTCTAAGGAAAAAGGAAGGTACCTTACTTAATTGGAAAAGGGTGTGGTTCATGTCCTTTATTTGCATCACAGCAAATGAATGTCTTTATTTATAAAACTTTGTTAAACTAGTAACTCATCAATAAAAATTTCAACAGCAAAAATGCATACAAATCTCAGATGGTGGATATCAGTGTCACTCAACATAGCCTTACTGCTCACAGGACAAACTTATGCAACTCTTCTAAATAGATACTACTACGATCAAGGTGGCAATAACAAGTGGATAGAAACACTCACATTTTCAGCAGCTTTTCCAATTCTATACCTTCCTTTACTATTTTTCACTACTCCATCAACTTATGAGCAACCTGATTTGGTAAAGGTATATATGGCATACCTTGGCATAGGACTTTTGTCTGTGGCTGATAGTCTCATGTACTCTTACGCGCTTCTGTATCTCTCGGTTTCGACTTACTCGCTTCTGTGTTCAACTCAGCTTGCTTTCAATGTTGTGTTTTCCTGTTTTATTAATAAGGAGAAGTTTACGCATCTAACACTTAACTATGTTCTTCTACCTTCTTGCCATTACCAAAGTTCAACAAATAAGACTGCTGCAACAAACCCTATAATTACCAAAGTGCACACAAACCACTGCTTTAATAAACAAGACTTCTGCATCCACCACAACCATCCATACAACTAACAGCTCAAACCTCCCTGACTGTACATACAAGCAACAAACGGTCATTGCCTCTGTCAACAACACTCCAACAGAGTCTCATTCACCCTTCACAAACATCACTTCAATACAACACTTGCTTTCCTAACATCCTACATCTACATATCAACGATCTCCTGCCAATACTGCCCTCCGACCACTTACATACACCTTCTCCATACATCAAACAAACTGTCACATACCATCAAACTCCACAAAACTGTCACATATTCTCTGCTAACATACTTCATCATGTTCACCATCCATCCACCACACAGCAACTACAATCACCCCTTACCAACCATTGCATAATCTCAACTGACCCATCCTGCTTGCCTGCAAACCCCTACTACATACAACTGAACCACCATTCATTGACAAACATTGTCTACAAATACTAATACTCCATTTTTATCATTCAACCACAACACACTCCAGTCCGTTCTCACAAAACTGCAACAACTTGCCGCTTAGACACTGCACATTCTCTGTGCATCTCCACAACTTCCCCACTTCACAAACTTTACCTTTCCATACCAATTAATACCTCCTACTACATCATTTGAATCGCCTGCAACCAATTCAAACCTAAAGACCAAAAATCACACACACAACCCAAAATCGCCAAATCAACCACTTTCGCAACCGCATCGATCAATTTGCGACTTTCAATCATCCAAATCCCCTAATTGCCTCATCTTCTACTACACCAGAAACCAATTCAAACCGCAAACCCAAAACGAGTAGCGAGTTCCTCGAAGCCAAAGCAAAGACTCGAAGCCGCCCCTTCCTTAGTCCTCAATATCGAGTGACGATCTTCCACAATTCTGCATTTAACCACATGCAACCTGAATTGACTTCAGACCTCACCTCGTATCAAAATACTTTGATTTTATGAGTTGAAATTTTTGTGCAATTTTTTTGATTTGAGCTATGATTTGTTGAACTATTGAACTTGCTTCATAAAATTCATTTCCTAAACAGTAAGAGAACTCGTGAATTTAGGGTTGCTTATTTTAGGGAATGTATTTTATTTAGGGTTACTTATTTTGGGGAAAGATTTGAATCGTTCTAAGTAGCAGAGGAATAGCAATGCGGTAATCTTTTGGGTTATGTTTATTTGGGCAAACGCGACATTTTTTCATAAAGGCGGGAAGTGAAATATTTTTTGTTGCATTTATATAATAAGGTGAAATATTATTAGTTGCATTTACATTCAAACGCCACCAATTTTTGCAACCAAAAGCTGATTTTCTTGTAGTGTAGGGGGATTTTTAGTTTAAGATAGAATTACTTGACCTCTTTAGATGCAAGTCCAGTTGTATAGAATGTAGTATCTGTCTTCTCGTCGTAAGTCCAATGGAGGAAGTCCAGCAATTTCAAAAGCCGAATCATCATCTGTCTCCCTAACTCTTCTGCTTCGCAGGCTGAATACGGCCAACTAGTCCCAGTTGGTCCGGTCGTGGATCGACGAGCTCCTCTGAATTCTAGATATCTTCTTACTCCACCGAAGAGAGCCTCCTATGTAATCTCTGCTAAGATTTTGCATAACATTTGCTTGCAAACAACATTTCGAAGGACGATGTGTGCCTCCTAGAGAAGAATGAATTTGCCCATATGCCGTCTCCGGATATGCTGCCTGCGATCGATATATGTGTCTAAATGGATTAATGCCCCCTTCAATGACTTCTTGAGAAACTTTTTCAAACTTGGGAATTTCCCCGTTCCAAATTCACCCAGATGGATATGCTATCTTGACCTGCCTGCATGTTTTTTTTATGCGTACATTTAACCGTGCTTCGAGTTTCAACGAGCTGAGATATTTTCTCTCGTTTAAAAGGAGATATGAGTGCCCATCCCTTGCTATCATCGAGGCCTAGAGGAATCTCAAGATCGTGCTACAGTTGCAAAGCAATTTATCTCAAGTAAAGACTTGGTACTTCTTCATTGGATGTCCCAAAGGGTTTAATCACCTTTGGACAACGGGTGGTAACTACTCTTCTTTACTTATTGAGTTTTGATATATCGTTGTGGGATTTCTGACAAGTCAAACACTTCCTACAGTTATTCTGAGGCTGAAAAAAGACCTATCACTTGACCAAATTTTCCATAACCTAAAGGCTGTAGAAGCCGTGGAAAGATCAGTTAAATTTTTGCTGACGGATGAAAACTTACTCCGGTATGGACTGTTGCATCCAGGAAAATCCACCGTAGCGGTTGAAGTCCCGTCTCCTTTCCGTTCCAAAATACGAACGCGCTCTACTTCTTCATCACATGGTTCTGAAGAGGGTAATTTTCAAGAAAAGGAAGGCTTGTCTTACGAGTTGGCTGAAGAAACTCATGAGGGAAGATATGTCGCGACTGAAGCCAACTGTCTGACCGAAATGCCTCTGACTCTGGAGGAAGGGGAAGAAGAGTTTAAACAATAAGAAGGCAAGGCTATAGTGGCAACGGAAACCGAGAGGGTGAAGTTGAGAGTAGTAGCCATGAATCCTCCTCCAGCGATGATGAATTCTATGCAGAATCCGATGACGGAGACTCCAAATCGTGTAACGAGACTCCAGGAATGAGTCCCATTATTCTAGACTCGCCTCCCTGAAAGACCCGAAATAATGATGCTTCCTCAGTAGTCTAGCGACATCTGGATTCCCCGATTAAAGATGCCAATGTAGACTTCGAGGATTTGAGCAATGTCTGCGTGGATATTGACGAACATATGGGGGAAGATTTCAGATTTGAATAGATGTTTCCTCGCCTGGGCCATATTATGCCTGGAATCTGCCCGATTTCTATCATAGTGGCTTCCCGATTTGGTTTGTGACATCATGTTAGGCCCCGAAGACACAATACACACACAATATTCAAGCCTATTTTCCGTTACTAATGCCCTTTATTAATTCTTTATGTCAGGTACCATAAGAGGACGTGGTCTTTACGATGAATTTAAGGAATTCGTGGATTCACAATGTTAGTCAAAACGATCCACAAGCTGTCATTAGCTTCATGAGGCCGAGGAGGAATGGAGAAGGCGGAAGGACATGGAGGCTAAAGCTCATCGCCGAGATGAGAGGGAACGGGGCCATACGTACAAAAGTTGTAGTTCTCATCCTTTTGAGCAACATGCCTTTGTCTCGGCCCCAGCTTCTGCCGGTCTTGAAGTTTCGGTTTCTTTCGTTCAGACTCTGTCTCCATCTCACGTCGCATCGCCCCACGTGGCACTTGCCCTTAGTTCCTCGTGCCCTTATCGGAGGTCGGCTTACATTCTTCTGTCTGGCCACCTAGAATTGAAGAGGCGATGTAACAGCCCGCAAATTTGTACCATTTGAATCGACAATAATCCACACATGTCCGACCCAAAAAGCACCGACTGACGGAAAGTCAAGAGAAAGAAAAGAAGAAAGAAGAGAAGAAGAGAAGAAAGAGAGAAGATAGAACCAAACAGAACAATACAGAATCTCACATCGCAGCGGAAAATATATAATATCATATCAATGATCTTTACAAACAGAAACTATATATATACACACATAAATCAGAGTTCAATAATCAATCAATAGTTATCAGCCTGAACAGTTATAATAACAAGTCCTTTCAAATGCCGATAATTTAAAACAACAAAGCAATGCAGCGGATAATCAAGAAAATATGGATGTAAGAAAATAAAGATTTCCAGCTCTCAATAATGTAGTTCATCAATACGAACCCAACGCAATTCGTTTCATCAATTTTCGACCTTGTATGAAGAAGTTATGGTATTTTAAAGTTTATACGAATTTAATATAATATAATTTCTATTTCTATTTTAATTTTTTTAACCTAGATTTAATCCTAGCTGTCCTTTTCTCCAACATCAGATCTGGACCACCACTTTACCTTCTCACCTTCATGTGAAAGCCCCAAGTTGAAGCAACCCATAGTCGCCGACCTTCCCACGAATTATTCTCCTCTATCGACGAACTTGAAGACAATCGGCCACAACCACACGATAGCTTACCTTCTCCACTACCAACGCCCAAAAATCAGCCTCCCCACGATATGCTATAGTCACCAAATCACGCTTAAACAACCCCCAAAATGCAGCCCCCTAGGCTTCTCCTCGTCACGCCATATTCGATCTTCACCGTTGGATGTGAAGATCACGATGCGCTCTACAATATTGTAGTTGAACATTTTCGCTAATTGTTTGTGGATTGAGAGATAATGGAGGAAGAAAATTCAAAATTTCTGGACATTGACGGAAAAGGTGGCGGCTAGGGTTTAGATGAAAAATTTGAAATGTTGTGGCCTTTTATGGAAAATTTCGCAACACTATTCACCTGAAATTTTTCCGAACTCCAAACGGAGCATGCAGCCTGCCGTTTATAATGTTTTACCCTTATTCTGAATGTAATGGAATGTATATCGAGAGCCAATTCGATCATATTTGGAAGATAGATTTTTGAATCGACTATTTAAATTTAAAATTCACTTAAATAGATTTCTATGCGTTTTAGCTTGCCCCGGACAAACCGCACATCCGATTGACATGAAATTTGAAATCTTATAATAATATAACATTACGGATCCAATGAAACTAGTTTCGTCAAAATCTCAGATTGTTTTAAAAATGACCATTTTCACTCGTCAATTAAATATTAAAATATTCAATTTTTACAACTTGACTTTTAGTTCAATTTTAAAAGTTCTGTAACATTATTCTAATTCAAATGGAATTTAATTCAACTTTATAAATCATTTTCATTCGTATTAAACTCATATTTCAATTATTTCAAAAATTTCAAAAATTCAATTAACAATTTAATTATCCAATTAAATCTAGATATTTGAAATATAAATTATTCAACTTATAAAATTTACTTTGGAATATTTAAAATCAATTAAATATACGAATTTCAAATGACTGAAATTCTGGATCGTTACATTCTTCCCTACTTAAAAGAATTTCGTCCTCGAAATTACCAAGTAAGAAAAAGTTACAAAATCCATTAACTTTTCAAAACAAATCGTTCAAACTAGATTTACCAAAATCACTTGAATGTTTAACTTTCCCAAAATCATATGGTTAAATTTCTTGTAAAACTTTACTAAGTTTTCAAATCCATATATAATTATCTTTTCAAAACTAACTAATATCGTTTAACTTTATAACTCAATATCAAAATTTTAGTTATTACAAATTTTCCAAAAAAATTCTAACGCCTTAAATTTTCAAAAAAAATCGCCAGCGTCACCTTTGTGCGGTTCGATCGTAGTAGGATCACAACACACACACACACACACACACACACACATATCACAAATATACATCTCATCTTAGTGATGAGGCATCTCGAAGGGAAAAAAATGTAAAAGTACGATATGTAATCCAAGATGTGTATTTTATGTATTATTAGCGAGCATATACGGCTAATATAGCGTGAAAGCGAGCTCCAAAAGCGAAGCAAGTGCTATACGCACCTACTAAACACTCAACAAACCATGAGAAATATTTATATATGAAAGTAATATCAATATACAACATATACAACCAACTATATATGTCAATATAGCAAATGCAACAAAAGAACCAAATCCAACCATCATACAACTATCGTCCGACTAACATCCAACAAACTAATACAATACATACTAAATCAATATAAATTCACTTCTTATTAATATTCAATGAATTGATTCTCAATTTAATCACATTTGATTCATTAATATTGGATTTACTAACATTCGTTTATTCGAATTCAATTAGTTTACATTCACTAATTACATTTAAGTTTGTTCACTTTCAATTCAAATTAAATTCAACTCTATTTTGATTCACTTACTTCCAATCTGAATTCAATTACTATAGCTTTCAATTTGATTAATTCAATTTCATATAAATTTCTATACAATCAATTAACATCCATTTAACAACCAATGTATAACCAACATAACCAAATTAGTTTACCTTATTCTCAACATTTATATTTACTTCATTTCCATTCAATTTGGCTCAACACTTTTAATTCCAATTGGTTTAACATTCAATTTAGATTGAATTCTAGTATTCACTATAATTACATTTTTATACAACAATTTAAATATTATTATTAATTCACAACTTCTTAACAACAACATTTTTAATGCTAATTCATTATACATTTCATGTTGAATTTCCTTATATAACTCAAATTCTTATTCATTGTATGACTTCATTTCGTTAATTAACTTTATTAATTTACTTCGGTACCAAAATAAACTTCATTCAATATTACTTAAGTTATGTTTCATTTCAATTTCATTTATCTTTTACTTTCACTATACAACATAAGTTCATTCATAATTTATTTCATTAACCTTTTACTAAAGTCAAATTTCATCTCACTATTCAAATTCATATCTTGTTTTACTTAACAAAATAGTTTAACCATTTTATTAATTGGTTTTACTTACATTTTCTCACTTTATATGTTATACCACTTATTTATTCAAACTTCCAAAAACATTTACCTAAGTATACTTCCATTCACATTTTTATAATTTCAAATCATGGTTATATAATCATTTTACACTTAGGTTCAACTTTCATTTCAATCATTTATCTAATCCAATTCTAATTATTTAACCTTCCTTTAGTTAAATTTCAAACCATATATTTATTATGCTCACTTAATTTTATTATTTCATATTATAAGCCCAAAACTCGTTTCATTTATTTTTATCAATTTCAACTTGGATTTTAATTTAGATTTTTTTATCACAACAAAACTAAATTTTTTTAATTAACTATTGGTAGCAAATTCATCACATAGAAACTCAAAAATGATACTGATGATGCTGCAATCATCACCCTTATTATTTCCTAGCAACGGTAGTGAATTCAATGCTTTATATTCTTTTAAAAAAATTCTTTTATTTATAAATCTTTCACTTATATAATTTTACTATTTTACTTTACCTACATAATATCATTTCAAATTATTTTATCTTATTAAGATTTATAATAATATAATCTCTTTAACTTTGAAAAATAACTTCCAAAATAAACGGGATTCAAATTTTCCCAATTCTTAATTTAAATCCATTTTCGTTTACAACTTATATTTATAAATATACTCATATAGTTTTACTTCTTATATATAAGATTATTTCAAAATTGTAAATCATATTAGTTATAAATCCATTCTTAATAATTCATTTTCTTATATAATTTATTCTTTTACAATTGGTGTTTCTATTAGATTATTCAAACAACTTTCATTAACTTATATATATTTTTATTTTCAAACAATCAAACAATTAATTTATCTACACTTTAGTAATTCTTGAAAAATTATTCCTTTATATATAAAATATAATCGAGGTAAAATTATTTCATTTACCCAATTTAAAATAATACTATGTCCGACCCAAAAAGCACCGACTGATGGAAAGTCAAGAGAAAGAAAAGAAGAGAGAAGAAGAGAAGAGAAGAAAGAGAGAAGATAGAACCAAACAGAACAATAAAAAATCTCACATCGCAGTGGAAAACATATAATATCATATCAATGATCTTTACAAAACAGAAATGTATATATATACACATCAATCAGAGTTCGACAACTAATCAATAGTTATCAGCCTGAACAGTTATAATAACCTGTCCTTACAAATGCCGATAATTTAAAACAACTAAGCAATGCAGCGGATAATCAAGAAAATACGTATGTACGAAAATGAAGATCTCTCCAGCTCTCCATAATGTAGTGCTCGTCAAAACGAACCCAACGCAAATCGTTTCGTCAATTTTCGACCTTGTATGAAGAAGGCTGGTTATTTTAAAGTTTATACGAATTTAATATAATATAATTTCAATTTCTATTTTAATTTTTTTAACCTAGATTTAATCCTAGCCGCTCCTTTCTCCAACATCAGATCTGGACCGCCAATTTACCTTCTTTCCTTCCACATGAAAGCCCCAGGTTGAAGCAACCCATAGCCGCCGACCTTCCCATGAATTATGCTCCTCCATTGACGAACTTGAAGACGATCGGCCACCACCACATGACAGCTCACCTTCTCTACTACCAACACTCAAAAACCGGCCTTCCCACGATGTGCAATAGCCACCAAATCATGCTCAAACAATCCCCAAAACATAGCCCCCTAGCTCCTCCTCGTCATGCCATATTCGATCATCACTATTGGATGTGAAGATCACGATGTGCTCTACAATATTGTAGTTGAACGTTTTTGCTAATTGTTTGTGGATTGAGAGATAATGGAGGAAGAAAATTCAAAATTTCTGGCCATTGATGGAAAAGGTGGCAGCTAGGGTTTAATGGCTAGGGTTTTGATGAAAAATGTGAAATGTTGTAGCCTTTTATAGAAAATTTCGCAACACTATTCACCCGAAATTTTTCCGAACTCCAAACGGAGCGTGCCGCCTGGTGTTTATAATATTTTATCCCTATTCCGCATGCAATGGAATATATATCAAGAGCCAATTCGATCATATTTGGAAGACAGATTTTCGAATCGACTGTTTAAATTTAAAATTCACTTAAATAGATTTCTACACGTTTTAGCTTGCCCCCGTACATCCAATTGACACGAAATTTAAAATCTTACAATAATATAACATTGCGGATCCAATGAAACTAGTTTCATCAAAATCTGAGACTGTTTTAAAAATGACCATTTTCACTCGTCAATTAAATATTAAAATATTCAATTTTTACAACTTGACTTTTAATTCAAGTTTAAAAGTTCTGTAACATTATTCTAATTCAAATAGAATTTAATTCAAGTTTATAAATCATTTTCGTTCATATTAAATTCAAATTCCAATTATTTTAGCAATTTCAAATATTCAATTAACAATTTAATTATCCAATTAAATATAGATATTCGAAATATAAGTTATTCGACTTATAAAATTTACTTTTGAATATTTAAAATCAATTAAATATACGAATTTCAAATGACTGAAATTTTGGGTCGTTACAGGCGCTCCCCGGATGGTTCTTAAAGGGGGCTAAGTTTGACCACGACCTTCACCCAATCCGCAAAGATTCCTACATGCCCCACCTTTAGGCGATCCAAAGCGATTTAGATCAAGCCGTGGAATAGGGAAAATTGTGCAAGCAGCTAGCTGAGACGAAGCACAATAATTATCAAGAGATCTTCTCCTTTTAATTGGAGAAGGACGCCTTCAGGAAGGCGTTAGTGGAATGCTACACCAGAATTGAGCGACTGGTACAAGAGAAAGACACGGTGCTTTGAGAGAGTAAGAATAATGCCGGCTTGCTGAAAGAGCTAAAGGAGGCCAATGCGAAAATAGAGATCGTCTTTCAAGATGAAATTAAGAAAGCTCATGTGGACGAAGTTAAGTTGGAGAGCTCGAAGCTCGTAACATGATTACCGAAGCCTAAAAGAAGACTAGTGCTGATCATGACAAGATTACCGCAGGGCATAACAAAACAATCGTAGATATGACAAGATCGTGAAGTCCTATGGTAAGACATTTTTCGATCAAGCCCAAATGATTGCCATGCTCCAAGAAAGAGTTGCACAGCTTAGCGTTGACAAAATTCACGTTGATGTTGAAAAGGCACCATTACGGTGGATTATTTGGAGCTACTTTACACTTTTGAGAGGAAGAAGGAGAAGATGTATGATACCATCTTAAACTTCTACGTCAACTCCCTATTGCATCAAGGGAGTCTCAATTATTGGGGCCCCAAGTTCCCACTCACTCTCGCAATGGTTTGGGAGGAAATTCAACCCATTACTGAGATAGCGGGGATGTCTACACTGAGTGGGAGCTAGAGAATGCCTACCTTAATGAGGAATCAAAGAAAGCACTGATGGAGAGCCAAGAAATCCTACGAATTGAAAAGGAACAGGAAGCAGCCGATGTCGCTAAGGCAGCAACTACCAAAACGTCTTTGGAGCCCCTTGGTTTTTGACCTGGCGAATCATCAAGACAGCCTCGCAATCAGTTGGCGAGTTCTGGGCGTGAAGCCTCTCTGCAGATTATGCAACCATCAAAATAAGGTGAAGGTGTGAATATGAGACCGACATTCTTGGCCACTCCTCTGATACAGGTAACCTTCTTGTTTCTCCCAAGTTTGAGAATTTTAAGCTCATGTCGCAAGAACAAGATGAACTTAATGCTTTTATTTTTGATCTTATAGGTCTGTCTTCCTTAACTATTGATCCACAGGTTTCCTTGATGCTTGGACCCATTGTTATTTCAATCGCCTCAGCACTCATCTCCGTAGCTACTTCGGTCACTGCCTATACCCGGTTCACAGCCGGGGCTAGAGTTTGAAAAGTTCGCTATATTGCATGACTTAGATGCCCTTCCGTATCTTTGGAGGGCAATTTTATGGCAACCGAAGCTTGGGAGCAGGAGGTCCACACTGAGTAGTCGCTTAAACTCGAATAGCAACTAGTTGCCGTTAAGAAAGAAAATGTTGAAGTGATAAAATCCTCGAAGATCCCCTACAAATTGCGGAAGTGCAAGATGAAAGGGAAGTCTACCAAGAAGGTTAAAGAGAAGGGGGATACTAACACCACGGAGATAGTTGATACAACAAGCATCGACACTACCCCTGGTCGGAATTTTGAGGGGAAGCAAAAAACTTCCAACTAAAGGCAGGAAGGGTAGCGACGGAAAGAGGCGTTGAGAGGTCCGGATGGCAGTGGAGCTGAATTTTAAGACATTTTGTTTTGTGTTATTCAAGTGCAAAGTCTGCACTTACGTCTTTTGTTATAGCATCTTTATTTTTTCTCTTTTTGTTGGTCGGGATTGTGTGGGTACGGCTACTACATTTTGACTTTGTAAAAAAAACATTATAAGTAATATAATGCTTACATTTTTGATTGTAACTTTACCTATTTACTTATCTGTGTTTTATGCACATATGTCAATTTCATTTACTGCTATTTTATTTTATCAAGTCCTACTATTACCGCCAAAATTCTTTGTTTTGAGTAGCAGAACTGTGAAATGCTTTTATTTTTGAGTATTTCTACTTGAGTACCAGTGTGCCACCCAGTTCACAAGGCCGTTTACTTCGAACACTAGAAATACTGCCGGTTGATCGGAGTGTTTGTTTATTTTTTATCACCGGACTTGTTTTGTAGTTCTTGTCCTTAGGAACTTAGATTTGAAAATCTTAGTTTCATATTCATTATTGGTCAACAATTGGAATTTTCTGCTGACTTGTAGAATTGTGACATTGTTGGATCCATACCTACTGCTTTGATAATGGGAGTGGGTTGATTCTGGTTATTCTTGCAATGGACGAGTTTTCCAGTATTTTTGGAGCAATAATGATACTTAAAAGTACGCACGACTTATAAAGTATGTGGCTTTTAGAAGTGTGTGCCCCTTATGGGATGAGCGGCTTTTGGGACCGATATGATCCGTCAATCCAGAATGGTTTCTGAACTTCTCGATGTAACCAATCTTCAAGCAACGTGAGGAGTTTAGGCTTTAGCAGCATGATTCAACGGCTCAACAAGGCAGTTCACGACTTATAGAATGTGCAGCTTTGATTTGAGCTATCTTGATGCTGCTATAGCAATATCGGTTCTTAGAAGGCGGGGATAGGGTTCCGCCGATCCAAGGGTCTGAGTCGATTTGACTCCATGGACTCAATAGGTTACTTTTATGAACACAATTTTATTGGTTCAGAAAGCAAATTAATTATATTAAGAAAAGTTGGGAAAGTTCTGCTTATTTACAATACCCTCGGGATAAACTTATTTGTTGAAAAATAGGAAGTATATAAGATAGCTGTAGATAAAGTAACGATGGACCGATTCGCTGTTCCATGCTCGAGGAATCTGGATTCCACCAATGGTTGTCGGTTTGAAAGTTTCATCCCTTAGGTTTTAATTGATCACATACGACCCTTTCCAGTTTGGTCTGATGGCTGCAGGTACATGTAGACTCGTTTGAGGACAAGGTCTCTCACTTCGAAGGTTTGGTTGTGAACTCTGGAGTTGAAGCACTGTGCGGCCCTTTTTTAGTGAGCAGCGGTCCTCAATTTGGCTTCTTCCCTCTTCTCATAAATCATATTAAGTGACTTGAGTAAAGCTGCTCGTTTTTCCTCTGATTAAAATTTTGCCTTCGATGAGAGAGGACTTTTAGTTCAACGGGAATCATTGCTTCTGAACCATATGCTAAGGCAAACAGAGTATGCTCGGTTACTGCTTTGTGTGTTGTTTTATAAGTCCATAGTGCGAGTGGAAGTTCATCAACCCATTTTCCCTTAGCTTTAGTTAGTCGCTTTTTAATATTGTACTTGATGATCTTGTTTATTGCTTCTACTTGCCCATTGGTTTGTGGATGAGCGATTGTGTAAAAACGTTTCTTGATTCGAAAGCATTTGCAAAATTCTTTGAATTCAGCGCTTTCGAATTGGGTCCCGTTATCAGTGATGATTTACTATGGCACACCAAACCTACAAATAATGTTTTTAGTGACAAAATTAAAGACTTTCTTAATGGTAATGGTGGCCGTAGGTTCCACTTCGGCCCACTTTGTGAAATAAATGATGGTAAATATAACATATTTCGCCCCTCCTTTCGCTATTGGTAATATTCTAATCAAGTCAACTCCCCATATTGCGAACGGCCATGGGCTGACCATTTGCCTTAGCTCTGTTGAGAGAGTTCTTTTAATCTTATTGAATCTTTGGCATCAATCACATCGTTTGTCGTAATCTGCTGTATCACGATTTTCCGTTGGCCAGAAATATCCATACAGGAGAATTTTCTTTGCAAGGGCTTGCTTCCGGTATGATCTCCGCAGTCGCCTTCATGAATTTCTTTTAGGATCCGTCGAGTCTGACACACATCTGAGCAGGAGGACAGAAAATCTCCTTTGATATAATATCCCATCCTATATTATGAACAGCGATGCCCTTTGGAGAAGCTTTTTTCGCTAATTCTTGTCCGCATGAAGAGTTCCTATAAGCAAGTAGTCTTTGATTGGTGTCATCCACATTTTTGGTTCAACGATGGTTTCAAGAATCCAGTCAACATCCATTTCATTTATATTCGGAGCGGTCAGGGTCTCAACCGAGACTAGTCCCAACGACCGAGCTTCTTTGGAGCTGGCCAATATAGCTAAGCACTTAGCTTTCGTGTTTTTCTCCTGCAGGATGTGAGTTATGGTGTAATTTTCATTGCCGTTCAGCAACTCTTGTACTTTAAATTGATATGGGGCACGGTTCTCCCCTCGAGCCTGGTATTCACCTTTCACCTAGCAGACTAGTTGAGAGTCACTGTAGATGTCGAAGACTTTATTCTGAGACGGTCCTGCTACCAATGCTTCATATTCCGCTTCGTATTCCGCTTCATTATTTGTCGTAAGGAATTCCAAGCGTAGGGCGTAGCAAACTCGACTTTTACGAATTTCAAGCACTACCCTTGTCGTCGAGTAGAGGTTATTAGATGCACCATCGACGAAGAGTTTTCATTGTGTTTCCACTTCCAACAGTATTTCTTGTTCATCATCCCGTATGGTAAACATGGCGATGAATTTTGCCAATGATTTCCCATTGATTACCCTCCTCGGATGGAAAGTGATATCATATTGGCTCAATTCAACATTCCATTTGAGGAGTTGCCCAAAAGTTTGGGTTGGTACAGTACTTGCTTCAGAGGCCAATTAGTCAATACCTTGATTGGGTGCACCTGGAACGATGCTCGTAACTTCTTAGATGTGATCAAAAGGCAATATCTTAGCTTTTCCAAATACGGGTAATTTTTCTCGGCTCCAGTGAACCACTTCTTAATGTAGTATATCGATCGTTGAATTCTTTCTTCTTCATGCACAAGGGAATCACTCAATGCGTGAGGTGATATTACTAAGTAGATGAACAAGTCCTCTCCATCTACTAGCTTTGATAGGATTGGTCGGGTTTCCATATGTCGCGGCAACTCTTCAAATGCAGTTTGACAAGCTTCATTCCACTCAAGGTTTTTCTTTCCTTTCTTTAATGCATCAAAGAATGGTAAACACTTGTTGGTAGCTTTCGAGATAAACTGGCTTGGCACCGCCACTTTCTTATTCAAGCTTTTTAATTCCTTTTTGTTTTTCGGGGATTAGGCGTCTCGTAGGACTGTTATTTGTTCTGTATTTGCTTCAATGCCTCTGGCGCTCACTATGAATCCCAAGAACTTTCTAAAAGCTACCTCGAATTAAAATTTGAGTGGATTAAGTTTTATTCCATATTTTTGGAGTATTTCAAACATTTCGACGAGATTATCTAGGTGATTGGCTGCTACTCGCGATTTCACCAAAATATCATCCACATAGACATCCATGGTCTTTTCGATCTGACGCTTGAACATAGTGTTTACTAATCTTTTATAGGTAGCCCCTGCATTATTTAAACTGAATAACATTAACCGGTAGCAATATAATCCTAGGTCGGTGGTGAAGTTAGTGTTTTCCTGGTTGAGTTCGTGCATCAAGACCTAATTATTGCCCAAGTATGCATTCGTAAATGATAGCAGTTCATGCCCAGTCGTCTTGTCCACAATCTGGTCAATTCTAGGCAGTGGAAAACTATCCTTTAGACATGCTTTGTTTAAATTTGAACAATCGATGCAAGTTCGACATTTCCCACTGGGCTTCTTGACCAAAACCAGGTTAGATACCCATTCGGCTTGTCTACTTCTTCTCACAATGCCTTGGACTGCTTAGGGCCCAGGCTACGCCTTTCTTGCTTTAGCGGTGTAAACATGGGTTCAACTTTGAGCGCATTGCATGCGATTCCTAGCGACACCTTACACATATCGCAATGTGTCCAAGAGAACACATCCAAGTTGGCATAAAGAAATTTGATGAGTTCTAATTGCATCTTGTTTCCAAGGTGCGACCCAATTTTCAAGACCCACATTGGGTCATCCATGTCAACAAGACTAGACATTGTCAATTCTACCAGTGCTGCATGTTCCTCCCTTGAACTCTTCTTTCTAGTGTCCAAATCCTTATCGAATCGGCCATGGCTCCCAAGCTAGGGGCAACTCTGCAGTTGCTATTCGGTGGGTTCAAGAATGTGCAAAGTTTTCCCCACATTTTTTCCTTTTTCTTTTCTTTTCTTTTGGATTCATGCAGTTCTACAATGTATTCCTTAGCGGCGCATTGATCTCCTTTGACCACCCCTATACCATTTTCCTTTAGGAATTTCATGGTAAGGCACTACTGGGCTAAAGCAATTCTAAAATCCACCAGCGTAGGCTGTCCCAAGAAGGCATTGTATGTGAAAGTTTCATCTACAATTACGAAAGTTTAGATGAGGGCGACTCTTCATTCGCCTTCCCCAAGTTCTACATGTAAGTCAATTGTCCCGACCAGTTGTTTATGTTCGCTTGTGAATCCTTGGATTCTTGTTTGGCATGCAGATAAATCTTTCATGCTGATAGTTATCTGGTCAAAGGTGTGTTTGAAAAGGATATTCATAGAATTACCGCCGTCAACCAATACTCATCAAACTTTGGCTGGTCCAATCCCTACTGCCACTACCATGAGATCGAGAGTTGGAGCTTAAATCCCCTCAGTGTCCCGATTTCAGAATACTATATCATCATTCAAAGTTTTCTACTCTTTGGCTGGAGCTCCATCTTCGATTGCGAGGCACAAATCATTCGGAGCATGCTTTAACAAGCTCGCAAACAACTCTATTTCTCCCCAACTCCTCTGTGTGGGATGTTGTCCTCCAGGATTTGTTCCACTGGTCAGTTCTCTTATATCCCTCTTCGCTAGTTCCTATTTGGTTTCTTTTATCCCTAAGAGCTTAGGGAGCCGCATGTTGGTTAGAGTTTTGCGATTTCCTCACGTATTGCTGAAGCTTGTTTTCCTGGATCAGCTCTTCAATCAAGTTCTTTAGGTGACGACACTCATTCATGTTGTGACCATGCATCTCATGGAAGCAACATAACTTCCTCGAGCGCTTTTGTTGTTCAGTTGCTTCCTTTTTAGGGGGTTTCTTGTACTCCTCTGTCCCTAGTGTGGCAAGGTAGAAGTTTACTGGAGTATCATTGAGCGAGGTGTAATCTTTGGGCCTGAAGCCTTTAAGTCACTTATTATTACCACTACATTTGCTGGAATTCTGTTTTTTCCTCTCTTGGTTTCCATCCTTTCCTGTACTCCCTTCAGCGGCCCCAGAGGCATTTTAATTCCGGTTCAATGCCATGTCACTTTTCCCAATGTTCGTTAAACAAACTAGTAGACTTCCTTTCTAACTCCTACGCCTCTTATAGTCTCAAGTATTGACTTGCCTTGCGATTGAAGTCCTTCTTTGTGGCAGCTTGTTTCATTTTGATCCATTTTATGAACTCAGTTTTAGGGTGAATGGCACGGATCAAAGACATAACAACCATATCCTCATTCAGATTGCTTACAACCAATTCATGAAAGACTTCAGCGATTCATTTCGTCCCTGGAATAGTCCAGACAGGGACATCACATTTTAGGCTGTGCTATGTGAAGTCTGAATTGATTGAGGAATCTTGCTGCTAGTTGATCGAAAGTGGAGATGGATCTCGATGGAAGTCTAGTGAACCATATGGAAGCAATTCCTTCCAGGAAAATTAGGAAACATCTACATTGAACATCATCTAAAGCATTCTCTCCATCCATGTACCAACCGTACTTGTAAAGATGGGGTTATGGGTTTTTATTCTATTATAGGATGGAATAGTAGGCATACTGAACTTTTCTAGGTACCGCTCATTCAAAATCTCATCAGTGAAGGGGGTCTGACATGGAGCAGATCCCCACTCATCATCATCTCCATTCTTATTCTCATCCATCGGTCGCTTGACTATATCTACGATATATGCCTCAGATGTCTGATAGTCCAAGGGTCGGCTGTCATTCATTACACCGAGTGTTCGGCTTTGTAGACGATGTTGGTGTGTGGGCTAAGCCTAGGCTCTGCTTTCTTCGAAAGAGCCATTCCCTCGGGATTTCTTTGGCTTACGGTGGGCCTGATTGGGGGAAGTTTGGACATTCCTAGTGTTATCAAATACAATACGTTGGCATTTTCTTCTAACTTGCCGTCGTTAAAGTTCTCTCCCTCTTTCAAGTCGGAGAGGTCCATGGCTATATCCTCTTGCTGGGTTTTCGCTCCTAGATTCAAGTTCATAGCTGGTTGCCTTGCGATCGGCAGGGTACTTATGTTTCCTTCTACGTTGGTTCATACGGTTCCAGCTATCATTATTTTTTACGCTTGCTTCCCATTTCTTCTGCATACACCGAAAACAGAAGAATTTTCTTGTTTTATGGCAGCCGCGGGCTCTGCCATGGTCTTCGGAGAAGGATGTGATTGCAAAGTTGAGAGGGAATTAAGCTTATCCATAAGAGCTTTTTGACTGCTTTCCACTTTTGATTAATTTCTTCAACCATTCGGTTTCATTCATCCCTTGTTACATCTTTTGATTGATTAGAGGCTCCTGGCACTTGATCTTCTACATTGGTGCCATTTACTTTAGTTTGTTGATGGTTGATCTCCTCTCCGGCTATTACTACCCCTATGGATCTTCCAAAAGCGGTCCTTTTCCTTCCCAGAGCCATTAATTCTTAGCAGTAGAACTTTTAAGCAAAGACCGAAGATCTCACTTCTGAACCTATTTGATTCAAAGTAGATAGCTAGATCTAAACCCTAAGTTCGGTTCTCAGTGAAAGCACTAATACGTTGACCTAGAAAGTTGATCAACACCTTGGACTAAGTGTGAAAGCACCATCCCTATTCATCAAGGCAAATATAATAGAAACAAGAAGTAATAACTTGTAGATAAGGTAAAAAGACAAGAGAATTTTAATAGTGATTCGTCTGTTAACGAAGCCTACGTCCACTTTATAACTTTTCTTATTGATTGACTACTATTGCAAGTTGATTCTGATTACAATGCTTATCCTAGATGGATCAAGTCACCAATGTTAGAGTTCATTGAAGAATCATAGTGAACCCTATGGATGACCGTTGCTTGGAAGAAGAATGATGAAGAATAATTACTGCTAAGTTTCAGCACCCAGTCCAAAAGATCCCATTTATCATGTAGGTAGGATCGTATTTATAGAGGTTGGAGAGTTATTGGACTAGGCCTTCTTGCTAGATGCATGAGGGCGCTCTCTAAGTTACACCACAAGCCGAATTAATTCGATAGATCACAAGCGATGTATAGGCTATGGATCGCTAGCGATCCATAGCTTTTGGCTTGCTGGCGATCCAATGGCTTCAGATACTCCCCATCATCCTCTCCTCTGAAGAATATTATCTGGAAAAATGGTAATGGATCGCTAGTGATCCATGTACTTAGTGGATTTTCGAGCTTCGTCTTTTCGATCACGTTTATTATCTCGTATTGGTGTCCCCCATGTGATTTTATAGCATATTGCCTTGTTTTTTATGATGCTCCACACATTGGTTGCATTAGACTGCTAATTATTGGACAATGATACAAGAGGATTCGTGAAATGGATCGCTAGGTTCTTGCTTTTCTTTCCCCCGATCCTTCCTGGCTAGTTCTTCTAGTCCTTTTGGTTGGCTCTTGGGCTGTTTTGATTCGAAGAAGTTGTTCCGACTACCTTTAGATTCTGCTGCGTTAAAAACACAGATAAAACATATCAAATATCAATATAGCCCTTCATCATCAATAAGTGATAGTCTACTTTCTGTCCCTTAGTCATTTTGGTATTGAACGGTTTCTTTATAAGCTCTTATCTTATGGAATGTGACTGTTTACCAAATAAGGCCTTGAGACAATCATATATCGCATGGATAGACATATACTTTTGTGCTGCCTCTGTAAGGGCTAGCCAAATGAGACAACGTGAAAACCTAGGCGATCTCTAGGTCTAAAACCCATTTCTCTAAAGCAAGTCTAAGTTTGGAGTCCGCATTATAAGTAGGTTTTTTTCATGAACGGAATTTTCGACGCTCGAAAATCAACACTAATATGTTCGCTATATTACATGCCGAGCAATCGAATGCCGAAAACCCGATTATTAGGTAAAAAAAAAGGAAGAGGTAGAAGAAAAAGAAACAACACAGAATTTCACAATCGCAGTAGAACAATATATAATAATAATAACATGTCTTTATATAAAAAGAACTATAACTGTTACTTATACATTACATCATCAGAGTACAACAAATCAGTAACTCAATGTTGGACAATTATAATAACTCGTCCTAACCAGTGTTGAATATACAGCCTAAAGTATATAGCGGAATATAATCAAGTATGTGGAATACATCTCTATCATCCAGCTCGTCTCCTGAGCTCCATATCATCCTAATCTAAAATCATAATACTCGGTTTGACCCGAGCATTATAATAAAATAGCACCCGAGTCAGCCTGGAAAAACCAGCATGAGAAAACACACTGAATTTGAATTATTACTATTTTCAAAACCCTTCGAAAATCAAAGGTATCTCGTAAGACCACATCACACATAAACATGACGGGTTTTTCCTTTACGATAACCAAAACATTTTATCAAATCATCTAATATTATAATAGTGTCTAAACAAAGTAAATAGAAAATAGCTGAAATGCCTGCATCTCACGTTTTAGCATAGTTGGGCATAGTAAAAACCATACGGAGCTTATTGGAGAATGGTTTCCATACATTGACTAGGCAATGGGTAAAACCTATCACGGTACACATCTAGAAAAATATACCGAGGACCTCGCCGAGATCCCCTACAGTACAAGACCGGCCCTATCCCTAACCTGGATAGAACCGAATATGTTATCACCCCTGGTGTTCCCACCCTTATCGAGAGCTCTTTTCCATGAACCACCATATCCTTAATTAATAATATATCCGAGAGTATCTAGAATGGTGATAGCATACCCTAATTGAGTATGACCCAGTTAGCCTTGCTGCATTTCCATCGGTTTTTAGTCATTCTGGTTGATGAGGCTTGAGGCTACAATTACCTTTTAAGAACAATTTCACTTAGAATGCTCATCATCCTCCAATGACGATGTTCTAATAGCATTCGTCCATATAAGTTGTCCTGGGTCTGGAAAAACTGAATCACTGTCTCCACCATCTTTATGCTATCCATTCGTAATGCTCAAATCAGATTGAAGTGGTTATCGAATAATTAAATCCAATCCCGGTCTCTTTGAAACGATCAACGAAATTGGCCAATACTTGATAGTTGGTTATTTAACTATTAATATAACATCCATAAGCAGTCACTAGGCCCATATTATAATTTTCCAAAATCTATTTTCAAAATATCTTTATAAGATATATATTCAAATCCCTTCCCAATTTTCAATATTTGAGACAATTCAAATACTTATATCCATATCAGGATATTTCAATCCATCTCTTATTTCAACACTTAGAAAAATATTTAAAAAAATATTTTTCTAAACCCCTTACTTCCCAACACTTAGGAAAGTTCCATTTATTTTTCTTTTCTCAAAAACCCTTTTCAATTTATATTGTAAATTTCTTAACTTGTTTATAATGAATTCTATAAGTTCCGGATTCCTTAATGAAAGCTCTTTATTCGAAAGTATATACTTATCCCACTGAAATAAGTATATTCACAAACCATGTCCTTTAAAAATATTTATAAAACCTTTTAAAATAAATATGGAAAGCACTACGCGGTATCAACCATGGATTCACATCTCAATGATTACGTCTCTGTCCTAAAGAAAACCAAACTTAACTGTAGACAATCTCTACCTCCGATTTCGCCATGAAAGGATATCATTACTTTCTGAAAACTTAATTAATAATTATATATACTTTTAAATAGTTTAAATAATTACACAAGTTTGAAACTATAATTAATTCTGATTTATTGATAAAATTCTATCAATTTACAAGACTTGTTTATAAACTTATAATTCATTTTGACACTTTAAAATATTTAAATAACTAACTTTCTGAAGTATTTTTATGCTAAACATTTTTAAATTACCTAGTTTAACAATTAAAATTCTCTTTTTAAAACAACTCAACTTCTCGATGAAAATATATTTTTCAACTCTAATATAACCAATCTAATATTTATAAATCTCTCTCGATTTATCACCAATAGATTTACATCCCAATTTCGTAAATCATCTTTTTCACATTTCTAAAAGTACGTCTACCATTTATTTATAAACCGATTTACCCATCTCATTACAAATTCTTGCCATGAATTTATATCTTCAATTTATCGATTGATACTTATTTCACCTTCATTTATAAACATTGTTTATAAATCTCACAGTTTTCAATTCCAGTTGGTAACGGTTTCCCATCATTTAAATCCATTATAAATTGATTTCTAGGTTAATTTCCATTTATATGTCAATTTCTTAAATAAACCAAACTATACTTCAAACCAACCAAATCTCAATATTACTTCTATTTCATAATTGAAAATCTTATTTAAGATTCAGTATAACCAATATTATATTTATTTTCCAATTTTTCTTTTGTTCTTCCAACTATAAAATCCCAATTTTAAAATCCATTTATATTTAAACAATTATTAGTTAAGAATTTTTATTTAAAATCCTTTATATTCATTGTTCCAAAATCTCTATTTACAATATCACGAAATAGTTAAGTACAAATTTAAAGTCAAACCATTTATTTTATCTAAATAAATTTTCTTTTACCAATCCAAATGCTAGATAAATATTTAACTTTCGAAATCCCTTTTTAAATTTCTTTTCAAATTCAATGCATATTTATGGTACTTTAGAATACCAAAATCTAGGCTAGCACTACCATAACATCCAATGAATTCAAATCACACGAAAATCTAACACAAATTATTTAGAAAAAATACATCACTATATATGAAACTAAATTCAACATTTTTTAGGAAGCCAGTTGTATCCCTCCAACCTATTTTTCTACATCCATAGTTATTAATACAACATAAAAATGCCAATCTCGCTTCTAGGTGGGGTATCGCGGTATATAGGGTCACCCGCTATCATGCGGGGGGCATAGGGTCTCATCCACTCCAATAGGTGGGAATATCAATCCAACTACTAATATATACTACTATATATTATAACATCCAAATGATAATCAAAATTACCAAATCATCCAATCAACCAATAATTTAATTTTCAACATTTTAAATTAACCACCAATCCAAAAATGAGTGAGATTTACTTACCTTGATTTTAATTGTCGCTTTCGCATATTGGTTTCAATTATGTTTGAATGCGTTTGAATTTATCTGAAAATTCGGCAAGCTCCAAATTCAACCAATATGATTCCATAGTCAAGATCTCGTTCTGTGATATCCCGGAAATTTCAAGGAATTTAAAATGTGATAATCTCTTAATTAATTAATTGATTAAAATTGGTAAAGTTTGTTATTTTAAACAATAATAATATGATGTGTTATTTTTAAATATAGTTATAAATAGATTTTTAAATGGAACAATTATTTACAAATTTAAATTGTATTATTTTATAAATAGATTTTAAATAGACTTATTATTTTCAAATTTAATAAGTGTGTTTATATGTGTGTGTGTGTGTGTATTTAAGTTATTTTTAAATAGAATACTTATTTAGAATTAATAATGTGTTTGTTCAAAATTGATATCTACATTTATTTGAATTGATTTTAATTTGGATTTTAAATTGACTTTGAATTTGAATCTAAAATTTGAATTTAAAAGATATATATATTTTAAAAATATTTTGAATATAAAATATGGATAAGGTTTTTATTAAAAATAAGATTTGTTTTATATTATTCTCTTTAAAGAAATTTATTTATAGAAATTTAGAAAAGTATTTATTTAATAAGAATAAATACAAAAGCTGTTAAATTAGCATTTAAAAATGAGTTTAATATATTATATATGATTTTGTTTAAAATATAATTGGTTTTTATTTTATTTTCTTTTAAAAGTTGTATTTATATAAAATTTAGAAAGTATTTATAAATTTATAAATGTATTTGTTTACTAGGAAATTTAATAAGAAAAGCTTTTAAAATCCTTTTAAAAATAAATATAAACAAGTTATTACAAGTGTTAAAGTTATAAACCTCTTAAGTAACAAGTGTTAGCATATTAATAAGGGTAGAGACAAGTGTCACACGTTTTATTTTTATTTTCTTTAATTTTAAATAAACCATAAATTAGTTTATATAACCATTCATCTTTCCTTCCTATTTCTTTTCTGATCTCATTTCTAAAACCTGAATTCATTTCTCAATCTCAAAACCAGAAAACAACCTGAAACCGTTTTCCAAATTCAAGTCCAAATTCAAACTTGTAATTCATTTACAAACCCTGTAAACAAATCCCAAGTATAAATCTGTAAATCAATTTTCAAACCTGGATTTTCAAATACCCTGTATTCATCTTCTCAAGCCTGAACACGTCTCCTCTAAAACAAATGCAATCAGAGAAAATGTTATCAAAGCCCTGTCATTTAAGTCTACAACCATCTCAAACAAAAATCATATAACCAATTCTCAGATTTAAAGCAATCTGTAGCATTCAACCTGCACATCAATCAAAGTTTTTATCATTCCTGTTTCAAGTTGAATCATCTCAGTCAACAAAGCAGTCAAGTCTTCAAAGTTTTTGAGTCTTAAAGCATTTTAGAATCAAGCAAATTCAGTTTTCAAAGATCTATGCTTTTCAAGTTTCAATTTTTCAAAAGTTTCCAGTTTTTAGCAATCCAGTTTTAAAGCTCTGCATTTTTTTAAGGTGAGTAAACATTTTAAATAAAAGTTAAGTAGGTAAATAAAGTTGCTTGTGAAATTCTATGGTGAAGATACTCTGCATGTTTAAGTATATATAAGTGTAGTATCTGTATTTATTTGATTGTGTTCAGAAGTGTGCATGTCTGTGTTATATTGTCCTCCCTATTCTTGGCACAGGATCTCAAGTTTAAACAAAAAATCTCATCTTCCTCTGATTTCATATAGGATTTGGTTTTCAAACATTAAATGTTTGTTTAGGCCTAAATTTAATATTAAAAATAAATTTAATTAAAATATTTAGCAACTCATCTGGGAAATGGAATTTAGTAGAAATTCTTGTAAATATGATAATCCAGTCACTCTAATTTACTGATTCAATATCGTAACTTGAATCATCTTTGGAAATTATAATTTTTAAAACTAAAATCAGAATTTTTAACAATGCATTGAGTATGCAAATTGGTGGTGACTGGAAATTGGGTTTGAGCCAATTTCTGGCGATCTTTGGGGGAAGAGGCCTCGGGATTTTGTCTGAAGCAAGGTTGGTGATCGGGATGTTGGGAAAAAATGGCAGGAAGGGTTTCTGATGGTCGTGGCGTCAGTGGTGAATGGATTTAGATTATAAACCTAATTTAGTCGATCTAGGAAAAAATTGGGTTCACTACTTCTTCTCTATGAATCGAGTTCAATGGGTCTTCGGTGATGGCTTCATGGATGATTGATGATGAAGTGGCTGGAGTTTCGCGTCATCTGATGGTCGGAGGCGCGAGATCGAGGTGGATTTAGTCATGGTGTTTGGAACCAGTTTTCAACTGGGTAGTTCGATTTTGATCTGTAGCTAGTGCAAGTGTTTAGATTGACGGAGTTTGTTGTAATGGCGACGGATGGCGTGCAGGAAGGTTCATTGGTTATCGGAGGTGTCTCCGATGACAGTGCATGTGCACGACAATGATTTCTTGTGTCTAGGAAATGGGTTCGTGTGCGACTCGAAGGGATGCTTGTGTGTTTGAATGCATGGCTCGAGTGGGAACTCGAAGTAGGTGGTAGTGTTTTAACCTGTGATCTGTTGTAGTGGTTACAGTTTTTTTTTAAAATTTAAACTTAAATTAAAAACTAAAACAAATATTGAAATGGAAAAAGAACTCAAGTTGGACCTGAGTGGATTTCAGGTATGACCTGATATCAAGTGTTGAATAGTTTTTAAAAGGTTTTAAAATTTAAGTTTTGAAGTTTAAACTCTAATTTAATTTAAATCTTCTTATGTAAATTTACTTTATGTAAAATAATTGTTTTCTTAAACAGTTTGTTAAGAGGTTTTGACATTTGTTTAACTTAAATTTTACTAGGCAAAGTTTTAAGTTGATTTAAAAGTTAAGTTAGAAATAAAATTTTAAAAGGTATTTGGAAAAGCAAGTTTTAAATTCAAATTTGAAACTAGTTTTAAAAACTATTACTTGATAATATTTTAAGTATCTAAAGGAAGCTTTGTTAACCTTAATTTATCAAGTTAAATATTGTTTATTTTAAAACTTAATTATTCAATTAATCAAGTAAAATAAATTATTAAGATAAAATGTTTTTAATGATAATTAATCATTAATTAAGATAATGTTTTATCTTAAGATAATTAAGGTTTTGATGGATTGATATTAATTAAAATTAATTAAGGAAATTAGATACGATTAATTAATTTAATTAATAGTGATTAAGAATTAATTATGGAATTAATTAAGAGTAATTAATTCATTTAATTAATTAATTAATTTAAAATTAATAATTTAAGGTTATAAGTTAATTAGATTAATTAATTTATAATTAAGTATAATTAATTAGATAATTAGAGATTATTAATTAATGATTAGAGATTAATTAATTAAGTAATTAAGGTTGATTAATTAAGTAATTAGAGATTAATTCACTTGTAATTAAAAAGGTACTTAATTTGTTATTAAGTTTTATTAATTAATAATTAGGCTTTATTAATTAATACTTACGAAATTATTAATCTATAATTGAAGTTAATTGAGGATTAATTAACTGTTATTAAGGGTTAATTAATTGTTATTAAGGATTGATTAACTGATTAATTAAAGATTAATAAATTGGTTATTAAGTTTTATTAATTGATAATTAAGGTTTATTGATTAATAATTATGGATTAATTAATTTGTAATTAAGATTAATTAATTTATCTAAAGGGGTAATTAAGGGATGAATTACCCAATTGTAATTAATCAAATGAATGTGATTAATTAATTGATTGATTAATTATAGATAATCTTGATGATTGATTAAGTATGATTACTTAATGAGATTAAATTGTGTAATTACTTAGGGTAAGTAATTAATGTATAATTACTGGATGTAATTAATTAAAGGGAATTACTTAATGGGAAGTAATTAAAGGATAATTACTTAGTAGAAGTAATTAAGGGTTAATTACTTGGTGTAATTAATCAAGGGATTAATATGATTAATTAAGGAGTTAATCAATTAAGGTAGGTAATTACAGGATGGTAATTACTATTTATGATTAACTAAGGTTGATTAATGGAAGTGACTAATTGAAGTTTAATTAATTAATTAATGTAATTAATTAAGGATCAATGTAATTAATTATAATTTATTTATTTATGAAGGTAATTAATTAAGGATCATTAATTTATGTAATTAATGAGAGTAATTAAGGATTGATTAATTAAGATTAATTAATCAATAATAAGTGATTAGAAGGTAATTAATAATTGTAATTGATTAAGGATTAATGTAATTAATTATAGTTAATGAAGTAATTAAGGTTAATTATTTAATGGTTTGTAGCTAATTAATTTGTGTAATTAATTAAGGATTAATTACTTAATGTAATTAAAAGATAATTAATTTAGGGTGATTAATTAAGATGATGATTAATTAATTGGTTTGTAATTAATTAATGTTGTATAAGCAAGATTTATTGTGATGAAAGTAATTAATTTATTTTATTTTAAATTAATTAGAGATGAAGTAATTAATTTAATTCATTTCAAATTAATTATAGATGTGTGATTAATAAATCATTGCTTATGGATGGCTGATTGATATTGAATGCCTTGATTGTTTGATATCTCTGATGAGATATGTGTGATATGTGATATGAGATGATTTGGTTGAATGGTTATGATATGAATTATCTATTTGTGGATAAGTGAATTATCTATCTGTGTGAATATAGATAATGATTTGAATTGAATTGTTTTAACTTTAAAATAACTTGGACCTAAAAGATGGCGTTTTAGATTTCGATAAGACGAGAATCGAGTTTCCAGATTTGGATATCCGAAAACCACATCGATTCAAATTAACGATAGGTCGTGAATCTCAAGTGAAGATGAAGATTCAGAGTGCAAGGGTTATTGTCGTTAACTCTGAGGGTGATTCCAAAATGAGTGTAACGAGGTAATGCCTTCGATTTCGTTTGAACCCAGAATGAACTTGTATGGATTGAATGCTTTCAGAACATCATCAGGTGGACGATGAGCATTCTAAGATAGATGTGTTCTATAAAGGTAATCGTAGCCTCAAGCCTCATCAACCGGGATGGCTAAAACAGGGGAGGTGCAGTAAGGCTAAGTGGGTCATGCCTAAGCAGGACGACATTTACCTTTGTCTAAAGTCCGTTTTTATTCGGTTGTGTGGGCGGTTGCTAGCTACAACCGCAGGGTTGTCTTGTTCGGAACTATTCGGTAAGGAATGGTTCCGGCTTTTTGTTGTAGAGGATTGGGAGTAATCCTTGGTATGGTGATCTAGGCACCGTACAATGACGGGTAGTGCCCCTGTAGCCTTTCCATTGATGGAAACTCATTCTTCCTACGCGCCCTTACGGTTTTGATTGTATTACCCACTTTTGTGGCTAGTAGTTGGAATTTAATGAATGTAACAATTTCAGCTATTTTCTATTTATTTGAAAACCCTAGACCCTATTATAATATCGCTAGATTTCCTATCAAATGTTTTGGTTAACGTAAGGTAAAAACTTACCGATGTTTATGTGTGGAGAGTCTTACATGATACCTTTTCTTTCAAAACGTTTTTCAAAGTTAAGCAACTTTAACCCGTTTAATCACACCAGACTCATGTCCTACCTGGAGTTTATTCTGTTTTTCTTAAACTCTTGGGTATTCAAATTTTTACGAGTAGCCGAGAGATTCAGGTTAGGTTTGATGAATTCTAGAGGAGCAATGGAGCAGGAGGCTTCAGCGTTTGTAGATATATATATATATATATATATAGATGGTTCCGCTGTGTTGTTCTCTGAGTCGTTGTCTGTATTGTATATTGAGTTGTATAACTAGACAGGTGTATATGACTGTCTAGTATGTGTTGTATAAGCTGTGTAACTCTGATGTATATGATACTATGTAATATATTATGTGATTAATATAATTTATTCGTTCCGCTGTTTAGATTCTAATGTTGTTTCTTCTTTCTTCTCTACCCTTTCTCTTTTCTATCCCTTTCTTTCTTCAAGATGATGCAACTTTCAGTGGAGTGAAAGTTGGGTCGTTATATGTTCATACGAACCCAACGCGACTGACCGCGTTGGATTTCAATGTAAAACGATCGAGTCATGTAATTTATAAGAATTTGAATTTTTATTTAATAATTATATAAGTTAATATATGAAACTCGTAGCCCACAAATAACTCACCCGACAAGCTAATTACAATGTTTCTTCCCCAACGAAAAACAAAACTTCTTACCATTTCCAGATTTAAAACTCCCATTACCGAAACTTGCTCCACCCCATTCCCCTCCATTCCTCCATGAAACTTCATGCGACCACCTACAACGGTCTCCTCGTCGAAATCCGCTCCTTCATATACCCACCACGTTCGACTCGACCAACCCTCCGAACATGCGACCAGCTCAACATGCACGCAACTGTGCAATGTTGCGTTCACCACCAAAGCACCAGACTCCACCAGAATTGTGCCTCCGAAGCTTCCTGACACTCTAAATCCAAATATCACCTCGATATCAATAATCGTCGACTAAATTGGATGAAAAAGGCAACCCTAGCTGCTAGGTCCATCAATGTCTAATACAACTTATGTTGCACCTTCCAAAAATTCATACCAAATCAAAGCTTTAGTCGAAATATGGATTTATGAATTGGTTTGAGACTCTTTTATTGAGTGGATTATGAGATATGAATTTTTGAAATTTATTTGCCACCATTTTTTCCCTGAACTATGTTTGGTTGTATGTGTTTAAAAAGAGAAGGGGGAAACGATGGAAAGGAAAAGTGTCATGTTTAAACAGGTCAAGGTATAGTGAAAGGATGGAATAATAACTAAATAGGGAGATTGACTAATCAAAAACTAATTTAGTTTCAAAATATCTCAATTTTCGCAACTCAAAATCTTGAACCATTATCGAGGCATGCCATTAGGAATTTATAATGTTATACCCTTATTTCAAACGTAGTGAAAAAGGTTTCGAGTCCTAATTCGATCATATGGAGAAGATAGCTTTTTGAACCCAATTATTATATTGAATTTTTGATATTAATTTCAACGCCTTTCTATCCCGTACGACCAAACGGTAACTCCAAACGCTATGAAACTTGAAATCCAATAATAATACACTATTATGGATCTAATAGAACTGATTTCATTGAATTCCAAGACTGTGCCCCGGAAGGCTATTTTTTAATGCCAATTTAAACAAGATATTTTTAAAATCGAGAAAATCGCTTTTAAATTCAATTTAAATTTTTTATTATCTTCCTTCTTATTAATATAAATTTAATAAGCCTTTAAATTATGTTTTTACAAGCTCAAAACTCAAGATTCAATGTTTTAACCAATTTTCAATTATTAAATTCAATAATTAAATTATCTAATAAATTGTAATATTTGAAATTCAAGTCAAAAATTAACTCTTAAATATGTAAAATAAATTAAATATTCCAATTTCAAATAACCAAAATTCTAGATTGTTACCTTCCCCCTTAAAATAATTTCGTCTCGGAAATTGCCAAGGTAAGAAAAATGGGTCCAAAACCCATTAACCTTCCCAAAATGGATCGGTTTAAACAACTTCCCGAAATCAGTTCATTGTAAACACAATATTACTTTGACTAATTTCAAAACTCATCCATAGATTCCAAATAATATTATTTTCTCAATCATTTCAAGTTATAATCCAAATCAAATTTTAGTTATTAAAAAATTTCTCCAAAATTTTCTATGTCCTCAAATTTTCAAAAAAAAAATTCCAGTGTCTTCTTTGCGCGGCAAGATCCAAACAACTACAAATCACCTCTATGGGCCCAAATCATTAAAGAAAACAAAAGCCAAGTGCTTAATAAGAAAATCATCAATTTCAAACAATAATTTAAACATGTACCTTTTTGTCGGGCAATCCAATTTTCTCTTGACTTTAACTGTCTGCATCTTATTTACCAATCTAATCATATAATTCAAAGTCATATTACTTTTTCAAAACCTTCAATATTTTCTTTACTTAAACCCGTACAATGTACGCATATCATCCATAAGCAATGTCAAATCTGGTCGCTCACTCGATCATACAATTTCACTTCCAAACTAGCATCGTTTACACGACTCTCTAATGCAGTCTCAGATCTAGTTTCTTGGTTAGAAACCATCATTCTCCTTGCATAGACATTTACTATGACAGAGAATCCTAGAATCAATCAAAAATCCATATCCGGTGTTCGTCGTCGAGAATTGAGCGAAAATCCTAACCCGGATCGATACAAATTATCTCGAAATTCTATGCTCGAATCTGGGTCAAATCGTCATGCGAAAATCATACATACAAATTACGTATTCATTTCAATTAATTCTTGGCTATATCAAATTATTTTATTCACATGCATTTTACTTATAATGAATCATCCATAATTATTATTCTCATTGCTTTATACATGTCGTTATTCACTTAGTATATCCTTCCCAAACTGATATCATTTAAGATATATTCCACGTTAATTTCATTTTTAACCAATTATCAATATTCACTATTTTCTTAGTATATTTCTTTAATACCAATTTCACTTAATGTAGGATCGATTTCACGAGGGGGGGGGGATGAATAGGGTGATGGTATAAATTATAAAAATTAATTGCGGAAGCTTATAAAATTATTTCAACACAGATCACAGATTAATAGCAGCACATAAATATAGAAGAATAATAAAATGCAGAAATAGAACGACACAGAATTTACCCAGCTTCGGCAAAACCCTGCCTACGTGCTGCCCCCAAGGTTTCTACTAGAAATTAGATAGTCAGACTCTTACACACGTAAACTCGCGACGCCCGCTATCGACTAAACCTAACTCTACGCTCGAAACCATGCCACAACTCAGCCACTGAGTTGCGAATTCTCAAGCTACGCCATGTAGCTTGTCCCCTAGTCACACGACTAGAAATTTAAACGGTTTAGAAATTTAAAAACAAATTTAAAAATAAAATAAAAGATAAAAAACCCTAATTTAAAAAGCCCTTAAATATTAAAAGAGAAAGCTCCTTTTAAAAACAGGTCGGCCCAAATTAAAAGGCGATTTATATCCCTTTTCTTTTAATTCTTCGGCCCGTTCCTTTTTCCTGTGCTCTTGATAATGGCGGCTTGTTCTCGTTGCAATTCAATTAGGGCTTCGTCCCTTCTATATAACTTAGGGTTTTTGGAGAAATCGATGAAGTCGACTGATTTGTTGGTTGATTGCAATCGATGTTCCTCTGATTTGCTTCGGCAATCGACCGTATCTTCGATTTGAACACGACTTCTTATATTTGATCGAGTACGACTGCAAATTGGTATGTGATTTTTGCTTTATTGCTTTAAGTTAATATTCTTGAACTCGATGATGAGATTGCCGATGATGATTTCCTTTTATAGGGTTTGTAACCCTTGGTTTTCGTCGTATAATCTCTATTTGAATTTGTCAACTGATATTGCTTGATCGTTGGATTTTGATTGTTTGCTTGAGAGTGTATTGACTTGTTCAGAATACGTATATACTTCGTTACTTGATGGTCACGGCTTTGATTCATTTTCGTGATGACCATGGTTTGATCGTTTCTGACTTTGACTTCGATCACTTTTTTGATTTCATGAATTTAATGGTCGGCTTCGACTCTGGCCTTGATAAAATTGATTTGCTATTGCCTGTAAGAATTTGTTCGATATTGATTGCTTGGTTTACTGGTGCATGTTGCTGTTGTGTTGCCATATTGATGCCTCTGTTTGCTTTGACTTCACTGCATAGCATATTTGGTCGTCTGCACTTTGATATTGTGTAGCCTGGTCTGGACATTTTATTGTTCAGGTTGCACATTTGTTCGTCTTGGTTTTTGTTGTTGTAGCATGCACTCTGTTTATGGCCACTGGTTCATTGTGAAGCTTTGTTGCTTCCCTGACCTGTGCATTCCATTCTCATGCGTTTGTGGCTTCACTCTTGAACCCGCATGCATGTAGCTTGGTTTGTGTTGTCCTCCTGAGTTTGAGCATTTGCTGTCATGTGTATTGGGTATTTGGTTTTACTGCATTGTTTCATGTGTGCTCAATATCACTAGATATTGTTGCTTCACCACTGAGCCTTAATGTAGTTGGGGTTGCTTCTGTACATTTGTATTCTGATTCATTTGTTCTTCTGTACAGTACCTTCTCTTTTTTTTCATTAAGGTCTGCACATTCACCTATTACCTTATTCTCTGTTCATACCTGAATCATGCTTGAAGTCGTTGCCTGTACGCCTGCCCTGTGTTGAATCCAGCTAATAGTTCGAGTTTGACCTTGTGCGCGTGTTGTGATTTTATTTATATTTGCACCTGAGTTGAACCCTTCCTTTTATTTTGGGTTTGACCTTGTGCTCACCTATCCCTGTAGCATTATCAAGTGTATATCGGTGTGCACGGCCTTGTGGCATGTACAGTGATACACTGTGCATGTCACATTGTTCGTGTGTGATGAATCCAAATGTAAATGATGACGAACAACCCAAATAACCGAGGCAAATAATATTTTTAAAAAATCATATTTTATTTTATATTGCAAAAATATTTCTTTTTCAATTTTACCGCGTTAGTGAATATTTTTGCAGATTGCTCAGATGCTGGATTATAACTGAAATGAAGTTGAAGATAAAATACGAATTGAGTGAATGAGTGATGTGTAGTGAGGTTAAATGTAAATATGAAATTGTGATGTATTTGTAATCAAAATCGTATATGTATAGTGAGAGCTTGAATTTGTACTATTCAAAATTGTAATAAATATTTGCTTGAATAAAATTTCTGTTTGAATTCAAATTCTGTGTTAATTAATTTATTCAGCAAATATTTATTTAATCTATGAAAAATAAAATAGTACATTAACAAATACATTTAATGAATGTATATATGTTTATTATCATCAAACAAAAATCATATAAGCGCATATTCAACACTTAAGAACTTTACCATCAATTTCCTTAAGTCCATTATAACATTTTATACAAATGTTCTTAGATTTATTTCCACTTCACCACTTAAGTTTACATCCATTTATATTCAAATTCAATTCCAATTTTCCAATTTCACATTTGATTTTTATCAATCAACATTCCAAACGATATCCAAATAACTAATCGATTTAATTATTTCATTTATTCATTCATTCATTCCAAATCTCAATAAATTTCATTTCCAATAATTATTTCATTTAGCCTACTCAGGATAAACTTTTAAAATTCACTTTATTTAACTTAATTTATGTTAAATTTCATTCCAGGTTAAATTTTAAATTTTTACCTTCTTGCATTCATATTCAACACTTTTAAACATTGGTTTACTTGCAATTTACCAATTCATATAAGTTATCACTTATTCTTTCAAATTTCCAAATAAACATTTCAAATCAAAATTCCAGAGTTTACATACTTTGTTCTGAGTTTTTCATGTCATTTTTGAAATCATATCTATATACATATATATCTCACTTATATATATCAAATCCAAAAAATTTAAGCTTCTTAAAATCAAAAACTTGTTTATCAAAATATGATTCTAATAGCAAATCATTGTGGTAGCAATCCATCACTTAGAAACTTGAAATGAATACCGATGATGTCGCGATCATCACTGGAATTATTTTCCAGCGACCGAAGTGAGTTCAGTGCCTGTTTGCACAAAAAGTGGGCAAACACCTCGAAGTCATATGATTTAGTTGATTATATGTGGTTCTTAGCGATTTGGGTGATTTGTGCGAATATATAAAATAGACGGACTAAACTGTAAAAGACACACAGATTTATAGTGGTTCGGCCAGAATGTGCCTACGTCCACTTTATATGTTATTCTCCTTTTCTATTCAGATTACAGGTACAAAGCTTTGATTACAAGTAACTGAAAGTAGTTTGAAAGTTCTATCCGTGCCTGAGCTCTCAAACTTGTCTGCCATTGTTGTACCCCTGCCCTCCTATTTATAGAGTGAGGATGGAGGTAGGGGTCTTGGATGTATATTGCTGCTGGTGGGCCTGGGCTGATGCTATCTGGCCTGGCAACGTTGGTTCGGCAAAGCCTTGGTTCGGTGATGCATGGAAGTGGATTGGTCCGGTAGAGGTTGGTCCGGTGGTGGCCTCCCTTGCTTCTGGTCCGGTGGTGCTACTTTGATTTGGTTCGGTAGACACTTGGAGCAGGATGGTTCGGTGGTAGATGGAGAAGGATGGTTCGGCATTGCTTGGAGAGGAGGTGGTTCGGCATTGCTTAGAGAGGAGGTGGTTCGGTGGTATCTTCCCTTCATTAATTCGGTGGTGCTTCTCTTTTTTGATTCGGTGGTGGTGGAAACACACCCAACATTTGCCCCCCAAAGTGGGGCATATGCTACCATATGTCGCGCTTTGTTTTTTCATAGTTTGGGTAGTCTCATTCGGTTCTAAGTGCCGAACTGTTTGGTCCGGTGTCCTGCGCTCGCCTATAAGTAGGGGAATCACGTCACTGTTATTCCTTTATCGTTTTGAGATAGCCGAATCAATTGAGTACCGGATCAACTAAATACCGAACCAACCAAGTGCCGAATCAATCATATACCGAATCAACCAAGTGCCGAATCAATCAAATACCGAATCAAACCTAACTGCCGGACCAGGTGAGTTTTCTTCTACCGAATGAGTTCTTATGATGGGCTACCGAATGAAACATGGGGTTCGAATACCGAATGAATTTTTATTTTTGAATTGCCAAACGAGATTTGGGGGTTTGAGCGCCGAATGAACCTTATATACTTGAATTTTTATGTTTTGAATTACGAGTGAAATTCCGGACTACATATACTTGCATGTTTATACCTTCCGTTTTAACGATATACTTTCTTGTGTTGCAGATAAATGTCTCATAAAGTGGAAACTCGATCTGATAAGAGGAAATCCAAGGACGAAGGAGAGTCCGCTTCAGTGCCCCCAGCTCAGCCAGGACTGGAATGTCGTGGACCCACCCCAAGATCGCTAGTAGATGGTATGGTCCCCAAGAGCTTCTGAATTCTCCGCCTGACTGCTTTCCTAGCTCTCTCAAAGAGGAGCAGCTTGATGTTATCTCCCGCTCCTTTGGGATTGATAGAGCACGCATGCTGTTTCCAGGGAAGGGGATCATGCCATATAATCCCCCTGAAGGATACTTCGCTTATAGTAGGTACCACTACATGTGTGGGGCCATTCCTCCAATCAATGCTTGGATAGTTAGCTTCGTCACCTATTTGAAGGTGGCCCCTTTCCAGCTCCAGCCCAACTCCTATGCTATCTTGGTGTGCCTATTCGTGATTTTCCAGAGAAAGTACGGGTGCCCCCCTTCTAACCGGGAGATTTGGTATCTATATAACTTGAGTGGTTACAAGAAGGGGTCTCCATACATCAGCTTGGAATCGGCCGTGTCCTTCAAGCCGGTCCTGGACTTGTATTCAAAGTTCACCATGTTTAAGAAGGAATGGTTCTTCGTCCAGGATGACTCCGTTTCGATCCACCGCTTCACCTCTGGTTGTAAGTTGAAGCTTATTTATAATTTCCGTTCTGACTGAGATGCTTCTTCTTATGTGTTTTTATTTCTTGCTAGCGACAGGTGGCTTTGCGGTCGTGGAGAATGATCAACTGGTTCAGATGGCGGTGGAGATAGAGGCCATTTCGGGAAGGGATAGGTCAGCTTCTTACCTAATCAGGAATGCCACTCTCCTGGGACACAACTTGATTCTACCACATCATTCTGTGGTCAAGCAGAGGGATACGGCTGAGGAAAGAGCTGCCAAAGCCAAAGGAGGGGCCACGACAAAGAGCAGCAAAAGGAAACCCTTCTCGATACCTCCAGTCGTCGGGGGGAAGAAGCTCAAGAAATCTGATGGACCCTCTCCCAGCACATGCCCAGATGTTCCGAAGGAGGAAAGTGGAGAGGAGGAAAGAGGCGAGGAGGAAAACGGAGGTGATGGAGAAGGTGATGGTGGTAATGGTGGCGAATGACAGAGTGGTAGTGGCGTTGGTGCCTTGACCTCTGGGCAAGCAGGTGAGATTCAAGAGTGGACAGATGATACTTTCCGCCAAGCCTTTGAGGGGTTGGAGGAAGGGTTGGTCTTGGTGGAGAAACCGAAGATAAGGCCGGGACTGGTGTCAGTCCATCTTCTGAGAGCATTTCAGCTAGGGCAACTCCGGCGGTTCAAGGTGAATTTTTGACTCCTCTTTTAACTTCACATGTTTCTTGGATTATAGTCTCATGCATGCTTGTAACACTTGGTTTTTATTCCAGGAACGGGTAAGGCGGCCAAGACATCAGACATTCGGCACCGCCTCGAGCAATTCAAACTCCTCAAAGCTTCTGCTAAACCGAAGCCCTCGACTGACCGTTCCGAGGGCGTAGTCGGCTACCGTCCTCTTCTCGGAGTCATTGAAGAGGATATTCAAAAGAGAAAGAGGAGGCGTTCCATGTTCGAACCTTCACTTGGACCTCAGCCCCCAACCCAGCCTATTCATGATATCACGGGGGAGGATACTGAGTGCATACCATCTCCGCATCCATCAGAGAATCCTACCGTTACTCATGTTGATCGTCTCGGCTTGGCTCGTAACCCATTTGCGGGTCATCCAGATCTGGACCCGAGTTCTTATGATATTTCATTCGATGAGGTTACCGTGAGCACCTCCTACCCCGCAATCCTACGGTAAGGGTGCCTGATGAGGCTAAGTCTTTGGATCTCGATTGTTGACCACTCGGATTGTGACTATGGGGGATGAGGCCAAGGCAAACATCGATCGAGTGGCTTAGGAGACCAGGAAGTTGATGGGGCATCACGCCCGACTGGTCAAGACCGGGGAGGAAATTGGGAGTGCCAACATAAGATTGCGGCTAGTGATTGCCGACCAGGCTAAGCAACTTGTCGATCAGGCCATCCAGATCTCTCAGCACGAGGCTGCCTCCAGACGGCTAAAGAAAACTATGGAAGAGGCTAGCAGAGCCGAGCTGTGAAAAATGGAGGCCATCTGCAAGGAACGGATCGATATAGCCATTGCAACGGTAGACGATGTTCGGAAGGCGGACCTCGAGCGGGTAGAGGAGTTATCCGGGAAGCTTGAAGCTGCGGAGCTTGCTCAAGCCAAGCTGAAGGAGGAGATGGAGGCGATGAGGAAATCCCTTCAGGCTGACCGCTCGCGATACCGGTCGGAGAGGGATGTTGCCGTTGCAAAGCTGTTGGCTTCTGAAGCCCAGATGAGGGAGTTCGAGGAAAACGAGAGGATGATGGACGAGATGCTCCAGGATATGTATTTTCGTACTTGGAAGTAGGGCAACTTATCCTGGATGGATGACTATCCCCGGATCATGGCCAGGATTTATCATCGGGCTCTGGAAGAGGCCAAGGCTGAGGCGGATAAGGAGGGTGGTATGGCCTTCAGGATGGATGTGGTTACGGCCCAGTTTACTAAGGAAGAGAAAGTGGCGGTGAAGGAGGGCATGCGGCTGCTTGCTGCCGAGGAGGTAGGCGTGCAGTTGGGAGACGACGATCAAGGAACGGATGTTGGTAAGTCTTCCCTTTAAGCCTTTTTTAGCTTGGCTGCTTATCGTTTATCTAATAGATTTTTCTCCTGAATTGGACAGGTGGGACCTATGGTCAGCATGCTGGGAGCTCTGATCCTGCGGTCAAGTAGATCTTAGGGGTCGAAAGGATAGAGATGAAGTTATGATGCCGCCGACTATTTTGGCTTGATCCGGATATTTTTGGTTTTACTTGACATTCCTGTATATACTAGTTCCAAAACATTAATGTACTTTCAGGTTGTAATTATGTCATTGCAACGAACGACTTTATTTTTTACATGTAATTTTATAACATAAGCTGATCTGTCATATTTGGATGCTGTCATTATTTTGATGTGTTGCATAAGAAATATAGTTGTGCATGTGCTAGTGATTCAACTGTGTTTGATGTCAAGTTCTTGCTTTAAGTATAATTTCATGTCTTGCAATGTTAATGTGATGTGTGAATATATCAGAGCTACTTATTTGTATACAAGAGAAGAAAGTACCGCCCTTTCGATTTTTAGTTGTAGATGGTAGCTTTGAATGCCCTGTGTTATCGAATACGGGTTGAGTGACCCGTCATCCAGCTGAGAGTTCTCATTCCCATTAGCGAGTGCATCCTATTTGGTGTCCTGTACTTTAAGGGTTGTTATAGAGGATAGGAGGAAAGTTTTTATAAATAAAATGGAAATATAAGGAATAGTAAAACTTCCAATCACAGAAGGCCTTCGATGTGCTTAAGTTCGTGGCAAACGGGTTTTGTAGTCACTTTGCCTAGCTGTGGGTCTTGGAGACATTCATCACCCATCTTACGCCTCCGCGGGGAGTTTTCTTTTTTACCACAGTCGTACTTAAGACACATCGGAGCCGAGATCGCGCACAGTAACTACCCGGGCCATTATGGCCCGTAATCGTGGGTATTATTCGATTTACCGTGGCCGGCTAGCGTGGGTGCCGATCGTCAACTGTGAACTGCCGCTGGCTGGCCACACCTTATGTTGGGGCTTATAATCGGTTCACAGTCGCCGGTGAGCCGAACGCCGTAATGAGCTGCCTCGGTTATAGTCGGCCTTCCCGGTGGCTTATGATCGGCTCATTGCAGTTGGCTTTGAGGGCCGTCGCGAGCAATGAGTTAACCCGCAGCAGAGGGATGCTGGAGCAAAAGTGTCTCATTGACGAGGGCATAGATTCATATAGTACATGTTAGGTCTTGTCCAGGTGAGGTTGTGCCGTGAAGTGTCCAGAATGGAAATGCCATTATACAGGATTTTGTTCAACAGAAAAGGATAAAGCTTAACAAGCAGCCAAGATATAAAGGAACAAGTTAAAAAGAGACAAGATTTTTAAAGTGGTTCGGCACGAAAATGCCTACGTCCACTGATTCTCTTTGTTAATTCACTTCATATGGACAGTACAAGTTAAGAAAAGTATGGACGAAGGTATTGGATGTTCCATGCCCTCTGGAACACCTCTCCTTCCACTGTTGACAAAATATAAGCTCCGTTGTGGAGATCTTTATGAATTACATAGGGTCCGTCCCAGATTGGATCTAGCGCTCCGACGCGCGGGAAGATCCATTTGAGAACAAGATCTCCTTCTCGTAAGCTGCGGTGCTTGACTTTGGAGTTGTATCGTGCTGCCACTTTTTGCTTGTGAGCTGCCTCTTTAAGTGCTGCATTATTTCTTCTTTCTTCAATTAGGTCCAAAGACATGTGTAGGAGTTCTTCATTCTTTTCTGGGTTGTAGTGGATCCTACGGTGGGATGGCAATATAGTTTCAACTGGGAGCATGGCCTCCGATCCGTATGCCAAAGAGAAAGGAGTATGCCCTGTTGATGTTTTGAAAGTCGTGCGGTAGGCCCAAAGTGCCGTAGGAAGTTCATCCACCCAAGCGCCTTTTGATTTTTCAAGCTTCTTCCTGATCAGAGTTTTGAGAATTTTGTTGACAGCTTCGACTTTTCCATTTGCCTGGGGATAAGCCACAGATGAGAAGCTTTTGTGAATTCTGTGCTCTCGGCACCAGTCGGTGAACTCCTCGCTGTCAAACTGAAGTCCATTGTCCGATATGATTTTGAGCGGAACCCCGTACCTGCATATAACATTTTTGATCAAGAAGTTAATAACTTTTGCCGAAGATACCTTATTTAAAGGTTCCGCTTCCGCCCATTTGGTGAAATAGTCGACTGCCACTATAGCATATTTGGCTCCGCCTCGGCCCATTGGCAGTTCGCCAATCAAGTCAATTCCCCATACCGCAAAGGGCCAAGGACTGGTCATTTGAGTAATCTCATTTGTTGGTAGTTGAGGAATCTTAGCAAATTTCTGGCATCTGTCACATCTTTTGACGAAGTTTAAGGCGTCTTTGTTTAAAGTGGGCCAGTAATACCCATATCGGAGTATTTTCTTTGCTAGAGTCTGCCCTCCAGTGTGATCTCCGCAACTTCCTTGATGGATGTTGGACAGGACTTCTTTGGCTTCTCTTCCAGCAACACACCTTAATAAGCGGTTAGAGAAGCCACGCCGATAGAGGATGCCTTCTTGTATTGTGTAGCGGGAAGCTTTCCTCAAGATTTTCTTGACTTCGTTGCGCCCGTCGGGCAGTGTGCCACTTTGTAAGTACTTCCGGACGGGAGTCATCCAAGTTTCCTCTTCGATTGCAGCTATCAGATTCTCTTGCTTGAAACTCGGGGCTAGTTGCTTCGAGATGGTTATTGCCCCGGAAGTGGTGTCGTCCATCATGCTAGCTTGCTTTGCCAGTTCGTCGGCCTCCTGATTCTCTCCTCGAGGAATGTGTTTGATTAAATACTGATCCAACTGATTGAGCAGCGGCTTGGTCTTCTTTAGATATGCTGTGAGTCGTTCTCCTCGAGTCTGGAATTCTCCGAGTATTTGATTTTCAATAAGTTGAGAATCACTATGGAGACATAAAGACCCGACTCCAATCTCTAGGGCAAGTTCTAATCCGGCTATCACTGCTTCATATTCTGCATCGTTGTTGGTGGCAGCGAATTCCAACTTTAGGGCATAGTGCAGCTTTCTTCCCCTGGGGTTGATTATCACAATACCTGCCCCCGAGCCTTGTTCGTTTGATGCTCCATCTACAAAGAGATTCCACTTGATATCTTTTGTTATTTCAGATCGATCTTTACCTTCGTTGGCAGTGAATTCGGCAATGAAATCGGCCATGGCTTGTCCCTTGATGGCGGTGCGAGGGTGGTAGGTGATATCATATTGACTCAGTTCAATGCACCATTTAAGTAGTCGCCCAGAAGTGTCGGGGCGATGGAGTACCTACCTTAGCGGTTGATCGGTTAAAACTCTGATGGAATGAGATTGGAAATAGTGTCGCAGTTTCCGTGACGTGATTAGCAAACAATATGCTAGCTTTTCAAGTTTAGGGTATCCGGCTTCTGCCCCTGTAAATCTCTTGCTTACAAAGTATATGAGCCGCTGCACGCCCTTGTCCTCTCTCACCAAAGCGGCGCTTAAAGTATGGGACGATACAGCAAGGTATAAGTATAGTTCTTCGCCTTCATTTGGAGTTGAGAGTACTGGTGGTCTCTGAAGGTGTTCGATTAGGTTAAGGAAGGCTGTTGAACATTCGTCAGTCCATTTGAACTTTCCTTTGTCTTTCTTTAGAGCTTCGAAGAAAGGGATGCATTTGTTAGTTGCTTTAGAGATGAACCTGCTTAGGGAGGTCACTTTCCCGTTTAGGCTTTGCATCTCTCTTCGAGTGGATGGTATCTTGATATCTTGTAGAGCCCGTACTTGTTCGGGGTTTGCTTCAATCCCCCTGGCATGGACGATGAATCCCAAGAACTTTCCCGACGATACTCCGAAGGAGCACTTTAGAGGATTCAGCTTCATTCCATATTGGTGAAGTACTTGAAACATCTCGTCCAGGTGGTTTATATGATCGTTGGCTTTCCTTGTTTACCAGCATGTCATCCACATAAACTTCCATAGTTCGTCCTATTAGTTCCGCAAACATCTTGTCGACGAGGCGCTGATAAGTAGCTCCAGCGTTTTTAAGTCCAAAATGCATTACTCTGTAGCAGTACAATCCCCGGTCAGTGATGAAACTAGTGTGGTCTTGATCGGGGGCGTGCATAGGGATCTGGTTATATCCTGAGTATGTGTCCATAAAGGATAAGAGTTCGTGTCCAGCTGTGCTGTCCACGAGTTGATCGATTCGGGGGAGTGGGAAGCAGTCCTTCGGGCAAGCGTCATTTAGGTTGGAGAAGTCGATGCATGTTCGCCACTTCCCATTAGCCTTCTTTACCAGTACCGGGTTGGCGATCCATTCTGGGTAGATGGCTTCTCGTATGAAGTTATTGGCAAGTAGGTTCTTTACTTCTTCCTCAAGGGCTGCTGATCGTTCTGCCCCCATGCTTCTCTTTTTCTGCTTTACTGGCACCTTGGTGGGATCGATGTTCAGTACGTGGCATGCTACGTCTGGGGAGATTCCAGTCATGTCAGCGTGTGTCCATGCAAATACATCCAAGTTGTGGTGAAGAAAATCGACGAGTTGAGTCTTCAATTCCGCTCTTAACTGAGACCCGACTCTCAACAGTCTACTTGGGTCGTATTTGTCTACAGATACAAACTCCATAACTTCTGCAGGCTCGGTGGTGGCCTCCTCCTCGTCCCTGGGGTCTAATTCGTTGAAAGGATCGCTGGTATATCGAAGAGGAGGGGCTTTCTTTAATTGCTATGCTTCCAAGTTTTTCTTGCAGAGAGAAGTCTCTGCATCCTTCCCATTATCCTTCCTGTGGTTATTGCGAAGTTACATAGCAATCTCGAGCCGCGTCTTGATCTCCCTCTATTTCTCCTACTCCGTTATCTGTTAGGAATTTCATCTTCAGGCACCATGGTGCTAGGACAATTTGGAAGTCAGACAAGGCTGGTCTTCCCAAAAAGGTGTTGTAGGCTGAGTGGTTCTCTATTAGCACAAACGTTTGTTTTCGCACAACGGAGCGGGGATGACTTCCTATTTCGACGAAGAGGTCCAGTTGCCCGAGGGGCATCTTCGCATCTCCAGTGAAACCATGTAGCGGTTTGCTGCAGGGAGACACATCCTTCATTGACGGCTTCATTTTGTCGAAAGCATGCTTGAATAGGATATTTACTGAGCTTCTAGTGTCTACCAGAATTCGGAAAACCTTGGCTGGACCGAACCAGGCAGAGATGACCATAGGATCCATGTGAGGGTACTGCCTTCCCTCTAGATCACGCTTACTGAATGTGATGTCATCATTTTCTTTCCGTTTCGGGTGGCGTTCTTCTGTAACAGAATTAACGTAGCCTTCACTGTTTTTAAGTGACTTACCGTATCTCTCCATCTCTGCCCAGCTTCCGTCGGCGATGTGTGGTCCTCCTGATATGGTAAGGACCACTATCTTCTCTTGACTGAAGCCGCTGGTGTTGCGATTTCCTCCGCCTACTTCCGGGAGGGGTAGCCCTAGGTTCTCATTGGCAGGAGTTGAAGTCCTGTTCTGACCTTTCACATAGCGCTCTAGTCTCTTCCTTCTGATGTGTTCTTCAATCAAGTCCCAGAGATGATGGCATTCATTGGTGTCATGCCCATGAGATTCGTGGAAGCGGCAGAACTTTCCAGACTTAATTGCATTATCTGATTCCTTCTTGTGCGGGGGGCGCTTGAATCTAACTTCGTCTTGGGTGGCCAAGAAGATGTTTTCGATTGTTTCATTTAAAGGAGTGTAAGAGTCAAATCTCGGTCCTGGCCTATATAAGCTCTTTTCCCCCCTTCTTGCCCCCAGCACAATCTCTGGAGTCATTTCTTCGAACGTCCTTTACTACTGCGGGTGTGTTGCCATGAGCTGCCTTGGTTTGTTGCCCTGTCTGCCTTTCAATGGCAGCGTCTTCATGTCTCATATATTTCCCGGCTTCATGGAAGAAATCGGGTAAGGTAGTTGGCTTTTCTTTCGTTAGTCTCCTAGCAAATTTAGTATCCAGATGCACACCACTGCAGAGGGCCATTAGGATAAAATTCTCGTCGGCATCTTCGACTGCGGTCGCTACGGCGTTGAATCGGGTTAGATATTGTTGCACTGTCTCTTCGGGTTTCTGTTTGATATTAGATAAGGAATAAGCGTCCTTGGATTGTTCCACATGAATGCGGAACTGGCTGATGAACTTTTCTTTCAACATTTCCCATGAGCTGATGGACCCTTGGGGTAGATGGCAGAACCAGGAGGTAGCTAGATCTGCCAAGAATAGTGGGAAGCATTTACACAACACTCCTTCTGTTGCTCCGCTCATGAGCATATGCTGTGTGTATCTCTGCAAGTGTACAACGTGGTCATAGGTTCCCTTGTAAGGTTCCATTGTCGGCATTTTCCATCCTCGGGGGGTGATGGCAGTTTCGATATTGCGGGTGAAGGGACTGGTTACCTTAGCGCCTATCCCCCGATCCCTTTGGTCCCGTTGGACGCACTCTTTGAACAATCGTGCCATCCTTTCATCAGAACTTGGAGCGGATAGAAATGAGTTTGGTTCTTCCCTGCGGGATTGATTCCGTCCAGATGACCTGTAGGGATGGTATCGTCTATCACTCCTAACATTCTCCCATGGGTGCCTCTGGTCTTCCAGAGGCATGCTGGGGTCAGCCACAGTTGACCCTTGCCTTGATCTTCCCCTGCCGTGTTCTATTCTCAGCATTTCCTCGGGTCCAACTTCGGGCTGGACTCCAGCTCGGCCCCGTCTATTGGTGTTTCCATAGTTAGGTAGCATGGCAGGCTCAGCTACATCCGACCCCTGCCTGGTACCTCCCCTGTTGGGTTCGATTCCAAGTGTTTCCTCGGGTCGAAATTCGCGCTGATTCCGGGCTCGGCTCCTACCATTGCTGTTTCTGTTGTTAGCCTCTTCGAAGAAGAAAGACCTTTGTCGTCTCCCAGATCCTCCAGACCGGGACTCACCCCATGATTTAGTGTTGCGGTTGAATTCTTCAGCATCTCTTAAGCGTGACATGAGTTGGTCCACCAGGGCTTCTTGTTGAGATGCGAAGCGGTTAGTTACTTCAGCCACAACCCTGTCCAGATCCGTCGTTGTAATTGGTTGTTCCGTAGCAGGGGCTGTCGGATTTGCCTGATTTCCATTTGCTGTTGGAATCAGACGATTGTCTTGACTCTGATCACTGGATCTGGGATACTGCTAGTTGCGATGTTCTTTCCCTTGTTAGCATCTCTCTTCCATCCTGGAGGCATGTTTTCCAAGCAATGAACGATGCTGATAGGAAAAGGGTTAAGTGGGAGAAGCTGAAGCTTCGAGCTCCTGTTCTCAGTGAAAGCACCAAAAATGTTTGCACAAAAAGTGGGCAAACACCTCCAAGTCGTATGATTTAGTTGATTATATGTGGTTCTTAGCGATTTGGGTGATTTATGCGAATATATAAAATAGACGGACTAAACTGTAAAAGACACACAGATTTATAGTGGTTCGGCCAGAATGTGCCTACGTCCACTTTATATGTTATTCTCCTTTTCTATTCAGATTACAAGTAGAAAGCTTTGATTACAAGTAACTGAAAGTAGTTTGAAAGTTCCATCCGTGCCTGAGCTCTCAAACTTGTCTGCCATTGTTGTACCCCTGCCCCTATTTATAGAGTGAGGCTGGGGGTAGGGGTCTTGGATGTATATAGCTGCTGGTGGGCCTGGGCTAATGCTATCTGGCCTGGCAACATTGGTTCGGCAAAGCCTTGGTTCGGTGATGCATGGAAATGGATTGGTCCGGTAGAGGTTGGTCCGGTGGTGGCCTCCCTTGCTTCTGGTCCGGTGGTGCTACTTTGATTTGGTTCGGTAGACACTTGGAGCAGGATGGTTCGGTGGTAGATGGAGAAGGATGGTTCGGCATTGCTTGGAGAGGAGGTGGTTCGGCATTGCTTGGAGAGGAGGTGGTTCGGCATTGCTTGGAGAGGAGGTGGTTCGGTGGTATCTTCCCTTCATTGATTCGGTGGTGCTTCTCTTTTTTGATTCGGTGGTGGTGGAAACGCACCCAACAGTGCCTCCTTTTAAATATTTCCAATTCAAAAATATACTCCAAATAATATCACTATTATTTTCCAAGAATTTGAAAAACATTTCAAAACCAGTGGGAATTAAGTTCCCAAATTCCCAGCCTTCAAACCCTTTTAACAAATCGTATTTAAATATAATTCTGGAATTTCATTTCATTTAAAATTATAAATCACATTTACAAAATCACATTTACATAATTCCATTTCGTTATATAAAATTATTCCTTAACTTTTGGCTATAATATCAACTTTTTATTCAATCACGACAACAACAAATGATAATGGTTTCATTTCCTAAAAACCAAGCACACCATATACAACTATAATATTTATGAAAATTATTCCTTTATATATAAAAATAATCAAGGTAACATTATTTCATTTACCCTTTTTAAAAACAATACCATGTCTAATTACTCTGTTCATGCATTTAGGGATCTCTATCAATAACGTTAATTACTCATATTGGCCAGAATCCATAACCACTCAATAGATCAACCAACATAATATAAAACAATTTTTATACTCACTAACAAATACACGCTCATATCTATTAATACACTCAAATTCATTCTAGGATTCTGCCGACCCTATTTCCAATGAGTTACCCCATCAAAGCCAAGGTCCTTGCTTAACCTTCAGCTCTGATGCCAAATGTCACGAACGAGGTTTTTGATGTCGAAAATCGACACTAACACGCCCACTATATTACATGCCGAGCAATCAAATGCCAAAAACTCAATTGTTAGGCGAAAAGAAAACGAATAAGTAGAAGAAAAAGAAACAACAACATAGAATCTCATAATCGCAGCGGAAAAATATATAATAAATAATAACATGTCTTTATGCAAAAAGAACTATAACTATTACTGATACATTACATCATCAGAGTACAAAAGATCAATAACTCAATACTGGACAGTTATAATAACTTGTCCTAACCAGTGCTAAATATACAACCTATAATACACAATGAAATATAATCAAGTATGTGGAATACATCTCTGTCGTCTAGCTTGTCTCGTGAGCTCCATAGCATCCAAACCTGAATCTGTAACACTCGGTCTGACTCGAGCATTATAATAAAATAACACCCGGGTCAGTTTGGAAAAACCATCATGAGAAAACACACTCAATTTGTATTATTACTATTTTCAAAATCCTTTGAAAAACAAAGGTATCTCGTAATGCCACATCACACAAAAACATAATGCGTTTCTCCGTTATGATAACCAAAATATTTTACCAAATCGTCTGATATTATAATAGTGTCTAAAAAAGTAAATAAAAAATAGCTGAAATGCTTGCATCTTACGTTTCAGCATAGTTGGGCACAATCAAAACTGTATGGTACTTATTGGAGAATGGATTCCATACAATGACTAGACACTGGGGTACCACCTATCATGGTACACAATTAGGAAAATGTACCAAGGACCACGCCGGGATCCCCTACAACACAAGATTGGCCTTCTCCCTAACCTGGATAGAACCGAATATGTTTTCACCCCGGGTGTTCCCACCCTTATCGAGAGCTATTTTCCATGCACCACCGCATCCATAATTAATAATATATTTAAGGGTATCTAGAAAGGTGATAGCATTCCCTAATTGGGTATGACCCACTTAGCCTTGCTTCATCTCCCATAATTTTCAGTCATTCTGGTTGATAAGGCTTGAGGCTACAATTACCTTTCAATAACAATTTCACTTAGAGTGCTTATCGTCCTCCAATGATGATGTTCTAGTAGCATTCATCCATACAAGTTGTCCTGGGTCTAGACAAACCGAATCACCATCTTCGTGTTATCCATTCGTAACGCTCAAATTGGATCGAAGTGGTTTTCGGATAATTAAATCCGATCTCAGTCTCTTCGAAACGATCAACGAAATTGGCCAATACTTGATAGTTGGTTATTTACCTATCAATATAACATCCATAAGTAGTCACTAGGCCCATATTATAATATTTTAAAATCTATTTTCAAAATACCTTAATAAGATATATATTCAAATCCCTTCCCAATTTTCAATATTTGAGACAAGTCAAATACTTTTATCCATATTACGATATTTCAATCCATCTCTTATTTCATCACGGAGAAAAATATTTAAAAATATATTTTCTAAACCCCTTACTTCCCAAAACTTAGGAAAGTTCCATTTATTTCTCTTTTCTCAAAAACCCTTCGCAATTTATATTGTAAATTCCTTAACTTGCTTATAACGAATTCTATAAGTTCCGAGTTCCTTAATAAAATCTCTTTATTCAAAGTATATACTATCTCACCAAAATAAGTATTTTCATAAACCATTTAATTCAAAAATATTTGAAAAACCTTTTAAAATAAATATGGAAAGCACCACGTGGTTTCAACCATGGATTCACAGCTCAATGACTACGTCTCTATCCCAGAAAAATCAAACTAAAATGCAGACAATCTCTGCCTTCGATTTCGCCCTGAAAGTATACCATTACTTTTCAAAAACTTATTTAATAATTAAATATAATTTTAAACAATTTAAATAATTACACAACTTTGAAACAATAATTAATTCTGATTTATTAATAAAATTCTATCGATTTACAAGACTTGATTATAAACTTTATAATTCATGTTAACACTTCAAAAATATTTAAATAACTAACAACTGAAATATTTTTATGCTAAACATTTTTAAATTACCAAGTTTAACAATTAAAATCCTCTTTTTAAAACAACTCAACTTCTCGATAAAAATATATTTTTCAACTCCAATATAACCAATATAATTATATATCGCTTTCGATTTATCACCAATTGATTTACGTCCTAATTTCATAACTCCTCATTTTCACATTTCTAAAAGTAAATCTATCATTTATTTTTAAACCGATTTTCCCATCTCATTATATATTCTTACCATGAATTTATATCTTTAATTTATCGAACGATACTTATTTCACCTTTATTTCTAAACATTGTTTATAAATCTCACAATTTTCAATTCTTGTTTATAACGGTTTCCCATCACTTAAATCCATTATAAATTGATTTCTAAGTTAATTTCCGTTTATAAATCATTGTCTTAAATAAACTAAACTATACTCTAAACCAACCAAATCTTAATTTTACTTTTATTTCGTAATTTAAAGTCTTATTTAAGATTCAGTATAACCAATATTATATTTATTTTCTAATTTCTCTTTTATTCTTCCAACTATAAAATCCCGATTTTAAAAGCCTTTTATATTTAAACAAGTTACATTTAAGAATTTTTATTTAAAATCCTTTATATTCATTGTTTCAAAATCTCTATTTATAATATCATGAAATAGTTAAGTACAAATTTAAAGTCAAACCATTTATTTTATCGAAATAAATTTTCTTTAACTAATCCAAATTGTAGATCATTTAACTTTCAAAAATCCCTTTTTAAATTTCTTTTCAAATTCAAAACATATATATGGTATTTTAGAATATCAAAATCTAGGCTAGCACTACCATAGCATCTAATAAATTCAAAGCACACGAAAATCTATCACAGATTACTCAAACAAATCATATATCACTATATATGAAACTTAATTCTACATTTTTGAGGAATCCGGTTAGATCCGTCCAACTTATTTTCCTACATCCGCAGATGTTAATACAACACAAAAATACTAATCCCACTTCAAGGATGGATGTCACGGTTTGTAGGATCATCCGCTATTATGTAGGGCACATAGGGTTTCATCCGCTCCAATACGCGAGAATATCAATCCAACTACTAATATATACTTCTATATATATATTACAACATCCAACTAATAATAATTATCGAATCATCCAATTAACTAATAATTTAATTTTCAAAATTTTAAATAAACCAGCAATCCAAAAATGAGCGAGATTTACTCACCTTGATTTTAACTTTGGTTTCTCGTTGTGGTTTCAATTAAGTTCGAATGCGTTTGAATTTATCGAAAAAAATTTCAAGCTCCAAATTCAACCAATATGATCCCATAGTCAAAATCTCATTCATACGAATCCAATGCGACTGACCGCATTGGATTTCGACCTAAAACTACCGAGTTGTATAATTTATATGAATTTGAACTTTTATTTAATAATTTATATAACTTAACATATAAAACTCATTGTCCACAAATAATATACCCAGCCCATTAACTACAGTGTTTCTTCCCCAATGAAAAGAAAACTTCCTCCCGCTTCTAGATTTGAAACTCCCATTACCGAAACTTGCTCCACCCCATTCACCTCCGTTCCTCCACAAAACTTCACGCGACCACCACCAACGGTCTCTTTAGCGAAATCTGCACCTTCCCATACCCACCACGTTCGACTCGACCAACCCTACCAAAATGCAACTAGCTCGATACGCTTGCGACTGTGCAATGTCGCATTCACCACTAGAGCACCGAACTCCATCAGAATCGTGCCTCTGAAGCTTCCCAACACTCTATATCCAAATATCACCTCGATATCAGCAATCGTTGACTAAATTGGATTAAAAATGCAACCCTAGCTCCTAGATCCATCACTTCGAATACAAAACTTACGTCGCACCTTCCAAGATTCTTACCAGATCAAAGCTTTAGTCGAAACATGAATTTAGGAATTGGTTTGAGATTTTTTATTGAGTGGATTAGGAGATATGAATCTTTGAAATTTCTTTGCCACCATTTTTTTCTCTAAACCGTGCTCAGTTGCATGTGTTTAAAAAGAGAAAGGAGGAAATGATGGAAAGGAAAGGTGGCATGTTTGAATAGGTCAAGGTATAATGAAAGGATGGAATAACAACTGCAAATGGAAATTGACAAATTAATATACTAATTTAATTTCAAAATATTTTGATTTTCGCAACTCAAAATCTTGTGCCTCTATTGAGGCAGATCGCTAGGCATTTATAATGTTATACCCCTATTCCAAATGCAATGCAAAAGTTTTCGAGTCCTAATTCGATTGTATGGAGAAGATAGCTTTTTGAACCCAATTATTATATGGAATTTTCGATATTAATTTTAACGCGTTTCTATCCTGTACGACCAAACGGTACTCCAAAAGCTACAAAATTTGAAATTCCATAGTAATACACTATTACGAATCCAATGGAACTAGTTTCGTCAAATTCTAAGACTGTGCCCCGGAAGGCTATTTTTAAATGTGAATTTAAACAAGATATTTTTAAAATCAAGAAAATCGCTTTTAAATCCAATTTAAATTTTATTATCTTCCTTTTTATTAATATAAATTTAATAAGCCTTTAGATTATTTTTTACAAGCATTAAACGCAAGATTCAATGCTTTAACTAATTTTCAATTATTAAATTCAATAATTAAATTATCCATTAAATCGTTATATTTTAAATTCAAGTTAAAAATTAAATCTTAAATCTTTAAAATCAGATAAATTTTCCAATTTCAAATAAACAAAATTCTAGGTCATTACAATTGATATATAGGGTAACAGGTAATCTATGACCAAAGATGCTCGTAAGTATATTTTATCTTAATCGCTCTTAGTCAATGGATATAGTTGGATCTAGGAAGCTTGTCATTTTTAGAAAATAGTCTTGGAGTTGACAGCTTCTACAAGTTTTAATTGGCAAAATTAGTAGGTCAATATCATAATGGACGTTCTTATGATATTATTAATGTTAAACTTTATGTTTCATTTTACTAATAAGCTCTCACTAGTCTTTTATGCTTCAACAAACACTAATTCAAAACATAGAAGTCTTTCGACTTCACTTATAGGTGTTAGGACTCGTCTATCATGGAATTTTGACTTTGAGTTTGCTTATCAAGTCGTAGCTCCATAATGATGGATAACTCCTTTCTAGCTATATCATATACAACTCCTAACCCTTGTACATTGTTCTAATTTGACCTTTAGTTTTCTAACAAATCAAAATGAAATTATTCACTCGTACCTATCATATCGTGACGACCTAAATATACTATATGCAAATTGGGTTTGCTCAACAAATAAATATAATTATCTTACCTCATATATTCAATATATTAGTAATATTACATATAACATCCCTAACTTGATTTTGCTCAACAATTAAGGTGTAAAAACCCACATTCTTAATGTTACAATATTTAAACAATTGATTTAATTATTGAATCGTTGATTAATCAAAGGTCCACAATATGACTTTTCGCATATGGTTGAAATAGTATCATTCCGTTGCACTATCCCAGATAGCAACAAAATTTATACCATTAGAACAAAAAAAGAGGCGATGTGCGTCGACAAATTTCATAACGATCGGATGTCCTGTGTGATCATACGAGCTCAAAATATGTGGTGATTTATTTAGGAAATCAAATAAATTATATATATATATATAATATTACACTCACATACTCTTTCCCTACTTCATTTTTCCTTCTCTTCCTATTTCCAATAAAAGAAAGTGCTAAGGCTATCAATGGATACTCGAAAATTCCAAAATCTATCTGTATTCATATCCGAAAAATGGATAAATATCTGAAATCCGATACGGATGCAAATATGAAGGCATCTACATCCGAAAATTATATGTTCGTCATTTTTCAAGATTATATGATATTTTGTATAATTTTAGTATAATTAATGTTATGTATTTATTATGTTATTAAGTTTATAGTTTATCTTATATGCATTTGATGCATATTAACTACTCAAAAATATTTATTATCATCATATTTGTTGATTTTGAAAACTTTTTAATCAACGGGATTTAAAAATATTATGTTAAACAAAAAATTTCAATTTACATTCTAAAAATATACATTAAAAAACCCAATAGCTGCCCTTCTTTCCATGAATTAAATCGAGTGCTTGTATCCACGAAAATCAATGAGATTTGATCCATTGAACTCAGGGAAGCGAGAGTTTCAAATCTATGGTAGTTTGGTCGTGTGCGGCTTTGATTGGCAAAGTCGACAATTTCTTGCATCGATTAGATTTCCAGTTTTCTAGCGTCATGGTCATAAATGGGGCAAAATGGAGGGCGGTGTTGGCTTACGAGAGGCAAGGCATGTTAGCGGTGAACTTTTGAGGGGGTCTGGTCGTGAAATAGAAATCATGACATTTGCTGCAAGGAGGAGGTGGGTATAGGTCATATTTTGCCTCAGGGAGCCAAGTTTCACGTGATGGTGGTGGTTGCCGAGAGCATATGAGGTGTGACATGTTGACGAAGTTCGTTCATCGCTTCATTGAGTGACAGTTGGGAAATGAAGGTGCACTAATGGGGAGGGTAGGTTCATATGTGTGAGTGTACATAGGAAGGTGATTTGAGTAAGAATGATTATGAAGGTAATTATGGATTAATTGATTAATTAAGTTGATTAATTAATATTCGTATTTTGCATTCTTATAAATCTATGTCTTTTCCATATGAGGTCCGATTTAGATGCGGTTTCTTGCATTGCGATCATGTTGGAGCGCTCTACAACTTGGCAGGATTGATCAACTTTTTTGCGGTGGGAGGTATTATCTCTCACCATACCATGATTATTAGTATAGTATAAAAACAACAATTTGAAACAAATTCCAACTTTAAAATATGGTTTTTAATATACTTAAATCCATCCTAATTTTATAAAAGCATTTTAAAGTATTTTGAAATGGTTTTAAATTGGATGTCACATTTGTTATTATGGACGTACTATTTTGAGGAAATCACTATATTTAGGTTGCTTTTGAAATGAATCCACATATTAGCCGATATAGTTGTTATACGTGTTGTATGTGTGCTAGTAGTTATATGTATGCTATGTTGGTCACGTCCATGTTTGTTTGCTTATTTTGGTTGAAATTTTCGACCAATTGGTGATACGGCTTTAGGAAATATCCTGTATGTTGGAGTTCGTGGATACTGGTCGAACTTAGATGATGGAAACTCTTGTGACGATATTGAGTTTCGTGCATATCGATGGGATGCACAAATAAAGAAAAATCGAACGAATGGGATAAATTGCAGAAGAGTACTGGAATGCGTGTCGATCTATCTGACGATAGAAGACAATGGATTTGGATGGGCAACTTTTGACTTCAGAATGGACGCTGAACGTTCTCACTTAGTTTGTACATAGATATTTTTGGCTAAGTACATGACCAAGTGGTCGGTATTGACCATTGTAGAGTGATAAGTATGTGTTACTATTGATGATGGTTGATTGGGCCAATCTTTGATGTGAGGAGTCTTTAAGGAGCGTGAGTGTTAGTCTGTTCATGCGGTTGACTCTTGATTTTGATGTTATTGCTCTTCGACGAGCGATATCGATGGTGAAGCGATGATGCGGCGCTTCGATGTGATGGGTTTAGGACACTGATATGATGATTCTAGACTAATGCGGGGTGTCTAGAGATGTTTCGATGATGATGAATCAATTATGAGAATTCTGATGATGATCCACAATGACAAGTTCGATGAGGGGAGATTTTGGGTGGAATTATGATATGTGCTATCCTGAAGATGAGTAGAATTGTGTTGTGTATAGACATAGATAGAATTGAATTATGATTGTGTTTCATTATGATGACGTGTGTAAAGGGATCGTAGATACCCAAAGGTTTCATATTTGCTCGTATATAGAGGGTAAGTTGGGACGCCCATCTGAAATATGACTATGGATTACCCTGGAACTTATGATAGTGGATCTGTTTCCTAGTCTTATAGAGTGACATGGATTAAGCACTATGTAACCAAGATTTGATTGTGTTTTTGGCTCATGATTTTGCCATAAAAGTTATCTTACCAATGCACTTGAGTGATGTGAGTATTGTTTGATGAATGATATATTTGGCTACATTTTCATGTTTGCTTATGACCCTTCGGCTGTCACATGAGGTAGGTATCATTACTGGGATACCTAGCACCCAACCTTGCATTTAAATTATGGTACATCCCTATGAAGATGATGATAGTAGAGTGGCAAGTATTGATTGTTATGTGCTAACTCTTTGGACGTAGAGACAGGTCAGGTATGAATCGCCATATCCAATGTCCTATAGACTGTATTAACCTTTATCATATTTTGAGATCGTTTTGTCGCTTAAACCAGACCATTGTATGACTCAAGGTTTTATGTTTTGCTTTTAATATTAGTTACTCTTCAATATGTAGACTAGATTGTAAGTTTGGGTAACATATATTGTTGTACCGATGGATAGGCATGAGATGATGCTTTCGCGTACTTATATTTGGACCCATAACTGTTTATTCCGATGTACAACACCGTGGAGCCTAGACGGTGTTTGTTTATATTATTTAGAGATAATATCTATTGAGTTAGTTTTCAGTTGTATTAACTCTATCACTTATGTTGTATAATTGTATGGATCTATGTACTCTGATTTCTATGGTTCATCCAGTTATTACTGCCTCGTCTGTTTTATATCTATGGTGATTATTATATTATATTTGATGCGCTGTAAAATATAGGATAGTTCCTATGATGTTTTATTTCTTTTTCCCTTGACAATCATCCAACATCTGTCGGGCATGGTAGTAGCGCATTATTTAGTTATGTTAGGAGTCAGTGGTCTAGGAAAGTTATTCCATAAGGAGTATGCAAGTAATTGATAAATATATATGGTAGAGGACAACATTATATTAAAGATTCATAATCTTTAATATATTATATTAAGTGATATCAACTTATGAAATAATGTATTTCTTGTGAAATATCCTCATGCTTCAAGTGTCGGACACATCAAGAATCACGGTATGCACATCTACGTATGTATTTATCCCTTAAGTCTATTTAGGGTTTCTTTAATGTTCCATCTTTAGTTTATACATTCATATGATATAAGTTTTATTACTATATAACTTTTATGTTTCAATTGACTTATATAATAATATTATACATAACAATATACTATTTAAATCATATTTAATTAAATTTAACCAATTAACACATTAATTAGTTGTATATTATTTAATATTAACTTATTATATTAAATACACACACACATATATATATATATGTCAATTAACTTTTATTAATTTATTTAATTAAACAATTTTAATTAAATTTTATTAATTTCAAAAATTATTTATATACGTACATGTATACTAATATTATCTTAAACATTTCACGACAACATAACAAAGGTCACTATATATTGTACATGCATATATATATATATATATATTTACTTAACGTATTTAATTAATTTGTTTCTTTTATTAATCTTATTAGTAAATTTTATTTCGAAATTAACTTAGTATATATTTTAAAACACCATGAAAATTTTCATTATGTTAGAACTTTTATATTATATATGTTATCTCGCTTTTTGGCAAAGCCGCGATACCAAAAGATCGATCGAAAAACGGAGAATAGTTCGTATCGGAGATTGGTCATGCTTCGTTTTGCTATCGATATCGCTGAATTTTGTCCGAGTCCAGATTGAGCTACAATTGATAGGACACGACAAGAAAGTCCGTAGAAGTCAGCATCTCAAATTTCAAATCAATCCGAGTTCATATGCTCAAGTTATGATCGATTCAGTTTGGAGGGGAAAACCAAAGTTTCGAACCGAGGCTGATCAATGGTTCGAACCGATCACCTTCGAATCCATCTACTTCGAACCCATCAACGCGCCTCGGGTTCGACTCCATCACCTTCGAATCCATCGAGCATCAGTTGTCCGAACCCATCACAGAAGCCTCACACGAACCCATCCACGAAACCTTGTTCGAACCCATCACAGAGACCTTGTTCGAACCCATCACAGAGACCTTGTTCGAACCCACCTGTGAAGCTTCATTCGAACCCACTGGGTCAACCAACCATGATGACGTGTCTTTTATCGGTTCGAATGCGCCGAGATATATGGATTCGAAGCGGTCAACACGGAGTGAAGACCGGATCGATTCGAAGTATGCGCTCCACGTCAACGCGAAGCCACATGCCACCATAGTTTCGAAACCATCGGTTCGAATGCATGGTTTCGAACCAATCAGCCACACCGTGAATCCTATTTCGAATCCATCATATCTCTCAATCCAATGATCCAAATGCCATGAAACTTTCACAGTAGCTTGCATTCATGTCGAAGAGTGTCCACGCCAAATTTCACCTCGATTGGATGAATTCTTGATCGGTTCGAATGGAGTTCGAACCGATGCCAAAGTGGGCCCAAACTTCCTGAGACCGAGCGTGTAGGCCCCCTCACGTGCCAGAAGTGGTCTCCCGAGTTTTCAGCGAAATATCAACAGCCTACGCCTATAAATAGAGCCCCAGGGTCAACAGAAAAGGGATCTTTCGACTCTCAAGCGCCCAGACTCTACCGGATCGAGATCTCCATCATCCTACATCATAATTTCCTTGTTGATTTCGAATTTCCAGTTGTAACTTGCTGTTGATTGCTGCAACAACTTGTAATCATTGAAAGAGAATCAATAAAACATCAAAACACTTCACAGTGGACGGAGGCAACACGCCGAACCACTATAAATCGCTTGTCTACGCATTTATTTTACTGTTGATTGGAGTTTTTGTTAGATAATATCTGTTTTGAACTTACATTCTTGACTATTATCTCTTCAACGACTCCCGAAGAGTGTTGTGCCCAATTTTGACACAAACAATATATATATGTCTTATTTTAAATTTGATCTTTAAATTAGAATTTATTTTTTAATTTTTAAAACAATTTTGAAAATCAGCCCAAGGCCCAATTCGAATTAGGCCTTTTCCATTAGAGGCAACCTTTAGGCTCACATATCTATTCGGGCCAGGCTGGAACCTAGGTAGGGCAGAATACTTGATTAGTAAATTCAATCCTTGGACACCACCTTTCCAGGCCCTTACTATCTAGCTTATGAGCTTAATTATTTAGTTATAACATGACTAATTTAGACCGCATAGGCTATTGTATACTGATATAATTATTGGATCTGGACCAACGCGTAGCGTACTAATTGGGTAAATTTCAAAAAAAAATCTTTGGATCTTTATTAGGCCCATGTAGTCTAAATTACAACCATTTTAAAGTTCTTTTAAATAAAATCAATATTTTTTTAAGATTTATAAATAAAATTTTATTTGTATATAATTATTATTATATAATATATGTGTATCATATATACATATGTGTGTATGTGCATGTGTAATAAGATAATGTGTATATGGTTTGACATGTCCATCTGCAGACGTTAGGATTTGCACCGCTACAAATATGTTAGCACCTCATGTATACAAATGGATCATCTAAATGTGGGTATATACACACATTAAATTATTATGAAAATATATTGTAAAATATAATAACACACACACACACACACACTTTGAAATAGTAAACATAAATAATTCATTTAAAATATTTATAATATATATATGTGTGTATGTGTGGTAAAATTATTTTAAATATTATTTTTGAAAATTATTTTAAGAATATATATATATCGCAATACGAAGATCAATAGAAATTTATTTTAATAAATTTATATACGCAAAATATATAAAAATAAAAAACTAATTGTTTATATATGTAAAAACAAATATTTACTGCAAAGTCACGGCTTAAGTTTTTTTTGGGTTTTATACATCTTATTATTATTTAAACATTTACTTATTATAAAACCATGTAAAAATTAATAATAAAATAAATAAAGGTTATTTTCAAGAAAAAATTTGACTAAAATATGTGGTATAAATTTTATGCAGAATCTTATTATTTGTGTAATCAATCTTTTAAATTAAATAACAGTAATTATATTTATATATCAGGACAATTTTATTTTTTCTTTGAAAACCCTTCCAACAAAATTTAAAACGCATATAATGTTATATTAATTTCTTAAATTAGATTTAATATTTAAAATTATTTAACATTATCATTTTAAAATTTTGAAAATAATTTTTTTATTCCAGGTCGAGAACATCTATAAGCACATTTGCATAAAATTCTTTTTTTACTGCACGCACACGCATATATATATATATATATATATATATATATATATATATATATTTAATTATCTATTTACACTTATATACATAGTCATCAACATGTGACAATCCATCAAGGTACAGAGTCGAGATATTTCTTTTAAAGAAATATATGGAACAATGATCATATAAATATTTATATATAATAGTAAACTAGAAGAGTGCATTTCACCAAATCCCGAAGTTTGCACGTTGAAATGAAGAAGTGAACTCCTTGAATCCAATTTCAATTTTGAAGTTGTACGCTCCAGAGTCACATTTATCACCGACAATAATTTGATTTAGTTTGTATTTAAATTGCTTGAAAATTTAAGGAAAGGGATGGGGTGTATTTGACCAACAAAGGAAGAGATGGAGGGACCAAAAATTAGAACCTAAAGTGAGGGTTAAGATGTTTTTATAAAGGGGAGACCAGAGAGCAAAAGTAGGATCAAGATCCTCAATTTTCTCGTACCCATTCTCTTCTTTTTAAACATTCAACTCCCCTTATAAGACATCAAATGACTGGCCTCATCATGCCCTTATCATGGCCGAAAATAGAAAGTTCCATATGGGTTCAAATACACTTCAAGTCCGAACAACATTTATTACATTTAAATCCAATTTAAATGTTCATCAATATCGTATGTCAATTAATGTTTATTTAACTATTATATGCACACTTTTTAATATTGTTCAATATATTAAATAAAATTTATAATTAATATTTCGTAAATATTAATTAGTTTATGGAAATTAAAATTAATTAAATTAGGTGGTAGTAGGAGTATTCAATGTTTCAGTTGTGTGACTCTGAATTGTAAATTTGGCCATTGATTAATATCAAACAATTTGAATATTAACATTCACACTTAACTTAGCACGTTATGTGATATTATGACCAAATTATTGCTTACTTAGCATCGCTAAAATCCAATTTTACTTTATTAAATGTTACCTATTGGTGACCATTATTTACACCAATTTTCTTCGTCAAAACTATACACTTTATGCTCATAGAATTTGTAATGGTCTAAATTCTAATATCATCCATATTCAACTCTATATTATAAACACAAAGTCCTTGTTTCAATATTAATAATTATTATTTTATTGAACCAATTCTACCCGAGATTTTGACTTTAATTTGGCTTTACTTGACCGTTGTACTAATCTTATATAACTAGAGATACGAATCCTCTCTTGAATAGTGTTTCACTTCCAATACTTCCACTTGACCAACTATAGTCATTCAGTGAATGTTGTGCCACGGTTTGACTATAATTAAAGTAGAGTTTTCATATTGAAGATCAATAGTATTCTCGAGCCAAGAGAAATGTGTAAATTAGTCACATCGATTTTTTCTGTCTAACCTTAATCATAGTAACCAATAGAACACTATCGAGTAAGTCATTCCATGGTAATCTAATAACTATTAGTACATAATCCCTTAATGCCCTCAATATTCATGACTGTCCAACATTTTGAAAGCGTTATGTACTATATTCTAAATGGATACATCAACATCTAGTCTTAATGCATCTTGACCAAAAAAAATGTAACGATTCCAAAATTTACCGTTCTTATGAAAAGTAATTCGATTCAATTGACCTTGATTTAAGTTGAGAATTTGAAATTTGAATTTAAATAAATGTCATATATGGTTGATTGAACGAATAAAATTTGAATTAAGATATAAAACAGAAATTTTAAGCGATTTGAAATTTAACATAGAAATCAATCATTAATAAAACAATAAAATATTTGGTTTCAAAAATTTAAATATTTTACATGAAAATATTTTAAAAAACTTTATAATAAAAACGTCGACTTTCGTTTCGTCAAATTATAATTTCGCTAGCACAACTTAAATCACTTTATACGATCGATTTATGATAGCGACAACCGATATTCCATAAATAATAAATTTTCACCCAAGCGTTAGATGACCAGTTTTCCATGTACTAACATGTTCGTATCGATGCACTAGACAAAACAGTGTTCTGTTTTGCGTGTTTGGACTCTCGGTTTGTTCTAAGCGCTGTTTTTAGTATGGCTTAGCGGTAGTTATTATTTTATTCATAGGGTATTATAAGTACTGAAATTTTGACATAAATTTATAATATATGTTGATAACCAATAGCCGTTTAAAAATATGATAAAGGAAAAAAACTGTTTGTTATAGAAGGTGATGCACGTTTGGTAATAAAAAGGATAAAAGATTTTGAACCAGTTCACGTTCACTTATTTGAACTGGTAGCATAAATAATCGTTCAACTTTCCGCTGATACATGTGGCCATGTCATCCCTTCCCCCACCTTATAACTCCTTTAGATAATTATTATATTCGAACTAAAAAGCTGAAGCATAGAAGAAAAAAAAGACAGAGCATGAATATTTTTTAAGCTTCCGCCTCCACGACCGTGCTCCCAACCTTCCACAGCCTTTCGCCGAACCTCTCCCCTTCCCTTGCAGCCACCGAGCCAATTTCCTCTGACCATCCACTTAGCAGCCACCACCACCTTATAAAAAAACGACCGAAACCTAGTGTAGATCCGGCCTCCCTCGTCTTCCACCATTAGCCTGCACTGCCTACCTTTACTGCCATATCACCTAGCTCCGCCTAGCCTACTGCCGCCGCCGCACCATCCATCTCCAGCCAGAAGCCCTCCCTCTTCCTTTTGTTCCAGTCGAGTATATAAAAAAGAAAAAGAAAAAACAATAACTTGCTGCTTCTGCCGACCCCCGCCACCTGCGCCACGAACTGACCACCGCCAGTCAACCTAAAGGTCGCCGCATGGCCAGTCCATCCTCCCCTAGATTAACCTACTTCCTCCTTTTTTTCATTGCTCGGTAAATCATATATATATATATATATATATATATATATATATATATATGCCTCCCCTAAAGAAACTTAAATCTCGGTGTTTTAGAAATTGGTTTTCTATGGTTTAAGAAAATAGCAATGGTATTATTTGGAAGTAAATATTTGGGATTTGGTACATGGGATTGATATCATGGTACTTAGAAATATTCATGAAGTATGTCACTGAATATGATTCTCTGACGACTGCAGCATCATCGACGTTTATTTTTGAGTTTCAAAATGAGGAACGCTACAATAGCGATTTGCTACAGAGTTGTTTTGGTAAAACAGATTCTGATTTAAATGCCAGAAGTATGATTTGATATACAAAAGTTACAAGTATGTATATGTGTGTGTGTGTGTGTGTATATATAGAAATGATTTGAAATAAGATCTGGTGTTTAGCTCTTGAGTTTTCTGTTAAGATATTATATGGACTTATGTATCTTATACATATGGTCATGCATTTTGTTTGATCTATTGATCAGTAATTTTCATTTTATGAAATGAAATGGAATTTTCGATAATTTTGGAGAGTAGAAACTTCGGAATTTGTATAAGTAATTGGAGCTAACTGTTTAAAAAACTTAAGTCTTGTATAACACTTGGCTTGAGAGGATAGTAGAATTTAAACAAGTTTTAAATCGATTGAATATTCATTTTGAGTAAAAATGAATTGGTTATTTTAGTATGTACTCTGAGTATGTAGGGGAGTATTATACGAATATGAACCTAAGTTATACAATGTTTAATAATTTGAAGTAAATTTTATGAAATGATTCATGTTTAATAACTTGAAGTAAAATTTATGAAATGATTCATAAATGATTTTAGTATTAAATGAGAAATACTAAATGAAACTGAATGTGAGTTGAAGTGGAAAGACTATGATGTAACTAAAAACCCAATTGAACAAAGTATGTAAGTTGTATGTACATCATTTTATTTGCATACAATTCTTGGTCTAGGATTCGATTACATGGGTTTCGAAGTGATTTACATCGGTCCGAATTAGGATTTTTCACTCAATTCTCGATGGTGAACAGTTGATACAGATTCTTAATATGATCTTGGAGTTTTCTATAACATCCCCTAACTGGAGGCCCAAAGCTAAGCACTATAGATGCTGCAGTTATCAATAATATTAACTTCAGGTGACAAAATATGGTAATGTTAATGGTATCCATAATATCAGAAGTACGTGAATAAGAAACAAAATCACGGATTCCAAAAACAAATTTTCTAATTATACTTTAAAAAATCATGTTTCGCATCCAATTACGTAATCCCAAACATTTCCCAAGTATTGATCAAATATAATTACTACAAAATACACCAAGAGCAATACATGAAGATGGCCATTGGATGATTAAAGTACCAAATAGTCATAACAGACTTAATACATCATAAAGCAAATAAAACCATAACTCCTAAATAGCTAACATCAACCTCCTGCTCATCTTTGGAAGCTTTATTCATCCACCCCCTAGAACATGTAAACCTCAACTCTCTACCTACTCAAATCAATTTTGAGCACCCGAGAGTTTAAAGAGAAAAACATAAACTTCGAGTCAGACATAAAGCCTAGAATGAATAGTACTATACATCTCAGTTATCTAATATTAAGTGAGACCGCCGCTTAGTGAAACGGGTTTTCCTTCACTAATATCCTTTTAAAAGTGTATCTTTTGCAAATCAAAATTCTGCAACCAAACTGGTTAAAACAATTATAGCAATATCATGCTTGCATACAAATCATGTAATCAGTAGGCTGTCTGTCCGAACACTATTGTTTTTTTTGGATAACCACTAACCTTTGGCTGACTTGGGCCTACTAGACAAAATAAACAATAATATGACTTATGTTAGATACTCTTTTGGACGGTCTGTCCCTAACTTACTTCTCTTAGGGTCAACTAATCCTAATGGTTTTACGGGCTCACCAGTAACCATCTCTACACTGTATTTTCCTTTCTGCATGTAACATCATTTTAGTCTTACTTGTGATAAAGCACTAACACTAAAATTTTGGACCTATATTAGCTAGGGACTACTAGCTAAAGTACAGGGCGCGGCCCCATACCAACCCATCTGGTATTCTAATATCTAAGTCATTTATTTAGGGTCAACTACCCCATCAAATTGTCCTTGAAAACATTTCTTTCAAATTGAATTAACCCTTTAATCATACTTAAACAAGGAAAATATACTCTATGATTTAATCAAATCACTTTGACATGTTATATATGCTTTACACAAAACACTGTTGATGACAACATTCGAAACCTTTGAAAGCACCTCTTTCAAAACCATTGAAAGTAACCCTATAGGAATAATTGAAAGTTCCCCTTTTGATACAAGTAAACTACTTTAACTTATAACCTTGGGCCGAAAGGCCAAAACATACCTTTCGAAACCATTTACAATAGTCGTTTCGAAAATATTGAAAACATCTCTTTCAAAAGCTATATAAAACCTTAGACATCCTCTTTTCAAAACACTTTAAACATGCCTTTCAAAAACATTAAAAATCTTTCGTTTAAAACCTTTCGAAAACATTGAAGAACCAACCCTTCGAAACTTATATCATATACCTTTCGAAAGCATCGAGTCCTTTACATAAATTAAACCTTTGGAAAGCATTAGGTTTAAGTACAACGTGTGGAACAACCTTTCAAAACAATTTCTTTCAAAACCTTTGGGTTTAACTTTCAATAGAACAAAGGATCTTAAAACAACTAAGTCAAAAGCAACACTTTCGAAAACAATTTCCTAAGTAAAAAAAGTGGATGATGTCAAAACCAATCCCTTTGAAAGCATTGGAGAAGTGGCTAAGGGTTTAAAGCAAAAGCACCCTCTCAAAGGCATTGCTTTAAAAGGTAGAATGCGGTAGCAAGGGGTTTCAACCCCCTCGAAAGCTTCTTTTTAAAACAAAAATGCACTCTCTTTCAAAACCATTCTTTAAAACCATTTGACCAAGTCAAAAGCTATCTTGTTCCAAAGCATTCTTTTCGAAAGCAAAGAAAGCACATTTTATTTTAAAGCAAACCAATGTTTTGACCCCTTTGAAAGCCCTATTTCGACTCTATACCTTTTTCCTATCTCCCAATCCACTACGTACCAAGGCTTTTGATACCATGTGTATCGGTTTTGACTAAGGCGAAGGCGATAGTATGAAGTCGAAAGGTATTGCCGAAAGTGGCGAAAAAGTAGAAATCTGGTAAAACTGATTTTTAACTTTAAAAAAGTTATTTCTTTTCAACTGATCTGCTTCATTGTTAACATATGGTTGGCTGCCAATTTCTTTTCTAAAAGTGCTGCAAATTTCAAAAGTAAATAAGTTAAAGCATTTATAAATTGTCCCTTATCCTTTTATAAACATATAAAATATTTAAGTCTCATACCTTAAATAATTTTATATACTTATTAAAACCTTTAGGAAAAATGTACAAAAATTCCTATAAATAACTTTTAATATATTTTCTAACATATATAATTTCCGACCCAAAACTAACATGCAATAAGCATAATAAATTTTAAACACAATTAACCAATTTCTTTACTAGAAAATTTCTAACAAATCCATATTAATTCATAAAATTATAAAATTTGAAACTCATCTCTAAAATTTCATTTTTGGCCTTGTATTAAAATTAAAAGGCATTTGGGTTCCATTTGATAGGTTTTTCAAATCAAAAATTGTCATAAAAACCAATATAAATAAGCATAATTCAGCAACAAGCGTGTGTGTGTGTGTGTATATATATGTTTAACATTCAAAACATGGCAATATTCTTTGAAAAAATATTCAGATCTGATCTAGATACCAAAAATATAAGATGTAACCTATTATTCACCTTTAGCTTGTGATTAAGGAGTTGAGATTTGATCTTGAATGCATTTGATTAAGCTTCCTTCTTTAGATTCTTGCTTATCTTCTTCGTACTTCTTCTTAGTGGTGGCCGACCTCCCTTGTATTTAGTTTATGTTTTGTGAACGTTAAAATGAACGTGTATAAAGGTTTATTGTATTAAAATATGACTTATTCCTACATCACCCCTTATTTATTTGACTTACCTATTTCACTTTATTTGCCCTTTAGTTCATTTGTTATTAAGCACGGCTACCCCTTATCACACAAATCTCAATTCCTTAACCATTTTCATTACTTCTTTTAGTTTAACTCATTAAATGCCCTAAATAATGTTAATTAAAATTAAGGTCGTTACATTTTCTATCATAGTATATGACTACGTATAGAGAACAAAAGTTTCTAATCGAGGAACTGGATCGGAGTCCGCAATAGAGAGGTCAAGTGATCTATACTAGTTTAGAAATGAAATTCATGTAATCAAGTTAGTAATCGGAGTGGATATTCCACACGGATGATATATGTATATCGTACGGGCTTTAAAAATACTTATATGCTATGTGTGTTGGTTTGTGGAGAGTATAGGGGATGACTCTTCGAATAGTTTAAGGTAGCATTAGTGATCGAATGAGTAATACGTAAGGCTGTTGAGCATAAGGTAACGCTTGGTGGATTGGTTATCATCCTTGCGCGATGAGATGGTTTATGAACCTAGCAAAACCATGAGTTTTGGTTGCTAGTAAATGCATTATGACATAGTATTGTTATGTTATTATTTCAAAGGTTGCCAATGATTGCAATGCCGTTGCGTATTGATGTGTGATTGTTTCTTTATTGCTTGGGACAGAATTTCGAGGGAGATATTTCATTTAAGGGAGAGAATGTAGCGACCCAGATTTTTAAACAGTATATAACTAAATATTGGAATTATTTAAATATTGAATCTTGGACTTAATTTGAATAAAAATGATTTCGAAAGCTTATTTAAGTTATGTTTAAATAAGAATGTAACGGAAAGCTTTTAATTTAGAATTAAAAGTGATTAAAATTATTTTAATAATAAATTCGTTTTAATTAACATGTGAAATTGCCATTGTAGGCACTGTCTTAGATTTTGATGAAATTAGTGCAATTGAATCCAGATATTGAATTGCTATACGCCATCGAATTTCGTGGTGATCGGGAATACTGTATGGTCGTGCGAGCTCAAAATGCATAGCAATTGATTTGAGGAAGAAAATATAACGTAATTTGATTTTGAACGCTAACCTCTGTGTATGAAGGAATTAGGTCTCAATGCTAGTTCCGTTGTGTTCGAAATGAGAGTAATTAGCTAAGAACGCTAGTGAGCATGCCTCGTTTGGAGTTCGAGATTTTAGGTGGTGAATAGTGTTTTAAATCTTTTATATAAGGAACTTCTCTCTCTCTCTCTCCTTAAGCCCTAACCTAGCAACCACGATCTAATGGCCTAGACAATCTATGGCGATTGGAGCCAAATTAGAGGAAGTGTCCAACATTAAAGTGGAGTGGCGTGGTGTGGGAAGTTCGTCGGTGATGGTGGATCATTGAATGGAGGAGCGTGGACGTGTGTATCTCAAGATGAAGGAGGCAGTGATTTCGAGCTAGATAGCAAGCCATAGATGACGAAGGGAGGAGGTACTAATAGGTATGGGTTGTTGGTGGTTAGACCTACCTACGGCGATGGTGCGATAGCTGGGGAAGCAACGTGGTGGCGACATTTGGTACATGAAGGTATGGCTTGGATTTGGGAAAGCGCTTAGGGCTAGCGTGTGTTAGAAAAAGGTAAATGGAGCTTAGTTATATATTTAATTTAGTTAATAATTATTTAATTATCTCTAGAGTTCTAACGATCGTATCTTGCTCATACGTTGTCCGATTAAGGCATAGTTTTCACTATTGTGTTTGTATGTTGATTATCTAAACAATGGAATTGGATTCGTATTGTTTGGAGCTACTTGGAATTTTAGTCAAAATTAAACAATGTTCGATTTTGGACTATTCAAAAATGCGAAAGCATTGACTGGAGTTTGGGTGAGTTTTGGTCACCAGTTGATTGTATAATTATAATGTAATAATTGTTGTTTTATTGAAAATATAAACTGTATAACGAACAATGCAAGTTTTTACTTTTGAACCCTCTTTGTTTTGTAAAACAAGTGAAGACATTATTATTGAGTACAATAATCTCTACTTGATCATCTATAACATGTATCATGGCCTAGACTACTTGTTTACATGTTTGATATTGCTTTGTGAAAAGTGATATTATGTCATGAATGTTAAAAATGATAAAGTCATTATAAACATGCTTTGAAATCCCCGATATTTGACATATGTTAAATTCGATAAAATAGGATATATTGTAGAAATATATATTTATATATGTTGGGTTGTTCTTCACAAGTTTTGTTGTATTTGACATAAATGGACTGGTTTGGACATTTTGGGAAATTGGAAATGGAAATTATAATTTTTCGAAGTGAAATGGTTGCAATGGATGCCATTTTGAAATCGCTGTAATCTGCGATTTTAAAGTTAACTTCGAGAGATATCCTAGGGCTTCTTCGTATACATTGATAAGTATCGTTAGCATACTTATTATGGGAAAATAACAAGGTTTAAATATATCTATGAATCCTTTATGGATTTATAAAGTAACAGTTTTAAATTATAAAATGGGTTTTCATGGTTTTTTAATAAAATGTTTTAAAATATGTACAAGTGTTTTTTAAGAGTATATATTTGGTTTAAAAGTTGTTAAAGATTTATTTGCGAAATAAAAGGATTTTATATTATAATATTTTACAAAGCGTTTACTGTATTTTATTAAATATCTCTGTTTTATAAGTAATTTAGTATATGTAAATATCTATCTATTTAGAGGTATTCTAACATGTTTAGAAGTTTTAAAAGGAAGTTTGGTATTTGTAAAAGAATTTGAAAGGAGTTTTAGGATTGTAACACTTATGTTATAATGGATTGTATTATAAATTGATTAAAAAGTATCACCTTGTTTAATAAAGGAAGAAGTACTTAGAGCTTGAAATGGATATTTTAAAGTAAATGGCAAGTATAAAAACGGTTTTGGGTTTATAGTATCGATGTTTATGCAATATCAATGTTTATGCAACATTTGTTTAACCTATTTAAGTACATTTGAAAAGCAATTAGATCTTTATAATGGAATTTTAAAGATAGCGGAATAGTAAAGTGTTTTGGGGTTTGTCATAAATAATGTTTCGGTAATATTTATTTTTAAACCTTTAGATTATATTTGAAAGTGTGAAAATATTGTAAATAAGTTTGGGAAATACTTAGATCCTTAATAATGGAATTTTAAAGAGGATAACAAGTATGAAATGTTGTTGGGTTTATTATAGCAATGTGTTAGTAACATTCGCCTTTAACTCATTTGGATTATACTTACGTGCGTAAATGGTTTATTGAAAAGATGCTTTAAAGATAATCATAAGTGAATTGGTTTTGGGTTCGTAGTGACAGTGTTTGAGTAACATTTTTCTTAATCCCTTTGTGTGACGCCCCACCTCTATACCCACGCTAGCCAAGAACACTACGGAGTAATGCTGTCAACTAGCACGGAGAATAAGGCTATTGAGGAGCGACCATCCATGCAATTGCTTTAAGCGAGCACCGCTATGTCGGATAGTATAACATGCATTTGATTTCGAGAGGAAATCCGACACACCGGTACAAACTCAAAGCTACTAAACAGTGGCTATATATAATCTTTGGAAACAAACATAGAAATAAGCATAACACAAATCAGTCACAGACATCCATATCACAAAGGCGGAAGAAGATATGAATATATAACTAACACGTGACAGTGTACATCAGAGTAGTGGTCAAAAAGATCCATAATAATACAAAAGGATAGCAACACGTGCTATACAGAAGAATACAACTATGAGTCTATATCTCAAGTGTATACAACAAAAACTACTAATCTAAGTAGTTAACCCGAAGTCAGGATGATAACCCTAGAAGGAAAGTCAAGCAGAAGCACCTGTAACATCTCGGTCTGACCCGAGTATTATTTAAGAAGAAAATAATAAACGGATCAGTCTAGCTATAAATATCAGATGAAATGATATAGAATAAGAGATATGATAAAACGTATAATAATCACAATGCCAAGATGTGATAAATAAATAATTGAAAAATCAATAAGAGATTAATCAATATCGCAAAGATCTTCTCAAAGATAAAAAGGAATGTCATACTCCTAATTTCATTCACCAAGCCACAATAAATGACATATATATCAATGCCAATCGTAAAAGTTGGTGAAACATAAATTCCAGAATTCAACACACGAAATCCAGAAATCATAAGAAAAGGATGGTCAATCCCATAAAAATGAGCCGGAGCTCCTCCAGACAGGGTATAGTCCCCCATTGCGGACTTTGAGCCGAAGGTCCTCCTGGTGAGCCGAAGCTCCTCATGACAGGGTATAGTCCCCCATTGCGGACTTTGAGCCGAAGCTCCTCCTGGTGAGTCAGAACTCCTCCTGACAGGGTATAGTCCCTCATTGCGGACTTTGAGCCGAAGCTCCTCCTGGTGAACCGAAGTTCCTCATGATAGGGTATAGTCCCCCATTACGGACATTGAGCCGAAGCTCCTCTTGGTGAGCCGAAGCTCAATAAAAATGACGTACAGTCCTCCACGTGGACAAAGAGACATCGCACAATGCTAGTCTAAACCATAAAATGATCGTCATGATCACCGAGAAGTGTCAATTACAGTAAGTTAGTAAATATATAAGCTTAGCTTCATGTCCCATAACCACTAGCTTAACTTAAATATTTACGAACAAATTGTAAATCTCCACTAGAAAATTGTCACAAGAGATTCAATCGAACAAGTCCAAGAATTAACCAACGAAATAAATGCAAGCGTTTCATACCACTTGTTTTACTAATCCGTTTAATTAGATTTCTCATACGAGTGAGGTAAAGGTTTGTATATACTAATAGATTGGAAATCGGTTTGAGAAAACGAGCTTTGTAATAAAGTAGTGTTGAAATAATTTGAAGAAAGAGTTTTGATATTTACTACTAGTATAGAAAACCTTTATATTTTTAAGTGACAAATCATAGAAGTGATTGTAGAAACAATTAATTCATAAAAATTCACATTCCAAGAAGTGAATAAAATCTAAGAAATCGATACCGAATCCATCAAAGTGGATATATCCTAAATTCCCAAAGAAAATGTCATCAAAGTCGATAATAAATGATAGCAACAAATAGGAAACAACACGAATCGATTAAAGTTGGAAATTCAAGCAACTAGGCAAAAAAAACATAGCAGGCAGAAAGGAGCAGGTCGGTCAACCGGACTCCCTGAGTCGGTTGACCGAACCAGAGGTTGGAAGTGCTCGGGCACCAGGTCGGTCGACCGACCTAGGGGCTCGGTCGGCCGAAGCCTGTAACCAGCACTTCCAAAACAGAGGCAGGAAGTGCCTGGGTAGCAGGTCGGTCGACCGGACCCTGAGCTCGATCGGCCAAACCTGTATACTTGCACTTCCTATCCTATTTCAAAAGAGGTGCAAACTCCCTCAATTTGCAAACCGTCGCGCAATGGCACTAAGGGTTTACGCCAGTCGACTACCCGGCCATAGAAGCTCTTTGGTTCATCACCAAAAACATGATCAAAACATCAAAGTTATGATTTTTAAAGAATTGAACCCAAAACACCAAAAATTGGAATATTCACAAAAGCAATCCAAATAAAAATCAAACGCACATGAATAAGTGTTAGGAATTCATACCTAAAAATCGAAGATAAATATAGACTAAGATGTGAGATAAAAATCTCACCTGTGAACCCAAACAAATGAAGAAGAAGCTTTAAAAACAAGCTAAGATCAATTGCTCTTCAATAACAACTCAATAAGCTTCAATCTAAGCTTAAAAGAGAAACATTTCCTAAATTAGGTTTAGGAAATTTCTGAAATCAAAGAGAGAATGAGTTGGAGAAGATGAAGAGAAAGCTTACCAATGGGTTCTCTTGAGTTTGGAGCTAGAATATGGATTTGCTAATAAAGACTAGGGCTTGGAGTTTTAATTTCCTCTTCCACTCCTCCATTATTATAAAAGCTTGAGTATTAGGAAATGAGGAATGAAGTAATGAAGAGGAGAGGGGGTTGGGACTGAGTTAGTAAGTGGCTAACGGGTTCAGCCCAAACCAAAGCCCTAAGTGAAAAAGGTCAAAATTCGACTTACTCCAAACATATCGAAGCTTATACTCAAAAAGGTTGCAAACGGCATTTTGAACACAATGGAAGGGGTCTCGAGTCCTAATTCGACTGTTTGCAAAAAGTAGCTTTTCAGACCAAAATCCGACGAATGATGAAATATTTAAATAAAATATTTAAATATAAAATCGATAAATATGCGGGTTGTTACACTTTGAAATTGATTAGTGAATACATATACGGTTGATATAATTATATGAATACTTTTGAGAGTATCGAAATGTACTGAAAATAAATAGTGATGTTTTAATTTAAGTACTAGAATTTAACTAATAAATGGAGTTTCGTTTATAAAGAGTTTACTGAGTAAAATGAGTTTTACTAATAAAAGAGTATTTTAATTAATAAAGGAAGATTAATTAAAAAAGGGATTTGAAGTCGTTTATATGACTTGATCGTGCTTATTTGTTTCGATCGTTCTCTGTGTATGGGAACTAGTTTCATGTATGCGATTATTCTTATTGTACTAGATTTTTTTGCATAACTGGCTATCAAATCTTGATCCGAACATACTTTAAAAATATCTTGAACAAATACAAGGATTATATGGTTAATTATCTTTGGTGATGTTATACTATATATATGAGTTCGTTTTGCTCTTTAAAGGCAAATGATAAGGAAATCCATCCGTTTAAACGGTTAGGAGGTTATCTTTGATTTTATGTGTGTTTGTTTATTTCTCATCGAACCGGGTTGAGATTTTCGAGAAATCGAGCGATTGGTTCTTCGAGCACCCAGTAAGCAGGGGAGTGTACTTATATGAGATGACTTAAAACTGTAACCACTCTAAAAAACCATATAGGTGTTCTATGCTTTGGAAGAGATACATGATTGCTTTTTGGTTAATTTGTGATGGCTTCGTAATTGGTTAGTGATTAGTTCGTGAATGCTTCGTGATGCTGGAGTCTATATGAGATTCAGATCTGGTTGAGATGCTCGAACACATGCAGTTGTTCGTGATCTATTCAGGACGCGAGAATCTATGTTTGATTCCAAGATCGGTTGAGGTATGGGAAATCATGTGTGGTTCCGAGACCTGTTGACTTATGGGACTCCATGTATGGTTCCAAGATCAATTCAAGTTGGAGCTCGTATGAAGATCTGCTTGAGTGGTGACACATGTGCAGGAATGTCAAACATAGCGTCATCATCGGTATGGAAAAAAAAAGATAGAAGATATAACCAGAAGGGTTGGCAAACTCATAGGGTGCATGCGGCTCTATTTCTAGATATACTTATCGAGATATGCTTGTGAGAGCGATGCATCAAGTCCAAGCAAGGCTATGGTTTTCCTATGGTTCATTCACTAGGGATGTACGATGCTTTGGAAGAATATCCTTATCCTTGTGAAGGAGTTAGGATTCGGCTTCCCTAAAGAGTTCTACGTGGAAATCCTATACAATTAGCGAATGCACCGTAGCGATTATGATTTTATTCCTTTTATTGTTGTGACATACACTCACTTACATCACAACTGTGTGATTATTTATATTTCACAAATTAGACATTAACATATTATCATTAGATTTTATAATAGAAATGGTTCACATCGTGTTTATTGGTGGTGTGGTCTTACAAGATACCCTTATTTTGATGGGTTTTGGGATAATAAAAAATATACATGATTTGAGTTTCTCACACTGGTTACCAGACTAATCCGGGTATCACTTAATGCTTTGGTCAGCACGAGTATATTTTCAAATTTAGTTGTGGTTCATTGGAGCTCTCTGACAGGAGCTATCTTGTTTCCTACAATACTTATTTTTCGCTACATTACTCGATTTTATCTATCATCATTTGTGTGGATGGGTTTTTATAACTGTCCAGGCTGATGTTTAGTCAGTTTCTCTAATTGATGTATGTATATAAGGGTTTTTTTTGGTAAAGACCTTTTGAGATATTTTATATTTCCATTTCGCATGTGAGATTCCGATATTGTGTTCTCTTCTTTTTTGTTCTATTTCATTTTCTTTTTATTTTACCCTAACAAGTCGACTTTCTAGCACTTGGGTGCTAGGCATGTGAATACCATGGATGTTAGTGTCAACATTCGGGGATCAAAAATTTGAGTCGTCACAGTATACTTATACACACACACACATATACACACATATACATACACACATTTATATATATATATATATATGAATAAATAAATAAATATGCCAAAAGCAATAATATATAAATTTAAGTTGAACATAAAACCAATTCAAAGTTTAGTATTTAAACCAATTCAATAAAAATTCGAATTTGAAAATATATCTGGATCCCAAATAATATCTTATTTGAAATTAAAATTAAAATTAAATTAAAATATTGTATATATTATATATTAAATGCATAAATATGTATTAAAAAATATATATTTTTAGTTTGAAAATACTAGGCGTATATTATTTTTATATATATTTTTTAAAATTCTCAAATTCCAATTTTTAAATATATAAGTAATATTGTATATTTAAAATTCATTTTTTTACTTTCGGCCAAAAATTGGATTTTGAAAAAATAATTTTTTATTTAGTCCGTATAATTAATGTTTTTTTATAAATTTCATAAGCATTTTTAATAAATATTTTTTAGTTATAATTTTGAACATAGTTTACTATATAATGTATAATAGATATATTGATATACTAAAATAAAACTTTTAAATAAATTACATTTTATATATCTGTAAATTATTATTTTGATTTCAGTTTTATATATACATATGCATATTATTACATTAATATCCACAAGAAAATTTGTGTACAAAATTTATAAAGTAAATACATACATATTTATAGTATGTATATAATAACAAACTGAAATTTATTTTACTTTGATATTTTCTGAATGGCTGAAAAATGTTCTCGTGCACAATTTTTTTATTTATTTCTATGAATACATATGCAGATTAGGAAATAAACAAATATATAAATTCATGATAATATATGTTTCTATTAGTGGCTATGAAATGGATCGAAAATGGACGATAGTAGTAAACGATGTAAATGCAGCAGATAGTATAGTGGATCATAAAGTTGATTTTATACTGATTCGAACCTCCCGTCCTACATCTAGTCTCGAAGTTCCCCTTTAGTATTGCACTATCAACACCCTCACTTCAACCGGAGGAACAAGTTTACAGACTCTGCCTGAACAATGGAACAAGACTTCAACAACAATTACAAGTAGTGTAACAAAAACATTACTTATTGACATAGCGTATCTTGATCTAAAAAATATCAGTTTGATGTACAATGACCCTATAACCAAATCACTATATTGAGTGGAGTTGTATAGATTTATAAGTTTATGTGACTAGGGTAAGGGATGTGGAGATAAAGCAAACTAGTTGAAATCTCTGAATCATATAAATTTCTTGGAAATTGAAGAATTGCAAGAATTGAGCTTTAGGAGTGGAAATCAAAGCATAGAGTTGTGTTATGATTAAGGGATTCTTAGGGGTTTATATAGATGTTATAGCAATGCTAAAGTAGGCGTGCAACCTTCCAATTTCGCTATTGATGAAGAGAAGTGGCTGTAAGAGCGGAGAGATGCTACTTCTAGAGTGAAGAGATATGAAGATGTCACTTTAAAAAACTAGCTGTTTTATACTAGGTCAGTCAACTGAAAGAAGGTTCAGTCGACTGGCTTAGTGTAAAATTCAAGCCCGACAGCATAGCTAAAAACAGTAGACAAGTTGTACTTATTCAGTCAACTGGGTTCAATCGATTAATGAAGACTTTCAATTGATTCAATCATTGTAATTTCCAAAGTTTTGTGTGGTACAGTGGTGAAGGCATGTGCTCATCTATCAGTCCACCTGGGTTTGAATCCTAAGCTTTGCATATTTTTAGCCATTTTATTTTACACCTTTTCCATCATCGTTTTGGCATAAAATAACTCAATAAACAAATTATTAGCATTGTGGTATGGTTGTTATCATCAAAAAACCATATATGTATATATGTATGTATGTATGTATGTATGTATGTATGGATTTTTCATACCCCTCCTTTCTGATAACGACAACCACACAACTTTAATATGTAATAACAGCTCTCTCTAAACATATGTTATTTAATTTTGTTTCCCTCAACTTCATGTAAATGCCAATATAAATACGTAAAGCACACCTTCTTCTCCCCCTTTGTCATCACTTAAAAGGGATAAGAGCATATGCGTACTATATGAAAAAAAACTCCTCATAAGTATAATTTCCTCTATAACTTTTAATTTGTACTCCCCCATCAATCTGGTCATTATTTCTCCCCTTTATATAATTAATAAAATGTATGAGAAAGTTAAAAATAAATGGAGAATAACATAGAAAAGTCAAAAATAAATAATTTTAAAATTAATGCAAAGGGATGAGTATCCAATAGATATGTCAAATATAAGCCAAACGGTACTCATTTTACACTAGATATAAACGGCTTAGGGAACCATATTTAGTCGGATGTGGTTGATCTCTTAAAAATATAATTTCTACTATGAATCACAGTGTCATAATAAATGCTAATGTGTGATTGTCTATCGTAATAAGTTAGATTAGCAAGAACCTATATATTGACATATCATTGATTTAGTTCAAAGGATTTTTTCTATTTCTAAGCATAATAATATTATGACATTGATTGGTTTTAGAACTATCTCTGCTTTTAGTACTAGCATTAGAATGTGCATATAGAAATGTATATCTAGTACTTTTTCTACAATCAGCTTGTTTACAGTGTAAACCAGTTCAAGTACTATGAGCTTTTCTACTAGTAGTTAAGTAAGACAAACCATTTTTTCTATTAAATGTTGTGATTTCTATTTAAATTTATCAAAAATAGCTTTGGAATCATAAACTTCTTTTTGCAACATGATATATTTTACCAAAGCTAACGGGGAGGAACTGGCCCCTAACCAGAAATATAGAGAGAGGAAATATTACGATAACATGCTACTATAATATGAGATGAAAAAATCAAAAAACCTAAATCAAAAACCTACTAAGTAATCATTTAAGGCACATTAATCCCAGAAGACAAATCAAAAGGCAAAGCCCACTGTGTATTATCTATATTAAAATTAAAAGCGATCTTTTTTCATGCATGAAAACTCTTTTATTTCGTTCATCCCAAATGACACTAATCATTTTCTTAGGCAGCTTGAGTAGGAAATCAACAAATCTGTAGTGCCATCTCATACGTTTAAAAATACTGAACCATTCTAACTTGGAGCAGGAGTAAGGAGTATGCAGTCCGTAGGTACGAAGTAATGATTTCCACACTTGAGAAGTATAAGAGCATTTGAAAAATAAGTGTGCATTAGATTCTGGAACGTTGCCACAGAAAACACAGCATGAGTGATTCAGGATGCCTTTGTGACATCGTTTGTCTATAGTATAATTTGCATTGTTAATCACCTTCCAAAGGAGCAAATTTTCCTTCGAATTTGATTTGGAGATCCATATTCTAGTGTGCCAAGGGATTATAAGGTAATTTGTGATAAGAGAATTATAAACATGCTTGATTGAGTGAGATTTGTCATTCCATTGAGACGCATTTATGGCAAAGACCGAAAAGGCCTATAAATAATTCCATGTCTGTCTCACCAATAAAAAGCTGTAGTAGGGGAGAGAGATGTGATCATCAGTGATATAATTGAAAAAAGTGTCATGTTCCTGGATGTCTGTCATTCTTCTTAAGTTATAATTGATGGTTTCAGAGAGTATCAAGCCTTTCCTTGCCCATGGAAATGCCAAAACATAGTATTATCAGAAATTTTAGATTTGAACATAGGGAGAAACCACTTTCTTACATGTAATAAATTCCTCCAAAACAAACTGCAGTTTACAATGGCATGGAGAGTCCAGAAGTTTTGGTTTTTAACTAAGTTTTCTTGAATCCAAACCGAGAGCAAATCATCTTTTCTTCGATGCATTCTTTCAATATGTTTAGAAACAACTGCTCAATTCCACAGTTTCAAATTAAGAATGCCAAGGCCACCAAAAATTGTAGGTCTACTAATCTTTCTATAATAAAAGGGAATAGCTCCTTAGAGTAAGGATTACCATGCCAAATGAAGTGATTGATAGCACCATTTAGCATATTGATTAATCTAGCAGGGAGGATATATATATATATATATACCGGTGTAAAAAGTGGTCATAGAAGTGGCAATTGATTTGGAAATTACAATCCTTCCAGCAGTAGAAAGTTTATTTGCGAGCCAAGAAGAAAATTTCTTGATAATTTTTTCAAATAATGGCATACATTATGCTGTTGATATTTTAGTTGATGTTAAAGGAACTCCAAGGTACATGCTATTGTTCTTCATATAAGACAAGGTAGCCAAAGCAACGATTTATGAAATTTTCTCAAGAGGAAGACGAGCAATCTTGATATCATATTTGCTATAATTTATCTCTAATCCAGAGACCATGTAGAATGTGTCAAGGACCTTTTTAATGTTTGTTATAAATTTGATAATAGGATTTGAAAATATTATTAAGTCGTCCGCAAAGAGAAGCAAGACAATCAGTGGTTTTTTGCATCCAGGATGTAGATCAATGTCATGGGAAACTGCTTTAAGGGATAGCATAATAGTGAGGCATTCCATAACTGCAATGAATAGGTAAGGAGAGATTGGGTCTCCCTGTCTAATTCCTTTTGAAATAACCAAAAGTTTCACCATTGATAGATTAGCTGTGATATGGAGTAAATATACAAGAATATATCCAAGCAATAAAAGGAAGAGGGAAATGCATTTTTTGAAGTATGATAACTATAGTAGACCACTATATAGTATCAAAAGCATTTTGGAGATCAAGCTTAAGAGATCATCTAGGAGAAATAATTTTCCTACAATATCCTTTCATAAGCTCATGTGTAAGAATGATATTATCTGTTATACTCCTATCAAGAAGAAATGCATTTTGGTTTTTGGATACATAATATTATTATCTTTTAAAAATTCAAACTCTTTAGTTAATTCTAGCTTCTTATCATTTAAAACCTTATTCTCTTTTCAAGAGACAAAAATTTAGAACTAGAATCATTTAAAAAACTTTTCAAAAATATATTTTGTTTAAGCACCCATTATCTTTTAATAGAAAATATTTTTGTAAAATAAGGTCTTTCAATGTATTTTCAAAAATTTTAGTTTTGTTTTACTAAAAACTTATTTCTTCCGTTAAAATGATAATTTTACACTCACAATCATCTAATTTAGTTAAGCAACGGAGAATTAACCTTTTGTGATGATTTAAAATCTTCTAACAACTTTTCACTCATTTGTAAAACATCATTGTATATAGAATCTAAGCGTACTGATTTTGATCTGAGATTAGCCACACAACACATGTACCTTAATTCTATAGATTGTTGCTCGCTTCCATATATTTACTTTTTTCTCGACTACCTTTGAGCTCTGACTTGATTTTCCCTTTCTAGACATTATTCTATGATGTTGTGATGATCATAGAATTCCAGGCTTTGATACCACTTGTTAGTTGCTATGCACTTGAGCGAAAATGGCCGATGGTAGTAAACAATGTAAATGCAGCAGAATAGTATAGTTGATCACACAGTCGATTTTATACTAGTTTGGACCACCTGACCTACGTCTCGAAGCTCCCATTTAGTATTGCATTATCAGCACACTCGCTTCACCTAAAGGAATAGGTTTATAGACTCTGCCTGAACAACTCAACAAGAATTCAACAATTACAATTAGAGTGACAAAAATGTTACTTGACTAGAGTATGGGATGTGGAGATGAAGAAAACTAGTCAAAATTTGTGATGAATTTCTTGGAAGTTAGAGAATTGTTTTAAGAGTTAAGAGTTTGGGAGTGGAAATTGGAGCATAGAGTTATGTTACGATTCGGGGATGGTAAGGGGTTAATATAGATGTTGTAGGGATGTTAAAGTAAGGGTGCAACCTTTCGATTTCACTGTTGATGAAGAGAAGTCGATGGAGTGGAGAGACGTAACTTTCGAAGTGAAGAGACATGAAGATGTCATTTCATAAAACTAGCCATTTTATACTAGGTTAGTCAACTAAAAGAAGGCTTCATTCGACTGGCTTAATGTAAAATTCGAGCCCGAGAGGATAGCCAAAAATGGTAGACAAGTTGTTCACAGTCAGTCGATTAGGTTCAGTCAACGGAACAAGGCTCTCATTCGACTGAATCATTATAATTTCCAGCACTTTTGTGGTTCAATGGTAAAGAAATGTGCTCATCTCTTAGCCCACCCGGGTTCGGTTCCTAGGTTTGCATATTTTTAGCAATTTTATTTTATACCTTCATTATCGTTTTGACCTGAAATAACTCACTGAACATATTAGTAGCGTTTTTATATGGTTGTTATCATCAAAACACCATATATACATACATATACACATACACACACACACACACACACACATATATATATATATGATTCTTTTAGTTTCTAATACATACACATACAGTGGTATAAATGAACATATAAATATATAAATCTAAATCAGATGTTATAAATATTGCGGCCTTGATATAGCATCTTGAATGTCGAATCAGAAAAGCTCTGTGAATTGGATTCAATCCCTTCTAGAAAAGCTACTAACTGAATAGACCCCTATACCTTGAATTGTATTTGATTTAGTGTGCATTTAGATTGGAAATGTAGAGGAGATGGAGGCAATGATTTTCCGCTGAGGCTACGGTAAATGGAGGCTAGACAGTGCAAACTAGAACGTGAGGAAGGTGTTGAGTTTATATAGGAAAAGAAAAGAGAGGGAAAATGGGAGATTTAGATGTCACTTTTACCTCTTTTATTTTAACCAATTCAAACTAATATTTCCAATCAAAATATCACACCTTCCCCCTTTTATCATAGTCAGCCAAACCAACATACTAATGTGGCTACACACATTTCCAATCCGTATATTTGCACGTTTTAAACCCAATTTAAATGAACATCGATATCGTATATCAATACGTACATATATAACTTTTATACATGTACTATGTCAGATACCGATTTAAAGAAATATAGTAGAATTTTAAAATCAATGTTTTATAAAATATTAATTAATTAATTATAATAATTATAATTTAATTTAATTAAGCGATATTTGGAGCATTCAACATTATGATTGTGCGACTGATAAGTGTAAATTAAATAAGCGATTAATATCGAACAATTTGAGTATTAACATTCATATGCCACCTTAACTAGTAGTGTGACATTTTGTTGAATTTATCGCTTACACAATTTTAGTAAAAAATCAATTTTACTATTTTAAACGGTCCTGAAGGTGAAGATTATCAACACCAATTCTCTTCGTTAAACTATATCACATTTAGACTAATGGATTTTGGTTTTGCTCAAAATTCCAATATCGCCCATAATGAAGTTGTATAGTCCAAACAGAAAGTCTTAATTCAATAATAACAATTATTATTAACTGAATATTTTTGGCTAAAGACTTTGAATTGACTTCAGTTGACCATGATACTAACTCATATAACCGAAGTGGCGAATTCTCTGTTGACTAGTGTTTCGCTTCGAATGCTTCAACTCAAACTCAACTATAGTCGTTTGATGGACGCCATGCCACAAATTAAGGACAATTAAAGTGGAGTATTCACATTGAAGTTCAACAATATTACCAAGGTTGACTAGAATACATACGAATTGCAGTCACTACACTCAGCCTAGATCTCTTCACTCAGCAAGCTCTTAAGAGTAGTGGATCCATTAGTCTTAAGTTCTTTCATTTTCTCATTATTCTCTTATAATTTCTTGTGATTGTAAGAAAGCCATATAGTAAGAGAATTTCATAGTGGATGTAGGCAGTTTTACTGAACAACTCTATATCTTATATCATTTGCCTTTAAATGCCTACTTTCCATAGTTTTCCATCCTTAATCCTTATGATTAGTAAGTGAAATTTTCTCTTCATGACGCATTAGTTCATTTTGAGGATGGTAAAAAATGAAGTTACTATTTTAGTGCTAGAAGGCGGGACTCCCTTAAAGCTCTCAATTTTTCCTCACCTGTCTTCTCCTCTACAAGCTTCTCTCATGCCTTCTGTTCCGCTGCCCCCTCCAGTGATTGACAAATTCCCTTGAGAAGTTGGACCATAATCTTAGTTTAGCTTTATACCACATGTAACTGTAGTGCATTCCCGCTTTTCGATATTACTAATACAATCAACCAAGTTACGAAGGTTGTGCATGTATTTTGCATAAGGATTATGCCAACCGTCGAAGACTGAATTCCCCCGCCCCTATCTTTTATCAAGTGGTGTTGGCCATACCATTGTAAGTAGCGTTCTCTGTTATGTCAGAGGAAATGGCGTATGTCTCTCTCCATCCAGGAGTGCTCCCTTCCACAAGAATGCCCGAGCCAGTCTGCGCTTATGGCTAAACTTAAGGGCAAGGCAGTAGGCCTTGCAATCATGGCCACCTGATGCATGTCCCTCGGAAGGGTCCTTGAGAAACTCAATACGTCTATTTATGTCTAGATTATCCCTCGCACGCTCTCTTAGGCCAACTAACAGATCCCTCATTCGTTTTCGCTCTCAACCATGTCTGAAAGTGGTTGGACATTGGCTTGCATGTTTGAACATGTCCGAGCTTAATAGTCAATGCCCATCTCAAGCACACTTACTGATAGAGTTAGGGGTATTCCGTAAAGGCAATTATGTAACTTTTTACATATATTAAATTTGATAACCAATCTTGTTCAAACTTAAAGGTGTTTTCATTTCATTATATACTTGATAGTATTATATTAATTAAATAATTTAATTAAAAGTATATTTAATAGAAGATCCATAAATGTTATGTTTTGTGATAGTAGTTATAAAGTGTAGTGACCGTGAGTACATTATCACAAGGAAAAACTACCATTTTAAATATTCCTAGTCATGATGTGTTGAGATTAAATCTTGATGCATTCGTTAAGACTAGAATATGTAACACTCTCCAAATAGTCGAAAGTATATTACCTATGACTACTGGGGCACCAAGAGGTCACGTACTGATAGTTATTGCTTAATTATGGAATGACTAACTCGATAGTTTTATGTTGATTAATGTAACTAAGTTCAAGAAGAGAATATCAACATGACTAATTTACATAGTTCTCTAGGCTTGAGAATACTGTTGATCTTTAATATGGATACTCCACTTTGACTGTAGTTAAATCATGGCACGATGGCCATCGAACGATTATAGTTGGGTCAAGTGGAAGCATCAGAAGTAAAATACTACTCAAGAGAGGAATCATCTCCTCGGTTATATGAGGATAGTATCATGGTCACTGAAGTCAGCTAAAAGTCAAAGTATTTGGCCAGAGCATTTTGGTTAATAATAATTGTTATTACTGAACTAAGGACTTTGTGTTTGGACTATAAAGTTGAATGTGGACAATATTGGAATTTTGACCATTACCAAATTGCATAAGTCCTAATGTGATATAGTTTTGACGAAGAAAATTGATGTAAATAATTGTCACTATTAAGTACGGCTTATAATAAGTAAAATTAGATTTCACTAAAAGATATGTAATTGATAATTTCAGCCAAAATGTCACACAACCTGCTAAGTGAGGCATGAACATTAATATTTGTATAGTTCATTATTAATCGCTGACTTAATTTACATATTAGAGTCGCACAGCCGTAATAATGAATTCTTTGACAAAGCACATAATTTAATTAATTTATAAAATATAATTAATTGATTAAATTAATTGATATTTAAGGAATACTAATTATTATAAATTATATTTACGCGTATCAATATACAATATCGATGTAATTTAAAGATAATTGCATGAAATGATTTACGAAAATTTTATGTCATTTGATGGCATGATTTATGGAAATTTTATGTCATTTGATGACATGATTTGTAGAAATTTTATATCCTTTGATGAATGATTTGTGGAAATTTTATGCCATTTGATGACATATTATGTGAAAAGAAAGAATTGGAGGGAGAGAGAGAAACAATGAAGAGAATTAATTAGAGATGTTTTAATTAATGAATGAGAACAGCTTAATTCTTTCGAATATAAAATATTCTCTAACTCATTCTGTACATACAACTCATTCTTCCTCATTTATTCATTTTCTTTCCCTCCTTCTAGCTATTCATGGTAGAAAACAAAAATCAAATTTCTAAATATCTTTCAACTCCCAATAAAAATATCAAATAAAAAAAAACAAAAGTGGTCCATCCGTCTCTTGCAAGGAAAGAATGAGGATCTTGAAGATACGAGGATAAATCATCACTCAAGGTGTGACTTTTAGGCAGCTATCTAAGGGGAATTCATGTTCAAAGTGTGCTTCAAGGCTGTAAGTAACATTATCGATTCACGGAATCTAAGAGCTTCTGATTGATCATTCAAGGTGTGATTTGATGGAAACTTATCAAGGTAATTTCTAATTAATTCATTTACACATTCTCTATATTCTACGCTTGGATTTGTGTGATTTATTTATGTTTATTATGTTCATTTAATTCATATATACATTTATTATCATTTACATTACAATAATTATAAATCAATTTCTAATGAATTGTATTTTATAGTATTTATATATACGATCTCAAATAATTTGTAATTTAATTCTTATTTTAAAATTAATTTCTATTGTTGCATGATTATTGGTTAGATTTAATCGCTTTGAATAATTTTTATGTAAGCATGAAAGGTTTTGATCTAAAATTATGAATAAAATTTTATGTAATTTTAAATTATGTATATATCTTTTCTGAATTTGTGGTTTTGTAAAGTTTCCAAACTCTTGTTTCATTACCAAACTAAAAGTTCAACTTAAGCTGTTAATTTAGAATGAAATGTAAATTATCAAATCGAAATTTTAATTGGAAAATTTGGTTTTTATATTACATATATATTCTTGTGTAATTGTATATGTGTATGCATATAAACTTCAAATATTTGTATCATTAATTGCCAAAGTCTGGTTTAACCCCTTTTATTTAAATGTGAGCCAATTACACACACACACACACACACACACACACACACACACACATATATATATTAATTACTAGTTGACGTTTATGTTATTGTATCATAATACTTCTTACATGTAAAATAATTTTATATTAACTGAATTTGTTAAAAGGTAAAGTAAATAAATCAATGATTCCACTTTTTCATTTCCTACCTTATTAGATCCTTATGTGATTGCGTCAGTTTATTCTTATTTATTCCTGTTTATGTTAACAATCTATCTTACTTACTTTATGTCTAGCATTTTGGTCATACAAATTAAAGTGTGAATATGTTTGATATATTCACACTTTTCATATCTAACACTTAATTAATTTAGATTTGAATTAATAAAGGAAAACTTTCCCTTGATTGATGTTATTTAATATATTAATGAATTCACTTAAAGAGGGGGAGAAATGAAAGGCTTCTCCTTCTTCATATTTTGACATATCTTCCCTTATTTATTGCATAGGATTAGAGAAGGAAATGAAATGTTTTCTTCTCTAAATTCATTTTATTTATATTTATTACATATATTAGCACTATTTGTGTATTCACACAAACGGATGTGATTGATACATCCATTTTAATACTATAAATTAAGCTACATTCAAACCTTCAATTTAATAATTTAAATAAAATAAATATTTTATTTAAAATAAAATTTAGATAAGATCAAATGTATTTAGAATTCATAGGCCCATTAATGATCCAAAATGGTAAAAAATTGAAATTCACTAATTTATTTCGCTGCAGGCTGACCCAATTCAAACACTTACAAGTCTAGCCTAACATCATATACAACTTCTTACTCATGGCAATAAGTTCTACCATATGCTAAATTATTATGCAGAATAGCACTTGTTGTCTGTCTCACCATTTTACATAACACTTATCCAAAGCACCCAAGCAAATCATGCGTTCCAGTTCGAGTCGAGACCTACATTCATCTTATGATCGGGAACGTGTCATCCAGGAGAACCTTCGAGACCTCATTCAGTTTTGTTTGAGATGAGCACATCCTTCACTCTACACATGATTGTTTGTCATCCAAAAGAACCCATGGGCAAACATGCACTCTCACTTAATACAAGTGTCACCCACCACTCAACTCCTAGTCGAAACTTGGCTCATAAGAATGTCCAGGCTCGACAAGTCACATAATCGTATTGCTATGCACCGTATCTTAGACAGAAGGAAATGTTTTCTGCAAATAATGCGAGGAATATATTAGCTATACAGGATATACTACTCTACAAGTTGTAGGTAAACAAGAAAAGATATAACAATGAATTTCATAGATAAAGTTTGTAACAAAATATCTATTTCATTTAGTTCAAAGACAGTGAGGGCACAATGCATGCCTCGTTAGACTTATAGAGGTTTTATCGCTAACTAGTGGAAAAGAATAAGAATACGAGGAAGAGGCCCATGCCTTAGAGCATTTAAAGAGGACCCAACTTCGGATGTGTAGATGAGCAATCCTGGCACCAATCGATTCATATTTTGCCGTGAAAGTAGAGATTCCTACCACCTTTAATGCCTTCTACATCAAATTTATAAGAGATCTCGAAAAGCTTCCAAACAAATCCAAGGAGCAGACAAAGACTGTAGTTGTGACATAAGAGGGAAAGGTGATAATTGCTACTCTTTACAGTAGGGTAGTTAGACTCCCAAGCTGACTTTGGTTCGGGAATGTCAGAGCAAGATAAAAAGGAAGCCCACTAGCATCCGCTGGAACATTAGCACAAGACCAACGAATAATCATCATCGAAATGTTTTCAAGTGGTTTAAAAAAAATTGAATATATACATACAATTGGACAACACCAGCTATATACAAATTCATTATAATAATAGTAATCTAAACATTATGAACATGATGATCAACGTATAAAGTTATTATTGTTATTGAAATTGAAATGTTACCAAATCAGTAGTCTTTGACCAGAACCTTCAAGTGAAAGTTAAGTAGTAAAGGATATTTAATATATTAAAGTAGAAGTAAGTGGTAAATAGCATTAAATTGGCACTAACAATACAAGAAGAAAGTTGAGTAAAACTAACTGAATATCAACAGTTAAACTGTGGCATAGTAATTCAACAAAATTTATATTGCATCAAGTATGTATTTATGACAGGTACGAATTATTGACTCTAATCAATAACTTAGATTAATTAAAAATGACTTAATCATTACTACTGGTGATGCAAGGTCGGTAATGTTGCTTAACCAAAGTCGACCGTCCAATAAGGTCTACTAGTGGTTTTGTATACATTGCACTGATGTTTTAAGGACCTGTATTTTTGATAACTAAAATTATTAAATTAAATAATTTTTTGAAATTTAATAGTGTGAGAAATTAAAATCTATGATTTATTAATGAGAAAAATAATTAGAATATGATTTAATAATGTTGTTTGAATGTTACTGACAATTATTTTAATGTAATTTCAATCAACTGAAATATATGTAAAATTAATTTGGTTATAATTGTAAATAAGGAATAAATTAAATGTTGGATTTAATGTTGGAATAATCTATTATTAATTGAAATAGGTTTATTATAGAGTATGAAATAAATTAATTAGTACATAAATTTATTAGCTTTTGTTTGTAAACAGTAGACTTAGAAATGTGTTTGGATTACTAATGTATAATAATTGTTTTAACTATTATTTTACTATTTAACTCGTTTGAAATTAAAATCAACAAAATTAATTGAAATATTGCAATTAATACGTAAAAGATGTTAACTGTTGAGTGATGAGAATAGTAAGATGGAAACTTATGTTAAATTAATACATCCAGTAATAGTGATTTAATATAAGAATTTAAATCTAAATAAAAGATTTTGTTTTAAATTCAAATTATAATGGATGGATTTATTATAGTTGCAATTAAACATTGAAATTAATGTAATATTTCAAATCATGGATTTAATATGGAAAATTATATATTAAAAGATTATAAATTCCTGTTTAACTAAAAATAATGAAAATTGTTAACTTTTAATCTAGAATTTAAAGGAGATTAAATTGATTTAAAATAATAATTTATTTAATTAACGTGTAAAATTAGGTTTTTAGGCACTGTCTCGAATTTCGACGAAACCAATTTCATCGGATTCGTAACAACAAATTAATTAGGATTTCAAGTTTCGTAGTGATATGACTTATCATTTGATTGTGTGAACACAAAACATGTAAAATCGATTAATGGAATTTAAATGAATATAATTTGATTTTAAGGGCAAACTTCTGTATACAATGGAATTGGGGTTTGAAATTAGTTCATTGAGTTTAAAAATTTTGAAAACCTATATTTTTATATATGGGATGACCTATTTTTGTTTCAGGAATAATACGGGCTTTTCAGGTCGCTGTTATCGTTTCGACCCATTTCGATCCATCCATTCGTTCTTATCCATCTCTGCCTATATATAGGCAGTTATAAACCCTAACAGCTTCTTATATTTATTTTTTGCATGTATCTTTTTATTTATCCGTTCCTTCTCAGTGGCAGACTTTCCAAAGCCCTAATTTCCAATTTCAAATCAAAAATTTAAACCCCTCAAAACCTATCGAATTATATATCATAACGAAGCACTCAACGAGCATAATCCATCTATGTAATTCGTTTTACGATTGGAGGTTTGGTTTTTCCAAAAATCAATGAAGAAGCCTCGACTTTCCATATTAGGGTTTGCAAATCAACGAGAATCGTCAACCATTCAATGTTCGAGAGGCGCAGGCGGGTAGAGGAGGAGGAGCAGCAATCATCCAGTGGAGTATTTCGTCACTGAAGCATCAGGAATCGCTAGAAATGGCGAGTATATTGTGGCGACGGCGGAGCCTGGTCTTGAGACTGGAGATGGCGGTGCGGTCACCGGGGGAGGGGGGTGGAAGCTCGTGGAGTGGTATGATCGAGGTGATGGCTCAGGAGGCATCAGTTTTGTAGGGTTTTGTGGCCGCTGCGCTATGTTCTGCGATGTCGGGGTTGAGTTAGGGTTGAGGTGAGAACGTTATTACATAAATTCCCCTGTATTTTATTTTAAATTTAAAATTTTCAACCTTCTAACGTGCGTAATTTTTGCTTACGAACTCGAACTGGGACGCGGTTTCTTCCATTACAATCATATCGAAATTCCGAACAACATGGTACTAGTTTGGTTGAATTTGGAGACCATTGGATTTCAGGCTTTTATTTGGTTTTTAAATTGATGATAAATCAAAGATGAGTAATTTAACTCACTCACGAAATACTAAACCTACTTATGTTAGTTGAATCAAATTTATGAATTGATAAGAATTTTATTGATTGTTGTTTGGTAATTTGAATTGTCATTTATATTTAATTTGAAATAAAATTTCCATTTAAATTAATATTGAAATTAAATTGATAGTTAAATACCTGATATTGGTAACCAATTAATTGTTTTGATTTATTAACTTACTTGGATGTTGATTGTGATGGATGTTTATTTGTTGACATTTTGGCTGATTGGACATCATGTCTATTATATAAGTGGTTATCACACTCCAAGTTCCCTTAGTTTGTTGTTAGAAAAATCACTATGGGTTGAAATGATACATGCCCGAAAGATCTTATAGATTGGTGAAAATCGTTATGGGTTGAAATGATACATAACCATGTGATTTTATTGATTGGGAAATTATTGATTCAGGATATGGGTTGAAATGATATATATATATATATATATATATATCGGGAAAATTTAACTATTTTGGATTGAAATGATACATACCCAATCACTTGACCATATGGTAGAAAATTATATACGGACACCATTGGTTGGTTTTAAATTATTTTCTAAATGGTAAAGTGTGTTTGATTTATAAATTTGGTTTTAAAATTTAATTTAGTGATTTTATTTAAAATTTATGTTTGGAAAATAATTTATTTTATATGTTTTAAAAGTCTCACATTATAAATATTTGGTTTAAATGTAAATTTAAGATTTTTATTTATAATTTTATTTAGTTTTAAATATGTAGTTTAAATAGTTTAAAATTTAATTTTATAAAACATTTAATGTAGTTTTAAAGATTTATTTTAATTTTAATTTGAGATAATACATATTGACTTTTATAATAACTTTAATAGATAAAAGATTTTAGAATTTTGTAAAATATTTTGTAAGGAATTTATAAAAGTTTGTAAGAGATTTTATAAAAGATTTTATAAAAGGATTCTTATAAAAGATTTTTTTCTAAAGGATTTTACAATGGTTTTATAAAGGAGTTTATAAAGGTTTCAAAGGATTTTATAAAGGATTTTATAAAAAAAACTTGTGTAAAGGGAATTGGAAGCGTTTTAAAGGAATTTGCGTAGAAGTCTAGAAAAGAGCAAGAGTTGTAAACTATTTTGGAACTTATAAATTACTTTATAACTAGTTCTAAAGCATATAAATAGTTTATAAAAGGTTTAAGTAAGATTTATAAATTATTTTCGAAATTGATTGAAGAAATCTTCCTTGGTATTTATGAATGTATTTAAACTTTTGTAATAAGTATATGGATATCTTGATATGAAGGTATAAACTATTTTCTGGATTTATTATAAAAAATATTGTATAAAACGACCATATTGTGAAATAAGCATTAGGTTGTTAAAGAGATCGGGGTCGAATATTGTCATACTCTCTATTATTTTTGAAATCACTCTAACAACTGTGCATGTGGTGGAGAATCCAGAACGAAGTAAGATGGTTTGACGAATGCTGCTGGTATGAGTAAGAATGCAGCCCTGACCTTTGGGTCAGCTAGATATGACTAAAATAGGAGCTATCTGGGATAAGTGAGGTTGCTTCTCCTATCGGACATGCTCCTTCGATACCATATCAGTTACTTTGTGATTTATTGGTGTCCATCCTAGATTTCATTATGGGAGTGTGTCTCGACGTAGGCGGTAGTAGTTGCTATGCGTACCACCAGTCCGGGCATGCAGAACGGTAGAATCCTACCATGGGCATTGCCTTGCGTGCCTTGTTATATGCCTTATCGATCTCACTATGATTTTGGTTTGTGTCATACCTATGGAGTGCTCCCTGATAGCCCACCAGTTTACAATGGAGTTTATAGTACTGTATAGATTACGAAGCCTATAAAAATGTGTTAAGGGGGATATGGGTAACTCCTTAACGCTATTTAATGCTTTACTTTACTGATAGACACTACATACATATAGTGTATTTTACCATATATAAATAGTTTAACGGATCCTTTGGAGATGGAAATCCCAAAACATCTCTTAAGTTATTACACACATGTTATATATCGGATAGGAGATGTAAAATCCCGTAAACAACTCTTCAGACATTACACTCATATTTACTTGTTGTTGATTTAACTTACATAAGATCTTTTAGCTCTGACTTGAGTGTTTTGTCTTTTCATTACGCTCGGGTCAGCCTGAGCATTTCAGTGTTAAAGACTTTATTTTTCGAGGACGAAGACAGAGTTTGGTATATTATATTATTAGTATTATACCGCTGCATCATTATTGGTATGTTGTTGTTTGTACTCTGATTGTGTGTAAAAATTATGTAATCAAATGTATATTATAAAATAGCTTCATGAACTTTTTATTTGATTATTATATTTTATCATTCCGTTGAGAGATTCTGTGTTTTGTTTTTTCTTCTTTTTCTCTTATTTTCTTATTTACCATATTGACAATACTCCATTTTGAATGGTTTGAATTAGACATGTGTGAATTACTGTCGATTTAATCCGTCCAAAAAGGTAGGTCGTCACAGATGTGAGACATCATTAAGGACCTATGGGATTATACATTCGCGCATAGGTCTACGGAATATACCAAAGTAGGATGGTTCGCCTTGATCGAAGTGTCTAAGGACCATGTAGAGTCTGCTTCAACCTTTTAGGGGGTACGTATTAAGTAATCAAGTGATTATTTCCTTGATTGTATTAGGAAATCTAAATGGGACAGTGAGATAGGCTCGACGCTATGTCAGCATGGTTAGTAACGTATATGCGAGGAATATGGCTGTACACATAGGTCTAGAGCGTCATCGGTTCGCTGCAGTCAGTGGAAAGACAAGGATTACGCCTAAATGAGCTACACCTCCTACTATTGTAGATCATGTTTAGTACATGCACCGCTTCGTAGTTGTTTGTTAGTCTATTTGTTGTTAGGAGGAAAGGCTAGATAACCCTTAATGGATGTCTTCCAAACGAATATGACAACCTGAGAGCCGAGTCCTTAATAATACATTGAATTAAGTCCATGATTAGTTTGAGGAATAGAGTCCCCAATATGATATGAGTAGAATATAGCTAAATAGTTATATGCTAGTATTAGGCACTAATGGAAAGATTCTCAATATCTACAGAGAAGAATATCTAGACATAGAAGGTAAATACTTGTCGTGGTGAAGAGTTACAGATACTAGTGGGGAATGTATCTTGGTCCAAAGGGGGGGATTGTGATACTTATATATATATATGTGTGTGTGTGTGTGTGTGTGTGTGTGTGTGTGTGCACGTTCATTTGTTGATATTGTATACCTTAAATAGGTAGGTGTATCTTATGCCTACGTGAAGTCAAGAAGACTAAGCTGGAAGTATATACACAACATGTAATTGAAGACAATCGGCATAAACTAACGTTATTTATAAAGTGTGTAATTTACCAGTCACGAGAATGCTGTTTTGACCCCATCCTCATTACAACTCACGGGATAGGCTTAAAGGGACATGTACTGGTAAGGCAGGAAGGTGGAAGGACATGCATGCTCAACACTAATAAGTGCACTAAATATCAAAGGTATTAGCCTTGGTTAGTAGTTATGTGTTTAATATACTTTACTATTCTACTGTTAGTTTACATCGATAGTGCTCTGATATGCTTTTGTTATTTATAGGATACCAATACCAACGATCTATACTCTTGTGGACTTGGGTTTTCAATTTAGCAAAAATTCATGCCCACTAAGGTGCAGGTTTTACATTTGGTATCATAGCTTAGGCTAGTCGAACTTAAGAATTAAGAAACGTTGAGTGAACGTATTTATATCTTTACATACATACATATATATATATATATATAATGCACCAAACTCTATAAACTTCGATTATAGAGGCAGTTGCAACCATATTTTGAAAAGATGGAAAATGCTGCTATGAGTTGGAAACATAGATGAAGTTGAAGTTGAAGATATACACATGTCCCAGTTACCTCACGTGTAGTATGTCGTATTGAAAGGTGTTGACTTAAGAAGAGCATGAATGCAACATATGGAAGATTCCCTAAAGTTGGATAATACTTGACTCCCCTATAGAGCACAGATTGCCCTATGGTTATTAATACCCGTATGATTGCCTATTGATGATGTACATTAGAACCAGATAAGGGGAATGTAAGAATTCGTATGTTGCAAATATTCAAAAGTAGGAATTAAATAAGTTTCCAATAGAAGGTGTGTAGTAATCACTTCAAGATGATAGTTGGATTTTAATATTCTGAAAGAAGATAAGTCAAAAATAAGTGGAAAAAAAGAAAAGCCCAAAAGGTGGGACAAGAAAAACCCGCACCAAGTCTGATCCCATATGAAAGATTTAATAGAAGGTTTGAGAAAAAATATTTGAAATGATTTTCAAGGGATTTATTTAAAACCAAAAAGCACTATTTTTAAAAAGTAAGTAAATATTAATTTTTCCATAGAATAAAATACCCCTTTGTATCTAAAAAATAATTTGTAGTAGAAATTAAAATTTTGTTTGGACTAAAGATTTAGTTAAAAATAGGTTCTAATAAAGAGATATTTCTTTTGAAGGAAAAGTAAAGTGTATATACAGCTCGTTGAATTTTCCAAGATGAAAATTTTTAAGTTGTGAAATTCTTTTTATGGGTGAATAATAGGAAGTGTGACTAGTTTATAAACGTGGTAAAAAGAATGAAAGGAGACAAGAACTCAAAAACAAAGAAGTAGGTGAACGCCCTACGACAATTTAATAAAGTAGACAATCAATTTTAAAAAAAGTTATATAAAGAGAAGCAATTTAAGTAACAGCAGTTTAAATAGGAGAAAGTTAAATAGTACTAACATTGTTAGATACAAATAGAAACAATGTTAATTTTTTAATAAAATAATGTTAGTAATTAGAAACAATGTAGGAAATTAAAAGAAAAAATGGATAGTTTCCATGAATATGTGCACTAATTGCACATACCTTTCAAAAGTCTCCCTCATGTGCTATCAGACTCCCCACCGAGGTTGAAAGTGGAAATAACATAAGTAATAGGAAAATAATAGAATAAAAGCTGTTCTTGTTTATTTTAGTTTCTATTGTTTAAAGTTACATAAGGATGTTTTAGAAACACTATAAAGTGCATTTTTGGAAAATGGTTTGGTATAAAAATTGAGTTTTTGGATTACAAAATGATAAATAGTTTGACTTATAAATCCAAGTTTTAAGAAGTAAAATCTTTGTTGTTAAAAGGCTTTAAAGGAAAAGCTAATTTTAGTGACCGTTCATGTAATAAAATTTGACCCTTATTCAAAAAGAAAGAAATGATCTTTTAAAAATTGGATTGCTAACATATTCTTTTGCACTTTATAAATAAACTTAATTGATAAATCCTAAATTAAATTTTTAATAGGTAAGAAGCCTGCAATTAATATTGATTGGAGATTTTCATGGTTTCTTTTTTGAAACTAAACTATTAAAGGATTTAAATAAAAAGTTTGTAAGTTTATATTTTTAAAGATAAAAGTCTTAGGATTAAGTACTGCATGATTGTAAATTTTTTATTTTAGAAAAAGTAGCGAAAATCTAACCAAAATTTTAATATGGGGTAGATAGGAATTATTGCCTAGGTAAGATGGGTTAAAAGTTAAGGCTATTAGTAAAATAGCCATGAATTCTAGTAGAATAGCAATAATGAATCCCAGTTAGGGATAAGGAATATTGGTATGAGCCTAGGAATGTTTCGTTAAACATATGCGAAGATGATAAAGAAGAACCTATAAGGAAATGGAAAATGGTATCAAAGTACATTTCTATGGGTTCAAGAGTATACCCACATGAAAATAATAATAAAGAAAGCATATACTAAGATATGAGAATACTATCAAGAGATTTGGATCAAAAGAAGATAGTAATATAATTGATTGTGATAATAGAAGCAATGGATGGACCTTATTTATTATAAGGCAAAAGGAAAAGTTAAGATATGTAGGTTACAGTAGAATAACATGTAAAAAGGTCCATTGAATTTAAGTAAGAAGTGAGGGTCTCAACATCATTAATGTCAGTTGATATTGAAGGGCAGCTTCCAACAACTGTTTCCTTTTAGATAGTTTGGTTATAAACATTAGTGTAATGACTCGAAAATTCACTACTTTGATTTATGAATATTTAGTTAATTTTACATATTCAATATATAGGTTTTATAATGAAAATAAAAATCTTTTAAATAATTATTAGTGGTGGCAAAATCATTTTCAAATTTTGTATACAAGAATATTTAAAGAGAAATCAAAAATGTGTTTAGAATTTGTTTTTCTAATTTTTGACTTTTTGTTAGCTAAAAGTTATCGTAAATGTTGTTAACTCTTTTACGTCGGTAAAACACACACACACACACACACACACACACATATATATATAAGTTAGGAATATATGTGTCTATTAATGTATGTATATATGTATTTATACTTAGGTGCGTAAGGTTTAAAAATAAAATAAAGTAAAATGTAAGTGTCGCATCATACGAAGAAATGTTTAAACAAGTTTAAGAATGGTGCACATGCACATAATGCACCTTGGCTCAAATTATTGAAGGGGGGGACAAGATCTTTGTGATTTTCAAGGATGGAGGAGATATGGGGATGAGGTGGCAAGGCTTGTATGGAGGGTAATGTTCATAGGGGTATTTTAGTAAACGCTTATACCATTTTATATAAAAGCTTTTTCACTTCTTCCATTCTCATTCATTTTCCATTTCCATTTCCACTTTTCTATATTCCATGGCATCCCCATCTTCTTCTTAGCTTCATGAAAATTTTGATAGCTTCTTATATTTGTTTTTAAGATTCTAAAAATAAAAAAATTAGATTTGTTTTAAATGTTCAAACTTGTTTTAAAACTCATTCTTCTCCATTTTACTCCCATTTCATTCGGCCATAACTTCCTCCATACTACTCCGAATTAAGATTTTCTTTTCATCAGACCATATAGAATTCCACTGTCTACAACTTCTGTTAGAACTATTTTTCCGAAAATTGAATATTTTTGGGTCAAACTTCGTTTCTTTCTGACGCATTTTTGGACCTATATTTTCAAGCCTGAAAATAGCACTCTTTCTTTTGACCATATCTCCCTCAAAGAAATTCGAAATTAAGTGATTTTTTTAAGTTGAAGAGAAAAGAATTCAATAAAACCTTTCTTGTATATAACTTGTCCAAATTTTGAGAGTAACTTAGTCAAAAATCAGCGAGAAGAAGATCTATTTTCCAGTGAATTTTTGTGATTTCCAAGCTTTTGGTGAGTAAAATTTAGTTTTAATTTCAAAGTTTTTAACTTGATATATGTTGCATAAATTGCTTAAGGATGTGTGTGAAATATGTTTGAGCTGTTATATGTTTGGTTATTTGTGGTATGGATGATTCGAGATGGAAAAAGTGGACTTGAAATGAATTCAACCTTAGTATTGCTGTAAATTTGTAAACTTTGGCTATAATATAGTTTACAAACTTTGGATTTGATGTTAGTTATAAGATTAGATATGATATGAGTGTGAACTGGGTTGTGACATGGCATGTTTATAAGTCAACATTGAGATGTTAAAAGGAGATTTGGATTCTGTGGAAGGGAATGGTTTTAAAGTATAAATATTTTCTTATCGTTTAAAATGAAACAAAGTCAGAAGCGAAGAATTGGAAAGTTGGTAACTTGGAAAACGAACTCAAGTTACTACATTCGTAACGATAGTCGCTATGGATGCAGTTTCGATAAAAAAGTCTAGTTTTTGAAAATTTACTTTTTATACATTGAAGAGTTTTGAAAATATTTTATAAACTTAACAATGATGTTTTTGAAAGTTAATTAATTTTTCATCAATTAATTAAGTTTGATAAATGATAATCAATTAAGTATCAAACAAGGTTTATTTAACTTAATTAATGCGGTTTGGTTCCTAATTAATTATCTTCTAAAGAAAAGATTAATTTTAATAAATTATTAATTAAATATAGGGTTAATTATTTATGTATCTAATTAATCAAGTGTTAGATTATTTTTAATTATTTCTTAACTAATGCTTAAATTTAAAATAAACTACTTATTTAAGGTTTAATTTATCAAGTTGGTTTAATTAAAGGTTATTTTATTAATTAAATGAGGCTAATTAATATTAGTTGTTAATAAAGGTTTAAATTATTATTTAATAATCAATAAAGGATAAATTAAATTATTTATGTAATATTTAATTATTTTTTAAGTAGTTAGTAAAGGTTTAACTATTTCTTACTTAATAATTAAATAAGTTAAGAATTAATTAGGCTTGATTATCATTTAAATAAGGATTTAACTGTAAATAATTATTTTAAAAAGAAGTTTTAAGTTTTTAATCCTTTATTTTCCAAGAATCAAATTGTTTTTAAGGTACTTCATTTTCAAGATAGTTTGAACACAAGGGATTCAAATATCGGTACCATTAAGTAGAAAAACGACAGTGAATGAACTACAATGTGATTGGTTGTATTGTGTAGATATTTAATAGCAGAATAAATTCCCATTCTGCTATAATGTAAGTGAGTTGATTTTTATGGACATATGTATTAGAATAAATCCCCGTTCTATTATAGATTGATTGTTTGATTGTACGGACATATGTATTAGCGGAATAAATCCTCGTTCTGCTATAAGTTAATTGTTTGATTGTTGGACACCAATTTGGTAGGACTAATCACCATTCTTCCATTGTGTTGCTTAGATACGTATATTCTAATTATTTTATATTGACATGTTTTTCCTAATTTGGATATGAAGTATGCTACATATATGTTGACTAATTTAAATAAATTGTTAAATGACTTGAAAGTCGAATTGAAATTAAATGGTAACTTTAGCTAGTACCTATTTGGATTGCTAAGCCATGTTTTGAATTTATAAATTATTATTTTGAATTAACTTCAATTATTTAATCAATTTTGGGGTTTAAAGTTTATAAATGATTTTCAAGTTATGTAATTATTTAATAAAGGTATCTGTAAATAATAACTTGTTTATAAAAGTGGCTTTACTAAGTAAAAGGGTTTATTCAAAGTGATTTCAAAAGATGCTTTGGAAACGATGTTTACAAAGGATTTTTCTTTAAGAAGGTTAATTAAAATAATTTTAAGAATAGGATAATGATGTATAAGTGATTTTATAGATTGTGAAGGTATTTGTAATTATGAAGTGAACTTTTAAGAAAGGAAACTTTTTGTGAAGGCTAAATGGGTTGGTTTTATAGGAAGAAATGTTTTTAAATGGAATTTTTTTTATCATTTAATGTGGATTATAAAGAGATGAAATCTCTTAAAAGGTTGGTAATATACTTATATCATTGAGATGAGTATATAAATGTTTTCCAAGTATAAAAAGGATGTAAAGGATTTTAAAAATAGTGTTTTGTAAAAGTTCTTTTGATCGAATGTTATAAATTGATTTTAATTAATAAAAGATTACTAATAAAGGCTTAGTGGATCTCATGTGGAAATAAATCACTGTTGTCTTTATTTGATAGTTAAATAACCAACTATCAAAAACTATACTAAAACGTAACTTTAGAAATATCTAAAAGAAACACTGAAATTATATGTACAGTTACCGTCAATGGTGTTATACTATACGAATAAATTTGTTTCGTTCTTCTATGCTAAATAATAAAGAAATCCATCCATAAATGGTTTGGAGATGAACTCTGCTCATATCTTTTATAAGCTTATTTTCTAAAGAATCAAGGTTGAGTTACCGAAAACTATCGAACATTGTTTCAAAGAGATCGGGTCAAATAAGTATAAATTATTCAAAAATCACTTCGATCCAACTCAAGCGTTTCGAAATGAATACACCTTCGAGAGTATGGAATCGAAGATGGAGCCATTGAAGTGCAAGGGCTACTTGCTATTAATCTTGAGGATATTCCAAAATGGACGTTGTACAAGTAGTGCCTTCGGTTTGTCCTTATCCTGGACAACTCATATGAATGAATTTGGCATTGCATTGTTGCCTAGAAGGCAGTGCTAGCATTCAAAGTGGGATTTCTATTCTAAAAAATAAAGGCATAGCCTCGGGCCTCATCAACCGAGAATGACTAAAATAGGAGAGATGTAACAAGGCCATGTGGGTCGCACTCATTAGGGTATGTCATCACCAAATCTAAAGTTGATATTTGACCAATTTTTTTATACTTTGGTATGGTTGCAGATCCCATACTCTCTAGTAAGAGGTAGGCACGTCCAATCTTGGCAGGGAATCCAAGCAAGATTCTCGCTGTGTTTACCTAGAGATGCACTGTGGTGGCGGTACCCCGGTAGCCCAGTCATTATATGAAATCCATTCTCCAATGAGCGTCGTATTTTTTTTGTTGCACCAAAATATGTTGGAATGTGAAATGCTAGCATTCAGCTATGTTCTATATTTACTTTCAAACCCAAGACACTATCGTAATATCACTGGATTTTCTATAAAAGTGTTTTGGTTATCGTAAGGTAAAAACCCGTCTGTGTTTATTTGCGGCGTGGTCTTACGAGATACATTTGATTTTAAAAGGATTTAAAACATAATAATTTACTTGTTTGAGTTTACTCACACCAGACCCATGTCTGACCTAGTTTTTTATTTTATTTTCCCAAAACTCTTAGATGCTTAAATTTTTATGGCAGCCAAGTAGTTCAGGTTTTACCACGGATGCATTTTGAAGGAGCTTGGAATAGGAGGCTTCATCGATAGCTTGTAATTATCTTGTTTCCACTGTACTATAGGTATCTTGTATTAGTTAGGTAGGGACAGGCTTTTATAACTGTCCAAGGGTAGAACTATATTTGTGTGACTCAGATGTATAATTTTTGAAATGACTTTGTAAAGTATTATGTTGATTAATATATGTTATTCCATTGCGTTGTGAGATTCTATGATTGTTTAGTTTCTCCTTATCTTATATACCCTTTCTTTCCCTAACTTCCGGCACTTAGTTGTTCAACACGTGAATATTGTGAATAAATTAGTGTGGACTTCTAAGGTTCGGAAAGGCGGTTCGTTACAGCATGGTATTAGAGCACAAGGTTAAGTGAGAACCTTGGCCCTGGTGGGGTAATGTAACGACCCTAATTTTAGTTAACATTATTTAGAACATTTAATTAGGTAAATAAAATAAAATAATGTAAATGGTTAAGGAATTGAGATTTGTATACATAGGGGGTAGCTGTGCCTAATAACAAATGAACTAAAGGGAAAGTGAAATGGAATATGTATGGGTAGTTGATAAGGGAAAGATAGGAATAAGTCATTCTAATACTCTAAACCCTCGTACACGCATTTTCACATTCACAAAACAAAAACTAAATACAAGAGAGGCCGACCACCATTAAGAAAAAGTAAGAAGAAGACAAGCAAGAATGTAAAGAAGGAACCTTAATCAAATTCATTCAAGATCAAATCTCAACTCCTTAATCACAAGCTAAAGGTGAATAATAGGTTACATCTCATTATTTTGATATTTTGTATTTCTAGATCAGATATGAATATCTCGCAAAGTATAATTCCACTTTTTGAATGTTAAATTGATATATATATGCTTGTTGATGAATTATGCTTACTTTGTGGTTCTTATGACATTTTTGAATTGAAAAACCTATCAAATGACATCAAATACCTTGCAATTATGGGATAAGGTCAGAAATAATATTTTAGAAATGGGTTTTAAATTTGAAAAAATTTTGAATTAATATGGATTTATTATGAATTTTCTAGTAAAGGAATTGGTTAATTGGGTTTAAAATTAATTACAGCTATTTTATATTAGCTTTGGGTCAGAAATTTATTTATGTTAGAAAACATATTATAAGTGATTTATGAAATTTTTTACAGAATTTTCCTAAGTGTTTCTATAAGTATATAAAATTATTTAAGGTGAGACTTAAATGTTTTATATGTTTATAAAAGGAGAAGGGGCAAATTTGCAAATATTTTAAAGTATTCAATTCTGAATTTCGGTAGCACTTTTAGAAAATATTTTGGAAAATAAATTTTAAACCAATCATACATTGACAAACAAAGCAGGTTAGTTGAAAAGAAATTACTTTTTAAAGTCAAAAATTAGTTTTTATAAGGGTTTACTGTTTCGCCACTTTCGGCAGCCACCTTTTGACTACTACTTCCGCCTCCACCTTAGTCGTAATCAATACAGATGGTATCAAAAGCCTTGGTACATAGTGGATTGGAGATAGGCAAAAGTTATGGAGTCGAAACAGGGGTTCCAAAGGGGTCGGAACCTTATCTCTTTTAAAAGAAAATGAGTTTGCTTTGCTTTCGAAAAGAATGTTTTTGAATAAAAATGCTTTCAGCTTAGTCAAATCGTTTTAAAAAATGGTTTCGAAAGAGGTTGTGCCTTTGTTTTAAGAAAATGCTTACGAAGGGGTCGAAACCCCTTGCTACCACATCCTACCTTTCTAAGCAATGCTTTCAAATGAGGCTTTCATTTTAAAATCTGAGCCACTTCTCCAGAGCTTTGGAAGGGATTGTTTTTGACACCATCCACTTCTTTTGTTTAGGAAATTACTTTTGAAAGGGTTGCTTTCGAATCAGTTGTTTTAAGACCCTTCGTTTTATTGGAAGTTAAAACCAAAGGTTTTGAAAGGAATGGTTTTAAATATTTCGAAAGATTGTTCCGCATGTTTTACTTGAGGCCAATGCTTTCAAAAGGTTTGGTTTATGTAAATGACTTAATGCTTTCGAAAGGTATAAAATAAAGGTCCCGTAGGAGTAGTTCCCCAATGTTTTCAAAAGGTTTACCTTAGCGTTTAAAAGTTAGTTTTCTAATGTTTTCGAAATGCATATTTGAAGTGTTTTGAAAAGAGGATGTCTAAGGTTTCATAAAGCTTTCGAAAGGGATGTTATCAATGTTTTCGAAGGTCTATTGCAAATGGTTTTGAAAGGTACATTTTGGCCTTTCGGTCTAAGGTTATAAAGTAAATTAGTTCACTTGTATCCAAAGAGATACTTTCAATGGTTTCGAAAGGCATACTTTCAATAGCTTCGAAAGGGGTGCTTTCGAAGGTTTCGAATGTTTTCATCAAATTTTTTTTGTGTAAAGTATATATAACATGACAAGGTGATTAAGTAAAGTATAGAATATATTTTTCTTTTTTAAGTAAGATTTAAAAGGTTAAATCAATTTGAAAGAAAGGTTTTCAAGGAAAATTTGATTGGGTTAGTTGATCCTAAGTAAATGACTCGAATATTTGAATACCAGATGGGACTGGTATGGGGTTGCGCCATATACTTTAGTTAGTTGCCCCTAGCCACCTAATCAATCCCAACTCCACTCACCACCGAATCAATCCACACCCCTCTCATCACCGAACCACACTACCGAATCAAGGCTAAGAAGGCACTACCGAACCAGCCACCTCCAACCATCACCGAACCAATCAACGCCTCCATCCACTGCCAAACCAAAGCACCACCGGACCAGAACTCAACGCTCCACCCACCACCGGACCAATCCATGCTTCACTCACTACCGAGCCAAGGCATTACCGAATCAACAATGCCAGGCCAGATCACATCAGCCCAGGCCCACCAGCAGCTATATACATCCAAGATCCCTACTCCTAACCTCACTCTATAATAGAGGGGCAGGGGTACAACAATGGCAGACAAGTTTGAGAGCTCAAGCACGGACAGAACTTTCAAACAACTTTCATACACTTGTAATCAAAGCTTTGTACTTGTAATCCGAACAATAAAGGTGAATAACATATAAAGTGGATGTATGCACATTCTGGCCGAACCACTATAAATCTGTGTGTCTTTTACAGTTTAGTCCCTGCTTTTTACGTATTTGCATAAATCACCCGAATCACTAAGAACAACATAAAATCAACTAAAACATATGACTTGGAGGTGTTTGCCCATTTTTTGTGCAAACATTTTTGGTGCTTTCACTGAGAGCTCGAGCTAGAAGCTTCAGCTTCTCCCACTTAACCTTCTTCACACAGCATCGCTCATTGCTTGGAAGACATGCCTCCTAGGCAGAAGAAAGATGTTAGCAGAGGAAAGAACATCGCAACTAGCAGCGTTCTAGATCCAGTGATCACAGATCAAGAGAACCGTCCCGTTTCAACAGCAGTACGAAATGGAAGTCGGGCAAATCCGACAGACCCTGCCACGGAACAACCGACAGCAATTACTAGGGCAGATCTAGACAGGGTTGTGGCTGAAGTGACTAACCGCTTCCCATCCCAACAAGAAGCCTTGGTGGACCGACTCATGTCACGCTTAAGGGATGCTGAAGAATCCAACTGCAACACTGAATCATGGGATGAGTCCCAGTCTGGAGGATCTGGGAGGCGACAAAGATCTTTCTTCTTCGAAGAAGCTAAAAATAGAAACAGCAATGATAGGAGCCGAGCCCGAACTCAGCTCGAACTCTGACCCGAGAAAACATTTGGAACCAAACCCAACGGAGGAGGTACCAGGCGAGGGTCGGCTATGGCTGAGCCGGTCAAGCTACCTAGCCATGGAAACCCCAATGAACGGGGCCGAGCTAGAGTCCACCCGAAGTTGACCCGAGGAAGTGCCTAGAACAGAGCCCAGCAGGGGAAGATCAAGGCAAGGGCCAACTGTAGCTGACCCTAGCATGCTCCCAGAAGACCAGAGACAGCCACTGGAAAATATTAGGAGTGGTAGACGATATCATCCCTACAGATCATCTGGACGGAATCAATCCCGCAGAGAAGAACCAAACTCATTTCTATCTGCTCCAAATTCTGATGAAAGGATGACGCGATTGTTCAGAGAGTACGTCCAACGGGATCAAAGAGATCGAAGGATAGGCGCTAGGGTAACCAGCCCTTTCACCCACAATATCGAAATTGCCCTCACCCCCCGAGAATGGAAAATGCCAACAATGGAACCTTGCAAGGGAATCTCTGACGCCCTTGTACAATTGCAAAGATATACGCAGCATATGCTCATGAGCGGAGCCATAGAAGGAGTATTGTGCAAATGCTTTCCACTATTCTTGGCAGATCTAGCTACCTCCTAGTTCTGCCACCTACCCCAAGGATCCATCAGCTCATGAGAAATGTTGAAAGAAAAGTTCATCAGCCAGTTACGCATTCATGTGGAACAACCCAAGGACGCTTATTCCCTATCTAATATCAAACAGAAGCCTGGAGAGACAGTGCAGCAATATCTAACCCGATTCAATGCTGCAGCGGCCGCAGTCCAAGATGCCGATGAGAAACTTATCTTAATGGCCCTCTGTAGTGGTGTGCATCCGGATACTAAGTTTGCTAGAAGATTAATGAAATAAAAACCAGCTACCTTACTCGATTTCTTCCATGAAGCCGGAAGATATATGAGACTTGAAGATGCTGCCACTGAAAGATAGACAGGGCAACAAACCAAGGCAGCTTATGGAGACACACCCGCTGTAGCAAAGGACGTCCGAAGAAATGACTCTAGAGACAATGCTGGGGGCAAGAAGGGAGAAAAACATATATATCGGCCAGGACCGAGATTTGAAACTTACACTCCGTTGAACGAGACAATCGAAAACATCTTCCTAGCCACCCAAGACGAAGTTAAATACAAACGCCCCCCGTACAAGAAGGAATCAGATAACGCAATTAAGTCTGGAAAGTTCTGCTGCTTCCACGAATCTCATGGGCATGATACCAATGAATGTCATCATCTCCGGGACTTAATTGAAGAACACATCAGATGGAAGAGACTGGAATGCTATGTAAAAGGTCAGAACAAAACCCCAACTCCGGCCAATGAAAACCCAAGGCCACCCCTCCTAGAAATAGGAGGGGGAAATCGCAACACCAGCGGCTCCAGTCAAGAGAAGATAGTGGTCCGTACCATATCGGGAGGACCACACATCGCCGACAGAAGCTGGGCAGAGATGGAAAGATACGGAAAGTCACTTAGAAACAATGATGGCTACGTTAATTTGTTACGGAAGAATGCCACCCGAAGCGAAAAGAGAACGATGACATTACATTCAATAGGTGTGACCTAGAAGGAAGGCAGTACCCTCACATGGATCCTATGGTCATCTCTGCCCGGTTCGGCCCAGCCGAAGTTTTCCGAATTCTAGTAAACACTGGAAGCTCAGTAAATATCCTATTCAAGCATGCTTTCGACAGAATGAAGCTGTCAATGAAGGATGTGTCCCCCTACAACAAACCACTACATGGTTTCACGGGAGACGCGAAGATGCCCCTCGGGCAACTGGACCTTTTTGTTGAAATAGGAAGTCACCCCCGCTCCGTTGTGCGGAAACAAACATTTGTGCTGATAGATAACCACTCGGCCTTCAATGCCTTTGTAGGAAGACCAGCCTTGTCTGACTTCCAAATTGTCTTGGCCCTGTGGTGCCTGAAGATGAAATTTCCAACATACAATGGAATAGGGGAATTAGAGGGAGATCAAGATGCCGCTCGAGATTGCTATGTAACTGAACTTCGCAATAATCGCAGGGAGGATAGAGGGAAGAATGCAGAGACTACTCTCTGCATGAAAAACTTGGAAGCATAGCAACTAAAGAAAGCCCCTCCTCTTCGATATACCAGTGATCCTTTCAATGAGTTAGACCTCAGAGACAAAGAGGAGGAGGCCACCGCCGAGCCTGTAGAGGCTATGGAGTTTGTACCTGTAGACAAGCACGACTCAAGTAGGTTGTTGAAAATCAGATCTCAGCTAAGAGCAGAATTGAGGGATCAACTCATTGATTTTCTCCGCCACAATTTGGATGTATTTGCATGGACGCACGCTGACATGAATGGAATCTCCCTAGACGTGGCATGCCATGTACTAAACATCGATCCTACCAAGGTGCCAGTAAAGCAGAAAAAGAGAAGTATGGGGGCAGAACGATCAGTAGCCCTCGATGAAGAAGTAAAGAACCTACTTGCCAATAACTTCATATAAGAAGCCATCTACCCAGAGTGGATTGCTAACCCGGTACTAGTAAAGAAGGCTAATGGGAAGTGGCGAACATGCATTGACTTCTCTAACTTAAATGACGCCTGCCCGAAGGATTGCTTCCCACTCCCCCGAATCGATCAGCTAGTGGACAGCACAGCCGGGCACGAACTCTTATCTTTTATGTACGCATACTCAGAATATAACCAAATTCCTATGCACGCCCCCGATCAAGACCACACTAGTTTCATCACGGACCGGGGATTGTACTGCTATAGAGTAATGCTTTTTGGACTTAAGAATGCCGGAGCTACCTATCAGCGCCTCGTCAACAAGATGTTTGCAGAACTGATAGGCGAACTATGGAGGTTTATGTGGATGACATGCTAGTAAAATCGAGGAAAGCCAACGATCACGTAAGCACCTGGGCGAGATGTTTCAAGTACTTCGCCAATATGGAATGAAGCTGAATCCTCTAAAGTGCTCATTCGGGGTATCGTCAGGAAAGTTCTTGGGATTCATCGTCCATGCCAGAGGAATTGAAGCAAACCTCGAACAAGTCCGAGCCCTGAAAGATATCAGGATACCTTCCACTCGAAAAGAAATGCAAAGCCTAAATGGGAAGGTGGCTGCCCTAAGCAGATTCATCTCTAAAGCGACTGACAAGTGCATCCCCTTATTCGAGGCTCTAAAGAAAGACAAAGGAAAGCTCGAATGGACTGACGAATTCTTAACAGCCTTCCTTAACCTAATCGAACACCTCCAGAGACCACCAGTACTCTCAACTCCAAACGAAGGCGAAGAGCTATACCTATACCTTGCTGTGTCATCTCATGCTCTAAGCGCCGCTTTGGTGAGAGAAGACAACCGCGCGCAACGGCCAGTATACTTTGTAAGCAAGAGGTTAACGGGGGCAGAAGCCAGATATCCTAAACTTGAGAAGCTAGTATACTGTTTACTAATCACGTCACGGAAACTGCGACACTATTTCCAATCTCATTCCATCAGATTTCTAACCGATCAACCGCTAAGGCAGGTACTCCATCATCCCGACACTTCTGGATGACTACTTAAATGGTGCATTGAACTGAGTCAATATGATATCACCTATCATCCTCGCACCGCCATCCAGGGACAAGCCATGGCCGATTTCATTGCCGAATTCACTACCAACGAAGGTAAGGAGCAATCTGAAATAGCAAAAGACATTAAGTGGAATCTTTTTGTGGATAGAGCATCAAACAAACAAGGCTCGGGGGCAGGTGTTGTAATAATCACTCCCAGGGGAGGAAGCTACACTATGCTCTAAGGTTGGTATTCGCTTCCACTACCCGACGGGCGTAACGAAGTCAAGCAAATCCTGAGGAAAGCTTCCCGCTACACAATACAAGAAGGCATCCTCTATCGGCGCGGCTTCTCTAACCCCTTATTAAGGTGTGTTGCTGGAAAGAAAGCCAAGGAAATCTTATCCAACATACATCAAGGAAGCTGCGGAGATCACATTGGAGGGCAGACTCTGGCAAAGAAGATACTCCGATATGGATATTTCTGGCCCACCTTAAACAAAGACGCCTTAGACTTCGTCAAGAGATGTGACAGATGTCAGAAATTTGCTAAGATTCCTCAGCTACCAACAAATAAGATTACTCAAATGACCAGCCCTTGGCGCTTTGCAGTATGGGGAATTGACTTGATTGGCGAACTGCCAATGGGCCGGGGCGGAGCCAAATATGCTATAGTGGTAGTCGACTATTTCACCAAATGGGTGGAAGCGGATCCTCTAAATAAAATATCTTCGGCAAAAGTTATCAACTTCTTGATCAAAAATGTTCTATGCAGGTACGGAGTCCCACTCAAAATCATATCGGACAATGGACTTCAGTTTGACAGTGAGGAATTCACCGACTGGTGCCAAGAGCACGGAATTCACAAAAGCTTCTCATCTGTAGCTTATCCCCAGGAAAACGGAAAAGTCGAAGCTGTCAACAAAATTCTCAAAACTCTAATCAAGAAGAAACTTAAAAAGTCGAAAGGCGCTTGGGTGGATGAACTTCCTACGGAACTTTGGGCCTACTGCACATCTTTCAGAACATCAACGGGGCATACTCCCTTCTCTTTGGCATACGGATCGGAGGCTATGCTCCCAGTCGAAACTATAGTGCCTTCCCACCGTAGGATCCACTATAATCCAGAAGAGAACGAAGAACTCCTTCACATGTCTTTGGATCTAATTGAAGAGAGAAGAAACGATGCAGCACTCAAAGCAGCAGCTCACAAGCAAAAAGTGGCAGCACAATACAACTCCAAAGTCAAGCATCGTAGCTTACAAGAAGGAGATCTTGTCCTCAAGCGAATTTTCCCACGCCCCGATGCACGAGATCCAATCTGGGATGGACCATATGTAATTCATAAAGATCTCCATAACAGAGCTTATATTTTGTAAACAGTGGACGGAGAGGTGTTCCAGAGGGCATGGAACATCCAACACCTTCGTTGATACTTTTCTTAATTTGTACTGCCCATATGAAGTGAATTAACAAAGAAAATCAGTGGACGTAGGCATTTTCGTGACGAACCACTTTAAAATTTTGTCTCTTTTTTAACTTGTTCCTTTATATCTTGGCTTCTTGTTAACTTTATCATTTTCTGTTGAACAAAATCCTGTGTAATGGCATTTCCATTCAAGACACATCACAGCGCGACTTCACCTGGACAAGACCTAACAGGTACTATACGAATATATGCCCTCGCCAATGAGACACTTTTGCTCCAGCATCCCTCTGCTGCGGGTTAACTCATTGCTCGCGATCGGCCCTTAAAGCCAACTGTAATGAGTCGATTATAAGCCACCGAGAAGGCCGACTATACCCGAGGCAGCTCATTACGGCGTTCGGCTCGCCGGCAACCGTGAACCTACTTTAAGCCCCAACATAAAGTGTGGCCAGCCAAGGGTAGTTCACGGTTGACGATCGGCACCCACGGTAAATCGAATAATACACACGATTACAGGCCATAATGTCCTGGGTAGTTACTGTGCGCGATCTCGGCTCCGAGTGTTTTAAGTACGGCTGTGGTAAAAAAGAGCAACTCCCCGCGGAGGCGTAAGATGGGTGACAAATGTCTCTAAGACCCACAGCTAGGGAAAGTAACTACAAAACCCATTTGCCACGAACTTAAGCACATCGCATGCCTTCCGTGATTGGAAATTTTACTATTTCTTATATTTCTATTTCGTTTAAAAACTTTCCTCCTATCCTCTATAACGATCCCTAAAGTACAGGACACAAAATAGGAGACGCTCGCAAATGGGAATAGGAACTCACAACTGGATGACAGGTCACTCAGCTGCATTCCTACAAGGCGTTCAAAGCAACCGTCTACGACCAAAACATAAAGGGCGGTACATTCTTCTTTTGCATATGAATACGTAGCTATAATTTATTCGCACATCACACTAACATTGCAAGATATGAAATTATATTTTAAGCAAGAACTTGACATCAAACACAATTGAATCACAAGAATATGCACAGCTATATTTCTTATGCAACACACCAAAACAACGATAGCATTCAAATATGACAGAATCAGCTTAGGTTAAAAATTACATGCCAAGAATAGAGTCATTCATTACGGATAACATAATTACAGCCTAAAATTTACATTAATGTTTTGGGACTACCATAGACAGCAATGTCAAGCAAACCAAAAGATATCCAGATCAAGTCAAGGAGTCGACTACATCAGAGCTTCACCTCTATCCTGCTGGTCCTCCGAGATCTACTTAACCGCAGAATCAGAACTCTCAGCATGTTAACCAGAGGTAGTTGGTGCTTCAGAGGTCCCGCCTGTCCAATTCAGGAGAAGAATCCATTAAATGAACAATAAGAAATCAAGTTACGAAAACCTAAAAGGGAAGACTTACCAGCATCTGCTCCTTGATCATCATCCTCTAATTGCACACCTACCTCCTCAACGGTAAACAGCCGCCTACCCTCCTTCGCCGCCACTTTCTCCTCCTTGGTGAATTGAGCCGTAACCACATCCATTCTAAAGGCCACGCCACCCTCCTTATCTGCATCGGTCTTAGCCTCCTCCAGGGCCCTGAGATAAATCCTGGCCATAACTCGGTGATAATCATCCATCCAAGATAAGTTACCCTGCTTCCAAGTGTGAAAGTATATATCCTGAAGCATCTCATCCATTATCCCATAATTCTCCTCGAACTCCCTTATTCGGTCCTCATAAGTCAACATTTTTGCAGTGGCGGCATCCCTCTCCGATTGGTATCGCGAGCAGCCAGCCTGAAAGGATTTCCTCATCACCTCCATCTTCTCCTTCAGCTTGATTTGAGCAAGCTTTACGGCTTCAAGATTCTCGGATAACTCCTGTACCCGCTCGAGATCCGCTTTCCGAACCCCATCCACCGTTGCAATAGCCATGTCAATCCGTTCCTTACAAACAGCCTCCATTTTCCGTAATTCTGCCCTGCTGGCCTCTTCCATGGTTTTCTTTAATTGCCTAGAAGCAACCTCATGTTGAGAGATCTGAATGGCCTGATCAGCAAGTTGTTTGGCCTGGTCGGAAACCATTAACCACAGTCGAATATTAGCACTCACGATTTCTTCTCCAGCCTTGACCAGTCGGGCATGATGCCCCATCAGCTTCCTGGTTTCCTCAGTGACCCGGTCAATATTTGCCTTAGCTTCGTCCCCCAAAGTTACGACCCGAGTGGTAAGCAAATCAAGGTCCAGGGACTTAGCTTCATCCAATACTCTCACCATAGGATTACGGGGAAGAAGGTGCTCACCGGTAGCCTCATCAAAAGTAATATCACAAGAAACCGGATCCAGATCCGGATGACCTGCAAACGGATTACGAGCCAAGCCGGGATGGCCTATCCGGGTAACGGTAGGATTTTCAGATGGGTGCGGAGGAGGTATGAATTCAGTATTCTTCTTCATGGTATCCCGAAGAGGCTGAGTTGGGGACTGAGGACCAGGTGAGGGTTCAAACAAGGAACAACTCCTCTTCTTCCTTTGGATATCCTCTTCGATAACTCCAAGAAGAGGACGATAGCCGACTACGTCTCCAGGGCGATTAGTTGGAGGCTTTGGTTTAATAGAAGCCTTGAGAAGTTTATATTGTTCAAGACGGTGCCGAACATCTGATGTCTTGGCTACCTTACCCGCTTTTGTGATAAAAACCAAGTGTTACAAGCATATATTGAGCTATAATTCAAGGAATATATCAAGTTAAGAAGGGTAAAGAGATGCTTTTATACAAACCCTGGGGAGGAGTAGGATATTGCAATAAGTCCTGGATCTCATTTCAGGACGGAAGCTGACCATAAAATATTCCTAAATCCTTATCATAAATGGAGTCGGCAGGAGTCAAAAATTCACCTTGAATCGCAGGAATTGCCTTAGCTGAAGCGCTCTTAGAAGATGAATCGGCGCCGGTCCCGGCCTTGTCAGCTTTTTTAGGCTTCTCCACTAAAGCCGATCCTTCCTCCAACCCTTCAAAAGCTAGGCGGAAAACGTCATCTGTCCACTCCTGGATCACACCTGCTTGCTCAGAAGATAAAGCCCCAGTGCCATCACCACTCCGTCCGTCACAACCATCATCGCTGTGACCATCACCTTCTCCACCACTTCCACTCTCCACCTCACCTCCTTCATCCTCGCCTCTTTCCTCCTCCATATCTTCCTCCTCCGGGACATCTGGGCATGTGTTGGGGGAGGGTCCATCGGACTTCTTAAGTTTCTTCCCCCCGACAATTGGATGTTTCAAGAAGGGTCTCCTTTTGCCGCTCTTCGTCGTTGCCCCTCCTTTAGCTTTGACGGCCCTCTCCTCAGCTGTGTCTCTTTGCTTGACCACAGACTGGCGTGGCAGAATCAAGTTTTGCTCCAAAAGAGTGGCATTCCTGATCAAGTAAGAAGCTTCCCTCTCCTTTTCCAGGATGGCTTCTATTTCCCCAGCCATCCGAACCAAACGATCATTCTCTACAACCGCAAAGTCACCTGTCGCTAGCAAGAAACAAAGCACATAAGGAGGAGCATTGCAGTCAGAATGGAAATTATGAATAAGAGTCAACTTACAGCCAAAAGTGAAGCGGTGGAAAGAAACAAAGTCATCTCTAATAAAGAACCATTCCTTATTGAACATGCTAAATTTTGAATATAAGTCCAAGACCGGCTTGAAAGACACGGCCGATTCTAGGCTAATATATGAGGACCCCTTCTTATAGCCTCTCAAGTTGTACAGGTACCGAATTTCCCGTTTGGAAGGGGGATGCCCGTACTTTCTCTGGAAAATAATAAACAGGCTCGCCAAGATGGCATAGGAGTTGGGCTGAAGTTGGAAAGGGGCCACCTTCAAGTATGTGATAAAGCTGACGATCCAAGCGTTGATCGAAGGAATGGCCCTGCACATGCAGTGATACCTACTATAAGCAAAATATCATTCAGGGGGGTTATACGGCATCACTCCTTTCCCTGGCAACAACATGTGCGCTCTGTCAATCCCAAAGGATCTAGATATAACGTCAAGCTGCTCGTATTTGAGGGAGCTGGGAAAGCAGTCAGGCGGTGAGTTCAAAAGCTCCTGAGGACCGTACCCATCTACTAATGATCTCGGGGATGGTCCATGTCGTTCTGGCTCTGACTGAACTGGGGGCACTATGGGGGACTCTCCTTTATCCTTGGATTTCTTCTTGTCAGAACGATTTTCTACTTTATGAGACATTATCTGCAACACGAGAAAATGCATCGTTAGAACAAGAGATATAAACAAGCGAGTACGTGCAGCTTGGAATCTCATTCATAATTCAAAACACAAAATTTCATTCGGTAGTACGAGTCTGAGAATCCATTCGAAACTCACACTCCCAAAATTTCATTCGGTATTGTGAGTCTAAGGATCCATTCAGCCCTCGTACTCCCAAAGTCCCATTCGGTAGTTCAAGTCTAGGAGTCCATTCGGTACTCATCCTCCATAAGTTTCATTCGGTAATCCAAGCATAAAGTTTATTCGGCAAGAGAATGCCTCACCTGGTCCGACAGTCAAATCTGATTCGGCACTATGATTGATTCGGCAGTTAAGAATTTGGATCGGCTCTTTCAAACGGTAAGGAATAACGGAGGCGTGCAGCCCATACTTATATGCATGAGAAGAATAGCCGGACCGACCGGTTCGGCACTCGGGCCGAATGAGGGTGTCCAAATAAACAAAGCACGGCATATGTAGGCATATGCCCCACTTTAGGGGGCAAAGTTGGACGAAGTCCCACCGGACCGAGACTACCGACCCAACCCCTTCGGCACCAATCCTCTACCACCGGACCAACTCCACTCACCACCGAATCAATCCCAACTCCACTCACCACCGAATCAGTCCACGTCCCTCTCATCACCGAACCACACTACCGAATCAAAGCTAAGAAGGCACTGCCGAACCATCCACCTCCAACCATCACCGAACCAATCAACGCCTCCATCCACTGCCTAACCAAAGCACCACCGGACCAGAACTCAACGATCCACCCACCACCGGACCAAACCATGCTCCACTCACTATCGAGCCAAGGCGTTACCGAATCAACAATGCCAGGCCAGATCACATCAGCCCAGGCCCACCAGCAGCTATATACATCCAAGACCCCTACTCCAAAACCTCACTCTATAATTAAAGGGGCAGGGGTACAACAATGGCAGACAAGTTTGAGAGCTCAAGCACGGACAGAACTTTCAAACAACTTTTATACATTTGTATTGTAATCCGAACAATAAAGGAGAATAACATATAAAGTGGACGTAGGCACATTCTGGCCGAACCACTATAAATCTGTGTGTCTTTTACAGTTTAGTCCCCGCTTTTTACGTATTTGCATAAATCACCCAAATCACTAAGAACAACATAAAATCAACTAAAACATATTACTTGAAGGTGTTTGCCCATTTTTTGTGCAAACACGCAGAAAGGAATATACAAAGTAGAGATATGCTATTGGTGAGCCCGCAAAACCGTTAGGGTTAGTTGACCCTGGGAGAAGTAAGTTAGGGACGAACCATCAAGAAGAGTATCTAATAGAAGTTAGATTATTTATTTAGTTTGTTTGGTGGGCCCGAGTCAGCCAAAGGCTAGTAGTTAGTCAAACAAAACTATAGTGTGTGTGCAAATAGTCCATTGATTACCTAATTTGTATATATTCCTGATATTGATATTATTATTTTAACCAGTTTGGTTGGAGGTTTTGGATTTGTAAAAGATATGTTTTTAAAAGGATATTAGTGAGGGAAAACCTATTCCACTAAGCGGCGTGGTCTCATTTAATATCAGATAACCGAGATGTATAGTATTGTTCACATTAGGATTTATGTTTGACTCAAAGTTTATGTTTTTCCCTTAAACTCTCAGATGCTCAAAATTGATTCGAGTAAGTTGAGAGTTGAGGATTTATAGGTTTCAGTAGGAGCTTCCAGAGACGAGCATGAGGCTGATATTAGCTATTTAGGGGTTGTTATATTCTTATTTTTGCTATGATGTTTGAGACAGTTTGTCTATTTAGTGCTCTAGTCATCCAAGGGGCATCTTTAAATGTCACTTTTAGTGTATTTTGTAATAATTATATTTGATCAATACCTGGGAAATGAGTTGGGATTATGTATTGGAATATGAAACATGTTTTTGAAATGTAATCAGTAAAGTTGTTATATTTGAAATCTGTGGTTTTATTTCATATTCATATGCTTCTGATATTATGGATACTATTAGCATTACCGTATTTTATTGTTGGAAGTTAATACTATAGATGACTGAAGCATCTATACTACTTAGCTTTGAGCCTAAAGATAAGGGATGTTACAACTTGGTTCAGAGCATAGGTTTATGAAAAAATTTAAATTTAAAATGATTTTAAAAATATAATCCTAAAGAATTAGTGAAAAGATCAGGGTATATGATAATGCTATAGTAACGTACTTGTATTTATATAAGTATACGCTATATCTCTATTCTTCTATCTCTCTTAGGCTATTCTTCTGTATCTTACGAAGGCTCGAATGTAGATATGGATGTTAGAAGTGGAAGAGTTAACCTTAGTGGGTGAAGCACCACGACTAATGGAAATGCCAGACCAAATACGAGGAGGAATCAAGGTCAGGCACAAGCTGGAAATATGGGTGCTAGAGTCTTATAAATTTACATAGGAGCAATTATCAGTTCTTTGTCAACATGATACAAGTCGGAGTTGCTGCTGGAGTAGTTGGAGGAAATGCTTAAGGAGGAAATCATGGATCCCCAATAGTCAATAACTATGATGTTTTGAGTAGAGATTATGCTCGGCTAGGAGAAAAGCCGTTTATTGGTATTGAAGACGCAATCAAAGTAGAAAATTGGTTACTTCATTGTGAAATGATTTTTATCGATCTGGGTCTCAATGATGAGCAAAAGAGAAGGCTTGCTTCTAGATAGCTTCAAAGAGTAGCATTATATTGGTGGAGCAATGTTACGATCGGAGTTAATGAGGAGTCTATGACATGAGTTGAGTTTAAAAGGAGATTTGAAGGGAGCTTTATGTCAGAGATTGCGAAGTCTACTCTGCTCGGAAAGTTTGCTGAGTTAGGCAGGGGGATATGTCAGTGCTAGAGTATGCAACAAGGTTTGAGGGTCTAGCATGGTATGGCTACATTATTGTTGATATTGTGATTAAAAATAATGAAAAGTCCATTCGTGGGTTGACGACTAAGCTTTCTAAAGCCACATTACCATATATTGGGAATCCATGTGATATTGTAGTTAAGATGGCTTTGAGGCATGAGGAGATGCTTGCTTTTTTAGAAAGAAATTAGGCAAAGGAAGTCCAAGTAGGACAGAGTCATAAGAGAAAGTTTTTTCATAAGAAAGGAGGTCAGAAGGGTGAAGTTTCCAAGAAAGGAAAGGCAGAGGTTATCTGTTATAAATTTGACAAGAAAGCATATTTCGTAAATGAATGTCACTCGGGAGACGGAAAGAAAGTGATCCGGAAGAAGAATATTAGATGCTTCAACTACGATCAAATTGGACATTATAAGAACCAATGCAAGGAGCCAGCTAAGGATGAAAATGGCAAATTTTTTTGTATTGGAGCCAGCAACCATGAGGCCAATAGCAGAGGAAAAAGGAAAAGATGCATTGGGAGGTTAGCTTTTGATTCGTGATATGTCCGTTAGCATTTTATTTGATATGGGTGTGTTGCATTCTTTTATATCTCTTTGTTTTGTTGATAGGCTTAACCTAGAACCCTCATACCCAGTTACTTCCTTAAGGATTTCTAATTCGATAGGAGGTTATGCGGCTCTTGGGATGGAATGTGACCACCTAGAGTTTGATTTGTTAGGTCATACATTTGTTTGCAGTTTTCATGTGTTTGATTTCATAGGATTCAGAATTATTTTGGATATGGATTGGTTAAGTAAATATGATGCTCGGATATTTTGCCATGATAGAAAAATAACGCTTAGACATCATGACTGTAGTGATTGGATTATTTTCGTACAAAACCCTACTTTTGAGGTTAATGCTTTGTTGGGTGTTGTGAAGGTAGAAGGCGAGTTGAATCAAGTTTTTGTTGTTAGAAAATTCGCAGATGTCTTTGAACCCATAGTAGGATTTCCACTGAAACGAGCTATTTATTTTTGGATATATTAGGTACAGTTGGTGGATTTGGAAGTCAAGAATTTTATCAGACCATGTAGTTCTCCTTGGGGTGCAGCCGTAGTGCTTGCCAAGAAGCCGGACCGATCATTACGTTATGTATAGACTATCGTAAGTTGAATGAGAAGGCGATAAAGAATCTATATTCGTTACCTAGAATTGACGATTTATTCGACCAGTTGAGTAGAGCCAACGTATTTTCCTAGTTGGATCAGTAATACGGTTCCATCAGCTTAGAGTGGTAGAAGATAGTATTCCTTTGACGATGTTTAGAACTAGATATGGATTGTACGAATGGTTAGTAATGCCGTTCGGGCTAACTAATGCGCTAGCATTCTTTGTAGATTTGATGAACCGAGTTTTTCGAGAACACTTGGATAGGTTCGGGTTGATATTCATATATGATATTTTGATATGCTATAAGGATGAAAGGGAGCATGAAGTTCATCTTAGAGTGGTGCTTGAGACATTGAGATAGGATCTGCTGAAAGCGAAGTTTTCAAAGTGTCACTTCTAAAAGAAGGAAGTGAAGTTTCCTGGTCATGTAGTCTCAGAGAATGGTTTTTCTGTAGATCCGGCTATGGTCGAAGTGGTAAATAATTGAAAGAGACCAGAGATAGTGACTAAGATATAGAGTTTTCTTGGATTAGCTGGGTATTACCAAAAATTTATAAAATATTTTTCGTGGACAGCAGCACCGATGACTAAGCTAACATGAAAGGATGCGAAGTTCATTTGGACAGGTAAGTATGAGGAAGCGTTCTAGCGATTGGAAAACTTATTGAACGATGCAGCTATGTTAGTTATTCCAGAGGGAAATCAGGAATTGATAGTGTATATGGATGCATGTGGAAGAGGGTTAGGAGCTGTAATAATGCAAAAAGGTAAAGTGATTGCCTATGCTTCTCGAAAGCTTAGGCCACATGAGGTTAGATATCTAACACATGATTTAGAATTAGCTGCAGTAATTTTTGCACTGAATGTGTGGAGACATTACCTTTTGGGAGAGAGATTTGAGTTGTATACGGATCATAAGTCGTTGAATTATTTATTCTCTCAAAAGGAGCTGAATATGAGACAATAGAGATGGTTGGAGTTTTTAGCTGCTTATGACTTTGGAATTGAGTACACACCAGGGAAAGGCAACATGGTTGCAGATGCACTTAGCATAAAACATTAGAATGTAGTGTTGGCAATGATAACCAAGTGGAAAGATTTATAAGCGTTGATGACATGTAGAATACAGTGGAGATCTGAAGCTTGGTCTAGTAAGGAAACCATTGTGTTATGATGTTTAGAATTTCGTCTGATGATGATCGAAAAGATTACTTCTAGGCAAAATGAGGATCAATTATTAGCTGAATGGATCAAAAAGTTAAGGTATGGAAGTGTAAGAGATGACTTGAAAGATTTTAGTCTTGATCGGAATGGGTGGTTAAGGAAGAAAGGAAGACTGTGCGTTCCGAATGCGGGAAACATTAAGAAGGAAGTTCTTGAGGAGTGCCATCGTTCGAAGTTCACTATTCATCTGGGAGGAACTAAGATGTATCAGAACATGAAGAGGAGTTTCTTCTGGGAAGGTATGAAGAGGCATAAGCTTATAGGTAAAGCAGTGACTGAACTGTCAACAGGTAAAAGCCGAACAACAGAAACCAAGTGGGTTAATTTAGCCTTTAGATATTCCATTTTGGAAATGAGATTCGATATCAATAAATTTTGTAGAAGGGTTGCCTATATCTAATAGAGGAAATGGAAGTGTATGGATCATAGTGGATAGGTTGACCAAAAGTGCCTATTTCATTCCAGTTAATTCAACCAGGACGACACCTGTTTTGGCTAAGTTATTTATGAAGAATGTAGTTACAGTGCGTCGAATTCCTAGAAGTACAGTTAGTGATAGAGATTCCTTATTCACTAATGAGTTTAGGAGAAGTCTGCGGGAAATTCAGGGTACCAAGCTCGAGATGACTACTGCTTATCATCCGCAGACAGATGGGCAAATGGAAAGAGTTAACAAAGTTTTAGAAGGTTTGTTACGAGCTTTTGTACTAGATTTCGAGGGATCATGGGAGACCATCTACACATAGTTGAGTTTTCATATAACAACAGTTATCAGCTAGTATTGGAATGGCATCATTTTGAAGCTTTTTATGGAAGGCCATGCAAATCTCCCATTTGTTGGTTAGAGACCGGAGATAGGTTGGTTCTTGGTCCAGATTTAGTAAGAGAAGTTGCAAAGAAGATTGAGTTAATTCAAGCTACAATGAAGGAAGCTTAGTCTAGGAAGAAGAGCTATGTTGTTAGAAGATGGATAGACTTAGAAATGTCTATTAGAGATTATGTTTTCGTTAAGATATCACCGATGAAAGGTGTAATTCGATTTGGTAAATCAGGGACATTGGCACCGAGATTTTTTGGACCATTTCCTATTGTAGAAAGGATAGGGAAATTTGCATATAGAGTATAGTTACTGAATAGTTTAGCTGGAGTTCATGATGTTTTTCATATTTCCTATCTAGGAAGTGTATTCAAAACCCGAAGACTGTTATAGCATCGACTGTGTTAGATGACTTAGTAGTGGAACCATAGTTGGCTATGGTTAGAAAGCCAGTTCGTATAGTCACGAGAGATGAGAAGAGGCAAAGGAACAATACAGTCAGATTAGTTAAAGTCCAGTTGAGCGATGATTAGAGAGACTGTACTTAGGAAATTAACAGCAGGATTAGAGGCGCTTATCCTGATTATTTTCATGGTATGTTTTGCCTTTTGGATTGATTTTGATAAGTAACTTGTTGTAATTTTGAGGACAAAATTCTTTAAGAAGGGGAGTCTGTAATGACCTTAATTTTAATTAACATTATCTAAAACATTTATTTAGTTAAATTATTTAATATAAATGGTTAAGGGATTGAGATTTATATATATAAAGGGTAGCCGTGCCTAATAGCAAATGAACTAAAAGGAAATTAAATGGAATAAGTAAGGGTATTTGATAAGGGCAAGATAGGAATAAGTCATGTTCTAATACCCTAAACCTCATACACGTTCGTTTTCATATTCACAAAACAAAAACTAAATACAAGAAACGCCAGCCACCATTAAGAAGAAGTGAGAAGAAGACAAGCAAGAGTCTAAAGAAGGGTGCTTAATCAAATTCATTCAAGATCAAATCTCAAATCCTTAATCATAAAATTTTAAATTAATATATATATATATATATATATGCTTGTTGATGAATTATGCTTATTTATATTAGTTTTTATGACATGTTTTGAATTGAAAAACATATCAAATGACATCTAAAAGCTTTGTGATTTTGGGAAGAAATAATATTTTAAAGCTGCGTTTCAAATTTCATAATTTTATGAATTAACGTGGATTTATTATGAATTAACTAGCGAAGGAATTGGTTAATTGGGTTTAAAGTTAATTAATGTTATTTTATACTAGTTTTAGGTCAGAAATTTATATACATATCAAAAGTGATTTATGCAAATTTTTGTAGAATTTTCTTAAGTGTTTCAGTAAGTATATAAATTATTTAAGGTATTGGACTTAAATGTTTTATATGTTTACAAAAGAAGAAAGGGAAATTTGCAAATATTTTAAATTGTTTAATTCTTAAATTTGGCATTACTTTAATAAAAGATTTTGGAAAATAAGTTTGCGACCAATCATATGTTGACAAACTAAGCATGTTAGTTGAAAAGAAATTACTGTTTAAAGTCAAAAATAAGTTTTTATAAGGGTTTGCTATTTCACCACTTTCAACAGCCACCTTTTGACCATGTACTTCCGTCGTCACCTTAATCGAAACCAATACACATATTATCAAAAGCCTTGGTACGTAGTGGATAAGAGATAGACGAAAGATATAGAGCCAAAATAGGGGTTCTGAAGGGATTGAAACCTTATCTTACTTTCAAAAGGAAATGAGTTTTCTTTGCTTTTGAAAAGAGTACATTCGAATAAGATAACTTTCGAATTAGTCAAATGGTTTTAAAAAATGGTTTCGAAAGAGGTTGCGCCTTTGTTTGAAGAAAATGCTTTTGAAGGGGTTGAAACCCCTTGCTACCACATCCTACCTTTCGAAGCAATGCGTTCGAAAGGGTTCTTTCATTTTAAAATCTAAGCCACTTCTCCAATGCTTTCGAAGGGATTGCTTTCAACACCATCAACTTCTTTTACTTAGGAAATTGCTTTCAAAAGAGTTGCTTTCGACTTAGTTGTTTTAAGACCCTTTTTTTATTGAAAGTTAAACCCAAAGATTTTGAAAGGAATGGTTTTAAAGGATTTTGAAAGATTGTTCCACATGTTTTACTTGAATCTAATGCTTTCGAAAGGTTTGATTTTTGTAAAGGACTTAATGATTTCGAAAGGTATAAAATAAAGGTTTCGAAGGGGTGGTTCCGTAATGTTTTCGCAAGGTTTACCTTTGTGTTTAAAATGAAGGTTTCCAAATTTTTGAAAGGCATATTTAAAGTGTTTTGAAAAGAGGATGTCTAAGATTTTATAAAGCTTTCACAATGGGCGTTTTCAATATTTTTGTAAGGACTATTGTAAATGGTTTCGAAAGTTCTGTTTTGGCCTTTCGGCCTAAGGTATAAAGTAAAGTAGTTCACTTGAAATGAAAGGGGTACTTTCAGTGGTCTCGAATGTTTTCATCAACAATGTTTTGTGTAAACTATATATAACATGGCAAGGTGATTTGAGTAAAGTACAGAATATATTTTTCTTGTTTAAGTATGATTTAAAGGGTTAAAGCAATTAGAAAGAAAGGTTTTCAAAGAAAATTTGATGGGGCAGTTAATCCTAAGTAAATGACTTAGATATTAGAATACCAGGTGGGACTGGTATGGAGTCGCACCCTATACTTTGGCTAGTAGCCCCTAGCTAATATAAGTCTAAAATTTCAGTGTGTAGGGCTTTGTCACCGGTATGACTAAAATGATGTTACACATAGAAACAAATATACATAGTAGAGATAAGTTATTGGTTAGTCCGCAAAACCATTAGGATCGGTTGATCCTGGGAGAAGTAAGTTAGGGACCGACCGTCTAAAAGAGTATCTAACAAAAGTTAGATTATTTGTTTACTTTGTCTGGTAGGTCCTAGTCAGCCAATGGTTAGCAGTTAGCCAAACAAAACTATAATTTTTGGACAGATGGTCCATTGATTACCTGATTTGTATGCATGCATGATATTGATATTATTGTTTTAACCAGTTTGATTGCAGGTTTTTGGTTTGCAAAAGATATGTTTTTAAAAGGATATTAGTGAGGGGAACCTCGTTCCGGTAAGCGGTGTGGTCTAACTAAATATCTTATAACCAAGATGTATAGTATTATTCACACCTAGCTTTATGCCTAACTCGGAATTTATGTTTATTCCCTCAAGCTCTTAGGTGCTCAAAATTGATTTGAGTAGGTTGAGAGTTGAGGATTGATAGGTTTTTGTAGTTGGACGAATAAAGCTTCCGAAGACGATAGGAGGTTGCTATTGGCTAATTATGAGTTGGTATATTCTTATCTCCTTTATGATGTACTGAGACGGGTTTTCTATGAGTACTCTGGTCATCTAAGGGGGAGTTTTTATATGTTGCTCTTGGCGTCAATCATATTTGAACAATACCTAGGAAATGATTTTGGATTCTGTATTGGAATATGAAACATGTTTTTGAAATGTGATCAGTAAAGCTATTGTTTTTGAAATCTATAATTTTGTTTCATATTCAAGTCCTTCTGATATCATGGATACCATTAGCATTACCTTATTTTGTTGCCGAAAGTTAATACTATAGATGACTGCAGCATTTGTAATGCTTAACTTTGAGCCTCAAGATAGGAAATGTTACATGTAAACTCGTTTAAGATCAGGTAAGTGAGACCCTAGAATAAGTATGAGGGCATTTTATGTAAGAGCGCATATTTTTTAGTGAATACAAAATGTTTTATATTATGTTGATTTATCTTTGAGTGGTTTTTGAATTATGGTCGAGATGTGAGGCACCATCATGTTGATAGGGATTTCTAAACACTTAAAATTAGCAAATTGACATAGTATAGCTTAGAAATTGGCAACTAAAATAATTTTACCCAAAAGTCTATTTTATATGTAAAAGAATGTTTTTCAAAATAGTATGGTATGGTATGGTACAGTTTGTTGAGATGCAGATTGTTAAGAGATTATAATATTATATTATTATCAATTAGGGTTTTGTTATCCCGCCCTAGGGCAAAGCCATGACAACAAGAAATTGAATGGCAATCAACGACAATTCGTCTCGAAGATCGGTTATATGTAGGCTTAATATGGATATCAATGAATTTTTTCTGAGGCCGGATTGAGCTATATTTAACAAGACATGACAAGCAAAGCCGTGGAAGCTAACATTTCAAATTTCAAGTCAATCCGAGTTATATAATTTGGTCCTTAGGGAATATCGGGGAGAAATTCTTTTAAGGGGAAGGGAGAACGTAACACTTTATAAATCTAACGTAATAAACTTAAATATAAATTAATAAATAATTAGCAAGCCGAAAATATAATTTTTACAAATATTATAATTTGGCTACGAAATCTATGCCATAGGGTTCATAATGATTTTCTAATCAATTTACATATATAAAGTTTTATGATCGAAGTTCAAAAGAAAATGTTATTAATGTTTGAAGCTTTCGAATCAGAAATAATTATATATGTAATTAAGAAAATAAATGTAATTAATTAAAATTTATTAATACCGATAGTTACTTAACATTTAAACTAAAGTTATGTTAATCAGACAGAAAGAAATTATCTCTGTTTAAGTTGTAGAAGTTAAATTATCGAAAAAGGAACTGAACAAGACAGCGTAGATTAAATAACACAAGCAAAGCGATCAGCCGACCCCTTTATTAGGACTAATCGATTGTTAGTGGTCGACAGGTGGTATCAAAGCGATCTACCGGTGGTAAGTTGCGGTTGTACATTGAACCTAGGTTGAACGGGCCCGAATTTAATATAATATAATCTAACGGTTAGCCTTTCAAACCCTTATAAATATAGGCCTAACCTCTCACTATTCTTCTCATATTTTCTAAAGTAACGACTAAGCTCTTCCGTTTTCTTTTCTCCACAAATTCCAAAATCTATATAAACTAAATATATGTATATACAACTGGAGAATAAATGAGAATGACAGAGAGGAAGAATAGAATCAAATCAAAAGGCAAAACCAAGGTAAATTATGAATCTAAATTAAATTCAAATCTCTTTTCAGATCTAAATTTCTAATGAATATGTACATGATTTCAGTATATATTTTGGTAGGAAGAAAAATGAGTCAAACAGAAATAATAGGATTTAGATCTGGAGATGTAGAAGCTTAAACGCGAGTGAGAAATTATATTTTTTGTCTAACATTGGATTTATATCGTTGTAAATCTATTCCTTGTATGCATAAATATAATTTTGGAGTTGTAGGCTTCAATATATACATGTTATGAATTTGAAAACCATGTCTACATATTCTGTGAATCGTTAACTTTGATTAAAATATTGCATATGCTTGAGTCTGAAAAGTAAGCGTGAAAGCAGCCTCTAAATTTAAGAGGTTATATAGTAATTCTAGGTTTGTTGGTTAAATGATATATATATATATATATATATATATATATATATATATATTAGTAAACAGGAATTAGAAGTTATTATGGTTTGGATTGAGATTTAAGTAGTATTTTAATTCATCAAAATAAAGTGTATTGCAATGTAAATTTCTATAAATTATCCAGTTTTATAAATATGAATAAAAGTGAATCGTTCTAAATAACAAGGAATATTTAAAAAAAGATATGTATAAAATAGGGATGTTTACCGTATTTTGCACCATCAATTTCGGTAATAACAGAGCTGATAATTCCTTATAATTCCAAACATAACACAAGTCATCTTTTAAATAATTTATGGAAACCCATAATGTTAACGTTTCCTTTTCGAAAATGTAATTCCAACGCATTAAAATACAGAAATCCCTAAGTATAAAATAAAGTATTGTAAGTAGAGGTAATAATAATAATCCAATTATAAATCTAATATACGTAATAAGTTAGAAAATAAAAATAAGCAATGAAATGTGTCTAAAGCAATAAGTGAGTAATTAAGAAAACTATAGCAATCGAAGAAAGATAGTAATAGTTGAAAAAGAACACTAGAATATACCTAATAGTATTAAGCAAAAGTTAAGTAGTAAAGGATATTTAATCTATTAAAGTAGAAGTAAGTGGTAAATGACATTAAAATAACATTAATGAAACAAGAAACAAGTTGAGTAAAAATAACCGAATACAATAATTGAACAGGAAGCGCAGTAATTCAATAAAATTCATATATCATCAAGTATGTGTATATGATGGGTGTGAATTATTGAATCTAGTCAATAACTTAGATTAACTAAAAATAACTTAGTCATTAGTAAGGGTTGGGATGCGAGGTTAGTAGTGTTGCATAACAGAAATCTGCCATCCGAAAGAGGCTACCGGCGGTTGTGTATACATTATACTGATGTAAGACATCACCGACTATAGGACCCGTGGGATTATACATTCATGTATAGGTGAATGGAATATAGCAGGGTTGGAGGTTCACACCGTTCAAAGTGTCAAAGGGCCAAGTAGAGTCTGCTTCAACCTTTTATGTGTATGTGTTAAGTATCTAAGTAGGAATTTCCTTGATTGCATTATGCAATCTAAATAGGATGGTGAGCATATGATCTATCTTGGTAAGGTTAGAGCCATATATGTGAGGAGTAGGGTTGTATACATAGGTCAAGAGCATCTTCGGTCTTGTAGTGGTCAACAGAAAAACAAAGGTCTACACCTAAGCGAGCTACACCACCTACCGGTGTGAATCACATTTAGGATATGCACTACTTCACGATTGTTTGTTAGTTTGTTTTTTGTTAGGATATGACTAGAAAACACTTAATGGAGATATTTCAAATGAATATGATAGTCTGAGAAGCTGAGTCCTTAATAATCCATTGAGATAAGTCTATGATTAGTCCGAGGAATGAAGTCCACAATATGAAAGGAGCAAATAAGGGTAAATAGTTGTAGTGCTATTATTAGACACTAACTGGAAGATCCTTGATGTATGTAGATAGGATAATCTAGACAAAGATGATGGATAATTAACGCAATGCAGAGTTACAGATACTAGCCGAGAATGTATCTTGGTCTAAAGGAGGACTGTGGTACTTACACAAACACACACACACACACATATATATGTATGTATATGTACGTACGCATATATAGTTATTATATACCTCGAAAAAGTGGAGCATGTCATACGCCTACATGAAGTTAAGATGACTAGTTGAAACAACAAACATAACATGCAATCGACGACAATCGGCATAAACTACGTTATGTAGTATGTAATTTACCAGTCACCGGAGCATTGTTCTGACCCCCTCCTCAATACAACCCAGATGATAGACTCAGAGGGACGGATATTAGTACAAGGTAGGAACAATGGAAGGACACACATGCTCAACACTGACAAGTGCACTACATACAGAGGTATTAGCCTTGGTCAATAATTATACGTTTATTATACTTTACTATTCCACTAAGAGTTTATATCGATAGTGCTTTGATATGTTTTTTTATTCATAGGATACTTACATCAACGATCTGTATCTAGTGGACTTGGGTTTTCGATTTAGAAAAAATTCGGCTCACTAAGGTGCGGGTTGTTACAGCCTTCATCTCAGTATTACTCGCTTATTTTATTCATGTGGAACTTTTTCTTATTTATTGGTTCATTTTACGTCTCGAGTATTATAATCCTAGCATAATGCCTTCAGCCAGTTTCCCATTTCAGTACGCATAATAAAGCATGCATAACTTAAAAATGTGGAAGGATATACAGTAATATGGCTAACTTATGCATGTAAGTATATATATGCAATATCAAGTTATATAGTAAAAGAAATAGCAAAGTAAAATAACCAACAATCACACCAGGAATTTTATACTGGTTCGGATCTCTCGTCCTATGTATAATCCCAAAGTTCCCCTTTGGATTTTTCAGTAACCAAAACACACTTAGCCCGAAGGAAAGGCGATACAAAAGTTTGCTAACTTTGACAACCTTGTGTTTTATCAACATGGATTTTGACTTATTCTACACAGTTTCCTATAATATCCTTTGATGATTCAAGGTGCATGCACCGTGATTAAGGAAGTGCATAGAGCACATTTTTTGAGTGAATGAATAAAATTGATTGGGAGAAAATAGATTCAAGAAAGTATAGAATTCAAGATAGCAAATTAATTATCGAACTTCTACCCTTATCTTTTATTTATAATAATAAAAAAGTTGCTTCATATATTGTATTCATTCAGAAAGGCATTCCTCTTCGAAGAAGAAGCGTTAAATGATTATAACTCTTTGAAGTGGTTGTTTAGAAAATTGTCGCTATAGTTTATTCAGCTGGCTAGGAAGGATAGTCAGTCTATTGAATATGAACATCAAATTTTGTTGAGAGAAAAACAAAATTTAGTAATCTGAAGTGAATATTTTGCAGGCTGGGTTTAGTCAACTAAATTCAAATTCAGCCAACCACCCTCTATCAACTAAACTAGTATAAAATGGTTTTTATGTATAAAATTTAGTAAAAGTATATATTTTATATTCTTGACTTTTGTAATGGAAATTTCATATGCCAATGTTATATATATTCATATGAATCATCTAGGAGATTTATACAATTTATATCTAAAAAATATACTCTTAACTTCTATTTGTAGATGATTATTACTTTGCTTTTCTCCTTATCTCTCTGAATCGTCGTCGTTCTTCAAATTCTTGTATAAAATAGTATATGAGATATGTATATAAATATAGTTGTCATCATTAAAACACTTGTATAAATATGATTCTAACATTCTCCCCCCTTTTGATGATGACAACTATATATATGATATAAATATATGCATAATAATCTCCCCTTAATAAGTGCTCCCCGTTTCATCATACTTTCTCCCCCTTTGTCATCAACAAAAAGAAGCACCATGGAAGCAAGCAAAATATGGTCACAAACAGCTAAAGTAAAGCACAAATGCATAAGAATTTGCAATAAAAACAAAATAACAACACAGTCACATAAATAATTTAAATTTAAACTCAAATGAGACATAAATAGAAATATTTGAAACTCAAACAATAACAACACATAAGAAACAGATAGTTCAAACAAACAAATACAATCCAAATACCACGTAATAGCACATAAACAAAATATGACTCAAACAAAAATTCAGTCAACAAACAAACACCAATAGCTCATACAACCAAGATAATATATAGACAAACAAACAAACATTCGCATAGAATTCAAAAGAGCAAGCATGAGATCGGATGGTGAACAGAGCACGAACAAGAAGATGTCTTATTCCAGATTTTCTCGAGAAAGCCACCAGTTTTTACTTGAATGTCCTCACCCTCTTAGTAAACTTCTTTCATTGTTTGAAGAGAATTTCTTGATTCTAAAGGATTTGGATAGAGTAAAGATGGTTTTAGATGTACGAACCAAAGAGATATCTTAGTCAATGTCCTCCTTTAGGATTCTTCTTCAATTTCTTGTTGTGATTGTGGTTGAGAAGAAGTTTGCGATGGAGATGGTATTCCAATGTTGTTTCGAACGAACTTTGAAAGATAACCATTATATGGCGGATTGATCCGTTGTGGATGGATGCTTCATCAAAGAAATTGATTTTTGGTCCATAATTTTTGGATTTGTGAAATTAGTTAAGATGTTGACATTAATTCCAAAATAAACAAAAATCTTAATCAAGTATGCACCATAGAAGATAGTGCGACGAGAATGGGCGTTGAGACTCTTAATTTCATTATGTATGACTTTGGCCTCATTTATTTTTCTATTACAATAAATCGCATAACGGGCCTCATAACTACCCGTTCTTGGTAGAAATACACGAAGGATCACTTTATTGATAATACGAGCTTGTGGATATAAATTAGCGGAGACATTTCTAGTACCTTTTTTCTAAAATGATAAATCTTAGCATTGTAATAAAATCCTCATGATCAATATCTTCTAAATCTTGTCCTGATTTGGGTTGTAATCAATTAAGGATAGAAAATAGTGTTCTCTAGTAACCTCTTCAACCTGAAACGTTGACAATTAGATATCTTTAGAATGTTTGTTGAAAATTTATTTATCCTAAGCTCATCGTATCTCTTAAGTGTTGTTTCGTGTTGTTTAACAATTTCAAAAAATTTCATCCGATGCAAATTTCATGTGTGAAGGACTTGATGAACTTGGTGCTTGTCATTGGCCCTTCATTTTTCTTTTAAAGGGAAGTTTTTGCCCAGGAACCATTGATATTTTTAAAATTTTCAGATCAACATTTCAATTTGAATGTGAAAAGAAAAGTGAAAGTGAAGAGAAACTTTGAATTGAATGAAAGGACATGATTTTTAAAAACTAGCAACTATAGATTTAGTCGACTGGAGGGCTGCAAATCAGTTGACTTAATGTAAAGGAATTGCATTCCAGAGAAAAAAGTGTAATTTAGTCGACTAAAATTAAAAAGTTAGCCCACTTATTTCTAAAAGTTCAAGTAAATCCAAAATAATTATCACATTCACAATAACGTATTTATTATGATTTATTGATCTCTTTTAAGTAGGACCGAATAAATCTAAATATAGCAGTTCTAGCGATTATTTTGTTGATGTTTCCTTTCTAGATTTAAGAGAAGTTTTTTTAAAATTTTCTATATTGACAAGCTTCACATAAATTATTGGCTTTAAAATTAATTTTTAGTGAAACCCTTACTAATTCATTTTTAGCAAGTTTATGAAGATATTTAAAATTAACATGACAAAATGGTTATGCCACATCCACGGATAGTAATGATTCATAACTGAACATATATCATTATTGAGACTAAAATTCATATTTAGAATATGTAGATTTCGTTTTCTTACTTCTTCAAAAATTAAAATCTTATTTTGATCAAAACTATTATATTTATTTTTCTCAAAATCAATTTAAAAACTTTTAACACATAATTGACTTATACTTAAAAGAATATGTTTTAAATTTTCTACTAGTAGCACAGTTGTAATTAAAGGAGAGTTAGATATACCGATATTGATGACATCTCCTATTCTAATTATGAACCCATTCAAGTTGTCTCCGAATGTAACGATTCCTCCATCAGTGAAAATTAGGTTAGTTAACATATTTGTATTGCCTGTCATATGCTTGGAGCATCCACTATCAAATATCCATTTCTCCTTTTTGTTATTAGGTACACACTTCCTACATTAGGCTTATATCTGTTGGTAGGACGAGGTAGCCATACCTAAAAGGACGTGGGACCTTTAGAATTATAACAACTGCTATAAACTACATTTTTAAAGAAAACTATCAATATATTTTTGTCTAACTAATTTTTATTCTTTTAGGAATCCAAATTTTTATATTTTAAGTATTTGTAATATATTTTTTAGCACTATCTTTAGATTCCTAAATTATGTGTACAAAGTGTTATGTTTCTTATTACTATTTTTTATTTATTTTTCTTTCTTAAAACCAAGTCCATTTTTTGTTATTAGATGATTTTTGAAATTTTATTCAAATTTACTAAGCTTTGTTTCCATGGTTAAATTTTGAAACATCATTTGTAATTTGTTCTAATTTTCATTTTAATTTTGGGACTTCATTTTTTGAGACATCTAAACTGGATTTTTGTTTACAAACTTCTTTGCTAAGTTTATTGTCCAAATTTTTTGTAATGACCCGCCTTTTGACCATCAAAAGTCAACATTGAATACTACCACTTTGTTCAAATGTCGAGCATCCAATTGACAAATGGGAAGATTGTTAGGGTAAATAAAAAGAAAAGAATAGAGAACAGAGAAAGTCAGAATCTCACAACAGAATCGATAGCATATAATAAAACAAGGAAATTAAAAATTATTACACAAAAAATACATAGTACATCAAAGTTAAAAAAAAAACCTTATTAGCTAGACAGTTATAAAACCCATCCTTGCAATTGCTGAAAGGGATATATAATACAACAGAAAATAAAACACTATAGTAGGTGAGCCTCCAACTCCTCTTCAAGACTTCCATAACACCAGAGCCAATTTGGGAAAATACTCGGTGCGATCCGAGCATTAAAATAAAATAACACCGTGATCAGTCTAGGAATACTAGTATGAGAATACTCAAATAGCGGGGAACATATAAAAGTTCTGTGAGACCATACCACTAATGAAGTCGGGTTTTTCCTCACAAGAATAACATCCATACTGGAAAGAGTGGAGACGAACAAAATCTAAATAAGAATGAACATGCAGTATTAAAAACTAGACTTTAAAAAATGAAAATTATCCGAGCAAAATCCAAACTAGACAGAATGGACAAACCACATAACATTCCAAACTTGATAGAATGGACAAAACCAATAATCAAACACCATGAGCAGTGATGTCTTTTCCCATTGCAATTAATGAAAAATAGATTCAAAGGTTCGAATCAAATAAGAAAAGGAAAATTTTCAACAAATGACTAGGAAGGTGCATCCTTCTTGAAGTATACCTCTAGTAATATACTTCCAAGAAGCTTATATACTTTGTAACACTTCTCAGACAATACCAAGCTGGACCTGTTCAAACCTTACCAAGCATCTGAATATTTTCCATATCTAAGTGCACAACCGAATCCAACCTAGATAAGATATGGAGCTATCCTATAAGAGCAACCCCACATTGCTTGGCTTCCTCTTGCGCTTTGGGTTAAATCATTTCCGACAAAGATAAAAAAGCTCAAAAGAGCAGCTAATTGTTTTTAAGGTGATGATGCACCACGAAGAAAGCTGAATTAGATAATTATTAAATTAATTACCGAGGATGATTAAAATGATCGTATATGGAAATTAAATATCATATATTTAACACTACTCGTCGATTCCTAACAAGTGTTATCCCTCGGTTGAAAATGAAGCCAGGAAAGTTAACGCAATGTTACCTTTTGGCATCGTCTTGATGACATGTTTAACCTTCAAGGTAGTAACATGTCCAAGTGTGACAACCTGGATTTTTGACCTTCGAAAATCGACATCAATAAGTCACTATATTACGTGTCGAGCAATCGAATGCTGAAAATACCAGATTGTTAGGGAAAAGAAGAAAGAGGTAGAAGAAGAAGATAGAAACAACAACACAGAATCTCACAATCACAGCGGAACAACATATAATAGATAACAACTGGTTTTTATACAAAAAGAACTATAACTATTATTTATACATTACATCATCAAAGTACAATAAATCAACAACTCAATACTGGACATTATATAACTTATCCTCACTAGTGTTGAATATACAGCCTACAATACATAGTTGAATATAATCAGATACGTGAAATACGGCTCCGTCATCCAACTCATCTCCTAAGCTCCGTAACATCCTGTCCTGTATCTGTAATACTCGATCTGACCTGAGCATTATAATAAAATAACATCCGAGCCAGTCTAGAAAACCAGTGTGAGAAAACACACTCAATTTGAATTATTAAAGTTATCAAAATCCTTTGAAAATCAAAGGTATCTCGTAAGACCACGCCACACATAAACATGATGGGTTTTTACCTAACTATAACCAAAACATCTCATATTGAACCTTCTGATATTATATAGTGCCTAAGTACAAATATTTATTCAAATAGCTGAAATTGTTACATTAATTAAATTCCAACATACTAGGCTCTACAAACAAAACCGTAAAGACACGTATTGCAGAATGAATTTCATACGAATGATTAGGTACTGGGGTATCACCTACCACAGTACACTTCTAGAAAGAGCATACTGAGGGCCATATCGGGATCCCTTGCAACACAAGACTGTACTATTCTTAACCTGCATAGACCGAATATGCTATCACCCCGGGTGTTCCCACCCTTTTCGAGATCCTTCCATGAATCGTAGTAATAATATCCGAGAGTGTCTAGAAAGGTGATAAACATACCCTAATTGGGTGTGACTCATATAGCCTTGCTGCGTCTCCCCTGCTTTTCAGTCATTACCGGTTAATGAGGCTAGAGACCGTGATTACCTTTTAAAGGAATTTTCACTTAAAATGCTCATTGTCCTCCAATGACAATGTACTTATAGCATTCATCCATGCAAGTCCGTTCTGGGTCCAAATGAAACTGAAGGAAATATTCCTACTACATCCATTTAGGAAAAAAATCCTCAATATTAGTAGTGATTAGCCCTTGCACTTCACTGCTCCATCTTTGACTCCATGCTCTTGTTTTCCCTTCGAAAACGTACTCGTTGGATCGAAGTGGTTTTCAGATAACTTATCTGATCCCGGTCTCTTCGAAACAACGTTCGATATTTCCTGATAAAATCAACCTTGGTTCTTTAGGAAATATACAGACGATAATAAGATCGAAGATCACCACCAAAGCATTAGTGGAAAGATTTCCTTTCAGGTCCCAGAAAATCGACGAGTTTATACGTACAGCATAGCACCTCGAACGGTAACTGTACCATATAATTCCTGTATTTCTCCTAGATATTTCCAAAGTTATATTTTGGATCTAGTTTTGATAGCCGGTTATTTAACTATCAAATTAAAAATCATTCAACCAAATATGTCATTTTCCACTAAAAAACTCCCAATCTCTTTTTAACTAAAATTTAATAAATTAAATCTCTTATCAAAATTCATATACTTATCTTACCGAAGTAAGTACGTTTACAAAACATTCTTTCAGAATATTTAAAGACTTTTTAAAATAAAAATGGAAAGTACCCCTATGGTATCAACCATGGATTCATAGCTCAATGGTTACATCTCTATCCCAAAGAAATCTAAAACTTAACTGCAGGCACTCACTGCCTCCGATTATGCCATGCAAGTGTACCATTACTTCCCGAAAACTTTATTTAAAAAATTTAAAAATAATACTTAGGAAATTTCTATAATGATTTTCCAGGTTAAACTTTAGGCAAACACTCTTTAATAAAAGTTATTATATAAAAATATTAATATTGAATAATTTATCTTTTAAAATAATAATAATGACTAATTCTTAAAAAATAATAAACTTAATATAAACTACCTAATCAAATATATTTAAGACAATTTTCAAATAACTAAATAGTTAATTTTCTGAAATATTCTTAAAAAAAACTTTTTAAATTACCTAGATAATAATTAAAAATCCTTTTTTAAAACAAACTCAATTTCTCGATAAAAATATATTTTCCAATTCCAATATAACATTTATAAATTCCTCTCAATTTATTCCCAATTTGACTTACAACCCAATTCCGTAAATCTCCTTTTTCTCATTTCTAAAATAAATCCATCATTTATTTTTAAAGCTGATTTCCCCATCTCATTGTAAATCCTCAGCATGAATTTATAACTTCAATTATCCACTGGTAATTTCTTCACTTTATTCATGAACCTTGTTTATAAATTCCATAGTGTCATTTCCCGGGTATAACAGTTTCACAACATTTAATTGATTTCTAAATTAAATTTCATTTTTATATTAATTTCTTAAATAAACCAAATATATTCCAAAACCCAACAAAATTCAGATTCCACTTTCTTCCCATAATTTAAAATCTTATTTAAAATCTAGTACAATAATTCCATATTTTATTTTCAAAACTCCCTATTCATTCTTCCAACTATTTAAATCTCGATTTAAAAATAAATCCTTTATACTTAAACAATATCGCTTAAGTTCTATTATATCTATCCTTTTATTTACATTATTCAAAAAAATCAATAACTTTTTCCATATTATGAAATAACCATGTACAAATATTAAAATCGTAGCTATTTATTTTACCAAAAATTCATTTCTTTTAATAAATTCAAATTTCACTATAAATATTTTTACTTCTAATTTGCTTTTTACTTTCTTTTTAAATTCAAACATTTATAATTGGTTTTTTTAAAATACCAAAGTCCAAGCCAAAACTCCCATGGCAACCAATAAATTCAAATTGCACTATAATCTACCATATATTATTTTAAACAGATTATATATCAATATATACGAAATTTAATTCAACATTTTTGAGTAATCCAGTTGATCCCTCCAGCCTGTATTTCCTGCATCCATAGATGTTAGCACAATATAAAAATACAATCTCACTTCGAGGGGGATATCACAACATATAGGGTCATCTGCTATTATGAGGGGTGCATAGGGTCTCATCCGCTATATATATGCGGAAATATCAATCACTCCATTATATTTACTACTACATATATAATATCACATTCAATTGATAAAAATATATAAATTTAGCCAATCGATCAATAATTAATTTTAACTATTTAAAATTAATTACGGTAAATCCAAAGTTGAGTGAGATTAACTCACATTTATTTCCAATAGCTTTTCGCGTTCCGGTTTCGATTGAATCCAAACAAGTTTGAATTAACCTGAAAATTCTACAAGCTCAAATCTTGACCAATCCAATTCCTATGCATAGGGGATGGCAATACGATCCTAACGCAACTTGAATCGTCCGAATCGGACCTTGTATGCATGAGATACGCATTTTATAAGTTATCGATATTTTTTTGGAATAAAAATTTAAATAATCCAATATACAACCTTTGTAAACTTCAAAATTGCCATCATCTTCCCCCAACTCACGAATACCGCATGTACATGCTTTTGCACGCCATCACCGTGCATTGACCTCCGACAACACGGAGCTCTTCTACACGAAACAAAAATCAAACGACACCACTAGTTTTCTCTTCCCAAACTCTACGCGTCCATCTCCTTTTCAACCTTACTCGACTCTCCGACCAAAATGCGACCTGACCCTCCTCCATGATATTGTAGCACAGTCACTTCCCCCCTAACTCCAACCACACATCATCTAATTCAACCTATTAGTGCTAAAACTCCTGCTAAACTCGATTAAAAACATCCAACTCTCGAATCAATGCAATAAATCGAAGAAAAACGCAACCCTAGCCTCTACGACAGCTCGACATTCACTATCGATCAACCTCGCTCGAAGCCAAACTTCCTAAAAACTATACCAGATTGAAGCGCTCGGAAAAACTCGATTTTAAAAGAAGGTTTTACATTTTTTTGTCGAGTGTAAATTGAGTTATGGATTTTTAAAGTTGCATACTTTTTTACTTTCACTGGTTCATTCACTGTTGCATGAGATATAAGAGGGAGGAGATTGAACATTAGCGTGCTTGAATGGGTAAGGTCATAATTCTAGGTTGCAGAGGACAAGACCTATTTGACTGAACATATATATATATATATATATATATATATACATACATATATTTGCAGAATATCTCCATTTTTGCCACTTAAAATCTCGAACCCCTATCAAGGCGTGCCACTAGGCGTTTATAATGTTATAGCCCTATTCCGAACGTAGTGGGAAAAGTTTTGAGTCCTAATTCTACTGTATGGAGAAGATAGATTTTTAGACCCAATTATTATATTAAATTTTCAATATAAATTTTAGCATCCTGTATAACCAAGCAATATCTCCAAATGCTATGAAATTTGAAATTCGATAATAATACATATTACGAATCCAATAGAACTGGTTTCGTCGAATTCCGAGACGGAAGGCTATTTTTAAAAGTCAATTTAAACGATATATTTTTAAAATAGAACAAATCAATTTTAAAACTTTTATTATCTTTATTATTATCAATATAAATTTTATAAGTCTTTAAATTATCTTTAACAAGCTTAAAACTCAAGATTAACTATTTTAACCAATTTCTAATTATTAAATTCAATAGTTTAATTATCCAATAAATGGTTATATTTGAAATTCAAGTTAAAAATTAATTTTAAATATTCAAGATCAATTAAATATTCCAATTTCAAATATTCAAAATTCTGGGTCATTACACTAAATCTCAACTTTCAGCGTTAAAAGTATGACTAAATCCTTTCCATGTAAGCGATATTGTTTATAGGATTTTTTTTCATAACTTACTTGAATTTTACTTTTTAAAACTTATCTTGTGCTTGATTTCCATATTGCAAATATTGGTTGAAACACTTTGGAAATACTTTTTTTTAAAATATTCTTTTAAAAGACAAACTTATAATACTAAGTGTATTAAAACGAGGGTCAAAAAAATATCGTTAAAACATTATTTACTATAAACCTTAAATAATTTATACTTAGATTAATTTGTAAATTATTTATAAATTTAAAACAATGTTTATTATCCCAAAAGATAACAAAGCAATTGAAATATCTTTATAAATTTAAAACAATATTAATTATCCCGAAAGATGATTAATCACATTTATAATCTCTTTTAAATAAACAAAAATATTATCTTTAATAAAATAGTTAATTATTTCCGAATACCTTTACATCATCAATGAATTAACTTCAAAATCTCTATTAAATTATTTTATTAACTTGAAAACATTTTCATAAAATTAGTTCACTCACTTTAATCACTTTTATTAAATTAATTTACTTTGAATATCATTAATTGAAAGGATTTATTAAATTTCAAATATCATCAATTAAAATGATTAATTAAACTCCATTATCATTAACTAAAATAATAGATTAAACTCAAATTGTTAGTTAAAATGATTAACTAAATCCAATCTCATTAAATCAAAAGGTAAACCAATTTTGAGCATCATTAATTCAATTGGTCCAATAATTACAAAATCATTAGTTAAAATGATTAATTAATTCAAATTATTATTAATCGAAATAATTAATGATATTCTAATATTCTATTTAGTGAAAACACAAGCTCAAGTTTAAAACACATACGATAGGGTTTTAGGGATGATAACTAGTAAAAGACGGTATAGCGAAATCGCTATAACGACACTTAACAAGTTAAATGAGCTATCAAGATTTATTTCAATTAAACATCAACATAACAGTATAAAGGATGTAAAGAAATATTTATTGGCGAGAAACCCTATAGGGTCTCTCCATAAATTCTCCCTGCAAAAAATGGGTTAAGGACATTATATATAATTCATATAGGTTCATAACAATCAAGTTAATATGTCATCCATTTTCCAAATGGAAATTCAACCAAACAATTTAGCTAACATCCAACCAATCAGTTATATTTTATAGAATTATATACATTACATAGTAAAATTGAATGTGAGCTAAATTCACATTAGTTTAAGTTTCCACCAAAGCATTCCGATTTGGAGTAAAATCGAAAGGGCATTCGATTTTAGCCAAAGAATTCCACTAGCTCCAAATCAAACCAACACCATCTATTGCATAGCTATCAAGTCCAATGCAAGGACAGTATTCGAATCTGACCTCCTATGCAAAAGTTATTCGATTTATAATTTTCAGAATTAAATAATATAATTAGTTGCTGATGACATTTCTTATTTACCTAACCCTAACTAATCATCTTCTTCCCCTTACATTTTAAACATGCACAGCCGAGAACGAGAAGCCATCCAAACATGCACAATTTTGCAGTGATACAGAGATCTGCTTGATGAAATTCCAATCCGCCTTCGCCAACGCGTTTCTCTCGATGAACTCGACTTGATGGACCCAAAACGACCTGACAGATCCTCCCTAGACCGAAGCGACCTGCTGCTCTTGCCCTCGTCCATATATAGATGCGATCCCCAAACAGCAATGAAGCACCTCCGTTCGATCGCCATCAACACTCCAATTCACCATGAGTTCAACTCCGCCCACCATTCGAATCAATGTCCTCTAAATCGCTAGAAATCACGAGCCCTAGTTCACGATTATAAAAGTTGATCATGACTATCATCAAGGAACCACGCCATCCATGACATCAACTCAAAGCATGTCTCAACAGGAGTTCAATGAATCTAAAATCATGATTTTTAGCAGGCAAACTAATTTTATTCAAAATTTGATTTTGCTAAGGGAAACTTTTGTAATAGGCAGCATTTTTATAAGGGAAGGGGCATGGCATGAACGTGGATGTAAGGAGATGGGTATGGGTTTAAACGTGACTGGTATGGCTTAAATATGGGCACATAATATTTTATTTGATAATGTTCGACGATACATACCCAAAAATTTTGAACTCCAATTGGGGCGTGCCGACTGGTGTTCCGTACTGCATACCCTTATTCTAAACTCAATGGAACTATTTTTGAGACCTAATTCCAAATTATACGGAACTTAGCTTTATAAATCTCATTATTTACAAAATTAATCGCTATGCGTATCGAGTTTGCACGATCACATAGTACGACTGATCGTTAAGAAATTCAACATTGTGCAACCATTTATTATACTGAATCTAATGGAACTGGTTTCGCTAAAATCTACGACGGTGCCCGGGAATGATTATTTCACATATTTAAATATCATTTTATATTTTTGATCCAATTATTGATATTTATCTTCTCTATTATTTTTTGTAAATAAATCTACAAATTGAATTCATCTATATTATTTATTAATCAAAAGGTGTTAAATAATATTATAAAATCCATTAATTAACATTTGATACACAATTCCAATATTTAAAATGATCAATATATTTGAATTCAAGTTATTAAATTACAAAATATAATTATTTAAAAATTTAAAATTAATTAAACATTTAAAATTAAACAACCAAAATATTGTGTCGTAACATTCTCCCTTCCATAAAAGAATTTTGTCCCTGAAATTTTCAAGGAAGAAAATGTTCCCAAATCCTTAAGTTTAAATGTAACAACCCGTAAATTTTAAACAATTTAAATAACATAATAAATTGAAATTTTATTGAAATTAAATAATTAAAATTTACAATGAAAAATTGATATTTGGAATACGTCTTTTAAACGTAGCAAGTGTCAGATTTTCATTGGAAAATATGAAAGTTGGTTATGTTGTGTAATTTTCAGTTTCAATTTAAAATCAGTTAATTTGACGAAATGAAATGTTTTCAAAATCAGAATTTTTTATAATGAAAACGTAAATCATTTTTTAAGTAAGATGTCATATTACATTTGGCCAAATTTGGCCTGCTCTAGCTCTGTTTAACTTATTTTCGACGTTTTAGCAGCATTTTCGGCAGCAAAAAATCGAGCTTTGATAACTTGGTTGTATCGTTGATACATGTGCATCATGTTGTTCATCTCATCATACTGATCTCCATAGTATATTCATTTGTGTGTTTTGGTGTCCGGTACGTGGTGAAATCGACAAAACGATTAGTCACACCATTCCATAGTTGAGCTCTTTTAGTTTTCTTGTGTCTGTCCATTTATCCACCGTGTAAACCAAAGAGCCATCTGCTATTAATATTTTCAAAAATCAAATTTGACCTTTCTTATTCCATTGCTTTCAATTTAATACGTGTTGATTCAGTTATTTCTCTTATTCTCTTTCTTTGTTCATTCTATGTTCTGAAATTGCTTAAAGAAAAAAATTGTATTAAAAGTGGCATATAAAATAGTCCGAAGAACCATGCTCATCACCTTCTTTCATAAGCTACACCTCCAAACTTCCACCCTCGTTTTCATGCAAACTCCTTCCACCAATCAGCTTCCTTCCTCTGACCGCTTCCTCACCTCGGCTCACGCAATACCACCCTGGTCCACCACTTTTCCCACCACGTAGACCCAGCCGATCCACGCAGCAGCAATTTCCTCCTAGAGCAACTACAACTCCACCGTTTGCCCCTCCAAATGATAGCAATGCCTTCTACTTTTCCTCACGTGCGGCACCTACATTCCATTGCTCGACCATTGACCCACCCTGATTACCAAATCCGCCACACCACCCCAAAGCAGCCTTTGTCGACCACTCGTATTCCACCACCTGTCCCTCTCCACTGCTGATTGTGCTCAGCAACCTGCCACCATGTTGACAACTCTCCGTCACTAGCATCTGTGCAGCCGAGTATCACCACAGCCCAAATGTCAAATCCTCTCTTATTTTTTCTCGATAATTGGTCATTCGAGGACCCAAACGTCTCCACTCCTCCACAATCCTCACCGTCAGCCTGTAACATAGCCTACCCTTTAGCAGTATCTAATTACTCCTGCAGTTCACAAGCACAACCGCCTCCCCTCTCCTTTGTCGAACCAGCCACTACCCTAGCTCTTCTCTTCTGTTATATATATAAGGGTATTATATATATATATATTATAAGGTTAAATGCTTTTGTATATATGTAGCTTTTACGTAAGAATATAATGTATATTTAAAAGTATTTATTTAAACTTGTGATTATATTTTAAACTAGATTCTTGTAATAGCTCAAATATATATATTATGTTTAAAATATTTATTTGAATTTTTTTGAAAGAAATATGTGTTTTAAATTTAGTATTGATTTTAATATATATATATATTATTTTGAAATATGTTTCAAATTAAATATATTTTTTAAGAAGAAAATATAATATATATATATATATATTCCATTTATATCAAGCTAGTTTTGGTTTTGAATTCATCAATCCCGGTCCATCGTGCTTTGCTTTGGAATTTGTGCTTGGTTTCGTCGCATCTTGTTCTTGTTATTTCTCTAGCCTCAAAAGGTGAGCAATCACTCACGGTTAACATTCATATGCTAGTAAATTAAATTCACGTGAAATGACAATTGAAATATATTGTTAAATTTAAATTTTATTCATTTAATCGTTAAATATGATATGTTATTATTTGCATTTGTTCACCTATGCTAACTGATAGTATTGACGCCAATAATCTATTATATATATATATATTATATTTTCAGTTATGACATATACCTGTTGTTGATATGTTATATTATTATCATATTTTTCCCACTCTGCAAGTTCGCTGACAGTTAGAAATTCCCTTTGGATTGAAATGATACATACCTGAACGATCTTATAGATTAGGGAAAATCATTATAGGTTGAAATGATAAACCCAAGCTATTTTCATTGATTTTTGAATTTTGGGATAGCGGGTTGAAATGATATATACCTGTAAATATTAAATTTAAATCATGGATTGAAATGATAAATATCCATATCACTTGACCAAAGGATAGAAAATTATATACGGATACATTTGGTCTATTTTTGAAATGATTTCAGAAGTTTGAAAGGAAATATATGGGTTTTAACAAATATTGCTTTTTAAATATAATATAAAGATTTTAATTTTAATATATGTGTAAACCATAGATTTTTTCTTAAATTTTGGAATTTTTAAATTTATGAGTTAATTTTTAAAAATATACATTTTAAGATTTTACTTATAGTTTAATTATTTTTAAATATATAAAATTAGATTTAATATAAAATAAAATTTAATAATAAGATTTAATATAAAATAAAATTTAATAATAAGATTTAATTTAATAAAATTTAATTTAATCGGTATATATATAATATGTTTAAGTATTCATATTAATATCTTAAATAGATTTTTGTAATAAATTTAATAAAATAAAGGTTGGAAAGATAAATTAAATTAATTTGTAATTTAATTTGTTTGAGAATTGAATTTAAGTAAGGATTTATTTGGAACTTATTGATTTTAAGATTTTGAAAGGTAGGACTTTATAACTTGATTTGAATAAAGGTGACGAAATTAAAATTTTCAAATTTAAATAAAATTGAATATTAAATTTTTGATTTAAATTTGTAATTGGAGATTTTATTTAAATGTTATTAAAAATGATTAAGTGAGCATTTTCAAATGTAAATAAAATTGAAGTTGAATCTTTGAAATAGAAATGAAATGTATCAAATTGAGTTATTGTAAATATTTGAATATATAAACTATTCTAAATATATAAATTATTTTCAATATATAAACTATTTTAATTTATAAACTATTTTTAATATATAAACTATTTTTAATATATAAACTAATTTAATCTATAAACTATTTCAAATATAAACTATTTTAGTTTTTAACTATTTCAATATATATAAACTATTTTCAATATTTAAATTGTTTAAGTTGGAGCTGTTATGTTTTTAGATTTAATAGATTTAAATGTGAATATTTTGATATGAAGGTTTAAACTATTTTGTGTTTATGATTTAGAAGCGAATATGATTTCGAAAGTGAATATGATTTTGAAAGTGATATGATTTCTAAAGTGATATGAATTTGAAATGAATATGATATTTTAATAATGAACCATTTGAAATATAAAATGACTATAGTGTGAAATAAAGTGATATGAAACTCTCTGCCAATATCGAAAACCACTTTAACAACTGTGCATGTGGTGGAGATTCCAGAACGAAGTAGAATGGTTTGGCGACATCTATATGAGGTATTAACGTAGCCCTAACTCCCGCGAGTCAGCTTGATGTGACTAAAACATGAGCTATACCTGGGCTAAGTGAGGTCGCACCTCCGATCGAGCATGCTTCTTCGATACCATTCTATTACTTTGTGATTTAATTGGGTGCACCATTGATTTTGAGAGTGTGTCTCGAGGTGGGCATAGTAGCTGCTATGCGTTACCACCAGCCTGGTTCTGCAAATGGTAGAATCCTACCCTAGGAATTGCCTCGCATGCCTTGTTCATGCCTTATCATGCCCACTACGAGTTTGTTTTGTACCATACCTATGGAGTGCTCCCTGAGTAAACCACCGGTTTAGTGGAGCTTACAGTATCTATATAGGCTATGGGAATATATAAAATGTGTTAAGGGACATATGGGTAATGCCTTAATGCTATTTTAATATTTTACTTTACTGTAGACATTATATATGTAGCGTAATGTACTATGGATATAGATAGTTTAAAGGATCCTTAAAGGATAGGAATCCCAAACATCCTTTAAGTTATTTTGTATTTCAGTTGACATTTCACTTGAGTTGAATTTATTGGTATAAGAATGTTAATCCTGACTAGGGTTTTGTGTTTTGCTTTATGCTCGAGTCAGACTGAGTGTTACAACATTTAAGATTCAGCTTTGGATCTTGGAGCTTTGCTTGAAGATCTGTCTTTATATATTCTGCTTTCAGTTTGTTCCATTTTTTTGTCCAGACTTGTCATTGCTTATGTATTTGAGATTTCTGTTGTATCTTGTTTTAGACTCCGATGTTGTAGTAGCTTCATGAACTATTTTTTCGCTGCTTATTATTATATTACTCTGTGTCTGTGATTCTGTGATTGATTTATTTACCGTCCATTCTAATTTTTCCAAATATAAATTACAATCTATTGTTTTGAGAAATTCAAGTCCGACATGTGTGGATGATTCTCGATTTGAATGGTTCGAAATGCCAGGTCGTTACAGTTGGTATCAGAGCTCAGGTTTAGGAAAACTTAGCATATGGAGTAAAACTCATTAGAGATAGGGTAGTAATACCCTAGAATGAGAAAAATTAATTATAGAATCATCTTCGTTCGAGCTTGAAATTCTTGGTTAGGTTCCTCTTCTATTAGGATTTTTCTTGAATTTTGGAATTTTCCCTTTGTTTTGAAATCCATTCGTGTCTTGTCCTCTTCATGCTTTTCTTGATATGGGAGCATCTCATAACTCTATTTCCATTAATCTCTGTAATAATTTGATCTCATCTTGCAACCTCAAATGGCAATTTCATCCTATTGTGTGACTAATCCCATCGGCAGTCCCGCCAACCTTAAAATGATTTGTAAAGGAATGAAACTCCTTTACAACAGTCGTCGATTCACCGGATATTTCTACGTCCTTGGTTTGATATTGTTACCTCTTAAAAAGCCTGAACCGTTTCCCTTGTAGACGACCTAGGTGATTCTCTTGTGATCGAATGTGGATTGCCTCGGGATTTTGCATGCGGTTTTATCTTTCCGCTTAATTATCAGCCTAGTGATCTCAACTCCACCCCTATTGTCCAAATATCTCTAGATATCTTTGGTCAAGTCACTTCTTTTCCTCCCGAGCGGGAAATTGAATTCCACATTGATCTCATACCTGGAATCTCGGTTGACTAGGTTAAGGTTGCCATGATTAATATAAATCTCATCTTTCCTCTTTTGTAATTTAATTATCTTATCTTATCTTCCTTTCGAGCCTATCTTTTTAGCTAGAATTCTCTTTGATCAGGGTTCCTCCAAATTTAAATCTCTATCCTTATTTTAAAATCCATTCTTGAATCATCCTAGGAGAGAAAATATTTGTAATTGATATAAAAATGTTTTATATTGTGTTATTTGAGTTGTTAATATTGAATTTTGGGTTTCGATCGATTCGTCTAGCTAACGCTATCGATGGGTATTCCAAAACACTTGAACAGAGCAAACTGACACAATATTGTTTTCCAAATTGGTAAATAAAATAATTTTATATATGATTTTATTTTATATATAAAAGTATAATTTTCTGAAATTAGATGGTTAAATGAATTGGTTGTTAGAAATGATAATGCTAGATTATCATTTATTGTTTTTTAAACATCCCTAAACCATTAACTATTGTTATCTGTTATAGGGAGTTGAAATTTTATAAAACTGTTTTATAAATCTGATTTGCAAATGAAATGAAATGAATTTAAATTAAGGATTTGAGAGTTTAATTTCTAGCGTTTTCAAAATTTGGTTTTCAAAGATTTGAAAATATATCATTTGGAAGTATTTTTAATCGGAAATTATTTCCATAGAAATTTTAAAAAATGAGTCGGTACTCTCCTCTTTTGTCGTTGGAAAATAGTTTCGATGATGACTGTAGCATCATTGACATTAATTTTCAAGTTTCAAAGTGGAGAGACCACTTAGTAGCCTTGCTACTTTTTTGTGGAAAATGGATTTGATTTGAATTTTTCTTAAGTATGATTTGATGTACAATATATATATATATATATATATATATATATATATATATATATTCATGTATGTATGTATACACACTTCAAAATAGTTTGAATGAAACCAGAAATTTAGCTCTTAAATTCTGTGTTAAGTAATGGTTTTCAATTATTGAAATGAGGCAAATTTTTTGAATAATTGGAATGTCTAAAATGAGAAATAAAATTGAAACAACTTGAAACATTTGAACTGGGATAAAATTAATTTGTATAATACCCAATCGCATTCTAAAAACACATATAGCTTACCTGAAATATTCAAAAGTTAAAATGTAATGTGAATATATAATTGATGGCTATACAAGAGAAACTTAAGTAATAAATTGTTTAAACTAAATTTTGCTTACCAGAAATATTGTAAGTAAAAGGTAAATGTGTATAGTGCTCAATTACATTTGGAAATATTAATAAAACTTACCTGGGAAAAGTTGGAATGTAATAAGAAAATGTAATTGAATTGTATATAATATGAAATGTAAGTAATAAGATGTCAAAAAGGAATTTTGTTAAGAGAACTTATAAATAAAATTTGATTGTTATAATAAATGTTTATACACTTAATCTATTTTATAATATATGTTAAGTGGAATAAATTTAACAATTAAAAGAGAATGATATTTATGTAAATAAATATGGAGTTTGGAATGTTAATAGTAAACTTAAATAAATTTGTTGAAGGGTTAATTTGGTAATATTGTCATTAAATGAAATAAAATAAGAAAAATAAAATTTATATAGTTTGGATAAATTGTTGTATCTAATACTATGTATTTCTAATCTACCTTTTCTTTCTGTTACTTCTATTCTCCTACCTCGTTTCTTTTCGGGGACGAAAAGTTTTGAGTGGTGGAGAGTGTAACGATCCGTAAATTTTAAACGGTTTAAATAATGTGTTAATTGAAATTTTTTAAAATTAAATTATTAAAATTAAGTAATGAAAATGTGACATTTGTAATACGTCAATTTAAATGTAGCAAGTGTCAGATTTTCGTTGGAAAATACGAAAGTTAGTTTTGTTGTGTAATTTTCAATTTCAATTTAAAATCGTTTATTTTGATGAAAATGAAATGTTTTCGAAATCTGAATTTTATCATACAATAAAAATGTAAATCATTTCATATTTCGTTTGGCCAAATTTGAACTACTTTAGCTCTGTTTAGCAGCATTTTCGGCAGCGAAAAATTGAGTTTTGATAACTTGATTGTATCGCTGATACATGTGTATCATTATATTCGTTTCATCATACTGTTCTCTGCAGTATATTCATTTATGTGTTTTGGTGTCTGGTACGCGGTGAAATCGGCAAAACGATTAGCCATACCATTCCGTATTTGAGCCCTTTTAGTTCCTTGTGTCTTTCCATTTATCCACCATGTAAACCAAAGAGCCATCAGCTATTAATATTTTTAGAAATCAAATTTGACCTTTGTTATTCCATTGGTTCCAATTTAATATGCGTTGGTTTGGTTACTTCTCTCATTCTCTTTCTTATTCTGTGTTCTGACATTGCTTAAAGAAAAAAAAATTGTATTGAAAGTGGCATATAAAATAGTCTGGAGAACCATTCGCGTCACCTTCTTTCACAAGCTAGACCTCTGAACTTCCACCCTCGTTTCCATGCAAACTCCTTCCACCAATCAGCTTCCTTCGCCTGACCGCTTCCCCACCTCGGCTCACACAATACCACCCTGGTCTGCCACTTTTCCCAACCCACGGACCCAACCGATCCACGTAACAACAATTTCCGCCCACAGCAACCACAACTCCACCCGTTCGACCCTCCAAATGACAGCAACGCCTTTCACTTTTCCTCACGCGTGTCCCCTACCATCCTTTGGTTGACCATTGATCCACCCTGACTACCAGATCCACCACACCACCCCATAGCAGCCTTTACCGACCACTCGTATGCCACCACCTGTCCCTCTCTGCTGCTAACTGTGCTCAACAACCCGCCACCATGTCGATAGCTCTTCGCCACTAACATCCGTGCAGTCGAGTATCACCACAAACCAAACGTCAAATCCCCTCTTATTATTCTCAACAACCGATCAGCCATGAAACCCAAACGTCTCCACTCCTCCGCATGCCTCATCGTCAGCCTGTGCCACAGCCCACCCTTTAGCAACATCTGGCCATCATTGCTCCTGCAGTTCACAAGCATAACTGCATCGAATCTCCTTGGCCAAACCAGCCACTACCCTAGCTCTTCTCTTTTATTATATATATATAAGGGTATTATATGTATATATATATATATATATATTATAAGGTTATATGCTTTTGTATATATGTAGCTTTTATGTAAGTATATATAGTTTGTTTAAAAGTATTTATTTAAACTTATGATTATATTTTAAACTAGATTTTTGTAATGACTCTAATATATATTATGTTTAAGACATTTATTTGAAATTTTTTGAAAGGAATATGTGTTTTAAGTTTAGTATTGATTTTAATATATATATATATATATATATATATATATATATATATATATATATATATATTATTTTGAAATGTGCCTTAAATTGAATATTTATTTTAAGAAGAAAATATAATATATTATATATATTCCATTTATATCAATCTAGTTTTGGTTTTGAACTCATCAATCCCAGTCCGTCGTGCTTTGCTTTGGAATTTGTGCTTAGATTCATCGCATCTTGTTCTTGTTATTTCTCTAGCCTTGAAAGGTGAACAATCACTCATGATTAACATTAATATGCTAGTAAATTAAATTCACATGAAATGACGATTGAAATATGTTGTTAAATTTAAATTGTTAGTTATTTAATCGTTAAATATGATATGTTATTATTTGCATTTCTTCGCCTATGTTAATTGATTGTATTGGCACCAATAACCTGTAATATATAAATGTTGTATTATCAATTATGGTATGTCTGTTGTTGATATGTTAATTATTATCGTATTGTTCTCACTCTACAAGTTCCCTAATATTTAGAAATTTCCTATGGGTTGAAACGATACATATACGAACGATCTTATAGATTAGGAAAAGACGTTATGGGTTGAAATGTTAAACCCAAGCGATTTTCATTGATTTTTGAATTTTGGGATTGTGGGTTGAAATGATATATACCCGTAAATATTAAATTTAAATTGCAGATTGAAATGATAAACATTCGTATCACTTGACCATAGGATATTAATTTATATACGGACACCGTTGGTCTGTTTTGAAATGATCTCCAAAGTTTGAAAGGAAATATATTGGTTTTAATAAATATTAATTTTTAAATATAATATAAAGAATTTAATTTTAATATATGTGTAAAACTTAGATTTTTTAAAAAGTGGAAATTAGCCACAAGGGCCTCTTTAACAAGTGGAATTTGTTTTTAGGACACACAACTGAAATAATTACTTTCAAAGACAAAACCCAAAATAATTAGTTTCTAGGGCCCAAAAACCTATGAAATTATGTCCTTGAAAGTAATTGGATTGCTAACTTTGTCATTGAAAGTAATTATTCTGCTGACTTTGGCCTTGAAAGTAATTTTTTTGAATGTGTGTCCTATAAACTAACTGGACAGCAAAGTTTGTCCTTCTAGTGAAATGCCCCTTTTGAAAAATTATATATTTGGAAGTTTTAAATTTATAAGTTAGTTTTGAATATATAAATTTTAAGATTTTACTTATAATTTTATTATTTTTAAATATATAAAATAAAATTTAGTAATAAGATTTAATAAAATAAAATTTAATAATAAGATTTAGTACAAAATAAAATTAATTAATAGCATTTAATTTAATAAATTTTAATTTAATTAGTATATATATATATAATATGTTTAAGTATTTATATAAAATTTATATTAATATTTTAAATAGATTTTGGAAATAAATTTAATAAAATAAAGGTTGGGAAGATAAATTAAATTAATTTGTAACTTAATTTGTTTGAGATTTGAATTTAAATAAGGATTGATTTGGAACTAATTGATTTTGAGATTTTGAAAGGTATGGCTTTAAAAGTTGATTTGATTAAAGGTGATGAAATGAATATGCTCAAATTTAAATAAAATTGAACATTAAATTTTTGATTTAAACTTGTAATTGGAGATGTTATTTAAATATTATTAAAAATGTTTAAGTGAGTATTTTCAAATGTAAATAAAATTAAAGTAAAATCTTTGAAATAGAAACAAAATGCACCAAATTGACTTATTGTAAATATTTGAAAATGTAAATTATTTTTAATATATAAACTATTTTAATCTGTAAATTATTTTTAATATATAAACTATTTTTAATATATAAACTATTATTAATATATAAACAATTTTAGTGTATAAACTATTTTTAATATATAAACTATTTTTAATATACAAACTATTTTTAATCTATAAATTATTTTAATCTATAAACTATTTTAAATATAAACTATTTTTAATTTATAACTATTTCAATATATATAAACTATTTTCAATTTTTAAACTGTTTAAGTTGAAACTGTTAGGATTGGATTTAATGGATTTAAATGCGAATATTTTGATATGAAGGTTTAAACTATTTTGTGGTTATGATTTTAGAAGCGAATATGATTTCGAAAGTGAATATGGTTTTGAAAGTGATATGATTTCTAAAGTGATATGACTTTAAAATGAATATGATATTTTGATAATGAACTGTTTGAAATATAAAATGACCATGGTGTGAAATAAGCGTTTGGTTGTAACAGAGATCGGGATCGGATATTGTCATACTCTCTGCCAATACGGAACCCATTTTTACAACTGTGCATGTGGTGGAGATTCTCGAATGAAATAGGATGGTTTGGCGACGTCTATATGAGGTATTAACGCAGCCCTAACTCCCGCGAGTCAACTTGATGTGACTAAAACATGAGCTATACCTGGGCCGAGTAAGGTCGCACCTTCGATCGAGCATGCTTCTTCGATACCATTCTATTACTCTGTGACTTGATTGGGTGCACCACTGATTTTGGGAGTGTATCTCGAGGTATTCCAAGAAGAGTACTCCTAATAAAGTATGGTGAGACTCTAGGACCTAAACAACATCGAGCATCCGGTGGTATTCCAGTTCCTCCAAAAACATCAAATAAAGTGAACAAATTTCATTTCCCAAAATTTTCAAAAATCTCCTTTTTTTTCCAAAATCACCGAGATTTAGGTCCTAAGAACAACCATTCAAAATCCTTTTCCTATAAATTTAAACTTTATAAACAACAGTATATAAAATCATAGAATTAATTAATTAAATTCAATCAAATCAAATCAATCAAACTATGTGAAGGAATAAACTAACACTAACAGTAAATCAAATTACATAAGGGAAATCCTATCACTTAACATTATTTCAAAACGTCGAATGACTAACAAACAAACCTTAACTTCGGTTCAAAACTTTTAGGGTTGCCCAAAAATGCAGATAATTATCTAAGCGTATCGTATTTCTCACTAGTCTTTGGTTATTACTTAGCCATACTCACTCGGACAAAATGAAAGTTATACTCTAAATTTATTAGTTTCTTAACTACATTAATTTATTTCTAAATCACTTATATTTCCACTTAGTATTTTATTCAATACTAAAATTATTTATGAATTTTATAAATTTCCATGTATTTAAGATTTTTTATAAACTCATTTCTTTAGAAAACGTCAAATAATAACTTATTCCACTATATTTACTTGTATAATACTCTTCTATATCCCAAGAATACATACAAAATTTATTTTACTTTTTCAAAGATCTAGATGAGGACCAAATCAAATTATGGTTCCTTAAGACCGAATCAACCTATTAACCTCTTTAACTTAGAGTGTTAAAATGAACGACGTTTATTGGTTGACCCATAACAACATGTAGTTTACACCACTTACAAGTTTCAAACAAAAGTTATGGTTTTAGTAAAACAATGTTTATTAAACTTTTCTACCTTAAGGTGTTATAATGAATGATAATTATGGGCTGACCTAATAACACCAATTAGTTACACTTCTTACATGTTTTAAACAAAACCTATAGGTTTTGATAAAACAATGTTATCAAAACCTCCATATTCAACTTAACCTAAATTTACCTACTTTAAACTATTCCCTGCCTTGTCTAAGGGGAAAATATCATTTATCAAAACAATCTCTTATTAGAAGTACTTTTTTTATGAAATTGATTCCTTTAAAGGGAACTTAAAAATCAAATACCCTATTCTTTAGCTCCAAAAACTTATTTTTGAAAGCATATTAGATATATTTTTATATGAAATAACTTTACAACGATTTATTAACTCACCTTAGGTTCGTACTTGATTTGAACTCAATTCGATCAAACAATGATAAAGAGATTAGTTTACTAAGTAACCCACAATGTTCGCCTAAGCAAACATCTGATCGTTATTTAGAGGATTATTCAGATTACCACAAAACTAATCGAGGCAATTTGCTCCAAATTATCCCAAAGAAAGCACGCTTCGTTTAAAATTTTAGTTCCCAAAATATTTTTGCTTTAAGTACTTTCAAAACTACTACTATTTCGTTTCTCAAAATCCTTTTGAAATTATTTTCAAAAATTCTGGGGTATAGATTCAAAATACCTTTTTACGCACATTTTATAAACTGAATTTATATAAAATTCCCTTTATATAAAATCATTTCATATAATAATAACTCTTCTTTATTATAACAGAATTTTCTCATATATTTATTATTTAAAGGTCCTATCACACCATTTAGATTATATCAAACAATTTTTTTTTTAGATTTTAATCCTTAACTCATCATTATTAAAAGGTGAATTTTGACTTACCATTTTCTTTGAACATCTTATTGTCAAATTGTGAAACTTAATTTACAAGGAGTTCTGTAGCGACCCGTCGTTCCGTACCCTTTGAGCTAACATTAAATCACACTTGTCCAACACAAATTGCATGAAAAGACGAATAAATATAAGAAAGAAAAAGAGAGAAGAAGAAATATAAAAACACAATATAGAATCTCACAATCGCAGCGGACAGAATATAATATATAATAACAGATCTTTATACAAGAAACTGTAACTATAATATACATACAATCATCAGAGTACAATAGTCAACAATCAATCTGGACAGTTATAATAACTTGTCCTCGCATGTACTGAATATACAGCATAACAAACACTGTGGAAATAACCAAGCACGTGTAATACGCCTGAAATCCTCCAGCTCATCTCCTGAGCTCCATAGCATCCTAACCTGGATCTGCAATACACTGTCTGACCCAAGCATTATAATAAAATAACACCTGAGTCAGTCTGGAAACTAGCGTGAGAAAACACACTCAATTCGAATTATTACTCTTATCAAAATCCTTTAAAACAAAGGTATCTCGTAAGACCGCGCCACACATAAATACGATGGGTTTTTACCTTGCGATAACCAAAACATATTATATCAAAATCATCTGATATTATAATAGTGTCTATAGAAAATAAAATATAAAATAGCTGAAATGCTTGCATCGCACGTTTTAGCATAGTTGGGCACATCTAAAACCGTACAGGCTCGAAGTAGATATTAGATTCCATACAACGATAGGGTACTGGGGTACCGTCCACCATAGTACACCTCTAGAAAAATTTACCGAGATCAAACCTATCGATCTCTACCAACACAAGACCAGCGTGCCCCTATTAGATAATATCAAATATGACCACCACCAATAGGCCCCGAAACGCATATAAATGAAACTGATGATAAATTTCCATTGTAGATGAGTGATGATCATACCCTAATGGGAGTGACCCTCACAGCCTTGCTACATCTGTTTAATTCATTCCTGGTTGATGAAGCTTGAGGCTACATATTACGTTAAGAATAGCATTTATTCTTGAAATGCTAACCTGTCTTCCAGGCAACAATGCAATAATAGCATTCATCCATACAAGTTGTTTTGGATCTGAAAAAACTAAATCTCCTTTAACATCTCCATCTCCATTATCTTCGAGATATCACGATTAGTAACGCAAACCGAAGTGGTTTTCGGATAATTAAATCTGATCTCGGTCTTTTCAAACCGATGAACGAAATTGGTCAGATTTGATAGTCGGTTATTTAACTATCAAGTTACACATAGAAGCAGTCACTGGGCCATATTACAAATCTTTCAAAACATTTATTTCAAAAGACCTTTACAAAGATACATATTCAACTCTCTTACAGCATTCCAACATTTGAAAACAATTTCAAATGCTTATCCATAACAGGATATTTTTAAGCCATTTCAACACTTAGAAATATTTCCGAATTTAATTTATAACGCTTAGAAAAATATTTCTATATAATCAGTTCATAGTTAAAATATTTTTCAAAACGCTCTTCCAATACTTAGGAGAATATTTATAGGCGGATTCTCCAAAATCATTTTAATATCAAACTTAGGGAATATTTCATAAGTTATCGCATAAATTCTCAAAATTATTTATAAATTCCTTTTTACAATTTCCAAAACCGATTATACTCTTTTATAAACTCAACCAACGATTTATTACTTCTTTTATGAATTCAGATTCATTTTCGAACTTCCCATATTTCAACATTTTGAAAATTCCATTTTCTCCCAAAATTCCTTATAAGATTCCTCTTATCAAAATCATATTCGTTAGATAAACCCCATTTACAAATCTTTAGAGGATTTATAAATAAATTTCAATCATTTCAAAACTCTACATAAATGATAAGTATTTTTAAAGAATAATAATTTATTTTTAAAACACGTTTAAGTACTTATTTAAATTATCAAAACATTTTAAATAAACATCGATAACTCATTTCCAATTCATTTACAAATGAAACTTATCAATTTAGAAAGCTTATTATAAAAAATTAAATTAAATTCAATAAATAATAAATATTTTAATAATCCGCTTTCTGAAATTTTTCAATACTAAAACTATTTTAAACCACATAGTTAATAAATAAAATCTCTTTTTAAAACAAAACTTAACTTCTAGATAAAAATTTGTTTTTAATATTTAACATAACCATTCCTATATATAAATGTCTCTCGATTTATCCCAAATCGATTTTCTTTTCCAATTTCACAACTATTTCCGAACTCCAAAATAGGATCTACTATCTTTCCCTAAACCGATTTCCGTATCTCACTTTAAATTCACACGGTGAATTTATATTTCCAACTTATCAAATGATATTCATTTTACTTTATTTATAAACATCATTTATAAATTTATTGTAACGATCCCGTTTCTAAGCAAAATATTAGTTAGTAATTAATATAAAAATTGGGATTAATTTGTGAATAAATTTGAAAATTTCAAAACAAATAAGATATGTATTGTTTATATGTGTATATATATGTGGATTGTAATTAGAACTTTGATTTAAAATTCAAATATAAATATATTAAAAATAAATTGGATTTAAAAATAATATATATATATATATATATATATGAATGTTATTAATGTATTTACAAAAACAGAAAGTACAATTTAAAATAATATAAAAATACAAATACATAAAAAAATACAAATGTAAGTTAATTACATATACCAATCAGAAGTGTAAGTTAATAATACATACAAATAACAAGTGTCAATTATTTTTCCTTTCATTTTAAAATTAAGAAAACAAGGTTATAAGAATTCCTACTCCTACACTTTCATTTTTCTTTTATCTTCACTTTCAAAATCAGAAAAACAAAATTAAAAACCTGAGAAACAAACAAGATAACAACAATAATCTCAAATTTCAACGTGAGCCCAAGATTCAACTCATTCAACTTGATTTAAAAGCAAGCTAACAAACAAAGATCAAGCAAGTTCCAATTTTCAAAGAACGGATCAAACAATCAGAGTACAAATTCCAGAACAAAGCCATCTCCATTTTTTTAAAAAAGAAAATCAAAATCAAAACTTCCAGGCTCTGTTCTTCTGTCTCTACAAAAAGGATTGTAAGTGAACTCTTAAATCAATATATATATATATATATATATATATATATATATATATATATATATATATATCTTGATTTGCCTATGATAAATGCTTGTAGTATGATTGTGAAATGTTTGTATAAATGTAAGTATGCCTGCATTTATATATATACATGTAAATAAGGTGTGCATGTCTGGGTATAAGCTCTGCTCCAAGTTACAGGCTTCATAAATAAGTTCAAAAATCGATTTCTCTTCTTCTAATTCTTTTTAAACTTAAGTGTGTAAACAAGATATGTTAGAAATAACAAGACATAAATTTTAAAAATACTTTTAAGAAGAATTTGAAGATAATTTTGATTGGGAAGAAGATAAATAGTAAAATTCAAAATCATGTCTAAATTTGAGTATCATAATTTTTTGATTCATCAATATCATCTGATTTGTCTTCGTAAACCATGATATTAAAAAATAAATTCAAGATTTTTAGCTTGATATCGAGTGAGAAATACGTGGATGAACGGAATCGTAAGTTTCACCAAATTCAGGCCATCGGTGAAGAATTGGTTGTCCCGATCATGGTTGGAGAATGCTTAGCAGTCGGGGATCATCAGAAAAATACTCGGTGAATTTATAATTCACCGAGGCGGCGGTACGGTGAAGTTTTAGGGTTTAAACCTAGTTTTTGGTCGATATCGGAATTTGGGTCACTGTGTCATCATCAGTGCATCGGAGTTGACCGAACATGGAGGAATCGAAGGTGGATCGTCGGTAATCGTTGGTCGGAGTGGCATGGGGTCTGATGACCTAAAGCGATGGAATGAGGTAATCTTGGGTGTTCTGGTTTTGTACCAGTAGAGCTCCAAGTTGCTCGATTTTGTTTTGCATGTGAGTTCGTCGATCTAGGTGGTCTGAGGGCTTGAGTAGATCATCGATGACTCGTTGGTGACGAGGAGGTTGATCGGAGTTCTTCGGAGCACTTGTGCATGTGCACAGGATGTTTAGGTATCTGGTGGTTGTGTTGGGTGATCGAGGAAGAAAGGTCGCTCAGGTATTAGCTCGAGAACAATGGTGAGTTACCTCGAAGGAAATAAGGAAGCAAGTTGCCTGGGGTGAGCTCAGGGAGAATAATGGTTGGGCTCGGATTTTTTATGATATCAAGTTTTTGAAAAAGAAAAATAACAAGTTTTTTTCTTCAAAATAAAATGTAGTCAAGTTTAAACAATTCTTTTTAAATAATGAATGTGTGTTTAAGTTGGGACTAATTAAAAGTTTTAAAAAAAATTATTTTTAAATTAATTAAGTTTAATATATATAACCTTTATTTTAAAGTTTAGCAAACTTAATAATGTAATGAAGTGGTCAATTAAGAAGATAAATTGTTTTAAAGGTTAATTAACTTAAAGATCTAAGTTAATTGGTTAATGATAATTAATTCCAAAGGTTATTAATAAGATTTAAATGATAATTAAGATAATTAATAAAGATAAATGATTTATCTTTTAATTAATTAAAGTTTAAATAATTAAAGATTAATTAATTAATGAAAGTAAATAAAAGATAATTACTTAAAGGATAATTACTTAATTACAGTAATTAAAGAATAATTAATTAATTAAGTAATTGATGATTAAAGGTTAATTAAATAATGATTAAAGGTTAATCAAATAATGATTAAATATTAATTAATAAATAAATAATTAAGGTTAATTAACTAAAAATTAAAGATTAATTAATTAATAATCAAGGATAATTAATCACAAATTAAGGATAATTAATGAAAGTAATTATGTGATTAATTAATTATAATTAATTAAAATAATTGTAATTATTAAATGATAATTAAGATGGATTTAAAAGTAATTAAAGTAATTAATTTAAATTATCTGGAAATTAAAGTGAATTAATTGGGAGTTGAATGATTAATTCATCTTGCTTATAGATGATTGGATTATTATAGAATGCCTTGGATTGGTTGATACCTCCCACATGTGATTTGTGATACTTTCTGATATGAATTGCTTTGTTTTGAGCTGTGACATCTGTGATATATTGCTATGTGAATGTGAATTTCTGAATTGAAGTAAAATTGTTTACTTAAACAACTTTGCTTTTAAATGGCATTTGAATTTCGATGCGACCGAGGGTCGGATTTCAAATGGTTATCCGAAAACCACATCGAATCTTAAAGGTGAATCTTTTGTTTAAAAGATTATAAATGGAAATTTTTTATGACTTATGTATCCACTAGTTTTTAAAATAAGCGCTCATTATTCGGTTAAGCCGGGAGAGGACATTGAGTCATAAAACTCATTCTGAATAATGATATGATGAAATGGGGTGCATTTGAAGACGGTGGTTGAAGACTGGGTATTTTAGAGAACGAATGGATTACCTGTCAATTGTCTCTGCACTAAGTTTCTCCGGTATAGAGATCTCCATATGTGATGGGGAGTCCGGTCGGGATTGTGGATATCTGGATTTGCAAGCACTTTTTCCTTAACTAGACGAAGTGCCTTCGGTTCCATTTAGACCCAGGATGGACTTGTATGGATGTATGTCTGACATTACACTTTGAGACGTAAAGCTGATTTCTATCAAATACATTTCTATTTGGTGGCGGAGAATTTATTCTCTTAGCTTAACACCCTTCTCTGAGACGTATGAGCTCAAAGGTTATGTAGTTGATGGTTACTAGTGATATATTTCCAATTTGGTAAAGTGGCATGCTAAGTGCTGATCATTGGTTGATCAAAGCATGGCTTTTGTGAAAAGCGCAACTTTGTGGGACGAGACTTCATCGAACCTAACACCCCGGAAATGGTCGAAACAGGAAGGACGCGACAAGGTTACGGAGGGTGAGCCCCTTAGGGTATGTGCACTTTCTTTTGGACAAAAAATGGTATTCTGGTATGGAGTCCGGATACTTAACTTATGTGGTTGTTGTTGTTGGGTCCCCGGATAAAGGTCGGTTACGACCGGGGGATGGCATACTCATGACAAATAGTTACCTAGTTACAGTAACTCGACATTGTTTTGGAAGAGATCCAGTTAGGTTCTCGGTGCGTCCCTCCAGAGGCGTACCCATTCGGAAAGGAAGTTCCTTAGCCTGGCCATTTGTTGGAAATCCAATCACTCAACACGAGCCATGTATGGTTTTAGTTGTAGAACATGCCATTTAACATGGTAGCTATGGTAGGTATACTATAATGGTAGTATGCTGGCTAAGATTAATATTATACTTTCGAAATGTTTTCTACACTATGCACTAATATAATATCAAAAGGATTTTTGCGTATCAAGCATGTTTGACTATCATAAGGAGAAACCATCCCCCAGTGTGTGATTGCGTTGTGTGTGTGGCGGGAGACCTTACGGTAGTTTCATTTTCCAAAAAGCATGAATGGATTTCTTTTTGTAAATTGTTTTTGTTCAAATAACTGTTTTATGTTTACTTATAACAGTCCAATGACCCGGAGTTTATTGTTCCCCTTCTAAACTTTGGGTGCCCATAATTTTCCACACGGGCAGCCTAGAATCAGGTTATCCTAGAGCGAAGTTGGAATGTTGATTTGGATTTGGAAATCTTTGAAATCTTTGGTTTGGAAGCCTTTAGTCCTTGAAGACTTAGCAGTTTTGGAAGCTTTTGGGGTTTTTGAAGCCTTTTGGATCTGAAAGTCTTTGGAGTTTTGTAAGACATTATCGAAGTCGCAGTATGTTGGATTCTTTTGAAGACCTATGTTGTTGTTCCGCTGTTATGTTATTGTTCTGTTATTGCATCATATACATTATTCTCTGATGTTGGTGGTCATTATTGTAATGAATATTGTATCTATGTTGTATCCATGTGTTGTATATCAATGAAATTCATTTTGTTTCCGCTGTGTTGTTATTCATCTAATGTGTTATAAGCTCCAGTGAACTGGATTCCAACGATTGAATCTCCGGCATTCGAATATGAGTGAGGTATTGGATGTCGATTTTCGAACACTGGATTTTGGATCGTCACATTTGGTATCAGAGCTAAAGGTTGAGTAAGAACTTTAGCTTTGGAGTATAACTCATTAGGTGACTCATTAGAGATAGTTTTAGAAATACCCTAGAATGAGTATATTCTCTAAGATATCTCGTCCGTATATCCAAATCAAATTTTCTTACTATTTACAGATAGTGAGAATGAGCGCACGAATAGGACGAGGTAGGGGATGGGGAAGTACCACTACAACTGGTCAAGTCCCTACAACAAGAGCAACGGAAAGAGCAGCTATTCCTATCCAACCTCAGCCGAATCTGGCAGATTTATATTGAAGTTTGTCAAGACTTGGAGGGAAGCCATTCATAGGCAAGGAAACTATTATAGAAGCATAAGCCTGGATTCGATCTTGTGAAAGGATTTTCAAAGGATTGAAGTTGGGGGATGATCAAATGAGGTTGATAGCTTCTGGGCAGCTCCAGGAAGAAGCTTTAGCACGGTGGGAGACTATTACATCGATTGAGCTGGAGGATGAATTTACTTGGGACAAATTCAAGGAAGTGTTTGAGCAGCTTTATATGCCATCTGCTGGTATTTTAAGTATTTCTAGAGTTTACTGACTTAAAGCAATGGAGTCTATCTTTTGAGGAATACTTAAACAAGTTTAACGAGTTATCTCGATTTGGTTCGGAGTTGGTGAATACCCCTCTCAATAAGATGAGAGATTTATTCAAGGGATGAACAAGAAGTTCCATGAAAGGATGATATCCCATGTGAAGGGGTCTTTTTTCTGATTTGATAGATATGGGATATAGATACGCTACGTTGGATAAACAAGAAATTCCAAAAGAGAAAGGAAGTGCAAGCAATCCGAATTGGAAGAAGAGGAAGTTTGGAGGAAGGAAGCCGTGGCAAGGCAAAGAAAAGAAGAATAATTAGGAGAACAAGGCGATGGACGTTACTTGTTTCAACTATTTGGAGAAGGGACATTACTCTAGTAGTTGTAAGAAATCCAAGAAGTACGGAAAGAAGAATCAACCTATGAAGAGAAGTAAAGGAGCCAGGGAATGCTATTATTGTCATAAGCCAGGACACGTGGTTAAAGAATTCCCGACAATGAAGCAGGCCCAAATAGCGAAGTTTTATGCGACCAAGGATAAACCTTCAACCTCAGGAGCGGACAATGGAAAGGAGTTTTAGAAGGAAACCTTCTTATTTATGGTAAAGTTGTTAGAGTTTTGTTCGACACTAGAGCCATACATAGCTTTATTTCCCAACAAACCGTAAACGAGTTAAAACTTGAACCCGAATTCGTAGACGAACCTATTTGCATGAAGAATCCAGTTGGAGGCCCAGCGAATCTTTGTCTACGTTGTAGAAAAGTTCCTATCTCGTATTCTCGTCATCAGTTTCCTATCAGCCTTTTCATTCTCGACTTTAATGAATTTGAAAGTTTACTTGGAATGAATTGGTTAGCTAAATATGAAGATAAATTAGATTGTACCAATCGAATGATTTCGATCAAAACCAAGTTTGGAATTTTTTTTTGTAATTTCTTGTGAAGATCCAAGCCCGAAAAGGGATAAGCTAATGTATACTTTAGGGTATCCTGACTCGAGTTTGGAATCCATACCTATTGTCCCAGAATTTCCTGATGTATTTGAAGAGGTTAAATCTTTACCTCCGCATAGGGAAATCGAATTCAGAATCGACTTGTTTCCCAATACTCGTCTTGTTGTGCATGCAAATCGTAGGATGGCACTAAGGGAAAGAATAGAACTAGTCAAGCAAACCTAAGATTTGCTGGAGAAAGAATTCATACGACCTATTTATTCTAGTTGGGGTTCAGCTGTGTGTTTATAGCCAAGTCTGATGGATCTTTGAGATTATGTGTAGATTACCGTGATCTCAACAAATTAACTCTTAAAAATTAATTTCTTTTACCCCAAATCGACGATCTGTTTGATCAGTTGCATGGTGCCCGATTCTTTTCAAAGATGGATCTAGCCCAAGGATTCCATCAGTTGAGAATTGCTAAAGATTATATTCGTTTGACTACTTTTAGGGGTCTCGACACATTCTACGAATGGTTAGTTATGCCCTTCGGACTAACCAAATGCCCCTTCATATTTCGTAGACTTGATGACCCGAGTATTTCGAGAAGTGTTGAATACATTTGTTCTCGTGTTTATTGATGATATTCTAATCTACTCCAAAACTGAAGAAGAGCATGCCGAACACTTGAGAATTGTTTTCGAAATATTGAGGAGGAATATTCATTTTGCCAAGTTTTATAAATGCCATTTTTGAGTAAAAGAAGTTAGATTTCTACACATATTGTAACCGATTGTAGACTGCAAGCGACCCACAATTCCAAAGGTAGTCGGAAGTTTTTTAGGATTATCGGATACTACAGAAAGTGTGTCCAAGATTTCTCTAAGATAGCCAGTCCATTAGCTAAGCTGACTATGAGGAACGCCAAATTTAATTGAACTCCGAAGTGTGAGGAAGCGTTCTAGGAATTGAAGAGAAGATTGACCACTACTCCCGTTTTTGCAATTATTAACGGGAATCAAGGTTTATCTATTTATTAGATGCGTGTGGTGAAGATGTGGGTGCTGTTCTAATGCAGGAAGGTAGAGAGATTGCCTACGCGAGTAGATAATTGCGACCACATGAGGAAAACTACCCGACCCACGATCTTGGGCTTTTGGCTATTATTTTTGCTTTAAAAATCTGGCGTCATTATATTTTGGGTGAAAATTTTGAATTTTTCACTGACCATAAATCTTTGAAATACCTCTTTACTCAGAAGGATTTGAATCTAAGGAAACAACGTTGGTTGGAATTCCTAGCGTCATACGACCTGATATTTAGTATACACCTGGTAAAGCCAATGTGGTAGCCGATGCTTTGAGTAGAAGACATGTTGTTCTTGCTTATCTTGTTGTCACTCCTACTCTTCTTAAGAAGATCGCTAGTAAACAAAGGAAAGACAAGTTTCTTCGAGAAATTTATAGAAGAATATGTTGAGGTGAAGATTCCAGCTTTGAAATTGATAATAATGAAATTATAAGGTTGAAAGGGAGGATTTGTGTTCCAAACATCCTAAATCACAAACGAGAAGTATTGGACGAATGTCACAAGTCTAAGCTTAGTATCCATCCAGAGGTTAACAAAATGTATCGAGATATTAAAAGGACTTTCTGATGGAAAACAACGAAGAGAGATATACCCATTTATATTAGTCGATGTGCAATGTGCCAGCAAATCAAGAGTGATCAAATGAAGATGGCGGGGTTACTCCAACCACTGGAAGTGTCTAAATGGAAATTGGACCAAGCGTCTATGGATTTTGTTCATGGTTTGCTATGAACTCAGAAGGGCAATGAGGCGATTTGGGTTATTGTGGATCATCTGACCAAGACTGCCAACTTTATCCTGGTAAAATCCAACCGAACGGCAACATGTTTGGCAAAGTTATATGTGAAAGAGATTGTTCGACTCCATGGAATACCGAGTAGTATAGTGAGTGATCGTGACCCGATCTTCACTAGTAGACTTTGGGAAGCATTTCAAGCCGCACTAGGAACCAAGTTGAACTACAATACTGCTTACCATCCGCAGTCTGATGGGCAAACATAAAGAATAAATCGAATCTTGGAAGATCTTTTGCGTGCTTGTATTCTTGATTTTGGTGGTTCATGGGAGGACCATTTGCGTTTGATTGAATTTTCATATAATAATAGTTACCAGGCCAGTATTTCGATAGCTCCTTTTGAAGCATTGTATGGTCGTCCTTGTAGATTGCCTGCGTGTTGGATTGAGTCAGGTGATAGGCGTGTTCTTTGTCCGAATATGATAAGGGAAGCTACTGAGAAGGTTGATTTTATTCAGAAGAAATTCAAAACTGCTCAAAGTCGCAGACAAGTTATGCCGACCGTAGGAGAAGAACTTTAGAGTTCCAGGTTGAAGATTCAGTTTTCTTAAAGGTTTCTCCAATGCATGGAGTTTTGAGGTTTAGAAAGACTGGTAAGCTGGCACCGCAATATATAGGTCCTTTTACTATACTTGAGAGGATTGGTCCTTTGGCTTATCGAGTGCAGTTACCTAACTGGTTGGCTGGCTTACATGATGTGTTCCATGTTTCTCACCTTCGGAAATATGTGAACAACCCAGATCATAGCATTGAGGAGGCCGCTCAGCAGGATTTGGAGATCATACCTAATTTGCTAGTGAAAGAGAACCATTCAAAATTATTGATCGAGATGAAAAGTAGTTGAGGAATAAAGTGGTAAAATTGGTAAAAGTTCAAAGGAGTGGAGATCCAAATGATTGCACTTGGGAAGCAGAGGAAAGCATGCAGAAGTTCTATCCCAAGTGTAGGATAGATATTTTGGCTTAATCTGGTAAGCCATATCTCAGTCTTTTTATATATTCATATGTTCTTTGTTTGTCTCCCTATCTTTCAAATTTCGAGGATGAAATTTTCTTAAGGGAGAATCTATAACGATCTCGTTTCTAAGCCAAATATTAATTTACTAATTAATATAAAAATTGGGATTAATTTGTGAATAAATTTGAAAATTTCAATACAAATAAGATATGTATTGTTTATATGTATATATAGATTGTAATTAGAACTTTGATTTAAAATTCAAATATAAATGTCTTAAAAATAAATTGGATTTAAAAATAATATATATATATATAAATGTGATTATTTATTAATGTATAGTTTAGTTCTAAATCATTTTCTTTTTAAATTTTATATATATATAAATAAAGGAAGTGTATTTATAAAAATAGAAAATACAATTTAAAATAATATAAAAATATAAATACATAAAAAATACAAATGTAAGTTAATTACATATACCAATCACAAGTGTAAGTTAATAATACATACAAATAACAAGTGTTAAGATTTTAATTCATGCAATGACAAGTGTCAATTATTTTTCTATTCATTTTAAATTTAAGAAAACAAGGCTATAAGAATTCCTACTCCTACACTTTCATTTTTCTTTTATCTTCACTTTCAAAAACAGAAAAACCAAATTAAAAACCTGAGAAACAAACAAAACAACAACAATTATCTCAAATTTCAACCTGAGACCAAGATTCAACTCATTCAACCTGATTTAAAAGCAAGCTAACAAACAAAGATCAAGCAAGTTCTAGTTTTCAAAGAACAGATCAAACAATCAGAGTAAAAATTCTAGAACAAAGTCATCTCCAGTTTTTTTAAAAAGAAAATCAAAATCAAAACTTCTAGGCTATGTTCTTCTGTCTCTTCAAAAAGAATTGTGAGTGAACTCTTAAATTTATATATATATATATATATATATATATATATATATATCTTGGTTCGCCTATGATTAATGCTTGTAATATGATTGTGAAATGTTTGTATAAATGTACGTATGCCAACATGTATATATATACATGTAAATAAGGTGTGCATGTCTGGGTATAAGCTCTGCTCCAGGTTACAGGCTTCACAAATAAGTTCAAAAATCGATTTCTCTTCTTCTAATTCTTTTAGACTTAAGTATGTAAACAAGATATGTTAGAAATAACAAGACATAAATTTTAAAAATATGTTTAAGAAGAATTTGAAGATAATTTTGATTGGGAAGAAGATAAATAGTAAAATTCAAAGCCATGTCTAAATTCGAGTATCATAATTTCTTGACTCATCAATATCATCTGATTCGTCTTCGTAAACCATGATTTTTAAAAATAAATTCAAGATTTTTCATTTGATATCGAGTGAGAAATACGTTGATGAACGGAATCGTAAGTTTCACCAAATACTGGCATCGGTGAAGAGTTGGTTGTCGCGATCATGGTTGGAGCATACTTAGTGGTCGGGGATCATTAGAAAAATACTAGTTGAATTTATAACTCATCGAGGTGGCGGTACGACGAAGGTTTAGGGTTTAAACCCAGTTTTTGGTCGATGTCGGAATTTGGGTCGCAGTGTCATGATTAGTGCACCGAAGTTGACTGGACATGGGGGAATCGAAGCGTGGATCTTCGGTGAATCGTTGGTCGGAGTGGCATGGGATCTGATGACCTAAGGCGACGGAACGAGGTGATCTTGGGTGGTCTGGTTTTGTTCCAGTAGAGCTCCAAGTTGCTCGATTTCAATTTTCATGTGAGTTAGTCGATCTAGGGGGTCTGAGGGCTTAAGTAGATCGTCGATGGCTCATTGGTGACGGCGAGCTTGATCGAAGTTCGTCGGAGCACTTGTGCATGTGCATGGGATGTTTGGGTATCTGGCGGTTATGTTAGGTGATCGAGGAAGAAAGGTCGCTTGGGCATTAGTTCGAGAACGATGGTGAGTTAACTTGAAGGAAATAAGGAAGCGAGTTGCCTGGGTTTGAGCTCGGGGAGAATAATGATTGGGCTCGGGTTTTTTATGATATCAAGTTTTTGAAAAAGAAAATAACAAGTTTTTTTCTTTAAAATTAAACTTAGTCAAGTTTAAATAATTCTTTTACCAATTCTTTTTAAATAATGAATGTGTATTTAAGTTGGGTTTAATTAAAAGTTTTAAGAATAAATTATTTTTAAATTAATTAAGTTTAATATATATAACCTTTATTTTAAAGTTTATTAAACTTAATAATGTAATGAAGTGGTCAATTAAGAAGCTAAATATTTTAAAGGTTAATTAACTTAAAGATCTAAGTTAACTGGTTAATGATAATTAATTCCAAAGGTTATTAATAAGATTTAAATAATAATTAAGATAATTAATAAAGATAAATGATTTATCTTTTAATTAATAAAGTTTAAGTAATTAAAGATTAATTAATTAATGAAAGTAATTAAAAGATAATTACTTAAAGGATAATTGCTTAATGACAGTAATTAAAGAATAATTTATTTATTAATCGATGATTAAAGGTTAATTAAATAATAATTAAAGGTTAATCAAATAATGATTATAGATTAATTAATAAATAAATAAATTTAATTAATTAAAAATTAAGGATTAATTAATTAATAGTTAAGGATAATTAATCATAAATTAAGGGTAATTAATGAAAGTAATTAAATGATTAATTAATTAAATAATTGTAATTATTTAATGATAATTAAGCAAGATTTAAAATTAATTAATTTAAATTATTTGGAAATTAAATTGAATTAATTGGGAATTGAACGACTAATTCATCTTGCTTACGGATGATTGGATTATTATAGAATGCCTTGGAATTGTTGATATCTCTGATATGTGATTTATGATACTTTGTGATACGAATTGCTTTGTTTTGAGCTGTGACATCTATGATATATTGCTGTGTGAATGTGAACTTCTGAATTGAAGTAAGATTGTTTACTTAAACAACTTTGCTTTTAAACGGCATTTGAATTTTGATGCGATCGGGGGTCAGATTCAAAATAGTTATCTAAAAACCACATCGAGTCTTAAAGGTGAATCTTTTATTTAAAAGATTAGAAATGGAAATTTGATGTGACTTATGTATCCACTTGTTTTTAAAATAAGCGCTCATTATTCGGCTAAGCCGAGAGAGGACATTGAGTCATAAAACCCATTCCGAATAATGATACGATGAAATAGGAGTGCATTTGAAGACGGTGGTTGAAGACCGGGTATTTTTGAGAACGAAAGGATTACCTGTCGATTGTCTCTGCACTGAGTTGCTCCGGTATAGAGATCTCCATATGTGATGGGAGTTCGGTCGGGATTGTGGATATCCGAATTTGCAAGGACATCTTCCTTAATTGGACGAAGTGCCTTCGGTTCCATTTAGACCCAGGATGGACTTGTATGGATGTATGTCTGGCATTACACTTTGAGATGTAAAGTTGGTTTCTATCAAATACATTTCTGTTTTGTGGCGGAAAATTTATTCTCTTAGCTTAACACCCTTCTCTAAGACGTATGAGCTTAGAGGTTATATAGTTGATGGTTACTAGTGATATATTCCCAATTTGGTAATGTGGCATGCCAAGTGCTGATCATTGGTAGATCAAAGCATGGATTTTGTGAAAAGAGTAGCTTTGTGGGACGAGACTTCATCGAACCTCACACCCCAAAAATGGTCGGTCTTGATCGTTACAAAGGACGATGCTACCACATTGAAGCCGTTGTTGGGGAAGAAAATCAATATACAGGAAGGATGTGGCAAGGTATGGGGATTGCGCCCCTTAGGGTATGTGCATTTCCTTTTGGATAAAAAGTGGTATTCTGGTATGGTGTCCAGATACTTAACTTATGTGGTTTTTGGTTGTTGTTGTTGGGGCCCTGGATAAAGGTTAGTTACGACCGGGGGATGGCATACTCATGATAGTTAGTCATCTAGTTACAGAGGTAACCCGGCCTTGTGTTGGTAGAGATCCGGCTAGGTTCTCGAGGCGTCCCTCCAAAGGCATACCCATTCGGAAAGGAAGTTCCTTAGCCTGGCCGTTTGTTGGAAATCCAATCACTCAATACGAGCCCTGTACGGTTTTAGTTGTAGAACCTGTCATTTAACACGGTAGCTATAGTAGGTATACTATAATGGTAGTATGCAGGCTAAGATTAATATTATACTTTCGAAATATTTTCTACACTATGCACTAATAATAATATCAAAAGGATTTTTGCGTATCAAGCATGTTTGACTATCATAAGGAGAAACCTTCCCCAAGTATGCGATTGCATTATGTGTGTGGCGGGAGACCTTATGGTAGTTTCATTTTTCAAAAAGCATGAACGGATTTCTTTTTGTAAATTGTTTTTATTCAACAACTGTTTTATATTTACTCATACCAGTCTCATGACTGACCCGGAGTTTATTGTTCCCCTTCTAAACTCTGGGTGCCCATAAGTTTCCACACGGGCAGCCTAGAGTCAGGTTATCTGTATTCTGGAGCAAAGTTGGAATGTAGATTTGTATTCGCAAATCTTTAAAGTCTTTGGTTTGGAAGCCTTTAGTCCTTAAAGACTTAGGAGTTTTGGAAGCTTTTGGGGTTTTTGAAGCCTTCTAGATTTAAACGTCTTTGGAGTTTTGGAAGACCTTATCGAAGTCGTAGTATGTTGGATTCTTTTGAAGACCCCTGTTGTTGTTCCGCTGTTATGTTATTGTTCTGCTGTTATATCATATACATTGTGCTCTGATGTTGGTGGTCGTTGTTGTAATGAATGTTGTATCAATGTTGTATCCATGTGTTGTATATCAATGAAATTCATTTTGTTTCCACTGTGTTGTTATTCATCTAATATGTTATAAGCTCCAGCGAACTGGATTCCAACGATTGAATCTCCGACATTCGAATACGAGTAAGGTATTGGATGTCGATTTTCGAACACTGGATTCTGGTTCGTCACATTTATAAACTCATTTTCGGTTGTTCTCTGTTAATAATAAACTTACATTAAGCAAATCTCATTAATAAATCGATTTCTATTTAAAATTCCATTTAGAAATCTAATTTCTTATAAAATCCGAACTATATTCCAGAACCGCATCAAACCTCGATTTCGACAACCATTCTGTATTTTAAGAATTTCCCATTATTTTAAAAATCCACAATTTAAAATTCTCTATTGAAATCATTGTACGAAATAGCTAAATAAATATCCAATATTAATTTATTTATTTTGTCCAAACTAATTCCTTTTTTAATAGTCCGAAGATTCGATATAAAAAATTTCAATTCCTAAATCACCTTTAAACTTCCTTTTTAAATTCAAAAAATTTTATCTATGATATTTATAACACCAAAATTAAGGTCAGTGCTACTATAGCATCCAATAATTCAAATTACAACATAATCTATATTAGATTATTCACACACATCATATATCACTATATATGATATTAAAATCAACATTTTTGGGAAACCAGTTGGATCCCTTTAACCTATTTTCCTACACCCGCAGATGTTATATAACATAAAATAATAATCCTGCTTCAAGACGGGATATCGTAATAAAAAGGGTCATTCGCAATTATGCGAGGCGCGTAGTGCCTCATCTGCTCCAATTGGTGGGAAATATACCCAACTACTAACATATACTACTATATATATGATAATATGACATCCAATTGATAATAATTTATCAATCCATCCAATCAAACAATAAATAATTTTAAACACTTTAAATAAAACCAGTTATCCAAAGTGAGTGTGATTTACTCACCTTGATTCCAGTTAGCGCTTAAGCATTCCATCTAAATTAAAATTAAACAAGCATTTGATTTTAATCCAAATTCTTACTAGCCCCAATTGACTACAATCTAATTCCTATGCGTAATATTTTCAGATACGAACCCAACGCAATTCTTTTGGTGCAAAACGGACCTCATATGAATGAAATAAGAATTTATTAACATCAAGATAATTAAATTAATTGAACGGTTAATGAATAAATCAATCATCCTAATTAAACTAATCTCACCCTTAATCCCACTTAAACCTTCTTCCTCTAGAACATGAACGAACACATCCTCTTTCTGCCTTTCACACTGTCGCACATCACTATGGACGACCGAAGCATTACTGAAGCAACCTCCCGACTCACCTGAACCCCCACTCCAGTCCAGCATCCATGGCGACCCACCATTCGCCTTCATCCGTCACCAATTCCACCAAAACCGAAACCCGCTTCAACTGTAACGACCATTAAATTTTTGATAAATAAAATTAGTTAATTTGATAAGTTTTGTTATTTAATATTGAAAGAAATAAAAACTTGTGATTTATTAATGAAAATAATAACTGTAATGAATTGAAAAGCAATATAATGTAAGTTAATAATTAACAATTTCTATGAAATTCCAATTAATTGAGATAATCTAAATGTTATAACTTGGTTATAAATTTAATATAAGGAATGAATGTAAATATGGAATTAACCAATGAAATAATATATAGTTAATGGTAACCGAATAAAGTTAGTGTTATGAAAGCTATTGTAACATTTGTTTGCAAATAATAAACCTATAAGTGTAATTAAAAGTTAATGGTAACAATTATTATATGCTACCTATTTATTTAGTCTATTAAATTAAATTGGGAACCAATTGTAATTAATTGAAATTAAATATTATGTTAATTGAAACTGAGATGAAATGGGAAAATATTAATGTACTAAGACATAAATCAATGTTAATTATACCCATAAGATGATAATTGATTTAATAACAAAGTTGGAAATCAAATTAAATGGAATTATTGGAAATTAAATTTACAATCTTCTAATTTATTGAAATTGAAATTAACCATTATAATCGAAGAAATATTCATCATGGAATGGATATAGAAATTTGTTTTAAAGTATTTTAAATTACAAAGTATTCCAAAATGATAGAAATTGTAAATTATTAAAATCTGAATTGAAAAGTGACTAATTAATATTAATTTATTTAATTAACTTGAAAAATAGCCATTTTGGCCACTGTCTCGGATTTCGATGAAACCAGTTTCATTGGATCCATAATAGTAAATTATTGTAAGGTTTCAAGTTTCGTAGCGATCGGACTTGTCGTTTGATCGTAGAGACTCGAAATGCCAAGAAATCAATTTAATTAAAATCAATTGAAATTAATTTTGAAATAAGCTGATTTTAAGCTAACTTCTTCATATGACAGAGTTACGATTTGAAGCCTATTCCATTGAGTTTAAAAATATCGAAAACATCTATTTTGATATATGGGATGACCTACTTTCGTTTTGGGAACGAAACGGGCACTTCGGATCGTTTATCGTTCAACTTCTAATTCAATCTGGTCCATTCTTTTCTATTTCAGCTATACTTATAAATAGCATGTTATAAACCCTAATTGTTTCTCATTTCTCATTTCAATACGTACATCAACTTATATATGTTCCTTTCTTCAATGGCAGAACTTGTTCAAATCTCCAAACCCTAATTCCAAACCAAAATCAACTCGAAAAATCAAACTCCTCCAAAACCTATCAAATTATATTCCGTTTTGAAGCTCTCGACGAGCGCAATTCAAATTTGCTGCCTTTTTTTGATTTGGGTTTTTGTGTGTCTGGAATTCGAGGAATTATTCTCGACCATTCATCGATCGTCGATCAACTTCGAATAATCATCAAATCAATGATACAATGTTGTGGAAAGGGCCGAAGGAAGTTCATCCATATGATTTGAATGTCAATTGGATGGCTTGATTGATGACAATAATTCGAGTAGGGTTTCTCTATATGGTGGTTGCTGCTTCATTCTCAGCCTTGGTTGGCATTCGATGGTCAACCGCGAGGCTGGGTGTTGCGCGGTGAGCGACGTCGAAGGCTGCGTGGCCACGGTTGACCGTCAAACGACTGCAGCCCTTAGAATTAATACTATATGTTCCATGAGCTAGACTGGGTAGGCTGGGTGGCCTACAAACAATGAAGAAAAATAAAAAAATACTATTTTTTCCATGAGTTAGATGGGCATAGTAAAAACAACTGCAGAACTTAGAGGATGAGATTAAGGTACATGTCCAGAACGGCAGATGATATATAAGAACTCGGGCAGCAGCAGTGGAACAGGTGCTGCCACCATTCACATCGAATGAAAATTGCCTTGGATCGAGGCGTCAACTTGTCATCATCTAAATCGAGATTCCAAGGAATAAATAATAAACTCCACAACAAAATAGCTCGGTCAATCACACATGTACTAGATCGAGAATGGTCCTTAAACATTCCCTGAGATGAAGATGACGTCACACCTGGAGAGGCATGCAATATAGTGTTTTTTTTGTTTTAATACATGGAATTAATTATATTAATCGAATACTTTGATTACAAAACTCACTCGAATGTGAAATATGACATTAATAATTTTGAGTCCAATTTGGAAAATCACATTTTTCCTCGAACGGCACTCGATCTCGAACGATCACATTTCGCCTTGAATAACACTCGATCTTGAACAATCAAATTATGCGTTAAGCTTACATTTTGCCTTAAATAGCAGTCGATCTCAAACGATCACATTACGCTCGAATAGGCACTTAATCTTGAACGATTACATTATGCCTCAAACAGGAACTCGAGCTCGAACGATCGCATTTCACCTTAAACAGGGACTCGATCTCGAACAGTCACATTTCTCCTCAAATGGACACCCGATCTTATGTGATCATCATCGGTCTAGGACTGCTACGAATTTGATAAACGGTCCCGAATGGCCATTACTGACAATTATGCAAGATCATAAATTTGTTCATAGGTCATCAACGGGTTTTGAACATTGGATTTAAGGCAATTCAAAACATTCCTACCTACCGCAAGGCATGGTTTGGGGGCCCAATGTTATACTGCCTTTTGATGAAGTAGTATATCATAAAATTTGGCTAAATGGGTTCTGTGATCATCAAGGCAGGAATCCCAAAGAGACGTTTATCAGCCTCGGAAATCGATTACATTAAGAACTATGGACATTAGTTGGATGGATTCGAACCAAGACCCAACGAAGGTGTAATTAATATAAAGTGACGAGGAAGGCTCTATGAGGCGACATGTCAAATTTCAAGTCAATCGGAGTTTGCATGCTCGAGTTATGGGCAAAGGAAGAACTTATATGGACTGATCAGGAATGATCCATAAAACAGTGTAAATCGACAAAGATCGATCAATATCTTAAAATCTAAAAAGTCAATGCACTTGAAATTTCAGAGCATCACTATATTGAAGAGTGAAGCCCACAAAAATGTTCGCATGACAAAAATCCCAAATTTTGGATTGTTTAAGCAACTCGCGTAGTCGTTGACCTCTTACCAGTTGATTCTGAGTATCTTTATCGAGATCAAAAGCGAATTATGCCAAGGCTTCTAACTCTACGAATTGAGATAATCCCAATTTTAGTTTGCCATCTACTAGTTTCATGGCTTTAATTTGAGCTACGGATCCCACTCTGGAAACATAAATGCCTACATCAATAGCAGGTCGGATTCCCGCATTGAATAAATCGACAGATAAGAATATTTGTCCATCTGTAATGGAAATTACATTAGTAGGGATATAAGCCGAAACATCTCCAGCTTGAGTCTCAACTATTGGTAAAGCAGTCATACTCCCTTCACCTAAACTAGAACTTGATTTAGCAGCTCTTTCCAAAAGGCGTGAATGCAAATAAAAAACATCTCCTAGATAAGCTTCACGACCAGGCGGTCTTCTTAAAGAAGAGACATTTGACGATAAGATTGTGCTTGTTTGGAGAGATCATCATAAATTATTAAGGTATGGCATTCACGATACATAAAATATTAAGCTAAAGAGGTAGGGTCAACTACACCAAAGTGGAAGGGCCACTATCTAAGCTATTAGTGGGCTTGTTTGTTCTATTGAAATACTGAATCGAGTGAAGCCGTCTTGCATAACAAGACAAGACTATAGGTTGCCAATGCCTAGAAGTACAAGTAGTCGCCCTATCGGTCACTCTCAAACTCACTACTTGGGTGACGAAAGTTGCTTGGCTTCTTTAGTATGGCTTGCACCCTAGTATATTAAATGGGGCTCGCCCTAGTATATTAATTGCGGCCTCCCTAGGATTTCGAAGAAGCAGATAGAGCAAAGGCCTCCTCTTTCTGTCCCCTCTAAAAGTTCATATAGAGACAGTAAGTAATTGGGGCTTATAGTTTATTGGAATGATCGCATAAATTAGCCATAACAAATCATGGTTTTATGGAAAACTCGATACCTCACAAGCGGTATGTTGGAATTGCACGAAATTTGGAGAGAAAGTATCTTACGTAACCGAGCACCCCCATTTTTTATTACAGCTCAAAAGGATGAAATCTTGGAATGATTTCTTATGTTTCAATTTCTAGTCAAAACAGCAAAGACCGATTGATATCTCACAAACGGTAAGTCGGAATGGTGGGAAATTTGGGAGCATGGATTAGAGGCATAGGGGACCCCATAGAAATGATCATAGACCCATTGGATTTAGTATGGAACCATTGTCTAAATTATTTTTTGGTGTTTGATCAATCCCAAATTCTGTAGGTCGGGCCGTATATGTTTGGAGGTTCTTCTGCCGAAATTTCAGCCCAATCCATGCACATCTTCATCTATAAATACAGTGAATTTGGTCATTGCAAGGGACTTTTTCGATTAGCTTTCCTTCATTACTTCTTCCTCCACTAATTTTCTAAAGCAAAAATAATTGTACTTGTAATATTACAGTACATAGGCCAGAATTTGCTGAACCACTATAAAACTCATATGTTCCTTTACTTTTTCTGCTATTTATTCTATGATCTACGTGCTTATCTTTCTATTTGGAGTTTTGGAAGTTATTTCTTTCACATAAAACTGGGTGTTTGTGACCATTTTAGCGTAAACACTAAGGTTCTCGCTTAACCTTGCACTTTGATACCAAGCTACAACGACTTGTCTTTTTGACTATCGAAAGTTCACACAAAAACTACCGCTATGTTCAAATATCGAGCATCTAATTGACAAAAGGATAAATTGTTACGATACATAAAAAGAAAAGAACAGAGAATAGAGAAATTCAAAATCTCATAGTAGAATCGACAACATATAATATAACAAGGATGGTAAAAACAGTCACTCCAAAAGTACAGAGTACATCAGAGTTTGAAACAAACCTTATCAGCTGGACAATTATAAAATCCTGACCTTACAATTATTGATAGGGATACAATACAGCGGAAAATAAAACACTATGATAAGTGAGCCTCCGGATCCTTTTCAAGGCCTCCATAACACCAAACCCAACCTGGAAAATACTCGGTGCGAACCGAGCATTATAATAAAATAACACCTGGATCAGTTTGGGGATACTAGTGTGAGAAAACTCAAATAATCACTACAAGAAAAAACGTTTTTAACAGCAAAGAGGCACAGCGTTTTCTTTGTGAATGCTGATAAAAGTATGTAGTGAATTAAATTTTGGAACGTGGAACGCTGTTTAAAGTGACCCGCTTTATTTTTAGATTCGCGGTTAACTGGCCACCATAATTTCTTCTCTCCCGCGTAGAGCAGAAAACAATCGACTTCCAATCTTCCCCAAAATTATTTTAAACCTAATTAAAACTGAAATCTCCCATGAAATTTCGTTCGTACTCTAGTTTCGCCTGCAACATCTAGTTTGCTCTAGCCCTAACATCTGACGGTGAATGAAAATTGGTGAAATGACGATCCTTTCCCCCGGATGATTGACGCTGATTATACGTCCGGCAATTTATTTTCACTTTGGAGAAATCAAGCCAATTGTTTCGATCCCATTTCATTCACTGTTTTAATTCATTTCTCGATCATCAGTTTTTATGTTTTTTGATTATTAATTTTTATTGAAATTTCAGGAAAATCGAGCAGTCAATGATGACAAAGGAAAGGCTGGTTTAAGAGCTTTCGCCCTGCCAGGTTTAAGAGCTTGTGCTGTTCATTTCATTCCTTTCTTGGATGTCTGAGACTGTTTTACTTATATTTATACTATCAATCTATCAATTTAATCTCGTAAATGTCTTTTTTCTCCTGGAATCATTCTTATACAGTGATAAATTGACAATCCATAGTAGCTATGAATGTCTATAGGTAACCTCTTTTGCTTTGTTGCTTAAAAAGTTGCTGTACTCAGTGCTTGATTTCTGTTTTATCTGTTCCAACATGAAATGTGTGTACCGTTGGCTTCTACTTTTACTGTCCTTCGATTTTGTCATTTGCTTAGAATGTTTATTTTATTTTTTGTTTTTATAATTTTTCAGGGCCATGATTTTCTTAACTTGTTTTGGTAGTAAGCATTGGTGATGCATAATTGATAATTTCATCTACTGGAAATAAACTAAATCTCTTTTAAGAATACGGGCAGATGGACTAATTCCGCAAATCACTGATTATTATGCATGCATGACACTGCTTACAAGTACTTTTTAAAAGTTGATATGAAAATGACCAATTTCATTTAAAACCTACATTCCTCTCATTTTCACTTTCATTTTCATTTATTATTTTTCGATTAAGCCAAAAAATGACTAATTCTGAGTGTTGCTCAGTTTTGCAAACCCGAGGTTCACTCAGTTTCCTCAATATTGAGAATACCTAATATTGCAAAAATGATTTTATTCGGTTTTGAAAAACTAAGATTACTTAACTGAGTTATTTCAATTTCACAAAAATGAGTGTTTGATGTAATCAACATATGTATATTATTATGCTCAAGCACTTGTTGAAAAATGTTGTCCTTTCTGTTATAGCAAAAGGTTGAAAATGTATTTCGATTGTTACATCATAATTGCCAAGTTTTTGTAAAAGTTTGTGTCTATATAAGTGGATAACATGGTAAGTTGTTCGTTTATTTTTCACTTAAAGAGAACAATGGTCCAAGCTTATTGTTTCCAAATTGTTTGCAACCTCATTGAACAATAAGTGGACATATAATCGAAAAGTCTTGCTCATGCGGCCGCACTTTTCTCCTTATAGGATTTTATTAATTCACTATCTTTATCAAATATTCTTAGGTGCGACGGTCAACTATCAGGAGACGATGAATCATCGATGCTACTTTTCCAAATGCACTTACGCTTCTCCCGGTGATGCTCATTTGACCAACACCAATATTAAGAAACACCAGGCAATGAGTAGGTATAATTTTTCTAAACTACAAATCAATTTCATGTTTTTCATAGTTTGTTTGATTTTATCCTGAAATGAGGCCCAAAGCTCACGTGATAGAAGAACATGTTACGTCGGTAATCTTGTCGAGTATCCTTGGACAAGAGCAGATTCTCCAACTCAGTAGCCTTTTGTGGGTAAGTTGTCTTCCACAAAAGCATCTTTGGTTATAATTTCATTGAACATTTGTTTCACAAAAACTTTTTTGGAACAAACTTCTCAAATAACTAATTTGAATTATAATATGAATATGATGAATTATAATATGAACATTAGTAATAAATCCAGCTTTATCGACTTGAAGAACCAAAACCTAACAGTGTTTCGATAACCTAATAAAACATTGATAAGCATAGCTATATCATAGTTTTTTAACATCTTTAGTAAGTGGTAGCTTGTTAGCCCTTTGAGGACTTTTCATCCTCAGTACTAGTAGTTCAGTAAAGCTGTTGTCCAGTTGTCTGATATCATTTCAAATTAGAACCATTACAGCAAATGTGACTATGCTCAGCTTCTAAACACTACTTGTGCCATAATAATATTATCTGTTTCATCAAGTTAGAAAAGTACAAAACTGTTTAATATTGCTCAATGTGCAGCAGAAAAGAATTTGTTACAAGATAATTCATTGAGTAAATATAAATATATCCTTTTGAGGCATAGTTTTTTTTCCTCTCAAGGGATAAGAAGGCCTTTTTTTATGCATTAGATCTGGGTGGCTCAAACTTCCTAATACTGAAGGTCATATTAGTAGGAGGGAAATTAGAGTTATTGATACTGAATTTGTGCAAAAGTCAATATATTAAGAACTGATGTATGGTACTATAGAGGTTGTTGTCTATCTTTTCTCCATGTTTTATCTAATCAATTATATAAAATATGCATTCATTATTTTTTTAAAATATTATCTTCATTTGATAACATAGGAACTGTTCGACTTTATTGCCTCTACACTAAATAATTTTGCTACCAAAGACGGAAAACTTCATTCACTAAGGAGAGGCAAGGAGAGATTGGTTTCACATTTTTTTTTCTAGTCAAGCAGACTTCAAAAGATTCAGGCATTTTGATCGAGTTGACCAAAAGTTTTGTTGTTTTTGGGAAGGTAACTTTTAACTTCAGTGTAAAATCTAGTTACATGTATACCGTTTATGTTTTATTTGGTGATCGAATTAGATTAAGTATTTTTGGCATAAAAATATTTTGAGTTTTACTATTTTATTAATACTTATTGAAACTAAGTTTTTCGCAAATTACAAAAATATACATATAAGAGTATTGTTTGACATTTGGTTATTTGAGTATACATATGCACTATATTCATGCCTAAACAAATTTTACTATAGCCTTTGGTTACAAAGTTTCATTAACTTCTCATACACGTAGTCATACAAAGTATTTAAATTCACATTATGGTTTTTTCTATCTGCCTGCACATTCTTCATGGATGTGTTTTTTTATACTATAAGCAACTAATTCTAACTCTATATGTAAGTATGTATGTGTAAGTGTATTCTTTTGATAATAAAAATAAAAGTATTTGTAAGTGTATTCTTTTGCTTCAATCTCACTCCTAAGTTGGGACATGATCTTTGCCACCCTATAAAATGTCCTTATTGATAAGTCGAAGTGTGTGAAGGCTTTACACATATTTTTGTAAGTGCACAGGCAGTAATTGATGGGTTTGTTCCTTTATTAATTTACAAAGTGCGACATTCTAAATCATTATAACATTATTTTTTTGAACATGGTTCATTATTGGCAACAAATATCGATTTCAAGGATCGAATTCATTATCTTTAATCTTGTAGTTTGAACTACTGACCAATTGATACAACATTATTGCTGTTATTTAGTGTTTAATGAGTTATGACATACACTATCCAATTTTGTATTTGTAGTAGTTTTTGAAGAGGTTATGATTCAAAATTTTGAAGATTTTAGGGAGGTTGATGTTTTTATTGAGGTATATTGTTTAGATCCATAGTAGTTAAGAGGTCGGTAGAAAAAATTGTCTAACGTAACAAGTAGTGCATCAGATAAAGTTTTCTATGCTTATAATGAATAATATCCATGCTTCAACAATATTAGATTTTCTAGGTTTTTTTTTAAAGTTTTGTGTTAATATATATTACAATAGTGCTTTATGAAATTAAATATCAGAAGCACTTTCTCTGATGTCTTCATTCTTTTATTTATTTTATACAAATTTTTGAAAGCAAGAAAATCTGATATTGAGAAAGCAATAATCATGTGGGCCGAAATGCTCAGGTGGAGGAACGAATTTGGTGCTGACACTATTCTAGAGGTAATTATAGCTTATTTGCCTTTTTTACTTGCCAAGTTTGATTGAGAAGCACCAGTTTTTTCAAGCTTAGGAGATTCTGCTTGTGTAATGATGTTATAAACAATACAGAGCAGTGTACTGGAAACACTAGCAAGTGGGATGGTGCTATAAGCAACAAAGAGCTGTGTAATGGAACAGCTAGCAAATGGAATGAAGTTATAAACAACAGAGGGCAGTGTAGTGGGAACACTAGCAAATGGGATAATGCTCTTATTAATTATGAGCAATCAAATGGAAAGGAGATTGTACATTTGAATGAGAAGAATGCAAGCAGTCCTATTGATTTTGAAAGCCTATTTCCATTAAAGCGTATTCCTCAGGTAAGTCTAATATTGACCTTTCCGATCAAATGGGATAATGATCTTATTTATCTTTGATTTGTGTGCGATTGTTGATATAAGTCTAATATTCTTGCCAATGCTGGTAAAAAAAGCTTAGAAATTGAATTGCTAGCTTCTCACATCAGTGAATATTAGAAGCAAGCTTGACATTTCTTCTTTAAGATGAATATAGTTTATGAGGTTATTGTAAAAATATATAAATGTTCTAAACGATCTTTAAGTTAACTTGTCCACCTTCACTCTACCTTTTTTTTTCTTTCTTGGTTTTGTTGCAGGTGGGGGATCTTATTGCATATCGCCTTATTGAGATGACATCATCATGGTGTCCTTCTATTACTCCATTTCGAGTTTGTCCTTCACCAAATCACAAATTTTGAACTTGGTAATGTGATTTAAACTCAAATATCTCTAACATCCTTCTTTATTAATTCTAGATTGGAGAGGTCACCTCATATAATAATTTGACATTGAACATAGTCTTAGTTCCATTGCCTGAGTATCTTATTTTTACCAACAACACACAGAAGTCTTCCTTATATAATGAAGATGGAACTTTGCAGATAACAGATAATAACGCATCTTACACTTTTCCTTTGAAGAATAATAATGAACTAACGACAATTATTGCAGACTCACTATCCGTCACTTATTGACGTGCGCCTGTTCAGGGCATATGATTCATTCGAAACATCTTCCGAGTCTTTTGAATTTATAGAAAGAGAAAAGAACCCTCAAATAGCAAAAACTGCTCTTATGGATAAATGGGAACAAGCTTTAGTCGAAGATGGCTTCAACGCTAAGGAAATAGTCGCTCAACCATCAGGACTAAAGTTAAAGAACTATAGTATGTTCAGCTGATTTGTTAGTCTGGTCATCATTTTCTCAAAATCAATATAAAAATATGCTCAAACTTCTTGCTGCAAACAAAGTAGACATAATGATTCAGACAAGTCGGTACTTATGTAAAGGGTTGTAGCCAAAAACCTTTAATTCCCAGGGATACCCTATTTATAGTGCAAAAATTATTTGAATTTCATCTTAAATTGTCCGAACAAACTTATGGGTGTTATTCTGCTCTATGTCTTAACCAAAAGAGAAGAAAAAACTATAGAAATCATTGCTAATGAGAAATCTAGCTTTCATAACACACTTAGTTCAATTGTTGCTCCTTTGCTTGAATCTAGACTGCTTTGGATTGTTCCTCTTCTTCTTTATTACGGCTTACAACATGCCTTTGTATGGTAAATTATTCGTATACCTATTACCTACCACTAATGAGTTTACCCATTTTCTAATGTTTTGTGTTATTATCTTTTCTTTGTAGGGCTGAGTTCACAAAACAGGTTGTAGTACCAGCACTTGGAGTATACGGTGTAGGTGGTGCACTGGCTGTTTATGGAGCCACGGATGCAATAGTAAATTTAATTATTCAAGCTGTTACATGTTTACTTCCTTCAGTTACATGTTTACTTCCTTCAGTTACATGTTTACTTGTTAAAAATTTCATAACTTGTGCAGGTGCGTATCAGTACATTAATATAACTTTAAAAAGAAAAAAGTTGAAGGAACTAGTTGAATCATCAGCTGTAATCCTCAGCTTCAAATATTGTCTGATATGTTTCTTGATGATAAGAAAGCAGTCTGATTTTGATCTATAATTCTCGATAGGGTTGGCTTAATTCTAGATGCTATGATTTTCGTGATGCCCTTGTATATTACAGAACAACAGGCTATCGGTCGGAATTGATCAACAACAGTTGGATTGCTGATTTTCGGTATCATTGCAAGGTTTGTTGAGTTTACTCCTTTTAGAAGTTTATTTGTTTTGAAAAAAATGGTGGATTGCTTTACAAAATGTAGGAGCTATGTGTTCCCATGTATGTTTATAGAACAGCGTGTTGAATCCATCAGGACCACCAGTGCTTGTAGAATTTAGGCTAAAAAGCGCCTCTTTGATTTCTGCATCAGTAACAGAGGTTATGATATTACATGCTTCGGTGTTGCTTATTCTAGGAAGGCTGAGAGATGGAACTAAGGAGATGTCAATGGTGTCATTGTTATCATTCATAGAGTGGTGGAAGAAATCAAGAAAAGCTCTGTTGATATTTGGGGCTTCAGTATGGAGTGTTCCCTGCATATCAGTGATGTCGGTAATCTTTACTTTTGCATGGTTTATCTTCAATGCAGTGTGGAAAAAGGCAGTATTTCTGTCGCCTTCGAAATGATATTCCGTTCCAAGTTTTTGCTTTACCATTTGCAATTCATCCTCCATTGCTGCTGTTAGCTTAATAGTGAGTTTATATTCTAGACTTGATAGTTGCATGTTATAAGGCTGTGCAAGCATTAATTAATGACTAAGTGTAGAAGAGCTGTTCCCTTATGTCAAGGCCTAATTTTTTTTTTTTGCAATTTTTCATCTTCTCCAGCAGTACGTACATATGGTCGCCGTGAATTATAGTGTTCCATCCCTGCAAAAAAACATGCTCAAAGTCCTTGTGTTTAGTGCAGAAGTTAAAAAATCTAAAAGGAGGAAAAGTTAGCTGTTGATTGGCACCCCATTTGAGGATAATAGGGCTGTAGTCAGAGATCAAGGGGGCAGTGACATGGGATAGTAGAGATGGCCAGGTTGACAAGGCTAGATGGTTTATGAAACAATGGTCAAGGGTGCAATATGTTCTGGGGACGGATAGTTTCTTGCTGTTCCAAGTGTATGTAGAGCCAAATGTAGGAGCAGGGAGAATGGAAGCATTAGATAAGGTTCCTTTAAACTATGCTGATTCTAATTTGTCTAAAGTATCTGCAGTTGCATTTGTTGCCTTGGTTGTCGGTGCAGATATTGTGCTTTTGTCCATTGTCGTAGGATATTAGTTTATAAATATTATTGTTGTTTATGAATTTATGTAAACTTTGTTTATGGATATTGTATTCAACTTAATTTATTGAAATAGTTGATTGTTATGTTTTTATATGATATTTTTTAGTTTATTTGTATATGTTATGTATATTATCCGGTTGAAATATAATAAAATGCTATTTAGATTAATGATACCTGTGTGTAAATATTGCAATGGGGCAACGCTGTAAAAATAGTACAAACAAACAACAGCGTTTAAACAGTGCTGTCAATTCTATGAAAAGATAATGTACATTGCTCCAACAGCATAATAAAAATGCTGTGAAAAGGGGAGCAACAACTGTGGAACGGGAGTTATACAGCGTTATTAACAATGCTGTTATATCCTATTACAGCGTTTTTAGAACGCTGTTAAAAGTTTATTTTGGTGTGGTTATAAACGCTGTTGAAACATAATACAGCACGTCTGAAACGCTGTAAAAATATTATTGACAGCTCGTAATAAACGCTGTCACAGAGATGTTTCAACAGCGTTTATAGAAACGCTGTTGTAAGTTATGTATATACGACAGCATGTCGTTATACAGCGTTTCTAATAACGCTGTTGTATCATATTACAGCGTTTATCAAACGCTGTTAAAAGCCTTTTGCGGTGTAGTGAATAGGGAATGTATAAAGTTCTGTGAGACCCGCCGCTAGCGCGGAACAGGTTTTTACCTCACAAGAATAACATCCACACATGAAGAGTGGAGATACACAATAGGAACAAAATCCAAATAAGAATGGACATAAATAGTATTAAAAAACAGACTTGAAAGAATGAAAACAATTCGAGCAAAATGCAAACATCATAGAATGGATAAACAAGATAACATTCCAAACTTGAAACCAATAGTTAAACACCATGAAAAATGGTTGTCTCTTCCTAATGAAATTAAAGAAAAACATATTCTTAGGTTCAAATCAAATAAGGAAAGGAAAATTTCCAACAAAAGACTAGGAAGGTGCACCTCTCTTGAATTATACCTCTAGTAATATACTTCTGGAAAGCTCATATACTCCATGATACTTCTCGGACAATACCAAATCGGACCCTACCAAACCTTACTATGTATTTGAATATTTTCCATAACTAAGTGCACAACCGAATCCAACCTAGATGAGATATGGAACTATCCTAATGGAAGCAACCCCACATAACTTAGCTTCCTCTCACGCTTTGGGTTTAGTCATTTTCGACAAAGGATAACAAAGCTCAAAAAATAACTAATCGTTTTTTAACCTTTAAGGTATTAACGAATCCAAATCTCAACGTTTAATGTTAAAGGTATGATGAAATCCTTTCCATATAAGCGATATCGTTTATGGGATTATTTTTCCATAACCGAATCGAATTTTACCTTTTAAAACTGATCTTATGCTTGATTACCGTATTGCAAATATTGGTAAAAACACATTGGAAGTACTCTTTTTTAAAAGTATTCTTTTAAAAGACAAACTTATAATATTAAGAGTATTAAAACAAGGGTAAAAAACAAATGTCATTAAAACATTGTTTATTATAAACTCCCAAACAATTTATATTTAGATTTTTTTTTGTAAATAATTTCTTTTAAAGGATTTTCCCATTTATAAATCATTATTTATTAATTTAAAACAATGTTTATTATCCCAAAAGATAATAAAACAATTGAAATATCTTTATAAATTTAAAACAATATTTATACCTTAAGATAATTAATCACATTTATAACCTCTTTTAAACAAAAAAATCCGTTTTCTTTAATAAAATAGTTAATTATTTCCAAATACCTTTATATCATTAGTAAATTACCTTAAAATCTTTACTAAATTAGTTTATTTACTTTAAACAGTTTTCATAAAATTATTAATTCACTTTAATAACTTTTATTAAATTAATTTACTTTAAATATCATTAACTAAAAAGATTTGTCAAATTTCAAATATAATTAATTAAAATATTAGTTAAGCTTCATTATCATTGATTAGAATACTTGATTAAACTCAAATAATTATTAGTTTAAATGATTGGTTAAATCTAATCTCATCTAAATCAAAAGATAAACCAACTTTGAACATTATTAAGTAAATTGGTTAATCAATTTCAAAATCATTAGTTAAAATGGTTAATTATTTTAAATTATCATCAATCAAAATTATTAATGAAATTTTAAACTTCTATTTGGTGAAAACACAAGCTCAAGTTCAAAACACACAAAACAGGATTTTGGGGATGATAATTAACAAATTACGGTATAGCGAAATAGCTATAACAATACTTAACAAATTAAATGAAATATCAAGATTTATTTTAATTAAACATCAATATAATAGAATAAGAATGTAAATAAATAATTATTGATGAGAAACCCCACAGGGTCTCTCTATAAATTCTCCCTGCGAAACAATGGTTAAGGACATTATATATAATTCACATGGGTTTATAATAATCAAATTAATATGTCATCAATTTTCCAAATGGTAATTCAACCAAAAATCAATCAAACAATTTAACTAACATCCAAGAAATTAATAATAGTTTGTAGCATCATAGACATGATACAGTAAAATTGAATGTGAGTTAAAATCATATTTATTTTTAGTTTTCGCCAAAGCATTCTGGTTTGGACTAAATTGAACGGGTGTTCGAATTTAACCAAAAAATTCCACTAGCTCTAAATCAAACCAAACTAACTCCATTGCATAGACATTGCCGCTATGAGTCAAATGCAAAAGACAGCGTTCGAATCCGGCCTCGTATGAAAAAGTTATTTGATTTATAAGTTTTGGAATTAAATAATATAATTAGTTACTAATTACATTTATTAATACCTAAGCCCGACTAATCATCTTCTTCCCTTTACATTTTAAGTGTGCATAACCAAGAACGAGAACCTATCCAAACGTGCATGATTTTGCAATAATACGGAGATCCGCTTGATGAAATTCAAATCCGTCTTCGCCAATTCGTTTTCTCGACGAACTTGAGTTAATGGACGGAAAATCACCCGGACCAATCCTCCCTAGGCCGAAGCAACCTGCTGTTCTTGCCTTTATTTGTACATGGACGCGACCCCCAAACGGTGATGAAGCACCTCCGTTCTATCGCCTTGACACTCTAAGTCACCATGAGTTCAACTCTACCCACCATTCGAACCAGCATCCTCTAAATCGCCAGAAATCACGAGCCATGGTTCACGATTGTAAAAGTCGATCATGACCATCATTAACAAACCATGCCAACCGTGAAATAGACTCGAAGCTGTCTCGATGGAATTTCAATGAATCTAAAATCATGATTTTTAGTGGGCTAACTAATTTTATTTTAGGTTTCAAAATTTGATTTTGCAAAGGGTAATTTTTGTTACAGGCAACACTTCTATAAGGGAATGGGCATGGTGTGGACATGGAGGTAAGGAGATAGCTATGGGTTCAAATGTGACTGGTATGGCTTGAATATAGGCACATAATATTATACTTGATAATGTTCAACAATACATACCCAAAAATTGCAAACTCCAATCAAGAGTGCCGACTGGCATTCTATGCTAAATATCCCTATTTCGAATTCAATGGACCTATTTTCGAGACCTAATTCCAAAGAATATGGAAGTTATCTTTTTAAATCGAATTATTTTTAAAATTAATCACTATGCATTTCGAGTTCGCACAATCACACAGTACGCATGATCGTTACGAAACTCGACAATGTATAACCATTTATTATTTCGAATCTAATGGCACTGGTTTTGCCAAAATCTGAAACAGCACCCCAAAATTATAATTTCACATATTTAAGTATCATTTTATATTTTCGATCCAATTATCGATATTTATCCGATCTATTTATTTTTGATAAATAAACCTACAAAGATAATTCATCCATATTATTTATTAATCGAAAGGAGTTAAATACTATTGTTAAATCCATTAAATTAGTATTTAATTCACAATTCCAATATTTAAAATGATTAATATATTTAAACTCAAATTATTAAATTCTAAAATCCAATTGTTTAAATATTTAAAATTAATTAAACATTTAAAATTCAATGACCATAATTTTGGATTATTACAATTTTACCTGCCTTAACTTCATAAATTGAAGCAAAATTTTGGAATTCAAACATTCACATGATTTTTGTGAAATTTCTAGTTCCTCTTCTAAAATACCCTTTTCATCTTTAAGCATGCTAATTTCTAATTCGGCTCCATTTAATTGCCTTTACTTTCTTTATTTTTTTTCAAATTTCTTAGTTTTCCATCAATTTCAATAGTAATTTAAAGATATAATTATAGGAAAGATCGGAATTTACCTCATTAGTGGCCATGACCCAATGTTTGCTTGTTCCATGTCACTGTCACTTTCACTCTCCGAAGAAGATGAATCTGGGTCATCCCATGTAACTTGAAAAGTTTTTCTTTTCTTCTTAAACTTCTAAAATTTGTCTTTTCTTCTTCTCCTTGTTTAGCTGTGGACATTCCTTCTTTATGTGCCCAAACTTATCACATATACAGCATTTGATTAACGTTGAGTTTCCATTATTTTGTGCTTTTGTGAATTTTCTGAATTTCTTGAACTTATTGTAATTTTTGGCCACGAACACAATCTCATCTTCACCTAAGTAAGAATCTTCATTGTTGGCTTGAAGCTTTACTTGTTTTCTTTTGATTTTGTTCTTTCATGCCTGCAAGTTTGATTCATCTGACATTAAATTTCCAATTAATTCTTTAACTTTGAACTAGGAAAGATCATTGGCTTCTTCAATTGCAAGTAAAATTCTTTTCCATTCAATTGTTAAAGAATTTAAAATACGTGTAACAAGTTCAAAACCAGTATATAACTCCTAATGCCATGAAATCACGTTATATGGTTTGAAATCTTGCATACATAGTAACAATGGATCCATTAGGTTTCATTTTAAATGATTGGATTTGATTTTGAAGAATGGAAATTTTAATTTGTTTAACTTGTTTATTCCTACATGTGTAATTTGAAGTGTATGCCAAATATTAGATGTGGTTTTATAGAGCATAACCCTAGAAAATTTGTTTATATCAAGTGAACAAAACAACACATAAAAATTTGTTTACCATGGTTTTTTCAGAATTCGACCAAATACTCATTTCAATAGAAGGTACTTCATACTTAATTTGAGTAGCTTGCAAAATCTCAAAACCGTTAGCTTTCATAAAAATTCTCATGCGTGTAGACCAATATGCATAATTTGACCAGTGAAGAGTAATGAACGTGCGGTTAATTGTCCTTCTAGAAAAGTGCTTGTTAAATTTTTAATCTTTCAAAAACTTTGTTACATCAATGCAAATTCCTACATTGGTACCAAATAAAAGAGCACAAAGACCTATGGTAATACGACTAACTTACATCATGTCCAGAAGCTCCCATTTGGATTCTCCACTAAATATAACACGCTCATTTAGCCCGAAGGAATAGGTGATATAAAAGTTTGCTGACTTCGTCAATCTTGTGTTCTATCAGCATATATTTTGATTTAGAGTACAAAGCTTGCTATAATCTCTTTGATGATTAAAGATGCATGCACCATGTTTAAGAAAGTGTATGGAGTAAAAATTTTGAGTGAATGAATAAAATTGAGTTTGAGAGCGAATAGATCCAAGAAAGTATGGAAATCAAGATAACAGTTTAAAGACCGAACTTCAAGTCTTATCCTGTATTTATAATAATCAAAACCTTAGAAAGGTTTTATTCATTCACAAATTCATTCATTTTCGAAGAAGAAGCGTAGAACGGTCATAACTCTTCAAAGTGTTGTTTCTGAAAATAGCCATTGCAGTTCATTCAGTCGACTGCTAGTCATTTTATAGAATATGAACATCAAATATTACATAGAGGAAGACAAAAATTAGCAAACTGAAGTGAATTTTTAATAGGCTAAAAATTTAGTAGACTAAAGTGAATATTTAGCAGGCTAGGTTTAGCCGACTGAATTCAAATTCAATCAACTGCCCTCGGCCAACTGAATTTGCTTTCAGTCAACTAAACCAATATAAAATGTTTTCATACACAAAACTTGGCAAAAACATATTTTTATATATTATTGGCTTTTGTAATGGAAATCTCATGTGTCAGTGGTGTATGTATATGCATATGAATCATCTAGAAGATTTTACTATTTATATTTAAAGACAAACATATGCTATTGACTTCAATTAGAAGACAATCAAATTTAGTTATATCTCATGTAAATTAAATTCCCTAAATCTTCGCTTAATAATTACCTCTCATTAATGTCAGGACTTACTATTTACACACACCATATTAACCCATCTAACCCACTTATTCATCCACCATGTCAATAAGCGTGCACACCCACTAATTATTATTTTTCTCCAATTAAAGTACATTCCCTCTTCTCTTACCTCCAAACCCTAAATTATGTTAATTTCTCAAACATCCCAATAGACAAAAATCGTGACTTTTCCTCCTCTTGCTTAAGTTGTTATTTTCCTCAAATAGCCGAACAATATAACATCGCAGCCGCGGCGAAGATGAAGGGGAAGCGGACTTCCAACGATGAAGTTGGACAAAGTATCGACTACGAAGGTGGACGAATTAAGTGTTTTTTTTCCTTTTGGTTTGCTCTTTTTATATCTTTATCTAAGTAGGGGATTGAAATTATTGATTGAGGATGGGTTTGAGGTTAATTTACTATTTTTTTAATAACATTATAGGAGAGTGGGCCATTTAGATGTATTTCTCATTCAAGAAGAGTGGAAGCTGGAGGAAGAGCGAAGGAAATGGTAGAAAAAAATTAAAGGATCGGGTTTGAAAAATATTACTCAGCATTCATACGGGTGGATGGATATGACATCTATATCAGCATTTATGGAGAGATGACAACCAAAGACACTCATTTCACATGCCATTTGGGGAGATGACCATCACACTTGACGACATGTCACAGATACTACACATTCCTATGATTAGTTCGATGTTATCATACTAAGAAGGCAGTCGAGATATAGACAATGGACATCTTCTAGAGCTTATGAAAGAACAGCTTGCTATTGATGATGAAGTGGTTGATGTAGAGTGATGGGAACCTACGCCATGGATTAGTTAAAGCAACAGATGAAGGGCAAAGCTCCTGTAAATAGCGAGGAGGAATTTTATATGGTTGCATGATTATTTATTATATGTTACTGGATATTGCATGTTTCCTGACAAATCTGATACAAAGATGTCAGCGTGCTATTTGACTGCACTAAAAGGATCGTTTGGAAGAGGTGAAACAAAAAGCTTGGGGAGCGGTAATATGAGCATACCTGTATAAGCATCTTGGACTTGCTTCTTGGAAAGATGTAAAACAGATTAGTGGTTGTTTGTCTCTGCTAATGGTAACGAATTAGTAAAAATTATTTAATTTTAATTCATTCCGAATGAATATTTTAATGACATTATGTTTATAATTTAGCCTTGTTTTGCTTTGTGGTAGGCGTGGATATATGATAATTTCTAAATGATTCCAAATGCTTCCTCCAACCCCTCGTACTATTAGTCCAAACCATATATATGTAAGTGGAAAAATACACAACTAGGTAGTGATTAAGCATATGCGTTAATAAGGCTTAGAGAGCAACTGGACACGTTGACAGAGCATGATGTAATTTTATTTTCATATCCCGTTAGCTGCATTTGTAAATGCATAAATAATTTATTATTATTTGGTATGTAGGTGGTTTGGAACATGTACTTAGTTACTTGTAATAGATACTCGTTGGAGGAATATATGTTATATAATGGGATATTCCTTTGTTTCCTTGTTATGTTATATAATGGGATATTCCTTTGTTTCCTTGTTGCGGAGTTGTACTACCCAAATCATGTGCTTACATAGCTTAGTATTAACCAAACAATCCCTAAACCTCCAATGGCTCCTATAGCATGTCGTAGAGGTGGAAAGTACAATCAATACAAAATCCAGTATGATATTTGACATTGGTTGGGTCAAAGTTAGGATGATCAAATTTTGTCTCAAATTCAAGGTCTACTCTTGTGACTAACCTGTGGGACTATGAAGGGGGCTACTTGCCTGGTACAAACATGTTTCACGTCATATTGTGCAAAATCCATATGCTTGTTTACGGTCAATTGTGAGTAATGCAATGTAATACCTCATATTTTTGGTAACATTATTTAGAATATCTAATTAGTTAAATAAAATAAAATAAAGTGTTGATTAGGGGATTGAGATTTGATTTAATTAAGGGATAGCCGTGACATTTAACCAATGAATTAAAAGTAAAGTTAAAATTGAAATGGAGGAATGGTAAAATAGGAAAGAGACAATTCCTATTTCCTAAAACCCTTGACCGTATATCTCAATACATGTTCATTTCATTTATCAAAATTTTCGAACATAAGGAAAGAGGACGAGGATTAAGAAAAGCTAAGGAAGAAGCTAATTCAAATCAAATCCATTCACATCTCGATCTCTTTAATCTCTAAAGCTAAGGTAAATAACGTTTGCATCTCATATTTCTTTTGTTTTCAGTTTTAAGATGAAATCCAAAATATTTTTCATTGATTTGCCATGTTTTTGAATGATAAAATGATTATATATACATGTTGATGAATTATGATTGTTCATATTGATTTTATGATATGTTTTAGGGTGAAAACCCTATTAAATGACATCCAAATGCCTTGCGAATTTTTATATAGACCAAAAGTCATATTATGGAGATGAGTTCCGATTTTTTGAATTTTCGTGGATTTTATATGAATTTTCTAGTGAAGAAAATGTTATTTTGGATTAAAAATTATTTACGGTAAAATAATTATTGGTCTGGGTCTAAAATTTATACGTGTTAGAAAACATATAAAATGTGATTTTCTGCAAATTTTGTAGATTTTTCCTAATTGTTTTAATGGTTATATAAAATTGTTTAAGGTATGAGACTTAAATATTTTATATAATTAAGGAAGGAGAATGGCCTTTTTGTAAATAAATTTAAATTGTTATTTTCGGAAAGTCGATAGTATTTTGGAAAAGAGAAACTCGCAACCAATCATAATTTGACAAACAAGGCAGATTTAGGTATAAAAGAAATAGTTTAAAAGGACAAATAAACATGTTTTTCACTATTGTTAATCGACGGAAATTCTATGGAGTTAGAAAACCGTCGAAAAAGTTTCAAAATTAAAATAGCTGCAAGCACACGGTGCACGAATATAGCACGTAGCGAATACGGATCGATCCACAAGGAATTGTTAATTTTAAATTTCTATTCAATCGAATTAACCAAAGTCGATGGATTGTTAACTAACTAAAAGAAAGTAAAAACAAGTTAAAACTAAGGAAAATAAAAATAAGAGATTAAAGAGCAATTTAAAGGCAAATCCCCTCTCATGATTACATAAATCAACATAATGAAATTATGATCTCTTTTTTGTCTTTGTGAGTTTAGTTGATGCATTTATCATAAGCATGGTCTAATTGTGTTATTAATTAACACACTTAAACCATCAAACTTTAATGCACCCTCTAACCCACTTACTAACTTCAATGAAAATGATATGAAATTAAAAGTAAAATCTATTTGAAGCATAACTTATTAACTATTTAATTAGAAACATAAACCATCAAAATTTTGATTCTAAATCCACTTCCATTACCATGATCATATGTAGATGAAGAGGTAAATAGTGATTCGTATGACTAAGCATAGCCTATTTGTTTTGAACAATATGTTATATGTCTAGTGTACTAAAACAGATAGCACGCTACAATAAACTCGTCGCACAAGTTTATTAATTAGAATCCCACTACGCTGGAATTCTGTATTAGATAAATGAAACAATAAGTTACGTTGTAAATAAATTACAACAACGTTATACTATTGTAAGAAATAGTACAACTTATAAACGGGAAAGATTACAGTGAATCTAACCAGTATACAAAGGAAATTCCGTCTGAGGCTTGTCGTAACAATTTCCTTAAGAATTTTATTTCAAAACTCTCCCAAGATACAACAGACGTAATCTGCACGAGATTGTAATGAGTATGTCAACTCTGTGATTTGAATATAAGAAAAGCAGCAGTCGTTAGAGGAGAAGAGAGATTCGGATTGAAAAAATGAGTGAGGAAAGTGATCAGTTTTCCTCCTTATTTATATTTGGTCTGTATCCCTTCCGAACGGTCGTGTCTGCACCCGTTCGCTCAAACAGTCGCGTCTGTACCTCTTCGTACAGTCATTTCTGTTTATCGCTGCCCTGCACCTGCGTCCGCTTCCGCACCTGTTCGTTTGCGCGCGCATCACTTCAGAAGTCGTGTCGGGTCGCACCCGCTCGCGCCTATTCAACCCGCGTCCGCTGCCGAACAGATCCGCATCTGTTCGTATGGCCTGCAACTGTCAGAAAGCCCGGTCCAGTTTGCAGTAAAAATATGAGTGTCATATTAGACCCAAACCCAAACCCGGCCCGGTTCGATCGGACGGACGGCGGCGGCGGCGCGCGTGTGTGATGGAGATGCATGATCTCCCTCCTCACAACGAAGCATACATTTGGGTGCCCCTAGGCCCCAACACCTTCATTGCAAAGCCATATATATCTTGGAATGGCTTTGCAAATTTGGCGATGTGGGACAAGTGTATTTCATTTACACTAGGAATTCCAACAATCCCCCACATAAATGATAATATACTATTCCCCCACACAAAGCAAAATATCACAGAGTACATATGGAATAATGCTTTATCGTGGATAAGTAGATATTTCACTTTGAACTTTCCCTAGTTAAAACTTATCGGATCTACTTGGCTAATCGGTGAATTATTTCATCTTGAACCGTCGGCCTTTATTGTATATCCAGACAATAAGCTTTACGAAGCATTGATTCCATTCTCATTCAATCTCTTGGTTGTGTTCATTTTGGTCCTGAACAAATTTTGGTTCTGCGAGTGTTTTAGACAATAAAAGCCTTTTAATATTCCAATAGAGCCGACCCAGCTCACACTTACATAGGTGATCGCAACCATTAAGAGTATCCTACATATACCCCACTTGTTATTTCCAAGATATGGTCATCATTAAAAAACATAGTTTTAACCTTTAAAACTTCTGTAGGCATGCATTATATTTTGCACCATAGGAATGGAGTAGGACCAAGTCCAGACAAATGCATTACTTTTTGAGTTACTCATAACTGGTTTGCCTATTGATCCTAGTCCGTGGGATCTCCAGTCGCTAGGATAGGTTTCCATATAAGGTAACTCTTGTTGGTTTAGGCTTTTAAACTCATTCCCCTCGATGCGCAGTCAATTTTCTCTCTTGATAAACCTTTAGTAAATGGATCCGCTAGGTTATCATTTGTTCTCACATAATCTATGGAAATAGTTCCATTAGAGAGTAACTGCCTAACTGTGTTATGGCGACGATGTATGTGTCGTGATTTGCCATTATACACAAGGGTTTTCCGCTCTACTTAGCGCTGCTTGATTATCGCAGTGAATACATATGGCCGTCACAGGTTGTGGCCCAAATGGAATATCTTCTAAGAATTGACGAAGCCATTCTGCCTCTTCGCCTGCTTTATCTAATGCGATAAATTCAGATTCCATGGTGGATCGAGCTATGCATGTTTGTTTAGTAGATTTCCATGACGCTGCTGCTCCTGCAATGGTAAAGACATAACCACTTGTGGATTTTGATTCCTCTGAATCTGCAATCCAGTTTACATCACTATATCCTTCTAAGACGGCAGGATATTTTCCATAATGTAAGGAAAAATTAGTGGCATTCTTTAAATATCCCAACACTCTCATTAGTGCTTTCCAGTGTTTCTTCCCTGGATTACTTGTATACCTGCTTAGTCGACTTACCGCGTAAGCAATATCTGGTCTGGTGCAATTCATCAGATACATTAAGCATCCTATTACACGAGAGTATTCCAGTTGCATTACACTCTCATCAGTGTTTTTATGCAGTACTTCCGATGGATTAAAAGGTGTCCTCACTCCTTTAATTCCATACTCTTGGAATTTTTCAATCACTTTGTCTACATAGTGTGACTGAGATAGTTCAATTCCATTGGGTGTTCTTATTATTTTGATTCCCAAAATAACGTCCGCAACTCCTAAGTCTTTCATATCGAAATTGTTGATTAACATCTTCTTTATAGTCTCTATTACTTTAGTATTAGGACCAAAGATTAGCATATCGTCTACATATAGACAAATCATCACATATGATTGTCCAACATGTTTGTAATAAACACATTTATCACATTCATTTATACGAAAACCATTTTTCATCATGACACTATCAAATTTTTCATGCCATTGTTTTGGAGCTTGTTTTAGTCCGTATAGTGATTTCACTAACCGACATACTTTGTTTTCATTTCCTTTGGAAATAAAACCCTCAGGTTGCTCCATGTAAATCTCCTCATCGAGATCTCCATTTAAGAATGTTGTTTTGACATCCATCTGATGAATTCCAGATTATATATGGAAGCAATTGCTATTAACATTCTTATAGAGGTTATTCTCGTAACCGGTGAATTGGTATCAAAGAAGTCTACTCCTTCTTTTTGACGATATCCTTTGGCTACCAATCTGGCTTTATATTTATCTATAGAGCCGTCTGATTTCAATTTCTTCTTGAAAATCCATTTGCAGCCAATTGGTTTTATTCCAGGTGGAATATCAACTATTTTCCAAGTTTTATTACTTAGAATTGAATCAATCTCACTTTGGATTGCTTCTTTCCAACATGAAGATTCAGAAGATGACTTTGCTTCCTTGTCCGTTTGAGGTTCGTGTTCTAACATATAAGTTAAAAAATCCGAACCAAATGTTTTGTAAGTTCTTGCCCTTATGCTTCTTCTTGGTTCAACCTCCTCGTTGTCCTGATGAGTTTCATCTTCACATGTCTCATCTCTGTTATCTCTTGTCCTTTTTGGGACAGGATTTCCATCGTTTCTTTTATGTGGGAACACATCTTCAAAGAACGAGGCATCTCTTGATTCCATGATTGTATTTACATGAATATCATTTATATCAGACTTGAATACCAAAAATCTGTAGGCACTACTATTTTGGGCTGGCCCCAGATAATAACAATCTACTGTTTTTGGTCCAAGTTTGACTCTCTTGGAAGGCGGAACTAGAACTTTTGCCAAGCACCCCCACACTTTGAGGTATTTAAAGCTTGGTTTGTGTCCTTTCCATATCTCATATGGAATTGTTCCCGTTTTATTGTGAGGAACTTTGTTTAATATGTGATTAGACATATTTAAGGCTTCCCCCCACAAGTTCGTCGGTAGACCAGAAGTTAAAAGCATGGCAGTAATCATGTCTTTTAACGTTCTGTTCTTCCTCTCGGCTACACCATTTTGTTGTGGTGAATATGGAGCTGTTGTTTGATGAATTATACCATTTTCGGCACAGAACTGTTCAAATGGTGATTCATATTCTCCACCTCGATCAGATCTCAATATTTTGATCTTTTTATTTAACTGATTTTCTACCTCAGCCTTGTATTTTATAAACGCAGTTATTGCTTCATCCTTACTATTTAAAAGATATACATAGCAATATCGCGTATAATCGTCAATAAAAGTAATAAAATACTTTTTTCCACCTCTTGTAGGTAGTGATTTAAAATCACATAAATCTGTATGTACCAAACCTAATGGTTCGGTGTTTCTATCAACAAATTTAAATGGTTGTTTGACCATTTTTACTTCTACACATGTCTCACATTTGTAGTTCTTATCTACTTGGAAATTTGGAATCAATCCCAAGTTTGATAATTTTTTCATTTTTCGGAAGTTTATGTGTCCTAATCTATCGTGCCATAGTAAAATTTCGTGCTCAAGCAAGTAAGAGACTTCAATTTTATTAATAGCACAATCGGAATACATAGATTTATTGCCGGTAACGGCTACATTTGCCTTAAATAGGCCATCACATAAATATCCCCTTCCGATATACATTTCAGCTTTGGACAGAACCATCTTGTCTGACTCAAACACCATCTTGAATCCCTTCTTTGATAGGACTGCACCAGAGATGAGATTCTTGCGTATGTTTGGAACGTGAAGCACGTCATTCAATTTGACAGATTTTCCAGAAGTGAACTTGAGGATAACTGTGCCACTGCCTTCGATCATGGAAACTGCAGAATTACCCATGTAGAGTCTTTCTTTCTGATCGAATTTCTGGTATGTTGAAAACATGGATTTTTCAGAGCAAACATGACGAGTAGCTCCAGTATCAACCCACCATTTGTAACGTCCCACCTTTTTGCACGATTTAAACCGACACACGTACCAATTCAAACCATACGGAAGGGCGGATTGTTATGGGGTAAATAAGAAAACAGAGAAGAATTAAAACAAAACAGAATCTCACAGCGGAAGGATAAAATATAGTAATCAAATATACAGTTCATGAAACTGTTTTACAAAATATTTTGTTTTACTTGTACAATTAATATCAGAGTTACACATACCAATACAATCAATGCAGCGGAATATAGTGTGAGTGTAGTGCAATACTATAAATAATAATAATACGAATTCTTCGTCTTCGTCCTCCAAAGCTAAAGTCTTCGATCTTGAAACGCTCGGACTGACCCGACCGAATTTGAAAAGACAAAAACACTCGAGTCGGAACTAAAAGATCTTATGTAAGTTAAATTTACAGAAATAAATAAGAGTGCAGTAACTCAAGAGATGCTCGGGATTTACATCTCCTAAGGATCCGTTAAACTATTTACTATATAGTATATTGCGCTATTATAATAGTGTCTAATTATAAGATAAACTTACTTTTAAATAGCGTTAAGGGGTTACCCATATAGCCCTTAACACATAATATATTCCCATAGTCTATACAGTACCGTAATCTCCCCCGTACTGGGCGTCGTCAGAGGGCACTCCATAGGTATGGTACAAAACCAAAATCGTATAAGGCGCGCTAGGGTAGGTGACACGGCACAACTAGGCAATGTCAGGGTAGATATACCAATTGCTACTCGGGCTGATGGTAACGCATAGCCGCAGCTACCGCCCACCTCGAACTAACACCCCAAATCAAAGAAATCAATAGTGGCCACCGAAACAATCCAAAGTCAGAGTATAGTATCGAAGGAGTGCGTTCGATCAGAGGAATGACCTCATTGGCCCGAGAATCGCTCCTGTTTTAGCCACCTTATGCCAACTCACGGGAGTTGGGTCCACGTATTTACCTTACAGGAAACGTCGCCGCCAACCTACTTCATTCTGGGATCTCCACCGCGTACACGGTTAGTCAAAGTGGTTTTCGGTATCGACAGAGAGTATGTCCATATCCGATCCCGGTCTCTTTGCCAACCCATCGTTATTATAACACCGCGCTCATTTAAAAATAGTTTATACTTTAAAACCAGAATAAAATTTCCCATACGATATCAAATTAAAACCCAAAATAATATGATATCATTTTTTCTCAAATATAATCCTTTTCCAAAATCATACTAGTTTAAAATTTAAAATATCTGGAAACCAAACATTTGAATTATACTTTCAAAACATAATATTTTGGAATTCATACTTTTAAAACCATAACTTCTAAAACTTGAATGGTTTGGATATTCAACAGTATATAAAATAAATGGTTTAACTTTAAGGTAACTTTGTAAAGAAAAATAATTTCCATGGCTTTACAAATATGTTTCTTTATTTAAAGTCTAAACCAAAATTTAAATATCACTTTCAAGTTCCAAAACTACTTAAATTTCTATATGTATATCCATTTGGAGTATTCATATTTCAAAAACTAAAGTTGGGTTTTATTCTTTCAACAAATTAATGTTCTATTATTTAGTCTTGAATATTCACATAAATTCCATAAATAAACTCCAATTTCTAGAAATTAAATATTTTCTCAAGTTTACTTTATACTAGAATATTCATTTTTATATTTATCTTGGAAAATCTGGTTATAATTAAAATTTCCAAACTTAAACATATAATATATTTTATCAAATTCCATTTCTCAAAAAAATTTCCATTTTTATTTAACAGATCTATACACAGTTTAAAATTCAAAATTTCTAACTTCATATGTATATATATATAGAAGAAAAATATCAAAATTAAAATTATTATAAACCGTATTCCATCCAAACCATAGAAATCACTTTAAAATATTTTTATATATAGACCACGGTGCCTGTATAAAATTTTCTATCCTATGGTCAAGTGATACGGATATTTATCATTTCAATCCGCAATTTAAAAGATATAAAATTTTGCGGTTGTATATCATTTCAAACCACAATCCCGAATGAAATGAAAAATGCATGATAACTTGCAGTTTAAATGATATGAAACAAAACATCCATTCATCCATCATCAATCATCAACCAAATTATCTCAAACATCATCAGTTTAAACAAACATCAAAATATGGCATATACAATATAACAGGAAATAATTGGCAGTTATTAATTAACATTTCATATTCAATTAAATTTATAACTGTTTAACTAGCTGTTTATATGCACCTAAATAAATTCAAACTGTCAATTTATATGCAATACATAAAAGAAATTAACAGTTAAATTAAATAAATGCGATTTAACAGATATGCTGAATAAAACATGCCAAACAGTCATAAATAAATTTCTACTCATATCTAAAATAAATTTAACAAACATAAAAACTTTTAGAAGTTGTGAGTGGGTTAAAACACTCACCTTTGGAATTTAAATTGAATTCAAATCCAATTTAAACCCAAAAATTCAACGGTCTCCAAATCTATCCAAACCTGCGTTAACAGATCCGAAATTTAATTATGATCCTAACAAAAAAAAATCGTGTAAATCGGACACCGTATGCAGAAGTTATTCGAATAAAACGATTGAGAACAAAAATAAATAAAATAAAACTAACCCACTTGATACGTCCACGTCATCCTATCGTTCTTCCCCCATTTAGCGCACGCGACCTCTAACCCTAACCCTAACAGATGCTACAGCCGCCGCATACGTCGATTTTGACCACTAACGCTCGCTCCCACGACCACCTGCATCACGATCGGAGCTCTCCTATGCCAAGCCCCCGTCAGGCCGCTCCTGGCCCTGGTGGCGCGGCTGCCTGCGACGCCCTCCAGCGCACGCGCCGCCGCAGCCTTCCCATGGCCATTTCTGGCAATTCCTGACCTCTATACGACATGCGACGAACACCTACCACGCTGCTCGACCTCACCTTCGCGCCGGCACCACCCGATCGCCGATCGGTGGCAGATCCACCCTTGGATCGTTCACGATCAAAAACGAACGGCCAGAATAAATTTTTGATTACAGGACAAACGATGCATCAAACTGAAAAACGAACAGCACCAGGAGATTACGTGTTCCGAGAACTACGACATATATTTTTCTCGAATTTTTCTGGAAATTTTGAAATTTGACTTTTGATTTTGAACTGTAGATAGATCTAGGTTTTTCAACCATTGAGAAAGAGAAAGAGATGAAGAAAATGAACGTACAGACAAATGATAGAAGATGGAGGCTAGGGTTTATCACAACATACATATATATATATATAGGCACATAGTAGTAGGCTAGGTGGGCACGAATTACGAACGTGTTAAACGATAGTTGGCCCAAAAAACCCGCTCTGACCCCGGAACGAAATTTATTAAACCCATATACCCAAATAGGTATTTTAAAATATTCTGAACGCGATGGAAAAAGTTTCACGTCCAAATTTGATCGTATGAAGAAGTTATGATGAAAACAAAATTTCCAAATTGATTTCAAATTGATTTCAAATTGATTTTAATTAAATCGATTTCAAGGCGTTTCGCATCCGTACGATCAAACGACAGGTCCGATCGATACGAAACTTGAAACCCTACAATAATTCACCGATACGGATCCGATGAAACTGGTTTCGTCGAAATCCGAGTCCGTGACAAAAATGGCTATTTTTATATTAATTAAATAAATTAAAAATTAGTCAATTAAATCAAATTTCCCATTTCTTTTTGATAATTGACGATTCTTATTATTATAAATTTTTCAATCGCCTATACTAATTTAGACAAAATTTAACTTGTCGAAATTAAAATTTTAGAAATCCCCAAATTTCATAAATTTCACCAAATTATAAATTAAATTTCCAAAATTTTAATTAAATTTACTTTCCATTATTATTGTCAAATAGAAGAATTTATCATTGGATTCATATTTCAATATGTAAATATTTCCAATTTCATCTGAACTTATATTTACATAATTCCTAAATATTAAATTTCAAATATCACTTCAATTAACGTTAACGTAATAATTATTTATTATTTATTGCAGTTGATTATCAGTTACAATTAATATACTAAATAGATGGTAAATCTTGAATACTGGTTATCCTTAACGTTTTATTTCCCATTTAATTGCAACAACGCAATTTCAAAAATTTAACTCAATTAAATAGACAACTCTTTATATTCTAAATCAATTGCAATGGTTTAAAAGTTGCTAAATTTTGATTTCAGTAATCCCTTTAATTCGATTCAAAATCAGCAATTACCTATTAAATGCCCCAAAATTCCTATTAAATAAATCTATCAAATCTTTATCATCAATTAGATGAATTAAATATTGCAATCAAACTATTGCGTTAATAATTTCCGTTTCACTTTAAAGTATCTAAATTAGCCAATTACAATACTTATTACCCAAATAACTTCAATTTCTTCTAAATAATATTTACATAATTAATTTAAATATTGAATCCATTTAATTGCAATAAATTCAATTGATTGCAAATCAATTCCAAATAAATTTGATTTTTATCCAGTTACAACTTAATATTAAATCAGTTTTCACTTAACTAACAAAGTCATTATTACTTAGAATTTCATTACATTTTATATTTTCACATTTTTTTTTTCATTTTGGTTTCATTTCTGTTCCCACATAGTTTATTGAAAATGGGATTTTCCTTGGTTACAACTTATTTGGATCCAACATTCTTCAATTACCAATTTATTCCACTTTAACTGAAGTAATTTTGGGGATAATTTGAATTTGATTCCAGATTAACATTGACAACTAATAAAATAAGTAACGTACAATAATTATAGTCATTAACTCTATTTCACACGTCTACATTCAGTTACTATTAGAAAATCTTATTGCATTGGTTTTATACAATCGTCATTTACTTTACATTTCATTACTATTTAATATATATTTATTCATCAATCAAATCCGATATTTACTTTCTATCCTTCTATTTGATAAATAACCTAGTATACATTTTACATATATTCATTTCATTTCATTCATTTATGGGCATTGCATTGAAATTTATTTATTAACAAATATCAACGTTATTATCATTAATTTAAATTGGATTCCCAATTTTATTCAATACCCTGAACAAATAACATATATATTAATCAAATCCCTACATTTGTATTTCTCATATTCCATAAAATCAAATCATAACATTTAAATGATTTTATTAAATTGGAATCTCATTCAAGTCGTAATCTATTAATTGGAACTAATATGATTCCTTAATTTATTCCCATTTACCGTTTAAAATCTTTCATTGCATTAAAACCATTTAACATTTTCATAAATTTCTCATATTAAATTCCATATCCAGGTGAGAATCCTTTTCTACTTAATTCATTTGGATTTCATCTTAAATTAAATTAGAAATCCTATTAAATTATCACATTTAAAATCATCGAATTTAGCGGGTCGTTACACTCTCCCCCACTCAAAACTTTTCGTCCCCGAAAAGGAAAAAGTAGGGAGAAAAAGTATTTAAATAACAATACATCTTATTCAAAATATTTAACCTATAACCAATAATTTACTAAATTCATTACCTTACATAAAATATACCCGTCTTATCATCATTATATCTTTATGTACTTAAATAAATAAAGTTTGGATAACATTTTCAAATAATCTCTAAGTGGTTTCAATCACTAACAATCAAATCAATCCAACAACCATCCATTTCAACAAACAGCACACCCAACAAATATAAACAACCATATAATCAACAATCAAATAGTTGCTCGGGTTCAAAGCTTGAAATGGTACGGAATGAAAAATAACTATCCAGTGCATCATTTACTCAACAGTCTTAGATGAGACGGAATAGATTATTTATTCATCCAATTACTTCAAATTTCCTTACCCGACCAAACCATAAATCAAACAATAACAATTCAACCAACAAATCAATTAACTCATTATAAAAAATTTATTTCATACATTAGCTGCTAGATCTTTTCATTCATATAACAGTTTATCTTTTATTTTCATTTATTTTCTTAAAACCCCTTTTTCTTAAGTTTTCATTCATACCACATAAATTATCCTTTTATAATTTACATTTATTTCTAACACTTTTAATTTTATTTACTCATTAGTGGTTGTTTCCTTTATTTTTACTTATTACTTACAATTATTCATTTTTATCTTATTTAGGTTATGTAAGTTTCTTTTATTTGTATTACATTTAATGCACTTCTCAAATTCAATTATTTAATAAATGCTTACATTCTATTATATTTAATTACAGTAACCCTTTTTAATTACACTTAAATTCTTAACCTTATAACATCCATTCTTATAAATAAAGGATTTTATTAATTCATTACCTAGGGTTTACAGTCATTTATTTATATTACCTACTTTCCATTATATTCAGCTAGTAGCATTTAAATCACACTTAAGTTTATAACCCTACACATCAATCTTTATTTATTAAAGAATTTCATTTTATTTACTTAAGTTTAAGGTCACCTGTTTATAATACTTACTTCTAATTATGGAAAAATTTCAATTTATAACTTAAGTTTATAACATTAAATTCTCATTTATAATAGCAATTCATTGAATACTTCATTATTTCCAAAATTTCTACTTGTATAATATTCTATTCCAATCCCTTATTTAGCATTTCAACTTTTCATATTTGGTAAGTTATATATGTTAAAGAAAATGAAATTGAACTTATACAAGTTTTATCTCATCTTTTAATTAAATTTAATGTTAATCAATATTACTCTGTGTCTCATATGTTAAAAATTTCAAATTTCCCTTTATAACTTTGCATTAATTCTCTTACCTAAATTAGAGGATTTCAATTCATTAATTACTTACCTTTTATTTAACTAAAATAATTTAAACAATTAATTAATGGAAATTTAAGAATTAAATACCGAGTCAAATTTCAAATTATTTTTAAAAATGATAGATAAATAATTTCTTACAACTTATATATCTCTAATTATATTAAACAATTAAAATTTTAGATAATTTCAAAATAAATCTGCAGTAGAATTACTACAGTGGCCTTTCCCCTTCGAAACTCGAAAATGAAAATCGATGATGCGGCCGCCATCACCGAAATTATTTTCCAGCGACAGAGAGGAAAGTACAAACTTATTTTCACCAAAATCTTCTTTAAAACAATTCTTCCGAATTATACTAAATATTTATATAAGAAAATACTTATAAACAATTTTTATATTTCATAAATCCTTTGAAAGCAAATTTTCAAAATCCCGGACTTAAGTTCTAAAATCTCCAATTTGATTCATTATAATTTCAACTTAGCTACAATTAGTATAAATATTTTTATTACCTAACACCAAATCTATAGCAACCAAATATATAGATCTTTATAAAATATTTTTATATATAGAAAATATAATAGGCAAAATTATTTCATTCACCTATATTAAAAACAAATATTATGTCGGTCTGTCCTATTAAGTGTTTAGAGATCCTTATTGATGTCATAGCGTCCCATGCACCAACCAGAATTTATAAATACAAAACGGAACAGATTAACACAATATTAAAATCTTTTTATAACACTAACAAATAGGCTCTCTCATATATATATATACACACACACTCAGCGACTCTCATAGGGTATTACTACCCTATTAACAAAGAGTCAAACCCCACAAAGCCAAGGTTTATCGCTAAACCTGGCTCTGATACCAACTGTAACGTCCCACCTTTTCGCACGATTTAAACCGACACACGTGCCAATTCAAACCATACGGAAGGGCGGATTGTTATGGGGTAAATAAGAAAACAGAGAAGAATTAAAACAAAACAGAATCTCACAGCGGAAGGATAAAATATAGTAATCAAATATACAGTTCATGAAACTGTTTTACAAAATATTTTATTTTACTTGTACAATAAATATCAGAGTTACACATACCAATACAATCAATGCAGCGGAATATAGTGTGAGTGTAGTGCAATACTATAAATAATAATAATACGAATTCTTCGTCTTCGTCCTCCAAAGCTAAAGTCTTCGATCCTGAAACGCTCAGACTGACCCGAGCGAATTTGAAAAAACAAAAACACTCGAGTCAGAACTAAAAGATCTTATGTAAGTTAAATTTACAGAAATAAATAAGAGTGCAGTAACTCAAGAGATGCTCGGGATTTACATCTCCTAAGGATCCGTTAAACTATTTACTATATAGTATATTGCGCTATTATAATAGTGTCTAATTATAAGATAAACTTACTTTTAAATAGCGTTAAGGGGTTACCCATATAGCCCTTAACACAGAATATATTCCCTTAGTCTATACAGTACCGTAATCTCCCCCGTACTGGGCGTCGTCAGAGGGCACTCCATAGGTATGGTACAAAACCAAAATCGTATAAGGCGCGCTAGGGTAGGTGACACGGCACAACTAGGCAATGTCAGGGTAGATATACCAATTGCTACTCGTGCTGATGGTAACGCATAGCCGCAGCTACCGCCCACCTCGAACTAACACCCCCAAATCAAAGAAATCAATAGTGGCCACCGAAACAATCCAAAGTCAGAGTATAGTATCGAAGGAGTGCGTTCGATCAGAGGAATGACCTCATTGGCCCGAGAATCGCTCCTGTTTTAGCCACCTTATGCCAACTCACGGGAGTTGGGTCCACGTATTTACCTTACAGGAAACGTCGCCACCAACCTACTTCATTCTGGGATCTCCACCGCGTACACGGTTAGTCAAAGTGGTTTTCGGTATCGACAGATAGTATGTCCATATCCGATCCCGGTGTCTTTGCCAACCCATTGTTATTATAACACCGCGGTCATTTAAAAATAGTTTATACTTTAAAACCAGAATAAAATTTCCCATACGATATCAAATTAAAACCCAAAATAATATGATATCATTTTTTCTCAAATATAATCCTTTTCCAAAATCATACTGGTTTAAAATTTAAAATATCTGAAAACCAAACATTTGAATTATACTTTCAAAACATAATATTTCGGAATTCATACTTTTAAAACCATAACTTCTAAAACTTGAATGGTTTGGATATTCAACGGTATATAAAATAAATGGTTTAACTTTAAGGTAACTTTGTAAAGAAAAATAATTTCCATGGCTTTACAAATATGTTTCTTTATTTAAAGTCTAAACCAAAATTTAAATATCACTTTCAAGTTCCAAAACTACTTAAATTTCTATATATATATATCCATTTGGAGTATTCATATTTCAAAAACTAAAGTTGGGTTTTATTCTTTCAACAAATTAATGTTCTATTATTTAGTCTTCAATATTCACATAAATTCCATAAATAAACTCCAATTTCTAGAAATTAAATATTTTCTCAAGTTTACTTTATACTAGAATATTCATTTTTATATTTATCTTGGAAAATATGGTTATAAATATCATATCTTAAAATTTCCAAACTTAAACATATAATATATTTTATCAAATTCCATTTCTCGAAAAAAATTCCATTTTTATTTAACAGATCTATACACAGTTTAAAATTCAAAATTTCTAACTTCATATGTATATATATATAGAAGAAAAATATCAAAATTAAAATTATTATAAACCGTATTCCATCCAAACCGTAGAAATCACTTTAAAATATTTTTATATATAGACCACGGTGCCTGTATAAAATTTTCTATCCTATGGTCAAGTGATACGGATATTTATCATTTCAATCCGCAATTTAAAAGATATAAAATTTTGCGGTTGTATATCATTTAAAACCACAATCCCGAATGAAATGAAAAATGCATGATAACTTGCAGTTTAAATGATATGAAACAAAACATCCATTCATCCATCATCAATCATCAACCAAATTATCTCAAACATCATCAGTTTAAACAAAATCAAAATATGGCATATACAATATAACAGGAAACAATTGGCAGTTATTAAATAACATTTCATATTCAATTAAATTTATAACTGTTTAACTAGCTGTTTATATGCACCTAAATAAATTCAAACTGTCAATTTATATGCAATACATAAAAGAAATTAACAGTTAAATTAAATAAATGCGATTTAACAGATATGCTGAATAAAACATGCCAAACAGTCATAAATAAATTTCTACTCATATCTAAAATAAATTTAACAAACATAAAAACTTTTAGAAGTTGTGAGTTGGTTAAAACACTCACCTTTGGAATTTAAATTGAATTCAAATCCAATTTAAACCCAAAAATTCAACGGTCTCCAAATCTATCCAAACCTGCGTCAACAGATCCGAAATTTAATTATGATCCTAACAAAAAAAATCTGGTGTAAATCGGACACCGTATGCAGAAGTTATTCGAATAAAACGATTGAGAACAAAAATAAATAAAATAAAACTAACCCACTTGATACGTCCACGTCATCCTATCGTTCTTCCCCCATTTAGCGCATGCGGCCTCCAACCCTAACCCTAACAGATGCTACAGCCGCCGCATACGTCGATTTTGACCACTAACGCTCGCTCCCACGACCACCTGCATCACGATCGGAGCTCTCCTATGCCAAGCCCCCGTCAGGCCGCTCCTGGCCCTGGTGGCGCGGCTGCCTGCGACGCCCTCCGGCGCACGCGCCGCCGCGGCCTTCCCATGGCCATTTCTGGCAATTCCTGACCTCTATACGACATGCGACGAACACCTACCACGCTGCTCGACCTCACCTTCGCGCCGGCACCACCCGATCGCCGATCGGTGGCAGATCCACCCTTGGATCGTTCACTATCAAAAACGAACGGCCAGAATAAATTTTTGATTACAGGACAAACGATGCATCAAACTGAAAAACGAACAGCACCAGGAGATTACGTGTTCCGAGAACTACGACATATATTTTTCTCGAATTTTTCTGGAAATTTTGAAATTTGACTTTGGATTTTGAACTGTAGATAGACCTAGGTTTTTCAACCATTGAGGAAGAGAAAGAGATGAAGAAAATGAACGTACAGACAAATGATAGAAGATGGAGGCTAGGGTTTATCACAACATATATATATATATATATAGACACATAGTAGTAGGCTAGGTGGGCACGAATTACGAACGTGTTAAACGATAGTTGGCCCAAAAAGCCCGCTCTGACCCCGGAACGAAATTTATTAAACCCATATACCCAAGTAGGTATTTTAAAATATTCTAAACGCGATGGAAAAAGTTTCACGTCCAAATTTGATCGTATGAAGAAGTTATGATGAAAACAAAATTTCCAAATTGATTTCAAATTGATTTTAATTAAATCGATTTCAAGGCATTTCGCATCCGTACGATCTAACGACACGTCCGATCGATACGAAACTTGAAACCCTACAATAATTCACCGATACGGATCCGATGAAACTGGTTTCGTCGAAATCCCAGTCCGTGACAAAAATGGCTATTTTAATATTAATTAAATAAATTAAAAAATAGGCAATTAAATCAAATTTCCCATTTCTTTTTGATAATTGACGATTCTTATTATTATAAATTTTTCAATCACCTATACTAATTTAGACAAAATTTAACTTGTCGAAATTAATATTTTAGAAATCCCCAAATTTCTTAAATTTCACCAAATTATTAATTAAATTTCCAAAATTTTAATTAAATTTACTTTCCATTATTATTGTCAAATAGAAGAATTTATCATTGGATTCATATTTCAATATGTAAATATTTCCAATTTCATCTGAACTTATACTTACATAATTCCTAAATATTAAATTTCAAATATCACTTCAATTAACGTTAACGTAATAATTATTTATTATTTATTGCAGTTGATTATCAGTTACAATTAATATACTAAATAGATGGTAAATCTTGAATACTGGTTATCCTTAACGTTTTATTTCCCATTTAATTGCAACAACGCAATTTCAAAAATTTAACTCAATTTAATAGACAACTCTTTATATTCTAAATCAATTGCAATGGTTTAAAAGTTGCTAAATTTTGATTTCAGTAATCCCTTTAATTCGATTCAAAATCAGCAATTACCTATTAAATGCCCCAAAATTCCTATTAAATAAATCTAACAAATCTTTATCATCAATTAGATTAATTAAATATTGCAATCAAACTATTGCGTTAATAATTTCCGTTTCACTTTAAAGTATCTAAATTAGCCAATTACAATACTTATTACCCAAATAACTTCAATTTCTTCCAAATAATATTTACATAATTAATTTAAATATTGAATCCATTTAATTGCAATAAATTCAATTGATTGCAAATCAATTCCAAATAAATTTGATTTTTATCCAGTTACAACTTAATATTAAATCAGTTTTCACTTAACTAACAAAGTCATTATTACTTAGAATTTCATTACATTTTATATTTTCACATTTTTTTTTCATTTTGGTTTCATTTCTGTTCCCACATAGTTTATTGAAAATGGGATTTTCCTTGGTTACAACTTATTTGGATCCAACATTCTTCAATTACCAATTTATTCCACTTTAACTGCAGTAATTTTGGGGAAAATTTGAATTTGATTCCAGATTAACATTGACAACTAATAAAATAAGTAACGTACAATAATTATAGTCATTAACTCTATTTCACACGTCTACATTCAGTTACTATTAGAAAATCTTATTGCATTGGTTTTATACAATCGCCATTTACTTTACATTTCATTACTATTTAATATATATTTATTCATCAATCAAATCCGATATTTACTTTCTATCCTTCTATTTGATAAATAACATAGTATACATTTTACATATATTCATTTCATTTCATTCATTTATGGGCATTGCATTGAAATTTATTTATTAACTAATATCAACGTTATTATCATTAATTTAAATTGGATTCCCAATTTTATTCAATACCCTGAACAAATAACATATATATTAATCAAATTCCTACATTTGTATTTCTCATATTCCATAAAATCAAATCATAACATTTAAATGATTTTATTAAATTGGAATCTCTTTCAAGTCGCAATCTATTAACTGGAACTAATATGATTCCTTAATTTATTCCCATTTACCGTTTAAAATCTTTCATTGCATTAAAACCATTTAACATTTTCATAAATTTCTCATATTAAATTCCATATCCAGGTGAGAATCCTTTTCTACTTAATTCATTTGGATTTCATCTTAAATTAAGTTAGAAATCCTATTAAATTATCACATTTCAAATCATCGAATTTAGCGGGTCGTTACACCATTGGTTAGGGTTCTGAATCCAATTGCATTCAGAAATAACCGCTGAAAAGTTGGACTTATCCATTTTCGTGTTGTCAACTGTTAACATCTCTGTTTTAGTGCAAAACAGTAAAATTCTTAAGATGTTATATGTCTAGTGTACTAAAACAGATAGCACGCTACAATAAACTCGTCGCACAAGTTTATTAATTAGAATTCCACTACGCTGGAATTCTGTATTAGATAAATGTAACAATAAGTTACGTTATAAATAAATTACAACAACAACGTTATACTATTGTAAGAAATAGTACAACTTATAAATGGGAAAGATTACAGTGAATCTAACCAGTATAGAAAGGAAATTCCGTCCGAGGCTTGTCGTAACAATTTCCTTAAGAATTTTATTTCAAAACTCTCCCAAGATACAACAGACGTAATCTGCACGAGATTGTAATGAGTATGTCAACTCTGTGATTTGAATATAAGAAAAGCAGCAGTTGTTAGAGGAGAAGAGAGATTCGGATTGAAAAAATGAGTGAGGAAAGTGATCAGTTTTCCTCCTTATTTATATTTGGTCTGTATCCCTTCCGAACGGTCGTGTCTGCACCCGTTCGCTCAAACAGTCGCGTCTGTACCTCTTCGTACAGTCATTTCTGTTTATCGCTGCCCTGCACCCGCGTCCGCTTCCACACCTGCTCGTTTGCACGCGCATCAACGAAGCATACATTTGGGTGCCCCTAGGCCCCAATACCTTCATTGCAAAGCCATATATATCTTGGAATGGCTTTGCAAATTTGGCGATGTGGGACAAGTGTATTTCATTTACACTAGGAATTCCAACACAATATAAGCTATCAAACTCAATATTAAACATAAAATCACACAAACTTCCAACTTTACATTAAGCACAAAAGAGACATAATATCAAAATGTTGCATCTACATGATTCAAGAGAGCTTCATTACCCCTAAATTGTAGGGATTAGCCTCTCATTTGTGTCATCATATCAACGCAAGTAGAAAGCAACATGAAATAAAAAAACAATAAGAAGAGGAAAATGAAAGCTAATGGAAAAGAGAACTATTTTACTTGCATGAAAGTAAATCTACACTACAAACATAAGAAAAGAAGAAGCATGTAAATAAAAGAGAATTAACTTGCATAAAAGAAAGAAAAATTACATGAAATAAAATGGCTAAGTACCCATGGAAAAAGAAGAGAGAAGAGCTTTTTATTTTGAGCCTAAACTAAAACTAAGAGGAACTAAGGGAGAGGAAGGAAGATTACATGAAACATATGGGTATTTAAACATGTATGAAATCCTAGTTCATATTTTTGGGGAATGCCCGTGAGGTAGTGTGGCCACCAAGTAATCATTAGCATGTCATAATCCCCATTTAAGTGTACATGAAGCCATTAATTCCATAAGCATGTGCATTAGCATCTAATTTGTACACTAAGATGGTGGGTATGTGGGGTCCTCCATGATCTTCACTTTGAATTATTTCCATCTTCATTCCTTTGTATTCTTTTGTGCATGCATATCTTCTTCATGAAATAACTTGTAATTGAAATCATATTCCTACAACATAGTATGGAAATTTCTAATTAATATTTCACAAAGTAATATATGCACACAAATGACCGTTTTGCCCCTATATGAAGATGGATATCTGACAATTTGAAATTAATATGGATTTGGTTAAAACAAGTTAAAATACCATATATGATCATTTATTTAATTTAAATAGAATAAATATGGGGGTAAAAATATGCACATTTACGTGCATATCAAATACCCCCACACTTAGCTTTTTATTCGTACTCGAATAAAGAAAAACTAATATAAATCTGTTTTTGTAGGGAGCACGATTGCATTGAGCGTATGCAACAAGCCGTTAAACCTCTGGTTGTCCCCAGTAGGACGAGTGTTGTCTCATGAGGGTTTTCAGCGGATACTACCCACAAAATCCAAATGCAAGATGAAAATATTTACTAAAAGCAATATTTTTTTACAAAGAGATGAATGCGAATTTATGAAAGTATTTACAAATGAAAGGTTTACGTTTAAATAGACACAAATAAGTTAAATATAGGTTCCGGTCATTGTCTTGAAAATTTAAGTCATTTACTTATCAAAATTTCCGACAAAAATTAATTTATCATAATACATAGACTATAGTTTAACCTGTTGTTTCGGTTGATAACAAAGTGTAATTATAAAATGGATTCTTAGTTGATTATCTAAGTTTATCAAAGTGGTATATTCATTTCTTTTCAATAACAAGTCAAATAAAACAAGTTAAAAACAGTGCTAGGATTTCAATTGCTTACTCTCTCATTATTTGCAAGAAAAATTACACACCTAGCTCAGGTAAACTGAGGCCAGATATAACACTCATGCACTGCCTTTCGGGCTTATATGAGGTGAGTACAGAGCATAGCGAGTGCAAACACTTTCGTGCATACACCTATCGACCGTATGTGGTTTTTATTAAGACTGTTTTTTTACATGTGTTCCACAGATGCATAACCATGAGGACTTTTAAATGAGTATGAAAGCACATAATCAAAGATTCCAAGTAATGAACCCATGCATAACCGTGAGGACTTTTAAATGAGAGTGAATACTTGGATGTTATTATTTTTTATTTTTATATTATTTTAAGAGGGAGAGAGAGAGTTTTGCAAAATCATCTTAGCACCATTTAACTTCGAAGACAAAAAAATGTTATATCCTTTACTTCAAATCAACCGCTTTTTAAAACAAAGATCTTCAATTAGGATGTACTTCATAATTAACATGTATGAATCTTCCTGTATACTAGTTAAACCATTATTATTTGTAATCAAACTTCATTTTTATTTTTATTAAGACAAATAAATTTTAAAAATTTCAATTTAATAAACCAAAACCATATATTTATCTTATAGTGTTTCTTTTAAAAGTAAATCAAAAGAAAATTTGTTTTTGGGATTTTATTTTTGAGATTTTAAAGAAAAAATAAACCATGAAAAAATGAAGACGAGTCTCCCCCCACACTTTTTTGACTGTGTCCCCACAGTCAACCCAAGTGGAAGGAGAAAAATAAAATAAAAATCCTATATTTACATGAAATATTATTATTTACAAAAGATGAGAAAGTATACAGTCAAAAAGTAAATGAAACGATCTTCTAAAGACGGATTCATTTGTTTCATCAAATGTGCGAGACACGGCTTACGCACGAAAAACCAAATCGTAAAAGATTTCGAAGTTGATTGTCGGTTTGGAAAAACGAATTTTGTTTTATTAAAAATCGTATGAGTTGTTTTATTGTCGATGATTTTTTGGGGTCGATATAACGGTTGACTGAAATTCAAGTCTGTCATTGAAAAATTCTTCAAAATTATTGATTTCAAAATCAAAGTGGTGATTTAAATCTTCCCCGTCGGAATTTAAGAACTCATCATCCAAAAGTCCAAAAAAATTCATGTTCATTAAATTCGTCTTCCTTTGTTGGATTATCAACAACTTCATTGCGTATCTCAAGTTCAAAATCCAAAGTTGGTGTATTTAAATTTTCGAAATCGAAAAAAGGAAGAACGAATTTTAAGTTTGGTTCTGCACCCTCAAAAGAATTGAAATCCAACTCAATTACCAAATTTTCAACAACTTCGTTAATATTTTCGTTTTCAGTTTCAAAAGTTGTTATTTGAAAATCATTGATTTGGGTAAAAGATGGATTATCACTCGACTCATCACACGTTGGAATTTGATTTTGTTTTTCACGTTGTTTCATATACGTTTCAAACAACGAATCCATGTGATCACTATAAATTTCATTCATTTGCTCAACAAAATTCAATTTATAGTTATTAACATGAGGATTTTCACTTTGAAATTGTTTAGAACAAAGATTTTCAATCGTAACATGGTTAAGATTATTCCCATTGCCAAATTCGTTTGAAAAGTTGTTTTCATTTTCATTTTGAGTTTGAAATTCATTTTGAAGATTGAAATTGAATTGGAATGAGTTATAATCGAAATCGTTTGATTTTGAGTTGAATTTAAGTTTTGAAATTCTTGACTCGAGTTACTACACAAATATGAATTACACAAATCATTTATACTCTAATTTTGTTGTGTAGAGAGTTCAACTAAAGATGAAATGCTATTTTCAAGAGTCGAGGGTTGGTCATCGTTTTGAAAATTTTGTTGTTCAAAGTTCAAATTATTGAAACAATAGTTGTCATTAAATTATCCGTACGAATTTGGAGTGAAATTATATGGATTATATTGATTTTCACAACTATCGTAAAATTCATATAAGTGGGGAAACTCGGATATTTTCAAGAATGTTTATGGGTTTTTTTTATAAAGGAAATTTTTTTTTTAAAAAAAAATCAAAAGGAAATTGATTCTTGTTTTGTTTCTTTTTTTGTTTTTTGAAAAGGTTTTATATATTTTTTTGGATTTTGGTTTTTCTAAATTTTTTTTGGTTTTTTGAAATTTAAAAGAAAAAGGATTTGGAAATTTCAAAGGAAAAGAAAATGGAATGTTTAATTTTTTTCTTTTTTTAGTTTTGGATTTTGAATTTTTTTTTAAAATATGCATGAACTAATGCAAGTAAATGAATGCAAGGGTCTAATTACAGATTTTCTATCCTAAGTTAACCCAAAAATTGTATAATCACAAATTGTCTTAGATAAACAAGATAGTTCTCGGCCAGGTAACGGACAGAATTTATCAGTGCACCACGAATCACCGTAGCAATGCAGCCGAAGGTTTAAGTACCTTCAGAGGAACAACCACTATAATATTTACGAATCACCGTAATATTTATAAATGGTTATTACTCTACCGTAGCCTAAACACCAAGAAATTAAATTGTTCAAAGAAGAAAAATTATCAATATACAATTAAGTGTTATCGATGTCTAACCGTTATTATTAACAAAAATCTAAGATGAGATGCAAAACAGAAATTAAACGTATATTTACAATGCAACTACGAATGGATTTTTTTTTTTAAATTTCTTTTTATAAATGAAAACGCAAGTAAAAAACAATGCAATTCAAATAAAACTAGAGATGAGGTTAAAAGCAACAAATTTTCTTATATAAGCAAGCTAGCAATTTATTTTTGGAAAGCTGAGTGGCGGTTTTCAGCAAGTTTCCTGCTTTGGCAACCTGAAAATTAAAAACAAGATATATACAATTGTTGTTGTTGTTATTATTATTTTTTGGTTGTTTTTTTCTTTTATAAAGGAAATTTTTTGAAAAGAAAACTACTCTAAACAAAATTTATTTCTTTTTTTTGAAAAGGAAACAAAATTTAAAAGTGAAGTTTACTTTAAAAAAATTGAAAAGATGAAACTAAAAACAAACTAACAACACAAGTTGAACAAAAGAAAAGAAGTTAAAAGAGTTTTATTGTTTTTAATACAAATAAAACAAACCAAATTGAAAACAAATTGAAACAAACTTAAAATAAAAGAATTTCAAATACAACCCGGCCCAATTAACAGACCAATTGCCTTTCACTGTTCGATGCATTTTGTAAATATAACTCCATGCATAAAAAAACGAAACACAATCCCAATAATAAACGAAAATTGAATCTTTTGGTTGACGAAATCGAGTGTGATGGAGTTGTGGTTTGGAATTGATCGCGGCGAGGCGATTGTGTTGCCGAAGTCTGGAGGAAACTGGTTATAGTCGAAAATAAAAACTTGTTGGTGGAGAGCGGTAGATGGGTGGGCAGGGGTTTCGATGACCGAAGATTAAGGCTTTTTGTGAAATGATTTGGGGATCGGGTTGCAGAAGTTTACGGTGGTTCAGGCGTCACGTCGGCGATGGAATTGGGTTGTAGTGGTTGTCGATCGTATTTGGGGATGGGCCAGTGAGTTGATCGAGGCGGAGCTGGGGAAATAGCAGCAGCTTCAGCTTAGTGTGGGATGAGTTCGTTTGTACTGGGAGGATGTTGCATTTTTTTTAGGTGGTTTGGGGAAATTCTGGGAATTCGAGTTCAATGGGTTCGAGAGTAGAATTGGGTGAGGTTGGAGGAGGATTGGAGGAGACTTTGGCTTCAATGAATTCGGCGTTAGTGATGATGAACTATCAGTGCAGCAATGTTCCAGGTGAGTATTTGGTAATTGATGGTTTTAAATCAGTGAGTTGGAAGTGGTAGTGAACGGAAGACAGAGGTGGAGGCTGCAGATGGGTGGTTTCTACAATTGGTGAAGTGCGATGATTTGTTGATGATGTAGATGGGCTGTAGGAAGGGGGTTGGCTCAATTGCTTGTTGTCAGTGGTGAATGAAGTTTGTGGAACTTGGTGATGGACAGTAATTGCGTGCAGATCCGATAGGAGGTGATGGTGGATTTGGGGTAGTGATAGAATTGTATGTTGGCAGTGGGTAAGAGGAGATGAATGACAGGGTTGTATGAAGATTTAGTAGAAGAGCAGGTGGGTATGACTGGTAGGAGTGTAGTTGACTGATGTCTGTTTGCAGTGATGTTGTTTGTGTGGGTAGTTGTGGAGTTGGAAGTGGAATGTGCACAGGGTAGTGATGTTGAATATGGAAGTGGAGTGACTGGTTGATGGTTCAAGCAAGCAGTTTGGGGTTTGTGATGTGGTAGAGTTCTTTCGGTGCTACAGGCAAAGATGTTTGATGTTGATGAAGAAGGGATGCTTGATTTTTTTTGAATTGGTTTGTATTGTGGAAGAGATGTGATATTGTGGTAGTATGGGGACAGGCAATAGAGGTGTAGCAGCTGACTATTTTGTGGAAGTTGTTGTGTGAGTTTTGGTCGAAATTCTGTGATGTTGGAGCAGTGTTCAGGTAATGGTTCTCGCAGTTTGATGAGGAGCATTGGGGGAGTTCGATGCAGATTGACTGTAAAATGTGAAGAAGTTGCAACTGGCAGTGGTAGAAATGAGCTCGTATGCAGATTGGCGAGATGATGGCAGAAAGATATGGTATGTGAGACAGTTTGCAGAGGGGAGATGTACCATAAATCGACTGAAGGGAAGGGGATGGGTAGAATGCACAGAGAGGTGCAAGTGTAACACTACAAAGCTGTGCACAGTTTGTTTGGGGCTTTTTTTTGATGAAAATTGAAGAACAAGAACTTGCAAATGAAATGGAAAATGAATAGAATAAAATGTTTTTTTTAGATAGACTATGCAATGAAAAACAACAAAAAAAACAAGCACAAATCACACAACAAATTATTATTTTTTAATTGCAACACTAAAACACAAAATAAACCACAAAAATAATTCGAAGAAAAGAAAATTAAAATCAAAGCCACTCCCCGGCAACGGCGCCAAAAACTTGTTAATCGACGGAAATTCTATGGAGTTAGAAAACCGTCGAAAAAATTCAAAATTAAAATAACCGAAAATGCACGGTGTACGAATATAGCACGTGGGGAATACGGGTCGATCCACAGGGAATTGTTAATTTAAATTTTTTTCCAGTCAAATTAACCAAAGTCGATGGATTGTTAACTAACTAAAGGAAAGTAAAAACAAGTTAAAACTAAGGAAAATAAAAATAAGAGATTAAAGAGCAATTTAGAGGCAAATCCCCTCTCATGATTACATAAATCAACATAATGAAATTATGATCTCTTTTTGGTCCTTGTGAGTTTAATTGATTCATTTACCATAGGCATGGTCTAATTGTGTTATTAATTAACACACTTAAACCATCCAACTTTAATGCACCATCTAACCCACTTACTAACTTCAATGAAAATGATATGAAATTTAAAGTAAAATCTATTTTAAGCATGGCTTATTAACTATTGAATTAGAAACATAAACCATCAAATTTTGATTCTAAATCCACTTCCATTACCATGATCATATGTAGATGAAGAGGTAATTAGTGATTCATATGACTAGGCATAACCTATTTGTTTTGAACAACATAAGCTATCAAACTCAATATTAAACACAAAATCACACAAACTTCCAACTTTACATTAAGCATAAAAGAGACATAACATCAAAATGTTGCATTTACATGATTCAAGAGAGCTTCATTACCCATAAATTATAGGGATTAGCCTCTCATTTGTGTCATCATATCAACACAAATAAGAAGCAACGTGAAATGAAAAAAACAACAAGAAGAGGAAAATGAAAGCTAATGGAAAAGAGAACTATTCTACTTGCATGAAAGTAAATCTACACTACAAACATAAGAAGAGAAGAAGCATGTAAATAAAAGAGAATTAACATTGCATAAAAGAAAGAAAATTACATGAACTAAAATGGCTAAGTAGCCATGGAAAAAGAAGAGAGAAGAGCTTTTTATTTTGAGCATAAACTAAAACTAACAGAAACTAACGGAGAGGAAGGAAGATTACATGAAACATATGGGTATTTATACATGTATGAAACCCTAATTCATATTTTTGGGGAATACCCAAAATGCCCATGAGGTAGTGTGGCCACCAAGTAATCATTTGCATGTCATAATCCTCATTTAAGTGTACATGGAGCCATTAATTCCATAAGCATGTGTGTTAGCCTCTAATTTGTACATTAAGGTGGTGGGTATGTGGAGTCCTCCATGATCTTCACTTTGAATTATTTCCATCTCCATTCCTTTGTATTCTTTTTGTGCATGCACATCTTCTTCATGAAATAACTTGTAATTGAAATCATATTCCTACAAAATAGTATGGAAATTTCTAATTATTTTTTCACAATGAAATATATGCACACAAATGACCGTTTTGCCCCTATATGAAGATGGATATGTGACAATTTGAAATTAATATGGATTTGGTTAAAACAAGTTAAAATACCCAATATGATCATTTATTTAATTTAAATAGAATAAATATGGTGGTAAAAATATGCACATTTACGTGCACATCAACTATTTCGATGCTTTCGACACTAAGTTCCGCTTTCTTACCTTCGCCTCCGACTCCGTTGAAACCAATGTGCATGAGGAACTAGTATGTCGTGAATTTGATGTAGGCAAAAGATGTTGGCTCGAAATTAGGGGTTCTGAAGGGGTTGAGGCTTTACTTTGCTTCTAAATGAAAATGCGCATGCTTGCTTCTGACTGAGTGGCTTTCGACTTGGTTGGCTTTCGACTTAGTTATCTTTCGACTTGGTCAAATGGTTATAAAGGAAGGTTTCGATTGGGTTGCACTTTTATTTTAAATGACTGCTTTCGACAAAGTCGAAACCTTAGTTCCTTTCGACCTAGATGGTTTTGAAGGGGTTGTTTTATTTTCTAAAATTTGGCCACTTCTGCAATGATTTTGTAGGAATGGTTTCGACATCACTTCTTTACTTATGAAATGGTTTCAAAACAGAGGCTTTCGACTTAAATGATTTAAAGACCCTTTTTCTTTGTTTGAAGTATAACCCAAAATGGTTTCAAAAGATACAGTTTTAATGGGTTCGAAAGATATTTCCACATGTTTTAAATTGAACCAAGTGCTTTCGAAAGGGTTGGTTTTTATGCTTTCGAAAGGTTTTAATGAATAGTTTCAAAAGTGGTGGTTCCCTAGGTTTCAAAAGGGTTGAAAGGAAAAGTTTTTCCTATGTTTTTGAAAGGTAATATTCAAAGGTTTTAAAGAAGGATGTCTAATGTTTTTAAGCTTTCGAAGGAATGGATTTTAATGATTTCGAAAGGGTTTCTTCCAATGGATTCGAAAGGAGTACTTCCAGTGGTTATGAATGGGGTATTCAATGGTTTCGAAAGGGGTGCATTCAATGGTTTCGAGTAGGTTGTTTAAAGATTTTAATCAAAGGTTTCGAATGTATTAAATAGACAATATAGCCTAAATGTTTCAATTAAAAAGGACTTTAACTTATATTGGGTATAGTTAACCCTATTAAATTTCATCAACATTATCTTGAGTAAAGTGTATATATCATGGCAAAATTGCTTAGAGTAAAGCTAAAAATGTATTTTCCTTATATATATATATATGATTTAAAGTGTCACGACCCGTCTTTCGTCTACCAGAAAGACGCGTCATGATTTAAGAAAGAAAGGGATAGAAGAAGAAAAGATAAGAAAGAAGAAACTGAACAACATCAGATACTCACAGCGGAACGGATGAAATATAATATATCACATAAAATATTACATAGTTTCATATACATCAGAGTGCACAACTTAAACATTCGTATTAGACAGTTATAAACATCTGTCTAACTATACAACTCAAGATATCACAAGATACAGACACAACATAAACACACCAGAATCATTATATATCTACTCACTGAAGCCTCCTGCTCCAAATCTCCTTCAGAATTCGTCAAGCTAACCCGAATCTCTCGACTACTCATACATAATATGAGTACTCAAGAGTTTAATAAAATAGAAAATAAACACTCGGGTCAGATAGGGGTCTGGTGTGAGTAAACGGTTTTAAAGTTGCTTAACTTTAGAAAATCTTTTGAAAAGAAAAGTTATCACATAAGACTTCCCACACATAAACGTAGAAAAGTTTTTACCTTATGCTAACCAAAACATTTGATAGGAAATCCAGTGATATAATAATAGTGTCTAGGGTTTACAAGTAAAATAAGAAATAGCCGAAATTGTTACATTCATCAAATTCCAGCTGGTAGCCACAAAAGTGCGTAATACAATCAAAACCGCAGGGTCTCGTAGGAAAAATGGGTTTCCATCAATGGTAGGGCTACTAGGGTACCGCCCGTCACAGTACGTGGCCTAGAAAATCGTACCGAGGATCCACCCTAACTCCCCTGCAACAGAAGGCTGGAACCATCCCTTACTGGACAGTCTCGAACAAGACCACCCCGTGGTTGGCGCGACCAGCCACACACTAAGCCGAAATAGAAAGGGACCTCTAGACAGGGGTAAATCTTGTCCTACTTGGGTATGACCCACTTAACCTTGCTGCACCTCCCCTGTTTTAGCCATTCCCGGTTGATGAGGCTTGAGGCTGCGATTACCTTTATAGAACACACCTATCTTAGAATGCTCATCGTCCACCTGACGATGTTCTAAAAGCATTCAATCCATACAAGTTCGTTCCGGGATCGAACGAAACTGAAAGCACTATCTCGTTACACTCATTTTGGAATCACCCTCAGAGTTAACGACCATAGCCCTTGCACTCTGAATCACCATCTCGAACCTGAAAGTACTATCTCCGTCAAACTCATCTCGGAATCACCCTCAGAGTTATACTGACGAATAGTTCTTACGCTTCGAGTCTTCACTAAGCTCTTCTCTTAGATTCACGACCTAATGTTTAATTTGGATCGATGTGGTTTTCGGATATCCAAATATGGAAACTCGATCCCGGTCTCACCGAAATTCAAATGCCATTTTAATGTCCAAGTTGTTTAAGGGTTTAAACAATTAAACTTATATTCAGGATAACATAAATAGATAGATGAATCACGTTATCACAATAGATAATTCATATCAACCAATTATCTCACAAAGCAGCACATATCAGAGATATCACACCCAAATCATCCAATATCATTCAAACATCCAATATCAATCATCCAATATTAATCAATCATCCATAAGCAGGTTTGATTAACTCTTAATTTATTTAATTAACCTTTAGTTAAATTAATTACTATCCTTTAATCACTAGGATTATCTTAATCCTGCTTCATTAATTTATTACAAATTAATTTATTAATCATCTCTTAATGATCTTCCTTAATTAATCTCCCTAGATTAATTATCCTTATAATTACCTTCAAGTAATTAGCCTTTAATTCTTTAATTAATTCCACAAATTAATTATCCTTAACCATAAACAGTAATTAACCTTTAATTACTATCATTAATTACAATGATTAATGATCCTTCATTTGCTTCCATTAATTAATCAACTATGATTAATTACATTAATCCTTTATTAATTAAAATTAATCATACTTTAATTAATCACTCATTCATCAGCCTTGATTAATTTCATTAATTATATTAACTAATGATCCTTATTAATTAATTAACCCTTTAATTAATTAAATAATTAACTCGTAATTAACCATCTCATTAATTAATCTTAATTAATCATAAACAGTAATTAACAACTTGTAATTACTTATCTTAGTTAATTAACTTCTTAATATTAATCTTTGATTAATTATACTAATTAATTAATCTTTAATTACTTCATTAAGAAATTATTAATTAATTACATCAATTAATAATTCTTAATTAATTACTTTATTAATTAATTACATTTTTTCTTAATTAATTACATTTAGTAATTAATCTTAAATTAATCACATTAGTTAAATAAATAAATTAACTAACTAAATTAACTAAGTAATTAACCTTTAATTACTTCTATAAGTAATTAATCTCTAATTACTTTCATTAGTTAATTACTCTCTTAATTAATTACCTTAACAAGTAATCAATCCCATCATTAAATAATCCTTAATTCTCTTCAATAAATTAATCACTCTTTAATTAATTAACTTCAATCAATTAATTTAATTAATCCTTAAATTATTAACATCAAATGATTAACCCTTAATCACTTCACTTAATTACTTCCATAAGCAATTTTCCACTAATTACTTCCATAAGTAATTTCTTTTCTTAGTTACATTAAGTAATTATCCTTCATTAAATAATTACACTTAATTGATTCATAATTAAGTGATTATTTAAAATTAAACAAACAATTAACTAATCATTTAAAATTAATTAAATAATTAGTTAACTTCTTATATTTAAAAATCCTAAATTAAATAAGAAAATCATAAATCTTAATTAAACTTTTACTTATTAACAAATCATATTAATTAAGTATTCTTAAGTTCAAAACAATAATAAATTAACTTTTTTTTATCTTCACAAATTAATTGTTTGAATTAATCAAATCTTAATAACTTAAAGACAAACTATTTTATTGGTTTACAAAATTATAACATTAACCTTATTTGAAAATAAAGCATTTAGAAATCAATTTGAAATTTAAAACAACTTAATCATTTAATTTAAACTTTAAAATCTTTGAAACTTTTCAAATCGTTTAATTTAGATTGTTCAAACATTTATCTCTAGATGCCTAATCATCATATCTTTAATCTTATTCATTTTCAATATAATTTGAAAACTTAGTCTTTAAACATTACTTAAAATTTACTTTAAAACTTTGATCTAATATTTAAAATTGAAAACACTCCCTTTAAATTAGAATTCAAAATTTGATTAAGTTAATTACTTTCAAAAACAATTATCTTAAACATTTTAATTTTGAAAATATATTCAATTAACACTTTTTGATAGTTTGATTAACATTTATTTCAAAAGAACAAGTTTTAAATTTTGTAAATTTATTTCCTTTTATAAAACTTGTTTTATAATTTAAAGCTTGATTTTATTTATTCAAAACAACAAGTTTAATTTGTAAACTTTATATCTTAACAGTACTTACTAGATAAGCATACGACCTAAAATACTCGAGTTCGAACATCAATCTGCACGAGCCTGCCCCGAGACAAACCCCAGTCCCATCTACTTCGAGTCGACACCTTGAAAACGCGAGAATCACTCTGAGACGACCTTCGTCTTCCCCGAAACACCATCCTCCCAGAAATATCGTGCACGTGGTGCACGTACCCCATCGGTTCCGACCACCGTAGGCCATCGCGACTATCCTCGATGACCATACGAACCCACGCGAGCCTCTTCGAACACTCAGATCAAACAATAATCACGCGAATCAAAATCGAGAAAAAACTCAACACTGCAGAAACCACCATGGCCAGAAACTTCACCATTGCCGACGCCACAGATCTTGAGATCGCCGACCATCGTCACCGAAGCTTCTTCATACCCTCCAACTCGTATTCCCACTAACACGAACCACCCCGGTCCCCAATGGCCACCACCATTGCTCTGCGAACCACCCAGTGCACAAACGACTACCGAACCCTAATACCACCAATTCCGACCACCACGTCGCATGAAAAATCAAGCAATTATTTTTCCTCTGACTGCCGATCTACCTTCCTCCTCCAGACCAAAGCCCATGGCCAATCACCTCTTCATTCACCGAAATTTGGCGAAAGTACCAATTTCGATCACCACAGAAAAACACAATGAATACTGACCTAAAAATCGTGATTATATCTTCTAAATTCATGATTTCCTACTACGAAGACAATCATGCCTTTCAAAACTTAAATTGAGATAGTTGATTTTTAACAGGAATCAATATTTTACTGTATTCCCTATTTTAAAAATTATTTGTTAATTCAAAAGTTTCAGAAACTATTTTTAAAATTATCATCATACCCTAACTCACAACTTTCATTCAAATATCAAGATCAAATGTGGTTTAGATTGGAAGATTTTTGCATTTTTCTTAAGAAAAACTACTTCTGTAAATAAAATAGAGATGAATTTTACAGACATTTATATTATCAGACATTTCATACCTTTAATATGCATACATAACAATATTCATGTAAACATATATTTATTATCATAGCTCAATTCAACACATGCATCAATATTCAACAACAGATTTATTAAAACTGTTTTTAAAAGGGTTTACTCACAAATTTGAAATGGCAGAGAGCAGGTTCTAAATTTTCTTCCAGGCTTTGAAATTTTATTTGGAAAGTGTTTTGATTGCCTTGCTGTTGAAATTGAATCCTTGCATGCCTATTAATTGAAGTTTTTAAATGCTGAAACTTGTTGTTGATCTTCCATTTGAGTTGCAATAGATTTAGTTGCTAGAAAAACTTGTTTGCAAATTTGAATTTCAGGTTTGATTTTGCTTTTGGTTTCAAATTTCAGGTTTGAAGCAATTTCTGGTTTGCTATTAAATTTTTGAAAGAATGAGGGGAGAAAAAGAAAAGAATTTGAGAAGAAGAAAGTTTTGAATTGAAAGTGGAAAAACAAGTTTCTCTTCAAACTATACATTTTTTTGTAAATTTAAATTTCTAAAGGAAAAAAATGTTGCCACTTGTTCATTAATTTGAACAAATGTTATCACAATTTGATTTTAGCTTACAAGTGTTGAAGATGCTTTATCATTGTTTTACAAGTGTTAACCTTCCTTTATTTAAATCATATAATTATATGCGTATGAAATGTTCTTATATAAATAAGCTTTTGAATTTTAATAAATATACAAGTGTGATATTTTGTAAACATTTGTTTTATAAATAGCTTATGTTTTTAAATCAAATAAATGTATTATATGTTTTCCTTTAAATTGTGAAATATGAATTCGTATTTATATTTATGCAAATGTGAATTTAGTAATTTATTTATTTATTACTTATGTTTACAAACTATTCCAATTTATGAGATTATTTTAAAAATAAAGTTTATTTATAACTTTACATATATATTTATAACCATTTTAATTTAAGCACCTTTAAAAGAAAACAAAATAAAACTTTGATTAAATCTTATTTAAACTATCACATTTAAAAATAAATAATTATCTTATATTTTGAAAATATAAAATTAATCTTAAATTAGCTTTTGAAAAAATATTAAATTTAAAACAAAGCTTCAAATCACAATATATTCATGCATATATATATTATCAATAGATTATATTAAATTTCAAAACAACTTCAAATTATAACATATACATACATATATATTACAATTTGAAAATACATCTTTTATTTAAAACAAAAGATCTTCCTATTCACAATATATATACCAAATATATATATTATAAATAGAATATAATTTTATTGGCTTTGAAAAATAATTCTTATCAATTTTAAATTGTAAGAAAGATATTGATCAATATTGCCAGATTAAATATTTATTAACCTTTAAAAGATTAAATTTACCAATTTAAATTAAAATTATAAAGGAAAATTATCAAATCAATTTAATTATTAATACAGATTATTAAATTGATATTGCCTAAAATTCCGGGTCGTCACATTCCTCTCCCCTTAAAAGAATTTCGTCCTCGAAATTTAAAAGCAAAGATTTTATGTTCAAACAGCAAAACATACCTATTAACCAGTTACTAACAACCAAAGCAACCAATCAAACCAACAAACCTAACTAATTATCATGACACAAATCAGGATAGATCTTACTAACACTATCTAGAGTTTCCCAAGTATAAATCACTGGGAGACTCGCTCTACGGAAGCTAAACTAACTACACCACTATAATCCAGAGCTCCTCTTATTTCTAGATCCACCAGTCTGAACCAAAACATCAGACTATGCCCAAGTCTAGCTCAACTTCCAAAATCCAACTGAACTGCAGATTTTACAACCAACGATGAATCATACACGTACTCCCTCAGAGATACGTGAAATATAATGAATTTCAACTATCCAAGCTGGCAATTCAAACTTATAGACAAAAGAACTTAGTCTATCAAAAACACATATAAGAAATGCCAAATGCCTCGAAGCTAGCTTTCCAATCTTATCTCTCTTAACCAGAGAAACCTTAACAACAATGAAGTCTCCAACTTCGAATTCCAAATTCCTTATCTCATATCTGCATAACTCAACAGACAATCCTAGGCTGCCCATATTCTTGATCAGTTCAACCTATGTCGATGCTTCCAGAAACAACTAGACCAAAACAACAAGTTCCTGGATCCTACTCATCAAAATGGTCTACCAAGATCCGTCGAAATCCAGAACGCAAGCTCTACTTCCCAAGCAATAGCAAACTGAACTTGCTTCCTTCCTCGCACAGCTGCTACCTCGCTTCTGCTGGACAACTTTGATTCTGAAATAGATGAGAATACTATTGATGAACACGAGTACAAACTTATCCAATATATGTGGAAAATTTTGTTCATCAAATTCATTAAATCTTAGTGACCCATCTGACTCGGTCACACAACCTTACAGCAAAATCCAACTCAAAACTAGATCCGACCAATCCAAATTCCAAAAATTCCTGAGCTGCTACACCAACTCTTCTTTCTCCAAGAACCATCCTACTACCAGGGTAACCACCTGTATCGCTTCTGGAACCAATTCAATATGGAACCCAACTCCAGATGCAGACAAATTTCAGATTTACTTCAGTAGCTCCTGCTTCCACATGAGAACCCTCAGTCTCAAACAAAAGATTGCCCAAGATAAATTTCCAAATCAATCGCAAGTCACTTTTGCGATCCTACCTAGTTCGGATTCCAAAGAAAATGTCCTCTCTTTACCAACTTGAATAGCCTTAAGCTTTTCCAAACTAGGTTACTTCTTCAAGAAAACCTTCACCATCTGCCCGGACTGCTGATAGAAGAACCACAAAGATTCCTGAACCATCGGAGAAACGGGCCACACTGCTGCTTCCAAACTCTACCTCGATGATACTGCAAAACCAAAAGACCTTCTTGTCGGCTCACAAACACCTCCGAGCTGAAACTACTTCCACAGCTAACCAAAGACTTTTAATCCAAAGGCTCCTCGAACCCCAAAACCATCAACTAACTACGCAAAAGACCTTCGAGATGGCGGACAACCCCTCATGAAATTCGGGCTCCAAACCAAGCATCAACATCTCGCTCTCCTTAAGGAATGACAATGAGACCATGCGGAAGCGAAGCAACTTATAGACCTTAGTCTCATATTCCAAACCAGCCAACCTCCTTGCTAAAGATCCAGATAACTTCTGTAGGATCTAGATTAACCTTAGAGGGGGGTGAATAGGGTTATAGCAAATTTTCTCAAATTAAACGCAAAAACTGCAGAAAAAATAAATATGCTGAAAAGTAAATCACACACAAAATTTACCCAGCTTCGGCAACCCCTGCCTACTGCTGCATTCCCAGATTTCTATTAGGATTAAACAGTCTCCCACTTACAAACACTCCAACAGACTTGCATACCATGCTGCCGCCTATAGAGTTTTGCAAACTCGCACACCCTGTTCACTGAACTAATCCTAACTAGACAATCTGACACTACCTAAAACCTAGGTGGTAATTTACCAAGATTTGAAACTTAAAAGAGAATTTAAAACAAACTTAAAAACAATTTTAAACTTAAAAACCCTAATTGAAATAAACTAAATCCCTTCTATATTAACAAGGCCGGCCCAATTTCTTCTGCCCGTTCCTTTTTCTATTTTCTATTGTAAAATGGCGGCCTTGCTTTCTTTGTGCTCTGAAATTAGGACTTGAGTTTTTTCGATCCAAATTGGGGCTTTTCGAAGCACGCCTATGTTGATCTATTCTCTGGTTTGCGTGTTGCCTTGCTCGATCGAGTGTTTTGCTCGCTGCTTCTCTGATGATCGCTGCTTGCTTCGAGATTGCGAATCAACATTGGTACGTTGTTCGTTTATTTTGCTTTTCAGGATTTAATTGCTTGAATTATCGATTGTTCTTTTTGCTCCCCCACTGCCTATGATGATTTTGGGGTTGTATTTATATGAATTCCGAGACCCTTGAATTTGTTCGTATTCATTTACGTGACTTCATCACTTTCCTAATTCTTGCTTTCTGTGACTTGATGCGCACGGCTTTGTTTTTGAAGCGTTTGATTTTTCTTGATCAATACGGCAGAAACTTTCCTGTTTTATTTTGATTTGACTTTTTCAAAGATACGCACTTGAATTATTACTTGGTCATCTCTGCAGTGTTGATTAGTTGGTCTGCATTATATTGTGATTCATGTTTGCATCACTGGTCTTTACTGTAATCTTCACTTTAACTTCGAACTGATCTTCTTGTCTTTGATATATTGATGTCTCGGCTTCAATTACTGTCTTCATTGTATATTGGTTTGTTGAATTCACTACTGGTCTCTATTCCTTGCATTGCTGCATACCCATTACTGCACTGTTCACTGTTTGATATAATTTTGCATTGCAGCTTTACTTGTTGTCTTCATATTGTGCTCTCTGTTTTGAGTCACTTCCATACTTGGTCGTGTTGTAGTCTTCAAGCATATTGCCGTGATTGAGCTCGGGTCGTCTGCACTTGTTTGTGCATTTGTGATTAGTATGTTTTGTATTTGGTATCTTCACTGTGTTGCATTCATGTTGGTTTAGTTGTGAACTTGCTTGAGTTTCACTGAGCTTGATATCATGGTGTACATGTGAGTTGTACTCTCTGTTTTGATTTGCATTGCATCACTGGTCTTTGCATTTTCCAGCTTCATCACTGTTTCACTTCCACACTGTTGCATTGTTGTTCGCTTCTCTTGTATCATTGGTACATGTACATTGCTGCAATTCTCTGCTGCACTTCCTCATTTGAGTTTTAGCATGAAGGCTTGGAGTCTTTGTGCTTCATGGACTTGGTTCGAATTCATTTACATTGTGTGTAACGACCCGTATTTTCGCTACTTCGAAAATGAGAGATTTCGATCGATTTAAATTTAAAAAGGAGTTTAACTCTTAAATAATATGATATATATAATAAATAATAGTGAAGAAGTTATATATTCTTATAGTTAATAAATTAAAAAAAAGTATGAATTTGGATTTTAGAACAAATCGACAAAAGTTAAGTTTTGTTAATAATAATTAAAGGCTTAAATAAATGGATTTAAATATCTATTTAAAAAAGGTAAATCTTATTTAAAACATCTAATAAAGATAATAAAAGTATGTTAAAAGATTTAAAAATTTGTTAATAATCGTTTTATAAAAATAACCAAAATTTGTCGCATTTTGTCAGTTTTGCATACACGGTAAAATTAGAGATTTTGATATTAATTAAATATGATTTTAGAATATAAAGAGACTTGTTTTAATTTATTTAAAGAAGTAAAAAGTTCATTTTTAAATTTGGTTTACTTCAATACATAGTTTAACTAAAACGTCAAAATGTGACCGTAAAACATTTCGTCGAAAAACGACGTTTTGTCAATTAAAAGTTGTCGCAACGTCGTCGCACCTTTATTTTCTTATATAGGAACATATATTCAAATAGTATAAGTATTAATTAATTCACTAATCAAGTTTACTTTTAATAAACATACTTAGAAAATTCTAGAATATAATTAAGAAAAGTAAGTAAGAAAAGTCAAAAGTAAACATCAAATCAACATCAAATCAAACCAAACATAATTATTACTTTACTTTACTTACTTCTTAAGTGAAAGTGACATAAAGCATGATTTGAAATGTGATGTTAAGTTAAAAAGTAAGTAAAGGGCATTTTGGTCATTTTACATAATAATATTTTATTTCAAACTTTTTCCTATAAATAGCCATGTATACCTCTTTCATTTTCACACAAATCTTTCTTTTCTTCTTCTTCCTTTAAGCTATTTTAATGGCTTCTCTCTTAAGAGAGGTAGGAGGGTTAAAATAGTGGAGTGCTTAAGCACTAATCCACTTGTTACTCTCTAACCTCTTCTTAATTCACTTCTTCTTCTTCTCTTCTTAAAAAAGGCCTTAGGCCATGAGTTTGGAAGTTGATAAAGGAAGGACGTGAGCAAAGCAAGTAAAGATGGAGATGGTCGAGCACTTGGAAGCATGGTTATGATAAGGTTTAGTGAAGCGTTGAATTAAATGAATGTTGGTAGGAAGTTAAACGTTTGGTTAAAGGTGAGAAATTCTCATCGCTTTTGAATTTATATTTTGATTATGTTATAACAATCATATTTACACCCTTATGACATATGAATGTTTATACCAAATTGATTGTTAATATGGATGATTTGAAAATTAGTAAATTAAGTGAATTGTGATAATATATCCCGTTATGATATTAATAGTGAATGTTAGATTTGAAATCATATGCATGTGATTTGTTGAATGGATGTTATGTTAGTAATAAATATGAATATTGGATATGTTCATTTTGATTAAGTAATCACTTTGATTAGTAAGACCATATTTTAGTAATATGAGAAATTGTGGAAAAATAAGTCTCTTTTCATTTAGAAGTGAAATTAAAGTTAAAATGAAAGAGAATTTGAAATTTGAAGTGAAACGGATTTGAAAAGAATAGCTAATTAGAAAATTGAAATTTAGATGAATAGTGAAATTGAAATTAAAATCGATTTTGAAAAAGTGAAGTTTAGTTTGAGATTAAATTGAAATTTAAATTGGAATTAGATTTGAAATCTAAGTTTTAAATGTGTTTAATTTGAGATTAGAATTGAAATTGAGTTGAAATTGGGATTTAAAGTTTATAATGGGAATATAATAATATTTTAATGTGGTAAGAGTGAAAATATATATTAAATACTTTAAAAAGTGAAAATATTGATTTAAAATGGTTTCTAATCATTTTATAAGTATTGAAATCCAATTTGAATAAATTTTTTCAAATGTTGAAAAATAAGTTAAAACTAGACGCGTCGCACAACGGTAGTTCGCGATTTCGCGCCGAAAAGTTCAAATGAATGTATAGAGTGGAATATTGCTCGGAATTCTTCGAGATAAGAAAATTCCGGACTATTATATCCATATCTTCTAAACGAAGAAAGAAACTCAAAGTTTCGATAAGTAGATTTTGAATTAAGTCCAAATCAATTTTCTAGAAAAATCGCGCTAGTGCAGTTTAGTGACCATAACAGAAAATCTGTTCGAATGAATGTTTTTAATTATGGAAAAATATGGAATAAATTTGATAAATCTATTTAAATGATTTAAAAAAGATTTGGATTGGAAAATATGAATTAGCAAATGTTTAAAAGTTGTTTTAATCAAATAAGCTTATATAGCACTTTCCGCAGCACTTTTATGCTGTGAATTCTATAATTTTTGGAATATGAGTTTAAAAATAATGATGTTTCCCAGAATCAATTGTGAATGTTTTAAAAAGGATAATTAAGCGTTTTAAAAAGATAATTTGGAATATTTGTAAGCAATTCCAAAATAAGTTGAAAATCTGAGTATGCGGAAACGACTAGTACATTTGTCCCGCCTGTGAGATCTGGGAAGATAAAACAAGGTGTTTAACTAAGGTTAGGGATGGAGCAACCAGTGCCCTGAACTTACCTGGCCTATGTTTTCTTTTCTTAGGCGAGGGGTGGAACAGATCGAAAGGAAAGCCCGGATGCTTCAAAATAAAAATATTCTGTTAAGTTTTTGAATTAAAAGAAGATTGGTATTATCCAAAAGTTAAGCAATCTTCAAAATGAATGATTTCTACGAACCTGTGAAGTTTAGAAAAGAATTTATAATGAATTTTAGGAATGATAAGATTTGAAAGGAATGAATTGGTAAATAAGAGTATTGGATTTTGACTTACAAGTGAGATATAAAAATGGAATTTATAAACACCGTTTTGTAAATCTGAAATCAATTTAAATTGATAAGTTAAATGTGAAAGTTATTAAAGGAATTATATTCGCGATTTTGGACAGTGAATAATCCTTTAAATTAAATGGATGTTTTGGAAGGTGATATTATAAAGGGAATGTTTTCCTTAAGTTAAAAGTTAAGAAATTTGGATCAAGAATTAAGTAGAGAAATCTGAGATATTTTCCAAAACAAAAGAATGAATTACTTAGAATTATCCTAAGTTGAAAGAAAGAGAATTTCGAAATCATCTGAAAAGAATTTAAGTGAAAAGAGACTTAATAAATCCTATATTCTCATATTCACTTTTTATCGATGATTGGATTTCGAAGGAACCGGAGTCGGATTTGGTTAATTCCTATCCGAAAACCACTTCGAACCAATGTATGCGTTCGAACGTGAAGACATGTTGAAGATGGTGATTGAAGACCGTGGATCTTCCTAGCGTGAAGACTGCTTGTTGATTTGCTCGGGTCGCACCCAATTATAGAGTTATATATAGCAGTGGTCTCCTCGTGATAGAGATTTTGCGGATTGCAAGGGCTTCTCGCCTAGTAATGGCCGAGGAAAGTACCTTCGGTTTGTCCTGTTCCTGGACAACTTGTATGGACGTTTGTCTGACGTTGCATTTCTAAAGATTACGTACATCGGTTTTGCTTGATTATGTTCAGCATGATAGGGGGTTCTCGCTTTGTGAACAGTGACGAAGCTTAGACTCTTGCCCCTACATGTCCCTAGTGTGAAAGGGTTGGTTGATAGTCGAGAGGCTTGCCGTAAAAGCAGATCCGAGGTATCACTTGTGGTCACCTCCATGTTGAAAAGCAGGAGTACCCCCATGTTGAAAAGCAGAAGGGTAGCGGGATGGTTGAAAAGCCTACCGGGGCGGGAGCAGGAGTTGCCCGTTCGTCACACGTGATAACAGAGCTTCACACTTGGTATCAGAGCTGAAGGTTAAGCGAGAACCTTGGCTCGGATTATGGGTAAAAACTCATCAGAGATAGGATTAGTAATATCCTAGGATGAGTAACTCATTAGAGATAGGGTTAGTAATACCCTAGAATGAGTTATGAGAGTATTTATATATATGAGCGCGTATTTGTTAATTTTACAAAATGATTTTGTTTTAAAGAAATTGGTAAATGAAATAATTTTACCTTGGGTTTATATTTCAATTATATTAAAAGAGATATTATTATCTTTTGGGTTAAGGATTGATTGTAATTTAGCTTAGTGAAACTAAAATATGAATATCTTGTGATTAGAATTGCACAATTTGACTATAAGATATTTCATATAGGATCAGTTAGTTGAAAGCTAGAATTTAAAACTGTAATCATATACCCTTAGATACTTGGTATTAAGAAATAATAATTAAGTGATTATCATAATGGATGGATTTAAAAGCTAAGTACAAATATATTGTGAAGTAAAATTCACAAATTTGATTATAAGATATTTGATGATAATATTGAAGCTAGAAGTGTAATTAGAGGAAGTAAAGTGAAAATTTACACTTAGAAAAAATTCTTGTCAATAAGATAGAAAAGATAAGCCAAAATTGAAATTTTGGGTAAATATATTATGAAAGGATAAGTTCTATAACTTATAAATGAGTTAAGGTAATTTGAAATTTAGACACTTTGATTAGAAACAAGAGGTATAAGAAATATCATCCTAATATAAAATTTGAAATAATGATACATTTAGGGTAATATTTATAATTCAAAATGAAGTAAGATTAGAAGGAGGTAGTTTTGAATAATATGGTTAGTAGTTGAATGTTGGATGAAAATGTTTAAATAACAAATACCATGTGAATTAAGTTTCACAAATTTGACTATAAGGTATTTGACGGATTTAAGGTTAAGAAATTTGATTTAGAAAATGGATAGGTAAATAAGTTAACTTTGTAAGAAAAAGGACGTACATTTAGTAAAGTTGTCTTATTAAAATATGGATTAGATAAATAATATTAACTAAATGGAGACCTTAGGTAAAGAAAACTAGGGATTAAGTTTTATAACTTATTTATTTGGAATAATAGAATTCCACATTTGTTGAAGACGCTAATTAAAGTAAATGACGATTTGAAGATTTGGGATATGTATATATACTCTTAGGAAGTAAAGGTATATTATACAAGTTAAGTCATTTGTAAGCTTAAGTAATAATGGATTTAGAAGAAAGTAAATGGTTGTGAAATAAACTTGGATTAATAGAAGTTTGGAAGAAATGTATTAGGTAAAGATAAATGTGAATAAGTACATAAGTTAAACGTAGATCATTTTGGCACATAAATTTTGATCTAAGATTTGAGTACAAAACTTTGAGGTGTTTACACCAATCCGAAAAAGGATTTATCACTCAATTTTTGATGGCGAACATTGATGAGAGTTTGTGATTATGTACACGAATTTTTCTATCATAGTTGAGAGCTATGCAAGGAAAGCAAGGGTTTGTGATCAAGAAGTCTGATCAAAGTCCGCAGTAGAAAATCGGGGGATCGATACTAGTTCGAAAGAAAAGTTGTGGATTTGAATAATAGATCGAATCAAATATCACATATAGTATGATGTGTGGGGTCTATCAACTTAGTAGTTCGATAGTTATCTTGAATAGAAGACATAAGAGATAATGGTTAGAATTATGTTTTGGTATGTATATATATAGACCTCAGGTGTAGTACATGCTTAGGTCAGAGGATGGGTTATGTGGATGTATTCATTTATGTTGATATAGTTTGGTTGTTTTTGGATGTATGGTCTTGTTTGATAGTTGGATACATTATCTTAAGTGTGCAGTACGCACTAGGATGGAAAGGATAGAAGTTTGACTTGATGTATGTATATATAATCTTAAGAAAGTGATAAGTACTCAGCTTAGTGTGGGGAATCTTTATATATGTTTGGCATCATTTGTTTTAGTGTTGTTATGATATCGGCCTTCTTCTTTTCTATCATCAATAGAAATAAGTCAAAATTTTTTGAGGATATGAGTATGAGATAGATTCCTTTATCTAACTTTCATTTCGAGGACGAAATGCTTTTAAGTAGGGGAGAATGTAACGACCCGTATTTTCGCTACTTCGAAAATGAGAGATTTCGATCGATTTAAATTTAAAAAGGAGTTTAACTCTTAAATAATATGATATATATAATAAATAATAGTGAAGAAGTTATATATTCTTATAGTTAATAAATTAAAAAAAAGTATGAATTTGGATTTTAGAACAAATCGACAAAAGTTAAGTTTTGTTAATAATAATTAAAGGCTTAAATAAATGGATTTAAATATCTATTTAAAAAAGGTAAATCTTATTTAAAACATCTAATAAAGATAATAAAAGTATGTTAAAAGATTTAAAAATTTGTTAATAATCGTTTTATAAAAATAACCAAAATTTGTCGCATTTTGTCAGTTTTGCATACACGGTAAAATTAGAGATTTTGATATTAATTAAATATGATTTTAGAATATAAAGAGACTTGTTTTAATTTATTTAAAGAAGTAAAAAGTTCATTTTTAAATTTGGTTTACTTCAATACATAGTTTAACTAAAACGTCAAAATGTGACCGTAAAACATTTCGTCGAAAAACGACGTTTTGTCAATTAAAAGTTGTCGCAACGTCGTCGCACCTTTATTTTCTTATATAGGAACATATATTCAAATAGTATAAGTATTAATTAATTCACTAATCAAGTTTACTTTTAATAAACATACTTAGAAAATTCTAGAATATAATTAAGAAAAGTAAGTAAGAAAAGTCAAAAGTAAACATCAAATCAACATCAAATCAAACCAAACATAATTATTACTTTACTTTACTTACTTCTTAAGTGAAAGTGACATAAAGCATGATTTGAAATGTGATGTTAAGTTAAAAAGTAAGTAAAGGGCATTTTGGTCATTTTACATAATAATATTTTATTTCAAACTTTTTCCTATAAATAGCCATGTATACCTCTTTCATTTTCACACAAATCTTTCTTTTCTTCTTCTTCCTTTAAGCTATTTTAATGGCTTCTCTCTTAAGAGAGGTAGGAGGGTTAAAAATAGTGGAGTGCTTAAGCACTAATCCACTTGTTACTCTCTAACCTCTTCTTAATTCACTTCTTCTTCTTCTCTTCTTAAAAAAGGCCTTAGGCCATGAGTTTGGAAGTTGATAAAGGAAGGACGTGAGCAAAGCAAGTAAAGATGGAGATGGTCGAGCACTTGGAAGCATGGTTATGATAAGGTTTAGTGAAGCGTTGAATTAAATGAATGTTGGTAGGAAGTTAAACGTTTGGTTAAAGGTGAGAAATTCTCATCGCTTTTGAATTTATATTTTGATTATGTTATAACAATCATATTTACACCCTTATGACATATGAATGTTTATACCAAATTGATTGTTAATATGGATGATTTGAAAATTAGTAAATTAAGTGAATTGTGATAATATATCCCGTTATGATATTAATAGTGAATGTTAGATTTGAAATCATATGCATGTGATTTGTTGAATGGATGTTATGTTAGTAATAAATATGAATATTGGATATGTTCATTTTGATTAAGTAATCACTTTGATTAGTAAGACCATATTTTAGTAATATGAGAAATTGTGGAAAAATAAGTCTCTTTTCATTTAGAAGTGAAATTAAAGTTAAAATGAAAGAGAATTTGAAATTTGAAGTGAAACGGATTTGAAAAGAATAGCTAATTAGAAAATTGAAATTTAGATGAATAGTGAAATTGAAATTAAAATCGATTTTGAAAAAGTGAAGTTTAGTTTGAGATTAAATTGAAATTTAAATTGGAATTAGATTTGAAATCTAAGTTTTAAATGTGTTTAATTTGAGATTAGAATTGAAATTGAGTTGAAATTGGGATTTAAAGTTTATAATGGGAATATAATAATATTTTAATGTGGTAAGAGTGAAAATATATATTAAATACTTTAAAAAGTGAAAATATTGATTTAAAATGGTTTCTAATCATTTTATAAGTATTGAAATCCAATTTGAATAAATTTTTTCAAATGTTGAAAAATAAGTTAAAACTAGACGCGTCGCACAACGGTAGTTCGCGATTTCGCGCCGAAAAGTTCAAATGAATGTATAGAGTGGAATATTGCTCGGAATTCTTCGAGATAAGAAAATTCCGGACTATTATATCCATATCTTCTAAACGAAGAAAGAAACTCAAAGTTTCGATAAGTAGATTTTGAATTAAGTCCAAATCAATTTTCTAGAAAAATCGCGCTAGTGCAGTTTAGTGACCATAACAGAAAATCTGTTCGAATGAATGTTTTTAATTATGGAAAAATATGGAATAAATTTGATAAATCTATTTAAATGATTTAAAAAAGATTTGGATTGGAAAATATGAATTAGCAAATGTTTAAAAGTTGTTTTAATCAAATAAGCTTATATAGCACTTTCCGCAGCACTTTTATGCTGTGAATTCTATAATTTTTGGAATATGAGTTTAAAAATAATGATGTTTCCCAGAATCAATTGTGAATGTTTTAAAAAGGATAATTAAGCGTTTTAAAAAGATAATTTGGAATATTTGTAAGCAATTCCAAAATAAGTTGAAAATCTGAGTATGCGGAAACGACTAGTACATTTGTCCCGCCTGTGAGATCTGGGAAGATAAAACAAGGTGTTTAACTAAGGTTAGGGATGGAGCAACCAGTGCCCTGAACTTACCTGGCCTATGTTTTCTTTTCTTAGGCGAGGGGTGGAACAGATCGAAAGGAAAGCCCGGATGCTTCAAAATAAAAATATTCTGTTAAGTTTTTGAATTAAAAGAAGATTGGTATTATCCAAAAGTTAAGCAATCTCCAAAATGAATGATTTCTACGAACCTGTGAAGTTTAGAAAAGAATTTATAATGAATTTTAGGAATGATAAGATTTGAAAGGAATGAATTGGTAAATAAGAGTATTGGATTTTGACTTACAAGTGAGATATAAAAATGGAATTTATAAACACCGTTTTGTAAATCTGAAATCAATTTAAATTGATAAGTTAAATGTGAAAGTTATTAAAGGAATTATATTCGCGATTTTGGACAGTGAATAATCCTTTAAATTAAATGGATGTTTTGGAAGGTGATATTATAAAGGGAATGTTTTCCTTAAGTTAAAAGTTAAGAAATTTGGATCAAGAATTAAGTAGAGAAATCTGAGATATTTTCCAAAACAAAAGAATGAATTACTTAGAATTATCCTAAGTTGAAAGAAAGAGAATTTCGAAATCATCTGAAAAGAATTTAAGTGAAAAGAGACTTAATAAATCCTATATTCTCATATTCACTTTTTATCGATGATTGGATTTCGAAGGAACCGGAGTCGGATTTGGTTAATTCCTATCCGAAAACCACTTCGAACCAATGTATGCGTTCGAACGTGAAGACATGTTGAAGATGGTGATTGAAGACCGTGGATCTTCCTAGCGTGAAGACTGCTTGTTGATTTGCTCGGGTCGCACCCAATTATAGAGTTATATATAGCAGTGGTCTCCTCGTGATAGAGATTTTGCGGATTGCAAGGGCTTCTCGCCTAGTAATGGCCGAGGAAAGTACCTTCGGTTTGTCCTGTTCCTGGACAACTTGTATGGACGTTTGTCTGACGTTGCATTTCTAAAGATTACGTACATTGGTTTTTACAAACGTACATTAGTGGTGGCGGAGAAGGCAACTTCTCTTAGCTTAACACCCTTCTTGAGACATACGAGCTCAAGAGTTGTATTTTTGTGGAAGGCAATTAGTAGTTAACGGAAATGGCAATGTGGCATTCAAAGATGTGATATGTGCTTTGTGAAAAGGTAATCGTAGCCTCAAGCCTCATCAAACCGGAAATGACCGAAACAGGATTAGATGCAGCAGGGCTATGTGGGTCATTCCCATTAGGGTATGATCATCCCCTTCTAGATATATTTCTTCCCGCTATGACGTCGGGATGTTAATTAATGTGGTGTATGCTAGAGGGCCCTCGATAAAGGTCGGTAACGACCGGGGGGTGACATATTCGGTACCATCTAGTTACAGAGGTGGGCCGGTCTTGTGTTGGTAGAGGGCAGATGTTCTGTGCCTCGGGACATCCATCTAGAGGTGTACCCATTTCGGAAGGTAGATCCTGCGCCTGGTCATTTGTATGGAAATCCATTCTCCAATAAGAACCTACGGTTTTGTTTGTATTGGCGTAATGAATAGCCTCGAAATGCTATATGGGTAACCATTTCGGATAAGATTAATAAGTTTATTTGCAAATGTTTTCAAAGAAATGTCATTAGAAATAATATCAAAGGTTTTGATATAAAAGTGTTTTAGTTATCATAAGGTAAAAACCCGTCCGTGTTTATGTGTGGGCGTGGTCTTATGAGATACTATTTATTTCAAAAGATTTTATCCAAAGGCTGATATATGACACTGTCATTTATTATTGAGTTTTTCTCACGCTGGTTTATCAAGCCTGATCCGGGTATTTTCAATACTTGGGTCAGATCCGAGTAGTTTCAGGATAGTCGAAGGAAGTTGAAGTTCCAGGGGAGAGCTGGAGATATTCATGGACGCATGAAGATATTCTTTCATCGCCTTTGCTTGGTGTATTTTGTTTGATGTTTGTCAGCAATTGTAAGGGCAGGTTCTATAACTGTCCAAGCTGAATCTAGGTTAGACTCTGATATTGTATTTTAAAATTTTCCGCTGTAAATATTTTTATTGAAATAATATATGTTATTCCATTCGTGTGAGATTCTGTTCTGTCTATTTTTCTTTATCACCCTTGATGATCCGTTTTTTCGTGCAATTTGAGTTGGACATGGGTGGTTTATTGTCGATTCAAAGGGTACGGGAAAACGGGCCGTCACATTGTGCAGTTTCCATATCTTGTGCTTGAGCTTTCATGCTTCATGTTGCCTTGACTTTGGTTGTTGCAGTCCTATATATAATGTTTGTTGCTATTGCAGTGTTTTGTGGTTTCAAACATGTGAGTTGTTGTCTAGCCAGTTGGATCATTAACTGTTTGTTTTTGTTGGCTGCGCACACGAGTTGGCGAGGCAGTGCACACGTGTATAAATGTACGTGTGTATTGCAGCCACTTATGATTACCTGTCCCTGGTAGGAATACGAGTGTATATTTCTATGTGCACGACTTTGTGCGTGATGAATTCAAATGTAAATGATGACGAACAACTCAAATAACTGAGGCACCAGTAAAAACAAATTTATATTTTTGTAAATTCAAATTTGTTTATTTTCAGATTACTGCTGTAGTTGCTAATTATACAGGTACAATGGAGACAGGGCAAGAACTGGAGCTGGACAATGCAGATAGATGTAGATTAATGGTTTTGTAAAATGTACAGTGTTGTGTGTTGTAGTGAGAGGAAATATGAATATGAAATGTATAAACTAGTGTTTGTATATAGAGAGAGCTGAAAACTTTATACTGTATAAGTGTTGAATTAAAATATTATATTGAATAAAAAATACCGATTGACTTATATAAATTCTGTGCAATAGTATTATTATTCAATATGAATATTTATTCCTATATGTATATAGTACAATCTGCAAACACATATATAAATTGATATATATATATATATATATGTTATCATCAAACAAAAATTCACATCAAACAATCTCCCCCTTTTGATGATGACAAACATATATATTAAAGATTTTGAAATTCTAATAAATGTGTTTGAGCATGAAATATTTAGCTCCCCTATATGAATGCTCCCCCTACAACTGAGACCACTCCCTATTTAGAAGATTTAGAAAATTACAGAAGAATAAAAGAACTAAAGAAAATTAACTAACAACATTTAACAAATTTGTTGAAGTATTCCAAAAAATATTTACTTCCTTATCAAAATCTTGTTCTTCTCCCCCTTTTGTCATTATCAAAAGACTGACAAAAAACAATGGAATAGTAGGAAAAAAATAATATATCAAAACGAGATAACAATTTCCACAATGTAGAGAATGGATCGATGATTCGGTTTTTGTATAATAAGAAGAGAGATATTTTAAAATTAATTTGACATTTAAGCACAAAAATAAGCACTTACTAACCACGCATAACCATAAGGACTTTTAAATGGGATTAGCAGTTACTTATTAGTCTAAGCATCCGGACTTTTAAGTGAGACCAGAATACTTAGTTACCATACCCATCCATGCATAACCATAAGGACTTTTAAATGAGAATGGAGTAATGATAAATTAATTCACTCACATGCACCATCCATGCATAACCATAAGGACTTTTAAATGAGAATGGATGCATGAGAGTTATTATCATTATTAATTTTTTTTAATTTTAAAAGATAATCGACTCTTCTCATTTTACAAAACCATTATGAACGATAGAAAGATGGTAGAAATAGAAATGGTCGTGGAATAAGTTACCAAGTTAATTATATTATGTAATATCCAATACTGAATACCATATTCGAATCAATCTTTGGATAATATCCAAAACTGGTTTGAATCCTAGAAATTGAAGTTGAAAGTATATATCCAAGAATATTTCAACTGAAAAATGGAAAATGATTAGTCAATTTCTATAATCCCCAAATCCAAACGTAATCTGGAAAATCTGTCTTTGGCGAGGGTTTTGTGAAAATATCAGCAAGTTGAGCCTCAGTTGAAATATGTTCAATGCAAATGTCTTCCTTAGCAATGTGATCTCTAAGAAAGTGGTGTCTCACATCAATGTGTTTTTTGCATGAATGATGAACAGGATTATTTGACAAGTCCATTGCACTTTTACTATCGCATTTTAATGGAACTTGTTTATAAACTAAGCCAAAATCAGAAAGAGTTTGCATCATCCATAAAATTTGAGCACAACTTCCTAAAGCAATATATTCTGCTTCAGTGGTGGATACTGCAACACAATTCTGTTTTTGACTTGACCATGAAACTAATGATTGTCCTAGCATGAAACATGTCCCACTAGTGCTTTTCCTGTCAACCAATGAACCAGCATAATCAGCATCAGAATAGCCAACTAAATCAAAATTTTCACAAGAAGGGTACCATAATCCAAATTTGTGTGTGTGTGTGATAGATATCTCAAAATTCGTTTAGTGGCTTTCAAATGAGATTCTTTAGGATTAGATTGAAAACGTGCACACAAACACACAGAAAAAATAATATCAAGTCTAGAAGCAGTAAGATAGAGAAGTGAACCAATTATCCCTCGATATTTCTTCTGATCAACAGCAATTCCTTTCTCGTCTTTGTCCAACTTTGTTGATGGGCTCATAGGAGTTCTCAATGGTTTAGAGTTCTCAACTCCAAATTTCTTCAACAGTTCCAACACATACTTGGATTGTGAAATAAAAATACCATCACTGCTTTGCTTGATTTGGAATCCAAGAAAATATTTCAATTCTCCAACCAAGCTCATCTCGAATTTAGCCTGCATGACTTGTTCAAATTTCTCGCACAAGAGTTCATTAGTAGCACCATAAATAATATCATCCACATAACTCTAAACAATCAAAAATTCACTTCCATTATGTAATAGAAACAGTGTCGTGTCAGCACTCCCCTTTTTAAAGCCATTTTCCAACAGATATGTACAAAGGCAGTCATACCAAGCTCTAGGAGCTTGCTTAAGACCATATAATGCTTTTTCTAGTTTATACACATGATCTGGAAAATCATGATTTTCAAAACCGGGGGGTTGTTCAACAAAAACTTCTTCTTTCAAATCACCATTTAGAAAGGCACTTTTTACGTCCATTTGTTTAAGTTTGAAACCCTTATAACATGCAAAACTTAGCAAAATCCTAATGGCTTCTAACCTAGCCACATATCAGAGATATCACACCCAAGTCATCCAATATCATTCAAACATCCAATATCAATCACCAATATTAATCAATCATCCATAAGCAGGTTTGATTAACTCTTAATCAATTTAATTAACCTTTAGTTAAATTAATTACTATCTTTTAATCACTTGGATTATCTTAATCCTGCTTCATTAATTTATTACAAATTAATTTATTAATCATCTCTTAATGATCTTCCTTAATTAATCTCCCTTGATTAATTATCCTTATAATTACCTTCAAGTAATTAGCCTTTAATTCTTTAATTAATTTCACAAATTAATTATCCTTAACATAAACAGTAATTAACCTTTAATTACTATCATTAGTTACAATGATTAATGATCCTTCATTTGCTTCCATTAATTAATCAACTATGATTAATTACATTAATCCTTTATTAATTAAAATTAATCATACTTTAATTAATCACTCATTCATCAGCCTTGATTAATTTCATTAATTATATTAACTAATGATCCTTATTAATTAATTGACCCTTTAATTAATTAAATAATTAACTTGTAATTAACCATCTCATTAATTGGTCTTAGTTAATCATAAACAGTAATTAACAACTTGTAATTACTTATCTTAATTAACTTCTTAATTAATTTATTAATCTTTGATTAATTATACTAATTAATTAATCTTTAATTACTTCATTAAGAAATTATTAATTAATTACATCAATTAATAATTCTTAATTAATTACTTTATTAATTAATTACATTTTTTCTTAATTAATTACATTTAGTAATTAATCTTAAATTAATCACATTAATTAAGTGAATTAACCAACTAACTAAATTAACTAAGTAATTAACCTTTAATTACTTCTATAAGTAATTATTCTCTAATTACTTTCATTGGTTAATTACTCTCTTAATTAATTACATTAACAAGTAATCAATCTCATCATTAAATAATCCTTAATTCTCTTCAATTAATTAATCACTCTTTAATTAATTGACTTCAATCAATTAATTTAATTAATCCTCAAATTATTAACATCAAATGGTTAACCCTGAATCACTTCACTTAATTTATCTTTGGAAGCCTAATCATCATATCTTTAATCTTATTCATTTTCAATATAATTTGAAAACTTAGTCTTTAAAACATTACTTAAAATTTACTTTAAAACTTTGATCTAATATTTAAAATTGAAAACACTCCCTTTAAATTAGAATTCAAAATTTAATTAAGTTAGTTACTTTCAACAACAATTATCTTAAACATTTTAAATTTGAAAGTATATTCAATTAACACTTTTTGATAGTTTGATTAACATTTATTTCAAAAGAACAAGTTTTAAATTTTGTAAATTTGTTTCCTTTTATAAAACTTGTTTTATAACTTAAAGCTTGATTTTATTTATTCAAAACAACAAGTTTAATTTGTAAACTTTATATCTTAACAGTACTTACCAGATAAGCATACGACCTAAAATACTCGAGTTCAAACATCAATCTGCACGAGCCTGCCCTAAGACAAACCCCAGTCTCATCTACTTCGAGTCGACACCTTGAAAATGCGAGAATCACTCCGAGACGACCCTCGTCTTTCCCGAAACACCATCCTCCCAGAAATATCGTGCACGTGGTGCACATACCCCATTGATTCCGAACAGCATAGGCCATCGCGACTATCCTCGACGACCATAACAACCCATGCGAGCCTTTTCGAACACTCAGATCAAACAATAATCACGCGAATCAAAATCGAGCAAAAACTCAATACTGCAGAAACCACCATGGCCAGAAACTTCACCATTGCCGATGCCACAAACCTTGAGATCGCCGACCATCATCACTGAAGCTTCTTCATATCCTCCAGCTCGTATTCCCACCAACACGAACGACCCTGGTCCCCAATGGCCACCATCATTGCTCTGCGAACCACCCAGTGCACAAACGACTACCGAACCCTAATACACCAATTCCGACCACCACGTCACATGGAAAATCAAGTGACTATTTTTCCTCTGACCGCCGATCTTCCCTCCTCCTCCAGCCCATGGCCAATCTCCTCTTCGTCCGTCGGAATTTGGCGAAAGTACCAATTTCGATCACCACAGAAAAACACAATGAATACTGACTTAAAAATCATGATTGTATCCTCCAAATTCATGATTTCCTACTACGAACACAATCATGCCTTTCAAAACTTAAATTGAGATAGTTGATTTTTAACAGGAATCAATATTTTATTGTATTCCTTATTTTAAAAATTATTTGTCAATTCAAAAATTGCAGAAACTATTTTTAAAATTATCATCATACCCTAACTCACAACTTTCATTCAAATATCAAGATCAAATGTGGTTTAGATTGGAAGATTTTGCATTTTTCTTAAGGAAAACAACTTCTGTAAATAAAACAGAGATGAATTTTACAGACACTTATATTATCAGACATTTCATACCTTTAATATGCATACATAACAATATTCATGTTAACATATATTCATTATCATAGCACAATTCAACACATGCATCAGCATTCAACCACAAATTTATTATAGTTGTTTTTAAAAGGGTTTACTCAAAAATTTGAAAAGGCAGAGAGCAGGTTCTAAATTTTCTTCCAGGCTTTGAAATTTTATTTGGAAAGTGTTTTGATTGCCTTGCTGTTGAAATTGAATCCTTGCATGCCTGTTAATTGATGTTTTTAAATGTTGAAACTTGATGTTGGTCTTCCACTTGAGTTGCAGTAGGTTTAGTTGCTAGAAAAACTTGTTTGCAAATTTGAATTTCAGGTTTGAATTTGCTTTTGGTTTCAAATTTCAAGTTTAAAGCAATTTATGGTTTGCTATTAAATTTTTGAAAGAATGAGGGGAGAAAAAGAAAAGAATTTAAGAAGAAGAAAGTTTTGAATTGAAAGTAGAAAAACAAGTTTCTCTTCAAACTATATTTTTTATAAATTTAAATTTCTAAAGGAAAAAAAATGTTGCCACTTGTTCATTAATTTGAACAATTGTCATCACAATTTTATTTTAGCTTACAAGTGTTGAAGATGCTTTATCATTGTTTTACAAGTGTTAAACTTCCTTAATTTAAATCATATAATTATATGCATATGAAATGTTCTTATATAAATAAGCTTTTGAATTTTAATAAATGTACAAGTGTGATATTTTGTAAACATTTGTTTTATAAATAGCTTATGTTTTTAAAATCAAATAAGTGTATTATATGTTTTCCTTTAAATTGTGAAATAGGAATTTATATTTATATTTATGCAAATGTGAATTTAGTAATTTATTTATTTATTACTTATGTTTACAAACTATGCCAATTTATGAGATTATTTTAAAAGAAAGTTTATTTATAACTTTACATATATATATTTATAACCATTTTAATTTGAGCACCTTTAAAAGAAAACAAAATAAAACTTTGATTAAATCTTATTTAAACTATCACATTGAAAAATAAATAATTATCTTATATTTTGAAAATATAAAATTAATCTTAAATTAGCTTTTGAAAAACTATTAAATTTAAAACAAAGCTTCAAATCACAATATATTCATACATATATATAAATATTATCAATAGATTATATTAAATTTCAAAACAACTTCAAATTATAACATATCCATACATATATATTACAATTTGAAAATACATCTTTTATTTAAAACAAAAGAACTTCCTATTCACAATATATAGACCAAATATATATATTATAAATAGAATATAATTTTATTAGCTATGAAAAATAATTCTTATCAATTTTAAATTGTAAGAAAGATATTGATCAATATTGCCAGATTAAATATTTATTAACCTTTAAAATATTAAATTTACCAATTTAAATTAAAATTATAAAGGAAAATTATCAAATCAATTTAATTATTAATACAGATTATTAAATTGATATTGCCTAAAATTTCGGGTCGTCGCATAAAGGTTTAAATCATTTTGAAAAGGTTTTCAAGGAAAATTTAAAGAGTAGTTAACCCTAAGAAAATGAATCAGATTAGAAGACCAAGTAGGACTTGTGCAATGTCGCGCACTATACTCATTAGCTATTAGCCCTTAGCTAATTTAGTCTAGAATTCCAGTGTGTAGAGCTTAGTCACAGGTAAGACTAAAATGTTAGTTACGGACAGAAAGGAATATTTATGTATAGAGGTAGGTTATTGTAAGCCACAAAACCATTAGGATCAGTTGACACTTGGAGAAGTAAGTTAAGGACAAACCATCCAGAAGTTTTATCTAACAGATGTTTAGACCATTTGATATTTTATCTGGTAAGCCCAAGTCAGCCAAAGGGACAGTTAGTCCAGTTTACGGACAGTTAGTCCATATTGCGGACAGTTAGTCTTGTTTGTAGGCAGTTAGCCCAGTTTTTGGATAGATAGTCCATTTATTACATGTTTTTAGCATAACAGGTATTGCTATTATTATTATCAGTTTGATTAACGGCACTTTGTTGCAGAAAAAGATTTGCAAAATATATGTTTTGAAAAGGATATTATTGATGGAAAACCCGTTTCGCTAAGCGGCATGGTCTCACTCAATATCGGTAAATCGAGATGTGACAGAATTATTCGCACTAGGTTTTATGTCTGACTCGAAATTTTTGTTTCCCCTTAAGCTCTTGGGTGCTCATAATTGATTTGAGTAGGCTAAGGTTGGGTTTTCAGGTTTTCGTAATTTTGGAGAATAAATCTTTCGGAGATGAGCATGTGGCTAACGGATAGCTAATTAGGAGTTACAGATATTCTATTTATTTCCCGCTGTGTGTATTAAGTCAGATATGACTATATTTCTCTGATCAATCAAGGGGGCATCTTCATATGTGCTCTTGGCATATTATTGTATAATTATATTTGATTATCACTTGGGATTATGTAACTTGGAAATGTATTTTATTTCAAATGTAATCGGTAAAATGTTGTTTTTTAAATTTGTGATTTGTTCATATTCAAGTGCTTCTGATATTATGGATTTCATTAGTAGTATCATATTTCGTCATTAGAAGTTAATACTATGGATGACTGCAGCATTTGTAGCACTTAGCTTTTGGCCTCTAGATACTGGATGTTACAGCTTAGTATCAGAGCATAGGTTTATGAAAAACTTTAATTAAAAATGGTTTTGAAAACGTAATCCTAAGGAATTAGAGTAAGATCGGGGTTGGGATAACGTTATACTAACGTACTTGTATTTGTTATATATAAGCATACATTTTATCTCTAGTATCCTATCTTTGTTAGGTTATTCTTCTGTATCTCATGAGGTTTGAATACAGATATGGATGGTAGAAGAGGAAGGGTTAACCTTGGAGGGATGGCACCGATGGGAATGCCAGACCTAATGCTAGGAGGACCAAAGGTCAGGAAGAAGTAGAGGATGTGGGTGCTGGAGTCTCACAAGTTGGAATGGATAGTTTTTCATGAATATGATGCAATCAGGTATTGCAGCTAAAGTGTTAGGAGGAAATGATGCAGAAACAGGGGTTTTGGAAGTTTCGTAGTTAACCATTATGCTAAGCTGAGTGGAGATTATACTAAGCTTGGAGGGAAGCCATTTATTGGAGCGGAAGATGTCATTGAGGCAGAAAGTTGGTTGTTGCATTATGAGAGAATCTTTGCAGATTTAGGGCTTAATGATGAACAGAAGAGGAGGCTTTCTTAGAGATGGCTTTAGGGAGCTCCTTTATTTTGGTGGAATAATGTGATTGTTGCAGTGGATAAGGAAACCATGACATGGGCGAATTTCAAGTGGAGGTTTCAGGAGAGGTTCATGTTTGTGATGGCACAGTCTGCTCTGATCAGAAAATTTGCTGAGTTAGAGCAGGGAGAGACGTCTATTTTGGAGTATGCCAGAAGGTTTGAAGAGTTGTTCAGGTATGGGTAAGCTTCAGTGGATACCGTGATGAAGAGGAATGAGAGGTTCATCAAGGGGTTGAAGCCTGAGTTAGCTAGGGCTACATAACCTTATATTGAAGGCCCTTCTGATGTAGTTGTGGAGATGGCCTTAAGGCATGAGGAGATACTTGATTCTCTAGAGAAGAGTAAGGTTAAGGAGGTCCAGCTTGGGCAGGGTTAAAAGAGGAAGTTCTTTCCTAAGAAAGGTGCTTAGAAGGGTGGAGCAGCTAAAAAAGGGAAGTCTGACATTGTTTGCTTCAAGTGCGACAAGAAGGGGCATTTTTCTAATAAATGTCGTATTGGAAAGGCCAAGAAAGCGACTAGGAAGAAGAATGTCAGGTGCTTCAATTGCTACCGGATTGTCCACTATAAGAATTAATGCAAGGAGCCCACTAAGGAAGGAAAGCTCAAGGTGTATGCATTAGAGCCTGCCACTTCGAAACCAACAGCTCAAGAGAAAGGAAAGGTAGTATCGAAAGTTATGCTTCAGATCCGTGGTATGTCTGTTAGCATTCTATTTGATATTGGTGCATCACATTCTTTTATATCTAGATGTGTGATAGATAAGCTTAACCTAGAACCCACATATTTAGTTACTTCCTTACGGGCTGATAATCCAATAGGAGGGTATGCAACTCTAGGGTTGAGATGTAACCGATTAAAGTTTGACTTCTTAGGTCGTGCTTTGTTTGCAGTTTGCATGTGTTTGATTTTGTGAGGTTCGAGATTATTCTTGGAATGGATTTCTTATGTGGGTGTGATGCTAGGATATTTTGCTAGGACAGGAAAATATCACTTAGACACCCTGATTGTAGCAACTTGATTGTTTATACCATAGAAGGTTCTAGCGATGAGGTGAATGCTTTATTGGATGTTATGGAATTGCAAGATAAGCTGAGTCGAGTTTTTGTAGTTAGAGAATTCGTGGATGTTTTTGAGCCAGTAGTAGGATTGCCACTAAAATGAGCCATGGGTTTTGAATAGATTTGGTTCTGGAAGTAGAACCAGCGAGTAGGCCGCCGAGCAGGATGACTCCTATAGAGATGAGCAAATTGAAGGTGTGGTTGGTGTATTTGGAAGGAAAGAACTTTATCAGGCTGAGTAGTTCACCTTGAGGAGCAGTCATATTGTTTGCGAAGAAGCCAAAGGGGTCGTTGAGGCTATGTATTGATCATCGTAAGTTGAATGAGAGGACAATAAAGAATCGATATCCATTACCAAGAATTGACGATTTGTTTGACCAATTGAGTGGAGCCAAGGTATTTTCCCAGTTGGATTTGGCAATGGATTTCCATCAGCTCAGAGTAGCAACGGATAGTACACATTTGAGGGCATCTAAGACCAGATATAGGTCGTACGAATGGTTAGTCATGCCGTTCGGACTGACTAATGCGCCAGCTTTCGTTGTAGATTTGATGAACTGGGTTTTTCGAGAGCACTTAGATAGGTTCATGTTGGTTTTCATAGATGATATCTTGATATCACTAAGGATGAGAAGGAGCATGAAGTTCATCATGGAGTGGTGCTTGAGACGTTGAGGCAGCATCTGAAGGCGAAGTTTTTGAAGTGTCATTTATGAAAGAAGGAAGTAAAGTTTCTTGGTCATGTAGTCTCAGAGAAAGGGTTGTTAATAGGTCCGATTAATATTGAAGCGATGAATAGGTGGAAGAGACCTGAGACAGTGACTGAGGTAAAGAGTTTCCTTGGATTAGCTTGTTATTATCAGAGATTCATTAAGAATTTTTCACAGATAGCAGCACCGATGACCAAGCTAATGAGAAAGGATGTGAAGTTTGTGTGGACCGGTAAGTATGAGGTAGCATTTTCATAGTTTGAAACACTTATTGACCCATGCACCTGTGTTGATTTGTCCAAAAGGGAATCAGAATTTAGTGGTTTATATAGATGTGTGTGGAATAGGATTACGAGCTGTGTTGATGTAGAGAGGTAAAGTGATTGCATATGCTTCTAGACAGCTTAGGCCACATAAGGTCATATGTCCGATGCATGATTTGGAATTGGCTACAGTGATTTTTGCATTGAAGGTGTGGAGACATTACATTTTAAGAGAAAGGTTTAAGTTATATATAGATCATAAGTCGTTCAATTATTTGTTCTCTCAGAAGGAGCTGAGCATGAGATAGCAGAGATGGTTAGAGTTTATAGTCGCTTATGATTTTGAGATTGAGTACATATCGAGGAAAGGCAACAAAGTTGCAGATGTACTTAGCAGGAGGCATCAGAATGCAGTGTTAGTAAACATTGCTGGGTGAAAGAATTGGACGCATTGGCAGATTGCAGAGTGCAGTGGAGATCCGAGGCTGGGTCTAGCGGAAATGCCGTAATATTATCTTGTTTGGAAGTTTGACCAGTGATGATTGAAAAGATTGCTTCCAAAAAGGAGGAGGAACCAGTGATGACTGAACGGATCAGGAAGTTGAGAGAAGGAACGGAGATCGATGACTTGAATGATTTTAGTCTTGACCGGATGGGTGGTTGAGGAAGAAAGGGAGATTCTGTGTTCCGAGTGTAGGAAATATAGAAAGAAGTCTTGGAGGAATGCCATTGTTTGAAGTTCGCTATTCATCCAGGAGGAACTAAGATGTATCTGGATATAAAGAGGAGTTTCTTCTGGGAAGGTATGAAGCGGGATATTGGCTTATGGGTAAAGCAGTGCTTGAATTGCCAACAGGCAAAAGCTGAACACCAAAAGTCAAGTGCATTGCTTCAGCCGTTGAATATCCTAGTATGGAAATGTGATTCTATTTCTATGGACTTTATTGACGTGTTGCCAAGGTCGAATAGAGGAAATTAAAGTATATGGGTTATAGTGGATAGATTGACCAAGAGTGCCCATTTTATTCCAGTTAAGTCAACCAGAATGACACCTGTTTTAGCGAAGTTGCTTATGAAGGCTGTAGTTATGCTACATGGAATTTCTGGTAGCATAGTTAGTGATAGAGACTCCTTATTCACTAGCAAGTTCTAGAAGAGTCTATAGGAAGTTTTGGAAACCAAGCTCAAGTGATTACCACTTACCATCCGCGGACAGATGGGAAAATGGAAAGAGTTGACCAAATATTGGAAGATTTGTTAAGAACTTGTGTTCTAGATTTGGGGGTTCATGGGAAGACCATTTGCATCTATTCGAGTTTCCGTATAACAACGGTAAACAAACTAGTATTGAGAAGGCACCGTTTAAAGCTTTGTATGGAAGACCATGCAAATCTCCCTTTTGTTGGTTGGAGACCGAGGTAGGTCGGTCTTGGTCCAGATTTGGTTAGAGAAGCTGTAGAAAAGAGTGAGGTCATTCGAGCTAGAATAAAGGAGGCTTGGTCAAGGCAGAAGAGTTACGCAAATAGAGGACGGAAAGATTTAAAGTTCTCATTTGGAGAACAGGTTTCCGTCAAGGTGTCACCGATGAAGGGTGTGATCAGATTCGGAAGATCAGGAAAGTTGGCACCGAGATTCATTGGATCTTTTCCTATTGTTGAGAGGATTGGGAAACTCGCATATACGATTGAGTTACCGAGCAGTTTAATAAGAGTCCATGGTGTTTTTCATGTTTCTCGTCTCAAAAAGTGTGTTAGAGACCCCGAGACTACTATTGCACTAACTGTGCTAGAGGACTTAGATGAACCAGACTTGACTATAGTGAGGAAGCCAGTTCGCACTGTTGCGAAAGATGAGAAGAGGCTTAGAACCAACATGGTCAGATTAGTCAAAGTACAATGGAGTGACGATGACAGGAACTGTACTTGGGAGGTTGAGAGCGGGATTAGAGATACTTATCTTGATCGGTTTGATGGTATGTTTCACCGCTTTGTTTGATTTGTTATGTGCCTTATCGTAATTTCGAGAACGAAATTCTTTAAGGAGGAGAGTTTAAACACCTCATATTTTTGGTAATATTATTTAGAATATTTAACTAGTTAAATAAAATAAAATAATGTGTTGATTAGGGGATTGAGATTTGACCTAAGGGGTAGCTGTGTGATTTGACCAATGAACTAAAAGTAAATTTAAAATTGAAACAGAGGAGGGATAAAATAAGAAAGAGGTCATTCCTATATCCTAGAACCCTTGGCCATGTATCTCAATACACGTTCATTTCATTTTTTTCAAAATTTTCAAACATAAGGCCAGAAACTATTAACAAGAGAAAGAAGAAAAAGATTATGAAAAGCTAAGGAGAACCTAATTCAAATCCATTCACATCTCAATCTTTTAAATATCTAAAGCTAATGTGAATAACGTTTATATCTCATATTTCTTTTTTTCTTTTTTAAGATGAGATCCAAAATATTTTCCATTGATTTTCCATGTCTTTGAATGTGGAATGATTATATATACATATATACTTGTTGATGATTTATGGTTGTTCATATTGCTTTTATGATATGTTTTAAGATGAAAACCCTATTAAATGACATGCAAATGAGTTGCGAATTTTTATATAGACCAGAAATAATAATTTGAAGAAGGGTTTCAATTTTTTGAATTTCTGAATTTTCGTGGACTTTATATGAATTTTCTAGTGAAGAAAATGTTATTTTGGGTTAAAAATTATTTACAGTTAAATAATTATTCATTTGGGTCTGAAATTTATATGTGTTAGAAAAAAATATAGATTTTTGGAATTTTTATAGATTTTTTCTAAGTATTTTAATGGTTATTTAAAATTATTTAAGGTATGTGACTTAAATGTTTTGTATAATTAAGGAAGGAGAATGAGCTTTTTGTAAATATATTTTTATTTTTATTTTTGGAAAGTCGGCAGTATTGTGGAAAAGTAAAAGTGGCAACCAATCGTAATTTTGACAGCAAGGCAGGTCTGGTACAAAAGAAATAATTTAAAAGGACAATTAAACATGTTTTTCACAGTTTCGATGCTTTCAGCATCATGTTCCACCTCCTTACCTTCATCTCTAACTCTGTCGAAACCAATGCACGTGGTATAAGGGAACTAGTACGTAGTGAATTGGATGTAGGTGAAAGGTAGGGTCAAAACTAAGGGCTCCAAAGGGGTTGAGGCTTTACTTTGCTTTTAAATGAAAATGTGTCTGCTTGCTTTTGACTTGGTTAGCTTTCGACTAGGTCAAATGGTTTTAAAGGAAATGGTTTTGACTGGGTTGTTGCTTTTGTTTTAAATGACTGCTTTCTACTACGTCAAAAATTTAGCTGCCGCTTTCTTCCTTTCGACCCTAATGGTTTCGAAGGGGTTGTTTGGTTTTTTAAAATTTGGTCATTTCTCCAAAGCTTTCGAAGGGATGATTTCGACACCATTACTTCTTTACTTATGAAATGGTTTCGAAACAGAGGCTTTTGACTTAAATGATTTAAAGACCCTTTTTCTCTAATTGAAGTATAACCCAAAGTGGTTTCGAAAGAGACAGTTTTAATGGTTTCGAGTGGTGTTTCCACACGTTTTAAACTCAACCCAAGTGCGTTCAAAAGGTTGATTTTTATGCTTTCGAAAGCTTTTGATGAATGATTTCGAAAGGGGTGGCTCTCTAGGGTTTTGAAAGGTTGAAAGGAAAAGTTTTTCCTATGTTTTCGAAAGGCAATATTTAAAGGTATAGGATGTCTAATGTTTTTAATCTTTCGAAGGAAAGGCTTTTAATTGTTTCGAAACGGTTACTTTCAATAGTTTTGAAAGTGGTGCTTTTAGTGGTTACGAAAGGCTTAATTTTAATGGTTTCGAATGGGGTACTTTCAATGGTTTTGAAAGGATTGCTTAAAGGTTTTAAATAAAGGTTTAGAATGTATTAAATGGGCAATATAGCCTAAGTGTTTCAAGTTATAAAGGAGTAACTTATATTGGGGATAGGTAATCCCTATTAAATTTCATTAACATTGTTTTGAGTAAAAAAATATATATCATGGCAAAATAGCTTAAAGTAAGCCTAAAAATGTTTTTTCCTTGTATATGTATGATTTAAATGGTTAAATCATTTTGAAAAGGTTTTTCAAGGAAAATTTAAAGGGTAGTTAAATCTAAGAAAATTACTCAGATTAGAAGACCATATAGGAATTGTGTAGGGTCGTGTCCCATACTCATTAGTTATTAGCCCTTAGCTAATTTAGTCTAGAATTCCAGTATGTAGGGCTTTGTCACATGTAAGACAAAAATGTTGGTTACACTCAGAAAGTAATATTTATGTACAGAGGTAGTTTTTGGTAAGCCATAAAACCATTAGGATCAGTTGACCGTTGGAGAAGTAAGTTAAGGACAGATCATCCAGAAGTTGTCTAGCTGATGTTTAGATCATTTGATATTTTATATGGTAGGCTCGAGTCAACCAAATGGACAGTTAGTCTAGTTTTTGGACGGTTAGTCCATTGGGGGTTGTTAGTCTAGTTTGTGGGTTGTTAGCCCAGTTTTCGGACAGATGGTCCATTTATTACATGTTTTTAGCATAACAGATATTGCTATTATTATTATTATTGTAATCAGTTTGATTAACCAATTTGGTTGCAGGAAATTTTTTGCAAAATATATGTTTTGAAAAGGATATTAGTGAAGGAAAACCATTCTGCTAAGCGGCGTGGTCTCACTTAATATTGGAAAAATGAAATGTAATAGAATTATTCACACCTGGGTTTATATCTGACTCGAAGTTTTTGTTTACCCTTAAACCCTTGGGTGCTCAAAATTTATTTAAGTAGGCTGAGGGCTGAGATATTCAGCTTTTCATATTTTTGATGAATAAAGCTTCGGGAGACGAGCAGGTGGCCAATGGATGGTTAATTAGGAGTTGCAGATTTTATTTATTTATTTTCTGTTGTGTGTATTAAGTTAGATATGACTATATTTCTCTCATCAATCAAGGGGGCATTGTCATATGTCGCTCTTTGCATATTATTGTATAATTATATTTGATCATCACCTAGGAAATGATTATGGGATTATGTAACGTGGATATGAATTTGTTTTGAAATGTAATCAGTAAAATGTTGTTTTTGAAATATGTGATTTGTTCATATTCAGGTACTTCTGATATTATGGATACCATTAGCAGTACCATATTTTGTCACAAGAAGTTAATACTATGGATGACTGCAGTATCTATAGTGCTTAGCTTTTGGCTTCGAGATACGGGACGTTACACACAGTAGAGTTGAAGGCAACCCAACTTGTAAGTTTTTAAAACTTTAGGCACACTCAAGAAACTTCACATAGAATTAAAAATCGATAATTAATGCCTACCTAGCTTCTCACCGGTACCATATATGTAGTTTACTCGTATAATGAATATTAAATGTTATTTGACTCCAATGCATAGATATAAAATTGATTATTTTTGATTTTTGATTGTAAGATGCATAATCCATGAATTGTCATTTTTTTCATTGTTTACTAATTGTAAACTACATTTTAATACTTTTGTTCAGTGATTTTATTTGGTCATCCATCACTTGAAGTATTATCTTATGACTATTTTTTCTTCTTTGGAAGCTTCCTCTTTCCGATAAAACATTTTAATAGAGGTAAACTATTAAACAATATTACGAGAATACACTCATTCTAATCTTAGTCATGTCACTTTCAATGACCTTAAGAGACCTTTTATATATGGATTTGAGATTCTTGCTTTATGCAGAGCACTGAAGTGAATATTGCATAGTAAACATGCTTAATGGACATTGAGTAATTTTTATTTATTGCTTTATCAAAAATAGAGGATCTAAATTCTTCTTTTAGTACACTACTTTAGTATACTTTGTATTCTTGGCTTTGCATAAGATAAAGCTTTCAATTTTATGTTTTACCTTGTTTTATCCTTTGTGCCTACAAGCAAAAATTATATCAATTGCTGATTCTGTCCCTTTATTTCATATTTGAAACTCCCTTTAAATGAAAATTTATTTATTTTGAATAAAAAATTATAAAATAATTTTAGATTTTAAGAGACAGAGGATGCTAAAGATTTTGGATGTTTTGTTAGGTTGAAGCTACCAAAAAAGCTCTACTACTATTAAATACAAGTGTTGCTGGTGAGCCGACAAAGGTAAAGGAAACTTGTGGCAAAGAAGCTAAACCGATATTAGATAATGCATTGCTTGCTGCAAATAAATCTCTTCCTGGATCATGACATAAAGTAGCTGCTAGTAAGAGGAAAAGCAAAGGGTAAATGGTTTAGGTGTGTATTTTTTAATTAATGCATGTATGGCTGTCTTTTGGTGGAATGACTTGTTGTATTTTGGTTAATCGTACGGTTGTATTTTGGTTAAATGTACTAGTGAATTAATGGTTTAATGTATTGGTGAATGTACAAAAAATATATGCTTTTGTTAAATGCATATGTAGCTAGTGTTTGATATAGATTTTTATTGTATTTGTGTATCTATATGATACAAAAAGGTGAACAATTAAAGTATCTAGTTTAATGGAAATATGCTTCATTCTTGATTGAATACATTTCCGATATAGTTTTTGTTTCAAATATTTTTTTGGTAAATGCATGTGCACCAGTTTAATAGGATATTTACTTCATTCGTTTATTAGGTGCATGATATTGAGTTTGGTTCATATCAAATATATACTTATGTGCTCCGTATATTGTATATCAAGTAATTCATAACAGATAATTGAGCTTGGATGCTATAGAGTTTGGATGATACATACTTATGCATGATATATGCTAATGCATTATCTGATAATAGAGAATGGAGTTTGTATGACATATACTTATACTTGATCTAATAACAGAGAGTTGAGTTTGGATGATATATACTTATGCATGATATTGTATGATAGTGATATGGATGCATGATAATATCCAGTCATTCTGGTTTTCAAGTTAGCACGATCAAAATCTATTTCGAATATCTGTAACCATATAGATAGGTAATATCATAACAGAGAAGACCCTATTTCAGATGATTTTCTAAATCTACGTTAGTTGCATATGCATGCAGGTTTATTAAACTGTTTTCCTATTGATAGATATTATTATTTCTTATCTGTAACTCGGTTTTCAATTTAAGACAATTAGAATATATTTTGATTATTTATAACTGTATGGATAGGTAATATCATAACACAGAAGACCCTATTTCAAATGGTTTTATAAACCCGTAATAGTTTTTATGACGTTTGGGTTTACCAAACCGTATGAGCTCTATAAAAACGTTGTTGGTTATTGATAGACAGTCGGTTTGTCAATATAGCACGCTTCCTACATGATTCAGTTTTCAGTAACCGTATGATAAAGGCATTTCAAAATAGATCTTATCTAATTTCAGCCGGTTTTATAAAGCGATGGTGATTGTTTAATCATTTTTGTCATCGTTATTTTACACATATGGAATCAAATCACAATATCTTAAATATGACCTTGATAATTGAAAATGAGGTATGTATGGAAACAATTCAATATTGATGAGAGATGTATGCGGCTCAATGATACGAAAATCAGATATAACCAAATCTCACAACCAAAACGGGCTGAAAGGCAATCTTCAGCCCATCTAGCCCCAAAGTCAATTTCCCAAAATTTGTACAGCTGTGCAACTTTGCACTTTATAAACATGAAAGAATGTAACAATATTATGTATCCATTTTCATTCTTCTTCAATAAAAACGTATCAAATTCTTTTTTTTGGTATCAAAGCATACTCACTGCCTAACGGCAATATCTCAAAAAAAAGGAAGAGAAACTCATCAGAACTTTTGTCATCATCTGAGTTTCAGATCCAAGTCTAAAGTGTTATACCTTGCCAGTATTGAACATGGCTGCATCAACACTCTAAATTGGATCTTGAGGAAAAACATCAAGAAACCAATCATTCTCAAATCAAGAAATTCATCAAACAGATCACACCATCAAAAGAAAGTGACATCCAGCAAAGCTCATCAAAATATCATCATCACCTGAGACTTTGTGGTTGCATCATATGTGGATCAGTGATCTTGTTCTATCTTAGTAATTAAAATCTTGATTGAGTTTTAAACTATTTATTGGCAGTCTTTCATCTCTGTTTACTCAAATTCTTCGTCTTTGTGTACTTGATGTTTGTTTTCATCATGAGTAATGAATCCAACACTGCATCATCAGAGGATGCAAATAACCCTCAGCAAACTTCAACGGCAGTTAAGAACCTTATCAAGACTATCATCAGCCCATAGAGCCAAATCGTGATTGTCCATCTAGATGAAGATAATTATTTACTGTGGAGGCTTCAGGTTGAAACTGCCACTCTAGGTTATGAACTTGAAGGATACATTCTTGGAACCATCTCAATCCCATCAAAATTCATCACTGTTCAAGAAGACAAAGTTGTCGGTAATGAAGAATACACAAAATATCATAGACAAGACAGACTGATTTGTTCTTGGCTACTGTCATCCATAAACACATAATTACTGTCACATGTAATAGGATGTAAAACTGCTAAGGAAATAGGGACAACGGTGGAAAAAAAATTTAACACTCAATCTGCAGCAAAGGTTATGTACCATAAAAGACAACTTCAAAATATCAAAAAAGGCAATCATACTATGAGGGAATATCTGCCCAAAATTAAAACAACGTTTGACCTTCTTGAAGCGGCAGATCATAAAGTTTCAAATTCAGAACAAATCTTGACCATACTCAATTGTTTAAGTGATGAATATGAACCAGTGGTTGCTGTGATAGCTTCTTAAAAGGTTTTGCCATCTATAGATGATGTACATTCAATCTGACTGGCACATGAAGGAAGAATTGATGATAAAAGGCCACAAGTATCATATTTCTCTATCAATTACACAACTAACCAAAGAAACAAAAATCAAAACAATAGCAAAACCAAACAAGCAACTTAAAAAGTGGCTACACTAACAGATCAAGAGAAAGAGGAAGATGAGGCAACAACAACAACAAGCCAAAGTGTCAATTCTGTGAAAAAGTGGGTCACACAGCAGTAAAATGTTATTTCAGATACTCAAATCGGAATAATAACATTCAGAGAAGTAGAAGCTACAATGTTAATATGGCATAAAATAGTGACAGTCAAAATGACAACAACAACAAAGGTCAGAGTCTAAGTGATACTGCTAAAGCTGAACACATTTAGGATGAACCTTGGTATCCAGACTTTGGGGCCACAAATCATATCGCTAACAACCTTGACAATTTAAACCTTAGATGCAAGGAATACAGAGGTAATCAAACAATTTGCATGGGGAATGGTAAGTGTCAAAATTTCTCATGCTGGTAATGCCTATCTCAGAGGTAAAAGGCGGCTATTCTTACATAATTTGCTAAGAGTGCCAAAAATAAAAAAGAATCTTATAAGTGTATCTCAGTTTGCTCTTGATAACGATGTATATTTTGAATTTATCCTAAATATTGTTTAATCAGAGATATACTGACTAGGGATATTCTGTTGCAGGGTGACACAGAAAAAGGGCTTTACAAATTTAAATCTACCAATTGCAACAGTGTCACAAAGGAACAAAACCATTATAACTTGAGTATAAAAAGAAAAATTAGAGATACATTTGATCTTTGGCATTACAAACTTAGTCGCCCAAGTAGTAAAGTTGTAAGATGAATTCTTATTGAAAATAAAATAAAGTTTGATGAAATTTCTTTACCCTATGTATGTACTTATTGTCAAATGGGCAAGAGTCACAAGTTAGCTTTTAATGACTCATCAACACAATACACTAAACCAGTAGAATTAGTTGCCACTGATTTATGGAGTCCGTCACCCATATGCTCAGATTTTGGATTTAAGTATTATATTTCATTTGTAGATGCATATTCAAGATATACTTGGATATACTTCTTAAAAACAAAATCTGAGGCATATAAAGCAGTCATATGTTTTATAACAAAGGTTGAAAAACAAATTAATTCTCAAATTAAAATCATTCAGGCTGATGGTGGGACTGAATATAAAACTCTCCGTGGCTATTTCAAAAAAGGGGAATTAAACACAGAACTACATGTCCCTACACATTTGAGAAAAATGTTCTATTTGAAAGAAAACATCGGCATGTTGTTGAATCTGGTCTTACTTTACTAGCTCATGCCTCCGTGCCATTGAAATTTTGGGCCGAAGCATTTAATACAGCTGTTTATCTGATAAAAAGACTGCCAACAAAGGTTCTTAAGGGAATCAGTCCTATAGAGAAGTTGTATAAGGACAAATCAGATTACTTTAGCTTAAGAACTTTTGTATATCCTTGTTTTCCTTACACTAGACCATACAACACAAACAAGTTGAATTTTGGATCTAAACCATGTACTTTTATGGGGTACACTACAAACCAGAATGGATACAAATGTCTAGATGATAGTGGAAAAGTCTTTGTGACTAGACATGTTGTTTTCAATGAATGTGTATTTCCTTTTAGCAAATCTGAGATGAAAATAACAAGCAAAGTCTACAATCCAAAAACATCCATACCCGACTTACCGGTTTACACTGAGATTGAACATCATATAAGGGCAAAGGAGGCTACTGAAAATCAGAATATACAATCCAGAGAATCTGTTCAGCAAGACCCAGACTTGACAAACAATCTCAGTCATGCCAGTGCTTCACCTGCAGAGCCAACAAAAAATTGAGAACAAGGTCAGGTAGATAGTCATGAAGATGATTTTCAAAGGTCAAAAGATGACATTGACATAGAAAACTTACCTCACAATGATGCTCAAAAGACCTTCCCGTCCTACGGTTACAAGAGCCAAGAGTGGCATCTTCAAACCAAAAACTTACACATCAAGCTTGAGTACTTATGAACCAGCTACACATGATCAAGCCGTCAAATACGAAAATTCGAGAAATGCCATGAGTGAAGAATACAGTGCCCTTATTAAGAACAGAACATGTGATCTTGTATATGCATCAGACAATAAAAACATTGTGGGATGCAAGTGGGCATACAAAATTTAAAAAAATCCAGATGGGACCATAAACAAATACAAAGCAAGACTGGTTACAAAGGGTTACACACATCAATATGGGTTTGACTTCAATGAAACTTTTTTCCTAGTGGTCAAACCATCCACAATTAGACTTATTCTCACTATTGCACTACACAAGAAATGGGACATAAGGCAATTGGATGTCAACAATGCATTCTTCAATGGTGTTTTACAAGAGGAAATTTATATCGAACAGCCACAGGGTTTTGGCAAAAATGAAAATTATGTGTGCAAATTGAATAAGGCTATTTATAGCCTTAAGCAAACTCCAAGAGTCTTGTTTGATGGACTGAAATCAATATTAACAGATCAAGGATGTCAATCTACCCAAATCAGACAACTCACTTTTCATCAAAATCAATGATGCGTCAACTATCTATATGCTAATATATGTTGATGATTTAATTATTATAGGTAACAACGGAGAAGAAATCAAGCACCTCATCACTTATTTAAACAAGAAATTTTTTGTAAAAGATCTTGGGGAATCAGCTATTTCTTAGGCATAGAAGTCAAGATGAAAGCAAATTCTAAAATAATTTTATGCCAAAGAAAATATATTCGAGAGCTACTAGAAAAAACAAAAATGAGTGATGCACAACCACAACCAACTCCCATGACAAGCATTCAACATTACTCTAAAAACAGGGAAGAAGCCATACTTAATATTAAACAATATAGAAGTGTTATAGGGGCATTACAGTATGCAGCTATAACACGACCTGACATTGTGTATAGTGTTAACAAAGTCTCTCAATTTTTACAGAATCCACTTGACGAGTATTGGAAAGCTGTAAAGAGGATTCTAAGATATTTGAAGGGAACATTGAATTATGGCCTATCATTCAAAACATGTAGCAACTTAAATATAGTAGGATATGCAGATGCACACTGGGCCTTAGATCCAGATGATAGAAAATCAGTAACTGGCTACTGTATATATATTGGAAATATCTTATGTCATGGTGTTCAAAGAAACAAGCAACTATATCAAGAACAAGTACGGAACCTGAATATAGAAGTATAGCAAGCGCTACTATAGAAATCATTTGGATACAATCTATACTGGGTGAACTAAAGAAAAAATCAGAAACTGTACCAGTTCTATGGTGTGACAACCAAAGCCAATACTTCATTCTCGAGCCAAACACATAGAGATAGATCTATACTTCGTTTGAGAACATGTTCCGAAAGGAAAGCTACAAATAATCCACATGCCTGCCACTTATCAACGCGTAGACATTCTCACTAAGGCTCTACCAGCAAGGAAATTCAACAAGTTTAGATTTGACCTGAAAGTCGAAGATGATGAGAAGCAAACTTATGTTACTACTTCAGATCTGAGCAGCAGCTTAAAGCGTCATGAAAGCACAAGGTTAACTAGAGAACTTTCTTTGGTTTCCACTTGCCAAAGCAAGGAATTACCAAAAGACACTAGACTACAACCTCTGGAGTCATCGAAGAAAAGTAATAAGTAGTTAAAGCCTTAAGGAGAATGACCTATGTCAAGATCTGATGTAATCAAGACAGTTTGTTGAAAGCGATTTTGGGAATTTTATCATCTGATTGCAAACTCTAACCCAAGGGTTACGTTTGAGGGGGAAAATGAGAGAAGTATGCAGCTCAAGGTTACGAAAATCAGATATAAGCAAATATCACAAGAAAAGCGGGTTGAAAGGCAATCTTCAGCCCTTCTAGGCCCAAAGTCAATTTCTTAAATTTTGTACAGGTGTGCAACTTTGCTTTTTATAAATACGAAAGAATGTAACGATACTAGGTATTTATTTTCATTCTTCTTCAATAAAAAAAGTGTCAAATTCCTTTTTACATTGCACACAACACTATTAAACGTCATTAGTTTTGTTTCAAAATAACAAGGACTTTCTTCACCAATACTATACATCAACAGCATTGAATTGAATATTATTGACATATAGCAAAACAATATTTTAGGCAATTAGATAGTATTTCACCAGTATAGTAAGAAGGTCAAACATATTTCAGGTGTGAATTGATTTAAACAAAGTTCAACAAAACAAGATTGTTCAGCACATTGGCTTTATTGTATTCATCTGCAAACAATAGTATTTCAATCTTTTATTTGGACAATTGAGAAATAAAATTTTCAAAATGTAAATGTGTATCCCGTGTACATAGATCAGCAGACCTAGGACGGTCGAACTCCTCTGGTCTACCTTTGTATCAACCTTCCCACAATTTAGAATCTTCATTTTCAAATATAGTCCAAAAACCTACCATTGATGGAATTGGTGCATTTTCTTTCCAAACCAACTTCATGTAGTAATAATAGTCAACATTCATAAAAAAATGAACTTATCAAGATCATGCGTTGAGCCCCGCTGACTGGATAAAAGGTGAAGCACTGAATACTGAATATGAAAACAACCACCCGTTAAAAGCATTAGCTATTAAGTAACCCATTTCATGCATTTCCATCGGGTAATCCTAAAGAACATTTTGTCATATATATTAAGTATCAACTTCGTTTTCTCATATTGAGCAACATCTAAGTGCTTATTATACATATCCCATTTATGATCCAGATCTTGTAGCATTGTTTTCTATGTTTGGACAAAATCATCATTTATTTCATCTACTTGCTATCCCATGCAATGAAAACCACAATTTTCATCACTATCCACGTCTTCAACTTTGACAACAAATGGATGAAGAAACCCTGTGATGAGAATTTTTCTAGTGTAATAATATCTGCCATCTGTAATTGATCGACAGATTTCTTCACCAATTTACTTGAGTCATGATCATTGCCAATAGTAACGTCTTTTCTTTTCTGCAACGAACCTGGCTTTCGATTCTCGAAAATTGACAACGATACGTCCACTGTATAACATGCCGAGTATTCAAGTGCCAAAAACACCAATCGTTAGAGGAAAGGAAGAAGATAGAAGATAGAAGAACTAAGAACAAACAAAGAATCTCACAACGCAATGGAATAACATATATTAATCACATATTACATACAAAGTCATTTACAAAATGATACATCAGAGTCATACTAATATAATTTCTTACTTAGGATAGTTATAACAACCCATCCTTATACATAGATATAGAGTACATAGTATACAGCGGAACAAAATGATAACTATCTATCGATGAAGCATCCTACTTCAAGCTCCTCCAAAAAGTGCATCCGTACAAACCTGAACTACTTGGCTGCTTGTAAAATTTTGAGAATCCAAGAGTTTTAGGGAAAGAAAATAAAACTTTGGGTCAAACTTGGGTCTGGTATGAGTAAACTCAAAGCAACTACATTATTACTTTTAAAACCCTTTTAAAGTCAAAGGTATCTCGTAAGACCACGCCGCATATAAACATGGATGGGTTTTTACCATACGGTAACCAAAACACTCTTATAGAAAATTCAATGATATTATACTGATGTCTAAGGGTTCAAAGTAAAATATTAAAATAGCTAAAATGCTTGCATCTCACGTTCCAACATATTTGGTATACAACTAAAACCATATGTCGCTTATTAGAGAATAGATTCCATACAATGTACGCTACTGGGGAACCGCCCATCACAGTACACGTCTAGAAAATGTACCGAGACCGTACCTAACGACCCCTACCAACACAAGACCAACCTACCCCTTACTGGATAGTACCGAATATGTCATCACCCCGGTTGCTTTGCAACCCATTTCATATTGAGCTCTAATGCACAACCAATCCATAAATATGTAGATCTATCGTATCTAGAAGGGTGACAACATACCATAATGGGTGCGACCCACATAGCCTTATTGCATCTTCCATGTTTTAGTCATTCCTGGTTGATAAAGCTAGAGGTTACGTTTTACCTTTCAAATAACAATCCCTCTTACAATGTTAACATTGTCCTCTAGGTAGTAATGCAGTGCCAACATTCATCCATACAAGTTGTTGAAGATAAGAAAAAACCGAAGGCACTACTTCTACTACATCCATTTTGGAACCAACCTCAGGATTAGTAGCAAGTAGTCCTTGCACCTCAATGGCTCTTCGATCCCATGCTTCAAGGTGCCATCGTTTGAAAATGGTTGAGTTGGACCGAAGTGGTTTTCAGATAGCATATACGATCCCGGTCTCTTCAAAACAACTTTCGATTTTTCTGGTAAACTCAACCCCGGTTCTTTAGGAAATAAACAGACAAAGATAAGAGCGAAGTTCACCTCCTAACTGTTTGTGCATGGATTTCCCTAACATTCATCCTAGAAGAACAAACGAGTTTATACGTACAGTATAACATCTTCGATGGTAACTTTACCATATAATTCTCATGTTTCTCCTAGGTATTTCCAAAGTTACGTTTTGTCCAGATTTGATAGTTGGTTATTTAACTATTAACTAAAAAAAATCCAATCATGGTTTAATTTCCATATAGGATCCACTAAACCTTTATTAATTCTCTTTAATCCATAAAACCATTTTATAAAATCTGATCACAAGATCTTTTCAAAACACCATTCCCAAACCCCTTACATTTCCTTTTATACTTGGGAAACGTTTATATACTTATCTCAATGTTATAAGTCAAACATTTTACTTTTCATGCCTTGAAACAAAATCATATACTTATCTTATCATTATAAGTATATTTACAAACTTTTCAAAGTTTTCTTCTTTCCAAATCCCATACTAAATAACCAAACATTTCTTCTAAATAAAATATTCCATTTATCCTTTATCAAAATTTCCCTTTTTAAAAGCTCATCTCATATTTCAATTAACTTATAACTTTCAAAATAAAGTTATAACCCACTTTTATAAACCTTTAAGTTAATTTATAAACCTCTTTTCAAATCTCTAAAATGACTTATAAACCTTTTTTTTTCTTTTTTTTAAAACTATTTATATAAACCTTTCTATACTCCTTTATAAATATCATTTACAAAACATCATTTGTGAAACGCCTTAATAACCCTTTCCGATAGTAAAAACCCTTTGTATACACAAGTTATCATTTATAAATACATTTATAAGAATTATACGACTTGAAAAATCATTTGTAAACCCTTAGTCTCAAATTGATTCAAGAATTTAAGTAATTTCAAAACCATACTTTATAATTTCCAAATGAGGCTTAGCAATCCCAATGGTACTGGTTTAAGTTATCATTTTATTTCAATTTAATTCCAAGGCACTTTTCAATTATTTACATAGGCCAACATATATGTAAATCCAACCAATTATCAAATCAAGGAATAACATTTCAATACAACTCAACTAGCATATACATGTCTAACAACATAATAGCAAGATGGTGATTTGTCCTGCTAAATAGAAGTCCAAAATAGTTTAATCATGTAACGACCCACCTTTTTGGACAGTTTAAACCGACGATCCAATACACATGCCGATTCTAAACCATTCAAAAGGGAAGATGGTTATTGGGGTAAATAAGAAAAGAAAAGAAAGGGAAATAAAGGAAATGTACAACACAGAATCTTGCAGCGGAACGATAAAATATAATAGTCAAATAAATAGTTCATGAAGCTGTTTACTATACTTTGATCATTATTTATATAACATTTATCAGAGTTATACATATACACCTGAACAAATAAAATAATGCAGCAGACAGCATGATGCAAAGATAATAATAGTAATAGTATACCAAATCTTCGACTTCGTCCTCCAGAATAGATCTTCAATAAGCTGAAAAACTCAGGTCTGACCCGAGCATAATGGAAAAAAAACAAAACACTCGAGTCAGGACTAAAATATCCTCATGTAAGTTAAATCAATCGTAAATAAATATGAGAGTAACGGCGTCAGAGATGTTTATGGGGTTTGACATCTCCTATCCAGTGTCAACGTGAGTGTAATAACTTAAGAGATGTTACGCGATTTTCCATCTCTCAAGGATCCGTTAAACTATCTACTATGTAGTACAATACGCTATTATAATATGTCTACAGTAAAGTAAAAGTATTAAAATAGCGTTAAGGCTTTACCATAATTCCCCATAACACATTTTATAATGCCATAGTCTATACAGCACCGTAAACCCCACCGTAAACTAGTGGTTATCAGAGGGTACCTCATAGGTATAACACAAAACAAAACGTAGTGGTCGCAAATAGGATAATCAGTATGACAAGGTACATGAGGCGATACCAACTAGGATACTAGTAGTTGCATGATCTAGACTGATGTTGAGCATAGCCAGCAGCTACCTCAACACCGCGAAACAACACTCCCAAATCGAGGGGTGCACCCAAATCGAATCACAAAAGTCATAGATATGGTACCGAAGAAGTTTGTCCGCTAGAGATGGCGAACCTCAATGGCCTGGCGCGGCTCCTGTTTTAGTCATGTCAGCGGTCATCCAATATCGTTCTCTTTCTTCAGTCAACGCATTCACCAAACAACCCACTTCATTCTGGATCAACACTCGGCGTATACTAGTTATTAAAGTGGTTTTGGTATCGACATAGAGTATGTCCATATCCGATCCCGGTCTCTTTAATAACTACGTATTATTACACCGATGGCTCTTTTACATTTCAAATCAATTCATAATTGATATCAAAATATCATATTCGCTTCAAAAATCAAATCCATTTCAAATATCATCATATCTATTCAAAATGTAAGGTTCCGTTTCGAAAATCATTTTTCTTTCGCCTCAATATCTCATTTCGACTTCGAAATCATTTCAAATTTCAATTTAGGTTGCAACTTCATTTAACCCAATTCGTATTTAAATTCAAGATTTAAATATAAACATTTCACCCTATTGACCAGCTTGAAATTTTAGAAAATAGTTCTAAGTAGTTTAAAAGTAGTTTAAGTAATTAAAATACTTAAAATATTTAAATGGATTTCAAATAGATAAATTAATTTAATATAGTGAAATGGATTTAAGGTAGATTAAATGTAATTAAACAGGAAAATAGCTTTAAATCGGATTAAATAAAATTAAAATAAAGTAAAATAGGTTAATTAGTTTAAAATAAATTAAATTGGGTTAAGTAGATTTAAAATAGATTAAAATAAGTTAACATGGTTTAAGATAGGTTAAAATAATTTAATATAGTTAATGTAGTTTAAAATAGTTTAAGTATTTAAAATTGATTTATATAACAGAGAAATTTGGAAAACAAAATGAAACAGTTTCAAAACCAAACCATTTCAATTATAACTTCCCAATTCAAATCAATTTCAATTTCCATCCTACCGATTCAATTTCGATTTCAATTCAAATTAATATCAAGTTTGACTTCAAATTAATTCAATTCTACATTCACCTTCAATTAATTCAATTTCAATTTATATCGATTTGGAGCTTGATTTTTCAAAAATATCAATTTATAACACTTAACAAAATTATCCTTAAATATTCAAATTTAAATCCAAATTTCAAATATGATTCAATTCCAAGCTCAATTTCAAAATATCATTTTTATGTCACTTTTACTTAGTAATATTCAAAGCTCGAAATATTGTTCAACCTTTAAAACAAATAAATTTTCAAAATTCAATCATATCCCCATTTTAATTTCAAAGTCTCACTTAAATTATTTAACAATTTCTTTTAACCAAAATTTATTTCAACATTCCAAACTCAATTTTTGCGATAAATTGATTTTATTTATGACTTTTAAATCAAAACATTTAAATAAATTTCAAATCAACGATTTTAAAAATTATTAATTTAACCAAACCGGTGTCCGTATATAATTTTCTATCTTATGGCCAAGTGATTAGTTAGTTCAATTAAATGTCAGGGATGAATATCATTTAAATCAAACCACAGTGTCATATGTATGCATAACAGGATATATATAAGCAAATAAACATCCAAACATTTAAATATCAACCAATAGCATCCATCGAAATACATCATCCAATAGACAATACAATTCACGGCAATTTCATAGTTATCGATATCAGGTAATTTAATCGCAATTAAATTTTTAATTTCAATTTGACCGTCAATTTTAATTTTCTAGCATTAAATTCGATGACAAATCTTGATGAAGATTTTAGTTTATCAAACAACAACAAGTAAAATTGTATCACTTCGTACTGTCAAATTTAACTACCATAAAGATAATCTAGTACGTTGTGAGCGTTAGAAAACACTCACTTTGATTTTCCGTTGTCACCGAGACGTTCCGGTTTGGAACTAAACCGGACGACTCCAGATTTTAGCCCAAATTTCAACTATCTCCAAATTCTTCCAAACCAGTTTCATTTCGAAGCTCTCGTCATCACGATCGCAATGCAAAATGTCTCGTCTCAATCGGACCTCATATGTAGAAGTTATACATTTTTAAGTTATCGACATTTGAATTTATAAAATAATTTATATTATAATTAAATTAATTTATACCCAAAGCAACGAAGCCCGGCCCACTAAACTCCATCTTCCCCAAATTCCTGTACGCGCACGAGATAAACAACCCACCAAGCCGTGCACTCATCCCTGATGATACGGAGCTACAGGCGATGAAAATCGAAACTGATCGCGCCGCCAAGCTTCTCCTCTCAATCTCCATCTCCCGGACCCCTCACATCGAAGCTCGCCCCATCCTATCAAATCGCGTGCGAACCACTCCTCTTCGGCCAAGGCCAGGTCGCACGACCCAAAATGCCACCGAGCTTCACCAAAACGCAAGTCTAGATGTCATTCGACGAGGAGAATCCAAATACGAGCTTTATTTCTCGAATCCATGAATGAAAACGAAGTGAAGCTTAACCCTAGCTTCAAAATCTCTCGCGTCTTCACTGTTGCACTCCCAAACTCCAAGTCGCACCAGGCCAAAAGCATATAGGATCGAAGTAAATGATGAAATAGGATTTTTAGCGAAGGTTTCGTGATTTTTAATCGAGTATTTGAAGAGAAAGAATTTTTTGAAGTTTTGATTTATTATTTTCTACTGCCTAATGCTTGCGTGCAAATAAAGAAGAAGGAGAGTATGCATATATGAACAGGAAATAGGTACTAGGGTGTCGGTTGATAAGAAGAAACAGACAGATGTGAAGGGTATGGTCAAATCAAATATATATATATATATATATATATATATATATTAATTAAATTTTCAAACCGTCTTAATTACGCAACTCAAAATCTTGAAACCCTATCGAGGCGTGCCACTAGGCGTTTATAATGTTTTACCCACATTCTGAATCCAATGGAACATGTTTCAGGGCCTAATTCGATTGTATGTGCGAGTTACAGAAATAAATGATCAATTTTAAATTAAATCGATTAAATTAGTTTCTAAGCGTTTTGAGCTACCACGGTCAAACGACAACTCCGATTGCTATGGAAATTGAAATCCGATAATAATAAACTATTACGGATCTAATGGAACTGGTTTCGTCGAATTCCGAGACCGTGCCCCGGAAGGCTATTTTTAACTCGTCGGTTGAATCGATGACTTTTCAAAATTTACCGAATTGCTTAAGATTCCAATTTTAAAATCTTATTAACTCTATTATAATCCAAATACAACTTATATTCACTTTGGAAACCAATTTGAATCATATTAAATCAAATTTCGGTTATTCACTCTATCTTTTGAAATATTCAAAATGAACTTATCAAATTAACTTTTGAAACAAATTCAAATCATAGAACAACCATTTCCATTAAACAGTTATTCGATTCCCACTATTCAGTTACTCAATAAATTTCAAATATTAAATATAAACAATTTAATTGTTCAATATTTGACGGATTTCAATATTGGATTTTAAATAAATTTTCGTTATTAGTCGATTACTTTACTACCTCAAATGAATTCCACATTATTATTTAACTTCAGTTAGAGATAATGCACTCAACTAATATATAAAATTTCATTTCAATTGTAATTGGTTCCCAAATTCAATTCGACTAACTAAATGAATAGGTAACTTAAATAATTATCACCATTAACTTTTAAATCACACTTATAATTTTATTATTTACAAACAAGTGTCACAATTTCCTATATAATACAACTTCATTCCATTACCATTGACTATATATTATTTCAATTGATTTGGGATTTCATTCAATTCATAAATAATTAACTTAAATAAAATTTGTTGCAATTCATTCTAGTTGTTATTATCATAAATAAATTACAAATTTTTAATTCTTCCCACATTAAACCATGAAATCTTATTAAATTAAAAAATTTAATTATCGAAACTTTACGGGTCGTTACACTCTCCCCCACTCAAAACTTTTCGTCCCTGCAAATGAAAAGAAAGGAAAAGGAACTAAGTAAAGAATTTAACATTTGATATATTTTATTCAAAATTATCAACTTATAAAACAATGAAATTCCATTTATAAAATCGTTACTATACTTACACTATGCTACTCTGATTAGCCTATAAAGTTTACGAGTTAGTTATCAAAACAAGTTATAAAATTTAAACTCGAAAAATTTTCTAACACCCAGATTTACGAAAAATTTCGGTAGAGTCTCCTTTGTGCGGCTCGATCGGTACAGCTACAAAACGCCTCTACGGGCCCCAAACCAACAAAAGAAACCCAAAATCCAAATGGCTCGATCAAAAATTTCCAAATCCAATGACAAAATAAACACGTACCTTTTGTCGGGCAATCCTCATTTTCTTGATTTTAAATACCTGCATCTCATTTACCAATGATATCCAATTATATACTTTAAAAGAATCATTTTATATTTGGCATCTTCGATTTCCAATATTAGCTTTTAATTAAGTCCGTAAGCCGTACATATATCATACGTGAGCAATATCAAATCTAATCGCTTATTCGATCACACAATTTCACTTCCAACTAGTATCGTTCACATGACTCTCTAGTGCGGACTCAGATTTGATTCCTTGATTGGAAACTATTACTCTCCTTGCATAGCCATATACTATGATAGAGAATTCCAGAATCAATCAAAAATCCATATCCAGGGTTCGCCATCGAGAAGTGAGTGAAAAATCCTAACTTTGATCGATATAAATCATCTCGAAATTTTGTGCTCGAATTTGGATCAAATCGTTATGCGAACAAAATAATATACGTACAACTCACTTATTACCTTCCAATGGATTTCTATCCAATTTATCTATACTAAATTATTTTATTGGCTTTTATTTTTATTTACAATTAATTATTCACAATCCATTATTCAGTTAGTATATTCATTTCTTTACACAGCATGTTCTTTAACATTTTCTTTTCTTAAACATCATATCATAGAATTTGCTTACTCAAGTTCATTTTAAACATTCTATATAATTTAATTAAATTCAAATTCAATTTTCCAATTGATTCTTAGCTATACCAAATTCTTTTGTTTACATTTACTTCAATTTCATAATTTTAGTTAATAACAAATTTATTTATGGAACATTTTATTAACCAACACTTTAGTTTGTTAATTATCCTATAAAAGTCTAACCTCTCATAAGTGACTTTTCTTAGTTTAGAGTTATCTTAAAGGTTACAAATTCAATTTTTTACAATCCTTTTGCAATTTATATTTATTTTCTATAACCAATTTACAAACATATAATACGATTCATTTATCTTCTTTCTTAAGTTCAACTTGTTCCATTTATCCATTCATCATTTCATGTTATATTTAAGTATTTATAATTTTTATTCACAACCAAATTTTCCATTTATATACATTTTAATTCCTTTTGAGTTTTCCTTACTTGTATACTTCAATTATTTTCAGCTTCTGTTTATTTGTACAACATCTCATTACAAATCCAAAACATCATTTCAACTTCTTAATATTTGATAAGTCATGTCATATGTTATTAGAATGCAAATTTGGTATTATAGAAATTTATAGAATTTCATTTTACTTAATTAGAATGTTCACAAATTTAATTTATTTAAATCCTCTTTACCTTTTAATTTTTAAGGTACACTACAACTCTAAAGTTTTCCCAAAACATAAGCTTAGATATCTTAATCATCTTATTTTATAAATTATGGTTATTCACATTTCATTCAAATAATTTGAAAATTACTAATTAACATAACTTAGAAATTTAAATACCCGGTTCTTTTCAAATCATTTGAAATAAACATATACACTTATATCTTTAATATATCAAATCATACCTTTGGAGTTTAAACCAAACCCATTTACCCAAAATAATTTCGAAGAAAAGCAAAGCTTCTTAGAAGTCTCCCCCACTTTGAGACTCGAAAATGAACGTCGATGATGCTGCGCAGTCATCACCGAAATTATTTTCCAGCGACATAAGAGAGGATTACTGAATTCATTCCTTCTTAAAAATCCTTCAAAATATTTCACATAAATATTTTCCAACTAATATCACAATATATTTTCTTCAAAGCTTTGAGAACCATTGTCAAAACCTCCGGGTCTTGAATCCAATATTTTCCAATTTAAATCTATTTCAATTTATAAGTCACCTTTATAAAATATTCTTATAGGATTTTCTTTCTTAAAACATTCCACAAGTGTTTTATCACTATTCATTTTTTAATTCACCTTATTTATTAAGTTACAATATATTAATGATAATAATCAATATTATCATTCCTAACAACCAGGTAAGCTAGATAAGTCACAATAATTTCTGAAAATTTTCTTTATATACAAAATATAATTAGAGCAAAATTATTTCATTTACCCAATTTCAAAACAATACTATGTCGAATTGTTCTATTTAAGTGTTTAGAGATCCCTATTAATGACGTTAATTACTCGTATTGACCAGAATCCATAAGCCACTCAACAAATCAACCGACACGATATAAAACATTTTATATCACTAACAAATACGCTCTCCCATATGTATACACTCAGCGACTCATCATAGGGTATTACTACCCTATTTATAAAGAGTCAGACCCCACAAAGCTAAGGTTATCGCTAAACCAAAGCTCTGATACCAACTGTAACGACCCACCTTTTTGGACAGTTTAAACCGACGATCCAATACACATGCCGATTCCAAACCATTCAAAAGGGCAGATGGTTATTGGGGTAAATAAGAAAAGAAAAGAAAGGGAAATAAAGGAAATGAACAACACAGAATCTTGCAGCGGAACGATAAAATATAATAGTCAAATAAACAGTTCATGAAGCTGTTTACTATACTTTGATCGTTATTTATATAACATTTATCAGAGTTATACATATACACCTGAACAAATAAAATAATGCAGCAGACAGCATGATGCAAAGATAATAATAGTAATAGTATACCAAATCTTCGACTTCGTCCTCCAGAATAGATCTTCAATAAGCTGAAAAACTCAGGTCTGACTCGAGCGTAATGAAAAAAAAACACTCGAGTCAGGAATAAAATATCCTCATGCAAGTTAAATCAATCGTAAATAAATATGAGTGTAACGGCGTCAGATATTTTTACGCGGTTTGACATCTCCTATCCAGTGTCAATGTTGAGTGTAATAACTTAAGAGATGTTACGAGATTTTCCATCTCTCAAGGATCCGTTAAACTATCTACTATGTAGTACAATACGCTATTATAATATGTCTACAGTAAAGTAAAAGTATTAAAATAGGGGTAAGGCGTTACCATAATTCCCCTTAACACATTTTATAATGCCATAGTCTATACAGCATCGTAAACCCCACCGTAAACTAGTGGTTATCAGAGGGTACCTCATAGGTATAACACAAAACAAAACGTAGTGGTCGCAAATAGGATAATCAGTATGACAAGGTACATGAGGCGATACCAACTAGGATAGTAGTAGTTGCATGATCCGGACTGATGTTGAGCATAGCCAGCAGCTACCACAACACCGCGAAACAACACTCCCAAATCGAGGGGTGCACCCAAATCGAATCACAAAAGTCATAGATATGGCATCGAAGAAGTTTGTCCGCTAGAGATGGCGAACCTCAATGGCCCGGCGCGGCTCCTGTTTTAGTCATGTCAGGGGTCATCCAATATCGTTCTCTTTCTTCAGTCAACGCATTCACCAAACCATCCACTTCATTCTGGATCAACACTCCGCGTATACTGGTTGTTAAAGTGGTTTTGGTATCGACATAGAGTATGTCCATATCCGATCCCGGTCTCTTTAATAACTACGTATTATTACACCGATGGCTCTTTTACATTTTAAATCAATTCATAATTGATATCAAAATATCATATTCGCTTCAAAAATCAAATCCATTTCAAATATCATCATATCTATTTAAATGTAATGTTCCGTTTCGAAAATCATTTTTCTTTCGCCTCAATATCTCATTTCGATTTTGAAATCATTTAAAATTTCAATTTAGGTTGCAACTTCATTTAACCCAATTCATATTTAAATTCAAGATTTAAATATAAACATTTCACCCTATTGACCAGCTTGAAATTTTAGAAAATAGTTCTAAGTAGTTTAAAAGTAGTTTAAATAATTAAAATAGTTAAAATACTTAAAATATTTAAATGGATTTCAAATAGATAAATTAATTTAATGTAGTTAAATGGATTTAAGATAGATTAAATGTAATTAAACAGGTAAATAGCTTTAAATCAGATTAAATAAAATTAAAATAATGTAAAATAGGTTAATTAGTTTAAAATTAAATTGGGTTAAGTAGATTTAAAATAGATTAAAATAAGTTAACATGGTTTAAGATAGGTTAAAATAATTTAATATAGTTAATGTAGTTTAAAATAGTTTAAGTATTTAAAATTGGTTTATATAACAGAGAAATTTGGAAAACAAAATGAAACAGTTTCAAAACCAAACCATTTCAATTATAACTTCCCAATTCAAATCAATTTCAATTTCCATCCTACCGATTCAATTTCGATTTCAATTCAAATTAATATCAACTTTGACTTCAAATTAATTCAATTCTACATTCACCTTCAATTAATTCAATTTCAATTTATATCGATTTGGAGCTTGATTTTTCAAAAATATCAATTTATAACACTTAACAAAATTATCCTTAAATATTCAAATTTAAATCCAAATTTCAAATATAATTCAATTCCAAGCTCAATTTCAAACTATCATTTTTATGTCACTTTTACTTAGTAATATTCAAAGCTCGAAATATTGTTCAATCTTTAAAACAAATAAATTTTCGAAATTCAATCATATCCCGATTTTAATTTCAATGTCTCACTTAAATTATTTAACAATTTCTTTTAACCAAAATTTATTTCAACATTCCAAACTCAATTTTTGCAATAAATTCGATTTCTATAAAATGATTTTATTTATGACTTTTAAATCAAAACATTTAAATAAATTTCAAATCAACGATTTTAAAAATTATTAATTTAACCAAACCGGTGTCCGTATATAATTTTCTATCCTATAGCCAAGTGATTAGTTAGTTCAATTAAATGTCAGGGATGAATATCATTTAAATCAAACCACAGTGTCATATGTATGCATAACAGGATATATATAAGCAAATAAACATCCAAACATCTAAATATCAACCAATAGCATCCATCGAAATACATCATCCAATAGACAATAAAATTCACGGCAATTTTATAGTTATCGATATCAGGTAATTTATTCGCAATTAAATTTTTACTTTCAATTTGACTGTCAATTTTAATTTTCTAGCATTAAATTCGATGACAAATCAAGATGACGATTTTAGTTTATCAAATAACAACAAGTAAAATTGTATCACTTCATACTGTCAAATTTAACTAGCATAAAGATATTCTAGTACGTTGTGAGCGTTAGAAAACACTCACTTTGATTTTCCGTTGTCACCGAGACGTTCCGGTTTGGAACTAAACCGGACGACTCCCGAATTTAGCACAAATTTGAATTGTCTCCAAATTCTTCCAAACTAGTTTCATTTAGAAGCTCTCATCATCACGATCGCAATGCAAAAAGTTCGTCTCAACCGGACCTCATATGCAGAAGTTATACATTTTTAAGTTATCGACATTTGAATTTATAAAACAATTTATATTATAATTAAATTAATCCATACCCAAAGCAATGAGGCCTAGCCCACTAAACTCCATCTTCCCCAAATTCCTGTACGTGCACGAGAAAAACAACCCACCAAACCGTGCACTCATCCCTGATGATACGGAGCTACAGGTGATGAAAATCAAAACCGATCGCGCCGCCAAGCTTCTCCTCTTGATCTCCATTTCCCGGACCCCTCACATCGAAGCTCGCCCCTACCTATCAAATCACGTGCGAACCACTCCTCTTCGGCCAAGGCCAGGTCGCACGATCCAAAATGCCACCGAGCTTCACCAAAACGCAAGTCTAGATGCCATTCGACGAGGAGAATCCAAATACGAGCTTTATTTCTCGAATCGATGAATGAAAACGAAGTGAAGCTTAACCCTAGCTTCAAAATCTCTCGCGTCTTCACTGTTGCACTCCCAAACTCCAAGTCACACCAGGCCAAAAGCATACAGGATCGAAGCAAACGATGAAATAGGATTTTTAGAGAAGGTTTCGTGATTTTTAATCGAGTATTTGAAGAGAAACATATTTTTGAAGTTTTGATTTATTATTTTCTTACTGCCTGAAGCTTGCGTGCAAATAAAGAAGAAGGAGAGTATGCGTATATGAATAGGAAATAGGTACTAGGGTGTCGGCTGTTAAGAAGAAACAGACAGATGTGAAGGGTATGGTCAAATCAAATATATATATATATATATATATATATATATTAATTAAATTTTCAAACCGTCTTAATTACGCAAGTCAAAATCTTGAAACCCTATCGAGGCGTGCCGCTAGGCGTTTATAATGTTTTACCCATACTCCGAGCACAATAGAACATGTTTCAGGGCCTAATTCGATCGTATGTGCGAGTTACGGAAATAAACGATCAATTTTAAATTAAATCGATTAAATTGATTTCTAAGCGTTTTGAGCTGCCACGGTCAAACGACAACTCTGATTGCTATGGAAATTGAAACCCGATAATAATAAACTATTATGGATCTAATGGGACTGGTTTCGTCGAATTCCGAGACCGTGCCCCGGAAGGCTATTTTTAACTCGTCGGTTAAATCGACGACTTCTCAAAATTTATAGAATTGCTTAAGATTCCAATTTTAAAATCTCATTAACTCTATTATAATTCAAATATAACTTATATTCACTTTGGAAACCAATTTGAATCATATTAAATCAAATTTTGGTTATTCACTCTATCTTTTGAAATATTCAAAACGAACTTATCAAATTAACTTTTGAAACAAATTCAAATCATAGAACAACCATTTCCATTAAATAGTTATTCGATTCCCATGATTCAGTTACTCTATAAATTTTAAATATTAAACTTAAACAATTTAATTGTTCAATATTTGACAGATTTCAATATTGGATTTTAAATAAATTTTCGTTATCAGTCGATTACTTTACTACCTCAAATGAATTCCACAATATTATTTAACTTCAGTTAGATATAATGCACTCAACTAATATATAAAATTTCATTTCAATTGCAATTGGTTCCCAAATTCAATTCGACTAACTAAATGAATAGGTAAATTAAATAATTATCACCATTAACTTTTAAATCACACTTATAAGTTTATTATTTACAAACTAGTGTCACAATTTCCTATATAATACAACTTCATTCCATTACCATCGACTATATATTATTTCAATTGATTTGGGATTTCATTCAATTCATAAATAATTAACTTAGATAAAATTTATTGCAATTCATTCTACTTATTATTATCATAAATAAATTACAAATTTTTAATTCTTCCCACATTAAACCATGAATTATTATTAAAAAAAATTAATTATCGAAACTTTACGGGTCGTTACAAATCAATTAATAGCATAACGGTGATTTATTCTGCTAAACACATGTCCAAACAATCCAAACAATTACCCTATAGCAGAACGATGTTTTATTCTACTAATGAATGTCCATACAACATAAACAATCACATTCTAACTTATTCACAGTTGTTTTTCTATTTAATATCATGGACGAGATCCTTTGTTAAAATCTAAAACTTAGAAAAGAATCCAACTTAAAACATAACCGATAAACTTTTAATAATTAAATCCTAATTTAATATAATTGAAACTTAATAAGATCTTAAATAATCAAAACCAATCATAATTAAGTCTTAATTATTTAGAAGTAAATTAATAATTTACTTAAAGTTAATCCCTAATTAAGTAATACTTAAGTAAATAACTAATCTTTAATTTAATAATAATTAATTAAATAATTCAAATTTAATTAAATAATAATTAAAATAATTAAACTTGATTAAATAAAAATAATTACCCTTTTTAACTTAATTAATCATTAATTAAGCTTCTTAATAACTTACTTAATTATCACTAATTAGTCACTAATTACTTAACCTAATTACTGATTAATTAATAAATAAATATCCTTAATTAATAAATTATTTAATTATGAAACATGCTTAATCAAGTTATAATTAACTTAAATGTTTCTAATTACGTTTGAAAATAGGTTTTCAAATCATTCTTAAAAGAAACTTTAAAGTTCGAAATCAGACTTTTCCAAACTGCATCCATAGAGACTATCGCTATGGACGCAGTAACTTAGATTTTGTTTCTCTAATTTACCATATAAAACTTTAACGTTTCACTTTGGATTAACTTTAATACATAAAAGAAAGGGTTTAGAAAACCTTAACTCGAGTTATAATTAAAACACAAACATTTACTAACTCAAAACTAGTAAATGATTTCCAAATGGATCTCAAGTCCTTTCAACATTCCAAACTACTAATCTTTCCATAACTATTTGACTAAAATCCAAGATCTCACATATACAATCATATTATTTGTATAAAATATCAAGTTTACAACTTTGTATCAAACATAGCACTTGAACCATTGTTTTTATATCTAATGCTAACCATATATTAGCACATATATGTCTATCAAAACCAAATCATAATCCATACAACAAACATCATCCATTTAGCCATAATGATAAACATATGCATAGATAAAATCTTTCCCAAAAAGATTAGAATTTACTCATCATAAAGCCTTCCTAATCTTGAAATGTTTTAGAAATTGAAAAGAAAAAGCAATCCGAAAATAGCTCAACTTCCTCCCTGCTTTTTGATATGATAACCTTTGAATTTTTAGAAGTTGATAATAGTAAAATTTTAGGAAATTTTGTTCTTTATTATTTCACAAAAAGATTATTTGAATCATTTTTGAGAAAGTTATGGTCAAAAGAAGAGGTGGTATTTTCGGTCTTCAAAACATAGGTCCGAAATGGGTCTTAAAGACAAGCTTTTTGACATAGCTAGACTAAAAACATGAACAAGTGGTCAACATGATAGGTGTAGCCACTGGATTTATATAAGGTTTGAAAAAATAATAATGATTTAGAGCAGAAAGGTGGAAGTTATGACCGAAGAAAGTAGGATGAAAATGGAAAAGATTTTGAGTGGATTTTGAACAAGTTTTCTAAGGATTTCTTTTTTCCTTTTTTTCTTTTTCTTCTCTCAAGGCTAAAAGAAGAAGCCATGAAAAACTTTAACAATGAAGAAGAAGAAGAAGAAGGAAATGGAAGCAAGGAGAAAAGAAAACGAATAGGTGGGTATATATATAGGCAAAATGAATTAACTATTTTTTAATCATATCTAGTCACATCATGAATCTTTATAATATACATATATATAATTATGTTTAATCACATCACTCTTTTATATATATATATATAATTATTTTAGCCACATCACTTTCATTTTTATATATAAGTTAAATTATTAATTAAAGCTAAGACGTGACGAGAGATAATGATTGTTAATGATTACAATCTAAGATGTGACAATACTTAATATATTTATATAACTTAAGATATGGCAATATTTATATATATATTTATATATGTATGCTATTTTGAAAACAATGTCTTGTCACATCACTTACTAATCCAAATTAACATAAGATAATTTATTTCTAAGTGTACTATTATTTAGTTAATAAACACTTATATATGTGTATATATGGTGCACAAGGATAAACAATGTTCCCGACAACTTTCCAGTGTCGAAAGGTCGAAATTTCGAAAAACGTTCTACGATCACATTTTCTATTTTTCTATAAACTATTATTTGTTAAACAAATTTTGAAAATGATTTCATCATCATTATTAATTTATTAAAATGGTTAAATTTTCATTATAAAGCCTACATATTGAATTTTTAAAATTAAATAAATATTCAGTAACCAAAGCAGTGAAATTCCTGGTCGTTACATTTTCCTTTTTGGAGTAATTTTTTTTGCAACATTAGATTGTGATTGTTGTACTGAAGTATGCTTCACCCGTTCAAATTGTGACGGATCACGTTTTGTAAACCTTGTCTTTCAAAAATCTGTCCCAGAGGATCAACCTTCACGAAAACACGGCTTTGGCTCCAGTAGTGACATATTTAAAGGTACTCCAATCTCCTTCAGCTGTAACAGCATAACTCTCTTTTCATCTTGTTTGCATTCTCAAATCTTATTCTGAATTCAGTGTGTTTAGGTGCATGACCCAATTCTCTGTAGTCTTGATTTTGAGGAACATAATCAAGTATTCTCCAATATTCATGAATTACATCAAGTGGAATGGGAACATACTCACTATAATTTTCTATTAAGTCATCTGCATAAGGTAAACCATAAATCATTGTAATTTTGTGATCCCAAGAAAAAATAACAAAATATTCATTTCTCGTTTTCGTAAGCTCATCATATATCAAATCCAAAGCAAACAACGAAACTCTATATCTGATATACTTGAAAATGGGATCCCATGGTTGCCTTCGAAACACAACAAAACTTTTCTCAAAGCTACCATCGATTTTAGTATGTTGTAAAAGCAACAATCATTCTTTTTTTCCAAATTATAACAAATGAACCTTGTGAAGTACCAAGATATCATTTAAGTATAGAATGAGCCGATTTAGCTCCGTTGGACATTCTAGTGCCTATATGTCATACTTCATCAGTCCATGCATACACAAGTTGTTCTTTGTAAGGAATCCAGTGTTCAGTAATATATTTTAATGCACTGGGACATTCTTTCCATGTATTATTAAATACTTTCTAACTTTCATTATACTCGTCTACCGGTCCTGCTCGTATAACAAACATCCAGTCCCATACAAAAAGTTCCATCATTTCTATATAATTAAAAAAAATTCCTCGACTTAGTAAGGACATTGTTTGACATGTGCCATTCACATGCCAAATACGTTGCTTCTAGAAATATTTTATTCACTTCATTACTTAAAGCCCATTCTCTATCTGTTACAATTATGTTAGGCAATTTATCCGGAGTATATAAGTATTCTAGGTTCGTAAGTGCCTAATGGTAATTGCTTTCCCTTTCATGTGGAAAGAAACACTTTGCAACTATAAACGATTTGTTTGTGGATGCGATTGATACCATTTCCAATAATGACAATCCAAACTTATTTTTTATATATGTGCAACAAAATAATAGGACAGAAAGGAAACATTTGCAAAGTATGGTAGATTTTTGGGAGCCCACATAAGGTACAAAAGAGAATTATCACTTATATCCCTTCTAACCTAATAAACGTAATGAGACTCAACTACCAACTTGAACAAATGTTGCATAGCGGACCTGCCTTACATCTCAACAATCCTTATCTTTTGTCCCAAGTTGTAGATCACTCTTATTGTTGAAATGTTTTTAGGAAAATTCTTTTTTACATTAATCAAATCATCTTTAGGTTTCACTCCTGAAATAGACATATCCAAACATTGTTTTTTTCCAATGCAGTTAATCGACCAACATATGGATGACCAATTAGAGAATTTGGTAACTTATGATTATAAGTACCATTAACCACATCAACGCCCTAGAAATTGTCTTTTTTTCAATATCTCTTTTGAAAATACCTCTAGGTGGAAAGGATGGCCTCAATTTCCACTTGAAGTAAGTTCCCATGGTTTAGCCTTTGGTTCATTGATTTTCGCTCGCTACGATTCCCTATATGTTCCACCTCTTTAAAACCTAAGTCGAACCCTTGGCTTCTTTCCTAACTGCTTATCAGATCGATTAATAACAATTATTGTTTTCAATTTCTTTCCCATCAACTGACACCAATGAATCATAGCATCATGGGAAGAGAAAACCTACATATAGCATTACATTGGAATTTTAGTACACTTTCTTTCACTTAATTATTATTATTACTATCAATATAATTATGAATAATAACTAACTTCCTCGGTTGTAAATTACTCCATTAAATTTACGTTGATGAGTTCATTGGTATCTATTTCTGGTCCATTTCTATCTAACTAGTCAAGCTCAATTCCCTTAACAACAACGCTTTCATTCTAATACCTTGAAACTCATCTTGCCATTTTTCCACTCCTCTACATAATCATTACTACAAATTACAGAATTTTTAATATCAAAAATCATCTACAAATTGCATCTTACAATAACAATAAATTGAATAACATCAACTAACATAAGTATAATTGGTTTTTGTAACCATAAAATTCTAAAATCACCGATATGATAATGAAAATAATATGGCCGATTTTATAAATCACCTCGATCCTCACGTAATTCGGTTAAATGGAACCGACCAAAGTGTGTGCATAGGTTTTTTTCCAAATCGATGTCAACAAAAAAATTCAATCTACCGGCCATTCGATTCTCAAATAAATAACACATCTAACAAGCAATTAATAACTCGTACAATAAATTCAACCTTAGTTTAATGAAAACATAAAAAACCAATTACCGTGAGAATCACGTAGTCCAAAACAATAGATTCAAAAACCAATTCAACCAGAAATAATAGCAATCTAAGTCTCACTCACATCAGCAAATTCAATACCGTCTGCCATTAATTGGGTAGATACTCTAACGTTTGGGATTTAGGGTTTATGGGAATATATAGGGATCATTCGGTTATGCAAAACCGTTTGAATACTTTCCACTCAGTTTCGCACAACCGACAGATGTGCGTTAAAAAATTATTTTTATTCCATTATTTTCAATAGATGTTTAAGTGAAGTTAAAGATAGTGTTGGTGTGTGTGAATAGTAGCTCCCTTAATTCTCTATACACATTAAGTAAATAAATGTCCCCAAATATTTACCTTTCTTAATTCATTAGTTCTCTTATAATTCTTTATTTAAATCAGTTGGCTATTAACTATCATTAATTAATTAGTTACTAATTTATGGGTCATTACAATTATTTTATCTAAAATACATTAAATAAAATAAAACAAAGGTACTCTGAATAGTTGCGGCTCTAGGAGATCGATTCAAGGTGGATTTAGGAGAACACATCATTCAAGATGTGTTCAAAAGCATCCTTTTCAAGGTACTATTTAAACATTTTTGTATTAGTTAATTTTCATTATCACAAATTTATATATGTATGTTGTAACGACCCGTAAATTCATCACTTATAAAAATATGATTGAATTTAAAATTTTAGTTTACATGATTAAAATAATTATTTTTAAATTAAATTAAGTTATTTATATTTATGAATAATAATAGAAATATTATTTTCAAACTTGTATTACAAAATTATAAGAAGTGAAAATATGACCCAAAATCGAAATTCATAATGATTCAACGTATAGAAATGGTAGAACGTTGTGAGTTACATGTGACATCCAAATGAACACATACATATACCAATCCAAGAAACCTTATGCACATGCACATGAACATTTATATATATATACATATATACATACATGCTAAATATAGAAACATATAAAATATTATAAACAATTCCTTCTCACTTAAGCAACCAACCCTTACCATCAAACATCACACCAATGAAAGCACATGGCTTGATGTGACTTGGTCGAGCTAGGAGGTTATCGAAGGGAAATGGCCAAGCTAAGGTGGTGGGGGAAGGAGGTATCCATGCATATGGTAATGATGGAAGGAGGTAGAGCATGTGGTGGCGGAGTAAGAATCTAAACTAATTATCACATATTGTCGCCATCAAATATCAAATCAAAGAGGCACATGGCCTTGCCCTTACATTTGTGACCACAACTGTAATAGAGGGAGGTGGTCAGCACATGGTAATGGGAAGATGAGGTGGCATGGTGATGTAAGGAGGATATGTTTACACTCTTCCATTTGCCTATAAATACCACTTAACTTCTTCACTTCATTCATCATCTTCTTCATTTTTCTAATATCTTCCTCCACATTTTAATGGCTTCCGTCAAAAAAAAAATATAGATAAAATTATACCAAATTTATCAAAATTTATCTAGTATATATATAATATATATAACACTTCAAAACTCACCCAAAACCTTCTCCTTTCTCTTCAAACCCATGGCCAACCACCCTAGCAGACCCTACCACCCTCACAAACCAAGAACGCAAACCCTATCCCCTTCACAAGCAAGGCGAAGCCCTATAGGAGCTTCGGGATGAGTGTTTGTGAGCTTTGGTTCAAGTTAGAAAGGATAATCCATTTTCTAGTTAATCATTTTATTCCAGGGTGAGAAACTCTATTTTATTATATATATATATAATATCCATGTGTGTATGTGTGATGATGTGAAATAATTGCCATGGATGTTGGTTTATATGTTGTTCATCAAGTACTGACTGTTGTTATGATTGTTTAATAATTCACGTTAAATACACGTCGATATTACACAAGGAAATCACTTTCTCATATTACACGTCAAGTTATAAAAGTAGATATGGAATCATTAAACCCCTTAACATGATTAGAAATGTTTTATAAATGATTTATATTTATTTGAACTTGTCTCAAAAAGTTTTAAATAAAAATTAATAATCGAGTCAAAATAAGTGCGTTGTGTAAAGTCCATGATTTCACGCCGTAGAATTCAAATAAGTACATAAAGTGGAATATAGCTCGAAATTCTTCACAGTAAGAATTTTCTCGACTATTATATCCATTGTTTTCAATCAAAGAAAGAAAATCAAGTTTTCATATAGTATATTTTCAAATAAGTCCAAAACAATTTTTCAAAAATATCACGATTTTGCAGCTTAATGAACAAAGTTTAAAAATGATTTAAAATGGATATTTTGAATGCTTAAAATTATAAAATAAATCATATAAATCTTTTAAAAGATATATGTGTGTGTGTTTGTGTATCCAAATGACATAAAAGTCATTTTAATAGCTTTTAAAACATCTTTCGCGGCACTTTTTGCAGCACTTTTTCAATAATTTTAAAAATATGATTTTAGACTTCACAATTCTTTTTCAAACTTTTATAAATGTTTTCTATATAATTAAATAGGTGTTTAAAAGTGATTTAAAGATTTTATAATTTAGTTAAAGAAGTTTAAATAAATAAGTTGCAATAAAGTTGTTGTAAGCAAATGATTTAATCTTGGCACTAATAAGCCGATGAGTGCGCCGGATTTTCTATTTGTGAGATCTAGTTGAGATGCCTAAAATATGGAGATTTTCAGGAGCAACCAATGCCCCAGCTCACCTGGCCTCCCCCCGATGAAGGATAAATAAAGTCGAAATGTAGGAAACGAGTTAAGTATAAAAGATTGCATTTTTCAAATTTAAACAACTTGGATCGTATAGAAATAATCTTCTTATATTTGGGAGGAGGGAACTCATACTATTTGTGGAGTTTAAAAAGTGATTTTACCGTTATTCTACCCATAGTACATGTTGAATACAGAAATTAAAATTGAGTAAAAGTAGTACAATTTTTATTTGACCTATTTTACTCAATAATGTATTCTAAATTATTTATGAAAATGATTTAGTAAATTTTCATAAGGAGGTTTAGCGAATTCAATATATACTTGAAAGAATGGATTTCAAAAAATAAAAATATCTAGAAGATATCTTTGGATTAACAAAATAAATGAATGGAATATTATTATCTACCTAGTTAACATCTTTTTATTGTTGATTGATTCGTTGAAACCCGAGTCGAATTTTGGTAATCCCTATCCGAAAACCACTTCGAACCAATTTACGCATTCGAAAGTGAAGAAAAATATTGAGGACCATGATTTTAAAAGATAAGGGATCTACATTTCGGAAGGATTGGTTATTGATAATCTCTGGGTAGCTCCCGAGATAAAGAAATAGCAGTGGCTCCTTCGTTCTGGAAATCTCTAAAACACGATGATTATTCACTACTAATCCCAAGGATAATTCTCGACGGGATGTGGTAGGAAAATGACTTCGATTTGTCCTATTCTTGGACAATTAGTATGCACGAATGTTAGACGTTGCATTTCTAAATCATATTGATTGATCTCTACAAATATATCATCTATTTGGTGGTGGAGAAGGCAACTTCTCTTAGCTTAACTCCTTTTTCCTAAGACGTACGAGCTTAGGAGTTATACGTTTGTTTAAATCAGTTGTGTGATTGTGAAATGAAAAAGTGGTATTCGAAGTGGAAGATGTGCTATATAAAAAAGGCAATCTTTACCTCAAGCCTCACATAGAGAATGGCGAAACAAGAGATGCTTTAAGGCTAAGTGACTCGCAACCAATTAGGGTACGAAATCACCTTCTAGATCTATAAAATCAGCACCAGTCCCACACTTGTGGGAGATGGGCCTTTGGAATTTATTTGGATAGTTTGTCTCCACTTTACGGTCTTGATTGTACTTGAGTTTTGAGCTTTGTAGTCATCTCTCTTGGATTTCTGCCTTGATAGCTTTCTAGTTTGATTTATCCAATCCATTCGAATATTGCCTGGTTGAAAGAATAAATAAAATTTCCCCCTAAAGTACATCTTGTTTCAAGTATGATGTGCTTTGAATCGAGACAAGTCAAGATTGCTGTAAAGGATTCCACTATGTGCATTGAATGGTCGTCATCCTTCCTACGGATTACTTCTGTGAAGAGTTATGTCTATAGCTATTCGTCGCGACGCTTGACTAGCGTCCAATGTTATAAATTTGGAGTGTTCTCTCTTGATCTATTGTTTGGAGCTCGGTAATTCTGAACTAGTTCCTCTTATGGATTCTCCAGGTATGAATACTTTTCTTTGCTCTAGTTGTTGGGAGTCGAATATGATTACATACATGTATACACGTGCATTCCCTTATAAAAGCACTTGATCATATGCACGTACTCATATAGGCATATGTAGGTCATTATCTTCATTGTTGTTGTTGTTTAGCTAGACTCACTTTTTGTTTGCAGTTGTAGGAGTCATTTTTGTTTTAGGCCGACATTATGCAGTTTCTGCTCCTACTTTTGTTTTCAGCTTTAGCATAAACAAAACCTATACTTTTCTTTCCAAATTCTGTTTCGAATATAAATAACAAAGGCTTTTGTTTTGCCTAATCTTTGTGCAAATTTGTCCAAATATTTGAGAAATGTGCTTTCCATCCAATGTACTTGCAATCCATTTCTTATTAGGATCATTATTGGAATAAGCCATTATCACGTTCCATGATTGTAGGCCTTATGTCATAAAGCAATTGAAGTGCCAATCTCTAGGTATTTACATATAACCATATCTAATTCTAAAACCCAGTCAAACATCGATCACCTGGAAAGGTGATTCAAGTTCCTTTTAGAGGAACTTTAAATGTGATCGCGCCTGCCTTCTGGCATCGATTGAAGTAAATTGCCTTAAACGTCAAGCCCGGCATCCTTCTCCAAGATGCTTGTTTCGACCATCATGAACTCCAAGCAATAGTTAGGGCTAACCACTTAAGGTCGAGTTTATGTATCCTTTTCTAGGGTAATAACATTCGATCGTACCAGACTTAAGGCATCAATTGAAATTTATACGTAAGATCCTGCCTATCATTGGATGTGGATCTTTTGCCTTGCCTTCTCTAGACAAGGGTCTTCGGCCAAGCCATCCTCCAGACATTGACGCTCTATGAAACTTAAAGCATGAGCAAATGAGTGGATGGTCATGTCACGTCCACTTTGATTTACCTTATGTCGAGGGCTGAAAGAATTATTTGAGATATACATCTGGACGCCAAGGAACGTTGAACTTCAAGGGTCCACATGACCGTATAAGTTTGGTCGGTACCTAGCTCCGGGTATTTACACACTTGCAACGGCTTTAATCAATTATGCATAAATTTATTTCTATGTGAAATAGTATCATAAGTATTCGCTATTCCATGCCCTCGGGAATGAAATCACGTCAATGCTCACAAGCCTGAAAGTTCCGTCTCTAAGCTTTTACATGCTTCCAGAGCCTAGGAAGATTTGTTTGTGAACCAGGTCACTAAATTTAAAGATCTAATTAATTCCTTAGCATTGTAATATCGAACAACTTGGTGTCGATGTGCAGCTGCCCTCAATTCAGCTTCGTCGCGCTTCTCATCGATCATATCAAGAGACTCCAGCAGGATTTATTTATTAGTCCACCGATTATAGTGAGAAGCTTGTTGAGAAGGCTATTCTAGTTTAATCGAAATCATAGCCTCTATTCTACGGGCTATGTTGAATGGAGAGTGATTATTCATTGACTTATGGGTTGTTCGATAAGCCCATAGTACCAATGGAAGTTCATCAACTCACTAGGCCTTGGCCATTTTCAATCACTTCTTAAGAATGGACTTGATAATATTTTTATAGTTTTAACCTTCTTATTAATCTAGGGGTGTGCCACCGCAATAAATCTCTCGTCTATGCAATGTCAGCGACAAAAATATTTGAATTCGATACCATCAAATCAGGTCGGTTATCAGTAATGATTGCTTGTGGAACTCTAAGGTGATAGATAATGTTTCGGACAATAGAGTTAATTCTTTCTTTATGGTGATTGTGGCTAATGGCTCTACCTCAACCCACTTGGTGAAGTAATCAACTACGACGATTGCGTACTTCATGCCATCTTTAGATATAAGCAACACACCGATGATATCAATTTTTCAAACAACAAACGACCAATGATTAACTATTTGAGTATCTTTGTCGGTGGGACAATCGGAATTTTAGAAAACCTCTGGCACTTGTCACACTCTGGTGTAATCAACTGTACCTCATTTGACTACTGGCCAGAAGTAACCACAGCGAAGAGTCTTATTCGTGAGGGTTTGCCCTCCAACGTGGTCGCCATATGCCCTTTTATGAACTTCACTCAGGACTCACTTGGCATTGTCATTGGTGACACATCATAGCATTAGGACTGAGAATCCCTTCATATAAAGTGCTCCTTGCTAAAGGACATATTTTAAAGCTTGGAGAAGGAGCTTCCGTCGCTCATCCCTTCCGTCTAGAAGGATTTCTCCCTGCAAATGGTCTTTTATTAGAGTCATTCATGACTCCTTTTCTGGTTTATCCTTCGAGATCCAATCAACATCCATCTAGTCAAATGCTTAGAACTAATAATACTTCCACCTAGGCTAAGCTTATGAGTTATGCATCTCCAGGGCTGGCCAACTTAGCCAGTGAGTCGGCCTTTTCATTTTCCTCTCTAGGATCTAAGTGCAATTGCACCTGCCTCTAGGCATCAATTGAGATTAACCACTTAGGATAGTAGTTCAAGTACCCCTTTCCGGGATTGAAATTTTCAATTATGCCAAGCTCCTGATGTTATTTTAAGTTGACTAATTAAGAATGGAGTCCGTACATCCTCAGCCATGATGTTTATTTTCAATAGAGCCTAACTTCGAGTGTCATTTCAAAGTTCATAGGTAAGATTCCACCTAATGCTTGGTATGGAGATTTTGTCTTGCCTACTGTAGGAAAAATGTCAAGGATTGGATGGTCTTATCATGTCCGTTTCGATTTATACTCCTGCATCCAATCCAAGGACAAGAGTTGAGAGAGTGAACACTTGTATCACATTCATTTTGATTTATATTCCTGCCCCACATCAAAGGCGAGAGTTGGCATATGGATGGTTAGGTAACATCTACTTCAGAGTTTGTACTCCTGCCCCCATGTCAAGGCAAGGGTTGGCTGCTGGATGATCATGTCACGTCCATTTTTAGTTTATACTCTTGCCCATAATCCAAGGACAAGAGTTAGAAGGTTGTGCCATGTCCATCTTTATTTTGTACTCTTGCCCTCAATCCGAGGATAAGAGTTGGTGGGTATCAATCTCCAAATACCGAGACGAACTTCAGGGGTCAGAGCATGGACCGTAGAAATTTGGTTAACACATATCTTCGAGTACATACATACCTGCACTATACACATGCAGATTCATTCGAGTCAGTTAAGTCATAACTCTTAAGTAACATAAAAACAAAGTCTCTAACCTGGAAAGCCATTTTATTCTATAAAAGATAGGAAATGATAGGTTTTGTCTTGAACCTTACGAATATTGCATAGCAACGCCAGTTCTCATAAAGTTGAGGATCAAATGTGACCGTCAACCCAGCTGTTCGAACCTTCCCAACATTGTCGGAGCAACACTGGCTCATAAAAGGTCAGCGAATCAAATGTGATCGTCAAGCTGATGGTTAGGACCTTCCCAACATTATCGGAGCAACAGTAGTTCTCAAAAGGTTAAGCGATCGAATATGACCATCGATCAGGCAGTTAGGACCTTCCTAGCATTGCCAGAGCAACATCGATTTTCAGGAGGCTAGGGGATCGAATGTGACGGTCTACTTGGGGTTAGGACCTTCCCAGCATTGCTGTAGCAACAGCGGTTCTCAAAAGGCTAAAGTATCTAATATAATCATCAACTTGGCGGTTAGGACCTTCCCAACATTGTCGTAGCATCGGCGATTAGGACCTCCCCAGTGTTGTCGTAGCATCAGCGATTCTCAGATGATTAGGGTTCGAATATGACTGACCGTTTGTGTAACAACCCCAAATTTAACCCATAATAATTAATCTGTTATAATTAGATAATAAAATAACTTTATGAAGTTACCGGAATTGAGCCATAGGAGTTGAACTATTGGGTCCGTGGTAACTTTCTCATTAATTTCCATATATAGAACATCAGAAACCGAGCTAATTTGAACAAGAAAGGAATTAAACAAAATGAAAAAAAATGGTAGGTCGACCAACCGGTCGACCTGGGCACTAGGCGGTTGACCGCTCAGTCGACCCGCTTGCTATTTTGGGGGAGAACGAACAATCGTTTGTTCGTTCAAATGATGGCTCGATTTTTTTTAACCGACTATGACATGTTTTGCATTCTTAAAACCAATCTGGTCCCTCCATTCTTGCATCTGCTGGCTGCTATTTAGCCTATGACGTGGTTGCATCCTATTCAATCTCCAAAGCCAATGGTCTGAGATCCACTCCTACCCCTATAAATAAGACCCTAGGCCTAACACTTTTTCTCATTTTAGATTTTCTCAGCTTGGGTTCACCTTTTCAGAAAGGACCTAAAAGGAATAATTTTCCAAGGAGAAAATATTTTTAATAAAAATATTCTAACAACCCCAAGTGGATCCATGAAGCCCTAAAGGGAAGAGCTAAGGACCTAAGGTGAGTTATTGCAATTATTTTAAGATTTCTTTAAGTAATTTAAAATATTAAGGTTTCCAATTGTTGTTGTTTTACTATGATTTTTGGAATAGCCATTTTATCAGTTTTTAGAATTGTTTTTAGTCTATTTCTTTCTAGCTATTCTTTTTAGTTAATTTTAGTATTTCTATTAATTATAGCTTTTTCATTTATTTACAGTAATTTAATATATTTACTGATATTTATGCTTTATTTACATCTTCTTCCTACACCTTAGATTTTCTTCTATTTTCAGTTTTCTTTCATTTCTCTTTCTTCAACGTCTTTGAATTAGAATAGATTTAACGCGAAATTGGATTAAATTATAATAATTTTGAAATAACGAAAGATAAGATGTAAATTATAAAGACTGTAATAAAATGGAATTAAGAATGAAATTATGCCTAATTATGATTAGAATTGGACTAATTAATTGGCTTAGTTATATCATAAAATTATAATTAAAAAAGAGTAAAAGATGAAAGAAGCTTATTTTCACACTTGGACCTTGGGTTAAGTAATAAGCATGATTATAACATAGGTTATAATAAGAAAAAGAATAGAATGAGGCTTATTTTAAGACTTGGGTTAAATTAATAAGCGTAGAAAGTAAAGATGATAATAAAGGCTTATTTAAATAATTTATCTTAGTTAATAAGCAAAGATAAAAGTAGAACCTGTACCATATAGCATTTCGTATTAGACAAGACAGTGTCTCACATTAGCCTAAAGTGAGACGAGGGCACACTTATGCTAAGAATGGTAGTAATTGGTCAAATATAAGACCAAATCAAGAGGGATTTGAATAAGGGGTGCAACTAGATATTGTTTGGATGACGGACAGTACCAATAGCATTTCCCCTATAGATTCTATGGACAAACGGTGACCTCACATTATCTTGAAGTGGGATGAGGAGCACGCTTATGTTGGAGTTTAAGGTAATAAGAAGACTCAATAGGTGAAGCAAAAGGTAGTATGAGCATGGTGGCAGTTACGCATGTGACTTTCGTTTTGGTGCTTAGTAATCACTATGAGTTCCAACCGCTTAGTATGAGTGTCTTTCATAGACACCATTGCCTTCTATGTATGGAGTTATATATGTCGTCCAAATCCATAGTAGGTGCTTTGTGCATCTTTCATAGATACCATTGGCTACTGTGTTGGGAGTTATATAGCATCTGGTTCACAGTAAGGTTTATGAAGTAGTAGGCCGATCAAAAATGGTAGAATTAGAATACATCGTAATTACAAGATTAGGAATTTAGCCTAATCAAAGTAGAATTCAAGGACAAGTGCAAGCAATTGAAATTAACCTATCTTATAGTTAATCGTATTTATTTCCAGTTTATCTCTTTCCTATTTCCTTTATTTCATCTTTATATACTAGAACTGTTGTAGAGTCTATTACTTTTACTTTTCTTAAAGACCCTAGTAATTATTATCACTCACCAGACTTTTTATCTGACCCGCTTCTCTATTTTTCCCCTTTTCCCCCATAGGAAATCAACAGAGAGGGCAGTAGATTGCAGTTTCTTGACGGTTTCTTGGAAGATTTCTCTACTGTGTATTTCTTTTATTTCAGCTTTTGTTCTTTCTATATGTTGGCTTATTATGAGGGATATTATGTACTCTGATTTTTGAGACTAAGAGTGTTAGTTTCATGAGACATATTGGATTTTTAGACATGTATATGGTATTTGGTATTTGATTATTTATGAAGCAATTATGAAGTTTTGTTTTAATTAAGTTATTATTTTAAGCTTCCATTGTTTTTTATTCATTTTTGTCTTGTGAATCGTAGTCTCTGTTAGCTTTAGTTATACATACAATGCATCACAACTTTTAATGTGTCCTTTTGGGAATATTAAGGGGTATGGGGTGTTTCATTTGGTATCAGAGCCTAAGCTTACAGGATTCCTAAAAATTTATTTTAAAAGTAAAGTACTTTCCAAACTCACTTGTTTTAAAAGTATTTTTCAGAAAAGAATTCTTAGAAATAGTTTTTAAGTATAAAAGAGTATTTATAAAAAAATCCCCTCAAAGTCTAGTTCAACCTTCTTCCAATTCTTTCGAGCCTAAGTTTTCTTTTCTTTGCATAATATGGCTGACTGGTTCCGTAGAGTTACGGTACCAGAGGTGTAAGGGAAAGCGGCCAATACAACACCGGTAGGTGGAAATACCTTTAATCCACCTACACTAGTCGATTTTTCTAAGCTATGCAAGGACTTCACTAGCATGGAGGGTGGAATATGTTCTAGCACGAAGGACTTCAAGGAGACACAAGCTAGGTTGGAAGATATGGAGCGAAAGTTTAGACGGTTAGGCTTGAAGGACCGACAGCGAATTCAACTTACTTATTGCAAGCTGAAGGGAGAACTTAAGGAGGTTCCTACAAGCTCTAAGAAACAGTGGTGGAAGGACAAGAAGGATAAGAGGAAAGAAAGGGGGCTAAGAAGCGAATCCAGAAAAATAGGAAATGTAAGCATTGTATAATGATTGGTCATTACGCAAAAGACTATAAGAAGGCATGAATGGAGGGAAGGTGTTTCAGTTGTGGACAGCTTGGTCACCTTAGTAACGTATGTCCTCAGAAAGTGGGGCAGGCAGCAAGCGCATCTGTAGCACAGATTCAGACTTTGGATACAACACCTTACAGCAGTAGACTAAATCAAGGTACGAAAGTTGGTTTTCTACTTCTGATTTTTTTCATTTGGACTCTTGTCGATCCTAAAGCATCATAGTCTTTTATCTCTAATTCTTTGGTAGACTGTTTTCACTTAGACATTTATTTAGTAGACCCCACTGTTGTTTCAAACCCCATAGGAGGATTAGCACACTTGACTATGGTTTGTACGGGTTTGAAAATTTTATCCTAGGCATAGAATTTGACCATGACGCCTATATATTGGATTTTCAGGGCATGGGATGATTTTGGAAATGGATTGGCTATCCACATGTGGCGCTATATTAGACTACGAGAGGAGAGTCGATAGATTAGAGACATGCATTGGTAGGACTCTCGAGGTATCTTGCGAGCCGCAAGGATCAGTCATGTTGAGTTTTCTCTATTCCCTCAACTCATCTTCATTAGAGTTGCATTTGGTTCCCGTCGTCAAAATTTTTGCATACGTCTCTGAGGAGGTTAGAGGACTACCCCCTAAGAGAGAGATTGACTTCAGAATTTATTTGATCGAGAATGCTAAGCTAGTATCGTTACTTGTAAGGCACATGGAACCTAGGGAGAGGAAATAATTGAGCAAGAAGATCTGTGATCTTTTAGCGGAGGGATTCATAAGAAGGAGCATATCGAGGTAGAGAGCGCAAATCGACTTCTCCACTAAGGCAGATGGTTCCCTCCGACTTTATGAGGATTATAAAAAGTTAGGTAAGCTCCTAAAGAAGAACCAATATCCACTCCCTAGGATAGATGATCTTTTTGACGAGTTAGTTGGCTCTTCGGTATTCTTCCAGTTTGATTTAGCCACTGGATTTCATTAGTTTAGAGTCGCTGATGATAACATTGATAAGACCACATTTAGGACACTATACGGATTATTTGAGTGGTTAGTCATGACTTTTGGGCTAACCAATGTCCCAGCCTATTCTATAGATTTGATGAACCGTGTTTTTAGAGAAGTCCTAAAATAAAATCCATGGTGGTATTCATGGTCGACATTTTGGTGTTTTCCAAGAACTATGGAAGAGCATGTTATTCATCTAAAGTAAGTTCTTTGTACGCTTTGTATTCGTCGGTTGAGAGCAGAGTTCTTGAAGTATCACTTTTGAAGTGCATTTATTGGGTAATAGAGAATGTCTACACATGGTAGGGATTTAAGAAACGGTTTTGTACATTTAGGATTGGGATTATGGAAATTCAAAAAGAGGTAGGCAAAGGTTAGAGATGTATAATAAAATTCAGTAGATAAGCAGAGAAGAAAGTGCATGTGTAGGTAATTGCAGAAATTATGATTGTCTCAAACAAATGGATTTGACGGTGATGCCTTAGAATAAATATGAGTATACAAGAGGAATAGGAGTAAAAGGCTTTAGTTTAGGAAAAGTACTCCGAGGGTTGTAAGTAGGAAGACCCACTTTATCCTAACCCCAATAAAATGAAATTTTCGAAATTTAAAAAGTTGAAGAAAAAAATTTGTAATTGTTGGAATTGAAAATTTTCATTGTTAATATTTTTATTCAGAAAATAAACATGGGGTTTTTAAAGAATGATATGAAATTTAAGTTGATTTTTTATATAATAAAAAATTAGAAATCTTTTGAAGAATTATGGAGTGTGTGTGTGTGTGTATATAACTCACTAGTTTTATTGTAAGTATACAAAGATTTTAAACATAAAAACCGAGAGTGTATCAAGTATCGAAAACATAGATTACAACTTTTATTGTTGTGATAAATGTTTTCGTGAAAAAAAGTGGAGCATAGGCTATAACATTATTGTTATAGTAAGTGACTCTCAAGAAATATATTTTTATACAGGTATATGAGATTTATTGGTATTTATTTAATTGAATCCATATATTAGTATTTTTTTGGGATGTAGTAACGGTATTTTATACAATATCCATTTTAACCCAAATAAAAATATATTTTAAAAGGCAATTTCTAAGTATAGAAACAAAATGGTTTGTAAAGTACACTTATTATTAATAAAGTATGAGGAAGTGTTTTGCAGTTATGGAAATATTAAAACGGTTTTGAAGATGAGTTTTTCTGAAAGGAAAATGTGTAAGTTAGATATTAGAAAATATTTGTCATGGAAGAATATAATTTAAACATATTTTAATCTATTGGAATGAAAAGAATAATGATATGATTTTCTATGAAACCGATAAAAACGTTTTATGGAAGTTATAAGGAATACATGAAAGAGATGTACAAGATATGGGAAGCACCATATTTTGTATAGACTATTTCGAAAATATAGAATAAATTCCTTGTAACTTCACAAAAACATGAAGTTCTCGTTTAAAAGGTTCATAGAAAATTTTGGCGTTAATAACTTTTCACAGAAAGTAGTTCCAATACATTAAGGTATGAGACTGTTAGGTGTAATAAGAAGATGTTTTGAAAACATATAAAGGATATTTTAAAGTTATTTTAAAAGAAAATGGTTTGGCGAAAAACTAAATAAGTTTTTGAAATGAAAAACTTAATAAAAGTAAAATTTAAAAATTCAATTTTTTAAATTGTAAAAGTCTGTAAGAGAAAGATAGATATAAGATTTAGAGTTAAAAATTTGGAAGTTTTCCCTCTAGGTTTAGGAAATAATATTTAGTGACCAAGCATTTTTGAAATTAATAGAAACTGAAAAGATAACACTTTAGAAGACAAAGATTTTGAGATTTGATGTTTTAAAATTTTAGATACCTTAGTTTTTAAAACAAGGTGACAAATATAAAACAAAAATCTTAAATGTGGAGTAAATAAGAATCATTTCCTAGGAGTAACGGAAAAGGTGTAAGGAGATAGCAGTAATTACTTTTAGAAGTAATAATGGAAGTTTCTGTAAAGTGTATAGGATACTAGTAAGAACCTAGAAATGTTGATTCATGAAGAAGAGTAAAATGAAATTAGTAGGATAGTAAGACAAGCATGATTGAGAATGAGTATTCTTGATTTTGAAATAATTTGATAAAAACATCTTTCTTTAGTGGAATTCACACGGTAATAGTTTTCAAGCTAACTTTGGAATGACACCTTTTGAAGCTCTTTTTGGAAGGCAATGTAAGACGTTTTCATGTTGGTTGGAGTCTATGGAAAGGTTGCTTCTTGGTTCTGACATAGTTAGAGAGATTCGGAGAAGACTAATTTGATTAGGAGAAAATTTGTATCCCTTATCGATGTCTCTTCAATAATAGGTTTTATAATTTTTCTTTTCCATCTTTAGTTTTGAATAGGTTCTTTCCTTTATTATCCTTTGGGAGGGTAGAACTTAGGATTTAACCTATGGATGGTAGGATTTGATGTAAACATGTTAATAGAACATGTTATGAATGATGTATGCTAGTGATTGCAAGTGTTTGCTAGTGGATGCTAATTGAAGCATATAGGTACACTAGGCACTATTATTATTTATGGATCGGCCTAACTAGGACACTAGAGCATATGAAAATGGACGTGTGTGCATTTTATTCTATTTTCCATGGTTGCCATAATTGGATGATATTCACATGGTTGTTGCATTTCGAAGATGTTTGTAGCCCACATATAAAATTATCAGTTATCATTAGAAAATTTTCGCATTCAATTGGATACATGGCATGGACATGATTGCATAAAAGAAGGTCAAATGAATCAGTGGACCATCTAATCTTTTGCATTAGTTAGGTATATTTACACTACAATAATTGCATAAGTATCATAAATTGCATTAGATAAACTTAAGGATAATGGATGAATGGTTGATGATTGAGTAGTTGGTTGTAGAAGTGGATGAAAACATTTAGTACATTCTTTATCCTTAGAGATTTCGGGGACGAAATCCCTTACGGAAAGGAGAATGTAACAACCCAAAATCTAACCCATAATAATTAATCTGTTAATTAATTAAATAATAAAGTGACTCTGTGAAGTTATCAGAATTGAGCCATGAAAGTTGCAACATTATGTCCGTGGTAATTTTTTGATCAATTTCCATATATAGAACGTCAGAAACCGAGCTAATATGAGCAAGATATGAATTAAACAAAATGAAAAAAAATGGCAGGTCGACCGGCCGGTCGACCTGGGCACCAGGTGGTCGACCGCCCGGTCGACCCACGTGTTATTTTAAGGGCGAACGAACAATTGTTCGTTCATTCGAATGATGGCCTGATTTTTTCGACTATGACGTATTTTGCATTCTTAAAACCAATCCGGTCCCTTCATTCTTGCATCTGATGGCTGCTATTCAGCCCATGACATGGTTGCATCCTATTTAATCTCCAAATCCAACAGTCCAAGATCCATTTCTACCCCTGTAAATAAGACCTTAGGCCTAACACTTTTTCTCATTATAGATTTTATCCGCTTGGGTTCACCTTTTCAGGAAGGACCCTAAAAGGAATAATTTTCCAATGAGAAATTTTTCTTAATAAAAATATTTTAACAACCCCAAGTGGATCCGTGAAGGCCAAAAGGGAAGAGCTAAGGACCAGAGGTGAGTGATTGCAATTACTTTAAGATTTCTTTAAGTAATTTAAAATAATAGGGTTTCTAATAGTTGTAGTTTTACTACGATTTTTGGAATACCCTTTTTATCAGTTTTTAGAATTATTTTCAGTCTATTTCTTTCTAGCTATTCTTTTCAGTTAATATTAGTTATTTCTGTTAATTATAGCTTTTCCATTTATTTACAGTATTTTAGTTTATTTATTGATGTTTATGCATTATTTACATCTTCTTCCTACGCCTTGGATTTTCTTCTATTTTCATTTTTCTTATATTTCTCCTTCTTCTTCGCATATTGATTAGAATAAAGTTAACATGAAATTGGATTAAATTATAAGAATTTTGAACTAACGAAAGATAAGATGTAAATTATAAATATTGTAATAAAATGGAATTAAGACTGAAATTATACCTAATTATGATTAGAATTGGACTAATTAATTGGCTTATATCGTAGAATTATAAATAAAAAGAGTAAAAGGTGAAAGAAGCTTATTTTCACACTTAGACCTTGGGTTAATAAGAATGATTATAACGTAGGTTATAATAAGAAAAAGAATAGAATGAGGCTTATTTTAAGACTTGGGATAAATTAATAAGCATAGAAAGGAAAGATGATAATAAAGGATTATTTAAATAATTTATCTAAACTAACAAGCAAAAATGAAAGTAGAACCTGTACCATACAACATTCCCTATTACGCAAAACGGTGTCTCATATTAGCCTGAAGTGAGATGAGGGCATGCTTATGCTAAGAATGGTAGTAATTGGTCAAATAGAAGTCCAAATCATAGGGGATATGGATAAGAGGCGCAACTAGAAATTGTTTGGATGACAGGCCAGTACCAATAGCATTTCCCATTTAGATTCTATGGACACACGGTGATCTCACGTTAGCTTGAAGTGGGATGAGGGGCATGCTTATGCTAGAATTTGAGGTAATAAGAAGACCCAATAGGTGGAGCAAAAGGTAGCATGGTGGCAGTTACGCGTGCGACTTCCATTTTGGTGCTCAGTAATCGCTATGAGTTTAAGCGCTTAGTATGAGTGTCTTTCGTAGGTACCATTGCCTTCTATGTAGGGAGCTATATATGTCATTCGAATCCACGGTGGGTGCTTTGTGCATCTTTCATAGATACCATCGGCTGCTATGTAGGGAGTTATATAGTGTATGGTCCATAGTAAGGTCTATGGAGTAGCAGACCGATCAAAAAGGGATAGAATTAAGATTACATCCTAATTACAGTATTAGGAAATCGGCCCAATCAATGCAGAAATCAAGGACAGGTGCAAGTAATCGAAATTAACCTATCTTATAATTAATCGTATTTATTTCCAATTTATCTCTTTTCTATTTCCTTTGTTTCCTCTTTATATTCTAGAACTGTTGTAGAGTGTATTACTTTTACTTTGCTTAAAGACTCTAGTAATTACTATCATTCACTAGACTTTTTGTCTGACCCTCTCCTCTATTTTTTCCCTTTTCCCTGCATAGGCAATCAAGGGAGAGGACAGTAGATTGCAGTTGCTTGGCGGTTTCTTGGAGAAGTTCTCTACTATGTATTTCTTTTATTTTAGCTTTAGTTCTTTCTATGTAGCTTATTATGAGGGATATTATGTACTCTGATTTTTGAGACTATGAGTTTTTATTTCATGAGATATATTGGATTTTTAGACATGTATGCGATATGTAGTATGTGGTATTTGTTATTTGACTTATTTATGAAGCAACAATGAAGCTTTGTTTTAATTAAGTTATTATTTTAAGTTTCCGTTGTTTTTATCTAATTTTGTCTTGTGAATCTTAGTCTCTGTTAACTTTAGTTATACCTATAATGCACCACACCTTTTATGTGTCTTTTTGGGTATATTAAGGGGTATAGGGTGTTTCAGATGGCCCGACGGTTAATGATTCTATACCCTCCGTCCGTTATTCAAGGATACAGAAGCGTTCCTTGGTTGTGCTGTTGGTTTCGCGGCATGGAACTTTTTACTTGTAAGAACTCGGTTCCATTGGTTTAAGAAGTGTCATGTGACTTACTATGTATCGCATGAAAGATACTTGTAGGAGCATGGTTCCATCAGCCTAAGAAACAGATTTTATTAATGAGTAGAAGAAATGGCAAGTCTTGCCTATTTACAGTACCCCCAGAAGCTTATTGCAAAAAGGAATTAGATAATGAAGAACGGGGTAGCATTGTCATAGGCTGCTACTTCATCCATAGGTGATCGGTTAGTTGATGACCAATCTTTCACCAGCTCTCTTGATCCCTGACTAGTAGATTCAAGCAATTCTCCTAGAGTAGTAGACCATGGGGTCTTATAGTTTCTCCGCCATTTGGTGATTCTTTAACGTATTGTTGGAGCTTGTTATTTCTTATCAGCTCCTCAATCATAATTTTTAGATGTTGACCCTCATTTGGGGCGACTTCTTATATTGTTCCATCCCTTGCATAGCAAGATAGATATTTTTCAATATTCGTTCAGACATGTACATTCTTCTGGTCTCAAGTCCCTTGGGCGCCTGCTTTTCTTAAGAAGTTGGCCGTCTGGGGCTTGATTCCTCTTCATTTGATTGTTAGAATCCCTGGCATTACCTATTGCATTCGCAAAATTACCTCCGGCCTGATTAACAGCAACACTGCTTTGTATCAATTCAGTCGAAATTCCAACACCATTCCTCTGGGGATGATTGCACACTTATTCCAAGTGTAAGTACTTATTAGCCTTTCTGTAGAAGGCGTCCATCGTCAATGGGGGTTTCCTTTCCAACCCCTCGAAATATGAGTCGAGACGAATCCCTCTAATCAACGCCATTAGTATTATGTCTTCTTTGGAATCTATAACTTCTGTCACGGCTGTATGGAATCGATTCAAGAAGTCCTTTTACGGCTCACCATCAACTTGGAAGTAGTTAGATAGCGACATTATGTGCTTTGGACGTGAAGTATATAGGTGGAATTGATCTAGAAATATTTGTGACAACTCAATGAAAGTGGATATGGACCCCAGCAAGAGTCGAGTGAACCACATCGCAGCTTCCCCTTCTAAGAAAAGCAAGAAATGGCGGCATTTCATGACATCAGGAGCTCTAACTGGATCCACACACCACTTATATCTCATCAATCGTTGCCTAATATATATTATTCCTCCATACAGCGGTATCGTTGGCATCGCAAATCTTCGAGGATATCTCTCGCTTAGGATGTTCCCGGTAAATAGAGTCTAACTAGAACAGTTGCCATATTCATTATTGTTTCTGAAATTATTCTCACTAACAAGTCTCCTGACCATATTCTCCAAGTAGTTTGGGTCAACATGTTCGACTAAACGGCGGTAGTCGGGCTTTGCCCCGAGTGTTCGGCCTGGCGAATGTTCTTGGTTTGGCTCTCAATATCTAGGTTCTCCGAACTTTGGGAGACATATTCATTTAGTAGTCTTCCATGTTTGATTCGCTTGAGCAATATCATCAGTAGCAGCATGATTCTCTAGATTCTAACCACTAGCAATGCGTCCTAAAGCTAGTTCACGCCGCCTTCCAGAAAATGGGCTCTAGGCCCACCATTGGAGGTGTCGGTATCGACCCATTATCATGGGTCAGTATTGATGCCCAAAACTTGAAGCTGGGGATCATCTTCCTCCTTGATGAGATGCTCCAAAGGTATTCTGAGTCATCTTCTACTTCCTGTCCCTCCATCTTTGCCAGGATGATGAGGAACATTCAAATGAAAAATTAGATTTCCTTCTACACCTTCTATGGCTATTCTAAGTTTACTCATTCAACAATCTTAGTCTCCACTGCATCGTTTGCTTCATCTCATTCTGACTAGCTTGGAATTTATCTTCCATCTGCTTCATTATCCCATGCATCTCCATTCTGGTCACAACTTCAGTTGGAGCCTGGATCTTAGTTTGAGTTGGTTGGACAACTCCATCTCCATGTTGGGAATTCTGATTCTCAGCTTCAGTAGTAGCTTTGGAATTGGTAGAATAGTCTTTTTTCGATGGAGCCATTCAAAAATAGCTTCCCTTAGATTTTTTGGAAACCAGACTAGTAGAAAATAAGGTAGAAAGATTGGATCTATCTTTTGAAATTAGAAAATCAAATAGTAGATGATGGATCCAAATAGCTTGAAAATACCATTCTCAGTGAAAGCACTAAAATGTTTGAACCAAAAATGGCACAAACAACCCAAAAGTTTATGTAGAGAATAAAACATGAAGAAATGAAAATAAAATTGAGAAATAAACGACACATGATCGTTTATAGTTTTTGGGCAAAGCTTGACCTACGTTCACTTAAGATTTTATTGCTTATATCTGATTTGGAGGCAAAAGTTCTTAGGGATCAGTACAACTTCGACACTTAGATTTTCATAATTACATGAATATAGAATAGAGAAGAACTAGAGCCAACATATCCTTAAAAATGAGCCCTACCCTCCTATTTATAGAGGTAGGGGCCTAAAATCTTGCATAAAATATCTCTAAGCTGTTATCCATTATTTAGACCAATTTTCTCACAAAAGTATATGCCACATCATCAGGAAGTAAGGATCGATATCGATCCATAATGATGGGTCGGTACCAATCCCTAAAGTAGTCAAAATGCTGCCTTTAACCCTTCATCTTGGCTCGTCTTGTAGTTAATTTCATAATTCAATAATTGTTTGCACCAATATTAGCTTGCTTTTGAGTCCAAATGTTGGAGTTGTGAAAGAACAAAGTGTTGATTTAGGGGTTCGTGGAGATCGACAGAATTGCATTGAATCGACAAAGCGACATTGGAAATAGGTTTATAACACCATGGAGGGTAGATAGCCAGAAGATGGGAAGGTTTGGAGGAGGTCTTGCGGGTCCGTACTAAACCCTAGGGATGGGCCGGTACACTTCCCACACTTGTGGGAGATGGGCCTTTGGAATTTCTTGGGATAATTTGCCTCCACTTCCGGTCTTGATCGTACTTGTGTTTTGAGTTTTGTGGCCATCTCTCTGGGGTTTCCTGCCTTGATAACTTTCAAGTTTGATTCGTCCAATCCATCCAAATATTGCTTGATCAAAAGGATGGATAACTAAGAATAATTTATTTTAAGATCTAGATTTCAATTCGAAAATGTTTTACCGAGTCTGATTGAATATTTTAACTTTTGAATTTAAAACTTATTAACTTAATCAAAATTAAATTAGATAATTTAAATTTCATTTTATATAATTATTTTCTTGTGTGTAAGTATTAAACAATATATTGAGGAAACAAATACATATAGAAATAGTGAATATTTACATAATAGATGTAAATCCCAACAACTATATACGTATACATTAACTATGTAGACAATTGCTATGTTGCACATACATGATATGCACACACGAGTATATAGTGATATACTTACTAACTACGTATATATTAATTGGATAAATTTATAAATTAAATAAATCAAAAAATTAAATAAAATTGAATTTCATTTAAATCGATTAACTTGGATTAAATAAAACATTTAGACTTTATAAGCTAAATATGATCAAAAATATGAATTCTTTTTTGCGACCTACCTATTTTAAGTGCTTCTGGTCGGCCTGATTCCAACAATAAATACTTGTTATCCTTCATCTAGAATTACTCTTGGATTGATTATTGATTTAGGGTGGATTCTGCTTTTATTTTTTTCTTTTTTAAGCAAAATAAACAAATAAAACAGCATTTTACCGACACCCTCTCACATGGAACAACTAAAACTATTTTTTTCCCTTGTCTAAAATTTAAATGCTAGATAAGAAACATGTGACTATGATTTCAGTATGCATAATGTACATTTATTTGTAGCTATACATTTTTATTTTGCATTATAAATGTCATCTAAGTATGTAATTCTAATGGCCGCGAAAGTCACCTTAAGAGTTCTTTTGTTGGTAACTTTGCATTAAATGACCATATGTTGGAGGTAAGTTGATGTTGGGAATGGTCCAAGGGGTACTTATTCATTTAGCAGAAATGATATACAAGAATGTATAGTTATACATACAAACATACATACATACATACATACATACATACATATATGTTTATCATGCGAATTACAATTGTATCTATGTATTTCTTATCCAGCATTAGGGGTGTAAATCGGTCGGACCGGACTGGATGGATGTGTGTTCAGTTTTTGTCTAAATGAAATCGAATGGAACATGGACCAAAGGAGGTTTGATGATCGTATAAATTTTGTTGTTCTAATTCATGTCCTAAATGAAATCGGACGGATACGTATAGACATTTTTCAACCATGGACTTGAACAGACATGGATGGACATTGCTATTTACATTTGATTTTATGCTTTTTAATAGATTTTCTTTCAGTTATGTTATTTTTATAAGTATGTATTGAAGTATAAGAATTTTATGAATCTTTACTCAATTTATTGTTTAGTGAAAGATGAATCTTAAGGCTAATTTAACACTAAAAGGAGGAGTGAATAGTGTTTTATAATTTTGTGAATTGTTTTTGAATTCTCTTAGGATTATAGTTTAAACAATGCGATAATGATCACAAATTCAATCACAGATAAATATAAATGTAGTAAAAGTAAAAAAGGAAAGAACACACCAGGATTTTATGCTCGTTCGGAGTTACTCTACATCCAGTCATGTACAATTCCTTGTAAAGATTTCCTTTCAAATAGAAAAGTAAATACGATCTTGATTTCAAGACAACGAGACACACCCTCCAAACTTTCCGACCTCTGGGTAGAGTCGCTTGATTTACACAGACCACAAGCACACCCACTAGATTCTCGGGTACTAAGCACACCCAATAGATTTATACAGGCTACAGTTACACCTACAAGTATAACGCTATGATTTGATAGGGTTTACAAACTCAAATTGTTGATCTTGATTACAAATGATCCTAGAACCTCTTGAATAGCACTTTGATCTTGTTTGATTGAGAGAGATGAGAGGAATCAGAGAGTAATTAATAGAGAATCAAATCAATGGAGTTTGAATTTGATTCTGATTGAATTTGAAAACACTTTGAGTAGATTTTCTTTTAGAATTCAAGAGAGTGAAAGTGGAGAGAAATATGAGAAAGCTGCTAACAAAAATTCATTGGTTTAGCCCATATTTATGGAGAAACAACAGTCATGTCCATTCACAATGAGATACGACGAAAAGAAACTTTCATTCAAAATTTGAATTTTAAAAATTATGGTCACTATGTCAATATATAGCAATTGGATAGGTCGCCGTATCCTTCATAAAATTGAAAAACACTTTGTGAAAATTATTTTGAAAATATTTTGATACTTTGTAAAATCATCTAAACATAGTTTATACATATTTTAGTCATATCAAAATTTAAGAAAATTTTATAAAATTTTTATTCAAATATAAAGAATTTAATTTCTTTTGAAAATAATAAATGTAAAGTAAAAGTGAATATGTTTGAAATCAAAGTAATAACAAATATTATAATAAACTTACAAATATTTAGGAATCTTTTAAAAACTAAAATTAAATTAGAGTATAATATTCAAAGTATATAGAATAAAATAAAAGGATAGAAATAATTTGAAGGTTATTTTGAAAATGCAGTGAAAATAAGAATTCTTTGAAAAACCATTTTTAAGATGTTTGAAAATCATGTGAAAAAGATAAACAAAGAGAGAGATCAAAGAAGTGTTATCAAAGTTCTAACAAAAATACCAAGACTCTACAACTTATCTGGGATATCTTAGGTTCTACAATACTCATGAATCTTCAATTTCCAACTCTTGAATCTCTGTACTGCTTGTTGAATCTTCTCTTGATGTTGTACATTCTTCTTAATCGATTTCTATTTAATATCCTGCACTTTACACAATTTAACTTGATAAAAGCATTAGTATCTATATTTTATATAACGTTATATGGTTGTTATCATCAAAACAAATGCCTAAGGCACTAACATTCTCCCCCTTTTGATGATGAAAATATGTATATAAAATATGTTATAACTCCCTTTGAGTTACAAAGTCCTCCTTTTTTCAATGCCAAGATTCCTTGATTTGTATATTTCTCCTCCCCATCATTAACAATAATCTAACTAAAAACTCCCTCTAACTAAGGTACTATTTTAGTTCCGTTTTTCCAGACTTCTCATTAAATGTCATTGTGAAGCACATATTAACATTCTCTGTATCTGGATCGCTACCACTTGAGAAAGTATCTGAATCATATAGTGTTGCAGCATAAGCCCTTCTTCGTTTTCTAGATGACTCAGTATTTGGTGTGCTTTTCAATTTCTCAGGATATGGGCAGTCCCATTTTATACGGATAGGTTCATCACAAGTAAAGCATCTAGCGCCATTTCCGCTAATATTTCCACATGAATTTTTATTATTATATCTCCTGAGATTATTCATCTTTCTATATTTCAGAAATTTTCTGAAATTTCTTGCCATGAAAGTGATTTCCTCATCATTATCATTGTCTGAATCCAAATCACCTGTTGTGGCATTGAAAGCGATGGATTTCTTCTTTATTGCCTTGCTTTCTATTATGCCTAGCATTTGTGAACCAAATGACATTAAATCGCTAATTAACCCTTCAAATTTAGAGTGCTAATGTTATTAGCATCTTCAATTCCAAGAGTCTTTTGGTCCCATTAAGAAGTAAATGAATTTAGGGTTTTTTTCCTAATTTTATCTTCATTAGAATTTTTTTTCTAAGTGCAATTAATGAATGAACTATACCTTGAAATCTACTGTACATATCAGAAATCGACTCATTTGGACTTATTTTAAATAATTGAAACTGATTTATTAACATAGAAATTTTGGTCTATTTGAATTTACTAGTGCCCTCATGTGTAATCTGGAATGTTCTCCATATTTAAAATGCAAAATTACAAATAAACACTCTATTAAATCCATCTCCATCCAATGAACAAAATAAAATATTCATGGCTTTAGATTTACTTTAGATTTACTTTATGCAACTGCTTTATGGTCAACGGTCCAATTTTGAAAAATTAGTCTCAGACTTAATGTATCATTTTATGTAATGTTCCAAATGTTTAAACCAATTGATTGTAAATAAATTTTCATTTTACATGACCAATACATGTAATTATTGCCATTAAAATGTGGAGATCTAGCACTAGGTTGTTCTTCTACAAATGAATTACTGACAAGTGGATTAACAATGCTACTAACAGTATTACTAATAGTGTTGTTAGCCACTAAAAATTTTCAAAAATCAAAATTACGAATACTTTTAAAATCAACGCTCTAATACCAAATGTTGTTCAGCGGAAGACGAATCTTAAGGCTAATTTAACACTAAAGACGATAAATAGTATTTTATAATTATTGTGAACCGTTTTTGAATTCTTTTAAGATTATAGTTTAAACAATGCAATTAATAATCATAAATTCAACCACAGATAAATACAAATGCATTAAAAATAAAAAAGGAAAGAACACAAAAGGAATTTATACTGGTTCAGAGTTACTCTACATCCAGCCCTGTAGAATTCCTTATACGGATTTCCTTTCAAATAGCAAAGTAAACTCGATTTCAAGGCAATGAGACACACCCTCCAGACTTTCTGACCTCTGGGTAGAGTCACTTTATTTACACGGACCATAAGCATACCCATTAGATTCTCGAGCTACTAAGTACACCCAATTGATTTACTCGGGCTATAATCATATCCACAATTATAACATTATGATTTATAGAGTTTTATAGACTCAGACCATTGATCTTGATTACAAATGATTCTATAACCTATTGAATAACACTTTGATCTTGTTTAAGTGAGAGAGATGAGAGAAATCAGAGAGTAATCAATAGAGGATCAAATCAATAGAGTTTGAATTTGATTCTGATTGAATTTGAGAATATTTTGAGCAGATTTTCTTTTAGAATTCAAGAGAGTGAAAGAGGAGAAAAAAATATGGGAAAGTAGTTAACAAAAATTCATTGGTTCATATTTATAGAGAAACAACAGTCATGTTCATTTGCAAAAGGATACGACGGAAAGATACTTCCATTCAAAATTTAAAATTTAAAAATTATGGTCATTATGTCGACATATAGGAATTGTATATGTCGACATATCCTTCACAAAATTGAAAAACACTTTACAAAAATTATTTTGAAAATATTAAGGTTTGTGAAATATTTTGATACTTTGTAAAATCATTTAAACATAGTTTATACATATTTTAGTCATATCAGAACTTAACAAAACTTTTTAAAAATATATTCAAATATAAAAATAATTTAAATATTAATTTCTTTTGAAAATAATAAATGTAAAGTAAAAGTGAATATATATATACAAGTGTTATGGCACGCGCTTCAAGCATGAATTATTTTCTTGATAAACTGTATATGTTTAAGTAAGTCAAAAAATGATTTTTTATTTTCAAATAATATTAAGATTGTATATCCGTAAAGAAGTATTTTGAGTTTGTAAAGGAAGTTTAATTTTAGATCCTATTTTTAAAAGCATTTTAAATTTGTAAAGCACGTTTAATTATCAGAACCTACTTTTAGGGCGTTTGAATTTGTAAAAGAAGTTTAATATGAGATCCTACTTTTAAGTGATTAAGATTTGATAATATATAGATGGACGTTTTTGGCAGTTCACGTTGATACAAAAAAATTGTGACACCAAAGCTATTATAATTATTATTAAAGATTATTATTATTATTATTATTATTATTATATATATATATATAAATATATGAAATGATACTTTAACATGTTACTTGGACAACAAACCGCATATCATGTGTCAATAAATGTTCGAATCACGCTACGCAAGTTTCGAACTTATGACCTTTCGCACCAAAATCGAATCATTTAACCACTGGGACAATGATGTTTTGTCGTAAAAGTGAATATATTTGAAATCAAAGTAATAACAAATATTATAACAAACTTACAAATATTTAAAAATCTTTTAGAAACTAAAATTAAACAGAGTATAATATTCAAAGTATATTAAACTAATAAAATCAAAAGATACAAATAATTTGAAGGTTGTTTTGAAATTTTATTTTGAAGACAAGAATTCTTTTAAAACCATTTTAAAGATATTTGAAAAACATTAGAAAATGAGAAGAGAGAGAGGGGGGGAGGGGGGGAGAGAGAGGGGGGGGGGGAGAGAGAGAGAGAGAGAGAGAGAGGGAGGTCAAAGAAGTGCTATCGGGGTTCTAACAGAAATCCTAATACTCTATAACTTATCTGGGATATCTTGAGTTATTCAATACTCAGGAGTCTTTAACCTCTAACTCTTGAATATCTATATCTGCTTGTTGAATCTTCTTTTGATATTATACAGTCTTTTTAATCAACACATGTCTAACATCCTGCACTTTATACTATTTAACTTGATAAAAACATTAGTATCAATATTTTATATAATGTTATATGGTTGTTATAAGCAAAACCAATGCCTAAGGTATCGACACAATTAATCAACCAAACAGTTGTCATAAATATTTTGGAGAACATAGTGGATTTATTGAGTTGTTAGAACTTCGGACAAATTTGAAGGAACATGGATCATATGAGATTTCTCTTCGTACAAATTTTGCTGTCCTAATTCATTTTTCAAATGAAAATTGAACGTACTCGGAAGAACGTTTTTTGATCATGAATTCGAACAGACATCAGACACTCGTACAAAATTAACAGCCATATCCGGCATTTAAAATGTTGAATAAAAAAAATTAATTTTAATTATTGGATGAGTGAGGGCAAATTAGTGTAAATAGTTTTTGGAAAATGTCACATGTTAAGATTATTAAATTACCAATATAATTCTCCAAGTTGCACCTTTATTTTTTAAATTATAACAGGACTGAGTAGGTTTTGAAATAATTATTTTTAACCTTTAGATAATAACTATCTTTTTTGCTTAACATGTACCTTTAGAGTCCATGTTTACCAAACTCGTAGTTTTTCTGAACCCAATCTTCTATTGGAACTGTTCCTAGAAGACAAAGTGGCAACTAACTGTTACTGCATTCCACGTTAACGATCTTGTCCGGACAGCTGACAACGTGGTTCACGGTTGGACAATAGGCACCATGGAATTTAACGTAGAGCAGGAACACGTGGCATGAGTGCGGAGAACCAAAAGCCCCGCGATGTAATTGGTGTCCGCTCATTTGGCCATTGTTTCAAATTAATTCGTTTTATCGCGCATCTTTTTTGTTTTCTTTCTTTTAATCGCCTTACAATTTATTGACTTTAAGGTGATTTCCCTTTTCATTTTCTTCTTATTTTTATTCTTGGATGAATGTCGATAACCCAAACCCTAATCTCACGATAATTCTATTTTATATTCTGTAGCTCAGATGAATTTGAAAGGGGATTCCTCTTCCTCTGGAGGCAATGATGACAGATCGGATCTTACTGCTCCCAGCAGAAAATCTAAGAGACCTAAATGTATTGTGAATTTTTAATTTACTCGAACATTAATGCGATGTTCAGTTGTTTGGAAATTTGATTTGTGTAAATGGAGTACTGTTTTACTGAAACCCCTAGTCCTGATTGGAATATTAATTTGGTGCTTACGATGTTTGTACATTCGCTTTTATATCTGCAACGACGTACAATTATTTTTTATTAGAAGTTTATCATTGACTAATTACATTATGTTTTGGATATTGTTAAAATAGAAGGATTATGACATGTCATACATAAAATGTTTGGATAAAGGTTATTCCTCTAAGGAGGATGACTTTTAAGTTGCAACAGAAGGATTCAGAATAAAAATCTCTTTACATTGTAGATGAAAGCTTGTTTATTTCTCTTGTTTGTACGTCCTTAACAACTGACACGAGGGAAATATGTGATTTAATATATGCTCCGGCTATTATCTTCTTTTTCTATCCAACTTAGATATTTTGAAAACTATAACTTGTATAATTTATGTGATGGAATAATTATATATTTAAATCATCACTTGATTGGCAAATTACAAAATATCCCTCAATTATTAATTTTCCCTTGCAGATTCAAAATTCTCACAGCAAGAACTCCCTGCTTGCAAACCAATTTTAACTCCTGCATGGGTAAGTTCTTTCTTATAATTGATTAGGTTTGATTTTCTTTTTAGCAATGTATTATGATCGATTATTTTCCAAAATCGAATATCATTACTTGCAATCTATTGCAATGATTTATCATGCTTGATAATCTGTTCAAATTTGCAGGTTATAACAACATTTGCATCCATTGCAGTTATTTTTGTCCCGATTGGTCTTGCTTGTTTATCTGCGTCTGAACATGTAAGGAACTTTTGTTGTCCAGTTCGGCACTACCTTTTTTTTTTTTGCTGACTTCTTTCTTGCCTAATACAGGTGGTTGAAATTATGCAGCGATACGATGACCAATGCATCAAGGACGTCAATAAGGTTGCCTATATACAAGACACGAAAACCAACAAAAGTTGTCATGTAACATTAACCGTGAGTCTATTTGTTTATATTTGAAATGATTAAACGGTTTGAAGTATAAGAGATTGGTTTAACAAAATTGACTAAATTAATTTCAGGTACCAAAGTTAATGAAAGCACCCGTATATGTTTACTATCAGCTTGATAAGTTCCATCAGAATCACCGTCGGTGCGTATCACATAGCAGAATTACTTGACTGATTTTTGACATATTTGTAGTTGCAAACTTCATGGATAGTTGAATATTGGGTTGACTATAGAATAGGCACACCTGCCAAGCAGTTATTACCATCTACATTTTAGAAACAATAATTAGTTTCTACTAATATCAGAAGTTGGAAAAAGGTTTGCTCAATATATTTTTATGTCGCTGAGTAGTGATGTTCGATAATTGTTGGTAAATATAGTTGAACCAGCATATCGTTTTACAGTTAGGCATGTATATTGTTTTTGTCAAAATCTGACACAATTCTTTCCTTGCAACATATAATATTTAATCTTTTGTACTATATATTCTACTTCCTCCTACACATAAAGTAAAAGCCTCATGGGGTATCCCCATCCTGGAGTGGGTATAATGGGTCAACTAGCTCACTTTTTCAACTCACCCCAACCTAGATTAGGTTGGGGGTAGAGATGGATTTAAAAGGCACTCAAGAAGCGAATTTAGAGTGCCTTCATTGATGAACTTTGAGTTAGATTTTATGCACAAGATACAATATCGCTATTAAATTGATTATATCGGGAGAAATTGTTCCATTTTGAAAATCTTGATAAAAAAGAAGAAGGGAATGGTGCAACAGAGGAGGTATATATGGGAGGGACCACAAACCCCCCTCATAAACACACATACACATTTGGATACATAATATAATGTTTCCTTCGTGTATTTCAACCCTTTGATCCCCCATTAAGCTTCCCTCAATAGTTTTGTATGTAGAAATCTTGGATTGAGTCAATCTTTTACCCACATGGTCTTCTATGATATAGGTCATCTGTAAAAAATAGTGTATAATTTAAAACAAAAGCAAAAGCAAAAGCAAAATAAGGTGCTATCCCCTATACACACATACATATATATGGTAAGTCTAAATCGCAACTCCTCGTCCTTTTTAAAATTACACCGTTGATTTCCTGTACCAAAAAGTTTTAGATTGAGCTAGATTTTTAGGATACGATATTCTTATAAGATCAACTTAATGGAAATGTATATCAATTCAAAAGTTTTAGCGATTTTAAAGTGCCAATGAATGGAAGCAATCAAAAATATTTGTTGACTAAAATGTGATTTTGGAATAGTTAGAAGTTTAGAAATGATCCAAAATTGTATAGATGATCTACATAATAAGATGCATACAAAAATTTAATGCAATTCAATATTTTTCAATATCAAAAAGTTAACGGTGTGCTTATGGGAAAATGAAGAATGAGAAATCTTGACGCAAATACACAGTTTGCTCCCTCTCAATTTATGTACAGATCTCGCCAACCAATATACTTTCAAATCCCTATCCACAAGGTTTTTTTTAACTTGAAAATCTTGCAAATAGTGGGAAAATATTGGATCCTGCTTCCATTGTTGATGAAGGTTAAAAGAAAAATGTATACATATGTCCAATAATGGTAATATCAGTGTTTTCAAAGTAACTGTAATATGTGTGTGTGTTTGCACTCGTTTTCATTGAATAAAAAAAATTGACATGTGTTCCATCAGGCAGATGGTTTCCCAAGTTGTATTAAAATGTTAATTATTAACTATATAAAAAGCACAATGAATACATAATGATTATAGATACGAGATATTTTGGCACGTGCAACGCACGTGCATATAAGCTCTTTGTTAAATTTTTTAAATATGAAAGTTCTATGTAGTTTGATAAAAATAAACTAAAAAATATAAAGAAAAAATGTAATTTTTGTTGTTGGAATAGGGTTTGAACTTGTAACATTGTTTATGTTCTAAAATTTCCATTTCAAGATAGATGTTAATATATGTTCACGGCGAGATTCGAATTCATGACCTCTTGTTTGTATGGAAGGACGTTTTTGAAATTTCACGGTCCGATCAAAAAATTGTGTTTTTATTTCAACTATTAATAAAGATTAGTAAAGATTTATCGATTGGTTGATTTATCTAGAAAGATCTTGCATTACCTATTCTAACATAGCCATATATATTTGACTCGCTCCCTGAAATCTAATTGTAATTAAATTTGAACAATTTTATTTTATGAATAATTGGAATCAACATCTATGTTTGAATGCGTCTAAACTAATTGTAGGGAGATTTTATCTCCTAATTTATCGGGGAGATCATATGAAATAACAATTTAATATTTAAAAAGTTATATATGATGGTATTTTGGAAAGTTCACGGTCGAATCAAAAGATCGTGCTTCTATTCCAACTATTAATAAAGATATATAGATTATTGAGTTTGAATCTACATCATTTGGTTGACAAAACTGTAGACAAAGGTTTATGTTCATTCCATAATCTCAATACATTTTCAATATTAAACATATGAATTAGCATCAGAAGGTGTTTTTGTTTTCCCCATGAATGAAGAAGAGAGGATGTGTTTTTTCTTTCCTTTTTTGTGCAGGAATGCATTTTTGGAATATTTTGGGTATTTTATTAAAACTTGTTGGGGGTTAGAGTATGGGTATAAATGCCTATTTCAGTATAAAAGATGTGAACCTAAACTCAGATGCATACAAAAATTTCAATCAGTGCGAATGAACTTAGTAAAATGAATCTTTATGTTTACTTTTTATAAATAAATAATTTTGTTCAGTTTAATAATGTTTGATATGTGTTGTTTGATACAAGTCATCAGACAACTGTTCACCATTTCAGTTGCCAGTTGTTACAAAATAAAATAGAAATGGTTTCTTTATTCTCTTAATGAAATCAATAATTATTTTCTGTTGAAAAAATATCAGTTTTTTACCTTATCATGACTGTACAGACACTTACCTTATTTATATTCAATCGTTTATTATATGAAAAATCGTTCATTAATCATCTATTCTCAATCTTATGTTAAAGACCTGAACGTTACTATGTACAGTGTAAGGGATCATCAAATCACAATGCTGCAAGAATAGGGACTTAAATGTAACTATCTACACTCCACCGTGGATACTGCACAATGACTGAGTTGCAAGAATAGGGAAACAAACAATCTCCAACATCCCAATTCAACCCAATTCACAACACAGACAATAATACATTGAAATTACAATAATAAAAGGAAACAAAAGCTTTATAGTGGTTTCACAGTTAACTTAAATAATGTGTATCCATTTTGGAAAAGACATTATTACTTGCATTTAAAAGAGGTAGAAGAGAATGACGCAATTGATGGGTAAAACACTGATTTGATTCCAATAACTTAATAATGTAAATTAGTTGTTATTACAAGATAAGATGATAGCTAGGTTTATACAAACATAATTGAACCCATGCTGTTGGTATAAGCCTAAGAGATCATAGACGTTGAAAGAAATCAATCGAAGAAATCCAACAATTAAAACCTGCTCCAAAGTTTGGGTTTCATGTCACCACCAAACGATGTAAAAACTAAACATCAACCGGTCCTATTCTTCCGACTCCAATTGAAATCTCCGCTGATCGATGTAAAATCTGAAAGGTGAGCAATTGTACCTTCCTGTAGTTTTCTTGAGCTACAAACGGTTGATGTAAATTCGGAGAGCGACTAGTCTTCCATTTATTGTCCTTGTTTTGTGCATTTCCTACTCAGTTTCGACTGCAACATTCACAAACAAGCTCTATTTTATGAGCCGTCTGTCGCTCACATAGTACACCATCTCCTTTTCAATTTGACGTGTTGTGTCATATTTTTTGAGTATACATGGCTTAGACTAGATGATATCAATACATGACCTTTATTCGGTTACAGATTCAACTATTTGCCATCCAAAATCTAACAGATCAAATACAATATAGACCCAAATTAATAAAACTAAGATCTCTATTCAACCATTTTTATTTATGAATGCAAAAGGCTAAACGGTAAAGATAAAACAAGGACAATGATTGATGAAGATTTAAAGAGTAGATTTTTGATATACAGTTTCAAATTATTTCCCTGTTTTATGTTCTACACTAGCGCCTGCCTACAGAACCACTACCAGTACAACGATGTTTCATCGTTGTTTCGCTATCACTGTCACTTTGTTGTTTCACTGTTATCGCCACTCGGCCGTGGACTATCTTGAAATTTGTGTTTTGTTTCTGTAAATGAAAGCAATTAACTTTCAGAAAAAATGTAATTAATAAAAATGAAGTGCACTCTACTTTATATATGTGCAACTTAACTTTGGCAAATGGATCCCGCAGCTGTTAATCAATGTATGAAATTATAAGCAATACGAAAAAAATTGAAAAGTAAAAATATGTATAGACCAGTGAGGCGGCGGACACATCTAATCCTTATTTGTACCAGCCTCTGCCTAAAGTTTAATATCAGATGATACAAAATATGCAGATTCTAACAATATTGATAAAATTGGATGAGCTTTTAAGTTTTCGAACATTCAAATATATTTTAAACAGCATAAATGTTTACTGTTGCAAGTGAGTTGAGAATTACAGTAAAAATATGTACAATATTTTGGAGAAAACTATCATGGTACTAATTCAATATTGATTTGAAGGAGACCGCCAGCTTATGGATTTCACAAGTTAAAACAACAATGGAATATAACTACAGTGCTGTCGTTTTTTGTTTTTTGGGGAACGGGCAGTGCTTTCAATTTATTTGTGAAAGATAAATGCCTTATATTTGGATTAAGCCTTTGGGGATACAAATCTCTAAACTGCATAATTCCGCAACATAGAGTAAATCTAACATTTTTTGATCTTATTTTTATTGAAGCTACGTCAAAAGCCGAAGTGATGTACAACTAAGAATGAGATCAGCGGAAAACATCATTTCACCTTGCAGTCCTGAAGACAAAACCAGTGACCAATTACCTATTGTTCCATGTGGATTAATTGCTTGGAGCTTATTCAATGATACATACAAGTTTTCTTTAAACAACAATGCTCTACAAATTAGTAAAAAGGACATTGCTTGGAAAAGTGATCAGGAAAGTAAGTTTGGGAGTGATGTCTATCCCAAAAACTTCCAGACTGGAAGTGTTATTGGAGGTGCTAAACTCAATGAAAGCATACCAGTGAGTAACATACATCCATGTGTGCATACACACGCCCACACAAATACACACACCCACACACGTGCACATGATTTACGTTTATCAATAGTTTACATTTTAACTAAAAATTTAGTAAATATTAAATAAAATTATTAACCATACATCAACATACAACCGTATGGCATTTTATTTTAGAGTAGATGACCTTTTTTATAGCAACTCTTTTTTTCCCTCTCAAAGCTTAAACACAACATAATCCACTCTTTGTTGAAAATACAAGTAAAGAAAGAAGCTTAAACACTCTAGGCTATGAGGTCATTTACAGATATATATTTTTTAAATATAAAATATGTAAGAGTGGTGGTTGTATAGGAAAAAGTGCCATATATACATACTTGCTATAATTGCATGATTACTTGTCATGTTTCAGTTAAGTGAGCAAGTGGACCTTATTGTTTGGATGAGAACAGCTGCGTTGCCTACTTTCCGAAAGCTTTACGGAAAAATTGAAGTGGATCTTCAACAAAATAGTTTGATATCTGTAGAAATAGAGAACAATTATAATACCTATAGTTTTGAAGGGAAGAAAGTTTTAGTTCTTTCCACAGCATCATGGCTAGGTGGAAAAAATGATTTCATTGGCATTGCATATCTGACATTTGGCGGTCTCAGCTTATTTGTCGCTATGGGTTTCATAGTATTGTACTTGATTAGGCCGAGGTGAGCATTACATCTTGGTCATTTGTACTCTACAATCTATACTCTGTTGTCATTTTGTCTATAATAGTAAATTTTACACCTTGGAATAAACATGCTTGTCAGCAAACACTCGGAACAGAACCATAAAGTAGGCAAGCCTTATTTCATGTGTTCTTTGCAACCAAAATTAAGTTATATATAAAACGCACTATGTGTATCTCTTCATCAATAAAGATGGTTTTTACCTGGGTGTATTACTTCTAAGATTATATGACAGAAAATAGCAATTCAATGTTTGTAATTAAGATGAAAGAAATCATTGTATCTAATGAGAATTTATTTTTGGTTTTTAAGGAATGTAGTTTAATGACAAAGAGAAGGAAAGAGAGGCATTGCTTCTTTTTTTTTAAATATTGTTTACGAACACAGCCTTCCACTAACATGGTTGATCGTTGATAGTTTGATTCACACGGGCTATATTGTTCGTATGATTTACTTGGGGTATGTGTTCGGAGCACTATGCATACTTTTTTAGAGTTTACAAGCAATGAAGCGGCTCTGGATCTTAAAAAAAATGTAGTTATAAAATGAAGTGAATCAATTAGAGTTTTTAGTTTGTTGTTGAAAAAATAGCAATTGTATGATGCGAGGGTTTTTATTCCTAGTTGTATGTGCAGAATGTTGTTTTACGTTATGTCAAATACTTACTAGGCTTGATGTGCTAATCTTGGGATTTCAAGTACAGCGAATTTTAACATTACACACACTAGATTTTTCCCCTTTTAAACTACGATAACGTAGTTTTTGTCATACCTTTTGACTGTTGATTGTTACGAAATAAGTATTGATAACAATATAACATATATTATTGCCACCACGTAGATGAAAACAAATTGTATGGGCATTCTTGTTTTATTTTTTCATTAGATGAAATGAAAAGATTTACATCTTATAGGACTACAATTTTTTTTAACAGTTGCTTTGAGTTTGAGACCTTGAAACTTGAAAGTCATATTTATTTTTACAAAATGATTCTGAAAGGAATTAATTTATAAGAAGCGAAAATCAAATAATTTCATTTAACTCTGTACTTTCAGGGAAAGATAAATCATAAGGATTACGAGTCTAGACTAGAGTCTTGTTAGATAGGGTATAACCACAATTACGTCTCCTATTGTTCAGTGATGTTTACTCTTAAAGTATCTACCATGTTATATTTATCTGCCATCTTAAATATTTTTCGTCTTCAAGTTTATAGCACATTTGATTTTAAATTATTTGTTCCTTACTAATACTATTAATTCATTTCATTGAGAACGATATTTTTACATGGCTGGCTTATATAAAAAATGAACTTTTTAAGCCCTTTATCCATAATTATATTAAAATTTCACTTCATGTTTTGTTTTGCAGAACTCTCGGAGACCCATCATACTTATCATGGAACCGAGAAGCATCAGCCTGTTTAACTTAGTAACTACTAATTCCCATTTTGGCTTTGTCGTAGTTGATGTTGAACCAGAATATAAAATACATCCTATATTTTTTTGTAATTAAACTTTACTGTACTTCAGATATAGAATAAAAATTTCATACTTAATTGTAATTACTGTACTTTTTCCTTTTTAAGTTGCGTAACAACTATATGAATCACGTTTATCATAGCATTGTTCGTCACATGATAATGACATTCAAAATAACCGTTATATGATCAATGAGGAATATATAAACATAACAACAATCATCTTTCTCCCAAGTACACAAGAATGAGAGCCTTGTGGATGGTTCTATTTGTTTTTCCCTTCCTCCTTTTAATCTTCTCGTTGTCATACGTTCATTTTTCTCTAACCAAACGCAATTCAAATAACATGGCCGACTATCTTCCACCTCCAAAACAAAAGGAATTCAGCCTCCTAATCGGAATCCTTACACGTGCCGATTTGCACGAGCACCGCCACTTTCTCCGCCTCCTGTACAGCTTACAGTCGTCCTCAATTGCAGATATAGATGTGAAGTTTGTATTCTGCAATCTGACCAAAGAAGAGCAGTTCGTTCATATCGCCTTAGAGCAACTTAGGTACAAGGACATCATCATACTAAATTGCACGGAAAACATGAACAATGGAAAGACATACAAATACTTCTCCTCCCTTCCAGACATTGTATCTAAGCGATACGATTATGTTATGAAAGCCGACGATGATACCTACATTCGGTTGGAAGCTCTTTCAGAGAGACTTGTAAATTTGAGCAGGATCGATTTGTACTACGGGTTTGGCGTGCCTTGTTCAGAAAAGAAACCGGTAGAGTACATGTCAGGTATGGTATACTATTTCATATCGATGTTATTTGTAAGTTAAAATTAACATGTGTACATGTACAATGCAAGGAATGGGATACGTGTTATCGTGGGACATTGTCGAATGGGTGGGGAGGTCTGAGATTCCGGTGAATAACATGATTGGTCCGGAGGATAAGATGGTTGGAAAATGGCTCGAGATGGGTAAAAGAGGGAAAAAGGTTCATTCGGAGAAACCGGCTATGTACGATTTTCCAGGTACGAATGGAGGCTGCTCTCATGAACTTGTTCGTGATACAGTTGCGGTGCATAGAGTCAAGAGATGGAATCAATGGTTGAGTGTTATTAGGTTCTTCAATCTCACTTTGGGACTCACCTGACTCTTTAATCACTCTGTTTCTTCATTGTGTTTTTTAACGTACGTTGAATGTCTGCGTTAGTTTGAGCTATTACTGGGCTTTCCTTTACCTTTCATTTTGCCTAAATCTCAATATGCAATAATACCATTTGCATAATCCTACCTGCATGAACATACTTCGACAGTTCACTGAATACTCAAAATTCAATTTATTGGGTACAAAGAATTTCAGAACGTGTATCGATAACAGATTAAATAGCCCAAGCAGGGAGCAAATCTTCTAGTTCAACTCTTCTCCATCCTCCTAGTTCAATGCAGTAGAATTTTGTAGGACAAGCCGACTCAATCCATTATATCAACCTATTTACCCTGTTTATAAATGGATTAAATCAACCCATTCATGTATCATTATTAAATGGATCTTAAACATGTTGATCCATTTTTAATAGTGTTAGAAACGAGTAATCCACTTAATTATTTAACTTCGACTAGATAAAATCCGCTATTTTTTTGTTTAAACTACAGTAACTTTTTCATACTACTTTGAAATCACGTGAGACTGCGACCGATTAACTCGCATCTGAGTTACGGATGGTATGAAACACACAGATGCTTCATCTTGTGAACGAACATTGGTAGTTTTTCATGGTGGCTAACAATTGAACTTAGAAAATAACGTGCTACATCTCCATGTCTGAACTCCACATATGCAGAAACCGTTGTTTTTTTTGTTCAAACTGCAGTAACTTCTTCATATTATTTCAGAATCTGGCGGTACTCCGACCGATGAACTCCCACCTAAATTGCGGACAGTATGAAACACTCGGATATTTCATCTTGTGAATGAACGCTGTAGTTCTCCATGGTAATTAACACTTAGAAAATAACATGTTACATCCACATACTTAAACACCGTCTAGACAGAAACCGCTATTTTTTTGTTCAAACTGCAGTAATTTCTTCCCTCTACCTCAGAATCAGCTGACACTTCAACCAATAAACTCCTGCCTAAATTATAGACGATATGCAACACTCGGATATTTTATTTTATGAACGCATGTTGTAGTTCTCGACAGAGATAATGGTCACTTAGCAAATTTAAATATTTAAATGGATTAAATGGATAAACCATTTACTACATGGATTAACATGTTTGCTAAATGGTTTCGGTCAGAAGGACCCTTGCATTAAATGGGTAAAAAAAAGGGGTAATAAATGAATTAACTCAAAATAAACTGAACTCATTTTGACCCGACCCGGTCCAACGGGCCTAGAATTTTGTCTTTTTTCGTATATTTTGGAGAAAAAATAATCACATTTAAATTTTGTCGTAGCAAAAAAAATAAAATAAATAAATAAATCATTTTTTTGAAAAATACATTATAATTACATAACCAAATTCAATTGATGGAACCAGGGGAATAGAGAGATTTGGGACTAGAGAATTTGGTCATCCCGAACTGTACTTGTAGCAATAACAATTGCATGTGGTTGATTGTCACATAAAGTAACAACTCTAACGTACAGCTTCCAATTCAACGTGCTTCGCCTATACAAGAAAGATATTCTATTTACAAATAACATAGGCTATGCACATGTAAAACGAAATATTTAGTGGAAAAGATGTGCTTAGCAGGTGCAAGTAATAGTTATTATGAACAACATGCATGAAGCTAACCTTTTAAATATAAACTCATTGATGAAATAAAGATTTATTCCACTTTTTTATCATATTTTTATTCATCACATACATAAAAACCTTAGAAAGAGCTAAATATAAAAATATTATGCAATGGTCCAAGCATCATAAAATTTTCCACAACCAAGTGGAAAAATATGCATCAGATTTTATTCTTATAGAATATAAGCACATCTCTGTACGCAGAATCTAATATGGGTTTGTGATTGTCCTTGGACTTAACCATTTTTGTATTAAAACTCTAGTACTTTTATCAAAATCCTTTTGATAACGCAACATGAAGTTGACCATGACAGAATACATCCTGGTTAATTAAATTTTTCAAATTTGCGTTGTTTGATCTTGAGCTTTGTCAATAATTAGAGTAAAAATTAACCTAAAAAGGAATTGCTTACGTAATAAAGCAAATAGTAAACGGGTTTCTTTAGAGGACTTCATTGGTACTTTGATCTGATAATTTAAGTTCCAACAAAGTGAGCAATGACAATCGTTGCATCTATAATATTTTTATGAAATTCATTACATATAAATCTCGTACTGTTGCAAAATCCATTTTTTTAATCGAGGATTTTTAATAGCATAATTGATGCACCTTTCTTCAAGACCAACTTATGTGGAGGTAAACCACTAAAGATACCGAGTTGAAGTTTTCATGCTAGTATATATTCCTTATCTCATCCTTTGCTGAATTAAAAGAGTAGTCGACATAATGTTCACCGGGAAATGGATATATAACTTAACCATTTGACATATCTACATTTCCATTGCGTGGAGGTTAATACCTCGGTAATCATATATTCTTTATTGAATGAACTCCTGTATAAGTTGGGAAAGGTCGAATTTTTAAGAAAAGTTATTGGTTTTTCACCTTTCCATGGTATAACCATTTTATCTGAAATTTGTGTCATGTTCTCTCTTATACATGGCTCATTTCAATCACCAACCCAGGGTAGAAAATATGCATAGAATAGATCTTCTTTTGTCCTCGTATTTTGAGTGCGATGGATAACTACTAAATGTTTCCATAATGGCTACTTATGGGTCATTTTTGTTTCATCCTAATAGGAACAACAACTTCTAATTATATTAGCTTAGCTCCTTCAGATTATTTGAGATTTTAACCTCGAATATCCAGTTTGATCACCTGGTAGATTGTAACGGCTATCTCTGTTGTAGTGGTTGCAAGTGTAAGCAAACCATATTGTCTAAATTTTACATATAGCTCGATAAACAAAAGGACTTTCCCGTGCCTCCCGGGCCATCTTCTCACCTTATTATGAACTTAATCAGTGACCATAGTATATGCATGTATTTGAGATTCATTTAGATTTTCGGTAAACGTAAACTCCTCTTCGGGTGTTATAATAGAATATTATTTCTCTATAAATTTGGAATGAGTGAATTATTATTTACATCATTTCTAACACTTGGAATGTCAAATCAGAAACTATTATATAGTCATTGTACTAGAAGTTGGATAATCTTCACCATATAATCGATTTTTTTTCCAATAATCTTCTAACACCCCTAGGTGTACAATAGATTACGATGGTTGTAAACAATCTTCTTAAGATGACATTCCCGTGGTAGATGCTTAAACCAAACATTTGTCGTGATACTTTGATCTTCTTTGAGTAATCCTAAACATGCCTTGAGGACATACCTATCTTGCATCAACCAAATTTTGAATTTCATCATTTTCAGTTGTTAGATGAATTTCTACTATCACACGATTTGGGCCTTTGTATACATATCTGTATAAGTATCCGATAGATTTGATATTACTAAAAACTTCAACGTTAATGCGACAATCATATCTTTTCAATAGCCATGAATTATAGGGAACAACCAACGATCATCCATTACATTATCACTATCATTGTCCAATACAATGTTTATACCAGATAGAGTTAGGGGTATACCTTGGGAGTAATTCTATAATTTATTGTATATTATTAACTCTGTAATCAATTCTCGTACGTAATAGAGGTGGTTTCTTTCTATTATATATTTTCTATAACGTGTTATAAATAATTGAATGCTTAATTAAAATATATTGAATAAAAAAATTCATAAATGATGTGTTTGTGATAGTAATTATAAATAGTTGTAATCATACGTATTGTATCACAATATTAAAAAAACACATCATTTTAAAAATTCACAGTCAAAATATATTAAGGATGGATATCGATGCATCCATTGAGACTAGAGTACGCAACGCTCTTCAAATGTTGGACAGTGTATTACTCATAACTACAGGGGCACCGAAGGATTACATACTGATAGCTTTTGGATAACTATAGAATGACTTGCTCAGCAGTTTTTTGTTGGTTAATATAACTAAGGTCGAACAGAAAATATCGATGCGACTTATTTACATAGTTCTCTTGACTTGAGAATATCGTCGATCTTTAGCATGAAAGATCCGCTTTGGTTATAGTCAAATCATGGCACTACATCTATCAAATGATTATTATTGGATCGAGTGGAGGTATTTGAAGAAAAATACTATTCGAGAGTGGATCCATCTTTTCAGTTATATGAAGTTAGTATTACGATCAACTAAAGCCAACCCAAAGTCAAAATCACTAGCCAGAGTTATTCGATTAATAATAACTGTTATTATTGAACCAAAGACTTTGAGTTTGGACTATGGATGATACTGGAATTTTAACCATTACCAAGTTCCATAAGTTCAAAGTGGTATAATTTTGACGAAGAGAATTAGTGTAAATGATTGTAACTACCGGGTAATGCTTAATAAAGTAACATTGGATTTTATCGAAACCAAGTAAGCATTAAATTTGGCTATAATGTCACACCACTTGCTAAGTGACGTGTGAATGGAAATATTTGACTTGTTTAATATTAGCCGTTGAACAAATTTATACCTAAGAGTTACACAGTCGAAACAATGAATAATCTTTTCACTACCTAATTTAATTAATTTATATATTGTTATAAATTAATTAATACTTATGAAATATTAGTTACAAAATTTATTTGATGTGTGTTGAATAATATTAAACAACGCGTTTGTAATAGTTACAAATATATTGATTGATATATGATATCAATATACGTTTTAATAAGATTAAAATTTGCATTGGATATTATTCGGACTTAGACCAGATTTGAGCCATATATGAGCATGTTATTTTTGGCTGAAGAAGGGCATGAATAGGTCGGCCATATGGTGGCAAATAGAGAGGAGTTTAAATGATTAAAGAGTGGAAATAGCAAGAGAGATATTAGGATAAGATCCAATTTTCACTCGCTGACTTCCTATTTATAAACCACCCATTCATATCATTTCTTTTACACTTTTGCTCTCCTCTCTTTAGGATAATTTCAACTAGAAACCCCTCCTTTAATCCTCCAAAATTCAAGTACAAAGTTACGTCAAAACACTTTGATTCGATCATCGGTGGTAAGGAAGTTCAGAAGCTATCAACTTCTGAATAGATTCAAGGGGATCGATTCAATATTTTAACATCCATGCAAGGGCTTTAGTGAAAGGTAAACCTATATTTTAAATATATCATATCATATTTATATGCTATGTTATTTATATGATAGGATGTTAGATTATATTATGAATCTTGTATATCATAATGCTATTACAAATTGGTTGGTTGTGTATGTTATTGCGTCTATATAAATAAATAAAAAGAATATTTTTGTATGTTTACTTTATTGATGCTCACGACCTAAATTTTTTTATTTGATTAAATAATATTGTTAAATGATTTCAACTAATTAGAATTCATACTTAAATATATCATATTTTTTAAATATTGATATTGTTTATTCATGTATAAAATACATTCGGTAGTAAAAAAACATTCTGAATAAAAATATTTAATTATTTATTTAACCAAAAAATAATTATGTAATTTAAAATATATGCACTGTTATCCCGCTTTTTGGCAAAGCCGTGATACCAAAAGATTGGCCAAAAACAAAGGGCAATTCGTCTCAGAGATTGGTTGCACTTCTCTTCGCTATGGATATCGATGAATTTTGTCCGAGCCCGGATCGGGCCGCAGTTGATAGGGCATGACAAGAAAGACCATAGAAGCCAGCATTTCAAATTTCAAGACGGTCCGAGGTCGTATGCTCAAGTTATGATGGATTCAAGATGAGACGGTGCACATTGCTTGGTTCGAACCCATCGTGTTCGAACCCATCATGTTCGAAACCACCATGTTCGAACCCATCCTGTTCGAACCCGTCATGTTCGAAACCATCTGTTTCGAACCCATCAGTTTCGAATCCATCCTTTAACTTCGAGACCATCACTACTTCGAACCCATCAGAAGCTCCGACTCCATCGCCTCCGAATCCATCAGAAGCTTCGAATCCATCCAAGCTTCGAATCCATCAGCTTCGACTCCATCAGCCATCGGTTTCGAATCCATCCACATCGCATACGAAAGCATGGATTCGAACCATATGGAGTCGAACCATATGGATTCGAACCTATGGATTCGAATGAATCAGTGGAGTCGAAGCGACCAGCATGACGAACACCCAATTTCGAACCGATCATAACTCCAAATCTACTGATCCAAATCCCATGAAATTTTTACAGAAGTTTGTCTACATGATGAAGAACGTCCACGCCAAGTTTCATCGTAATTGGACAATTTTTTGATCGATTCGAAGTTCACTTCGAATCGATCCCAAACTGGGCACGCACTTCAAGAACGCGGGCCTGTGGTCCCCCCGTCACGCGCCAAGCATCCTCTCCATGATTTAGGCGGGATTTTGGCCTTCCACACCTATAAATAGAGCCCCTGGTCATTCAGAAGAGGGGTCGGAGAATTTGGAGAGAAAGAGTACGCCTAAACGCTGCCAGAATCACTCCATACCACCATCTTGGCTGCTGATTTCGAATTTAAGTCTGTTGTCTGCTGTAATTTGCTTCAAAACACTTGTAACCTTCAAGTATTAAGCAATAAAGTGATCAAACTTCATAGTGGACGTAGGCGCATCGCCGAACCACTCTAAATTCTTGTCTTCTATGCAATTTACTTTTCTATAACTAGGAGTTTTTGTTAGATAATTTTCATTTCCAATTTAAGTTCTTCACTTATTATCTCTTCAAAGACTTCCGAAGGGTGTTGCCCAATTTTGGTGCAAACATTTTGGTGCTTTCACTGAGAAAGAAAAAGAACCAGTTCTTTCTCCCGCTCCGTGGATCTATCTTCGATACCGGATTGCACAAATCTAAGAGGGAGATCCAGACTTCAAATTCAGATTCCACCCATTCTTTTCAGGTTTGCTCAAAATCTAGGATAGGAGTCTAACCTACAGGATGGTTAGTACGAGAACCACTTCCAACATTGGTAACCAAGAAGGTCAGGATAGGCAGAATCCCGCACAGCTACCGTCAGCCAATCAGGATACCGTTGGGCAAGCGGATCAGTCAGGTCCGGTTACAAGGCAGGAGTTCCAAACATTACTGCAGGAATTAACTAAAAGCCGACAACAGCTAACTGAGCAGCTACGTATCAATGCTGAATTAGCTAACCAACTAAACCATCAAGGGCGAAGGAGATCAAAGAGGGACCACGCTCCGCATTCTTCCACGGAAAGCTCTGCCTCATCCGACTATAACGGCAGATCTACGCGCCCCAGGCTAGACGGAAATCATGCGCATGCTTCTGGCCTCCGGCAGACATTGACTGTAGGGCAAATAAGAGTTGGCCCCTCCGCCAGTTTTCATACGGGACCCTCCTCTCGAGGAGGCACTGTGCCACAGCACACCGCAGATAACCAAGCCGCCGCAGTTGGCACAGGAGTCGACGCCCGAAATCACTCCAGTCCAAACTGCCACCCACAGGAACGTGTCCCAGGACCGAATATCCCGGAAGATGTCGAGCCAAGGAGGCGAGATTCGGATCGTCGACAGCGCCCGATCCCACCTCGCACTGTGGAGCCCGACCACACTTTGGCTCGACACCCTTTAAATACAGCAACACCTGATCTCTCAGCTATGGTCCGCCAAATGGTTCGCGAAAGTCAAGGTTTGACGAATGACGATTGGGGGATCTCTCGAAGTCACACCCCGTTCACCGATGACATATTATATGCTGAGCCTCCCCGGCGATTCAGAATGCCGGCTTTGCCCATGTATGAAGGAAACTCCGACCCTAGCCAGCATATTCTAAAGTACGAGTGGTCAATGACTGCTGCAAGAGCTGATGATGCAGTAAAGTGTCGTAGTTTTCCTATTTCCTTGGGAGGGATTGCGACAATGTGGTTTACACGATTACCACCACGGTCTATCTCCTCGTTTGACCAGTTGGCGACCAAGTTTATCGAACAGTTCCGTATGCACATCGCCAGGCCTAAAGACGTAAACACTTTATCTAGTGTCACTCAAGTTCCCGGGGAAACACTCAGGCGATACCTGGAAAGATTCAACGCCGCCTGCGCAGAAATCACTAACCCCAATGATAATTCAATCTTGATGGCTCTTACTAAAGGGATTGACCCCGACTCTGATTTTGGAAACTGGCTAGCTGGAAAACCTCCCGCGTCGTTGGATCGTTTCTATTCCAAAGCCGCCCAATTCCTAAGGCGTGAGGATGCGAAACAATCTAGGAAGCAGGACGATGCAAGGCCCAACAAGGAGGGGGTTCAAAGCAATGTGGCGGTTAAACAGTCAGGAGAGGGCTCAGGAAGGGTGCAGTTGAATATTCAGAACAAGCAAACCCAGCCAAGGAATGGCGATAATAGGAATAAGAAGCAGGATCAGAACCGTGGCCCCCGACGTAGGGCGCAAATGTTTGAAAACTATACACCACTGAATACGACATTGGAAAACGTATATCTACAAACCTGTAATGCAATGCAATATAAGAAGCCGGCTCCGAAATTATCATCGGAGAAACAGATTCAAACGGGGAAGTTTTGTAGATTTCACGAAAGCTATGGACACAACACCAATGACTGCAGGCATCTGCAAGACCTTATTGAAAAACTGATCAGAGAGAGGAAGTTGGATCAATTTGTGCGAGCACCACAAACCGGCGGTGTGGGCCCGTCAAACCAAAATCGTGCGCAGAACCAAGAAAAACAGGAAGAGCCCGCCCGTACAAGCGGAAGGTTGGTCATAAATACAGTCAGTGGTGGCCCTCATCCAGCGGATCGAAGTTGGAGGGAAATGGAATCATACGCCAATTCGATCAGGCACGTAAGTTTTGAAAGCTGTAGTACACTTGATGAAGGGACTCCGGCTAAACAACAGAAGACGATGACGGATGATATCATCTTTAGAAACCGAGATGCTGACAAAGTCGAAGCCCCGACCATAGACCCACTGGTCATATCCGCACAGGTTGGTCCTGCTTGGATGAAGAGGATCCTGGTAGACAGTGGAAGCTCAGTAAACATCTTGTTTAAAGGGGCATATGATCAGATGAAGATGGAAGCTAAGGATCTAAAGCCTTGTCAATATAGGATCCACGGCTTCGACGGAAGTGCAAATATACCCACCGGGATGGTAGAATTGCCAGTAGAATTGGGAAACGGAGAACGCCGTAGAGTCCGAATGTTACAGTTTGTTGTCCTGGATATCCATTCACCCTATAATGCCTTTCTGGGCCGACCAGCCCTTGCAGAATTTAGGGCAGCAATTGCCCCGTGGTGTCTGACTCTAAAGTTCCCTACTGACCACGGGATTGGGGTCGTTCAAGGGGACCAGGCTGCCGGGAGAGCCTGTTATGTTGCTGAACTACGAAAAGCGCAAAGGAAGGAGAAGGGAAAGGGCGTGGGGGAATCTCTCCGCGTCCGCTTTGCCGACGATTGACAATTAGCGCCTGGGCCTCGGCCCGGGCACCACGACCAATTCCAGAAGGATCTTGACCCTCGAGACACTGAAGATAATGATGAATCCAAAGAAAATCAAGCTTCTCCAGCCGAGCTGACGATCGATGTTCCAATTGATGACAATAACGATTCGAAAATATTGAAAATTGGGTCTCAGCTAAACCTACAAGCACAACAGGAATTGGTCGAATTTCTCCAAGGGAATCTAGACGTATTCGCCTGGACGCACTCCGATATGTGTGGAATCTCGTCGGACATCGCGAGCCACACCTTAAATATTGACCCGCGATACATCCCGGTCAAGCAAAAGAGACGCGGTATGGATCCAGAGAGATCTGCCGCCCTCAAAGAAGAAGTCGATAAGTTAAAGACGAATGGGTTTATCCGAGATGCTTTATACCCGGAATGGGTATCCAATCCTGTACTTGTCCGCAAACCAAATGGAAAATGGAGAACGTGCGTCGACTACTCTGACTTAAATAAGGCTTGTCCAAAAGACAGTTTCCCACTTCCTCGAATCGATCAACTTGTGGATTCAACGGCCGGACACGAATTATTGTCTTTCATGGATGCTTACTCCGGGTACAATCAGATACCCATGCATGTGCCTGATCAAGAACATACAAGCTTCGTAACTGACCTAGGACTATACTGCTACATGGTCATGCCTTTTGGTTTAAAGAATGCCGGAGCAACTTACCAACGCTTAGTCAACCGGATGTTTGCCGATCAGATCGGGAAAACCATGGAGGTTTATGTAGATGACATGTTGGTAAAATCACGGTACTCTATTGATCATGTCAAGGACTTGGAGTCAATGTTCGATGTTCTCCGGAGATATGGGATGAAGCTAAATCCATTAAAATGTCATTTTGGGGTTGCTTCCGGAAAGTTCCTTGGATTCATCGTCAACGCCCGGGGAATAGAGGCCAACCCCGAAAAGATCTGGGCAATCAGGAATCTTCAAACCCCGAGGACCATAAAACAGGTTCAGAGTCTCAACGGAAAGGTTGCAGCGCTAAGCAGGTTCATCTCGAAATCAACAGATAAATGCATACCCTTTTTCGATCTGATCCGAAAAGGGAAACGAAACTTTGAATGGACCACGGAATGTGAGGGCGCGTTTCGATCACTAATCCAGCATCTTTCCACACCACCGATTCTTTCAAAACCTGTTGATCACGAGCAATTATACCTTTATCTGGCTGTATCTGAAAACGCTGTTAGCGCTGCATTGGTTCGTGAGGAAGACCGAATACAAAAACCAGTCTATTACGTCAGTAAACGATTAACCGGGGCCGAGAAAAATTATCCAAGGCTAGAAAAGTTGTCATACTGCCTAGTCATCGCCTCGAGGAAGCTCCGTCCATATTTTCAGGCTCACCCTATCATTGTATACACCGACCAACCGTTACGACAGGTCCTCACACGACCTGAGACGTCTGGCAGGTTACTAAAGTGGAACATTGAGCTGAGTCAGTTCGACATCGCATATGTTCCAAGGAGAGCCATACACGGTCAAGTCTTGGCAGATTTCATTGCCGAATTCACTGTTCCTGAAGACTTACCCGAAACTGGTGACTCCCCCGAAGATATATGGAAACTATACACTGATGGCGCATCCAACGATCGATGCTCAGGCGCAGGGATTGTGCTTGAGACCCCCGAGGGCCGATCCATCTGCTACGCCTTAAAGTTTGATTTTCGGGCAACCAACAACGAAGCTGAATACGAAGCCTTGCTCACCGGGTTGAAGTTGGCCCGAGACCTGAAAATTATCGCTGTGGAAATCTACTGCGATTCCCAGTTGGTGGTATGTCAAGTTCGGGGTGAATATCAGGCCAAGGATAGAAGGCTAGCCGCTTATCTAGCCCGGGTCCGAGCAATACTGGATCAGTTTGATTATTATACCATTTTCTACATACCCCGAGAGCACAATCAGAAAGCCGATTCATTGGCAAAGCTGGCAAGTACAGGCGAAGCTCAACACTTGGGACTCGTCCCTGTCGAGACATTATCCTCTCCGAGCATTGATCGAACGGAAAATGAATTCACATTAGAAGCTACATCCGAGAAGGAATCATGGATGACTCCCTACCAAGATTATATTAAGCATGGCACACTGCCCGAACGACGAAGCGAGAGAAGACAGATTCTTCGAAAGGTGTCGCGATTTGTCATCCAAGACGGAGTTATGTATCGAAGAGGTTACTTTGTTCCTCTTCTCCGGTGTATCGCGCATAACGAAATCAGGCGAGTGTTGCATGAGGTGCACGAAGGAGAATGTGGCGATCACACTGGGGGGCAAGCGCTTGCCAAGAAAATACTTCGAAACGGATATTACTGGCCTACCGTTAACCGCGATGCTATGGATTATGCCAAGAGGTGTGATAAATGCCAGAGACACGCTCGGATCCCTAGAGCCCCGCCTTCTGAAATAACCCAAATGGTCAGCCCGTGGCCATTTGCAATGTGGGGGATGGATATAATCGGTGCATTGCCTTTAGCTAAAGGGGGTGCAAAGTACGCCATAGTTGCGGTTGATTACTTCACCAAATGGGCTGAGGCTGAGCCCCTTGCAACAATAACAACAAAAAAGGTGATCAACTTCGTGGTGCGCAACATCATCTGCCGGTTTGGTATCCCGCATACTATTATCACCGATAATGGAGCCCAATTCGACAGTACTGAATTCAGGGATTTCTGTCTGCGATTTCACATCCATAAGAGATTCTCAGCAGTAGCGCATCCACAAGCAAACGGTCAGGTCGAGGCCGTCAATAAGGTTATCAAGTCTATATTGAAGAAAAGATTGGAGAAAGCCGGGGGCAAATGGGTCGATGAACTACCAATGGCTCTGTGGGCATACAGAACAACTCACAAAACTGCGACCGGACACACCCCTTTTTCTCTATCCTATGGCTCCGAAGCAGTTATCCCGGTCGAAATGGAAGTTCACTCTCACCGTGTGACATACTACGACCCGAAAACGAATGCTATATTACTTGCTGAATCCCTAGATCTGCTTGATGAGAAACGTGAAGAAGCCGACGTGAGGGCAGCTGCATATCGAAGTCGAGTCGCCCGAATATACAACGCCAAGGTCCGCCCACGGACTTTTGAATCCGGCGACCTGGTACTCAAAAGAGTTTACCCAGTCCCTTCGCACATGAACCCAAATTGGGAAGGGCCGTATATGATTTCACAAAAACTCAGAGATGGCACGTTCAAGTTATCGACCGTTGATGGTCTCACTTTACCAAGAGCCTGGAATAGCGGAAGCCTCCGTCCCTACTACACCTAACAGGCTTTATTTATCTTTCTATCAATTTCTTCCTTAGCATTTTGTTTTTCGCATTTTGAAATTTGAGCTTGTAATAAGGCAACTGATGTTGTCATGCTTCTTTTGTTTCAGCAATAAAACGCCATCTCTTCGAGCCAAAAGTTGTGATTCACTGAAAATAGCACATAATATCACATTGCACGAAGAGCTAAATTCCATCACACGATGGGATTTATCTAAATAGGGAGTAACTGTGATACGACCAGTGACTTACTAAATAAGACCCGAGCTCGGGGGCAAAACACAATACCAGCATTCACAGGGATTGATACACGACAATCCTTTTACTAACTCCAACTTCCCAGAGTGTGAATTGGAGTATAAAACGTCCAATAAGTCGTTCCCAGAGCGCGAACGGACTCCAACTTCCCAGAGTGTGAATTGGAGTATAAAACGTCCAATAAGTCGTTCCCAGAGCGCGAACGGACTCCAACTTCCCAAAGTGTGAATTGGAGTATAAAACATCCAATAAGTCGTTCCCAGAGCGCGAACGGACTCCAACTTCCCAGAGTGTGAATTGGAGTATAAAACGTCCAATAAGTCGTTCCCAGAGCGCGAACGGACTCCAACTTCCCAGAATGTGAATTGGAGCATAAAACGTCCAATAAGTCGTTCCCAGAGCGCGAACGGACTCCAACTCCCCAGAGTATGAATCGGAGTATAAAACATCCAATAAGCTGTTTCCAGAGCGCGAACGGACTCCAACTTCCCAGAGTACGAATTGGAGTATAAACATCTAATCCAGATCCCCGAAGCACGAATCAAAGTACAAGTAACAATTCGAAGTTCCCAAAATACGGGCCGAGATATCAATATCAACTCCCAATTCCCATAGCGTGGAATGGAGTGTAAACATCGATAACCCTCAGATTCCTGGAATGCAGGACAGGTTATCAATCTCAAATTGTCATGGATCCCCAGAAGGGGGGGAGGCATGTGTTCAGGGCTTGCAATAAACGCAATCAGCCACCAGAATATGAGTATTACTCCCCACAACTAAGGGGCAAAAAGCTGGGTGCTAATCGCTAGCTTAAGTGATAATATACTCAGAATCCGGCTCATTCATTAAATCACGACACGAAGCTATATAAATACCAAGCGGATACAACACAAATACTGCAAGGCATTCAGATAAGAAGAAAAGTGTAACTTCCCATTTCATCAACCAACAAAAACAAGTTTGATTACATGGCAAGTAAAGATGTTTCAATTAAGTGGAGGCCGCATCCGTACATGCACATGGCCCAAGAAAGAACAAAAGAAAAGGCAAAAGAATTGTTATCTGTAAATCTCACGACAAAGCGAGGGGCTCACTCTTTCTTCCTCCGGTGCTTCTTCCTCGGAGTTGAGCCGCTAGACCCGCTGCCTGGCTTCATACGAGACTTTTTGCCTTTCTTTGGAACATCCTCCGGTTCCGGCATGATATCAACATCTTCCTCAGAACTGGAAGGGATGGAGATCCTTTTATAAGGACGAGCCAGGGGCACGGGAGCAGTAACGGATACTTGTTCAGCGACACTCGAGACGGTTACTGTGCCACCAGGAGAAATCATCATTAGAGAAGATAAGCTTGAAGGAACGGCGTCACCATCGGGGCCAACTGTCACTGTCTTGGCCATCTCGGCACTTATCTCTGCTAAAATCTCCTCCTCTCGAGACAGTTGAGGTGCGCTAGGTACGCCGGTGGTCGTCACGATCGAGCCAGAAACAGAAGTAGCTCCGCTCGTCACAAAAGAGAGGTCGGGCATGGGGTCAAGAGGATGACCAAATAGCTCTTCAAACATTTGAACATCGAATGATATTGAGCCTCCTTCTCCCGTATCACCAACCATGGCGGCTGTTGAAATCGCCTCGGTGACAATAACTCCACGTGTAGGATGTAAAGCCGAAAGGACAGGGAGCACGGGTGCGACACTCTCGGTCACTAAACAACCAAAATTAGAGCTATCAGACCAAGAAATTCCCTCGAAAATCAATGTTTTAAGACGTAAAGGGAAATACCTACTTTACCTTGCCTTGGAGCTTGAACAAGCTCGGGGACGAGCGTCTTGCCCGAGGACAGTTCCGGTTGGTCCGGATTGTAGGCGGGAATAACTTGTGAATCAACCACGGCAGCAGCTTCGGGTGAAGTCGAAATAGGGACTTCAGTATTCTCGCTATGGTGCACGATACCCGAACCTTCGCCAACCTCCGTTCGATGGACGACAAGTCTTTCTTTTTCAACAGAAATGATCGCTTCATGAAGGGTCCTCCTCTCATCCTCGCTGAGCAGACGTGACTCGAGCTCAAACTCATCTAATGCCGAATCCGGACAAGACGTCCTCTTGTTTTCCACTAATTTCTTCCAAGCATTGTAGAGAGGCATCGAGTAATCCCCTAGCCAGGATAGATTTCTATGCTCCAATACATTGGCATTATATATGTCCAAAAGATCGTCAAATTCGGCCTCCATTTTGAACCTCTCTGCTTGGACTCTATCCTCCAACTCCGATTCAACCTCCTTAACCCTTGCAATTGCCACATCGCGCTCGGCCCGAAAAGATACAGCCTGCTCACACGCCTCTTGCGCAGCCACGTTCGCGTCGTCTTTTTCTTTATTCATGTCAGCAAACCTAGCCTTTAGCTCCTCTAGTTCCTTCACTACCGCATCCCGCTTAGATTCAACGTTCTTGTATCGATGACCTAAGTCTTCAACTAAAGTACAATGTGCCTGTTGCATTTTCGCCATTTCAGCTAATGTCTCATCAACCTTCTGTAACGACTCGACCTCGGCCTTGCGGGAAGATTCCGCCTCAGATTGGAGTATGTCGACGATGCGACTCTTTTGAGCCAAGTCGGCCTCTAGCTTCTCAATGATTTGGGCCCGGTCGAAGGCAACTTTGGAAGCCTTAACAGCCGCTTTGTACCATTCTTTGTACTGGGCAAAAAAGTCGCGGGTATAGTTGAGCGCCGAAGTCGCGGCATCATCGGGAATTCTTTTAAGATTGGGAGGAAAAATACAAGCATCAAAGCAAATCTCTGGAAAATCTTTCCTCAGTTGTGCAAGCCTGATGGCCCCTTCGCCAGAAGACTCAACAAGGGTCTCCTCCCCAGATATAGACGTTGCGACCCCGGTTCGAGAATGATGTGGCTCAGGCCTCGAAACCTGCGAAGATGACTGATGTCGCAGAGGCTCGGATGCCTGGACATGACTTCGGGATTGCGGAGGAGATCGAGATAGGGAGCGATGCCTACGATCTCTGTCCGATCGTTCCTGGCTGGAGTTACCACGGCGATGATCCTTTGCATAATACACCTGGCCATATTGCCTCCGGTCACGATCACGGTCGGGGCCTCCACGACGAGATTCATAATAGGTTGAGGGGTGATGCACTCTCCGGAGTTTGTCCAATGTAGTCTGACGACCAGCCATGTTACCTGGAAAAGAGATACAGTTCAGTTAAGTTTCAGGAAAAATCAATAAGACGAGTGAAGCAGTCATGTAGTGTCATGAGAGTGTATGCAAATGTGCAAAGCCCCCGACCAACCAGAGGTTTCGACTGCACTAATGGGTAAAAGCCCGCTTATGTCTAACGCTTCCCGGAGCTCAACCAGCCCGGACTTGTGATAAAGAGAAACGCACTCCGGTATGGGAACGTCATCCAGCCCTGTGAAAATGTTTCCTGATTGACAAAGAGCGGAGTCAGAAGAAATAATTCCAGAAGTCAAGCGAGACACGATTACGGACTTCCGTCTCGCAAATTTAGGAACAACGGCCTTGCCTTTCCATTTTTTCCCTGCCTGGGGAAAATCAGCCGCTAGCCCGGTGTCAGTAGGCGTCCTCTCATCATCGCCCATTCCTCTTATCGCTACACCGGTCCTCTTCTTTGCCTTCGGAGCCGATTTCACAAACCCTTCAACGACAATACTCTGGTTCGACTCAATTAAGCCCAGCGTCCTTAAGTTATCATCGGTTAAGACCAAGTCAATGTGCCGCAGGTCACTCGGAACCTCTTGTAGACTTCGGATGATGTTTCTGTATCGACCACCGTCTGGCCTTGATATGATAGCTGCAAAAAAAAAAAAAAAAAAACCTGATGTCAGTTCAAGTGGTGACAATGACCATTAAAGAAGGCTAACACGATTTACGATACTTACGTCTGGACAGCCATCGCCTAGCGAATCCTGGGGGGCATCGGACAAAGAACCATTCATTCTTAAAGTAACTGAGTCTGGTCCAAGCTCCCGTCACAATCTGGCAATTTCTAACTGCCTCCAGAAAGGTGAACGATGGACTATCACCCCTGCTCTTGAAGTTGAATATATGTCTAATTTCAGCTGGCCTAGGCGGACGAAAAAGGCGGTCCATGAATAAGATGAAAACACTGTTCAGTAACGCGTGTCCGTTAGGGTGAAGTTGTGCGGGAGCGATTCCAATGAACGATAGCATCTCCCTGATATATTGGTTAAACGGGGGGAGAGTTCCAGCCGCACAAGCGTGGCGATAAAAAGCAGTATAGCCCTCGGGTGGATTGTGAGGCCTATCATCAACTCCCGGTAGCAAAACATCATCCGGGGATAAGCTATGCTTCGAACATATCCGACCCAATAATGCTCCAGAAATATTAGATCGGACGGAATCTATGGGATCCTCGATAAATAAGGCCTCCGGCAATTCGTCCGGAACAGGATCTATTACTTCGGGAATGATCTCTGGAATTTCTAGCATCAGAGGAGGCAAGCTTTGTAACTCTAGTTGTTCAGAACCCGAAGACTCCATAACTAACTAACTCACGAAAAAGCAGCGTTAAAAAACGAAGAAAGCCCGTATATTCCCCGGTGTGAAGCATATGGATATGTCGTGCAATGCGAATACATAACTAAAACAAATTTTACAAGAGTAAAACGCGGTATCTGAACGACTAGGCTTTTGGATCAGAGAACGAAAACGACCGTCATCACTGACCGTCGCTTTCGCGTCCTTCGGATACTGCTGGCCGATTCAAGTGTGGATTCGTTTAAGTCACGGTGCCATCGACGAGCTCAAAAAGACAGGTCAGGTCAACCTTGATCATGCGAAGGACGAAGCTCGTCGGAATCAGATATGCTAAAAATTTAGTGAGTTCGTTAAAAGTTCGATTTAAAAGTGGTCATAGTTCAGAAGCAAGAACGTTCGAATCAATCAACATGATTCGACACGAGTCAGATCGGTGAACCTCGAATCAGCGCAGCTCGAACCCATGGAGCCCCACCTGACTTCGAATCCATCAAAGTCGGGCTCCTTCGAATCAATCAAGAGCGGTTCGAATCCATGGAGCTTCGAAACCATCGAAATCGTGCTCCTTCGAATCCATCAAGGGCGGTTCGAACCCATGGAGCCCCACCTGACTTCGAACCCATCAAAGTCGGGCTCCTTCGAATCCATCAAGGGCGGTTCGAATCCACGAAGCCCCACCTAGCTTCGAATCCATCGGAGTTGAACTCCTTCGAATCGATGAACGTGTCATTGCTTCGAATCGATCAGTAGTGAGCTCCTTCGAATCGATCAGAATGCCACTGTTTCGAATCCATCACAGCTCGCCTTTTTTGTTGTGTTCTCCTGCGATCATCGGTTCGAAGCTACCCATTCGAAACCAACTCAAAGCGCGCACCCCTGATCGATACGGCTCAAAGTTTTGCATTCCTCAGTTCCATGGAGTCGGCCTACTTCGTTCAAACCTCGTCACTCTCCAAAAATTTCCAGAAGGAGGGGTTGAATCAATGCCAAAAAAGATTAATCTATCATTCTCGAAACCGAATCGACCCCTTGATTACCTGATTTAGTTTGATCACAAATGGAAGCTAGAAGGAATTTGGTCGATTCGTGAAAAGGCACGTTTGATTTGGCTCTGGGAAATCGATTCAGAGAAGCAGCTAAAACAATGGTAAAAGGTAAAAAGTGAAAATGAAGTCAACCTCGTATATTTATACGGATTCCAAGAGGGATTAGTGTCACTTCAACTCCCATCGATTCGAACGACCACTTTCGAATCCATCCCAGTTTCGAATCCATCGGAGTCTTCGAACCCATCACTGATTCGAATCCATCCAAGTTTCGAATCCATCAAGGGCTTCGAGTCCATCAGGGTCCTCGAATCCATCATTGATTCGAATCCATCTAAGCTTCGAATCCATCGGGAGTTTCGAATCCATCAGAAGCTTCGACTCCATCAGCAAACGAAGACCGACATGACTCATGGACACACGACGTTAATAAGGGCGGAGCTAATGTATGTGTACACATAACGAACTAACGTTCGATTTTGAACATTCACAGGGATCAAATATTCACCCTGTTATAGCAACGACAGCCAACAATTAAGCACAGTCGCACAGTAATCAATCATATCAAGGCAAGGTTACGGCAATACGGTATATGAGTCTCAACAAAAAGAGGGCAATGATTTTTCAGAAAGAAATGACAGCTATTCAAAGCACGTCATGTTCCCACAAGACGTACTTTGGGGGGCAAAATGTTATCCCGCTTTTTGGCAAAGCCGTGATACCAAAAGATTGGCCAAAAACAAAGGGCAATTCGTCTCAGAGATTGGTTGCACTTCTCTTCGCTATGGATATCGATGAATTTTGTCCGAGCCCGGATCGGGCCGCAATTGATAGGGCATGACAAGAAAGACCATAGAAGCCAGCATTTCAAATTTCAAGACGGTCCGAGGTCGTATGCTCAAGTTATGATGGATTCAAGATGAGACGGTGCACATTGCTTGGTTCGAACCCATCGTGTTCGAACCCATCATGTTCGAAACCACCATGTTCGAACCCATCCTGTTCGAACCCGTCATGTTCGAAACCATCTGTTTCGAACCCATCAGTTTCGAATTCATCCTTTAACTTCGAGACCATCACTACTTCGAACCCATCAGAAGCTCCGACTCCATCGCCTCCGAATCCATCAGAAGCTTCGAATCCATCCAAGCTTCGAATCCATCAGCTTCGACTCCATCAGCCATCGGTTTCGAATCCATCCACATCGCATACGAAAGCATGGATTCGAACCATATGGAGTCGAACCATATGGATTCGAACCTATGGATTCGAATGAATCAGTGGAGTCGAAGCGACCAGCATGACGAACACCCAATTTCGAACCGATCATAACTCCAAATCTACTGATCCAAATCCCATGAAATTTTTACAGAAGTTTGTCTACATGATGAAGAACGTCCACGCCAAGTTTCATCGTAATTGGACAATTTTTTGATCGATTCGAAGTTCACTTCGAATCGATCCCAAACTGGGCACGCACTTCAAGAACGCGGGCCTGTGGGCCCCCCGTCACGCGCCAAGCAGCCTCTCCATGATTTAGGCGGGATTTTGGCCTTCCACACCTATAAATAGAGCCCCTGGTCATTCAGAAGAGGGGTCGGAGAATTTGGAGAGAAAGAGTACGCCTAAACGCTGCCAGAATCACTCCATACCACCATCTTGGCTGCTGATTTCGAATTTAAGTCTCTTGTCTGCTGTAATTTGCTTCAAAACACTTGTAACCTTCAAGTATTAAGCAATAAAGTGATCAAACTTCATAGTGGACGTAGGCGCATCGCCGAACCACTCTAAATTCTTGTCTTCTATGCAATTTACTTTTCTATAACTAGGAGTTTTTGTTAGATAATTTTCATTCCCAATTTAAGTTCTTCACTTATTATCTCTTCAAAGACTTCCGAAGGGTGTTGCCCAATTTTGGTGCAAACATGCACATTTATTACAAATAAAAAATTTAGATAAAAGTTTTAAATAACACATATAACATATAATACTTTCGAAAATATATTTTATTTTAACTTTTACACGAATTTTAAAGTTAAAAAATGATTTAATATGTAAAACTGAAAAGAAATTAATAAAAATATTATTTATTTGACTGAGAGAAAACTTTGCATTAATATAACTTTTATAAAATTTAATTTTATTAGGGTACTTTTGGCACAGGTCCTTGATAGGTTTCAAAATTCACAAAAACCCCAGTGGAAAAAAGTATGTAAATTAGGTCCTTATTTTTCAAAAATCATCAAAAAACATATAAGAAAACAAAAAAATACTCTCAAATTTTAAAACTTGTTATTAATATTTATCTTCGTATTCATGTCAAAAAAAATCAAAAAACAAGGGTGAAAATGGAAATGACACACAGTTTGTTTTAGGAATACTTCGAGACATGCATGCAATTTTGGAGAATAATTGCAGATATGTCTATGCTTATTCTAGATAGCATGCCTTTGCAACTAAATATGTCTGCAATTTTAAGGAATAAGTGCGTATATTTACGTAAATATCCTGATTGTTAAATCAATGTGTTGTTATTCAGTAAATAATTGCATACATGTCTGCAAATATATAGAATAGTTGCAGACATGTTTGCAATTATATAGATTTTCATCCAACGCAGTTATTCAGTGAACAATTGCATATATTTGCAATTATATCGAATAATTGCATACATATCTACAATTATTCAGTTGTTTATCAAATGCAATTATTCAGTGAATAATTGCAGACATATCTACAATTATATGGAATAATTGCAGATATGTCTATAATTTTTTTCCTTTCAAAAACCTAGTTATAATATCTACAACTTTTTGAAATTTTTTATGCACCGATGCAAAAGAACACGAAAAATATATGCTGCTACAGTAAAAAAAATCATAGGGACCCGCTTTACAACTTTTTTTTAGGGAGGATGCCGTTTGAATTAGCTTTGGTTTTAGGAATGCGTGACTAATATTCACATTTTATTATTTATATTAATATATATATATGTATGTATTGTATAAATTAATTTGAAATAAAATAAGTTATTATTTTAATATACTATTCATGGTTTTCATATTATACTATACACACACACATATGTATATGTTAAATTATTTTATAAACTAATATTTAATAAATTTAGCAATTTAACTATTATATAAATATATTTACATACATATATAAATATAAAGTATATAAATATTTTATATAAATTTTTTATAACTAACGTTTAATATGTGTGTGTGTTACATACATACATACATATACATATACATACATACATACATATATATATATATATATATATATATTATGATGCAAACATATGTACATTTACACACCAAATTGAGTATAAAAGGGCTAATGTAACGGTCCACCTTTTTGGACGGTTTAAATCTACGATAAACCACATATGTCAACTCAAACCATTCAAAATGGAGGATTGTTCATATGGTAAATAAGAAAAAACTAAGAGGAAGTAACAAAAAAAAACACGGAATCTCACAGCGGGATGCCAAAATATAATAATCAAATAAACATATCATGAATTTTTTTACACATAACATTTGATTACGCTTTTACAATATATCAGAGTTATACATACAACATGAATAAAAAAAAGCAGTGGAACAACATGATGCGGTGGAATACATATAAAATAAATAGTATACGAATCTCCGTCTTCTTCCTCTAAAGTAAAATGCTCTTTAATATGCTGAAAAGCTCAGACTGACCCGAGCGTAATGAAAAGACAAAACACTCGAGTTAGAACTAAAATACCTTATGTAAGTTAAATCAACATAAATAAATATGAGTGTAACAGCTTCAGAGATGTTACGGTGGTTTACATCTCATATCCAGTGTCTAATGCGCATGCAATAAATTAAGAGATATTCCGGATTCCATCTCTTGAGGATACGTTAAACTATCTACATACATAATACAATAAGTTATTATAATATGTCTACAGTAAAGTATTAAAATAGCATTAAGGCATTACTCATATCCCCCTTAACACATTTTCATAAATGTCGTATTCTATACAGTACCGTAATTCCTCCGTAAATTGGAGGGCTATCAAAGGGCACTCCATAGTGTACGATACAAAGAGAACTCGTAGTGGGCTCGATAAGGCGTATGACAAGGCACACAAGGCAATGCTCAGGATAGGATACTACCGTTTTGCAGAACCGGGCTGGTGGTAACGCATAACAGCTACTATCGCCTACCTCGAAACACACTTCCATAATTAAATCGAAGGTGGTCACCAAATCGGAGATGCATGTCACAAAGTAACAGATATGGTATCGAAGATGCATGTCCGATCGGAGGAGCGACCTCACTTGGCCCAGGTATAGCTTTGGTTTTAGTCATATCAAGCTGATTCGAGGGGGTCAGGGCTGCGTTCATACCTCATACAGCAGCGTTCGCCAAACCATCCTACTTCGTTCTAGATTCTCCACCACATGCACAGTTGTTAAAATGGTTTTTGGTATTGAAAGAGAGTATGCCAATATTTTATCTCGATTTCTTTAACAATCAAACACTTATTTCACATCGGTTGGTTCTTTTACATTTCCAAAACCAATTCATAATTGATATCAAAATATCATATTCACTTTAAAATCTTATCAATTTCGAAATCATATTCACTTTCTAAATCATTATTTACTTTAAATATTATTCATTTTTAAAATCATAACCATAAAATAGGTTGAACAATCATATCAAAATATTCATATTTAAATCAATTAAATTTAAATCTTAACAATTCCAACTTTAACAGTTTGAATAATGAAAGAAGTTTATATATTAGAATAGTTATACATTAAAAAGAAATTATACTTTACAAATTGGTTATAGATTAAAGTAGTTTATATATTAGAAATAGTTTATATATTAAAATCGGTTACATATTAAAAGTCGTTAATAAATTTAAAATAATATGTATTAAAATAGTTTGTAATTTAAAAATAGGTTATAGATTAAAATAGTTTATATTTAAAAATAGTTTATATATTAAAATAGGTTATATATTAAAAATAGTTAATGTGTTAAAATTATTAATATATTAAAATGGTTTATATGAGAAAATAGTTTATATGTTAAAAGAGTTTGTATATTAAAGTTTACATCGAAAATGGTTTCGAATTAGAATTATTTCTCGCAATTTCACAAATCAATTTTAGTTCCAAAAATTTAATTTAAATCCATCTCAGTTCATCGATGTCAATTCAAAAGGCTAAAGGTTACAATTCAAATTCTCATTAAAAACCATTTCAGTTTATAACATTTCAAATTCATGTTTGAACTACAAATTTAAACCACTTCAAATTCAATAGGTTTAAAAGTTTAAATATTTAAAAATTTACAATAAGTCAATTTTGATAAATTTCGTTTATATTTCAAAATTCAAATTTAGAATTTCAATTTAAATTCTTTAAAAAAATTCATTTAAACCAATTTCAATTTCAACTTTTTAAAAGCTTGGATTTTTGGAAATAATTCAATTCGTATAAATCTAATTTTATTTCATAATATCATTTAACTGGATTCAAAATTTAAGGATTTAAAATTATTTAATTTAACCAATCTGGTGTTCGTATATAATTTATACCCTATGGTCAAGTGATACAGATATATATATATATATATATATCATTTTAACTCGCAATAATTTAATTTTACGGGTATATATCATTTCAACTCGCAATCCGGAGTAAATTTCAAAAACCGTAAAATTTCTCGAATTTATCATTTCAACCTATAATGATTTTTCCTAATCTATAAGACCATTCGGGTATGTATCATTTCAACAGATAGTGATTTTCCTAACAATAACTAAGGAAACATGTCGTATGATAACAATATATAATTTAACATAACGTCAAATCATTCAAAATGTCAACAATTAAGCATCCATCACAATCATCATTCAAATCAACTAATAGATCACAACAATTAACTGGTTATCATTATCAGGTAATTAACTAACAATTCAATTCCAATATTAATTCAAATGGCAATTAATATCAATATAAATTCGAATTAAATTCGAATGACAATTTAAATATACCAAATAGTCATCAATAAATTTCTAATCACATCACAAATTTAATTTAACAAACATAAGATGGTTTAGTATTTGTGAGTGGGTTGAATCACTTACCTTTGATTTATAGTCGATTTAAAATCCAAATATAGCTCAAAAATCTAACAGTCTTAGAATGTAGCCAAACTAGTTCCGTGATATCCGAAATTTCAATAAGATCGTAACGGAGAAAACCGTACGTGAATCCGAGTACTTATGAACAAGTTAGGCTAATTAGAAGTTTAGAAATTAAAATTTAAATTAAGATAAATGGAATGGCAATATTGTAAAATTGTTTACCTCCTAACCCTCTTGTCACGCACGCGAAGTCAACCCACGCAATAACTCAGGCCGCCATGATCGCTTCCATTTCACCACTGCCAGAGGCGACCTAGCCACGATCCACATCCACACTTGAGCTGCATGTACCATGCCGCCTTATCCCCTAGCCGCGCGACCACCACCATCACCTGAAAACGCTAGCGCCGCTGCCACCTGTTAACACAATTTCAGGCCAATTCCTTCGATTTTGAGACAAACAAACCACATGGATGTGTGCTTCTCGATGTCGTCACCCCCGATCGTCGTAAAATCGACGATCCACCGTTGGATCGAAAACCCTAGGATGAACGACCAAGAATAAATCGCCAATTTCTGGCCCAATCATGACTCGAATCAAAAAATGAATCATAGTAATAGAATGCGCTCGTCGAAGGCTTTCCAATGATATAATATGACAGGATTTGATGAAATTGAATTTTCAATTTTGATTTGAAATTTGAAATTATGGTTTTGGAATTGGGATTAGGTGTCTGCCCATTGGAAAGAGGAACTGAGAAAGAAATGTACGTACAATAAATTGGAAAAGCTACTAGGGTTTTCAGAAAAAACTATTTATATAGACAGAGATGGATAAGAATGAATGGACATATCGAATTGGTTCAAAATGATAACATGACCCAAAAAGCCTGTTTCGTTTCCAAAACAAAAGTAAGTCATCCAATATATCGACATATATGTTTTCGATACTTTAAACTCAATGGAACTAGTTTCAAGCCAAAATTCCAATGTATACAGAAATTAGCTTTTAAAATCAGCTTATTTTAATTGAAGTTATTAAATAAATTTCAATTTCGAGCCCACACGATCAAACGATAAGTCCAATCGCTACAAAACTTGAAATTCGACAATAATTCACTATTGCGAATCCAATGAAACTGGTTTTATTGAAATACGACACAATGGCTAAAATAGCTAATTTTCACGTTAATTAAATTATTATTAGATGGATTTAACTCACTTTTAAATTCAAATTTAAAAGTTAAAATATTTATTATTCTTGAATACTTATAAATTTATAATCTTTTAAAATAAGTCTTCCATGTCAGATTTAATATTGGAATATTACATAAATTTTAACATTAAATTACAATAGGAATAAAACTTATTTTATTATGATTTAAATTCCAATAAATTCTTTTATTTTGATTTCAGTCTTATTATTTAATCAACTATTACCTTATGAATATAATTAACATTAGTTTACATTTTATTACATTTATATTTTACAGTTACCATATTTTATCATATTAACTATAATATTTAATTTCGTTAATTTTATTGATTTCCAAATTATTTCAATATATTAAATAATGAGATGATCAATAAACAATTATTACTTTTAAGTAATTTAATCATATTCATAAAATTTTCATTTACAAATAAAGATTATAACTACTTACCACATCGCTGATTTCATATCCTATAGTAACCAATTTCAATTAATTACATATAATTTCAACATTAAATCCAATATTTAATTTATTCCATGTTTACAATTTTCCAAATTAACTTTACAATTAATTCAATTGATTGAAATTACATTAAAATAATTGTCAATGATATTCAAACATCATTATTAAATCATATTTTGATTATTTCTCATTAGTAAATCATAAATTTTAATTTCTTACAATATTAAATTTCAAAACCTTATTTAATTTAATAGTTTAAATTATCAAAAATTATGGGTCGTTACAACTAACATATCCATTGCGGTATAAATCCCAACATCTATCATGAGTATATCTAACAATATACACATTATTCTGTTGCATGTGCATGCATACATGTATGTGTATAATGTACATATATATGTAATCTAATATAAATTATATATAAAATAAAACTTTGTTTATAAATTCACATAAAATAGTGATTCTATTTAATAGAAAATTTTGAAAATTTCTAATTGAATTAGACTACATGTGCCTATAAAAGATCCAAATAGATAAAATCAAGATATATAATTACTCTACTGCTGGCTGGTCTAGTTCCAACAATGGCATTAAAGGCAAATAGCCTATGCATTCCAACTAATCATGTTAAGGTTAACTAAATAAGCTCACAACCGAGATAGTATGGTGTCTTGAAAGGTAGTGTCGGAGGATTAAGTTTGGGTAATCAAGCACTTTGCCCACCTGGATACCGGTCTGGCCCAAACATATATATGAGCCTAAACGTTGCCCTTAATAGAAAAGGCCCAATTTGAATGGGTCTTGGGCTAATTTTCAAATCGTTTGAAAATTAAAAATATATATCTTAAATCTAAAAGTTATTTTAAAATAATATATATATATATATATATATATATATATATATATAAACATTCAATATAATATGTTAAGATTGAATAATTATTAATTAATTAAAGAGTTAATTAATTAAACTCAATTAGATATGATATAATTAATATAATGTTATACATAAGATTATTATATAAGTTGATTAAAATATAAAAGTTATATAGTAATAAAACTTATATAATATGGATGTATAAACTAAAGGTGGAACATTACAAAAACCCAAATAGACTTAAGGAATAAAAACATATGTAAATGTACATGTACCGTTATTCTCGATGTGTATGCCACTTAAATCATGAGGGCATCTCATTAGAAATATATTATTCAATAAGTCGACATCACTTTATATAATATACCAAATATTGTGAATCTTTAATATAACATTGACTTCTACCATATATATATATATATTAATAAATTACTTGCATACTCCTTAGTTGTTAGGCAAACTCAAGCTAGGGATGTTATGTGTAGTATTATTTATATGTTGAATGAATGAGGTAAGATTATTATATGTATATGTCGAAAAAACTCGAGGTACATATACTATACTTAGACCGTCGGGGTATGGTAGGTATGAATCAAAAATTCTATTTCAGTTTATTGAGCAAACTCAAGGTCAAAGTGAAATTAGGAAAAGGTATCACAGGTTAGGAGTTGTATATGATACAACCGATAAGTAGTTATCCACCATCTATGGAGCTATGACTGATAGAGTTAGGAGTATTCCCTAAGGGCAATTCTGTAATTTATTGTAAATTATTACCTCTATAATCAATTCTCGTTCATAATAAAGATGTTTTATTTCTGTTATATATTTTTGGTAACGTGTTATAAATAATTAAATGCTTAATTATTAACAGAAAATCCATAAATGGTATGTTTATGATGGTAATTACAAATAATTGTAATTATAAGTATTGTATCACAATATAAGGAAAATCTTCATTGTAAATATTCTTTGTCAAGATACATCGAGACTAGATATTGATGCATCCGTTGAGACTAGAGTACGTAATGATCTTCGAATATTGGACAATGTATTACTTATGACTGTTGGGGGCACCAAGATTATACGTACTGATAGTTATTGGATAACTATGGAATGACTCACTCGATAGTTTTCTATTAGCTAATATAACCAAGGTCAAACAGAAAATATCAATATGACTAATGTACACAGTTCTTTTGATTTGAGAATACTATAGATCTTCAATATGAAAGCTCCACTTTGATTGTAGTCAAATCATGGCACGATGCCCATCGAATGACTATAGTTGGTTCGAGTGGAAGTATTGGATGTGAAACACTATTCAGTAAATGATTCATCCCGTTATCTATATAAGGTTAGTATCACGATCAATTGAAGTAACCTGAAGTCAATGTAAAGATATCAGCTGAAGTAACTTGAAGTCAACTTAAAATCAAAATCTCTGGCTAAAGTAGTTCGGCTAATAATAATAGTTATTGTTGAACCAAGGACTTTGTGTTTGGACTATAGAGTTGAATATTGGCAATATTGGAATTTTGACCATTACCAAATTCCATAAGTCCAAAATAATATAGTTTTGATGAAGAGAATTGGTATAAATAATTTTCACTATCAGGTAACGCTTAATAAAATAATTGAATTTTACTGAAACCAAGTAAGCAATAAATTTGACTATAATATCACAACACCTGTTAGGTGATGTGCGAGTATTAATATTCGAATTGTTCAATATTATCATTGGCTAAATTTACACCTAAGAGTCACACAAGCGAACGTCCTTTTACAACCCGATTTAATTAATTTATAAATTGTTATAAATTAATTAGATTCTTAGTATTTATTAAGTATTAATTATAAAATTTTATTTGATGTATATTGAATGATTTTAAACAGTGTGTTTATAATAGTTATAAATATACGATACGGTATGTGTTTAAATAAGATTTAATATCGCTTTCCATATACTTCAGACTTAGACCAAATTTAAGGCCCATATGGGAATGTTAATTTCGACCGTAGGATGCATGTTTAGGCTGGCCATATAATGGAAAATAGAAAGGATTATGAATGGTTAAAAGGGTGGAAATTGTAAGAGTGAAATATTAGATGCGATCCACTTTCCACTCTCTTAAGTTCCATTTATAAGCCACCTTTTACATCATTTCTTTTGATACCTTTTCTCCTCATCCTCTATAATATTTTCAGCCAGTACCCCATCTCTAAACCCAAAAATCCAAGTATAAAATTACATCAAAACATTTTGATTCGATCGTCGGTAGTAAGACAGTTCGGGAGCTAGCAACTTTTGATTTATGAATGGATTCTAGGGGATCAATTCATCATTTCAACACGTATGCAAGAGCTTTGGTGAAAGGTTAATCCCTATTTTATCTTCATTATGTCACTTTTATTTTCTATATTATTAATGTGATAGAATGTCAAATTATATTACGAATCTTGTATATCAAAATGCTATAACAAATTGGTTGGTTGTGTATATCATTGCATCTATATAAATAATGAAAATATTTTTTGAATGTTTTCCATGCTTAGTGCTGTAACAACCTGCACCTCAATGGGTTATAATTTTTGCTAAATCAAAAATCCAAGTCCATAAAAGTATGGATCATTGGTATTGGTATTCTATAAATAAAAAAAAGTGTATTAAAACGCTATCGATAAAACTCACGGTGGAATAGTAAAGTATAATAAAACATATAATTACTGATCGATGTTGACACCTTTGATCTCTAATGCCCTTGTCAGTGTCGAGCATGCCCATCGTTCCACTGTTTCCATGTTGTACCAGTACATGTTCCTCTAAACTTATCATGTGGGTTGTGATGAGGAGAGGGTTAGAATAACGTTTCAGTGTGTAACAACCTAGAACTTCGAGCAATTTGTATTTAAATGTCTGCTTTAAATATTTGAATCTTGCATTAAATGTTATTAAGATTTAATAAACTTTTTAAACTACTTTTAAATCAAAGGTAATTATGGTAAACTATTTTGAAAAAATGTTTACAAAAATAAATACTTTGAAAAAATGTCGATAATGTGACCGAAAATCGTTTTATCGATAAAAAACTTTTTAACCAACAGAAGTTGTTCAGATTTTTTTTACATGCTCGTTTGCTTAGTATTAAGAGAAATAAAAATATGTTTCCACTTATGGAAACAAAATTTATGGATGATGTCATGCATGAGGTAAACGGAGATGCTTAGGAAATGTGCATAAATGGAAAGTCCTAAAAGTTAAGTAAATGATAAAGAAGAAGTGATGTTTGAAGTCAATGTCATAAGGGTTTTGGGGGGATTTTGTTCTTTTTCCATCACATTCCTAATCCTATATAAGGAGGGGCATACCCTTAGGAAATAATCACATAGAATCAAATAAGCTTGAGATGAAGTACGAGGGTTGAAAATGGTGAAAGTGCTTAAGCACTAATCCACTAATTACTCTTTAACTTTTTCAAAAGTTAACCATATCTTCTCTAATATCTTTTAAACTTTGGCTTTTAACCTAAGACATCATGGGAAGAATGATTATCAAATAAGAAGTGGGAGGAGGTGAGAAGAAGAGGGGGAGCTTGAATGGGCCGTGAGTATGGAGGAGGAATGTGTTGGCTTTGGCTTGGAAGTGCAAAAGGTTAGACCTTTAGGCTTATGTTGATGGAAGGAAGTGGTTCTTTGGTTCTTATAGTTTTGTGCTTCGATTAAGCATGGATCTAATTGAGTTATCTCACTATCTCTTAAGTATATACTGTGTATATATATGTTGTATTCAAAGTATAAAGTATATGTATCAGTTAAGGTGATATTAACTAATTAAAATTATAAACTTTAGACCTCTCTTGCTTTTGAAAGCAAATGACAACTTTAATTATATAACATTACTTCTATTACCCTTTTAAATATGTGGCATGGCATTAACTTTATGTTAAATGGTTATTTAACTCGTGTGTTAAATTTAAGTAAGTTTGAAGTTTTTTGAAATGCGAATAGTCGTTATAGGTGTACTTCGGAATCCCTTGTTTCGGTAATTCTTATAAATAAATGGAAAGATATTCTTAGAGATTTTTTTTATGGTTCTTAAGTACTTTAATGATAGTACTTACATAAAAATTTCAAATCTTAAATTTTAAGTAGTTAAAACTAGTCGCAAAGATTATGCTTTTCAATGTTGTTTTAACAAAGACTTTTAACAACATTTAAATGTTGTGGCAAGTCGCTCATGGTTTTAAGTGTTTAAAATGCGACATTTTTGCTTGTTTTTCGCGATTTAAATAGCTACTAAATTCTTTTCTTTATGAATTCTTTCAATGGAAGTTCTTATAAAATGTATTTGAGTATGAAAACAAGTAGAAGTTTAAATATAGTTTTAATGATTATTTACGAATTTCGAAAGTAAAATGCTACAAAATGTGAAAGATGTTTTCATCAAACTTCTAAATTAGTAATTTTCAAGTAATATTTTACATAGATATTTAAAATCTATTTACAAGTATTTCTAAAGTATTATTATATATATATATATAATTTTTGACAAACGTGATTGACTAGGCTGAACTCTAAAAGTCGACGAGTATACTTGTCTGTTTGTGAGATTCAAGAATGAGATGTCTAGGCAAGGCTTGGAGCAACCAGTTCCCCAACATACCAAGCTTCACTCTTTAATGAGGAATAATATAAGTTGAAATGTTGAAAACATGTTAATCTTGTATTTTACTTGTTTAAAAAAGGTAATTAACTACACTTAACACTAAGAACTGACGAAGTAGGTTTTTCTATTTCTAAGAGTTAAAGATTGATGTCGCATAGGGATGGAGAAATAGAGCTCTAACTTAGCAGACTTCCCTCTTGAATAAGGAACAGTTAAGTCAGAAATGTCGGAAATGAGTTAAGTATATGAATATTGATTTGTAGAAGCAACTGTTTTAATTAGATAATCGATTAGTCGATTATCTAACTTAACCTATTATTATCTTCGGTATTAAGAAGAATGTTTTAAAGATAATGTAAGTATGAAATGGTTTTGGGTTTGTTTTGGCAATGTATTACTTTTTTATTATACTTATAAATGTAAATAGATCTTTAACAAAATATTTAAAGATAATGTAAGTATGAAATGGTTTTGGGATTGCTGTGGATATGTGTTAATAACATTTATCTTTAACCCTTTTTGATTACACTTATGAATGTAAATAGATCTTTAAAAGAATATTTTAAAGATAAACATTAGTGAAATGGTTTTGGTTTGTAGTGGCAATGTTTAAGTTACATTAATCTTAAACCTTTTGAATGGATTTGCGAAAGCACTTAGATCCTTACAATAGATATTTTGAAGGAAATTATAAGTATGGAATCTTTTGAAAAAATAACATAAACAAGGAGTAAAGGTTTTAAGTAAAAAATCTTGTTAATGATTTTTGAATACACTTAAGTATATGAATATGTTTTGAAGTATTGAAAGAGTATAAATGAATAGTAGGAATTGAATATGATGTTTTATTTGATAAAATAAGTTTTACTAATAAAAAGGAGTTTTAATTAATAAAACATTAATTAAATAAAAAGTGGATTATAAGTCGCTTATGTGACTTAATCATGCTTTGTATGTTTACTCATTTATGGTAAGCATTTAATCATACACCTAGCACTAAAAGCCAATGAGTAGGCTTGTCTATATGTTGGAATTAAGACCGATGTTCATGTAGGGATATAAGCAATAGAGCTCTAACCTACTAGCTTCACTCTTGATCGAAGGGATAATGTGAGATGAAAATATCGAAAACATGATAAGTATACAAGACTTGGTTTCCATACGCAATCGCTTACATTATCATTGAATGACCAAATTCGTCGATTTAGTTTTGGAGAGACCGGGATCGTTAAGTGTTTTACTTATCGAAAACCACTTCAAGGATGAGATATGTGTCCTATCTCTTGGAAGTGGATCTATTTGAGATGTGTGAATCTATGTGGAGATTCGAGATCAGTTTAAGATTTTTGAATATTTGTAGCTGTTCGTGATCTATTCAGGATGAAGAATCCATATGTGATTCTAAGATCTATTGAGATATGGAAATTCATGTGTGGTTTCAAGATCTGTTCGAGATAGAGGGATCCAATTTGGGATTCGTGTTCTGTTCGAGTGATGAAGACTTGTGTTAAAGAAGCTAAATGTAACCACAACATCGGAAATGACTAAAGAAAAAGTATGATGCACAACATGAGGTTTAGCTGACCCGCGTTAGGGTGTTATCAACTCCATATCTAGAGATACTTATCGATTGTTGGCTATAGGAGTTGATGATAGTTGGTTCCCGTGGTCCATGTTTATATTCAAGCGTGGAATGTTTGTATTTACCTTATGGTATATTTTATCTAGAGATATACGATGCGCAGAAGGTATTTCTGATCCTTGTGCATGGAGATCCGTTTCAGTTTATCGGAGGCGTCTCCATGAAAAATCCATTATGCGGACGTTCCTTATCAGATTTGAGTGTACTCCTAAAATGCTGTTGAATGTAAATAATGTAACCGTTCCAGCTATGTTATAATATTTATATTCTACACCCTAGACATTTTCTATTATATCACCTTATGTACCTATTAGACGGTGGTTCTTTTGAGGGGATAATCATTATGGCATTACATGGTCTCAAAAGTACCGTTATAAGTTGATCGCATATTTCTTGAGTTTCTCATACCAGACTTATGTTTGACGCTTGGTTTTTGTTTTTCCTAAATTCCTCGCATGCTCTTTCGAGTAGTTTGAGAAAAGCAGATTTTCAATGAGGTTCATTAGAGCTAGAGAAGATGAGCTGGATGTTTCATCTATCATAGCATTCTTATTTCCACTGCATTACTACATTATACATATCAGCATTTGTGAGGACATGTTATTATAACTGTCCAGGCTAATGATAGTATTTAGTTTTTTTAACTCCGAAATTTCAATATCGAAGTAACCCCTTTGTACTGTTCTTTTGATATTATATGTTACAATTCTGCTGTGAGATTCTGATATTGTATTCCTCTTTCCTTATTATACTTTCTTCCCTAACAATTCGTCCTTACGGCAGTTGAGTACTCAATAAACGAATACAGTGGATGTATTAGTGTCGACATTCAGGGGTCGAAAGGACGGCTCATTACAGCTGATATCCGAGTTGAACATTTAGCGAGAACCTTGGCTTTGATGGGTATTGTAACGTCCCGCCTTTTCGCACACTTTAAATTGACACACGTGCCAATTCAAACCATACGTAAGGGTGGATTGTTGTGGGGTGAATAAGAAAAACAGAGAAGAGAAAAAAAAACTAAATAGAATCTCACAGCGGAAGGATAAAATATAATAATCAAAGATACAGTTTATAAATCTGTTTACAGAACCATTTATATAATACATATCAGAGTTACACATACCAATAACAATGCAGCGGAACAGTGTGTAGTGGAACCATATAATATATTAATAATAATAATGAAATCTTCGTCTTCGTCCTCTAGAGCTAAATCTTCAAATCCTGAAACGCTCGGACTGACCCGAGCGAATTGAAAAGTCAAAACACTCGAGTCAGAACTAAAATATATTGTGTGAGTTAAACTAACAGAAATAAATATGAGTGCAGTAACTCAAGAGATGCTCGGAATTTACATCTCCTAAGGATCCGTTAAACTATTTACTATGTAGTATATTTCATTATTATAATAGTGTCTATTTGTAAAATAAACTTACTTTTAAATAGCTTTAAGGCTTTACATTTTCCACCTTAACACAGTTCTATATTCCCATAGTCTATACAGTATCGTAATCTCCCTCGTACCGGGCGTCGTCAGAGGGCACTCCATAGGTATGGTACAAAACCAAAATCGTATAAGGCGCGCTAGGGTAGGTGACACGACACAACTAGGCAATGTCAGGGTAGATATACCAATTACGCATCCAGGTTGGTGGTAACGCATAGCCGCAGCTACCGCCCACCTCAAACAAACTCCCTCTAAAATCAAAAGTAAAGGTGGCCACCGAATCAATCCAAAGTCAGAGTAGTATCGAAGAGGAGTGTCCGATAAAGGGCGCTAACCCCCTTGGCCCGAGAATCGCTCCTGTTTTAGCCACCTTATGCCAACTCACGGGAGTCGGGTCCATGTATTTACCTTAAAGGAAACACCGCCACCATCCTACTTCATTCTGGAATCTCCACCGCGTACACAGTTGTTAAAGTGGTTTTCGGAGTTGGTAGAGAGTATGACAACTTCCGATCCCGGTCTCTTCAACAACCAAACGTTATTATAACACCGCGGTCATTTAAAAATAATTATACTTTTAAAACCAGAATATAATTATCCATTTCAAAACCCATAATACGATATCATTTCCTTTTAAAACCCAAATAAATATGATATCATTTTATTTCAAATATATTTCTTTTCCAAAATCATGCCACTTTTAAGATTTATAATACCTCGAAACCAAATATTTGAAATTTAATTTTCAACATAATACTTCGAAATCCATAGTTTTAAAACCATAACTTTCAAAACTTAAATGGTTTGGATATTCAACAGTATATAAAATAAAACAGTTGAATTTAAAATTTCTTTATAAAGTAAATAATTTCCACGCCTTTACAATTTTATTTACTTTATATTCAGTCTAAACCCATAACCTTTAAATTCACTTTCAGTTTGAATAAAAACACTTCGATTTCAATATTTTCAAACTTGGAGTATTTAATAACTTTCAAAACTAAGGTTGGGAATTTCTATTCAATAATTCACTGTCCTATTATTTAGTTTTGAAACGTTTACATAATAGATCCATAACCATTTAAAATAAAACCCAATTTATTAACACTAAATATTTTCTTCCATTTATTTATACTAGAATTATCCATTTAATTTATCTTGAATAAAATCCAATCATAAATATCATACCTTTAAAATTTCCAAGGTTAATAAGTTTACACCAACTTGTGGAGTTTAATTTTTAAATAAGCCTAATTCCAAATAAATTTTCAATTAAATTTCCAATCTTAATTGATTTGAACTATTTAAAACTCTATATATACAAAATATCTTAAGCCTGTACTTAATCATAAATATAAATTATCAAGCTCCATTTTTCAACTTATTTATTTCCATTCAACCAATTCATACATAGCTTAAATTCAATAATTTAACAATATATGTATATATAAAATAAGATTTTATATAAGATCAAAATTAATATTTATTTAACTGCATCCTATCCAAACCATAGAAATCATTTCAAAAATAATTATATATATATCGCGGTGCCTGTATATAATTTTCTATCCTATGGTCAAGTGATACGGATATTTATCATTTCAATCCGCAATTTAAAAATAAAAAATGCGGTTGCATATCATTTCAAACTGCAATCCCGAATGAAATGAGAATGCATAATAACTTGCAGTTTATACAATGTAAATACAGCATCCATTCATCCATCATATCAATCATCAACATTTATCAATTTATCATCCAATTCAAACAATCACATCAATAAATAATAATTAATTACTGACGGTTAATTTTTCAAAAATGAATTAAATAACTGTTCAACTGTAGTTTATATGCAATAATAAATAAATTTGACTAGCATTTTTAATGGCAGTTTAAATGCAATAAATAAATAAATTAACAATTAACTAGAAGTTTTAAATGCAAAAATGAATTAAATAACGCGTAAATTAACTGAATGCAATTTAACTGAGAAAATGATGAAATATATGCCAAACAACTATAAATAAAATTTTAAACACATCATACATCAATTTAACAAACATAAGAAATTTTAGAAATTGTGAGTGGGTTAAAACACTCACCTTTTGAATTTAAATTCAATTTAGACCCTAAAATTCGACGGTCTCCAAATCTGCCCAAATCAGCATCAAAAGATCTGGAATTAAATTACGATCCTAACAAAAAAAATCTCGCGTGAAACGGAGTTCGGATGAAAGATTTATAGCCATTTAAACACTTGAAATCAAAATTTAAATAAATAAAATAAACAAAGGAACACCTTCTTCTCAAAACCTGGGACCCACGTGCGCAACACCTTCATCACGCGACCGATACCGCATACGCACGAAAGAACCCAACAGTCAACGCCTTTGACTTCGATTTCCTCGTCGATTTGACCGCCGTGTGCCACGCCGTCCCTCCCATGGCGTTCGCCTCGGCCTCCTCTCCACGTCGACGTGGGTGCGGCACCCCCTATTGCCCGCCGCCGCCACCAAGCAACTAGGGTTTCGAACCCTATTTCAATTATTACGGCCACCACGATCATCTCCAGGTCAAACGTCCACCACCAAACCACCCCAGCCATCGATCCCGACAAAACCCCTCAGTCAATTTCGTCTATCGACAATGAAATCGAAACCCTAAATTCTGACTTTGACCTCGATTTGTGATCAATCCGGTCACTATCTCGGAAAAAGAACAGCATATGTAGGTTTGGATCATTGAGATCTTCGACATATATTTTTTTGAGATTTTTCTGAGGATTTTAAATTTTAGGCTTTGGATTTGATTTGAATTTTGAATTTGGATCTAGAATTGTTTGTTGCCATTGAAGAAGAGGAGTTGGAGAAAATGAGCACACACAGAAATGAGGATAGATGGAGGCTAGGGTTTATAACAACCTATTTATAGGCGAGGTTGAAACGAACAGATAGATCCGATAAACAAACGTGTTAACGCTAACGTGGCCCAAAAAGCCCGTTCTGACCCCGGAACGAAATTGGGCAACTCATATATCAAAATAGGTAATTTAAAATATTCTGAATGCGATGGAAAAAGTCTCACATCCAAATTCGATCGTATGAAGAAGTTATGCTGAAAACAATATTTCCAAATTGATTTTAATTAAATCGATTTCAAGGCGTTTCGCATTCGTACGATCAAACGACAAGTCCGATTGCTACGAAACTTGAAATCCTACAATAATTCACTGTTATGGACCCGATGAAACTAGTTTCGTCGAAATCCGAATCCGTGACCAAAATGGCTATTTTTATATTAATTAAATAAATTAAAAAAATAAATCAATTAATTCGAATTTTATATTTCAATTGTAGAATTGACAATTTATCACCTTTATACTTCTCAATCATTTGCAATTATTTAAACAAAATTTAAATGTCAATTTAGAGAAAATAAATTTATCAATTGCAGTGTCCCACCTTCAATTTCATTATATTCAAAGTTATAAATTAAGTTCCCAAAATTTCTATTAAATTAAATAATCAATGTTTATTCCATCTATAAATTTTTAAGTAGATGGATTCCATGTTGGGTTCAAAATCTATTATTTTAATATCCTTGAATTTTAGTTAAATCTCTATTATCGTAATATTTAACGTTAAATTCACTTATTTTGCAATACTTTAAATAAACAAAAATATCGCTTTCTATACTTAAATCTATACTCCCATTGATTCATTCAAATTTGCACTTATTATGCATTATGTTAACAACTCATTTATACTTGAATCTATTCCCCAATTTCACATTTCTATAGTTTTATAAATTTGAATTCCATCCTATTTAATATTTTATTAACATTTCGCAATCACTTCCAATCCATTGATTGGTATCGCACTGTCATATAAATTAATAGCTTATACCAACACTATTATCTTGAATTTGAAAAATGGGTTACCAAATTTTGGATTGATTACTATTTATTATTATTGCTTCACTGATTAATTTGCATTGGTTTTGCTTATATTAAATTAATTTCCCATATTAATTAAGGTTTCAAAACAATCAATAACCTTTCCTTAGTCCACACCCCTTTTACCATTTATTTTCCTTCAAATAATTCACGTCCCTATCAAAACTTACATTTACACTTTATAATTAATTTAATATACCCATTCCAACAACTATTAACCCTTATCTTTACATTTCGCACTTTTGAAATATTTAATTGCATTTATTACAATTCGATGTTTGGCATTTATTCCCATTAATTTATTCAAATGAATACATTTACTCTTTTCCGTTATGACATTAATTATCATCAAGGCATCCTTATTGGTAATGAGTGAATTTACTAGTAACCCACTAATATAGCCTAAAATATACTTGTATATTATTATTTTGCCCTCGTCTTACAAATATACGCACAGATACAAATTAAGATTCTAAATTCAGTTAATTATTCCTTTTTCATCAACCATCACTTTTGAATAATTAGTGTTTCCTATTTATTTTGTTACATTCGCTTATATTCACTTTATGAATAAATTGGTATTCCCTTTAACCCATTAATTACTAACTTTAATTATTGCAATTCATTTATCTAACATAAATTTTGAATCTATTTCCAAATTTTCATATTTCAATTAATTAACACCTTACAATAGTTTACAAATAAAAGAGATTGTACTAACTACGTTATTTATTGTCCTGCATTACTTTATTTCCTCCGTTTACATTCAATTTCCATAAATCAATATTTTATTCCATTGATAATGCAATACTTGCCTTAATTTACTTATTCAACTTTATATCAAATGCACAATTTCCACTATTACTATTAATTGCAATATATAATTTAATTTGTAAATTTTAATTATCCTTGATACATCAAATTTCAACATTCTCTTTCATATAAATAAATAAGATTTTTATTCCTTTCTAAATTTAAATAAAAATCTTATTAATTTAATTCATTTTAAACATCGAATTTACGTGGGTTGTTACAATCTCCCCTACTCAAAACTTTTCGTCCTCGAAAAGGAAAGAAGGGAAAAGAAGAATTTAATAATAATACATCTTATTCAAAATATTTAACTTATAAACAATAATTTTCAAAAATTGTTAGTTTAACTAAATATATCCATATAAATCCTTTATACATAAATTGTTAAAGTTTGTAAACATTTTCAAATTTTCTAAGTCCAAAATTTACGGAAAGATTTTGGCAGAGTCTCCTTTGTACGGAGAGGCTCGGAAGAAATATAATATAAATATAACAATATACACAAATTCTTTCCAAAATAAAATATATCCTTACACGGGAAAATAAAAAAAAAATAGCGCTATAAACCAAAATCCGAAACGTACCAATTTGTCGGGCAATTTACGCTTAATTTATGGAAACAAAAATAGTAGTAATTGCTTCCATAACCTGCATTTCCTTATAAAATCTAAAAGGGTTAGCAATTTTATAAATGAAATATTTAAGTGGTTTCAATCACTAACAACAAATCAATACAACAACCATCAATTTCAACAAATAGCATACACAACAAATACAAAACAACCATTCAATCAAACAAACAAATAATTGTTCGGGTTCAAAACTTTTTAAATTGTACGGAATGAAGAATAAACTACTAGCGCATCATTTACTCAACAGTCTTTGATAAACTAAATAGATTATTCATTCACTCAAATCCAAATTTTAAAGTATCCTTCCCCCAAACAACCATAACCCAATCAAACAACCAACAATTTCAGAAAATTGGTCAAATTCATTCTTATTTATTTAATTTCATATTGTTTGTTGTTTGGTTCTTTTCATTCATATAACGGTTTATTCTTTTTATTTTCATTTATTTCTTTCAATTTCTATTTGGAAATGACTTCAACCCTTTTCTTAAGTTTACAATTTCTCCTTATTATATTACATCCATTTATTTTCACTTACTACTTACTATTATTCATTTCCATTAACTCAGGTCATGCCATTAACTACTATAATTATTCATTCATTTATTATTGCACGACCTCATTTATTTACACTTTAATTATTTAAGTTTATAATCATCTATTTGTCATACTTACCTTTAATTATATTTACTTGGTAAAATTTCGATTATAACTTAAGTTTATAACATTAAATTCTCATTTAACAGCAAATTTATTGAATACTTTTATTATTTCAAATTCCTACTTGTATAATATTCTATTACAATCTTCTTATTTAACATTTCAACTTTTAATATTTGGTAAGCTATATATGTTATTTAAGGGTATAATTGAAAGTTATACAAGTTTGTTCTATTTCCTTAAATTAAACTAAATTAAAGTTCAATAATAATAATCTTTATTTCGTAGGTTACAAATTTCAAATTTCATTTAATACCATTTATAACCTATCATTAAATCTCTTACCTAAATTCTAGATCAATTTTATTTATTTACTTACCTTTCATTTTACTACAATAATTGAAACAATTATTTATCGGGAATTTAAGAACTTAATACCGGGTTAAATTTTCAATTTATTTTAAAATAATAGATAAATATATTCTTAAAACTTATATATCTCTAATTATATTTAAAACAATTCAAAATTTATATATCTTTCAAGAATGAGTCTGCAGTAAAACTACTACAGTGGCCTTCCCCCTTCGAAACTCGAAAATGAAAGTCGATGATGCGGCCGCCATCACCGAAATTATTTTCCACGACAAAGAGGAAAGTGCAAAACTTATTTTCTCCAAAACTTTCTTTAAAACAAATCTTCCAAATTATATTAAATATTAATATCAGAAATACTTATAAACAATATTATTATATTCTAAAATTTATTCGAAAGAAATTTCAAAACCCCAGAACTTAAGTTCTAAATTTCCAAATTTCATTTATTTATTTATTTATTTTTTTCATTGTTCAATCTTTTTCTATTATTATTTATACCCTTTATTACCTAACAACCAATCTATTTCAGCAAAATATAGATATCTTTTGAAAATTTTATTTTATTTTATATATAGAGAAAATATAATAGGCAAAATTATTTCATTCACCTATATTAAAAACAAATATTATGTCGGTCTGTCCTATTAAGTATTTAGAAATACCTATTGATGTCATAGCGTCCCATGCACCAACCAGAATTTATAAATACAAAACGGAACAGATTAACACAATATTAAAAACCTTTTATAACACTAACAAATATGCTCTCTCATATATACACTCAGCGACTCCCATATGGTATTACTACCCTATTAATAAAGAGTCAAACCCCACAAAGCTAAGGTTTATCGCTAAACCGAAGCTCTGATACCAGATGCAACGTCCCGCCTTTTCGCACACTTTAAATCGACACACGTGCCAATTCAAACCATATGTAAGGGCGGATTGTCATGGGGTAAACAAGAAAAACAGAGAAGAGAAAAAAAAATTAACAGAATCTCACAGCGGAAGGATAAAATATAAAATCAAATATACAGTTTATAAATCTGTTTACAGAACCATTTATATAATACATATCAGAGTTACACATACCAATAACAATGCAGCAGAATAGTGTGTAGTGGAACCATATAATATATTAATAATAATAATGAAATCTTCGTCTTCGTCCTCTAGAGCTAAATCTTCAAATCCTGAAACGCTCGGACTGACCCAAGCGAATTGAAAAGACAAAACACTCGAGTCAGAACTAAAAGATCTTATGTGAGTTAAATTAACAGAAATAAATATGAGTGCAGTAACTCAAGAGATGCTCAGGATTTGCATCTCCTAAGGATCCGTTAAACTATTTACTATGTAGTATATTTCGCTATTATAATAGTGTCTATTTGTAAAATAAACTTACTTTTAAATAGCATTAAGGCTTTACATTTTCCACCTTAACACAGTTATATATTCCCATAGTCTATACAGTACCGTAATCTCCCCCGTACTGGGCGTCGTCAGAGGGCACTCCATAGGTATGGTACAAAACCAAAATCGTATAAGGCGCGCTAGGGTAGGTGACACGGCACAACTAGGCAATGCCAGGGTAGATATACCAATTACGCATCCGGGCTGATGGTAACGCATAGCTGCAGCTACCGCCCACCTCAAACAAACTCCCTCTAAAATCAAAAGTAAAGGTGGCCACCGAATCAATCCAAAGTCAGAGTAGTATCGAAGAGGAGTCTTCAATAAAGGGCGCTAACCCCCTTGGCCAGAGAATCGCTCCTGTTTTAGCCACCTTATGCCAACTCACGGGAGTCAGGTCCACGTATTTACCTCAAAGGAAACGCCGCCACCATCCTACTTCATTCTGGAATCTCCACCGCGTACACGGTTGTTAAAGTGGTTTTCGGAGTTGGCAGAGAGTATGACAACTTCCGATCCCGGTCTCTTCAACAACCAAACGTTATTATAACACCGCGGTCATTTAAAAATAATTATACTTTTAAAACTAGAATATAATTATCCATTTCAAAACCCATAATACGATATCATTTCCTTTTAAAACCCAAATAAATATGATATCATTTTATTTCAAATATATTTCTTTTCCAAAATCATGCCACTTTTAAGATTTATAATACCTCGAAACCAAATATTTGAAATTTAATTTTCAACATAATACTTCGAAATCCATAGTTTTAAAACCATAACTTTCAAAACTTAAATGGTTTGGATATTCAACAGTATATAAAATAAAACAGTTGAATTTAAAATTTCTTTATAAAGTAAATAATTTCCACGCCTTTACAATTTTATTTACTTTATATTCAGTCTAAACCCATAACCTTTAAATTCACTTTCAGTTTGAATAAAAACACTTCGATTTCAATATTTTCAAACTTGGAGTATTTAATACATTCAAAACTAAGGTTGGGAATTTCTATTCAACAATTCATTGTCCTATTATTTAGTTTTGAAACATTTACATAATAGATCCATAACCATTTAAAATAAAACCAAATTTATTAACACTAAATATTTTCTTCCATTTATTTATACTAGAATTATTCATTTAATTTATCTTGAATAAAATCCAGTCATAAATATCATACCTTTAAAATTTCCAAGGTTAATAAGTTTACACCAACTTGTGGAGTTTAATTTTTAAATAAGCCCAATTCCAAATAAATTTTCAATCTTAATTGATTTGAACTATTTAAAACTCTATATATACACAATATCTTAAGCCTGTACTTAATCGTAAATATAAATTATCAACCTCCATTTTTCAACTTATTTATTTCCATTCAACCAATTCATACATAGCTTAAATTCAATAATTTAACAATATATGTATATAAAAAATAAGATTTTATATAAGATCAAAATTAATATTTATTTAAATGCATCCTATCCAAACCATAGAAATCATTTCAAAAATAATTATATATATATCGCGGTGCTTGTATATAATTTTCTATTCTATGGTCAAGTGATACGGATATTTATCATTTCAATCCGCAATTTGAAAATAAAAAATGCGGTTGTATATCATTTCAAACCGCAATCCCGAATGAAATGAGAATGCATAATAACTTGCAGTTTATACAATGTAAATACAGCATCCATTCATCCATCATATCAATCATCAACATTTATCAATTTATCATCCAATTCAAACAATCACATCAATAAATAACAATTAATTACTAACAGTTAATTTTTCAAAAATGAATTAAATAACCGTTCAACTGTAGTTTATATGCAATAATAAATAAGTTTGACTAGCATTTTTAGTGGCAGTTTAAATGCAATAAATAAATAAATTAACAATTAACTGGCAGTTTTAAATGCAAAAATGAATTAAATAACGCGTAAATTAACTGAATGCAATTTAACTGAGAAAATGATGAAATATATGCCAAACAACTATAAATAAAATTTTAAACACATCATACACTAATTTAACAAACATAAGAAATTTTAGAAATTGCGAGTGGGTTAAAAACTCACCTTTTGAATTTAAATCGAATTTAAATTCAATTTAAACCCTAAAATTCGACGGTCTTCAAATCTGCCCAGATCAGCGTTAAAAGATCTGGAATTAAATTACGACCCTAACAAAAAAAATCTCGCGTGAAACGGAGTTCGGATGAAAGAGTTATAGCCATTTAAACACTTGAAATCAAAATTTAAATAAATAAAATAAACAAAGGAACACCTTCTTCTCAAAACCTGGGACCCACGTGCGCAACACCTTCATCACGCGACCGATACCGCATACGCACGAAAGAACCCAACAGTCAACGCCTTTGACTTCGATTTCCTCATCGATTTGACCGCCGTGTGCCACGCCGTCCCTCCTATGGCGTTCGCCTCGGCCTCCTCTCCACGTCGACGTGGGTGCGACACCCCCTATTGCCCGCCGCCGCCACTAAGCATCTAGGGTTTCGAACCCTATTTTGATTATTACGGCCACCACGATCATCTCCAGGTCAAACGTCCACCACCAAACCACTCCAGCCATCGATCCCGACAAAACCCCTCAGTTAATTTCACCTATCGACAACGAAATTGAATCCCTAAATTCTGACTTTGACCTCGATTTGTGACCAATCCGGTCACTATCTCGGAAAAAGAACAACATACGTAGGTTCGGATCATTGAGATCTTCGACATATATTTTCTTGAGATTTTTCCGAGGATTTTAAATTTTAGGCTTTGAATTTGGATCTAGAATTGTTTGTTGCCATTGAAGAAGAGGAGTTGGAGAAAATGAACGCACACAGAAATGAGGATATATGGAGGCTAGGGTTTATAACAACCTATTTATAGGCGAGGTTGAAACGAACAGATAGATCCGATAAACAAACGTGTTAACGCTAACGTGGCCCAAAAAGCCCGTTCTGACCCCGGAACGAAATTGGGCAACTCAAATATCAAAATAGGTAATTTAAAATATTCTGAACGCGATGGAAAAAGTCTCACATCCATATTCGATCGTATGAAGAAGTTATGCTGAAAACAATATTTCCAAATTGATTTCAATTAAATCGATTTCAAGGCGTTTCGCATTCGTACGATCAAACGACAAGTCTGATTGCTACGAAACTTGAAACCCTATAATAATTCACTGTTACGGATCCGATGAAACTAGTTTCGTTGAAATCTGAGTCCGTGACCAAAATGGCTATTTTTATATTAATTAAATAAATTAAAAAAAATAAATCAATTAAATCGAATTTTATATTTCAATTGTAGAATTGACAATTTATCACCTTTATACTTCTCAATCATTTGCAATTATTTAAACAAAATTTAAATGTCAATTTAGAGAAAATAAATTTATCAATTGCAGTGTCCCACCTTCAATTTCATTATATTCAAAGTTATAAATTAATTTCCCAAAATTTCTATTAAATTAAATAATCAATGCTTATTCCATTTATAAATTTTTAAGTTGATGGATTCCATGTTGGGTTCAAAATCTATTATTTTAATATCCTTGAGTTTTAGTTAAATCTCTATTATCGTAATATTTAACGTTAAATTCACTTATTTTGCAATACTTTAAATAAACAAAAATATCGCTTTCTATACTTAAATCTATACTCCCATTGATTCATTCAAATTTGCACTTATTATGCATTATGTTGACAACTCATTTATACTTGAATCTATTCCCTAATTTCACATTTCTATAGTTGTATAAATTTGAATTCCATCCTATTTAATATTTTATTAACATTTCACAATCACTTCCAATCCATTGATTGGTATCGCATTGTCATATAAATTAATAGCTTATACCAACACTATTATCTTGAATTTGAAAAATGGGTTACCAAATTTTGGATTGATTACTATTTATTATTATTGCTTCACTGATTAATTTGCATTGGTTTTGCTTATATTAAATTAATTTCCCATATTAATTAAGGTTTCAAAACAATCAATAACCTTTCCTTAGTCCAAACCCCTTTTACCAATTATTTTCCTTCAAATAATTCATGTCCCTATCAAAACTTACACTTACACTTTATAATTAATTTAATATACCCAATCCAACAACTCTTAACCCTTATCTTTACGTTTCACACTTTTGAAATATTTAATTACATTTATTACAATTCGATGTTTGACATTTATTCACATTAATTTATTCAAATGAATACATTTACTCTTTTCCGTTATGACATTAATTATCATCAAGGCATCCTTATTGGTAATGAGTGAATTTACTAGTAACCCACTAATATAGCCTAAAATATACTTGTATATTATTATTTTGCCCTTTTATTTCCTCTTACAAATATATGCACACATACAAATTAAGATTCTAAATTCAATTAATTATTCCTTTTTCATCAACCATCACTTATGAATAATTAGTGTTTCCTATTTATTTTGTTACATTCGCTTATATTCACTTTATGAATAAATTGGTATTCTCTTTAACCCATTAATTACTAACTTTAATTATTGCAATTCATTTATCTAACATAAATTTTGAATATATTTCCAAATTTTCATATTTCAATTAATTAACACCTTACAATAGTTTACAAATAAAAGGGATTGTACTAATTACATTATTTATTGTCCTGCATTACTTTATTTCCTCCGTTTACATTAAATTTCCATAAATCAATATTTTATTCCATTGATAATGCAATACTTGCCTTAATTTACTTATTCAACTTTATATCAAATGCACAATTTCCACTATTACTATTAATTGCAATATATAATTTAATTTGTAAATTTTAATTACCCTTGATACATCAAATTTCAACATTCTCTTTCATATAAATAAATAAGATTTTTATTCCTTTCTAAATTTAAATAAAAATATTATTAATTTAATTCATTTTAAACATCGAATTTACACGGGTCGTTACAGGTATGACTCACTAAGAGATAGAATAATGGAGCTCTATAACATGAGTCGAGTGTATTATACATATTAGAGTGTATTTATAATTGTTATAAACATATACCTTGATGGCAACTGTAATTGCGAATACTAAAGATCTTATATAAGGTAACTTATATAAGTGAATTCTCAAATTATAGTTTAGTTAATGTAGGGGTTAAAGATGTTTATCTATTATCCCTCGTTAACTAGTTTAGTTATGCTCGGTCGGTTTATGGGCATCAGCTATCATTTGTAGATTGTTGGTTTATGCTCAACTAGTTTATGAGCATTTTTACCTTCTACTACATGGGTTAGGTAGATAATATTTGTGGATGCATTGAAAAGAACATTATGTGAATTTAGTTTCATAGTTTTACTATAAGGCATTCGGTGGCAATGTTGAGTTAGAAGTTGAATCTAGTAAAAGATGTTTATAAAAAATTGATGGAAAAATAATATATTTTGGAAATGAACTTGTGTGAAAATATTTTTATAAAAGAAAGTGATTTTATATAAGCATGGTTTATAAAAGATGATATATAAACAAAACGGACTTAACTGATATTTTAAGAATTTAAATTTTGGTGGCTTTGAAAACGTATATCAAGAATTTGAAAAAAATAATAGTAGTATTATTTAAAGTATGTATTTGGGAAATTGGTTTATGAAGTTAAGATCGTGGTACTTAGTAATATTTACGAAATATTTGATACAATTTTGAAAATGATTTTGGTTCAGTCTGAAATGCATGAACTAGATGTACTGAACTCACTCCAATCGCTTGAAAATAATTCTGGTGACTACTTCAACATCATCGACATTCATTTTTAGATTTCTAAGTGGGGGATGCAACATGATTTTTTTAGTAAAGAAGATTTCAATTTAAATTTCGAAAGTATGATTTGCTATACAAAAGATATATGTATATTATCATTGCAAAGAAATTTGAAATAAAAACCTGGTGTCAAGTTCAAAAGCTTTCTTCGGAAAGAGATTTGATATAAATTTTTTATGTATAAAAGTTTTATATGTAGGGTGCCCGAGTGGTTGTGGCATAGCTCAGAATAAATGATGAAACCTTTTCATGTTTTCCCCTTTTGGTAAAATGTGTTTAATAAATTATTGAAATTTGTTAATTTATTTTATGGACACATGTAGTTTATGCATTAGGATTGTATGGTATGTGTATCGTATTTATGATATGTTGTTTGGTAGATTTCGTTTGTTAAAATGAGATTAGATTTTCGGAAAATTTTGGACATTTAGAAACTTCTGAATCGTATAGAATTTGAAGTTAAGTGTTTTATGAGAATATAAAGATGAGTTTATATAACACTTGAATTAAGAAGGTAATAAATTCAAACAAGTTTAAATTATTGAACATGCTTGTTAAATAAAACAAATTTGATGATTTGTATATACTCCAAAGAGGTAGTGGAGTATTATACGAGCATGAACTTAAGTTGTATAATGTTGATAAATTGAAGATATGTTTTATGAAATGTTTCATAAATGATTTTAGTACTGAATGACATACTATTTGGATAAAAGAATGTGATATACATTGGTGTAGAAAAGAAACCAATAGGATAAGTACGCACGTTGTACGTAGATCATTTTATTTACATAGTTGTTCTTGATCCAGTATTCGAATACATGATTTTGTAATGGTTCACACTGATCCGAACAAGGATTTTTCACTAGATTCTTAGCGGCGAACACTTGATACAGATTCTTGATAATATCCAAAAGTTTTCTATCATAGTATATTACTATGTAAGGAGAAAGGAGGTTTCAAATCAAGGAAGCTTATCGAAGTCCGCACTAGAGAGGTCAAGTGATCTATGCTAGTTGGGAAGCGAAATTTATGCGATCAAGCAAGTGATTGGAATTGATATTGCACACGGATAGTCCATGTGCATCGTACAAGTTTTAGTATTTGCATACTATTTTTTGTTGGCTTATGGATTTTAGAATATGTATCTTCAGTTTGTTACGAGGTAGCATGAATTATCGACTGAGTAATAACCTGAGGTTGTTAAGCATAAGGTACACTTAGTAGGTCGTTTTTCATCCTTGTGCAATGAGAGGATTTGAACTTGAGTAAACCGTGAGTTATTTTTGCTAAGTGATTATGAATACTATTCAATATTGCTATGTGATTGTTAATTTTGTACCTCGTGTTGGAATTTCGAGGATGAAATGTTCTAAGTGGGATAGAATATAACGACTTAGAATTTCGCACACTTCATATTTAAATATCTGAATTATTTGAATATTTGAATCTTAGATTAAATGTTATTAAAATTATTTAATAAGCTTTTCAATCTCCTTTTAAAGCATAAGTAATGAAGGTAAACTTGTTTTGAAAAAATGTTTACAAAAATAAATACTTTGAATAAATATCGATAACGTGACCCAAAATCGCTTTATTGATAAACATTGATTTTTTTTTTACATACACTAATTTTCTTAGGAATAAAAGAAAATGAAATAAAAATATTTTGCCATTTATGGAAATAAACTTTATGGATGATGTCATGCATTAGGTAAAAGAAGATGCTTAGGAAATGTGCATAAATGGAAAGTCTTAAAAGTTTAGTAAATGATAATGGAGAAGTGATGTTTGTAATTAATATCATAAGGGTTTTGGGAGCATTTTTGGTCTTTTTCCATCACATTCCTAAGTGTTTATAAGGTGGGGCATACCCTTAGGAAATAATCACATAAAATCAAATAAGCTTGAGATAAAGTAGGAGGGTGGGAAATGATGGAAGTGCACTAGTCCATTAGTTACTCTCTAACTTTTTTAAAAGTTAACCAAATATTCTCTAATCTCTTTTAAACTTTGGCTTTAGGCCTAAGACATTATGGGAAGCATGATTAGCAAGTAAGAAGTGAGAGGAGGAGAGAGGAAAAGGGGGATCTTGGATGGGCCATGAGCATGGAGGAGGAGGAGGAGGAGGAGGAGGAAGGTGTTGACTTTGGTTTGGAAGTGCTAAAGGTTAAACCTTTAGGATTGTGTTGATGGAAGGAAGTGGTGCTTTGGTTCCTATAGCTTTGTGCTTAGGTTAATCATGGATCCAAGTGGGTTATCTCACTATCTCTTAAGTATATATTGTGTATTGTGTGCAAAATATAAAGCTAAAGTGACATTAATTGGTTAAAGCTATAAACTTTAGACCCCTCTTGCTTTTGACAAATTTATATTATATAACCTCACTTCTATTAACCTATTTTATATATTGTGTAGCCTTGACTTGATGTTTGAATGATTTTTTAACTCATGTGTTAAATTGAAGTAAGTTTGAAAATGTTTGAAACGAGAATAGTCGTTGTAAGTGCACTTCAAATCCCTTGTTTTGGGATTTTTTATAAATAAATGGAAAGATATTCTTAGGGATTTTTTTCTATAGTTTTTATGTACTCTAATAGTAGTACTTACTATAAAAAAATTAAGTCTCAAGTCATTCTTTTAAGTAGTTAATGGTAGTCGCAAAGATTGTGCTTTTCGATGTTGTTTTAATAATGGCTTTTAACAGCATTTATAAATAATGTAGTAAGTCGCTTATGGTTTTAAGTGTTTAAAATGCGACGATTTGGCTTGTTTTTCGTGATTTAAATGGTTTCTAAATTCTTTTTTTGTAAAATATTTCTTTGGAAGTTTTTATATAATGTATTTGAGTATGAAAACAGGAGTAGAAGTTTAGATATAGTTTTAATGATTATTTACAAATTTTGAAAGTACAGTGCAGCAAAACGTAAAGCATGTTTTAAATCAAACTTTTAAATTATTTACAAGTATTTCTTTATGTAAGTTTTGACAAAGGTGATTGACTAGGCTGAACACTAAAAGCTGTGAGTAAACTTAACTGTTTGTGAGATTCAAGAATGAGGTGTCTAGACAAGGCTTGGAGAAACCAGTGTCCAAACTTACCTAGTTCACTCTTGAACAAGGAACAACATAAACTGAAATGTCAGAAACATGTAATCTTATTGTTTAGTTACTTTTTTTAAAAGTAGTTAACTACAGTTGACACTAAAAGCCGATGAAGTAGGTTTATCTATTCTTGAGAGTTAAAGATTGATGTCGAGTAAGGATGGAGCAATTGAGTTCTCACCTACCAGGTTTCCTATTTGATTGAGGAACAGTTAGTCGTGAATGTCATAAACGAGTTAAGTTTACGAACATTGATTGTATAAGCAATTATTCTAACTAGATAATCGATTAGTCGACTATCGAACTTAACCTATTATTATCTTTGGTCTTTAAAAGAATGTTTTAATGTAAGTATGAAAGGGTTTTGGGTTTGTTGTGACAATGTGATAATAACATTTGTCTTAAACCTTTTTGATTATACTTATAAATGTACATAGATCTTTAAAAAATGTTTTAAAGATAATGCAAGTATAAAATGTTTTGGGTTTGTTGTAACAATATGTTAATAACATTTTTTTAACCTTTTTTTTATTATACTTATGAATGTAAATAGATCTTTAAAAGAATGTTTCAACAATAAACATAAGTGAAATGCTTTTCCATTTGCAGTGACAATATTGTAAAAGTAACATTTTGAATGGATTTGTGAAAGCACTTAGAACTTTAAAATGGATATTTTAAAAGAAATTATAAGTAAGGAATCTTTTAAGAAAAAAAGACAATAAACGAGTAAGGATTTTAAGTAAGAAATCTTGTTAATGATTTTTGAATATACCTATACCATTTGATATAAGCATATGAACACCTTTTGAAGTATTGAAAGAGTATTAATGAGTAGTAGGAATTGATATAAGATCTTTATTAGATAAAAGAAGTTTTACTAATGAAAATGAGTTTTAAAGAATAAAAGATTAATTAAATAAAAAGAGGATTCGAAGTCGCTTATGTGACTCAATCATGCTTTGTATGACTTGATCGTGCTTAGTATGTTTACTTGTTTATGGAAAGCATTTAGTCATATACCTAGCACTAAAAGCCGACGAAGTAGGCTTGTCTATTTGTTGGAATTTAGACTGGTGTTCGTGTAGGGAATGAGCAATAGAAATCTAACCTACCAGCCTAACTATTGATCGAGGATTAGTGTGAGATGAAAATATCGAAAACATGTTAAGTACACGAGACTTGGTTTCTATATGCGATCGCTTACATTATCATTGAATGACCAAATTCGTCGATTCAGTCTTCGAGAGACTAGGACTGGTAAGTGCTTTACTTACGGAAAACCATTTCAAGGCTGATATACATGTTCTATCTCTTAGAAGTGATCAATTTAAGATGCGAAAATCTATGTAGAGATTTGAGATCTGTTTTAGATGCCCAAACACATGTAGCTGTTTGTGATCTATTCAGGAATCCATGCGAAAATCCATGCGAAAATCCATGCGTGATTCTGAGATCTGTTGTGACATGAGAATCAATGTGTGGTTTCAAGATCCGTTTGAGAGGTGGGAATCCAATTTGGGATTCGTTTTATGTTCGAGTGATGCATACTTGTGTTAAATATGCCGAATGTAACTTTGACATCGAAAATGGCTAACGATAGAGTAGGGTACACAACCTAGGGTATAGCTGACCCACGTCAAGGTGTTATCAACTCCATATCTGGAGATACTTATCGATTGTTGGACAAAGGAGTTGATGATATTTGGTTCCATGTGATTCATGTTTATGTTGAAGCATGGGCTGCTTGTGTTTACCTTATAGTATATTTTATCTAGAGATATACGAGGCTCAGAAGGTATTTTCACATCCTTATGCATGGAGATCCGCTTAACCTTACTAGAGGAGTCTCTACAGAGAATTTATAATGCAAATGTTCCTTATCAAATTTGTTTGTACTCGTTAAATGTTGTTGAATGTAACCAATGTAACCATTCCAACTATGTTATAATATTTATATTCTACGCTCTACACATTATCTATTATATCATCTTATGTACCTATTAGATAGTGGTTCTTTTAAATGGATAATCGTTATGGAATTTCATATGGTCTCAAAATTACCGTTATATGTCGATCACATATTTCTTGAGTTTCTCATAGCAGACTTATGCCTGACGTTTGGTTTTTGTTTTCCCTAATTCCTTGCGTGCTCTTTCGAATAGTTTGAGAAAGACAGGTTTTCGTTGATGTTCATTGGAGCTCGAGAAGACGACCTGGATGTTTCACCTATCGTAGTATTCTTATTTCCGCCGCATTATTATATTATAAATATTAGTGTTTGTGACAATAGGTTTTTATAGCTAACCTAGCTGATGATGGTATTGAGGTTTTGTAACTCTGTAATTTTTATACCGGAGTAACCCCTTTGTGCTATTCTTTTGATATTATATGCTACCGTTCCACTGCAAGATTCTGATACTGTATTCCTTTTTTCTTATTTTATTTTCGTAATTCTTTTTCTTTAACGATCTGTATTTTTGACAGATGAAAATGTTAAATTGAATGAGATTTTGGAAATTAGTATTGTTAGAAATTAAAATTTATGATTTATAAAGGAAAAAATTACTAGAATATAATTTAATAATGTTGAATGAATGAAATTGACAAATGTTTTAGTGTAATTTCAATTAATTGAAAAATTGTAAGTTTAAGAAGGAATAAAATAAATGATGTATTATTGGTGAAATTATAGGTTATTTAATTAAAATTGGTTTTACCATTTCTAAGTAAATTTATACTCCTTGTTTGCAAACAATAAATGTATTGATTGTTCAAATTATTTAATTCTAACAGCTGTTCATTTCTCATCTTATTTTTAAATCCATGTTGGAATTTATTTAAAAATAAATGAAATTAGATGTAATTAAATGTTGCAGTTAATATAAGGGAAGATGTTAACTACAGAGTTTGGGTGAAATAATATGGAAAGTTATGTTAATAGATTACATAAGGAATTGTTGATTTAATATAAAAGACTTTTAAATCAATTATTATGAATAAGTATTAATTTAATAAAGAATAAAATAAATAAGTTTAGTAAAGAAGTAAACATATGTTTATTTGTTTGAAATGTATTTTAGCTTATAGATTGATTTGCAAAGATGGGAAACTATTATTTGATAAGAAATGTATAATTACTAATTGCATCCAATAGTGTATAAATATGTTTAAATTACTATTAGATATGAAATAATTGTTCTATTTCTTATTATATTCATTTAGTCCATTTTGAAATTCACTTTTGTAATCAACTGAAATTAATGTAATCGAATCATTTAAATTAATAGGAGAGAGAACACTAAATTGTAAATTTATATGTGTAATTAAACGTAGCTTATGTTCTGTGAAAATATAAAGAAAGTTTGATTTAATGAAAAGAATATTTATATCAAATAAAATGAATGTTTCATTTGTGAATGTACGTTTAATTTCATTAAAATAAAGAATATAATGATGATTGATTTAAAGGAAGAAATATATGTTTATTTGAACTGGTTTTAGCATAAATATTATTACAAGAAAAGCAGAATAATTTATTTAAGTTATCTATTACTCTGGTGTATAAATAACAAACTTCTACCCGTGTTTAAATGACTAAAGGAGACAATTGTTCTATTTTTCATTTATTTTAGTTTGTCTATTTTGAAATTTAACTTTGCAATTAGTTACAACTAACGTAATTGAAATATTTCAATTAAAAGGAAAGAAAACATTGATTGCAATTAATAAATTTAACAAAAGAAACGCACGTTTGTGTTAAATAGAATGGGCGCTTTAATGGAAATAAAAGATCATTTTTGAGAAATTCAAATTAAACGTTTTCATTTTTAAGGTAAGTACAATTTTATTTATTATGTGTTGAAAAAAAAATTAAATGTGTACAAATAGAGTATAATTTGAGTTAATTAAATTAATTTGGTCATGTTTCAAAAATTGAATTTCAAAAGGTTGTGCGATGTATACAGTCCTTTCATTTCTTTTATTATTAATTATTGCATGTACGTTTTAAAATAGTTACTTCATTATTAATACTTGATCCGTTTATTCTTCTATTTAATATCTGAGCCTTGACTTTTAGGCTATATTTAATTCTTGCCATCTCATTTTTAGTTATACAGAATTTCATTTTCCTTTGGTTTGAAAACTTTCTATTTTAATAATATTACTTATAATATGAATATCTTTTGCATATAAACTTCGATTCAAGCGTGATTTCTTCTGTTGGATTCATATTTAAATTCCGGACAACATGAAGCTGATTTGGTTGAATTTGGAGACTGTTGAGATTTTGCGCTTGTGTTTGGATTTTTATGGGCTAAAATCAAATATGAGTAATTTAACCCACTCATGCAACAGTAAATCTTCTTATGTCGTTGAATTAAATTTATGAACCGATAAGAATTTTATTAAATGTTGTTTGGTGATTTAAATTGTCATTTAAATTTAATTTGAATTTATATTGAATTGAATTGATATCTGAATTAATATTGGAGTTGAATTTCCAGTTAAATACCTGATATTAATAACTAGTTAATTATTGTGATTGATTGACTAATTTGGATGTTGACTATAATGGATGTCCATTTGTTGACATTTTGGATGATTGAGTGTTATTTATTTATATATATCTCTGCTATTACTCAGCATATTAATTGAAAGCAATATTGATTGAAAGCAAATAAATTGTTATTGGAATTATTTGGAATAAATTAAGAAATGAGTTGAAATGATATATACCTATGATACTTTGATTTAGATTGAAATATTATATATCCATCCCTATAATTAAAATTAAAATAACTGATCACTTGGCCATAGGGTAGAAAATTATATATGGACAATGAATTGGTTAAATTAAAAGGGTTTTAAAAATTTTGAATTTGGTTTTTGATTAAATGATATTGTTTAAAAGAAATAAATTATGGATTTATACGAATTGAATTATTTTCTAATTCAACCTTTAAAATGTTGAAACTGAATTTGGTAAAAAGGAAATTGTTTTAAATAAATGAGTTGGAAATGTGGAGTTGTAATTGATATATGACTTAAATTTTGTAAATTGAATTATTTTAAAGATTTGGGTCTTAAAATCGAACAATGAGGTTTAATCTAATCTAAGTGCTCTAAACCAGTAAATTGAAATGGTTTAAAATAAGAATAGAATTGAAATTTAAATCATTGAATTGGATTGTTGAATCGAATTTGAAGTTAAATATGGATGTTTTCAGAAATTGAAGTTATTTCGAATTGAAACTGAAATCTAGTTAATTTGACATTAAATCTAAATTGAGTCAATTGAATTGAAAGATTGAAAATTGAATTTGTTAATTTGAAATTGGACATGGGTCCAGTTTGTTGAAATGGAAGGAAACAGTTTGATCTGATATTATTTTCAAAATAATTTTTGATATAAAATGTTCAGAATCTATTATTTTTAATATCCAAATTATTTAGATTTTCCAAACTATTTCATTATATAAAACGTCTCTAATACTCAACCATTTTATATTAAACCGTTTAAATCTCTAAGTTATATAAACTATTTAAACCATTTATAACCATTCAGACTATTTTCTAGAATTTCAAACTATATAAAGTTGGAATGTTTATATTAAATTTTTTGATTTAAATGCGAATGTGGTTAATGATGTTATAACCTAAGTTGAAATTTGAAATGATATTTTCAAGTGAAAATGACATATTTTGAGTAATTATGATGATTTTGGAATAAAGAATATTTTGAATTAAATATGATATTTTGATATCAAATATGAACCCGTTTTGAAATGTAAAAGAACCAATCGGTGAGAAAAATGACGTTTGGTTGTTAAAGAGACCGAGGCCTCTTATTAGCATATTCTCTGTTAATATTGAAACCTGATAACTACGTACATGGTGGATGGTATCCAGAATATAGAGGTTGAATTAGAGGCATTTGATGGATTTGAAGAAAGAGAACGATGATGGATGACCCCAACGCTTGTGTCAATTTGAAATGACTAAAAGAGTCATACCTGACCAATTAGGCAAGCTACCTCTAGCAGACACACCTCTTCGCATTACTATATTGATGTTGGCTTGATTGATGCACCTTGATTTGATTTTTTTGGGGTGTTGGATGCGATGGGCCGTTAGGGGTTACCACCAGCCAGGAAACGCAAAAGGTAGTATCCTACCTTTGGCATTGCCTCACATGCCTTATCATACTCTTTATCCTTATTCACGACCACTACAACTTTGTTTTAGTGTTGTCTTATCAAGGCGTCTCCCTGGCTACCAACTTTACTAGTGATGCTATTAAGGCAAACCGTAGGATAATGCTTAAAAATGTGTTAGGGGGATCAACGTAAATCCTTAACACTATTTTAATACTTTGTATTACTAATAGACACTACATATACAATGTATTTTACTACGTATAGATAGTTTCACGGATCCTTAGGAGATGGAAAATCCCGTAACATCTCTTAAGTTATTGCATGCACATTATACAATGGATAGGAGATGTGAAATCCCGTAAACATCTCTGAAACTATTACACTAATATTTACTTGTTGATTTTACTTACATAAGAACTTTCAGTCCTGACTCGGTGTTTTGTCTTTTCATTACGCTTGGGTCAGCCTGAGCTTTTCAGTGTTTGAAGACATTATTTTAGGAGGGCGAAGACAGAGTTTGTATATTATATTATTAGTATTATTCTACTGCATCATTACTGGTGTGTCGTTGTTTGTACTCTGATTGTTGTAAAAATTGTATAATCAAATGTATATTATAAAACAGCTTTATGAACTATTTATTTGATTATTATATTTTATCATTCCGCCACGAGATTATATATTTTGTTTTCCTTCTTTTCTCTTATTTTCTTATTAAATCTCATTGAAAATTCTCCCTTTTGAATGGTTTAAGTTAGACATGTGTGTTTTATTGTCGTTTTAAACTGTTCAAAATGGTGGGGTGTCACATATTCCCTAACGATTCATCCTTACGGCACTTGAATGCTCTGCCCACGAATACCGTGGATGTAGTAGTGTCGATATTCGGGGGTCGAAATAGCGGGTTGTTACATGTTGACTAATAAATTGAGCACCTTATACATAACACTGGTGTATGCCAATTGCCTTCAATAACATGTTATGTTTTTTTTTACTTAGTCGCCTTGACTTTACGTACGCGTACAATATGCCCTATTTACTTGAGGTAGACCATGACTACCTACAAGTGTGTGTGTGTGTATAAGTTCCACGATCCCCTTTTGGATCAAGATACTTTCTCCACTAGTATCCATAACACAACACCTCGTTAGGATCCATCGTCAATGCAATATTACATCTTTGCCGCTGTTCATACCAAGGAACTCCTATAGTGCCTCATAATAGTATTACATCTTATTTAGCCGTATTCTGTCTCGTTTTTAAAAGACCCCATTAAATGTTATATAGCTTTGCCTCCTAACACCAAACAAACTAACATACAATTATGAGTTGATACATGTCCTAAATGTGATCTACATTAGTAGTAGGAGGTATAGTCCGTTTAGGCATAAGCCATGCCTTTCTACTGCCCGCTCGGGACTGATGATGATTTCAACCTATTTAAATAGCTCATACTTCTCATCTGTATGGTACTAATCTCACTATATAGTATTGTGTCTAGCTCGCTGTCGCATTTAGATTACTTAATGCAGGAAATGCCCATATGGTTACTTAAAACTTACCTTCTAAAAGGTTGAAGTAGACTCTACTTGTCCTTTGACTCTTCGACCGGGGTGAACCCTCCTACTTTGGTATATCCCCTTCAGTCATATGCAAACTTATAATTCCACAGGTTCTACAATTGGTGATTCTCACATCAGTACAATGTATGCACAACCGCTGGTGACCCTTTTCGGTGAACGGACTTCTATGTGTAACATTGCTGACCTCGTATCCCAACCATACTAATGACTGTCATTTTTAATTAATCTAAGTTATTGACTAGATTCAGTAATTCACACCCATCATAAACGTATACTTAAGGCTTATATAAACGTATACTTAAGGCTTATATATACCTTTCTAATTACTACATCTGTTATGTTCAACTGTTGTGTTCAAATATTTTTACATAACTTCTTATTTTATTGATACCCTTTTAACGTCATTTACCGCTTACTTTTTATTTAAATAGGTTAATCACCTTTTAGTACTTAACTTCTACTTGATATTACTAAATATATTCTATTATTCCTTTTTAACTTTTACTACCTTTTTTTATTACTATAATATCCTTAGTTACTCATTGTGTTGTGTTAAATAATTCTTTATCGCCTGTCGTTTATTTTCTAACTTATCGTATTTGTTAGATTTTATAATTGAATTATTGTTTATTATCTCTAATTAAAATACGTTAGTTATACTTGGGGATTTTTTGCATTTTAATGCGTTGGAATTGCATCCTCCAAATGGAAATGTTAATACTGTAAATTTTCAAAACTAATTTAAAAAAGGTGTTATGCTACGTTTAAAATTATGAGAAATTATCTTTTCTATTGTTACTGAAATAGACGGTACAATATACGGTAAACATCCCTTTTTTGTACATCTCTCACTGCGCCAGATTTTCCATTTAATAGCCCATAAAATATGTTATAACATCTTTACATAGCACTAGTGACGACGCTGTATAACACATGTTATAATAGCCTTGATACATCTCATGGCACTAAAAAAAGCGCTATTGTATCAAACATTTTATAGCGCATATTCACCATTATGAAAACTTTTCACAGCGTTTTACCAATGCTATGTTATTTAACTTGGTAAAAAGTTATTTCTGAAGTTAACAAAATTTTCCACAACCCATCGACGTAATAGAACTCTTTCAAGCGGTTTAATATTGTTTAGCTCTTTTTCAACGCCATTATATTCTTTGCTATAGCCTTTTTATTGATATAATTAGTTTATATAGCACTTCTCCTCCTGGTTCCATAACGGTGTTTTTTCACTATTAGACTACTAGTGCATTTAATATACCACTTTTTTTTTTGCTATGATGTTCTTTCCACTGTGCACTACAAATGTTATCTTCTCTCTTGCCTGAATTGTGCACATTACTGGCATTTCAACAGTAAACCTTCAAAATACAAAACTACATCTGATAGGAAAAATATAAAAGCAAAAATAAATCTAATAACAAAGCATAGGCTACCACCAAAAGCATATTTGATTACAAAAGACAAAATAAACACGACCTTACATAGTTTATATTCTTGCCTACATACTAGATAAATATGTTTAGACATAGTTTTGAAAAAATAAATACATGAAAAACCGTGCTTCCTTTGTCTTCCGCCTATCAGCTCATGCACATAACATATTTCAAAGCCTGCAATTTACACAAGTTAGAGACTCTTATGAACAAAGCATATAATTCAGCATGATTTTTTGTTACTCAAAACTATTTACTCAATACATTCCATCAAAACACTTATCACGTCACCTAAAATTCGTATATACGTGCATATGGGAGTAAAGGTCAAAATATATCATAAAATCGTTGTTGTTACACAGACCCGAATGAATCAATCTGACAAGATCATCTTAACCTGAAAGTACCCATCAGCTAAATTCATTATATATAACCTAAATATTAAATGCACAGACCACAAGTACCCATCGGCACATTTATCATCGTCAAAACAGAGATTAATCGCCTGGAAAGTGTATGGTCTGGCAGATAAGTACTTTTAATTCAAGTTTTCTTATATGACAGGCCCTTAAATGACCTACTGTTTCCAAAATGGCTTTCACCTTCTAAGTTTTATTTAATATAAACGTGAGTAGATGTAGAAAATGACTACAGTTTCTTTTTTCCTTCAAGTGGGGATAATATTTATGGTAATATATAATGTAAACGACCTTTTATCATTTAAACATAGTATATGACACGGCAGTCAAAAACAATGTGCAATTTAAGTCATAGTTGCTTTAGCCTTATTCTTGAGAGAAAATAAAAGCCAACAAAATATCCTAAGAAACTAGTATTTATCTTTCCCTAATTTATAGTGAGTGATAAAGCTACAGTATCATGTCTATTATATCCTATGACACAGCAGTCAAAAACAATGTGCAATTTAAGTCACAGTTGCTTTAGCCTTATTCTTGAGAGAAAATAAAAGCCAACAAAATATCCTAAGAAATTAGTATTTATCTTTCCCTAGTTTATAGTGAGTGATAAAGTTACAGTATCATGTCTATTATATCCTATGACACAGCAGTCAAATACAATGTGCAATTTAAGTCATAGTTGCTTTAACCTTATTCTTGAGAGAAAATAAAAGCCAACAAAATATCCTAAGAAATTAGTATTTATCTTTCCCTAGTTTATAGTGAGTGATAAAGCTACAGTATCATGTCTATATATCAGCGATAACTTTGTACTGTATTTCTTATGTTCACTGATAATAAAGCTTTCAAGCTTTTTGCAATCTTTTGAGTTTAGTATTTGCTATTTCAAGTTATAATCCCAAAATGTCACTACAAGATAATACGGCTATTCCAACGGCTTTTAGCCGTTGGCGGCCGTTGGAAGCCGTTGGAATATATCCCACGACTTCCAACGCTTTTCAACGGAAACAACGGACCATTTCCAACGGCATTTCCAACGGCCGCTAACGGCTTATAGCCGTTGGAAACCGTTAGAAACCGTTACAATAAAATGGCTAATATGCCGTTGGAAGCCGTTGGAAATACTGGGTTTATTTTGCTGTACAACAGCAAGCCTATTTACCTTCCACCACACCATTTCCAATCCATTCAATTTCCATTCCATTCTCAATCAATTCCACATATATATATCAATATCAATACAAACAACGCACATAAATCAATAAAACACCAATATAAACAAACCAAACCGATCAAACATCACAAAATATACCATCAACGTACATACCATCAACAAATGTCACTAAACCATGATCATACCATCAAAATACTTCTCACCCACTCCGTACCAATATATACAACATCACCATCAACATCAAAACATCTCCAAGTCAATAAATACATTGTTCAAACACAAATACTCAAAAATATACCTCCTCAAGGATCCTCGTCGCCTCCAGAAGCACCAGACGACGAAGGAAGGGTACCATGATTCTGCAAATACTGCGCAAGCTTTTGATCCAACTGCTCCACCTGGATGATTCGTAGACGATTCTCCTCTCGTAGCTGCTCAATCATAGCTCTAAGCTCCTTGATTTCTTCTTTGTCTCGGTCTTTTTGAGCTTGTCGAGCCTGTCGAGCCTGCAAATAAAATTAATAGCAAAAGGGTTGTCTCAGCATATACAATATTATAACATTATATATCTAAACGCTGATTTTTTGTACATATGTAAAATGATTAATTACCGTTAGGTTCCCGAAGCCAAAACGTCTACTCCGTTGCGCCGGATCCATAACAGCGGTAAAAAATATTATCCTGCTCCTCCTGTGTCAGCGCATCACGACCAGACTGCTCAAACGCATAAGCCTGTGCCTCCTGCAACCTCGACTATAATGAAAAAACAATTTCAGTTGAAAAATAGTAGCATGTAATTATTTTGCGTAGCTAGAAATTAATAAACTTATCGGTGTAACTATTAAAAATTAAAAAATGCATACATATGCCTCGGTCGCCCTATCTTGCTCACCCCACTGATATATGATATTGCCAGCCTCATCTACTTGCCTAGACGCGTGGGTATGAGCAAACACGTCCACTAAGCCAACAGAGCCTCCACGAGCTCGTTCCTGCAATTGATAATTTGGATAATTTAACTGTACATAACTAATTACTGAACTGATCAATATACAAATGTGATAATAGATAAATTTACCAAATCTTCGCGGTGATGCTGGAAAGATTTGGAGCCTCCACGGTGTGATACAGGATTCCTGCTCCTGTTTGCCGAGTTCCTAGCTGACTCCTCCTACAAATTTACAATGATTAATTATTTATTAAATGGTAAAAAAATGCTGAGATTTATTGTAGATTTACCTTGAACTCCTCAGAGTTCCACCAATCAACTCATTTCTCCCATACAGTCGCGCTCATCCACTTGGGCTTCTTTCCTACTTTTTTAATCTCCGATATAGTCTCTCTATAGTTCTTCGCGATCCTGGAGTTCCAGTGTCGCTGAACTAAATTGACGTCAGGCTCTTGCAAATCTACGGCGCCCTGTACAATGAGAAAATATTACTAATTATTTATTTGTATTTAATTAATCATCTTGTAAAGCGGTATAAACTTACCAGAAAATCTTGCCAAATCGTCTCTCTCACGTCGTCGGGAATCTTGCCCCACTTTGGCCAGCAATCGGTCATCCTAGCCATGTACGCCTGCTTTGAAATGCTCAGAACCACTTTGGATGGCTCCAACTCAAATCCACTGCGTTAAATATAAAATTGAACTTTAGACAATTGTAGATATATCATGTACAATTAAAAAATTAAAATGCTATGCTCGCTAATTATGATACTTACGTCTCATCAGCCTTAGGCTGTAAGTAAACAAGTGGCCGAGCTGGTGGCTCACCACTACTCTCTCCAATATGACGTGAAGAGCCACGTCGCCGAGACCTAGAACCAGAACCGGAACCAGACATAATATATATACCTGCCATATATACATACATATACACATTATAATAATCATGATATGATGAACCATTAAAAAATGTAATACAATATGCTACAAATGTGTCATGTTGTGTACGTGTTGAGTGTGTGAGTATACACTTATTGTCATTCAAATTGTATAAAGTAGATAAATGCATTATTAATCATAGATCAATGTAATGTGAATACTTTTAAAAATTACCGGATATTACTCAGTCGTCCTCATCGTTTTCTGATTCAGACTCGGTTTCGTGCTCTATGTCGTTTTCCTCTACACTCTCAAATGCTTCGACTAATACATTTGTCTCATCATTTAAAGGTCCAAAATCGGTTTGATCGTCTGTAATTGCTATTTCAGCATTTTCCTCCAGATCTGCTTGATAGGCTTGTTCGTCTGGAATATTTTGTCCATCAAACGTAAATCTTGCTTTGGTTTTAAAAACCGCAGACCAATCTTCTTTATCCCTTTTTAGAGATGGATAAGGGGCATAATAAGCTTGTAGGGCTTGTTTGGCTAGTATAAATGGGTCGTACTTTTGATAACGCGAGGTATGTTTAATTTCTATAAGATTATATTTTGGATGAACGTTAATACCAGAACCTGGAACATTGCTGAGCCAGTTGCATCTAAACAAATAAACATCCTCCACGGGTCTTGTAAAATATGTCAACTGCAATATCTGAGTTAACACGCCATAAAAATCATTTATATGATTATTAGGGTCATCACTGCCTTTAACAAATACACCAGTATTGTTTGTTAATTTTTCAGCACCGTATTCTTTGGTGTTGAATTTATATCCATTAACAAAATATATTGGATACGTATTAACTTTTCTTTTCGGCCCAAACGCCAAATGTTTCAGTCCTTTATCGAGCACATTATTTGTGGGATCAGAAACGTATTTCGAAAACCAAGTACTGAAATCTTTGCTTAAATCGCCACCTGGATTTTGTGATTCATAAATACTGCAAACACAAACATGATATATTACATTATTATTTATTCACACGTGTAGTATTAAATTTAACAAAACTTGGAATGTGATAATTACCTAACAAATGGTGCAACTTCAGGACAATTAAGAAGAATATGTGTGTGCTACATGGTATTCTTTATCATCTAGCCATACTTCCTCACTTTTGCCAGCATGTCGGCCATATTGTTTAAAAATAGATAATACTGATTCAGAAGAAGAAGCTTGTTCAACGGCCTGATCGTCATTACGCGGAACACTTACAAATGATAAGTTCACATGGTCTTTAAAATAATGAGAGAAAAAGAAAGAAGCATCTTCTTCGATATATGATTTGCAAATAGAACCTTCAACTCGAGCTTTTTGTCTCACTTTTTTCTTCAAATGATTTAAGTACCTAATAAAAAATATTTGGGTTAAGTATTAACTACTATATTTATACTTAAATCAACATTTACATACTCAATATAGTAACATACCTTTCGAATGGATACATCCATCCATATTGCACAGGACCTCGAAGACGTGCTTCATATGAAAGATGAACAGGTAAATGCTCCATTACATTAAAGAAACCCGGAGGAAATATTTTCTCCAGTTTGCAGAGAAGTATAGGAATTTCTTCTTCAAGTTTAAGTAGACAGTTAACTTTTAACGTAGTTGAACAAAGCTCCTTGTAAAATAAACTAAGTTCTGTTATTACCATCCAAACTTTTACCCGTAACAATTCTTTGAAAGCGATGGGTAACAAATTTTCCATCATTACATGACAATCATGGCTTTTCATTCCACTCAGTCTCCCATTTTTATAGTCGACACATCTACGAAGATTAGAGGAAATTCCATCGGGAAATCGTAATCCTTCCACCCATTGTAACAGTACTTTAACTTGGTTGCTGTCTAGTTCATAGCATGCTTTGGGTTTTTTTATTGTCGGGAGTCATATGAAGCTCAGGACGATTGCATATTTGCTCTATATCACGTCTAGATTTCAAATCGTTCTTAGTCTTACCCTTCACATTCAAAACTGTATAAAACACATTATCAAATACGTTTTTTTGTTATGCATCACGTCAATGTTATGACGGATTAATAGATTTTTCCAATAAGGCAATTCCCAGAATATACTTTGTTTGCACCAATTATGAAACGTTGATTTACCTTGAATTTCTTCTTGTTGTCCGGTCTCGTGTATCTTTGGATAATCTTTTACAAGTTCATATATATCCTCGCTTGACCAAACCATTGGTGGTCGTAGAGTCTCATGTCTATTAGCTATGAAGTTTTTTTGTCTCTTCTAAAAGGGTGATTAATATGAAGAAAACATCGATGACAATCAAATCATGAAATTTTATTTCCATTTGGCGAAGAAAATGCTCGTGTTTCTTCCATGCAATAAGGACAAGCGAAACGACCGGCCGTACTCCAACCCGAAAGCATTGCATATGCAGGAAAATCGCTAATAGTCCATAACAAAGAAGCGAACATCCGAAAAATTTTCTTTTTTGATATGTCGTATGTTTCAACTCCTTCATACCATAATATTTTCAACTCTTCGATTAACGGTTGTAAGTAAACATCAATGCCCTATGTCGGATCATCAGGACTGGGGACGACAATCGTGAGAAATATATATGGAGTTTTCATACACATCCACGGAGGTAGATTGTAAGGTGTGATTATTATAGGTCAAGATGAATATTTAGAACCAAACTGAGAAAACGGTGAGAAGCCGTCTGTACATAAACCTAGTCTAACATTTCGGCTCTCCGCTGCGAAATAGGGATATTTCTTGTCAAAATGTTTCCATGCTTCTCCATCGGCTGGGTGTGTCAACGTACCTTCTTGAGGTGTTCTCACACTGTGCCATCTCATATGATGCGCTGTCACAGATGATGCATATAATCGTTGAAGTCTAGGGGTGAGGGGCAAATAATGCATACGCTTGTACGGAACTTCTTTTCCCTTCTTTTTCCTAGATTTGTATCTTCCCTGATTACATATTTTACAATTTCTAAGATTGGTGTCTTCTTTCCAATACAACATGCAACCCTTTAGACATGTATCTATTTTTTGATATGGCAAACCAAAAGATAACATAAGTTTTTTCACTTCATAATAATTTTCGCACATTAAATTATCGGATTGCATATGACGTTTAGCAGCTTGCACAACAGCCGTAAATCCAGCTTCTGTAAGGTTGTATTTTGATTTCATTGTAATGTATTCTGCAGTTACCGATAATTGAGAGCCGCTTAAATATCCATTCCAAAGGGGTTTTTTAGCATGATCCAATAAATCATATATTTTTTTGGCTCCAACATTTGGTTCCTCTTCGACATTAACATCGTCGTTACCAATTACAGCGGTAGGGAACATTGATCGTGCTGCATCTTCGACCATATGTTCTATGAGATTCGTACTACCTTCTTCGTTGATGACCTCCACCGACTGTTCTTGATTATTAGGGGCTACAATTTCTCCATGACGATCCCACAGCAAATAATTGGGTACGATACCGAATTGGCGCAAATGAACCTTAGCCATATTCGGTTCTAAATAGTTCAACAATTTGCATCTACGACACGGACAACGAATTTCTTCATCGTTTGCAATATTACTTATATCAAATTCGATGAACACTTGTACCCATTTTAGAAAATGTTCGCTTATTGCGCCACTAGTTTCCCTTCTTTGATACATCCAGCTCCGATCATTAAAGTAATTGACCATGTTTCCCTACTAGAAAACCTATGATAGAGTAAAAATGTTATAAATCATTCATTTTATATTTTGCACGAAATTTTCCAACGGCCGCAAACTGCTTATTTCACAAACTGAATATTTTAAATAAGCAACTATTGTTTCATTGCCACTTATGTGTCTTTCTTTGATGGTCGGTCATCTTACTTCCCATTACAAGCACAATAGTAATTATATTCCGTAAATCATATCATTTTAAACGATTCACAAAATTTCGGCAGCATTTCCCCCGTGTTCCTTGTATCGTACACAAATGCGTGTACACAAGGAACGTAAAGGAAATGCCGTCGAAAATTTGTGAACCGTTTAAAGTGATATGATTGACGGAATATAATTACTTTATAGTGTTTGTAACTTGTCCAATACTGGGACAAATCCGACAAATGATGTATCAGATGAATAGAGTTGTCCGTTTTGTGGAAAAAACGAATATCCCTAAAACGATCATATACAACACTTGTCAGACGGGACCGAATAATATCTAAGGATTTAAATATTTGTTTATATTAAATTCGAATATATAATTCGTTTAATTAATATTGGTTTATATTTTACCGTTTTATTACATAAGTACTAAATTCATTTTATACGCTAAATTTGTACACAAAATTCATTTATAAACTAAATTAATTCGCGTGTTCACACAAATACAAAGCTCGTATTCGCACATATGAAATATCAGTTCCAACGGCTTCCAAATGCAATAAACTTTATCACACACATACGTTTAATATACTAACCAAATAACATAAAATAATGCAATATCTTAAATTACAAAATTTTCAATCAATTATAATAACTTGTTCATTATGTTATAATGGTTGCAATTAGAGGATAATATAATGTAATATGCATACACTAACAAGTAGGAATCAGTCAACATTGAAATTAAACCCTAAATCAAAAAAACCTAAATATTAGCTTTAGGAAAATTACTGATTTGGAGAGCTAGAACGGTGGAGATGTGTCGGAGTAGCTTCTATATGGCGTCGGAGGTTGTTGGGATGGTGTTTGGGCCGACAAATGAAGATTGGAGATGATGGAATGGTGGATTTGGGGGTAATTTTCGGTTGAGAATATGAATAATGAGCTGAAGGTCGGTCTCTGAAAATATGCAGGAAATTTTCCAACGGCTTCCAACGGCCGCAAACGGCTCTTTTCCAACGGTTTCTAACGGTTTCAGACGGCTACGTAAAAAATTAACGGGCCGTTGGAAGCCGTTGGAAATGCCGTTGGCGGACGTTGGAACTGGGGCGTTGGAATTTACTGTTTTTCTAGTAGTGGGTACATCTTGCTTATACGACAGTTTTGGTCAAAAATGAAGAACCGCTTCAAAGATTTTTGATTCTTTTATTTTATTCTTACTCAAGGAAATGTCAGTCAAACCATATCCAAGTCCTTCTCGATAGCGATGACATAATGAAAAAAGCAGTACAAAATAGTAGAGTTCTATCTAGCTTCTTTACTGTTTAACCTCAGTAGTATTTTACACTGATACATCCATGGCTGAACAAAATTTTGACCTTCGTTTATTATTATTATTATTTATAAAACTGGATAATTTATAGAAATTTACATTGCATCAAACTTTATTCAAAAGAAGTAAAATACAATTTAAATCTCAACCCAATTTATAATAACTTCCAATTCACATTTACTCACATATATCATTTAATCAACAAATCTAGAATAACTACACAATCTTACTAATTTAGGCACTATTTTTACTCTTACTTTCCAAACTCAAATATATGGAATATTAAAACAAAGTTAATCATTCATAGAATATATAGGCATGATTTATCAATTCATTACACGTGTATATTTAAAGCCTACACCTCCAAAATTTCTTTCAAACATACATTTTACAACGATATAAATCCAATATCATATAAAATATATAGTTTTTCATCCACCAATAAGCTTCCTAATCTCCAGATCTAAACCATGTTATTCCTGTTTGACTCCTTTTCCTTCCTACCGAAATATGAACCAAAAGAACATACATATTCAGAAATTTAGATCCGTGAAGAGATTTGAAATTAATTTAGATTTGGATTTATAATTTTACCTTGGTGATTCTATTAGATCGTATTATTCTTCTTTATTATTCTCCACTTGTATACAAATATACAAATAATATGTTTATTTAGATTTAAGAATTCGTGGAGAAAAGAAAATGTAACATCCTGCCTTTTTGGACAATTTAAAATCGACGATAAACCACACACGTCCGACTCAAACCATACAAAAAAGCGGATTGTTATGGGGTGAACAAGAAAAGTTGTTTACAAAACATTTCATTACACTAATATAATGCAGAACATAGTTACACATACCAGAGAATAATAAATAATAATGCAGCGGAACAATGTGATGCGATGGAACAAATAAAATAAATTATAGATATCATAAATAATAGTAGCATAAGTCTTCGTCTTCGTCCTCCAGAAATAAGGTCTTCAAATCCTGAAATGCATAGCATGACCCGAGCGAATTGAAAAGACAAAACATGTTTTTAAATACTATTATATACAGATGGTATATATATATAAGCTTTGAAAGAGGAATTTTTAAATGGTAACACAGATATATATTCAAATGTATATTTTAATTTAAACCGTAAATGTATATATATAGGAATAAGATTTTGAAATGGAAAATTTAAAAAATGTTTGAAAGTTTATATAAATTAGATTGTTATGAAATCTATATAGATTACTTAATAAATAGGTAGTTTCTAAATAAAATAAATATACATATTTTCACTTAACTAGTTTGTTTTATAGTAACGTATTATAGAGGTTAAATTATTTAATTGACTTATCTAAACCATTTTTGTTATTAAAAGATTTAATAAAGGAAAATTAGTTCAAAATTTAAATCATTAACCAATTGAGTTATTAAATGGTACTTAAGGGTTCGACTATATTTCGAATATTAATAAATCGTATAAATTATTATTCAAGGTCAAAAATCGTGAAACCAAAGGAAGATTGAAGTGGATTGCAAACAAATATAAAAGTTGAGTTAATCTCACTCATTTGGATTTCCATTTAAATTTAATAGTTAAATTTAAATTATTGGTTGTTTGATTGTATTGATAATTTTATCAGTCTGGATACGATAGTATATATATAGTAGTATATATGGTATATATTGGAGTGATTGATTTCCTACATTATATAGCGGATGAGACCCTTCGCGCCCCACATAATAGTGGATGACCTTTATACGCGATATCCCGCCTTGAAGTGAGATTGGTATTTTAAATTGTTGTGCTAACACTGTGGATGCAGGAAAACAGGTTGGAGGGATCCAACTGGATTCCTCAAATGTTGAATTTATTTTATAATCAGCAATGTGATTTATGTGATAATCTGTGATGGATTATATTGATTATATTGAAAATTGAAATTATTGAATGCTATAGCTTGGTTGGATATATATTGGTATTGAGAAAAAAATGAAATATATATATAAAGTTCGGATTTGTAAAGTAAATAAAAAAGGAAATTTGTAAGTAAAATAATTATAGTGAATTCAAATAAATTAAAGGAATGAATTTGGAAAAGGGATAAATGTTTGATTTTAAATCCTATATAATAAATTCAAGGATGGAAAAATAGGATTTTGAATAAATGGGAAAAAAGGATTTTTATTTAAAATAAGGTCTTAAGCAATATTGTTTTGTCAGTACGAAGATTTTTTTTTTCCAAATTTAAGATTTGAACGAGTTTGAAAAAAAGGAGAATTTTGAAATAAAGTACGAAGATTGGTATTTCCAATTTAAATAAGAATTTAAATCATAATAAAAAAGTAAAATCTAAAATTAATGGGTTTTGAAATAAAATTGAGAAAGTAAAGGAATTTATTTTAAAATGGAGTAAATTTTGGAAATCAATTTGAAATTGATTTAAGTGTTTGGAACTGAGATTTTAAAAGGAAGATGAGACTATGAAGTTTATAAACTAGGTTTATAAAGTGAAATCGATATCAGTGGATATTTGGAAGTATAAATTCACAGTGAGAATTTATAAAGGAACGGGTAATTTGTTTTAAAAATAAATAGCAGTTTATTTTTAAAGTTTTGGAAAGAAAAGTGTATTTCCCTGAAAAGATAAGTACGTTTTCAAAGCAGATTTTTAAGTATAAGTTAAAAGTTTTAAAGTTGTTTTTAAAAGAATGTTTTCGAGAAATTATTATTTAAGTTGTTAAAAATTTTAAAGTTAAATATTTATCAAATTAGTTATAGTAGTGATTATTTTAAAAGGATAACTGGTATTATGATTTAAAAAGATAATTATTAATATTTATATTTTATAAAGTAGTTTTATTTTGAAGATAGTTTGGCTTATGCTCTTATTTGAAAAACTTGTATAGAATTTCATAACTTTTTTTTAAGATTTGTTTTGGCTTAAGTTTTACATGAAAAATTATTATTAAATTTCATAACTAGTATTTTAAATAAAGTGTTTTAAATAGTTTTATTTTTAAATATTTTAAAGTATATATTTTTTGGATAAAGTGATTTAAATTATTTTAAAATCTAAGTACTTAGACTTGGTGATTTTCAGTGGAATAAACAATATTTATAAATTTATTCTGCGAGAGAATGTGATTTGTAAAATGTTTTTAAAGGAATGAAATATAGAAAGATATCTTGCAAAGATATTTTGAATAATAAATAATTTTGGAAAATTATTAAGATGATGGTTGTTTGTGGATGTTTATGATAGTTAAGTAACTGACTATTAATATTGGCCAATGTGTTGATCGTTTCGAAGAGACCGGGATCGGAGTTAATTTTCTGAAAACCACTTTGATCTGGTTTGAATGTTTTCATAAGGAAGACAAGAGCTTAGAGTCGAAGATGGACAGTGAAGTGCAAGGGCTAATCAGTACTAATCCTGAGGGTGATTTCAAAATGGATGTAGTAGGAGTAGTGTCTTCGGTTCCGTTCGGACCCGGAACAGACTTGTATGGATGAATGCTTTCAGAACATCATCAAGAGTACGATAAGCATTCTAAGTGAATGTGTGGTAAAAGATAACGCTTAACCTCGAGCCTCATCAACCAGGAATGGCTAAAACAGGGGAGGTGCACACAAGGCTAAGTGGTTAGCAACCAGTTAGGGTAAGGTCACCCCTGTCTAGAGGTCCTTTTATTTCGACTGTGTGGGCGGTTGTTGATCCCAACCGGGGGGTGATCTTATTCGAACTATCCAGTAAAGGGTAGCTCAGGTCTTGTGATGCAGGGGATCATGGTGGATCCTCGGTACGGTGATCTAGACCACGTATTGTGATGGACGGTACCCCAGTAGCCATGCCATTGTATGGAATCCAATCTCCAATAAGCGCCATTATGGTTTTGATTATGCCCAACTAGTTGAAATGTGAGACATAAGCATTTCACCTAGATTCTATTTTACTTTCTATAGACACTATTATAATATCAGACGGATTTGATAAAAATGTTTTGGTTATCGTAAGGTAAAAACCTGACATGTTTATTTGTGGCGTGGTCTTACAAGATACCTTTGATTTCAAAGGATTTTGAAAATTTTAATAATCCAATTGGATGTGTTTTCTCATGCTGGTTTTCCAGACTGACTTGGGTGTTATTTAACTATAATGCTTGGGTCAGACCGAGTATTATAGAATACATGATGGATGCTGGAGAGCTCAGGAGACGAGCTGGATGGCGAGATGTATCATATGTATTTGATGAATATTCCGCTGTGTATGATTAGCTGTATAGTCAGCTTTTGTGAGGACAAGTTAATGTAACTATTCAGTAATTGTTTTTGATTTTGATGTACTCTGATGATGTAATGTATAAACGGATATAGTTTCTTTTTGTGTAAAGATTGGTTATTATCTATTATATTTTATTCTGCTGCGATGGTAAGATCCTGTTATTGTTTTGTTTCCTCTTCTTCTACCTCCTTCTTTAACCCTAACAGTCCATTTTTCCGGCATTCGATTGTTTAGCATTTGTTACAGCGGACATATTGGTGTCGATTTTCGGGCATCGAAAAATCGGGTCGTTACATTGTGGTATCAGAGCTGAAGGTTAAGCGAGAACCTTGGCTATGGTGGGAAGTACTCATTAGAAATAGAGTCCGTAGTACTCTAGAATGAGTTTGAGTGTAATAATAGATATGGGCGCGTATTTGTTAGTGAATATAAAAATTGTTTTTATATTGAGTTGACTTATCGGTTGAGTGTTTATAAATTATGGTCGGTGCAGTCTGGCCAACTGTATTGATAGAGATTTCTAAACTCTTAAACAAGATAAACCGACACGGTATTGTTTTAGAATAATGTAAATGAAATAATTTTTCATAAATTATTATAGTTATATATGGTTGCTTGGTTGTTAAAAAGTGATAATATTAAATTATTATCTTTGTTGTATGGAAACTGAATATGGAATTAAGGTAATAACCAAAGGATAAGGAAATAAATTCATTAATAAAATGAAATTTGAAATGTGAACTATAAATGGTGTAACGACCAGTGAATCCGTACCCCTTAGAGTCGACACTATACTCCATCAATCAACTCAAGATGTATGGAAATACGAACCATTTAGGTTAAAAAAGAAGAGGTATAAGAAGAAAATAGAAAACAACAACAGAATCTAACTATCGCAGCGGAATAAAACATAATAGATAATAATAGATCTTTACACAAAGAAAACTATATCTATTTTATACATACATCACTAGAATACACCATCAGAGTTCAGCAACATCAATAACATACAATCTGGACAGTCATATAAACTTGTCCTCAAACTAAATACACAGCGGAATAATAATCAAGTACGGAAGTACGTATCCCATCCTGCTCGTCTCGTGAGCTCCACATCATCCTTTTCTGTATCCTATAATACTCGGTCTGACCCAAGCAATATAGTTAAATAACACCCGAGTCAGTATGGAATACCGGCGTGAGGAAACCACACTCAATTGATTATTAAAGTTTCAAAAATCCTTTGAAACAAAAGCATCTCGTAAGACCATGCCACAAATAAACATGTCGGTTTTTACCTTACAGTAGCTAAAACACTTTTTATTAAAATCCTCTGATATTATAATAGTGTCTATAGAAAGTAAAATAGAATCTAGTTGAAATGCTTGCACCTCACGTTTCAGCAATAGTTGGGCACAATCAAACCGTATGGGCGCGTAGGGAAAATGGATTTCCAACTAATGACTAGGCACTGAGATACCACCTGTCACGGTACCTGGTCTAGATCAGCATACCGAGGATCACTCCCGACCCTCTGCAACACAAGACCGGGACTACCCCTTACTGGATCATCCCGAGTAAGATCCCCACGGTTGGGATTAGCAACCACACCACTAAGCCGAAATAAAAGGGACATTTAGATAGGGATGACCTCACCTTGAAATGGGTGCTACCCACCTAGCCTTTCTGCATAACCTCTGATTTTCAGTCATTCCCAGTTGATGAGGCTTGAGGATAAGCGTTACCTTTTAGAACGTTTCACTTAGAATGCCCATCGTCCACCTGACGATGTTCCGAAAGCATTCGTCCATACAAGTCCGTCCCAGGTTCGAACGGAACCGAAGGCACTATTCCTACTACATCCATTTTGGAATCATCCTCAGGATTAGTAGCGACTAGCCCTTGCACTTCACTGCTCCATCTTCTACTCCGAACTCGTTTTTCCACGAAAACGTACAAACCGGATCGAAGTGGTTTTCGACAAACTAATCTCGATCCCGGTCTCTTCGAAACGATCAGTGCATTGGCCAATATTGATAGTCGGTTATTTAGCTATCAATTAACATTCAGAACATCCATCAACATAAATAATTTCACCAAATTATTTATTAACCTCAAAATATCTTCACAAGATATATTTCTATTTTCAACCCTTCGAAAACTGTTTCAAACCATACTTTTCTCATAAGTTAAATTTTCAAATATTTATTTCCACTGAAAACACCAAGCGCAAAACTTTAGATTTCTAAAATAATTTAAAACACTTTATTATAAAGAAAACTTTAACATTTAAATTTAGAAAAACTACTTTAATACTTTATTAAAAATATATACTTTTGGAATATTTAAAATAAGGTTACTTTATAAAATATAAAACTGGATTTTCTCTTTTCAAAACAACATACCAAGTCACCTTCAACTAATGACTACTATAATAGATTTGAAAAATACTTACTTTATAATTTAAATATTCAGAAATAATAAATTTTCCAAAACATGCTTTTTTTAAACAACATTAAAACTTTTTAATTTCTATTTTCAAAGTTTGCTTTGAAAACGTACTTGGCTATCTAGGGAAATAAGCTTTTCTTCCACGTCCTTTAAAAATAAATCACTATTTGTTTTTAAATAAATTTTCTCATTCCTTTAATAAATTCCCGCTTTGATTTATTCTTCCAAATATCCACTGATATAACACTTTAATTTTACAAATACAGTTTATAAATTCCATAGTCACATTCTCCATTAAATTTCCAATTTCAAACACTTAAATCAATTTCCAAATTGATTTCCAATTTACTCCGTTTTGAAATAAATTCCTTCTTTATCTATTTCAATAAATTTAAAATTTGAATTTTTAAAATAAATTCTTTATTCCTTTAAATAATATCACTCAAGTTTAAAATTCATTATTTCTCTGTTTATTCAAAATCTCTTTTTCATACTTGCAACTTGTTTATTAGGATTTAAAAATCACTTTTATTCCTTTTCAATTCATTCTTATTTTTATTCAAATTCTTTATAATTATTTTACTTAAAAATTTACTCTTTTATTTTCTTTCCAAAAATCCAATTCTATATATTTTGATAACTCAGTGTACCGAAATATTATTTAAGTAAACCATAACATTCAATATTTCAAATAAAAGTCATCACAGAATATCAAATATTCATAGCGCAGAATATTAAACAATCAAATAATTTTGAGGAATCCAGTTGGATCCCTCCGACCTGTTTCCTTGCATCCACATATGTTAGCATAATACCAATTCCACATCGAGGTGGAATATCGCGGTATATGAGATTTAAATATAATATCATCCGCTATTATGCGGCACATAGGGTCTCATCCGCTATATAATGCGGGAAATCAATCATTCCAAGATATATTATATGCTATAATATAGCACATCAAATCAATTCAACCATTCAACCAATTATTTAAATTTAACCATCTAAATTTAAATAGCAACCAGATGAGTGAGATTAACTCACTTTTATTTTGCTGCTTGCAACCCATTCCCATCTCGACTATTTTTTTCGATTTTGAACCTTGCATAAACAATTACACAGATTTATTAATATTTGGATTAGTCGATCAATTAATTCCTAATACTTTGGTTTTAACTATTAATTTGGTTATAAGTAAATTTTCTTTTAAATAAAATATTTGAACTAAATTGAAAAATCACTTATCACTAAATTACTTAATTACCTAATGCTTTAGTTTTAAACTAATTCCTCTTTAATCATTTCTAAAATAATTAAACAAATAAATCAAACAAATTTATCTCCCTTTTAAAAGTATATACATACACACACACATATATATATAATTTGTCAAAATAATGTATATAGGTTTTTAAATCCAATATTTAATTTAAATCCTTAAATCTTTCAAATCTATAATAACTTCTGTTTAACCTATAAAATTCTCATCACAAAACTTCATATATTTCGCTGTAAAATAATTTATAGATAAAATTGCCATACCTAACGTTCGATCCAAAAAAAATCAAGTAGCAAACAACCCCAAATCGCGCACGCATCACCGTTGCAGCTAACATCTCGAGACGCATGTACCACAAAAAATCACGATTCTCTACTCAAACCCTAGCTACCGCAGCACCACCCTTCCATCTCACGACTCGCCTCCTCCAACCTCGAGCGCCGCGCTTAACATCGAAGGCTGTCGCGATTCTAGGTCGAAGAACGAACGAGCTCGGTCGCCACATCACATTCGACAGGTTGCGATGCCATTAACTCCCCCTTTCGAGCTAAACAAATTGATTGTGAGGATTAAAAATGAAGAAGCCGGCCACAGATTTCATATATTTGATCTGAACGAGTTTTTTTTTCAGTTTTCGATTTCGGTTTTAAACGAAAATTTGACTTTGATTTTTGTACCGAAGAGAAACTCTGCCATTCGATTTTCTCTAAGGATAGTTAAAAAAGAAAAGAAGGCTCGGCTTTTAAAAATGAGAAAGGAGGCATGTTGAAGAAGGGATGAGGAGACATTGTACAGGCAACTATAGTGATTTCGAAATGAAAAGAAAAGGTTATGATGTGAAATTATTTCAGCTGAAAACTGACTGGTATGAATATATATATATATATATATATATATATTAAAATTAAATTTTCGATATAAATTCAGCGCGTTTACTTGCCGTGTGCTTACACAACAACTCCAATTGCTACGAAAATTAAAACCTGATAATAATACAATATTACAGATCCAATAGAACTGGTTTCACCGAATTCCGAGCTGTGCCTAAGAATGCTATTTTTAAAAGTCGATCTAAACTATATATTTTAAAAAATGAACAAATCACTTCCAATTTCAATTTAAAAGCTTTTATTATCATCAAAACTATCAATATAAATTTTACAAGCCTTCAAATTATTTTTAACAGGCTTAAAACTCCAGATTCAACATTTTACCCAACTTTAAATTATTTAATTCAATAATTTAATTATCAAATAAATAGCGATATTTGAATTCAAGTTAAAAATTAACTTTTCAAATATATAAAATAAATTAAATATTCCCATTTCAAATGCTTAAAAATTCCGGGTCGTCACAAATGGGATTTACAACTTGAACTTCCAGAGAAATATTTGATTGAAAATCGAAAGGATTTGAAGTTTGAAAATTTGGGAAATTTATTTTCCTTTAAGTTTGGAAATGGTTTTCAAAAAAAAGTTTTGGAAAAAATAATTGTGATATTATTTCGGAAATATTTTTGAATTGGATTTGAAATCTGGTGGGATTTGGATTTAAAAATATTGGAAATGTTTAAAAGAGGTAAAAGCACTGAACTCTTTCGGTCGTTGGAAAATAACTTCGGTGATGACTGCATCATCATCGATGTTCATTTTCGAGCTTCCAAGGGAGGAATTGCTGCCTGGAGATTTTAAATTGGAGTTGTTTGCGAAACTGGGTTGGTTTTAAAATTCAAAGGATAAATTGATATACAAATGAATTATGTGTATAACTGATTTCAAAAATGATTTTGAAAGGTTGAAGTTTTGGTTTGGTAAAACCGTTTTGATTTTTGAAATACAAAGGAAAATTGGATATGTTAAAGGATTTTAGGATATTTGATTTCAAAAATATTTTTGAAATACTTAAGTAATTGCTTATACTCTAGAAGTTTAATTAAAAATGTGTATAGAATATAAATGGGTTTGATAACTTATAAAAATTTGAAAATCGTTGGGAAAAAATTTAACTTGAAGAAGGGTTAAATTAAAATAAGTATGAAATGTAAATAAGTTGGGAAACCTATAGAACTATAGAAATTTAAAATTTGAATTTAATTGGAAGATAATTGAATTAAGTTAAATAAAGTAAATCCTGAGGAAATGAATCTAGATAAACTAAATGAAATAAGTTATTGAAATAAAATATATTAGTTGGAAATGAATTTGTGAATGAATAAATGAATTTAAACTTGTAAGCAAATGGAATTGAAACTGAATGTTGAAATTAAGTTTGAATGGGAAATTAGTCAAGTTGGACTAAATAAAACAAAGTTTTGAGATTAAAATTAGTAAGTAACCTATTGATTTAAATGGTAAGCAAATGAAATGAAATTGAATATTGGGATGATACTTGATTTAAAATTGTGACAAATGAAGTGTAGAATTTGTTCGAATGGACTAAAAATAATTAAAGTTTGGAGATGAAACCCATTTAGATTTAAAATTAATTAGTAAGTGGAACTAATTGAAGAATGATTGGTTAACCATGGTTTGGGATAAGGTGAATATAATTCAATATTTAAAATTGGAAGGAAAAGTTGAATTCAAAATGGAATTGGAACATAAGGCAAGCAAAAATAGATATAAAGGCTAAGTGATAAAGTGAAAATGAATATAAGAAGTATATAAAATAGTAATATTGAACTTAGAAAAGGGATGGTGAAATTCTTAAGTAAATTGGTATTGGGAAAATATTCTAAGTTAATATTGAAAGATGTTTTAATTAGGTTGTTAAGAAAGGATATTTGTGAATAGGTGAATGGAAATCAAATAAATGTGAATAAAAAAGAATTGATATAGCTAATAATCAATTGAGATAAATATGTAGGATGTACATATATTATTTTATTTGCATAGTGATTTGATCCAGATTCGAGCACAGAATTTCAAGATAGTCATATCGATCCGAGTTGGGATTTTTCACTCGATTTACGACGGCGAACTCTGGATATGGATTTTGATGGATTCTAGAAATTCTCCATCATAATTTATGGCTACGTAAGGAGAATGATGGTTTCTGATCAAGAAACCGGATCTGAGTCCACACTAGAGAGTCGGGTGGACGACACTAGTTCGGAAAAGAAATTGTGTGATCAAGTAAGCGATCGAATTTGGTATTGCGTACGAATGATATATTTGCATCGTACGGCCTTGATGATCTTGAATGTCGTAATTGGGCATTATTGCTAGTAGGATATATAGGTGTTTTAAAAGCAAAAGGAATTTGGGATTTTGATTTCAGAAGATAAATTTGAATTACTCGACAAAAGGTATGTATTTAAATTTTGTGTATGAAATTTGATGAATTGTTTTCTTTTGAAATCTAGGGGCCTGTAGAGGCATTTTGTAGTTGTACTGACCTAGCCGTGCAAAGTAGACGCTGGCGAAATTTTTTGAAAATTTAGGGAGCTAGAAAAATTTTGAGAAAATTTTGATAATTTAAATTTGGTTTTAAATTAAAATTTGAAATGGTCGAGTAAATGATATTGTTTGGAACCTATGGATGAGTTTAATAAGTTAGTAAGGGGGATAGTATCTTTAATAAAAGATTTTTTTGGGTGTTGTTGAAAAACTGTTTGGTTTTGGGAAAAATAGTTGGCGGGTATTGGACCATTCTTCTTAACAAGTAATTTTGGGGATGAAATTCTTTTAAGCGGGAGGAATGTGACAACCCGAAATTTTTGGACATTTGAAATAGGAATATTTAATTAATTTTAAATATATAAAAGTTAAGTTCCAACTTTAATTTCAAATATCACTGTTTGTTGGATAATTAATATATTGAATTTAATAATATGAAATTGGGTAAAATATTGAATCTTCAGTTTTGAGCTTGTTAAAAATAATTTGAAACTTATAAAATTTATATAACTGTCCAGTAATTGTCTATGATTAGCTGTATAGTCAGCTTTTGTGAGGACAAGTTAATATAACTGTCCACTAATTGTTTTTGATTTTGATGTACTCTGATGATGTGATGTATAAAACAGATATAGTTTCTTTTTATGTAAAGATTAATTATTATCTATTATATTTTATTCCACTGTGACGATAAGATTCTGTTGTTGTTTTGCTTCTTCTTCTTCTACCTCCTTATTCTTTAACCCTAACGGTCCGTTTTTTCGGCACTCGATTGTTCAACATTTATTACATTGGACGTATTGACATCGATTTTCGGGCGTCGAAATATCGGGTCGTTTACGATATTTCGGGCAATTTTGGCCACCCAAAAACCCAGATCGAAAAACGAATAGAAAAATTGACTTGCACTCGTCGATAGCTTCAAATCGATATATAATTCAATATAGTTTGAGGAGTTTGAATTTTTTATTTGATTTTGAAATTAAGATTTGGGAATTAGGTTTTGTCTTCCATTAGGATGAGGAGTTGAGAAGGAAATGTACGTATAGAAAACAGAAATAAGAAATGACCTAGGGTTTATAACGAGGTATTTATAGACAAGGCATGAGACGGAAAGAATGGACCAGATTGATTCACGCCCCTAAAAGCCCGTTTTGACTCCGAAAGGAAAGTGGATCAACCCATATATCAAAATAGATGTTTTTGGTAAATTTAAAATCAATGGAATAGGTTTCAAGTCCAAATTCCATCGTATAAAGAAGTTACGTTAAGATTAGCTTATTTCAAATTGATATCAATTGATTCCTTGACGTTTCAAGTCCGTACGATCAAACGACAAGTTCGATCGTTACGAAACTTGAAATCCTACAATAATTTACCGTTACGGATCCGACGAAATGGGTTTCGTCGAATTCCGAGTCAGTGTCCAAAATGACTATTTTTCAATTAAATAAATAAATAAATTAAATCAAATTTCAATTCAAGTTTTATAATTCAAAATTTTATCACATAAAATCACTTAGTAATTTATAATCCTCTAGAACAAATCTCTATATCAATTCATTATTAACTATTCCAAAATTTAGAGTGTTTGATTATAACTATCATAAATCTTATTAATTATAATTTAATTCCAATAAATTATTTTTATTTGGTTTCAATCTTTATACTCAAATCAGTTATTATTCTATAGACATGGTTTTACATTGTTTTATATTTCATTACATTAATATGTTCCAATTCCCATCTTTTATTTGTATTAATGACTATATTTCAAAGTTTGAAATTTTGTCAATTACACACATTAATTAAGATTTTAAATCCAATTAATTATTCTATCTTAGTTCTATTCTTTTATTACATTAATTATTACTTTATAAATAAATTTACATTTCTATTTATTTTATTACATTCACACTTTCAGTTATTGCATTAATTCTCATTAATATAACATTAAAGTTCATTTAGTCTTAATTTATTTCCCATTTCAATTAAATAGACCAAATAAACAGATAACTTACAACAACCGTTACTATAACTTTTAATCACACTTATGAATTCATTATTCACAAACAAATGTTACAATTCTTATATAACCCAATATTTTATTCAATGGTCATTTATTTCATACTATTTCATTTATTAATTTAATATTTGAATTTGTTTTGTTTTCAATTTATAACCAAGTATAACAATTTACAATATTTCAATTAATTGTAATTTCATTCAAATTTTTAATTATTAGTTTTAATTACCATTGTTACATTTCATTTAGCATTCATTTCATTATTAAATTACAAAGTTTTAATTTCTTTCCATATTAAATTACCAAAACTCATTAATTTAACAATTTAAATAGTCGAAAATTTACGGGTCGTTACATAAAATGGTAAAGCTTCATCGTGCTTCAAAAAATATGTGGAGAATAGTGAGGGGTTAGACCAATATTTACAGAAGTTTGAATTAATGTCAGCCGTTATATTATATTAAACCTGGGTCGTTCGGCCTAGGTTCAATTTACAACAATTAGGACACAATCGGTCGACCGCTACCCTCCATTGGTCGGCCGTTGGTAGTCGAGTGATCACGGTAAAGGGGTCAACGGGTTGTCGTTTTATACTAGTTAATTATATTATTTCATTTAATTCCTTTTACACCCATCTAATTCATATTTTGACTGATATGATTTAACATTAATTATGCTTAGGCATTAAGTAAACGTTAATGTTAATTAATGTCAGTTAATTATGTTAATTTTTTTAATTTCATATATAATTATTTTTGATTTGAATTATTCAAACTTTAATAATTTTTTCGTTTGAACTCTGATCATAAAACTTTATAGATTAAAACTAATCAGAAAATCATCAGGAGTATAACGGTGCATGTTTTATAGCCAAGTTTCGACGTTTTTGAAAAGTACATTTTCAACGTTACTAATTATTAATTAGTTTCATTTTATTTAGTTATCGTTCGATTTATGGGATGTTACAAGTGCCCATGGCCAGTATATAAAAAATATTAATAAAATAATATTATAGTTGATTTCAGTAAACTAATGATTATTTCTAAAGATTATAAATCACATATTACATGTTTTGAATTTTATAAAATTTATTTATATAAAAATACACATTCGGCGGCAAAAATAAAAAATATATTTTAAGTATATATACTTAACTATTTATTTAACCTAAAATAACTTAAGTAATTTAAAATGGTTATAAATACACACACATATATTACAAATCATATATATTTTTTTAAAAATTATATTACATCTATTGCACATTATACTTTCTAAAATACTATTTTTTTTATTTTTATACATTAATTTTACATGGATTTTAAATTTAAAATGATTAAATGACCATATTTTTAAAATGAACACACATACACACATATATATGCTTGGATGAGAAAAAAAATATTTTTATGAAATTTTAAAATTATCAATTGTATTAATATATATATCTCTGTGTGTGTTTGTAAATGTTTTATTAGTGTCTGTATGAAATATTTATATTATATATTTACTTATATATATTATTATGATGCAAGCATATATACATTTAGACAACATGTTTGTATAAATGAGGGGTTAACATGTCCGTTGTGATGTAAATCTCAACATCTATACATGGGCATATCGAACCATGTACGCATTATCCATTTGCACATGCACGCGTGCACATGTGTGTAAATAATACACGTATATATAATACAAATTATAGTAAAAAAATTGTTTATGAATTTAAGTACGGTATTGATTTTATTTAACATAAAATTTGGAAAAGTTTAAATAAGTTAGACTACATAGACCAATAAAATATCTAAACATGTAAAAAAATTGAAATTTACCCAATGACTTACTGTAGAATGACCCAGTTGCAACAATAGTATCAAAGTTAATAGCCTATGTGGTCTAAATTAATCATGTTAGGGTTAAAGAATCAAGCTCATAGCCAAGATAATAGGGTAACTAGAAAGGTAGCGTTGAAAGATTGAGTTTGTGTAATCAAGTACCCCACCCTACTGGCTACCAGCCTGGCTCGAACGGATATGTAAGCCCAAAGGCCGCCCTTAATAAGAAAGGCCAAATTTGAGTTGGACCTTGGGATAATTTTCAAGATTGCTTGTGAATAAAAAATATATATTTTATATTTAAAACTTAAATTTAAAATAAGATATATATATATATATATATATATATATATATATATAAAGTTATAATATAATGAAAATTTTCAAAATGTTTGAAAATAAAAGTTAATTTAGAACTTAAATTTTATTAATAAAAGAATTAAATTAATTAAATGAGTTAGTTAAACAATAAACGTATATGCATGTACAATACTTATTGATATCTGTTATGTTGTCTTGAAATGTTTAAAACAACGTAAGTACAAATATATATATATAATACAATTTTCAAAATTAATTGAATTAATTAAAGTAATTTAGTTAAAATTTAATTAATATATTAAAATACATATACATACACAGACACACACGTATAAATATGTATATGGCATATAAGTATTGCTATAAAGAGTATAGTATATGAACATTCAATATAATAAAGTTGAATAATAATTAATTAAATAAATATGATTTAATTGATATAATGTTATATATAAGATTATTTTATAAGTCACTTAAAATGTAAAAGTTATATAATAAAAAAACTAATATAATATGGATGTATAAAAAAAGGTGGAGCATCATAAAAACCCTAAATAGACTTAAGGAATAAATAAATATTTATATAAATACACACACACACACCGTAATTCCTGATGTATCTGACACTTGAATCACAGAGTATTTCATTATAAATATATTATTCCATAAATCGATATCACTCTATATTATATATTGAAGATTGTGAGTCTTTAAAATAATGTTATCCTCCACCATATATATATATTACTTGCATACTCCTTGGTTGTTGAGCAAACTTAAGGCAGGGATGTTATGTGTAGTATTATTCATATATTAAATAAATGCTGTAAGATAACTATATGTATTTATTGAGCAAACCCAAGATATATATATATATATATATATATATATATATATATATATATTATATACTTAGGCCACCGCGATATGGTAGGTACGAGTGAATAATTTCATTTTGATTTATTAAGCAAACTCAAGGTTGAAGTAAAATTAGGATAAGGTACTATGGGTTGAGGGTTATATATGATACAATTAGTTAGTCGTTGTCCATCGTCTATGGAGATATAACATGTTAAGCAAACTCAAGTTTAAAAATTAAAGATAGACGAATCCTAACACCTACTAGTAAAGTCGAAAGACATTTATGTTTAGACTTGTGGTTTGGCGAAACATAAAAGGCTATTAGGAGCTATGTTTAACCTTACTAACATTATAAGAACATATACTACGATATTATCATAATAATCTACTAATTAAAACTTATAGAAAATGTTAACTCCAAAACTATTTTCTGAAAGTGAAAAACTTACTGGACCAAACTATATCGATTTGCTAAGAGCAATTAAGATAGTGTTGACTTACGAGCATCTTTGGTCATATATTACATGCAAACCTCAAGAACAGCCCACTGATGATGTGGATTCCAAATTTGGACTTGTTTATGAGTAATAAGTTTCAGACCTAGAGATTGCCCTAGTTCTTGTGGTACCTACATTAGACAAGCCATTCCAAAGGCAGCACGAAAACATATCTGTCCATGATATATTTGAAGTCTCAAGGCGTTGTCTGATGAACAATCACATTCTACAAGGTATGAGATTATGAAGAAATTATTCAATACAAAAATAACTAAATGATCTAAAGTGGACGATTGCGTACAGATGATGAAGGGCTATATTGATAGGCTTTCACAATTGGACGTACATATAGCAACGAGTTACAAGTGGATTTGATCCTTGATTCTCTTACACCCTAGTATGAACCGTTCATAGTGAATTACCATATGAACCAGTTAATTGTGAATCTCTTAGAGCTCCTCAATATGTTGAGGTCGTCCGAGTCTATGTCCAAGGATCAAAGGGTCGTGCTTGTTTTAAAGGGTACTGCATCATCTTCAAAACGTTTGAAGAAGTGGAAAAGAGAAAGTAAGAAGAATAAGAGTAAGAAGACAGATAATAAAGATAAATGTCACCACTATGACAAGAGGTGTTACTAGAAAAGGAATTGTCTTGAATACCAAAAGATTGTTTGACAAAGAAAGCAAAATGGTTCTGCAGCTCCATCAGGTACATTTGTGATTTGAAATTTTTTTTACAATCAATAAAATGTCTTAGGTTCTAGATACTAAATCTGGAACTCATGTATGTAATTTTCTACAAGGCCTTTGGAACTGGCACCGCATGGCAAAAAGGAGAGACAAGGCTCCAAGTTGCTGATGGTTCGATCGTAGATGCAACAACGGTAGAAGATTATTATTTATGTTTACGTAGTGGAGTGGTATTGATATTAAATAATTGTTATTTTTGTAAAAGACTTCATTTTTGGAGTTGTGTTTGTTTCTAGACTGTCCAAGACTGGATATATATATATATATTTCATTATGCGAGTAATGTTATGAACATTAGCTTGAATGGAAGTAAAGTATGCGATGGTGTTCTTGAAAATGTCATTTATGCGTTTAATACTAATTATGTATGTTCTATGACTGGTTCTTCTAACAATATAAATAATAGTTATGGCATTGTAGGCTAGGTTATATTAGTTAGAAACGACTACATAAACTAAAACTGAAGGTTTACTCTCATCACTTAATTCTGAATCATTTGACATGTGTGAGTCGTGTCTCAAAGGTAAAATGACTAAGCACCCAAATTTTGTGGGAGTTGGCAAGAGTTTATGAACTCTTAGGGTTATTACATATTGATGTATATGGCCTGATGCTTGTAATTGCAAAGATAATAGATCTTACTTTATTACCTTCATTAATGATTTCTCGAGGCTAGGATATGTATGTCTTATGAAGAACAAATTTGAGGTCTATGAAAAATTTGTTCAGTATACCAATACGGTAGAATATCCGATGAATGGTAAGATTAAAATCCTTCAATTGCATCGAAGAGGTGAGTACGTAGGACAAGAAGTCTAATGGTACTTAATAGATCATAAGATTATCTCTTAGGTTACTCCACCCTATACTCCACAACACCACGGTGTGTCGCAGCGAATGAATTGAATCCTATTAGATATGGTTTATTCCATGATGAATAAAACTGAGTTACCTCTACCCTATTAGGGATATGCGTTGGAAACTGCAGCATATATATTGAACTTGTTGCCTACTAAATTTGCGTCTAAAATACCATATAAGATATGGTGTGGTAAGAAACCCTAACTTAAGTGTTTGAAGGTACAGGGTTATCCAATCTACATTAAGAACGTTGGTCTGAATAAACTAGAGGCAAGATCAGTATTGTGTAAATTTATAGGATACCCCAAAAACTCAATGGGATATATATTCTACAACACTGAGGAACGAAAGTTTATTATTTCTTAGCATACTTTCTTTTTTGGAAAAGGAATTTCTATCATAAGAAAGTAATAGCAAGGCTGTAAACTTGGATGAAATCCAAGAAGTTAACACTCAGACCGAATCAGTAGGAGAACCAAGTTTACCCATATGCGAAAAAACGAAACCTATTAGAAGGTATAGAAGGGAGTCTCGCGCACCTGAGAGATATTATTATTTTCTCATGGATGGAAAGGAGGATTGTGCCTTAAATGAAGATGCCCCTTTAACTTTTTAACAAGAACTACATAGTAAAAAACTCTTCATTCTAGTTTGGAGTAATGAAACCTGAGATGGATCCATGTAGAAAAAAGTACGTCCTTTGTCGAATATACTTGAGTGGATAAAATCCATTGGTTGCTAATGAATTTTTGAGAAAAAGCTAAATGCAGACGTACAATTAGAGACGTATAGGGCTGAGCTAGTTGCAAAGAGATTTCGTCAAATTCAAGATGTTGATTATGATGAGACCTTTTAGCCTGTAGCAATGATTAAGTCCAACCGGATTTTGCTAGCTATTACTACATTCAATGACTACGAGATATGTAAAATGAATGTAAAGATGGCGTTTCTAAATGGTGATTTAGAAGACCTCGTCTATATGTCACAACCCAAGTGTTTTGTGGTCAGTGGGAGTGAGGTAAAGACTTGCAAGTTGTTAAAATTCATTTATGGACTTAAACAAGCCTTAGGAAGTTGGGACAAGTGTTTTGATAAAGCAATCAAACAGTTTGATTTTGTCAAAATATAGCGGAAGCGTGCATATATAGAAAAGAACAGAGCAACACTATCGTATTCTTAGTATTATACGTCGATGGCTTGTTGATTGGAAATTCACTTCGTTATTACAATTAGTGTAAGCTTGGCTTTCCAAGAATTTCTTCATGAAGGATTTGGGAGAAGCAACCTATATACTAGATATCAGAGATAAATCTAAAGAGGCTGTTGGGAATGTCCTAATCCATGTACATAGATACCATACTATAGAGCTTCAATATAGAGAATTCCAAGCGTTGGGCAATGTATTACTTATGACTTCAAAAGTTCCACCTTATTAGAGAATTCATTGAGAAGAAAGAGATCATGATACAAAGGGTAAATACCGAGGACTGATAGAGTTAGGGTATGCCGTAGATGTAGTTCTATAATTTATTGTAAATTACTAACTTTGTAATAAATTCTCATTTATGGTAAAAGACGTTTTTCTTTCTATTATATATTTGTTATAACTCGCTATAAATAATTAAATGTTTAGTTATATATATTTAATAGATAATCCATAAATGGTTCATTTTTGATATCAACTACAAATAGTGTTGTAATCATTAGTATGTATCAGAAAATAATAAACACATCATTTTAAATATTCCTAGTCAAGATGCATCAAGACTAGATATTGATGCATCCATTGAGACTAGAGTGCATAAAGCTCTCTAAATATTGGGTTGTGCATTACCCATGACTGCTAGAGGCACCGAGGGATTACATACTAATATTTCTTAAATAACTATGGAATGACTCACTCGATAGTTTTCTATTGATTAATATAACTATGGTGAAAGAAAGAATATCACTATGATTAATTTACATGGTTCTCTTGAATTGAATTTTTTTTCGACCTTCAATATGAAAGCTCCACTTTGATTATATTCAAATCAATGCACAACGTCCACAGAATGATTATAGTTAGGTCTAATGGAAGTATTAGAAGTGAAACACTATTCAAGAGAGAATCCGTCTCCTCGGTTATATGGAGTTAGTATTACGGTCAACTAAAGTCAACTCAAAGTCAAAATCTCTGGTCAGAGTAGTTCGGTTAATTATAATTGTTATTATTGAACCAAAGATTTTATGTTTGGACTACAGAGTTGAATATGGACGATGTTGGAATTTTAACTATTACGAAATTCTATAAGTCCAAAGTGATAGGATTTTACCAAAACCAAGAAAGCGATAAATTTGGCAATGATGTCACATCACTTAGTAAATGATGTGTGAAAAGTTATATTTGAAATGTTCAATATTAATCTCTAACCAAATCGACACCTAAGAGTCACACAACCAAAATGATGAATATAACTTTTGCCATCCGATTTAATTAATTTATAAATTATCGTAAATTAATTAATATATATGAATATTTATTAAAAAATATATTTGACGTATATTGAATAATACTAAATAGTATGTTTATAATAGTTATAAATATGCCGATTGATATACGATATCGATGTGCGTTTAAATACGATTTAAAATTCCATCGAATATTGCTCGAACTCAACCAGATTTATGGCCCATATGGGCATGATATTTTCGATTATATGAAGCATGGTTTGGGTAGCCATATGTTTGCAATTAGGGAGCTTTTTTCAATGGTTAAAAGAGTGAAATTTGTAAGAGAGAGATATTAGGATGTGATCCACTTTTCACTCTCTCGACTTCCCATTTATATGTCACCTTTTACACCATTTGTTTTTTTAACTTTTCTCTCTCCTCACTCTGCTTGATATTTTCGACCAGCAATCCCTTCCTCTAAGCTCCAAAAATCCAATTACAAAATTAGATCAAAAATTTTCAGTTCGATCGTCGGTGGAAAGACAGTTCGGGAGCTAGCAACTTCTGATTTGTGAATGGATTCAAGGGGATCAATTTAATGTTTCAACTGTACACAAAGGCTTTGATGAAAGGTAATTCTCTATTTTAATTTTGTTATCGTATTTATATATTATATATATATAATAGGATGTTAGATTATATTACCAATATTGTATGTTAAAATGTTGTCATAAATTGATTGGTTGTGTATATTACTGCATCTTTATAAAATAAAAATAAAAATTATTTTTTTATGGCCTGGAAATATTTTTTTATATAAATAATATTATGAAATAATTTAATTAATTAAAATCCATCTTTAAAAATTAACATTATATACCATATGTTTTAAATTTTAAAAATTTCATTCATGTATAAAGTACATTCAGTAGCAAATAATTTTTTTTCGAATAAGTATATTTTTATTTATTTATTCAACCTAAAATCGTTTATGTAATTTAAAATACTTGTGTGTATATATATATTAGAAATAACAAAATTTTATGTAGAATTATTTAACATATATTATATACAAAACTTTAGAAATATTTTTTATTTTTATTTTTACTATACGTAATTTTTAATTTTACAACTGATTCAAAATGTAAAACTGAAAAGAAATAAAAATGTTTGGTTAAGAGCAAATTTTTTAGAAATATAATTAAAAAATTAATTTATTATTTATACTAATATGTGTAATAACTCGAAATTTTGGTCGTTTGATTTTGAATATTTAATTAATTTTAAAGTATCGAATAATTAGTCTTTTAAGGTTTTAAACTTGAATTCAAATATATGGATTATTTAATTATTTGAATTGTGATTTAATACTTGAATAGTGTTTCAAACAACGAGATTCATAATTTAATCAATTAAATGTCTTATTTAACTCCTTTAAATTAATGGACAATAACAATGAACTCATTTCATAAATTTATTTGCATATAATAATGTTCGAGTAATTAATAAGAATGTTTATTTTTATTTTTAGGACTTCACTTTTATTAATGTATTTTCAATTTAATTTATTTGTTTTTCCATAATTTTAATTTAGAAAATATTTAAATTAACCGTTTGACAATTTATCGAAAAACGATAGTGTTTTTATGATTTTTTTTAAATGCGACAACTAGTGCGTATTACTATTGTTTTTGGGTTGCGTTGTTGTTTTGAGTGCGACTATATTTTTTTTTTATCATTCTCTATTCATACGTGAACAAAAAATTAGGCGGCAAAATGTTAGAAATCAATTATAAACTAAAAACTAAAACAGACCCACTTCAATATATTCTGAGATACTTCTTTTTGTTGTCTCCCAAGTACCATTCTATATAGTTCGTTCTAATCAAAGAGAAAAAAAATGAAAATCCTCTTTTGAAAACAAAAAACAATTTGAATACTTAACTAAAATTCAAGAGATTAGATTCATTGATCTTGTTTTGAGGAGATCTATCAACCCATATGGGTTTCATGGGTTGCGGCAGCAATTTATTAGGTTCAGTAGTACTTGAGTTGAAATAGGGTTAGGTTTTTGAGTCAATCTAGGGCATGTTAGACAGCAGAATGGGTGAAGATGAGATTCTCTTGGCGAGTCGCACCCGCAGCCATGATTTGACATCGTCCGGACAAGAGATATAGGTCGCGACCTGTACGAGGTCGATGGTGAGGTCCTTTAGTCATGAATTGCTAGGGGAGTCGGGCATGGAATGTTCGGGTGGATCAGGTATCTTTGGCAACTGTAACGACCCAGAATTTTCGATCCCGAAAATTCCGGATAGTTATGAAAAGAAGAGAATAGATAGAAGAAGAAAATAGAAAGCAAGACACAGATTCTCACATTCGCAGCGGATCAAAATACAATATCATAAAATAACATTTACACAAAGAAGCTGTATCGGTTAAATTACATACAATACATTAGAGTTACAACATTTACAAACACTGGACAGACTCAATCAACCTGTCCCAGACAACCGCAACATATCACAGCGGAATGCACTCCATACGTCCTACTATCCAGCTCGCCTCCTGAGCTCTAGAACGTCCTTATCTGAAAATCTGTAATACTCGATCTGACCCGAGTATTACATCAAAGTAACACCTGGGTCAGGCTGGAAACCAGCGTGAGTAAACTCATCCAACATGAAATTCTAATGCACAAAATTTATTTAAAAACCGGGTAACTCGTACTTCACTACGATTTTTTAATTTGTTATAGTCAACACTTATTTCGCACATCAATCCCTAAGTATCCTTACTTAGTTTAAATGGTCCAGTCATTTAAATTTATCACGTTCCAGCCTATTTGATGCACATATCAATTTTTAAAAAAATATTGAAATTTAAAAATCGAAATGTTTTTGGATATTTACAAATACCCGACCCCCGGTCTCTTCGATCCCAATGTTATTCTTTGAGCCAAATTGTTTACATTTAAACAATTCAATTTATATTCAGGACTTCACATTCATTCACAATTCCCCAGATAAATACTCCAAATATCACAGTTCAACCCAAGCGTTTCATACCACAAAGCATCACAACCACATATCAAAGATATCAAATAATCTAAGTCATTCCATATTCTTTAATCATCTATAAGCAAGATTAATTAGTCACGCCATTTCTAATTAATATAAATTAAATTAATAACTCCAATCTCTTTTCTAAATCCTACTTACTTAATCATTAATTTAATTTAATTTTAAACCATTAATTAATCATCCTTTAATTACCCATTAATTATCCCTAATTACTTCCATCAAGTAATTATCCCATTGGTTAATTATCCTTAATTAATTAACCCTTAATTATTAATTAGTTTAACCATTAATTACTAATTAAATTAATTGATCCTTAGCAAATTTATCCTTTTATTAAGTAATTATTAATTAAGTAATTAATCTCCGATTGCTAATCGATTAATCTCTGATTGTTAATTACTTTTTTAACTAATTACATTCGGAATTAACTATCCTTTAATTACTTACTTTAATTAATCCTTTAATAAATTACACTAAGAAATTTCCCCTTAATTAGTAATTATCCAATGATTACTTATACTAAGTAATCACTTAATTAATATTAAGTAATTAATACTTAATCAATTTCATAAGTGTTTATTTTTAATTACCTACATAATCTCATATGAAAACACTTATGAATTATTATTTATTTATCTAATAATTATTCAAAATAAAACAATTTTAAAATCAAAGACATTCTTAATTATTGAAATTTGTTTTTAAATTCCGATCCAATCTTTATTTGAAACTTGCTTAATCCTCTCTTGAAAAATATTTGTTTGAAAACTTATTTAAAATTTACTTTGCTTCTAAATCTAGTTTTTTCTTTTAAAAAAAACGATACTGAAATTCTCGGGCCTGATTCAATCTTACACAAGACCACTCTTGAGCTCCATCCATTCCATCTCTCTCCTCCTTCTACACGAAACCCCGAGTCGATATCGAGCTATACCATCATCTTCTTCGAAGCAAAACCAAAATCAAAACATCAGACATGTGACGACACACGTCAACGTCGGCCCTCCGATCAACTTCGTCGACTCCCTCTGGTCGCCAATGACCCTTCCAATCACTCCGACCTCCCAACTTTCTCGATCAAGCCATAAATCAGAAATGTGCCATTCTTTCAAACTGGAACTCAAATGATCGACCTCCGACCACCGATACCCCCACCACAGACCATCGATGATCCCGAGATTCCTGTCAAAACTTCGTCTCCTTACACTCCCACATTTACCCCTATACCGTATCCTTCAGAGCTCGCCACGACGCTGCCATTGCCAAGAAACAACCTCGACCAAAAACTCGAACAAAACCCTAAATCTACCCCTCGCCGACGCCTCAATGGCTAAAAATTTTAGCGATCAATTTCCTCGAGATCGCTTACACCCAGGCCGTCTTCAACCACGAACTTGAAACCCCAAGTTGCGTCAATCATCAGAGAAAAGTGAAAACTCATTTTCCGTTCAACATGCCCTTTCTTTCAATTCACAAGTCTAAAAATCAAGATTTTAATTTTAAAAATCATCATTTTTGATAACAATTCAAATCATATACTTGAATTATCCAATTATAAAGATCGAAATTTTGATATGGATAAAGTCTTACTGTTCTTCCTTCTTTTTATTTAAACTAGCTTCATAATTTAAATTAGAAATATTTTTAAAATTGATATCTTGTTTATACATTGAAGTCTAAAGCACATCAAATGAAGAGCATTTAATTTTTGAATCCTACTTGCAACCTGGAAATGAAGAACAACACAAAAATGCTGAAGCACAGATATACACCCAAATATCTATATACCTATATTCATGTATTTATTTTAACACCACAATGCAATCATTTATGCAAAAATTACTACAATCATACTTCAAAAAATTTCCACATGCATCAAAATTTTAAGCTATTTAAAGCTTTAGTTTACTCACCTCTTTTGTTGAACAGAGCAGTTTGAAAGTCTGTAAACTGGACTTGATGATGCTTGAACTTGTTTGCTTCCAGTTTTACTCTGAAAGTTTCGAGATGATCAAATCTTGTTTTAAATCGAGATAGATTTTACTTGAATTGTTTCAGGTTGTACTTGAACTTGAAAGTGTTGTTTGATTTACTTCTTTCTCTATTTCTTTAACTACGAAAGAATATAACAAATAAAAAAAATGTACAGCTTTTTTTTTAGAAAAAAATGAAGAGAAAAATAAGTTGACACTTGTATACTATGTTATGTTAATCCTTACACATGTTAATACATATATTCTTTAATTAACAAATGTCAATTTGCGTGTGTTTATTATATTACACTTGTAACATTTTAAATTTATTTTAACCCTTTATTACTTCACCTATTATATTTATATATATCCTATTATGTTCGTTTCCAAGTATATAAAAGAAAAGAATTTTGAATCCCAACTTTTTATTATTAGATATAAATATATATATATATAGGTTTTATATTTAAATATACCTATCACTATAATAAGCATAAAAAAATATTGGGCCTCTTATATTTTATACAATTTTAAAGAAGATGACTTAAAACTAACTAAATATATACATATATATTAATTTCGAAAAGACAAAACTTTTAAATCCAATTTATTCTACGATGTTTACAATTGTATTTCAAATCCAACTTTATTTGCTACAATATTTATTAATTAGGCCATCATATCTTATTATAAGATTATTAAAATTCCAAATCACACAATTCTATAAATATCTTATATATATGATAACAATCATATTTTATTTTGCTTTGAAATAGAAATTTATTTTTCTCAACTAAATAAAATAAATATCTCAATGGTAAAATGGGTAAATTACCCAATTGCCAAATGAATCTGGGTTATCACATTCCTCTCCCCTTTGAATCTTTTCGTCCTCGAAAAGGAACGAAGACAGGATAAAAAATGCTTATTATTAGTTAAATTACTCTTTGATCATTTTTAACTGCAAACTTTTAAATTTTTTTAAAACACTTTAAAATCTATGTAATATTATCAAAATAGTTTTATAAAAATACTTTTTATAACTCGATGCTTCCACAAGTCCATCTTTATTCTTACAGAAATTCGGTCATACGTTGATTAGGCGTTGGATGAAAATCTATAAGTACTTAGCAGACCCGTTTTCAACACCAGTGAAAATATTTGGAAAATAATTTTATTGAAAATATAGAAAACATTTTGAAATAGAGGAAATATCTTTGGTGAGAATGCTCTAGAAATCATCACCTCCATCCATGGTCGCAGTTAACCTGATGGTTACGTTGCCGTCCCGGCAAAATCCATAGATAACTGTAGGCCTCCGCACCCCTTGATTACGCCATGAAACCCGCTACAGATTGCAGGTACAACCGGGGTTACGTTGTTCACAGCAAAAACCCAGTAGGCCACAGCGCCCTCGAATTTCGCTGCCAAAAGAATGAAACTTCTCCACTCCTACATAGGTCGCAGTCTACCGATGCAAAATCAAACGTAGACTGTTGGCTCTCAACAGCATACACGACTTTTGCTATGTCACCATAGGTCGCTGTCTACCGGTATAAAATCGAACATAGACTATTGGCTCTCAACGGCACACACGACTTTCGCTATGGTCTGCAGTAGATCATAGTGACATCGAGTTACACTGTCGTCACAGCATAACCCAAATGCCTCTGTAGGCATCAGCACCCTTGATTTTCGCTACTGCACATAATCCTTAGGAACTAGTTTGTTCGGACTCCTCACAGGATCAACTTTAGAACCCCCCTTAGGGTTCAAGGCAGTACTACCCTGTGGCACTCCTACGAAGTTCATTTTAAGGGAGCGCCTTTTTCTCGAGAGCCATTTTCAAAACAATTTATACTATACACATATAGTACTTCCAAATCATACACCTAGTATGAATCCCATATAAATCTTCTTTCTCAAAATCGATTATCCCAAAATCGATAATTCTCAAGCTAGGCTTTCCAAATCCCATATTGATTTTACCCAAAAATCAAAAGCCTTTCCAAATTCACAGGTTCCAAAAACCTTTTCTCAAAATCATTCTCATAAGATCCTTTACATATATATATAACTTTAAAAATCTTTGGATCACTTCAAACTTGTATAAATTCCCTTTTTATACTTCAAATACTTTCGAAAACACCTTTTCTTCTAGCAAAAGATTCAACAATGGGAGTTTTATCTTATATAACAAAGATATATAACTTTGTTTGTTTCAAATCAAAGGTTCAAATTTGATTACTCTATAAAGTCACTTACGATATTAGTTACTTTCATAAAGTAAATTTCTATCATGGAAATATCCAATTTCCATTTTATTTCATCATATATTTCACAAAATATACCATTCATTTCAAAAACCATTTATAGTTCTTATCCACAAATTTCAATATCAATATTATTCAAACCCGTACAATGTACACATATCATCTGTATGCTATATCAATCTGATCGCTCACTCGATCACACAATTTCATTTCCGAACTAGTGTCGTCCACCCGACTTCTAGTGCGGACTCAGATCTGGTTTCTTGATCAGAAACCGTTATTCTTCTTACATAGCCATAACTATGATAGAGAATATCCAGAACTAATCAACAATCCATATCTAGGTTCGCCGTCGAAAATCGAGTGAAAAATCCCAAATCGGATCGATAAACTATCTTGAAATTCTGTGCTCGAATCTAGATCAAATCACTATGTGATTAGAATAATATAAGTACATCCTACGTATTTATCTCCATTGATTATTAGCCAAATCAATTCTTTTTCGATTCACATTCACTTACTCACATTTGCTTAAATCCTCATTTGGATTATCACCTCAATTCTTATCTCAAATGGATATTTAATCATAAACAGTTTGAACTCTGTCCAGCTTGAATTTAGAAAATAGCTTGAAAAATTAAGAATAGATAAGTAGTTGAAAATAATTATTAGTTTGTAAAATAGCTGTAAAATAGTTAAATAATCGTAAGATAGTTGGAAAATAGTCAAATAGTTATAGAAATTTTAAATAATTGCAAAATAGTAGTAAAATAGTAATTAGTTACAAATTAGTTGAAAGTTAGTGATTAATTTATAAAACAGTTATAAAATGGTTAAGTAATTCCAAAAATAATTGTAAAATAAGCATAAGATAGTTTGGCTTTAAGAAGAAAGATCGTACAGTAAGTAGCTTGGGAAAATAGATTTATATTAAACAATTTATTTTAAAAATAGTTCAGAGCCATACAATTCCCAATCTCCAATCCAATCAATTTCCCATTAAATTGATCCAATTCCAAATCAAGTTGAACTATCCTCAATTTCTTTTCTATATTTAATTCAAATTCCATTTGAATTTACTTATTCCACTTTAGTCACAATTTTAATTAATTTAAAAAAAATTCAAATTGAACCAATTTCAATTCATTTAAATTCCAGTTTGAATTAATCCCAATTCTCATTTGAATTTGAACTCATTCAATTTCAATTTCATTTCAAATCAATCCAATTCAAATTTCCCATTTGAATTTTAAACTTATCCATATTCAATCACAATTAATTCAAACTAAATTCAATTTGAGCTAATTCAATTCAAATTTCAAATTTAAACCATCTCGAATTGTATAAATTCGAGTTAAATTTCCAAATGTTGATTTAATCCTTAAAATCAAATCAACTTATATCTTTAAACCATTTAATTCTGAATCCACATTCCATTTTTTAACCTATTTCAAAGTTCAAATAATAATTCAAATCCTTTTTAAACAACTAAATCTTTGAAATTCAATTTATCACCAAATTTCAATTTTGAAACCAAACCTTCGAAGTTTTATCTTAAACATTCAAATCTTAATCCAAATTGATTCCATTTTATCTTAATAATGGATACATTACCACACCCCATTTCTTCATCCATTTAAACAAATCCAATTTCAGCTTAAAGATTATTAATAACATTAGGATGGTATCATTTAAATATTTTAAAACATCCATCCATTTCCAATTTCTAGATCTCAAACTATTTTGAGATCACACAAACTCCCAATTCAAATTAGACATTTAACTTCCCAAGTTAAATCCCAATTTTATCTTGAAATTTCCAATTCAGGTTGTTGTCAAATTATTTAACCTTCCCAAAGTTAAATTCAATTTACTTAATCCAGCCAACCTTACACAATTCGAATTCCCATTTCAAATTTAAAACTCAACATTAGTAATCTTCCCACTTATAAGTTCAAAAACTTATCACTTTGGGTTCTTCACATCACATTCCAAGGAAAACTCAAAACTCATCACCTTAGAGTTTACTTCAAATCATCTTCGATACTAAATATATCCACACAAATATACATATTTATTTCTTGGCCCACCAAGCCAAAATTTAAAATTTAAACCACCTTTGGTTTTAATTTAAAACAAATTCTTTTAAAGTTTCAAACTCATTTTAAAATAAGACTATATTTAAAATATTCTGAATAATACTATTTATTATCATCTCTTAATATTTCGAAAACAATTTCAAATGTTTCTTGACTTAGAATTCATAACTTCTCAATTTATATCCTTTCAAATTTATAAGTTATTCTCATATAATGGTTATTTCCTTAAAACTTTTCATTATTATCTTATTCTGAAATTCTACTCCAAATTCAAGTTTTTAATTTCAGTTTGAATCCATTTCAAACTTATCATTATTTAATTTCAATTTGGTTGTATTTCTATTACCACTTAATTTAATTCCAATAATTTAACAACCAATTACCTTAATATTTATTAGAAAGAATATTGCTTTATATATCAAAATATATTCTTATATAAAATCATTTAAAATCTTTATATAAGAAAATAATAAGTATGCTCTCATACACACACACACACAGAGACACACTCAACTCATTCCAGGGTACCATTGACCCTATCCTTAATGAGTATCCCCCACCAGAGCCAAGGTTCTCACTTAACATTCAGCTCTGATACCAAATGTAACGATCCAGAATTTTTGATCACAAAAATTCCAGATAGTTAAGAAAAGAAGAGACAGAAAGCAAGACACAGATTCTCACATTCGCAGCGGATCAAAATATAATATCATAAAATAACATTTACACAAAGAAGCTGTATCAGTTAAATTACATACAATACATCAGAGTTACAACATTTACAAACACTGGACAGATTCAATCAACCTGTCCCAGACAACCACAACATATCACAGCAGAATGCACTCCATACGTCCTGCTATCCAGCTCGCCTCTTGAGCTCTAGAACGTCTTTACCTGAAAATCTGTAATAATCGGTCTGACCCGAGTATAACATCAAAGTAACACCCGGGTCAGGCTGGAAACCAGCGTGAGTAAACTCATCCAACATGAAATTCTAATGCACTAAATTTATTTAAAAACCAGGTAACTCGTACTTCACTACGATTTTTTAATTTGCTATAGTCAACACTTATTTCACACATCAATCCCTAAGTATCCTTACTTAGTTTAAATGGTCCAGTCATTTAAATTTATCCCGTTCCAGCCTATTTGATGCACATATCAAATTTTAAAAAAATTATTGAAATTTAAAAATCGAAATGGTTTCGGATATTTACTAATACCCAACCCTGGTCTCTTCGATCCCAATGTTATTCTTTAAGCCAAATTGTTCACATTTAAACAATTCAATTTGTATTCAGGACTTCACATTCATTCACAATTCCTCAGATAAATACTCCAAATATCACAGTTCAACCCAAGCATTTCATACCATAAAGCATCACAACCACATACCAGAGATATCAAATAATCTAAGTCATTCCATATACTTTAATCATCTATAAGCAAGATTAATTAGTCACGCCATTTCTAATTAATATGAATTAAATTAATAACTTCAATATCTTTTCTAAATCCCACTTACTTAATCATTAATTTAATTTAATTTCAAACCATTAATTAATCATCCTTTAATTACCCATTAATTATCCATAATTACTTCCATCAAGTAATTATCCCATTGGTTAATTATCCTTAATTAATTAACCCTTAATTATTAATTAATTTAACCTTTAATTACTAATTAAATTAATTGATCCTTAGCTAATTTATCCTTTAATTAAGTAATTATTAATTAAGTAATTATTCTCCGATGACTAATCGATTAATCTCTGATTGTTAATTACTTTTTTGATTAATCACATTCAGAATTAACTATCCTTTAATTACTTACTTTAATTAATCCTTTAATAAATTACACTAAGAAATTTCTCCTTAATTAGTAATTATCCAATGATTACTTATACTAAGTAATCACTTAATTAATATTAAGTAATTAATACTTGATCAATTTCATAAGTGTTTATTTTTAATTACCTATATAATCTCATATGAAAACACTTATGAGTTATTAATTATTTATCTAATAATTATTCAAACTAAAACAATTTTAAAGTCAAAGACATTCTTAATTATTGAAATTTGTTTGTAAATTCCGATCCATATCTTTATTTGAAACTTGCTTAATCCTCTCTTGAAAAATATTTGTTTGAAAACTTATTTAAAACTTTACTTTGCTTCTAAATCTAAAAAACGATACTGAAATTCTCGGCCTGATTCAATTTTACACAAGACCACTCTCGAGCTTCACCCATTCCATCTCTCTCCCCCTTCTACATGAAACCCCCAGTCGATATCGAGCTATACCATTATCTTCCTCAAATAAAAACATCAGACACGCGATGACACACGTGCACATAACACGTCAACGTCGGCCCTCCGATCAACTTCGTCGACTCCCTCTGGTCTCCAATGACCCTTTCAATCACTCCGACCTCCCAGCTTTCTCGATCAAGCCATAAATCAGAAATGTGCCATTCGTTCAAACTGGAACTCCAATGATCAACCTCCGACCACCGATACCCCCACAATAGACCATCGATGATCCCGAGATTCCTGTCAAAACTTCGTCCCTTACACTACCACATTTTCCCCTATACCGTATCCTTCAGAGCTCGCCACGACGCCGCCATTGCCAAGAAACAACCTCGACCAAAACCTCGAACAAAACCCTAAATCTACCCCTCGCCGACGCCTCAATGGCTAAAAATTTTAGCGATCAATTTCCTCGAGATCGCTTACATCCAGGCCCTCTTCAACGATGAACTCGAAACCCCAAGTTTCGTCAATCATCAGAGAAAAGCGAAAACTATTTTTTCGTTCAATATGCCCTTTCTTTCAATTCACAAGTCTAAAAACCAAGATTTTAATTTAAAAATCATCATTTTTGATAACAATTCAAATCATATACTTGAATTATCAAATTATAAAGATCGAAATTTTGATATGGATAAAGTCTTACTGTTCTTCCTTCTTTTTATTTAAACTAGCTTCATAATTTAAATTAGAAATATTTTTAAAATTGATACCTTGATATAACAACCTATATTTGTTTATACATTGAAGTCTAAAGCATATCAGATGAAGAGCATTTAATTTTTGAATCCTATTTGCAACCTGGAGGATGAAGAACGACACAAAAATGTTGAAGCACAGATATACACCTAAATATCTATATACCTATATTCATGTATTTATTTTAACACCAAAATGCAATCATTTATGCAAAAATTTACTACTGCCTTAATTCAAAAAAATCCCACATGCATCAAAATTTTAAGCTTTTTAAGGCTTTAGGTTACTCACCTCTTTTGTTGAACAGAGCAGTTTGAAAGTCTGTAAACTAGACTTGATGGTACTTGAACTTGTTTGCTTCCAGTTTTACTCTGAAAGTTTGGAGATGATCAAACCTTGTTTTAAACTGAGATGGATTTTACTTGAATTGTTTCAGGTTGTACTTGAACTTGAAAGTGTTATTTGATTTACTTCTTTCTTTGTTTTTTAATTATGAAAGAACAGAACAAATAAAAAAAATGTACTGCTTTTCTTTTAGAAAAAAAGTGAAGAGAAAAATAAGTTGACACTTGTATACTATGTTATGTTAATCCTTACACATGTTAAAACATATATTCCTCAATTAACAAATGTCAATTTGCATGTGTTTATTATATTACACTTGTAACATTAAAAATTTATATATGATAACAATCATATTACTTCACCTATTATATTTATATATATTCTACTATGTTCATTTCCAAGTATATAAAAGAAAAGAATTTTGAATCCTAACTTTTTTTATTAGATATATATATATATATATAGGTTTTATATTTAAATATACCTGTTACTAATTATAAGCATAAAAAATATTAGGCCTCTTATATTTTATACAATTTTAGAGAAGATGACTTAAAACTAACTAAATATATACATATATATTAATTTCTAAAAGACAAAACTTTTAAATCCAATTTATTCTATGGTGTTTACAATTGTATTTCAAATCCAACTTTATTTGCTACAATATTTATTTAATTAGGCCATCATATCTTATTAGAAGATTATAAAAATTCCAAATCACACAATTCTATAAATATCTTATATATATGATAACAATCATATTTTATTTTGCTTTGAAAAAGAAATTTATTTTGCTCAACTAAACAAAATAAATATCTCAATGGTAAAACCGGTAAATTACCTAATTGCCAGATGTCTAAAAAAAATCTGGGTTATCACAACAACGAGGTGTTCAACTGTGAAGGTGGATTTCGTTTTTGTCAAGTGTTGATTATGCAAGGAGGAGAGAGGGGAGTTCAGTGATGGGTTTATCTATTTTAGGTGCATGGTCACTTTTGGGAAGATGAAGTTTAGGAGGGAATGGTTTTGTGTTTGGGTAATTTAAATTTTTAATAGCAATTAGTGCTTGTTAATTATATTTAAAATTCGATAACTTGTAAAATGCATAACTTCTTCATACAAGGTCCAAATCAAACACGGTCAGTTGTGTTGTAATTGTGGAATCGTTAAATATGTGATGGTATTGGATTGGTTGAGATTGGAGCTTGTAAAATTTCAAGCTAAATTAGTACGCTATTCGATTTGAGACGGAATTGAAACGCTTCAGCAATAACTGAAATTTCAATGAGTTAAACTCACCTTTTTGGTTAATCAGTATATTATATGATAGATAAAATTATTTATTGCCTACTTTGATGTTGAATTTGCTAATTGTTTGGTTTGGATAAATTATCATTTTGAAAATGGATAATGTATAAAGTGATAAAATAGTACCGATTTAATATAACTACGTTTTTAAATAATTACATGGTTAGTTTAAGTATACTTCTTTGTGTTATCTATTTGGCCAAATAAACACCATTTAATAATAAACATATAATTTTATTTTGAATGATATTTGTTTAGTAGAATGAATTCCCATTTTTCTATTATATTAAGTTGGACATTCATTTAAGTGCCAGTTGATTAATACTGAATATGTGATATGCTAACAATTTATTATTTATTATGGTTTTGGTTTACATATATGTCTGATTATGTAAATACTTATAATTTAAATTGGGAAGTTAAATTGAATTTAATGGTGACTTGTTTAAGTACCATTGGGATCGCTGTGCCTTTTTTGGATTTGGAAAGTAATGATTTTAAATTAACTTCAAAATTTATAACTTGAAATAAATTGTTATATTTCATTATTATTTTAACAATGTTTCTGTTTAAATTCTATTTTACAAAGTGTTTGGTAAAATTATAAAGCTAATTATTATATTTATAATCTTTTAAAATTATTTTTTCTTTATATTGTTTAAAGATAATTAATTACTTATCAAAGTTGTTTAAAGATAATAAATAATTTTATTATTGATTATTTAAAACTAGTTAATTAAGTGGTGTTGCGTGAAGCTTAATTAATTATATTTTGAAAGTTGTTTTAAAGTTATCTTATTACTTTGATTTAAATATTTAAAGGTAAATTATTGTTTTATTCAAATGTTTTAAAAGTTAATTGTTATATTCTTTAAATAATTTTAAAACTTATTAATATGTTATTTAATTTTTTTTAGAATTTATCTTTATGATGTTAAAGTTTTTATCTATTATAATTTAATAACAAATTGTATATACAAGGAATTCTTTTATAAAAAGGAATCACTTAAAGAAGTTTATAAATTTGAAAGAGGTTTGGAATTTGAAAAATAGTTGGGTTTTGAATGATTCTAGGAAAAAAGTTTATAAATGGTTTAGCGATTTGAAAGGGAAGTTTTATAAGTGGATTTTTGGAGATATATAAAAGAGTATTTTTATAAATAAAAACTTAGACATTTATAAAAGAAGTTACATAATCGGGTTTGGAAATTTATATAGAAGATATTTATAAACAAAAAGATACATAGAAAAAGGAATAGTGTTTTGAGTTATTCTTACCTTTATTTTAATAACATTCGTTTCCATCCATTTAATAAGATTTTGGAATGAAGAAATCTTTCTTAAATGTTTTGTGAATATACTTACACTATTGTATAAGTGTATGGATTTTTTTTTTAAGTTTTGAAAGTGAAATGGTCTGTAAATATACTTATACCACTGAGATAAGTATATGCTTATATTTTATAAATATCGAAAATATTGTTTTGTGAATATACACATCCTGTTGCGATAAATATATGGAAGTGATCTCCAAGTATTTACAAAGTGATTATTATCAATGGAAGATTAGTTAAATGAGGCTTAGTGGTTTCCATATGTAATAAATCGCTGTTTTGTTTGATTTGAATGTTTGTTTATTTGATAGCTAAGTAACCGACTATTAAATCTTGGCCTAAATATGTAATCCTTCTTAATTTTGATGGTACAAAAATATTCCCTGCTTAATACTAGAGGATTTTTACTCTGGAAATATCTAAGAGAAACATGGAGATTATATGTTGTAGTTACCGTTAGTGGTGCTATACTGTATGTAAAAACTCATTTTTTTCTTTTAGGACAAATGATGAGGAGATCCTTCCACATAAACGGTTATGGTGTGATCCTTGCTCTTACATACCGTCTGATTATTCCCAAAATAACCAGCATTGAGCATTCTAAATATCGATTGATTGGTTATGAAACATCCAGTAAGCGAAGGAGTGTGCTTATAAGAGATGACTCGAAATCTTAACCACTCTAAAACCATATATGGATTCTATGTTTGGAGGAGATTCGAGATCTATTCTGAATGTTGGAATCCACATGTGATTCCAAGACCCATCGGGGTATAATTGTCCATGTGTGATTCCAAGATTTTTGTTGAGATTGGGGATCAGTGCGTGATTCCGAGACCCGTTTGGGTATGTGAATCCTTGGGTGAATTCAAGATCATTGTTGAGATGTTAGAACCCATGTGAGGTTCTAAGACCTGTTGAGGTGTAGGAATCCGTATGTGGTTCCAAGATCTGTTCAGGTGGCGGTGCATGAGTTGAAATGCAGGACGTAGCCTCACCAGCATTAATGATTAAAACCAAAGATAGGATGCATAGCCAGGGGTTTATCCAACCCATGAGGATGCAATCATCTCCTTCCTAGTGTTACCTATAGTTATGCATGCATGGAGCGGTGCATTCAGCCTTGCGCGACCAGCTATTTATTTCCTATTGTACATCACTAGGGCTGTATTATTGCTTCGGAAGGATAACTACGATCCTTGTGCAAGAGGAGCGTTCTTGAAGTACCGAGGGCACCTCCATGGAATTCTAGATAATTAGCGAATGTGCCTTAAACGTTTTTGATTATATACCTATTATTATTGTGATGTACACTCACGAGTATCACAACTACTTGATTATTGATATTTTCTCCCTTGGTCGTTATTATAATATTACATGATTTTCTAATATAGACGGTATGGTTATTGCAGCCAAAAACTCGTCTGTGTTTATATGCGGCATAATCTTATGAGAGACTTTTGTTTAGAAAGGATTTTATAAATTTCAAAATCAATTTGATGTGTGTTTCTCACGCTGGTTTACCAGACAGATCCGGATGTTATTTTTCTTATAACGCTTACGTCAGACCAAGCATATTTTCGGATTCAGTTTGGATGCTTGGGAGCTTCAGGAAACAAGCGGATGCCTCCAAGACGTATTCATGTATATTCTATTTTCCATTGCATTGGTTATTTATATTTATCAGCAATTGTGATGACATGTTATAATTGTCCAGGCTATTGATTTATTAGTTGACTCAAATTGATATATGTGCAACAAAGTTCAGTTATCTTTTGTAAAGATCATTGTTATATTACAGATTACCCGCACGTTTGTGAAATTTTGTTATGTCTTTTCATTCTTTTTCCCCAACATTCTATCTTTCTAGCACTTGGAAGCTCAGCACGTTGATGTATTAATGTCAACTTTTAAGGGTCGAAAAGGCGGGGTTAACTCATCTAAGATAAGGTAAGTGAGACCCTAAGATGAATTTGAGCGTATTATATATAAATGCGCATATTTGTTAGTGCTATAAAAATGTTTTATATTATATTGATTTATCGGTTGAGTGGTTTGGATTCTGGTCCGTGCACGATATGTCATGGTATCGATAGGGTTTTCTTAACACTTGGGCAATGCAGATAAACACAGTTTTGTTTTTTTAAAGCAGTAAATGAAATAATTTTACCAAGATTTTAAATTTGAATATAAAGGAATAATTTTCATAAACTAAGTATTCTTATTAATGTTGTGCTATTTGCTGGGGAATGATAATATTCAATTATTATCATTTATTGTTTGGTTAGTTATGCTCACCTAGTTAGGAGCATTGGCTATTGATGTTGATTGAGTAGTTGTGCCTGACCAGTTTATGGGCATTGACTATTGTGGTTGATTAGGAGTATTTTTTTTATCTTTTTCACAGCATTAGTTTGGTAAATAGTAATTGTGGGAACATTGAAATGAACATCCTGTGAATTAGGTTTCACATTTTGACTTTAAGGCATTCCGTGATAATGTTGGGTTAAAAATTTAATTTAAAAAAAATAGTGTAATTTAATTTAAACAAAGTAACATTTACGAGATAAATTTATATAAGGAAGCAAAAAAAAATTATATAAATATAATTTATAGATGTGATTTATAAAAAAAGAGTTAAGTTGAGAATTTAAATACCAGTATTTTAGAAATTATTTTTCAAGAGTTTTAAAATAAGTAGTAATAGTATTATTTGGAAGTATTTTCAAACAAAAATATTTTTAACAGGATTTTAAAAGAGATAGAAAGCACTAAACTCACTTCAGTCGTTGGAAAATAATTCTCGTGATGACTGCAGCAGCGTTGGTGTTCATTTACGAGTTTCTAAGTAAGGAATTGCTACCATGGGATTTACCATAGAAGTTTTGTTTGGTAGAACAAATTTGTTTTGGATTCCAAAAAGTATGATTTGATATATTGTATATTACTATCATTTTCAAAATGATTTGAAATGAAAACCAAATGGTTAATTCATAAATTTTTTGTTATGTAATATTATATGGACCCTGGTATCCCATGCACTAAAATAATTTGGTTTGTGCATCTATTTTGAGGTGGTGTTTGGTAATTTTCATTATGAAAAGAAAATGGGATTTTCGATGATTTTGGATTGTCAAAAAGAAAGTAGATATTGAAAGTTAAGCTAAATGTTTTTTTGAAATTATAAGAAGATGTGTTTTTGTAACTTATAAATTTGGAGAAATTAGTAAGTTGAATAAAATTTAAGTTTGTTGGACATTTGGATTAAGTAAAAAAAAATCTGAAATTTGCATATATATACTCTTAGATTATAGCATAGTGTTATACAAATATGGACTTAAGTTTAAAGTGTATAATAAACATAAGTGGCGTTATAAGATGGTCATGAACGTAAGTAATGATTTTATGAAATAGTTCAAAAATGACTTTAGCATTAAAAGAAACATGTCAAAAGTGAGAATGAATGTGAATAAAAATAAAATTGGTGTAGTAAGAAACCAATGGAAATAAATACGTAAGTTGTATATAAACCATTTTTTTGCATAACTGTTTTGATCCAGATTCAAGTGCATGATTTTATGGTGATTTACACCGGTCCGACCTAGAATTTTTCATTCAATTCTCGACGGCGAACACTTGATATGGATTTTTGATTTAATTATGAAGTTTTCTACCATAGTTGATAGCTATGTAAGGAGAACAACAGTTTCCAATCAAGGAACCAAATCAGAGTCCACGCTAGGGGGTCAAGTCGGCGATCCTAGTTCAGAAATGAAGTGGTGTGATCGAGCGAACAATCGGATTTGATATTTCGTATGGATAGTATATGTACATCATATATGATTTAATAAATTATATGTTTGGTATTGAAAAAAGCAAAACTGTATGGTTATGAGTTATATGGTTGCATAATATTTGTAAATAAGATGTAGATATATGGAAGCAAATGCTAGTTGATGCTTTTGGTTCCATGAATAGAGTTGTTTGCCTGAAAAATAGGTGTATGTTTATATTTTGCTTGGTTGATGATTTTATGCCCCAGTTATGTAAGGCCACTTGGTTTTTGTTTTCTTTTGTTGGTTTGGGCCGGTCGTGGTGATTCATAGTTTTTCTGGTCGAGCCGTGCAAAAGAGATGCTGCCGAATTTTTTTATAATTTTAAGAGATTTAGAAATTTAATTACCCTTTTCAATTAATTGATTTTGGAAAGCTTAAAGGTTTTGTGGCATTTTTTCTCATTTTGGGATTTTGGGGATGAATTTTTTTTAGGATGGTGAGAATGTAAAAACATGGAATTTCATTCGTTTGAATTTGAATATTTAAAATTAAATATTGAATAATTGGTTTTTTAAGGTTTTAAACTTGAATTCAAATATAAGGATTTTTTTACATTTTTTTAATTATGATTCAATATTTGAATAGTGTTTCAAATAACGAGATATATAATTAAATGTTAGCTTAATTGATTAAGTCGTCTTATTTAACTCCTTTAAATTAATGGACAATAACGGTGAATTCATTTCATAAATTTATTTGCAATAATAACGGTGTGAATTATTAATCATAAAATTTATTTTTATGTTTGCAACTCGATTTTTATTGATGTATTGTCGATTTAATTTATTTTATTTTTTCGTAATTTTTAATTTGAAAAATATTTAAACTAATCGTTTAAATATTTATCGGCAAACAATAGTGTTTTTATGATTTTTCGAATACGATAACTTGCGTATATTATTATTGTTTTTGTATCACGTCACTGTTTTGAGCGTGGCCGTATTTTTGTCTATCGTTTTCCATTCATACATGGACAGAAAATTGTGCGGTAAAATGCCGAAAATCTAATTATAAATTAAAAAATAAGAAAACCCACTTCAACATATTCCGAGATACTTATTTTCCCCCATACCCTTCTATCCCGTTCGTTCTAAACAAAAAGGAAAAAATGAAAACCCACTTTTGAAAATAACAAGCAAATTGAATACTCAACTAAAATTCATGAGATTAGATTAATTGATCTTGTTTTGAGGAGAACTAAGAATATATATGGGTTTCATGGGTTGCGGCGGCATTTTGGTGGCTTCGACAGTATTTGAGTCAACTAAGGTCTGGTTTTTGAGTCAATGTAGGACGTGTTAGGCGGCGGGATATGTGGAAATGAGATTCTCTTAGCAAGTAGCACTTATGGTCATGATTTTTCATTGTCTGGACAAGAGATGTAGGTCGCGACCTATACAGGGTCGATGTTGGGGTCCTTAGGTCATGTATTGGCATAGGAGTTAGGCATTGAATGTTTGGCTAGATCAGGTAGCTTTGGGGATGAGGTGTTCGACAGTAAAGGTGGATTTTGTTTCCGTCGAGCGTTGTGTGTGTAAGGATGAGAGAGGGGAGTTCGATGATGGGTTTATCTTGTTCAGGTGCACGGTCACTTTTTAGGAAGATGAAATTTATGAGGGAACGATTCTGATTTTTTAAAGTTTGAATAGTAACTAGTGATTGTTAATTATATTTAAAATTCAATAATTTGTAAAATGTGTAACTTCTCCATACAAGATCCAAATAAAATGGGTCAGTAGCGTTGTAATTGTGGAATCATTAATTATGCAATGGAATTGGATTGGTTGAGATTGGAGCTTGTAGAATTTCAAGCTAAATTCGAATGATGTTCGATTTTAGACAGAACAGAAATGCTTCGACGATAATTGGAATTTCGGTGAATTAAACTCAACTTCTTGGTTAATTAGTATGTTATATAGTAGATAAAAATTATTTATTACCTGCTTGGATGTTGAATTTTCTGATTGTTTGGTTTGGATAAATTATTATTCTGAAAATGGATAATGTATAAAGTGATAAAATAATACTCATTCAATATAACTACATTGTTTAAATAATAACGTAGTTAATTTAAGCATACTTCATTGTATTATATATTTGGCCAAATAAACAATTTATAATAATAAATGAAAAGGTTTATTTTGAATGATATTTTTTTAGCAGAATAAATTCCCATTCTGCTATTATATTATGTTGGACAATCTTTTAAATGCCAGTGGATTAATGCCGGATATGCGATATGCTAATAATTTATTATTAATTATGGATTTAGTTTACATATATGCCTAATTATGTAAATACCTATAATTGAACTTGATAAGTTAAAATGAATTTAATGGTAGCTTGTCTATGTACTATTGGGGTCGTTAAACCTCTTTCAGGATTTGGAATGTCGTGATTTTAAATTAACTTCAAATTTTATAATTTGAAGTAAAATGTTTTATCTAATTATTATTTCAATAATGGATTCGTGTAAATTCTATTTTATAAAGTGTTTGGTAAAATTATTTCTTCAGTAAAGTTAATTATTATATTTATAATGTTTTAAAGTTAATTATTTTATTTATATTGTTTAATGATAATTAATTACTTATCAAAGTTGTCTAAAGATAATAAATTATTTTATTAATGGTTATTTAAAAATAGTTAATTATTTTATTAGTAATGTTCTGTGAAGCTTGATTCATTATATGTTGAAAGTTGTTTTAAAGTTATTTTATTTGAATGTTTAAAGGTTGGTTATTATTTTATTTAAATGTTTTAAAAGTTAATTTTTATATTCTTTAGAATGTTTTAAAACTTATTATTATGTTACTTAAAAATGTTTTAAAATTATCTTTATGATGTTAAAGTTTTTATTTATTATAATTAAATAATAAGTTGTTTATAAAAGGATTTCTTTTATAAAAAGGAATTATATAAAGGAGTTTATAAATTTGAAAGAGGTTTGAAATTTGAAAAGAAGTTTGGTTTTGAATGATTTTAGAAAAGTGGTTTATAAATGGATTAGCTATTTGAAAGGGAAATTTTATAAATGGGTTTTTGGAGATTTATGAAAGAGTATTTTTATAAATAAAAACTTAGAGGTTTATAAAATAAGTTTTATAAAGAAAAAGAGATATATAACCAGGAATAGATTTTTGGGTTATTCTTACTTCCGTTTTAATAACATTTGTTTTGATCCATTTAATAAGATTTTGGAAAGAAGAAAACTCTTTCCTAAATGTTTTGCAAATATACTTACACTATTGAATAAGTATATGGAAAAGTTTCCAAGTTTTGAAAGTGAAATGGTTTGTGATATACTTATACCGTTGAAATAAGTATATGGTTATATATTATAAGTATGGAAAATATAATATTTTATGAGTACACTTATCCTATTGATATAAGTATATGGAAGTGATTTTGAAGTATTTACAAAGTGATTTTTTTAGTGAAATATTAGTTAAATGAGGCTTAGTGGATTCTATGGGAACAAAATTCCAATTTGTTTGACTTGAATGTTTTTTTATTTGATAGTTAAAATAATTGACTATCACATCTTGGCTTAAATATGTAATCCTTCTTAATTTTGATGGTACAGAAATAGTCCCTTCTTAACACCAAAGGATTTTAACTTTGGAAATATCTAGGAGAAACATGAGGATTATATAGTACACTTATCGTCAATGGTGCTATTACTTATGTATAAACCTGTTTTGTTCTTCTAGGGCAAATGACCAGTTGTTTATTTCTTGTTATGCATCACTAGGGATGTATTGTTGATTTGAAATGATAACTCTGATCCTTGTGCAGGAAGACCGTTCTCGAAGTACCGAGGCTTCCTCCATGGAATCCTACACAATTAGCGAACGCCCTTTGATGGTTTTTGATTATATACATATTATTCTTATGATGTACACTCATGAGCATCCCAACTACTCGATTATTGAGATTTTTGCCCTTAGACATTATTATAATATCATAGGATTTTCTAATAGAAGGTTGGTTATCATGAAGCAGAAACTCGTCCCTGTTTTTGAGCGGTGTGGCCTTTCAAGATACTTTTGTTTAGGAAGGTTTTTATCACATTAAAAATCTATTTGAGGTGTGTTTCTTGCATTGGTTTACCAGACAGATCTGGGCGTTACTTTTCTTGTAGTGATCGGGTCAGACCAAGAATATTTTCAGATTTAGTTTGGATTCTTTGGAGCTTTAGGAGACGAGTTGAATGCCTCCAAGGTGTATTCATGTATATTATATTTTCCACTGCATTAGTTGTTTATATTTATCAGCAATTGTAAAGACAGGTTGTTATAACTGTCCAGGCAGTTGATTTATTAGTTGACTCTGATTGATATATGTGTAACAAAGTTCAATTTTTCTTTTATAAAGATCATTGTTATATTATATATTACTTGTCATGTTGTGAGATTTTGTTCTATTTTTCTTTCTTTTTTCCCAACAATCTGTCTTTACGACACGTGAATACCATGGATGTATTAGTGTCAAATTTTAAGGGTTGAAAAGGCGGGTCATCACAATATATATCTAATTATATATATTTATAGGTATTGTATAATCAATTTAAAATGAAATAAAATATTGTTTTTAAGAAATTATTCATGGCTTTATATTATATTATACACATATATGTTAAGAATTCATGTTATAAACTAATATTTATTAATTTAGTGATTTAATTATTTTTTATAGTTTATATATTTACATGCCTATGTATAAACATAAATTTTGTAAATGTACTATATAAAAGTATATACAACTAACCATTCATATCTGTTTGTGTATACATATATACATTTATCTATATTATATATTTGCTTATCTGTATATTATTATGATGTAACAGATACACGTTTAGACAGTGAATTGAATATAAGAAGGGCTAACATATCCTTTGTGGTATAAATCCCAACATCTATACATTAGCATGTCAAACCCTATACACATTATTCTATTGCACGTTCAAACACTCATATGTATATAGGATGCACACACACACACACACACACACACATATATATATCTGTATATAATATAATACAAATTATATATACAATAAAACTTTTTTTTATAAATTTGAATAAAATATTATTATTTTTTCACAGAAAATTTAGAAATGTTTTAAATAAATTTGACTACATAGGCATTTACCTAATTACTCCATTGCGTGTTGGCCCAGTTCCAACAATGGTACAAGCCCAATAGCCTATGCGGTCTAAATTACTCGTGTTAGGGTTAACTAATTAACCTTATAGTCTAGATAGCAAGCTGTCTAAAAAAGTAGCGTCGAATGATTGGGTTTAGCTAATTAACCATCCTATCCTACCTGGTACCGGCCTGGTCCGAACATATATGAGAGCCCAAATGTTGCCCTTTATGGAAAATGCCTAAGTCTTGGGGTAATTTTCAAAATTGTTTAAAAATTATAAAATACAAAATTTAAATTTAAAAGTTAACTTTAAAATAAGATATAGATATATTATAAAAGATATAATATAATGAAAATTTTCAAAATGTTTGAAAATAAATGTAAGTTAATTTTGAAAGAAAATTAAATTTTATTAATAAGGTTAATAAAAGAAATAAATGAATTAAATAATTTAATCAAATAAAACATGTATGCATGTATAATATATAATGATATATGTTATGTTACCTTAAAATCTTTAAGACAATGTAAATATACATTTATGTAGATATAAAATAATTTTTTAAATTATTAAAATTTAATTAAAATAGTTTAATTAAATAAATTAATTGAAAGTTAATTAATAACTAAAATACATATATATGTATATTACTATAAAGGTTATAATACATAAATATTCAATATAATATGTTAGAACTGAATACTGAACAATTGATTAAAAAGGTAATTAATTAAAAATTAATTGAATATGGTTTAATTAATATAATGTTGTATATAATATTATTATATAAGTCAATTAAAATATAAAAGTTATATAATAATTAAACTTATATAATATGAATGTATAAAATGAAGGTGGAAGACTATATAAACCCTAAATCGACTTGAGGAATTAAAACATACGTTAATGCATCTATATCGTGCTTCCCGATGTGTTCTACACTTGAATCATGAGGGTATTTTATAAGAAATACATTTAATAAGTCGATGTCACACGATATAATACATTAAAGATTATAAATATTTAATATAATGTTATCCTCTACCATTTATACATTAATGAATTACTGGCACACTCTCTAGTTGTTGAGCTTTCCTCAAGCTAGATATATTATGTGTAATATTATTAATGTATAGACTAGACTAGGTAAGATACTTATACATATTCGTTTAGCTTTTCTTAAAGTATATATAGTATACTTAGGCCGTTGCGAAATACTGGGTATGAGTGAACAATCTCATTTTACTTATTGAGCTTTCCTCGAGGTAAAAATGAGATTAGGACATGGAACCACGAGTTAGCAGCTATATATGATACGACCAGTAAGGAGTTATCCATCGTATATGTGAGTATTCTATGCTAGGCTTTCCTCGAGGTCAAAATCCTAAGATATACAAGTCTTAACACCTACTGGCGAAGTTTAAAAACTTTTATGTTTCGAATTAGAGTTTATCAAAACATAAAAGACTAGTGGGAGCTTATTAGTAAAATGAAACACAAAGTTTAACCGTACTAATATTATAAGAACATCTACTATGGTATTGTCTTAATAGTCTACAAATTAAAACCCGTAGAAAATGACAATTGCAAAACTATTTTCTGAAAGTGATAAGCTTACCGGACCTAACTATATCTACATGCATAGAGTCGATTAAAATAGCACTGACATATGAGCGTCTTTGGTCATTTATTACCTGAGAGCCTAAAGAACAACCCGCCGATGAGGCAGATCCTGAACTAAGAATTGCTTATGAGAAATAGGGTTCAAACCTAGAGATCATAGGTTTTTATGCTGTCGACTTTAGACAAGCTGTTGTAGAGGCAGCATAAAAACATGTTTGTCCATGAGATATTTGATAGTCTCAAGACCCTTTTGGTGAACAGTCACGTTCCGTAAGGTATGAGCTTACAAAGAACCACTTCCATACCAAAAAGGACTAATGGATGTAAAGTGAATGATTATGTACTAATGATAAAGGACGATACTGATAAGCTTTCACAATTTGGACGTATACATAAGCAATGAATTACAAGTTGATTTGATCCTTGGTTCCCTTACACCTCAGTATGAACTGTTCATACTAAATTACAATACGAACTAATTGAATGTGTATCTCGTGGAGCTTCTTAATATATTAATGTCGTCCAAATCGGCATCCAATGATCAAGGGGTTGTGCTTGCTGTAAATGGTGGTGCATCATCTTCGAAGGGTTCGAAGAAGCAAAAAAGAAAAGGTAAGAAGAGTAAGAGAAGTAAGAAGTATGATACAAGGATAAATGTCACCAATGCCAAAAGAAATCTCATTAGAAAAGGAACTGTTATGAATACCTAAAGATAGTTAAAGAGAGAAATCAAAATAGTTCTACGGCTCATATAGGTACATTTATGGTTCAAAATTGGTTTGCAATCAATAAAATGTCTTAGGTTTTAGATACTAGATCTAGAACTCGTACATGTAATTCATTACAAGAGTTTAGGAACTGGTGCCTCATGGCAAAAGGAGAGAGGAGGCTCTAAGTTGCAGATGGATCTATCATACATCGGCAGTAGGAGATTATCATTTAATTTTGCCTAATGGAGCAGTATTGATATTAAATAATTGCTATTTTTTTAAAGGCTTGAACTATGAAATTTTATCTATTTCTAAATTGTCTGAGGCTGGTTATAGATTTTACTATGTGAAAACGTTATGAACATTAGCCTGAATGGAAATAAAGTCTATGATGGTGTTCTTGAAAATGGCATATATGTGATGCATATTAATTATTTATGTTTTGTGAGTAGTTCTTCTAACAATATAAATGATAATTATATTTGGTATTATAGGCTATGTCAAATTAGTGAGAAATGACTACACAAATCCGAAGGTTTTCTCTCATCACTTGATTCTGACCATTTGACACGTGTAAGTCATATCTTAAAGGTGAAATGACCAAGCACCCCCTTAATTGGAGCAATAGAAGACTCGATGAACTCTTATGGTTAGTACATGTGATGTTTATGGCCTGATGCCTGTAATCACCATGTATAATAGTTCTTACTCTGTTACCTTAGTTGATGATTTCTTGAGACTAGGATATATGTATCTTATGAAGAACAAATTCGATGTCTATGAAAAAATTATTTCATACAGAAATGGGGATATCTCCAGCAATACTTAAAATATAATGGAATTATCTCCATCCTATACTCTGCAAGACAACACTGTGTTAGAGTGAAGGATTGAAACCCTATTATAAATAGTTCGTTCCATGATGAGTAAGGTTGAGTTACATCTTTCTTATTGGCGATATGCACTTAAAACCGCAACGCATAATTTGAATTTAGTACCCACTAAATCTGTACCTAAGACACCATATGAGATATGATATGCGAAGGAACTACACTTCAACTATTTGAAGGTATGTGGTTGTCCGGCCTACATTAAGAACATTGGACCTAACAAACTTAAAGTGATATCAACCTTATGTAAGTTTATAGAAAATCCCAAGAATGCTAAGGGATATATTTTCTACATCACAAAGGAACAAAGGTGATTGCTTCCACTTACGCTATCTTTTTAGAAAAGGAATTTCTATCATAATAAATTAACAACGAAGTTGTAGACATGGATGAGATTTGAGAAACTGACATTGAGATTGAACCAGTGAAAGAGCCGAGTTCACCCATATACGAAAACATGCTACCTATTCGAAGGACTAGTAGGGAATCTCACACACCAGAGAGATACTATAGTGTTCTTATGGATGGTAAGAAGGAGGTCTGTGTCTTAGATGACAACACTCCTCTACCTTTCCAACTATGCATTGTAGAGTAAAGACTATGCACTTTGGCTTAGAGTGATGAAATCCAAGATGGACTCCATGTATGAAACAAAGTATGGACTTTGTCGGACGTACCCTAAGAGATAAAACCTATAAGCTACAAATGGATTTTTAAGAAAAAGCTAAATGCATATGGAAAAGTAGAGGTTTACAAGGCTAGGCTAGTTGCAAAACGATTTCGGTAAATTCAAGGTGTTGATTATAAAGAGACATTTTCACCCATAGTCCTGCTTAACTCCATTCTGATTATATTAGACTTTGCTGCATTTTATGATTACAAAATTTGGCAAATGAATGTAAAGACAATATTTTTAAATGGTGAATTAGAAGATACCATTTATATGTCGCAATCTGAGGGTTTTATAGTCGGTGGGAGTGATGAAAAAGGCTTGCAAGTTGTTAAAGTCCGCGTATGGACTCAAACAAGCTTCAAGGAGTTAGAATAAGTATTTTGATAAAGTAATCAAATAGTTTGGTTTTTTTTAGAACATAGAGAAAGCATGCGTATAAAGAAAGGAATAGGGCTACGTTGTCATATTCTCAGTGCTATATGTTAATGATCTTCTATTGATTGGCAAAGACATCTCGTGATTGTAATCGATGAAAACTTAGCTTTCCAAGAACTTCTCCATGAAGGATTTAGGAAAAACAACCCATGCACTAGGTACACAAATTTATAAAGATAGACCTGAGAGGTTATTTTCCCAATCCTTATATATAGATACCATACTGAAGAGGTTCGGTATGGAGAATTTCAAGTGTGAAAATGTTCTAAAGCAATATGGAGTCATCCTTTCTAAGAAGACGCTCTTCGTACGGATAAGGAGAAAGAGTATACGAAGAGGATTCCCTATGCTTCGGCCATAGGATCCATAATGTACGCTTTGTTATATACTAGACCAAATGTAGCTTACACATTAGGATGTGTGAGCCGGTACTATTCTAATCATGGTTAAAAGCATTGGACAACTGTAAAAACTATACAGAAGTATTTAAGAAGTATTCAAGAATTATTCCTCAATTACGAGATTGGAGACCCCTTATGAAGGGGTACACAGACTCTAGATTCAGAGTGGTATTGATTATACTAAATCAGTATCATGTTATGTCTTTAAGCTAAATGATGGAGCGTAAGTTGAAAAGTTCCAATCAAGAAACAGTAGCTAATTCGACAATGGAAGCCGAGTATATCGGCCTCAATGAAGCAACAAAAGAGACAATCTGGATGTTTAAGTTTTTTAAGTGAGCTTAAAATGATTCCACGTATCGATAATTGAATGACATTGTTCTATGATAACAGTGTAGCGATACATATCACAAAGAAGCCTATAGCACATAAAAAGTCACAGCATATTCTTCGAAAGTTCTACCCAATTAGAGAATCTGTTAAGAAGAAAGAGGTGATGATACAAAGTATGTATATAAAGGATAACATAGATGATCTATTTATCAAGGGTTTAGCTCGGTTGGCTCTCGAGAAGCTAATCGAAGGGACGAGATTAAGATTTAATAATTGGCCGCAAGTGAAAATAGGAGATTAATATAGTTAGGTGTATGCTCTAGGAGAAATTCTAAAATTTATTGTAAATTATTAACTCTATAGTCAATTCTTGTTTGTAATAAAGGTGTTTACCTTTTTTTATATATTTGTTGTAATGTGTTATAAATAATTAAATGCTTAGTGAAACATATTTGACAGAAAATCCAAAAATAACGGGTTTGTGATAGTAATTACAAATAGTTGTAATCATGAGTGTCATGCCATGATATAATAAACACACCATTTTAAATATTCCTAGTTAAGTTGCATCGAGACTGGGCATTAATGCATCCATTGAACTATAATGTGTAATGCTCTCCAAAGGTTGGATAGTGTATTTAATGCATCCATTGAACTATAGTGTGTAACGATCTCCAAAGGTTGGATAGTGTATTACTTATGACTACTTAGACACCAAGAGATTATGTACGAATAGTTATTGGATAACTACTCATTCGATAGTTTTCTGTTGGTTAATATAGGTAAGATTATTAATTATGTTTTAAACAAAGTAGAAACTAATAGAAGTTAGAAAGTTGAAATGAAGATGAAACGACTTGAAATCTTGAAGGCATTTCTAGATAAGGCAAAGGAAAGGCTTGGAGAAGTTTCACACCAAAATAAACCATGCATAGAGGTCGGTACCGGCTTCATCATGTCGGTGGGGACTTCACATAGCGTTGTGTTTTACACTCAAATTTTACAGGAGTCGCCTTTACTTCTTTCATGCCTGCTTAAGGGACGTCTAAAGGTTTTGAACAACCAATTGCAAGAGTTGAAGAGTTAGTAATCAGGACAGCACAACAAGCTAAGTAATGAAGGAACTATCGACAATATCAACAAATGACCTATGGAAACAACATGGAACAACTTAAAATCAGGTAGCGTGATGTGTACAAAAGAAATCGACTCAATTAGAGTTAACTACAGATGTCAACACTGACATGGGAGGTCAGTGCCGATATGTGTAGTTTACTTGGATGAGCTCACGACTTTAGGCACTCTTTCAAGCCTTCATCACGACTCTGCTCCAACTTTCCTTCTAGTCCAATACGATGCTAATCCTATAAATGCAAAGCATAAAGCAACTAAAATATGATCTGGTTTCTGCTATCACCAAGCGAAATCTCTATCTCTTCTTCATCTTCTTTCTCTATACAATAGTCACCAAGACAACTACTTTAGGCAATTCTAAAACTTAGAATCAGTCTAACCCCTGTACTTATGGCTTACTCTCTATCTTGTAATCTCAATCAAATCCATAACAACAAAGGTATATAGTGGACATAAGCCAAAGATGCCAAACCACTATAAAATCTTGTGTCTCCTTTTCTTATTGTTGTTTATTTCCCTTCACTATTACTATTATCTGCTAGATCTAGGTCTCACAGGTGTCCTATAAGCTATTCTTGGGTGTTGACCCATTTTTCATGTTAACATTTTGGTGCTTTCGTAGAGAAAATCTAAATCCAGGCTTAGATCTAGCTTGCTATTTTGGATTAGAAGAGATCCAACGGTTAGATCTAGAGAATTTGCTTCGAAGATTTATAGGCTTGCTGTTGGAGATCAATGACACCTAGAAAACAAAGGATTGCTTTTGGAAGATCCACATGAGCAACAATTGGTAGTGATGATGCAAACTCGTAACAAACTGAAGTGAACACAATCATTGAACAAAGGTTAATACAGAAACTAACACCAAGTTGCTCCGCTCAATAGGACGTTGCAACTAAAGGGAATCTTAACCGGATGGTTAATGAACTTAACTAGAAAATGACCGATATTCAAAAGGCTCTCATGGATGAGATCGATACTTCCCTAGCGCTGCAGCCACCAAGTGATCCGAGACCCAGACAAGAAAATGAAGTTGCTATGGAACAAAAGATTTCCTTTGTTTCGGGCTTGAACAAGAGAAACTACAAACAGAAGCAGAAGGAGGTTGTTGGTGGAGCTGTAGGAATCATATTAGAAGGAAATTTTAATACTCCTCGTACTAGAAAATGGCCCGCTACAAATCCAAAACTTGGAGTGAATACGCGTCTAGTGAACAATGCAATGCTTGTTTCTGACTCTAAAGATGACATGCAACTTGATGGTACGGATTGGAATTGAATGCCGATGTAAACAGGCAAAATGCCAGAAAGGAATTTTAGACTACCCCGGTAAGACCAACCATGCGCCAATTGGACCCTACAAGCATGGTTCTCCCAGAGAATGGAGAACTAGGCTTCAGTTGGCGAATCGAGATTGTTTATGGAGTCATACATTCGGCATAGCCACCAACAGTCGACCTGTAGACCACCCGCTAGTGAATAGTACATCGCCGACACGGTTAAAAATTTATTGGAGGAGAGTTGGGGGAAAAAGAATGAAGACCGAGGTTCCGTGCCAAGCTGGACTTTATTCACTAAAAATATTCTAGGAGAAGAATATCCTAAAAGTTCACTGTGCTGACTATGCTGTAGTGTAACGGAATGACGGACCCTAAACCGCACTTGTACAAACACGAGTAGCATATGGAAGGAGCTAAAGCTATTGATGATTTACGTTGTAGATATTTTCCCATCTTCTTGAAAGGAGTTGCTTCCATGTGGTTTACTAGACTTCCACCGGAATCTATTTCTGCCGTTGATGAATTGGCAAGAAAGTTTCTGGAACAATTCGGACTCCATACTACACAACCAAAAGACATAATGTCCTTACTTGAATTGTTCCAAGGACCCAATGAGTCACTTAAATATTTCTTTAATTAGTTTAACATTGCAGTCGCAGAGGTAAGCAATCCCAAGGAAGATACGATTTTCACGAATTTGGTTCGAGCAATCCATCCGGATACAAACTTCGGTAGATGAATTAAAATGAAACAACCGACTACCATAGAAGAATTCCACCGAAAGGCCCGAGGAAATTCTTAATCGGTTATGGGCGTAACACGAATGTGAAACGTCCAAGGAAATTCTTAATAGAGGACTCTACGCCGTTGAACAATAGTCTAAAGAATATCTATCTTGCTACTCAGGGAACTGAGTGCTACAACAAACCGCCCAGGAAGGAAGCCTTCGAGCGATAGAAGCAATCAAGGAAGCATTGCTCTTCCATGAGACGCATGGGCATAACAATAATGAATCCCAGCATCTGAAGGATGTGAATGAGGAGTTGATAAGGAACAACAAATTCTAGCATCACGTGAAGAAACCATAGAATAGCGAAGGAGCTGTAGGATCACAGGGTCTGATGCTCAAGATAAATTTCCTGGGCCCAGCAGAAAGGGACCTCAGCTAACTGGAGGAAGACTAATCATTAATTAGCAATCCAAGAATGGGGCAGCATCTGCCGGCGATGCAACTTCGCTTTGCTCTATCTATGTATTTCTTATTTTCGCAAATAAGTCATCCAGGGACACCGGAGCATTGTAAATAGGCAGGACTTTCCACTCCTTCTATTTTATTAGTAAAATTAGCTTCTTGAACCAATGGAACTATGTTTTTGCAAGCGAAACAACCGAGTCGGTGGAAAAATCGGCTCAACCGTCGGTTCGGTGGAAAAATCGATCCTTACCTTCTGAGCACTAATGTTATTCTGACAACACGGAGGATGTCCATGATCTTTGAAGCCTCGGTGTTGCTCCAACAACATTGGGAAAATCTCCGTTCCTCAAAAGCCTCGGTGTCTCTCGGCAACGTTGAGAACTTATTCTTCTTGAAGAATTACTTCTAGAACCGATAGGACTGCGTTCTTGCAAGTGTCTCTTCCTCTATGCCATTAATAAGCCGCATGATGCTACTTTAACCAATGGAACCGTGTTTAAGTATGCAACACTCCTGCATGCCACACCGTAAGTCACATATCATTTCATTGACTGATGGAATTACGTCCTTGCAAGCATATTCTTCTTGTGTGCCACCAATAAGATGCACGATGCTACTTGAACCAATGGAACCACATTCAAGTATGCAATATTCTTGCGTGCCACATTGTAAACCGCGCGTCGCTTCTTCGACCGATGGAACTGCTTCCTTGCTAGCACGTTCTTCTACGCACCATGAATAAGCCACACGTCGCTTGTGTAACCAATGAACCATGTTTATGTAAGCAACCCCCCTATGCACCACACTATAAGTTGCATGGTGTAGCTTGAAACCAATGAAACCACGTTCAAATATGCAATATTGCCATCCACTATAAGCCAGTTATCACTCCTTGAACTGATGGAACCGCGTTCCCAAAAGCGATGTGCATATGCCCTAAAAAATCGAGAAAGTACTTCCTACTTTTTGGATAAGAAGTATTGCTCCCAAACCATTGGGTCGACGGAGAAAATTAATCCCAGCCTCCCAACTACGAGCATTGCCTCGGCAACACTGGGAAATCCCACTATCTTCTAAGTTATCAATTTTACCCCAGTAACATCAAGAACTAGTCATAATTTTCTAAGTGCCGGCACCGCTCCGGCAACATTGGGAAATTTTTTTATTGCGGGATTAGTGGAAATCAACCCCACTTCCTAAGGGATTAGCATTGCCTCGGTGGTGCCATGAAGATTCCAGACCATCGGATCGATGTTGAAAATTGATCTCTATCATTTGAGTACCGGTGTAGTCCTGAAAATGCTAGGAAATTCTAAAGTACCAAGCCGATTGAAAAATCAACTCACAATGGTCAAAACTTAATGATTGGGGTTGGGGACATTGAAGGATATCCAAGGACGTGATCTGTTCATAAATTTCCAAAGATAGAAACTAAAACACGGGCGGATTTTAAGGCTGAACTTGGAATAGGTCAGCCACAGTCAAAAGAAAAACAGTCGGGGTCGAGCCTTAAAAATATGAGTTCTCGAAGATAGGAGCCACCATACCACCTAGACTAAGGGTGACCAGAGAGTCAGTTAGAGTACCTGATCTCTTATTAAGTATTTAAATCAAGCATTCAAAGTAACCGAGCATGCGGAGTGGAGGGCACTAACTCTAATACTTGGTCAAAATAGATTAAGTCACACTATAGTTTTATTACACCGAGTGGAGAATTTTGGCAATCACAAAGGAATTAAGTAAAGTAGTATAGTAGACAAACACGATACACTACTCACACTACGTACATGCATGGAGCTGCGGTAAATGCACACATAACATCAAACAAAACAATATTATATAATAAAGAAATTGCAGTTGCACGTAGCATAAGTAGGCATATTACATAGAATTCAAGAAAAGTACATAAGAGACATTACAACAAAAAAGTTTATCTTTCATTACTAACATCTTTTATATACATAGACAAACTATGGGAATATCAACCTGTTTTAGATATCAAAAAGCAAAATACAAACTCCATTGACATGAAAACAAAGTAGAAACACTCTGTACAGACTCGATCCATTCAAAAACATACAAAAACCACAAGTACTCCACTTCACCCGCAGTGGATCGCATCATCACTGCTTATCGCCCTGGCAGGTGGTGATCTTCTTCTGCTTATCGCCCTTCTTCTTGTCGGATTAAGTGTGTCCTTCTTCAGCAACAAAATTGAGCTCCTTAGACCCTCGTCAAACGCATCTCTAGAATTCACTTTCCAACCTTGATTGTGAATGGTATAATCCTACGTCAAACATCTCTCAGTTCCTTCTTCAACTTTATATTCTATTTATGCTCCCTCTTTAACCACTCTGCCATCGACTCTTTATCAGTCGGGTCAGATACACAAACGAATTGAACATCCTCCTCCTAAGATATGGAGACATCCTCCAAGTTCTGCAATGCCATTATCTGTTCAAAGTCGTGCCCAGGTCTAGAGATTGAGATAGGAATTTCCCCTGAAGCTACCTGAAGACAGAAGTGGAAGAAGTAAAGATGGTAGTAGCTTCCGAGCCTTGTGTAGTTAGAGGAAGAGGCAGAAGAGACGTTGACCTACAAATTAGGAAACATAGTTATTTAGTATAGTAAACGACTCTGGACTGAACTGGAGCTTTTGGAGTATTGGAGAAACGAGGGTGATGTGCATGTAAATGTGCATATTTTTACCACCATATTTATTCTAATTAATTTAAATAAATGATCATATTGGGTATTTTAAATTGTTTTAACCAAAATCCATATTAATTCGAAATTGTCACATATTCATCTTCATCCAAGGGAAAAATAGTCATTTTTATGCATAAAATAACGTAAGAAAGTTTAACTAGAAATTTCCATACTATTTTGTAGGAATTTGATTTCAATTACAAGTGGTTTTATGAAGAAGACATGCATGCACAAAAAGAACATAAAGGAATGAAGATGGAAATAATTCAAAGTGAAGATCATGGAGGACCCCACCTACCCACCTACCGTAATGTACAAATTAGAGGCTACCCTATATGCTTATGGAGTTTATGGCATCATATACACTTAAGTGATGATTAGTAGAAGCTAATGATTACTTGGCCTACACACTTTCTCAAGGATAGTTTGGTCATTCTCCAAATTATGGATTAGGGTTTCATGCTTGTATAAATAACCCATTATGTTTATGTAACCTCTTCTACCCTCTTTAAGCCCTCTTATGGAGGCCATCTCTTCTCTTAATTTAGCTTGGTTCTTTTTTTTTTCATGGCTACTTGGCTATTCATTGTTATTTTTATTTAATTTTCTTTTCATTGCAATTTAATACATGCTCTTTCCTTTTCATACTTATTTACTTTAATATTTGTAGTGTAGACTTACTTTCATGCAAGTAAAATAATTTTAATTCTTATTAATTAGCTATCTTTTTCATTAAGCTTTCATTTTGTTTTCATTTTGTTTTCATGTTGTTAGTTACATTTGTTAATCAAATGACAAATATGAGAGGCTAAACCCCTTCAATTTACGGGTAATGAAGCTCTCTAATTATGTAGCTTCAACTATTTATTAATTCATGCTCTCCTTTTGTGCTTAATGATGATGATAAAAACGGTTTACTGGTTGTTTTTTCTTTGAATTTGATAGCCTATATTGTTGACACCAAATGGGCTATGCTTAAAAATCACTAACACTAATTGCCTCTTCATCAACATATGATTACCGCAGAAGAAAGTGATTTGAAATTTAAATTTAATGGTCTATATTTCTAATCAATAGTTAATTGGTCATACTTAAAATAGATTTCATTTTCATTTTCATTGTCAAGTTTCATGAAAGTTAGTAAGTAGTTTAAGGGGTGTGTTAAAGCTTGATGGCTTATGTTGGGCTATTTAATAGCACAAATACGTCATACTTATGATAAACACATCAATTAAAGCACTAATGACCATAAAAGAGTGATCATGATTTCATGTGTTGAACTATGTGATCTAGAGAGTGGATTTATTCTCTAAATTGTCATTTAACTCTTATATTTGCATCTCTTTTCTTTTAGTTAGTTAGCTAATTTTCTAATTCTCCAACTTAACTTTCATTCCATATTGGTATAATTTGATTGAGTAGCACTTTTAAAATCATAAATTCTCTACGGATCGACTCGTACTTGCCACATACTTCAATAGTACGTTGTGTGCTTACGGTACAAATTTAATTCAGAATTTCTCGACTATTTTCTAAACTAGTAGAAAACTAGTCGCTAAACAAGTTTTTGGCGTCGTTGCTGGGGATTTGCTTTGATTTTGATTTTCTACTCTTCGAATTATTTTTTTTGATTTTTATTGTGTGTTTTTAGTGTGTTAATTTCTTTAAAAAAAACAAATGTGCGTTTTATGTTTGATCTTTGTTGTCAATTTGTTTGTTTGTTTGTTTCTTTTTCTATTTTTTTAATTGCATTTGCATTTCTATTATAGAAAAAAACACAATCACATTTAAAAATACATTTTATTTCATTTTCTACTATACAAACTTGCATTTCATTTTACATTGCATAACATTTTATTTACATTCATCAACTTGCTACCATCATTTCCACCTTACTGTTCCTCCACTGCCCTCTGTTAACATCCTCTGCTTCAACTTGCTTCAGTGCACAAACATCTCATTTGCACAACCAAAACCATTCACAACAACAGCTCCATTCACATCCTCAATTCCGTTGCCTCTGTCCTCCAACACCACTACACTGTCTACAGCCCATCACTACCACTACTTCATTCTACTACCCAGTTCGTACCATTGTCGCACTTTTATAGTACCACTTCTACAATACGAAATTGCACTCAATACAAAACTGCAGTCCTTTATCGCTCTTCCTCGGCAAACACCTCCTTCACTTCCTCTATTGGCTATAACTCCTCTATCTAGTCACCTGACATCCGCCACCAGTACATCTATCCCCTTAGTTCCAAACATCGACTCATTTGCATCCCACTGCCACAACACATTCATTTCAGAATTGCAACCATCAACTACTGACCATAGCTGTTGCCGGCTCACAACATCACAATAATCTTTTCATCACAACAACACATTCATTTGCATACCATTTCATTCAAAAGCCACCATCACCATTACAGTACCGAACATTACTATTGCCACATCTTATATTTGCATCTCTTTTCTTTTAGCCAGTTAGCTAATTTTCTAATTCTCTAGCTTAACTTTCATTCCAAATTGGTATAATTTGATTGAATAACATTTTTATAATCATCAATTCCCCGCGGATTGATCCGTACTTGCCATGTACTTCAATAGTACGCCGTGCGCTTGCGGTATAAATTTAATTCAAAATTTCTCAACTATTTTCTAAACCGATAGACAACTAGTCACTAAATAGAGGGATATACCTGAATCGAGAGTCTGATCATGAACTTCAATTTCAAAACCCCTTCCACTGTTTCCATGTTGATGGGACGCTCAATGATCGGAGGAATATAAGGCTCATATAGGGCTTTAGATGTCGGGAGAGTGCATGTGGTTGTAGAGCCAAAACCTATGGATGTCGGAATGGTCGCTGTTAGCTCTTGTATTTGTAAGTGGATGTCTCGCCTTGAATCGAATTGGGCTGATAAAAGCCTTAGCTGCGTCCTTAGCAACGACCTTTCCTTTGTCTTCTTTCATATTTTGTCTACCAGCCGCCAGAAAGTCAATATCTTCAGAGCTAAGATAAGTGGCCATTAATTCTTCTTTAAAGCGCATATCCCCCGCTCGCTCTGATCTAACCAGCAACTTTTCCCAAAACATAGAGAGTCTGAGGATAACCATTACCAAGCCACTTCAAGCTGCCCTTTTTCACAGCATTGCAAGTATAGAGATGTAGCACGTTGGCATCTAATTAGCTCATCACTTCATCATACTCCTCTTGAAAGTCCAAGTGCTCCGATTGTGTGACCAAATGATCGATCTCAACCGCTGCTTAATTGAATATGATATGTTCTTTCTCTTTGGACAGTATTGCATTCTCCTCGCAAAGTTGAGTGAGTTCGATGGCTTGCTCAGCAATGCTGGTGGCTTGTTCATCAATAGTTTGGTCCTAGGACATGACAATCTCCTCTCCTTCGGTAACTTACTCTTTAGTTTGTCTGACTCCCTGTGAGCTTCTTTGAGCTAATCTTTAATCATAAGAAGTGCTCTGTCGTGAGTTCGGTTTGCCTTAAGCTTGTCACTAGCAACTTTTCCTTTTAAGGTTGCATCTCTTTTGAACTTGAGCTGAGCTATTGCATTGTTGCGATCCTTAATCACTTTGTCATGGACTTCCCTTTCTGCCTCGAACGGAAAAATCTCCAGATCATTAATACGGCTAGCATTAGAGGGGATCGTATGAGACTCAACATCTTGAACACATTCCTCACGGACCACCTCGAGATTCCAAAGGGAAGTATCTTTATTGGTGGCTTGATGTTCTTATCAAATTTAACTACACGCAAAAACAAATGCAGGCAAGCATCTTGGAGTTAGGGTAGACCAAACATGAGTGTGAAATTTCTGCCCCGACTAGAAGAAGTAGGAGAAGCCACAGTAGTTATGGCTTGAGAGTATGGGATTTCCTGTATCGCAATAGTCTGAGCCTTGCTGCGGGGAGGAGAAATGGATAGTGAGGTCCTACGACGATCACGAGAATCCATGTGGCGCTTGTGCATATCACCGAGGGCATCACCCTTCATTGTCCTTTTTTCTCTTCTCTCCCATCTCAAGCTCTCCCTCTAAGTGGCGATCTGCATCATCTTTTATCTTCCTCATCTCCTTATCAGTCTCGTGATAAAAGTGATGGACTGGATCTGAAGTTTGATCCTTATAAGAGCTAGTATTTTGTCATAGTTAATGGTATAGTCCACGACACATAGAACCTAAAATGAAAAGATAAATGAAGTTAACTCTCTAATTCCAAATTCCAACTCAATGTGGAAATGTGTGTCCATGATCGAAAAGTAGAGTGTATAGGGCCGATGATCCCCTATATACTCTATAAACCATATCGACATGGTTTCAAAGTTAGAGTCCAACCACCTTCGCTTATAAAGGCACTAGAAGATATATCGATATCAAGCCAATATCGTCTAGCATTTCACTAATCGAGATATCCCTGAATTCATACAGTGAATGGAGAAGTGTATTAGAAAATGGGAACGTGGTGTATCTCCAACAGGAGTTTAAGTAGCTTGACCTCCAGTTGATTAAGGAATTTCAGTAGTCAGTTATTCGTAAGAAGAATGGGAAGCTCGGGACTTGGCTCCTCATTAGTAGCAGTTTCGAAGAAGGTAAGTGAGGGAGAGTAGAGCAGATTGCTGGTGACTTAGCAAATGACTTCTTCCCTTCCTGGCTAGCAACGTAATCATTGTCATCGTCATGGTCATCAGACTCATACTCCTTTTCATCGACAACCAACTCTTTTCCTGACCTCCTTACGAATCTCACATCCTCCTTGGAGATCGTGGTCATTCTAACATCTCACCTCTATCATTGGGGGCATCATCTCCCATGGGCTCATCAGCCCCTATCCCAACAGCTTCATCCTTGTCATCCCCCATAGACTCATCAACCTCTATATCAGTAATCCCCTCTTCATTTTTATCGTCTAATCCGCTTTCTTCCTCTCCAGGACCCTCGTCACAGCTCTGAGTGGGGGTAGTGGAACAAATGCATGATCTAGAACTGCCCTATGTTAAGGGTTCTATGTCGGCTATTCTTCCCAACTAGAGTAGTTCATACTCTTTTAAGTTTTCATTCGTCAGAAGGAACTTCATGGTATGTTGGTTTGCTCCAATGGACTTTAAGTCTTTGAATTTAGAGATTCCAATATAAAGAAGGGCATACCTTAGGTTAGGAACTTAGAGATTCCAATATAGGAGAGGTTGATTGAAAGAAGCTTACTTCCTTTTAACCATAAGCGATTGGATCCTTCCGGATAGCTTATGAAGAAACATTCGTTTTTTGAAGTAGGAATGACTTTTGTGGAGGCTCTCGATGACGTGCATCTTGTCCAATCCTTAATAATCATAAAAGAGGGACACTCCTATCTCCTCTTGAACTTTAAAAGATATATGAGCTCGTTAAATCGTAGAGTACGACCAACTATTCACATAAAATGATATACTGCAAATTCAACAAGACATCCCGTTTGGGTGGAGCTGGAATGGTGCGAGCTCAATTTCTCCCAAAAAGTTCTTCAATAAAGGATTGAAGGCAAGACGATACCGCTAAGACACATATAGCAGCAATAAGCCGTAAATCTGGGTTGGGGATAATGGAAAAAAATTCAATCTCTACTGTAGACGAATAACTTCTTCAGGAATGTTGTGTTGAATACAGATGTTCCTGAGCTTTTTTGCTATCAATATAGTGGGTCCTTGCTCCGGCGGTTCATTTAGAAGCAATTCTGAAGGCAAGGGACGTAGAACAGGACCAATTGGCACTATTTGGATCTCAGATTCGAAGGTTGAAGGTTGGTTGGTCTCGACCGAAATGGATGGTGAAACCGGAGCAGTAGTGAATGTAGCCTTAGAAGGAGTAGATGATCCTTTGCTAAGTTTGTGGCAAGACGATAGATGAGTCATTCTAAACAAGAGAACCTGGCGTTCAACATAGTCAGGTAAACTTAGCTTAGGAAAAAAGGACCCGTGTGACTAACACCCAGAATCCAAAAGAAATTGATGTGTGTTGACCGATTGGATCCTGAGTGTTAACCGAGGCAAACACAGTGTGTTGTCTCCATGGATCAAGTCTAGTGTCCTGAGCACTAAAAACTAACCATCCTACGTAGATAACTTGCTCACGTTCGAAAAACAAGTTGCATCGCATCTAGAAATTTTTTCTGTACGTTATCGATGGAAATTGGTAATGGATCCATTATTCGGAGCAAACCAGAAATTCTTTCTTTTCAAGATCACTAAAAGTGCAGGAATAGAAATGGCAATACGATGGAATCATCTAATGCATTCGAGTTTAAAATGAATTGTTATATTGGAGTCTATCCAATGATCAGAACTTGACTAATCTCACAGGTAGGACAATCGAAGTCGAAGAATCAAACCGTTCTCTAAAATCATATGTATTCAATCTTAAAAACCCTATATTCATCCCCAATTGCATGCTCTATGATTTGATTGCCCTCCACTAACTTGAATTCGACCAAGCCAATATCATCTCTACTATTATCATCCACCGGTGCGTACCTTAGATCTAAATCTAATAGAGCTCGTCTTAGGGTTTGAATATAATCGGGTTTGAGAATTCAAGGTGTGGAACTAAACGTTGCGGCAACTCTTGATGATGGTGAATAGTCAGCAGAGGTGGCGATAGGTGGTGTTGGCACTACAGCAGATCAGTGGCGATGGCGATGGGAAGTTGAAGTCAACTCGGCACTTGGAGATCTAGGGAGGAAGCTCAAGCAATCGACAGTATAAGGTAGGCGAATATGAAGGCATAAGAGGAATATCGTATAGAAGCTAATGTATAAAGAAAGGTGAATTTCTTTAATTCCTCATTTCAGTACCAACATGAGAGGTCGGTACCAATATGATGTATCTTCCCAAAAAAATTCCAATTTTGGTACAATGGATCTACTCAACAACAAAAGGATGCCTATGAGCTCCATAATGTAAATTATGTCGCCAACATTTGGAAAAGAAGTTCTAGGTTAAATTAGAGTAGACGACGAATATAAATTGATCAATTAAAACCAGATAAAAGCAATACCTCCGAATAATGTTGGAATGATTAACTGGAATTTACTAAATAACAGTCTATACTTAGTTCTAGTCTAGAGCACACTTTGTTTTCAATGAAAGTATACTCTAGGGGGAAAATGTTAACAGGGTTTTTAAGGAAGAAAAAATCAATAAAAGTTAGAAAATATTGCAATGGAGACGAAACGAATTGAAATCTTGAAGGCGCTTCTAGATAAGGCAAAGGAATAACTCGAAGAAGTTTCATCCCAAAACAAGCCAAGCATAGTGGTCGGTACCGACTTCATCATGTCGGTGGGGACTTCACAAAGCCTCGTGTTTTCCACTCAAACTTTACATGAGTCGTTCTCTACTTCTTTTATGCCTGCTTAAGGGATGTCCAAGGGTTTTGAACGACCAATTACAAGAGTTGAAGAGTTAGCAGACATAACAACAGAACAAACTAAGTGATGAAGGAACTATCACCAATATCAACCAATTACCTATGGAAAATACATGGGACAACCTAAAATCAAGTAGCATGAAGTATACAAATTGGAGTTAACTAGAGAAGTCAGCACCGACATAAGAGGTCCGTACTGACATGTGTAGTTAATCCAGGCAAGCTCACGACTTCACACGCAATTTCAAGGCTTCATATAGACTCTGCTCCAACTCTCCTTATGGCCTAAGATTGCTACCCCTATAAATACAAACTATGGAGCAACTAAAATAGGATATGGTTTCTGCTATCACTATATGGAAACTCTCTCTCTTCTTCATTCTTCTTCCTCTAAACAATAGTCACCAAGGCAGCTACTTAAGCAATTCTAGGACTTAGAATCAGTCTGACCCCTATGCTTGTGACTCATTCTCTTCCCTGTAATCTTAATCAAATCCATAAGCAACAAAGCTATAAAGTGGACGTATGCCAAAGATGCCAAACCACTATAAAATTTCGTGTCTCATTTTCTCATTGCTATTTATTTCCCTTTACTATTACTATTATCGGCTAGGTCTAGGTCTTACAGGTGTCCTACCACCTATTTTTAGGTGTTGATCCATTTTGGTGTTAATAAATGTTAAATAGAAAATATCGACGTGACTAGTTTATACAGTTCTCTTAACTTGAGAACAACATCGATCTTCAATATGAAAGTTTCGCTTTGATTATAGTCAAATCATGGCATGACATCCATCGAATGACTATAGTTAGGTCGAGGTGAAGTATTGGAAGCGAAATACTATTCAAGAGAGGATTTGTTTCCTAAGTTATATGGAGTTAGAATCACGATCAACTAATTCAACTTAAATTCAAAATCTCTGGCTAGAGTAGTTTGGTCAATAACCATTGTGGTTATTAAACCAAGGATTTTGTCTTTTTACTGTAGAGTTGAATATGAACGTTCTTGGTCAAAAGTCCAAAGTGATAAAGTTTTGACGAAAAGAAATGGTGCAAGTAGTTGTCACTATCAAGTAACGCTTAATAAAGTAAAATAGGATTTTGTCGAAACCAAGTGAGAGGTAAATATGGCCATAATATCACACCAACTGCTAAGTGACATGTGAGCGTTAATACTTGAAATGTTCAATGATAATCGTTGACCAAATTTAAACCTAAGATTCACACAATCAAAACGTTGAACATTCCTTTTATCACCTTATTTTATTATTTTATAAATTATTGTAAATTAATCAAATTAATTAACATTTATGAAATATTAATAAAATTTTATTTAAAGTTTGTTGAACAATATTAAACAGTGTTTTTATAATAGTTATAATTATAATGATCGATATACGATATCGGAATGCGTTTAAATAAGATTTAAAATTGCATTGAATATTGTTCGGACTTGGACCAAATTTGAGGTTCTTATGGGCATGATATTTTCAAATATATGAGGCATGGTTTGGGTGGCCATATGATCATAATTACAGAGGATTTTAATGGTTAAAAGAGTGGAATTAGTAAGAGAGGTATTAGGATGTGATCCACTTTTCACTCTCTTAACTTCCTATATATAAGCCACCTTTTACACCATTTCTTTTTAAATTCTTTTATGTCCTCTATCCCTAATATTTTCCTCCAGCAAACTCCTCCTCTAGCCCCAAAAATGCAAGTACGAAATTACATTAAAACTCTTTAATTCGATAGTAGGTGGTAAGGCAGTTTGGGAGCTAATAACTTCTGATTCGTAAACGAATTCAAGGGGATCAATTCAACATTTCAATGTATACACAAAGGCTTTGGTGAAAAGTAGTTCTCTATTTTATCTTGTTATGTCATATTTATATAATAGGATGCTAAGTTATATTACGAATCTTGTATATCGAAATGCTGTCACAAATTGATTGGTGGTGTATATATTATTGCATCTATATAAAATTAAAAAATAATTTTCGTATGCTTATTTATTAGATGCTCACGACCTATAAATAAAAATAAATTTATATAAATAATATTATTAAATGAGTTAATTGATTAAAATCCATATTAAAAAGTTAACATCATAAATCATATATTTTTATATTTAATTTTTTATTTATGTATAGAATACATTCAACGATAAAAAAATTATTTCAGATAAATATACTTTAATTATTTATTTAGCCTAAAACTGTTTATATAATTTAAAATAGTAGTATATGGATATTTCACAAATAATAAAAATTTGTATAAAAATACTACATAAACATACTATACACAAAATTTTCAAAAGCAATATTTTTTATATCTATATTTTAATTTTACATGGTTTTTGGTTTTAAAATTGATTCAAAATGTAAAATCGAAAAGAAAAAAGTATATATATTTGGTTAAGGCTAAAACTCGTAGAAATATAATAAAAAAATTAATTTTTTATATATGTTAATATATGTATTGGTATTGTACAAATTAATTTAATATAAAATAAAATATTGTTTTTAATAAAATATTCACGGCTTTTATATTATATGTAATATTAAAAACTATTTCATAAACTAATATTTATTAATTTATCGATTTAATTATTTTATATAATTTAAATATTTACATACATTTACATAAACATAAGTTTTACAAATGTTTTATATAAAAATTGTTTATAACAAACATTTAACATATGTATATGTATACGTGTGTATGGTATATATATGCTCTTATATATTATTATTGTTATTATGTAAACAAATAAACATTTAGAAAGCGAATCAAACATAAAAGGGGCTAACATTTCCACTGCAGTGTCAATCCTAGCATCTATACATGGGCATACCAAACCATGTACACATTATCTACACATAGGCCCATTAAAGATCTAATAAGATAAAAAAAATTATCCAATTACTTCATTGCGAGCTGGACTAGTTCCAACAGGGGGAACGTAGCAGATCCATTCACTAAGAATATAGCTCGGTCGGCACTAAGAAGCCCATCGAAAGGACATGATTGAGATTCTATAATTTCTCAAGTGCAAGTGGGAGATTGTTATAGTTAGGGCTTGATACTAATGGAAATTTTGTAATTTATTGTAAATTATTAACTATGTAATTAATTCTGATTCGTAATAAAGGTGTTTTCTTTCTGTAATATATTGTTGTAAAATTTTATAAATAATTAAATGCTTAGTTAAAATATTTAACAGAAAAATTCATAAATGGCGTGTTTGTGATAATATTTACAAATCATTTAATCATGAGTACTGTATCACAATATGAAAAACAAATTATTTCAAATAGTCCTAATCAAGGTACATCGAGACTGAATATTGATACATTTGTTGAGACTAGAGTACATAACGCTCTCTAAATGTTGGCAGTTTATTACTCATGATTGTTGAAAATATCAAGGGGTTACATACTGATAGTTATTGGATATGGACTGACTTACTCGATAGTTTTCTGTTGGTTAAGATAACTAAACTAAGGTCAAATAGAAAATATCGATGAGAATTTACAAAGTTCTCTTGACTTGAGAATATCGTCGATCTTCAATATGAAATTGCTCCACTTTGATTATAGTCAAATCATAGCACGACATCCATCCTATGATGATAGTTGGGTCGAATGGAAGCATTTGAAGTGAGACACTATTCAAGAGAGCATTCACCTCCTCAGTTATATGAGGTCATTATCTTGGTCATTTAAAGTCAACTCAAAGTCAAAGTCTATGGTCTAAGAACTTCAATTAATAATAACTGTTATTATTGAACCAAGGACTTTGTGTTGACTATAGAGTTGAATATGGATAAGGAATTATGACCATCACCAAATTCCATAAGCCAAAGTGATATAGTTTGATGAAAAAAATGGCGTAATAATTGTCACTACCGGGTAACACTTAAATAAGTAAAAATGGATTTTACATAAGTTATACAAGCGAGAAATTTGGTCACAGTGTCACACCACATGCTAAGTGACTTGTGAACGTTAATATTCGAATTATATAATATTAATTGCTGATCGAATTTACATCCAAGAGTCACACAACCGAAACATTGAATACTCCTGTTGTCACCCAATTTAATTAATTATAATTATTATAAATTAAATAATATTTATGAAATATTAATCGTAAAATTTTATTGATGTATGTTGAACAATATTAAACAGTACGTTTATAATAGTTATAAATATATTGATCGATATACAATACTGATACGTGTTTAAATAAGATTTAAAATTGCGTTAAATATTGTTCGGACTTAGACTAGATTTACGGCCCATATAGACATGTTATTTTCAGCTGTAGAAGGGCATGAATAGGCCGACTATATGATGGAAAATTGAGAAGAGTTTGAATAATTAAAAGAGCGAAATAATAAATGAGATATATTAGGATGAGATTCACTTTTCACTCTCTTGACTTCCTATTTATAAGCCACCTCTTTACATAATTTCCTTTTACACCTTTTCTCTCCTTTCTCTCTCTCTCTCAAAATTTCGGCTAGAAACCTCCTCCTATAAGCCCCAAATATTCATGTAAAAAATTACATCAAAACATTTTGATTCAATCATCGGTGGTAAGGCAGTTTGGAAGCTAGCAACATCTAATTTGTGAACGAATTCAAGGGTATCAATTTAACATTTCACCGTGTACGCAAGGTCTTTAGTTAAAGGTAAATATCTTTTTTTATCTTTATTATATCACAATTATATGTTATATTATTTATGTGATAAAATGTTAGATTATATTACAAACCTTGTATATCGAAATGTTGTCACAAATTGGTTAGTTATGTATACCATTACATCTATATAAATAAATTTTATAAAAACCTATTTTGTATTTTTTCTTTATTAGATGTTCATGAATTGAAAATAAATTTATTTAATTAAATAATATTGTTAAATGATTTCAATTAATTAAAATTCATACTTAGAAGATTAACATTACATGTCATATATTTTAATTTTTTTTTATTCATGTATAAAATACATTCGACAATAAAAAAAAATTCAAATAGATATTTTAAATTATTTATTTAACCTAAAATTAATAGTTTAATTTAAAATATTTGTGTATATATATAAATTCAAATAAAAAAATATGTATAAATTTTTTACATAACATATATGACATATAATAGTTTTGAAATTTATTTTATATTCTATTTTAATTTTTACATAGATTTTAAATTTAAAAAATTGATTTAATATGTTAAACTGAAAAGAAATAAGCAATTAAATTTATATATTTTGCTGAGAGCAAGACTTGCATAAATATAACTTTTATAAAACTTAATTTTATTATTCATATTATGTATATATTATTATATATTTATATGTATTATGTAAATTAACTTAAAACAAATAAAAATTTTATTTTAATATATTATTGATGACTTTCATATTATATTACACACACACACACACACATATATATATATGCTAAAATTATTTTATAAACTAATATCTAATTAATTTAGTGATTTAATTATTTTGTATTATTCATGGCTTTCATATGATATTATATATACACATATGTATATGCTAAAATTATTTTATAAACTGATATTTAACTAATTTAGTGATCTAATTATTTTATATATTGATCAATATGTATGCACATATATACATATATATAAATGTAAATTCTTTAAAAGTTTAGTATAAATTGTTTATAACTAACATTTAATATATGTATATATGTATATATTTATATTTATATTATATATTTACATAGATATATTATTATGATGCAAACATATATACGTTTAGATGGCAAATTGAATACAAAAGGGGCTAACATATTCATTGTAGTGTAAATCCCCATATTTATACACGGACATGTCAAACTATGTATACATTATTCTGTTGCACGTGCATGCATGTGCATACGTGTATATAAGACACATATATAATATAATACTAATTATATATAGAATAAACTTTTTTATAAAATCAAATAAAATATTGATTTTATTTAACTGAATGTTTAGAAAAGTTCTAAATGAATTAGACTGATGGGCCCAAAAAAACGACATAGGTAAAAAAAATTGAAATTTACCCAATTACTTCGTTGGGGCTGACCTACTTCTAATAATACCATTGTCTTGCCTTCGACAAATAGGGTATGAATTGTTATCTTGGATAATGTATAGAGAAAACTGTTTAGTTTTTTTTGCATTTTATATCATTCATACATAGAGAAATTGGTCATTGTCTTCCACATGGTCTGTAAATCATACATTTAACAACGACATTGTATAGTTCTAACTCTTCATCATGATCCGAGAGTTCAGCTCTTGGAACAACATCATAATCATATAGGGAATGTAATTTATCTTTGTCATCCAGAATTATAAATATATGAGCTTGCCACTCTCCTTTTTTGAAACTTATTGACATGCACGTGTGTTGCATCAACTTTGAAAAGTTTTTTTAGATATCATGCTTTAATCTTTCATATTTAACATGAATTTTCTAGAAGTAAGATATGGATGGTCTTGAGCAGTCTATCCATGTGATAATTCTGATATAATTTCGTCCCATGTAGAATCTTACATCATTGTCATGAAAAGATCAGGTTTTCTAATCTTTTGTACTAAATGATAGAGTTAAGGGTATACCATAGGGGCAGTTATATTATTTGTTACGTATATCCAACCTCGTGATCAAACTTGCTCATAATAAAGGTATTTGATTTCTATCATATACCTTATTATATAATGATATAATCAATTAAGTAATTACTTTAAAGTCTATAAATAGCAAAATCCTTAAAAGAATGTTACGTGATTGTAGCACAAGTAATTGCAATCATGAATAATTAATCATAATATAAAATAAAATAACATTCTATTTTAAATACTTCTGGCCAAATTGTTTTGAAAAAGGATATCAATACATTTTTTGAGACCAAAGTATGTAATGCTCTTCAAATGTTGGACAGTGCATTACTATGGATGTTGGGAGCACCAAGGGTTATGTATTGATAGCTATTGGATAACTATGAAATGATTCATTCGAAAGTTTCATGTTGGTTAATAACGACTAAGATCAAACAGGGAATCTCGAAGTGATGATATTATATGGTTCTCTTGACTTGAAAATATGGTTGAACTTCAATATGGACACTCCACTTTTATTATAGTTAAATATGAAGGAATTAGGCTAGTCGGAAGCGGGTAAAATGGGTAAATTTCAATTTTTTCTATTTTAGATCTATTGACCTATGAAATCTAAAGAGTTGTTAGATCCAATATAATATATTTTAAATAAAATCTTTATTTAATTTAAATTTTTTTAAAGGAATTTTAATTATTCAATATGAGATTAATATAAATTAGAGTACAACAAATATACTCATTTTTGTAAATGTGTGACACATTTACTTGTTTAATTTAATTTTGAGAATGAAATCTTTCATTTCTCTCTATTGAACTTATTCAACTAATCGTGGGAAAATTTTGTTTTATTTAGAAAGACAAAAACATTTCTTTTCTCTCTCTTTAATTAAATTGATTGACATATTAAATGACATATGACCAAATTTATACTTCTCACATATAGCGAGCACCCCCAACTATACTTCATTGTACAATGTGTAAGTGCAACATATGAACAATATACAAGGCTAATGTGACCGTATGTAAGTATTGAGATTTACACCACAACCGTCCATTTGTCCATTTACATATGCCATTATTGTCCAAGGTTTTGATTTAAAACACGCGCATGCGTGTGTGTGTGTTAAAATTAAGTTTGACTATTTTATATGTTTTAAAATTAACAGTTATAAATTTAGTTTCAATTAAGGAAGAGTTCGAAATTAAATTTTATAGTTTTACACAAAAGTTCATTTCATGGTTTTGAATTAAAATAACATATATATATATATATATATATATATATATATATATATATATATATATGAAACCATATATAAATAATTACAAGTTATGTTATAAACTTAAAAACATAAAGTATGACGACTGCCCTACATATTAGGCACTCCCCTGTATAGTGCGCTACCATTTTGCCCGATAGATGCAGGACGGTTGTCAAGGTTGTAAAGTAAATAAAGAAATCATAAAACCTGTGTATATCCCACAATGCATAGAATAAAATATTATAATCATCATAGACATAAAACAAACGAGATAGCAATAACTAAATGAACCACAATATTAGAGTACACAAGTTCCAAAGTTATAAATGATAATAGTAGTGTAACTATCCGGATTTTTAGCCATCTATTATTAGAGTAATTAACTAATTTTAAATATTGAAATATTAACTTTTATAAGTCGAATAAATTTCTCTAATATTGTGAATATATGAATTTATGAATTTTGAAAGATATGATATATTTTCAAATGCAGACTTCTGAATATGATAATGTATATATGTATATACATACTCTACCATTTCAAACTTATGCATATGTAATGTATATATCTATATGCATATGAAAATTTATATATCTAAAAATATAGAAGTTTCATAAAGACAAGAATCAAACTTATGTTACCATATATATATAATTATATATGGAAGATCGTGATAGAAAGGAAAATGTGTATATGATAATATATATACATATCTATGTATAAATGGAAGCTTAATGATAAAAATCGTATGTATGTAAATATATAAATATCTATATACAAACAAAGCTTCATAATTGCAAAATCAAATCAGCCAACAACTAAGAAATATCAAGCCTACAATTGTTAATGTAATGACCCGTAATTTTCAATAATTAAAAATAGTTAATTTAATAAGATTTTGTAATTTAATATCATGAGAAATAAAAATTTATGATATAATGAAATATAACAATGTTAACGTGAGTTAATTGCTAACAATTTTATTGCAATTCCAATTAATGGAAATGATTGAAATGTAATAATTGGTTACTAATTGTGAATAAGGGAATATGTTAAATGTTATAAATTGATGAAATAATATGTAAATAATTGAAATTAGATAAAATCAATGTTGTGTAAATAGTTATAACATTTGTTGTAGGTTATAAATCTTGTAAATGTGATTAAATTAAGTAAAAGGTGACAATTGTGATATGTTACCTATTTATTTAATCCGTTGAATTAAATTGGAAATCAATTGCAATTAAAGGTAATTAAATATTATGTTAATGGAAATTGAGATGAAATTGGAGAATATTAATGTAATAAGATATAAACCAATATTAACTATGCCCATAGAGTAATTATTGATTGAATAAAAAGGTTGAATCAAATTAAATCATTTCATTGGAATTAAATTATAATTAATTGGATTTAATTACAAATTGAACACCGTGCTTAGGTGTAATATTTAACACTGAATTGATATGTAAATTTGTTTTATATTATTGTAAATGTCCAAGTAATCAAAAATGTTGAAAATTGTTAGTTATTAAATTTGAAATTAAAAAGCGATTTAATCAGTTTAGTAATAATTTATTTAACTAACGTGAAAATAGCCATTTTGGCCATTGTCTCGGATTTCGATGAAACCAGCCTCATAGGTTTCATAACAGTGAATTATTGTAAGATTTCAAGTTTCGTAGCGATCGGGCTTGTCGTTTGATCGTACGGATTCGAAACGCGTGGAAATCAATTTAATCGAATTCAATTTGAAATAAGATGATTTTAAAGCTAACTTCTTCATACAATGGAATTAGTACTTGAAACCTTTTCCATTGGATTTAAAAATATCGAAAACATCTATTTTGATATGTGCGATGACCTATTTTCGTTTCAGGGTCAAAACGGGCTTTTTGCGTAGCATAGTCGTTTCGATCAATCCAATCTAGTCCATTCATTTCTAATTCAGATCTGCCTATATGTAGGCTGTTATAAACCCTAATTGTTTCTCATATTCTCATTCCAGTATGTTGAATTCTCTCTGACTATCTCCTCTTTCTCAGTGGATGAAAAACCTAAATTCCCAATTGAATTTCAAATCAAAATTCAATTTCAAAATCAAACTCCTCAAAACCCTAATATATTATATACCGATATGAACCTCTCGACGAGTGCAAGCAAGATCTGCATTTTTTTTTCAGTTTGGGTCCCGATGTATCTAGAATTTGATGGTTTAATCTCGACCGTTCAGTTGGAAGATGATCAGGTACGATGGATCATTGATCGGAGGATATGGAGTTGTGGAGAGTGGCGAGGGGATCACATCTGTGTGGTTTGTGGGTGCAGATGATGGTCGAATCTTCGCCAAAAAATTCGATCAGGTCAAAGCATTTAGGCGGCGGCTGCCTCAGTTTGGCTCGCGATGGTTGAACGTGGGCGGTCGGAGAGGGTTCGTGGTGGCTTAGTCGAGGTCGCGGCGTGTCAGAGGGGCGGCCGCAATGGCCAGCAGCAGCGAGGAAGCATGCGATCGTGGCGGTTCCGGTGAAAACAACTGCATGCTAGGCAGGGTTTTTCTCTCAGGTGCTCATGTGAAGAGGAAGGTGAGGTCTTGTTGGCGTGTAATAGGTGATTAGGTAATCTGATTTATTAATTTAATTGTTATAACATATATCATTTAACTTCCAAACTCAATAACCTTTGCGTACGAGGTCAGATTCATACGCGGTTCATTTTTCTTAATCGTATGAAAATTCTGGATATTATAAAACTGGTTTGGATGAATTTTGAGACTATTCAATTTTAGGCCTTATTTTGGATTTCAAATTGATTTTAAATCAAAGGTGGGTGTTTTAACCCACCCACAACTACTAAGTTATCTTATGTTAGTTAAATTGAATTTACTATGTGATTAAAAATTGATTGGTTGATGTTTCGTACATTTAAATGGTCATTCCGGTAAAAATCTGACTTTTATTGAATTTAATCGCCATTTAATTTAATATCGAATTTTTTTCAATTTCCAGTTAATACATGTTATTGATAATTAGTAAATTGTTGTTATTGATTTGGATGATGATTGTGACGGATGTTTGACTGTTGATATTAGATGACTGGATGTTATATTCTTATACTATTATAATACTGCAAGTTCCCTATGCATTGAAATGATACATACCCGAACGATCTGATAGATTAGGGAGAAATCGTCATGAGTTAAAATGATAAAGCCGAGCGATTTTATGGATTTTATTTTAATTCAAGACTACGGGTTGAAATGATATATATATATATATATATATATATCCATAAATTTAAATTATTGTGAGTTGAAATGATATATATCTGTATCACTTAACCATATGGTAGAAAATTATATATGGACACCGGATTAGTTAAATTAAATGATTTTTAAATCCTTAAATTTTGAATTCAATAAAATGATATTTTGAAATAAATTTTGATTTATATAAACTAAATTATTATAGAAAATTCAGGCTTTAAATGTTGAAATTGCAATAGGTCTAAATGAATTGTTTAAAAAGATTTAAATTGAAATTTCAAAGTTGAATTGTCAAATATAAATGAAATTTATCGTAATTGAGTTATTGAAAATGTATAAATAATTAAACTTTGAAATCTATAAAATTTAAGTGCTTTAAAATTTTAATTTAGACATGAGTTTGAAATTGATATAAATTGAAGTTATTTTTATGGGTATTTGGATTGAAGAAAATTAGTTTTGTTGAAATCTGGATATGGTCTAGATTAGTTGAAATGAAAGAAATAGTTTAATTCAATATTAGTTTCAAATTATTATTTTAAGTATATTATTTTTAAATCCTGCTTATTAAGATTTTCAACTATTGAACTAATTTAATTTATTTGAAACTATTTTAATCAATTTAAACTATTTTAATTTATTTTAATGTGTTTAATGCAATTTAATCTATTTTAACCTATTTTAAACTAATTAACCCATTCTATTTAATCTATTTAAAATCTATTTAAACTACTTAAACTATCAAAAACTATTTTACTCTATTTTAACACATTTAAACTATTTTAAAGTATTCTAGCTATTTCAGACTATTTTCAAACTATTTACGACTATCTATACCATTTTCTAAATTCCAAACTGTGTAATGGTGAAGTGTTTATATTTAAATCTTTGATTCAAAAGCAAATAAGGTTAAATGATGTTGTAACCTAAGTTGGGAAGCTCTCGACGAGCGCAAACTAGATCTGCTGTTTGTTTTTCGATTTGGGTCCCGGTGTTTCCTGAATTTGTTGGTTTAATCTCGACCGTTCTATTGGAAGATGATCAACTACGATGGATCGTTGATGAAAGGACATGGGGTTGTGGAGAATGGTGAGGGGATCACATCTGTGTGGTTCGTAGGTGCATACGATGGTCGGATCGTCACCCAAAATTCGATTAGGTCAAAGCATTTAGGCGGCGACAGCCTCTGTTTGGCTCGGGATGGTTGAATGTGGGCGATCGGAGGGAGTTCATGGTGGCTTAGGCGAGGTCGCGGCATGTTAGAGGGGTGGTCGCCATAGCCAACAGCAACGAGGAAGCATGCGATCGTGGCGGCTTCGGTGCAAACAGCGGCGTGCTAGGGTTTTCCCCTCAGGTGCTCACGTGAAGAGGAAGTGAGGCCTTACTGACGTGTAGTAGGTGATTAGGCAATTAGATTTATTAATTTAATTGTTTTATAATATATACCGTTCAACTTTTAATCTCAATAACATTTGTGTACGAGGTCGGATTCACACGCGTTTATTCTATTGCAATCGTATTAAAATTTCAGACAATGTGAAACCGATTTGGACGAATTCTACGACTCTTCAATTTTAGGCCATATTTTGGATTTCAAATCGATTTGAAATCAAAGGTGAGTGTTTTAATCCACTTACAACCACTAGATATCTTATATTAATTAAATTGAATTTATGATGTGAATAAAAATTGATTGGTTGATGTTTCATATATTTAAATGGTCATTCCAGTAAATCTGACTTTTATTACATTTAATCGCCATTTAATTTAATGTTGATTTTTTAAAAATTGCCAGTTGATACCGGTTATTGATAATCAGTAAACTACTGTTATTTATTGGTTGATTTGGATGATGATTGTGATGGATGCTTGATTGTTGATATTGGATGACCAGATGTTATATTCTTATATTGTTATAACACAGCAGGTTCCCTATGGGTTTAAATGATACATAACCGAATGAACTGATAGATTAGGGAGAAACCATTATGGGTTGAAATGATAAACCCGAGTGATTTTATAGATTTTGTTTTAATTCAGGATTGCGGGTTGAAATGATATATATCCATAATTTTAAATTATCACGGGTTGAAATGATATATATCCGTATCACTTGATCATAGGGTAGAAAATTATATACGAACACCAGATTGGTTAAATTAAATGATTTTTAAATCCTTAAATTTTGAATTCAGTAAAATGATATTTCAAATAAATTTTGATTTATATAAATTGAATTATTATAGAAAATTCAAGCTTTCAATGTTGAAATTGGAATTGGACTAAACGAATTGTTTGAAAAGATTTAAATTGAAATTTCAAAGTTGAATTGTCAGATATAAATGAAACTTATCGTAATTGAGTTATTGAAAATGTATGAATAATTAAACTTTAAAATCTATGAAATTTAAGCGCTTTAAAATTTTAGTTCAAACATGAGTTTGATATCGATATAAATTGAAGCGATTTTTATGGGAATTTGGATTGAAGGATATTTAGTTTTGTCGAAACCGGGATGTGAGTTTTGTCGAAACCGGGATGTGATCCAGATTTGTTGAAATGAAAGAGATAGTTTAATTCGATATTAATTTCAAACTGTTATTTTAATATAAACCTTTTAAAAGTATATTATTTTTAAATCCCGATTATTAAGATTTTCAACTATTAAACTAATTTAATATATTTAAACTATTTTATATATTTCAATCAATTTAAGCTATTTTAATTCATTTTAATCTATTTAATACAGTTTAATCTATTTTAATCTATTTTAAACTAATTAACCTATTTTAATCTATTTTAAATCCATTTAACTATTTTAAATCTATTTAAACTATTAAAAACTATTTTACTCTATTTAAACTACTTTAACCCATTTAAACTATTTAAAGTATCCTAACTATTTTGAACTATTTTAAAATTATTTAAACTATTTACCGTTGAGACTTGGTTTGATTCATGACACAAAGCTATCACTACAACATACAGATTTGACAACAGTTGCGACAAAAAGAGAATATATACTACATGGAGACAAGACATCAAAATCGGTGCATCAATTTTTATATTATCATGTTTTGAGTTTTAAGTCAATTTTGTTAAGATCTCTCCTCGTTTAACATATATATTAGCTTATACATGTCTTCCAATTTTCAAATGATTTATACATATAAGCATATAACATATATATATATATATATAATCATTTAAATCATTTAATATATATATATATATATATATATATTTAAACCTGTGAAAATTGCACAGAAATTACCAGATCAGTCGACTGACCTGACAATTTCTATGCAACATGCACGGGTGCACAAATAAACAAATATATATTAAAAAATTCATTTGAACATCCAGTCGACTGACCTAGAGGTTCAGTTGATTGAATTTCTACAACACCTATATTTTCTAAAAGACACGACTATTTATGAAGAGTTACAAATCTCTACAAAAAGATTTGGACGCAACACTTCAACCGGAACTCTTCATCAATAGTCGCTGATTTTTAACATTCAACCGAACTATTTATGAAGAGTTACAAATCTCTAAAAAGATGTCGTTGTCGACTTGCTGGGAATCATGATGGTGGCCGGAGGTGGTGGGGGTTCGCGTGCGTGTGCACGCATGTATTTCGTATATCTAGAGAAGATGAAGTTTTGGGGGCAAAAACGAATTCTCGGGTTCGTGCTCGAGTTTCTCGCAAGAACAACACGAAGCAGATGAAGTATGGAGGAAGCCTGAAGTTTTGCTCGGGGGAAGGTTGTAATTGCCGGGGGTTTTTGGAATCTTGTCTTGTGTTGGATTTGAGTAAGGAACTAGTTTTAAAATTTAAAAAGCAAATCAATGTTTCAAGTTTTTAAAATGTTTAAAATATATGTAACTTTTATTTTGAAAAGTTTATTTTAAATAAACTTTATAATATTAAAGGATAGTTAATTAATATAAAGAATGTTTTGATGGTTAATTAACTTTTAAAATTTAAGTTAAGTTTATTTATTAAAGGAAATTAATTACTTGAAGTTAATTACTTAATGAAAGTAATTAAGAATGATAATTAATGATTAAAGATTGATTACTCAAGTGTTCAAAGGTTAATTAATTTAAAGAATAATTAATTAATGCGATTAATTAATTAGGTAATTAATTTGAGAATAATTAATTAATTAAAGAAATAAATAATTAATAAAAGTAATTAAGATTTAATTAATTACAATTAAGGATTAATTAAGATAATTAATTAAGGAATAATTAATTAATGGAGGTGATTAATCAATTATAATTAATCATTGATTTAAAATAATTAATGAAAGTAATTATGTGGTTAATTAATTTAAACCACACGATTTATTCATCTCAATTAAAGATGTTTGATTGTTATTGAATGCTGTGTATTGGATTGATATCTATGTTATGTGATTGTGATGCTATGTAATATGAATAGCTTTGTGCTGAGCCGTGATATCTGTGATGAATATACTGCTGTGTGAATATGAAAAACCTTTGGGCTGTAAAACGGCATTTGAATTTCGATGCGACAGGGAGTCGGATTCTAATTGGTTATCCTAAACTAACATCGAATCATAATGACGAATATTTGTAATTGATAAATTTACTTTATCTATGAATCTCTGAATAAGGATAAGCATTGTAGATTATACCGCTTATCAATATCGCTATACTTGAATCTGTGATGATTGATGTTGTTGCACTATTGTGTGTAAAACCCCTGGACTACACTATACACACACAAATATGGATTTCACGAGGAAGTCGGTTAAGTCACAGATTTTTGAAATGGTTTTAAAAGTTGAATTTTGAATTCAAATGGTTTGGAAATGGAATTGGGTTAAATACAAAAACTTTTGAAAAGGGGTTTTGAGGATAAAAGTTATTTTGAATAACTTGATAAAGTTTTGAAATTGAATAATTTGATTTAAATTTGAATTCAAGATTTGAAATTGAAATATGTGTTTGGAAATTATGGTTTAAAAATGTTATACAAAGTTATAAATGTGTTTATATGGATTTTAAACCATTTTAAAAGCATTTTTTTGAAAATTTGAATTAAGCCCAAGTTTTATACTTGAAGGGCTTTAACTCGTGCAAATGTAATCATATTTTTCCAAAACGAAAACTAATTGTTTTCAAATAATAATAGCTTTCATATAAAGAAAGAATTTCCAAATTATGATGAAAAAATTTCAAGTTTGAAATAGAATGGTTTTGAAAGTTATGAATGAATCTTTGAAAATTGTTTTGAAAGCTATGAAACGTGTCTTTGATTTAAAGACCGGATGAGTTAATCCAACTTGAAATGGAATTGTTTTGAAAGGCTATGAATGAATCTTTGTTAAAGATTGGTGATCCTTGTTTAAATTGAAACGGGGTTTTAAAGATAAATCTTTGGTTTGAAAGATTAAAGTGTGGAAATTGTTTAAACCATTGAAGGTTTTCGAAATGAATCTTTTTATTCAAAAGATTGGAAATGGTAATTTGTTTAACCATTTGAATGAAAGGTTTTGGGCTTTAAGCTATGATTTAACTGAGATCCCATTATCCATATGCTTTTAAATATTGTACTTGTTATTCAGTTTAGCCGGGAGAGGACTTTGTGTCATATAACCCATTTCGAATAATGATACGACGTATATGGATAACATTTGAAGACCGATGGTGAAGACTAGGTATTTTCGAGAATGAAAGGATAACCCGTCGAATGTCTCTACACCGAGTCGCGCCGGTATAAAGATCTGTATATGTGATGGGTAGTCCGATCGGGATTGGGAATTCCCAGATTGCAAGAGCTTCTTTGGAAGTGCCTTCGGTTCTGTTCGAACCCGGAACAGACTTGTATGGTTGTGTGTCTGACGTTACACATTGAGATGTAAAGTTGGTTTCTATCAAATACATTTCTGTTTGGTGCCGGAGATTTATTCTCTTAGCTTAGCACCCTTCTCTGAGACGTACGAGCTCAGAGGTTATGTAGTTGATGGTTACTAGTGATACATTCCCAATTTGGTAATGTGGCATACGAAGTGCTGCTGATCATTTGTTGATTGAAGCATGGCTTTGTGAAAAAGCATGGCTTTGTGGACGTGACGTCTTCGAGCCTCACAACCCGAAAATGGTCAAAACAGGAATGTTGCGGCAAGGTTTTTAAGGGTCGCGCCCCTAGGGTATGTGCCTTTCCTTCTGGATAAGAGGTGGTATCATGGTATGAGCCCAGATATTTAGCCTATATGGTTACTGCAAATTTATTACTTTGTGGTTGTTGGTTGTCGGGATCCCGAAATAAAGGTCGGTAATGACCAGGGATGGCATAGCTCGTGTGTTAGTTACCTAGATACAGCTTGGTTAAAGCGTGAGGTAGCGTCGACCTTGTTTAGCAGAGATCCGGTTAGGTTCTCGGGGGCGTCCTTCCAGAGGCGTTCCATTTCGGTGTGGGAAGTTCCTTAGCCTGACCATTTGTTGGAAATCCAATCTCCAATATGCGCCCTTTACGATTTCAATTGTATAACCTGCCATTCTTAAATGGTAGCTATAGTTGGCATACGACAAATTGTGGTATGCTGGCTAAGATTGATATTATACTTTCGAAATGTTTTCTGCACCATACACCAATAATAACATCAAATGATTTTCGCGTATCAAGCATTTTTGACTGTCATAAGGAGAAATCTCCTCCAAGTGTGCGATTGCATTGTGTGTGTGGTGGGAGGCCTTATGGAAGTTTCATTTTCCAAAAAGCATTGCGGATTTCAATGTTTTAAAGTATTTGTTGTTTGTTTTAAAGATAAACTGTTTTTGTTTGCTTATACCAGTCCCACGAATGACCCGGAGTTTATTGTTCCCTTTCTAAACTCTGGGTACCCACAATTTTCCACACGGGCAGTCTAGAGTTAGGTTTTTCAGATAGTAGATATCGATTTGGTAGCCTTCAACGTTCAGTTTGGTATTCTTTGGAGTCTTTGGAGTGCATGGGCTGCACTTGCTTATCTTTGTGTAACCTTGATGGTGGTTCGAGCTATGGTTTGGAGTTTTGGCTTTGGAGCATTGGATTAGAGTTGCAATTTGATATTAGAGTTATCTTTTTTGCTATTTGTTTTCCGCTGTTGTTTATTGTCTCTGATATTCTTGTATCATAATGATATCATTGTTTTATATCATTGGATATTGTATTCATTGGAGTTGTATATGATATTCATTTCTATTTCTTCTGCTGTGTTGTTGTACTTAATGTGTTAAAAGCTCCGACGAATCAGATTCGACGTTTGGATCTGCGGCATTTGAATACGAGTGTCGTATTCGATGCTGGTTTTCGAAGGTCGAGTCAGGGTCGTTATAAGTGGTATCAGAGCTGTAGGTTGAAACTTTAGCTCGGGAGTATAACACATTAAGTAACTCATTAGAGATAGGGTGAAGTATACCCTGGAATGAGTATATCCCTAAGATATCCGTTCTTATGCCTCAGTAAATTCTCTTACTATTCGCTGATAGTAAGTATGAGTGCAAGAAGAGGACGAGATAGGAGACAAGGAAGTACCACTTCATATGGTGAATGCCCTGTAACAACAAGAAACAATCTTTTCTCTATCAATCTCTTTTGTTCATCATCCGATTTCAATTCTTTGATGGCTTCGTGGCAGCTCGAGGGAGAAGCTTTGATAGGAGATTATCATTTTGGTTAAATCAAGAGATAGGTTAGCATGGAACATAAACTCCAAATGGGTCAGAATTGTTTGTTTGGATGAATTGGTTGCTATGGTTGATAGGTATACTTTGGTTTCTAAACTAAAAGTTTTAGGATTTTATCCATATATCTGTCTATTATTTGGGGTCTCGATATGTTTTACGAATGGTTAGTTATCCTTTCGAACTAACCAATGCCCCTGCTTATTTCATAGATTTGATGACCCGAGTATTTCATGTAGTATCGAATGAGTTTGTTCTCGTATCTATTGGTGATATTCTGATTTGGTAAGCCAAATGCAGAATAGATATTCAGTTTGATCTGGAAAGATATTTCTCTATCTTTCATCTATTCTTTGGTGTTTCCCTGCTTGTAAATTTTGAGGATGAATTTTTTTTTTAAAGGGGGAATCTGTAACGATCTCGATTTTTGAGTCAAATTTAAATTGATAATTTATACAAATTTTGGGTCAAATTGTGAAATAAATTGAATTTTTCCAAGTAAAATAAAGATATGTATTATTTATTTATATACATGTATATAAATGAATTTTAATTTTTAATTTGTTTTCTAATATATAATAAACATATGTAAATAAATATAAAGCTTTAGTATTAATATATCTTTTGAAAGTATGAGTTTAAAAAGGCCTAACAAATAGTTTGTATATTTATAAATTGAAAATGTAATAAAGTTATTTACATATGATAAGATATGAAATATAAATACTTTAGGGGTTTAAAAAACAAAACTTATAAAATTATTTAAAGAAGGACTTAAACATAAATTTTGTGATTTTTAACATTTGTAAAATGATTACTCAAGTATATGACAAGTGTTGAGTGAATTAACAAGTGTCTTCATTTCTTTTAGAATTGAACATATAAGATATATGTAAAGGTAATAAAAACAGGCTGTTTTCATTTTTAAAAACTTCTCAGATTTGAGAAAACAAAAACTAAAAACTATCTTCAATCTAAAACCTGAAATACAAACTACAAACTAGAAAAATTCAAGCAAAGCAAACAAGTGAAATTAAAAGACTGAAAGCAATTCAAAATATGGAATTCAAAGCAAAATTTGTTAAATGTCAAAGCCAGGAAGAAAAGAAATAAAGCAATCAATCTGAAAGTAAAGTCAAGTTCAACCTGATCTAAAACTGAAAGATGAAGCTACAGATTCCACTCAGATAAATCAGGTGGCTGATCATAATCAAATTCCAGTTTTATAAAAAGCAATTTTTAAAAGCCTGGAAGTTCAAGTCCAAAATCTTGAAGCTAGAGATCATCTTAAAACAAAGTATTTCAGTTTTAATTTGAGGCAAACAGCAAAGCAAGTTTCAACCTAGTATAGATCAGATCAGGTTCAACTCAAACCAAATCAATATTTAGCAAAGCAAAGATCAAATTTAAAAACAAAAGCCTATCTCTGTTCTTCCCAAATTAGGTGAGCAAACTACCTTGCTAAAGCTTAAAAATTCGATTGGATCTTGCAAGTGTGCCGTGAAAATTTTCTGTTATGAATAGGAATGTGTTTGCATGCATATAAATTTAGGTGTGCATGTTTGACTTATAGGCTATGCTGACCTTTGTTTGATTATAGGCTTTCAAACCCTGTTCATAAATCAAAATCTTCTTCTCAAATTTATTTTAGACTTTAGGATCTAAATAAAATTTGTTTATACAATCCAGATCTAATTTTTAAAAATAGCTTAAGTATGTTTTGTTTATAACCTATCTGGGAGTATTAATATACAGTACAAATGGTTCAAAAACAGGAAAATTGATAATCTGGATTTCCAGATTTGATTATGCATATGGAATCAAAATTAAAATAGTTGAATTTTAGTAAATAAAGTCAAGATTTTTAATTTGGTATTGAATGTGGAGTTTAGGTTTGAACTGAATCGTGTTTTCGTCAATTCCCAATGACCAATGGGAAATCGAGCCTTGAGGTTGATGTTAGAGGTAGTTCAAGTAATGGAGTTTACCGGAAAAATAGTCACTGATTTTTTAGATGATCATGGAAGTTAGTCGATGAGATTTTAGGGTTTAAGAACCCAAATTGGCCGCTATATTCATCGACATCGTGTGATGACGAATGTCGATCGGAGTCGTCCGATCCGGTTGGAATCAAAGCTGGGGAGTTTGGCGTGGCTCCAATCATAGTCACGTGATTTACGGTGGTCGGAGAACTGTGGTACGAGAAGTTTGCTGATGAGGTCTGGGTCTCTAGTTTGCAGCTGAAAGCTCGATTTGTTTTTATGATTTGATCGAGGTTGCCGAGTAGCTCGATGGTGTGAGGACGTCGTTGTCGACTTGCTGGAAATCACGATGGTGGCCAGAGGTGGTGGGGGTTCGTGTGCATGTGCACGCATGTATTTTGTATATCTGGAGAAGTTGAAGTTTTGGGGAAAAAAATGGACGCCCGGGTTCTTGCTCGAGTTTCTTGTAAGAACAACTCGAAGCAGATGAAGTATGGGGGAAGCCCGAAGTTTTGCTCGAGGGAAGGTTGTAATTGCCCGGGGTTTTTGGAATCCTGTCTCATGTTGGATTTGAGTAAGGAGCTAGTTTAAAATTTAAAAAGCAAATCAAAGTTTCAAGTTTTTAAAATGTTAAAATATACGTAACTGTTATTTCGAAAAGTTTATTTTAAATGAACTTTATAATATTAAAGGATAGTTAATTAATATAAAGAATGTTTTGATGGTTAATTAACTTTTAAAATTTAAGTTAAGTTTATTTATTAAAGGAAATTAATTACTTGAAGTTAATTACTTAATGAAAGTTATTAAGAATGATAATTAATGATTAAAGATTGATTACTCAAGTGTTTAAAGGTTAATTAATTTAAAGAATAATTAATTAATGTGATTAATTAATTAAGGTAATTAATTTGAGAATAATTAACTAATTAAAGAAATAATTAATTAATAAAAGTAATTAAGATTTAATTAATTACAATTAAGGATTAATTAAGATAATTGATTAAGGAATAATTAATTAATGAAGGTGATTAAGACTTAATCAATTGTAACTAATGATAATTAATCATTGATTTAAAATAATTAATGAAAGTAATTATGTGGTTAATTAATTTAAACCACACGATTTATTCATCTTAATTAAAGATGTTTGATTGTTATTGAATGTTGTGTATTGGATTGATATCTATGTTATGTGATTGTGATGCTATGTAATATGAATTGCTTTGTGCTGAGCTGTGATATCTGTGATGAATATAATGTTGTGTGAATATGAAAAACCTTTGGGCCGTAAAACGGCATTTGAATTTCGTTGCGATAGGGAGTCGGATTCTAGTTGGTTATCCGAAACCCACATCGAATCATAATGATGAATATTTGTAATTGATAAATTTACTTTATCCATGAATCTGTGAATAAGGATAAGCGTTGTAGATTATATCGCTTATCGATATTGCTATACTTGAATCTGTGATGATTGATGTTGTTGCACTATTGTGTGTAAAACCCCTGGACTACACTATACACACACAAATATGGATTTCATGAGGAAGTCGGTTAAGTCACAGATTTTTGAAATGGTTTTAAGAGTTGAATTTTGAATTCAAATGGTTTGGAAATGGAATTGGATTAAATATGAAAAGCTTTTGAAAAGGGGTTTTGAGGGTAAAAGTTATTTTGAATAACTTGATAAAGTTTTGAAATTTAAATAATTTGATTTCAATTTGAATTCAAGATTTGAAATTGAAATCTGTGTTTGGAAATTATGGTTTAAAAATGTTATACAAAGTTATAAATGTGTTTATGTGGATTTTAAACCATTTTAAAAGTATTGTTTTGAGAATTTAAATTCAACCCAAGTTTTATATTTGAAGGGCTTTAACTTGTGCAAAGGTAATCGGATTTTTCCAAAACGAAAACTAATTGTTTTCAAATAATAATAGCTTTCATATAAAGAAAGAATTTTCAAATTATGATGAAAAGATTTCAAGTTTTAAATAGAATGGTTTTGAAAGTTATGAATGAATCTTTGTAAATTGTTTTGAAAGCTATGGAATGAGTCTTTGATTTAAAGACCGGATGAGTTAATCCAACTTGAAATGGAATTGTTTTGAAAGGCTATGAATGAATCTTTGTTAAAGATTGGTGATCCTTGTTTAAATTGAAAGGTGGTTTTAAAGATAAATCTTTGGTTTCAAAGATTAAAGTGTGGAAATTGTTTTAACCATTGAAGGTTTTTGAAATGAATCTTTTTGTTTAAAAGATTGGAAATGGTAATCTGTTTAACCATTTGACTGAAAGGTTTTGGGCTTTAAGCTGTGATTTAACTATGATCCCATTATCCATATGGTTTTAAATATGGCGCTTGTTATTTGGTTTATCCGGGAGATGACTTTGTGTCATATAACCCATTCTGAATAATGGTACGACGTATATGGATAGCATTTGAAGACCGGTGGTGAAGAATGGGTATTTTCGAGAACGAAAGGATAACCCGTCGAATGTCTCTACACTGAGTCGCGCCGGTATAGAGATCTCCATATGTGATGGGGAGTCCGATCGGGATTGGGAATTCCTGGATTGCTAGAGCTTCTTTGGAAGTGCCTTTGGTTCTGTTCGAATCCGGAACAGACTTGCATGGATGTGTGTCTGACGTTACACTTTGAGATGTAAAGCTGGTTTCTATCAAGTACATTTCTGTTAGGTGGCAGAGATTTATTCTCTTAGCTTAACACCCTTCTTTGAGACGTACGAGCTTAGTGGTTATGTATTTGATGGTTACTAGTGATACATTCCCAATTTGGTAATGTGGCATAGGTAGTGCTGCTGATCATTTGTTGATCAAAGCATGGCTTTCTGAAAAAGCGTAGCTTTGTGGATGTGACTTCGTCGAGCCTCACAACCTGGAAATGGTCGAAACAGGAATGTTGCGGCAAGGTTTTTAGGAGTCGCGCCCCTAGGGTATGTCCATTTCCTTCTGGATAAGAGGTGGTATCATGGTATGGAGCCCATATATTTAACCTATGTGGTTACTGCAAATTTATTACTTTGTGGTTGTTGGTTGTCGGGATCCCGGAATAAAGGTCGGTAACGATCGGGGATGGCATAGCTCGTGTGTTAGTTGCCTAGTTACAGCTTGGTTAAAGCGTGAGGTAGCGTCGGCCTTATTTAGCAGAGATATGGTAAGGTTCTCGGGGGCGTCCTTCCAGTGGCGTTCCATTTCGGTGTGGGAAGTTCCTTAGCCTGACCATTTGTTGGAAATCAAATCTCCAATACGCGCCCTTTACGATTTCAATTATATAACCTGCCATTCTTAAATGGTAGCAATAGTAGGCATACAACAAATTATGGTATGTTGGGTAAGATTGATATTATACTTTCGAAATGTTTTCTGCACCACGCACTAATAATAATATCAAATGGTTTTCGCGTATCAAGCATTTTTGACTGTCATAAGGAGAAATCGCCTCCAAGTGTGAGCTTGCATTGTTTGTGTGGCGGGAGGCCTTATGGAAGTTTCATTTTCCAAAAAGCATTGCGGATTTCAATGTTTTAAAATCTTTGTTTGCTCATACAAGTCCCATTACTAACCCGGAGTTTATTGTTCCCTTCATAAACTCTAGGTGCCCATAATTTTCCACACGGGCAGTCTAGAGTTGGGTTTTTCAGATAGTAGATATCGATTTGGTAGCCTTCAGCCTTCAGTTTGGTATTCTTTGGAGTCTTTGGAGTGCATGGGCTGCACTTGCTTATCTTTGTGCAACCTTGATGGTGGTTTGAGCTAGTGGTTTGGAGTTTTAGCTTTGGAGCATTGGATTGGAGTTGCCGTTTGATATTGGAGTTATCTTTTTTGCTATTTGTTTTCCGCTGTTGTTTATTGTCTCTGGTATTCTTGTATCATATTGATATCATTGTTGTATATCATTGGATATTCTATTCATTGTAGTTGTATATGATATTCATTTCTATTTCTTCCGCCGTGTTGTTGTACTTAATGTGTTAGAAGCTCCGGCGAACCAGATTCGACTTTTGGATTTGCGGCATTTGAATACGAGTGTCATATTCGATGCCGATTTTCGAAGGTCGAGTCAGGGTCGTTATAAAATCAATACCAATCAGAGCCAAAAGATGTACAATAGCGGAAAACAACACCAGAAGATGGTCTAGACATTGCAACCATCGATAGCGGAAAGATATCTCCAAAAGGTAATCTATTCATAACTCAACAAGATAGATACTCCAACATACAGCGACTCCATTGCAAAAGCTCCAAAGCAGAAATAGCTCGAACTCCCAATCAAGTTGTACTAAGCAAGGCCAGCTGAAGTGTGCAAATGCGATCCTCAAATCCAAAGGCTTCGAAGGCTATCGAATCTATACCTACTATTTGATTATCTGAAAAACCCAATTCTAGACTGCCCGTGTGAAAAATTGTGGGCACCCAGAGTTTAGGAAGGAACAATAAACTCTGGGTCAATCATGGGACTGGTATGAGCAAACAAAACAGTTTTATCTTTAAAAAAGCAACAAAAGATTTTAAAACATTGAAATCCGCAATGCTTTTTTTGAAAAATGAAACTCCCATAAGGCCTCCCACCACACACACAATGCAAGCGCACACTTGGAGGAGATTTCTCCTTATGACGGTAAAAAATGCTTGATACGCGAATACCATTTGATATTATTATTAGTGCATAGTGCAGAGAACCTTTCGAAAGTATAATATTAATCTTAGCCAGCATAGACATTTCGAACTATGCCTAATATAGCTACCATCTAAACAGTGGGACGCCACCATAAGTAGATGGCAGGTTATACAACTAAAACCGTAATGGGCTCGTATTGGATGATTGGATTTCCAACAAATGGTCAGGCTAAGGAACTTCCTTAAAAATGGAACGCCTCTGGAGGGACGCCCCTAGGAACCAAACGGTTCCCTACCGACATAAGGCCGGTGTACTCCCTTCCCGGGAGTAACACCTAAGAAATGCCACCCCCGGTCGTAACCAACCTTTATCCGAGCGCTCGACACCAACAACCACACAACAATAAGTATGCAGCAACCACTAGGTAAATATCTGGGCTCCATACCATGATACCACCTTTTATCCAGAAGAGATGGACATACCCTAGGGGTTTGGCCCCTACAGCATTGCCGCAAATTCCTGTTTCGACCATTACCGGGTTGTGAGGCTTAACGAAATCTCGTCCACCAAGCTATGTTTTTTCACAAAGCCATGCTTTGATCAACAAATGATCAGCAGCACTTCATATGCCACATTACCAAACTGGGAATGTGTCACTAGTAATCATCAACTACATAACCTCTGAGCTCGTACGTCTCAGAGAAGGGTGTTAAGATAAGAGAATAAATCTCCACCACCAAACAGAAATGTATTTGATAGAAACTGGTTTTACATCTCAAAGTGTAATATCAGACACACATCCACACAAGTCTGTTCCGGGTTCGAACAGAACCGAAGGCACTTCACAAAGAAGCCCTTGCAAATCTGGATAATCCCTAATCATGTCCAGACTTCCCATCACAAAAGGTGATCAAATCTCTATAACGGAGGCCATTCGGTGCAGAGACATTTTACGGGTTATCCATTCTCTTTCGAAAATATCCGGTCTTCACCACTGGTCTTAAAATGCTATCTGTAACGTCGTATCATTATTCGAAATGGGTTATATGACACAAGTCCTCTCCCGGCTAAACTGAATAATGAGCGCAATATTTAAAATAATATAGATATATGGATCTCAGTTAAGTCACAACTTATTATCCAAAACCTTTCTTTCAAATAGTTTAAACAAATTGCCATTTCCAAATCTTTAAATAAAAAGATTCAATTCACAAAGTTCACCCAGCTTTCACAAAGACTCATTTACATATTTCAAAACAACTTCCATTTCAAATCTTTTACAGAAAGGGCACAACTTTAAGATCACTTCTCTATTTGAAAACAAAGCACACCAATCTTTAATAAAGATTCATTCATATTCTTTCAAACAGTTTCCCTTTCAAATTGGATTAACTCCTTCAATCTTTTAACCAAAGATTTAATTCATAGCTTTCAAACCATTTCCAAAGATTTATTCATAACTTGGAAAACCATTTTCATTTCAAACTTGAAATTCTTTTAACACAAATTAAAAATTCTTTCCTTGTATGAAAGCTTTTATTATTTGAAAACAAATAGTTTTCATTTTGGAAAAATATGAATTGATTTATACAAGTTAAAACCCTTGGGTTAAATTCAAATTCAAAACAATACTTTTCAAATGGTTTAAAACCCATATAAACACATATATAACTCGTATAATCTTTTAAACCATAATTTCCAAACATGGAATTCAATTTTCAAATCATGAATTCAAATTTAAATAAAATAATTTAAATCTCAAATCTTTATCGAGTTATTCAAAATAACTTTTATCTTCAAAACAACTTTTCAAAAGCCTTTCACATTTAACCCAATCCCATTTCCAAAACTATTTGGATACGGAATTCAATTTAAAATTATTTTCTAAAGTCTGTGACTTAACCAATTTCCTCGTGCAATCCATATTTGTGTGTGTATGGTGTAGTACAGTGGTTTTACACAATAGTGCAACATCATCAATCATCAAAGATTCAAGCACTATAATATTTGATAAGCGGTATAATCCTATAACGCTTATCATCATTTACAGATTCATAGATAGATATGTAAATGCATCACAGATAAATATGTAAATATATTACAAATAAATAATATACACACATAGCTCAATCAAAACAATCCACATCACAGAATCATTATAAATCAACTCAAAACATTCATACAATTCATATATCCATAAGCAAAATCAAATAATTATCTAATTAATTTAAATTAGATTAATTACTTATGAATAAACACTAATCCTGATTAATTAATATTAATTAATTACAACCATTTAATTAATTACCCTTTAATTATTTATTAATTAACCCTTAATTATTAATTAATTCTTTGATTAATTATCCTTAATTAATTTCATTAATTAATTAATCATTAATTAATTACCATTTAAATAATTATTCTTGAGTAATCCTTAATTAATTACTATTTAATTATTTATCCTTAATAAATTATACTTCAATTATTTAATAAATAAATTTTAATCATTAATTAATTACTTTTAATTAAGTAATTTTATTTAAATATCAAAATTAATAATCCTTTAAGATAACACATTTATCTTAATTAATTTCATAAAATTTAGCTTAACCCTTTTTAAGTTAATTTAAAAAAAAATCAAAATCATAATCTCAAGATGAACCATTTTATTTTTAAAATCTTATTTTAAATATTCTAAAAAAAAAGATTATAATCAATATACGAGTTAACTTAATATCCTCAAGTTAATTACAAATCAGCAACATTGTTTAGAATAATCCATTATGTAACGATCCCGATTTTTAATTAAATTCAAATTGATAATTAAAATAAATTTTTGAATAAAATTGTAAATTAATTTGAATTTTTCAAATAAAATAAGATATTTGTTTATTTGGATATTGATTTTTAAATTTAATTGGGATTTTGAATTTGCATATTTAAAATCTTATAAATAAAAAGTAACTTCCTAAAATTTGTCAATATAAATTAATAATATATTTTAAACTTTTGAAATTTAATTTGAAAATATATTGAGAAATCTCAAAACAAATAAAATAGGTAACAAACTATATATATATATATATATATATATATAAATTCCAATTTCTTTTTGGTTTAAAAGTTTTGAAATAGTAAATATTTTAAAAAAATCAATTAAATTTAAAAATTTATACATATATGTATATTGCATATATGAGTAAGATTTAATACATATTGAAGTTGAATCTAAATTGTGCAAGTGTATGTATGAATATATATAAATAGACATAAATGAATTATAATTCAAGTTGAATTGAAATTTGAATTGAAATTTAAAATAAATGCTTTAAAAATAAGTGGCATTTAAAATTATTAAGGTGTAATTTATATAGTGTAAAATACTGGTTAAAGCAATTCTTTTTTTTACATTGTATATATGTATATGCTAATGAATAAAAGGGTATATTCATTTATAAAGTAAATATGATATAAAATTTTATATAGAATTTTCTTTTACTTTTGAAAATTACAAATGTAAACATACATAAAGGAGATGAGTAAAGAAATCAATAAGCATTGGGATTTCATAATCATTTGTTTTTACACATGGCATTCAATATAATTGATTTAATAAAATAATGAAGTTTAAAACTATAAAAACTTTCCATCTTCCCATGCTCAATCATATAGTATCTCAGCAAATCTAAAAAAAAAAAGCAACAAAGATTTGGGTATCTCAAAATCTCATCCCCCAAAGAAGAAAGATAAAAATCAGAAAGAAAATCTAAAAATCTCAAACTTGAGATAAGTAAAAGATTCAACACAAAAAAACCAAGTCTTTTTCCTTCATTTCTAAAACCAGATCAAAATTTAAACAAAACTTGAAGCTTGCACCAGAAAATGAAAACCAGAAGCAGTTCAAACTAAACCTGGAAATCAAAAGCAAAATGCAGTTTTAAAATCTGGAAAGAAATCAGAATAAAAATCAAAGCAACTTGGAGCTCAAGGCAAAGTAAAGATTTAAGCTAATTAAACTCTGTCTGAATTCAGATTACTTCAACTCTTAGGATGCAAATCAAAAGGGAAATCAAGTCCTGACCAAAATTTAAATTTCTAGGGTCAATTCCTCTCTGTGTTTCTTCAACTTTCAGGTGCGCAGACTCTTGAACTTACTTTTATATCTGATGATATTGATTAATACTTGAATGTGGTTGTGAAAAGTGGTTGTATATGTCTGCCTGTGATATATATAAATGTAGATAAGTTGTGTATGTTTGTACACAAACTTTTTCTCTGTTCAAAAACCGATTCAAGAAAAGAAAATTTCAAATCCCTGGAATAAAGAAAATTCAATATGTCGACGTACAATCAATGTTGGGTTAAAGTCTTCAAAGATGAATTGGGGGTATAATATGATATGATTTTTAAAAATAATTTCAAGTTTATTTATTAAACAATATTTGTAAAAATGAAGTTTCAGTAACATATATTCAAAAACTGGGAAAACCAATTACCACGAATTCAAAATTGGGTTTCATGATTTGATTTGTAGTGGGAAATGATAATTTTAGGTAACAAATTCATGATTTTTAATCTGGGAACACTGGGATAGTTCGAGTTGAACAGAAAACACCTTTTCATCATTTTCTGGTGATCACTGCAATTTTGGACCTTTGGGTTGTGGTCAAAGGAGGGTAGTGGATCGGGGATCTCGTGAAAAATGTTCTCACATTTTTCTTGGCATGGGTAGCTGCGGTACGATAGGATTTAGGGTTTAAAACTCATGCAAAATCGTCATTGTTATCGCGACAGTTACATCGACATAGCGGCATCGAGTGGGACCGGAGTAGGTGGAGTAGGGAGGTGATTGACTAGAGAGGGTATGGACGTGACGACATGGCTTCAGGTCGCGGAGGTCGTGGGGCGAGGAAGAAAACGCTGATAAGGTTGGTACAGTAGTCATCGCTGTAGCTTGATTTCAAATTTGTGATTTCATTTGGAAAACCAGGTTTTTGGAATCGAGGGAGGTAGTTGAAGTTGTCTTGCTGGCCCCGGTGATGATGAACGGAGAGGCAGCGATGATTGGTGCACGTGCACGCGGTCATATTTGTCCTGTTACGATTCGAATTGGGGAAGAAACAAAGATCTCGGGTTCGACTCAAAAAAAATGGTGTTTGGCTCGAAGGAAGATAAGTTGATTCGCAAACCAAGGATTTTTCTCGGGGGAAGACCAAAGTTGGTCTCGAGTATTGGATGGATTGGTTCGAGTATTTCAAGGTCTAGCCCGGTTTGGGTGATTGGGGATAAACAGTTTTTAAAATTTTTTAAATCCTAAACAAGTTTTATAAAAAAATTAATCAAGTCTAAACAAACTTGGTCAAACAACTTCTTTTATACAATATGGGTTACCTTTGTATTAATTAAAGGTTTTTTTAAATATAAACTATTTTAAAATTTATTAATTGTAAAAAAAAGTGTTTTTAAGGAATTTAAAATAAAAATAAATAATCTTTGATATTTAAAGCAATCAATTTAAGATAAAGGGATTATCTTTTGATTTGATTAGAATCTTAAGTGTTTAAAAGATTAATCATTTGGTTTAAGTAAGTATGAATAATTCATCTTATGATTAAAGTTGGTTAATTAAATGATTTGTTAAAGGATAATTAATTAATCAATTTAAAAATAATTACTTAATGAAAGTAATTACGGATTGATAATTGAGATTAAAGATTGATTTGATCAAAGTATTTAAAGGTTAATTAATTAAGAATTATTAATTATAATTAATAAAATTTAGGTAATTAATTTAAGAAGTAATTAATTAATTAAAGATTAGATAATTAATGATTTTGGATAATCTAATTACTTGAGAAGTAATTTCTTAATTAATTACTTAATATTCAGATTAATTTAATAAATGATTAAGAGTTAATTAATTAACAATTAAGAATTAATTAATTATGATAATTAATTAAGGATTAATTAATTAATCATTGTAACTAATTAAAGATAAATAATTATTAATATAAGGTTAATTAATTTGTAATTAAGAATTAATTAATCAATGTAATTAATTAATGGAAATTAATTAATTGCTTAAAGATAAGTGATTAATTAATAATTAAAGGTGGATTAATCAAGTAATTTAAGATTAAGGGCAGTTACTCATCGTAATTAATTAAGGATAATTAATGGTAATTACTTAATTAAAGGTTAATTAATAAAGATAATTAATTAAATGGTTAATTAAATAATTAAGGTTAATTATTTAATAATTAAAGGTTGACTAATTATAATTAAAGATTAATTAAATTATTAATAAGTGGTTAATTAATAAATGATTAAAGAGTAATTAATCAAAATGATTTGTAATTTATTAATATTAATTAACCAGGATTAGTAATCCATAAGTAGTTAATCTGATTTGAATAAATCAGACAATTATCTGATCCTGCTCATGTATGTTTGGATTCTATTGGATGATTGAATTGTTTGATATCCCTGATTATGATGCTCTGTTTTGATTTGAGTTGTGTTTGATGTAAATTATTATCTATGATATATATCTGTGATATGTGAATAAAAGATAAGCGTTATAGTTTATACCGTTTATCAAATATAAGCGTTATAGTTTGTACTACTTATCCAATATATTGCTGTATTTAAATCTATGCTGATTGATGATGTTGCACTTCTGTTGTGTAAACCCCTAGACCAAACTTATACACACACAAATATGGATTGCACGTGGAAATTGGCAAAGTCACAGATCTTCGAAATAGTTTTTTAAAATTTGAATTTTTGAATCCAAATGGTTTTGGAAATGGATTGGGTTTAAAATAAAAAGCTCTTGAAAAAGAATTTCAAAGATAAAAGTATTTTTGAATAACTTGATTTAGTTTTCAAATTTGATTTAAATTTGAATTCAAAAATTTGAAATTAAATCCTATTTATGATTTTAAAGGGTGTACAAGTTTATATGGGTTTTAACTCATTTTTAAAGCGTTGTTTTGGGAACTTGAATTTAACCCAAAGACTTTAACTTGTATAAATGAAATTGGATTTTTCCGAAATGAAAACTATTTGTTTTCAAATAATGAAAGCTTTTATATAAGAAACGAAATTCCAATTCGTATTAAAAGGATTTCAAGTCTAAAATGAAAATGGTCTTCCAAGTTATGAATAAATCTTTGGAAACGGTTTGAAAGCTATATGTTAAATCTTTAATTTAAAAGATTTAAAGGAGTTAATCCATTTGAAATGGAAATTGTTTCGGAAATCTATAAATGGAACTTTGTGAAACTAGGTGAACTTTGTGAAACGAATCTTTCTGTTAAAAGATTTGAAATGGTAATTTGTTTAACCATTTGAAGAAAGTTTTGGGTTTTTAAAAGTTGTGACTTAGCTGAAATACCATATCCATATATTTTTAAATATTGCGCTCATTATTCGATTTAGCCGGGAGAGGACCTTGTGTCATATAACCCATTCCGAATAGTGATACGACGTATGAGTTGCATTTGAAGACCGGTGTTGAAGACCGGGTATTTGCAAGAATGATAGGATAACCTGTCGATTGTCTCTGCACTAAGTCGCGCCGGTACACAGATTCCCTAAGTGATGGGAAGTCTGATCGGGATTATGAATACCCGGATTTGCAAGGGCTTCTTCGGAAGTGCCTTCGGTTCTGTTCGAACCCGGAACAGACTTGTATGGATGTATGTTCGACATTACACTTTGAGGTATTAAACTGATCTCTATCAAATACATTTCTGCTTGGTGGCGGAGAATTTATTCTCTTAGCTTAACACCCTTCTCTGAGATGTACGAACTCAGAGGTTATGTAGTTGATAGTTATCAGTGATATACTCCCAATTTGGTTGTGTGGCATACCAAGTGCTGCTGTGTATGGATGATCATTTGTTGATCATTTATGACCAAAGCATGGCTTTTGTATAAAGCGTAGCTTTGTGGACGAGACTGCATCAGGACCTCACACCCCGAAAATGGTCGAAACAGGAAAGATGCGGCAAGGTTATGAGGGTCGCTCCCTTTAGGGTGTGTCATTCCCTTCTGGAAAAGGGTGGTGTCATGGTATGGAGCCCAGATACTTACACATATGGACATTGCAGATCTATTACTTTGGGATTGCTTTGTGGTTGAGAGGCGCCTTGGATAAAGGTCCCAAAGGACCGGGGGATGGCACGCTCGTGTATTAGTTACCTAGTTACAGAGATAATCCGGCCTTGTGTTGGCAAAGAGCTGGTTAAGCTCTCGGGACGTTCCGCCAGAGGCGTACCCATGGACAGTAGGAAGTTCCTTAGCCTGACCATTTGTTGGAAATCCAATCAAAACAATACGAGCCCTATACGGTTTTAGTTGTATAATCTGCCATGGAATGTGGCGGTAACCTGCTATTGAACATGTTAGCTATGGTAGGCATACGATACTGGTCGTATGTTGGCTAGGATTTATATTATACTTTCGAAATGGTTTTCTACACTATACACTAGTAATAATATCAAAGTAATTTTCTCATATCAAGCATATTTGACTATCATAAGGAGAAATCTCCTCCAATTCTACGTTTGCATTATGTGTGTGGCGGGAGGCCTTATGGTAGTTTCATTTTCCAAAAAGCATTGCGGATTTGTTTTAAACACTTTATTGTTTGTTTTAAAAGATAAACCGTTTTTTTGCTCATACTAGTCCCACGACTGACCTAGAGTTTTTTTTCCTTTCCTAAACTCTGGGTGCCCACAATTTTCCCACACGGGCAGTCTAGAGTTGGTTTTTTTTAAGATAATCAATAATAGGTGTAGATTCAATAGCTTTCAGCCTTAGGATTTGGCAATCGCATTTGGATCGAGTTGTTTCACTTCATCTCGATTTGGAGTTCGAGCTATTTCTGGATTGGTGCCTTGGAGATAGAGATTACCGATACTGGAGTTCTTTCTTGAAGACCATATTGGAGTTATTGTTCTGCTGCTGGTGTTATCTTTTCTTTTCGTTGTTATTGTCTTGTATCACATCTCTGATGTATATTGATATCTAATGTATCATCTGCTGTATCATATTGTATCAGATATTGTATCGATGTTGTATATTGATATATTCTTTTTCTTCCACTGTGTTGTACTTAATGTGTTATAAGATCCAGTGAACCAGATTCGACGTTTGGATCTGCGGCATTCGAATACGAGTGTTGTATTCGGTGCCTATTTTCGAAGGTCGAGTCAGGATCATTATGCATTATCCCTTAAATCAGATTCTTAATTTTAAACTATTAAATTTTATTTTCAAAAATGAATTTTAGAAAACCAAACTTAATTTATTTTAAGTTAAATAACTATACAACTTTTATTAATCAAAATTTAATTAAACTTTTATTATATAAAAGAAATTTATTTAAGAATAAAGTTTTAAAACTTATTTTATTCAAAATTAAAAAACTTATTTGTTAAAAGCTTCGGACCCGAGACAAACCCTGGTTAAACCCGAGCTCATCTTTGAGTTAAACTTCAAAACCCCATGATCTACCCGGTTTCTCTTTTTAAAACTTTGCTGAATATTTAAAATCTTAAGTCTGTAAAAAAAAAAATTTGAATCACTTCACTGTAGTGCTCGAGTTAACTCATCATCATACCCGAGACAAACTAGTGAATCCCCGAGCTCGAACACGAGAATCCATCTTCCCCTTCTCCCTGCTTTTAATCCTCACAAAAAGGATATTTCATGCACATGTACAAGCAAACTGGCCATCTTCGAAGATTGCCAAGATCGTCGACCAGTCAACGATGGTCATCTCTCCCTAAACAACCACCAGTATCGACGAAGTATCCACTAAATTGAAATTGATCAATTCACTCAAACTGGAACCTAAGTAGACCATCAGAAAAAACTCTCATTCGACCATCTCCAGTAGCCTGTGACCACGCCGCCTTGTCTAGACACTCGCCAGAGCCTCCTCCTCCTTTCCCCCCTAACCGATCACCTCTTGTACCCCAACGCTGACGAATTTCTCTCAAAACTTCATCGACCAAACTGGGTTGTTAAACCCTAGTTCAACCACATACGGCAACCACGGTGAACCAGAAAAGCTTTGATCATTTTTCCCTTGATCGCCTAACCTTCATCTTCCTCCGGCACGAACCCTGATCACCTCGAGTTCATTGATCACTAGAAAAACTTAAAAATCCATTTTCTGGTTAACTTCGAATTTCTCCCTCGATTACAAACTAAAAATCATCATTTTGTTTCTAAAATTCATCATTTTTGATGATGATTCTAATCATGCAATCCAAACATAAAAACCTGATAATCGAATTTCCCTACCTTTGTTTATTTTACTATAGTTCATAGATTTTGGGATAATTACTCAATAAATCCTTTTGAATTTATTTTTAAAAATGATGTTAACATATTGCAAACATTTTCCTTTTAGAAATTAAAGCCTAAATTCGATCGCACAATGAGTAATTAAATTTTATTTTCATGGTTTGGAGTCTGTATATTTACAGAGTAGTGTTATATATGTTTATACAGACATGCACAGGCATATTTTTGTTTTATTTTTACACATGCATTTATATTTATAACTAAAATATCATCATACATCAATGACCACAGACAAACCAAAAATCCAAGTATACGGGTTCAAAAGTTTGCTCACCTGTGTGCATAGAGCAGAGAAGATTGTTTAAGCCTGGAAATTTAATTTTTTTTTCGGTCAGGACTTGATTGCTGTTTTGAAATCTTGATTCACATGTAGTTGAACCTAAACTTGTTTGATTCAATTTTTCTTCTCAGTTTGAACTTGAAATCTGGTTCTGATTTTTCTTTGAATTTTGATTTTTTTGAAGACTGTTGCTTTACATGACCTGCACTTGCTCCAGGTTGAATCATTATTGTTTAAACTGAGTTGAATCCTTGCCAGATCTTTGAATTGCTTTGCTAGCTTCAGATGTGAGATTGTTTGTTTGAATTTATTTTTAGGTTTTGGTTTGGTTTCTGGTTAGAATGATTTGCATTTTCCTGGGTTTTGATCTTTATTTCAGTTCTGAGATTGAGGATGGTTTTGAATAGTTGTTTCTCAGATTTTGATTTCTCTTTAGTTTGTTTTTAGTTTTTAAAATGAAAGAAAATTGAAGCCTAGTTATTTCTTTACATATATTTTCATTTATTCCAACTTTAAGGTGATAATGCCACTTGTTTATTTAGTTTAACACTTGTTAATCTTTGCATCTCTATCTTTACACTTGTTAAAAAATAACATTTTTATGTTTAAATCCCTTTCTCTAATTTATTTTATAAATTTGTTTTGGACCTTTATCCTCTTATGTTTACATGTTTATACAAATTATTTTTAACACCTTTATTTCAAAAGATATATATATATATATATATATATATATATTAAAGCTTTTATATTCAATTACATGTATATAATACTATATTTATTTTCAAATACATAAAAGAAAAGTAATCTAATTTTTTTTACCAAATCTCATCTTACAAATTTACAAATCCTTTTCTTTACATATATATGTTTTCTTATAAAATTTTCAAAAGATATGTATATTTTAAAACTTTTATTAATTCTTGTTTTAATATCATATATACATTTTTCAATTATCCATACTTATATAATTTATAAAGAAAATGAATTTAAAATAATTAATAAATAATCATATATATATATATTCTTAGAACATAGAATTTTAAATATAATTTTATTTTCAATATTTTCATTATTGAGTTTTCGAAATTTTAAATTTTAATTAAAATTAGTATATTTATATAAACAAACTAATAATTTATTTTATTTTGGAAAAACTCAATTTAACCCACAATTTAATTTTCAAAAATTAATTCAATTATCAATTTAAACTTGGCTAAAATCCGGGAATGTTACAGACTCCCCCCTTATGAAAATTTCGTCCCCTAAATTTGCCAGACGGGAAGATAACAAAGAACAGGTGAAAGATAGAGAAGTATCTTTCTAGATCAAATTGAATATTTATTCTACATTTGGCTTGCCAAATCAGAATATATGAGAATAAACTCATTTAATACTATACAAGATACTCGGGTCATCCAGATCTATGAATATGCAAGAACATTAGTTAGTTCGAAGAGATAACTAATCGTTCGTAGAATATAACGAGACCCAGACAATAGATAAATGGATTTAATCTTCCATAATTTTCAAAATTCTAGGCATGGATTCCAAAGTCAGATCGGAATTCTCCAAAGTATATATTAACTTGTCCCTCTTCGGACTTTGATACTCACCAGAAATTACAACAAAATTTTAAAATTTGGATTTAATCGAAATCGTTTTATCGATATAAATAAATTTCAACTCTATATTTAATTAGCCAATTTATTCCAATAAAATTTCAATTTTGTTAAAGTTGAAACGAAAAGCTGATAGAAATTTGATGAAGAGAATACAAGATATGAACTAGAATCTTTTTCTACAACGATTCGCAAGGCCATCACTCACCGAAGCTTCTCCTTGCAACTGCCACAAAGACATTAAAGAATTTGAAATTGGATCAAAGGAGATTGAGAAGAACCGTTTCCTAGTTATCGCAGGGTACTGACTATTTGTAGTGGTACCCCCCGGTCCCCTATCTCGTCCTCTTCTTGCACTCATACTTACTATTAGTGAATAGTAAGAGAATTTACTGAGGCATACAGACGGATATCTTAGGGATACTCATTCTAGGGTATACTTCACCCTATCTCTAATGAGTTACCTAATGTGTTATACGCCTGAGCTAAAGTTTCAACCTTCAGCTCTGATACAAAATGTCACGGTCCAAATTTCGTCGTTTGAAAATCGACATCCGTACTTCACTTGTACTTGAATGCCGCAAATTCAAACGTCGAAATCCGACTCGTGCCGGAGCTTATAACACATTAAGTACAACAACACAGCGGAAGAAAAGAATATATCATTGACACACAATAGATACAATATCTGATACAATATGATACAACATGATATCAATACAAATCAGAGCTAAAAGATGTACAATAGCGGAAAACAACACCAGAAGATGGTCTAGACTTTGCAACCATCGATAGCAGAAACATATATCCAAAAGGTAATCTCTTCAGAACTCAACAAGATAGATACTCCAACATATAGCGACTCCATTACTAAAGCTCCAAACTAGAAATAGCTCGAACTCCCAATCAAGTTGTACTAAGCAAGGCCAGCTGAAGTGTGGCAAATGCGATCCCCAAATCCAAAGGCTTCGAAGGCTATCAAATCTATACCTACTATTTGATTATTTTAAAAACCCAACTCTAGACTGCCCGTGTGGAAAACTGTGGACATCCAGAGTTTATGAAGGGAACAATAAACTCCAGGTCAGTCATGGGACTGGTATGAGAAAACAAAACAGTTTTATCTTTAAAAAAACAACAAAAGATTTTAAAAACATTGAAATCTGTAATGATTTTTTTGAAAAATGAACTCCCATAAGGCCTCCCGCCACACACACAATGCAAGCGCACACTTGGAGGAGATTTCTCCTTATGACAGTCAAAAATGCTTGATACGCGAAAACCATTTGATATTATTATTAGTGTATAGTGCATAGTGCAGAAAACCTTTCGAAAGTATCATATTAATCTTAGCCAGCATAGACATTTCGAACTATGCCTAATATTGCTACCATCTAAACAATGGGACGCCACCATAAGTAGATGGCAGGTTATACAACTAAAACCGTAAAAGGCTCGTATTAGATGATTGGATTTCCAAAAAATGGTCAGGCTAAGGAACTTCCTTAAAAATGGAACGCCTTTGGAGGGACTCCATTAGAAACCAAACAGTTCCGTACTGACACAAGGCCGGTGTACTCCCTTCCCGGGAGTAACACCTAAGATATGCCACCCCCGGTCGTAACCAACCTTTATTCGAGCGCTCGATACGAACAACCACACAACAATAAGTATGCAACAACCACTAGGTAAATATCTGGGATCCATACCATGATACCACCTTTTATCCAGAAGAGATGGACATACCCTAGGGGCACGACCCCTGCAACCTTGCCGCAAATTCTTGTTTCGGCCATTACCGGGTTGTGAGGCTTGACGAAGTCTCCTCCACAAAGCTACGCTTTTTCAAAAAGCCATGCTTTGATCAAAAAATGATCAGCAGCACTTCGTATACCAAATTGGGAATGTATCACTAGTAACCATCAACTACATAATCTCTGAGCTCGTACGTCTCAGAGAAGGGTGTTAAGCTAAGAGAATAAATTTGTGCCACCAAAAAGAAATGTATTTGATAGAAACTGGTTTTACATCTCAAAGTGTAATGTCAGACACACATCCATAAAGTCTGTTCCGGGTTCGAACAGAACCGAAGGCACTTCACAAAGAAGCCCTTGCAAATTCGAAAAATCCCTAATCACGTCTAGACTTTCCATCACAAAAGGTGATCAAATCTCTATACCGGGGGCCATTCGGTGCAGAGACATTCGACGTGTTATCCATTCGCTTTCGAAAATATCCGGTCTTGACCACCGGTCTTTAAATGCTATCCACAATGTCGTGTCATTATTCAGAATGAGTTATATGACACAAGGTCTTCTCCCAGCTAAACCGAATAATGAGCGCAATATTTAAAATCATATGGATATATGGATCTCAGTTAAGTCACAACTTATTAACCAAAACCTTTCTTTCAAATGGTTTAAACAAATTACCATTTTCAAATCTTTAAACAAAAAGATTCAATTCACAAAGTTCACCCAACTTTCACAAAGACTCATTCACATATTTCAAAACAACTTCCATTTCAAATCTTTTATAGAAAGGACACACCTTTAAGATCCCTTTTCTATTTGAAAACAAAGTACACCAATCTTTAACAAAGATTCATTCATATTCTTTCAAATAGTTTCCCTTTTAAATTGGATTAACTCCTTCAATCTTTTAATCAAAGATTTAATTTATAGCTTTCAAACCATTTCCAAATATTTATTCATAACTTGGAAAACCATTTTCATTTCAAACTTGAAATCCTTTTAACACAAATTGGAAATTCTTTCCTTGTATGAAAGCTTTTATTATTTGAAGACAAATAGTTTTCGTTTTGGAAAAATCCGATTTCATTTATACAAGTTAAAGCCCTTGGATTAAATTCAAATTCAAAACAATACTTTTAAAATGGTTTAAAACCTATATAAACACATATATAAATCGTACAATCTTTTAAACCATAATTTTCAAACATGGAATTCAATTTTCAAATCTTGAATTCAAATTTAAATCAGACTATTTAAATCTCAAATCTTTATCAAGTTACTCAAAATAACTTTTATCTCAAAAAAACTTTTCAAAAGCCTTTCACATTTAACCCAATCCCATTTCCAAAACCATTTGGATACGAAATTCAATTTAAAATTATTTTCTAAAATCTATGACTTAACCAATTTCCTCGTGCAATCCATATTTGTGTGTGTATGGTGTAGTCCAGGGGTTTCACACAATAGTGCAACATCATCAATCATCACAGATTCAAGCACAATAATATTTGATAAGCGGTATAATCCTATAACGCTTATCATCATCTACAGATTCATAGATAGATATGTAAATGCATCACAGATAAATATGTAAATATATTACAGATAAATAATATACACACATAGCTCAATTAAAACAATCCACATCACAGAATCATTATAAATCAACTCAAAACATTCATACAATTCATATATCCATAAGCAAAATCAATTAATTATCTAATTAATTTAAATTAGATTAATTACTTATGAATAAACACTAATCCTGGTTAATTAATTACAAACCATTTAATTAATTACCCTTTAATTATTTATTAATTAACTCTTAATTGTTAATTAATTCTTTGATTAATTATCCTTAATTAATTTGATTAATTAATTAGCCACTAATTAATTACCATTTAAATAATTATTCTTAATTAATCCTTAATTAATTACTTAAATTATACTTTAACTTTTTAATAAATAATTTTTGATCATTAATTAATTACTTTTAATTAAGTAATTTTCTTTAAATATCAAAATTATTAATCCTTTAAGATAACACATTTACCTTAATTAATTTCATAAAATTTAACTTAACCCTTTTTAAGTTAATTTAAAAAAATCAAAATCATAATCTCAAGATGCACCATTTTATTTTTAAAATCTTATTTCAAATAATCTAAAAAAAGGGATTATCATGATGATACGAGTTGACTTAATATCTTCAAGTTAATTACAAATCAACAACATTGTTTGGAATAAACCATTAACCCTTAAATCAGATTCTTAATTTTAAACTATTAAATTTTATTTTCAAAAATAAATTTTAGAAAACCAAACTTAATTTATTTTAAGTTAAATAACTATACAACTTTTATTGATCAAATTTTAATTAAACTTTTATTATATAAAAGAAATTTATTTAAGAATAAAGTTTTAAAACTTATTTTATTCAAAATTAAAAAAACTTATCTGTTAAAAGCTTCGGACCCGAGACAAACCCTGGTTAAACCCGAGCTCATCTTCGAGTTAAACTTCAAAACCCCCTGATCTACCCCGTTTCTCTTTTAAAACTTTGTTGAATATTTAAAATCTTAAGTCTGTAAAAATAATTTGAATCACTTCACTGTAGTGCTCGAGTTAACTCATCATCATACCCGAGCCAAACTAGTGAATCCCAGAGCTCAAACACGAGAATCCATCTTCCCCTTCTCCCTGCTTTTAATCCTGACATAAAGGATATGTCGTGCACATGTACAAGCAAACTGGCCATCTCCGACCATTGCCAAGATTGCCGACTAGTCAACGATGGTCATCTCTCCCTAAACAACCACCAGTATCGACGAAGTATCCACGAAATTGAAATTGATCGATTCGCTCAAACTGGAACCTAAGTAGACCATCATAAAAAATCTCATTCGACCATCTCCGGTAGCCTGTGACCATGCCGCCTTGTCCAGACACTCGCCAGAGCCTCCTCCTCCTTTCCCCCCTGACCGATCACCTCTCGTACCCCAACGCTGATGAATTTTCCCCAAAACTTCATTGAATAAACTGGATTATTAAACTCTAGTTCAACCACATACGACAACCATGACGAACCAGAAAAGCTTTGATTATTTTTCCCTTGATCGCCTAACCTTCATCTACCTCCAACACGAACCCCGATCACTCGAGTTCATTGATCACCAGAAAAACTTAAAAATCCATTCCTGGTTAACTTCGAATTTCACTCTCGATTACAAACTAAAAATCATCATTTTGTTTCTAAAAATTCATCATTTTTGATGATGATTCTAATCTTGCAATCCAATCATAAAAACCTGATAATCGAATTTCCCTGCCTTTGTTTTATTTTAATGTAATTCATAGAATTTGGGATAATTACTCAATAAATCCTTTTGAATTTATTTTTAAAAATGATGTTAACATCTTGCAAACATTTTCCTTTTATAAATTAAAGCCTAAATTCGATCGTACAATGAGTAATTAAATTTTATTTTGATGGTTTGGAGTTTGTATATTTACAGAGTAATGTTATTTATGTTTATACAAACATGCACTGTAACGACCCAGGATTTCTGTCATTTGAAATTCGTATATTTAATTGATTTTATATATTAACAAGTAAAATATATAAGTCGAATAATTCATATTTCGAATATCTAGATATAATTGGATAATTAAATCGATAATTTAATATTTGAAAATTATAGAAATAATTGGAAATGGGGTTTAATGTGATTAAATTTGATTTGTAAAGTTGTATTTAATCATATTGGAGTTAGAATGATGTTATAGTACTTTTAAAATTGAATTAAAAGTTAAATTGTGAAAATTGAATATTTTAATATTTAATTGACAAGTAAAAATAGCCATTTTTCAAACAGTCTCGGATTTCGACGAAACCAACTTCATCGGATCCGTAATGTTAAATTATTGTAAGATTTCAAATTTCGTGTCAGTCGGATTTACGGTTTGTCCGGGGCAAGCTAAAACGCGTAGAAAATCGTTTGAGTGAATTTTTAAATTTAAATAGTTGTTTTGACAACCTATCTTTCAAATATGATCGAATTGGCTCCCGATATATATTCCATTGCGTCCGGAATGGGGGTAAAACATTATAAATGCCAGGCGGCACGCTTCATTTGGAGTTCGGAAAAAAATTCGGGTGAATAGTGTTTCGATATTTTCTATAAAAGCACCTCTATTATTCACTTTTGCAACAAAACCCTAGGTCTAAGCTTCAGCCGCCACCCTAGAAATTAATGGCCGAAAATTCATCCTCTTCCTTCCTCATTTTCTTTAAATCCACACACTAATTTGAGAAACTTTCAACTACAATAACGTAGAGCACGACGAGAGCTTCGATATGAACGGTTGTGATCGAAAACGAAGCTACGGATTGGCGGCAATCGACGTTTGAACGGCCGGACTTCGTGTGCATTTTTCAAAGGTAGGGGGAGCCGAGTTTGATGGTGTCACGGCCGAAGGTGGAGTCGACGATGCTCGTCATCGTGGCACACTCTGATAATCTTCACGTTGGCTGATGAGGTCGCGAGCATTAGGGTTTTGGGCGGCTCTAATGGGTTCGTTCGCATTGTTTACTAGAGATGGAAGATGTTGCGCGTGCGGCCTGGATCTAGGGCAAGGGATGGACGACCGTGATTAAGGTTTAAAAATAAAAATAATAAAATGTTAATTGTATTGTAATTATAATTCGTATAAACTTCTAAAAGCTGTAACTTGTTCATACGAGGTCGAAAATTGACGAAATGAATTACATCGGGTTTGTATTCGCCAATACTACACGATGGAGCTGGATTGGAGTTGATTGGAGCTAGTGTAAATTTTGGGTAAAATTAAACGCGCGTTTAATTTTATTCGAAATAAAACACTGCAACTGTATTTGAAGCAAGGTGAGAACTTCTCACTCAATCGAATCCGTTTTGATTTAAATTTTAAATAGTTAAATTTAAAATTGCTTGATTGCATGATTGAATGAAAAATTATTATCTATTGTTTTGAAAATAGACACTATGCACCGTATATTAAGCGGATGTTATTTATTAAAAACATATACCGCGATATTCCATCTTGAAGTGGAATTGGTATTATATATGTACTTGGAGTTAATTTTCCCGCATAGTATAGCGGATGAGACCTTATTGCGCCGTATAATAGCGGATAATATTTTGTATAAACCCATGTACCGTGATATCCCATCTTGAAACGGGATTGGTATTGTGCTAACATCTATGGATGCAGGGAAACAGGTTGGAGGAATCCAACTGGATTCCTCAAATAATTGAATTTATTTCAATGTTGCGTGTTGATTTATTTATAATCTCTGTATGATTATCTTTGTGATTAAAATCGTTGAAGGCTAAAATTTAGCCGAATATAATTTTGGTATCGTTAGATACCGGAAATAAATAAATATTTGAAAGTATACATTTTTTTGAATTTAGGAATTGATTCATTTTAAATAAATAAACGTTATAATTTTTATGTTATGAAAATTATGATTTTTTGTGAAATATAACCGAAATGGGATTTTTGAAATAAGTAGTCGACTATTTTGTAAAATGGTTTAAATTGGGATTTTTGAATTATTATAAACGGTTTATATAAAAGATTTATAGAATTGATATTTATGAATTAAAATATTGGAATTAGAAAACGAGTTTTTATAAGTGTTAAAATGAAGTGTAAATGGATTTCCTAAGTGAATGAAATTTATAGATTTATAAATTGTGAAGTTATAAAAATGAATAGATTTTGTAAAATAAAAGATTTATGGTAATTAACTTATAAATTGGATTTTGGGCAATTAAATGAGATATAAATAGAATTTGTTAATTAAGGGATTTTATAAGTTGATATTTTTAGAAAAAATATATAAATGTGAATTTATAAACGTTGTTTTATAAATCCAAAACCAATTGAATTTGATAAGTAAATATGAAAGCTTATTAAAGGAGTATATCCACGATTTTGGATAGTGGATAATCCTTTAAATAAAATGTGTAGAAATGTTGAATTTGGTTAACGAAGTATATTCACGATTTTGGACAGTGAATAATATATTAAAGAAATGTTATAGAAAGTGATATTTTAAATAGAATTAAAACGATTTGAAGTTGTTTTAAAATGTGTTAAGGATCGAAACCATAGATTTCAACATTCATTCTTAAAACAGACGTTTTCGAGAAATAAGGAAAAGGTGGATTATAACACTGTTGTTATATTAAATGACTTTCGAAAGGAAATGTTTTATATAGTATTGGGATTTATATATCTATCTTAATTTCGAATCCCTATACTAGTGATTTTGGGTTGTCGTAACGGTGTTTCACGCAACATTCCTTTTGACTCAAATAAATGTGTTTAAGAGAATGTTCTTCTTAAATAATAAAATATATACTTAATCGTGTTTTAAGTATATTGAATATTTTCTAAGTATTGAAAATAAATAGATTTATGAATTACTTATTATTAAATAAGTATGGAAATGTTTTTCAATATGAAGTGAAATGTTTTGAGATTTATATCTTTTAAAGATAAATTGAAAGTGAATATTTGAAATCAATTTGAAATCATATATCAGTGGATATTTGAAAATTTAAATACACCATGAAATTTATAAAGGAAAAGGAAATTTGTTTAAAAATAAATATTGATTTATTTTTGAAGTGTGGGAAAATATATCTTGTAACGATATTTTTGGAAATTAAATAATTTGGGAAATTATTTGAAATCTGGTGATGTTGTGCATATCTATTGATAGTTAAATAACCGACTATCAATATTTACCTTTAAATAGGTAGCCGGGAGAGGACCTTTAGATCATGAATCCCATTTCAAATAGTGAAATGTCGTAATGGATAGCATTTGAAGACTGGTGTTGAAGACCGGATATTTTCGAAAACGGAAGGATTACCGTCGAATGTCTCTACATTGGCTGATCTCCGATATAGAGATTTTATAGCCCTTTGTGATGGGAAGTCCCTTCGTGATTAGTGAATATCCGGATTGCAAGGGCTTTTTAGGAAGTGCCTTCGGTTCCGTTCGATCCCGAAACGGACTTGTATGGATGTGTGTCTGACGTTATAATTTGAGATGTAAAGTTGGTTTCTATCAAATATATTTCTGTTGGTGGCGGAGAATTTATTCTCTTAGCTTAACACCCTTCTCTGAGACGTACGAGCTCAGAGGTTATGTAGTTGATGGTTACTAGTGATATATTCCCAATTTGGTAATGTGGCATACGAAGTGATGCTGAGCATTTGTTAATCAAAGCTTAGCTTTTGTATAAAGCGTAGCTTTGTGGACGAGACTTCATCGGACCTCACACCCCGGTAATGGTCAAAACAGGAAAGATGCAGCAAGGTTTTAGGGAGTAGCGCCCCTTAGGGTATGTACATTTCCTTTTGGATAGAGGTGGTATCATGGTATGGAGCCCAGATACTTAATCTATGTTGTGGCTGCAAATTTATTTCTTTGTGGTTGTTGGCATTGAGGATCCTCGGATAAAGGTTGTTTACAACCGGGGGATGGCATACTCGTGTCAATTGTTATCTACTTTTGCAGAGGTAACCCGGCCTTGTGTTGGCAAAGATCCGGTTAGGTTCTCGGGGAGTCTCTCCAGAGGCGTTTCCATGTGGCAATGAGAAGTTCCTTGGCCTGACCATTTGTTGGAAATCCAAAGAAACAATACGAACCCTTTACGATTGCAAATTGTATGACCTGCCTCCTCAGGAGGTAGCTATAGCAGGCATAATATAATGGTACCTATGCTGGCTAAGATTAATATTGTACTTTCGAAATGTTGTCTTACACTTTGCACTTATAGTAATAATATAAAAAAAAATTCTCTCGTATCAAGCATGTTTGACTATCATAAGGAGAAATCTCCTCCAATTCTGCGTTTGCATTATGTGTATGGCGGGAGGCCTTATGATAGTTACATTTTTCAAAAGCATTGCGGATCCATTTTAAAATATTTCTTTGTTTGTTTTTAAAGATAAACTGTTTTAAGTTCTCACACCAGTCGCATGACTGACCTGGAGTTTATTGTTTCCTTCCTAAACTCTGGGTGCCCACCAATTTCAACACGGGCAGTCTAGAGTCAGGTTATCAGGTCATTCTGGAATTCAGGAGATGCTGTAGTGATCTGGAGGCAAGCTGGATGGCATGGCGTATCAACTATATATAGTATTTCTTTTCTGCTGTTTGTTGTTGTACACTCTGATAATGTAATGATAATGTGATGTAATGTAATAACTGAATAGTTCTTTGTTTTAAAGATATTCATTTATCTATTATATGTTGTTCCGCTGTGAATTGTGAGATTCTGATATTGTTTCTGTTGCTTCTTCTTTCTTTCTTCTTCTATCTTTTTCTTCTTCTTAAACCCTAAGTGTTCGGTTTTTTGGCATTCGATTGCTCGGCAGTTGATACAGTGGATGTATTAATGTCGATTTTCGTGATCGAAGAATCGGGTCTTTACAAGTGGTATCAGAGCATTTGGTTAAGAGACAACCTTGGTTCTATTGGGTGTTACTTATTAGAGATAGAGTCAGCAGTACTCTAGAATGAGAGTGAGTGTAATAATAGATATGAGCGCGTATTTGTTAGTGAATATAAAAATTGTTTTATATTTTGTTGATTGGTTTGTTGAGTGGTATATGGATTCGGGTCAATACGAGTAATTAACGTTATTGATAGGAATCTCTAAACACTTGTACAGAACAAATTCGACACGATATCATTTTAAAATAGGGTAAATGAAATAATTTTACCTAAAATTATTTTCGTATATAAAAGAGGAAAATATTCTGTGAATTATTATAACATATGATTGCTTGGTTGCTAGAAAGTGATGATATTAAATTATTATCATTAATGTTGAAAAAGAAATTCGTTACTTCAAAGTTAAGAAATAAATTCACATACAAATAGAATTGGAGAATATAACTTGTAGATGTGATTTGTAATTTGAAATAAAATCCAAGGGGAATATTTGGAAATGTTTTAAAAGGGTTTTAAATTCCTTTTTGAGTTTGAAAATGATTTTCAAGGGTATGGAAAAATGTTTTTGGAAGGATAAAAGCTCTAAACTCTTTTCGGCCGTTGGAAAATAATTCCGATAATGATCGCGACATCATCGGTGTTCATTTTCGGGTTTCCAAAAGAGGGATTGCTGCCAAGTTGTTTTAAATAAAAGTCGTTTGGAAAAATTTGGGTTTGGGTTTTGAAATTCAAAGGATAATTTGAATTGGTGTCAAAAATGGTTTTGAAAAGTTGGAAAGACTTTGAAATCTGATAAAAATAATTGTGGAAATAAATTTATGAATGAATGAATTTACAATTGCAAGTAAATTGAAAATTTGTCAAGTTGGATCAAATGAAGCTAAGTATTAAAATAAAATTAGTAAGTAAAACTAATTGAAGAAATGACAAATTTAATATGGGTTGAAATGAATTGAATTCAACATTTATAAATGAAGGGTAAATTAATTCATATGGAATTTGAAATCCAGTTTAAATATAAGTGATTATAAACCGAAATAGTGAATTGAATTATGTTTGGGAACGAACAAAAGAATAAAAACTGGAATTGAAATTGAATACTGAAAACCAATTTGAATTGTGTGAAATAAAATGAAATTGTATAAATGTTTATACAAGGTCTAATACAAGGAAGAAAACAATCTAGAATGAAAATGGATATATAACTTCAATAGTAAAGTAAAAATGGTATAAGAAGTATATATTGAAAATTTTGTAAAGGAATGTGCAAAATAAATTTGAATGTTGTAATTGGATATTATGGCTAGCAGGATATACAGGTGTATTAAAAGAAATGGAATTGGGATTTTGATTTCAAAGATAAAATTGAATTACTCGACAAAAAGGTACGTATTTCAATTTCAGTATGAAATTTGATGATTTTCTTGTCCAGCCACTTGGCCTTTTCTTTTCTTTTTGAAATCTGGGGGCCGTGGTGCCATTTTTGTAGTCGTACCGAGCTAGCCGTGCAAAAGAGAGGCTGGCGAAATTTTTCGAAAATTTAAGGCGTTGGAATATTTTTGAGAAAAATTGGAATTTTTTTTTTGAAAACTATAACTTTGATTTTGGAATGAAAAGTTAAAGGATATAGTTGGTTCTGAAAAGATAACTAAGTATGATTTGAAAACTTAGTAAAGTTATTGTAAGAAGTTTAACTATGGATTTTGGAAAAAGTTAAAATGTTTAAATGATTTTGAAATTTAATTTGAACAAATGGTTTTGAAAAGTTAATGGATTTCAAGACTTTTTCTTACTTGGCAATTTCGAGGACGAAATTCTTTTCAGGGGGAAGTTTGTAACGACCCAGGAAATCTGTCATTTGAAATTCGTATATTTAATTGATTTTAAATATTAACAAGTAAAATTTATAAGTCGAATAACTCATATTTCGAATATCTAGATTTAATTGGATAATTAAATCGACAATTTAATATTTGAAAATTACAGAAATAATTGGAAATGGGGTTTAATGTGATTAAATTTGATTTGTAAAGTTGTATTTAACCATATTGGAGTTAGAATGATGTTATAGAACTTTTAAAATTGAATTAAAAGTTAAATTGTGAAAATTGAATATTTTAATATTTAATTGACAAGTAAAAATAGCCATTTTTCAAACAGTCTCGGATTTTGACGAAACCAGTTTCATCGGATCCCTAATGTTAAATTATTGTAAGATTTCAAATTTTGTGTCAATCAGATTTACGGTTTCTCCGGGACAAGTTAAAACGCGTAGAAAATCGTTTGAGTGAATTTTTAAATTTAAATAGTCGATTTGAAAACCTATCTTTCAAATATGATCGAATTGGCTCCCGATATATATTCCATTGCATCCGAAATGGGGGTAAAACATTGTAAACGCCAGGCGGCACGCTTCGTTTGGATTCGGAAAAAAAATCGGGTGAATAGTGTTTCGATATTTTCTATAAAAGCACCTCTATTATTCACTTTTGCAACAAAACCCTAGGTCTAAGCTTCAGCCGCCACCCTAGAAATTAATGGTCGAAAATTCATCCTCTTCCTCCCTCATTTTCTTTAAATCCACACACTAATTTGAGAAACTTTCAACTACAATAACGTAGAGCACGACGAGAGCTTCGATATGAACGATTGTGATCGGAAACGAAGCTACGGATTGGCGGCAATCGACGTTTGAACGGCCGGACTTCGTGCGGGTTTTTCAAGGGAAGGGGGGGCCGAGTTTGATGGTGTCATGGCCAAAGGTGGAGTCGACGATGCTCGTCGTCGTGGCAGTCTCTTATCGTCTTCACTTTGGCCGATGAGGTCGCGAGCATTAGGGTTTTGGGCGGCTCTAATGGGTTCGTGCGCGTTGTTTACTGGAGATGGAAGATGTTGCGCGTGCGGCCTGGATCTAGGGCAAGGTATGGACGGCCGTGATTAAGGTTTTAAAAAAAAATGTTAATTGTTTTGTAGTTATAGTTCGTATAAACTTCTAAAAGCTATAACTTGTTCATACGAGGTCGAAAATTGACGAACGAATTGCGTCTGGTTCGTATTCGCGAATAATACGCGATGGAGTTGGATTGGAGTTGATTGGAGCTAGTGTAAATTTTGGGTAAAATTAAACGCACGTTTAATTTTATTCAAAATAAAATACAGCAACTGTATTTGAAGCAAGGTGAGAACTTCTCACTCAATCGAATCTGTTTCGATTTAAATTTTAAATAGTTAAATTTAAAATTGCTTGATTGCTTGATTGAATGATAAATTATTATCTGTTGTTTTGAAAATAGACCCTATGCGCCGTTTATTAAGCGGATGTTATTTATTAAACACATATACCGCGATATTCCATCTTGAAGTTGAATTGTTATTATATATGTACTTGGAGTTGATTTTCCCGCATTATATAGCGGATGAGACCCTATTGCGCCGTATAATAGCGGATAATATTTTATATAAGCCCATGTACCGTGATATTCCGTCTTGAAATGGGATTAGTATTGTGCTAACATCTGTGGATGCAGGGAAACAGGTTGGAGGGATCCAACTGGATTCCTCAAATAATTGAATTTGTTTCAATATTGCTTGTTGATTTATTTATAATCTCTGTATGATATCTTTGTGATTGAAATCGTTGAAGGCTAAAATTTAGCCGAATATAATTTTGTTATCGTTAGATACCGGAAATAAATAAATATTTGAAAGTATAAATTTTTTTGCATTTAGGAATTGATTCATTTTAAATAAATAAACGTTATAATTTTTATGTTATAAAAATTATGAATTTTTGTGAAATATAACCGAAATGGGATTTTTTAAATAAGTAGTCGATTATTTTGTAAAAAGGTTTAAATTGGGATTTTTGAATTATTATAAACGGTTTATATAAAAGGTTTATAGAATTGATATTTATAAATTAAAATATTGGAATTATAAAACGAGTTTTTATAAGTGTTAAAATGAAATATAAATGGATTTCATAAGTGAATGAAATTTATAGATATATAAATTATGAAGTTATAAAAGTGAATAGATTTTGTAAAATAAAAGTTTTATAAGTAATTAACTTATAAATTGGATTTTGGGCAATTAAATGAGATATAAATAGAATTTGTTAATTAAGGGATTTTATAAGTTGATATTTTTAGAAAATATATATAAATGTGAATTTATAAAAGTTGTTTTATAAATACAAAACCAATTGAATTTGATAAGTAAATATGAAAGATTATTAAAGGAGTATATCCACGATTTTGGACAGTGGATAATTCTTCAAATAAAATGTGTAGAAATGTTGAATTTGGTTAACGAAGTATATTCACGATTTTGGACAGTGAATAATATATTAAAGAAATGTTTTAGGAAGCGATCTTTCAAATAGAATTAAAATGATTTGAAATTGTTTTAAAATGTGTTAAGGATCAAAACCATAGATTTCAACATTCATTGTTGAAATAGACATTTTCGAGAAATAAGGAAAATGTGGAATATAACACTGTTGTTATAGTAAATGACTTTCGAAAGGAAATGTTTTATATAGTATTGGGATTTATATATTTATCTTAATTTCGAATCCCTATACTAGTGATTTTGGGTTGTCGTAACGGTGTTTTACACAACATTCGTTTTGACTCAAATAAATGTGTTTAAGAGAATGTTTTCCTTAAAGACTAAAATATATACTTAATTGTGTTTTAAGTATATTGAATATTTTCTAAGTATTGAAAATAAATAGATTTGTGAATTACTTATTATTAAATAAGTATGGAAATGTTTTCCAATATGAAGTGAAATGTTTTGAGATTTATATCTTTTAAAGATAAATTGAAAGTGAATATTTGGAATCAATTTGAAATCATATATCAGTGGATATTTGGAAATTTAAATTCACCATGGAATTTATAAAGGAAAAGGAAATTTGTTTAAAAATAAACATTGATTTATTTTTGAAGTGTGCGAAAATATATCTTGTAAAGATATTTTTGGAAATTAAATAATTTGGGAAATTATTTGGAATCTGGTGATGTTGTGCATATCTATTGATAGTTAAATAATCGAATATCAATATTTACCTATAAATGGGTATTTGCTGTGATTTTCTTGAATTTGAATGTTACACTTATTTTAAAATTAGCGCTCGTTATTCGGTTTAGCCGGGAGAGGACCTTTAGGTCATGAATCTCATTCCGAATAGTGATATGTCATAATGGATAGCATTTGAAGACCGGTATTGAAGACCGGATATTTTCGAAAACGGAAGGATTACCGTCGAATGTCTCTGCATCGGCTGATCTCCGATATAGAGATTTTATCACCCTTTGTGATGGGAAGTCCGGTCGTGATTAGTGAATATCCGGATTGCAAGGGCTTTTTTGAAAGTGCCTTCGGTTTCGTTCGATCCTGGAACGGACTTGTATGGATGTGTGTCTGACGTTATAATTTGAGATATAAAGCTGGTTTCTATCAAATATATTTCTGTTGGTGGCGGAGAATTTATTCTCTTAGCTTAACACCCTTCTCTGAGACGTACGAGCTCAGTGGTTATGTAGTTGATGGTTACTAGTGATATCTTCCCAATTTAGTAATGTGGCATACGAAGTGATGCTGAGCATTTGTTGATCAAAGCATAGCTTTTGTATAAAGTGTAGCTTTGTGGATGAGACTTCGTCGGACCTCACACCCCGGTAATGGTCAAAACAGGAAAGATGCAGCAAGGTTTTAGGGAGTAGCGCCCCTTAGGGTATGTGCATTTCCTTCTGGATAGAGGTGGTATCATGGTATGGAGCCCAGATACTTAACCTATGTTGTGGCTGCAAATTTATTTCTTTGTGGTTGTTGGCATCGAGGATCCTCGGATAAAGGTTGTTTACAACCGGGGGATGGCATACACGTGTCAGTTGTTATCTACTTTTGCAGAGGTAACCCGGCCTTGTGTTGGCAGAGATCCGGTTAGGTTCTTGGGGCATCTCTCCAGAGGCGTTTCCATGTGGAAATGGGAAGTTTCTTAGCCTGACCATTTGTTGAAATCCAAAGAAACAATACGAATCCTTTACGATTGCAAATTGTATAACCTGCCTCCTCAGGAGGTAGCTATAGCAGGCATAATATAATGGTACCTATGCTGGCTAAGATTAATATTGTACTTTTGAAATGTTTTCCTACACTTTGCACTTATAGTAATAATATCAAAAAAAAATCTCTCGTATCAAGCATGTTTGACTATCATAAGGAGAATTCTCCTCTAATTCTGCGTTTGCATTGTGTGTGGGGCGGGTGGCCTTATGGTAGTTACATTTTTCAAAAGAATTGCGTATCCATTTAAAAATATTTCTTTGTTTGTTTTTAAAGATAAACTGTTTTAAGTTCTCACACCAGTCTCATGACTGACCTGGAGTTTATTGTTTCCTTCATAAACTCTGGGTGCCCACCAATTTCTACTCGGGCAGTCTAGAGTCAGGTTATCAGGTCATTCTGGAATTCAGGTGATGCTGTAGAGATCTGGAGGCAAGCTGGATGGCATGGCGTATCAACTAGTATATGGTATTTCTTTTCCACTGTTTGTTGTTGTACACTCCGATAATGTAATGATAATGTGATGTAATGTAATAACTGATATAGTTCTTTGTTTTAAAGATATTCATTTATCTATTATATGTTGTTCCCCTGAGAATTGTGAGATTCTGATATTGTTTCTGTTGCTTCTTCTTTCTTTCTTCTTCTATCTTTTTCTTCTTCTTAAACCCTAAGGGTTCGGTTTTCCGGCATTCGATTGCTCGGCAGTTGATACAGTGGACGTATTAATGTCGATTTTCGTGAGTCGAAGAATCGGGTCTTTACATGCACAGGCATATTTTTATTTTATTTTTACACATGCATTTATATTTATAACTAAAATATCATCATACATCAATGATCACAGACAAACCAAAAATCCAAGTATACAGGTTCAAAAGTTTGCTAACCTGTGTGCACAGAGCAGAGAAGATTGTTTAAGCCTGGAAATTTCATTTTTTTTTGGCCAGGACTTGATTGCTGTTTTGAAATCTTGATTCACTTGTAGTTGAACCTAAACTTGTTTGATTCAATTTTTCTTCTCAGGTTGAACTTGAAATCTGGTTTTGATTTTTCTTTGAATTTTGTTTTTTGTTTTTTGAAGACTGTTGCTTTACATAACCTGCACTTTCTCCCGGTTGAATCATTATTGTTTAAACTGAGTTGAATCCTTGCAAAATCTTTGAATTGCTTTGCCAGCTTCAGATGTGAGATTGTTTGTTTGAATTTATTTTCAGATTTTGATTTGGTTTCAGGTTTGAACGATTTGCATTTTCCTGGGTTTTGATCTTTATTTCAGTTCTGAGATTGAGGATGGTTTTGAATAGTTGTTTCTCAGATTTTGAATTCTCTTTAGTTTGTTTTTATTTTTTCAAATGAAAGAAAATTGAAGCCTGGTTATTTCTTTACATATATTTTCATTTATTCCAACTTTAAGGTGACAATGCCACTTGTTTATTTAGTTTAACACTTGTTAATATTTGCATCTCTATCTTTACACTTGTTAAAAAATAACATTTTTATGTTTAAATCCCTTGCTCTAATTTATTTTATAAATTTGTTTTGGACCTTTACCCTTTTATGTTTACATGTTTATACAGATTATTTTTAACTTCTTTATTTCAAAAGATATATATATATATATATATATATATATATATATTAAAGCTTTTATATTCAATTACATATATGTACCATTATATTTATTTTCAATACATAAAAGAAAAGTAATCTAAATCTTTTGTCAAATCTCATCTTACAAATTTACAAATCCATTTCTTTACATATATATGTTTTCTTATATATTTTTCAAAAGACATGTATATTTTAAAACTTTTATCAATTCTTGTTTTAATATCATATATACATTTTTACATACATTTTTCAATTATCTATACTTATATAATTTATAAAGAAAATGAATTAAAAATAACTAAAAAATAATCATACATATATTTTCTTAGAACATAGAATTTTAAATCAAATTTTATTTTCAATATTTTTATTATTGAGTTTTCCAAATTTTAAATTTCAATTAAAATTAGTATGTTTATACAAACAAACTAATATTTTATTTTGGAAAAAATCAATTTAACCCACAATTTAATTTTCAAAAATAAATTCAATTATCAATTTAAACTTGGCTAAAATCTAGGAATGTTACATTCATGAACTGTTTATTTGATTACCATATTTTGTCATTCCGTTGTGAGATTCTGTGTTTGTTTTTCTTTCTACCTCTGTTTTTCTTACTTACCTCATAACAATTCTCCATTTTGAATGGTTTAAGTTTGACGTGTGTGGTTTATCGTTGATTCAAACCATTAAAAAGGTGGGTCGCTATAGTTGAAAAAAAAAATCAATCAAACATGAAAGAAAAAAAATCTCTAGCCTAAAAAAGCCGAACAAGAAAAAAGTAAAATGATGAAGCCTAAAAGAAAGATATCAGGCTACCTATATGTACAGCCTTTTTCGTGCTTACCCTGGACACTTTCATTTCTCCTATATATATAGTCGTGCTTGATCTTATACACACACACACACAGATATATATATATATATATATATATATATTACTAAAGCTTGAAGAAGGTGATTAACCAGTAGTATTCAACTACTTTAAGACAAACATTGAGCAAATAACGAAACTTTGTTTATTGTATTACCTATATACATATATGAACTATGATTTATGGATGAATCTTGATGTATATTGAATGAACATGTGGTTGATGTGTGAATATGTGCTTGTATATGTGAATTTATCGTGATCAATTCCTTAAAAATCACTATGCTTCTTCGTCCTTAGTTCTCTATCCTTATATTTAAGTTAAAACGGCTAAAGTTTTTCACTTCAAAAATCAATATTTCGTTATCCATTTAGTTTTAGATCATGATTCCAAAAGGGAAGTTATTTTTTTGGATAAATATCAATGTAAAATTTATTTCATTCAATTTCATGAAGTATAGAGGAAGAAAATCATATTTTACAACAACTAACCAATTTATAGCCGAGAATCGATTATCACAATCTAATGATTAGTTTATATGGATGTGATCGTTAGTGAAAATCATAATTTTTGGAATTGGTTTGGTGACTTTTAATGGCGTATGGGTGGAGAATTTGTGGATTGAACGGATTTGGGCGAAGGGGAAAATTTCGGCGACATAAGTGATTTCATGGCACGACAATGGGTGTAGAGGAGGCTTGGATGATGGCGAACTCAAGAAAAATGGTTCGATGATTTTTAGTAGCTCAAGTTGGCCAATCAAACTCGTTTTAGTGTTTTAGGTCACGTGTTTTGAGGTATCGACCGTGGGGTAATGGTGAAGCGAAAGGAAAGGATGAGGCATAAGCACCTAAGGGAAAACGTAGAGGAGAACATGGTGAAGATTTTGGCGAAGTTTGGTGTGAAATGGTGGCCTTAGGTGATGGGACGAGGTGGTTTTAGCGGCATGGTCTTCGTTCCAATTATAGGTGGAGTATGAATTTTTGAACGATAGTCTCGTTCATGATTTCAGGTGGTGGGTCTTGACGTGGGATCGTGGGCGAACTCATGTGGATGGTCGACAGCAAGGAGAGGTCGGCCATGGGTGAGTGTACATGCACACGTACGTGCAAGGTTCTTGCATATGGATGAAGAGAGGAAAAGAACTAGAGGAAGAGAAATAAGAAGAGAAGGAATAAAGGTGAATGGGCCGGTTTGGTTAGTTTGGGGTGGGTTTGGTCTCTAAGCAAAATTAAATTAGTTTTATTATTAAATAAATCTTTAACTTTAAAACTATATTTCTCCTTCAATTTGAATGCAATCAATGCGTAGATTTTTGCGTCGAGATCTCATTGTAGAGTATTGTCGTCTAAATAATATCGTCGAGATTTCTGCATTTTAAATTTTAATAAATATAGCAGTTTGAAGTAAATGAATAAGCAAATTCTTATTTAATTAATTATAGGATAATTAATCAATTAACTGTTAAATGAAATGTTTATTTATTGAAAATAAATTATTTTATAATTCCTTTGATTAACAAATAATCCAAATTCAAAAAGATAAGTTGACTCAATTATTGAAAACTGTTCAGTTTTGAATTGTAAACGAATTTAATATTAATTTTTAATCGTTAATTGAAGTTATGATCTATGCTTTGATTTTTATTTTTATTGGATATTGATTCCAATTATCTTTGTCTGTGCGACTAAGCAACCAAATAGATCCTATTAAGTTAATTTGAATTGAATATGGTTAATTGGACATTTGTTTAGCAGAAATGAATCACTGTTCCGCTAAGTAATTTAATTGGACCCTGTTTAGCAAAATAATCACTATTCTGCTATTACTAATAGAATAGGTTAAATTTGGACATTTATTTAGCAGAAATAAATTCCGTTGTGCTATTATATGTGTGTGGATACTTAATTATATTTCAAATAGACAAGTATTGGATAAGTGTTGTATTCACGATTGATTGTTAATTGTGAGTTTAATTAGGTAATGGTTGGATTGTAACCTAGATAGTTATTGAAATTAATGGTGACTTGATTAATTACCATTAGAGTTACTAAGCCTCTTTTCAAATTTGAAAGTAATTTTTAAATCAAAAGTTATTTAAGAATATTTATTATTTATCAATGACATTTTAAGGATGATGTATAATTATTTTAAATAATGATTTAAAATTTATTATTTTATTAATTGATTTTGAAAGGTGTTTCTTAATGTTATTTAAGAATGTTAATTATTATTTAAAAGTCATTTAGTTACGGTTTTAGAAATGTTTTAACTGTATTTGATCAATTATTGAAAATGATTATCTATACTTTAATTTTTAATTAAAGTTATTTATTTCTACTGAGTTAAGTTATTTAATTAAGTTTAAAAGGGTAATTAATTTTTATATTAATATCGGTTTTGGGGTAATTAATTATTGTTTAAAATTATTATATTAATCTTGTTTTGAAATTACTTATTGGTACGATGGTAGTGTTGAAATCAATTCAATATATTGTTAATTGGATTCTAATATCCTATTTTAAAAAGGATTTGATAAACATGAAATAGAAGGATGTTTTGAATGGTAAATTTTTATTTAAATTTATTTTAAGTAACTTATATTTATCAAGGGGGTCTGTTGATTTAAACGAGTTTTAAGGAATCTGAAAAGGTGAATATACAAGGGATTTGAGATTTATTAAGAATGTTTATTTAAAGGTTTGGTGTTGGGGTTTCTCCATTTAAAATGACTTTTGGTTTGTTTGTTTAAATATGATTTCGAAAATAGAAATCTTTCTAAGTGTTTGAAGATATACTACTGAATAAGTATATGGAACGTGCATGAAATGATTTCCAAGTTTTGAAAAATAAAATGGTTTGTGAATATACTTATACTATTGAGACAAGTATATGGGTATACTTTTTAAGTATTGAAATATAGTGGATTTGTGAATACACCTGTTCTGTTGAAATAAGTAAATGGTAGTGACTTCCAAGTATTGAAAAGTGATATTAAAATGAGGCATAGCGATTTCTATGGGAAATGTAATTTTGTTTGGAATGTTTGATTATATGATATCAAATTTTTCCAAATTTGTTGATCATTTCGAAGAGACCGAGATCAGATTTAATTTTTCGAAAACCACTTGATCCGATTTGAGCGTTACGAATTGTGATATTATGAAGCTTATGAAGACAGTGAGTTTTGAAAAGATTGGTTTGTCCATACCTAGGACAACTTGTATGGACAAATGTCCGACAGTGCATTTCTAATGATTACGTACATTGGTTTTTACAAACGTACATCTGTTTGGTGGCGTAGAAGGAAACTTCTCTTAGCTTAACGCCCTTCCATGAGACGTATGAGCTCAAGAGTTTTATTTTTATGGAAAGAAATTAATAGTCAATGGAAATGAAAATGTTAGCATTCCAACTATGAATGATAATCTAAAGGTAAAATGTATCCTCAAGCCTCATCAACCGAGAAAATGACCGAAACAGGGCATGCAGTAGGGCTAAGTGGGTCGCAACCAAGTAGGATATACCATCACCTTTCTAGATACCCTCGGACATATTATAATTATGGAAATGGTTGTGCATGGAAAGAGAGCGCTCAATTAGGGTAGGAACACCCAAGGTGATGACATATTTGGCACTAGTAGTCAAGTACTAAGCCGGTCCTGTGTAGTGGGGTACAAGATGTTCTTGTCAGACCTTGGTGCATTGTTCTAGAGATGCGCTCATCGGGGGTAGTTCCTTACCTAGTCATAATATGGAATCCATTCTCCAATACGAGTCTGTACGGTTTTGATTAGGACAAATTTTCGATGTGGGCTACTTTTCAAATCAATTTCGCGATCGGCGTTAGTTTGGAACTTATTACCAAACAGTGCTGGTTTCTGCCCAGTCAGCAGCCCAGTCACGTTTCTGTAACTGCCATCAGAAAGCGCAACTCTTAGTTGCGCATAGGATTTTTTTTTCGAATGCGCAACTAAGAGTTGCGCTCGATGTTTTTTGAATTAGGCGCAACTGTTAGTTGCGCCTTTTACAGTTTGGTGCAGGCGCAACTCATAGTTGTGCCTGCACAGGTTGCTGCTGCTAAAACAGAGACAGAAGCAACCATCCTCCCCATTCCACCAAAACTCTTCCCAACCTTCAACCCCTCTTCCATGGACGAACCCATCAACTCCCAACCCAAATTTTAACCAATTGCCACCATTTTTTCATAAAATTATCAAATTTCTTCCTCTTTCTTCGATTAAACCAAAGCTACAACAATCCCTTCAACCTCACTCACATTATCACTAATTATTATGGATAATTGGGAGATTCCAGATGCAGTATTAGTGCAATATGTTGAACGGATGGAAGCTGAAAATGAATTTGTTCCTGAAACTCAGTTTGAAACAGTTCCTGAAGCTCAATTTGAGATAGTTCCGGCGGCTAATGATGTTGATGTTCAATCTGCTTTGGATAATCAATTCTGTGTAGACAAACCGAATCAAAGACTGGGAAAACAAATTAGCGGCGAAGGACGAGTGAGAGAAGAAAAACATCCACTTTGCCACTGTGGAGATGTTTGTGAGGTAGTTGTATGCAAGACACAAACAAATGCTGGACGTCAATTTTATGGATGTGCCGGTTACCTTGATCATATAACTAACCCGAAAGGTGTTGAGTGCTGTAATTTCTTCAAATGGCTAGATCGTCCCTTGACCCTGAGGGGAGTGGAATATGCGCTAGAGATGCAAGCCGAAGTAAGACGTTTGGAAAAGGAAAAAATACAGCTTCGACATCAAGTAGAGTATTTGCAGTCCGTAAATCCAATTTGGAAAGGGGTCTAGTAAACTGGATAGTGCAACTGTACTGTAATGGATCGTATCAAACTTGTTTAATTGAGTTATGTATGCTTTAGTTGTAATGAATGCTGTATTACTTGGTTTTATTTGTACTTGGTTTGTTGTAGTGGATATGCAATAGATGATTTAATCAAAGTAACATAACATAACAAGATTTAAATGTTTGACATAAGATATCGTTTGATAACAAAGTTGCGTACAGAATAAAAATATAAGTTATACAGTTCACGAATGACAGAAGTAGTAGAAACAGGTAAAATATTTAGTGCCTCCCACACGTTCGTCTCTTATGACCCAGGTTACCGCATTGTCCACATCTGTCCTGTCTTCTGTCCTCCATTTCGTCCATGACTCCCCTTATTCTTGTGGACCTCGGTCTTCCTGTATTCCTTCGCGTTGGTGGCGGGAGTATGGTAGGGCCTTCAGGTAAATCCCAATATCTACTATCGGGCACTGGATGAAAAACCGGAGAATAACTATGTCTATAAATGTCTGCCTTAAACCAGGATGAAATAAGATCATGGTAAGCTCTGTTCGCTCCTCCTCTACATTGTGCGCATGCAGCTAAAACATGGGAACATGGAAAATGGGCTAGAATAGGAATATTGCATGAACAGCTGCAGCTGTCATTGGTAATATTTACTGTGTAATTGCACACATTTGTGTTTGTTACTTGCCACTCCGTTAAGATGAACCTGTTAATGCTCATATTACGTGCTTCTGCTGAATATTTTTCCATCATTTTGTTATAATTTGGCGTGAGCGAAGATGCGTAATCCATTCCATCGGTACGTCTTCTGTAGAAGTAGCTATTAAGGCGATGAAAGGTACGTACCACTAACGCCTTGACCGGTAACGATCTTGCACCTCTAAAAACTCCATTGAAACTCTCCGAAGCATTGGTAGTCATCATACAGAACCGTTCACCCTTGTCTTTGTAAAGAGCCCACTGTTCATCCTTACGTCGAAGACTTCTATCAATCCATCTGTCAGCAACAGGACTCACATTTTTTAGTTGCTCTCTAAGTGCTTTGTATGTTATCTCATCTCTTGCTTCAGCAGAAGCATGAAATAAGTTTTGCAAAATCTTGCTACCAAAACCAGCTTTTTTAAAATTTGCTTTCAAATGGCGTAGGCAGAAACGATGATGATGTGGTCTTCTCCACTTATCTTGCAAGGCGGTTGGAATTCCTTTCATTCTATCGGAAATGAATGTAATGCATCTTGCATTTAACGATGGAATTGAGTGTCCCATGCATGAAAAAAACCAACCCCAAGTTTCCGCAGACTCCGTCCTTACAATAGCAAATGCCAAAGGGAAAAGAGAGTTGTTTGCATCAACTCCTGTGGCCACAAGCAACGTACCTTGATATTTACCATACAGATGTGTTCCGTCAATAGAAAGAACCGGACGGCAATGGTTGAAACCTGCAATGCTCGGTCCAAAAGCCCAGAAAGCCCCCCAGAATTGTACTCCTTCTGTATGTACATGATAAACAGTACCTGGATTGCATTTCTGTATAGCACGAAGAAACTGAGGCAAATCATTGTACGAAGACTCCCAATTGCCAAAAATTGTAGACACCGCTTTGCTAAGTCCTTTCCAGGCTCTCATGTAGCTTATTTGAATTTTGTAAGCGTGTGCCATAAGCTCTTAGACAGATTTTGCAGTGTAACTTGGATTCGAACGAACATGTGGAAGGACTTTGGTGCAAATGAATTTGGCTGTTGCTTGTTTGTGGTTCGAGTTGATGATTGGATTTGAGCAAGCGTGATCACCACCGTATTTTTTTATCATCCACCACCCAGCATGATTTCTTTTAGACACAATAGCATGAAGCCGCCATGGACAATTAGCATCAATATCACATATAGCAGTGAACTCTCTAGCACGAGACTTTATGTTTTTAAATGAAACTGAACACTTTATCGACCATTCACTTATATGTTCAATTAAAGATTCTTTCGATTTAAAAATCATACCAACTCGAGGGCCTTTCTCCACACATTCTAGCCCAAACATTTCGTCGGTAAATTGAAATTCTTGCACAACAGATCTTTCCATAATTGTATCATTGCATTGGTCATCTTCTAACGGTTCTTCCATCTCGATATGCTCATCGGTGTCATCAACTTCCTCTGGAATATCATCTAAAGGAGCGTCATTGTTAACATTCATAGCATCGATCCATGTTTCAACGTCGTCTAGTGAAGCAGCGATTTCCATGCTATCCAAATGGGAAATTTCAATATCGGCATTTCTGTTGTAGCTTTGGTTTAATCGAAGAAAGAGGAAGAAATCGGATAATTTTGTGAAAAAATGGTGGCAATTGGTTAAAATTTGGGTTGGGAGTTGATGGGTTCGGCCATGGAAGAGTGGTTAAAGGTTGGGAAGAGTTTTGGTGGAATGGGGAGGATGGTTGCTGCTGTCTTTGTTTTAGCAGCAGCAACCTGTGTAGGCGCAACTATGAGTTGCGCCTGCACCAAACTGTAAAAGGCGCAACTAACAGTTGCGCCTAATTCAAAAAACATCAAGCGCAACTATTAGTTGCGCATTCAAAAAAAAATCCTATGCGCAACTAAGAGTTGCGCTTTCTGATGGCAGTTACAAAAACGTGACTAGGCTGCTGACTGGGCAGAAACCAGCCCTGTTTGGTAATAAGTTTCAAAGCTAACACCGATCGCGAAATTGATTCGAAAAGTAGCCCACATCGAAAATTTGTCCTTTTGATTATATACCAAATATTGCCGAAATGTGAGATGCAAGCATTTCAGCAATTTCCTATTTGCTTACGCACTACTATAATATCGGATGATTTTGATATAAAATGTTTTGGTTATCGTAAGGTAAAAACCTGTCGTGTTTATGTGTGACGAGGTCTTACAAGGTACCTTTGGTTTCAAAGGATTTTGATAACGTACTAATTCAAATTAAGTGTGTTTACTCACGCTGGTTTTCCAAACCGACTCAGGTGTTATTTTATTATAATTCTTGGTTCAGACTGAGTATTACAGATTCAAGATAGGATGTTGTGGAGCTTAAGAAACGAGCTAGATAACGGAGACGTATTCATGTACTTGGTTATATTCTACTCCGTGTATATGTTGTAAGCACAAGTTATTATTACTGTCCAGATTGTTATATTGACTGTTGTACTCTGATTGATGTTGGTATATATATACAAATTATAGTTTTGTTTTGTGTAAAGACTTGTGAGATATTATAGATTATTCGTTCCACTGTGAGATTATGTATTGTTCGGTTTTCTTCTATCTTTTTCTTCTTGACCCTAACAATCTATGTTTTTGTTCAATTTGAGTTGACATGTGCGGTTATTTGTCAGCTTGGAATGTATAAAAAAGTGGGTCGTTACGAGTAGGGTTATACAATTGGAAATAAACTTGAAAGATAAACTAACTCTATATAAAATAGCTAACACTGTCTAGGCTCTATAATGTCGCATAGCGGAATAAGCAATAATGAGTCCAAATATATATTACGAGAAAGCATCATCTTCTGCTCGTCCATTTGTATTACATCGCGTATCATCCAAACCTATTATATAGTCTACTCATTTAAGAGTTCCTGATATAATAAGAAACAAAACATAATACCTCGATCATATAACATAATGGTGTGAGCGATAAGCAATATCAAAATTCTACATAAATCGGTGAATAAGGAACAATAGTATGAGAGTCAAACCTTACATGTCCCTGCATCCAAAGAGTTAGCATATAACAACGAAAATATGCTAGGTGTACAAACATCTTGGCATACTCTCAAGTGTCTAGATATCAATCTCCTAGGTACCTACATCATGCGACTAATAGAGTTAGGGTTATGCCCAAAGGGAAATTATGTAATTGTTACATATATCTAACTCGATAATCAACTTTGTTCAAAATAAAAGGTTTTTTCTTTCTATTATATACTTGATATAATATGTTATATTAATTAACAGAAAGTATATTTAATAAAAATTCGAAAATGGAATGTTTTGTGATAGTAGTTACAATGTATTGTAATCATGAGTGATTTATCACTATAAAAGAAACACTCTGTTTTAAATATTCATAGTCAAGATGTATCGAGACTGAATATCGATACACCCGTTGAGATTAGAGTACGTAACGCTCTTCAAATGTTGGGCAGTGTATTACTCATGGCTATTGGGGGCACCAAGGAGTTACGTACCGATAGTTATTGCATAACTATAAATGACTCATTCGATGGTTTTTTTGTTGGTTAATATAACTAAAGTCAAACATAAAATATTTATGTAACAATATTACACAATTCTCTCGACTTGAGAGCACCGTCTAGCTTCAATTTGGAAATGCCACTTTAATTATAATTAAATTGTGGCACAACATCCATCTAAGGACTATAGTTGGGTCAAGTGAAAGCATTGGAAGTGAGACACTATTCAAGAGAGCATTTGTCTCCTCAGTTATATAAGGTCAATATCTCAGTCAACTCAAAGTGAAAGTCTCTAGTCAGAGCGGTTCGGCTAATAATAATTGTTATTATTGAATCAAGAACTTTGTGTTTGGACTATAAAGTTAAATATGGACAATATTGGAATTTTGACCATTATCGAATTCCATAATTCCTAATTCCTAATTCCTAATATGATATAGTTTTAATGAAGAGAATCGATGTAAATAACTATCACTACCGGATAACACTTAAATAAGTAAAATTGAATTTTATTGAAGCTATGTAAGCAATAAATTTGATCATAATGTCACATCACATGCTAAATGATGTTTGAATGTTAATATTCAAAATATTCGATATTGATCGCTAACCGAATTACATCCAAGAGTCAAACAACCGAAGTATTGAATATCCCTTTTACCACCTGATTTAATTAATTATGATTGTTGTAAATTAATTAATATTTATGAACTATTAATTATAAAATGACAAGGGTAGAATTAGCCTTCAACGATGTTCTACTAGTATGATAGTGTCATATACTTGGAGATATTTTCTCACTCGTCGAGCTATTAGAGAATTATGGACACAACTAGGGAATACTAGAAGCAAGACGAAGAAAATGAGTTCCTTTGCTATTATTTATTTGTTATTTACTATTCATTCACTTATGTTATATAGAACTATGAATTTTGAAGTAATATTTGGATTTATGTAATATAACTTAGGGTTATTTTTGGATTACTTCATATATTTATTTTATGAATTTACTATATTTTATTCTTTTCATTGTGAATTTAGAGGGTATTTAAAGTAGATAACCCCATGTGCTGTTTATTTCACTTTTTGCCCTAACAATCCACCTTTTAGATCCTTGAGATTTGTGCTCGATTTGAACGTATAATCATAGGACAAAAAAATGTTGGTTGTTACAATTTATATATATAACCCTTTACCGCATGTAATTTACTTCATTTTAACCTATATACACACACACACGCGTGCACACACAAAACATTGTAAGTTGTTTAACTTCGTTTTAGCCACTTTATTAATTAAAGAGGTTAATTAAATGTTAACAAAAAGTGCTACAAAATATCTTTAGCTTTATGTAGCTTAACTTTTCTACCCATGAATACACAACCCCATTTTCGAGGTAATATACTTCATTTTAAATCAACAAATGTTCAACATTTCATGTTAAGTTAGCTTCATTTATAAGTTACACATGTCCATATTTGCTAATTATTTCACTTTATCGTTTTTCAATTCTAACTTGTTTAGCTTGATAAAATTGCCTTTTTTTAATCCACATTTGGCCTCCTTTCCCCATAAACCCAAGCTCTGTCATTTCTTTCATTAGATGAGGAAGAACAGAAAATCGAAGGTTCGGTATGCGGCATCTTTTGAGGCCCGCTCGTCTTCCTCATAAACTCAATCTAGTCGCGATTATTCGGGCCTTAATCCACATCATCGGACTGTGTTCCTCTTCCTGATGCCACAATAATGATTTCTCCAGGTCAGAGTCCTACTTCCATCGACCTTCTACGTCCAGTATTTGATGCCACTTCTGATTTGGGTTCTTAGGTGATGAATTCCATAGCCTTTGTTGCTTCTGAAATTCAACAAGCACAGGTCAGTCCTTCTTCTGTAACTGTTTCGGGTAAAGGTGGAGTGTATCTCCCCTATTATATCTTCAATAGTTGTCAATGCTCCAAAAGGAATAGTGCCTACCGCAACTGATAACTATTTGGATAAGGAGATTAATACTATGCATATTATTGATGATGTTTCATATATACGTGATATATACAACCCTTCTCTTATTGATTTGTCTAAACCTGCTATTGTTATTAATAAGTTTCACAGCAAATCTAATTCTCCTCCAGAACTGTTGAATGACGATGCACCAATGCTAAAAGTGCCTATACCGTGGTCCTTTTTATTTGCTTCAAAACTGCGCAATGCAGGCATATATCTCCCTAGAGTTTTTGAGATGAAGTCAGTTAATGGGATCAATATACCTTTCCTTTTGGGTTGTTAAATCCCACCTTATGAAGCTTTGGAAACTAAAAGGTAGAATCAAAATGTGATATAATAACTCCTTGTTCTTTTTTGAATTCTCTTGCATGGATGATGAGCTCCGTATACTTGAATCTAACCCTGTCGTCATTTTGGGAAAGCCTTTTATTATTTCCAAGTGGAGCCCATCGATTGATTCTGCTCGTGAACAGGTAGATTGAAGTTAAACCTGATAGGTTGCTATCGTCTGTTCTTTTGGTAGAACCTGCATTGGGCAGGTTGCAAAGGTGGATATTGGCTATAAATAGAAACCTCTGATATGCTCTAATTGTCATTCTTTTAGCCATTTAGTGGCAGCTTGCAAGCATTCCCCAAGCTCCTCTCATATGCCTGATCTAGAGATTGTTGATTTAAAATTCCATGCTCCTTAGAAGATTCAGCTTCCAAAGGCAAAGAAACACATTTGGGCTCCTATTCAAAAGTCTGCTCCTCCATTTGAAGGCTCTAGACATGACATTGACCGTCCTGACATAACTAACACTTGCATTAGCTATGAATCCGATCACATAGCTTGAAATTTAGAAGAAAAGACTTGGGTACATGAAAATACATGGTTTCACTACTATCATACATCTAATACATACTTTAAGTATGTTTCTGAGAACAATAGCAAGCATAGATCTCTGTTCTACCATATTTTTGGTGACACGCTATCTCTTTCTGTTGAAGAAAAATATAGGAAACACAACTATGAGATTCTATGTGATGAAACTTGGAGCAGGAGGTTCATCTTCTGTAAGGAGTCATTTGATAATGAATATAGCATTGTAAAGTTGTTTAGTGAGTATATTAATGTAATTGGGTCTGATTCGTCCAAGGAAGACTCTGATTCCTCCTCCCTAGAAAGAGGGGGGGTTAGACTACGATTTTAGCAGTCAAGACAATGTGGTCTTGCTCATGTTCTATAGGGTGTTTATGTGTAGTTGTTGAGGTGTCTTTACCTCATACCTGTAATAATTGTTGTTAAAGTGGTATGACCATTATAATTCAGCTTGACTGCGCAAAATATAGTATTTGGTTTTGAGTGCAAAAAGTAATAATAATTCATACTCATCTAAATGCCCATATACATATATAACATTAATATACATGTAAACATAAAGCCAATACAACATAAATAGGTTTAACAAGGGGATTAGTGAATCATTCACTTTAAATGTCATCTTGTCAAAACAAAGTAAAACTATCATCTTTAAGCTCAACAATATATCAACTCAACACAACAACCTATATTAATAATATGTCAAGCACCACTATCCCAGTGGTTATGGTTAGTCACTATAGCTTTAAGCCATGGGGTCGCAGATTCGAACCATGCGTAGTGCATGATTCAATCCACTTGACATAAGCTAACTTGTCAGATGTCGTATACTACCTAAGACTTGTAATACAACTACGTACTACCACCTAGGTATCCAATTTTAAAAAAGCATATATAAATTATAACACATAGTACACTATGCATATAATAAGTATGTATAGCGGATTAGTGAATAAACTCACTTATAACCAAAGCTAAGACAACAAACTTTCACCACCACCACTTAAATTCAAGCAAAGCCTTCCTCTAGCTCAATTACCCTTTACCCATGTCCATGCCCCTTACGCTCCCTTTTCATCTTATTTTTCCTCAAAAACTATTTCTAGTTCTATAAGAATGAAGTATAAGGACTACATGTGAGTTTGGATTGATTTGGAGATGTTTTAAGCTTACTAAGCTCTTTGGATCAATGAAACACTTAGAAGATAATAAATTAATTACCGCGTTTTTTAGCATTAAGAATGAATGGAAAAAGAGAATGAAGGCATGTACATATAAGCTCATTTAAGGAGAAAGCCTCTTCTTAGGTCATACCACCATCTTTATCTAGTTCCTCCTATTCTTATCTTTATCACAAATCCTCACTCATTTTTTTAACTTCTTATATTCTTATCTATTCTACATTTACTAGGCATATGTTACACTTTTAACAAAGTATTCATTATTCCTTAACTTTTAGCATATTTAAACTTAATTATCGAAAATATATTTCGATCATATTATCAATTTTAATCACATTTACTAACAATATTATGAAACCGGTTTTGTTAACATTTATCTCATTTAAATACACGTATACCTACTACAAACCGAGATTATGGTCTACCCTCTTAAAGGAATTGAATCACCAAAATTCTCATCTTGTTCAATAATATAAACCTACCAACTCAAGAGATTAATAAGAACCAAAATGCATTTATATACATCTATACTATACTATACTATAATAACCGAGTCTGGTTTCAAGAGCGCAAAAGCCCTCTCAATATTTTATGAAATGAACAGTCGCATTCTATTTTTCCTTCATATTTGTACCGACCTCTACTCTTATTCATTAATGATAACTCTTTATTTTTTTATGTTGTTTCTTCCCTTTAATCGAAACCTGAATATTGATTTTCCCCCAATTTTAAGCCCAAAATAAAAAATTTGTTTCATTGGTCCTTGAAGACGCAAGATAGATGTGATAACCCAAATTTTTTAGATATTTGAAATTGGATATTTAATCAATTTTAAATATTTAGTTTAACTTGAATTTCAAAAAATTACTATTTATTTGGCAACTAAATTATTGAATTTAATTATTGGGAGTTGGATAAATGGTTGAGTCTGGAATTTTAAGCTTGCTAAAAATGGTTTAAAAGATTGTAAAATTTATATTGATAATACTAAAGATAGTGGAAGTGTTAAAATTGAATTTGGAAGTGTTTTGTTCGGTTTTAAAAATATGTTTTTAACTTGAATTTAAAAATAGCTTTCTGAGGCACAGTCTCAGAATTCGACGCAACCAGTTCCATTGGATCCGTAATATTGTATTATTGGATTTCAAATTTCATTATGTTTGGAGTGATCGTTTGGACGTATGGTAGATAAACGCGTTGAAATCTATATTAAATTTTCAATATAAATACTGGGTCCAAAAAGCTATCTTCTCCATAAGATCGAATTAAGACTCGGGACCTTTGCGTTCGAAATAGGGGCATAACCTTATGAACGCCTAGCGGCACGCCTCAATAGGAGATCGAGTTTTTGAGTTGCTTTTACCGTAAGGATTTGAATTTGAAATTGAATTTAAATATTAAATTTTTGAATCTTATACTGGCAAACCTTTGAGACACGTGTCCCGCCTCTTCTGATACCTGTCCTACTGCTTTCAACACGCATATTTGTTTTTTTAGCGCCGAGCATATTAAAACAAAATAAGAAAAAAAACGAAAGAAATCAAAATCGAATAGCATTCCTCTTTAATATCTGACCCTCTTCAGTTTCATTCCCAAAAATCGTTCGCCCAAAACAAACAAAATAAAAGGAAATTTTATTTGAATAAGGAAAGAAAGGATAACCGATTCGAACCCACATTATTTCGTCGAGCTCGAGCACGATTGCGCAGTAGAGCAGTTAGTCGCGATGGCAGATTCGAGCGGCCGGCAAAGTCATCTTAGAGGGGTTGTTTCGAGGAGATAGGGTGGTCGTGTCGAGGCAGTCGACTTGATCAGAGGGCGAGCATCGAGATTAGGGCTTCGATGTAGTGGTGGCGATCAGAGTCGCCGTGTGCTCATGAGGGTCGCTGGAAGGAAGAGTTGTCGGCATGACGTCGAGTACAAGAAGTTGGAGTCGCATTGTCAACTGGGTTCTCGCGAAGGTGAGGAGGCTCGCGCGAATACTGGGAAGGCAAGGTCGTGATGCTGGAGTGGACGTGGAGGTGGGTCGTGAGTGTGTCTGGTGGGGGTTTGCTTTGGCAGATGAGATTCTTTTGAGGTTGCACGTATTGTTTGTGATTAATTCAATTTAAATGTTTGAATTTGTGTTGTTAATAAAAAAATAAATGAAAAATGAAATTTTTTACAGTAAGATCAGTTCCTATTTAGGGCCAAACCACACACAATAATTTAGTACACCTTACAGTAAGATATAGAAAACAAAATTTTTATAAAGAGATATTTGAGCACACGTATATATATATATATATATATATATATATATATATTTACTTGAAAAAAATTGTTTAATAAGGTTTGGAATCTGTATAGCTTATTTAAAATGTGCATAGATATTACTTTAATATATGGGTTTCATAGAAAAGAAATATGATTTATTTTTGGGAAAAATTGGTTCAAATAAAATTAGTTAATCAAATTTTATTAAATGGTAAATGATGATTTGATTTTTTCAAATGTTAATAAAACCCCATAATGTTTGTACAAGGTATGAAAACATGAAGGGAAACAAACAGGAATGGAAACGGATTGCAAATAAAAGAGCTAAGGTGAGTTAATCTCACTCATCTGGGTTTTATTTAAATTTAGATAGTTACATTTAAAATTGTTGATTGTGTGTTTGGATAGTTAATTATTATCAGTTATATTGGATTAGATCCTATGCGCCGCATAATAGCGGATGATATTATATTAAACCCATATACCGCGATATTCCACCTCGAAGTGGAATTGGTATTATTTATGTATTTAGAGTGATTGATTTCCCGCATTATATAGCGGATGAGACCCTATGCGCCGCATAATAGCGGATGATATTATATTAAACCCATATACCGCGATATTCCACCTTGAAGCGGAATTGGTATTTTATGTTGTACTAACATCTGTGGATGCAGGGAAACAGGTTGGAGGGATCCAACTGGATTCCTCAAAATCATTTAGATTGTTTAATATTCTGTGATATGGTTTGTGTGATAATCTGTGATAGATTACATTAATAATTGGAAATAATGGATGTTATGTTTGATTTAATATATTGGATACCGAATGTATAGATGTGATTTTTTTTGAAATAAAATAAAAGAGAGAATTTTAAAGTAAAATAATCTTAGAGAATTTGAACAAATTAGATAATAAACTGGAGGAAGAATAAAAGTTGATTGTTAAATTTTAATAAATAAATTCCGAATATGGGAAGGAGATTTGGAATAAAAGGGAAATAGTGAATTTTAAAGCTTATGTGAAATTATTTAAAGGGATAAAAAATTATTTTAAAATTCAAGGTTTAAATTATTGGGAAGGATAAAGAAGGATTTTGAAAAAAAATATGAAATTGGTATTTTCCGTTTAAAAGATTTTAAATCATAATTAAAGATAAAATCTAAAATTTATGGGTTGAAATAAATTAAGAAGTAAAGGAATTTATTTTAAAATGAAGTAATTTTGAAAATCAATTTGGAAATTGATTTAGTATTTGAAACTGTGTTTTGAAAGAAGGATGAGACTATGGAATTTATAAACTTGGTTTATAAAGTGAAATAAAATATCAGTGGATATTTGAAAGTATAAATTCACGATGGAATTTATAGAGGAATGGGTTTTTTTTAAAAAATAAATAGTGGTTTATTTTTAAAAGGCGTGAAAGAGAAGTGGATTCCCTGAAAAGCCGAGTACGTTTTCAAAGCTGATTTTTAAGTACAAGTTGAAAGTTTTAAAGTTATTTAAAGGAATGTTTTTAAGAAATTATTATTTAAGTTGTTAAAATTTTAAAAGTTAAATATTTATTAAAATTTATTATTAATATCTAAATTTTATAAGTAGTTTTATTTTAAAGATAGTTTGGTTAAAGTTTTATTTGAAAATTTGTGTAGAATTTCGTAACTCTTATTTTAAATTTAGTTTGGCTTAACTTTTATTTTAGAAATGAGTTTTATATTTTATAAAGTAGTTTTATTTTAAATATTTTCAAACGTATATTTTTGAATAAAGTGTTTAAGTAGTTTAGTTTAATGTTTTAAAGTATATTTTATAATAAAGTGTTTTAAACTATTTTAAAAATCTAAAGTATTTTGTACTTGGTGATTTCAGTGGGAATCGAAAATATTTGGGGAAATTATTCCGTGAGAGAAAAATGGTTTGAAAACTGTTTTCTAAAGGGTTGAAAAGTGAAAATATATCTTGCGAAGATATTTTGAGGTTAATAAATAATTTGGGAGAAATTATTATGGCTTGATGATTGTTTGCGAATGTTATTTGATAGTTAAATAACCGACTATCAATATTGGCCAAATGCGCTGATCGTTTCGAAGATACCGGGATCAGGATTAATTTCCCGAAAACCACTTCGATTCGGTTTGAACGTTTTCATGAGAAAGACAAGAGCTGTGAGTCGAAGATGGGGCAGTGAAGTGCAAGGGCTAGTTGCTACTAATCCTGAGGGTGATTCCAAAATGGATGTAGTAGGAGTAATGCCTTCGGTTCCGTTCGAACCCGGGACGGACTTGTATGGATGAATGCTTTCAGAACATCGTTGGGAGGATGATGAGCATTCTAAGAGATGTAACAACCCGCATATTTATCGATTTTATATTTAAATATTTTATTTAAATATTTTGTCTTTAATCGGATATTGGTCCGAAAAGCTATTTTTTTTTTGCAAACGGTCAAATTAGGACTCGAGACCACTTCCATTGTGTTCGAAATGCCGTTTACAATTTTTTTAAGTATAAACATTGATAGGTTTGGAGTTAGTGGAATTTCGCTACCTTTTTCACTTGAGACTTTGGTTTGGACTTAGCCTATTAAACCCAAGTTCCAACCCCTTCTTCTCACTCTTCATAAATTCCCTAACAACCAAGCTTTAGCATTAATGGTGAGTGGAATGGGGAATTAAAATTCCAAGCCTAGGGTTCAACTTCAAATCCATCATTCAATTCCAAATTCAAAGAGAAGATATTGGATTCAAGCTTCTTATATTGAGATTGAAATGGATTGATTCTTGCTTTGCTTCAAAGCTTCATTTTCATTGATTTTTGGTGCAAAGGTGAGATTTTTATCTCACAATTCTATCCTATAACTATATTGGACTGTTGGGAATGATTCCCTATCATTTTTGCATGCATATTAGCATTTGGTTTGGATTGGATTGGTGAAAAACTCAATTTTTAGCGTTTTGGTGAATTTTCTGCACTTAGGTCGTTCTGGTCATTTTTCTGTGTTCGGAGTTAGGTCGCTCGCGACCTAACCCTTAGGTCGCTCGCGTGTTATCGCGCTAGGTCGCACTGCCTTGAATTTTCACTTCGGAGTTAGGTCGTAGGTCGTATGGACCTTAGGTCGTAGGTCGTTCTGGCCATTTCTAACGTCTTCGGAGTTAGGTCATATGGACCTTAGGTCGCAAGGTCGTAGGTCGCGTGGCCATCTTCTTTAGACCGTTAGGTCGCGAGTGTTAGGTCGTTAGACCTTACCTTCCTTAGGTCGCATGACTATTTAGACGCTTGACCAGTTTAGGTCGTTAGACCTTAATACAATTAGGTCGTTAGACCATTTAGGTCCCAAGACCACAAGGTTGTTAGGTCGAGGAACCTTAAGTAGTTATACCTTTTAGGTCGCTCGACCTAGTTAGGCTGTTCGGTCACATGACCTTATTCCAGTTAGGTCGTTAGGCCTTTGTGCCGTTAGGTCGCGTGCCCTCTGCAAATCTTTAGGTCGCATTGACCTCGTATCTGACCTTAGGTCGTTAGGTCGTATTTGACCTTAGGTCGGTAGGTCGTATAGACTTTAAGTCGTTTCCCCCCCCACTAGGTCGCTCGATCCTATCCTCCCTTAGGTCTTCACTAGGTCGTACCATTTTGGACGGGGCGCTGCCCCGCACACCGCGGAGGGCGCTGCCCCCTGGACCCCCGCGACCTGACCGGGCAGGTCGAACCTAGCGGGGGCGTTGCCCCCACACCCCCTGGACCTCCCCTCTGTAGGGGATCTTATCTGAAAAACATTCAACAGAACTTGCTTTGTTGAGATGTTGAGTTGACCATTCTTCGAGACAAACTATCTTGGGCTTCTCGGTTGATTTTATGGATTTTTGAATATCTATTTGGATGGATTCTTTATCGGTTTCTTTGGATTTTATTCACGTATTCGAATGTGAATTTTTATGATTAATTGTTTCTATAATCACTTCTATGATTTGTCACTTTAAAATATAAAGGTTTTCTATACTAGTAGTAAATATCAAAACTCTTTCCACAAAATGACTTCAACCCTATTTTCAATAACAAAGCTCTTTTCTTAAACAGTTTTCCAATCTACTAGTATATACAAATCTTTCCCTCACTCGTATGAGAAATCTAATTAAATGACTTAGTAAAACAAGTGGTATGAAACGCTTGCGTTTACTTCGTCGGTTAATTCTTGGACTTGTTCGATTGAATCTCATGTGACAATTTTCTAGTGGAGATCTACAATTTGTTCGTAAATATTTAATTTAAGCTAGTGGTTATGGGACATGAGGCTAAGCTCATATATTTACCAGCTTATTGTAATTGACACTTCTCGTTGATCATGACGATCATTTTATGATTTAGACTAGCAATTGTGCGATGTCTCTTTGTTTGCAAGGTTAGACTAGACCTCATGGGTGTGATTCCGACTCACACATATCTCTTTGTCCACAAGGTTAGTCTAGACACCATTTGTGTGATTCCACTCACACATACCTTTTTGTTGCGAGGTTAGGCTAGACACCATTTGTGTGATACCACTCACACATACCTTTTTGCTTTTTGGTTAGCCTAAACCTCATCCGGGTGATTCCGACTCACCCATATGGGGTAGCTCCCAATGGTCTTCGGACCGTCATGTGATAGGCCTCTTTCCCTTTTTCTGTGATTTCTGGATTTCTTGTGTTGATTTCTGGAATTTATGTCATTGACTTGTTATGAGTACAAGTTTAGGGTATGATGCCCTCTTTGGATCTTTGAGAAGATTCTTGTGATATTGATTTATCTCTTATTGATTGATCTTCTGTTGATCATCAATTGCATACTTATAGTAGTATGTCAGTATGGATATTTTATGTTTATGCCATATCTTTTATTTTATATCATGTCATCTGATATTTATAGCTAGACTGATCCGTTTATTATTTTCTTAAATAATACTCGGGTCAGGCCGAGATGTTACAGGTGCTTCTGCTTGACTTCTTCCCGGGATTTGCTACTCTAACTTTTGGCTAACTATTTAGATTAGGAGTTTTTGTTGTATACACTTGAGATATAGACTCATAGTTGTATTCTTTTGTATAACACGTGTTGCTATTCTTTTGTATTATTGTAGATCTTTTTGACCACTACTCTGATGTACACTTTCATGTGTTAGTTTTATACTCATATCTTCTTCCGCCTTTGTGATATGGATGTCTGTGACTGATTTGTGTTATGCTTATTTCTATGTTTGTTTCCGAAGATTATTTATAGCCACCGTGTGATAAGCAAATACATGGATGGTCGCTCCTCAACAACCTTATTCTCCGCGCTAGTTGACAACACTACACCGTAGTGTTCTTGGCTAGCGTGGGTATAGAGGTGGGGCGTCACAAGAGATATGTTCTAAAACGGTGACGCTTAGCCTCGAACCTCATCAACCGAGAATGACTGAAAATCAGGGGTTATGCAGCAAGGCTAAGTGGGAAGCGTCCATTAGGGTAAGGTCATCCCTGTCAAGATGTCCCTTTTATTTCGGCTTTGTGATGCGGTTCCGGATCCCAACCGTGGGGTGATCTTACTCGGGATTATCCAGTAAGGGGTAGTCTCGATCTTGTGTTGCAGGGGATCGGAAGGGATCCTCGGTACGGTGATCTAGGCCACGTACTGTGACAGATGGTACCGCAGTGCCTAGCCATTAGTTGGAAATTCATTCTCCCTACGTGCCTTTACGATTTTTGTTTGTATAACACACTTTGTGGTTAGTATGCTAGAATTTAATCATGTAACAATTTCAGCTATTTGAAAAAGTATTTGTGTATAGACACTATTATAATATTAGAGGATTTTGATAAGAAATGTTTTAGCTATCGTAAGGTAAAACCCGACATGTTTATTTGTGGCGTGGTCTTACGAGATGCTTTTGATTTTCAAAGGATTTTTGAAACTTTAATAAACCAATTGAGTGTGATTTCTCACACTGGTTTTCTAGACTGACTCGGGTGTTATTTAACTATAATGTTCGGTTTAGACTAAGTATTATAGAATACAGGATATGATGTTGTGGAGCTCAGGAGATGAGCTGGATGACAAGACGTACATCCGTATTTGATTATTATTCCGCTGTGTATTCTGTTATGTGGACGAGTTCATTTAACTGTCCGACATTTGGATATTGATTGTGTGAATTAATTTGAGTTGTACTCTGATAATGTAATGTATAAAACAGATATAGTTTTCTTTTGTGTAAAGATCGGCTATTATCTATTATATTTTATTCCGTTGCATTGGTAAGATTCTGATATTGTTTCTATTTCTTCTTCTACCTTCTTCTTCTTTAGATCCTAATGGTTCGATTTTCGAGAATCGAAAATCGGGTCGTTACATTTGGTATCGGAGCCGAAGGTTAAGCGAGTACCTTGGCTCTGTTAGGAAGTACTCATTGAAAATAGAGTCTGTAGTACTCTAGAATGAGTTTGAGAGTATTAATAGATATGAGCGCATATTTGTTAGTGAATATAAAAATTGTTTTTATATTGTGTTGATTTATCGGTTGAGTGTTTATGTGTTCTGATCGATATGTGGGATGCCATGTTATCGATAGGGATTTCTAAACTCTTGAACAAGATAAACCGACATGGTATGGTTTTAAAAATAGGATAAATGAAATAATTTTACCCAAAATATTTTTGTATATAAAAGATATAATTTTTCGAAAATTATTATAGTTATATATGGTTGCTTGGTTGTTAGAAAGTGATAATATTAAATTATTATCATTGCTGTGTAGAATTTGTATAAGAAATTGAAATCATAACTAAAAGCTAAGAAATAAATTCATATACAAATGAAATTTGTGAATGTAAGCTGTAAATGTGATTTATAAATTGAAAATAAAATTCCAGAGTAATGTATCAATATGAATTGGATAGATTTGGAATTTGGGATTTTGGGAAAAATTTAAATTCCTTTAGGTTTGAAATGGTTTTCAAAAAGTTTTGAAGAAATAATGGTGATATTATTTCAGATTGGATTGAAATCTGGAAAGATTTGGAATTTGAAAATATTTGAAGGGGTTTTTAAAGAGATAAAAGCATTTAACTCTCTTCGGTCGCTGGAAAATAACTTCGGTGATGACTGCAGCATCATCGATGTTCATTTTTGAGTTTCCAAGAGAGAAATTGCTACCCGAATAATTTAATTTGGAATTGTTTGCAAAACTGGGTTGGTTTTGAAATTCAATGAGTTAATTAAATTTACCAAAGGATTTTGGATATAAATAATTTCAAAAGGATTTTGAAATACTTACGTGATTATTGAAAACTCTGGAGTCGGTTTAAAATATTTTGGAATGTTTAAGCAATTTCTTAAAACTCTGGAAGTAAATTTGAAATGCTTAAAGAATAAATTTGGGAACTTATAAAAGTTTGAAATTTGTTTAGAATATAAATTTAACTTAAGAAGAGTTAAATTAGATAAGTGGGAAACTTATAAAAGCTTAAAAAAAATTGAATTGAAATGGAGCATAGCTAAATCTAGTTAAATAAAAAGGTGAATTTGAAGAAAAGTCTAAGTGGACTAAGTGAAATGGTTACTTAAATAAATTTGTTTACAATGGCAAGTAAATGAAATTGAAATTGAATGCTGAAGTTCATTTGAATTTTTAAGTAAATGGAATGGAAATAAAATTGTGGATAGACAAATGAATTTGCATTCGTAAGAATATAGAATTGAAACTGAATATTGGGAATTAATTTAAACTGTGTATAATAGAAGTTAGTCAAGTTTTGACTAGATAAAATTAAGAATTGAAATAAATTAGTGAGTAAACTAATTGATTCTAGAGGATAAACAAATGAATTGGAATTTGTATGTTGGAAAATATTCAATTTAAAATGTGTAAAATAAAGTGAAGTTATAAAATTAATTCGAAGTGAAATAAAATTATGAAAGTTTGGAAATAAGAAATTATTTAAGATTAGAAATAAATTAGTAGTGGAACTATTTTAAAATAATGATATGAACCGGTTGTGAATGGAAGATAGTTGATAAAAATTCAATATTCAAAGTTTGAAGATGAATTGAATTCAAGTAGAATTGGAAATGAAAATCTGGAATGAAAATTTGAAGATAGGTACTGAGATTTGAAGTTAATTTGTAAATTGAAGAAAATCGAATCTATATGGAACTGGAATCCAATTTTATTTAATATAGATAAAAATCAAGTGATAAAGTGAAGTTGAAAGATTAATTTGTAGTATACTAAAAATAATTTAAAGTTGGAAAAAAATCCATTAGGATTTAAGTAAATTAGTAGTCAGACTATTAAAAAAAGATTAATTGAATATGGCTTGAGATGAAGGTAAATTGAATTCATATGGGATTTGAGTTCCAGTTTAAGAATAAGTGGATATAAGGCTTAAGTGGTAGAGTAATAATATAAGAGGTAGAGTAATAATATAAGAGTATATAAAATGCTTATATTAAACTTAAGAAATGAATGGTGACATTCTTAAGTAAATTTGGTATTGGAAATATACTAAGTACTTTTGGAATGGAGTTTAAATGAAGTTGTGAAATGGGTAATTGTGAATAAGTGAATAGGAATCAAAATAAATGTGAATAATAAGAAATTGATATTACTAATAATCAATTTAGATAAATACGTAGGATGTACGTATAATATTTTATTCGTATAGCGATTTGATACAGATTCGAGCATGGAATTTCGAGGTAGCTATATCGATCCGAGTTGGGATTTTTCACTCGATTTTCGACGGCGAACCCTGGATGTGGATTTTTGATTGATTCTGGAAATTCTCTATCATAGTTGTGGCTATGCAAGGAGAATGACAGTTTTTGATCAAGAAAGCAGATCTGAGTCCGCACTAGGAAGTCGGGTGGACGATACTAGTTCAGAAGTGAAATTGTGTGATCAAGTGAGCAATCGAATTGGATATTGCGTACGAATGATATAGGTGCATCATATGGTTGGAAATGAAGTAGATATGAAAACTTTTGTAAAGAAATGTGTAAAGCAATTTTTGAATGTTGTAATTGAACATTATTGCTTAGTTGGATATTCAGGTGTTAAAAAGCAAAAAGGAATTGGGATTTTTTATTTTTGAAGATAAACTGAAATTTGTTCGTCAAAGGTATGTATTTAAATTTCTGTATGAAATTTAATGATTTTCTTGTCTAGCCACTTGGCCTTTTGTTTTCTTTTGAGAATTGGAGGCCCGTAGAGGCATTTTATAGTTGTACCGATCTAGCTGTGCAAAGGAGACGCTGGCAAAAATTTCGGGAATTTAGGGAGTTAAAAAATTTTGACATTTTAAATTGGATTTCAAAATTTAAATTTGAATGGTTGATTAGGAAATATTGGTTGGAACGAATGGAAGAAGTTTAGAAAGTTAGTGTGGTTGATGATGTCTTTATTAAAAAGATTGTTTTGGGAAATTGTTGAAAATTGTTTGGTTTTGGATTGTTGTTTGGAACTGTTGGTTCTAGGAAAATAGTAACGGGTTATGTACCATTCCTCTTAATTAGAAATTTTGGGGATGAAATTTTTTTAAGAGGGAAGGAATGTGATGACCCAAAATTTCTGGATATCCGAAATTGGATATTTAATTAATTTTAAATATTTAAAGGCTAGTTTAACTTGAATTTCAAAAAATCACTATTTATTTGTCAATTAAATTATTGAATTTAATTATTGGGAGTTGGGTAAATGGTTGAATCTGAAATTTTAAGCTTGTTAAAAATGGTTTAAAAGCTTGTAAAATTAATATTGATAGTACTCAAGATAGCAGAAGTGTTAAAAATGAATTTGGAAGTGTTTTGTTTGGTTTTAAAAATATGTTGTTTAAATTGAATTTAAAAATAGCTTTCCGAGACACAGTCTCTGGATTCGACGCAACCAGTTCCATTGGATCCGTAATATTGTATTATTATCGGATTTCAAATTTCATTGTGTTTGGAGTGATCGTTTGGACGTACGGTAGATAAACGCACTAAAATCTATATTAAATTTTCAATATAAATACCGGGTCCAAAAAGCTATCTTCTCCATATGATCGAATTAGGACTCGGAACCTTTTCCATTGCGTTCAAAATAGGGGCATAAGCTTATGAATGCCTAGTGTCACGCCTCAATAGGAGATCGAGTTTTTGAGTTGCTTTTACCGTGAGGATTTGAATTTGAAATTGAATTTAAATATTAAATTTTTGAATCATATACTGGCAAACCTTTGAGACCTGTCCCGCCTCTTCTAACACATGTCATACTGCTTTCAACACGCGTATTTTTTTTTAGACCCGAGCATATTAAAACAAAATAAGAAGAAAAAACGAAATAACTCAAAATCAAATAGCATTCCTCTTTAATATTTGATTGTAACAACCCTGAATTTTGTGATTTATTTTAATTGTTTATTTTAATTATTTAAATTGAAACTCCTGATTTAAAATCTTTATTTTATTCATTAAAATAGATAAATTTTGTAATTTTAAATATAAATTTTGATTTTTTTCTGAATTATAATTTCAAACCTGAATAAATTGAATATTTCCAGAAAATGTGGATTTTGGACAATCTGGTCAAACTTTGACTTTTAAATTTAAAATTTAAATACATGAATTTTTGAATTTTATCTTTTATTATGAAAATTAATTAAATTTCAAGAATACTTCTTTTCGTTTCGTTGAAATCCGATTTATATTGTGAAAGTTATGTTTTTGCAATATTGTATGTAAATTGATTTATTTAATAAAATTGTCTATTTTGATTTATACGAATAATGTTTTTTATTTTTCAAGTCTTTTTCTAATTTGTATATATGTGTTATATGGCATGTTAGGTATATGATTTCATTTTTAAATATTTTTAAAGTGATGATAAAAAATTTCAAAAGTTTATTGTATTTATTTTCAATTTTTAAAGCCTAGTTTCTATTTTTAAGCCATTTTCTTAATTTATTTATATTTATCTAAAATTTATTTATTTATTTTTAATCATACATTATTTTGTTGTGTAATTATTTGATTTATTTACGTTTTTCATTCGTTTAAAAATGATAAAAGAAAATCGGAAATTTGAAGAGTTTTGAAACCTTTCGCTTACCCATGACTTTTGGTATGCATTTGCCTTTTCAATTCCAAATAACACTTGCATTCAATTTGGATGACTTCTTAATTTCTTCAGCCATGTCTTCTCCTTATTTTTCATGAAATTTTTTTGTTTCTCATTACAAAATTTTCCGCCTTCATTGTTGTACAAAAATTGGTAATGGTTTATTCACTTTTCTTACACTTTTCTACATGTTTTAGTGATATTTTGCCTTGCTTTCAGCTATATATTGTTCGGCCTCAAGCTCGTCCTTCACCACCACCTTCATCAACACCTTGATTGGCTGCAAACTCTTCCATCTCCACTGACTTATCAGGCCGTGACCTTTAAGATGCAAGCTCCACACAAAAAATAGCAATAGCCGAGCTCACCAATGCCTTCACCCACTTCACCACACCTCTTGTCCACCACTTGCATCACCACTACCAGCCTCTACCTGACCCTTAGCCACTACCACACCATCCCCTAATCCCCAACAGGCCTGGCCGTGCCACTTGGAGCCATGGCCGTGACTTGTAGTGGTGACAAAAATTGCCTTTGTTGCCTTGAACTTTGTTTCATGCCATAAAACAACTTCCACTCCTTCACTTCCTCATTATGGCCGACCATATTGATCCATACCTGATCCAAATTCACACCATAGGCCGTGCATTTTTATGCCTAGGCCGAGCATAGGGTAGTGAAAGCAAGTGCAAGAGATTTGGTTATTTGTTGTGCATGTATTTCTAGCTTGTTTAATGTTTAACTTTGGTTTGAAATTCATTTTGTATATCTTGTTTTGTTTGATAGTGACAAGACAAATAGCTTTGGCTCTCCCTCACTTGAGTCGTAGTCGTGCTTTCGTGCCTTTGTGGATCTCTATTTTGTGTATTTGGTTGTTATCTCCAGCTTGTAGAGGTGAGTAATTCTCACCAGACAATTTATACTTATATAACTAGTAAACTGATGGCATTTGAATCTGTAAACCATATCATCATGTTATAACTGTTTATGCTATGGTCATATGATGTTCATCCATGCTTATACACCTGTTATATCATCTGTTACTGTTATATAATGCTATTCTGTTATTTATATCAGTTTATCACACTACAAGTTCTCTGTAGATTAGAATCACTATGGGTTGAAATGATACATACCCGAACGGACGTTAGAATAGAGAAAATCATTATGGGCTGAAATCATAGGCCTGAGTGATTTTATTTACTTGGGATTGCAGGTTTGAAATGATAGAACCCGGTTTTCTTTGTAAATTGCGGATTGAAATGATATACTATCCGTATCATTTGACTTAGGTTAGAAAATTATATACAGACCCGTGGTTAATATCTATTTTTTCTAAAAGTTTTAAAATATTATAAAAATGTAAATATTATGATATTTTGATTTAAATTTAATTTAAAATGATTTTTATAAATATTAGTGATTTTCTACAAGATAAATAAGTAAAATAAATAAATGTTAAAGTAGAATTTGAAATATAAGTTAATTTTTGGAATTTATGATTTTGTTTACAAATAAAGTTCAAGTTAAGTATGAAAATATAATAATTTGATTTAAATTTGAATATATAATGATTTTATAAAGTGTTATTGATTTTTCTATAAATTAAAAATATTTAAATAAATAAATGTTAAAAATTGAAATTTGAATATAACTTAACTTGGAAAAAGTGAAATGTGTTTTAAAAATAAAAGTTAAGTTAAGAAAAATAAAATGGAATTTAAATTTAATTTATGAAATGGTAAATTAAATTTAAATGTAAAGTAAATGAAATGTTATAAAATTGTACATTGATTTTTTTATAAGTGGATTATTAAAATTTGATAATTATTTGTGAAATTGCACTTTATAAAAATCATAAATTAAGAGGTATATAAATGATTATTTTTAAAGTGAGAAATATGATTTTTATAATTTAAAATGGATTTAAATTAAATTTTATTTGTTTATGAAATTGTAGTGAAAGTTTGGAATTAAAATTGACAGCATTCCTGAAATGCTATCATTTCTAAGGTTAAAGATATTACAGCATTTTGTAAATGCCGTAATTGATATAAATGAACTAAAAGACTAAATTGAACTAAGGGCTATTATAGCACTTTGTAAGTGCTGTAGTCGTTGAAACTAAACTAAAACCTATTATAGTATTTCTGTAAATGCTATCTTTATTAAAATAAATTGTTTCAAATGTAAATTTTTCGTAGCGTTTTCTAAATGCTGCAAAAATTGAAATTTCACTGTTTTAATAAATTGAAATGAATAAATGAATTCCGAAAATGGTAAATTTTTAAGAATTGAATATTTTATTTTTAAATATAATAACTTCATTTTTTAAATAATTTAAATGGAATATTTGATTTGAAATATAAAACCATTGAAATGTGATCTGAAATGGTATTTAAATTAAATGAAAATGAATGAGGTTTTGGAAGGATATGATATTTTAATATTATTAATGAATTTGAAATGAAATTGAATTTTGAAATAATATTTGATTTAGAAGTACAAAATACCATTTGGAATTTTAACCATGGGATGTATTTAATTTATGGTTTAACTGATCCTTAGAGGATGGGCGATCCCAAGCATCCTTTAAGTTATGGTGCATTACTACTACAGTTCACTTGAGTTGGTTTACATTATATAAGTATGTATGTCCTGACTCGATTGTTTTGTGTTTTACTTTAAGCTCGGGTCAGCCTGAGTATTTACAGCTTAGCTTTGGATTTCTTTTCTGGAGCTAGGAATCGTTGGAGATTCTGCTTGTCTAGTTATCTATTCCATTTCCGTTTCAGTTGTTCTATTTCAGTTCTGGTATTTATAAACTTCTATGTATTTGAGATTTCTATTGGATATGTTTTCCAGATTGATATTATGTATTTGTTTTGAGAGTTTGTTATAGTAGCTTCACGAACTACTATGGTATTTTAATTTCCGCTGCGAGTTATTCTAGTATTTCTATGTCTGTGATTCTGTGATTGTGTTTCATTTGCTTCAAATTTATTTACAATGCGGTATTTTGAGCAAATCAAGTCCGGCATGTGTGGATGCGAATGGCTGAAAATATCGGGTTGTTACAGTTGGTATCAGAGCTTTGGTTTTTAGGCAAACCATAGCCTGCGGAGCAAAAACTCATTAGAGATAGGGTAGAAATACCTTGAATGAGTGAAATCAATATTAGAATCATTTCCTTATGAGAGAGCGTATTTTCGAAGTATAAAATGATTTCCAAATGATTTTGAAGGATTTTTAAAGAATATATTGGTATGAAATTTTCCTTATTTTGAAATCAAGATTTTCTAAACTTCATCCCTTCGATATACACCTTGTTAGAAATCTCTTGGTGCGGATTCTTATCGATTAGGATTCCTTGAACTTTGGAACGCTCCCACTTGTTCTGAAATCCAGTCTGGTCTTTCCTATTTTATCCTTTTGATTTTGGACATTTCATAACTTCCCTTTGGAATGACCTCTATAAAGATCGGTAATTCCGCAAATCTTTGAATGATTTGTAAAGGGGTGAAACTCCTTTACAATTGGCATTGATTCACCGGAGATTTCTATATCCTCGGTTTAGATGCTATCTATCTCCTGCTCTACCTGTATTCTATCTCTGGCGATCGAATGTCGATTTGCCTTAGATTTCCACATTGATTATATTTTTGAAGTCACGGTTGACTCGATTATGGTGCCCGCAATTTATATATGCTTATCATCTCCTATTGGGTAATCAAATTATCTTATTTTCATTCGAGCTTATCTTCGAACCAGAATTTTTATTTAGAGTTCCTCTAAATTCGAATCTCTGTTTGTTTTGTCCATCCTTGAGTCATCCTTTGGAAATTTGTGTTTGGTTGTATTTTGAAATTATGCATACATCGAAACTATTATTTTGATAAGGATGACCAACTTTTGTATAAAAGTGAAATGTTTTCGATAAGGATTATATAGCTTTTAAAAATGAAAATTTGAAATTTCGAAAGAATTTGAAAATTTATAAGAATTTGACTTATATAAAAATGATTTATAATTGAAGGGTTTTAAATTTGAATTTCGAGGAATCGAACTTCGGTGTTTTGAAATCGATTTTAAGATTTGGAAGATATATATAATAATAATAATATGATTTAAAGATATTTTCCGAATAAGAAATATTTCAAATGTATTCGAATGAATTCCAATGATTTCAAAAGAGATTTCAAAGAAGTTTCAAGAAAATAAAGTTCAGAACCCACTTATGTCGCTGGAAAATAATTTCAGTGATTAACACATGCATCATCGACATTGATTTTCGAGTTTCTGAGTGGGGGAGAGGCCACTCTAGTAGCTTTGCTATGCGAGTGATTTTGTGAAACCAATTTTGATTTTAGATTTTTGAAGTATAGTTTGATTTTCGGAAGATATATGTATGTGTGTGTGTCTATATATATTTGAAATAATTTAATGTAAGCCGGTGTTCAGTCCTCGAGTTTCAGATTGTTTTGGTACAACCTTATCTATTGGAATTGATTTACTGATTTGTTGCTGATTTCCAATTCTTGGATTTGGAAATTTGGTATCTACGACTATTTTTAAAAGTTCGAGCACTTCCAAATCAAGGTTTAATTTTTCAAAGCTAAGTAATCCTGAAAAAATATAAATCATTCGATTAGGTAAATGAGTTAAAAATTGTTTTGTTAAATGAATAAGACTATTTTGAAACATACTGATATGGAATTTAGTTTTGGAATGTTTTGAATAAAATTTAGTTTTAAATAGTTTGAAAAAGGTAAATTGATCTTTTGAATAGAAATAAATAGTTTAAAGGTTTTAAATGGATTAAACAAGGAAATCATTTTGGGTATAATCGATTTTGGGAAAAATATTTGGTTTTGAAAATAAATTGGGTAGTAAAACAAGTATTTATGTGATGGTTTTGGAAATGAATTTGTTTGACAAAAATTTTGTTGATGTGGAAATTTGGATTATTTTCTAAGTCTCTTATTTTGAGAAAATTTGAAACTGAATGTATAAATTGGAAGAAATGATTTGGCGAAATCATATATGATTTTGAAACTAAAATGTTATTGAAAAGAATTGAAATTGAGAACCTTATTTTATTAAATACTTTGATTTGGGAGTTATCGAACTTATATAAAATGGATTTGTATAAGTATGAAGTTGATTTGAAAATTATTGATTTGGTAAAGTACTCAATTTGAAAAGTGAAATCTTATATAATCGAAGTGCATATATGTATTATTTGATATACTATTGATTTTGGAAAGTATTCAATTTGAAAATGGAATCTTGTATATAATGGACTTTATATAAGTATGACATTTGAAAGTGATTTGAAAGGGTACTATATGATACATATTTTCGAAGTAAAGATATGGAAAGTGCCTTCTACTTGATATCTGCTTTGTGGCCACACTGTGGATTCATTCTATCGATATTATTCTCTTTGATTTGGGTTTTTTGGATATGATACTCAAGTGTCCATCGAATTCCATGGCGATCTCCATGGTCTTACGAGTGCGACTGCATAGCGTAATTCATAAGGGCTGCGAGAGCCTAAGGGTACAGATGTTTCCTGGAGAATCCAGGTGTAACCATTGTGTATCTGCAATCTATTGGGTCGCTTGGTAGCGTGATCCGCAGGGGCTGCGAGAGCCTAAGGGTACGGATGTTTCCTGGGGGATTCAGGCGTAACCATTGTGTATCTGCGGTACTACCAGTCTTCATGGCGTAATCGCAGGGCTGCGGTAGTCATCCTACGGCTACGGATGTTTCTTGGGGGATCCAGGCGTAACCATTGTGCATCCGCGATCCATGATCGACATGTTTTGGTTTGGTCGTTTTGTTTGGATTGTGCTTTCCATATCTCTTTTTAAAAGGTTTTTCAAGTATTTTCACTGGGTGTTGAAACAAGTCTACTAAGTACCTAGAGAATTCTAGCTTTGCTCCCGATCAACGCATGGGCAGAGTCTGCAGAAACGAAAGTAAAGTCGTTAAGACATCGAGTTTTAAAAGTATTTTGATAAAGTATTATATAAAGGATATTTTGATCATTTATTTTACTTTTCTAAATGATTTAAAAATGTTTTAAACATTGTTTACTTCGAACTATCGAATTTGAATCAAATGACTATTCATCATATTATAAAATGTTTAAAATGTTAAATATAAAATTTTTAATTAAAATTTATATAGTTATGAAATAATGGTTCATCCTTGTCTTTCAACCTAATTTCCCTTCTAGCTATTCCTACCTTTTTCCTCTTCGAAGGTCCTTTCTATATTATGAAGGAGTTGGTTCTTTGGCTTATCGTTTGGATTAGCCCGAGAAGCTTTCTGGAGTGCATTATGTATTCCACGTTTCACATCTTCTCTGGTATCTTCATGATCCATCTCTTTTTGTTCAGCCTTCTGCTCTTGATAGTTTGGATATTTAGCCTAGTCTGACTGTCGAGAGTAAGGCACTTCGTATTGTCGACAGAGGTACGAAGAAGCTAAGAAGGAAATCTGTTAGTCTGGTCAAAGTACTGTCGAGTACTAATGATCGAGATTGTACCTGGGAGATGGAGGAGAGCATACGTGCTTCGAGTCCAAAATTGTTTTTTCCAGGTACTATTTGCTTTTTCTATCTTGTTTTTCCTTATTTTTCTTGCTCATTCCTTTTCGAGGACAAAAAGATTTGAGTGGAGGAGAGTGTAACAACCCTGAATTTTGTGATTTATTTTAATTTTTTATTTTAATTATTTAAATTGAAACTCCTGATTTAAAAACTTTATTTTATTTATTAAAATGGATAAAATTTATAATTTTAAATATAAATTTTGATTTTTGTGTGAATTATAATTTCAAACCTGAATAAATTGAATATTTCCAAAAAATGTGGATTTTGGTCAATCTAGTCAAACTTTAACTTTTAAATTTAAAATTTAAATTTTTGAAATTTTGAATTTTATCTTTTATTATGAAAATAAATTAAATTTCAAGAATACTACTTTTCGTTTCGTTAAAATCCGATCTATATTGTGAAAGTTATGTTTTTTCAATATTGTGTGTAAATTGATTTAATTGATAAAATTGTCTATTTTGATTTATATAAATAATAATCTTTAATTATCAAATCTTATTCTAATTTGTATATATGTGTTATATGGCATGTTAGGTATATGATTTCATTTTTAAATATTTTTAAAGTGATGATAAAAAATTTCTAAAGTTTATTGTATTCATTTTCAAATTTTAAAGCCTAGTTTCTATTTTTAAGCCATTTTCTTAATTTATTTCTATTTATCTAAAATTTATTTATTTATTTCTAGTCATACGTTATTTTGTTGTGTTTTTATTTTATTTATTTACATTTTTCATTCGTTTAAAAATGATAAAATAAAATGGAAAATTTGAAGAGTTTTGAAACCTTTCACTTACCCATGACTTTTGGTATGCATTTGCCTTTTCAATTCCAAATAACACTTGCATTCAATTTGGCTGACTACTTACTTTCTTCAGCCATGTCTTCTCCTCCTTTTTCGCTAAAAATTTTGTTTCTCATTACAAAATTTTCGGCCTTCATTGCTGTACAAAAATTGGTAATGGTTTATTCACTTTTCTTACATTTTTCTTCTTGTTTTAGTGATATTTCGCCTTGCTTTCACCTATATATTGTTCGGCCTCAAGCTCCTCCTTCACCACCACCTTCATCAACACCTTGCTTGGCCGCAAACTCTTCCATCTCCACTGACTTATCAGGCCGTGACCTTTAAGATGCAAGCTCCACACAAAAAAAATAGCAAACACCCCTTATATATGCATAGCCAAGCTCACCAATGCCTTCACCACTTCTCTTGGCCACCACTTACATCACTACTACCAGCCTCTACCTGACCCTCAACCACTGCCACACTATCCCCTAACCCCCACCAGTCCTGGCCGTGCCACTTGGAGCCATGGTCGTGACTTGTAGTGGTGACAAAAATTGCCTTTGTTGCCTTGAACTTTGTTTCATGCCATAAAACAACTTCCACTCCTTCACTTCCTCATTATGGCCGGCCATATTGATCCATACCTGACCCAAATTCACACCATAGGCCGTGCATTTTTATGCCTAGGCCGAGCATAGGGTAGGTGAAAGAAAGTGCAAGAGATTTGGTTATTTTTTGTGCATGTATTTCTAGCTTGTTTAATGTTTAACTTTGGTTTGAAATTCATGTTGTATATCTTGTTTTGTTTGATATGTGACAAGACAAATAGCTTTGGCTTTCCCTCACTCGAATCGTAGTCGTACTTTCGTGCCTTTGTGGATCTCTGTTTTGTGTATTTGGTTGTTATCTCCAGCTTGTAGAGGTGAGTAATTCTTACCAGACAATTTATACTTATATAACTAGTAAACTGATGGCATTTGAATCTGTAAACCAGATCATCATGTTATAACTGTTTATGCTATGGTCATATGATGTTCACCCATGCTTATACACCTATTGTATCATCTGTTACTGTTATATAATGTTATTTTGTTATTTATATCTGTTTATCACACTACAAGTTCTCTGTAGATTAGAATCACTATGGGTTGAAATGATACATACCTGTAACAGCCCACTATTTTGTACCATTCAAATTCGACGATAAATTTAAAACATGTCAAGCTCGAATAGTTCAAAACAATAGATTGTAAATAAATTAGGAGCAAATGAAATCAAATCACAGAATCACAGATACAGAAATCAAAATACTCGCAGCGGAATTAAAATAACTTAGTGGTTCATGAAGCCACTATTAAAATTCTCAAAACAATAAAATTTACATAGTCTTTAAACCCAAATATAGTTTGAAACAACAATAGTAAATCTCAATATTCAATAGTCTTGATTACATATATTAAGATAAGGAACTAAAAGGAAAATTTGCTAGCAGCTTGAAAAGTGATCTACAGAAGTCCTAGCTCTGGAATGAAAACTGAACTGCAACTCAGGCTGACCCGAGCGTAAAAATAAAACATAAACACTCGAGTCAGGACATACATACTTATACAGTGTAAACAAACTCAAGTGTACTGTAATATAGAACAAGTAACTTAAAGGATGCTTGGGACCGCCCATCCTCTAAGGATCCGTTAAAATATTTACTATGTAGTAATACTTCGCTATTATAATAGTGTCTATATTAAAATAAACTTACTTTTAAATAGCGTTAAGGCTTTACATTTTCCACCTTAACACGTAATAGTCCTAGTAGTCCATCCAATATCATAGTCCCTCCTGATCGGGAAGCCACCAGAGGATACCACATGGGGTACGGGAGAAAGACAAACTCGTACAAGACTCGCTATGGTAGGTGACACGGCACAACTAGGCAATGCCAAGATAGATATACCAATTACGCTTCCGGACCGGTGGTAACGCGTAGCACGCAGCTACCGCCCACCTCGAACAACACTCCCAAATCAAAGGTGCGCACCAAAACAATCACAAAAGCAATAGAATGTCATACGAAGAAGTGCGTCCGATCAGAGGTGCTACCTCATTAATTCGTCGATCGCTCCTATTTTAGCCACCTTATTCCAACTCACGGGAGTCGGGTCCACGTATTTTACCTCATAGAAACGTCACCACCATCCTACTTCATTCTGGAATCTCCTCCGCCTACACGGTTGTCAAAGTGGTTTTCGGTATCGACAAAGAGTATGCCCATATCTGATCCTGGTATCTTTAACAACCAACGTTATTATTACCCGTGGTTATAAAGAAACCAAAATAGTTATATAAAAATCAAATACTTCATTTTATTATTTTAAAGTGAAGTTATAAATTTTATAAGAATCCAATATACATCCCAAAGGTTATACCTTAGTTCATTTGAGTAATTTAAAATTTTACTTAAATATGGTTTCACAATAATTAGACCAATTTTACTTATAGATTCAAAATTTCCACCCTTTAAATAGTCATTTAAATTACTCAAAATCTATGACCTTTATAAAGTATTTTATACTAATATATATCTAACTTCTTTTATTTATGCCAATCAAGTATAAGATTTTCTATGAAATTTGCTTAATTAAGTAAATCACCATTCCAAAATAACCATATTTCCAATTAATTTCTTATCTTACTCTTATTTCAAAACCAGCCACTCATTCAGTTATATTTTTTACTTCTATAATTTCCACCAATTTAACTATTCAGTTCATAGAAAACTTAACCTCGCTTTATATTCAAGTTATAACAAATTCCATATTTTATTTCTTAACTAAAATTCCCTTTAATTTTCAAACAATTTTTTACAAAATGAACTTATACTTTAAATTTTAACATTTATTTATTTACATATTAAACTTGTAAAATATCACAATATTTACAATAATCATTTTAATCCACTTTTAAACAAGGTGTAATAACATTTTAGATTTTAAAATATTTAAATATTTCCAGAAAATATATATATATATAACCATGGGTCTGTATAATATTTTCTATCCTAGGTCAAGTGATACAGATAATATATCATTTCAATCCGTAATTTTCAAAATAAATCCGGGTTTTATCATTTCAAACCCGCAATCCCAAGTTAAATAATAAACTAAATAAATGAATAATTAAATATCGTCCAGGCCTATCATTTCAGCCTGTAACGATTCCTATTCTACAGGGAACTTGCAGTGTGATTTAACAGTAAAATAAATAAATAGTGTAACTGCAATAATATAATAATAGATAATACAACTGATGACGTGTCAATTAAATAATGGGGTTTTATCATCACAAGTTTATATCACAGGCAAATAAAATTAAATAAAATTTAATTTACAATTACACTTGTTATTCAATTATAGATATATAAGTACGTTTGTCAGGTGAGAATACTCACATTAATGTCATCGAAGATTTGATTCAAAACGATGGTAACACTTAAAAAAGACAACATACAGAAGCATGATCAAATTGTTGCGGAGGCTGCGACCAGATTTTTAATTCTTTGAAGAAAAAATGAAATGATTATAAATCAAATCTACTCAAAAAATTTAACAAGAATTTTCGAACAATTGGAACGAATGGAATCATCTTGACTCGACCACTCCATCACCCTACTCAACCCATCATACCTGTAACGATCCCGATTTTTAATTAAATTTAAATTGATAATTAAAATAAATTTTTGAATAAAATGGTAGATTAATTTGAATTTTTCAAATTAAATAGGATATTTGGACATTGATTTTAAAATTTAAATTGGATACTTAATATCTTATAAATAAAATGTAACATCCCAAAATTATCAATTAAAATATATTTAATATATTTAAACTCTTGGAATTTAATTTGAGAATAAACTGAGAGAAATATCCTAAACAAATAAAATAAGTGAAAATAATATGTAAATAAATTCCAATCTTGTTTTGAGTTGAAAATATTGAAATAATAAATGTTTTAAAATGTTATTTAAATTTAAAATCTTATACATTGGTACTCTGCATATATGAGAAAATTGAATACATATTGGAAATTAATTTAAATTTTTTTTAGGATATGTGTGAATATAACAAATGGACGTAAATGTTTGTATTTCAAGTTTAAATTTGAGATTGAAATTTTAAGTGTTTTGAAAATAAGTAGCATTTAAAATCATTGAGAGATAAAGTATACAATGGTCAAAACAACTTTTCTTTAAACTTTGTACACATGTATGTATATATATACAAAAGAATAAAGATATACATTTATTTTTAAAATCTATAAGATATAGATATAAAATTTTCTTTTGCTTTGTAAACATCAAAAGCTAAACATACATTGCACATGGAAGGTAGAGTAGAATAATTGACAAAATCTTGATCATATGATGATTTCTTACAAATGGCATCAAAAATAATTAATTGAATAAATTAATAAAATTTAAAATTACAAGAAACCTTTCCATTTCCCAACATGCATTCATAAAACAACTCAGCAAATCTGAACAACAGTAAAAGATTTGAGGCATTTCAAATCTCAACATCCAAAAGAAAAAAATTATGGGAAGGGGAAAATCAGAGAAAAAAAAACAAAAGTTTAGTTTGTAAACTGTAATAAGATTTTCATGAAACCAGAAACAACGTCAAGCAAGCAAAATCAAAGCCTGGTTTTCAAAGCTTCAGTTCGAAATCTATAAACCAGATTTTCATCAACCTGAAAATGAATCATCTCAACAACCAGATCAAGTTTTCAAACCTGGAAGCATGCAACATTCGTGTGACCAAATCCAAGTTCAAAAACAAATTCAAAGCAACCTGAAAACAAAAGATAAGCAAACCCAGAAATCTGCAAATTAACATCAAGCAGTGGATTTGTATTCTATATCTCAGGTGAATTTTATATCTTATAGTTTAATAAATTATGATTTCAAAATCAAGTTTTAACATAAAACAAATTCAGAGAAAATTTGCAGATGTGTTTTATAAAAAAAAAGGAAACAGTGCTTCAGTTTTGGCTTAAAAAGGCAGAGCTGGATCCTCTAAAACAATCTAAGGCAAGTAATTTTCTTTAAAAGATTTGAATTTAATGTTGATTGATTTACAACAAAGCAATGGTTTCAATGTTTGATAAATTCAAATGTAACGTAAGGTCTCAGCTGAAATCAAGTATCAGAGCAGATCAAAGAAAATGAAACCTGAAATTCAAAACAAAAGTATGATCAAGCAGCTTCATCCTGAACCAACATGCAATTCATTTCAAATCTAGAAACAAGAAACTTAAGCTAAGCTAGGTCAAATCAAAATCAAAATCTTTTGTCTCTGTTCTTGTCTCTGCTGCAAATCATCAGGTGAGCAAGCTTGACCTGTTCTATATTTTGAATGTTTAGATTGTGTTTGGAATATAGGCTTGTGAAATTGTATGGATATATCTGCATGAATGTGTGTGAAGTACTGTGGTCATGTTTGTGCTTACACAGGAACAACTCTCTGTTGTTCTATGATCCCAAACCCATCACTGTGAGCAAACTATCCTGTTATTTATAGGTTGTGATGAATGCTTGATATAGATACTGTGAAAATCTTTGGTATGCATGTGAATAGGGGTGTATATGTATAAAATGGATGTGCATGCTTCTGATATGGGTCTGTTAGTAACAGGATAACCAAACTCCAGAGGAAGAAAAATTTATATCTTAGATTTTAAATAAAGTTAGATGATGATTCCCAAATGAAAGTTGATCATATTAGTATAATACTAATTCTAAAAATATTTTCGAATGTGTTTATGCAGTAAACATTCTAAAACTTTAGAATTACAGTGATAAACATTCATATCAGGAAATTCAAGTGTTATAAGTTTTAGTTTCAGTTATATGATTGGATTCGTATTCGAAATTTATGAATTTTGGTAATAATATTGGAATTTTTTAAACTTGAAATTGATGGAAATTTTCTAGTTGATCAATGGTGGGAGTTTTGTCAAAATCTGGGGATCGGCGTGGTAATGTTTGGCGAAACTCAACGTGGAGGTGCTGGGATGATCATAGATTGTTGAAAAAATACAAGGAGATTTTTTTTGTTCGTTATAGTTTGAGATTTAAATCAAACTAGGGTTTAAAGTTGGGTTTTAGTTGGCGTCAGGAATTTGGGTACTGCGTCATCAGTAATGCATCGAGTTTCATCGCGACTGGGGGGAAATAGGGTGTCGGGGGTGGCGCTGCTCCTGGCGAGGCGACGATGGTTCAGATGATCTACGGCGACGGTGCGAGGTCAATTTAGGTGATGGGGTTACTGGGTTGGGTTCCAGGTTGAACAAAACAGCCCGATTTTGACTCATTGCCATATGAGATCATCTGGGTGGTCGGAGTTGTTTAGGGAGTCGAAGCTGATGTGCCGGTGGTCGCAAAGTTGGTCGGCAACGTTGGGTTCGGTTGTACACGTGCACGCCTCCACGTTTTGTTTTCTGGTCGTTCCTGTTTCGGCAAGAAAGTAGGGAAACTCGAAGCACTGCTCGGGTCAGGAAGGAGAAAAACTCGAAGTCATACTCGCGTTTTTGGGTGTTGTATCGGGTCGAAATTTCAAAACTTAACAAGTTTTCGCAGAAGTAGGGCAACATGGGCTGATTTGGTGGGAAACTCGAAGCAGATGGTGATATTGCTCGGGGAAGTATCGATGTTGGCTCGGGTCTGTTGGTTTCACTATAAAACAGTTTTGAACTTTTAGAATAAATCAAATTTTTACTTTATAATTTTCTTAAAAACCACTTCCTTTCAAAATAACAAATTCTTATTTAATCTTGGGATTAACTAATGGTTTTAAAGTAAGTTTATTTTAAGATAATAAACTTAATGAAGGTGATTAAGGATGAATAATTAATGTTTTAAAGGTTTATAATCAAGTATTTTAAGGCTAATTAATTAGATAACATAATTAATGTGATTAATTAATAAAGGTAATTAATTTGAAAATAATTAATCAATTAAAAGTAATTTGAAAAGCAAATTGTTTTTCAAAGATTTGATTAAATAAGAAATGTTTTATCTTAAAGATAAATAGAATTTAATGATTTGGATTCATTAAAATATTAAGTTAATTAATCAGGTAATTAATGAATGGTTAAATAAATAAATAAATAAATAAATAAATCTAAAGATTGTTAAGGGTTAATACTTCAAGCATAATTAATTAATGTGGTTAATTAATTAGGTTAATTAAATTAAGAATAATCAATTAAGGATGCGTAATTATAATTAAGATTTAATTAATAGTTAAGGATTCATTAATTAAAGTAATTAATTAAAGGTCCATTAATAAAAGTAATTAAGATTCAATTAATTACAATTAAGGGTTAATTAATTAAGACAATTAATTAAAGAAATGATTAATTAATGAAGGTGATTGAAATTTAACCAATTGAAGTTTATGATAATTAATCATTGATTAAAGATTATTAATGAAAGTAATTATGTGAGTAATGAAATCAAAACCACACAATTTATTTACCTAAATTAAAAATGTTTGATTGTTATTGTATGTTATGTGATGGATTGATATGTTCGATATGTGATGCTATGTGATGCTTTGCATTGAGCTGCTATATTTGTGATGAATATACTGTCATATGAATATGAAAACCCCTTGACCCATAGAACGACATTTGAATTTCGATGCGACAGAGAGTCGGATTCCAATTGGTTATCCGAAACCCACATCGAATTATATTAGTGAATCTTTGTGATTGACGATCTACTTTATCTATGAATTTGTGAATAGAGATAAGCGTTATGGGTTATATCGCTTATCGATATGATTGAATCTGTGCTGATGATGTGTGCACTATTGTGTTGAACCCCTGGACCACACTTATACACACACAAATATGGATTGCACGTGGAAATGAGTTAAGTCACAGATTTTGAAATTGTTTTAAAGATTAAATTTTTGAATACAAAATAGTTTTGGAATTAGAATTGAAAGCTTTTGAAAATGAATTTCAAAAATAAAAGTTATTTTGAATAACTTGATTGAGTTTTGAAATTTAAATAATTTGATTTAAATTTGAATTCAATATTTGAAATTGAATTCTATGATTTGGAACTAAGGTTTAAAAAAGGGGTATTCAACATATAATTGGGTTTATATGAGTTTTTAAACCATTTTAAAAAGTGTTGTTTTGGGACTTTAAATTTAACCCAAGGTTTTAACTTGTATGAATATAATTGGATTTTTCTGAAACGAAAACTGTCGTTTTCAAATAATAAAAGCTTTCACATAAGGAATGAACTTCCAATTGGTGTTAAAAGGATTCAAGTCTAAAATGAAAATGGTTTTCCAAGTTATAGATATATCTTTGGAAACGTGTTTTGAAAGCTATAAATTAAATCTTCAATTTAAAGATTTAATGAGTTAATCCAATTAAAATGGAAATTGTTTTGAAATCTATGGATAGATCTTTGTGAAACTGGGTGAAACTTTATGAAATAAATATTTTTATTTAAAGATTTAAAATGGTAATTTGTTTAACCATTTGAAAGAGAAACTTTGGATTTTCAAGTTGTGACTTAACTGAAATCCCATCCCATATCCATATGTTTTTAAATATGGCGCTCACTATTCGGTTTAGCCGGGAGAGGACCTTGTGTCATATAGCCCATTCCGAATAGTGATACGACGTTATGGATTGCATTTGAAGACCGGTGTTGAAGACCGGGTGTCTTCAAGAACGATAGGATAACCTGTTGATTGACTCTGCACTGAGTTGCTCCGGTATAGAGTTCTCCCTTAGTGACGGGAAGTCCAATCGGGATTGTGGATACTCGAATTTGCAAGGGCTTCTTCGGAAGTGCCTTCGGTTCTGTTCGAACCCGGAACAGACTTGTATGGTTGTATGTCCGACATTACACTTTGAGATATTAAACTGATCTCTATCAAATACATTTCTGCTTGGTGGCGGAGAATTTATTCTCTTAGCTTAACACCCTTCTCTGAGACGTACGAGCTCAGAGGTTATGTAGTTGATATTTATCAGTGATATATTCCCAATTTGGTAATGTGACATGCTGAGTGCTGCTGTGTGATGATGATCATTTGTTGATCATTTGTGATCAAAGCATGGCTTTTGTATAAAGCGTAGCTTTGTGGACGAGACTGCATCAGGACCTCACACCCCGGAAATGGTCAAAACAGGAAAGATGCGGCAAGGTTATGAGGGTCGCGCCCTTTAGGGTGTGTCATTCCCTTCTGGTAAAGGGTGGTATCATGGTATGGAGCCCAGATACTTACTCATGTGGTTGCTCCAATCCCATTTACTGTGTGGTTGTTGCTTTGAGGCGCCTCGGATAAAGGTCCCAAAGGACCGGGGGATGGCATATTCGTGTAGTAGTTACCTTGTTACAGAGGTAACCCGGCCTTGTGTTGGCAGAGATCTAACCGTAACGTTAGTTCTCGGGACGTCCCGCCAGAGGCGATCCCATTGACAGTAGGAAGTTCCTTAGCCTGACCATTTGTTGGAAATCCAATCAAAACAATACGCACCCTGTACGGTTTTAGTTGTATAACCTGCCATGGAATGTGGGGGTAACCTGCTATTGAACATGGTAGCTATAGTAGGCATAGTGCGAAATGCCTATGCTGGCTAGGATTTATATTATACTTTCGAAATGGTTTTCCGACACTTTGCACTTATAGCAATAATATCAAAGATTTTCTCGTATTAAGCATATTTGACTATCATAAGGAGAAATCTCCTCCAATTCTGCGTTTGCATTGTGTGTGTGGCGGGAGGCCTTATGGTAGTTTCATTTTCTAAAAAGCATTGCGAATTTCAAATTTAAATTCTTTTGTTTGTTTTAAGGACCAAATGTTTTTGTTTGCTCATACCAGTCCCATGACTGACCTGGAGTTTATTGTTCCTTTCCTAAACTCTGGGTGCCCACTATTTTCCCACACGGGCAGTCTAGAGTTGGGTTTTTCAGATAGTCAGGTTTAGTAGATTATCTGGAGCTAGTTCAGTCTTTGGATCTGAACTGCATTTGGTTATCTTCTGGATTGTTGCGTTGGAGATAGAGATTACCGATGCTGGAGTTCTTTCTTGAAGACCATATTAGAGATTTTTGTTCCGCTGCTGTGTTATCTTTTCTTTTCCGCTGCTATTATCTTGTATCATATCTCTGATGTATAATGATATCTATTGTGTCATCTGCTATCCTGTATCATATTGTATCAGATATTGTATCAATGTTGTATATTGATATGTATTATTCTTTTTCTTCCGCTATGTTGTTTTACTTAATGGTGTTATAAGCTCCGGCGAACCAGGTTCGACGTTTGGATCTGCGGCATTTGAATACGAGTGTCGTATTCGGTGCCGATTTTCGAAGGCCGAGTCAGGATCATCACAATACCAAACTCGGTCCTGGTCCATTTATTATGTCTGAAACCCATTCACTCACGCAAGGCAGGGCAGAGGAGATTTAGGCATAGGCTGTTATAAGGATATGCATAGGTGGTGAAAGTTTGAAGGTACAGGTGCTTGGCTTCAACACAGCATGCATGCAACATTATTGAAAACGAAAAGAGGAAACTGAAACAAATTTGATCACATGCAATATAAATTTTTTTTTAATTACTTTTTCTCTAAACAAAAAAATGCACGTATGCCTGACCAAGTCACACCCCCTCTTCACGGCAAGGCTTGTCCAGTTCTTTTCCCACGCACGCACTCAAGGAATTAGGAAATATTTATATATTCGTTTTTTTCTTCTTTTACACAAAAGTGGCGAATCTTAGGTTCAAAAGTTTAGACAATTCACCCCTCGGCTGTCAACGGTTACGCTGGGTGCATGTATTAATATAATTTTTCAAGTGGGCTACGCATGGTTCTTCTCCGTCATAAAGGCTTGGCCAAAACGAGTGAAAGAAATGGACTGTTATAGTAAGACCAAGCATCAGTGGAAGAGGAGGAGGAGTGGTAGTCAGGTCGTGCATGGTGATGGAGAGGGTGAACACGGTGTGGAACAAATGGAAAAGAAAAATGCAAAAAGAAGAAAAAGAAAAATAAGAAAGAAGAAAGAGAAACGGCCATACCTGATTTTCAAGTGTTCACTCGGAAGAAGATGGAGGCCAAAAGATGAGAAGAAGAAAATTTGAACATGGGTTTTTATTCGTGAAGTGGCCGCATGAAACAAGGCAAGAAATATTGTGACGTGTAGTATTTATAGGGAAAGTCTTTTTTTTCTTTTGCTCTAGGGTGCGAGATTTTTGGGCATGCAAAAAAAATCAAAGGAGAGAAACGGCAAGAGGAATCAAATATTGCATTGATTTGGGCATGTAATCAATTTTACGCAATGGGTTTCAATTATCTTACAGGTTTGCGTTAGTTAGGGCATATATGATTTCGAAACTAAAATGTTATTGAAAAGAATTGAAATTGAGAACCTTATTTTATTAAATACTTTGATTTGCGAGTTATCGAACTTATATAAAATGGATTTGTATAAGTATGAAGTTGATTTGAAAATTATTGATTTGGTAAAGTACTCAATTTGAAAAGTGAAATCTTATATAATCGAAGTGCATATATGTATGATTTGATATACTATTGATTTTGGAAAGTATTCGATTTGAAAATGGAATCTTGTATATAATGGACTTTATATAAGTATGATATTTGAAAGTGATTTGAAAGGGTACTATATGATACATATTTTCGAAGTAAAGATATGGAAAGTGCCTTCTACTTGATATCCGCTTTGTGGCCACACTGTGGATTCATTCTATCGATATTATTCTCTTTGATTTGGATTTTTTGGATATGATACTCAAGTGTCCATCGAATTCCATGGCGATCTCCATGGTCTTACGAGCGCGACTGCATAGCGTAATTCATACGGGCTGCGAGAGCCTAAGGGTACAGATGTTTCCTAGAGAATCCAGGTGTAACCATTGTGTATCTGCAATCTATTGGGTCGCTTGGTAGCGTGATCCGCAGGGGCTGCGAGAGCCTAAGGGTACGGATGTTTCCTGGGGGATCCAGGCGTAACCATTGTGTATCTGCGGTACTACCAGTCTTCATGGCGTAATCGCAGGGCTGCGGTAGTCATCCTACGGCTACGGATGTTTCCTGGGGGATCCAGGCGTAACCATTGTGCATCCGCGATCCATGATCGACATGTTTTGGTTTGGTCGTTTTGTTTGGATTGTACTTTCCATATCTCTTTTTAAAAGGTTTTTCAAGTATTTTCACTGGGTGTTGAAACAAGTCTACTAAGTACCTAGAGAATTCTAGCTTTGCGCCCGATCAACGCATGGGCAGAGTCTGTAGAAACGAAAGTAAGTTGTTATGACATCGAGTTATAAAAGTATTTTGATAAAGTATTATATAAAGGATATTTTGATCATTTATTTTACTTTTCTAAATGATTTAAAAATGTTTTAAACATTGTTTACTTCGAACTATCGGATTTGAACCAAATGACTATTCATCATATTATAAAATGTTTAAAATGTTAAATATAAAAATTTTAATTAAAATTTATATAGTTATGAAATAATGGTTCATCCTTGTCTTTCAACCTAATTTCCCTTCTAACTATTCCTACCTTTTTCCTCTTCGAAGGTCCTTTCTGTATTATGAAAGAGTTGGTTCTTTGGCTTATCGTTTGGATTAGCCCGAGTAGCTTTCTGGAGTGCATTATGTATTCCACGTTTCACATCTTCTCTGGTATCTTCATGATCCATCTCTTTTTGTTCAGCCTTCTGCTCTTGATAGTTTGGATATTTAGCCTACTCTGACTGTCGAGAGTAAGGCACTTCGTATTGTCGACAGAGGTACGAAGAAGCTAAGAAGGAAATATGTTAGTTTGGTCAAAGTACTGTCGAGTACTAATGATCGAGATTGTACCTGGGAGATGGAGGAGAGCATACGTGCTTCGAATCCGAAATTGTTTTTTCCAGGTACTATTTGCTTTTTCTATCTTGCTTTTCCTTATTTTCCTTGCTCATTCCTTTTCGAGGACGAAAAGATTTGAGTGGAGGAGAGTGTAACAACCCTGAATTTTGTGATTTATTTTAATTTTTTATTTTAATTATTTAAATTAAAACTCCTGATTTAAAAACTTAATTTTATTTATTAAAATGGATAAAAATTATAAATTTAAATATAAATTTTGATTTTCGTGTGAATTATAATTTCAAACTTGAATAAATTGAATATTTCCAGAAAATGTGGATTTTGGTCAATCTAGTCGAACTTTAACTTTTAAATTTAAAATTTAAAATTTTGAATTTTTGAATTTTATCTATTATTATGAAAATAAATTAAATTTCAAGAATACTAATTTTCGTTTCGTTAAAATCCGATTTATATTGTGAAAGTTATGTTTTTTCAATATTGTGTGTAAATTGATTTATTTAATAAAATTGTCTATTTTGATTTATATAAATAATAATCTTTAATTATCAAATCTTATTCTAATTTGTATATATGTGTTATATGGCATGTTAGGTATATGATTTCATTTTTAAATATTTTTAAAGTGATGATAAAAAAATTCTAAAGTTTATTGTATTCATTTTCAAATTTTAAAGCCTAGTTTCTATTTTTAAGTCATTTTCTTAATTTATTTCTATTAATCTAAAATTTATTTATTTATTTCTAGTCATACGTTATTTTTTTGTGTTTTTATTTTATTTATTTACATTTTTCATTTGTTTAAAAATTATAAAATAAAATGGAAAATTTGAAGAGTTTTGAAACCTTTCACTTACCCATGACTTTTGGTATGCATTTGCCTTTTCAATTCCAAATAACACTTGCATTCAATTTGGCTGCCTACTTACTTTCTTCAGCCATGTCTTCTCCTCCTTTTTAGCCAAAAATTTTGTTTCTCATTACAAAATTTTCGGCCTTCATTGCTGTACAAAAATTGGTAATGGTTTATTCACTTTTCTTACACTTTTCTTCTTGTTTTAGTGATATTTCGCCTTGCTTTCACCTATATATTGTTCGGCCTCAAGCTCCTCCTTCACCACCACCTTCATCAACACCTTGCTTGGCTGCAAACTCTTCCATCTCCACTGACTTATCAGGCTGTGACCTTTAAGATGCAAGCTCCACACAAAAAAAATAGCAAACCCCCCTTATATATGCATAGCCAAGCTCACCAATGCCTTCACCACTTCACCACTCCTCTTGGCCACCACTTGCATCACCACTACCAGCCTCTACCTGACCATCAACCACTGCCACATTATCCCCTAACCCCTACCAGGCCTGGCCGTGCCACTTGGAGCCATGGCCGTGACTTGTAGTGGTGACAAAAATTGCCTTTGTTGCCTTGAACTTTATTTCATGCCATAAAACAACTTCCACTCCTTCACTTCCTCATTATGGCCGACCATATTGATCCATACCTAATCCAAATTCACACCATAGGCCATGCTTTTTATGCCTAGGCCGAGCATAGGGTAGGTGAAAGCAAGTGCAAGAGATTTGGTTATTTGTTGTGCATGTATTTCTAGCTTGTTTAATGTTTAACTTTGGTTTGAAATTCATGTTGTATATCTTGTTTTGTTTGATATGTGACAAGAAAAATAGCTTTGGCTCTCCCTCACTCGAATCGTAGTCGTACTTTCGTGCCTTTGTGGATCTCTGTTTTGTGTATTTGGTTGTTATCTCCAGCTTGTAGAGGTGAGTAATTCTTACCAAACAATTTGTACTTATATAACTAGTAAACTGATGGCATTTGAATCTGTAAACCAGATCATCATGTTATAACTGTTTATGCTATGGTCATATGATGTTCACCCATGCTTATACACCTGTTATATCATCTGTTACTGTTATATATATTATTTTTTTTATTTATATCAGTTTATCACACTGCAAGTTCCCTATAGATTAGAATCACTATAGGTTGGAATGATACATACCTGTAACAGCCCACTATTTTGTACCATTCAAATTCGACGATAAATTTAAAACATGTCAAGCTTGAATAGTTCAAAACAATAGATTGTAAATAAATTAGAGCAAATGAAATCAAATCACAGAATCACAGATACAGAAATCAAAATACTCGCAGCGGAATTAAAATAACTTAGTGGTTCATGAAGCCACTATTAAAAGTCTCAAAACAATAAAATTTACATAGTATTTAAACCCAAATATAGTTTGAAACAACAATAGTAAATCTCAATATTCAATAGTCTTGATTACATAAATTAAGATAAGGAACTAAAAGGAAAATTTGCTAGCAGCTTGAAAAGTGATCTACAGAAGTCCTAGCTCTGGAATGAAAACTGAACTGCAACTCAGGCTAACCCGAGCGTAAAAATAAAACATAAACACTCGAGTCAGGACATACATACTTATACAGTGTAAACAAACTCAAGTGTACTGTAATATAGAACAAGTAACTTAAAGGATGCTTGGGACCGCCCATCCTCTAAGGATCCATTAAACTATTTACTATGTAGTAATACTTCGCTATTATAATAGTGTCTATATTAAAATAAACTTACTTTTAAATAGCGTTAAGGCTTTACATTTTCCACCTTAACACGTAATAGTCCCAGTAGTCCATCCAATATCATAGTCCCTCCTGATCGGGAACCTACCAGAGGATACCACATGGGCTACGGGAGAAAGACAAACTCATACAAGACTCGCTATGGTAGGTGACACGGCACAACTAGGCAATGCCAGGATAGATATACCAATTACGCTTCCGGACCGGTGGTAACGCGTAGCGCGCAGCTACCGCCCACCTCGAACAACACTCCCAAATCAAAGGTGTGCACCAAAACAATCACAAAAGCAATAGAATGTCATACGAAGAAGTGCGTCCGATCAGAGGTGCTACCTCATTAATCCGTCGATCGCTCCTGTTTTAGCCACCTTATGCCAACTCACGGGAGTCGGGTCCACGTATTTTACCTCATAGAAACGTCACCACCATCCTACTTCATTCTGGAATCTCTTCCGCCTACACAGTTGTCAAAGTGGTTTTCGGTATCGACAGAGAGTATGCCGATATCTGATCCCGGTATCTTTAACAACCAACGTTATTATTACCCGTGGTTATAAAGAAACCAAAATAGTTATATAAAAATCAAATACTTCATTTTATTATTTTAAAGTGAAGTTATAAATTTTATAAGAATCCAATATACATCCCAAAGGTTATACCTTAGTTCATTTGAGTAATTTAAAATTTTACTTAAATATGGTTTCACAATAATTAGACCAATTTAACTTATAGATTCAAAATTTCCACCCTTTAAATAGTCATTTAAATTACTCAAAATCTATGACCTTTATAAAGTATTTTATACTAATATATATCTAACTTCTTTTATTTATGCCAATCAAGTACAAGATTTTCTATGAAATTTGCTTAATTAAGTAAATCACCATTCCAAAATAACCATATTTCCAATTAATTTCTTATCTTACTCTTATTTCAAAACCAGCCACTCATTCAGTTATATTTTTTACTTCCATAATTTCCACCAATTTAACTATTTAGTTCATAGAAAACTTAACCTCGCTTTATATTCAAGTTATAACAAATTCCCTATTTTATTTCTTAACTTAAAGTCCCTTTAATTTTCAAGCAAATTTTTACAAAATGAACTTATACTTTAAATTTTAACATTTATTTATTTACATATTAAACTTGTAAAATATCACAATATTTACAATAATCATTTTAATCCACTTTTAAACAAGATGTAATAACAATTTAGATTTTAAAATATTTAAATATTTCCAGAAAATATATATATTTATATAACCACGGGTCTGTATAATATTTTCTATCCTAGGTCAAGTGATACAGATAATATATCATTTCAATCCGTAATTTTCGAAATAAATCCGGGTTTTATCATTTCAAACCCGCAATCCCAAGTTAAATAATAAACTAAATAAATGAATAATTAAATGTCGTTCAGGCCTATCATTTCAGCCTGTAACGATTCCTATTCTATAGGGAACTTGCAGTGTGATTTAACAGTAAAATAAATAAATAGTGTAACTGCAATAATATAATAATAGATAATACAACTGATGATGTGTCAATTAAATAATGGGGTTTTATCATCACAAGTTTATATCACGGGCAAATAAAATTTAATAAAATTTAATTTACAATTACACTTGTTATTCAATTACAGATATATAAATTCGTTTGTCAGGTGAGAATACTCACATTAATGTCGTCGAAGATTTGATTCAAACGATGGTAACACTTAAAAAAGACAACATACAGAAGCATGATCAAATTGTTGCGGAGACTGCGACCAGATTTTTAATTCTTTAAAGAAAAAAATGAAATGATTATAAATCAAATCTACTCAAAAAATTTAACAAGAATTTTCGAACAATTGGAACGAATGGAATCATCTTGACTCGACCACTCCATCACCCTACTCAACCCATCATACCAAACTCGGTCCTGGTCCATTTCTTATGTCTGAAACCCATTCACTCACGCAAGGCAGGGCAGAAGAGATTTAGGCATAGGCTGTTATAAGGATATGCATAGGTGGCGAAAGTTTGAAGGTACAGGTGCTTGGCTTCAACACAGCATGCATGCAACATTATTGAAAACGAAAGAGGAAACTGAAACAAATTTGGGCACATGCAATATAATTTTTTTTTAATTACTTTTTCTCTAAACAAAAAAATGCACGTATGCCTGACCAAGTCACCCCCCTCTTCACGGCAAGGCTTGCCCAGTTCGTTTCCTACGCACGCACTCAAGGAATTGGGAAATATTTATATATTTGTTTTTTTCTTCTTTTACACAAAAGTGGCGAATCTTAGGTTCAAAAGTTTAGACAACTCACCCCTCGGCTGTGCATGGTTACGCTGGGTGCATGTATTAATATAATTTTTCAAGTGGGCTACGCATGGTTCTTCTCTGTCATAAAGGCTTGGCCAAAACGAGTGAAAGAAATGGACTGTTATAGCAAGACCGAGCATCAGTGGAAGAGGCGGAGGAGTGGTAGTCAGGTCGTGCATGGTGATGGAGAGGGTGAACATGGTGTGGAAAAATGGAAAAGAAAAATGCAAAAAGAAGAAAAAGAAAAATAAGAAAGAAGAAAGAGAAATGGCCATACCTGATTTTCAAGTGTTCACTCAGAAGAAGATGGAGGCCAAAAGATGAGAAGAAGAAAATTTGAACGTGGGTTTTTATTCGTGAAGTGGCCGCATGAAACAAGGCAAGAAATATTGTGATGTGTAGTATTTATAGGGAAAGTCTTTTTTTTTCTTTTTCTCTAGGGTGCGAGATTTTTGGGCATGCAAAAAAAATCAAAGGAGAGAAATGGCAAGAGGATTCAAATATTGCATTGATTTGGGCATGTAATCAATTTTACGCAATGGGTTTCAATTATCTTACAGGTTTGCATTAGTTAGGGCATGCGTTATAAAATTATTATTTTTTTTTATATTAAAGCAAGAAATTTTGTTTGTTCTAAAAGTCAATGCTGAAAAATGGCAAGTGAATTTTAATTTTAGAGTGTTAAAGGAAAAGAATGATTTCACTGCATTGCATTATTAAAGGTCGCGTGTTTTGCAATTAAAAAGGTTGAGTGAATTAAGCAAAGTAACGGCAAGCAAAAATATTTGTCTTTGAATGGAAATGGAATTTGGACAAATTTGCGAACGTGTTTAATAATGAGAAGAAACTAGCGTTGATATTGGAGGAACTGACAATAATGTAAGATTTGAACGTTATTTTAATAAAAGATTTTATACTAAAAAAAATAGTTGCAGCAAAAAGAGAAATGGGATATCCTTTAAAAGGTAAATGGCCAGTCACGGTTAAAGGAAAATTGAAACGGATATGCTTCCCTCCTACTCAAAAATGCATGTTTACTGATTTATTTAACCATTTTCAGTTAAGGTATAAATTTTTGAAATGCGCCCCATAGACGCAAAATTTAAGTCCAAAATATAACGAAAATAACGGATTTAAAATTTTATGCTTTTTCTTATTTATATACGTTATTTTATTCCTTCGAACAACGCGCCTTTTAAACGCGTAATTAAACAGTTTCCTTATACACTATAAATTTTCTCCAAATTTATTACTTAAATAAAATATAATTTGTTTATATTCTTCTGATTCATTTACCATTTCTAAGAAATCTATTACTCAAACGTATATAAGTAAAACATAAATTTATTTTATTTTAAAAGGTATAAAATCTATTTTAAAGAACCAAAGTGAAATAAACATGGTTGCGAAAATATTTAATTAAATAAAAGATTTGAAAACTAGAATTTAAAAGAATTTAAAATATTAATAAATATTGGGCTGTTACACTCTCCCCCACTCAGAACTTTTCGTCCTCGAAAAGGAACGAAAGAAGGAAAACAAAGGAAGATAAGATAATAAAGCAAAGTACCTTAAACGAATAATTCCGGATTCCAAGCACGAATGCTCTCCTCCGTCTCCCATGTGCAGTCCCGTTCATCAGTGCTTCATTGCACTTTGACCAGGCGGAAAGATTTTCATCTTAGCTGTTTCTTACCTCGATCAACGATACGAAGTGGCTTCCTTTCAATAGTCAAGTCAGGCTCGATGTCCAAACTATCAAGAGCAGTAGGCTGGATGATAAGAGATGGATCGTGAAGACAGCGACGAAGGTGGGATACGTGGAACACATTGTGTATTCCAGCAAATTTCTCGGGCAAATCCAGTCGATAAGCAAGAGATCCTATCCTTTCCAAGATACAGAATGGACCGATGAACCTAGGATCAAGCTTCTCTCTACGCCCAAATCGAACCACGTTTCTTAAAGGAGAAACCTTAAGAAAAACCAAATCACCAACAACAAACTCCAAGCTTCTTCTTCGACGATCAGCGTACTTCTTCTGCCTATCCTGAGCAAACCTTAACCTTCTCTTAATCTCCTCGACTTTTTCCGAAGCTTCCAAAATCATTTCGGGACCAAGGACTAAGCAATTACCGAATTCAATCCAGCAAGAAGGAGATCTACAAGGTCTCCCGTAAAGAGCAAAAAAAGGGGACATCTTCAGACTAGCCTGAAAAAGATAGGTAAGGGATTAAGATAAGATAAGAACAGAGGATTGGAATTTTTACCTGATAACTGTTGTTATAGGTGAATTCCACAAGATGGATGTGATCTTCCCACGATCCTCCATAATCTAAAATGCATGCCCGAAGAAGATCCTCTAGAATCTGATTCACCCTTTCCGTTTGACCGTCAGTCTGTGAGTGGTAAGCGGTGCTCAGATTCAGACGAGTACCCAAGGATTCTTGGAAAGCTTTCCAAAACTGGCTAGTGAAGATAGGGTCCCGATCACACACGATGCTAAGGGAAACGCCGTGGAGGCGAACAATCTCCCTCATATAAATCTCAGACAAGCTCGAAGCCGTACGGATAGACTTGACTGGAACAAAATGAGCGGACTTAGTCAGTCTATCTACAATAACCCAGATGCTCTCATTTTCCTTCCTAGATCTCGGTAATCCATCGATGAAATCCATAGAAACTTGCTCCCACTTCCAATTCGGAATCTCTAGAGGCTGCAACAAACACGGAGTCTTCTGACGATACGCTTTGACTTGCTGACAAGTCGCACACCTACTAACAAAAATAGAGACATCGTGCTTCATACCCATCCACCAATAAAGCTTCTTCAAATCCTGATACATCTTTGCTACCCCAGGGTGAATGGAAAGTCTGGATTGATGATGTTCCCAAAGTAACTCCTGCCTTAAACCATCAACATTCGGGACACAAATCTGATTATTAATCCTTAAAATCCCTCTACCATCAATCTGAGCTCCACTACCATCAGAACTACTACTACCTCTACTCTGGACATTTTCCTTAATCAATCTAATGATCCTATCCTCATCTTGCTTAGCTACGATACGATCCACAAGAGGAGAAGAAACAATAAGCTGACACAATAAGGACTTCTTTCTACTCAACGCATCCGCCACAACGTTAGCTTTCCCCGGAGTATAGTTGATGTCGAGATCATAAGAAGCAAGAAACTCGAGCCACCATACTTGTCTCTGATTCAAATCTTTCTGGGTAAAGATATATTTCAAAGACTGATGATCGGTGAAGAGGTCGAACTTAGCCTCCAAGAGATGATGTCTCCAAAGCTTAAATGCAAAGACAACAACCAATAATTCTAAATCATGAGCCGCATGGTTGGCTTCATTTGTCTTCAGCTGACGACTGGCATAGGCAATCACCTTCCCATCTTGCATTAATATTGCTCCCAAACCCTCGCGACAAGCATCGATGAATACCGTTAATCTCTCATTTCCATTCGAAACGGTAAGCACTGGTGCGGAAGTAAGCTTATCCTTTAACTCTTGGAATGTCGCTTAACACTTATCGCTTCAAATAAACTTAGCATTCTTCCGAGTTAGAGAAGTCAGAGGTGCAAAAATCCGAGCAAAGTTCTCAATGAACCTCCGATAATAACCGGCAAGGCCCAGAAAACTACGAATGTCAGTAGGAGTCTTAGGTTCTTCCCAATCTTTGATCGCAGCAATCTTGACTGGATCAACAGAAACTCCTTCACTAGAGACAATATGTTCGAGGAATCGGACTTCCTCTTCCCAGAAATGACATTTAGAGAACTTAGCCTTTAATTGGTGATTTCAGAGAGTCTCTAAAACATACTTCAAGTGCGACTCATGCTCATCCCTTGTTTTGGATAAGACAAGGATGTCATCAAATAAAGACAAGAACAAATTTATTGAGCACATCGCGAAAGACACGATTCATCAAGTCGACGAAGAAGGCAGGAGCGTTAGTCAACCCAAAAGGCATAACTAGCCATTCGAAGAAACCATTTTTAGTATGGAAAGCGGTTTTGGGTATGCTCTCCTCAGCAACTCTAAGCTGGTGGAAACCTGTGGCTAGATCAAGCTGAGAGAAAATAGCCGCTCCATAAAGCTCATCGAACATATCATTGATGCGGGGCATAGGATATCTATTTTTCATAGTGAGCTTGTTCAGCTCCCTATAATCCACACACATCCGGAGAGAACCATCAGACTTGGTGACGAAAACTACGGCTGCTCCCCATTCTGAAAAGCTAGGTCCGATCAGACCTTTAGAGGATAAGTCTTGAATTTGATTCCTTAATTCGATCTTTTCCCGCGGAGCCATTCTTCTGGGTGGGAGAACTACAGGTCATGCCCCAGGAATGAGTTCGATACGGAAATCAATTTCCCGCTTCGGAGGTAGAGAAACGACTTCACCAAATACGTTGGGAAAAAGCTTGACTATAGTAGTCGAATGGACGAGAGAATAAATGAAGCTACCAGCGAACTCCTGAGGCAAACTACACTAGATCACCAAATAATCACCCTTATCACCAACCAGAGAGACAGTACGGGAACTACAAGAGATGTGGGCATCATGCTTATCCAACCAGTCTCCTCCAAGTAGAAGATCAAAAGCGTCAAAACCCAGAACATAAAAGTCACCAATGAATCGATAATTACCGAGGAAGAGTTTCACATCCCTACAAACCTTACTAAGGTTCGCAGGGCCACCGATGGGGTTTGAAACACATAAAGGTACAGAAGAAAACTCGGGAGAAAGGAGATGCTCAAATTTATTACAGAGATCCGACGAGATGAAGCTATGGGAAGCTCCGGTATCGAATAAAACACGAACAGGAGATTTAAACAAAGTAAAAGAACCCTGAAGTGTACCTTGAGAATCGCTAGGCACTGGAGCAGGTGCAGGTGTAGGCTGTGGGGCTGGGGAGGATGCAGAAGTCACCGCAAAGATCCCTGATGTCGTGCCCTTCTTCTGGGTAGGGCAGTCTCTCTTGAAGTGTCCCGGCTGAAGGCAGATGTGGCAGAGGTCTCGTCTAGCCAACTGAGAAGGAGGTGGAATAGCAGCACCTAAAGTAGGACAGCTATTTGCGCAGTGTCCCTTCTGGTGGCATCTATGGCAGGTGATGGTAGAAAGATCTACAGTCGGCCTTTGAGACGCAGAAGATGATGATCCTAGCCCAGGAGTCCTATTCCTCTTATGACGGTAGAAGTTGGACTTCCTTTTCTTAGAAATTCCAAAAGACTGAGACGGTGCAGACTGGGCAGCTGGAGTGGCCCTAGAGGTAGGGTTCTCATACCGGAGAGCCATGTCCATCAGAGTGGTGAACGTCCCATGCACGTGGGTAATAAGCCGATCGTAGAACTCGGGGCGTGCTCCAGCAATAAATTTTTCGTTCTTCTTCTGCGGGGTGTCTATCAAATTCAGGCCATATTGCGAGAGCTCATTAAATTTTCTCTCGTATTCCGTAAAGGACATATCGCCCTGCTTCAAATCCATAAAGTCTCGATATAGCTGGGACTTGCCCGCTTCGGGCATCCATTTGACAAGAAAGGCCTCCCTAAAGCACGATAAGAGAGATAAGACAAATTTTGAAAATGGGGAAAATTAAGCTAAATTTGGACAACCGAAGAAGATACCTAAATTGCTCCCAGGTGATGTCAGCCTCATTGGTGTGAGCAGTAACTGATAGCCACCAATTTAAAGCGGCTCCTTTCATCTGCCAGGCAGCCAATTACCCTGCTGGGCATTTGTGATTTTGAGACAGGAGAAGATTCTCTCCAAGTCTCTCAACCAATGTTGAGCTTCTATTATGGTTTCAGAACCCGTGAACTTGGTGCCACCAAGCTCGATATAATCTTTGCACAGCTTAGTAAATCTAACAGGGGCAGCGGGTGGAGGAGCTGGGGCATCAGCTCGTCCCCTACCTCTGGTATTTCCTCGATTCATCCTGAGAAATAAAGAATGAATTTAAGGACAGAGGAAAAATATAGAGGCAAATATAGATTAGATAAGATAAAGTTCGCTAGAAAGGTATTCAACAAAGGACCTAATTTATATAAGGAAGAGAAAGTAGTTGGAAAATTTTATTTTTAAAATAAGAAAGTTTTTTTTTAATATCAAAATACCTCTTTGAAAACATTTTAAAAAAAATTATACTTTAAAATACGTTCTCTCACAAAGGAAGGATTCTAAGATTTGTCTTCACTCATTCTAGGGTATTGCTACCCTATCTCTAATGAGTTTTGCTCCTCAGGCTATGGTTAAACCTAGCTCTGATACCAACTGTAACAGCCCACTATTTTGTACCATTCAAATTCGACGAAAAATTTAAAACATGTCAAGCTTGAATAGTTCAAAACAATAGATTGTAAATAAATTAGGAGCAAATGAAATCAAATAACAAACACAGAAATCAGAATACTCGCAGCGGAATTAAAATAACTTAGTGGTTCATGAAGCCACTATTAAAAGTCTCAAAACAATAAAATTTACATAGTCTTTAAACCCAAATATAGTTTGAAACAACAATAGTAAATCTCAATATTCAATAGCCTTGATTACATAAATTAAGATAAGGAACTGAAAGGAAAATTTGCCAGCAGCTTGAAAAGTGATCTACAGAAGTCCTAGCTCCAGAATGAAACTGAACTGCAACTCAGGCTGACCCCAACGTAAAAATAAAACATAAACACTCAAGTCAGGACATACATACTTATATAGTGTAAACAAACTCAAGTGTACTGTAATATAGAACAAGTAACTTAAAGGATGCTTGGGACCGCCCATCCTCTAAGGATCCGTTAAACTATTTACTATGTAGTAATACTTCGCTATTATAATAGTGTCTATATTAAAATAAACTTACGTTTAAATAGCGTTAAGGCTTTACATTTTCCACCTTAACACGTAATAGTCCCAGTAGACCATCCAATATCATAGTCCCTCCTGATCGGGAAGCCACCAGAGGATACCACACGGGCTACGGGAGAAAAATAAACTCGTACAAGGCTCGCTATGGTAGGTGATACGGCACAACTAGGCAATGCCAGGGTAGATATACCAATTACGCTTCCGGACCGGTGGTAACGCGTAGTGCGCAGCTACCGCCCACCTCGAACAACACTCCCAAATCAAAGGTGCGCACCAAAACAATCACAAAAGTAATAGAATGGCATACGAAGAAGTGCGTCCGATCAAAGGTGCTACCTCATTAATCTGTCGATCGCTCCTGGTTTAGCCACCTTATGCCAACTCACGGGAGTCGAGTCCACGTATTTTACCTCATAGAAACGTCACCACCATCCTACTTCATTCTGGAATCTCCTACGCGTACACGGTTGTCAAAGTGGTTTTCGGTATCGACAGAGAGTATGCCCATATCCGATCCTGGTCTCTTTAACAACCAACGTTATTATTACCCGTGGTTACAAATAAACCAAAATAGTTATATAAAAATCAAATACTTCATTTTATTATTTTAAAGTGAAGTTATAAATTTTATAAGAATCCAATATACATCCAAAAGGTTATACCTTAGTTCATCTGAGTAATTTAAAATTTTACTTAAATATGGTTTCACAATAATTAGACCAATTTAACTTATAGATTCAAAATTTCCACCCTTTAAATAGTCATTTAAATTACTCAAAATCTATGACCTTTATAAAGTATTTTATACTAATATATGTCTAACTTCTTTTACTTATGCCAATCAAGTACAAGATTTTCTATGAAATTTGCTTAATTAAGTAAATCACCATTCCAAAATAACCATATTTCCAATTAATTTCTTATCTTACTCTTATTTCAAAACCAGCCTCTCATTCAGTTATATTTTTTACTTCCATAATTTCCACCAATTTAACTATTCAGTTCATAGAAAACTTAACCTCGCATTATATTCAAGTTATAACAAATTCCATATTTTACTTCTTAACTTAAATTCCCTTTAATTTACAAACAAATTTTTACAAATTGAACTTATACTTTAAATTTTAACATTTATTTATTTACATATTAAACTTGTAAAATATCACGATATTTACAATAATCATTTTAATCCACTTTTAAACAAGGTGTAATAACATTTTAGATTTTAAAATATTTAAATATTTCCAGAAAATATATATATTTATATAACCATGGGTCTGTATAATATTTTCTATCCTAGGTCAAGTGATACAGATAATACATTATTTCAATCCGTAATTTTCAAAATAAATCCGGGTTTTATCATTTCGAACCCGCAATCCCAAGTTAAATAATAAACTATATAAATGAATATTAAATGTCATTCAGGCGAATCATTTCAGCCTGTAACGATTCCTATTCTACACGGGACTTGCAGTGTGATTTAACAGTAAAATAAATAAATAGTGTAACTGCAATAATATAATAATAGATAATACAACTGATGATGTGTCAATTAAATAATGGGGTTTTATCATCACAAGTTTATATCGTAGGCAAATAAAATTAAATAAAATTTAAATTACAATTACACTTGTTATTCAATTACAGATATACAAGTACGTTTGTCAGGTGAGAATACTCACATTAATGTCGTCGAAGATTTGATTCAAAACGATGGTAACACTTGAAAAAGACAACGTACAGAAGCACGATCAAATTGTTGCGGAGGTTGCGACCAGATTTTTAATTCTTGGAAAAAAAAATGAAATGGTTATAAATCAAATCTACTCAAAAAATTTAACAAGAATTTTCGAACAATTGGAACGAATGGAATCATCTTGACTCGACCACTCCATCACCCTACTCAACCCATCGTACCAAACTCGGCCCCGGTCCATTTCTTATGTCTGAAACCCATTCACTCACGCAAGGCAGGGCAGAGGAGATTTAGGCATAGGCTGTTATAAGGATATGCATAGGTGGCAAAAGTTTGAAGGTACAGGTGCTTGGCTTCAACATAGCATGCATGCAACATTGTTGAAAACGAAAAGAGGAATCTGAAACAAATTTGGGCACATGCAAGATAATTTTTTTTTTAATTACTTTTTCTCTAAACAAAAAATTGCACATATGCCTGACCAAGTCCCCCCCCCCTCTTCACGGCAAGGCTTCCCCAGTTTTTCCCCACGCATGCACTCAAGGAATTGGGAAATATTTATATATTTGTTTTTTTCTTCTTTTACACAAAAGTGGAGAAACTTAGGTTCAAAAGTTTAGACAACTCACCGCTCGGCTGTGCACGGTTACGCTGGGTGCATGTATTAATATAATTTTTCAAGTGGGCTACGTATGGTTCTTCTCTGTCATAAAGGCTTGGCCAAAACGAGTGGAAGAAATGGACTGTTATAGCAAGACCGAGCATCAGTGGAAGAGGCGAAGGAGTGGTAGTCAGGTCGTGCGTGGTGATGGAGAGGGTGAACACAGTGTGGAACAAATGGAAAACAAAAATGCAAAAAGAAGAAAAAGAAAAATAAGAAAGAAGAAAGAGAAACGGCCATACCAAATTTTCAAGTGTTCACTCCAAAGAAGATGGAGGCCAAAAGATGAGAAGAAGAAAATTTGAACGTAGGTTTTTATTTGTGAAGTGGCTGCATGAAACAAGGCAAGAAATATTGTTAGGGAAAGTCTTTTTTTTCTTTTGCTCTAAGGTGCGAGATTTTTGGGCATGCAAAAAAAAATCAAAGGAGAGAAACGGCAAGAGAAATCAAATATTGCATTGATTTGGGCATGTAATCAATTTTACGCAATGGGTTTCAATTATCTTACAGGTTTGCGTTAGTTAGGGCATGCGTTATAATATTATATATATATATATATATATATATATATATATATATATATATAAAGCAAGAAATTTTGTTTGTTCTAAAAGTCAATGTAGAAAAATGGCAAGTGAATTTGAATTTTAGAGTGTTAAAGGAAAAGAATGATTTCACTGCATTGCATTATTAAAGGTTGCGTGTTTTGCGATTAAAAAGGTTGAGTGAATTAAGCAAAGTAACGGCAAACAAAAATATTTGTCTTTGAATGGAAATGGAATTTGGACAAATTTGCGAACGTGTTTAATAATGAGAAGAAACTAGCGTTGATATTGGAGGAAATGACAATAATGTAAGATTTGAATGTTACTTTAATAAAAGATTTTATACTAAAAAAATAGTTGCAGCAAAAAGAGAAATGGGATATCCTTTAAAAGGTAAATGGCCAGTCACGGTTAAAGGAAAACAGAAACGGATATGTTTCCCTCCTACTCAAAAATGCACGTTTACTGATTTATTTAACCATTTTCAGTTAAGGTATAAATTTTTGAAATGCGCCCCATAGACGCAAAATTTATGTCCAAAATATAACGAAAATAACGGATTTAAAATTTTATGCTTTTTCTTATTTATATACGTTATTTTATTCCTTCAAACAACGCGCCTTTTAAACGCGTAATTAAACAGTTTCCTTATACACTATAAATTTTCCCCAAATTTATTACTTAAATAAAATATAATTTGTTTACATTCTTCTGATTCATTTACCATTTCTAAGAAATCTATTACTCAAATGTATATAAGTAAAATATAAATTTATTTTATTTTAAAAGGTATAAAAACTATTTTAAAGAACCAAAGTGAAATAAACGTTGTCGCAAAAATATTCAATTAAATAAAAGATTTGAGAACTAGAATTTAAAAGAATTTAAAATATTAATAAATATTGGGCTGTTACAATACCCGAACGGACATTAGTATAGGGAAAATCATTATGGATTGAAATGATAGGCTTGAGTGATTTTATTTACTTGGGATTGCGCGTTTGAAATGATATAACCCGGTTTTCTTTGTAAATTACGGATTGAAATGATATATTATCCGTATCATTTGACTTGGGTTAGAAAATTATATACAGACCCGTGGTTAATATCTATTTTTTCTAAAAGTTTTAAAATATTATAAAAATGTAAATATTATTATATTTTGATTTAAATTTAATTTAAAATGATTTTTATAAATATTAGTGATTTTCTACAAGATAAATAAGTAAAATAAATAAATGTTAAAGTAGAATTTGAAATATAAGTTAATTTTGGAATTTATGATTTTGTTTATAAATGAAGTTCAAATTAAGTATGAAAATATGATAATTTGATTTAAATTTGAATATATAATGATTTTATAAAGTGTTATTGATATTTCTATAATTTAAAATATTTAAATAAATAAATGTTAAAAATTGAAATTTGAATATAACTTAACTTGGAAAATGTGAAATGTGTTTTAAAAATAACTGTTAAGTTAAGAAAAATAAAATGGAATTTAAATTTAATTTATGAAATGGTAAATTAAATTTAAATGTAAAGTAAATGAAATGTTATAAAATTGTACATTGATTTTTTTATAAGTGAATTATTAAAATTTGATAATTATTTGTGAAATTGCACTTTATAAAAATCATAAATTAAGGGGTATATGAATGATTGTTTTAAAGTGAGAAATATGATTTTTATAAGTTAAAATGGATTTAAATTAAATTTTAATTGTTTATGAAATTGCAGTGAAAGTTTAGAATTTAAATTGACAGCATTCCTGAAATGCTATCATTTCTAAGGTTAAAGATATTACAGCATTTTGCAAATGCTGTAATTGATATAAATGAACTAAAAGACTAAATTGAACTAAAAGCTATTATAGCACTATGTAAGTGCCGTAGTTGTTGAAACTAAACTAAAACCTATTATAGTCTTTCTGTAAATGCTATCTTTGTTAAAATAAATTGTTTCAAATGTAAATTTTTCGTAGCATTTTCAAAATGTTGCGAAAACTGAAATTTCACTGTTTTAATAAATTGAAGTGAATAAATGAATTCCAAAAACGGAAAATTTTTGAGAATTGAATATTTGATTTTTAAATATAATAACTTCATTTTTTAAATAATTTAAATGGAATATTCAATTTGAAATATAAAACCATTTGAAATGTGATTTGAAATGGTATTTAAATTAAATGAAAATGAATGAGGTTTTGGAAGGATATGATATTTTAATATTATTATTGAATTTGAAATGATATTGAATTTTGAAATAATATTTGATTTAGAAGTATAAAATACCATTTGGAATTTTAACCATGGGATGTATTTAATTATGGTTTAACTGATCCTTAGAGGATGGGCGATCCCAAGCATCCTTTAAGTTATGGTGCATTACTACTACAGTTCACTTGAGTTGGTTTACATTATATAAGTATGTATGTCCTGACTCGAGTGTTTTGTGTTTTACTTTACGCTCGGGTCAGCCTGAGTATTTACAGCTTAGCTTTGGATTTCTTTTCTGGAGCTAGGAATCGCTAGAGATTCTGCTTGTCTAGTTATCTATTCCCTTTCAGTTTTTGTTGTTCTATTTCAGTTCTGGTATTTATAAACTTCTATGTATTTGAGATTTCTATTGGATATGTTTTCCAGACTGATATTATGTATTTGTTTTGAGAGTTTGTTATAGTAGCTTCATGAACTACTATCCGCTGCGAGTTATTCTGATATTTCTGTGTCTGTGATTCTGTGATTGTATTTCATTTGCTCCAAATTTATTTACAATGCTGTATTTTGAGCAATTCAAGTCCGGCATATGTGGATGCGCATGGCTGAAAATATCGGGTTGTTACACTGACCCTCTCCAGTTTCATTCCCAAAAATCATTCGCCCAAAATAAACAAAATAAAAGGAAATTTTATTTGAATAAGTAAAGAAGGGATAACCGATTCGAACCCTCATCATTTCGTCAAGCTCGAGCACGATTGTCGCGGTAGAGCAGTTAGTCGCGTGATGGTAGATTCGAGCAATCGGCAAAGTCATCTTATAGGGGTTTGTTTCGAGGAGCTAGGGTGGTCGTGTCGAGGTAGTCGACTTGATCAGAGGCCGAGCATCGAGAGGGCTTGTGGCGAATCAGAGTCGTCGTATGCTCGTGAGGGTCTCTGGAAGGAAGAGTTGTCGGCATGACGTCGAGTACGAGAAGTTGGAGTCGCATTGTCAACTGGGTTCTCGCGAAGGTGAGGAGGCTAGCGCGAATACTGGGAAGGAAAGGTCCTGATGCTGGAGTGGACGCGGAGGCGGGTCGCGAGTGTGTATGGTGGGGGGGTTTTGCTTTGGCAGATGAGATTCTTTCGAGGTTGCAAGTATTGTTTGTGATTAATTCAATAAAATTAAATGTTTGAATTTATGTTGTTAATAAAAAAAAATGAAAAGAAAAATTACAGTAAGGTCGGTTCCTATTTAGGGCTAAACCACACACAATAATTTGGTACACCTTACAGTAAGATATAGAAAACAAAATTTTTATAAAGAGATATTTGAGCACACATATATATATATATATACTTGAAAAAAAAATTGTTTAATAAGGTTTGGAATCTGTATAGCTTATTTAAAATGTACATATATATTATTTTAGTATATGGGTTTCATAGAAAAGAAATATGATTTATTTTTGGGAAAAATTGGTTTAAATAAAATTAGTTAATCAAATTTCATTAAATAGTAAATGATGGTCTGATAATTTTAAATGTTAATAAAACCCCATAATGTTTATACAAGGTCTGAAATCATGAAGGAAAACAAACTGGAATGGAAACAAATTGCAAATAAAAGAGCAAAGGTGAGTTAATCTCACTCATCTGGATTTTATTTAAATTTAGATAGTTAAATTTAAAATTGTTGATTATGCGCTTGGATGATTAGTTATTATCAATTATATTGGATTAGCCCTATGTGCCGCATAATAGCGGATGATATTACATTAAACCCATATACCGCGATATTCCACCTCGAAGTGGAATTGGTATTATTTATGTATTTGGAGTGATTGATTTTCCGCATTATATAGCGGATGAGACCTTATGCGCCACATAATAGCGGATGATATTATATTAAACCCATATACCGCGATATTCCACCTTGAAGTGGAATTGGTATTTTATATTGTGTTAACATCTATGGTTGCAGGGAAACAGGTTGGAGGGATCCAACTGGATTCCTCAAAATCATTTAGATTGTTTAATATTATGTGATATGGTTTGTGTGATAATCTATGATAGATTACATTGATAATTGGAAATAATGGATGTTATGTTTGATTTAATATATTGGATATGCCGAATGTATAGATTTGATTTTTTTTTTTTTGAAATGAAATAAAAGAGAGAATTTTAAAGTAAAATAATTTTAGAGAATTTGAATAAATTAGATAATAAATTGGAGGAAGAATAAAAGTTGATTGTTAAATTTTAATAAATAAATTTCGAATATGGGAAGGAGATTTGGAATAAAAGGGAAATAGTGAATTTTAAAGCTTATGTGAAATTATTTAAAGGGATAAAAAATTATTTTAAAATTCAAGGTTTAAATTATTGGGAAGGATAAAGAAGGATTTTGGAAAAAAATATGAAAATGGTATTTTCTGATTAAAAGATTTTAAACCATAATTAAGAAATAAAATCTGAAATTTATGGGTTGAAATAAATTAAGAAGTAAAGGAATTTATTTTAAAATGAAGTAATTTTGAAAATCAATTTGGAAATTGATTTAGTATTTGAAACTGTGTTTTGAAAGAAGGATGAGACTATGGAATTTATAAACTGGGTTTACAAAGTGAAATAAAATATCAGTGGATATTTGAAAGTATAAATTCACGATGGAATTTATAGAGGAATGGGTAATTTTTTTAAAAATAAATAGTGGTTTATTTTTAAAAGGCGTGAAAGAGAAGTGGATTCCCTGAAAAGCCGAGTACGTTTTCAAAGCTGACTTTTAAGTACAAGTTGGAAGTTTTAAAGTTATTTAAAGGAATTTTTTTAAGAAATTATTATTTAAGTTGTTAAAATTTTCAAAGGTAAATATTTATTAAAATTTATTATTAATATCTAAATTTTATAAGTAGTTTTATTTTAAAGATAGTTTGGTTAAAGTTTTATTTGAAAATTTGTATAGAATTTCATAACTCTTATTTTAAATTTAATTTGGCTTAGCTTTTAATTTAGAAATGAGTTTTATATTTTATAAAGTACCTTTATTTTAAATATTTTCAAACGTATATTTTTGAATAAAGTGTTTAAGTAGTTTAGTTTAATGTTTTAAAGTATATTTTATAATAAAGTGTTTTAAACTATTTTAAAAAATGTAAAGTATTTTGTACTTGGTGATGTCAGTGGGAATCGAAAATATTTGGGGAAATTATTCCGTGAGAGAAAAATGGTTTGAAAACTGTTTTTAAAAGGGTTGAAAAGTGGAAATATATCTTGTGAAGATATTTTGAGGTTAATAAATAATTTGGGAGAAATTATTATGGCTTGATGATTGTTTGTGAATGTTATTTGATAGTTAAATAACCGACTATCAATATTGGCCAAATGCGCTGATCGTTTTGAAGAGACCGGGATCGAGATTAACTTCCCAAAAACCACTTCGATCCGGTTTGAACGTTTTCGTGAGGAAGACAAGAGCTGTGAGTCGAAGATGGAGCAGTGAAGTGCAAGGGCTAGTTGCTATTAATTCTGAGGGTGATTCCAAGATGGATGTAGTAGGAGTAGTGCCTTCAGTTCCGTTCGAACCTGTGACAGACTTGTATGGATGAATGCTTTCAGAACATCATCGGAAGGACGATGAGCATTCTAAGGGATGTGTTCTAAAAAGGTAACGCCTAGCCTCAACCCTCATCAACCAAGAATGACTGAAAATCAGGGGTTATGCAGCAAGGCTAAGTGGGCAGCGCCCATTAGAGTAAGGTCATCCCTGTCTAGATGTCCCTTTTATTTCGGCTGTGTGGTGCGGTTGCTGATCCCAACCGTAGGATAATCTTACTCGGGATTATCCAGTAAGGAGTAATCCCATTCTTGTGTTGCAGGGATCGGGAGGGATCCTCGATACGGTTATCTAGGCCATGTACTGTGACAGGTGGTACCCCAGTGCCTAATCATTAGTTGGAAATCCATTCTCCCTACGTGCCTTTACGATTTTTGTTTGTATAACCCACTTTGTGGCTAACATGCTGGAATTTAATCATGTAACAATTTCAGCTATTTGAATAAGTATTTGTTTATAGACACTATTATAATATCAGAGGATTTTGATAAGAAATGTTTTAGCTATCGTAAGGTAAAAACCCGACATGTTTATTTGTGGCGTGGTCTTACGAGATGCTTTTGATTTTCAAAGAATTTTTGAAACTTTAATAAACCAATTGAGTGTGATTTCTCACGTTGGTTTTTCAGACTGACTCAGGAGTTATTTAACTATAATGCTTGGGTCAGACCGAGTATTATAGAATACAGGATATGATGCTGTGGAGCTCAGGAGACGAGCTGGATGAGGAGACGTACATCCGTATTTGATTATTATTCGTCTGTGTATTCTGTTATGTGGATGAGTTTATATAATCGTCCGGCATTTGGATATTGATTGTGTGAATTATTTTGAGTTGTACTCTAATAATGTAATATATAAAACAGATATAGTTTTCTTTGTGTAAAGATCAGTTATTATCTATTATATTTTATTCCGTTGTGTTGGTAAGATTCCGATATTGTTTCTATTTCTTCTTCTACCTTCTTCTTCTTTAGATCCTAATGGTTCGATTTTCAAGCATCGAAAATCGGGTCGTTACAATGGAGGAGTGGAGAGATCTTCAAGTTGAATCTTATTGAAATAGGTCAGAGATTGCGGTGGTGAAAAGAGTTTATGACCGAAGATAAAATCGTGATTTAATCGTCGATCCGACAACGATTTGCCTTCATCTATCCTATTTCATGTAAAAATCCAAGCTTTGTTTGTTTATACCATCCGACTAAGCTTGGTTCTTTCTGGATTTGCAGTGTTGTATTGCTGGTGGTGAAAATAGTTTATGGCCAAAGATAGGATTGCGATGTAATCGTCGATCCGACAATGATCTGCCTTCATCTATCCTGTTTCGGGTAACAATCCAAACTTTTGTTTGTTTATACCATTCAATTTGTTCATTTATTGGATAGCTTAGTTCTTTCTACCCAAAGTCTTTCTGTTCTTTGCAAAGAGGTGTTGATGTTGTTTCTTTGTGTGGTTAGCCGAGGAAAATCAGAATTCCCTTGCCTTACTTTTTATGTTGTTCGTTGAATTCATAATAATTTCTCATATTATTTACCATACTTAGAAACTCACTTCTTTGATATTATATTTATTATGTAATAATAGCCACTATCGTTAATTAATATGTACAATTTATAAATATTATCTTCTGATGTTTGTTACCACTTTTAATTTGTATATATTTTGTTAGGCTAAACTATTTTGAAGAATTCAAGGGTATGATTTCTTATTTTATTTCATGTATGCAATTTGGTCTAAACATATAAACGAGAACAAGAAAATATCAACATTATTCAAATATTACATTGTTAGAAATCAATATATGGAATAACAATGAAATTGTTTGATAGTTTATTCCATCAAATTTAAAAATAATAACCCATCCATTGAAAGTAAAATTTCTTAACTACTGACTAACCTATAACTAAGTAGAATTATACATGCAAGGAAAATTGTTTGTCAACACCATATTATTGCAATCACAAGTTTTTCTATATTAAATTGTTATCTTAATCATCTTTGAGGAATTTTGCATCCTTTCTTCATTTTGTAGTTGTGCATTAGATGTCTGTATATGCAAAAAATTGAAGCAGATGTTTTTTTAGTGTTACAAACTAAGCTAAATATAATAATTTGCTGCAGCCATCCATCTATCGGTTTTTGCTTTGATTTTGGTCAGTGTTTAAACTCAGCTACCATTTTATGACAAGCCAAAAGCATAATCAAAAAAAAAATATCTTATGAATATTTATGAATTCCATAGACATGGTAGTTATGAAGAGGCATCCATTTGCAAGGTTTGGATTATTGCAACAACTGTAAAACATTCAATGTTAAGAATAAATACTTATCGTTAAAAGAAATAACCTAAATAAAAATGCCAACAATCAAAAAACTACATGGGTTTCAGAACGATGTTGAGTGTTGCCTTGGAAAACTCATTTTGCAAAATAAGGTGAAATCACCGTAATATGTTCCAACTTAAAGATAAATTAGGAACATTATGTTTAGAAATCATTATTTTTACATAAAATTATTGTTTTCAATACAGATGTTATACATGAAGAGTAATTTGGAGTAGAGGATGTGTCACTTCTAAATATAATATTTACTACTAGGCTATTAAAAAAATTGTTTGAATGGTTCACCAAATCCATGTTCACAAGTTCATCATTATCTGTTGACCAAAAATATAGCTTTTCTAATGTCCGTTTGTTTCATTTATTTACTCTAGACAACTTTTGGCATGAATTTAATATAGTGAATTATTTTTCAATTTTTTTATCAATGTGCCCTTCTTTCCTTTTTCACGATATACAGAGTATTATATTATATTATATTATACACTAAAAGGCCAAAGATACGTTGTTCCAATAAGTTGTATACATTTTGGATGATTTATGATCCTTATACTGAACCAGTATGTGGTAACATGCCCTTTAAAATTGTAGTTTTCATTTTCCATAAAAATTACAGCTGGATTGCACAAATGCATGTGCAATCAATTTTTTCTAACCATGTGACCTCTTCATATGGGATTTATTTTCCATTTAGCCTCGTTTAGAAACTAATTATCACAATTAGCCCCATTTGTAAACTATTATCAAATTTAGCCCTGTTTTGGCCAGCTCGGCTCCGAGCTGGCCAAAACGTACTGGCGACTTTTCAAAAGTCGCCAGTATTTTTTTTGTCACGAAATAAACCGGGCGACTTTTGAGAAGTCGCCAACTGGTGACTTCCCAAAAGTCGCCCGGTTTGTTTTTAAACAAGCAGGCGACTTTTGGGGGGGCGACTTCCCAAAAGTCGCCCATTCAGGGCTCTGCAACAAAACCAGAGCCCCCCTTTCTTCATCTTCACTCTAAACCCATCCTCCCCTTTTCTAAAAACTCTACCTCTCCGAATTTTTTGCCCAAGCTCAGAAATTTTTCGCATTTCGTTGAACAAATTAGAAGATGGCTAGCTCTTCAATGCCGGATGCGCCTATAGGTATGGAAAAATCAATAATATTTCAATTTAGGGTTTTGAAGAAATTTGCAAGATAATAATTTTTAGGAATTGTAAGCAATAATTGATGGTTGAGGTATGTATGTATGGTTGAAATCATTGGTAAAATGTGGAAAAACAATGCGTAAATTCGTAGTGTTGACGTTGGAAAATAAATTTGAAAATATTGTTAACTTGTATATGTGTAGATTACGCGGAGATGGTACCTAGACCGATTGATGGATCTATCCTTTATTTGCAACAACGGCATCGAACGAATAATCCGGAATTTGTCGCGATAAATTTTTTAGTATTCGAAATGTACAAATATCGAAAGGTAATGTATGTTACATGTTGATAATATTTTTGTGATATTTTGACAGAGTAATACTGCAGACAAAACCATAGATCATTCGTCCAAAATGAAAAGAGTAACATCTGGTCATCCAAGCGTTATACAGTTGATAGACCAAGCTGGATTTGGACTGGTTTTTAGGATGGGGAACATCCAGTTAGAACATCATCTTATCACTGCTTTGGTGGATAGATGGAGGCCAGAGACATCGACATTTCACCTACGAGCCGGAGAGATGACTATCACGTTGGGTGATGTTGCGTGCTTGCTTGGCATACCCATAGACGGTGCTCCGTTGACCAACCCCGATCCAGTTGATTATCTTACTTTATGCCAAGAGCTCCTAGGTTTAACTCCTCCAGCAGAGGAGTGGTGGGGAAACGAAATGATGCGGACACTATGGTTCAGGGAACAATTTGTGGGCGACATACCTGCAGATGCGATGGAGATTCAGATTCAGCAGCGGGCCAGGGCCATTATATTGCATATTATATGCTCGAGGTTGATATGCGATCATTCGAAGACACCGATATGGCTTAGATGGCTTCCCTTTTTAGAAAACTTTGAAGTTTATCGCCAGTATTCTGGGGGCAGTGCACTTCTAGCGTATACGTACTGCGAGTTGACGAGGCTTGCTTTGCAAGAGAGCACAAGCATATGTGGTTGTGTGAGTCTAGTACAGGTATGTCTATAATTTACTTTCGCCGACCGTTATTCCATATTCTTTTATCTAACTAAAACCATGTGTCCAATTTTATTTGCAGCTTTGGTGTTGGACTTATCTACCCGTGGGTAGAATAACGATGAGGAGGACGGAGATTGATTTATCATTGCCATACGGTGCTAGGTATAATTAATTATGTAGTATACTAAGTATACGTGTTCGGATTTGAGAAGTCACAATTGAATATTTGTACAGGTGGGTAGGACCTAAAAGCACCGTTTCATCGCCGAGGCGTCATGTTGCCTTCTACCGTAATGAGTTCGATGTGCTAGACTATCAGTCTGTGAGTTGGACCCCGTACGACGATGTGCTTGGACATCTTCCAAACTTATGCACCACTTCCATTCAGTCGTGGACTGCTCGGGTTCCTCTGATTTGCTTTAATGATGTCGCCTATCATCTACCTGACCGAGTGATGAGGCAGTTTGGTATGGCCCAGCATTTACCGGAACAACCACCGCATTACAGGATTGATATTGAAGCTGGAGAGTATACTATGGAGATTGAGACATGGACCGACCGCTACATGCACACGCAACAGGAATGCGAGTTCACATTGTCCGAAGAAGAATATCTGTCTTGGTACTGGAACATCACGCGTCGATATGTTCTTCGTGCCATCGATCCACCTGTGGTTGCATACCCTTACACTCCTAGAGCACCTCTCGAAAGGAATGTGGTACGTACTACATATAGTCTTTATTTCAATATTTGAAATTTAAACCTTTTCTTGAATTTTATGTCATGGCAGGCGGACGGCATTTACCGTGCGATCGAAATTGTAGACGAGCTTGCACAAGAGGTTCCTGAAAGGTCGCAGGGGAAATGCTTTAGTGTAAAACGCATCTTAGAGTCTATTTTGGGAAGAAACAGGTTAACAAGACCAAGACCTCCCGCACCGCCTCCTCCTCCACCAGCACAGGGGCTCATCGAATATGCCATAGAAGCCCATGACGTTCCTCCCCCCACTACTCATACGTATCAGCGACGTAGACATCGAAAAGGCGCATCTTCATCTCAAGAAACACAGGTTGAAGTTGCTCCCGGCCCTTCACAGCCTATAGATCCGACACAAGCAAGTGAAGAGGAGGATTCGTCGGATGAAATTCCACTGTCTATGAGAAAACCAAAATGAACTCCACGATAATGAAATGTTTCAATTGTTTGAATTTAAATGTTGAATTGGTGGATGTTGTAATTTGAGTTGTGGATGATTGAGTTTGATAGAAATGTTGAATTAGGGGATGTTGTAATTTGAGTTGTTGATGATTGACTTCCATTGAAATTTTGTAGTAGTGTAAATGGTGATACAGGGTTTCTGTTTTGAAACCCTGCACAATACTGGGGCGACTTTTCAAAAGTCGCCAAGCCAGTAGGCGACTTTCCAATAGTCACCCCAGTAATGTGCAGGGTTTCAAAACAGAAACCCAGACCTTCCACCTACCTCATTCCTTACTTTACCAAATTGCAAATATAGAACCTAAAACCTAACCCACTTCTCTCTTCCACAAAATCTATAGTTCCTGGCCGCAAAAGAATATCTTTTTGATATTTGAAGACACCAAAAGAAGGTAAGATTCATAAGCACTATTAAATTTGTTTACTGTTTTGCGATTTAGTCTAACTCCAACATTGATATTTTCAAGAATGGATAATTAGGAGATTGACGACGAGACGATGATGAAAATGTATGAAGAATTTGAACAGCAACAAGGCTCTGCGTCGGCTAATGAAGAAAATGTTGCGGTTGATTTCGTCCCTGAGACGCAGGTTGAAAACTTGCCCCCTCTAGGGTTGGCGGTACATCGACATTGGCCATGGATAGCGGTGAATCAAAACATCAATCACTTCATGGAAAATTAATGGATGTGCTTGCTCGACGTAAGACTAACAATGCTAGTACAAGCCGGACAGCGCCTCGGGTACTTTGTTATTGCAGAGCTGAATGTCAAGTGGTTGTGTGTCGGAATGAAAGGAATGCGGGCCGTCGCTTTTACCGTTGTGAATCGTACGACGATAATAAGATACGGCCAAACGATGTTGAATGTTGTAACTTTTTTAAATGGAAAGATCCGGAAATGTGTCCGAGGGGAGTTGCATATGCCCTTGAGATGCAAGTGGAAAACGTCCGGTTGGAGAAGTTGAACCTACAGTATCGGAACGCACTACTGAATAAGGGTGTACCGTTCGATAAGTTGAGTCCTCGTACGTTATGGGAGGATAATTAAACACAGATTTAGGTGTTTATTTATATGTAATTTAATTAAGTACTTTGTATCGGTAGCTTTCATGTACTTTGTATCGGTAGCTTTCATGTGTATGCAATTGTTTTATGTATCATTGAGCAAGTATTGTAAAGATGTGTGTAACACTAGCTTACATTTGCATATGTTTATGCATCACATAACATTCATCATCACAAAGAACTTAGCAATGAAATAAAAACACAAACTGTTCTTACATAAACAACATACGGCTTACAAACATCAAACCAATAATAACACGCATATGTAAACTAAATAACTGAATTACAACGACTCCTTTTGTGACCATGCATACCACATTTATTGCATCTATTAGGCCTTGGAGGCTGCATCTCGTCCATAACGCCTTTAATTCTACTTGACTTAGGCCTTCCCGGAGTTCGCCTTGCGGGAGGTGGAAGTACCATTTGACCTTCGTGTGGAGATCAATAACTTTTATCGCGTACAGGATGAAATTCCGCAGAGTATGCAGCTAGGTAATTCTGAACAGAGTACCAATGTGATGCAAAATCATGATGAGCTCTATTTGCCCCCATTGGCCACCGACGAACAAGCAGCCATCACATGGGCGCATGGGAGATGCTGAAGCAATGGGATGTTGCATGTATATGAACACATGTTACCATCGATTATAACTTTGAATTCATCGCCGAAGTAATGAATCACTTGCCATTCAATTTGACTAAAACGGACAATCCGACAACGTCTAGCTTCGCTTGCTCTCTCCACTATTTTTGCTTCCCATTTTGACGTGACATGAAGTGTGGAATTCTTAGCAAACTCTCTTCTTTGACAAAAGTAATCAACGAATCGATAGAAGGTACGTGCAACAAGTGCTCTAATAGGAAAAGATCTTGCACCCCTAAGCACACCATTAAAACTTTCTGACGCATTAGTCGTCATAACATGAAAACGACCACCATCATCTTTACATAATGCCCAATTTTCCTCCTTTCCACCCAAACTTATCTCTATCCAGTTGTGTGCTCTTATGCTACTACTTTTAATTTCCTCACGAATCTTTAAATACTCAATCACCTCAGAGGCACATGCAGCAGCGTAGAATAAACCGGTCAATCGTTTGTCTCTAAAACCCGCTGCCTGAAAATTTGCTTTCAAATGTCTGGCACGGTATCTATGTTTATGTGCGGCTAGCCATTTGCTCTGCAACGTTGTAGGTATTCCTTTCATTCTACCAGAAATGAAAGTAATACGACGATTGTTCACGCTGTGAATGAACCTTTGCATGCATGCGAAAAACCAACCCCAACTATCAATGGATTCGGACTCAACGATGGCAAATGCCAAGAGAAATAGCTGATCATTTGCATCAACGGATGTTGCAACAAGTAAGGTGTCTTTGTATTTTCCATATAGATGTGTACCATCTATGCAAAGCAAAGGTCGACAATGGACAAATCCCTCAATACATGGCCCAAATGACCAAAATGCACGATCAAAAACTCCATACTCATCAGTAGTCACATGTCATACACTTCCGGGATTTGTTTTGCATATTTCACCAAAGTATTGCCGTAGGTTGGAATATGACTCTGCCCAATCGCCGTAAATTCTTTCAACAGCCTTGCTCAATGCTCTCCATGCTTTCAGATAGCTAATTTAATAAATAATTGTTCCTCCATTAGAACTTGCACCGTTCCGGCTGTAATGTTCAAATCAGATTTCACGAAAGGCATGATCTTCGATACCATAAAGGATGATGTGGCTTGCCTATGATTTGAGTTCACTGTAGGGTTAACACATGTATGATCACTAGGATATTTTTTAATAACCCACCATCCAGCCTGTTTTTTTTTAAGTCAATAGCATGTATTCTCCACGGACAACTGTCATCAACATTGCAAATGACGGTATATTTTGCTTTGTTCGACCTCATTGGCTTAAAGGACACCGCATGTAAGATTGACCATTCTGATAGCTGTTGCAGAAATTTAGCTTTACTCTCAAACACCATGCCAACTTTGAAACCAATCTGTACGCTGCAGGATAGAAATAATTCGCTGTTGAAGTTTACATTTGCTACAATCGACCTAGCCATAATTTGTGCACTGCACAAATCATCATCCAGCGGTATCTCCATTTTCGGTTCATCATTGTCCACACAATCTGCTTCTGCACCGCCAAAATCGTACTCTAATGGATCATTGTTTACTTGCATATTTTCCATCCAGGTTGTATCAACCTCTGGTATTGACACAACAGACATACTATCAACTGCAGGAACATCTACAGCTTGTACATCTTCTTCATCTTCTACATCCATATCATCATTGCACATAGTTTGAGTTGCTGGTTCATTTGGTGGTTGAACGTATGACTGTGTGGTAGTGTTATTTGCTGCCCAGCTGCAGTTAATTAATACACCATTTTTAGTTTATTTCTTTATACCAACGATTTTGCAGCATGTTGCAATATTTTACTTACTTTTGGCTTAAATGGTAAAATTCGGGCCGAGTTGGCGGCATTCGTTCATTTGTACGACTACTGAATGCTCTACCATTTCTTTGAGTGGAATTCTGATTTGGAATAAAACTGCACGGGAATACAAATTAGGTTTAAGAATTATATAAATTCAATAGAACATAACTCTATGTAATCACGGCTAAACGATACCTCTGACTCATTCGTGAAAAGCTGTCCTGCGTTAAACGGGGATAGGTAAATTGGACATTTGGCTGCAAACTCATGAATGGCTGAAAACCATAATACATTTGTTGTTGCCCATATTGCGATATGTGCTGAGTTGGATTGCTAAAACTAGGTGACGGAATTCCTTGACCGGTACTCATGTTCCCACTATTCTAGAATATTCTTCAACGCCAAAATTTGTTACGGATACCGGTATTGGTTCTTCTGCAACCGATCTTCTTTTTTTTCCAACAAACAACTCAATAGATTTGATCGATGCAGCAAACATTAATTCAACATCATCGTCGTCAACAATTTTGATTGCTTTGGAAGCAGAACCTGTTGGCCAATTGCAAACTATTTCAATCTCGTACTCTTTCTGTTTTATCTTTGTTGCTTTATAAACCGACTCTTTCAACTGCTCAAAAGTAGATCCTTTTCGAACTTTAGCCGGTTTGTAAGATCCACCGAGATATTTCACACACATTAAATCGTCAATAACCAATTCACCATCAAAATAGCATATAGTTGGAATATAACTAGGATCCATTCTACATCAAGCAAAAAAAAATTTAGTTTGCAAACTAAATTCAAAACTTAGGGTTTCTACTGCATACCTTGATTGGATTCGACCGAACAACGTTTTGCTAGGCTTGAGGTAGCTCTTCGAAATCTACTACTTTTAAGAATATTAAATGAAAAATTTCTGAGCTTGGGCAAAAAATTCGAAGAGTTAGGGTTTTTAGAAAAGGGGAGGATGGGTTTAGAGTGAAGAGGAAGAAAGGGGGGCTCTGGCTTTGTTGCAGAAACCCGAGTGAGCGACTTTTAGGAAGTCGCCCACTGGCGACTTCCCAAAAGTCGCCTGCTTATTTCAAAACAAACCGGGCGACTTTTGGGAAGTCGCCAGTTGGCGACTTCTCAAAAGTCGTCCGGTTTATTTCGTGACAAAAAAAAATATTGGCTACTTTTGAAAAGTCGTCAGTACGTTTTGGCCAGCTCGGAGCTGAGCTGGCCAACACAGGGCTAAATTTGAAAATAGTTTACAAATAGGGCTAATTGTGATAATTAGTTTCTAAACGAGGCTAAATGGAAAATAAATCCTTTCATATGATTCTATGGTTGCTTTCTCTCCTTATACTTCTTCATCAACATAATATATAAAAATAGTACATCCAATTAAGGCTTAAAATATACATTGGTATGTGCCTACTGGTTTGTAGTCAAAATGCTAAGTTATTATGAGTTAACATGAATATTGAGGAAGATGTTACGTAAATTGTTGCACTGCTACCTCTTGAACAAGTTGTTCTTCCTCATTTTTAGCCACTAAATTGCTACATTGGATGACAGAGTTTAACCAAAAAAATTAATTTTCACTATCTACTCCTTTATTCCATTATATTGTTGTCCAGTTTCTTTCATTTAAAGTATATTGGGGCTTATTTACCTCTACTTTGTTCTGGATTATAGTGTTTATCTCTTCCTTTCAATTTTCATTTTTATGTGGAATTTGTAAATCTGCACAACTATTGTTAAATACATCATTATTTACTTCATGGGCATTTTGTTCATTCTTTACAAAGACAATAACAACCCCTTTAACCTGTATAGTATGTAGATTTGAAGATACATATAGCTCCACTTTAATGATAGTTAATAAAATATGTTCTTTTACATAACTGGACAAACAAAATGTAGCAATGAATTTATTACAGACTTTTGCTTTTGCTTCATTTATTGTTTTTCCCCCACAATTTGAGCTTTCGTAGGTTTTCTTTTTCCTCTTTATTAAGTGCTTTATAGCAAGCATTGAGAATAACCTTGAGGTCCAATTTGTTAACGAGAACATTGTTTCTTAACATGGTCAAATTTTATAACTTGAAGAACTTTGAGGAAGCATATGTCATTTATTTTTATTTTGATAGAGTTGCTAAAAAAATTAGTTCTACATTTGCATTAATAGCTGTTGGTGGAGTTTTTGCATAAGCCATCGGTTATTATATTTACTACTCTGAGTTATGCTGTAAGAAATGTAATTTTGTTTGAATAAATTTGTTATATTGCAGATATTTTGGGTTTTATTCACAATATTTTGAATTTTATCATTGGGAAATATCCATTTTCAGTTCAGTGCCCTTTTATAGGGCAATATTCTGTGGGAGTCTTTACTAGAAAAGAAGCATATGATCCATGTAAACTACAGGCAGTGAATAATATTAATAAGTTGCTCCTTATTTTAGTTTTTACAACTTCAATGAAATCTACAGACTAAATGCATATTTTTGCATCAAGATCATGGTGAACGCGTATTCTGCAATGAGACTATAACCAAGCTGCCAAGTATGATGAAATTTTTAGTCCTACTACATCTGCATATGGTGCATCTAGAACTGGCAAAACTTATGTTGCCAATGGGTTTAATCATTGAAATGCATATAAATTATCATATAGTTGTACATAATAAGAAAATAGGGCCTAATAAGTTAACGTATGAAATCAATACGCGTAAATTTTTCTTACATTTGGCAAAATATACCAACTTTTAATTCATTTGTCCTCATATTGCTTCTGTGCAGCTAAATATTCAATCTTTCATTATATTTTTCATTGATCACCAAGTTCATGGCTAGTATTTTCTTGGCTTTACTTTAACGAATTCAAATACATTATGGAACTACAGTCAAATGATGTGTACCGTGATTACAAAATTCCTACGCTTCTATTATTTTTCTCACTTGCCATGTTGTGTGTCCTTAACACTTTATCCTATGCTCCAGGACTTCCATCAAATAAGACAATGAAACTTTTTTCTCATTTACCTTTTCCTTTATGCTATCACACAATGTGTCAATTCAAGAAAACATATACTTACAATAAATAGGACAGTACAGTATGACTTAATTTTGTTCCCATTAAATCATTTTTGAATTATTCATAAAATATTTATTTTGTATATTCTTTTCTTTGTTTATTTTTAAAAATGATTTTGTGAACTCAGTGACTGTTCTCATTTTCATGTGTGGTACTTTCCATGGTGATTTATAGCTCATTTGACTCCATTAAAGTTTCCATTTTTACTATAAGTTTGTGCCTGTTCCTTGAGGAAGGTTAGCTTCTATTTTGAAGTTTTTGAGAGTGTGTGGCACTGTTTGCTATTTTGATGTTTGTTTTTACTATACAGTATGAATGCATTACTATGTGTTTAATGTATGTATGGTGATTCTTATTTTCTTGGTAAAGTATAAAAGAGATTCAGCAATGTTATATCTGAATATATTGTTTTGTCATACTAATTCTAATTATTCAAACTCCGTTTACACCCATTATAAATCATTTGAGAAAAAAACGTTTTTACAACCGTTCTTTTCACAACTTTGGTCGGTTATATGATTTATATAATTTGAAGTGCTCGATTAATAACATAATTATTAGTTTATTTTTTCTTTTGTGGTCGATTACAAACATAAGTAGTTATTTAATTGTCCTATTTTTTATGGAAAGACATAAAATTTTGCAATTTGCATTGGTTCAGTTTAGTCCAATTGATGCAATTCTTATATTAGTTAGGTGGAAATAATACGCACATATACACCTACATATAAGCGTCTTGGAATTCCTAACATGTGTTTTAATAGTAAGAAATCTTCTTGGAATTTTTATATATTCATCATCTCTATATGTTTAATAATAAAAAATTCTGAGATTTTACGTGTGTAAGAATATTTGGTAGTGTTGATTTTCAAGTTTTGAGAGGATAATACACGAGTGGTTGACACAGGTATTCAGTTTCGAGGCAGGTGTAAGTTTGAGTGGGGAAATTAATCGGGAAGTATGGGATAGTTTCAATCGTCGAGTTAACTTCTACTTGGTAACTGCACAACTGGTGGTGAATAGGAGGGTACTTCCCCACATTTGGGATGGTGGTTGAGTAGCTGTTGGATCCATTTATGTGCAACAATCAAAATACTTTGCCATGAGGTTAGGTTCGAATTTCTGTTCATTTTTTACCAGTCAATTTTTATTTTTTTAGCATACATATACGTTGGGTTTTGGGTTATTCAGGATTCACAGATGTGTTAGGAAATCAAATCTACAGTTTCGATGACAACAACCATACAATGGAAATCGAATATGCATATATATTTCTATTTATAGGTAATTGCTAAAGTAACATCACTAGAGAGACAAGAACAAGGCTCAAAAAACGTTACTAGAGACTACAAGTCGATAGGATCAATGAAGCAAAGACACAGATGCACAAAAGCAACATGCACAGAGTTCATACGTCTGGGTGCACTAGCCAGACGTTTGAAGAAATCCTCTGCATTATAAAACAGACAGGATCAGACGTCTGGTTAATGTACTCAGACGTCTGAAAGGCTCTACATACCAAAAAAATTGTAACATCCCGCCTTTTCGCACACTTTAAACCGACACACGTGCCAATTCAAAGCATACGCAAGGGCGGATTGTTATGGGGTAAATAAGAAAAACAGAGAAGAAATAAAACAAAATAGAATCTTACAGCGGAAGGATAAAATACAATAATAAATATACAGTTCAAAACAGTTTAGAAACACATGATTTGCTTTATACAATAAATATCAGAGTTACACATACCAATACAATCAATGCAGCGGAATAGAAAGAGTGTGGTGCAATACTATATATAATAATAATACGACTCCTTCGTCTTCGTCCTTCAAGGCTAAAGTCTTCGATCCTGAAACGCTCGGACTGACCCGAGCGAATTTGAAAAGACAAAAACACTCGAGTCAGAACTAAAAGATCTTATGTGAGTTAAATTAACAGAAATAAATATGAGTGCAGTAACTCAAGAGATGCTCGGGATTTACATCTCCTAAGCATCCGTTAAACTATTTACTATGTAGTATACTGCGCTATTATAATAGTGTCTATTTGTAAAGTAAATTTACTTTTTAATAGCGTTAAGGGGTTACCCATATAGCCCTTAACACAAATAATGCCAATAGTCTATACAGTACCGTAATACCTTCTGATCGGGAAGCTACCAGAGGATACTCCATAGGTACGACACAAATAGAAACTCGTAGTAAAGGCTCGGTATGGTAGGTGACACGGCACAACTAGGCAATGCCAGGGTAGATATACCAATTGCTATCCAGGCTGGTGGAAACGCATAGCCGCAGTTACCGCCCACCTCGGACTAACTCCCCAAAATCAAAATATAGAAGTGGCCACTGAATCAATCCAAAATCAAAGTATAATATCGAAGAGGAGGGTCCGATCAGAGGAATGACCTCATTGGCCTGAGAATCGCTCCTGTTTTAGCCACCTTATGCCAACTCATGGGAGTCGGGTCCACGTATTTACCTTACAGGAAACGTCGCCACCACCTACTTCATTCTGGAATCTCCACCGCGTACACGGTTAGTCAAAGTGGTCTCGGTATCGACAGAGAGTATGTCCATATCCGATCCCGGTCTCTTTGCCAACCCATCGTTATTATAACACCACGGTCATTTAAAAATAGGTTATACTTTAAAAATCAGAATAAACATTTCCATTTTAAAATTATGAATACGATATCATTTTAAAACCCAAAACAATATGATATCCTTTATCCCAAATATTAACCTTTTCAAAAATCCAAATGCTTTAAAATTTATAACGTCTGAAAGCCAAATATCCTTTCAAAGCATAATATTTCGAAATTCATAATTTAAAACCATAACTTTTAAAACTTGAATGGTTTGGATATTCAACGGTATATGAATTAAAAGGTTTAACTTAAATGTTACTTTGTAAAGAAAATAGTTCTCATGGCTTTACAAATACATTTCTTTATTAAAGTCTAAACCAAAATTTATATTATCTCTCTCAAGTTCCAAAACCACTTCAATTCATTTATATATACGTATATCCATTTTGAGTATCAATATTTCAAACTAAAGTTGGATTTTATTCTTTCAACAAATCAATTGTTCTATTAATTAGTCTTGAATATTCATATAAAATCCATAAATAATAAGACTTCAATTTCTAGTAATAAAATATATATATTTTTCCCAATTCAAATTATACTAGAATATTCATTTCAATTTATTTTGGGAAAAATCCAATTATAAATATCATATCTTAAAATTTCCATCTTAACATTTAAACATATGATATAAATTATTAAACTCCATTTTCTTAATTTTCTTCCATTTTTAATAAAGATTTTTATACACCTTTTAATTTCAAAATTTTCAACTTCATATGTATATATATATGGAAGAAAAATATTTATACAATATAAAATTTAAGATTATTATAAACCGTATTCCATCCAAACCATAGAAATCACATTTAAATAGTTATATATATACCGCGGTGCCTGTATATAACTTTCTATCCTATGGTCAAGTGATACGGATATTTATCATTTCAATCCGCAATTTAAAAGATATAAAATTTTGCGGTTATATATCATTTCAAACCACAATCCCGAATGAAATGAAATATGCATGATAATTTGCAATTTAATGATATACAATAAGCATCCATTCACCAACATCATCAATCATCCAAATCGCAATCATCAATCAATATCAATCAATAACAATATTATATTTGATAATATATAACAGGTAATAACTGGCAATTTTATTCAATTTAAATTTAACGACCATAAATCTAACAGTTTATATTCAGTAATAAATTATATAACTGTTAACTAGCATTTTCATGCAAACACAAATTCTAACTGTCAATTAATACGCAATAAATAAATTAAATTAACAGTTAAATTCAATAAATGCAATTCAGCAGATATGAATGAAATAAGCACGCCAAATACTCATAAATAAATTCTATTCATTTCTAAAATTTATTTAACAAACATAAAAGCTTCTAGTAGTTGTGAGTGGGTTAAAACACTCACCTTTGGAATTTAAATCGAATTTAAATTCAATTTAAACTCAAAATTTTGACGGTCTTCAAATCCATCCAAACAAGCGTCAAAACGTCAGAAATTCCGATACGATCCCAGCAAAACAAACCGCGCGTGAATCCGAGCTCGTATGCAAAAGTTATGGAAATTTGAAAAATGGAAAAATTCTGGTCCTGGGTCGACTTCGGGTTCGACTTCGGTGCGCCGCCTCAATTCCCCGGTGCTTGCTTGGAGTTTTCGCCAAAACGACCCGGAGCGACCCGAGTCATTTTCTTCCTGACCCGAAATTGCTCTAGGGTTTTCTCCCCTGAAACCCGAAGCGCGATCAGAAGCTGCTGCAGATCCGCAATTTTTTTTTTTTTTTTTTTTTGAATTTGAAATTCTTTTTTTGGAATTTGAGAATTAGGTTTTTTTTCTGCCATTAGAATGAGGAGTTGAGAAGGAGATGAAGAAAAATGTACGTACAGCCAAATGACAATAGGAAGGAGGCTAGGGTTTCGCATATATATAGACAAATAGAAGAAGGCTAGGTGGGTACGGATAACGAACGCGCTAAACGGTAGTTGGCCCAAAAAGCCCGTTCTGACCCCGGAACGAAATTTATCAAACCCATATATCCAGATAGGTAATTTAAAATATCCTGAACGCGATGGAAAAAGTTTCACGTCCAAATTTGATCGTATGAAGAAGTTATGCTGAAAACAAAATTTCCAAATTGTTTTCAAATTGATTTTAATTAATTCGATTTCAAGGCGTTTCGCGTCCGTACGATCAAACGACAGGTCCGATCGATACGAAATTTGAAACCCTATAATAATTCACCGATACGGATCCGATGAAACTGATTTCGTCGAAATCCGAGTCCGTGGCCAAAATGGCTATTTTTAATATTCATTACATAAATTAAATAAATTATAAAAATCCAATTTTATATTAAAACTCTATAATTGACTAAATTTTATCGCCAAAAAAATTCATAATCAATTTAAATGACCTAACAAGTTTAGTTGTGAATTAAAGTTGACAAGTACATTAATTGCAATGTTAATTTCTACACTTTCTTATATTTAAGAATTTTATAAATTAAATCCTCAAAACCCATACTTAAGATTTTTTTTTTTTTAACCTTTATATTCTAAACTTTTACCTAAAATAAAGATGCTACTAACATTAGTTCAAGATTTCACTATAATGTTTACAAATTCCATTTGAATTAATATTTTACGTTTAATTCCATTTTATTTGTAATAATAAATACCATTTGTTGAATTAAATACTCAAATTAAAAATTATAAATCTCGCTTTCTAAAGTCTATATCAACCAATGGTCCAATTAAAATAAAATTAGTATAGACCTCACCTTATAGAACTAACTACTGCAATTACAAACCAAAACTACGCAACTGCAAAAATTTAGTGAATACATTTGGGATTTGATTTCGAAATAAACTTAACAACAAATAAGATAGGTAACGAACAATAATTATTGTTGTCAAATCTATTTCAAAAGTCTACACTCAAATATTACCTTAAAGTAAGTTTTACATTTCTATAAATTTATTCATACTTCCGTTACTATATTTATGCTTAATAAAGTAACGTTCATTCTTAATAATAACATTATAACTATCCAACATATAAAAGAACTCTATTCCCAAATACATTCATTGACAAATAAGTTAGGAAATTTATAATGGTTGTTATTCTTTCTTAAATTTACCTCCAAATTAACGTACTATCAAATTTCATTCACTTATGTTCTATCCAACATTCCTTTATGTTTTATTTCCATAAATTTGTTAATATTTACATTCATTTATTAACAATTTACTTCCATAATACAATTGCAATCTATTAAAGTTTTTATTACATTAATACTATTTCAACTTTATTCTTTTAGTATTAATTAAACAATCGTATTAAATTAAGAGATTATAATGATTTTCACTGTTTATATATACTCCATTAAACCCAACAGTCGTTCCAATCACCTTTGTATTGCATTAAATTGGTTATCCCTCACTGCCATTTATTTTACTTCCTAAATTCCCATATAGTTACAATTTTACCAATATATATAAACACATAGGAAATTTAAATTCTTGTCATAAATTCTTAAATTTATTTTTTATTCAAGTGCAACAATTACGCTATTTCCCTATTTATATTTCACCTAATTTTTCAACAATTAGATTAAATAACCGTTTCTACAATTCATAATTAACTATACATTTAAATCTCCTATACAGTAATTAAACAAATTTGTGGGTATAAATAACCTTTGCTTATATACATTTCACTTGTGCATTCCTTTTTATTTTTATAAACTCTCCCTTATTAACTAGGCACATAAACAACCCAAAAAAAAATCTATTCAGATCTATTTCAAACTATTTCCATTCTTAACAAAATAAAATAAATGGTTAACCTACACTTGTCATTCTTTTATATCCAAATTCACTAACAACATTATTAACAACAATGTTGCTATAGACTTTAATAAAATAAATTATATGAATGGTAAAATTTGGTAATTATGGCAAACGCCCAAATATATGCATAAATTTACTACTTGTTATTATGAATCCCATCTATTACTTTCTAAATGTCTTTGTCTTCTCATATCCCATTTACTACCAAACCGCAGATTTAGTTATAGCTTATCAATACGTAATCACCTAAACAAACAAATTTTATTACCCTTTAAGTGCGTTTATTATTGACCATTTATGAAAATTACTTACCTTCACATATTGCATTGGTTTATTCAACGGTCACTTTTACTTAGTCTCTATTTATAATTACAACCAAATGTACAATCACCACTGTTTATTTTATATTAATTGAATTCCATTCTAGTAAATATTTTTATTAATATCCACTGATTCAACATTTGTATGTTTCTTAAAATTAACTTTCAACAAAATGTGACAATTTACATTATACAAATCTATTGTCATAAATTTTATTGTTACTTTAAATTCCAATTACTATAACAAATTTCTACACTTACTCAAATAAAATCTTAAGACTTTATTTCATTCTAAATTAGATTAGAACATATTATATTAATTCATTTAATATTACCAAATTTAACGGGTCGTTACAAAAATATATATCCAGATGTCTGAGACAATTACCAAACGTCTAGTACTGAACTCGGATTTTAAAGTTCAAATAACAACTACCACATTTGAAAAGACATCTTCGCTTCTCTTCATCGCAACTCTTCATCACCATCAGAAGCGACTATAGAACACTTGCTAATGGATGCAACTACTCAAGAAATCTCTCTACCACTATAAATAACATCAAGATTCAAAGAGAAGGACTCACCTGACTTACTTGCACTCTTTACTTTTATACTCTGATATATTCTTGATCTCTAGCAATCTATACTTGTATTTCACTCTTCCATATATTCAAATCTCATCAATCAATATTCTCTAGATATATATTGGAAGCATTTGTACTTAATACTCAATATCTGTGTTATAGAACACATACTTGACAAGAACAAGCTATTGTAACCAAGCTTATTCCTCCGGACGAAGTGAGGGTGTCTGATAGTTGAATTCCGAAGAAGAGCATAGGGACTGGATGTAGGACCGGAGGTCCGAACCAGTATAAAATCTTGGTGTACTTATTCTATATTTACCTAGATTAATTTTATTTTAGTTGCATCATATAGTTAGTCACATATGCTTGCATATACACTACACGATCCACCCTACAGATTTACAATTGGTATCGGAGCAAGGTTTGATCAAAGTACAGTAACACGTTTTTGAATCACTTTAATATGGCAAGTATTTTTCAAAAAGGACAATCAACAGCGCGACTCCCACTTTTAGTGGCTCAAACTATGCATATTGGCCAACACATATGAAAATTTTTATGGAAGCTAATGGTCTAGAAATTAGGTCAGCCACTCAAAATAAATATGAAGCACCTACTACTGCTATGAACACATGGACCGATGCATAAAAAACAGCAGCTTCTAATAATTCCAAAGCTATGAATGTCTTATTTTTCTCACTAGATAAAAATGAATTTTCACATGTCATGTTATGTAACACTGCATTTGATATTTCGCGTACCTTACAAGTTACACACGAAGGCACAAACAAAATTAAACAAACTAAGATTTCAATTTTACAAATTCAATTTTTATCATTTAAAATGAAGCAAAATGAATCTATAGTAGATATGTACTCTAGTTTCCAATCCATTCAACATGATTTAATGACACTTGGAGTCAAATTCAAAAAAATTGATTTAGTATCTAGAATACTCAATTCTTTAACTCCAGAGTGGGAGAGAAAATATTAGCTATCGAAGAAACTAATGATCTCTCAACACTCTTAGTTGAACAATTGATACGTTGAACAATTGATAAGAAATTTAATGTCCCATGAAGCTAATTGGCAGGCATGAAAAGAACTAAATTCGAAAAAGAAGAACATAGCATTCCTAGCAACAAATGAAGACTCCGACTTAGACGAAGAAGAAATTGTATTTATTGCCAAAAATTACAAAAAAATCAAGAAATTTAGGAAAATGACTAAATCTCAGAAAAAAGGAAAATCAAGCCCAACAAATCAAACATCAATTAAATGATATGAATGTGATCAATTTTGACATATGAAGAAAGACTGTCCAAAGCAGAATAATGATAAAAAGAAAAATAAATTTAAAAAGATCAAAAAGAAGAAGGCTTTCAGAGTAACATGGGATGACTCAGATTCTTTATCATCTGATAGTGATAGTGACAGTGACGGAGAACAAGCTAATGTGTGTTTTATGGCACAAACTGATGAGGTATGTCCCGAACTTAGTTATGACGAATTATTACAACTTAGCATGGAAGTAGATGATAAATTTAGACAAACTAAAAAATTGGACAAATAACATATAGCCAAAATAAATAGATTAGAACTTGAAACTGGTATTTTTATTCATCAAGAAAAATATTGTAACGAAATATTACGTCGTTTTGAAATGGATAAAACTTCAAGCAAACCAACACCAATGAGTACTACTGTTCACTTAGAAAAGGATGATAATGGAAAAGATTTCGATGAAAAATTATATCGTAGCATGATTGGTACTTTACTCGATTTGACGGCCAGTCGACCCGATATTATGATGAGTGTGTATCTCTGTGCTCGATTTCAAGCAAAACTAAAAGAATCTCACCTAAGAGCTGTTAAACGTATCTTACGATATCTATCTAGTACTAGAGATTATGGTTTGTTTTATCCTAAAGGATCATCATTTGAACTAGTTTCATATAGTGATGCGGATTTCGGTGGTTGTAGAACAGATCGTAAGAGTATTGGTGGAACATGTCACTTTATCGGACAATCACTAGTTTCATGGTTTAGCAAAAAAGCAAAATTGTGTTTCTTTATCTACTTGCGAAGCCAAATATATTTCAGCAGCTCTAGCATATGCACAAGTGATATACATGCAACAAACACTTATGGATTTAGATAAAATTATCAATAAATCTCTAATATATTGTGATAACACAAGTGCAATAAATTTGTCAAAAGATACTATAAATCACTCGAGAACAAACATATAGATATACAACATCATTTTTTACATGACAATGTTGAAAAAGGAACTATTTCATTAGAATACATAAATACCGAAAATCAAATAGCAGATATTTTCACAAAACCGCTAAATGAACAAACTTTTATAAATCTCCGACGCGATTTAGGGATATGCTCTCTTCATGATCTTCTTACTTAATAACCACTTCTTCATTCAAGCTATGATTAGCTAATAATTTTCTACCCATAAATTGTAATTAATAAATCCTTCGGCTTTTGTTTTTTAGTTAGTTAGTTTCTGCAAATTTTCTATAAATAATTTTTTGAACTTATATAAATATTTATACAACAAGAAAAAAACAAACATATACATATAATTCATACTTATTTTAAACAAAATATAATCATGGCCTCTGAAAATTCTTATATATCCATCTCGACATCTACAACGGATAGCTCGGCGGATACACCACAACTTCCTACACCCACACCAAATCAGGAACCGACGTATAGGTGGTCCACATATCGCACGGGATTCACTCCCGATAGTAAGAAGACCAAACGATCTTTATTTGCATCTCCTAACACAAAGGAGAAAATTGATGAAATACATCACTATCAAAAACAACAAATAGAACTTCAACGAGAACTATATTTTGAACAAAAAATCACGGCACGTCGGCTAAGCTTTTTGGAGCAGGTAGCGATGAAGTTTTGTACTTCACGGAAGAAAGATGCTCATGAACCACTTCTGATGCCTTGCAGTTCCTTGGATCGCTCTTTCTCATATCGTACACCTTTGGATCGTTCACCAAGGCGATTCTCTGGTTCCTCGAGAACCCCTGAACGAGGAAATATATGGTCTCCACTCGAACCATGGAGGAACAACAAGTCAGATGATCGCAAAACTCCATCTCCATCTAAATAGATTATATTTTTTATTTGTATGTATATCTACATATATTTGTAATTTTATTTCAAAAAATAAAACTACATTTCTTTTCAAACAAAAGATAATCGAGAAATAAGCAACACCATTAAAAGTTAGGCTATTATTAGAAAGATTGTCTATTTCAGACGTCTGGATATGGACCTCATACGTCTGACACTCTGATTTTCCACGAATTTTTTTTATCACTATGCATATGTCAGACGTCTGTTATAACCCTCCAGACGTCTGAAAAGTTACTCTGCCTCCTTGAAATAGAAATCAGACTATTTCAGACGTCTGAACTTTGATCCAGACGTCTGAGTTATGTCTCTGCCACCAAATTTTAAAAACTCTAGCTATTTCATACATTTGATATTTTAACCAAACGTCTGGAAAATCCCTCTGCCTATCAAATTTTTAAAACTCGATCAAACCAGATGTCTAGCAACTAAACCAAACTTCTTAAATTATCTACTGTGTTCAAATTAGGGTAAACCAGACGTCTGAAATTGCTTCCAGACGTCTGAAATTCAATCGACACTTTACAAATACCCAGATAACGTCATTTTTTTAACTTTCATCTCTATTTTCAACTGCAATTTCTCTATGATTTTCTTTGCAAACACATCTTTCTATGCTTGCTCAATTACAATGTCTCCTAGAACTAAAAATCCTAAGATACCCAAAAGAAAACAGGACCAACCAACATCATCCTCGAATCCTTAAGTTTGCTCTGATGATCAAATGGAAAGATGGATGAATCGAGCACCATACTCAATCAAGAGATATGAGGATATACAAAACAAAAGGCTTCACACAGGTCCATTTTATAACCTACGTAAATTTTCAATGTATGATTTGGATGAAATGTGTGAGAATGCGGGACTAGAAACAATGATATCCTTCACTCCCAATGGTATCCAAATCGATCAATTGGAAATATTTCTTTTTTACACAAATTTGGATAGCATGTCAGTATAAAACACTGAAGATGAAGACAATTGGCTATGGTCCAGCGTATATGGCAACACGATTAAATTCACTCCAGGCATAATAGGTAGAACTCTAGGATGTTCCGACACGGGTGAAGACTTATATAATATTCCCGATATGCGCTTCAAACCAAGGAATAGTATAACACATCAAATATGGGAAGATGAAATGCCTAAATTTGCCTCTAAATATCTACGATTAAAAGCAAGACTTTTTACTCGAATGATCATCAATACCATAGTTCCACGTATGGGAAGTCATGAGCAAACTACCGAGTTAGAGCACAAAGCCTTATACGCTCTATTTAGCGGAACAAGGGTGAATTGGGCCAAATTTATCTTTGACGAGCTCAAACATTTTTTGACTCGATCACGGCCACCAATTATCTACCCCACATACATTATGAGACTTCTACGTGTTCACAACATCCCCTCCTACTTATCAACTTTTGAAGAAATCACTCCAAAATATGCTTCCACAAAGTTTTTCTCGTTAATGCACCCACCAGAAATTCCTCCAGAATTTATCTCTTTTGAAGATTGGACGCACAATCGTCAAACCAGACAAGTTGAGTCTCCACCTCAACCAAACAATGAACCATCACAAAAGGAGGAACAACATCGTGAAGCAACTCCACTTCCTCTTGCACCATTTGATTATCCAAGCCAAGATAAGATTTTGGAAACTCGAACAGAAACAAATCCAAATGAAAGCGTTCGAGATCTCACTCTTAAAAATCAACACATTTTATCTCAAAATCAAAAAGTTTTGGCTAAGCGCATTAACAGCTTTAAAACAACTTTTTCCACACGCCTAGCAACAGTTGAAGAATCACTTTCAACTGTATTATCGGTTCTCAAAGAGGTACTTCAAAGGGTTCATGGTCCGACACCCCCTTCTGAAGATTGGACAAACCCAGTGCCTTCTCCTCCCGCGAAACATTCCAAACTTTTTGAGGACGGACCTCCGAAAGAAGCTTCGACATCTCCTACAAAGCAACCTAGCTCTTCCCAAAAAGAAGATAAAGGGGATGATCAAGATAAAGCTTCTACGAAATAATCATAGATTCTAGGGTTTCAACTTTTGTACACTTGACAAAAACTATGAATGTAATCAATTTCAAATTATTAATGAAATTTTCCTTTTTGTGTGTTATCTTTGATGATTGCATAAAAATTTTATAATTCTTTTTGATAATGCCAAAGGGGGAGAAATATAAGCATATATAAAAAAATTATAAATAAGCACATATTCAGGGGGAGATTTATAAATTATATAAGTACATTGTATAGTTGTCATCATCAAAAGGGGGAGATTGTTAGAAAATCAAACCTATGATTTCGATGACAACAACTATACAATGGATATCGAATATGCATATATATTTCTATTTACAGGTAATTGCTAAAGTAACATCACTAGAGAGACAAGAACAAGGCTCAAAGAACGTTACTAGAGACTACAAGTCGATAGGATCAATGGAGCAAAGACACAGATGCACAAAAGCAACATGCACATAGTTCAGACGTCTGGGTGTACTAGCCAGACGTCTGAAGAAATCCTCTGGATTATAAAACAGACGGGATTTGACGTCTGGTTAATGTACTCAGACGTCTAAAAGGCTGCTGCATACAAATATACATACATACATACATATATATATATATATATATATATATATAGCCAGACGTCTGAAACAATTACCAAACGTCTGGTACTGAACTCGGATTTTAAAATTCAAATAACAACTGCCGCATTTGAAAAGACATCTTCGTTTCTCTTCGCTGCAACCCTTCATCACCATCAGAAGCGACTATAGAACACTTGCTAATGGATGCAACTACTCAAGGAATCTCTCTACCACTATAAATAACATCAAGAATCAAAGAGAAGGACCCACATGACTTACTTGCGCTCTTTACTTTTATACTCTAATATATTCTTGCAATCTACACTTGTATTTCACTCTTTCATATATTCAGATCTTATCAATCAATATTCTATATATATATATTGTAACGACCAGTAAATTTTAATAAATAAATTGGTTAATTTAATTAGATTTTTGTAATTTAATTTAGAAAGAAATAAAAAAATTATCATTTATATTGAAGTAAATGTTAAGGTTGAATTGTAGTAATGGTTATTAAATTCGAATAACTGAAGTGGTAAAGGTGTTATATCTGAATATGAATTGAATATGAGAAAATAAACGTAAGTATTGAATTAATTAATGAGATAATACATTGGTAACAGTAATTGAATGTAAATTAAGGAAATTTGTTAATGCAAGTTAATAATTTATGAACTTGAATGAACATTCCAATTAAATAAAATAATTTAAAAGCTATGACTTAGTTGTAAATGGAGTATAATAAAAACAAATGTAATTATTGTATTGATGTGTGAAATAATAGGATAGAGGGTAATTGTTGTAGAGAATAACCATACAAGTATTATTAAGAGTACATTGGTGATAAATGGTTATTACAAATAAAGGTAATTAAATATTACTTTAATGAAATAAATGTAGTAACGGAGGTGTGAATGTAAATTTAGTAGAAACGTAAATTTATTTTAAGGTAGTAATTGGTGAATTGGGAAATAAATTCAAAGTATGTTAAGTGATGAATTTATACGTAATGTATGTAAAGTAATAAACTGGTATAAGAATGGAATTAAGATAAAATTCATTAATTGGTTTTTAAAACCTTAATTAATGTGTTCAATTGATAGAAGTACATATTTAGAAATGTAATATTTATTCAAATTAAGATGAAAATAGGCGTGTATTAATGTAATGAAATGCAAATCAATGGAAATAATGTAGATGTTATACTTAGCTACAAATTGAATATGAAAACAAATGTAAGCATTGAATTTATTTAATGAATTTAAATTATAATAAATGGTCATTGAATATAATCAATGTTCTGTAAGTAATTATAATATTGATTTGAAGGAATTAAACTTAAAGGTAATGAATGGAAAGAAAACAAGGTAACTAAGTTTATAGAATAGTAATGAACTTAATAAAAGATTTGGATTGAAACAAATCAATCCATTGAAATCCAAATTTTAATAAGTGTAATGATTGTAGCAATTGAAATTAAAGGTTATGCAATTTGAAATAAAGATAATATGAGAAAATTAATGTAATAGTTTTAAACCCAATATTTAATCCATCTATTTGACAATAATGAATGGAATAATTACTGATTGATTTAATTGAATGGAATTCTTGTGAATTTTTTTTTAATTCTGAATTCAACAAAGTGAGGTTAACACTGAAATTTGATAAATTAATTAACTTTAAATAGACATCTAAATTTATTAAATTTGTGTGAATGATTTGGAAATATAAAAATGATAAGAATTGTCAATTTTAGAATTTAAATTAGAAATTTGATTTAATTAATCAATTATTAATTTATTTAATTAATGTAAAAATAGCCATTTTGACCACTGACTCGGATTTCGACGAAAACAATTTCATCGGATCCGTAATGGTGAATTATTGTAGGATTTCGAGTTTCGTAACGATCGGACTTATCGTTTGATCGTACAGACTCGAAACGCCTTGAAATAAATTTAATTGAAATCAATTGAAATCAATTTGAAAAATATTGATTTTAGCATAACTTCTTCATATGATGGAATTTGGACTTGAAACCTTTTCCATTGCGTTTAAAATATTTTAAAACATCTATTTTGATATATGGGTTGACCCAATTTCGTTGCAGAGTCAGAACGGGCTTTTCGGGCCATTCATCGTTCAGCGCGTTTATAAATCGGGTCCATCTATTCTATTTTCAGCTTGCCTATTTATACCTTGCTATAAACCCTAGCCTACTTCTATTTCTCATTCGTTTGTATGTAAATTCAACTATCTCTCCTCCTCAATGGTAGACAAACAAAATTCTAGCTCCAAACGCAAATCAAATTCAAATCCAAAATTTTAAACTCCTTAGAAAAATTTAAAAAATATATATATCGAAGGTCTCATCGATACGAATCTACGCATAGTTTCTGTTTTTGCAAATCGATGTTCGAGTCAACCGGATATCGCAGTCAAAGACGAAATTAGGGGTTTTGATTTCGTCGTCAATCGGTGAAATTGATAGAGGGGTTCTAAAGTGCTTGCCTCCAGGATGTCGGGGCTGGCGGTCGTTTGGCGTAGCTTGGCCTGAGGCGGCTTAAATTCTTTAATTAGGGTTCAAAACCCCTAATTTTATAGTGGCGGCGGCGCTACTTTGAGGGCGATTGCATGGGGCAGGGGAGATGCGGCCAACGGGGGGAGCTCAATGGTGGCGGCGGCTTGGTCGATAGTGATCCCTGGCGGCGGCCACGAGTGGGTCAAACTTCGGTGGAGATGGGTTTGACTGGGTGTGAGTGCGAATTTGTGCAGGGGGAAATGGTGACGTGGACTCGTGATATTGGGTGATTCCTGTTTATATTCCTTTTTATTTAATTGATTCGAATAACTTCTAATTATAATAACTTGTGCATACGAGGTCCGTTTCACGCGCGGTTTTCTCCGTTAGGTTTGTATTAGAATTCCGGACACTTTGGCGCAGGTTTGGACGAATTCTGAAATCGTTTGAATTTTGGGTTTAAATTGGATTCAAATTTAATTTAAATTCAAAATGTGAGTGTTTAAACCCACTCACAACTTCTAAAATTTCTTATGTTTGTTAAATTTAATTTATGTTGTGATTTTGAAATTATTTATGACCGTTTTGTATAGCTTTAATCATCATCTCAGTTAATTGCAATTATTTAAATTTAATCGTTATTTAATTTATTATTGAATATAACTGCCAAATAAATTACTTGTTATATATTATCAGTTATATATTGATATTGATTGATTGTTCGGATGATGATTGTGATGGATGTGTGATCTGTTGATGGTTGAATGGATGTTTATTTTATATCATTATAATCTGCAAGTTCTTTATTGGTTTGTTACTTTTGATTTGGGATTGCGGTTTGAAATGATATACAACCGCACTTTTATTTTTAAGTTGCGGATTGAAATGATAAATATCTGTATCACTTGACCATAGGGTAGAAAATTATATACAGACACCGTGGTCTATATATAAATATTTTAAAAGGATTTCTATGGTTTTTGAAAGAAATATATGGTTTTATGAGATAATTGATTTGGATATTTTATATATATATAGTTAAATTATTAGTGTTAGCTATGTATAAAATTGGTTAAAAGTATAAAATAAGTTTCAGAATAAAGTTTGATTTATTAAAATATAATATGGATAAGTATTTACTTAAATTATATTTTAATATAGAGTTATATTGATTTTTTTAAATCAAGGTTGAAAAGATAGTTTTGAAATTGATTTGAGATTTTATTTAATTAAGAGTTATTTAATAAGAATCCATTTAGAACTTACTGAAATTGAGATTTTAAAGAATATGGTTTTATAAATTAATTCGGGTTTAAGGTGATTTAAGTGAATAGATTGAGGAATATTCGGTTATTGAATTTGAAGTTTTATTTAAAGGATATTGGATTCAGTAAGCAAATATTTCAAAACTAGTAAAAGTGAAATGGGTATATATATAAATTATAAAAATTTAGCTTTGAAATATTGAATATTTAAGGTTTGAAATATATTAAATTTAAAATTTAGAAATTCAGGTTGTTTGGAATTGATTTGTGAAATTTAAGAAGCTAGTTTGCTTTATAAATAATTTAATATTTGATCCATGTAAGGGTGGAAGTTATGTTTCGAAGTTATTAATTTCAAAGTATTACGTTTTGGAAGTGTTATGGTTTTAAATCTTTGGTTTCGAAATTTTATGACTTTGAAAATGCTATGATTTTTGGGAAAAGGATATATTTGAAATAAAAATGATATTATATTGATTTGGGTTTATAAATGATATCATATTGATTTGGTTTTTAAAACGAAAATGATATCGTAATTATATGGTTTTGAAAGGAATATTTTATTCTGCTTTGAAGTATAATTATTTTAAAATGACCGCGGTGTTATCATAACGTTTGGTTGTTGAAGAGACCGGGATCGAAAGTTGTCATACTCTCTGCCAACTTCGAAAACCACTTTAACAACCGTGTACGCGATGGAGATTCCAGAATGAAGTAGGATGGTGGCGGCGTTTCCTTAAGGAAAATACGTGGACCCGACTCCCGTGATTTGGCATAAGGTGGCTAAAACAGGAGCGATTGACGGGTTAAGAAGGTAGCACCTTTTATCGGACACATCCCTTCGATATTATACTCTGACTTTGGATTGAGTTGGTGGGCACTTTTGAATTTTGATTTGGGGGTGTGGCTCGAGGTGGGCGGTAGTAGCTGCTACGCGTTACCCCCGACCCGGAAGCGTAATTGGTATATCCACCCTGGCATTGCCTAGTTGTGCCGTGTCACCTACCCTAGCGCGCCTTGTACGAGTTTGGTTTTCTCCCGTAGCCCGTATGGTATCCCCTGGTGGCTTCCCGATCAGGAGGGACCATGATATTGGATGGACTATTGGGACTATTACGTGTTAAGATGGAAAATGTAAAGCCTTAACGCTATTAAAAGTAAGTTTATTTTACTAGTAGACATCATTATAATAGCGAAATATTACTACATAGTAAATAGTTTAACGGATCCTTAGGAGATGTGAATCCCGAGCATCTCTTGAGTTACCACACTCATGTTGATACTGGATAGGAGATGTCAAATCCCGTAAACATCTCTGACGTCGTTCCACTCATATTATTTACTGTTGATTTAACTTACATAAGATCTTTTAGTTCTGACTCGAGTGTTTTGTCTTTTCAATTCGCTCGGGTCAGCCTGAGCATTTCAGGATTTGAAGCCTTTATATCTGGAGGACGAAGACGAAGATTTATTATTATTTATTATAGTATTCCACTACATCCATACTGTTCCGCTGCATTAATTATCATTCTATGGTATGTGTGACTCTGATATGTATTGTATAAGGATAATCGAATATTTTGTAAAACAGCTTCATGAACTATATATTTGATTATTATATTTTATCGTTCCGCTGCAAGATTCTGTTTTGTTTTATTTCTTCCTTCTTTTTCTTATTTACCACATAACAATCCACCCTTCTATATGGTTTAAGTCTGACGTTTGTGGTTTATCATCGGTTTAAAGCATACGAAAAGGCGGGGCGTTACATCTGGTATCAAAGCTTTGGTTTAGCGATAAACCTTAGCTTTGTGCGGTTTGACTCTTTATTAATAGGGTAGTAATACCCTATGATGAGTCGTTGAGTGTACATATATATGAGAGAGTGTATTTGTTAGTGTTATAAAAAGGTTTTAATATTGTGTTAATCTGTTCCGTTTTGTATTTATAAATTCTGGTTGGTGCATGGGACGCTATGACATCAATAGGGATTTCTAAACACTTAATAGGACAGACTGGCATAATATTTGTTTTAATATAGGTGAACGAAATAATTTTGCCTATTATATTTTCTATATATAAAATAATTTTTCTAATAAGATATATATATATATATATATATATATATATATTTGGTTGCAATATATTGGCCGTTAAGTAATGAAATTCATAAATAATAGTAGAGATGAGATTTAGAATAATATAAATGGAAATTGGAAATTTAGAACTTAAGTCCCGAGGTTTTGAAAATTTCTTTCAATGATTTTGGAATATACTAATAATATTGTTAGAAGTATTTTATAATATAAATATTTCTATATAATTTGAAAGAATTATTTTAAAGAAATTTTGGAAAGAAATAAGTTTGTACTCCTCTCTCTGTCGTTGGAAAATAATTTCGGTGATGAGTGCACACATCATCGACATTCATTTTCGAGTTTCAAAGTAGGAAGGCCCCTGTAGAGTTCTACTGTAGATTTATTTTTGATAAACAAATATAAACTTTTAATTGTTTTAAATATAATTGGATGTATAAATATGTTTATCTATTATTTTAAATGATATGAAATTAAACCCGATATTTAGTTCTTAAGTTTCCGTTAATTAATAGTTCAATTATTGTAGTGAAATGGAAAGTAACTAATTAATAATTGGAACCTCTAACTAAAATAAGAGTTGAGTTAATGTTTAAAGTTATTTATAACTAAATAAGTAGAAAAGATGGATAGTAAGTAAAACATCTTGAGTTTAAGATGAGTATTTGAAACTATTCATAAATAAGAAGATTTAATGCTAGGTTATAAAGGAAATTAAAAGAATCGAAACGTGTAACCTATAAGACAAAAGATATTATTATTGAACATTAAATTAATTAAAGGAAATAAAATAAACTTATATAACTTTCAATTACATCCTTAAAAACATATATTAACTTACCGAATATTAAAAGTTGAAATGTTTAATAAGAAATTGTAATGGAAATTGTACAAGTAAAAGTAGGTAATGAAAGTGATCAATAAATTGCTTTTATTTATAAGAATTGATGTTATAGAGTTATAAACTTAAGTTGTAATTAAAACGTTACTATAATTAAATATAATAGAAATGTAAGCACTAGACAAATAAATGAAATTGAGAAATGCATAAATGTAATGCAATAAAAAAGAAACTTACATGACCTGAATAAATGAAAATGAATAATTGCAAGCAATAAATGAAAATGAATAATTGCAAGCAATAAATGAAAATGAATGGAATTAATAAGAATAAACTTAATCTGTTGTTTGAAATCGTTGTTTGTTTGGTTTATGGTTGTTTGGGCAAGGATACTTTAAAATTGTTTGGATATATGAATAATCTATTCAGTTTTATCTAAGATTGTTGAGTAAATGGTATACTTAATAGTTTATTTGTCGTTCTATACAATTTAAAAGTGTCTAAGCCTGAACTAACATTTGTTTGTTTAATATGAATGAATGATTGTTTTGTAGATTCTTTGTGATGGTTGTATGCCTTGTTGCTAGTGATTGTTGTTGTATTGATGTGTTCGTTTATGGTTGAAACAACTTCAAATATTTCATTTTATATAATTATTAACCTTTTTGGATTATATAAGTGAAATACAGTTTATGGAAACAATTGTTACTGCTTTTGGTTTCATAATAAAGCGTTAATTGTCCGATAAATAGGTACGTTTTCGGATTACAGTTTATAACGTTATTATATTGTTTTTTTCGTGTAGGGATATATATTATTTTGGAAAATATGTTGTATATTGTTATATTTAATATTATATTTTCTCCCGAGCATCTCCGTACAAAGGAGACTCTGCCGAAATTTTCCGTAAAATTTTGGACTTAGAAAATTTTGAAATTTTTTTTCCAAACTTTATTAATTTGAAGATAAAAAGATTTAATTGTTTATAAATCTATATATTTTATTTAAATTATCTTATTCTGTAAATTTATTGTTATCAATATAACGTTTTGAATAATATATATTGATTTATAAGTTCCTCTTTTCCGTTCTTTTCCTTTTCAGGGACGAAAAGTTTTGAGTGGGGGAGAGTGTAACGACCCGTAAATTTTAATAAATAAATTGGTTAATTTAATTAGATTTTTGTAATTTAATTTAGAAAGAAATAAAAAATTTATCATTTATATTGAAGTAAATTGTAACGACCCAGAATTTCTGTTCATTAAAATTCATATATTTAATTAATTTTAAATATTAATAAGTCAAATTTATAAGTCGAATAATTTATTTTTCGAATATCTAGATTTAATTTGATAATTAAATTGGCAATTTAATAATTGAAATTACAGAAAAAAATTGGAAATTGGGTTTAATGCGATTGAAAATGATTTGTAAAATTTTATTTAATCATATTGAAGTTAGAATGATGTTATAGAACTTTTAAAATTGAATTAAAAGTTAATTTGTGGAAATTGAATATTTTAATATTTAATTGACGAGTTAAAATAGCCATTTTTCAAACAGTCTCGGATTTCGACGAAACTAGTTTCATCGGATCTGTAATGTTATATTGTTGTATGGTTTCAAATTTCATGTCAATCGGATTTACGGTTTGTCCGGGGCAAGCCAAAACGCATAGAAATTAGTTTAAATCAATTTAATTTAAATTTGATCGTTTATATTGGTAACTCGCACAGATGATCGAATTAGCCTCCAAAACACGTTCCATTGTGTTCGGAACGCAGGGTAAACCTTAGAAACGCCAGCCGGCACGCTTCGTTTGGAGTTCGGAAAATTTCGGGCGAATACTAATTTGGCAATTTTCTACAAAAGCACATTTAATCTTCACTTTTGCAAACAAAAGAAACCTAGCTAGGGTTTTATTCTTCAGCCGCCACCTTCATATATTAATGGCCGTGGTGGTCGTAATTTTTAACCCTAATGGGGTCGGCTATGGGTTCATGAACGCAATGTACTGGGAGTTTTGGACGTGAGGGAAGAGGAACAAAAGGGCAGCCTAGATTTGCTGAGTTGAAATCTGACGGCCAAGATTGTTTTAGGTTTAAAAATTGAAATGAGATTGTAAATTAAATTATATTTTTAATTTGTGTAAACTTTAAAATGCAATATCTTTTCATACGAGGTCGAAAACGCACGAAACGAATTGCGTCGGGTTCGTATGGACGAGCACTACGCTATGGAACTGGATTGGAGTCGTTTGGAGCTAGTTTGAATTTCGTGTAAAATTAAACGCGTGTTTAATTTTATTCGAAATAAAACGCGAAAAACTGAATTGAAAGCAAGGTGAGAACTTCTCACTCAATCGAATAGTTTCGATTTAAATTTTAAATAGTTAGATTTAAAATTGTGGATTGTATGCCTGGATGATAAATTATTATCTGTTATTGATTGAAATAGACATTATATGCCGTATATTAAGCGGATGTTATTTATTAAAAACATATACCGCGATAATTCCAACTTGTATGGAATTGGTATTATATATGTACTTGGAGTTGATTTTCTCGCATTATATAGCGGATGAGACCCTATTGCGCCGTATAATAGCGGATAATATTTTATAAATCATATATACCGCGATATTCCGTATTGGAACGGAATTGGCATTGTGCTAACATCTATGGATGCAGGGAAACAAGTTGGAGGGATCCAACTGGATTCCTCACCGGTATTTATTTGATTACAGATATTGTGATATTTATTGATTATCATATACTGATATATGATGTCTTTGTTGTCGTGATTGACTATTTGGTGTGTTGCATCATTGGGCCAATTTTGGAATTTTAAAAATATTAAAGTAACAATTTTTAATTTAAAAGGATTTTAAAGTGATTTTTGAAAGTATACGTTTTATATAAATTTTGGAACTGATTGATTTTAAATAAATAAACGTTATAATTTTAATGTTATAAAATTTATAATTTTTGAGAAATATAGTTAAAATGTGATTTTTGAAATATGGAGTTAATGAATTTTATAAAATAGTTTAAATTGAGATTTTTGGATTTTTATAAACGGATTATATAAAAGATTTATAAAATTGATATTTATAAATTAAAAATATAGGAATTATAAAACGAGTTTTATTAAGTGTAAAAAATGAAGTATAAATGGAATTCATAAGTGAATGAAAATTATAGATTTATAAATTGAGAAGTTATAAAATGAATAGATTTTGTAAAATAAAAGATTTATAGTTAAATTTGCTTATAATATGGATTTTGGCATGTAAATGGGATATGGATAAAATTTGTGAATAAAGTGATTTTATAACTTGAAGTTTTTATAATATATAAATGTGAATTTATAAACATTGATTTATAAATTCAAGATTTATTGAATTTGATAAGTAAATTTTTATAGCTTATTAAAGGAGTATATTCATGATTTTGGGACAGTGAATAATATATTAAAGTGTTTTGGGGAAGTGATATTTTAAATAGAATTAAAACAATTTGAAATTGTTTTAGAATGCATTAAGTGTCGAAACCATAGATTTCAACATTCATTGTTGAAATAAACGTTTTCGAGAAATAGAAGGAAATAGTGGACTATAACACTGTTGTTATAGTAAATGATTTCCGAAAGGAAATGTTTTTGTATAGTATTGGGATTTATATATCTATCTTAATTTCGAATCCCTATACTAGTGATTTTGGGTCGTCGTAACGATGTTTTACGCAACATTCGTTTTGACTCAAATAAATGTGTTTAAGCGCACGTTTTCTTTAAAGAATGAAATATATACTTAATTTCGATTTAAGTATATTGAATATTTTCCAAGTGTTGAAAATAAATGGATTTGTGAATTACTTATTATTAAATAAGTATGGAAATGTTTTCCAATATGAAGTGAATATTTTGAGATTTTATCTTTTAAAGATAAATAGAAAAGAAATATTAGAAATCAATTTGAAAATCGTATATTCATAGATATTTTGGAATCGTAAATTCACTATGGAATTTATAAAAGAAAGGGAAATTTGATTAAAAATAAACGTTGATTTATTTTTTTGAAGTGTGGAAATGAAATTACGGATTTGGAACGTAAGTTTAAAATAAATCGGTAAGGATTTATTTGATTGATTTAAATGAACCATTTTAAATTTAAAATGGATAAATATTTGGAAGTGTTTCCATTTAAGGAATTGATTTGAAATTTGTTTTCAAAGATTGAAAGATGAAAAAAATGATTTGAAATTTGTTTTCAAATGGTTGAAGTGTGGAAATTATATATCTAGTAAAGATATTTTGGAAAATAAATAATTTGGAAAATTATTTGGAACTTGGTGATGTTGTGCATACCTATTGATAGTTAAACAACCGACTATCAATATTTACCTTTGAATGGGTATTTGTTGTGATTTGCTTGAATTTGAATGTCACGCTTATTTTCAAAATAAGCGCTCACTATTCGGGTTAGCCGGGAAAGGACCTTAGGGTCGTATAACTCATTCCGAATATGTGATACGTCGTTATGGATTGCATTTGATGACTGGTGTTGAAGACCGGATATTTTTGAAAACGGAAGGATTACCGTCGAATGACTCTGCATCGGCTGATCTCCGATATAGAGGTTTTATCACCCTTAGTGACGGGAAGTCCGGACGTGATTAGTGAATATCCGGATTGCAAGGGCTTCTTTGGAAGTGCCTTCGATTCTGTTCGAACCCGGAACAGACTTGTATGGATTGTATGTCTGACATTACAAATTGAGATATAAAGCTGATTTCCTTCAAATATATTTCTGTTGGTGGCGGAGAATTTATTCTCTTAGCTTAACACCCTTCTTTGAGACGTACGAGTTCAGAGGTTATGTAGTTGAAGGTTATTAGTGATATACTTCCAATTTGGTAGTGTGATATGCTAAGTGTTGTTGAGCATTTGTGAATCAAAGCACAGCTTTTATATAAAGCGTAGCTTTGTGGACGAGACTTCGTCGAGCCTCACTCTCCGAAAATGGTCAAAACAGGAAGGATGCGGCAAGGTTATTAGGGGGTAGCGCCCCTTTAGTGTATGTCATTCCTTCTGGATAGAGGTGGTATCATGGTATGGAGCCCAGATATTTAACCTATGTTGTTGCTGCAAATTTATTACTTTGTGGTTGTTGGAAATCGAGGATCCTCGGATATAGATCGGTTACGATCGGGGAACGATGTATTCGTGTCAGTAGTTACCCAGTTTGAAGGGTAACCCGGCCTTGTGTTGGCAGAGATCTAACCGTAACGTTAGGTTCTCGGGTCGTCTTTCCAGAGGCGTACCCATGTGGCAATGGGAAGTTCCTTGGCCTGACCATTTGTTGGAAATCCAAAGAAACAATACGATCTTGTACGGTTTTAGTTGTACAACCTATCATTCACTTATGGTGGTCACCACTGTTTGGATGGTAGCTATAGTAGGCATAAGTGCGGAATGCATATGCTGGCTAAGATTTATATCTTTACTTTCGAAATGTTTTCCTACACTATGCACTAGTAATAATATCAAATGTTTTTTTAATGCGTATCAAGCATCTTTGACTATCATAAGGAGAAATCTCCTCCGATTCTGCGTTCGCATTGTGTGTGTGCGTGCGGGAGGCCTTATGGTAGTTTCATTTTCTAAAAAGCATTGCGAATCTATTTTAAAAATATCCCTTTGTTTGTTTTAAAAAGATAAACTGTTTTAAGTTCTCACACCAGTCCCATGACTGACCTGGAGTTTATTGTTTTCCTTCCTAAACTCTGAGTGCCCACTAATTTCCACACGGGCAGTCTAGAGTCAGGTTATCAGGATATTCTGGAATTCAGGAGTTGCTGGAGGCAAGCTGGATGGCATGGCATATTCACTAGTATATAGTATTTCTTTTCCGTTGTTTGTTGTTGTTTGTTGTTGTACACTCTGATGATGTAGTGTAATGTGATGTAATGTAACGTAATAACTGATATAGTTCTTTGTAAAAGATTATTCATTTGTCTATTATATGTTGTTCCGCTGCGATTGTGAGATTCTGATGTTGTTCTGCTGTTTCTTTCTGTTCTGTTCTGTTCTATCTTTTTCTCCCTTCTTCTACCTCTTTCTTCTTCTTTAACCATAACATTTCGGTTTTCCGGCCTTCGATTGCTCGGCAGTTGATACAGTAGACGTATTGATGTCGGTTTTCGAGCGTCGAAAAGTCGCGATCGTTACATAAATGTTAAGGTTGAATTGTAACAATGGTTATTAAATTCGAATAACTAATGTGGTAAAGGTGTTATACCTGGATATGAATTGAATATGAGAAAATAAAAGTAAGTATTGAATTAACTAATGAGATAATACATTGGTAACAGTAATTGAATGTAAATTAAGGAAATTTGTTAATGCAAGTTAATAATTTATGAACTTGAATGAACATTCCAATTAAATAAATAATTTAAAAGTTATGACTTAGTTATAAATGGAGTATAATAAAAACAAATGTAATTATTGTATTAATGTGTGAAATAATAGGATAGAGGGTAATTGTTGTAGAGAATAACCATACAAGTATTATTAAGAGTACATTGGTGATAAATGGTTATTACAAATAAAGGTAATTAAATATTACTTTAATGAAATAAATGTAGTAACGGAGGTGTGAACGTAAATTTAATAGAAACGTAAATTTATTTTAAGGTAGTAATTGGTGAATTGGGAAATAAGTTCAAAGCATGTTAAGTGATGAATTTATACGTAATGTATGTAAAGTAATAAACTGGTATAAGAATGGAATTAAGGTAAAATTCATTCATTGGTTTTTAAAACCTTAATTAATGTGTTCAATTGATAGAAGTACACATTTAGAAATGTAATATTTATTCAAATTAAGATGAAAATAGGCGTATATTAATGTAATGAAATGCAAATCAATGAAAATAATGTAGATGTTATACTTAGCTATAAATTGAATATGAAAACAAATGTAAGCATTGAATTTATTTAATGAATTTAAATTATAATAAATGATCATTGAATATAATCAATGTTCTGTAAGTAATTATAATATTGGTTTGAAGGAAATAAACTTAAAGGTAATGAATGGAAAGAAAACAAGGTAACTAAGTTTATAGAATAGTAATGAACTTAATAAAAGATTTGGATTGAAACAAATCAATCCATTGAAATCCAAATTTTAATAAGTGTAATTATTGTAGCAATTGAAATTAAAGGTTATGCAATTTGAAATAAAGATAATATGAGAAAATTAATGTAATAGTTTTAAATCCAATATTTAATCCATCTATTTGACAATAATGAATGGAATAATTACCGATTGATTCAATTGAATGGAATTCTTGGGAATTTTTTTTTAATTCTGAATTCAATAAAGTGAGGTTAACACGGAAATTTGATAAATTAATTAACTTTAAATGGACATCTAAATTTGTTAAATTTATGTGAATGATTTGGAAATATAAAAATGACAAGAATTGTCAATTTTAGAATTTAAATTGGAAATTTGATTTAATTAATCAATTATTAATTTATTTAATTAATGTAAAAATAGCCATTTTGGCCACAGATTCGGATTTCGGCGAAACCAGTTTCATCGGATCCGTAACGGTGAATTATTGTAGGATTTCGAGTTTCGTAACAATCGGACTTATCGTTTGATCGTACGGACTCGAAACGCCTTGAAATAAATTTAATTGAAATCAATTTGAAAAACATTGATTTTAGCATAACTTCTTCATATGATGGAATTTGGACTTGAAACCTTTTCCATTGCGTTTAAAATATTTTAAAACATCTATTTTGATATATGGGTTGACCCAATTTCGTTTTGGAGTCAGAACGGGCTTTTCGGGCCATTCACCTTCAGCGCGTTTATAAATCGGGTCCATCTATTCTATTTCCAGCTTGCCCATTTATACCTTGCTATAAACCCTAGCCTACTTCTATTTCTCATTTGTCTGTACGTACAATTCAACTATCTCTCCTCCTCAATGGCAGATAAACAAAATTCTAGATCCAAATGCTAATCGAATTCAAATCCAAAAATTCAAACTCCTCAGAAAAATTTGAAAAAAATATATATCGAAGATCTCATCGATACGAATCTACGCGTAGTTTCTTTTTTTGCAAATCGATGTTCGAGTCAACTGGAAATCGCAGTCAAAGACGAATTAGGGGTTTTGATTTCGTTGTCAATCGATGAAATTGATAGAGGGGTTCTGCAGTGCTTGGCTCCAGGATGTCGGGCTGGTCGTCGTTTGGCGTAGCTTGGCCTGAGGCGGCCGGAATTCTTTAATTAGGGTTCGAAAACCCTAATTTTATGGTGGCGGCGGCGCTACTTTGGGCGCGATCGCATGGGGCAGGGGAGATGCGGCCGGCGGGGGGGGGGGGGAGCTCAACGGTGGTGGCGATGGCTTGGTCGATAGTGACCCCTGGCGGCGGCCACGAGTGGGTCAAACTTCGATGGAGATGGGTTTGACTGGGTGCGAGCGCGAATTTGTGTAGAGGGAGATGGTGACGTGGACTCGTGATATTGGGTGATTCCTATTTATATTCCTTTTTATTTAATTGATTCGAATAACTTCTAATTATAATAACTTGTGCATACAAGGTCTGTTTCACGCGCTGTTTTCTTTGCTAGGTTCGTATTGGAATTCTGGACACTTTGGCGAAGGTTTGGACGAATTCTGAGATCGTTTGAATTTTAGGTTTAAATTGGATTCAAATTCAATTCAAATTCAAAAGATGAGTGTTTAAACTCACTTACAACTTCTAAAATTTCTTATGTTTGTTAAATTTAATTTATGTTGTGATTTTGAAATTATTTATGACCGTTTTGTATAGCTTTAATCATCATCTCAGTTAATTGCAATTATTTAAATTTAATCGTTATTTAATTTATTATTGAATATAACTGCCAAATAAATTATTTGTTATATATTATCAGTTATATATTGATATTGATTGATTGTTTGGATGTTGATTGTGATGGATGTGTGATCTGTTGATGGAAGAATGGATGTTTATTTTATATCATTATAATCTGCAAGTTCTTTATTCGTTTGTTACTTTTGATTCGGGATTGTGGTTTGAAATGATATACAACCGCACTTTTATTTTTAAATTGCGGATTGAAATGACAAATATCTGTATCACTTGACCATAGGGTAGAAAATTATATACAGACACCGTGGTCTATATATAAATATTTTAAAAGGATTTCTATGGTTTTTGAAAGAAATATATGGTTTTATGAGATAATTGATTTGGATATTTTATAAATAATATTTTATATATATAGTTAAATTATTGGTGTTAGCTATGTATAAAATTGGTTAAAAGTATAAAATAAGTTTCAGAATAAAGTATGATTTATTAAAATATAATGGATAAGTATTTACTTAAATTATATTTTAATATAGAGTTATATTGATTTTTTTAAATCAAGGTTGAGAAGATAGTTTTGAAATTGATTTGAGATTTTATTTAATTAAGGGTTATTTAATAAGAATCCATTTAGCACTTATTGAAATTGAGATTTTAAAGAATATGGTTTTATAACTTAATTCGGGTTTAAGGTGATTTAAGTGAATAGATTGAGGAATATTCAGTTATTGAATTTGAAGTTTTATTTAATGGATATTGGATTTAGTAAGCAAATATTTCAAAACTAGTAAAAGTGAAATGGGTATATATATATATATATATAAATTATAAAAATTAGCTTTAAAATATTGAATATTTAAGCTTTGAAATATATTAAATTTAAAATTTAGAAATTCGTGCTGTTTGGAATTGATTTGTGAAATTTAAGAAGCTAGTTTGCTTTATAAATAATTTAATATGTGATCCATGTAAGGGTGGAAGTTATGTTTCGAAGTTATTAATTTCAAAGTATTACGTTTTGGAAGTGTTCTGGTTTTAAATCTTTGGTTTCGAAATTTTATGACTTTGAAAATGCTATGATTTTGGGAAAAAGGATATATTTGAAATAAAAATGATATTATATTGATTTGGGTTTATAAATGATATCATATTGATATGGTTTTTAAAACGAAAATGATATCGTAATTATATGGTTTTGAAATGAATATTTTATTCTGGTTTGAAGTATAATTATTTTAAAATGACTGCGGTGTTATAATAACATTTGGTTGTTGAAGAGACCGGATCGAAAGTTGTCATACTCTCTACCAACTTCGAAAACCACATTAACAACCATGTACGCGGTGGAGATTTCAGAATGAAGTAAGATGGCAGCGGCGTTTCCTTGAGGTAAGTACGTGGACCCGACTCCCGTGAGTTGGCATAAGGTGGCTAAAACAGGAGCGATTGATGGATTAAGAATGTAACACCTTTTATCGGACACATCCCTTCGATATTATACTCTGACTTTGGATTGATTCGGTGTCCACTTTTGATTTTTGATTTGGGGGTGTGGCTCGAGGTGGGCGGTAGTAGCTGCTACGCGTTACCACCAATCCGGAAGCGTAATTGGTATATCTACCCTGACATTGCCTAGTTGTGTCGTGTCACCTACCCTAGCGCGCCTTGTACGAGTTTGGTTTTCTCCCGTAGCCCGTATGGTATCCCCTGGTGGCTTCCCGATCAGGAGGGACCATGATATTGGATGGACTACTGGGACTATTACGTGTTAAGATGGAAAATGTAAAGCCTTAACGCTATTAAAAGTAAGTTTATTTTACTATTAGACATCATTATAATAGCGAAATATTACTACATAGTAAATAGTTTAACGGATCCTTAGGAGATGTGAATCCCGAGCATCTCTTGAGTTACCACACTCATGTTGATACTGGATAGGAGATGTCAAATCCCGTAAACATCTCTGACGTCGTTCCACTCATATTATTTACTGTTGATTTAACTTACATAAGATCTTTTAGTTCTGACTCGAGTGTTTTGCCTTTTCAATTCGCTCGGGTCAGCCTGAGCATTTCAGGATTTGAAGCCTTTATATCTGGAGGACGAAGACGAAGATTTATTATAGTATTCCACTACATCCATACTGTTCTGCTGCATTAATTATCATTCTATGGTATGTGTAACTCTGATATGTATTGTATAAGGATAATCGAATATTTTGTAAAACAGCTTCATGAACTATATATTTGATTATTATATTTTATCGTTCTGCTGCAAGATTCTGTTTTGTTTGTTTCTTCCTTCTTTTTCTTATTTACCCCGTAACAATCCGCCCTTCTATATGGTTTAAGTCTGACGTGTAACGACCCATAAGATTTTAATCATTTTAATTGGTTTTACAACAGATTTAATTGGATTTTTGAGAAATTTTTAATGATAATAATTTTGAAATAAAAATTTAATACTTGAATTACGTCCAAATAAACATAGCAGATTTTAAATTTTCAATTTATTTTAACAAAGTTTATTTCATTGGGAAATTCTATTAAATTAAAGCTAAAAATTGCTGATAATAAATTTATTATCAAGCAACAGCCACTATCCTTTACTTTAGTAATTATTTCATCAGTTGCTAAATTTTAGCCGTTGCCATCATTTCAAAAATCAAGCGTATAATTTTGTATACGTTGTATTTATCATTTTGAACGGTTGATATGTTAATTGCCTTTATAGCTTTAATATTTGTCAGCTAAATAAATGGGTGACCGTTACTGCCAATATTTAATTTGATACGTTTCCCGGTTGCCTTTTTCATTCACTTGATTGATTGATTTGTTGCCGTCTCTGTTATTTTCTCTCTGTCTTCATTGCTTTTTAAAGGTAAGAAACTGTTCCCTCAAAACATAAATATTTGATTGTAGCCAGCAGTAACTTGTTTTAATAACCTTTTCCTAAATCAAAGCTTTTGAGCGTTACAATTTCTTTTGATTGGATATATGTGTTTAGGAGAAAATATTGCAGGTGACCGTTACAATTGATTTCGGTAACTTTCTTTCTTCCCATACATCATTATATATTTGCTTTCCATTTTTCCTGAATTTATGTTTAGCAGTTTCGAAAATCAAACGTATACATTTGTATACGTCGTAATTATTATTTTAAAACGATTCACTTTATTTTTCTTTCCCTTTTTAACTTCGTTTCTCTCTCTTTACTTTATATTGGGACTTTTGTTTCCTTTGCTTTTCAACTTGAGCCTTGCTTGCCAAGCAATAAATTTATTGCTTATAATTTTTAGCTGAAATCAAGAAATTAGACCGTTACCATTTTGGTTATATTGATTTCCCATTTATTTCTGGCTCGTATTGCTCTGACTTTTCCTTTTCCTTTTCTATACTTACGTTTCAAAAATAAATAGTACATATAATAACGTACATAATAAATTGCAGCCAGCTCATTTCTCACATATTTATTTCGTGAGTTAAAACCCCGTCACTCAACGCATCGATGACTACCTTTAATTTCGCCAGTTTTGAAATGTAAATGTTGGATACGTTGCATCCATTGCCTTATTCCTATATATTTAGATCTGAACCATTTACCTTTACCTTTTCACTTTCTTCCTCATTCATAAACCACTTCCTCCTCCTTCACGTAACCACTCACCAAACGTTACATCACTCCTTCTTCTTGCACTATCCACTCTCACGCCACCGAGGCCATCACCATCCACCTCTCCGTTTGTCTCCCCTCCTCTTCCACGCCGAAGCATGAAGCAGTGCCGTGCTCCCCTCCGAGCTCCCCACCACCCCTGACTTCGTCCATTCTCCTTCCTTTTTGGGTTAGTATATGTATCTTAAATATAAGTATAGTATTCTGTGTAAATTATTTATATACATTAAGTAATAGATTCATAACTATTGTATATATATGTCTAGCTTCTGTTATAATATGAGTCTAGTATATAGGCAGATTGTATGGGTTGTCTGCATAGTTGTATAAGTTTATAAATAGTTTATAGAAGATATTTTAGTTATATAGTTTACATATATATTGGTATAACTTTTGTGTGGTGTGCGTATGTTTTGGGTTATAACTTTTGTATGGTGTGCGTATGTTATGGGTAGTATTTGCAGTGCATGGTTTCAGATATTATTATATTAAAGTGTACTAAGTATATTGGGTTCGAATTAAATATAGTTTTAAATTTTTATGTTTTGAATTGATGTAAAAGCAAAAATATGAATAAGTTGTAAGATTTTGTTTCTGTTGGAGATAAAGTTGGAGTTTAAATTTTTTTTTTTTTACATGTCTAGATTAAATCTAATACATGTATAAAGTTTTAACCGTTTAAGAAAAATATATAAAGTTTTAAGTGTTGTTAGAAGTATTGTTTTATTCGCTAGAAGGAAAGTATTTTGTTTATATTACTTATATAAACGTTGTCAGTTTTAAATACATAGGTTATGGAAATTTGGTATTGAGTCTTTTCATTTGGGTAAGGTTACAATAATTTACTTATACATATAGCTGCATGTTCACCTGTATATGAATTTACCTTTTTGATTTAGGCTGCAACTACATGAATTTTGAATTCCCACGTTTTCTATTCTAAATTTTTTTCCAGATTATATTAATATGTATAGGCAATTGTTTATATTTAAGTTTACAAGATTTTTTTTTTTTGTCTGCATAGTGAGTTAATATAAAAAAGTATATTTTATTTATAAGCGGTTGTATACATATTAGTAGTTGTTTTAGTTAACAGTAATAAAAACAAAATTTATATAGCCTGTGTTAATTTATATATCTAAACTGTCAAGTTTATATGGGTATAAATGATTAGGTCAAAGTGCATATACAAGCTATAAAGATTTTATTGATTTTGGTTATATATATATATATATATATATAATTATTTGAGATTTATTTCAAATGAATATGTATTTTAAAATAATGGGTTTAAGTGAAATATTAATATAATATGCGTCTCGTCCAAAACTTTATATCAAGCTATTTTGATCCGTTCCCATCGTTTTCTGTTACCAGATTCTGTTCATCAAATTCGTGCCAATTTTGCTTTGCTTGGATTTGTAAATCAAATTTCCATGTCCGTATCAGTGTGTGTTTCCGTATACCTTCGGTACCCTCCAGCCACGAAAGGTGAGCAATCACTCACGACAAACGTTCTTTTATTTATTAAATTTGATTCCAATTGAAACGACAATTGAAATATGCTACTGTTAGTTATTTACATTGCTATATATTTTGTTGTTTGCAAATTTGTTCACCTGTGGGATATGACACCATATCCCATTGTATATTATACTGTTATTGATGATATATGCCTGTTATTTTATTATTTGTTATCACTCTGCACGTTCCCCGTAGTTTAGAATTCAATATGGGTTGAAATGATACATACCCGAACGGACTTTAGAATAGGAGAACTTCGTTATGGGTTGAAATGATAAACCCAAGCGATTTTCAATAAAAATTGAATTTGGGATTACGGGTCGAAGTGATATCTACCCGTATATTTTAAATTTCGGATTGAAATCCGTATCCCTTGACCATAGGGTATGAAATTATATACAGACACCGTTGGTCCATATGTATAAATATTTTGAAAATAATTTCTAAGGGTTGAAAATAAATATACGGTTTTAATAAATATTAATTCTTAAAATATTATATAAAAATAGAAATTTTATATATAGATTTAATAGTAATAATTTGGAGATCGATTTAATCCATATAATATGTTTAAGTATTTATTTAAATTTATATTTCAAAATTGATTGTTGTAATAATTTGGATAAGTTAAGGTTGAGAAGATAAAGTTGAATTAATTGAAATTGTATTTAATTAAGTATTTTACTTAATTGGATTTATTTGAAACAAAGAATTTGAAATTTAAGATTCGATTTATAACTTGATTTTGATCTAAATGATTAAATGGAGGTTTCAAGTTTAAACAAATCGAAAGGAATATTTAGTTTAAAGGTAAATTTGGTTATTAAATAAATATTGAATTTATTTAGTGAACATTTCAAGACTAAATAACAAGGTTAAATCGAGATCTATATGAAACTGTTAAATCAAACTTTGAGTTGTTGAATATTAAAGCGTTGAAATATAGTAGAATTTAAACGGTAAAATTTTGATTTAGTTCTGTATTTGAAATGAATATAATTTGAATTTGTTTGATCAAAAACTGAATTGTATAAAAATTTATAAATTGAGATTGAATTAAATTTGAATGGGATGGTCGGGTTGATTTTGAAAACGATTTGTTAAGTTGAGGAAACTACAAATATTCTACTCTAAATATTTATGTATATATATATAATGAAAAGATATTTTTGTTGTGAAGTATAAATTAATTTGAAATGACCTCGGTATTATAGTGTATATTTCTACCTTATAGATAGTTCCATGGACCCTTAGAGGATGGTTATCCCAAACGTCTTTTAAGTTAATTATATTTCAGTTGATATTTCACTTGAGTTAGATTTATAGATATAAGAATGTTAATCATGACTCGAGTGTTTTGTGTTTTTGCTTTACGCTCGGGTCAGACTGAGTGATACAGCATTTGAGACCTACCTTCGAAGTTGGAGCTTTGCTTGAAGATCCGGCTGTCTATCCCTTCAGTCATCCAGTTGATTGGTTCAGAGAAGTCATCTGCTCGTACTAGAGACTTCACTGCATCTGGGATATTCTGATGTATTTTATTTCTAACTCTGATGTATATAGTAGCTTCATGAACTACTATTCCTTATTATTCCGCTGCATTTTATTACTCTGTGCCTGTGATCTGTGACTGATTTATTTACTGTATATGTTACGTTTGCCAAATTTAAATTAACAATTCGGTATTTTGAATTATTCAAGTCATACATGTATGGTTTTATTGTCGATTTGAATGGTCCAAAATAGCGGGTCGTTACAGTTGGTATCAGAGCTTTGGCTCTAGGCAAAACTTAGCATATATGGTAAATTCATTTACAGAATCACTTTCGTTCGAGTTGAATCCCTTCCTTTTTGACTTGATTTCCTTTGGATTTTGGAATGTCCCTCGGTTCCGAAATTCATTCTTGTCTCTCCCTATTTATATTCGTTTGATTCTGGAGTATCCTATAACTTCACGGAATGAATTGTAAAAGGGGTGAAAACTCCTTTACAATTGGCATTGATTCACCGAAGATTTTTGTATCCTCGGTTTACGATGCTGATATATCTTGATATGCCGAATTCCAGCTCTGGCGATCGAATGTCGATTTGTTTTGGAATTCCGCATCGATTATATCCCTGAAGTCACGGTTGACCCGGTTAAGGTCGTCCGTGATTTGTAGAAGTATATCCATCTTCTATTTTGTAATTAAATTATCTCATCTTCGATCGAGTCTATCTTCTAATCAGGATTCTATTGATTGGAGTTCCGCTAATTTAAATCTCTATCTTTGTTTGAAACCCATTCTTTGAAAATCGGGCATGTTTGTATTTTTAAAATTGTTTATATATCGAAATTATTATTTTGATAACTATGATTTTATTCTATATATAAAAGTGAAATTGTTTTCGATAAGGATTATATACCTATATATAATAATAATAAAAACAAATAAGAAATGTTATTCCATATAAAAGGGTTTTGAAAGGATTTGAAATTTTGAAAAAAATATAAGAAATTGATTTATATAAAAATGATTTATAACTGTAGAGTAAAATTTGAAATTCGAGAATTTAATTCCGGTATTTTGAAATTGGTTTTAAGATTTTGGAAAATATATAAAAATAATACGATTTAAAAGTATTTTTCCGAATCAGAAAGGTTTCAAATGAGTTCAAATGAATTCCAATAATTTTGAAGAAATTTCAAAGAAGTTTTCAAGAAAATAGAAGTCCAGAACTCACTTATGTCGCTGGAAAATAATTCCGGTGATGAGTGCACGCATCATCGACATTGATTTTCGAGTTTCAGAGTGGGGGAGAGGCCACTTTAATAGCTCGCTATGCGAGTGATTTTGTAAAACCGTTATGATTTCAAATTCCGAAGTATAATTTGATATTTTCAAAGATATATGTATATATTTGAAACAATTTAAAGTGAGACTGGTGTTCAGTCCTCGAGTTTCAGATTTAATAATTGATTTATTGTTGATTTTCAACTCTTGAATTTAAAATTTGATTTCCCTAACTATTTAGAATGTTCGAACACTTCCAAATCGAGATTAAAATTTTCAAAGCTAAGAAATTTCGAAGAGTATAAAATGTTTGATAAAGAATATAAATTTAGTTTTGAAATGTTTTGAAAAAAAAATAGTTGAATAATGGTTTTCAGAAAGGTAAATTGGATATTTCACATAGAAATAGATAGTTTAAAAGGAAAAAAAAGGGATAATTATAAATTTGGAAACCATTTTGAGTATAATTGATTTTGAGAAAATATTTGGTTTTGAAATTAAATTGAAATTAAAAACCAGTACTCTTATGGAGATTTTGGAAATGAATTTGGTTGACTTGAATTATTTTAATTTAGAAACTGGGATAATTTTCTAAACCTATTATATTGGGAACTTTGAAATTTAGATACTTAATTTGAAAGAAAATTTGGTGAAATCATATATGATTTGGAAACTGAATGGATATTGAATGATTTGAAATTGAGAACCTTATATTATTAAGCACTTGATTTGGGAGTGGTCGAACTTATATAAATTGGATTTGTAAAAGTATTAAATTGATTTGAAATCCATTGATTTGAAAGGTACTCAATTTGGAAAGAGATTTTATATAATCGAAGTCTATATAAGTATGATTTGATCTACTATTGATTTGGAAAGTATTCGATTTGGGGAAAAATGGAATCCTATATATATGGACTTTATATAAGTACGATATTTGAAAGTGATTTGAAAAGGTACTATATGATATATATTATCGAAGTAAAGATATGGAAAGTGCCTTCTGCTTGATATCCACTTTGTGGCCACATCGTGGATTCATTCTATCGATATTATTCTCTCTGATTTTTGGTTTTCCGGATGTAATACTCGAGTGTTCCCACCGTGGCGTAACCCATGGTTTTTTTTCTCTCGTGAATGCATAGCGCAATTGCCTGGCTGAGTCTTGCCTAGGGTACGGATTGTTTCCTGGGGGATCCAGGCGTAACCATTGTGTATCCTGCAATCTGTGTAGGTCGCGAATAGTAGCGCAAGTGCCTGGCTGAGTCTTGCCTAGGGGTACGGATTGTTTCCTGGGGGATCCAGGCGTAACCATTGTGTATCCTGCACTCTACTAGTCATCATGGCGTAACTCGCAGGGCTGAGAAAGCTTACGGATATGGATTGTTTCCTGGGGGATCCAGGCGTAACCATTGTGTACCTGCGAACCATGATCGGACAAAGGTTTTGGTTTGGTTGTTTTGTTTGGATAGGACTTTCCATATCTGTTTTTAAAAGGTTTTTCAAGTATTTTCACTAGGTGTTGAAACAGGTCTACTAAGTACTTGAAGAATTCTAGCTTTGCGCCTGATCAACGCATAGCCAGAGTCTGCAAAAACAAGGATAAACTTGTTGAAACATCGAGTTATAAAAAGTATTTTCGAACGGAAAATTTATTTCGATATAATAGTATTTTATTATAAAAATATTGTTATAAAGGTATTTATTATAAAAGTATTTTTCCAAACAAAGAAATTTTGTATTAATATTTTAGAATTAAATTCTTCCGGTTTGAATTAACTATTCGTGCCCGATTCTATTCTTTTGAATCTACCTTATCTGAACAGCTAATTTATTCACCTATATTCTGTTTCCTGAATCTACCTTTCTTTCCTTTTGAATATAATCTTTAAAATACTATTTATTTATATACTACTTGGTTTTACAGAAGATTTTAAATATTGTAAATAATTTTGAAGTTATTAATTAAATAAAACATATTTAAAGAAAATGATTGTTAGTTTATTTATAATATTGGAAAGATATCTTGAGATAAAATTTATAGGTTTGTGAATTATGGATTTAATGTTTATATAGCTTCTGTGTAAATATAACTAATTGTGTAAATAAAAATTGTTTTCCAATAATTTCATATATTTATTAAGTGTTATTTAAACATATTTAATCCCAATAGGTTTTAATTTTTTTTTTTTTAAAAATATATATATATATTATGGTATTATAGGAAATTGAATTTCAAATGAAGTTTTCAAATAAATATTTCAAATAAAATTGTGTAGTTTAAAAATTAATTGTTTATCTTGTCTTTCAATCTATATTCTTTCTGGTTGTTTTATTCTCCTACCTCCTTCCTTTTCGGGGATGAAAAGTTTTGAGTAGGGGAGAGTGTAACGACCCATAAGATTTTAATGATTTTTAATTGGTTTTATAACAGATTTAATTGGATTTTTGAGAAATTTTTAATGATAATAATTTTGAAATAAAAATTTAATATTTGAATTATGTCCAAATAAACATAGCAGATTTTAAATTTTCAATTTATTTTAACAAAGTTTATTTCATTGAGAAATTCTATTAAATTCAAGCTAAAAATTGCTGATAATAAATTTATTATCAAGCAACAGCCACTATCCTTTACTTTAGTAATTATTTCATCAGTTGCTAAATTTTAGCCGTTGCCATCATTTCAAAAATCAAGCGTATAATTTTGTATACGTTGTATTTATCATTTTGAACGGTTGATATGTTAATTGCCTTTATAGCTTTAATATTTGTCAGCTAAATAAATGGGTGACCGTTACTGCCAATATTTAATTTGATACGTTTCCCGGTTGCCTTTTTCATTCACTTGATTGATTGATTTGTTGCCGTCTCTGTTATTTTCTCTCTGTCTTCATTGCTTTTTAAAGGTAAGAAACTGTTCCCTCAAAACATAAATATTTGATTGTAGCCAGCAGTAACTTGTTTTAATAACCTTTTCCTAAATCAAAGCTTTTGAGCGTTACAATTTCTTTTGATTGGATATATGTGTTTAGGAGAAAATATTGCAGGTGACCGTTACAATTGATTTCGGTGACTTTCTTTGTGACGACCCGTCCTTCTTCCACCAGAAAGACGTATCATCATTAAGAAAGAAAGAGGTAGAAATAGAAAGGAAAGAGAAAGAAAGAACAACAACATCAGAATCTCACAGCGGAACGGAACAAAATATAATATATCACTTAAATAATCTCATAGTTTTACATATATCAGAGTTATACAATACTTTACACTTGACAAATTTTTATATACATCTGTCACTACATACATCACAATATACAACATACTCTAACTGACACAGCAGAACTAGATAGATATCTACAACGCTGAAGCCTCCTGCTCCATTGCTCCTCCAGAATTCGTCAAAGCTAACCTGAATCCCTTGACTACCCGTAAAAATTTGGGTACCCGAGAGTTTATGAAAAAACAAAATATAAACTCCGGGTCAGACATGGGTCTGGTATGAGTAAACAGTTTAAGGTTGTTTAACTTGAAAAATATTTGAAAATAAAGGTATCACGTAAGACTCCCCACACATAAATACGGGTAAGTTTTTACCTTACGCTAACCAAATCATTTCATAGGAAATTCTGTGATATTATAATAGTGTCTAGGGTTTTCAAGTAAATAGAAAATAGCCGAAATTGTTACATGATTAAATTCCAGCTACTAGCCACAAAAGTGGGTAATACAATCAAAACCGTGGGCACTTATTGGAAAATGGATTCCATACAATGGCAGGGCTACTGGGGTACCGCCCGTCACAGTACGGGGCCTAGATCACCGTACCGAGGATTACTCCCTTCATCCCCTGCAACACAAGGCCGGAACCATTCCTTACTGAACAGTCCCGAGCAAGATAAACCCCGTGGTTGGCGCGCCCAATCACCCACTAAGCCGAATAAAAAGGGACATCTAGACAGGGGAAATATCTTGTCCTGCTTGGGCATGACCCACCTAACCTTGCTGCATCTCCCCTGTTTTAGCCATTCCCGGTTGATGAGGCTTGAGGCTACGATTACCTTTAAAGAACATATCACTTAGAATGCTCATCGTCCGCCTGACGATGTGCTGAAAGCATTCAATCCATACAAGTTCATTCCGGGTTCGAACGAAACCGAAGGCATTATCTCGTTACACTCATTTTGGAATCACCCTCAGAGTTAACGACGACAACCCTTGCATTCTGAATCTTCGTCTTCACATCAGATTCGCGACCTAACGTTAATTTGGATCGATGTGGTTTTCGGATGTTCCAAATGTGAAAACCCGATCCCGGTCTCATCAAAATCCAAAACGTGTCTTTTAGGGCCAAGTTGTTTTAAAGTTATAAAACAATTCAATCTCAATTATCCATATACACACAGATAGATAATTCACGATATCACATTAGATAATCAACATTATCACCATAACAGATAAGCAATATTATCATCACAACAGATAATCCATATTACTATCATACTACAATCAGGCATACACTTCATACAGCATCATTTACCTCATGCTAGAAATTTCAAACCATTCAGAGTAAATAATATCATCCATCCATATATAAGCAATCATATCAGCTATAATTAATTTAAAATGAATTAAATTAATTACTTGCATCTCTAATTAATTTAAAGTAAATTAAATTAATTACTTAACCATTATAATTCTTGCTTATATAACTATTAACCAATTATCAATCAATTTATAAATCCATTTCACTTAATCATACTTGATTAATTAACATTTAATTTTATTCAAGTAACCATCTTTAATTATCTCCAAACTAATTATCTTATCCAAATATAAAAATTAACCTTCAATTACATACATTACATTACCAATTAATTATTCTCTAATCTATCATTATTAATTTCATTATTTAATGATTGCTAATTACATTTCATTTCATTATCTCGTATTAATTTAATTACCTTAATAATTAAATCTTCAATTAAACTATATTTATTAATCACCCCTGATGAATACTATTCAGTAATCAATCACCTTTAATTACTCTTATCACATCACTTAATTACTCCTTAACTGAGTATCAGTCCCTTGATTAAATTTGCACAAAGTAATTATACTCAATTACTTCCATTATCAAATCATCCTTATTCAATTATATCCAGTCATTATCATTAATTACTTCTCCAAGTAATGTTACTTATCACATCATCAATTAATTACTTAAATTAATTAAACTTGATTAATTAACTTAAACAATTCTCATTAAACTTCATTGATAAGAAATAAATTCCTTAATTACTTGATTACTTAATTAGCTTTTCCTTAATCACTCAACCACTTAATCAATTTGTTTAACCTTAAATACTTAATTAACTATTCTTTAATTATAAATTAACATCTTAATAAAACATAATTATTCATTTATTTAGTACTAATTACTTAGTAGATTGTTAATTTATTCTTAATTAAATTACTTAATTAATTAACTATTAATTCATTCATTAATTATCATAAGTAGTTAATTACACTTTATTAATCACATAATCATTACCTAATCCTTAATTACACTTGTAAAGTAATTATTCTCAATTAACTATTTATTTATTTTATCTTTAAAATAGTTTATTGGCATTAATTTGCTCAAATTGATTAAACATTAAAAGTCTTCTTAAAAATTTTGAAAATAGTATGGGCTACAAACTTTAATGTTAATCCCTTCCATACTTAACTTAATTATTAAAACAATAATTAAATGTGAAATACATTGTTACTTATTAGCCTAATAACTTAAAACTGGTATTTAAATCTGTTAAACATTCTTACAGGTTACTGTAAAAACAAGATTCACAAAATCTTATTATTAATATACTTCTTCCTGAGGATTATAAGAAACCCGAGTCTCCCCCTAAGAAATACCGTGTTTACTTCGAGTCGTTCTCACTTTTCCCCGGGTCTTCCAGTACGCTCCCCTTCTTCTTCTTCTTCTTATATTTTTTTTTTTTAGTTTAAAATGAGAAGACAACAAGCATCAGGTTCCACCCAGAAAACTCGCACTCAACCCGAATCCCCTAACCTATTTTCTCGTGCTCGACTCGAAGGATCATCACTGACCAACGTTCGACGTCCTCCTCCACGCTGTGCACGTGCACGGCGGCACCCAAAGCCTCCGGCGAACCTCCACATCCCAGACACACCACAAATCACACGAATACCCTAAAACCCAAATCCAATAACGTTCAGGAATGTCGAAACGAAAAACAACAGGTTGGACGAGATGCAGAGTTCAACCCCAATATCAAAAACACTTCGCCACTGTCAAACACGCCGCCGGGGTTGCTGAGACTTCACTCACACAACGTCACCACTCCAGGCAACCACCACCCCGAGTTTCAAACAACTCGATCTCAAATAGCCGAAGAACTCAACGCGTTTACAGGCATGTGAAATTTCAATCAAAAGCCCTATTTTTATCTCAATCCCTTAATTTACTTAATATAAAAATTATTTGATAATTTTGGTGTGATCCTCAATGTTTATATTTGCTTAACTACAAATTTGAACAGTTATCATTGGATTGATAACTTATAATTGGTAAAAATGTCAATTTTGAGAAACCATGAACTGCCATTTCAATTCTACACTAAAAATTCTTATTTCTGCTCTAAAATTCCTATTTTGCAATTAAGATCTAGGTTATCAACTTGAATTTCTAATTTGTAACAGACGAAGTTTTCAACATAATCTTGTTACCTGAAAATAAGTTAGTTTACTGTACATAGCTTCATAATATGTTTTTAAATAGAATTTAATTCCTGTCTTAAACTCAAGCATTGAATTTTGTTTGAAAAAAATTAAAAAAAAAACTCTCTTATGATCATATGAAGATAATACAAGATTTAACAGTTTTTTTTTCTTTTTCAAACCTGTAAGCAGAAATGAACAACATATTATCAAGAACAGTCTGCATATAATCATAGAATTATACCAAGAGAAAATTCAGACATCAACATGAAATCCACAAATCTTCTTACTGTTAAAATTTAAACTAAAGCTTGAGTGTTTGTGTTTACTCACCAGAAAACAACCTGTTGAACAGAGCCTGTGTTCCATCTGTGCTTATGAGCTTAAACCTGGCTTTGCTTCCTTTATGCTCTCTCTTTATATTATTTTTTTTCAGTATACTTATGCTACTGACTAAACTATATAAAAGATGAACACCTATATCTAATATAAGAAGTTATGTATGCATGGAAAAGGTTTTAACCAGGTAGGTGTTATCTTACACTGTTAAATTTTGTTTTATCAGGCAAGCTTCTTCTTCTCTCTCTTTTTTTTTTTTTTTTTAAAGCTGATAGGATACAACATTAAATGCTAATGTACTATTGTCTACCTTAAACCTATTAGTACACAAAATATCTTACTAACTCGCTTTACCACAGTCATTTGCAGGTTACAATACATTCAAACCTGTTATATTATTTATCTTTATATACTTAACTTCTGCTATATAATTATGTTGATCAGATTCATCACTGCAAAATAAAGATTTGTATGTTATAAATGAACACAAGGATGTGCTCGAACAGAAGAGCATTAATTGATGTGTTGTTTAATTTGTTTACACAATTATAATCCTGTTGTGCTGAGAGAATATTGTATGTGTTTATGTGAGGCTATGTACTCAATTTGTCAGGTTCTTTATATATATATAGTTAATTACTTCCAGATATTTGTCTTGTTTTTATTTTTCAAATTGTATACTCACATGTGTCAGGTTTGTGTTTACACTTTTGGTTTGCTTTAAAAACATTTGTTTAATTATTTTATATGATGCTGTGAAAAAAAAATGTTTTATTATTTCTTGTTTGAATAATGAATATATTTGGGTCTGATTTATTTTGACTTTGGTTCGGTTTGAAAATAATTTGTTTCATTACTTAAACTTGAATAATTGTCATATAGTTGTTGTTATGAAAATATTTTGTTTTGCTGACTTAAAGTTTACATAGTTTATACACACAAATCTGAGTTTGGTTTTACAGTATATATTGATTTCATTTTACTTTACTTTGTGTTTTTATCACTTATTCTTATTCTAACCTTGTTTACAAATTTATTAAGTTATGTTGTATAAAATCTTAATTAATTAATTCTTATTTTAAATTTTACATTAGTACGTTATATCTAACTATCAATGTTCAAGTCATATTCAAAATGATTTTCTCACTTATATTTGTATTCATTTTCATTTGTACTTTGCTATCACTTATTTAAATTAAGTTATATACACATATTTGATTTATGTTTGACATTTATTTTTTTACATTTATATTTTATTTTGTCAGAATTAGATTTTAAATTTTAAACATTATCATCCATATATATATTTCCAAATGTAAACAAGGTACAGTATTTTAATTTAGTTACATAAGGTCAATATTATTAAAAGGTTCTATTTAAATTTCCAAGATCGAATTCCCTTTTTAAAATACGAATTTACATAAACAATTGGCAATGATCCAAAATCATATTCATTTGAAAATAATTAGTTCATATTTTATTTAATCATATTAAATATTTATTAAAATAAACAAGGCCAAAATTCAGGGTCGTTACATTCTTCCCCCCTTAAAAGAATTTCGTCCCCGAAATTTAAAATAAAGATAATTTAAAAGCTGTTATACTAACCATTCACACATACATATCATTCATACATTAGCAAACAATCAAACAGTTTATCCTAACAAGCAACACTAGCTATCCGAATACAAATCCGGATAAACTTTCCTAGAGCTATCCAGAGTCTCCCAGGTGCAATCACTGAGATTCTCGCTCCACTGTACTCGACAAGCTTCACTACTACTCCTGAGTTGCCTCTCAGTTGATCAACAATCTGAACAGGATTCCTGACTACAGTCAAACTCTGCTTGACTTCCCAAATCTCCTTGAACTACCAGTTCTACAACTAATGATGGATCTTAAACAAAATTCCAAGATGGAATGCATGGGATTCATTATGAATTCCAGACATCCTTCTGGCAATTTACTCCTATAAGATACAACCCCTATCCAAGTTGAATTTCATATTTATACATAACTCGAGGTCTCAGCCTCCCATTCATTTTAAATTTACAATCAAATTCATTAATTCACCATCCAACTTTATTTGACCAATTCCAATTTCATTTACATATTTAGTTTACTAATTTATTTCAAATTAGTTTATTCCTATTTCCAATTCAATAATTGATTTCACCACAGAATCACTTCATTATAGTTCTTGAGTTTAGTTCTAGTTTGTAATCCTGGTTTGGATACCAATTTCATTTCCCAAGTTAAAAATAATTGTATTTTAGCTTATAATTCCACTTTTTAAATTTTAAACTTTATGAGCCCCAAATTTATTTATTCTCCACATTTACATTCATTCATTTTCACTTTAAATTTTAGATCTTACCTGTATCAAACAAGCATACTTTGTATTTCAAATATTTAAATTCTTTTGATAGGCCATCAGGGTTTATTTATACAAATTTAATTTTTTATCCAACTATTCTATTTGAATAAAGATTTTATTTCATTCAACTTAAATCATCATTCAAGCTTCTATTAAATAAACTCTCACTCCTCTTGAAGCTACGCTTCTATAAAGTTTAATCTTAAATTAATTTATTTGTTTCAATTTCATACTTAAATTTATTTTCAATTCATTTGATACTCACCTAGATCAATCCCATTATTATCTCATAATCAAACTTCTATTTAACTAATTTAAATCTCATTAACCTATTCAATCAACCAATTTATTCCAAATTAGTTCACTTCCATTTCCAATTCCATATTGGACTTTTATCTTCAAAAATCATCTTATTATTTTATCAGTGTTCAATTTTATTTTATAATTCAATTTTGAATTTTTATTTCATTCTCCAAAAACAAAATAATTTATTTTGGCTTATTATTTAATTTCCCTATATTTTCTCTCATAAGTCTCACATTCATATTTTCACATTTTACCCAATATAAGCTTGAATATATTCATATTTCATTTTAACTCGAGATTGAACACTTATCTATAGCCAAAAATATTCCTAATCAATGTGTTGTCAATTTCCTTTATAAGTTATCGGAATATATTTACTTCAATTCAATTTCATATCAACTTACTTTTATCTATTGAAGTAAGAATTTAATTTATTTAACATTATTTATATCTCAACTGAATTCTATTCCAATTCAATTTGCTTATCTTAACTTCCATTAAATTAAGCACCATACCATCCCCTTAAATCTACCCATTTACTTGGAATTTATTAAATAAGAACTTTATTCCATTTTAATATCATCCATATCTCAATTCATTTTATTTCAATCTTAAATTGAAATTTAACTATTAAGCTTAAGTAAAATCTCAACCAAAATTTTTATTTCTATTAGATTTTCACATCAAATTCATTTACATTATATATTTGATGTACTTCATTAATTTATTATATTTTTAATCATTAGTTTAATTCCAAAATTAAATTAAACATTCAACTTAATTCAAAATAAATCCTCATTTTCAACTTCATTTTTTTTTAATTTCAATTCCAAGTCAAATTTCTTACTTCCTTGGTTATATAAGCCATTGTAAATTTTTATAATCCTATTTGTCTATTAACACTATCATCCAAATACTATAATTATATATAATAATTACAGAAATTTATATATATATATATATATCAAAATAGATTTTGGATGAAATTATTTTAATTCATCCACTTTGGAAAACAATATCATGTCGAATTGTTCTATTCAAGTGTTTAGAAACCCCTTCGGTACAGTTGTGCAGACTGCACTGACGAAGGTTCATATACCACTCGATAAATCAATCAACATAATATAAAACCATTTTATATTCACTAACAAGTACGCACTCATATCTATTATTACGCTCAGACTCATTCTAGAGTACTACCGACTCTATCTCTAATGAGTAATCTCCACCAGAGCCAAGGTTCTCACTTAACCTTTCTGCTCTGATACCAACTGTGACGACCCATCCTTCTTCCACCAGAAAGACGTATCATCATTAAGAAAGAAAGAGGTAGAAATAGAAAGGAAAGAGAAAGAAAGAACAACAACATCAGAATCTCACAGCGGAACGGAACAAAATATAATATATCACTTAAATAATCTCATAGTTTTACATATATCAGAGTTATACAATACTTTACACTTGACAAATTTTTATATACATCTGTCACTACATACATCACAATATACAACATACTCTAACTGACACAGCAGAACTAGATGGATATCTACAACGCTGAAGCCTCCTGCTCCATTGCTCCTCCAGAATTCGTCAAAGCTAACCTGAATCCCTTGACTACCCGTAAAAATTTGGGTACCCGAGAGTTTATGAAAAAACAAAATATAAACTCCGGGTCAGACATGGGTCTGGTATGAGTAAACAGTTTAAGGTTGTTTAACTTGAAAAATATTTGAAAATAAAGGTATCACGTAAGACTCCCCACACATAAATACGGGTAAGTTTTTACCTTACGCTAACCAAATCATTTCATAGGAAATTCTATGATATTATAATAGTGTCTAGGGTTTTCAAGTAAATAGAAAATAGCCGAAATTGTTACATGATTAAATTCCAGCTACTAGCCACAAAAGTGGGTAATACAATCAAAACCGTGGGCACTTATTGGAAAATGGATTCCATACAATGGCAGGGCTACTGGGGTACCGCCCGTCACAGTACGGGGCCTAGATCACCGTACCGAGGATTACTCCCTTCATCCCCTGCAACACAAGGCCGGAACCATTCCTTACTGAACAGTCCCGAGCAAGATAAACCCCGTGGTTGGCGCGCCCAATCACCCACTAAGCCGAATAAAAAGGGACATCTAGACAGGGGAAATATCTTGTCCTGCTTGGGCATGACCCACCTAACCTTGCTGCATCTCCCCTGTTTTAGCCATTCCCGGTTGATGAGGCTTGAGGCTACGATTACCTTTAAAGAACATATCACTTAGAATGCTCATCGTCCGCCTGACGATGTGCTGAAAGCATTCAATCCATACAAGTTCATTCCGGGTTCGAACGAAACCGAAGGCATTATCTCGTTACACTCATTTTGGAATCACCCTCAGAGTTAACGACGACAACCCTTGCATTCTGAATCTTCGTCTTCACATCAGATTCGCGACCTAACGTTAATTTGGATCGATGTGGTTTTCGGATGTTCCAAATGTGAAAACCCGATCTCGGTCTCATCAAAATCCAAAACGTGTCTTTTAGGGCCAAGTTGTTTTAAAGTTATAAAACAATTCAATCTCAATTATCCATATACACACAGATAGATAATTCACGGTATCACATTAGATAATCAACATTATCACCATAACAGATAAGCAATATTATCATCACAACAGATAATCCATATTACTATCATACTACAATCAGGCATACACTTCATACAGCATCATTTACCTCATGCTAGAAATTTCAAACCATTCAGAGTAAATAATATCATCCATCCATATATAAGCAATCATATCAGCTATAATTAATTTAAAATGAATTAAATTAATTACTTGCATCTCTAATTAATTTAAAGTAAATTAAATTAATTACTTAACCATTATAATTCTTGCTTATATAACTATTAACCAATTATCAATCAATTTATAAATCCATTTCACTTAATCATACTTGATTAATTAACATTTAATTTTATTCAAGTAACCATCTTTAATTATCTCCAAACTAATTATCTTATCCAAATATAAAAATTAACCTTCAATTACATACATTACATTACCAATTAATTATTCTCTAATCTATCATTATTAATTTCATTATTTAATGATTGCTAATTACATTTCATTTCATTATCTCGTATTAATTTAATTACCTTAATAATTAAATCTTCAATTAAACTATATTTATTAATCACCCCTGATGAATACTATTCAGTAATCAATCACCTTTAATTACTCTTATCACATCACTTAATTACTCCTTAACTGAGTATCAGTCCCTTGATTAAATTTGCACAAAGTAATTATACTCAATTACTTCCATTATCAAATCATCCTTATTCAATTATATCCAGTCATTATCATTAATTACTTCTCCAAGTAATGTTACTTATCACATCATCAATTAATTATTTAAATTAATTAAACTTGATTAATTAACTTAAACAATTCTCATTAAACTTCATTGATAAGAAATAAATTCCTTAATTACTTGATTACTTAATTAGCTTTTCCTTAATCACTCAACCACTTAATCAATTTGTTTAACCTTAAATACTTAATTAACTATTCTTTAATTATAAATTAACATCTTAATAAAACATAATTATTCATTTATTTAGTACTAATTACTTAGTAGATTGTTAATTTATTCTTAATTAAATTACTTAATTAATTAACTATTAATTCATTCATTAATTATCATAAGTAGTTAATTACACTTTATTAATCACATAATCATTACCTAATCCTTAATTACACTTGTAAAGTAATTATTCTCAATTAACTATTTATTTATTTTATCTTTAAAATAGTTTATTGACATTAATTTGCTCAAATTGATTAAACATTAAAAGTCTTCTTAAAAATTTTGAAAATAGTATGGGCTACAAACTTTAATGTTAATCCCTTCCATACTTAACTTAATTATTAAAACAATAATTAAATGTGAAATACATTGTTACTTATTAGCCTAATAACTTAAAACTGGTATTTAAATCTGTTAAACATTCTTACAGGTTACTGTAAAAACAAGATTCACAAAATCTTATTATTAATATACTTCTTCCTGAGGATTATAAGAAACCCGAGTCTCCCCCTAAGAAATACCGTGTTTACTTCGAGTCGTTCTCACTTTTCCCCGGGTCTTCCAGTACGCTCCCCTTCTTCTTCTTCTTCTTATATTTTTTTTTTTAGTTTAAAATGAGAAGACAACAAGCATCAGGTTCCACCCAGAAAACTCGCACTCAACCCGAATCCCCTAACCTATTTTCTCGTGCTCGACTCGAAGGATCATCACTGACCAACGTTCGACATCCTCCTCCACGCTGTGCACGTGCACGGTGGCACCCAAAGCCTCTGGCGAACCTCCACATCCCAGACACACCACAAATCACACGAATACCCTAAAACCCAAATCCAATAACGTTCAGGAATGTCGAAACGAAAAACAACAGGTTGGACGAGATGCAGAGTTCAACCCCAATATCAAAAACACTTCGCCACTGTCAAACACGCCGCCGGGGTTGCTGAGACTTCACTCACACAACGTCACCACTCCAGGCAACCACCACCCCGAGTTTCAAACAACTCGATCTCAAATAGTCGAAGAACTCAACGCGTTTACAGGCATGTGAAATTTCGATCAAAAGCCCTATTTTTATCTCAATCCCTTAATTTACTTAATATAAAAATTATTTGATAATTTTGGTGTGATCCTCAATGTTTATATTTGCTTAACTACAAATTTGAACAGTTATCATTGGATTGATAACTTATAATTGGTAAAAATGTCAATTTTGAGAAACCATGAACTGCCATTTCAATTCTACACTAAAAATTCTTATTTCTGCTCTAAAATTCCTATTTTGCAATTAAGATCTAGGTTATCAACTTGAATTTCTAATTTGTAACAGACGAAGTTTTCAACATAATCTTGTTACCTGAAAATAAGTTAGTTTACTGTACATAGCTTCATAATATGTTTTTAAATAGAATTTAATTCCTGTCTTAAACTCAAGCATTGAATTTTGTTTGAAAAAAATTAAAAAAAAAACTCTCTTATGATCATATGAAGATAATACAAGATTTAACAGTTTTTTTTTCTTTTTCAAACCTGTAAGCAGAAATGAACAACATATTATCAAGAACAGTCTGCATATAATCATAGAATTATACCAAGAGAAAATTCAGACATCAACATGAAATCCACAAATCTTCTTACTGTTAAAATTTAAACTAAAGCTTGAGTGTTTGTGTTTACTCACCAGAAAACAACCTGTTGAACAGAGCCTGTGTTCCATCTGTGCTTATGAGCTTAAACCTGGCTTTGCTTCCTTTATGCTCTCTCTTTATATTATTTTTTTTCAGTATACTTATGCTACTGACTAAACTATATAAAAGATGAACACCTATATCTAATATAAGAAGTTATGTATGCATGGAAAAGGTTTTAACCAGGTAGGTGTTATCTTACACTGTTAAATTTTGTTTTATCAGGCAAGCTTCTTCTTCTCTCTCTTTTTTTTTTTTTTTTTAAAGCTGATAGGATACAACATTAAATGCTAATGTACTATTGTCTACCTTAAACCTATTAGTACACAAAATATCTTACTAACTCGCTTTACCACAGTCATTTGCAGGTTACAATACATTCAAACCTGTTATATTATTTATCTTTATATACTTAACTTCTGCTATATAATTATGTTGATCAGATTCATCACTGCAAAATAAAGATTTGTATGTTATAAATGAACACAAGGATGTGCTCGAACAGAAGAGCATTAATTGATGTGTTGTTTAATTTGTTTACACAATTATAATCCTGTTGTGCTGAGAGAATATTGTATGTGTTTATGTGAGGCTATGTACTCAATTTGTCAGGTTCTTTATATATATATAGTTAATTACTTCCAGATATTTGTCTTGTTTTTATTTTTCAAATTGTATACTCACATGTGTCAGGTTTGTGTTTACACTTTTGGTTTGCTTTAAAAACATTTGTTTAATTATTTTATATGATGCTGTGAAAAAAAATGTTTTATTATTTCTTGTTTGAATAATGAATATATTTGGGTCTGATTTATTTTGACTTTGGTTCGGTTTGAAAATAATTTGTTTCATTACTTAAACTTGAATAATTGTCATATAGTTGTTGTTATGAAAATATTTTGTTTTGCTGACTTAAAGTTTACATAGTTTATACACACAAATCTGAGTTTGGTTTTACAGTATATATTGATTTCATTTTACTTTACTTTGTGTTTTTATCACTTATTCTTATTCTAACCTTGTTTACAAATTTATTAAGTTATGTTGTATAAAATCTTAATTAATTAATTCTTATTTTAAATTTTACATTAGTACGTTATATCTAACTATCAATGTTCAAGTCATATTCAAAATGATTTTCTCACTTATATTTGTATTCATTTTCATTTGTACTTTGCTATCACTTATTTAAATTAAGTTATATACACATATTTGATTTATGTTTGACATTTATTTTTTTACATTTATATTTTATTTTGTCAGAATTAGATTTTAAATTTTAAACATTATCATCCATATATATATTTCCAAATGTAAACAAGGTACAGTATTTTAATTTAGTTACATAAGGTCAATATTATTAAAAGGTTCTATTTAAATTTCCAAGATCAAATTCCCTTTTTAAAATACGAATTTACATAAACAATTGGCAATGATCCAAAATCATATTCATTTGAAAATAATTAGTTCATATTTTATTTAATCATATTAAATATTTATTAAAATAAACAAGGCCAAAATTCAGGGTCGTTACATTCTTTCTTCCCATACATCATTATATATTTGCTTTCCATTTTTCCTGAATTTATGTTTAGCAGTTTCGAAAATCAAACGTATACATTTGTATACGTCGTAATTATTATTTTAAAACGATTCACTTTATTTTTCTTTCCCTTTTTAACTTCGTTTCTCTCTCTTTACTTTATATTGGGACTTTTGTTTCCTTTGCTTTTCAACCTGAGCATTGCTTGCCAAGCAATAAATTTATTGCTTAAATAATTTTCAGTTGAAATCAAGAAATTAGACCGTTACCATTTTGGTTATATTGATTTCCCATTTATTTCTGGCTCGTATTGCTCTGACTTTTCCTTTTCCTTTTCTATACTTACGTTTCAAAAATAAATAGTACATATAATAACGTACATAATAAATTGCAGCCAGCTCATTTCTCACATATTTATTTCGTGCCTTAAAACCCCGTCACTCAACGCATCGATGACTACCTTTAATTTCGCCAGTTTTGAAATGTAAATGTTGGATACGTTGCATCCATTGCCTTATTCCTATATATTTAGATCTGAACCATTTACCTTTACCTTTTCACTTTCTTCCTCATTCATAAACCACTTCCTCCTCCTTCACGTAACCACTCACCAAACGTTACATCACTCCTTCTTCTTGCACTATCCACTCTCACGCCACCGAGGCCATCACCATCCACCTCTCCGTTTGTCTCCCCTCCTCTTCCACGCCGAAGCATGAAGCAGTGCCATGCTCCCCTTCGAGCTCCCCACCACCCCTGACTTCGGCCTTTCTCCTTCCTTTTTGGGTTAGTATATGTATCTTAAATATAAGTATAGTATTCTGTGTAAATTATTTATATACATTAAGTAATAGATTCATAACTATTGTATATATATGTCTAGCTTCTGTTATAATATGAGTCTAGTATATAGGCAGATTGTATGGGTTGTCTGCATAGTTGTATAAGTTTATAAATAGTTTATAGAAGATATTTTAGTTATATAGTTTACATATATATTGGTATAACTTTTGTGTGGTGTGCGTATGTTTTGGGTTATAACTTTTGTATGGTGTGCGTATGTTATGGGTAGTATTTGCAGTGTATGGTTTCAGATATTATTATATTAAAGTGTACTAAGTATATTGGGTTCGAATTAAATATAGTTTTAAATTTTTATGTTTTGAACTGATGTAAAAGCAAAAATATGAATAAGTTGTAAGATTTTGTTTCTGTTGGAGATAAAGTTGGACTTTAAATTTTTTTTTTTTTTTTTACATGTCTAAATTAAATATAATATATGTATAAAGTTTTAACTGTTTAAGAAAAATATATAAAGTTTTAAGTGTTGTTAGAAGTATTGTTTTATTCGCTAGAAGGAAAGTATTTTGTTTATATTACTTATATAAACGTTGTCAGTTTTAAATACATAGGTTATGGAAATTTGGTATTGAGTCTTTTCATTTGGGTAAGGTTACAATAATTTACTTATACATATAGCTGCATGTTCACCTGTATATGAATTTACCTTTTTGATTTAGGCTGCAACTACATGAATTTTGAATTCCCACGTTTTCTATTCTAAATTTTTTTCCAGATTATATTAATATGTATATGCAATTGTTTATATTTAAGTTTACAAGATTTTTTTTTTTGTCTGCATAGTGAGTTAATATAAAAAGGTATATTTTATTTATAAGCAGTTGCATACACATTAGTAGTTGTTTTAGTTAACAGTAATAAAAACAAAATTTATATAGCCTGTGTTAATTTATATATCTAAACTGTCAAGTTTATATGGGTATAAATGATTAGGTCAAAGTGCATATACAAGCTATAAATATTTTATTGATTTTGGTTATATATATATATATAAAAAAATTATTTGAGATTTATTTCAAATGAATATGTATTTTAAAATAATGGGTTTAAGTGAAATATTAATATAATATGCGTCTCGTCCAAAACTTTATATCAAGCTATTTTGATCCGTTCCCATCGTTTTCTGTTACCAGATTATGTTCATCAAATTCGTGCCAATTTTGCTTTGCTTGGATTTGTAAATCAAATTTCCATGTCCGTATCAGTGTGTGTTTCCGTATACCTTCGGTACCCTCCAGCCACGAAAGGTGAGCAATCACTCACGACAAACGTTCTTTTATTTATTAAATTTGATTCCAATTGAAACGACAATTGAAATATGCTACTGTTAGTTATTTACATTGCTATATATATTGTTGTTTGCAAATTTGTTCAACTGTGGGATATGACACCATATCCCATTGTATATTATACTGTTATTGATGATATATGCCTGTTATTTTATTATTTGTTATCACTCTGCAAGTTCCCCGTAGTTTAGAATTCAATATGGGTTGAAATGATACATACCCGAACGGACTTTAGAATAGGAGAACTTCGTTATGGGTTGAAATGATAAACCCAAGCGATTTTCAATAAAAATTGAATTTGGGATTACGGGTCGAAGTGATATCTACCCGTATATTTTAAATTTCGGATTGAAATCCGTATCCCTTGACCATAGGGTATGAAATTATATACAGACACCGTTGGTCCATATGTATAAATATTTTGAAAATAATTTCTAAGGGTTGAAAATAAATATACGGTTTTAATAAATATTAATTCTTAAAATATTATATAAAAATAGAAATTTTATATATAGATTTAATAGTAATAATTTGGAGATCGATTTAATCCATATAATATGTTTAAGTATTTATTTAAATTTATATTTCAAAATTGATTGTTGTAATAATTTGGATAAGTTAAGGTTGAGAAGATAAAGTTGAATTAATTGAAATTCTATTTAGTTAAGTATTTTACTTAATTGGATTTATTTGAAACAAAGAATTTGAAATTTAAGATTCGATTTATAACTTGATTTTGATCTAAATGATTAAATGGAGGTTTCAAGTTTAAACAAATCGAAAGGAATATTTAGTTTAAAGGTAAATTTGGTTATTAAATAAATATTGAATTTATTTAGTGAACATTTCAAGACTAAATAACAAGGTTAAATCGAGATCTATATGAAACTGTTAAATCAAACTTTGAGTTGTTGAATATTAAAGCGTTGAAATATAGTAGAATTTAAACGGTAAAATTTTGATTTAGTTCTGTATTTGAAATGAATATAATTTGAATTTGTTTGATCAAAAACTGAATTGTATAAAAATTTATAAATTGAGATTGAATTAAATTTGAATGGGATGGTCGGGTTGATTTTGAAAACGATTTGTTAAGTTGAGGAAACTACAAATATTCTACTCTAAATATTTATGTATATATATATAATGAAAAGATATTTTTGTTGTGAAGTATAAATTAATTTGAAATGACCTCGGTATTATAGTGTATATTTCTACCTTATAGATAGTTCCATGGACCCTTAGAGGATGGTTATCCCAAACGTCCTTTAAGTTAATTATATTTCAGTTGATATTTCACTTGAGTTAGATTTATAGATATAAGAATGTTAATCCTGACTCGAGTGTTTTGTGTTTTTGCTTTACGCTCGGGTCAGACTGAGTGATACAGCATTTGAGACCTACCTTCGAAGTTGGAGCTTTGCTTGAAGATCCGGCTATCTATCCCTTCAGTCATCCAGTTGATTGGTTCAGAGAAGTCATCTGCTCGTACTGGAGACTTCACTGCATCTGGGATATTCTGATGTATTTTATTTCTAACTCTGATGTATATAGTAGCTTCATGAACTACTATTCCTTATCTATTCCGCTGCATTTTATTACTCTGTGCCTGTGATCTGTGACTGATTTATTTACTGTATATGTTACGTTTGCCAAATTTAAATTAACAATTCGGTATTTTGAATTATTCAAGTCAGACATGTATGGTTTTATTGTCGATTTGAATGGTCCAAAATAGCGGGTCGTTACATGACGTATGTGGTTTATCGTCGGTTTAAAGCATACGGAAAGGCGAGGCGTTACACACACACACACACACACACACATATATATGGAAGCATTTGTACTTAATAGTCGATATTCGTGTTATAGAACACATACTTGACAAAAACAAGCTATTGTAACCAAGCCTATTCCTCCGGGCGAAATGAGGATGTTTGATAGTCGATTTCCAAAGGGAAGCTTTGGGACCGGACGTAGGACGGAAGGTCCGAACCAGTATAAAATCCTGGTGTGCTTATTCTATATTTACCTAGATTAATTTTATCATGGTTGCATCATATAGTTAGTCACATATACTTGCATATACACTACACGATCCACCCTATAAATTTACAAGATGTTTATTGATATGAAAATATTTGATTAAAATGTTTATCGCAATAAATTATCATATCAAGTTTCATACTTTTACCTACTTAGTGAATTTCACTTGGTAAATTTTGTATTCATTCAAACATGCTTATAATTTAATTGACACAGATCGTAAATAGAACCTCAAAAGGCTGTGATACGCATATTTGTTAGATTTGGAAACACACTATGAAGAAATATGCATAAATTTAACACCACTAGACTCTGATTTTCTGCTCTCTACCTTTTGTTTTCCAACAAATTTATCGAAACTTTAAAAGAGCGGGGATCAAGCTCGAGCTTAAGTTAAGCACCATTCTTTATTTAATTTTATTTTTGGTTTATACGGGCATGTCACTGGATGGACACTTAATTATTATAATGTAGCTTTAAAGCATTTCATAATAGTCATTTTAAATAATGATCAATGGATTACAATGGTTGCCATTTAGAGTAGTCGACCATTTGGTCATAACTGGATTCATTAAATGTGGTTTAGTATTATCCACATCAATTATTTAGTGTATGGCTTATAGCTTATGAAGGATTATGTAGTACTAAGTAGAACTAAGGGAGAGTTGCTGCAAATATGAATGCAAACATTTAATCTTATAAATAATTTGCAGTTTTGTATACATAACTAAGGTGAACTTGACCATTTCTATTGCCCAATTATACGTGTTATGATTAATGCTACTCTTATTTTGGCCTTTCAAGTTACTTTCATGGAAATGTTTATTTTTTTCCTTTTAACTTGACTGAAAATGGAAGCAAGTGATATGCATAAAATTTTGATCCAAATGGAAAGGACTAATTAAATCGGCATTATGTTAACATTATGAATTTTAATCAAATTGGAGATAATTTGGATGGTATAATAACTTTGGCCTTGCTAACTTTCTCTTACAAGAGATTCTTCAAGTTCAGACAAATCGTCTAGTATTTTAATGCTTTGAAAATAAAATCATATAACAACAAGGATAAGTGAATCATAATAATTTTTTCACAATTCTGTGGAGAAAATTAGACATTGCTTTAGCTTTAGTGTGCACATATCTTTCATCTTTCACTAAATGTATCATCTAATGCCAAACCTAATCTTATAAAAATCAAACAATTCATATTAAATATTTATGAAAAGTCGGTCCAAGACTTTTCATATCCATGCCTTTATTCCAGACCTCCACATTTGCCACGTTGAAATAGTTTTTTCCCCTTATTTTTATTTACTAAAAATATGTGCCTTAAGAAATCGACGATTCACCCAACTTTTTTGATTAGCATTTCCTCGGTCTCAAAATGCCTGAATTCTTTTAATACACACATTACCTTATTTTCAAAGTAGGTGGAAAAAAAACCGTGGAACAAAATTCATCGGTTGATTGTTAAGCCAATAATCAATCATTAGATCCCTTTTAACATACATGCCTGATTTCCTATCCTTTTGCCCTTTACCTTTGGGATTTTGGGAATCCATCGCCTTATGTGCCTATATCATCTTTAGTTTGATGGATGTCGATGTTAATTGGTATTTTCCTTATGTTCCGGGATGTCAACCTTAGTTGGATTTTACCCAACATTGCATGTTTCCTCTTTTCTCCGTTTTAATCTGAATATATTCTCTTCTGTTTTCTTAATACATATACCGCTTAATCAATGTTGGTTGATAAATTTTTTGTGTTCTGCAATGTTGGTGAGCTGTTATTTGCTCTACATTGCGTGTTTCTTTGTTCTTAAATTCAGTTTAAATACATTCTCAAAATTTATTCACCGCTTAATCAAGTGGCATATGATATTCTAAATTTACATGCTTGCTATATGAAATCCATAAATATAAATGATGAATGCTTTGATAATGATATTAACCTTGAAGTGAATTATTGAATTTTTAAGTTTGACTGATCCTTTTTCTCGAAGTAGTCGAATGAAATCTATTTTGCGTGAGCCTATACCACTTACAAAAATATGTTTACTAAAGCTATGGAAATTATATGTTTCCTTAAAAACAATTGTTGCTTGGACACATTTGAATTATCTATATATTCAATTTAGTCACTAATTGGGTGTCAAAATTGAAAGTGTACAATTCATCTACTAAATAAAACTTATTCATTTATGTTTGATTTAAAAAATATTTTTGTTTGAATAAGAGTTGTATGTTGACACTTTGTCCAATATGATGGTTATAGAAGTAGCATTTAAAATTAAGGGTTTGTTGGTAACTTTTATATAGATTTGGATTTAAAAAAAAAAAGTCTCGACTTATAAAGTCTTGGGCATGTATGCGATTTGTTATAATGGTCCAATAAGGGATTTCAAGAATGTTTTATTTTTGTGCTATAATGATTACATACTATAATTATAATATACAGTTTGCTGAATTATATTTTCATTAACTCTTAATGAAGACTTTATTATCATACCAATACTCTCAAAATAGGTCATGTGATTATCTCATCACTCTATTTGCAGTTTGTATGTAATGGACACTTGAATGAGAGTTATAATTACATAGGTAATGAATATGTGAATTTTTTAATTTTTTGATCCCTTGACTTGAATATGGTTTATCGGCTAAGCAATATTTTTCTACCTCTTCCCTAAAAATAAATATATTGTTTGTCATACTAGGATATCAACTGTCTATGTACCTAACTGAGTAGTATATATTAGTTTTGAACCTAATAAGCACAGCAAATGAGTTGTTTGCTATGGATTATTCCAATCCTTTTAGTAGGATCCTTTTTCCATTAATTATTCTGTTTAGTGAATGAGAATGCATTACTCTAAGTCTTATTTTTATCACTTCAGTCCATAGAGGATATTATAATGTTATAACTATAGTAGTTTTATGTTTCTTTTTATGTTCACTCTCCGTCTCTTTACTGTTTAACATGATTGTATTTATGTTTATAATTTTACAGGAAGCTAGTAGGGATTGCCATCATCCATGTAGCAAGGGCAGAAAAATCATGCAAATAGTTCCTTCATATTGATGGTTCATACTGCTTAAGTTGCTTCGCATGTGTGTGTGTGTAGATACACACACATATACATATATGATGATTTATGGGGTCAAGTTTTATGTGTATACAAAGAGACAGAGAGAGAAATGTAAATATTGAAAAAAGTTACTTAATGACACATGGTCATTTCTCTAACTTTTACTAAATTTATAACATGATTAGACATGCCACCATCTTTATAATGCATTGGATAGAATACATTAAGATAAGATTATTTTGTTTGTTATTTTGTTTGTAACAGTTGCTTTTTTATGCTAAGGTGTTTACCTTCTTTTTTGTAAGAAGAAAGAATTACTGAAATCAACAAATACGCTCTCAGGAAAAGAGATTTTGCATTGGGCATGGATAAAGCAATTAATCATAAATATAACAAAGTTGTATAAGCATGTGATTTTTTTTTTTTTTTTTGAATAGTTTTTTTTCCAATGTTTAGGTTGTTTTTTTATTTTGCTTCAAGTTTAACTATGGATGTTGTCCAAGATAGAAAAGTTAATCTTAAAACAAATATTTATGCTTAAAATGTGTAACGTATTTAAACTAAAAAGAAGACTTATTCTCTACCAATAAAAATGTAAACATCTTAAAACATATAAAATTTGGAATGGTTTTCCACAAAATGAATTTTATGTAATACTAAACTTAATTATCATAATAATAATTTTACAAAGAAACAAAGATCTATTAATAATTGAAAAATATATAATGCAATTTGCATGCGAAGCACGGGTTCACACTAGTATATGTTTGTAATATCGAAACTACATACAAAATAAAGATGCAATCTAAGCGGCTTCACCTCACATGTGAGTGTATCACAAAAGATACAATATACATGTAACTGATCAACCTCCTAGTAATTCAAGACAAGCCACATTGGCACTATCTTTGGTATCCTATACACAATCACATACATCATCACTCCATTGCACCTTAAACAAATTCACAGTCTTTCTTCTCAATTGCTTTGAATCTTGGTCGACTATACAATGAAGTCATGTAAGTACGATCAATTCCGACTCAATCTCTAGGGTTTTTTCAACCATGTTGGTTCCACTGCTATACTAGGATCATGCACAAATTTCCATAGATACAGAACATGGAACACATTATGCACACTTGAAAACGTACTTGGTAACTCAACTCTATAAGCAAGCCTACTAATCCTCTTAAGTACCAAGAAAATGTCCAATGAGCCAACTTTCTCATCTTGCCGAATCGAACAAAGTTTCTCGTTAGAGAAACCTTCACAAACATAATCGTCAACCAAGAACTCCAGGTCCCTACGTCTCCAATCGGCATAACCTCCTACCTATCCTATGTTGTCTTCATCTGATCACGTATAAGATCTATCTTCTCGGTCGCATCTCGAACCATATTAGATCCAATTACAAATCTATCACTAATCAAAGGCTTGCAGTATTTTAAATTGCATTGGAGCGTCTATTTTCTTGCCTTGTATGGAAGCATTTGGTGCAATACTTATGACGAGAACGATTCTTGTTATTCTGCCACTATAAAGATCGGTCATTATCTATGCGGTGGAAAATACTTACAACGTCCTGCATTCTTGAGAGATCATCATGAATTTGTTAAATTCAATATATTCAAGTCAACTTCAAAGGTACAAGGCATTGCTGAACAACTCATGAACCACTCGACCAAAATTAAAATCCAAATTATTCTCCTTTATTTTCTTTAATTGGAAAAGAAAAAAATTTAATAAACATTTCCATCAAATCTAGCGTCAACCAAAAATAACACATGGCTTGATGAAAGAAGGGGAAATCATGTAAATATTTTCATTTTTAATGATACGCTTGTTGAGTTTTTTTTTCTTTTCTTTTAACTTTATTTTTGTTTTTGAAACCGTAAAAAGGAGTGAACTGATCATTTAAAAAATTAAATACAAGGACTACTTCCAAGGCGTCTTGTCTTACATCCAACGTAAGTCTTACATCATGTATTAACCCTCTAAATTTTACCCGTCAAAAACATCCATTATGAATGCAAATGTAACTCTTATGTTTGAAGCGCCTATCCTTACTTTGCACGCAAGGGATCGAAGAACGTTGAACATGCGCACTTGACGTGTCCAAAGGTCTTAGTTGCAACAGAACTTGCTTGATGATTCAAAAGCTCCAAAAACAAATGAGCAGGGCCGGCCTCATGAGTTGGGTTGCTCGAGACGAATACAACATTTATTGCCTTTTATACAAAATAAATTAAATAAGACTAATATTGTAATAAATATATAATTTTAGTTCACATAAAAACACAAAATATTTCTTATGTACATTGATACATTATACAAAAGTTTTAACATGCTATGATAATAAACCATCATCTATATCATGCATTCTAGTATGATACATCAAACTATTCCAACGTAAACAACTTCTTGCATTTCCTGAAGCGAACTCTTCAATTATATCGTCATATTTTAGCATATTCAAATATTCATTTTCAATTGAGATCATTGCTAACCCACTTAATCTTTCTTGTAACATGGTGCTCCGAAGACAAGTTTTAATTAACTTCAATTTAGAAAAGCTTCTTTCCGCCGAAGCAACCGTGACGGGAATAGTCAATAAAATCCGATATGCAACCCACACGTTTAGAAATCCACTCACATCACGATAAGATCTTAAAAAATCAAGAATATTAACTGATTTTGTTATTCCAATGGTAATATCCTTTTCAATTATTTAAGCTCAAGAAATAATCCTTTTCCACAAATATCACTCTCTTGGTTGTGTTCCAAAAAAATTTCACGTTTCAAGCATCGCTCTTTCAATTGTTTATCATCGAAAATCTTAAATTTTGCATTTAATAAAAATCCAAAAATCTCTTCGTAAAGCTTAAATTGTTCAAATCGATCAGTCAGTGAGGTTAGAGCTTGATCTATTATGTGGAGAAAGTAAGTGACTCTAAATTTATCTTCCAAAGATTGATTTTCATTAACATCGACTTCTTTATCTTCGTCAAATTGCTTCTTTCTACGAACAACTCTTTTTTTCGAAAATTTTGATTCAATGTCAACTTCTTCCGCAAGTTCTTTAGCTTCATTCATCATTTCATCATATCCAACTTCTCTAAAATTCTTAAAAAATGCAATAAGTCCACTTTATTAATTGCATCCTCGATATCCATTTCCTCCGCTTGAAGTATTTTGCTAACCCGATTAGTATTGTCCAATATAGTATACCAAATACATAAACTAATCAAGAATTCAAAATCCTCTAAAGCATTTTGACATAAAGCTTTAGCTTCCACCCTCGCAATATCATCATTGGAATTATTAGCAATATCTATCAAAGCATCTCTTAATTCTGATGGTTGAGTTCTTATTGCCTTAACACTTTCAATATGACTTTCCCAACGAGTTGCGGACAATGTCTTAGGAGTCAATCCCTTTACATATTTTTTAAGTATTTCTCATCGATGTGTTGATCCGGAAAATAAAGTGTAAATTTTTTGCACATAAGCAAAAAAAATTCTAGCTTTAATACATAATTTGGTCATATCACATAAAGCAAGATTCAAGCTATGGCATCCACATGAGATATAAAATGCTCTAGGATTTATATCAAGAGGCATCTTTTGTACACATTGATGTTTACCTATATAAATATTAAGTTACCATTCATAAATATGTTGAAATAAAAAATGATCATATATAATTATTTATCTATTTTGAAAAAGAACATACCTTTCATATTTGATCCATTATCATAACTTTGTCCTCTTACATCATCAATATTTAGTTTAAGATCGACTAAAATATCTTCAAGCTTTTTGAAAAGGCCAAATCCCGTTGTGTCATCAACCTCAATGAATCCAAGAAAGAACTCCTCCACCTTAATGTCGCTTGCATGTTCAACATCTACGCATCTTATAACAACTGACATTTGTTCTTTATGGCTTAAATCCGGCGTACAATCAAGAATGACCGAAAAAAAATTTGCTTTTGATATTTTCATAAGCAATATTTCTTTAATCTTTTTGGCCAATAGAAGTATTAGTTCATTTTGTATTTTATGGCTAAGATAATGATTGTTTATTTCATTATTTACCACGCGTCTAAGGTGATCCTCCATAATTGGATCAAATCCGGCAACAAATTCTATGAGTTGGCAAAAAAGCCCATTGTTCTTTTCATAAAAAATTTCATTAGATCCACGAAATGGTAAATTATTTCGGGAGAGAATTTTCACAATGCCAATAATGCAAACTAATACTTTTTTCCATCGTTCTCTCTCTTGATCGATTAGAGACTCCATTTTTTGTCAATTGTTTCTTTTAGTTGAAGGCCTCTATACAAATCTACACATTTGATAAGACTTGCGGTATGTTTCGTATTATATTCATGCTCTCGAAGTTTTGTTGTAATATTATGCCAATCATTAAATCCTTCTTCTCCTAATTTGAATGACTTTTGTGGATTTTTGAATAACTTTCAACAAAAACAAAATACTCTATTCACCTCATTTGAGTAGACAAGCCACTTCCGTTCCTGCTTCTCTCCACGTGGATAATAACCAATATAATGTTTATAAAAAAAATGTCTTCCGTCACTTTCATGTTTAGGAAACTTATCATTCTCTTTTAAAATTTTAATAGGCCCTTTTTAAACTAACATCACTCTTTTACTATCCGTAATTTTTCCCCATAATCCTGGATCATAGTTGACATCAATATCTTTGTTAAGGTCAAGCTCAATAGTAACATGAATAACAACTTCATCAATATTATTAACTTCTTCATTGTCGTAACATTCTTCACTGCTATTTTCATTAATAACATCTTCAGTTTTTTCACTTATCAATGCTTCATAAGTCTCCACCTTCTCATTAATGACATGATCTTCATCACCAATTTGTACCACCATACATGAAGTTGAAGGTTGAGATTTTTGAATTTTTACTTTATGTAAGTTAGAAATTGAGCCAACAAGTGATTTTGTGAGTTCATCTCTTTTTCGCTTAACTTTCCTATTGTAAGCTCCGGAAATTTACTTTCGAAACCGAATCCGATTTTTATCGTCTTCATTTTTCGTCATATTTCCTACACTTTAAAAATTGATACACATAATACATTGACTTTTGAAGTGAAACAAAACAATCAATTCACATTCACTTTACAAATAGTATCAACCAATTGTTTCATATTGTTACCCAATTTCTTTATTAAAATATCTAAATTAATATTCACTAATAACAGTGAAATATTTACTTATAAACACAAATGGAGATGAAACTATCAAATCAGCAAATAGCAATACTATCAAATCTAAGGTTTCAGGTTAAAGAGACAGCTTTATGAATTGCAGTACTATCTAATCAGCAAATTGGGGATTTTGAATTAGCAGCTGAAATTATATAATCTAAATGAAAAGCTTGGAAATTATATACATATATTACCTGAGGATGAAAGAATTTTGTAGCTTTAGAAGGAAAGACGACTGACGAGGTCACGAGGCGCAGATGGATGATGATTCGATGAAGCAAGTTTAAGGTTTCAGGCTTTTTCCCAAATCGCGCGCGGGAGCAGGAGGAAAAGGAAACAACGCGTTTTTTTTCCTGTTAGTTGAGATCAGAAACAGAAATTTTGTTGCTCCTTATTGAGGGGTTGCCCAATTCATTTGGCTGATGGGCCTTGACTAATGGCCGGGCCTGCAAATGAGGAGAGAGAAAAGAAAGAAAGAAAGACAAGAGAAGGAAGAAGGAGAAAGAAAGAAAAAAAGAGAAGAAATAATCCAACTCCTAAGCAATAATCATGTGGTAAAAACTTGCGTTAGAAAATAACAGATCATGCATTCAAACTGTGATTACGATATAAACTCCAATCCAATTATTTAAGGGTGCATTTGGCATACATTCCTGGTAAGGTTTGAAAATACACAAAACATCCCTCCATTTTTTAATAAGTTTTCAGTCTCTGTTTTCAAATTCACGCATGCATAAAGACCCAAATACCCTTTACGTTTTTAGCATTTTAAACGCATATAATTTTCTGTAGAAATATCGGATCAGCATACCGTTTTCACCAAAAATATCAAAAAAATTATGATCTTTAAAATGAGATCCATAATTGATACAAAAAAAATTAGGGTTAGTTTCTAGGACATGTGTTCAAAGAAATTACTTTCAAGGCTAAAGTCAGTATAATAATTACTTTCAATGACAAAGTCAGCAATCCAATTACTTTGAAAGGCATAACTACGTAGGTTTTAGGCCCTAGAAACTAATTATTTTATGTTTTGTTCTTGAAAGTAATTATTTAATTGTGTGTCCTAGAAACTAATTCCATTTGCTAAAGATGCCTTTGTGACTAATTTCCACAAAAAAAATCATATTTGCAGTAAAGATGCAATTATTACATATATTTGCACACAATTCTGCAAATTTTAAACATCTTCGATTTTTTCTTCAAATCTACAATTATTGCAGACATTTTTGCAATTATATAGAATAATTACAGACATGTCTGCAATTATTGCATATAGTTGCAGAAATATCTGCAACTATTGCATATAATTGCAGACATTTCTGCAATTATATGGTATAATTGCAGACATGTGTACAATTATTGCATACAGTTGCAACTATTGCATATAATTACAAATATTTTTACAATTATATGATATAATTGTAGACATGTCTGCAATTATTGCATATAGTTGCAACTACTGCATACATTTGCAGACATTTCTGCAAATATATGGATTATTGCATACAATTGCAGAAATGTTTGCAAATATTGCATATAATTGCAGCCATTTCTGCAATTATATGGTATAATTGCAGACATTTCTGCAATTATTGTATATAATTGTTGAATTGTCTGCAATCATACCATATAATTGCGAATAGTTTATCATACCGTTGTTTTTACATATGCACAATGTCATTCGTTAGAAAGATAATAAAAGTTATGATTTAATGACAAAAACGGTTTGTTAATCCATCGTTTCTACAAGAAATTATTGCATTTTAAAGATTGATAATTAATGAGGTGCAAATTTTAATTATGGATGTGAGAATAACTTGCATATATACGAAGAATCAACATTGCTGCAATGAAGAAGATGAGTATTATAGGGACGAAAATTGTAGCATTTGAAAATAGAGTTGTAATTTATATCTTTTTTATGAGGAGGATATTTTGTGTATTAAGTTTAATTTTAGATATGTGTCTCTTATTTTCACATTGTTTAAATTATACATCATAGGTTTGATGCTCATTCTTTTAGACAATTTGCAAGCAACGATCAATTCACCTAGTCTAGGTATTAGCAAAAATAATTAAGAAGAGGCATTGCGTTTTCCAATTTTAACTTTTTAAGCAACAATTTAAGAACTGTTGCTTTTGATCAACAAAACGGTAACCAAATGAGGCAATATCCAAAAGAGTTAAGAGTTCCAATCAAGACAATGACATGATCCCTTTTTATTCAATATAATAAAATGCGTGTTAAGTATTCATACATTGGGTCTTCAGTTTGGATGCACCATGAACGTATATTTATCATTTATTCTAACTTTATTCTAACCTGTTAAGTTCCTAGCCTTTTGGTACCACATTCTGAGCAGAATTTGGATGTCTCCCGCAAGTAGGGTGAGCCACATTCATCGCAGAACTTGGCGGGCGTTGTGAGCTGAAAAATCAAATTAGCAACAAAATTATTTACCAATCGAAGCTAAGATTTAGATAGGGCATGTATACATATGTACAATTTATCAAAGAAACTCATTTCCATATGATTCAGTTGTGCCATTTTAAAACGAAGTCCTATCATACTTTAAAATGGAATTGAACGAGGTTGGAAACCGACTGATGGCAGGATAACTTTGCACTGCTTCTTATAAACAAAGCATTGCAAGGGTGTACTCAAATACTCAGTTTAATTTGGAAAAAAAGTACGAAAACCAATATGATTGAAGTGTTATTGAATACGGATATATTAATATTTACTCTAAACGCAGTGGAAATAACAGACAAAATCTTACCAGGGAATGCAAGCGACTACCAAGAGACTGCACGCAAGGCATATGTTGTGGTATAGATGGCAATTGATGTGCGTGAGAACTTTCTTGTAAATGAGAAGGATGTGTACATGGATGCGTTAAAGGGAAATGGGAAGCATGTTGATTTTGCTGGAAGCATTGATGATGCGATTGATGCACATTATGAAACTGAGCCTGTTGTGTGAGCTGCTGAATATGATATTTCGGTGAAGGCGGCTGTTGCTGCTGCTGCTGCTGCTGCTGAGACTGCACACATTAAAAGGTTGTATCAATATATGGACACGTACAGATTATTATTATAAGACCACATGGAGCAGTCATTACATCATCAGAGGGCTCATTGGGTTAGTCAGCTCAGGCGTTTTGAAGACTAACCTATAAAATGAAGTCTTAACAACATACATTTTGGACCCAACAAGCACATTATATTACAGAATAACTAATGAGTCGATGGAAGTTGAGTCTAACATGTCCAATCAAATAGCCTATTAGGCCTACACAACAATATATATCTTGGATTTCAACCTGTCTCTGTTTTAGATTATTTGTTACCTAAACATTGGAACTTCAACTTATTTGTTCTGATACATGCACACTAGGAGGGATCCACATTCCGGGTTTTTTGCATCCGTTAATTGTGTCCAATTCAACTTTTAGGTGTCTACAATTATCAAAATTCCACGAGTTTTTGTAGATATGAAATACCCATCATCAACATCTCTACAAAAATTAATTTATTCAAAACAATTTAACCATCAAAATTAGTTATGCAATATATTGTATTAAAATACTTATTATACTCATTGATTTTAAACTATTAATTTTTAGTGGTTTAGAAATATTGAAATAAGATAATTTTTTGCAAAGATGCTGATAATCATAGATACCTCGATTGAGTTAGGTACAAACTAGGGAGGCAAAAAAAGCCGGTGTATATATATATATATATATATATATATATATATATATATATATATATATAGGATCCGCATTCCCCCTGAGTTAGCACCATTACCTAGCCTTCTGATTTCAGTCACATGTTTATATTTAAATATTTGTCATTTTCCTCTCCTCCCACATGTGCTAAATATTAAAATATAAACATGTGCCTGAAATCAAGGGCTAGAGGTGTGTGTGTGTGTGTATAGAGAGACGAAAGGAGGGGGGCTTGTAGGCATAAATTTCATTTTTGCCTATTATTTGTTTCAATAACAAGCAAATTTATTACTGCACCTAGTACATAAGGTTAAAATCAAGAATATATATGTAGACCTAGTTATAAAATGACAATAAATCAATGAACTTGCCAAACATTCATTTAGGCCATATCTATTCTATTATATATATAAAAAAATAAAAGATTTTTTTGTATTCTTATTTCTCATTCAATCTGAAGCCAAGTACTTATCTTTCATTGATTTGCGTAAACAATTTGCAATTGCACCATCCAACTCTTTTCCAATCATAATTCATGTATTCATTGTATTTATTGCTATTTATTGTTTTGTCTTTTAGTATTCTTCAGCTCTTAATTTATTAATAATTAAGAAACATATTTTTGATAGTTCCTCTTTTTTTTCTGTAGCTTCGTCCTCTCTTCCAATTAATTTACAAATTCATCTTCCTAAATACTATCTCTATTTCTCTTTAATTCAATCTTCTAATATGTTTTCCAATTTTGTCAACATTTCTAATTTCTATTTTCTCTCTTGATTCTCATAAACTATACTTCTTTCAAATCATTTAAGGAAACATCTTTTATTTTATAAAAAACCGTTGATTAGAACCATATGGATCTGCAATCTAGGTCTTTTCATTTTGCAGGAAACCATCAACGACGAAGACAATTCTGGATGTTTTTTATTTGGTAATTTTCTTTTCATATTTATCACGGTAGTCTAAAGTTGTTTGTCGATTACTTTCATTTCATCATTTTCAAAATAGTTAAATATTGCTGATTCTTTTTTCATTTTTGAATTTGTTTACTTAGGAACGTTTTCGCATCAAATCCCCATGCTTTGGTTCTTTAAGGTAAGTTTTCATTTTTAGAATGATATATTATAGTTTTAATCCTTATTTACAGATCAGGTCTACATTTAACTACTGTATGTTCTCATTTTTAAACTTTTTTCAACTTTTTACATATTTTTGTATTCATGTTTGGTGATGCGTGATTGTTTCTTGAATTTTATTTACAATTTTTTCTATTATTGTAAAAGTGTTTCATATTACCTAAAAACGGCTTTTATTTTGTAAGAAACCGTTAAATTAAAACCATCTGGATCTGAAATCTATGTCCTTTATTTTGTAGGAAATCATCATCGACGAAGACAAATCTAAATGTTTGTTATTTGGTAACTTTCTTTTTATCTTTTTCCACAGTGGTTTAAGTTGTTTGTTGATTACTTTCATTTTATCATTTTCAAAGTAGTTAAAAACTTAAAAGTTGTTAAATTTTTTCATTTTTGAAGTTGTTTTCTTAGAAATGTTTTGTATCTGATCTCATGCTTTGGTTCTTTTCACCAGATTTAGACTGTTATATTATAAAATTAATCTTATCTTTTCCCCAGTCCAACTTTTTCAATATTTTTGTGTTCATGTGTGGTGATGCTCTTCTGGATTTTATTTACAATTTCTTCTATTATTGCAATGTGTTTCATGATGTTACCTAAAAAGATATACACCTAATTATGAGTATCATAATCATAATCATAAAAGCAAAACAAAAATTCATAATATTGACATTTTATGTGTTTCAAATATTTTGTTTATTCGATGTTTGTAATTGTGTCAATATTATCAATTTTAAACCACTTTGTGTTGTCATTTTCAAACCATTTCCAACTATCTATCCTTATTTACAATTTTATTATCTTTGTAGCCTTATGTGCTATTATGAAATTTTTATTCATGCTTTTTTGTTACTTTAACAATTCAGTTTCTTCTAATAGTAAACTAATCAAGTATATTGTGTTCTACACAATCAAATTTATGAATTTTGTGTTTGAATTCTTTGTGTTCGATTTCTTTGTTCTTCAATAATGATATCTTAAGTATGTTTAAAATAATTTGTTTCTTCTATGTTTTGTCAATATCATTAATTTGATTGTCTAATGTAAAGTATTTATTTTTGAATATTGAAGAGATATTTCATGTTAGTTAAAGTGGTGTGACCATTATGCATAAGTTTTTATTAATAATATGCACATAAAAGAATTGTCAACGTATTTATACTAGTAGAGCCCTTACTATCTATTCCTATTTACAATTTTATTATCTTTGTAGTCTTAGGTGTTGTTATGAAATTTTTATTCATGCTTTTGTTACCCTAACAATATAATTTCTTTTAACAGTAAACTAATCAAGTATATTGTGTTCTACACAATCAAATTTATGAATTTTGTGTTTGATTTCTTTGTGCTCGGTTTCTATGTTCTCCTAACAAAACAGCCCATTCTGTCTTTGTTATGGTCGTTCCAAACCTTTGGTTGTTTGCATCATCTACTCAACTGTTTGTTTTAAGATCTGTTGTCCCTTGCGATAGTGTATTGCGAATGCATTCATAACCATCATTTGTAATTCCAAAGCAATCACCTATTTTCTTTATTTGCAACATAAATTTTGGTTTGTGTTCCCATATCAAGACGGTATTTTTGTATTTATCATGGCTATTTATGTCCATTTAATTTCACTATTTCACTTAACCTTACACTACTTCACCAAATGTGTTCTTAGAATTGAATTTCTTGCTTTAATTAAATAAAGCAAATAATAATTACTATTGTCATGATATGTTATTTTTGTCTTCCTAACATATGTAGCAAAGATAAAGAAAACAAAAAAAAAATAGATGCATTAATTCATATTATTCTATGTTTTCTTTACATTACACCAAAAAAATTAGTTGTTGCCCGTAACATTGACATAAGAAGACAAAATTTGACAATTTCATTCAAAAATACTTATACTAATTTTTTAGAACTTTCTAAATGAATTGTATGATCTGCTCCTACCTTATTACTTCATTTCTTCGTAATATTGAAAGAGCAATTTTTTTGAAAGTAATCGTATTCTAATTAACTATTTACAAATTAAATCCATGTTTTCTTTATAAATATAACCTTTTCCTTCTTTTTTATTATATCAGGCTATAAATCTGACAGTCATATTTCACACCTATAATTCAAAACATAAATTTTGATTAGTTTCCATTTCATTGGAATTATGTTACCATTTACTGCAACTTATTCTACATATTCATTTTCATTATTTTCTACTTTTTTTATCGTTTAATGATACTTTACCGGTCATGATCTTGGAGTTTATTTTCTGTTTCCACTAAGATGATTATATTATGAAGAATATATGAAAGATGTATCCTAATTGAATTTCTTACTTCTTATATTTAAAGGAAATTATGGTACGTTGCTCTATGACTTTCTAAGGTATTAAGCAAAGATATAACAAGTAAAAACTTTGACGTACTATTATTCAGCTAAACTATACATTATTATTTTCTTGGAATGCTGGAGGGCGAGTAACTATATTTGAACAACAAAGCACAAGATTATACAACTAAAATTGTGCTAATAATTTTACTTTGTTTTATAATCGAATATATGTTGTACATTATTTTTATAATTTATACTTTGTTTACAAACACTCAATGTATATTGATTGGAAGTAACTGACTGCTACAAGAGTAACAAAGTTTCTTACATTGGTTTTTCTACCTGCGTAGTATATTGGACAATTTATTTAGTTTTACCTTATCAGTTCGCTTACATTCTGTCGTTATTATAAGCAATTTTGCTTTTTACTTTTCCATTTGCTACAACCGATTCAAAATACCGTTAAGTTATAGTTATCATGGTAAGTAAGAGTAAGGATTAGATATAAATATTGTTGTATGGCACTTCATGAGTGATCTATGTTTGATTGTGTAGTATATGTTACACCTGAAAACAATAAAGCGTTTTTATGCTAATCATTATAATTCAAGAGATTTATTTAGATTTCAAGCATTAATTATATTCATTATTTGGGATTGTGAACTTGAATGCATGATAAGAATCGATTTATGCATGTTTAAAAAAAAGGTGAAACTATGTGTCAGTATCTAAGTTAGCCGATTAACTTTGAATTTTTTAACTAATACATTAATTTTCATCTTCAATCTACTTCGCACATTCTAATCACTAAGTGATGATCCTATATTTCAATAAAGTTAGTTTAAGCTGCCATAAGTTCATTTCAATCATCAAATGACTTTGACAAAATGGGTGGGTATATATTAAAGCTTTAGAGGATTATATTTTTGTGTTCATATCATTTTCAATAGTACGAAAGGTTGGAAAATAAATTTAATGCATTTATATGAAATTTTAAAAAAGTTTACTAAGAAATCAGCTGAATTAAATGATCATGTTAGCTGTAATTTAAAAAGTATTTTTGTATTTATAGAAACAAATATTCGATGGTAACAATAAATACATATAGTTGCAATCCATATGCTTATTTTTATTCAATTTGATTTTTTAAAATATACTTGATTTATACTTTCTCAACAAGGGTCATCTTTTGCACATTGATCTGCTTTTCATATGCTACTTAATATGGAGCTTGCGGTCTTTACCAAATTCTGTAACATTGTCACTGTTCTCTAATGGCAAACATATTATTATGGTAAACATATGAACATTCAATCCATTCGGATTTAGCCACAGGGACATGGAAGGATGACAAGCTCTATCAGCATATGCTGCTTGATCAATGATCCTACACTTTTATCCGAACACTAATTTTTCTTCTTCATTTTTTTATGTGTATTGAACCAAACAATCCTTCTGCTTATCTGTTGTAATGCTGTAAACATTTGCTTTTATGGACTTAATTTAGTCTCGCTTGACTTCTTTGTTCAGCACAATTTGACAAGATTTAGATAACACCTTTCATTCGTCTTTCAAACAAAATATATTTTATTTGATGTAATTTATTTTTGACGCTGATATATTTGTCACAAGTTAGCATTTCCTTGATTGAAAATATTAAGTCATCTATTTTATTTTATTTTCTATTGCCCAACTAGCTATTATGCTTTTAAATGTGCTTGATGATTAGTTGTACAATTTATTGTTTAGATGCTAAAGAAATACACTAATATATATCCTCCTTATTTTGGAAGCACATTTGACTGTGCATCAAAATTGTTTGTGCATGAGTCATTGTGAACCATTTTATACAACAGTTTTTTTTTAAGATAGCACCAACATTTGTACTAAACCACTTGGGCCAATTGAACCGTCAACAACTATTAGCTCAAGAGTACAAGTGCTACATATTTATTGCCTTGTCATATATCCCTTGGTGGTGTATACACTATGTTGTTCTAATTGTTTTTATTTGACAATAGGGTGGATAGTGCATTAGATTAGTTTTCTAATGCGCCTATTGAATCGAAACTTATATTGTGCATGGCAATTCATTGTCCGACATTTAACAGTTGCATACAATTATTTTTCACAATACTCTGGTTTAAACATGATTTACAAATATGGTTTTATCAATAACATACTAATGTATTTTCAAAGTTTTACAACCAACGTCGTGTGCATAGCATGGGTTCGCACTCGTACATAAAATTAATCAATGAACTTGCCAAACATTCATTTAAGCTATATCAACGAAGTTGAGTCAAACTGACTACTAAAATGGCCTAAGTTGGTAATTAGTTTTCAAAAAAGCTAAATCTGATATATTTTTAACTGGAATGAATTGATGATTTTACCTTATATGATAATTTGATTGGGTAATTCTTTTGAGTTCATTTAAAGAGAAGAAAAGTAATGTAAAATAAAATAACATAACGTCCGTAAAATCACCGATTGAGGGTTTGGATGAGATTTGCGTATCTCGCTGGAGAATGGCTCCTATTGTGATTTGAACAAAATTTGATACTATATTCCGCATAAGCACAAAAAAGATGGCAAATTCTATTCAAAAACCAAAAAAATACCATACTCACACCTAAACTCTTAACAAATCATTATGCACCAATTTTTACTTCACCTACATCAGAAAAATAACCAAACTGCCCATACATTTCAAAAAAGTTACATTGCTTGCCTTGTTCTTCATATCCTTATTTAAACGAAATTCCTAAACCTAATCCAACGTAACAAATTCAACTTTGTATGCTTAGGTAAATTTTCATGACTTCTAATTCATGCCAATCCTTGATTTAGGAGAGCTATCAACATCTATTTCAGAAATTATTATTCCATTGAATGATTTGAAAATAAATCAATTTTTTTATTATTCCCTTTTATTATATTCTTTTCAAGCTTATAGTGAATCCAGTAGCTAAAACTTTTAATCTTTGTTTTTGTTTTCTATATAACTTACGGTTTTAATACGATTGGTACAGAAAACAATTGAAGTTGTAATGAAGAAGGACAAGTTTGTCTTAAAATTAACTTCGAAACAAGCGTAAATTAAATAATTTTTTGTGTCGGAATAGAATTAGCCCAAAAAGGTATGCCTAAATTCAAAACTATGGACTTCAACAGAAAAAATAGTATACTATATATTAAATAATAGTAAAGAAGAAGAGTCTATTATCCTCTCATTAATTCCAAGATTTATCTCCTCTCTCGTTAATTCACCATACCATTTACAACACGTCCATATAATTCATTCATTTCAAAAATTGAAATATATATATGTGTGTGTATCTATGTATGTATATATAATATGTATATATGTATGTATGTACGTATATATGTATGTACATGACCGCCCCTCATGATGGGTTCAAAAAACAAATGACGTTGTAATGAAGAAGAATGACAAATTTGTCTTAAAATTAACTTCGAACAGTTGTAAATTAAGTAATTTTTTGTGTCCGAATAGAATTAGCCCAAAAAGATATGCCAAAATTTAAAACAATGGACTTCAACAAAAAATTTAGTATGCTATATATTAAATAATAGTAAAGTAGAAGAGTTTGTTATCCTCTCATTAATTCCAAAATCTATCTCCTCTCTCGTTAATTCTCCCTACTATTATTCACAAGCTCCTCATTAAATGTCTTACCATTTACATCACATCCGTATAATTATTTCATTTCCAATTTATTAAATATTACTAACAGAACTTTTGTAAAAACATCATCCTCAAGTTTCAAAATAAACAGCCGCCCCTTCTAAAAGACAGGTTATAAAAAAAAATCCCTAATTTAAGTTTTAAGATATTTGAAGAGAAATCTGCAATTTATTCAATTTTCCGGACTGCAAATATTTGTATTTTTCCAGAAAAAATTGTTTCGATCGTAGAAACATACAATTAATGTTTAGATTTAATTCCCAAAAAAACTATATTTTTTTACCTAATTTAAAAATAAGGGTGCATTTAAAGCATATTTTGAGAAAGGGTTTTTCAAGTATCAAATCTAAAAATTAGGGGCATAACCATTCACCAATTCCAAAGTATATTTATTTTTATCGATCTTCAATTTTCCAGCTATTTTGCAGTAAAATATCTCAAAATTTGAAATTTTCATCAGATTTATTAATATACATAAAAAGATTACATTTGTTGATATTTTATTCATATTATTAAGAGTGGTCTCATTATACTGAATCATAGAAATATAAAAATGTGCTTATTTATATTTTCCACTTTATCATTTTTTGATTTGCATAATTTATCTATTTTTATAATTGAAAACTATTGATAAAAACGATAAATTTATACTTGCTATCTCTTAATATGAGATAAATATTTGATTACTATTTTTAAATAGAAGAATATCACAAAAACTTACCGAAATATGAAATAAAAAGTTCAAAACTAAAATATCTTTCAAATAAAATAAAAATATACTAAATTTTCTATATAAAAAATTAAGGTATAGTAGATTTCTTAACAAAACTAAAATAATAGAATGATTTCTCACACTTTAAGACTTGTTTATACTTTACATTTATAATATCAACAAATAATTGTTTCTTTTAAACTGTTAGTATAATGTATTTATTTAAGAGTAATATTTTTATATATGTTACAAAATTCATAAATGCATAAAATATATCAATGCATTTATATTACACTATCAGTTTTAAAAATATTCATCACTTGCTTAAGAAATATCTGAAATTCAATTTATGCATCAGGTATCTTATAAATATATTAAATTTCAAATATCAAATTTATTCATTTTTATAAATATTACTTATCTAAACGAAAAATAAAGATAACTCCAAAATTAAAATTTGCTAAATAAGTACAATTAATTATATTCATTTATTTGATTATCGGCTGTTGAAACAAAAACAAAAAACAAAAAACAAAAAAAAAACAAAAAAAATTCGATATATATCTTATTTATATTAACAAAGACAACAATACTCATTTCTATCAAATACATAGAAATGTTAAAATTACATAACAAAAATTATGTAATAAAACAAAAATGACATATCCAATTTAAAACCCCTTCATTTCAACAAATTCAACATGCAACAAATTTTATATTTCAATGGTATATCTAAAGTTTAAGCATAATATTTTACAACTTTACCGTATGCAACGCACGAGTACAAGGTGTTATCCCGCTTTTTGGGCAAAAGCCGTGATACCAAAGGATTGGTCAAAAACAGAAAACAGTTCACCTCAAAGATTGGTCGTATTTCACTTCACTATGGATATCGATAAATTCTGTCCGAGCCCGGATAGGGCCGCAATTGATAAGGCATGACAAGAAAGACCATAGAAGCCAGCATTTCAAATTTCAAGTCAATCCGAGGTCATACGCTCAAGTTATGATGGATTCAAGTTAAGAAGGTGCACATTGCTCGGTTCGAACCCATCATGTTCGAACCCATCATATTCGAACCCATCGTGTTCGAAACCATCGTATTCGAAACCATCTATTTCGAACCCATCATATTCGAACCCATAGGAAGAGGCGACATTCGAATCCATCTAAGGAACTCCCTACTTCGAATCCATCACAAATTCGAGTCCTTCCTATGCTTCGAATCCACCACAGCTTCGAATCCATTAATAGCTTCGAACCCATCACAGCCTCGACTTCATCGCTCACCATCGAATCCATCCATCATCTTCGACTCCATCACTCACCTTCGACTCCATCGACTTCGACGACTTCGAATCGATCCAGGGCGCATTTGGATCGATTCGAACGAATCCACTCCATCGATTCGAAGACGACCTTCGAATCCAACAAAGCGGCTAAGCTAGCACGAACATGGATCGGCTCGAGGACAGGCGCGCCCCAATCGATTCGAAGTATTCGCTTCGGCCATGCATCGATTCGAACGAATCGATTCCATCGATTCGAACCAAACAGCATGCCGAACACCCAATTTCGAACCGATCATAACTCCCAATCTACTGATCCAAATCCCATGAAATTTTTACAGAAGTTTGTCTACATGATGAAGAACGTCCACGCCAAGTTTCATCGCAATTGGACAATTTTTTGATCGATTCGAAGTTCACTTCGAATCGATCCCAAACTGGGCACGCACTTCAAGAACGCGGGCCTGTGGGCCCCCCGTCACGTGCCAAGCAGCCTCTCCATGATTTAGGCGGGATTACAGCCTTCCACGCCTATAAATAGAGCCCCTGGTCATTCAGAAAAGGGGTCGGAGAATTTGGAGAGAAAGAGTACGCCTAAACGCTGCCAGAATCACTCCATACCACCATCTTGGCTGCTGATTTCGTATTTAAGTCTGTTGTCTGCTGTAATTTGCTTAAAAAACACTTGTAACCTTCAAGTATTAAGCAATAAAGTGATCAAACTTCATAGTGGACGTAGGCGCATCGCCGAACCACTCTAAATTCTTGTCTTCTATGCAATTTACTTTTCTATAACTTGGAGTTTTTGTTAGATAATTTTCATTTCCAATTTAAGTTCTTCACTTATTATCTCTTCAAAGACTTCCGAAGGGTGTTGCCCAATTTTGGTGCAAACATTTTGGTGCTTTCACTGAGAAAACCTAGATTTTCTCCTGCTCGTTGGATCTGTCATCGATACCGGATTGAATAAATCTAAGAGAGAGATCCAGATCTATCGTTCATGGGTTCCTTCTATTCTATTCAGATTGCTCTAAAATCTAAGAAGAACCATATTCATCATGCAGTCCGTACCCCTATTTTCGAATCCAGAAAAAATGTTGTTTTTCGTACCCATATTTTCGTATCCATGAAAAAATGATGGTTTTCGTATCCATATTTTCGAACCCAGAAAATATGGTGAATTTCGTATCCATATGTTCGAATCCATGAAAATATGATCATTTTCGAACTCATATTCTCGAATCCAGAAAATGTGGTGAAGTTCGTATCCATAGGTTCGAATCCATAAAATGTGGTGAAGTTCGCATCCATAGGTTCGAATCCAGAAAATGTGGTGAATTTCGTATCCATAGGTTCGAATCCAGAAAATGTGGTGAATTTCGTATCCATAACTTCGAATCCATGAAATGTGGTGAATTTCGTATCCATCGCTTCGAATCCAGAAATGCGGTGAACTTCGTATCCATCACGGAGCGCTACTTCGTATCCATCACGGAGCGCCACTTCGTATCCATCAGGGAGCGCTACTTCGTATCCATCATGGAGCGCTACTTCGTATCCATCCATCTGCCTCCAATTCGAATCGATACTCACAGGTACTTCGTACCCATCCATCTGCCTCCATTTCGCATCAATACGCACATGCAGTTTGTATCCATCTATTTGCCTTTAGTTCGATCCATCATTTAGGCGCTCGAACCATCGATGCGAACGAAAGCCGCAGCGCAGAGCACCAGCATAGTTAATCCAAACCTCAACTTAAATAAAGGAACATTCAGGTCGTTCCATGACTGGACGGGAAGTAGGAGATTACAATAGCAATTTTTGAGTTGCAATCAAGGAATGGGTATTGAAATACTATTCAAATGATGCTCCCAGAGGCTGGAGAACCTAGCTAATATGGCACGAACTAGGGTTGATTAATGTATCATGCTTCTAAAGTGGACTGCAACTTCCTCCAATTAACCAGCTTTTAAAACTCCTAAACTGACAATTATGGTGCGATGGCTAGTATTACGACTACCCTGCCTTGTCTACTCTGCCAACTCAAAACATAGTTGTTCACCACTGAACCATCTTCATATGCCCGTATCTTAATCGTTCCATGTCCATATGACTAAAAGCATGACATACAACTCTAAGAGGACTTCCTAACTATCTTATGCGAGCCTCCTTCGTGGTGAAAATTAGAAATAATCACCAATCAATGAGCCCATATTAATCCACTCACCATCCGATCGACATTACCAACCACTCGAACATTAGGCAGTCGGGCATACATCATTCACCAGTATCACAAGACCCCGTAACCATAAAATGGACTTGATAATGTTGATTCGAGTATCGTTCCCAGTCAGGGCCTATTCATTGAGACCATCCTACACGTAGAATTTCTAACTAAAATTCAGCATGCCGACTATGTCCGTGTACTATGGAAATTCAACCTCCACCACTACCTCATGAAGTGAGAATGGTGAATGGAGTCCACGAAAAGTGATGAATACCATCAAATGCGTTGTATCCCCTATTTCTCAAAGAAGACTGTCAATCGTAGTTAGGCATATCATTTCTACTTCTCATATTGCTAAAGGGAATAAAGAAGCTGGCAGCCAATGAACTGATCAAAATCTACAGCCCGTTGCTGCCAACACTAATAAATGAAATCAGCACAAAAGCTTATTTCCAGAGTTTGATAACAGAATTGGTGGATAGTCGCCGACGACTACACCAACATGTCCAGGCCAACATTACGTTGATGAATCAGACGAAGGATCAACTTGGCGACATACAAGGGAACTTGCTCCATACTCTAAATCGGGAAGCTCCTTTTCTTTATATGACTATCATGGATGCCAACGCCATAAGGCTGCTCCAGAAAGGATAGCTCTGGCAATATGTTCAAGCCCCATAAAATGAAGAGCCGGGAACCCCCGACCTCAATTGGAACTTTGATCAAACTGAACCATTTGCGTTAGACTCCCAACTGTAAAAGGCTGGACCGAAGTGCAATAGCGAGCATACGACGCCGCTTCACTTATCAATGAGATTTTACCCGATCTCTTTTGAATTATTTCTATTTCTATTTCGTTTATGTTGCAAGATCTAATCGACTTGAATTAAACTACTTGCAAATGATGCAGGTAACCGAGTACTTAAGGACGGGTGCAAAACAACCTCCGTGGACTATGATAAAGTCATTTAGGTATCATCATGGCGAGCATAATTCAACCACTCGTCGGTTGCTATACGCACCTGACTTGGGGCAGGCCATCAAAGTGGAAGAGACAAACAAGTTTAGGGCTCCAGTACGAAGTGGATGCAACCGACCATCCACTCACATGCCTATGCAATTTAGTTAGAAGATTTGAGAAAGACTTGGAGTTATGTAGCCCAACCATGCACTCTCCATCTCTTACTTGAAGCTCACCAAAATACTTATGCTTCCTCGGATGCCCAATAAAATTTAAATCACACCGAGAGTCGACGTGACATGGCCATCTATGCATCCAATCCTACATTAGAACTTGGGGTAATTTGAGGACATATGTTTAAAGTGGATATGATTTGATCATTCACTCTCCAGTTTGCATCTGTGATTCGGCAAAACAATCATGCCTTAAACCAACTTCATCAGGGGCCAACCATCAATCTATAGTCATCAATGAATGACTACCTACTCACAAACCATTATGAGCCATCGTTCCAACTCTCTTCCTCAACTCGACTGGAAGAGTGCAAAGCGTAAAGTGGACGTGGCTCGACCGTCTACTCTCCAACTCTTGCCCCCAACTTAAGGGAAAATACACAACTCAAGGTGGATGTAGTTCAGCCATCCTCTCCTCTGCTCGAGCTCAAAGCTTGCCAGAACACTAATCTTACTCCTTAGGCTTGGCAGAAGCGGGATCCAAATGAACACGGATGTGATTCATCCGTCCATAAACCAAGTCTCCTCCTTCGTTGATGGAAGATAAGTGGAAAGTAATCGAGATCCCACCGATCATTTGCTAAGCGAAACCCACCTCTCGGGGGCAAGCCATCACATCAATGGCCGAACTGGACTAACACACGACAGTCCTGCAATCAACATCCAATAAATCGTTCCCAGAGTGCGAACCGGAGTATAAACATCCAATAAATCGTTCCCAGAGTGCGAACCGGAGTATAAACATCCAATAAATCGTTCCCAGAGTGCGAACGGACTCCAAATTCCCAGAGTGTGAATTGGAGTATAAACATCCAATAAATCGTTCCCAGAGTGCGAACGGACTCCAAATTCCCAGAGTGTGAATTGGAGTATAAACATCCAATAAATCGTTCCCAGAGTGCGAACGGACTCCAAATTCCCAGAGTGTGAATTGGAGTATAAACATCCAATAAATCGTTCCCAGAGTGCGAACGGACTCCAACTTCCCAGAGTGTGAATTGGAGTATAAACATCCAATAAATCGTTCCCAGAGTGCGAACGGACTCCAAATTCCCAGAGTGTGAATTGGAGTATAAACATCCAATAAATCGTTCCCAGAGTGCGAACGGACTCCAAATTCCCAGAGTGTGAATTGGAGTATAAACATCCAATAAATCGTTCCCAGAGTGCGAACGGACTTCAAATTCCCAGAGTGTGAATTGGAGTATAAACATCCAATAAATCATTCCCAGAGTGCGAATGGACTCCAACTTCCCAGAGTGTGAATTGGAGTATAAACATCCAATAAATCGTTCCCAGAGTGCGAACGGACTCCAACTTCCTAAACTGTAAATTGGAGTATAAACATCCAATAAATCGTTCCCAGAGTGTGAACGGACTCCAAATTCCCAGAGTGCGAATTGGAGTATAAACATCAAATCCATCGTTCCCAGAGTGTGAACGAATTCCTAAAAAGCCCAAATAGGTGTGACTGGCCATCTATTGGCTGACTCCAACTTCCCAGAGTATGAATTGGAGTATAAACATCTATTCCAGGTTCCCGGAGTGCGAACCAACCCATCAATGCGAACTCCGGGTTCCCAAAGCATGAATTGGAGTATAAACATAAATTACAGGTTCTCGGGGCACGAACCGAAGCATCCATGCTAACTCCAGATTCCCAAAGCGCGAGTCGGAGTACAAACATCAATTCCAGGTTCCCGGGGTGCGAACCAAAATGCAAATGCTAACTCCAGGCTCCCAGAGCGTGAATCGGAGCATTAACATCAATTCCAGGTTACCGGAGGGCGAACCGGAAAATACAAATGTCAACTCCAATTCCCTAGAGCGTGAAGTGGAGTATAAACATCAATTCCTGGTTCCCGGAGCGCGGACCAAAATACAAATGCCAACTCCAAATTCCCAGAGTGTGAATTAGAGTGCGAATGCCAAGTCAAAGTTGCGAACTGGAGTATAAACATTTAATAAATCTAAGTCCCCAGAGTGCGGACTGGAGTATAAACACTAAAATGGGTGTGAACGGCCATACATCAACTAACTCCAGATTCACAGAGTGCGAACTGGAGTATAAACATCAATAAACTCCAGATTCCCAGAGGATGAATTGGAGTATAAAACAACGACTCACTCAAGTCCTGAGAGCACGGATTGGAGCACGAATTCCAAATGGGTATGACTAACCACCCATCAACTAATTCCAGATTCCCAGAGTGTGAACTGAATTGTAAACATCAACCAACTCCAATCCTCGAAGCATGGATTGGAATATAAATACCAGAAGGGATGCGATTTTATTGTCCATCTATCAATCCTAATTCCGCAGCAAGTTCTGTAGTACAAAAAGCGGACGTGGTTAGACTTTCTTCTTTCCAACTCTTCCCCTGACATGGGGGCACACTTATCATAAAAAATCGGTTGTGATCCGACTAACTAGCACTAAGCGGGCACGACATGACCGTTCATGCATCAACACTTATTCCCGGCACGGGACCTATAACATAATCTTTTAGAGATGCACTCCAACCGAGCAAGACAAGATTTCTTCCTTGATTCGACAGGGAGATGTAGATTCGCAAAACGGACCTAGCTGAACGCCTTATCCTAAATGGATATGACTACCCATCCTACCGCAAATGAACATGACACGACCGTACATCCGCTAACTCTAGCCAACGATCTGGCGAGTTGTGCATGCAACATGGACGGAGGTGACCCAACCATCTGCCAATCAACTCCTTCCTCCAATTCAATCGGAGAAACATCAAATTAAAGTTGCCGCAATGTGACCGCAATGTGCCAGAGGAATTAATCGAGGAAAATGCGGTTGACCATTTTCTACTAAAACTCTTAGTCCCCAGAGTAGGGACAAGGGTATGAACATCAAATAGGTGTGACTAATGGCCCTTCAACTGCCTCTAGTCCCCAGAGTGCGACTGCGACGATAGACAGATGAAGAATGTGATTCGACCGTTCATTTACCAGCTCCGACCTAAAGTCGACGAGAGGAGTATAAACTCGCTACAGATGCAATTGGACCGTCCACAAACTAACTCTGCTAAAACCAAGACTGGGGGCAGAAGAACAAATCATTGAAAGAAGAGAAAGGTGACTCGCTACATTGCTAGCTTAGGGTCCTTCACAACTTAAGGCAATGACTACAAGGAGGCCTTAATGCTAACCAATTAGAACGATGCCCGAAGTTACAGGAAGCCAATTACACCGTACCGCCTGATCGACGGGCAATATCGATCTGCACCATTCATGTCATACCCCTGTATCGATATGCTATGAGGTCCGTACATTCTACATTGTGTCGCTAAATCCACGGCCAATATCGATCCTCTTCGACTGCAATTCGATGTGACACGAGCGCCCATCGAATACCCACGACCACCAGAGCATGGATAGAACCACGAATGAGTGTGACTTGACTATTCGTCCTCCGTCGCCTTCCTTCGATCCACCAGGAAGGGCATGAGACTGGATGAGCACGACTTGACTGCATTTGAGCTAATTTTGTCTGTAGATCTGACGGGAGAACGTAATTCAAAACTGACATGGTTGATCACCCAACTCCGAAAGAATGCAATGTGACCATTCATTCATCGACTCTTACCATAATCCGACTAAGCGAGCTTTTCACAACGAGTGCAACAAAACTGGCCACGCACCGATTCTTACCCTCGGTCCGATAAGGGAAGTATCAATCCTACATTGGATCTTACTGGACGATTCACTCTTCAATTTCTGCCCAGAGAATGACGACATAAGCAACAAAGTGAATGTCTATGAGGCAACAAAGTATTCTACCTAGAGGAAAGAACTAGGACAGAATGCAGAATATGGCACGGCTCGGCCTTCCATCGGTTAACTCGATATCACGGTTTAATGGGATAGAGTGTGAAATTGAAGCGAACACTATCTACCTTGCTGTTTATCGAGATATTCCCCAGACTTGGGGGCATGCACGAGAAATGAGATGAATATAATTTGATCTTTTATCAAACAACTCTAGCTCTTACAACTTGGACTACAGTATAAACACAATAGAAGCTAGGCTCGATCATTCATGCAATACACCCATCAACCCAAGACTGGGGACATGAATGTGATCATCCAAGAGATGGATACAACTACTCAACCCAATAGCTTGTGCCTAGTATTTATAACAGCTTGACGTTACAACCGAAATGATGCTTAGAGATAGAATCCTCAGATTAATGCCTGGACTTATGTGCAGTAGATCATCATTCCGACCCTTCTAATGAGCAATGGATCGTGAGTACATTGAACGGAAAACGCATTGCTTGGAAACACATATAGATTCAAACTCGTAGTTGGAGCCAGCTATGCAGCAGCACACAATACGGGGCTAAAATTTACTAAGCCTTTGGTTTAACACACCTATAAGGCTAACCATTTACCATTGCAGATAAGCACATGGAGTGTATACAACCCATCATGAGAATTGTAGATCAGATCACAACTCTACGCCATGATTGTGCAAGAGTCAACTGCATTGCTCCGGTGAATAAAAACGAAGCGACATGGATCTAGAAAGATCTACTGCACTTAAGGAGGAGGCGAATCTACTCAAAACCAATAGGTTTATCCGCGGTGTCCTCTACCCAAAATGAGTATTCATTCCTTTGCTTGTGCGAGAAACAAAAGGAGAGTAGTGAACGTACGCCGACTACTCAGATTTGCACAAGGCATGGCAAAGCATAGCTTTCCACATCTAATGATCAACCAACTAATAGACTCAACCATCATACATGAATTACTCTCATCCATGGACGCAAACTCCAGATACAATCAGATACCGAAACATATCCCAGACTAGGAATACAACTGTTTCATTACTGATGCGAGCCTATAGTGCTATGCTGCATTCCTTGGATTCAAACTTTGGAACGCTTATGCTACTTACCAAAGGACGATTAACAAATCATTCAAAAATCAGATCGGCCGATCAATGAGAGTATATGTAGTTAACATGCTTGTGAGATCACGACCATCAAGCGACCGCATCGATCACTTGACAAAGATATTCAGTGCTATCCAACAACCGCTGAATGAATTTAATCCTTTGAAAGGCTCTTTTCAGCGTTGTATAAAATGAATTCTCGGGTTTCGTCATCAATTCCCGTGGGATTGAGGCTAATGTCAGAAAATGCTGAAGATTAGAGTCATCCGTATATGGAGGAAACCAAGCAGCTCTGATAGATCGCTCAGAGAGGCCTCCCATTTTGCCCAAGATCTTGGATCGTGAAGATCTACACTTCAATTGGGTCATGTCAACACACGCCATAAGCATCGCAATGCTATGTGAAGATAAACTAATCCAAAGACTAATATGCAATGAAAGCTGGCTATTGACAAGCTTACCCTGTTAATGTTTGTACCGACCAACCGTTACGATGGGACCAATGGCAACCTTAAATGTCTGAAAGTTTACTCAAATGGAATAATAAAGCTAAGTATGAAGCCTTAGTCGCCAAGCTAAGACTTACAAAAAGAATAGGAATGGAAGCTTTACATATCTTATACGATTTCTTCTTAATGTGCCAAGTCAGGGAGGACTATCTGACTAAGGGGCAACGTCTTGCTCCTTATCTCAATTGTATCCTAGAGATACTAGCCGACTTCTAGTATTACGCCACTATCCCAATCGTTAGAGAACAAAACGAAAAGACCGAATCATTGGCTGAGCTAGCCAACTCTGGGGATGCGCAACAAACAGACTTTATCCCAGTAGAGATATTTACTATTCCAAGCGCTGAAAGATGAAGATCGACTAGATTGTAGAGATGGATCCAAGAAAGGGGTCATGGGTGACTCCTATCAAAGGCTATCTACCGTGGGGAATTCTTCTTGAATAGACGAATGAGAGATGGCATATCCTCCGCAAACAATCACTGCACGATTATGTCTGGATCGTTCAACTCCATCAACACAAAACATTACACTTGTATCCATCAATCCAAGATCCAATATTACATATCCATCGATACGAAGCATACATTCTAACATCCCAAATCGATCCAGGAGAGGATCGGTACAAAAGGAGGGACTTAAAACAACCATCGAACGTTGTTACAACTCAAATTTCACTTCGAATCCATTGCCTTCCTACCTTTACACGATCGAATCCATCCCAACTTTATCGGTGCGAGGAATCATCGATTCAAGGAAGCACTAAGCAAAGGCTGGATTAAAAAACCGTCGACTCGAAGACGATCGATCCGAACAGACGTGACTTCGAATCCATCAAAGGACGTCTATGAGAGCAAATGAATCGCTATGATTTGAAAAATTACTTGTCTACCTTGTATACCGATTCAGGAGAGGATCGATACAAGAGGATAATCATAGACAACCACTGATTAACAACACTTTGGCTTGAATCTAAAATCGATTCAGGAGAAAATCGAGACGGAGTTCGGCAGCAAACAAAGACCGACATGACTCATGGACACACGACGTTAATAAGGGCGGAGCTAATGTATGTGCACACATAACGAGCTAACGTTCGATTTTGAACATTCATAGGGATCAAATATTCACCCTGTTATAGCAACGACAGCCAACGATTAAGCACAGTCGCACAGTAATCAATCATATCAAGGCAAGGTTACGGCAATACGGTATATGAGTCTCAACGAAAAGGGAGCAATAATCTTCAGAATAAAATGGCGACTATTCAAAGCACGTCATGTTCCCACAAGACGTACTTTGGGGGGCAAAATGTTATCCCGCTTTTTGGGCAAAAGCCGTGATACCAAAGGATTGGTCAAAAACAGAAAACAGTTCACCTCAAAGATTGGTCGTATTTCACTTCACTATGGATATCGATGAATTCTGTCCGAGCCCGGATCGGGCCGCAATTGATAAGGCATGACAAGAAAGACCATAGAAGCCAGCATTTCAAATTTCAAGTCAATCCGAGGTCATACGCTCAAGTTATGATGGATTCAAGTTAAGAAGGTGCACATTGCTCGGTTCGAACCCATCATGTTCGAACCCATCATATTCGAACCCATCGTGTTCGAAACCATCGTGTTCGAAACCATCGTATTCGAAACCATCTATTTCGAACCCATCATATTCGAACCCATAGGAAGAGGCGACATTCGAATCCATCTAAGGAACTCCCTACTTCGAATCCATCACAAATTCGAGTCCTTCCTATGCTTCGAATCCACCACAGCTTCGAATCCATTAATAGCTTCGAACCCATCACAGCCTCGACTCCATCGCTCACCTTCGAATCCATCCATCATCTTCGACTCCATCACTCACCTTCGACTCCATCGACTTCGACAACTTCGAATCGATCCAGGGCGCATTTGGATCGATTCGAACGAATCCACTCCATCGATTCGAAGACGACCTTCGAATCTAACAAAGCGGCTAAGCTAGCACGAACATGGATCGGCTCGAGGACAGGCGCGCCCCAATCGATTCGAAGTATTCGCTTCGGCCATGCATCGATTCGAACGAATCGATTCCATCGATTCGAACCAAACAGCATGCCGAACACCCAATTTCGAACCGATCATAACTCCCAATCTACTGATCCAAATCCCATGAAATTTTTACAGAAGTTTGTCTACATGATGAAGAACGTCCACGCCAAGTTTCATCGCAATTGGACAATTTTTTGATCGATTCGAAGTTCACTTCGAATCGATCCCAAACTGGGCACGCACTTCAAGAACGCGGGCCTGTGGGCCCCCCGTCACGTGCCAAGCAGCCTCTCCATGATTTAGGCGGGATTACAGCCTTCCACGCCTATAAATAGAGCCCCTGGTCATTCAGAAAAGGGGTCGGAGAATTTGGAGAGAAAGAGTACGCCTAAACGCTGCCAGAATCACTCCATACCACCATCTTGGCTGCTGATTTCGTATTTAAGTCTGTTGTCTGCTGTAATTTGCTTAAAAAACACTTGTAACCTTCAAGTATTAAGCAATAAAGTGATCAAACTTCATAGTGGACGTAGGCGCATCGCCGAACCACTCTAAATTCTTGTCTTCTATGCAATTTACTTTTCTATAACTTGGAGTTTTTGTTAGATAATTTTCATTTCCAATTTAAGTTCTTCACTTATTATCTCTTCAAAGACTTCCGAAGGGTGTTGCCCAATTTTGGTGCAAACACAAGGTAGTTTATATTAATTAGTCAAGAACGGACTTGAATTCGAGCGAGCCTTTCAAAAATTGGAATATTACTATAACATCGTCGTTATAAAAAAGCAAAAACGTCAACATCTAAACCTAGATGCCCCGATCTGTGCCTCATCACAACTGATCCTAAGCTGAATGGGTAACTAAGATGAGTTTGTTTGAAACCCCACCACACAAACACATGAATGTGACAGAGATACCTCATACCCTATAAGCAGGTCAGACCGGCTCAGCCCACTTCTCTTTAACACTAAACAAACAAACATATAACCCAGACTCTCAGAAAATAAAAATATTGCCTGTGATAGATGTATTATACCACAACAGTCGGGTATAATTATGAATCATACCACATATAATCCATATTCAGAAATGATTTGTTGACATGTACATGTCAACTAAATCAAATTAAAGTTATCAAATCATAAATTCAGAGCAAATACGCAAAAACTTTTTTTTTTGATTCACAATGATTACACACACGCACAAACATACATACATACATATATATAGCTATACACACACACACACACACACACACACACACACATATATATATATATATAAAGAAGAAGGCATAATTCGCTGAAAATAACATTGATATTATGTTGACTTGTATTTGTTTAACACACCTCAATTACAGGGTGGAATCCTGTAGGACTTGCTAATGGAGAAGAAGTATCAATGGTAGAGAACGCCTAATAATAAGAGTCGGCATTTGAATAGTCAAATGACAAGCAAAACCACATTAATCCATTGAACATTGGACAAAACTTACTGCTAAACCAGGAATGGTTGAGATAGACTGTGATGCAACACGCCTGTATTTATGACGTGGAGAATAAAATTTATAATCAGCCGCTGATATAGCCACCTCATGCCTACCAGTTACTCGCTTGAACCTGATGTTTGTGAAGTTAGTATTAAAATAAAGCTGAACAACATTAGCATAATCAGAAAGTGAAATAACTTGGCATAAAAGAAATTACAAGTTGTAATTGCATCCAAACAGATACATGAACATGCATTATATGCTCATTGGTATGAACGTTTTTGCATGTTTCACCTCACTTGAAAGAGGAGCTGTCCATAAGGAATTTTTACAAGGGACCATGTTCATAGACTTTAATTAGTATACATAAAATCCTATTATTTATGTTTAAGCAGTACTATTACGGAATGGCTCTACTTAATGCATGCCATCCTATTAACCGCCATTACAAGCATAAACTGGAAATAAATTAATAACAAATAGAATAAGCAAAAGAAACACACCATTCTACATCTTCCATATTCATGCTGTTTGGTTTTTCAATAATATCTAAACCATTCACAACTACAAAGCGAACACGTTTCTCTTCATGTACGACTAGTTCAGGAAATCTTGTTCGTGTTTCAACGGAAGTTGCTAATTCTCTCCTCTTAAAGCTGCAGGGTCCTGATAACAGGAAATGAATTCAAACAAATGAAACATTCTGATTGTTTTGATGCTTTATTCAGTTTGACTATTATGAATCTTATCATGCACACCTTTTTTAGGGAATTTTTTCGCTAACTTCCTATACAAACCACCAGCTGCTTCAAGAGCAACACCAATTGTCTTTTCACGGATCCCATCCAAGGAAGAAATCCGAATGTTTGCATCATTGACTAATGTTTCGTATAAATTAGCCACATACATCAGGGGCAAAACAAACCTTGGGTCACCTTCATAATGAACTTGTGATTTTCTTTTATTTAACTTATCATGCCCATGGACATAATTAACATCAGGAGTGTCATGGCCTTCAATAACATGCTCGCTGATGAAATTGTCGACTATAAATTGTAAGAATCTCGCTCTTGAAGATTCAATTGGTAGAACATCTGTCACATAGTAATGATAATTAGTTGGTTAAAAATAGTATTTCAGTAAAATACAGATAACAAGGCTAACCATCAACTGATAGGATGTGATAAGGTGGGGTTTGGGAGTCGCCAGTATTCTCAAGGCCAGAATGGTCTTCATCTACTCCAGGGTCATGGAGGGAGAGAGAATTTCTATATGTTTCATGCATGCAATCCTGGTAGATAAACAAAACTAAATCTGCTTTAATATGAGTTCACTTATATAGCACTGTGATAGTAATTATGTGGGAGTTCTTTTCCAAAATGATCGTTCAATATATGTTAGAATTTCCATGTTGCCAATAGGTAGACCTTAGATCAGAACTTCAATTTGATGAAATCCAAATTGTTAAACCATAATTATGCCAATATAAAAGCTTGGTAAAGGAAGTTTTAGTCCAAATTAGAGATGAAATAGAGCATATCTCACCAACAAAACCAATCAGGTCAAACTCCCACCGCTTTTTTTTTTGTTGTTGTTGTTTACAGTGGTAATTATTATAGACAATGCGCTCACTTTTAATTGTCAATTACCAATTTACAAAATCAATTGAAACTTAACAATGCGATGATTCAACCAAGATTGTGAAAATTAGTAGACAAGCATTAGACAGCGGGTTTGAAGTTTGAACTAGAGATTAATTGTCTCAATGAGAAATAATTGAAGAATAATCGGAACGAGATATTTTTACATTTTTGATAAACTCATATATTTTTGATATAATTTAGATTTGCACAATTTATTTATCGTTTTATAAAATACATATATTTAATAAGAAAATTAGGTTGGATGAAACAGCACTGGATTTTCTTTGAACGAAAGACGCATACCAAAAAATTTAGACAAAAGGACAAACTTCAAAACACAAACATGACTTGTTTTTCTTCAACGACAACAGCTGCATGGTAGGTGACGACGGCAGCATGGTAGGTGACGACGACAGCATGGTAGGCGACGAGGGTGGAATGGCCGTTGACGGCAGGTTGTGGTGGATTACGATGTTTGTGGGCTGCGAGAATCTGAGTTTGAGATTTAGCACGGGATTCGTTTTTTTAAGAAGAATGGACGGTAGACGACGGAGATGGTGAAGGAGGCGGCACCCTGCCGAATGTTTTTTTATTGAAATATAAGCTGTTACTGCTATATGTACATATCATTTGCTGTAAACATGTATTTTTGTTCTGTATGCATGTACAATGTTATTTTAGTATGGCATTTTATAAACTATAGGATTGAATCGCGTTTTATTCAAATAATACTAATTTAGTTTAACATTTCTCTTTCTTTTTTTTTAAATCGTGAACCCAGTTATGCTATATAAGATTAGCATTTTATGTGAATATAGCATTAATGTGTAATAGATTATGTGAATATTACATTGGCCTGGGAGTTGCAGGGATAGCCTGGCAAACTAAGTTGTTCAATAATATTTTTAAATTAAACAAGATGTCAAACGAGTGGAGGAGAAGCATGATAGTTTCAATCTTTAAGAATAACAGAGATATTCAAAGTTTTACAAACTACAAAAGAATTAAGCTCATGATTCATGCAATGAAACTTTAGAAGAGAGTCAATGAACATGGATGACAAGCGTTTCAAAAGGCCGATTTGATTTCATGTCTGAGAGGTCGACTACAGATGCGATTTTCTTAATAAGATAACGTATGGAGAGATTTATATAGCAAAAAAAGATCAACACATGGTATTTATCAATTTGAAGAAAGCTTATGGCAAAATACCGAAAACAGTTACGTGGTGGCTCTGAAAAAAAAGATAGTCCCAACAAAGTACACTACCCTTATCAAAGATATGTACGATGATATTGTGACAAGTGTCAGAACATATGGTGGTGAAATCAGTGATTTTTTCCATTAACATAGGATTAGGTCAAGGATCAGCTTTGAGTCCCTACATTTTTGCTCTTGTGATGGATGAGATTATGAAAGGTATAAAAGATGAGATTCCTTGGTGTATGCTCTTTGCTGATGATGTTGTGCTAATTGACAAAAATATGATAGAGGTTGATGGACAACTGGAGTTGTGGAGGTAGACTTTAGAATCGAAAGGTTTTACGATCAGCAGAATAAAACAGAGTATCGAAAGTGCGAGTTCAACGATGTTAGGTCAGAGGATGAAGATGTCACTCTGGCGGATAATTAGTACTTAAGAAGGAATCCCTTCGATATTTAGGATCAAAGTTGCAGTATGATTTTAACGACCCGTAATTTTCAATAATTAAAATAGTTGATTTAATAAAGTTTGGTGATTTAATATTGAGAGAAATAAAATTTGTGATTCAATAATAAGAATATAATTGAAATAAAATGTAATATTATTAATTTAAGGTATTTTAAAATCGCTTTGAAGGAAATTCCAATTGATTGAAATGATTTAAAAAGTTAATATTGATATATGTTGTAAATAAATTATAGTAATGTATGTATTGATGGATAATAGGGTTAAAAAGCTATTGATAATTTAAATGCTGATTTATTAATAAATTAATTTGTAATAAATGGAAATTGAATAAAATTAGCGTGATAAGAGTTGTTATAACAATTATTGTAAATAATAAACTTACAAAATGTTATTAAATGTAGTAATGGTGACAAATTGTTGTCTGTTACCAATATATTTAATCAATTGCAATTAAAGGTAATAAATGTTACATTAATGTAAATTAAGACAATAACTGCAAATTTGAAATGTAATAAAATGTATATAAATGTAAATTACACTCATAAGACAATAAATTGATTTAATAATAAAAGAATGAAACCAAGATGGATAAATTAATTGGGATTTCAAATTTTTTATTAACATGAAAAATCGACAAAATTCAATATAATTGAAATATAGTAGTTAATACAAATAAAAGATGGAAATGACAGCATATTAGTGAAATAAGAGATGGACAAATGTTAACGATGTTATAAGAGTAATAATTGATTGAATATAAAGATTGAAATCAAATTAAATCAAATTTTTTGAATTTAAATTATAATAAATGGATCAATTGCAATTAAATGTAATTAAGTACTACATTATTGGAAATTAAGATGAAATTGTAAATTATTATGTAGTAAGAGATAAACTAATATTAATTATATCCTTACGATAATAATTGGTTGAATAATAGGATGAAAAGTCAAATTAATGGATTTATTGGAAATTTAATTCATAACTACTGAATTTATTGAAATTGAAATTAAACATGGTAAACTGTGCAATGTTCAATGTTAAATTGATATAGAAATTTATTTCAAGGGATTATAAATTATAAGGTAATCTAAAATGATGGAAATTATAAATTATAAATTATTAAATTTGAATTGAAAAAATGATTTAATTAATTTAATATTAATTTAATTAATGTAAAAATAGCCATTTTGACCGCTGACTTGGATTTCAACGAAATCAGTTTCATCGGATCTGTAACGGTGAATTATTGTAGAATTTCAAGTTTCGTAACGATTGGACTTGCCGTTCGATCATACGGACTCGAAACGCCTAGAAATCAATTCAATTGAAATCAATTTGAAATAAGCTGATTTTAAAGCAACTTCTTCATACGATGGAATTAGAACCTGAAATCTGTTCCATTGAGTTTTAAAATATGAAAGACATCTATTTTGATATGTAGGATGATCCATTTTTGTTTCGGAGACAGAACGGGCTTTTCAGGTCGTTTATCGTTCAACTTTCAAATCAATCTAGTCCATTCATCTTTATTCCTGATCTGCCTATATATAGACTGTTATAAAGCCTAACTATTCCTTATTCCATTTGTCTATATGTACAATTCTATCTGTTTCTCTCTTTCCAATGGCAGACAAACCAAACCAATTCCAAATTCAATTGCAAATCAAAATCAAATCGAAAAATCAAATTCCTCCAAACCATATCAAATTATATATCGATTTGAAGGTCACGACAAGCGCATGTCAAATCTGCAGTTTATTTTTCGATTTGGATTTCGGTGTGTCTAAAAATTGATGAATTATTCTTAGTCATTCATCGTGTTCTGACCAACTTCGACCGATCGTCGAATCGTTGGTATGGATGGGTGGAGATTGCCGCGCGTAGTTCACCTGCGTTAGCCGTTAGTCGAATCGTCGGCTAGATCATCGACAAAATTTAAGTAGGTTTCGAAAATTTTAGGCGACTGCTCAATTTTTCGTACACGATTGTCACCATGGTCTGGGCACGTGGTCGTGGAGACGAGGTCGGCGATTCTGGCATGGTCGCAACGTCGTAGAGGGTGGCGAATCGGCTTGATGGATCCCCGACGTTCGGATGCTCGTATGTGCGGGGGTGGCTCGAATTTGATGTAGCGTGATAGGGTTTCTCGGGGAGACAAGCTGACGTGGTGAGATACGGTTGGTCCTTTCATTTATTTTAATTTAACTTAAATTTTTAATCTTTTAATGCGTATAACTTTTGCATACTGACTCGGATTCACACGCGACTTGTTCTGTTAGGATCATATCAGAATTTTGAATATTTTGACGTTGGTTTGAACAAATTCTGAAACCATTTGAATTTGGACCCCAAATTCGATTTTAAATCGATCTAAAAGTAAAGGTTAGTGTTTTAGTCCACTCACAATTACTAAACTATCTTATGTTAGTTAAATTAAATTTGTGATGTGATTAGAAATTTATGGATTACTGTTTGGTATGTTAAAATTGTCACTCCGATTTAATTTAACTTTTATTGCATTTAATTATCATTTTAATTTATAGTATTGAATTTTAAATTGTCAATTTAATACATGTATTGATTATTAGTTATCTATTGATGTTTATTGATTTATTTGAATGATGATTGTGATGTATGTTTGATTTTTGATATTGGATGACTGGATGTTGTTTTTTATAATACTGCAAGTTCCCTATGGGTTGAATGATACATATCCGAATGATCCATGGATTAAAGAAAAATCGTTATGGGTTGAAATGATAAATTCGAGCGATTTTATTGATTTTTATTTAATTTGGGATTGCGGTTTGAAATGATACATAACCGTAAAATTTTACATTACGGATTGAAATGATAAATATTTGTATTACTTGACCCTAAGGTAGAGAATTATATATGGACACCGAATTGGTTAAATTAAATAATTTTTGAATTCAGTTAACAGACATTTTGAAATAGAAATTGATTTATATAAACTGAATCATTTTCGATAATCCAAACGTAATGCTGAAATTGGAATTAATTTAATGAAATATTCAAAAGATTTAAATTGAAATTTTAAAGTTGAAGTGTCGAAATATAAATGAATTCATCGGAATTGAGTTATTGGAAATGTTTGGATTTAACTTTAAAATCTATTTTAAATTAATTTAAACTACTTTAATCAATTTAAAACTATTTTAATTTATTTAATCTATTATAACCTATTTAACCCATTTTAATCTATTTTAAACTAATTAAATTTATTTAATCTATTTTAAATCTATTTAATATAATTTAAATCTATTTAATCTATCATAAATTTATTTAATCTATTTAAAAATCTACTTAATATAATTTAAATCAATTTAATCTATAATTGATCTATTTAAACCATTCTAAACCTAATAAAATCTATTTAATCTATTTTAAATCTATTTAAAACATTTTAAATATAATTAAATCAAAATTTAAACCTATTTAAACTATTTTTACTATTTAAACTATTTTAATCTATTTAAACTATTTAAAACTATTTATGATTATCTAAACTATTTTCTAAAATTTCAGATTGTGTAAATTTGAAGTTTTTAATATTTAAATCTCTGATGATGATACAGCCTAAATTGAAATTTTGCATTGATACCTTTTGTGAAATGATATTTTTGAGTAAATATGATTTTAAAAGTGGATGTATTTTTGAAAGTGAATATGATTTGAAAATGATATGGTTTGAGAATATGATATTTTGATATCAATTGTAAATTGACTTTTTGAAACATAAAAGAACTATCCGGTGCAAAATAAGCGTTTGGTTGTTAAAGAGACTGGGATCGAATATTGTCATACTCTCTGCCAATACCGAAAACTACTTTAACAACTGTGTACGTGGTGAAGATTCTAAAAATGAAGTAGGATGGTTTGGCGAATGATTTCTGTATAAGGTATGGCATGACCCTAACTCCCATGAGTCAGCTTAGATGTGACTAAAATAGGAGTCATGCCGGGTCAAGTGAGGTCATTCCTTCTATTGAACCTTCGATACCATATCTGTTGCTTTGTGATTGATTTGGTGGTCACCCTTTGATTTTGATTTGGGAGTGTGTTTCGAGGTGGACGGTAGTAGCTGTTATGCGTTACCACCAATCCGGATCCGCAATTGGTATATCTACCCCGACATTGCTTTGAGTTTCGTGTTCACATGTCCTAGAGCGCCTTCACGAGTTTGTTTTGTACCATGCTTATGAAGTGTCCTCTGATAGCCCCCAGTTTACGAAGAAGTTACGGTACTGTATAGACTATGAGAATATATAAAATGTGTTAAGGGGGATATGGGTAACGCCTTAACGCTATTTTAATACTTTTACTTTATTGTAGACATATTATAATAGCGCATTGTACTACATAGTAGATAGTTTAACGGATCGCGAGAAGGTAATCCTCAACATCTCTTAAGTTACTGCACTCACGTTAGACACTGGATAGGAGATATCAAACCCTGTAACATCTTTGACGCCATCACACTCATATTTATCATTGATTTAACTTACATAAGTTCTTTTAGTTCTAACTCGAGTGTTTTGTCTTTTCAATTCGCTCGAGTCAGCCTGAGCATTACTGGGTTGAAGAACTTATTTCTGAAGGACGAAGACGAAGATTGTATTATTATTTATGATATGTATTACACTGCATCATGTTATTCCACTGCATTTATTCATTTATTCCTGTTTTCTATAACTCTGATTTTGTGTTGTAAAATAATACTCAAATGTATTTATAAAACAGCTTCATGAACTGTTATTTGATTATTATATTTTGTCATTCAGTTGCGAGATTCTGTATTTATTTTATTTTCTCTTTTTCTTATTTACCTCATAACAATCTGCCTTTTTGAATGGTTTGAGTCCGACATGTGTGTCTGCTTTAAAACATCCAAAAAGGCAGGTTGTTACAATGATGGTGAAATTGATTAAGATGTTAGTTTTAGAATTCGAACGGGATTGGTGAAATGGCGACTAGCGTCTATCATTCTCTATGACAGGAAAGTCCCACAAAAGCTTAAAGAAAAGTTCTACAGAACAACAGTCAGACCTGTGATGTTGTATGGTACAGAATGTTGGCCTACTAAAAGACAATACGTCCAGAAGATAAATATAGCAAAGATGTGTATGTTGCGATGAAGATGTGATCATACAAAACAAAGCCGAATTAGAAATGATGATATAAGTGATAAACTTGGAGTAATACCAATTGAATAAAAACCAGTCCAACGCCGATTAAGATGATTTGAACATCTCCAACGGAGGCCTCACGAGGCACCTATGTCCGTTGGAATTATAGGTTGCATCGAATACTCAGAGAGAGGTAGAGGTCGACCAAGGTTGACATGGGAGAAAGTAATAAAAATGGACTTGAGCGATTGGAATATATCCAAAGAGCTGGTGTTGGACATGAACGCGTGGAAGTTAGTGACCCATATGCCAGAACCATGAGCTAGGGGATTTTTTTGGCTTATGGTTGGTTTAGTAGTGTTATAAGTTTTAGATTGTAGAACTAGTGAATATGAGTCAAAGACGTAGTGTTTGGTCTTCGGTCTCTATTACTATTATACCATTATTATTATTAGTATTATCATGGTTTTTATAATTTCTTTATATATATATCATCTTTATCTTTATTTTATTATTATTATTATTATTATTATTATTTTGTTTAATTATTTTTACTTTATATCATATTTTTAAATTGACTTTGTCATTTGTTTTGAGTTACATCTCTAGTCGACCCCAACTTATTTGAGAATAATGACTTAGTTGTTGTTGTTTATATACTATATAAATGACCAATAAAATTAATGCTAATTTAATATAGCATTTTTTTGTTTTTTAATATGTAAATGCTATTTTCGTTACAATATGTGTAAATCATAAAGTGAATATGTTTTATATTGTTTTGTTTAGTCCCACGTTGTGGGATAAGTTCAATCCCAAGATCCAAAGTCTTTATATAAAGACTGGTTATGTAATGTAAATGAATTACTAATCTATAAAATAAATAAAATATCTCATTCCTCTTTTTCTAATGGCTTCTTATTTATATATTGTTTACAACACGTTATCAGCACGAGCTTACATAATTTTATAATGTCAAGTCAAATGCAACATTTTTCCTTTCAAATTTTATAATTTACTTAGCTTAGATAAGTAATGTGAAGTATTTGATGGTTATGCGCTTAAGCCTAACTATTAAACCATATTTTGACAATTTATTTATTTCATAGAAACAATTTCATTTTTAATCTAATGATAGTAATTATTATTTGTATTATATTGTTGATGGTGATTCTTCTTATTACTGGTTTAGCTGTTTGTTCCACGAGCATTGTTATTATGTCCAAGAACAAACATCACAAGCAAATGTTCAGTGGAACCACCATTCAGGTGGGACCCACTATTGTGCCCATGAATTCCATTTCCAGACATAGTAGTACTTTTGTTGCTCTACATATATAATGTCATCTTTTGCGCTTAAACTTTATTAATTGCATTCACTAAATATTACATGATACTGATTGTTAATAGCTATCTTTTGCTTATGGAACAACTTCTATATTTTATAGTATTAATATCAAATTCCATGTTCATCTGAAATCTCTACATTTTATTCATGTTTTTCACGCATTCCACATCACTTCTTTAATAGTAAAGTGCAGCAACCGTTGTAGAAACAAGAGAAAATGGATTAAGGATTCATTATCTTACATCTGAAGATAAAATTGAGAAATAATATGCTTCCCAAGGATCGAACCTCAACTCTACTTTATTAATTCTTAGGCGCTTACCAATAGTCACAAATTCCCTTTTTTGTTTTTTTTCCATTCTGATGGAATAAATTTGGTTGTGGGCATCCATTTTATAGTTTTGTTACTTATAATATGGAGGGCTAAATTGAAAACTAAGTTGGTGTACTTCATACCACTAAAGTTTATGTATTTTCCCAATACTATATGATTCAGCTGCTAGTTTAATGGCCAAGTGATGTAATTTAACAAAAATGAGCTACTTTAAAATCATAAACTGCTAAAATGTTCATTTATCACATTTAATATTCTTTGAACAAATGTATCAAAATCCAAATCTTTGGCTGATTTCAAAGCTATAAGAAAACTATCATGTTAGAGTTCGTGAGCCTAAGCTCTCCAAATCAGTTTTACGGTAAGAACAACCACAAGCCGACCGATGTTGCAAAATATTAATAAAAAGTAAATATAGTCGACTGCCAATGAATTATATTTCATAATGTGTTTATGGCAGATGTGGTTAACAGTGGGTTTCAATTATACTAACTGATTATATATGTTTCATCTTGAGAAGCCTGATAGTTTATAATTTGTAGAACAATTTAAATTTGCATGAATTCAGTTTAACCTGACACTAGCAGATGCTTACACATACGTTTTGGAAAAAAAATATAAATATACCGACGTCGAAAGATACAAAACAAAGTGATGTGATAGTTTTCAAGGCGAAAAAGCCCCAGGCTCTCGCCTAGCGCTTTATTGCACCTAGGGCTTTTTTGGGTACTTTAAGCACCAGTTTTTTTGTTATTCAGCACAAAAACCTGCACTTAAAAATCCACTAGAACCCAATTTTTGACACCAAAAAATTGCATATAAATACAATATTGAGAATAAAACATCATACGGTTATCACAAATCAAACTAAGAAGGCACAAAGTCAAGCAGTTGTGGCAAAAGTCGGGCGGCGGCAACGATTTTGAATCTAGGGTTTTTGTTTTGTTCGAGAATGATGTATTTTATGTTTGATACTAAAGCAAGATTGAAAGGACACTTTTTTTGGTTTGCGGTTGGATTTTGGAATACAATTGGCCTCCATATTGAGCAAAATGCTAAAAATTTATTTTCTACTCAATAATGCTGCACAAGACACGTTTTTTTAGCGCTTCACAAGTCGAGTGTTTTGACGTCTTTGGGCGTTTTTAGCGTCTTAAGCATCGTCGGTGCTTTGAAAGGTACGCTTAGGGCTTTTTGACGCCTAGGCGAGGGCTTTAATAACCATGGATGTGTCTGACTTTGGCAGACTAGTTTATGTTTATTATTCTATCCTGGTAACCACTACATTTTATTCATGCTTCATTGCACATCACTTCTTTAATAGTAAAGTGCAGCAACCGTTGTAGAAACAAGAGAAAATGGATTAAGGATTCATACCATTGAAGTTTATGTATTTTCCTAAAACTATATGATTCGGCTGCTAGTTTAATGGCCAAGTGATGTAATTTAACAAAAATGAGCTACTTTAAAATCATAAACTGCTAAAATGTTCATTTATCACATTTAATATTCTTTGAACAAATGTATCAAAATCCATATCTTTGGCTGTTTTCAAAACTAAAAGAAAACTATCATCTTAGAGTTCGTGAGCCTAAGCTCTCCAAATCAATTTTACAGTAAGAACAACCACAAGGAGACCGATGTTGAAAATATTAATAAATAGTAAATACAGTCTACTACCAATGAATTATATTTCATAATGTGTTTATGTCAGCTGTGGTTAACAGTGGTTTCAATTATACTAACTGATTATATATGTTTCATCTTGCGAAGCCTAATAGTTTATAATTTGTAGAACAATTTAAATTTGCATGAATTCAATTTAATCTGACACTAGCAGATGCTTACACATACGTTTTGGAAAAAAATATAAATATACTGACGTCAAAAGATACAAAACAAAGTGATGTGATAGTTGTCAAGGCGAAAAGGCCCCAGGCTTTCGCCTAGCGCTTTTTTGCACCTAGGGAATTTTTGAGTACTTTAAGCACCATTGTTTTGTTTTTCAGCAAAAAAACCTGCACTTAAAAAATCCACTAGAACTCAATTTTTGACTCCAAAAAATTGCACATAAATACAATATTGAGAATAAAACATCATACGGTTATCACAAATCAAACTAAGAAGGCACAAAGTCAAGCAGCTGTGGCAAAAGTTGGGCGGCGGCAACGATTTTGAATCTAGGGTTTTTGTTTTGTTCGAGAATGATGTATTTTATGTTCGATACTAAAACAAGATTGAAAGGACACTTTTTTGGGTTGCGGTTGGATTTTGGAATACAATTAGCCTCCGTATTAGCAAAATGCTAAAATTTTATTTTCTTCTCAATAATGCTGCACAAGGCACGCTTTTTTAACGCTTCACAAGTCGAGCGCTTTGGCGTCTTTGGACGTTTTTAGCGCCTTAAGCATCGTCGGTGCTTTGAAAGGTACGCCTAGGGCTTTTTGACGCCTAGCGAGGGCTTTAATAACCATGGATGTGTCTGACTTTGGCAGACTGGTTTGTGTTTATTATTCTATCCTGGTAACCACTACATTTTATTCATGTTTTTCACACATTGCACGTCACTTCTTTAATAGTGAAGTGCAGCAACCTTTGTAGAAACAAGAGAAAATGGATTAAGGATTCATTATCTTACATCTGAAGATAAAATTGAGAAATTATATGCTTCCCAAGGATCGAACCTCAACTTACTTTATTAATTCTTAGGCGCTTACCAATAGTCACAAATTCCCTTTTTTGTTTTTTTTCCCATTCTGACGGAATAAATTTGGTTGTGGGCATCCATTTTATAGTTTTGTTACTTATAATATAGAGGGCTAAATTGAAAACTAAGTTGGTGTACTTCATACCACTGAAGTTTATGTATTTTCCTAATACCATATGATTCAGCTGCTAGTTTAATGGCCAAGTGATGTAATTTAACAATAATGAGCTACTTTAAAATCATAAACTGCTAAAATATTCATTTATCACATTTAATATTCTTTGAACAAATGTATCAAAATCCATATCTTTGGCTGATTTCAAAACTATAAGAAAACTATCATGTTAGAGTTCGTGAGCCTAAGCTCTCCAAATCAATTTTACAGTAAGAACAACCACAAGTAGACCGATGTTGAAAATATTAATAAATAGTAAATACAGTCTACTACCAATGAATTATATTTCATAATGTGTTTATGTCAGCTGTGGTTAACAGTGGTTTCAATTATACTAAGTGATTATATATGTTTCATCTTGCGAAGCCTAATAGTTTATAATTTGTAGAACAATTTAAATTTGCATGAATTCAGTTTAATCTAACACTAGCAGATGCTTACACATACGTTTTGGAAAAAAATATAAATATACTGACGTCGAAAGATACAAAACAAAGTGATGTGATAGTTGTCAAGGCGAGAAGGCCCCAGGCTTTCGCCTAGCGCTTTTTCGCACCTAGGGATTTTTTGAGTACTTTAAGCACCATTGTTTTGTTTTTCAGCAAAAAAACCTGCACTTAAAAAATCCACTAGAACTCAATTTTTGACTCCAAAAAATTGCACATAAATACAATATTGAGAATAAAACATCATACGGTTATCACAAATCAAACTAAGAAGGCACAAAGTCAAGCAGCTGTGGCAAATGTTGGGCGGCGGCAACGATTTTGAATCTAGGGTTTTTGTTTTGTTCGAGAATGACGTATTTTATGTTTGATACTAAAGCAAGATTGAAAGGACACTTTTTTGGGTTTGCGGTTGGATTTTGGAATACAATTGGCCTCCATATTGAGCAAAATGCTAAAATTTTATTTTCTTCTCAATAATGCTGCACAAGGCACGCTTTTTTAGCGCTTCACAAGTCGAGCGCTTTGGCGTCTTAGGACGTTTTTAACGCCTTAAGCATCGTCAGTGCTTTGAAAGGTACGCCTAGGGCTTTTTTACGCCTAGCGAGGGCTTTAATAACCATGGATGTGTCTGACTTTGGCAGACTGGTTTATGTTTATTATTCTATCCTGGTAACCACTACAATTTATTCATGTTTTTCACACATCGCACATCACTTCTTTAATAGTGAAGTGCAGCAACCTTTGTAGAAACAAGAGAAAATGGATTAAGGATTCATTATCTTACGTCTGAAGATAAAATTGAGAAATTATATGCTTCCCAAGGATCGAACCTCAACTTACTTTATTAATTCTTAGGCGCTTACCAATAGTCACAAATTCCCTTTTTTGTTTTTTTTTCCATTCTGATGGAATAAATTTGGTTGTGGGCATTCATTTTATAGTTTTGTTACTTATAATATAGAGGGCTAAATTGAAAACTAAGTTGGTGTACTTCATACTAAAGTTTATGTATTTTCCTAATACTATATGATTCAACTGCTAGTTTAATGGTCAAGTGATGTAATTTAACAAAAATGAGCTACTTTAAAATCATAAACTGCTAAAATGTTCATTTATCACATTTAATATTCTTTGAACAAATGTATCAAAATCCAAATCTTTGGCTGATTTCAAAACTATAAGAAAACTATCATGTTAGAATTCGTGAGCCTAAGCTATCCAAATCAATTTTACAGTAAGAACAACCACAAGCCGACCGATGTTGCAAAATATTAATAAAAAGTAAATATAGTCGACTGCCAATGAATTATATTTCATAATGTGTTTATGGCGGTTGTGGTTAACAGTGGGTTTCAATTATACTAACTGATTATATATGTTTCATCTTGAGAAGCCTGATAGTTTATAATTTGTAGAACAATTTAAATTTGCATGAATTCAGTTTAACCTAACACTAGCAGAGGCTTACACATACGTTTTGGAAAGAAAAAAAAATATACCGACGTCGAAAGATACAAAACAAAGTGATGTGATAGTTGTCAAGGCGAAAAATCCACAGACTCTCGCCTAGCGCTTTTTGCACCTAGGGCTTTTTTGGATACTTTAAGCACCATTTTTTTTGTTTTTCAGCAAAAAAAACTGCACTTAAAAATCCACTAGAACTCAATTTTTGACTCCAAAAAATTGCATATAAATACAATATTGAGAATAAAACATCATACGGTTATCACAAATCAAACTAAGAAGGCACAAAGTCAAGCAGCTGTGGCAAAAGTCGGACGGCGACAACGATTTTGAATGTAGGGTTTTTGTTTTGTTCGAGAATGATGTATTTTATATTTGATACTAAAGCAAGATTGAAATGACACTTTTTTGGGTTTGCGGTTGGATTTTGGAATACAATTGTATTGAGCAAAATGCTAAAATTTTATTTTCTTCTCAATAATGCTGCACAAGGCACGCTTTTTTAGCGCTTCACAAGTCGAGCGCTTTGGCGTCTTTGGACGTTTTTAGCGCCTTAAGCATCATCGGTACTTTGAAAGGTACGCATAGGGCTTTTTGACGCCGAGGCGAGGGCTTTAATAACCATGGATGTGTCTGACTTTAGCAGACTGGTTTATGTTTATTATTCTATCCTGGTAACCACTACATTTTATTTATATTTTTCACACATTGCACATCACTTCTTTAATAGTAAAGTGCATCAACCGTTGTAGAAACAAGAGAAAATGGATTAAGGATTCATTATCTTACATCTGAAGATAAAATTGAGAAATAATATGCTTCCCAAGGATCGAACCTTAACTCTACTTTATTAATTATTAGGCGCTTACCAATAGTCACAAATTCCCTTTTTTGTTTTTTTTTCCATTCTGACGGAATAAATTTGGTTGTGGGCATCCATTTTATAGTTTTGTTACTTATAATATATAGTGCTAAATTGAAAACTAAGTTGGTGTACTTTATACCACTAAAGTTTATGTATTTTCCTAATACTATATGATTCAACTGCTAGTTTAATGGTCAAGTAATGTAATTTAACAATAATGAGCTACTTTAAAATCATAAACTGCTAAAATGTTCATTTATCACATTTAATATTCTTTGAATAAATGTATCTAAATCCAAATCTTTGGCTGATTTCAAAACTATAAGAAAACTATCATGTTAGAGTTCGTGAGCCTAAGCTCTCCAAATTAGTTTTACAGTAAGAACAACCACAAGCCGACCGATGTTGCAAAATATTAATAAAAGAAAATATAGTCTACTGCCAATGAATCATATTTCATAATGTGTTTACGGCAGCTGTGGTTAACAGTGAGTTTCAATTATACTAACTGATTATATATGTTTCATCTTGAGAAGCCTAATAGTTTATAATTTGTAGAACAATTTAAATTTGCATGAATTCAGTTTAATCTGACACTAGCACATACGTTTTGGAAAAAAAAAAAAAATATACTGACGTCGAAAGATACAAAACAAAGTGATGTGATAGTTGTCAAGGCGAAAAAGCCACAGACTCTCGCCTAGCGCTTTTTTGCACATATGGCTTTTTTGGGTACTTTAAGCACCATTGTTTTGTTTTTCAGCAAAAAAACTGCACTTAAAAAATCCACTAGAACTCAATTTTTGACTCCAGAAAATTGCATATAAATACAATATTGAGAATAAAACATCATACGGTTATCACAAATCAAACTAAGGCACAAAGTCAAGCGGCTGTGGCAAAAGTTGGACGGCGACAACGATTTTGAATCTAGGATTTTTGTTTTGTTCGAGAATGGTGTATTTTATGTTCGATACTAAAGCAAGATTGAAAGGACACTTTTTTGGTTTGCGGTTGGATTTTGGAATACAATTGGCCTCCATATTGAGCAAAATGCTAAAATTTTATTTTCTTCTCAATAATGCTGCACAAAGCACGCTTTTTTAGCGCTTCACAAGTCAAGTGTTTTGGCGTCTTTGGACTTTTTAGCGCCTTAAGCATCGTCAGTGCTTTGAAAGGTACGCCTAGGGCTTTTTGACGTCTAGGCGAGGGTTTTAATAACCATGGATGTGTCTGACTTTGGCAGACTGGTTTATGTTTGTTATTCTATCCTGGTAAACACTATATGTTCTAGTCAGACTCAAACACATGCACACCATACTGACCATGCCAGATCTTTATTTTATAATATATATATATATATATATAACTGTCTTACCTTATGATTTTGTGTACTTTTGTAAGTACTTCGCCCATTAGGAAAAATATTACCGCTGTTCAATTTAATATTAATGAATGAATCCCATTATTATTGTTTTTTTTATAAAACTCAACCCCGGAGGGAAGAGCTCCTTGCCTAGAGAGTCCACCAACCTTACGTAGATTTACGCCAGCCCCCAGCACAGAGGTTTGATGTTCCCAACCATGTTATAGGATTGATGGGAATCCACCTCCGCCCAATTGGCTAGATCAATGAATGAGAACAAACTCTCATAAGCAAATATCAATTGAATGCATCTTATCAACCGATAAAAGAATTATCCTTCTATAATTAATATGTATTGTATATTTGCTAGTAGCAATATCAAAATGAGAATCCAAAGAATATTATTATTAAATGTAGCAATGTTCGTCAACATGGGAGAGGACAAAATGAATATAAGTTCATTTTGATTATAAATATTAAATATTTGTTATATACAATGATGTAAAATATTAAGTAACTTGAATAAATTATCAATAATATCTCTATTAAACTTTCTCCAGCATAGATCTAAATCCTTGAAGGATCAAAAGGTGTAGACCACATCTAAAGTGTGGTACAAAAGTCCATTTAAAATAATTTTGGAGTAAGTAATAAAGATGTCAAATAAAAGAGGCGGATGTTCTTGAAGAAACACTTAAGGGTGCTGAAGAGACCTATGACATGATTGTCAAATAGCCCTAAAAGTGATTTAGGCACCTGAAACATGATAAATAAATAGATCTCAATAAATCATGTCTAAAACTGACAAGAAATGATCATCGATGATAAACTTATATATAATAAAGCGCTTATGTTTATAAAACTTGAATTAGTGGAAAACATGATTGACTATCATGAATCCTTTCCTAATTGAGAAATGTGGATCCGTACTCCACAAAGTAGTGAAAGTATTTGAAACACTTAAAACCCCTAAATGTATAAATATTGTTTAAACCATACTCAACGATGAAAGTATATAAATTCCTTAAGAATATTAATGAATTTAATAGTTACGAAGAATGCAAAGAAGATGAAAGTATATGAATTCCTTAAGAATATTAATGAATTTAATAGTTATGAAGAATGTAAAGAACAAGAAGCGTAGATTACAACTTCTTTTGAGTATTGTTGCAATGAAAATCTCGATATGATTCATGATGATTAGATTATTTTTATTTTTAAGTATTGTTGTAATGAAACTCTTAATATCCATCAAAGATGTAGTTGCAATATGCAAAACTGATTTAATACACAAAATGAGAGCACATGAGGTGTTTTTCATAAAAGTCGCATACAAAATGCATAAAATGCAAATCATATTTAGAACAAACAAACTTGAAAATTTTGATTGTATCAAATAAAACTATTTATATATAAATGATGAACATCTATACGTGAGAAAGTAGAATTAATATCTTTGGACTTTAATTTTCTTAATGTTTGTCTAAGCTATGTTAAAAGTATTTGTAACTGAATTGAATTATCATGGCATATATTCAAACTTGAAGAAAAAAATATAAAATCAGGGGGCATACATAAATATATTATAATGTACTTTTTTTCTTCACCAAGATTTTTCCTAATGGGTTTTTCTTAGTAGGGTTTTATCGAGGCATTACATTGATCAAGAACTATCGAACTCCCTTTGATGCAATAAATTATTGAAATATGTTATAATATATTGCACTTTTTTTCCTTCACTAAGATTTTTCACATAGGGTTTTTCTTAGTAAGGTTTTAACGAGTCATTATCATGATCCAGAAGTATCAAACTTTATTTCATGAAATGAGATATTAAAATATGACATTGTACTTTTTTTTCTTCATTAAGATTTTTCCTACTGGGTTTTTCTTAGTAAGGTTTTAATGAGCATTGTTTTGATCCCAAAGTATCAAACCCTTAAGAAAGAATATCATATTTAATATGATTTTACAAGTTGCACTCTTTTCCTCGTTCAAGGTTTTCTCATTGGGTTTTCCACTTTTCCTAACAAATGTTTTTAATGAAGCAATGGACAATATCTAATCGATTGAATGGATATACGCAAACAAGATAATAATGAGGGGAATCAATCATTATACACGTTTCAAAAGGGACAATTTCAAATTATCAAAGCATTCAAGATTTTAAAGACACATATTCAAGGGGGGGTGTTACAATATATGTAAATCATAAAGTGAATATGCTTTTATTTTGTTGTATTTAGTTCCACATTGTGGGATAAGTTCAATCCCAAGATCCAAAGCTATATATAAAGGAGGCTATGTAATGTAATTGAATTATTACTCTCTAAAATAAATAAGACGTCTTCTTCCTCTTTTTCTAATGACTTCTTATTTTTTATATTGTTTACAACAATTTTGTAATTCTCATTTTTATTCTATATATATGTGGGTATAGCATTAAATTGGTATATAGCTAATTTAATTTAGCATTTACACACTATGTAAATGAATAATGTAGATAATGCTATATTAATGTTGTGTTTTGTTTTTTGTTTTTTTGTGCTGGCCACATATATCGATTAGGGTTGCGGTCATGCTGGTGGCTAAGGTTTCAGATGCAGTTGCTGGTGGTTAGCATTTTGGATGATGTAGCGTTTTGATTTGAGGTGGATCGATAGCCATGAGATGGAGTTTTGAGTGACGACGGCATATAGGTGACTTAACGGGATCTGAGGTGAAGCTATGGTAGCAATGGCGATGAAGTGTAGGCATCGGGCGATGAAATCGAGGTAGGCGGCGCGTGATGAAGTCAAGGTAGGCAGCACAAAAAAAATGTTTTTCCTTCAAACTAACCTTTTGAGGCGACGTCCTTATTAAAAAAAATTCCCCAACTTTGTCTATTTAACTAATTCACGCTATATATATTTAATAGTTGAAATTCAATTTTCAATTCTAAAGGTGTTGGCAAAGGCAACATTCTATTTTTAGTTGGCCTGTATTTATCCATAACCGTGGAACATAACTATGTATTCTAATGACGACTATTTAGATGTTTCGGAGAGGCACAACCTTGCCTAGCTTCTTAGTGGATGTCTAGAATGATTTTGACAATAGTAAATTGTTAAATCGTTTATAGTAAAGGCGAGGCTCAAAATTAAAAGTAAAGATTTAAAATGGTAATGTAGTAGTCAAAACGACTTAATTGACCTATACACCACCAATTACTTTGCCAATTTTAATTAGATGCATTGTAATTTATATTCAGACCGACATTTGCTTAGACAACTAATACATTAGTGTGATTGCTCTTGTAACATTTCATCAACCTACAGTTTCTCAATCTACCAGTTAACTTTTTTTTTTTTTGGCACTCCTTTTTCAAATAAATAAATAATGGAGAGTGAATATCTGAAGTCGCTTTTAAGCATTCAAGTATGCCATTTATCTCTCTTGGATATAAAAACCAACTCATTGGAGTTCAGAGGTCATGGCAATAAATTCAAAACTATATAACCATCTAGTTTTTCGAAGTGTTTTTTTTTTTTTTTTTTTTACCTAATAACAGATTTTTAAATCAACCACCACATTTCAAATAAAACACTCTAAAGAAATTCCAACTAGGAAAGAAAATTCTTATTGTAAATTATGTCCATATCGTATGGAAATGGCTAAAACGCCCTCCGAATAAACATTCAAAGTTAGCCCCATTTCATCATCTCCTTCCTCTCATATTCTTAAGTGCTTGAAAATCCAAATCAAGAAAACCATGAAAAATCAAAAGAATTCACTACGATCAATTTAAAACCTAATTTCATTATTTCAAATATAAATCTACAAATTGCATACTATTTTCAAATTAGAAAGGAATAAATTGTAACGTAAATTGGATCTGATTGCTCTTTACAAACTAATTTATTCAAATACAATGATTCTACTCTTAAAATATATAAAACGATATAAGTCAAAAACTCTGAAAGAAAGACTCGACTTGCGTTATAATCAAAATAGACTTGTATTACAATAAAAACTGGCTTGCACTGACTAATAATGAGATTGAATTATGCTGCAAACTGACTTGCATTGCACCATAAATTGGATTGTACTGACTAATAATGAGATTGAATTATGATGCAAACTGACTTGCATTGCACCATAAATTGGATTGTACTGTGATGACAACTAACTTATAATGTACTGAAATTGGCTAGCATTGTTCTGAGAAAGGAATTTTATTCTTAAAATATTAACTTCCATTGTTCGGACAAATGCCTTGCACTGCAATATCAACTAATTTGCATTTTACTAATAATGAGATTGTATTTTAATAAAAACTGGATTGCACTACGTTGAGAAATAAATTTGAATTTACTAGAATAATCTTCATCGATATAGTGAAAATTAGCTTGTATTATACCAAAAACTAGCTTACATTATAATAAGAAACTTGCATTGTACCTGTAAACTTTCTGCTAACTACAAGGAAATTGCCTACTTGATAATTGCATTATACTGAAAATTATCATGCAATATAATAGAAATAGTGCGTAAACCGTGCATCAGCAGTTGTAAAAGCACAATGTTAAAAATTTAGATATGTTGTTAAAAAATAGGATTTGTTATATGATGTACAGTGAATTTTTCCAAATAAATCACCGCTTTAAATCTCAACCATCTCTGTCGAAATCTCAATATGGATCCAGCAAAACAAACGATAAAATTTCTATGAAAATCTTGTTTTAATATTTCTCCACCATATCAAATTCCAATAACTTGGCCTATATAAGGAATTGGTTGTATGGACTTAAATTTTGATGAAAGTTAAAATTGTTTGATGAATAGCAAAATAAAATTTTATGAAGGTATGTGACCAGTCGAAACGGGGGATTTCGGTGTCAATCAAAGCAACGCAAGCGGATTTTGGTAAATAAAATTGGAAACAGCGCATAAATTTGTCTAGCTCACCCAAGTATAAGGCGTGTGTTACACCCATTTTCGGAAAATGAAAACATCTAAGGCATGCCAAAAGAATCATATCAAGCATAGGATACTTGGATCAAAGACCCAGAAACAAAGTTTACAGTCACATAATCATGTGATCAGTCCAATCACAGAGCAGTTTAAAGGTAAAAGCCCAAAAGCTAGAAATACAACCTATAAAACACAGATCGGGCATCCTATTTGCAGATGTGCAGCACAGATAACTTATGCGCACCATTGAGGATCAGCTCAAAGTCCATCTGATAGTCCAACTTTACAGCTTGCATAAATCAACCTAATGAAGTGGTGATCCACAAACTACCAGAACCACCGCTAGATTTGTGTCAAATGTCAACCATCTTGCCAACCCACGTCAACATAAATATGTCTTGGAATCCATGTCAAAATATGAATATCCCACAAATGGTAACCACGATCCGCACACCCAGAGCCATCCAACACAGACATTTGGCATGAATCCGGCACAAATAGAAATGCAGCAGAGCACACGTAAACAATATGTGTGCTTAAAAGGCAAGTATAAATGGATTGGCCACGAAAATGAAACGGGATCGTCTTTTTACACAGTTCCCAAAAAGAATTTAGTTATAATACAGAGAATGTCAAAAATCATTTTAATGGAGGAAATTGTACTTGTAAAGTATGAATAAATCGATAAAGGAAATTCCTCATTCTCCGTGGATGCAGAAACAATGCTTCTAAACCACGTTATATTTCTTTATCTTTAACTTTTTATGTATTTATCTCCTTCTTAGTAACATTACTTTATATTTTCCCTTTTTACCATGCAAAATAGCATCCAGCAATTGCATTCTTCTCATACGAGAAAATTTTGTATCACGTTTGCTACATATTTTGTTGTGAGACGAAAAATCTCACTAATGGTGTCTCTAGATAAAAGTTGAAGAGAAATTGAATTTTATTTCAGAGGGGAAAAGAGTTTAAATTTGGAGCCAAAATATTATGGCGCTATATTTACATGTTATCTGCATTTCTCCTTGTCATTTAAAAAGAGAATTATAGAGAAAGAAATAGGAAAAATCATATCAAGAGCAAGAGAAGAAAAGGAAGAATTCAAATCTGATATCAGTTAAAGAGAAATCGGTGACTATGTTTCACACTCAATCACCCTCATCCATTATTGGTTTAATTGTTTTTTTACTAGTTTACTTAGCTTTAAATTAGATAGTTTAATCGATAGAAACTAGGATTCATTTTGTTGATTTTGCAAATCAAGTAAATTAAAATTCTTATTTTATGGTTGTATCTATAAATATTATCATGAAAGCAAATCAATTTTAAACGTAACATGCTCTGAGATAGTTCTAAGATGAATTTTAGAACCCAAGATGTAAATCTAAGGTCTCTCATTATACAAGTCGAGTCTCTTAAATTTCTAACATGGAAGTGCAAAATCTAAGATTTAGAACTTTGAGATAAGCGAATTATAAATGGGCTTTTTTTTGTTTTGGTATATGATAGTAGTCATGTAATTTATATATTTAGATAAAAATTAAACTGTCATTTTCGTTAACAAAAATTAGGTACATAAGATTAAATATTCGTTAAACAAATGAAAAATGAATGAATGTTAGTTAATAACATTTATTAATTGATTTAGAACTTAAGAATTATTAGTTTTTATTTAGGCAAATATTTATTTGGATAAATTTTGAATTTGATACTTAATGTTTAACACACAAGGTTCAATTTCGGTTTCCGCTCCGGTCAGTGCAAAGTTTTGAAATTTCGGTACTGTTCCGAAAATTTCATGAATTCCACTATAATTTCGATTTGCAAAATCCAGTATTTTTTCAAAATTTATTGATACATATTGAAAATAGCAATGTAAATTTGTTGTTATTCACTAATATAATCATTTGATAAAACTTAATTTACATTAAATAATTTATCTTAACTGTCTCTAGTTGAAAGCTCTCCTACACTAATCTATAATTAGTATAGAGCCCAAAACCTGGCCCAACAGAGCAATCTGTTACGAAGAAAACTTACAGAATTCCTCTTTTCTTCTTCGTTCTAAAAGCAACTCTCGTGCCCTAGCTTTCAATGCTCCAGTTCGAATAGAAAAATAGAAATAAAAGTTCCTTTTCACTTCCAAAGGCTTGTTTACTGAGACTAAACTCTCTACAGATGAAAATTCGAAGTAGCGACAAGAAGTAATTTGATTTTTATGTTGCTTTTTTTTTCTATTTTTGTGCTGTTTGAAAGCTGCTATGGTTTGATTGCTTTGAATCGATCTATTTCATAGCATACTTATCATTTTGAATTAGAAAATGAAATCCTGAATGGATTTGTGGTGGATTTCTGGACCGGTCAACGCCGAAACTGATCTGGAATGGCCGGTATTCCAATGTACCGGCCGGAATTTAGAACCTTGTTAACACATCCGATGAGAAAAATGATGTATAAATTGAATTTCATATAATTCTTGAGAAAGTGAAAACTTATCTAAACAAAATTTGAACGTAATGATAAAGAATTGATATATTTTCATGTGTTTAATTTTGCAACAGATCACAAACTATTCATTTAAAATAAAACACAGTATTACTGAATTCAATCAAAATAATTGACTGCGTATTAAAAATGAAGAATAGAAATAAGCCTTAAATATGAGAAATCATATTTTTTGTAAATAATATTTGATCCAATGTTTCATATTACCTTGTAGATAACCTTAAAAAAAAAATCAAGCACATATCTCAAAATAGGGAATACCACGTATAAAATTATTGCATTTATTAATAGTATTAATCAATATAAAATAAATTATTTAGATTCAAAAAGAGAAGGGGCAACATGTAAACAAGTTACGATTCGATGTAAAGAAAAGTACTATTGATGTGGACAAAAAAACAAATATGGATATTAACGTAAACAACATATTTTGATGAGAACGTTAAATTGTGATGACTTTGTTCTGAGACAACATAAGAGAATTAGGAAGGGCAGAGCAAATGACTCTGCCTTACTAATAGACTAACGTGTAACCAATGTGTTGCACATTACAAAAATAATTTTACATGCATTATAAAGAATAGTAAATTTTTAAAGATAAAAGGATTATAAAATGAACTCATTTTTTTTTGTAAATATGTAATTTTTGTTATGTGATTTATGTATGTTTACTTTGAATAAAAATTAAATTTATCATTTGTTAATAAAACTGAGTTGTATTGATTTATTATTTTTTAGAATTTAATATCTGTTAAACAAATGAAAAATAATATTCTTAACTAATTTAATTTTCTATTTTAAATAAAAATTAGATAAATGTTGTATATAGATTTTGAATTTAGCATTCAGTTATTTGTACATCTAATTAAAAGATAAATGGCATATTGATTAAATTTCAAATGTTACTTGACTAAATATAAAAAAATGAAAGTGTAATAGTAATGAATCAATATATATATTAAAACATTTAAAGTTATTGCAGAAAATATAAAAAAACTTATCAAAAATAAGTCTGATTATCCAAGTGATAAGTAAAATATTTATTTAACAACTGAAAAAATGTTAAGCAAAACAAAAAAGACCTGGACTGTTACCGTTACACCATATTTTAACAACGGTAATTTGTAACTGCGGTATAATTATTCCTTTGGCATTAAAGCACTAAAAGCAAAGCATTTTCCACGCTAAAATATAGGCTATAAGAAGTGTTCAATTTCTTATAGTCACAATGACGAAGCAATGAAATGTTGAATTACTTTAATATATAAGCATATGATCTTCTATAGTATAAGCGCTAAAATAGTTATTAGTCGAATGGTTTAAGTACTGAGAGATTATAATATTGTTATCTTATTGTTCAAATAATAATAAACTAAGTGCAGGAACTCAAATGCCGAAATCGAAAGGTAATATTTATTGAGTAATCATAGTTCACAAGTATTTATCCAAACAAAGGAAGATCAATCCAGAAACAAGTGCCCTAGATACATCAGATAAACACCAAGAGAAGCATCAATAGATAATCCGTCATCAAGCTACGTCGGTCAATGCATAACAGATTACGACAAGTGTCTCATCGTAACTCTCAAGTTTGCCAAGTCAGTGGTGTTGGAAAATTTCAACATATGGGTCATGTATGTGAACTAAATGTGTTGTGCTATTTTTGTGTAAAGCCTAATTAAAGTGATCAAAATTTGAATTAAAGCCAAAAGCCTTAAGGATATAATTATCAATGTATTAATGTGTAGATACCGGGACAATTCTAATTTGCTGAAGGGCCAAATTAAAAAATGTCAACATAAATAAGGGGTTATGGTCCTCAAATTACACAACCTCTAGTTATTCTTCTAATTTAATCGGTGGAAATAATTCAGATCTAGGGTTTGCCTCAATTTGGAAGATTAAACCAATTCTTCTTTTTCAATCATCAAGTATGATTCAGGTATGGCTTTCGCTAATTTACTTACCTTCCACTAATTTTTTTCTCAATCAAATCAATATGGATCGCATATTTAGATGTAGTATAATCAATCCTACAATTTACTGAAATCCTAACAAGTGATATCAGAATCATCCACGTTGATTTCATTGGAAAAAATTTATGTTTTTATTATGAGTAAGTTTTGAATTGAACTTCATTTAGAAGTCATTAAATTCCATTTAAATTTAAGATTTCTTTATCTATGTATCAAGGATTTTCCTTTTTTAGTGATGATTTTCGATTTGGTTTAATATCAGTTTTTTTTTTGTAAATTGAAAGGATGATTTATGAAACTATTTTTAGGTAGAAAGAGAGATAGATCTAAATAATCTGTATGTTATTTATGAAATAAGCTAGAATTTCGAAATTATGGGAAATAACCTAAATTTCTCTAAATTTCAAAAACAACTTATGGTGGTTGAAGCATACACATGTTTATTATCGTATATTTTGTAAATAAGTTGTGAAATGTGATAAATACTTTGGGTCTGTTATGTACAGCTATGTTCTTTTAATGTTTATTAATGGTATAGATAGATCAGTATAATTTAGAAACATTTATGCAAGAAAATATAAATTTGGTTCTCTTATTATTTTTTACCTTATTTAACTTTTGATTAAGTAATTTGGTTATGTGTGTGGGCACGCGCATGTATGTATATATATTTATCTAAGGTATTTGGATTATTTCAGAAATTTTGATTAACTAGAAATAAAGTATACTCATTTAAGGTGTTTATGTTGATTTTATTATTGAGTAATATCAAACCTACAAATAAATTTTAATATGACAATAGTTTATATTTTAGACTACATAATGGTTAATTCCATTTATTTTTACCATAAATACACTAAATGTGTCGGTTAAAATAATTGTGCAGCATGTTTGTATTTGAAATAAGAAAAGACATATTATTTATTATTTGATGTATTTATACTTGATAGTTATAGATATGTTGTATGTATCGCCCATGCTCGTTGAAAATATATTTCGTTTTCATGCTTGAAAGGAGCAACAGTTTTCATATTTTGCCAAAAATGCATGATTACCGTTCTTAATCAAGTATTCAAATAGTAAACTAACGATAAAGTGATACAATAGCATTTTGTATAACTGTATTATGGTTGAGATATACATCATAGCTACTACATTCATTCATGTTATTTAGTACGATATTTACTATATCATTTAGATATGATTTTATGTGGCATTTAATTTTGACGTTTATCTATGACATTTATCATGTAATTTATTTATGATGTCTCGTTATCATGTTTAATTAGAGAATATTATGAATATAACCACATACTTAAAGTAAAAGATTATAACAGCTATAGTTAAAACATGTTGTATCACGGTTGACAACTACAACAAATAAAACTTCATAAAAACATCTTTTATTTCAACAAGATATGGTTTCATTCATAAGTATTACAAATATGAACAATAATGCGTAAGTGGTTGAACGCAAGGTTCAAAATTTCAGTTTTTTGCTCCATTCCGATCAACGAATTTTTTTATAGTTTTGATTGCGTTTCAAATTCCGATTTCGGATTTTGTTGCCTTTTAGAAATTTTTACATGCAAATACTTTGCAATTAACTGGATTTGCAGTTTACTATATTCATGTTTTAACAAGTCCAATAAAAAATAATCTAAAGTTGGTTCTCATAATTATTTTTAGAACAATATACACAAAGCTCAACAAGCCCGATCTCTCAATTTCCAAACAGCCCTCTCCAAAAAAGATAGAACGTTAGCTGCTTGCTTCAGCCTAGACATCGTCTTCCTCCTCCATTTCTCGATGTGTCGGCCGAAATTTTAAACCTTAGTAGAACGGTCAAGGCATAAATATTATGAGTGGCTTCGATGTTGTTTATTTGTATTCATATCAATTAGAGAAGCTACTGTATTTAAAAATTACCTCAAGGATGAGATTTTCTCATGTGAAAGGGTTGGTTATAGCAAAATTTGAATACATTGATCGGTTGAACCATAAAATCATGTAGTAGAAAGCTAAAATTATAACTACCACTACAAACAAACAGTGTAAGTATCAAATATATATATATATATATATATATAATTTTGTTATTTTCAGTAAGCTGAACTTTTTGTAATTACGTATGATAATGAAATTCAAAATTGATTTTAAACAACTATTTGATTTCAATAAATTTAGAACAATTTGATTTCAATAAATTCTACGGTATTTCTAGATTTTGGTATGTAACCGTTTAGCAAGTTAAACTTTTAGTAATCACTTTGCTCACTATAACAATGAATTCAAAAGCATATAGGGCGTGTTCTCAAACAAATTGAATTAGAACTGGAGTGTTAAGTAAAGTCCGATTAAGTAAAGTCCGATCAAAGTCAGAATGTGAAATTGTTTATGGGTAAAATTTGATTAAAGTATGGTCCAAGCTTGGATAGGATGTAAAAAAAGATAGTGTATTTTGTTAACAGATAATTAGTATTTAAAAATAAAAATTTATGATTAAAATATAAATTTTACAAATAATTTTTACTAAATATTCATTATTAAATAATTTTATTATTTCAGCTAATATTTAATATTTATTTAATATCTATACTTAAGTATTTAATAATTGTTTATACCATAATTAATATTCAATGATTATTCAATATTTATTTAATAATTAATACTTAATATTTAATAATTAATGGCTAATATTGATGAAAATTTTATGCAATAGAAGAACAATTTTATTACAACGACCATTGTTGACTACAAGAAAATAAAAGAATAATGCATAAAGCTCATTGAAAAATTCAGTCCCCTCGCTTCTTTCAACACATTCTCAAAGTAGTACATCGTCCCCAAGAGTCATTGGGTTATGCGTAAATTCCAAATGTTTGTGCTCCCTCAAACAACATGCGTCATTAGTTGAGTGTCGCAGAGGTAGGTTCAGGCCATGCAGATGTCTCATGACTTCCACATAACGATCAGAGTTGACACTGGTAGTAGGAGCTGGAGCTGGTACTGGAAGAGGAAACCAATAAGAACCAACAGTAAAATGATGCTTTGATTTTTGTTTAGGGGTACAGGACAGAGCGATCTCAAGTTCATATGCGCACTTCCTTGTATGGGGAAAAGACTTAATCGTAGAATTCAGCAACAGACTTTGTTCCTAATTGAGTGCTGCTATGATTTTTTCAGTGCTCTTAGAGTTACATGGAATTTCGATCTTGTATCATCCCACACAATTTGCATTGTCCAACTCCAAAGGCGGTGGAACAATGAGCTAAATTTGTTTATTGAATTGACACTTCCCACTTACCAACTTGTCCTGGAGCAGTCAATCAATCATCTCCCAACAGAGACGCATTTCTAAACGTTTTCAAAAAATCAATCCTATTGTTTTGGCCGACCCCAAAAATCTTGGTCGCCCCAGCAGCCAACGGCCGACCAAACTGTGTGTGGCCGGAGGCCTACCGCCGACCACGGTGCCCCTAGCACCCACGGCGGTGCCCTTAGCACCGCACTGAACTAATACTAAAGCAGTAAAAAGAAAACGAATAAAATACACAGTATAGTACCACGGAATTAGACTCGTCATGCTCCAAGCTATCGCCACTAACAGCATCACGATCAACATCGCTGATCCCTTCAATCTCCTCATTTCTTCCATCAACGACTGTGTTATTCAGATCATGTACCGAGTTTTCCATGTACGAATTCGAGGGTCTCATATGATAGTGTGGAATTGGAACCCTTGTCGCCATCGGCCCTTTTTCTCCTACAGTTTGGAAGTAGAACTGAAAATTATAGTATATTTGTGAAGTAATTCTTGGATAAATATTTAGGCGTAAAGGGGTTTGACTGCCAGTCCTATTTTGACTAATCCAAGCCAAGGGCAGCGTAAGAGCATGTCCAAAAAGCATGTTCACCTTCAATTTCTCTCACGTTGCCTTTTTCACACATCCACGACAATTCATTTTCCTTGAGTAGACCGTTGTGTCAAAAGAAGAGAATTGACACATTTACGTTTGACGTGCCGGACGCATCAAATCATTTCTCCTCCAACGGTTCCACCTTCTTCCTCCTCTCTTCATACATTTATTCTTTCATCCCCTCTTCCAAACTCCACAACCAAATTCGAAAATTCAACAATTTCTACACGCCAATTTGATTACCTTTTCATTTATATTTTTACATTTTTTGTATATTTTGTTTGTATATATGTCATATATATATATATTTTTGTGAATTTTTACTATATTTAATAATTTTCAATTTTTAGAATGTCGTACGGATCTTCTGCTTCCTCTCATCATATTATTTTATGGATGCTTGAAAGGTTTACGTTTTACATAGACTTGTGTGTGGAATTTTTATTAAAAAGAAGGAATTCCGTCTGCTCGTTTTATGTGTTGGTGATAAACGCATTTAACTGCAAATTGAATCTCAACTGGTTCGGAACACAAATAAAGAACAAATGGAAAAACTTGAGGCATATTTGGTGGATTGGACAGACTACTACAGCTAAAAGGAGGGGTTTAGAATCCAGAGAATGATTACATTAACAATCCTGAAGAGTGGTGGAAAACGACTGCATGAAGATTCAAAAGATTTAGAAAAGAGACTGTGTTCATATTCAAACAGTTGGATCAACTTTTTGAAGGCTATATAGGTAATGGGACTTGCAGATATTCGATAGCTCTTAACCCACCTACTCAACCTTTTACTACTGTTGATACAAAATATTACTCCGATAGGGTAGCCCGTGACATCGACTTTCCCGTTACTCAACCGACTAGAGGCGGTAGGCATGCTGAGCAGGGCAATTCGAGCAGACAAGACGTTGAAAGGCCGATCGTGAATACAGATCATTTCCACAATGTCGTGCAGTGTTGTTATGGTTTAATGACTCCTATCTTAACGGTGTAAGCTTTTGCTAATTTTTCGCAGCTAATCCACAAACTTGGATATTGTGGAAAAAGTGAGCGATGAAGAAGTACTGGGATTTATAATATATGAGTTGGATTGTTGCGTGGTTGTTACCGTAGTTTTAGTTTGTTTTTTGAACGTTTTTGAATTTGAAAATGTATTAGTGTATTTTAATGAGATTACGCAATTTATTTCTTATTATTTGCAATAGTAAAGCACATTACACTGTAAAAACAAATAATTAATTAACTATAAATCAATTGAATTAAAAATCACATTTCAAATACTTCGCTTATATACCAATTTCGCATCATCAAACATATTCCTCTTTCAACCAACTCTTCCGCTCAAATACCTCACTCGCTTCGTAAAGAACGGACCCTTAATACAGCAACTCCAAGGTTAGAAAATATTCAGGGTAATTGATCACGGACATCTATTTAATAAGCGTCTATATTCTCTTATTTAATAAGAGATTAATTGTTGGAGGCCAATCTAATATCTGCCCGAGCTCAGGCACCTATTAAATATATGCTTTAGATTTAGATGCCTATTTAATGGACGCTTAAAGTTAGAAGTTAGACGCCTTTCAGACAGGGGCATAGATTTTGGAGACTTTCATTATAGTTCGGCCTTTAATATTCAAGAGTTGAATAGTAAGGGCTTCATCCATTGGAGATGCTCCAAGGAACTTTAATCTACACAAGCTTGGTGTGCTTATGCGTTAAAAGGTTATTTCAAATGATTTATTATTGTTTTATTAAAGGAAAATTCTATTTGAACACAAATTGATAGCGCAAATTAATGACAAATAATATGATACAAAAAGATCTCAACCATTAGATCTTCCACTGGTTTCCATCTTACATGTAAGAAAAAAGATCTAATTGTCGGTACTTGTTTGTGAGGTGATTTGTAACCCAATACTCACTCCCTTTTGTTAAAATCAATAATAAAATTTAATAATAAATGAAACGCTTGGGATGTGGTAGGACATACAGGGACACCGAATTTGAAGATGGAGAAATTCATATATGATTGAGCAACTTCATCGGTTTACATTGTATTATGTATATATAAAAAAATCAATGGCTGGACATTTGTTTAGTAAGCATCTTACTATAGGTGTTTATTTAATAAAAACAAACAAATGCGTAGCTTCTAAGCTTTTATTTGATAAATGCTCAAAACTAAAGCATTTATTAAATAAATATTTGGACTAGAGTGTTTATAGATTCCCTACCCCAAGCTTTTTCTCTAAGTTGTACCTCTTTTTTATTTCCATTTTATTCATGAAACTACTGAAATGTCGCCAAATTTGAGAAAATAATCGGTAAAAGAACTACCTATTTGTAGAAAAATGCTAAAGTTAGTACAACACATATCATTCCAATAGATAATATTGCTTTTCGCGATATACGTGTTCTGTTTGAGCTTCAAACTGGATACTAACATGGAGGTTCTACTGTTATATACATCGTTCAAGTATATTTTCAAACTTTAAGACTCTAAATAACTATTAAAATACTATTTAACTATTATAATATAATAATCATGAAATGTTATAGAACTATTAGTATGTCAGGTTATGTTACTTAAATATTGTTTATGCCAAAAATGGGCGTAACACTATTTGGAAGTCTTTGAAGAGATAAAAATGAAGATAGAAATGTAAAATGTGGATTATCTAACAAAAACTTCAAAAACAGATAAATAAATGCACAGACACACAGCAATTTAGAGTGGTTCGGCGTGTTGCCTACGTCCACTATGAAGTTTGATGATTTTATTGATGTTCTTTGGATGATTACAATCAATTGCGGCGGATCACAGCAAGTTACAGTAGTGAAATTTGAGTACAACAGCAGTAATGAAGTGCAAAATTGAATCCGGTGGAGTTTGGACGTTGGAGAATCAAAAGATCCTTCTTCTGTAGTCTCTGGGGATCTATTTATAGATGTAAGAGGCTGATATTTCGCTCAGATCTTGGAAGACTTCTTTCGGCACGTGGGCGGGCCCACGCGATCAATCCCATGAAGTTTCGACTCGATCCCTGCTCGATACGAACGTAATTCGCGTTGATCGATATTTTGTCCAATGGGGTCAACTTGGTGTGAACATTCTTTGGCTTGTTTGTAAGCTCATGTGAAAATTTCATAGCATTTGGACTTGTGGATCTCGAGTTATGATCGATACGAGTTGTAGCTTTTCGGACAGGCTGTTTGGTTCGAATCCATTGCTTCAAATCGATCCATTTGAATCGATCGTTGAACGTGATCAGGTGATGACATAGTGCGCACTCTTCGGATCTATCCACCTTTTACGTTGATTTGACCTAGTCGTTTCCAAAGATCTCGCCTCGTTCGTATCGAAGACCGTTGCTTCATTCGAATCGATGTAGACAACTTCGTTTGTATCAATAATAGTGGCTCTGTTCGTATCGATCCAAGTTGCTCGGTTAATATTAATTGTGTGGCCTTGTTCATATCGATTCGAGTTGCTCCAACTTGATGGATACGAACAATGGTTCCATGATGGGTACGAAGTAATGTTTACTTGATGGATACGGACTTAACGAGCCTCGATGGATACGAATTAGACAACTGCTGTATGAAGTGGAGTTGAGTAGATCGATGCGAACAAGCATACTCTCTCGATGGATACGAAATGGCACATCCTGATCGATTCGAACAAATGCCTTTCGATAGATATGAACAAGGTCGATGCAAAGTATGCCGCCTTTGGATGGATACGAAGTAAACATTAGCCGATCGATACGAAGTGCACTATCTGTTGATGGATACGAAATCGACCGATGCGAAATGAGGCTCGATGATGGATATAAACTAGACCGATATGAACTGAGGCATAGAGATGGATGCGAAGTTGTTGTCGTTCTGATCGATACGACTAAGGTGTAATGATGGATATGAAATGGGGTTATTTCCTTCAATTTTTGCATTGATCAAAACTTGAGCACATTAACTCGGATTGACTTGAAATTTGAAACATTGACTTTCATGGCATTGCTTGTCATGTCTCATCAATTGTAGCCTGATCCGGACTCGGACAAAATTCATCATTATTCATAGTGAACCTGTGCGTACTCGATATTCGGGATGAACGATCCTTGATTTTTGGTCAGTTCCTTGATATCTCGGCCTTGCTAAAAGGCGGGATAACATTTGCCCCCCAAAGTACGTCTTGTGGAAACATGACGTGCTTTGAAAAGCTGCATCCTTCACTCTGAACAGTTATCATCTTTTTGTTGAAGGTTGTAATCTTTGACTGATTTTCTCAGTAATGTGAACTGTTGATTATCAATCATTGTACCCTGTGCTTTTGTAACTGATTGTTGTATGATAGTGATTAGTTGTTTGTCGTCATAGTCGTTATCAGATGAGTATTCAATTCCTGTGGATGTTGAAAATTGAATATTTGTCCGATATATATGCATATATGTTAATCTGACTCTCGTTAACGTTGCACGTTCACGAGTCGTTGTCAGTTCTCTCGTATTGAATTTTGTATCAATCCTCTCCTGAACCGATGTGAAATTCGAGTTGCAACAACGTTTAATGGTTGTTTTTGGATATTCCTTCGTATCAATGTGATTCACAGCTATGGATACGAAATGTTCATTCATATCGATGGTTACAAACTTCGGTGGACTTCATTGCAGTGGACTTTATTTTATATCGATGAGCTCGGTGTCGTTGGATAAGAATTGACAATTCGCAATTCGCATCGATGAATATTGGCCTTTGGAGGCTGTGATCCGATGGGTTCCAAAGGCATAGCTCATATCGATGCGTTATGGATGGAGTCGAAAAAAATCGATATGAACAACAGTTTCGAATCGATGGACCCTGGTGACAATTTCTCCTCGATGAAGGCTTAGGCTTATGGGTTCGAATAGCCTATTCGAATCGATTCAGGGTTGGACCTGCGGTAACCGGTCGCTTTGACTAGGAGGCAAATCGTTTTTCTTCTTCTCTTGGGTCCATATAAATACTGTGCACTTAGTCATTTTTTATTTTCTACCTTATTTACCTTCTGCTTTCATATTGATAGGAAGAAACAAGGAACGAAAACTGGCTTCATCCCCAAATCAATACAGTTATTCAATTCTTGACTAAGTTCTTAAAATAGGTAATTGACTAACAACCATACTCTAAAAACGACAAGATTCGAATGCTAAACCATCCATATCCACGGCCGATTCTGGTGATAAGGAGGCCGAGATGGGTCAGAGCAAGGACTAGGAAGGTCGAGATGGTTGTAACGTCATTTGGGGAAGAGGAGTGTAGATGGGTCGAGTGTCTTCATTCGTATCGGTTGAGAAAGCGTGCTTCATATCTCTCTGGAAACAATCACAATTTCGTATCGATCTACCGCTGGGAGAATTTCATATAGAGAGACGGGATGGTTTCATATCGATGGGCAATGGTTGTAGTTCGTGTCGATCCATATTGATCGGTACGAAAATCTAACTACACGATCGATACGAAGCATTGGCTCTGCTGATCGATACGAAGATGCGGGGTCGAAGTCGATACGAATTTGGCAACTCAAGACACGAAGCCCTTCCTCTGCGATCGATACGAAGGAGACCTTCGATGATCGATTCGAAGTTGACTACTTGGGACCGATACGAAACGGACATTACAGGTTGGTTCGAAGTTGCTGGCCTTGATCGATACAATGCCAAGGCCTCTGATCGATACGAAGCTAAGGCCTCAGGTCGATACGAAATTAGCTCCCTTCTGACCGATGCGAAATATGCTCTCATGATCGATACAAACATATCGATTCGAAAATGACCGATGCGAAATTGAGGCCTCCTTGATCGATACAAACTTGAACTTTGGTGATCGATTCCAAGTCGGAATTCGATGAATTTGGAAAACTTTTGCATATTTGGACACTTGACTCTGGCGAGCTTCATTCCTGCATATTTGGACTTAACTGTAGAACAGCATATTTGACCATCCTTCGAAGCTCGCCGATGGAACTGTAACTTAACAAAATTATAAAGAACTATGACTTGGATCGATCACTAACATCTAGATGGCATGGTTGTGATGGTCAGCGATACGGTCACTCTAGTTGAATTTCGAAGTCTTGTCGTTTACATGCTTTCTTTAACTCTGTAGAATTACCTCTTCAAGTAATATACAACACTGCACCACACAACACTTTCACACACTTCATATTGGGGGAGGCATGAGATTATTATCGTCTAATGATGGTTTCTCTCAAGTTAGTTAGTTATGGAACCTTCAAGCTCATAACAGCATGAAGTTCAGATTTCTCTCCTCCCAACAATCGAGATATCGGCCATCGAGGCCGAGATTATAGATCAGCCCCGGATGAGATACAGGGGCTGTTTTCACATGTACTCTGTCAGATTTCATGCCGTCTAATGTTTCGGAAGACATGTTGGACGGATATGCCTGAGGCATGGTTTGTCAATGGATGACATGCTATTGCAGGGTCCGAATGATTGACCACACCTTCCACCTAAAGGGTATAACACATTCAACCGTCACGCATGCGCAGCCAGGACACTCCCTCCATTTAACCAATATATCAGGAAAGCGTTGTCCTTCCTTGGGATCGCTCCATCCCAGCTACTCCCCAACGGATACGCATTGCTGAACAGTTTATTCATCGTGTTCATGGAGCATCTCTTTCAACCACCGATTCCGATGGAGATTAGGTACCTATTTAACTTTAAGAGCTGGGGAGATAGCCCATCTTTTACATTCTTAGAAGCGGTCAGAAATTGCCAAATACAAACAGGGGCTTGGACCAGGCTGAATTATTTCAAAACGGAATGGTTCTATGTTTGACGTCCCCCGGGATTTGCCAGCCGATGGTTAGCCAGGCGTAAGTACCATAACCTTCTCAAGTACCTAATAAGATAATCACGATTGATGCCAAAATTATATCACTTTTTTCTTTACATCTGCGATCCCACGGCCTGAAGGTGTGCATTTCAGGGAGATAGTTCGGTTACTCCAAGAAGTTTCGAGCGAAGAAAGGAACATTGACTCGATTCTAGCGGATAGGAATCTGATAATCGTCGGATTGATTGAGCAGAATCAAAGTATTAGGCTGGAGGTAACGCTAAGGTCTGTCTTGAAGAAACGAGCTAAGCGTAAGATGCCCCGACTTGTTATAACCGAGGGGTTGATTCAGATAGAACACCCACTGATGATGAACTTGCAGCCGGGATCTCTGGCACCCCTCAAGATTCCAAAGGGAAAATAAAAGCAAGGCAGCTGCTTTTAAACGTCCCAAATCCAGGAGATGGAAATCTGTGGTCATGTCCCCGCCCGTTCCTGGAATTAGAATTTTGGAGGCTTCTCCCCCGCGAGTGGAAAATCTTTTCGAAGGGCTCGCCAATATCCCAATCCCGGACTACGTGTCCTTGCAACATGATGCCGGATTAGAGGAACTTCAACACGCTTTAGGTTTAAGCGAGTTTCTTCCCATTAGCGTGGTCGACACTTCCGGTTGGTCGGGGGGTTGCACATATACACACACTTCATGGCACTACATGATTTCTAACCATAGTTTGATCCCTTTGGGAAACCACTAACTCTGTTCTTCCTTTACTTTCCAGATACAATATCCGGTCGGGACTCGATGCTAAGCAGTCTTCGCAAGGCTCATCGATCTTTATCATATTATGAGGCATGCGGAAGAGATGCGGACATGGATTGTGATCGGGGGTACTCCAGTCAGGAGTGGTATGACAGAGACAGGGAGTACGTACACCGATCTCGATCTCGTTCTCCTCCTCCCAGAAATCATGTACAGCCTACGGTCCACGTTTCACGCCCTCCAGAAACTCCATGGCACAAGCCGTCTTCTCATGCTCCAAGGTCTAAAACTCAACAACGTAGGACAGAAGTAGCGGCTCCCGTAATTGCAGAGCAGGTTCTCACCGAGCCTATGAGGGAAGGAGCAATCAAACTTGCTCAACTGAAGAGAGATTTTCCCAACATCTGTTTCGACGGGTATATTCCCCCCCCCCCACATTTAAAGAGAATTCTAGCGGAGGCTGAGAACACTGTTCACAACTGTGTTGCAGATATCTACTTCTAGTATAAGGGGTGGGCGAAAGCTGCGAAAAAAGCGTCGAAAGTGGCTTTTGAACAGGCTGCTGTGATTGAAAAGTTGGAGAAAGAGCTCGCGCAGAAGGACCAGATCATTCAGATGCTCAGTACTGAAGTCGAGTCTTCATGAAAAATCTGAAACAAAGGCTCTTAAAAAGGTCGATGATGCCAACTCGGCCATGGATAGGATGAGGCAAGAACATTATGCTATGATGGAGGACAAGAGACATCGGAACACCACCGTCACTACCGAGCGGGATGCAACCCTCAAAGAGCTCAATGAGCTTAAGTCCAAATTTTCTGAGATCATTAAAGAGAAGGATGCTGCCAATATTTCTGCACAAGAGGCATGTGATCAAGCTGTGGTGCTTCAGGGTGAAAGGGAAGCGGCTTTGGAAAAAGTCTGCGCAGTGAAGGCTGAGGTTGAGGAGAAAGTCTGGGTTGCGGAATCCAGGCTGGAGGCCGACATAGAGAAACTTCTCGTTACCTACAACGCCAACATATTGAAACATAGAAATCTGGCTTGGCTCGAGAACTATTCGACACATCTTTATAATACCTGGAACCTGTTGGTCGAGGAGGAGAAGGCGGTGCATCCGGGTGAATCATTTTATGAGTTCGAGCTGGAGAACCATGTGCTGACCGAGGATGAAAAGAAGATTCTCCATGATTCGATGATCTCATATGAGAAGGAGAAGCTCAACACCCAGCACTTGGTTCATGTGTCGAGCATCATGTGTCGAGCATCACACCACATCACAAGGGGAAGGCTCATGTGTCGAGCATCACACCACAAGTTCCGAGATTACAGCTCCACCTCGATCTGAGCCTATTTCAGCTGCTGAACTCCAGTCTGTCCCAGTCTACAATCCAGAACAGCCATAGATATCCCCCATCAAAGAGCATGCCTCCGAAGCCGCTCAGCCATCCGTGAGCCGAGTTGGGGAAGGTACTCTGAACAAATCTTATGTGTGTTCGAAATAAGAAACTCGCCTTGAAGTGATTACTAAAAATTTCTTCTCTTTCTTTGTTCAGTGACCGGAGTTACGTCGACAGCGCCTCCTGCAATCCAAGAATTACATCAAGCGCAGGAGGCCATTATTACTGAAGCGACCCCTATGACAACGACCGTGCCAATCGAAGAAACGCAGGGGAGCTCACTTTCTTTCGATGAGAAGATGATGAACGAGCTTCTAGGTCGATGCAGTGACCCCTTCGCGGACTTGCCATTTGTCATTAGTGGACTTGCGCCTGCATCTGGTGTTTCAATATAGACCACTACTGCCCCCAGCGAAGCCCAATCCATTTGCGAAGAAGAAATACTGGCTGAAATCAATGCTGAGTTAGAGGCAGCGACACACGATGGTAGTTCTGGGGTGGAATGGCGGCGCTTGGCCCAGCTCCGCTAAGAATGATATCACCTGGAGGTACACTTGTTGATACCAGTGTGCCCATTTCGCCCCCTACTGTAGATCCGACTCCTCCGACCCCTCCTGTAGAAAGCATTCCTTTACATTCATGTTCGGAGGAGGACGTTGAAATCATGCCTCCATCTGGAGACGATCTGCCAAAGGGCAGAAGCTCAAAGTGAAAAATCACTAGCGGCTCCAGAAGATCTACACTGAAGTGAAAACCAAAGAAGAAAAGGGAGTAGATAGGCTCTTCGGTGCATTTTTGGTAGTTAGGAACTTGTTTTTTGCTTTCCTTTCGTAGGTCGTGTATAGATGCAGGTTCCACCCCTGCTAGTAGGAAATTTTGGGAAAACTTGTATATGAATCTTCACTTACAACTAGTTGAAATAAAAATTTGTTTTCTTGCTTCAACTTTTATTTCTGCCTTTTATGCTTAAGTATTGCAGCATTTGAATTTCAGTTCAGCACACTTGTGGAGTTTCAACCTTTGGGTTGAATTTTCTTTTATTTGCCAAGTCTGGAAATTACAAACACGAGTCGTAATTGGAGATCAAGTTGGACTTTGATGCTGCACTGCTTCGGTCAGTGATTAACACTTAGGTCCTACCCCCAGTCCAGGGGACAAGTTGTAAAGATCGGCTAGCGATCGTAATTTGTCTCTATTTCTTCGAGTTTAACATCTTCGGACCGATGCTAAAACAAGTGAGAGTCGAGCGGTCGAATCATACTTGCTTACTCATAAACAGTCACATCCGCACTCCGGGGATCTGCATTTGTATTTCGATGGTCAACCACGCATATTGAAGTTTTAAGTACATGTCCACGCTCTAGGGACTTAGGTTAGTTTATGAGTGACCGTTCGCACTCGAGTCGTGTTTCTACTCCATCCGCACTTTGGGGACTCAGAGTCGTTTACAATCGATAATCTGGTTGGCACTTTAGAATCCATTGATAATCGATCTTCGTAACCCAGTTCGCACTCCGGGAACTTAGATTTGACATTTATACTCCAATTCACACTGGGAATTTGGAGTTGACGCTTATACTCTGGTTCGCACTATGGGAACCTAGAGTTGATGTTTATATTCCAATTCACACTCTGTGAATTTGGAGCTGGTGTTTATACTCTGTTTCGCACTATGGGAACCTAGAGTTGATGTTTATACTCTAATTCGCACTCGGGGAATTTGGAGTTGATGTTTATACTCCAGTTCGCACTACGGGAATTTGGAGTTGGCCAACAGATGGTCAGTCGCGTCTGTTTAGGTTTTTCGAACTTCTTTCGCACTCTGGGAACGATGGATTTATCGGGATCGTGGACGGTCGGTTCACGTCCAACCTGGATTAACAAGTGAGGTCGTTAAATGGACGGATCCATCCTCCTCAAACTTGGCTAGGATACGGTCGAAGTCGTTAGACGGACGGGTCCACCCTCTTCAAGACCATATCTATGAGTTTACGCTCTGACTCGCACTTTGGGAATTTGCAGTTAGTGAAAGGATTGTTGTGTATCAATCCTTATTTGACTCTAGTGTGTGACTTGCCTCCGAGCTTGGGTTTCACTTAGCGAGTGGCCGGTTATATAACTCCCTATTTGAATAAATTCCACCGCATGATGAAATTTAGCTCTCCGTGCATCGTGACGTTGTTCGTCACATTCAATAAATCACAGCTCTGGCTCGAAGAGATGACATTTTATTGCTGAAATGGGAAAATACGGAAAAGTCGGTTTCGTTATTACAAATTCACATTTCGAAATGCAAAAACAAATTGCAAATAAAAGAATGAACTATATAAATAAAGCCTGTCATGTATAGTAGTGACGGAGACTCTCGCTGTTCCAGGCTCTCGGCAAAGTAAGACCGTCAACGGTCGATAACTTGAATGTGCCATCACCGAGTTTTTGTGTAATCACATACGGTCCTTCTCAATTCGGTTTCATGTGTGAAGAAACCGGATAGATTCTTTTGAGAACGAGATCGCCGAGTTCAAAGGTTCGTGGTCGTACCTTGACATTATATAATCGGACGACTCGACTTCGATACGTGGTTGCCCTCAAATCAGCCTCTTCACACTTCTCATCCAATAGATCAGGGACTCAACAAGTAATATGGCATTTGTTTTTGGATCGTAGTAAGTCACGCGATGAGAAGGTACTTCCATCTCGACTGAAATGACGGCTTCTGAGCCATAAGATAGAGAAAACGGAGTGTGTCCGGTCGTGGACTTGTGGGTCATTCGATAAGCTCTTAATGCCATAGGAAGTTCAGCAACCCACTTGCCCCCGGCATTTTCTAGTCGTTTCTTCAGAATCAATTTGATAACCTTATTAACAGCTTCAACTTGGCCATTCACTTGAGGGTGTGCAACTGCAGAGAATTTCTTGTGGATATGGAATCGATGACAGAAATCCTTGAACTCAACACCGTCGAACTGGACTCCGTTGTCGGTAATGATGGTATGTGGGAGACCATATCGGCAGATAATGTTGCGAACTACAAAGTCGATCACCTTCTTTGTCGTTTTAATTATTGCAAGAGGTTCAGCTTCAACTCATTTGGTGAAGTAATCAACTGCGACGATGGCGTACTTCGCACCACCTTTGACCAGAGGTAAAGTGCCAATGATATCGATGCCCCATACTGCAAACGGCCACAGACTGACCATTTGGGTTATCTCAATAGGTGTGGTTCTAGGAATTCGAGCATTTTTCTAGCATTTATCAAATTTCCTGGCATAGTCTACTGCATCACGGTTTACAGTTGGTCAGTAATACCCATATCGGAGTACTTTTTAGCGAGAGCTTGCCCCCCGGTGTGATCGCCACATTCTCCTTTGTATACATCATGTAACACTCGTTTAATTTCATCGTGTGCAAAACATCGGAGGATAGGACTAGAATATCCTTTTCTATACATGACTCCATTCTGAATGGTGAACCGCGAGGCTTTTCGAAGAATCTGTCTTCTCTCACTCCTACGCTTAGGCAACGTACCATGCTCGATGTAATTTCAGTACGGAGTCATCCATGACTCCTTACTAGCAGTGATTTCAAATACAAAGTCTGTCTCCATCTGATCAATGCTTGGGGAGGATAAAGTTTCAACAGGAACGAGTCCCATTTGATGTGCTTTGCCCGTGCTAGCTAGCTTCGCCAATGAATCAGCCTTTTGATTTGCGCTCGCGGAATATGTCAAAGATGGCATAATAGTCAAACTGATCAAGTATTCCTTGGACTCGAGCTAGATAAGCAGTTAGTCTTCGATCTTTGGTCTGACATTCACCTCAAACCTGGCATACGAATAATTGGGAATCACAATAAATTTACACAGTAATAATTCTCAAATCTTGGGCGAGTTTCAATCCAACAAGCAAGGCTTCATATTCAGCTTCATTATTGGTCACACAAAAATCAAATTTCAAGGCATAGCATATGGATCAGCCTTCAGGGGTTTCGAGTACTACCCCAACACTCGAGCACCGATCGTTGGATGCACCATTGGTGTGCAGCTTCCAGATGTATTTGAGAGATTTATTGGTCTCAGGCAAGTCCTCTAGAACGGTAAATTCAGCTACGAAATCCGCTAGGACTTGTCCTTGAATAGCTATCCTTGGAGTATAAGTGATATCAAACTGGCTCTTGAGTAACCTACCAGATGTCTCAGGCCACGTAAGGACCCGTCATAACGGCTAATCGGTGTACACAGTGATACAATGAGCTTGGAAATACAGACGGAGCTTCCTTGAGGCAATGACAAGACAATAAGCTAATTTCTCGAGCTTCGGATAATTTCTCTCGACTTCGGTTGGTCGTTTACTAACATAACAGACCGGTTTCTACACTCGGTCTTCCTCCCGAACTAAGGCAGCACTGATTGCATTTTCTGATACCGTCAGGTAAAGGTATAACTGGTCGTGATCGATAGGCTTTGACAAGATCGGTGGTGTGGAAAGATGTTGAACTAGTGCTCTGAATGCGTCTCCACATTCCATGGTTCATCCAAAGTTTCGCTTTCCTTTTCGGATCAGATCGAAGAAGGGTATGCGGTTGTCGATGGACTTTGAAATGAACCTGCTCAATGCTACTACTTTTCCGTTGAGACTCTGAACTTGCTTTATGGTTCTCGGAGTCTGCATATTTCTGATCGCCCAGATCTTTTTGGGATTTGCTGCTATTCCTCGAGCGTTGACGACGGACCCAAGGAACTTTCCAGACGCGACTCTAAAATGACATTTCAATGGATTGAGCTTCATCTTGTACTCTCTAAGGATGTTGAACATCGATTCCAAGTCTTTTACATGATCAGTGGAGAACCTCGACTTTACCAGCATGTCTTCCACATGTACTTCCATGGTCTTCCCGATCTGGTTGGCGAACATTCGATTGACCAGGCGTTGGCATGTTGCTCTAGCGTTCTTGAGTCCGACTCTGTAGCAGTAGAGTCCCAGATCGGTCAAAAAGATGGTATGCTCTTGGTCGGGTAAGTGCATGGGTATTTGGTTGTAGCCAGAATAAGCATCCATGAAAGATAATAACTCATGCCCAACCGTTGAATCTACAAGCTGATCAATTCGGGGAAGTGGAAAATTGTCTTTCAGGCAAGCTTTGTTCAAGTCAGAATAATCAACACACGTCCTCCATTTTCCATTTGGCTTTCGAACAAGTGCTGGATTGGATAACCACTTCAGGTATAAAGCATCTCGGATAAACCCATTCGATTTTAACTTATCTACCTCTTCTTTAAGGGCGACAGATCTCTCTGGATCCATACCATGCCTTTTCTTCTTGACAGGGATACACTGCGGGTCAATATTCAGTGTATGGCTCGCGATGTCCGGCGAGATCCCACACATGTCAGAATGTGTCCAGGCGAATACGTCGAGATTCGCCCAGAGAAATTCAACCAATTTCTATTGCGTCTGTTGGATTAACTTAGACCCAATCTTTATCATCTTTGAATCATCATCATTGTCAATCGGAACATCGATCGTTAGTTTAGCCGGGGAAGCTTGACTATCTTTAGTTTCATCTTTACTTTCAATTTCTCTCGGATCAAGGTCCCTTTGGAATTGGTTGGGGTGCCCGTGCTGGGGCCCAGGCACCAATTGTCAATTATCGGAAAAACGAACACAGAGAGATTCCTCTACGCCCTTTCTTTTCTCCCTTCGTTGCACTCCGTGCAGCTTAGCAACATAACAGGCTCTCCCAACATCCTGATCTCCTTGAACGACTCCGACCCCGTGATCGGTAGGGAATTTCAGCGTCAAGCACCACGAGGCAATAGCTGCCCTGAATTCAGCAAGGGTCGGTCGGTCCAAAAAAGCATTATAAGGTGAATCAATATCCAAAGCAACAAACTGCAAAATCCAGACTCTCGGCGTTCTTCAACCCCCAATTCCACTGGTAGCTCCACCACTACAGTGGGTATAGTAGACTACCATTGAAGTCGTGGATTCGAGATTGATAAGGTTTCAAATCCTTGGCTTCCATCTTCATTAAATCATATGCTTGCTTAAATAAAATGTTCACAGAACTCCGACTGTCAACCAGGATCCTCTTCGTCCAAGCAGGACCTACCTGGATAGATATGACTAGTGGGTCTATAGTGGGGGCTTCGACCTTACCAGCATCCCTATTTTTGAATACGTTGTCATCTGTCATCATCCTTTGTTGCTTGGCCGGAGCCGCGTCATCACAATTACTACAGCACTTGAAGTCTGCATGCCTGATAGAGCTGGCATACGACTCCATTTCCCTCCAGCTTCAGTATGCTGGATGAGGACCACCACTTATTGTATTTATAACTAACCTCCCGTCAGTACGAGTGGGTTCCTCCTGCCTTTCTCGATTCAGTACACGATTTTGGATTGATGGGCCCGCATCTTCTTACTGCGGCGCTCACACAAACTGATCCAACTTCCTTTCTCTAGTTAATTTATCGATGAGATCCTGCAAATGACAACATTCATTTATGTTGTGGCCATAACTCTCATGAAACCTACAAAACTTTCCCGTCTGGATCTGCCTCTCCGATGATGGCTTTAGAGTAGGCTTTTTGTATTGCATAGTATTGCAGGTCTGCAAATACACATTCTCTAGCGACGTATTCGAGGGAGTGTAGTTGTCGAACATTGGATCCCTACATCGCGGACCATGATTTTGATCTTGTTTTTTATTTTGATTGCCATTATTCCTCTGCTGAGTTTGCTTGTTCTGTATATTTAACTGAACTTTCCCGAAACTCTCTCCGGATTATTTAACCGCAACATTACTTTGTATCCCTTCCATACTAGGTCCCACGTCATCCTGCTTCCTAGATTATTTCAAGTCCTCCCTTCTTAAGAATTTGGCAGCTTTGGAGTAGAGACGGTCCAATGATGTGGGGGGTTTCCCAACCAACCAATTCCAAACTCAGAGTCAGGGTCAATTCCCTTGGTCAATGCCATTAAGATTGAGTTGTCATTGGGATTACTAATCTCTGCGCATGTAGCATGGAACCTCTCTAAGTAGCGTCTGAGTGTCTCATGGGAGCTTGAGTGACGCTGGATAGAGTATTAACATCTTTAGGCCTCGCAACATGCATATGGAACTTTTCTACAAACTTAGTGGCCAACTAATCAAAGGAAGCAATGGATCAAGGTGGCAATCTTGTGAACCACATGGTAGCAATGCCCTCCAAAGAAATGGGAAAACTAGGGCATTTCACTGCATCATCAGCTCTTGCAGCACTCATTGACCATTTGTACTTCAGGATATGTTGATTGGGGTCAGAATTTCCTTCATACATTGGTAGAGTAGGCATCTTGAATCACCGAGGAGGTTCGGCATACAATATTTCATCGGTAAAAGGAGTATGACCGCGGAAGATTCCCCAGTCATCATTCGTGAGGCCTTGGCTTTCTCGAATCATCTGGCGAATCGTAGTTGGAATATCCAGCACCTGTATATTCTGTGCACGCTGAGCCAAAGTGTGGTCGGGTTCCACATTGCGAGGCTGGACCGGGTGCTATTGACGGTCCATGTTTCGCCTCCTTGGCTCAAAGTCTTCTGGGACGTACGGTTCAGAAGTACGCCCACGATGATGATGGTTTAGATCTGACTGATTTCGGGCATCAACCCCTGGTTCAACCGCGATGGTGGTAGCATGGTTGTCTGTGGTGTATTAGGGAATAGTACCTCCCTGGGAGGAGGGTTCGGTATGGAAACTGGCCGATGGGCCAACTCTCAGTTATCCAACGGTCGTTGCAGGTTGATGTATGATGGCTTATGTGTAACTCCCGTCTAGCCGAGGACGGGTGGATCTATGGTGGTAGTCAAACGAGGCTGAACTTTTAGTGGAGGAATGAGAGGCATGATCTCTTCTGGATTTTCTACGCCTTTGGCGATTCAGTTGGTTAGTCAACTCAGCGTTGGTGCGTAGCTGTTAAGTTAATTGTTGCTGACTCTGGGTCAACTATTGAAGCAGCATATGAAATTCTTGTCTTGTATCCAGGCCTGACGGATCTGAGGGTCCGATAGCATTTTGGTTGGATGGAGGCAATTGCGCGGGATTCTGTCTATCCCGCCCTTCTTGATCGGCAGCAGTGGAAGTGGTCCTTGTAATAACCATTGCGATAGGCGAAGTCCTTTTCTAGATTTTATGCAAATCTGAATAGGTTGGAAGGATTCTTGATTTGAGATCTAGATTTTCTTCTTGGATTTATGCAATTCGGTATCGATAGTAGATCCAAAGAGTAGGAGAAAAGCCGTGTTCTCTCAGTGAAAGAACCAAAGTGTTTGTACCAAAAATGGACGCAACACCATTCGAAAGTCATTGAAGAGATAAAAATGAAGAATAAAAATGTAAAATGTGGATTATTTAACAAAAACTTCAAAAACAGATAAATAAATGCACAGACACATAGCGATTTAGAGTGGTTCGGCGTGTTGCATATGTCCACTATGAAGTTTGATGATTTTATTGATGTTCTTTGGATGATTACAATCGATTGCAGCAGACTACAGCAAGTTACAGTAGTGAAATTTTGAGTACAACAACAGTAATGAAGTGCAAAATTGAATCCGGCAGAATCCGGGCGTTGGAGAATCAAATGATCCTTCTTCTGTAGGCCCTGGGGCTCTATTTATAGGCATAAGAGGCTAATATTTTGCTCAGATCTCAGGTGACTTCTTCTAGCACGTGGGTGGGCCCACGCAATCGATCCCATGAAGTTTTGACTTGATCCGTGATTGATACAAATGTAATTCGTATCGATCAAGATTTTGTCCAATGGAGTCGAAACTTGGTGTGAACATTCCTTGGCTTGTACGTAAGCTCATGTGAAAATTTCATAGAATTTGGACTTATGGATCTCGAGTTATGATCGATACGAGTTGTAGCTTTTCGGAAGACTGTTTGGTTCGAATCCATTGCTTCAAATCGATCCATTCGAATCAATCGTTGCACGTGATCAGGTGATGACGTGGTGCGCACTCTTCGGATCGATCCACCTTTTATGTCGAGTTGACCGAGTCGTTCCCAAAGATCTTGCCTCGTTCGTATCGAAGACCGTTGCTTCATTCGAATCGATGTAGATAGCTTCGTTCGCATTGATAATAGTGGCTCTATTCGTATCAATCCAAGTTGCTCGGTTAGTATTGATTGTTTGGCCTTGTTCGTCTCAATTCGAGTTGCTCCAACTTGATGGATACGAACAATGGTTCCATGATGGGTACGAAGTAATGTTTACTTGATGGATACGGACTTAACGAGCCTCGATGGATACGAATTAGACAAATGCCATATGAAGTGGAGTTGAGTAGATCGATACGAACGAGCATACTCTCTCGATGGATGCGAAATGGCACATCATGGTCGATTCGAACAAATGCCTTTCAATGGATACGAACAAGGTAGATGCAAAGTATGCCGCCTTTGGGTGGATACGAAGTACACATTAGCCGATCTATACGAAGTGCACTATCTGTTGATGAATACGAAATTGACCGATGCGAACCGAGGCTCGACAATGGATACGAACCAGTCCGATACGAACTGAGGTACAGAGATGGATGCGAAGTTGTTACCATTCTGATCAATACGAAGACGATGGATACGAACTGAGGTGTAACGATGGATATGAAATGGGGTTATTTCCTTCAATTTTTGCATCGATCATAACTTGAGCACATGAAATCAAATTAACTTGAAATTTGGAACATTGGATTTCATGGTTTTGCTTATCGTGTCTCATCAATTGTAGCCTGATCCGAACTCGGATAAAATTCATCGATATCCATAGTGAACCTGTGCGTACTCGATATATGGGATGAGCGATCCTTGGTTTTTGTTCAGTTCCTTGATATCTCGGCCTTGCCAAAAGGTGGGAAAACAAATATCAATTATATATTATTAGTGGTTATATAAAATTTTTGCATTGTAATGGAGTTTAGTCTAACTGTATTGCTAAAATTTATGTGACACTGCCCAAATTATTACAGTTAGGCTCGGGACCAATCCATTTGGTTCATTCCTACATATTAAGCCTCTCCAGTCTTATAATCGTTGCATACTTTAGGTCCTACTAAGAGGTGGTAGCCTCCCTGTAATTATTTGGATTTTCAATAGCGTTTCAACAACGCTATGGAAAGTCTGATGTCAAATAACATGTTATAATAGAACAATTGCCCATCATAGCAGAAAAACAATGCAATAGAAAAACAAACATTCTAAAAACAAATGCTATTGAAAACCAACACCATAAGAAGATAAATCTTTTATAGCATTTTATTTCCGTTGAGGAAAACATTTTTATAGTGTTTAGCATTTGAAAACACTATTGTATGCCTTTTGATAGCGCTTCTAAAACCCTTATATTTCTTTTTATTGCATTTACTTACTGTTTTATGTTCTATTTATTAATTCTCTATAATCCATATGTAACAACCCGTATTTTAAGTAATAGAGTATCGTAAAATATTAATAATATTTTTTGTTTAGGGTTGCATGATTATGTAACTTTGGGAAATGATTGCTAGAGTCCTTTTTCATTCTTAGACATTTGATCAGAGTGATTTTGACAATGAAAATATTGTTGGCTTATAACTTTTGATAGGAGCCGAATTGGGGTCTAAAACCACTTCAATTAGATCGGGATGGTTGTTTGGAGTGATCATAATAGGAAAATGGACTTACCTTTTGGGATATATGGCCGTTTGAAGTTTCACTCGATTTTGAATAACTTAGTGAATAATCAAGGAGATTAGTGGCTAAGTCCAAGGTCCATTTTGGGATTAGCACCTAAAGGGGGCTGATGAGACTTTCATTTCACACTTTCCAAAATAGTTAACGAAGCCACCATTAACATTCTCTAGCCAAAAAGTCACTCTAAACCTTACTTTAATTAGCCAAAACTTGTCATTAGAAGGAGATTAGCGAGATTGGCACTTGGATTTGGTAGATTTTCTGTTAGAGACACTTGGAGTTGTTGTTCATTCTTGGATTCCGAGCCCTTTTGGGTTTCTTGGGTTTTAAATTAATGGTTAGGGCTTCACTTGAAAATAGTTAATATACATCTTAAAATGATGTTTTAAAATGATTTGAATTCTAAACCATGTTTTAAACATTAACTAATCATATATGTTATTTTGAAATGATTTTACAAAGTTGAGTGAATTTGTGGTCTTATGGATTTATTGTAACAACCTTATTTCTATGTAATAACTAATTAAAGTTAATAATAGTAATTTAATTATTTAAATTGGAACTTGGAGATTTATTTGAAAATCGGTTGGAATTATTTAATAAAATGATTTACATCGGGAAATTATAATATTTAAAATAAGTTATAATATGGAAATTAAATTTTATGATAGTATGGTGTTTGGAATATGATACTAATGGATGGAGATGTGATTTTAAGTAGGAACCTATATTTATTTAAATTAAATGGAATTTTATTCGAAAAGAAAAAGAAAAACACAAATATACATATTCATATTTGTTAGGCCCAAACACCTATAACCAAGCCTAACCATATTTCTAGACTTCACTCCTCTCTACAAGAGCCTGGCGTACATTTCCTTCCACGGGATTTTTCTTCTTCCTCCTATAGCCAGAAAAAGTATCATTTTGTAAAAAGAAAGAAAAAAATTAAATCGAATAAAATACCTAAATTCACTAAATTTCAAAATATGCTTCTTAATATCTACGTTGTTTACAACAAGAAGCAGATAATGTTTTACTGTGTCTTTGATAAGCTTTAAGTGTGCGTTTGAAAGTGGGGAGGAGAAAAGCAACTTATTAGTGAGTGTTTTCTCTCGCACAATCTGTGCTTAATTTATAGTTTCACCCACACACACATATGTATGTATGTATGTATTTGTATGTACAAATGTAAATGGTGTGGGTGAGTGTGATTGCATATGCATTTGTGTATATGGTTGAGCGATGTTGGTTTATGTGTGGGCTTGTGTGTGCTTATGTGTGTGGGTATGTTATCCTGTGTGTGTTTAGTGCAGCTCATGTGGCCGTAAGTCCAGACATATGTGTATGCTGACTTTTGTGAGTGCGTGGGTGAGTTTTTTGGATGTTTGGTTGTGTTAGTGTATGTGTACGGGTGCACGATTGTTTTGCGTGAGTATGATTTTGTGAATGTGTGTGATTGTGTGTGTATAAACCTATATATGTGTGGGAGGTATTGTGTGTGAATGTGTTGGAAATATGAGTAAATTTGTGTGTGCATAGGTATGTATTATATATGTATAGTGTGGGTAAGTGCATTAATGTGAGGGTGAGCTACTGTAGCGAGAGTTATGCAATATGTGTGGGAGTTGTAGTGTGATGTGTTAGTGTGAGTGTGTGATGGTTATTGTGTGTATGTGAAGTGTATATGCGTGTTTAATCTTGTGCGCTCATGGGTATTTCTTTGGTTTGGGTTTGTGGATGCAGTGTAAGTGTTTGTGTATGCTATGGGGATGCATGTGTACGTGTTGTATGTGTTATATATGTGTGTGTTGGCGTACATAAATGTAACAACCCTGTTTTCGAAGCTGTATAGTTGGACAAATTTAATTATAGAAAAGGTATTCAAATTCGAATTTTTTTGATAATTAGTATTTTGGAAATAAGATTTATTTTATTGAAGTCTGTTTGATAATAGAATTTTGTTTTAACAAATTGAATTAAATAATAAAATAACTTTCAAAGATATATTAAACTGGATAAAGTGTTATTGTTAAATATAAAATATTTAAATGTGTAAATAGCTATATATAGTTGAAATAGATGAAAAGGAGTTTTGTTTGTTATTCAATAAAATTAATTAATTATCGAAGATGAATAGGTTTATTTATATCAGTTCAATGAATAATTAAATACAGTGAACTAATATTGAATTGAATATGCAACCATCATATTATATTTTGTAGAATGAAGTGTAAATCGATTTCAATGGTTTCAATTAGATTGGAATAGATTTAAAAATTAATAAAATAGTTGTTTAAAAAAGGAGTTAATTTATTATTAACCTATGAAAGCCCAAGCCTAAGTAGAACTTCTACACTTTATCTTTTATTTCCTTAGCCATTTGTTGATTCCCAATACTTTCTCGAGTTGGCATGCCCTAACCCAAAATTTTCCCTAACTCAAAATCGGAAGAAGAAAAAAGAACACGATTGTATTTGAATGGGCAGATATCGCAAGAAGAGGGAGCTCAACTTAAGATGAGGAAGTAGTGCAATGCAACTGATGACTTTCAGGCATTCGACGTGAGGCTGTGGTCACTGGCTTTACGGTCGCGTCTCATGCAGGGTTTAAGGGCGAAGGGAGCATGGTCATTGGCATTAGGCTGAGCACGAGGGAGGTGACAACCTGAGCTCGGCAGCGTGAGTGGAGGTGTCTGGGTGCGAGATTGGAGGCAGGTGCTGGAATGCTCCAGGCATGGTGAAGGCGGTGGTAATTGCAACGAGGGTTTGGAGTGTCGGTATTTGCAAATAGAATTTTCTACCAGCATTGGTTATGGTGGGTTATTCTATTAACTCCCACATCTATATTTGAATAGCTATATCCCTTTTCACATGCCTTGCTAGGGTTATGAATTGCAAAAAATTTGGGTAGTTATTGAATGAAATTGTTGAAATTGCATGTTATGGATTCAAGTGGTTTGATGTTTGAATTGGTTGAATTGTATGTTCTAATATTGGAATTGATTGCATTATTGATTATGAAATTGCATGACATTGAAAACCATCGAAAGCGTTTGATCATTTATAGCTAAATTATATGGTTGTTGTGCATGGTCTGTATGACCAGAGTTGTCGAAAAACAACTCAGGTCGCTAATTAATTCATGGAGCGATGTTGGCTCTAGAAGTCGCATTTTGATGGGTTTGTTGTTTAAATTGTTTAAATGTTTTTAAAAGATTTCTAAAATGAGATTTTTATCTATTTTGATTCTTATTGGGATTTAGTTTAGTTTATAGAATATAGTTAAATTATATAAAAATCTTAACTTATTTCTTATTTCAAAATTTCTATTCAAAGCATTTAACAAAAAGTAACATTTAATTATAAAACCTTTTTAAATTTAATGTTATATGTATATTAAAATTTTGGAAATGTTCTAGAGAAAAAAGATAAAATGTAGTATTATTTTGTAAAAGCTGTTATGAAAGTATTTCAGTTTCAAGTGATTTTAGTTATAAAAGAGGTTTAAATGACTCTGAAAGAGTTCAAAAGTTTTTGTAAATAAGCAACTCTTCTTAAAATGAGTTTATGGATTTAAAAGTGATTTTGAGAAAATTTTATCTTTGTATAAAATTAAATTATAAACTCTTTTATTTTATTTATTATGGATTTGGGCTTTTATTGAGATGTCGTGATTTTCTATGAAACAAAGAATTTTAATAAACGACTAAATTATCGGATTGATATATGACATTTCTTACAATTCTTTCGCTTGTTATCATAATTTGTTAAATAGAGTTTGAGTGGAATTTAATAGCTTTTAGTAAATACTAGCATTTCACTTTCTATAGTTAGATTTTTATGATTATTAAAGTGAAAGTGTGCTACACTTTACAGTTGTATTATCTTAGGGTGTTTGGATTTCTTTTTTTTTTTGCCGATAGTTCCCTGAAAGATGGAAACTCATTTTTCATCGACTTAAGAGTCGATACATTCTTAGTTTTGGGTAGGCGGACCTATTTCGTTGGTTAGGTTTGGTGTGGTGTAATACAACTATCCTTTTGTTGTTTGGACAGGTGTTACATGCATGATTGGTTTATAGACCGGATGACAAATAACTATCAGTTTACTTAGTATACAATTAAACAATGTTTTCTCATTTGGTTGTGTTAGGTAAATTCTCATAGCTAGTCTATTTTGTTAGGTTAGACAGTTACAATATGTGGTGGAGTCTATTTGGTTTGTTAAGCCGATATCAATCTATTTGGATTTTAGACTCCGTGATGCTGTTAAACCGAAAGTTGACTACCATTATTATTTTATTAATGATGATTGTTTCTTTAAAGATTTTGGGATAGATATTTAGTATCTTTTGGTTGTGGAGAATTTTGAATTGTTATCACCATATTTGTGATGATACTCCATCTAAGACTTGATATGGATTTATAAAATGGTGATTTTGATTGATACGCCTTATCATAATTTTTTGGGTTCAGGCATATTTCTATTATGGCTTATTTTATTATTAAGCCATATATTTATGACAATTAATTTATGATACGGTGGTTTTGGTTGATATGTCTTATTATGATTATTTGGTTTCAGACATATTTCTATTGTGGCTTATTTTACTATTAAGTCGTATATTTATGATATCAATACCTCACCTTTTATTTTATTAGATATAGTCTGACCCGTTTATTCTATAATACTTGAGTCAGGCCGAGACTCTACAGGTACAAGGACTCACTGACTTATGGCTTTTGTGCTAATATTAGAGTACACTATTTTGACTGTTTCGGTTTAGTCCATTATTGTATACGTAATGACACTTAGGATGTTATGTCTTGTATATTATTTAGACGCGATGTATATATTATGTGGGTCTAATACTGATATTTTGTTGACTCACATTTTATTATGTATAGGATGCATATTATTTCGCTATAATCAGTGACTCTGATTCTGATTTATCTATATTATATATTTTTCTAGATATTTTTAATTAGTGTATTTATTACTTTATATTAATACTGTTTACAACAAAATTTTCAGTTTAGATCCTCAAATGGTAATGAAGACATGTCAGTGTTATTGCATAGGGTCTTAAAAACCAAGTTCAGATCCTCAAATGGTAATAAAGACATGTCAGTTCAAATCCTCAAAATTTTCACTTTAATCCTCAAAGGGTCTTAAAAGAACTAAGTCGAAAGCACTCTTTCGAAAACAATTTCCTAAGTAAAAGAAGTGGATGGTGCCAAAACCAACCCCTTCGAAAGCATTGGAGAAGCGGCTTCAAGGTTTAAAACAAAAGACTCCCTTCGAAGGCATTGCTTTGAAAGGTAGAATGCGGCAGCAATGGTTTCAACCCCTTCGAAAGCTCTATTTAAAACAAAGGGCTGCAACCTATTTCGAAAGCTCTTTTCTTTAAAACAATTGACCAAGTCGAAAGTCATCTCATTCAAAAGCTTCATTTACAACCAAAATTGTTCTAAGTTTTCAGAAGCTACTTCAACCCCTTCGAAAGCCCTGTTTCGACTCCATACCTTTCGTCCAACTCCAATCCACTATGTACCAAAGCTAATACAATGTGTATTGGTTTCGACTATGATGGAGGTGACAGAATGAGATCGAAAGGTGCTACTATAAGTGGGGAAGCAGTACAACCTTGTAAAATTGATTTTTAACTTTATAAAGTAATTTCTTTCAAATTTACTTGTCTTGTTTGTCAACATATGATTGGTTGCCACTTCGTTTTCAAAATCTTTTATAAAAGTACCGCCAAATTCAAATATTAACAACTTAAAGCATTTACAAATTGCCCCATTTCCTTTTATAAACATATAAAACATTTAAGTCCCATATCTTAAATAATTTTATATACTTATTAAAATACTTAGGAAAATTCTCCGAAAATTTCCATAAATCACTTTTAATATGTTTTCTAACATATTTAAATTTTTGATCCATAGCTAACATATAATAGCTATAATTAACTTTAAACCCAATTTAACTATTTTCTTCACTAGAAAATTCATAGTAAATTCACAATAATTAAAAAAATTATAAAACTTGAAACCCATCCCTAAAATAATATTTTTGACCTTATATCAAAATCGCAAGGCATTTGGATGCCATTTGATAGGTTTTCCAACATAACTTGTTATAAAAATCTATATGAACAAACAAAATTCATCAACAAGCATATATATCCATTTATCTTTCAAAACATGGCATAATACTTTACAAACATATTCGAATCTAATCTAGAACCGAAAATAAGAAAATATGAGATGTAACCTATTATTCACCTTCGCTTGTTGTTAAGGAGTTGATATTTGCTCTTGGATTAAATTGATTAAGCTTCTTTCTCTTGCTTTTTTCTTATCTTCCTCTTGCTTTCTCCTAATGGTGGCCGACCTTAGGTAAGTTAAATTTTAGTTTGTGAATGTGAAAATGAAAGTGGCATGAGGCTTTAGAGTATAAGAATATAACCTATTCATATTTTACCCTTATCCTATTAACCTTATCTATTTAATTTTATTTTGCCCTTGGTTCATTTATTAGACATGGCTACTCTCTGTTATTCAAATCTCAATCCCCTGACCATTTATATTATTTCAGTTAATTTATGTAATAAATTTCTTAAATAATGTTAATCAAAATTAGGATCATTATAATCGTTCTTAACCAATTATATTCTCCGTGTTATTTGGTGACATTACTTGTAATGTTTTTAATAATCTATACTATCATATTGTTATGAGCTATATTTCTAAAGCCCAGAAGCATCCTCGGTACTTTGAAACTGAACCGTCTCCAATTTAATTTTCTTTCTCTCACGTCACTGCTCTCCCTTTCCTCATATTTCATCTACCATAAATAATAAACTTCCCCTCGAATTTTGCCTACTCCGCTCCATTGCCGTCACCTTTCCATCCTACCGTCGTCGCAATGCCAATTGATTCCAACTAATTGCATAATCATCTTCCGACCGCTATTCCTTTCTGTCCCATCTGATTTTCATTAGCCCTTATTCCGAAGTTGTCATCTTCTTCGAATGGCGTCGTTGGTGGATAGCGCTTTATTGACAAGCTGTCTTGAAAATTGCCAGTTCTTCTCCGATGTAAGCAGTTTTTCTTCTCCCCTCTGTGATATGATTTATAACTACATAAGTTCCTACGCATTAATTAATTATTTGGTCTATTATCTGAAACTCCTTCATATACTGTTGAATTATCTGAATATATAATAGTGAGCCATTTATACAATGTTATCCATAGATTATCTGAATATGCATGTCAATGGGATAGTAAGTCGTTTATATAATGTTTAATATCCTCTTTAACATCTTTTATTAATCTAATTATTTTCATATATAATCTACTACCTATATTATTTGAGTACTATAATTTTAATGCCAATGCTCCTTTTGGCTGATTAATTTCGGTTTCAGGCAAAAGGAGCTCTTTACATAGCTGCAGCTTAACGTGCATCTTTCTTGCAATTTATATGTAGGTACATCCAGAGATTTTCTTAGGTGATGGTATTTATTATTTTTATACCAACAAATTGGACAACACATTTGAGTTTCAAAGTTTTTTTGAATTTAAACTAAATATATATATGTGGGTTTTATTATGTTAAACTGTAGTGTTGAGTTGTATAATTTTAGTGTTGAATTTGTATTAGCAGTCACCTTATTCTTCACCATCGAATATAATTGTATTTGTAGGTGTAGTGGGCTTACTTTGATTTGTTTAACAACTGTTCCATTACCTATAGCCATTAAAAGTGCTGCACTTACCATATAACTTGATAGTTGAGCTACCAATGTTTTTTTAGAGAATCCTGGATCAAAACCTATTGGCCTTCATTGAAAGTTATATCTTAGTTATAAATTTTGATTAATTATTCCCAAATTGATATCCATGTTTTTCATGTTCCTTGCCTCAAATTAACCAGTCTTCGTTGAAAATAGTGAAGGAGATTGTTCGAGATTGACTACTAGGTTTGCAGATTATGAAGTTAAGATGAGCAAAAACAAGTACATTAGCAAGTGTAAAGTTGGGTAAGATGACTGGATTTGGCTTTACTAATAATAAGAAGACTTTGACTAGGTATAGCATTCTAGATTATTTCAATTTTTTTCTTACTTTTTATGTACTACAAAATGTTGTATTCAATTTTGATAAATATGATATTTATAAATTAAAAAAGAAAAACAAATTTCTATTGTTGAATTTCAATATTGGGTGCATACGTTTTTATAATTTTATTTGACCATGAGTTTGTATGCTAGCTCGCGAACTACCAAAAGAAAATCCCATGTTTTGTAGTTTATTGTTCTTTATAATCTTTCCTAAAATAATTGGTTAAATGGGAACTGCATTTGTCATGATTGTTGGTGCATATAAAAGGGGAATAATGGTTACCAATGATTTTCTTTGTCAAGAACCAATAAGTTAAATTTTGATAGGGTAGCAATGGTTTAAATCATGGTGATTTAATTTAATATGTTAAAATTTATTTTGAATATTGTTTTAAGTATATATTATTTTTACATCGATAAAAGATGGTTTGGTTTTAGCTTTTTTGGTATCATTGAGAAAATAATTTTCTTTGAATTTATACATCAAATACTGCTAACAAGTTTCAATCATAATATTTGTTTGCTGAAATCTATCCCACTTACATTTGCCTATAGTGCTGTGCATATACCTTATATATGTAAATATATTTGTGTTATCCTATTTCTGAAATTATTTTATTATATAGTCACTAACAATTATTTATGTCTCATAGGAATCTTAGTGTTCTGTAAAATTTGATAGTATTATCGAAAGTCAATAGTTTTGATGTATGTTGATTTCATAGCTAAAGTGTGAGAATTGACGATTTGAAGTAGGAAGTTTCATGGCAAGGCTGATGTTAACTCTATCTACTGTTTGTCCAACTGAGTTTAAAGGTTGAATTATGAGCATAAGATTAGTTGCAATGGAAGTATTAGAATCCAAATTGAAATTATAATTCGGTTATTCCGTTTCTCAAATTATAACAAGAAGTGACGCATGAACACCTACTTTAAGCTATAGTTGAGAAGAGAAGAGAGACCGAAAAAGGCAAAGATAAGCATAATTAACTTCTCAAATTCACTACCAACTTCAAAAAAGCTGCATTGATGTCAACCCAAAACGAAGAAGAGCAACAATCAAACTAGAATCAGCTAGAACTAACAATAAGGTATCAGGAAACTCTAACTCAGGCTCTAAAGTTTAGAAAATTTGAAGAATGAACAACAAAAAAGAACCCCTTCTATAAGACAATTGATTCTTGAAATTAATAAACCCATATATCCTTTCATTGTTGTGATAGACTCAAAGTTGGATCTCATTGTATTGTTTAAGTCTTCGCTATTTGTTTTATTTTAAACTGTGACGACCGCCCATGACTCCCGCACCAAAAACAAGGAAATAATGCGCTGAAGGGTGTGCCAGGCAGCCATGGACGATAGTCAGGGTAAAATAAAACATCGCAGACTCTATCGTAAAACTCACAGCGCATGGATAAAATACAATAGAGAAATATAATATAGTGAAGCTCCCATAGAACAGAATATCATCATCTAATCATAATAGCTTTATACATGGTCTGAATCATGAATACAAGAAGCCTCACTACATAGCACTCAGAGTAATCAACAATCAGCGGAATATCCAGTACATAGAATATGAAAATAATATGTAAAGCCTCCTGCTCGTCTTCGTCATCATCAGCGTGAGCCACTAAGATCAGCACCTGCCACCTGTCACCTAGTCTGCCCATCCCAAACATGGATGAACAGCCCAAGGTAATAAGAGGAGACATAAAACCTTGAGTCAGACAACAGTCTTAGTGAGCAGTAAATCAACTATCAAACATACCAAAGGAACATAAAGGATAAAAGGAATAGGAACCCAAATCATCCCACTCCACCTCTTTCTACAGTGATAGCCCCCAGACACACACTAAGGAGAAGTAAGCATAGCAAAGCAGATAATTAAAGTAAAGCAATAATCACTCGAGTCAAGGTCGATGTTTTCCAAATACAAACCCCCAAGGCCTAAACCAAGATCAGATAAGCACCCAGAAAACACCGCTCTTGAGACCGAATGATGATACAACCAAACATCCATGACTCTGGCTATCACTGTTATCATTGCCTTGATTTTATCGTTAATTGAATGACCAACTCATCTTTCAACCATCCGTCAAGGGCTAATGGCAACCCCGGTTCTAGACATAACTCCGCACGTCACCGTGACCCGTGCCTAGGTATAACGGATCTACCCAGAGTACTAGCACGTCATCATGGCCCGCGCCTGGGTATAACGGATCTACCCAACGTACTCTTGCTTTGAGCTTGCTAGAACCTTCAATAACGATAAGATCTCAGCCTTCTAGTCATCCTCCTCGACGACTATTCCCAATATAGCTCAAGCACCTCTTGAGCCCACCATTATCCACCAACTCGAACCGCGTCATCGAGTAATCAACATGCTTGGGATGATCCCGTCTGGATTAAACCAAGGCTTCCACATCATGCTTTGCTCCAACGCATCTTAGCAAAGTCCATCTCATCATCATACTTCGCCTCAACCTATCATGGCAAAGTCCATTTCGTCATCATACTTCGCTTCCTCTAACTATAGCAAAGTCCTCGAACCCATCCATATGAGCTTCATCATCCGCTTCATATGCCACAGCAGCTTTCACCATTCAAGAGCCTTTCCACTTAGCTTTTGAATCATCTTCAACCATCTTGTCCCAAATCAACTACAAGCTAACTCGAGACAATCAAATCAATCATACATCCAAACAATCAAGCATTCAAACAAGATCTAATCAAGCAATATCAACTATAATGGCAATTTCGTAAATAAATGAGCATAAGTCTAACATATATGAAATCATGGATTTTAGCATAGATCTATCAAATATAAAACATGGGTTTTGTCTCTATAACTTGTTAATTGAACTTGCATAGGTAAACATCTTCAAAAGTAATGAATCTAGTCTTGGAACTAAGAAAAATACAAGAAATCTCTAACTTTAACACTCAAACAAGCCACCAATCCAATATACTCCTTTGGGTCCGCGTGAGAGATAACTACCACTCACCGAATCACCCAAACACTTCAACAACTATCAACTAAAGATCTGGACAGCAAGGATTCAAGCTCGATTCGTCGAAATCTCGCTTGAAATGGTGAAATCTAGCTTCGTCGGATGAAGATCTTCAACTTTGGCTCTTCAATCTTCGATCTTGATCTTCGATCTTGACGGATGTTAGCACAAGATTGAAGTAGAGAAAGAAGTGAAGAAAATGTTGCAGTCGAGTTTCCAAAATGGCAGCACTTCGTCGCTAAAAGTGAGCCAAACCCCTCTATTTATAGGCTGAAATCACCCTTAGGTCGTCGCCCAGTTTTAGGTCGTTGCCGACCTAAAGATCCCCAACCTAACTTAGGTCGTTTACGACCTAAATCTCAATAGTACATGCGACCTAAAATACAGCCGCTTTCCTTAACTCGAACCAACGACCTACGACTTACCCAAACACACAAGATCTCACGACCTAACTCCTATGTGACCTTACAAACAAGGCCGACTTAGCACACACATGCACTTACACGACTTACCTAGCTGCCGACTTAAAAGCTTACGACCTAACACATAAGCCTCTATACGACCTAACCTAGTCACGACCTATCAAGCAACACGAGTTACAACCTAACAACTCATAGCGGCCTTCCTTAGGTCGTCTAACGACCTAACTAACCTACCGACCTAACTATGCTATGACCTAAAACATGACGACTTAACCACCAAGCCTTAACTCGTCTACGACCTAGCTTCCTTAGGTCGGTCCAAACTTAGGTCGGTCAGAAATCATAACTCGTAACTGTTAGGTCGTTAACCCTATGTCGCTAACTATCTTAGGTCGCTCTACCGACCTATCTACCTTAGGTCGTAAAACACTAAACTCGGTCAAACGACTCATCCTCCTTAACTCGCTCACACACTAACTCGTTAGCCCATAGCCTTCTTAGGTCGGTCACATCTACATCCTATAGGTCGCTCCACTCGACCTAAACTCCTTAGTTGCTCTATATCCTTAACTCTCTCCAATTCCTTAGGTTGCGAGCTTCTCCTAACTCGCTCACACGACCTAAATCCTATACGACTTAACTCTTAAGTCGCTCAACATACTTAAGCCCTTACATCCATAGGTCGCTCCTCTCAACCTAACTATCATACGACCTAAGCTCCACACGGCTTAAGCACCACACGAGATAACTTAACACGACTTAAACTTTGGTCGACTCATACTCTAAACGAGTTAACAACATCAATGACCTAATGTCGACAGTTTTACGATCTTTCGATCCGTAAAAATACGGGTCGTTACATTCTCTCCCCCTTAGGAATTTCGCCCCCGAAATTCCAAACAAACAAGAGCAATCAAAAACTATTCTGCATGCCTACCATCCATAGCAATCATCAAACCATGCATCCAAATACTAGCCTAGCATGCAGAATTCTAAGACTAGAACAAGCTACAAATTCATGAGATGTCACGACACCTTAGGGCCATACCTCGAAGAGTTCAGGATGAGCTGCCTTCATCCTCTCTTCCACCTCCCATGTACAGTCGTTAACATCATCACTCCATTGTACCTTGAGCAACGTAATCGTCTTCCTCCTAAGCTGTTTCGTGTTGGTTTCAACAATACGAAGCGGCTTACGAGATCTTCTAACAACTGGATCAACCTCCAAATCTTCACAGCTATCAGTTGAAACCACTATGCTCGAGTCGTGCACATACTTCCGTAGATAAGATACATGAAAAACATTGTGCACACCCGCCATCTTTTCCGGTAACTCTAATCTATAAGCGAGCTTTCCAATTCGCTCGATAATCGGGAATGGTCCAACAAATCTCGGGGTCAATTTTCCTTTCTTCCCGAATCGAATAACATTCTTCAATGGAGAAATCTTCACAAAAACCATGTCACCTATGTCGAACTCCAACTCCTTTCGACGTTTATCTGCATAACTTTTCTGACGATCCTGGGCTGCCTTCATTCGTTGTCGAATGATCTCTATACAATCCGAAGTCTGACGAATCATCTCTGGCCCAAGTATCAGCTTTTCTCCAGCTTCCAACCAACATGTCGGAGAGTTACACGGTCTTCCATACAAGGCTTCATATGGTGCCATACCAATACTTGACTGGTAACTGTTATTATATGCAAACTCCACCAAATGAAGATGATCTTCCCATGATCCTCCGAAATCCAAAACACATGCCCTCAGAAGATCTTCCAAAACTCGGTTGACCCTCTCAGTATGACCATCTGTTTGGGGATGATAAGCTGTACTCAAACACAACTCAGTTCCCAAAACCTCCTGGAAGCTCTTCCAAAATCCACTAGTGAACAATGGGTCTCGATCGCTCACTATACTCTTTGGAATACCGTGGAATCGAACTATCACTTAACATACAATTCAGCCAACTTTGACGCAGTCCTAGTTGATCGAACGGGAATGAAACTTGCACTCTTGGTCAAACGATCTACAATGACCCAAATCCCTTCATTTCCCGCTCTCGTTCTAGGTAAACCATCGATAAAATCCATCGATATCTGCTCCCACTTTCATGTAGGAACTTCTAATGGCTGAAGCAACCCACTGGGCTTCTTCTGCTCTGCTTTAACCATCTGGCAGTTCATGCACTTGGAAATAAAATTTCCAACATCCTTCTTCATACCTTCCCAGTAATAGGTTCTCTTCATATCCCGATACATCTTATTTCCACCTGGATGAATCGTCAATTTCGAGTGATGACTTTCCCTCAGAACTTCATCTCTCAATCCATCTATATCGGGAACAAATAATCGTCCTTGTTTCCGAAGCCAACCATCTCGATCGACTTCAAATTCTTTAACCTTTTCTGGATTCAATCCAGATTCCAAATCACGGATAATCTTGACAAGCTTATCGTCTCGCTTTTGGCCCTCGCCAATTCTTTCCACAAGAGTAAGTCTTATCGATAAGTTTGCCAACATCTCAGGTTCCAATCCGCATCTAGGCCTGAAGTCAAACTCAGCCAAATACTCAAGACTCTTCCATTCCGAAAACATGGCTCCCAATCCTGCATGTCTTCGACTTAACGCATCTGCCACTGCGTTACCTTTCCCCGGAGTATAGGCTATACCAAAATCATATGATGCTAAAAACTCTAGCCACCGTTGCTGTCGAAGATTCAAATCCTTTTGGGAGAAAAGATACTTCAACGACTTATGATCCGTAAACAACTCGAATCGAACTCCCAATAGATAATGTCTCCACATCTTCAAAGCAAACACAATCGCCGCTAACTCCAAATCATGAGTCGGGTAATTCCTTTCATGCAGCTTCAGTTGTCGACTAGCATACGCAACAACTTTATCCTTCTGCATTAGCACTGCTCCAAGTCCAGTACCACATGCATCGGTGTAAACCACCATCTCATCATTCCCACTTGGAATAGTCAAAACAGGAGCACTCGTCAATCGCTCTTTCAGGATTCTAAAAGCTTGCTCACACTTAGCATCCCAGCTGAACACTTGGTTCTTCTTCGTCGATCCTGTTAACGGTGCAGCTATCTTGGAAAAGTCTTTGATAAACCGACGATAATATCCTGCTAATCCAAGAAAACTTCTCACACCAGATGCATTCTTAGGTCTAATCCAATCCTGGATCGCTGCCACCTTAGCGGGATCAACCGCTATCCCATTTCCAGAAATGACATGGCCTAAGAACCTCACTTCACCCTTCCAGAAGTGACACTTCGAAAACTTAGCCTTCAGCAGATGTTTCCGCAAGATTTCCAAAACAATACGCAAGTGCGTCTTGTGCTCTTCCTCAGTTCTGGAATAAATCAGAATATCATCCACGAATACAAGTACGAACTTGTTCAACTGATCTCTGAACACTCTATTCATAAGATCCACAAAATACGCTGGTGCATTCGTCAATCCAAACGGCATTACCAGCCACTCATAAAAACCGGATGGTGTCCTGAAAGCAGTCTTCGGCACACTATCCTTCGCCACTCTTAACTGGTGAAATCCCGTTGCCAAATCCATCTGAGAAAACACCTTCGCCTCGTGAAGCTGATCAAACAAGTCATCTATTCTCGGCAATGGATACTTGTTCTTCTTAGTCACCTTATTCAGCTCACGATAATCAACACACAACCTCAACGATCCATCCGCTTTGGTTGCGAACACAACTGGTGCACCCCATTCGGACACACTACGCCGAATGAATCCTTTCTGCAAAAGGTCATCAACTTGCACCTTCAACTCTAGCTGTTCCCTAGGCGCCATCCGCCTAAGAGGCATCACAACAGGTCTGGCTCCCTCAACTAGATCGATACGAAACTCGATCTCCCTATGCGGCGGTAACCCTTTGACTTCGTCAAAGACATCCTCAAATCCATTCACAATAGGCACCGATGACAGTCCATCCCGTGGAACAACCAGCGAATACATGAAGCTCATGAAGACGCCTTCCTCATGCTTACATCGTATCACAACCTTTCGCCCTTCCACATTCCCGACTGTCACCTCAAGCCTCCCACAATCAATCCTTGCCGCATACTTCCTAAGCCAGTCCATACCCAAAATAATTCTGAACCCCGCAAAGTTCAGAACAAAACAATCACAAACAAACGAGCAATCATGACTCGACACAACTAGACCACGGCATAACATACACAAACAAGACGAACCCCCAACTGGATTAGTCACAACCAATGGCCTATCAACAATATCCGGTTTCAAACCTAACCGGCCTACCAAATCATCACAAACAAAAGAATGCGACGCTCCAGTATCAAACAACACTCTAACTGGAGCACCACAAATGGAAAGAGTACCTTGAACCACCACACCCTTCCCCTTCTCTTCAGCAGTAGGAGCTTTTGAAGACGATGGAACAGCTCCCAAAGCATAAGCTTGCACAATCTGCTTATCTTTCCTCGGTTCTGGGCAGTCCTTCTTAATGTGCCCCAGCTTATCACAGTTGTAGCACTTCAACAACACCTTCGGATTCTTGCAATCCTTGGAGAGATGGCCCTTCTGCCGACAATTATAGCAGGTCTTTTCCCCCTTCAGCTTCTTCTGACCATCCTTACCCTTCTGTTGTTGCTGCTTCCTCTTCTTGTTTCCACCCTACTGTGGTTTAGACTCCTCCTTGGTCACAGCAACAACAGATACTTCCTTAGGAAACAAACTCTCGTGCCTGAGAGCTTTCTCCACCAGCTTCTCAAATGGATCGTCCAGATGATCCACCAACTGTCTTCCAAGATAACTGTCCAAGCCTGTCACGAATTTCTCGTTCTTCTGGTAGGGAGATTCAATATACGATCTAGCATTCTTGGACAGAGCCTCAAACTCAGAAACATACTCAAGAACTGGCCTCCCACCCTGCTTGAGTTCAACAAACTTCTTAAACAAAACAGACTTCTAAGCTGTAGAGATAAACTTGGCTTCAAATCTAACTTGGAATTGCTCCCAAGTAATCTCTTCTTCTGGAGTATCTATGGTGATAGAATTCCACCAATCAGCAGCTCTCCCTTGAAGCTGTCTCAATGCAAGCTTCCTCTTAGTTGCATCCTCAATTCCTAAATCTCCAAAAATCCTCCTACAAGCATCCATCCATCTTTGGACTTCAATAGTCGATTCCGTTCCTAAGAAAACCTTTCCTCCAAGAGAAGTATAGTCCTTACAAAGCTCAGCAAAATCCACCGGTCTTGGAGCTTGAACTTGAACTCCAACATCCACTGATGGCCCTGAAGCTGGTATCCTTCTCATAATGGAAGTCATCATAGCTTCAAACATTGCAGCATAATCAGTAGCTCCCCCAGCAGCACGGCTTTCCCTAGCAGCTTGTCTCCCTCTTCGACTCATCCTTAGTATCTACAAAAAGGACCGATTAGAACACCTTGAGGAACAACTACATAAGGAGTTCAAATCTATCTAAACTACTATATTTTATATAGTAATCATCCATCAAAATACAATTACGTCTCTCTTACGTAGTTACGTCAGCGAGCGTTGGCTAAAATCGATTAACCTGGCTCTGATACCAAAATGTGACGACCGCCCATGACTCCCGCACCAAAAACAAGGAAATAATGCGCTGAAGGGTGTGCCAGGCAGCCATGGACGATAGTCAGGGTAAAATAAAACATCGCAGACTCTATCGTAAAACTCACAGCGCATGGATAAAATACAATAGAGAAATATAATATAGTGAAGCTCCCATAGAACAGAATATCATCATCTAATCATAATAGCTTTATACATGGTCTGAATCATGAATACAAGAAGCCTCACTACATAGCACTCAGAGTAATCAACAATCAGCGGAATATCCAGTACATAGAATATGAAAATAATATGTAAAGCCTCCTGCTCGTCTTCGTCATCATCAGCGTGAGCCACTAAGATCAGCACCTGCCACCTGTCACCTAGTCTGCCCATCCCAAACATGGATGAACAGCCCAAGGTAATAAGAGGAGACATAAAACCTTGAGTCAGACAACAGTCTTAGTGAGCAGTAAATCAACTATCAAACATACCAAAGGAACATAAAGGATAAAAGGAATAGGAACCCAAATCATCCCACTCCACCTCTTTCTACAGTGATAGCCCCCAGACACACACTAAGGAGAAGTAAGCATAGCAAAGCAGATAATTAAAGTAAAGCAATAATCACTCGAGTCAAGGTCGATGTTTTCCAAATACAAACCCCCAACGCCTAAACCAAGATCAGATAAGCACCCAGAAAACACCGCTCTTGAGACCGAATGATGATACAACCAAACATCCATGACTCTGGCTATCACTGTTATCATTGCCTTGATTTTATCGTTAATTGAATGACCAACTCATCTTTCAACCATCCGTCAAGGGCTAATGGCAACCCCGGTTCTAGACATAACTCCGCACGTCACCGTGACCCGTGCCTAGGTATAACGGATCTACCCAGAGTACTAGCACGTCATCATGGCCCGCGCCTGGGTATAACGGATCTACCCAACGTACTCTTGCTTTGAGCTTGCTAGAACCTTCAATAACGATAAGATCTCAGCCTTCTAGTCATCCTCCTCGACGACTATTCCCAATATAGCTCAAGCACCTCTTGAGCCCACCATTATCCACCAACTCGAACCGCGTCATCGAGTAATCAACATGCTTGGAATGATCCCGTCTGGATTAAACCAAGGCTTCCACATCATGCTTTGCTCCAACGCATCTTAGCAAAGTCCATCTCATCATCATACTTCGCCTCAACCTATCATGGCAAAGTCCATTTCGTCATCATACTTCGCTTCCTCTAACTATAGCAAAGTCCTCGAACCCATCCATATGAGCTTCATCATCCGCTTCATATGCCACAGCAGCTTTCACCATTCAAGAGCCTTTCCACTTAGCTTTTGAATCATCTTCAACCATCTTGTCCCAAATCAACTACAAGCTAACTCGAGACAATCAAATCAATCATACATCCAAACAATCAAGCATTCAAACAAGATCTAATCAAGCAATATCAACTATAATGGCAATTTCGTAAATAAATGAGCATAAGTCTAACATATATGAAATCATGGATTTTAGCATAGATCTATCAAATATAAAACATGGGTTTTGTCTCTATAACTTGTTAATTGAACTTGCATAGGTAAACATCTTCAAAAGTAATGAATCTAGTCTTGGAACTAAGAAAAATACAAGAAATCTCTAACTTTAACACTCAAACAAGCCACCAATCCAATATACTCCTTTGGGTCCGCGTGAGAGATAACTACCACTCACCGAATCACCCAAACACTTCAACAACTATCAACTAAAGATCTGGACAGCAAGGATTCAAGCTCGATTCGTCGAAATCTCGCTTGAAATGGTGAAATCTAGCTTCGTCGGATGAAGATCTTCAACTTTGGCTCTTCAATCTTCGATCTTGATCTTCGATCTTGACGGATGTTAGCACAAGATTGAAGTAGAGAAAGAAGTGAAGAAAATGTTGCAGTCGAGTTTCCAAAATGGCAACACTTCGTCGCTAAAAGTGAGCCAAACCCCTCTATTTATAGGCTGAAATCACCCTTAGGTCGTCGCCCAGTTTTAGGTCGTTGCCGACCTAAAGATCCCCGACCTAACTTAGGTCGTTTACGACCTAAATCTCAATAGTACATGCGACCTAAAATACAGCCGCCTTCCTTAACTCGAACCAACGACCTACGACTTACCCAAACACACAAGATCTCACGACCTAACTCCTATGCGACCTAACAAACAAGGCCGACTTAGCACACACATGCACTTACACGACCTACCTAGCTGCCGACTTAAAAGCTTACGACCTAACACATAAGCCTCTATACGACCTAACCTAGTCACGACCTATCAAGCAACACGAGTTACAACCTAACAACTCATAGCGGCCTTCCTTAGGTCGTCTAACGACCTAACTAACCTACCGACCTAACTATGCTATGACCTAAAACATGACGACTTAACCACCAAGCCTTAACTCGTCTACGACCTAGCTTCCTTAGGTCGGTCCAAACTTAGGTCGGTCCAAACTTAGGTCGGTCAGAAATCATAACTCGTAACTGTTAGGTCGTTAACCCTATGTCGCTAACTATCTTAGGTCGCTCTACCGACCTATCTACCTTAGGTCGTAAAACACTAAACTCGGTCAAACGACTCATCCTCCTTAACTCGCTCACACACTAACTCGTTAGCCCATAGCCTTCTTAGGTCGGTCACATCTACATCCTATAGGTCGCTCCACTCGACCTAAACTCCTTAGTTGCTCTATATCCTTAACTCGCTCCAACTCCTTAGGTCGCGAGCTTCTCCTAACTCGCTCACACGACCTAAATCCTATACGACTTAACTCTTAAGTCGCTCAACATACTTAAGCCCTTACATCCATAGGTCGCTCCTCTCAACCTAACTCTCATACGACTTAAGCTCCACACGGCTTAAGCACCACACGAGATAACTTAACACGACTTAAACTTTGGTCGACCCATACTCTAAACGAGTTAACAACATCAATGACCTAATGTCGACAGTTTTACGATCTTTCGATCCGTAAAAATACGGGCGTTACATAAACAATATTTATTTTATCTTCTGAACTATAATCCATTCAGCACTAATACATTTGTTGGTTATGTGTATTCATACAAGGTATGTCATAACCTATTTGACCTTGAATCAATTAATTAGTCACATGTTTTCATTCTTCTCATATAAATACTTTCCTGCACTAGAAGACAATATTAACTAACTTGTTTCTGGATTCTCTAATTAGGTCAATTACATAAATGCTCATACATCTTCTACATTTGCTAGCAATTTAGCTGAAATCAATGCTATCAAACAAGTCTTTAAGAAGCCAGATGGTATCAAGATTAATGCTACAAAGGTTCGGTGTTCTCTCTTTATTCACTTTTAAGCATTTGACAAACATTTCACTTTCTTCTGTCAACTAACGTATTATTGATTCATCTTCAAACAATACTGGAATCACGCCTACTTTGGGATTCAAATTAGTGTGTAACCACATTCAAAAATATAGCAAAATTAGTATGAACTATATTTAGGCACTTCAGCTGAACAAAAGCAATACATTTTTCATTGATAAATGAAATAAAATGCCATAAACATACAACAAATACAAAGCCAATATTACACAAATGTTAAACAACACTGAACGTGGATGCATATAATTGAATGACAAGTAAAAATCATGTTTAAATGGATATAGATAAAATTAAGAACTGATCAAACACCTAAAACTAAAAGCTAACAAAAGAAAAACCTTAAAAATACTGGAAAATAAATTATATAATTTGATAGCCTTATTCCATAAATATAATCTTAGACACAAAGGCCTCTAGATAATGAGATTGATTCACTTGAACCAAATCAAGGCTTATATGGAGCAAAGAAAACCACTGTGTTATGTCCACCAAACCCAAATGAATTTGAAATTGCTATGATAAAAAAGATGTCAGCTTCAATCAAATATAATCCATCACGCATGAATATATAACCATGTAAAATGCCATCATACTAACACTAACTTCATTTTGCTATTTTTTGTTTGGCACCGTATCGAACTCAACAGAAGGTTCTGGGTTCTGTGGTTATATGATAAAGCAGATAAAATGTTAACTAACCAGGTAACAACAAGATATACAACTTGGTTCAAATGCATAACATAATTTGCTGTAATGTACTTAGGAAACTAATGCAGAAATGTTTCCAGGAACTGAAATCAAGGCATCAAGAACACAACCGCAGAAGAGATTAAACATGCAGAATGAGTGAGGAAGGTTAAAGCATCTTTCAGCAATAGTTGAGAAGAGCGGAGAGACCAGAAGCATCGCCTATGGTAAGGAAATTTTATAATTCAAGGTTTATCGATGGAAACCAAATATGAAGTTCTAAAAAAGCTTCACAAACTTATAGAGTAAGTTATGGGTTAGTATGTGATCGGTTATAAGGTTCAATAGGAAAACTGGAGAATATTTACTTTGCACTATAAAAATTGCATATTACTGTAATATATTGTTTGTAGATTTTGTAATTTGTATGGCCAATGAATCTTAGTTAAGAGTTTGTTCTTATACACATGATCTATTAATATAAAGTGCGAGTTTCTAATTGCTCTACTTGAACAATTGGTTTTCTAAGACTGAAGACTATCATGCTTATTATTTATATAGTGATGGACACTTGATGAAAAGTAGTAATTGCTTAAGTAATGAAATTTGTGATTTTCTGACTACTTGGATTGTAGATGGTTTATTGATTATCCTATACTCTATTTCGCGTCACCTACAATGAAATCGATTGTCTGTAGCACTATGGGCCATGCCATGGTTTCAGCTATCCATATATATATATATATATATATATATATATATATATATATATATCACATATTAGTATTTTTTTTCTTTTAACTGAATAAATAAAACAAATGAGTTTTTTAGTGGATCGACTGCATTCAATCCGTCTAATTTGATGATTGCTTTTTAGTCACTCTTCTGTTTAGTGAATATACAGGCTCTGGCTCTTTTTCTGGATCGCATTCATGTATTTCCTTTTGATTATTTAAATGACAAAAGGAAATAGTATGTTAGTCTAATAATATATTACTTTTGTGTTTGATCAAAGTAAAACTTTAAATTCATCAATTGCAATGGATGCATTTGGACATCTGTTTGATTCCAACGTTGTTTTAATATGACATGGTAAGGACTGTTGCTTCCTTCTGCTCTATGCCTATTACATTCCAGCTATAGTCAAACTAGGTTACCGTTATATAATATTTATAACATTTAAATTCATACTGCATTCGGCCTATATATAAATTTCAGTTTACAAAGATTTCTTTGTCTTTATTATATACATAAATGAACTGATTTCTTCACCTTTCTAACATGAGTACATTTCTTACTTCCAACTGGAGTGGAATGATGATTAGACATGTTATTTGCCATACAGGAGTTTCGATAGATTTGTACCGTCTTTTTTCTTTATCCTGATTTGCCCTTTACATGTGCAGATTGTATCATTTCAATTTAAAATCATCATCGACCACTATCATAATATTGACTTTTACATGAACAAGAAATAATACAAATCTTTCTTTATATATTATTTATTTCTATTTTTATGTCATATCACTTTTATGCTTTGAATCATATCTCCTTTGCTATGTGCTCGAGTATAACAACTTGAACTTTTGTCGTCTAGGTTCTATAATTTAACTTTACAACCCATGTTCAGCCTTTATTACTGCAAACACCACAATATCTGCGTTTTTCGCCGCAGAATCTATGTTTTTCAACGCAACTCTGTATTTTTAAGTTACCTTTTCATGAGTTTAGGTTTGGTAAGTATCATACTGTTTTCTCTACATTAATCATCCATAGAGTTCCAAGGATTATTTTAGAAATTCAATGGATAAAACTTAAACTTTCCATTCATTCATAAGGTTTTATCCCTGTTTTGATCTAATTCGTCATTAAATATATAGAAATTTAGTTTGCTTTCCTAATACACACTTCTAGCAAAAGTCCATCTTGTCGAAGCTTTCTCCTTTGATCATCTTCCATCTTCGAAGCAACTCTAAGCCTTTCTCTGAAATATGATCCAACCTGAGATGCCAAAGCTTTGTGGCATTTAATGCACGCTGTCTACTCCAACACACGACTCTCCAAGAACCGTGGTTCCTTTTAGCAAATACAGATTTCGAAACATATCTCCTTTCATAAGAACCAATGTACCTCTTGAAACCTTTAGAATATTCTCCTCGATAGTTACCTTGCATCCCAAAGATGCCAATTGTCCTAAAGAAATTAAGGACTTTCAAAGAACTGGAACAAACCGGACACCAGTCAAAGGGCATATCACTCCGTCAAACATCCTGATCCTCACTATACCTTCACTCGTTGCTCTAAAGTTAGCATCATTACCCATAAGAATAGAGCATTCTTCTCATCCAACGAAAGAATTGATGTAATCCTTAATAGGCGTCATATGGAAAGAAGCCCTCGAGTCCAGCACCCAATGGTTTGAGACATCAAATACCGTTGTAGACAACACATCGTCAAATACAGATTTCTCCACCGCAAATGATGAAGATCCGTCTTGTTCCTTCTTCAAATCAGGACAATCCTTTCTCCGATGATTAGGTTTCTTGCAAATAAAGCACTTACCATTCCTAGAGTTTTCTCTTCTGCCATTACTAAGCTTCCTAGACTTGGGATGCCCTATAGAGTTCCAATTCTTCTTACCATCCATACCTCTTTCAACAAACAAGCCGTGACTACTACTTCCATCTCTACTTCCTTCACTTATCTTTTTCATCTGATCTCTCAAGCCCTCAGATAAAGTTCCTGACTTCACATCTTCCACTGTCAATGTCCCTTTGGTGAAGATAAGGCTGTTAGCGAAACCTATGTATCGCTCAGAAGAGAACACAAAAGAATCATTACCATTTGCTCCTCATCCATCTTCAAGTCAACAGTCTTCATCTTCATCATGAGATCATCAAAGAAATTAAGATGTTCCTTTATTGAAGTATCCTTTTTCATCTGCACGGTGAAAAAAGTCTTCAGTAATATCAAACGGTTAGGCAGAGATTTCTTCAAGTAGAGATTTTCAAGCTTGGTCCAAATGCCTCTAGGAGTGGTCTCACTGCTAATATTTGAGATGACATTCTCTCCCTGTAATGACCCGTAAATTTTAACGGTTTTAATAATGTAATTAACGGGACTTTTTATGAAATTTTAAATAATTTAATTTGGAAATAAAAATTTGATATTTGGAATACGTCTATATAAATATAGTAAATGGTAAATTTTCATCAGATAATATAGAAGTTTATTTTATTGTGTAATTTTATTTCAATTTAAATCAGTTAATATTAGATGATAATAAAATACTTTCCAAACTTGAATATTTTTATATAATAAATTTGTAAACCTTCTTCTAAGTGTGACGTCATATTTTATTTCATCAAATTTGGGCTGCTATTGCTCCGTTTATCTTATTTTCGGCATTTTAGCAGCATTTTCGTTAACGAATATCGACTTTTGATAGGATATTCATACCACTGATATCATTATATCGTTTTGATCATCTCTCGTGCTGATCTCTGTGGTATATTCACTCATGTGTTCGTAGTCCGGTGCATGGCGAATCTATGTAACGGTTAGCCGTATCGGCCCGTATTCGAGCCTTTTTGTTTTCCTGTCTCTTCATTTACCAACGTAAACCAATAGACAGTGGCTGTTTATAATTCCCAGAGATTATCGTTGACTTACAATATTCCACTATTTTGAATAAATTCATTAGTTCGTTCATTTTTACTGCTTCTCGTATTCTCTAGGAAATAATAATAAGAGTTTATATGTTAGACAAATTTGCTCTGTCACCTTCCATATCTCTTCCTCTCCCATTCTTCATCTACCCATCTCCATGGCCTCATGCATACCTTCCCTCCTCTTCTTTGGCCTCCATCAGGCAGCCTCATCACTTGGCCACCCATCAGCCGAGCACCGGCCTTAGTATCCCACCACCAACCGTGGCCCCCCCTTTTCCCTCTCTCCTCCCATTCTCCTTCCACCTCACCTCAACTGTCGAGCCCATCAACCCGGATCCGACTCCCAACCTCTCTCACTCCCTCTTTCTTTCATCCCTCTTCCCCAGGCCCTCCACCACAACTCGTCCACCGTGCAACACCTTTTATTCATTTGCATACTTGAAGGGATATGCACACCTAAGGTATATACAGGTTTTTATATATGATTTAGTGAGTTACATATTAGCATATATGTATAAATGAGTTTGGTTTTATATATATGTTTTAAATTTAAAGAATATATGTATATAGGTCATGTATAGGTGATTGTAAATATGTAGGTCTGCATATGCGATTGACGCATACTTATATTTGTTTATATGTCTAGTCTGTATATTTTTAGTCGCATGCATATATATATATATATATATATATATATATATATATATATATATATATATATATTTGTTTACAGTACAATCGGCATATAATCTGTTATATATAACAGTTAGCATATATATTAAATGTTCGAGATTATATGTATAAGTATATATATTAGTATATATATTAGTTTATATATAAGTTATGTATGTTTATAATCTGTTGCTATTTATATAAAATTTTATAAGTGATATATAGTTGTTGTTCACATATATAAGTTTATATAAATATATATGACTCTGTTTTGTGCCAGGGAACTTATAAAGGAATGGCATATTGATTTTTATATGGAGTTTTAAAATATATAGTATATATATATATATTTATAACAAATTTGCAAATCTGTTTGATTTTTTATATGAATTTATATAAGTCATATATATTATTATTTTGATCTTAAATTACATATGGTTTATATATATATTATTACTTTATTTGTTCCTGTAGTCAGTATGTAACTTAGTACATGATTTTTATATTAGTCTATTCTTATAATTATACACGAGTCTGGGTTTTAGATAAACATATATAGAGCATAGCGTAATAGTTGTTTTTCCTGTGAAAAAAACCACATATATAGATATACAGTATTAGCTATTTTGTTATTCTGTGTTATAAATTTATACACAACTAAGGCGCATTCTATACCTACTCTTATTATATATGTATTATAGTCTGTTGTATTTTATACAAATATTAATGTTTTGAAATAAGAATATCTATGTAATATGTCTATCTCCAGTAGTTTACATGTGTGTATATATATAATTATATATAGTTGTTATTATGTATAGGCTATGTTAGTTATATATCTGATATATATATATATATATATATATATTAATATAATATATACAATCGGTCTGATTTATGTGTATATTTTATAAGTTATAAATAAGCTGTTGTTCATATATATATAAGTTTACTTAAGTTCACATATGTGTTGATTTATATATGTGTTTAGTCTAGAATATGATATATAGATATTTTAATTTTTTTAACATATATGTATTAAATAAATATCGATTTGAAAATGTATAAAATGAATATTTTTATTTAATACGTGCTTTAATCAAATGTTGGTTATAAATATATGTAAAGATTCATTTTGGTGTATGGGTTTAAAAGCTTACTATTGATTTTTAGAAAATAATAATGTATATATTTGGTTGCATCGATCGCTCGTCCATCTTAACTCACCATCTCAATATCGATTTATCACAGCAATTTCTAGCTTGTCGCAGTTCTGTGTGAGTATCTTTGTCTATGTTTGTCTTGTCTTCTCTAGCCTCGAAAGGTGAGCCATCACTCACGATTAACATTGTTATATTTATTAAATTTGATTTCAATTGAAACGACAATTGAAATTTGCTGCTAAAATAAAATATTCATTTTATAATTGCTATATGTGATATGCTATTATCTGAACTTGTTCACCTATAAGATATGACACCATATCTGCTATTTAAATTTTATTTAATTTATCACTGATGATATATGCCTGTTGTTAATATGTTATATTACTATCATAACTGTTCTCATTCTACAAGTTCCCTGCTAATTTGAAATTCCCTATAGGTTGAAATGATACATACCCGAACAATCTTGTAAAATAGGAGAAAATCGCTATGGGTTGAAATGATAAACCCAATCGATTTTCATTGAATTGAATTTTGGGATTGCGGGTTGAAATGATATATACTCGTAGATATTTAAATTACGAATTGAAATGATATCTGTATCACTTGACCATAGAATAGAAAAATATATACGGACACTATTGGTCTATATTTTGAAAAATGATTTCCAAAGTTTTGAAAGGAAATATATGGGTTTTATTAAATATTGATTTTTAAGATATAATATGTACAAATTTTTTATTTTTTATTTTTTATTTTATTTTCTTAATAAATTTAATTTAAATGGTCTATAACATGTTTAAGTCTTTATTTAAATTTATATTAATATTTTAAAATAGATTTATAACTTTAATAATAAAGCTTGGAAAGATAAATTAATGTTGACTTGGAATTTAAATTGGTTATTAGTTGAATTTAAGAAGAAGTGATTTAAACTTATTGGTTTTGAGATTTTGAAAAGATATGATTATAACTTGGTTTATAACTTGATTTGATAAAAAGTGATTAAATGAATATTCTCAATTTAATAAAATTGAGATTGAATGTTTAATATTGATTTAGGTATATAAATTAGGATTTAAATAAATTATTATAAAAGTGGTTAAGGGAATAATTTCCAATTTGAATAAATTTAAAGTTAATGTTGAAATATAAATGAAGTCTATGTTGTAAATGTTTGAATATTTAAACTTGAATCTTTGAACTTCAAATTGAAATGGTTAAACTGGAATTAATTTAAATTGAATTTTGGAATTTAAGTTAAATTGAATCGATTTGTGGAATTGGAGGAAACATTAAAATATTTTAATTTATAACTATTTTTAAAATATATACTATTTATATATCTAAACTGTTTAGGTGGAAACTGTTATGATTTTAAAAGTGATATGGTTTTAAAAGTGTGATGATCTCAAAAGGGTTATGATTTCAAAAGTGCTATGATTTCGAAAGTGTCATAAATTTGAAAGTGTTAGGTTCTGGAAATGAAGATTATAAAAAGTGAATAATGATATCGAATTTGATATGGTTTTAAAATGAATATGATATTTTGATTTGCAGTATAAATTACTTGGAATGAAATGACCACGGTGTGAAATAAATGTTTGGTTGTTAAAGAGACAGGGATCGTATATTATCATACTTTCTGCCAGTACCGAAAACCACTTTAACAACTGTATACGTGGTGGAGATTCGAGAATGAAGTAGGATGGTTTGGTGACGATTCTATATGGTATTTACATAGCCCTGACTCCTGTGAGTCAGCTTGATGCGGCTAAAATAGAAGCTATACTGGGCCATATGAGGTCATTCCTCCGATCGGGCATATTTCTTCGATACCATTCTATTGCTTTTGTGATTTGATTGGGTGCATCCTTTAATTTGGGAGTGTGTCATAAGGTGGGAGGTAGTAGATATTATGCGTTACCACTAGTCCGGGAGTGCAAATGGTATAGCTACGCTGGCATTGCCTCGAGTGCCTTGTTGCATGCCTTATCGCGCCTTGTACGAGTTTGTTTTTACCGTAACTATGTAGTGTTCTCTGGGTAAACCTCCAGTTTACGAAGGAGCGAACGACATTATATAGACTACGGGAATATATAAAATATGTTAAGGTGGATATGGGTAATGCCTTAACGCTATTTTAATACTTTTACTTTACTATAGACATATATATTATAATAGTGTATATTACTACATAGTAGATAGTTCCACGGATCCTTAGAGGATGGGAACCCTAACTATCATTTAAATTACTTGTATTTCTGTTGACATTTCACTTGATTTGAATTTATTAATATAAGAATGTTAGTCCTGACTCGAGTGTTTTGTGTTTTGCTTTCCGCTCGGGTCAGACTGAGTGTCACAGTATTTGAGACTCATCTTTGGAGTTGGAGCTTCACTTGGAGATCCATCTGTATCTATTTAGCTTTTAGCAATCTAGTGGTTTTGTTCAGACTTGTCATCTGTTTGTATTCGAGACTGTAGGATCGATTTCACCCTAGAGGGAGGGTGAATAGGGTGATACTATTATTTATAAAAATTTATTGCGGAAGCTCATAAAATATTCAATTCAGATTTTAACACCGTTCACAACAGAATAATAGTAGCACAGATATCGTAGAATATAAATAACAGAAACAACACAGAATTTACCCAGCTTCGGCAAAACCCTGCCTACGTGCTGCCCCCAAGGTTTCTACTAGAAATTAGTTAGTCAGATGCTTACACACGCAAACTCGCGACACCCGCTGTCAACTAAACCTAACTCTACGCTCAAAACCCTGCCACAACTCAGCCACTGAGTTGCGAATTCTCAAACTATGCCACGTAGTTTGTCCCCTAGTCACACGACTAGAAATTTAAATGGTTTAAAAATAAATTACAAATTGAAAACAATTTAAAATAAAATAACCCTAATTGAAAAATTAAAAGCCCTTATTAAACTTAAAAATAACCGGCCCTTTTTTTAATTATTTGGCCCGTTCTCCCTTTTATGTTGATGGCGGCTTTGTTCTCTCGTTCCTCCTGATTTAAAAAAATTAGGGATTCGTTCCCTTTATTCCAAATTAGGGTTTTTGAAGCTACGCCTTTTTATTGATCGATTCGCGTGGATAATTCGCGAGTAGCTTTGATCGATCTTTTCCTTGTTGCTCACTTTGGCTGCTTCGACGAGTTCGATTCTTGTTGGGTAAGAATTTATGCTTTGTGCTTTTAATGATTTTCGTATTCGAACTCGTATGCTTTAATTTGCCGATGATGATTTGTTTATATAGGGTTTGAATCCCTAGATTTGCGTCCGTCTGATTTCTTCAACATTTTAGCTTCGGCCGTTTGATATTGTTTTGATGCTGATGATTTCACTGAATGATTCAAATTTGTATATTTTCGTATACTTGCTTCCCACGGCTTTGATGTTTAACTCGGTCAATTATCTTTGCCACCACGATTTCGAATTTGACTTGTTCAACAGTTGTTCACGGCTTGATGATTTTCGAACTGTTTGACTTCGGTCACTTAGAATTTGTTTATGCGTTTCCATGACTTTGGCATTACCATTGCGTTGACATTACTGTTTTGATTTGATGATGTTAATTACGTTCTCTGATTTCATTCCTGTAGCATGGTCAACTTGTTCAATTTGCTGTGTGCACTTTAGTGGCTGATCATCCTATAGCATACATATCTCTTGTTTCAAATGTGCTCAATATCACTTGATGTTGATTTCGTGACCATGTTACTTTCTCTGTTTGGCATCAGCTTGATATCTTTTATGATTGTTGCATTTGGACTTTAAGCATAACATATTGGATTGTGCTCGGGTTGCTTCACCTGGTTTAGTGCCTGAGTCATTTGTTGAGCTTGTCTCTGGTTGTCACTCTGATCTGATGGCATTTGATCCAGATTACTTTTGCTCTTTTGGTCTGCATACCTGAAGTGTTTACTGACTTGAGTCTTGTTGCGTTGGCTAGTTTGGTTCACCTGTTTACTGTTAGTCGAGTTGCACACTTGTGGTCTTCATTTGCACACTGTGCATTGTTGTAGATGCTTGAGCATTCTATTGATGTTTTTGCAGATCACTTGATCACCGTGTCATTCAGTTTGCATACATGTTGTCCAAGCCTTGTTCTGTCCAGTTGAGTTCACTGTATATTGATTGTGATCTTGATTCATTGTGTCTTTGATGTGTTCCCATATTTCTGGTGCATTCATTGGTCTGTTTGCATATTTCACATGCTTGACCCTTGCACATGCTCTTTGATACAAGTTTGAATTGACTTTGTCATTTGCTTAGTGCATTAGTTTGCACTGTTCATTGGTTTGGACTTGCAGTTTGAGTTGCTAACTTCATGTTGCCTTGACTTTGGTTGTTGCATTGAGTTGAGTCATGATTGTAGTGACTTGACCTTTGCATTTTGATTATTTTTTGAAATTTCACCAGAGTTGGATCCAGCTTAAGCTCGGATTTGACTTTGTGCTGAGAGTTGTGACATTTATTTTATTACACTTGAGTTGAATCCGATAATTTGGGTTTGACCTGTGCTTACCTGTAACTTTATCAAGTGTATGTATATCGGTGTGCACGGCCTTATGACGTATACAGTGATACACTGTGTATGTCACAAGATGTTCGTGTACAATGAATTCAAAGTTAAATGATGACGAACAACCCAAATAACTGAGGCAAATATTATTTTCAAAATCACATTTTATTTTATACTGCAAAAATATTTCCTTTTCAATTTTACTGCGTCAATATTTATTTTTGTAGATTGCTTAGATGCAGGATTCAATCTGGAATGAAGTTGAAGATAAATTATGAGTGAATGAGCGATGTAGTGAGGACATTTGTAAATGAAAGGTTGTGATGTAATTGAATTTATATTGTAATCAAAATTGTGTATATATATAGTGAGAGCTTGAATTTGTACTATTCAAATTGTAATAAATATTTGTTTGAATAAAAATTCTGTTTGAATTCAAATTTTGTGTTATTTATTTTTATTCAGCAAATATTTATTTAGTTTATAAAAAATAAAATAGTACATTAACAAATACATTTATACGAATATATATGTTTATTATCATCAAACAAAAATCACATAATCGCATATTCAACAATCTCTCCCTTTTGATGATAACAAACATATATTTAAGATTTTGAATATGTTAAATGTATTTGATCATAGATATATCCTAATTGCTCCCCCTATTTAAATGCTTCCTCTCTACACAAAGCTCCCCTACATATATGCATACAAATAAAAATATGCAAATGAACGTAGATGCAAATAGAAAATTATTCGACCTTTGCTTGATTTTATTTGACAAAATCTTAACTTTTCTCTCCCCCTTTTGTTATCAGCAAAAGAGTAATAGTGTTAGAGAAAATAGAGATAAAGTGATCGATATTAATCCAACATTAAAACTCAATTGAATATAAATATTAAATTTCAATAAAAAATCAAACAAAAATCATAAATATTTTGTTAGGCGCATATTCCACTTTTAGAATGATGTCATCATATAAAACCATACAGTTGTGTCTATTTGTGGTATATTTATACCAGGAATTTGAATATCTACTAACAATGCATAACCGTTAGGACTTTTAATGAGATTAGTAGTATTCCAATTTTATTTAAAAAAATGAATTCAAGTGTCTTATAACCACGCATAACCGTAAAGCACTTTCAAATGGTATTAGAATCAACTTGTTTATTTTAAAAATAAACTTTTGATATGCATTCCATACATGCATAACCGTGAGGACTTTTAAATGAGCATGGAAGCACATAACAAATTCCAAGTAATTCACCCATGCGTAACCGTGAGGACTTTTAAATGAGAGTGAATACTTTGGTATTTATTATTATTTTCTTTTTTTTAAAAATATAATGAAAAATGAACGATTCCTGTTTAAAGTACCACATATCGACAAACTATATTGAATTTTAATGAGTGATGGTCGTTAGAAATATGATAGAAATAGAGATGGTCATGGAATTTTTACCAACAAAAGTTTTAAAAATCTTGTTTAAATTTCTAAAGAAATTTACTAATTATACCGTATCGAGTCATAATATATGATAAATATCAACACTCATCACTTTTTCAATCACTATTTATCTTTTCGATAATTATTAGGGAGTCAGATTAGTCAAAATAGTCATTTAAAATCAAATACAAAAATAATTATGAAATCAATTTTTCAAAATGACTAATCTGAAAATATGGTCAAAAATGATTTTCTCGAGGGGTTTATATGAGAAAAATTTCTGCTATTTGAAAATTATTTGAAATGAAAAATATGCAGATATTTTCTTTGAAAAAACGATGCAGTTACTAAATGTCTCAAAATCACGTTCAACTAGTAATTTTTTTTATCAACTAGATTAGCAGTGTAATCTGCATCTGAATTTCTTTTTCACTCAAAATTATCATTAATTGAATTTGATCGACCAAACCATGAAGTGTGCACCAAAAATTTCAAACTCAATTTTAACAGCAATTTAAATGGAATTCTCTTGAATTTGAATTGAAGCCGTGTTAATAATCAAAAACCGTGAATATAGAGTTAGCCGTATTATAACCAAATGTATTATCCAACAAAACACTATTTTTAATCCAAACTAATATATATGAAGTAATTCAAAGAATCTAGAGAATTTTATAGTGTTTTTGGCATAAGAATATAATTTGGCCAACTATGTTGAATAAGTCAGAGTCAAAATCATCATTTTTTCATCATCTCATTATTGGCTGATTTAGTTCAAAATATGGTGCAGATTATCACATTTAATATATCGTTCAAATAAATACACCATTACCTGTTTTACCTTTACGATATTTTTTGTTGTTGTCCATTGTGATTCTGTCACCTTTATACTAGGCTAAGGAACTTTGCTTTGTTGCTCGGTGTGCTCTCGGAACAGCCAGAATCCAAGTAGCACTATTGTTGTTCCTTAGCCTGCCACCACACCTACACGATGAAGGATTTTTGTGACCTATTTGTTTTTATAGGTCCATGGTTGTTAGTGGTAGAATATTTTGAAAAATAATTTTGTGGAGACCCAAAACTATTTATATATGTTCCTTTCGGCACCCAAATTTGTTTAACTTTGAGAGATTTTATATTTGTGCCTTTTGGAACCCAAATCGGTATAGTTTTCACATGTTTGGGTCTATACCAACAACTATTTTGAGCGTGTTCATATTTTCTAAAAATCGTGCACATAGAATTAACTTGATTAATATTTCTTTTAACATTTTCAGAATGATTATATCCAAGTCCTTGTCTTACCGTATTAACAGTTTGCTTTCCTAATAGCATATTCAACGATTTTTCACTTTTTGAAAATTTATCTAAAGTCGTTGACAATTGTTGGACTTGTGTTTTGAGAGACTCATTTTCGTTTAACAATTGTGTGCACTTTTTAATAGAATTCTCTCTTCTAGTATTTTCATTCTCTTTTAAAATCAGAATTTCATTTTCAAGCGATTTCATTTTAATTTCTGATTTTTTAATTTCTTCATCAAATGTTGGACACTTATCACACTTAGGGATCCTACTTTGATAGGTTTGAACTAATTGGTCAAGTTGTTCATTTAATTCTATCAAAATGTCTTTTTGTGATTCAAGTTTAGCGTATTTTTCCCTAAGTCGTTCAAAACAGCCATTTACTTCGTGGAAATAAATAAGTAATTCAGAGTGAGTAAGTTTTGATACCTCGCTTGGCTCGTCATCGTCGCTATCGGTTATATTTCCATGAAGGCACATATCTTCTTTCTCACTCTCACTGCTAGAACTTTGATTATCTTCATCACTTGTATTCCACGTGGCTGCAAAACTTTTCCTTTTTGATTTCTTTTTAAAGTCGCGTTGATTTTGAGGACAATTGGGCTTGATGTGTCCGGGTTGGTTGCACTTGTGACAGATGATCTTCTGTTCTTCAGAGTAGTCTAGTGCTTTGGCTATTCTGCTTTTCGCTTTTTGAATTCGAGCTGAATTTCCATATTTGTAATTCCACTTTTTGAATTTCTTTATTAATAACTCCAATTCTGCTGCTGCATCATCATCGTCATCGTCATCACTTTCAGTTGTTCCTTTGAGAGCTATTGATTTCTTTCGAGTATCTCCTCCTTCACGCTCTTCCTTGAATTTCATTTCTAGCTCATAAGTGGTGAGATTTCCGATGAGTTCTTCGAATTTCATTTGTTTCAAATCTTTTGATTCTTGAATGGCAGTCACATTGGCTTCAAAACTTCGTGGAAGGACTCTGAGGATTTTTCGGACTATCTCCAACTCTGTATATGATTTTCCAAGAGCTTTTGATTTGTATACGATATTGGAAAGTCGTCCATGCATCTCTTTGACATTTTCTTCCTTCGCCATTGTGAAGTTCTCGTATTCGCTACTTAGCATGGCAAGGCGAGATTCTTTGACTTGAGATGTTCCTTCATGAGTCACTTCTAGTGTATGCCATATTTCCTGTGCAGTTAGACAATGTGAGTCACGATTAAATTCAAATTGATCCAATGAACAGATAATATAATTCATAGCCTTAGCATTAGTATTTTGTAATTTATTTTCTAGTTCTGTCCATTGTTCCTTTGGTTTATCTATTTCCTGATTATCTACAGTTATAGTCGGTGCTCTATAACCTGTCTCAACAATATTCCAAGCGTCAATGGTTTTTAGAAAAATTTCCATCCTATTTTTCCAGTAAGCATATTCACCGTTGAACATTGGTGGTCTAACTATGGATTGACCCTCAGCAAAAGCAGTATTAAAAGAAGCCATTTTAAAAATTCAACTTTTTAAAACAAAAATTGGTTTTTGTAAAATCAAATTTTAAAACAAAAACAGCTTTTGTTCCTAGCTCCGATACCACTTGTAGGATCGATTTCACCCTTAGGGGGGGGGGGTAAATAGGGTGATACTATTATTTATAAAAATTTATTGCGGAGGCTTATAAAATATTCAATTCAGATTTTAACACAGCTCACAGCAGAATAATAGCAGCACAGATATCGCAGAATATAAATAACAGAAACAACACAGAATTTACCCAGCTTCGGCAAAACCCTGCCTACGTGCTGCCCCCAAGGTTTCTAGTAGAAATTAGTTAGTCAGATGCTTAAACACGTAAACTCGCGACACCCGCTATCGACTAAACCTAACTCTACGCTTAAAACCCTGCCACAACTCAACCATTGAGTTGCGAATTCTCAAACTACGCCAAGTAGTTTGTCCCCTAGTCACACGAATAGAAATTTAAACGGTTTAAAAAGAAATTACAAATTGAAAACAATTTAAAATAAAATGACCCTAATTGAAAAATTAAAAGCCCTTATTAAACTTAAAAATAGCCCGCCTTTTTTTTTATTATTTGGCCTGTTCTCCCTTTTATGTTGATGGCGGTTTTGTTCTCTCGTTCCTCCTGATTAAAAAAATTTGGGCTTCGTTCCCTTTATTCCAAATTAGGGTTTTTGAAGCTGCGCCTTTTTGTTGATCGATTCGCGTGGATAATTCGCGAGTAGCTTTGATCGATCTTTTCCTTGTTGCTCACTTTGGCTGCTTCGACGAGTTCGATTCTTGCTGGGTAAGAATTTATGCTTTGTGCTTTTAATGATTTTCATATTCGAACTCGTATGCTTTAATTTGCCGATGATGATTTGTTTATATAGGGTTTGAATCCCTAGATTTGCGTTCGTTTGATTTCTTCAACATTTTAGCTTCGGCCGTTTGAAATTGTTTTGATGCTGATGATTTCACTGACTGATTCAAATTCATATATTTTCATATACTTGCTTCCCACGGCTTTGATGTTTAACTCGGTCAATTATCTTTGCCACCACGATTTCGAATTTGACTTGTTCATCAGTTGTTCACGACTTAATGATTTTCGAACTGTTTGACTTCGGTCACTTATAATTTGTTTATGCGTTTCCATCACTTTGGCATTACCATTGCGTTGACATTACTGTTTTGATTTGATGATGTTAATTTCGTTCTCTGATTTCATTCCTTTAGCGTGGTCAACTTGTTCAATTTGCTGTGTGCACTTTAGTGGCTAATCATCCTGTAGCATACATATCTCTTGTTTCAAATGTGCTCAATATCACTTGATGTTGTTGGTCTTCATGTGCCCAGTTGATGTTGATTTCGTGATCATGTTACTTTCTCTGTTTGCCATCAGCTCGATACCTTTTGTGATTGTTGCATTTGGACTTTAAGCATAACACATTGGATTGTGCTCGGGTTGCTTCACCTGGTTTAGTGCCTGAGTCATTTGTTGAGCTTGTCTCTGGTTGTCACTCTGATCTGATGGCATTTGATCCAGATTACTTTTGCTCTTTTGGTCTGCATACCTGAAGTGTTTATTGACTTGAGTCTTGTTGAGTTGGCTAGTTTAGTTCACCTGTTTACTGTTAGTCGAGTTGCACACTTGTGGTCTTCATTTGCACACTGTGCATTGATGTAGATGCATGAGCATTCTATTGATGTTTTTGCAGACCACTTGATCACCGTGTCATTCAGTTTGCATACATGTTGTCCAAGCCTTGTTCTGTCCAGTTGAGTTCACTGTATATTGATTGTGATCTTGATTCATTGTATCTTTGATGTGTTCCCATACTTCTGGTGCATTCATTGGTCTGTTTGCATATTTCACATGCTTGACCCTTGCACATGCTCTTTGATACAAGTTTGAATTGACCGTGTCATTTGCTTAGTGCATTAGTTTGCACCGTGCATTGGTTTGGACTTGCAGTTTGAGTTGCTGACTTCATGTTGCCTTGACTTTGGTTGTTGCATTGAGTTGAGTCATGATTGCAGTGACTTGACCTTTGTATTTTGATCATTTTTCGAAATTTCACCTGAGTTGAATCCAGCTTAAGCTCGGATTTGACTTGTGCTGAGAGCTGTGACATTTATTTTATTGCACTTGAGTTGAATCCGATAATTTGGGTTTGACCTGTGCTTACCTGTCCCTGTAACTTTATCAAGTGTATATATATCGGTGTGCACGGCCTTATGACATATACAGTGATACTGTGTATGTCACAAGCTGTTCGTGTACGATGAGTTCAAAGTTAAATGATGACGAACAACCCAAATAACTGAGGCAAATATTATTTTCAAAATCACATTTTATTTTATACTGCAAAAATATTTCCTTCTCAATTTTACTGCGTCAATATTTATTTTTGCAGATTGCTCAGATGCTGGATTCAATCTAGAATGAAGTTAAAAATAAATTTTGAGTGAATGAGCGATATGTAGTGAGGACATTTGTAAATGAAAGATTGTGATGTAATTGAATTTATATTGTAATCAAAATTGTATATATATAGTGAGAGCTTGAATTTGTACTATTCAAAATTGTAATAAATATTTGTTTGAATAAAAATTCTGTTTGAATTCAAATTCTGTGTTATTTATTTTTATTCAGCAAATATTTATTTAGTCTATAAAAAATAAAATAGTACATTAACAAATACATTTATACGAATATATATATGTTTATTATCATCAAACAAAAATCATATAATCGCATATTCAACAGAGACAACATTGTATTTGAGATATTTTGTTGTATTTTATTTCAAACTCTGTCGTTTATATAGTAGCTACATGGACTACTATTCATCTGTTTCTGCTGCATATTGTTATATTACTCTGTGTTTGTGATTCTGTGATTGATTTATTTACTATATATGCGGTGTTTTTCCAAATATAAATTAAAAATCTGACATTTTTAGAAATTCAAGTCCGACATGTGCGGATGCGAATGGTTCGAAATAGTGGTCGTCACACTTTCATAACTAGTTGTGAAGCTGTAAACTCCCATTTTTCCATCTCCTTCCTTTCCGCAGCTGAGATGTTAGCCGTCAACTCCTTAGGGAAAACACTACTGGATGGACTTCATTCCTCATTAATAGCCTTTGCCTCCATTGCCACTTCTCGAGGTCTTTATCCACATTCCATTTCACAATTGCCAACTGTGATCCTAACGCGATATAAATCCCTCTAGTATAGGGTCTTTAACAACTGGGGTCGCTTCATCTCCTACCATAGCGTCTAACACTCCTCTCAATCAACCCTACAACTCTGATACCAGACTGTTGGAAAAAATCCCTTCAGATGATCAGTCTAAGGGAATAAAAAACCCAACACAATGGAAAACAATTGGATTGTGATTGTAGTGAGATGAAACAAATAGAGATAAACACTAGAACATACAATCATAGATCTATGCAATGCAAAAAAACAAACAAACCAGTATTTATAGCGGTTCCACTACTGCGAGCCAGCGTATGTCCATTTGAGGAGAGGAGTTTTTATTAATCACTGAAGGATTAGAGTTACAAGATTGGTGTTTGTACCAAAATTTGGCACAACACTCTTTGAAAGTGATTGAAGAGATAAAATGTAAAAAGAGGATTATCTAACAAACACTCCAAACAATAATAAAAAACAGTAGAGAAACACAAAGATTTAGAGTGGTTCGGCGTATGGCCTACGTCCACTATGAAATGGTTGACTTTTATTAACTTTTGCTTGCTGGTTATGACGAATTACAACAGTAAAACTCAAATACAACAGTGATTTTGGCAGAGTCTAGATGTAGAAGATCCAAAAGTCCTTTTTCTATAGGTCTTAGGCTGCTATTTATAGGTATATGCTGCAAATATCTCGCTCAGATCTCGAGAGATCTTTTCATTCATGTGGGTGGGCCCATACGATCGATCCCATGCGATTTGTACTCGACCCGTGATCGATACGAATGAACTTCGTATCGATCAATATTTTGTCCAATCAAGTCGAGATCCATCATGAATATTTTGAGGATGTATGCAATCTCCTGTGAAAATTTCATAGCAATTGGACCTGTAGATTTTGAGTTTTGATCGATGCAAGTTTGGGTTTTCTGAAGGCTGCTTAATTCGTATCGATGTTGTTCGTACCGATAGCCTCGTATCGATAGTTCTGCACGTGATCTCTGATGACATGCCGCTTGCTTTTAGGATCGATCCACATTTGATGCCGAACGATTGATTTTTTCCTATGAATGCGCCTTGTTTGTATCGACCCGGCTTGGCCTTGTTCTTATCGATCCACTGCAGCCATTTCATATCGATCGCTTAATGGTCACTCTGTATCGATAGATGGACGATTTCTTCGTATCGATCATAGAGTAGTCGCTTTCGTATCGATGGGAGATATTGATTTTGTATCGACCTATGGTCAATCGATACGAATTATGTTGGAAACAGATCGATACGAAATAGACTCTCGTGTTACTTACCGATGGATACGAAGTAGATAGTCACGGATGGATATGAAGTTGACATTGGTTGATCGATACGAACAAGTTGGAGATGATCGATGCGAAGCAGTATAAGGAAGGATGGATATGAAGAACATTGCTCTCTTGATCGACACGAAACCAAGCGCATCTGATGGAATCGAACCAGATCGATACGAAGGAAGGTTTTCCCTGGTTGCTTGATGGATATGAAAAAGGTGATCATTTGAATTGCATCGGTCATATCTTGAGCATACGAACTCGGATTGACTTGAAATTTGGAACATTGGCTTCTATAGCTTTGCTTGTCGTGCTTTTTCAGTTATAGCTCGATCCAAACTCGGAAAAAATTAGTCGGCATCCATTGTGAACCTATGTATAACCGATCTTCGGGACGGACTGTCCTCGGTTTCCAGTTAAGTTCTTGGTGTCACGGCCTTGCCAAAAGGCGGGATAATATTTGCCCTCCAAAGTACGTCTTGTGAGAACATGACGTGCTTTGAAAAGTTGCGATCTTCATCCTTAACAATTTTATCCGACTCATCTGAACGGTTGTTGTCTTTTCTCAAAAACTGTGACTTTGGATTGATCTTCAAAAATACAAACTATGAGCTGTAGACTGCCAATTGTTGTACCATGTACTGTTGTAGCTAGGTGTTGTATGATAGTAATCTATCGTTCGTTGTTGTAATTATCACCAGGTGAGCATTCAATTCCTATAAATTTTGAAAAGTGAATGTTTGTCTGTCATATATGCACGTATGTTAACCTGACTCCCGTCAACGTTTCTATGTTCACGAGTCGTTGTTGAGTTTTTTTCATCGAACGTTCGTATCGATCCTCTCGTGCATTGATGTTAGGTTCGAGTTGTGACAATGCTTGATGGTTGTTTTGGAATGCCCCTTCATATCAATCATCTCCTGGATCGATGTGATAAGTTAAAAAGTTGTTCTTCGTATTGATGGTAAACGGTATGATTCATTTGGCTCTTTAAATCATTTTGTATCGATGGGTGTCAATTCAGGTGGTCTTTAAAGTGATGGACACGAAGTTGTCACTTCATATCGATGATATGAAGCTTGGGTCTTCGAGCTTATGGATACGAAATAAGTGTTTCGTATCGATGAAAATTTCACTGATGGATACAGAATGAACGTTTCACATCGATGGAGTCACGTGGCTCTAGTGCAACCGGGCTACTCCTTTCATATTGATGGATTGATGGATACAAAAAACTTTGTCCCAGATCGACCATAGATGGATACAAAGAAAGCTTTTTTGTCTCGTTCTGGCTCTTGAACGTTTCGATCGGTTCATTTTACTGGGAGACAAATTGTCTCTTTCCCTTGAGTTCAATTCCATATAAAGGCATTTTGGACTTAGCCGAATTTCCACTTGCCATTGTTTTATTATCTGCCTTCGTGTTGATCTAGAACATGGGAAGAAAGAACTGCCTTCGTCCCCAAATTACTTAACTTTTTAATCCTCAATCCCATTCACTTGAACTAGGTAATTAGTTGACCGAAACCATTTTAAAATGATGAGACCCGAGTCTTAATGCCATTTCATCCAAAGTCGTGGATGATTCTGGCACTGTTGATGTTGGAAGTTGGTCAGGCTGAGGTCATGGAAGCGAAAATGGTGTTGTTGTAGCTTGGAGAAGAAAAGCTATTGATTGATACGAAACAGTCATTGGAAGAATCTTTGGTTCGATCTCGTATCGATAATGGATGGAGGAGGCATCTTTGTATCAATCTGAAATGTGGAAACTCATATCGATTTGGAATTGATGGATGAGGGAGCAGTTTTATATCGATCTGGAATAGTGGGAGTTTGTATCGATCTGGAATGATCGATACAAAATCCCAATCGGCGATTGACATCAAGCTCAAGATGTCGATCGATACGAAATCTTAACTGGCGATCGATACAAAATCTTGGCTGAAAATCGATACGAAGCTGAGATTTTTGGAGGAGCGATCCATGTTGAACTTTTATAGATATAAAACTATTGCACATTCGAACCCTTGACTCCATCGAGCTTTGGCCCTGCATAATTGGAATTGACCATTAAACTGCATATTTGAGTACCCTTCGAAGCTCGTCGATGGAATTGTAATTTGACAAACTTAACGAACTCTAACAAGGATCGTTCTTCGAAGTTAGGCTGGTAAGATTGTGACGGTCAGCAATGACGGTTACTCTGATTTAATTTCGAAGTCTTGACGTTTGAACATTCCTTAAACTTTTGTAGAATTTCTGAAGTATTACATTGCACTACACTGTACAACACATTCATGCACTTCACACTGGGGAATACATAGGCTTATTATCATCTAATATTGGTTTTTGATAAGTCTATTAGTTATGGAATCCACATGTTCATAGCAGCAAGAGATTTAATGTTCACCTTCCTTAGCAATAGAGATACCGACCATCGTGGTCGAAGTTATAGATCCAGCTCCGGACAAGCCACCGGGGGCTAGCTTTATCGGGAATCCACAAGACTCTGTACCGTCCAACGTCTTCGAAGATATGTTGTGGTGGATATGTTTAAGACATGGTTTGCATTGGACAACGTGGAATTACCAGGACCGAATGATAGACCACATGCTCCCCAAAAGGGTTTACTGCCTTTAATCGCCATTCGTGCACAGTGGGAACACTTCCTCTGTTTAAACAGTATATTAGAGAAGTGTTGGCTTTCTTTGGAATCTCCCCCTCGCAGTTACATCCCAATGGATATGCACTGCTAAACAGTTTGTTCGTCGTTTTCATGGAACTTCGACCCCGACTCCGAAAGAAATCAAATACTTGTGCAGTATCAAAAATGAGGGGGATAGCCTTTCTTTCACATTCTTAGAGGTGATCAGGAACTGCCAAGTTGTGACTAGTGCTTGGACCAGATAGAGCTACTTGAAAACTGAGTGGTTCTATGTCCGATGCCCTCCAGGGTTTTCTAGTCGGTGGTTAGTCAGATATAAGTGCTACAATTTTCTCGGTAATTAGCAGAATAGTCGTAACTAACACTGAAAATAATACCTTCTTTCCTTTACAGCCGTAATTCCATGGCCTAAAGGTGAACACTTTAAAGAAATAGTATGAGTCCTTCAGGAAGTGCCAAGTGAAATGAGAGAAATCGAGTCGGTGCTTACAGTTTGAAACTTGAGAATTGTTGAGCTAATTGAACGAAGCCAAAGCATCAGACTTGAGGGATCGCCCAGCGCGGCCCCAGTGAGACGGGCTAAGCATAGAGCACCTGCGATTGTAATATCTAAAGAGGGCGATAAAGAAAATACACCCACCGATGACAACCCCGTAGTCGGGCCTTCTGACAGCTTTCAAGATCTTAAGGGAAGGAGGAAAGGCAAGGCAGTAGCACATAAGGGTCATAAATCTTCAAGATGGAAATCCGAGGTCGTGTCCCAGCTAGTCTTTGGTATTAGAATTTCGAAGGCTCCTCCCTCGCAAATAGAGAATCCTTTCGAAGGACTTGCCGATATTCCGATTCTTGACTATGTGTTACTTCAACACGACACTGGATTGGATGGGCTTCAAAGTGCTCTTGATTTAAGTGAGTCTCTTCCTACAAGTTTGGCCGTCATTTCCGGTTGGTTGAGGGGTTGCACATACATATACACTACATGATTTCCAGCCTTAAGTTGTCCACTTCTAGAGATCACTAACTTCGTTTTCCTTTTCACTTTACAGATAAGATGACTAGACGAAAATCCATGTTGGGAAGCCTTCGCTCAGCACATCGGTCGTCTAGTTCGTACCATGAATCCGCCAGAGGGTGGCTGATAGAGATCGCGATTGCGGTTATTCCAGCCAAGAACGCCATGAGAGGGAGAGGGATAGGGAAAACAAATATTGAAAAGAAATGCTATGCTCTGATACCAAATGAAAAGACAGTGCGGATCGTGCTATATAGAAATATATTATACTAGTGCGGAAATAAACTAAGTTACTATAGCAACGTGAATAAGTAAAATAAAACAAGAACACCGAGAATTTTTATACTGGCTCGAACTTCCCGTTCTACGTCCAGCCCCAAACTCCTTCTGAAATTTTAACTAACACAACAACCCTCACTTAACCCGGAGGAACATGTCTATACAACCCTTGAACAACCGAACAAGAGACCTGAGCAACTGAACATGATTTTGCCTCAACAGCCGAAGAGGACTTCACACGCCTGAGCAGCAGAACATGACTTATACAAATAAAGTTTTCATGACACTATGTGTTCTTTAGTAACACGAATTTGTTAATTATAGTACACCCATCCTTTAACCTTCTCCTTTATGTATATATGAATATGTGAAGAACAAGGAAGCAATAGAATGAAATTGTATGAAATTGAATGCACAAGAGTATTAGAATCAAGAATATGAGACTAGAGTAAGAATAGATTGAATTCTTGTTGTTGAAAAGAATGATTCTATTGTGTTTATATAGATTATGAATAGGTGCATTTGTTTGTGAAGAGTTATCATGAAGAGATATGGTCATATCTATTCAAATAAAGGACACATCTCTTCATGAATGAAAGTGCCTTTTTGGAAATATAGCCGTTATAGATATTCAGACTTCTAAATCGAAAAATTCAGACTTCTGAATTCGCATGAGCTCAAACCAGAAAGAAAATAGGCTAAAATGACTATTTTCAGACTTCTGAATTGAATAATTCAGACTTCTGAAATTGCACTAAACAATATTCAGACTTCTGAATTGAATAATTCAGACTTCTGAAATTGCACTAGCTCAAACCAGAAAGAAAATAAGCAAAAAATAACTATTTTCAGACGTTTGAAATTACCAAGTCAGACGTCTGAATATTGTACTAACAATATTCATTTTTCTAGATTCATATGTATGATTTGGTACATTCAGATGTCTAAATATAACTAAAAAATACCACAGCTCAAATGGTTAAAGCTACTGCCTTCTGAACTAGTGACTTGGGTTCGAGCCCTGCTCCATGTAATTTTTGAAAACTTGATTTTTCATTTAAAATATGAATGTATATGTGTGTATACCATTTGGAGAAGATTTTAACATTTGTAAACTCTAGACACGACACTATATGACTAATAATACTTTGTTTGTCACATTCGTCTTGTCTCTATCGTATATATCTCTTCTTATATCTTCATATACATACTTTCATCCTTTTTTGAACTGTGTATCTTCATTTTGAACGTATTTGATTATCTTTTTTTGATGCTCATGTACCTGCAAATTAGCTTAGAGATTTTTTGGCATAATTGTATAGTTGTTGTCATTAAAATCCAATAATTGAGGTTCTAACAGATATCGATCCCGATCACGCTCTCCACCTCCTCAAGCCCCAACACAACCCTCCAGTCACGGAAAACAACCATTAGAGCCTCCACGTCAAAAACCATCTTCTCAAGCCCACAGGCCCGAGTCACAATGCCATAGAACTTAGGCCGAAACCCCTCCCCCCAGTCATACAAGCCATTACCGAGCCTACTGGGGAAGGGGCAATCAAAATTGCGCAGTTGAGAAAAGAGTTTACGAACATTTGCTTCTGCGGTTTTGTAACATCCCTGAAATTTTAGTTAAGATAATTGGATAATTTATTTAATTTTTGAAATTAAATTGTGCATAAAAATCTAAATTGTGTTTTAATTTCCAAATTTAATTATATGTATGTTTGTTTATTTATATAAATGAGTTTTCCCAAATAAAATAAGATGTTTGGTTGTTTGTGTAACGTTTAGATTTTTTCGACGCTCGAAAACCGACATCAATACGTCCACTGTATCAACTGCCGAGCAATCGAATGTCGGAAAACCATACCGTTAAGGTTAAAGAAGAAGAAAAAGATAGAAGAAGAGAGAAAAAGATAGAACATAACAGAAAGAAATAACAGAACAATATCAGAATCTCACAATCGCAGCGGAACAACATATAATAGATAAATGAATAATCTTTAAACAAAGAACTATATCAGTTATTACATTACATCACATTACATTACATTACATCATCAGAGTGTACAACAACAAACAACAACAAACAGCGGAAAAGAAATACTATATACTAGTGAATACGCCATGCCATCCAGCTTGCCTCCTGTAACTTCTGAATTCCAGAATATCCTGATAACCTAACTCTTGACTGCCCGTGTGGAAATTGGTGGGCACCCAGAGTTTAGGAAGGAAAACAATAAACCCAGAGTTTAGGAAGGAAAACAATAAACAATAAGTATATATTTTATTTCTTAAGGAAAACATTCTATTAAACCCATTATTTGGGTCAAAACGAATGTTACATAAAACATCGTTACGACAACCCAAAATCACTAGTATAGGGATTCGAAATTAAATAGATATATAAATCCCAATACTATATAAAACATTTCCTTTCAGAAATCATCTACTATAACAACAGTGTTATAGTCTACCATTTCCTTCTATTTCTCGAAAACGTCTATTTCAACAATGAATGTTGAAATCTATGGTTTCGATAGTTAATACATTTTAAAATATCTTTTAAAACAATTAACTTCATTTTAAAATTTCACTTCTCCAAACCATACCCGTTTATACAATAATATATTCACTGTCCAAAATCGTGAATATACCTTATTTACCCAATTCAGTATTTCTACACTTTTATTAAAAGATTATCCACTGTCCAAAATCGTGGATATACATCGTTTACCAAATTCAACACTTCCACATATCTAATTAAAGGATTTTCCACAGTCCAAAATCGTGAATATAATTCCTTTAATAATTTCTATGTTTACTTATCAAATTTATTTGATTATGGATTTATAAAACAACGTTTATAAATTCCATTTCTATTTCATAACTACTTCGATTTATAAATCTCCTTTAATCACCAATTCTATTTATATTTCGTTTACATGTCGAATTCAACTTATAAGTAAATTACTTATAATCCATTTATTCACAAATCCATTCTTTTATATCATCATTAATTTATAAATCTAAAATTATTATTTACTTATAAAACTAGGTACAACTTTATTTTAACACTTATAAAAGCTCGTTTTATAATTCCAATATCTTTAACTTATAAAATATCAATTTTATAAATCTTTTATAAAAATCATTTATAATAATTAAAAAATCCCAATTTAAACTATTTATAAATTTGTCAACTGCTTATTTCAAAAATCACATTTCGGTTATATTTTCACAAAAATCATACTTTTATAACGTTAAATTTTATAACGTTAATTTATCTAAACTGAATCAATTCAAAAATTTAATGAAACATATACTTTCAAAAATCACTTAAAAATCCTTTTATATTGGAAATCATTACTTTAACATTTTTAAAATTTTCAAAATAGGCCCAGTGATGCAACACACCAAATAATCAATCACGACATCCAAACATCATATATCATCATATGATAATCAACAAATATCACAATGTATGTAAATAAATAAATACGGTTGAGGAATCCAGTTGGATCCCTCCAACCTGTTTCCCTGCATCCACAGATGTTAGCACAATACCAATCCCGTTTCAAGACGGAATATCGCGGTATATGGGATTTATAATATTATTATCCGCTTAATAGGCGGCGCAATAGGGTCTCATCCGCTATATAATGCGGGAAATCAACTCCAAGTACATATATAATACCAATTCCACTTCAAGGTGGAATATCGCGGTATATGGGTTTAATAAATAACATCCGCTTAATAGGCGGCGTATAGGGTCTATTTCAATCAAATATATATAGACACACACACACATATATAGATACACAACAATCATCATTCAAACACACAATCACTCAATCAACCAATTTAAATTTAACTATTTAAAATTTAAACCAAAACAAATTTTTGATTGAGTGAGATGTTCTCACCTTTGCTTTTTATTTCACAATCCATTTCCATCTTGACTCGATTTTTCACCTTGTATAAACAATTACAACATTCATTAATATTCGAAATAATCGAACAATTCAATTATCGTTTGGTAATTTTAATTATGCAATGATTTAATTTCAAACTAATTCTCTTTAACAAATTTATTTAACTAAAAATTTAAAAACTAATTTTCCTTTAATAATTTATTTCTAGTAACTAAACGAATCAAATAAACTTATCAAACAAATCAATTTCCATTACTAAATTCGTTTAACTAAAATTTTAGTTTTAAAACTAAATTTTCTTCCTGTATTCTATTATTATTTTTCCTAACTGCATATACATACAAAATATCAAAACTGCATAAATATTTCTCTTTCTAATAAATTTATTTAATTCAAAAATTTATATTTAAAACTACATTCCCTTTAATATATTTAATTTGAACTAATCTCCTTACTGTAAATTTCTAATAATCTAATAAATAGTAAGTCAAATTAAACCTTTACTGCAAAGATATTTAATTTCTGCAATTTTAGACAGTAATAAATCTAACTGTAATTATTTAAAAAAAAACTTAAGGATTTAATAAAGCAAGTTATACCTTCAGAACAATGTCGAACACAGATCGAACCCGAGCTTCGTCACCATCACGAACATCCATCGCCAGAAATCGCGACCCCCCTGACCATCTCGCGCGCCACCTTCCTGGCTTCGCTTGACAACGCGCGCGCCTATCTCGGCCGCGATCAACTCCCCACCCTAGCCTCGACGAACGCAATTTGATGAAGACGAGGGAACTCGTGAATCCCTGCTTCGCGAGGTCGACTTTCGATCGCGATTGTTCTTTTTTTCGAACGAGAGGATAAAATGAGATTCGAATTTTTTTTATTGGATCGGCCATTTTAGTTTTAAATTGGAGTTGAAATTGAAACCAGGTCGTTGATTTCAGTTAGAATGAGAGAGGGAGGGAGGAGAGTTTCACTCGGCATTTATCTTTTTTTTCACGAGGCCATTAATTTACATTTTGTTTTTTTTTTGGATTTGAACTGACGAAGGAAGAGGGGGATTTTAAAAATGGAAGGAGGCATGCTTGCATGATTTCGTATCGTGATTTTAGGCATAATTTACGGAAGGGTATCGTGCTGATGTGATACATTTGTTTATTTTTATTTTTATTTAACTTTAATTTGTTTTCGATATAAATTTCAACGCATTTACTTAACGTACGGTCACACAATAACTCCAATCACTATGAAAATTGAAACCCGGTAATAATTCAATATTACGGACCCAATGGAACTGGTTTCGTCGAATTCTGAGACTGTGCCTCGAAAGGCTATTTTTAAATATCGATTCAAACGATATAATTTCAAAACTAAACAAATAACTATATAATTCAATTCTGAAGCTTCTGTTACCTTCAATACTATCGATATGAATTTTACTAGCCTTTGAAATATTTTAAATCAGCTTAAAACTGAAGATTCAAATTTTTATTCAACTTTCAATAGGTTAAATTTTATAATTTAATCGCCAAATTTAAAGTTATATTGAGAATTCAAACTAAACCATCATTCAAATATTTAGAATTAATTAAATATTTTCAATTTAAATTGTTCAAAATTCTGGGTCGTTACAACCTTCCCCCCTTAAAAGAATTTCGTCCCGAAATTACAAGTTAGGAAGAAATGGTCCTTAACTCGTCTACTATTTTTCACAATCTAAACAGTTTTATCAACTTACTAACCTAAATCTTTTTATTAGAGATTCATTATCATTTCAACTAGCTTTCCAACTTCAATTATAAGTTTCAAACGACATTGTTTACTTCAGAATTCAAATTTAGATTCAAATTCAAATTTCAAACTTTCAAAATTTTCTCAGAATTTTTTCCAACACTCTAAATTTTCGAAAAATTTCGCCAGCGTCTCCTTTGCGCGGCTAGCTCGGTACGACTACAAAATGGCACCACAGGTCCTCAAATTCCAAAAGAAAACAAAAAGCCAAGCGGCTGGACAAGAAAATTACCAAATTTCATACTGAAATTGAAATACGTACCTTTTTGTCGAGCAGTTCAATTTTATCTTTGAAATCAAAATCCCAATTCCATTTCTTTTAATACACCTGTATATCCTGCTAGCCATAATATCCAATTACAAAATTCAAACCATTTTGCCAATTCCATTACAAAATTTTCAACATATGCTTCTTATACATTTTTACTTCACAATTGAAGTTACATATTTATTTTCATTCAATTTTTTTTTTTCAATTTCATTTGAATTCAATTCACAATTTCAATTCACAATTTCAATTCACAATTTCAATTCTATTTGAATTCAATCTATCTTCTATTCTAAATATTGAATTTTATCTTTCAATTATAACTGATTCATATTACTATTTTTATTAGTTTCTTTCACTAATTTACTTCAATTTCAATTTCGAAATCGTTTGTCGCTAACAATTTTTTTTTCAACAATTTTCAAAAATTTTCTAACTCCCAAAATTTTCGAAATTTTTTTGGCAGAGTCTCCTTTGTACGGAGGAGCTTTTTCAATTTGACAATAGATATAAATATATATACATAGACCCACACGGTCGGAAAAACAAAAAACAGTTCATATTTCCTATTTTTATTGCGTAGGCGTACCTTTTTTAGCATTTTTAAGAAAAGCGGCTAATTATTAGCTTATCAGCACGATCAAATCCAGCCATACGGCTCCTCTGTACCTGTACTTACTTAATTTAAACACATAAGTAACATATATAGGAAATTCATTTACATTTCACTTATTTTCAATAGCAAAACATATGTATTTCATGAATGATGTACATAAAACAATTTCCGTAAGAAATTTATATGGTTTCAATGCAAATTTAATCGCTTACAACTACATTCCATACCATTCAATCCAAGTGATTTACAATTCAGCTTCTTACATTCTATTCATTTTTATGTCCAAACAACTCATATTCATTTCAATCGATTTCAACATCAATTCTATTTGTTTTTATTAAGTCATTGTTTTTATATATGTTGTTTACGTCAAACAACAAACAATTTTTTATGCAATTCGATGAGATTTAAGTAAATAAACTATCATTTGAACTCATAACCATTTTAAATTGACTCTAACTCAATTTATATTTTCAATTCCAGTTTAATCTTCATTCAATCATCAATATTTTTAATATCAAATTTACTTAAGAATTTCACTCTTCATTTCTTAGGTTCAACATAAATACTCCATATACTCATTATGTTGATTTTCAATTTGCCACTTCGGTTATATTTACTTATTTTTAAACTGGATTTCCAATTCCATTCAACCTTGTATTATAAATTTCATTTGAATTCTATTTACTTTTCATTTATAATTATTGAATTCAATTTATTTTCAAATGATATTTACTTTGTTTATCACAAGTCAAATCCAATTTCCATTCAATTCTATTTGCTTACAATTTCGAAATGAATTTCAACATTCAATTCACTTTCATTTACTTGCAATTGTAAATTTATTCATTCATTCACATTTTATTTCCATAATTCAATACTCAATTCCAATTCATTTTAATTACTCCAAATTTATTTTCAACTCAATAAATTTTCTTTAAGTAATTATTTCACTTCGTGTCCTTAGACATTTCTTCCAATTCACTTTATTCAAATTTATTCACTTATACTTACTTTAATTTAACTCCATTCTTTAAATTAAATTTATTCTATCAAAATTTAGTTTGTATAAGTTATCAGCTTATTTATTATTCCCGTAAATATTTTAAATAGGATTCCAGAGTCTTTTCTATCTTTCAAAACCATTATTGAAAACAATTCAAACTATCCTTTGAATATCCAAAACCAAACCCAAATTTTCCAAACAACTTTCACTTAAAACAGTTTGGCAACAATCCCTCTTTTGGAAACCCGAAAATGAACACCGATGATGTTGCAGTCATCACCCTTATTATTTCCCAGTAACAATAGTGAAATCAGTGCTAAATATTCTTTCAAAATTTCTTTTCATTATTTATAAGTCACATTCATAAATCCTTTTTTTTAGTTATATAATTTCACTTCTTATATATAAGATCATTTTACAATTGTAAATCATTTTAATTATAATTCCGTACTTATAATTAATCGCTTATACAATTTATTTTTTTAAAATTGGTGTTTTATTTAACTTATTCAACAACTTTGATTCACTTATATATTCAAAAATCAATTATATACTTTAATAATTATGAAAAATTATTCCTTTATATACAAAATATATTCGAGGTAAAATTATTTCATTTACCCAATTTAAAACAATACTGTGTCGAATTGTTCTATTCAAGTGTTTAGAAACCCCTTCGATACAGTTGTGCAGACTGTGCCGACGAAGGTTCATATGCCACTCAACAAACCAATCATCACAATATAAAACCATTTAATATTCACTAACAAATACGCTCTCATATCTATTATTACACTCAACTCATTCTAGAGTACTACTGTGTCAGGACCCGATTCTTCGTCTATCGAAAATTCAACATCGATACTCACTTTATCGACTGCCGAGCAATCGAACGACGGAAAACCGAACACTGAGGGTTTAAGAAGAAGAAAAGAAAGAAGAAGAGATAAGAAGATAGAAAATAGAATGGAACAGAACACAGCAGAACAATAACAGAATCTCACAATCGCAGCGGAACAACATATAATAATAAATGAATAATCTTTAAACAAAGAACTATATCAGTTATTACATTACATCACATTTCATTACATTACATCATATCATCAGAGTGTACAACAACAACAACATCAAACAGCGGAAAAGAAATACTATATACTAATAATACGCCATGCTATCCAGCTTGCCTCCTGCAACTCCAGAATATCCAGAGTATCCTGATAAACCTTAACTCTTGACTGCCCGTGTGGAAATTGGTGGGCACCCAGAGTTTAGGAAGGAAAATAATAAACTCCGAGTCAGTCATGAGACTGGTGTGAGAACTCAAAACAGTTTATTTATCTTTAAAATCAAAATAGAGGAATATTTTTAAAGTCAATTCGCAATGCTTTTAAAAATGAGACTACCATAAGGCCTCCCGCACACGCACACACAATGCAAACGCAGAACCGGAGGAGATTTCCCCTTATGATAGTCAAAGATGCTTGATACGCATTAAAAAGAAACATTGATATTATTATTAGTGCACAGTGTAGAAAAAATTCATTTCGAAAGTAGAATATAAATCTTATCCAGCATAGACATTTCGAACTATGCCTACTATAGCTACCATCTAAACAGTGGTGACCACCATAAGTAAATGGCAGGTTCTACAACTAATGCCGTACAGGTTTCGTATTGGGAATTGGATTTCCAACGAATGATCAGGCCAAGGAACTTCCCATTGCCACATGAGAATGCCTCTGGATGGACATCCCCGAGAACCAAACCGGATCTCTACCAACACAAGGCCGGATTACCCCTAACTGAGTAACAACTGACCGAATATGTCATCCCCCGGTCCTTTGGGACCTTTCACCGAGCGGTCGTAATCAATTCACACAATCATAAAGTGTTTTCAACATGAGTTAGTATCTGGGCTCCATACCATGATACCACCCTTTTCCAGAAGGAAATGCACATACCCTAAAGGGCACTACCCCTCATAACCTTGCCGCATCTTTCCTGTTTTGACCATTCCGGGGTGTGAGGCTCGACGAAGTCTCGTCCACAAAAACATACTTTATACAAAAGCCATGCTTTGGGTCAACAAATGATCATAGAAATGATCACCAGGATAGACGATCAAATAAATGATCCTATCACAAATAATCAACACAATGATCATTTCACAGCAACACTCAGCATGTCACATTACCAAATTGGGAATATATCGCTGATAACCTTCAACTACATAACCTCTGAGCTCGTACGTCTCAGAGAAGGGTGTTAAGCTAAAAGAATAAATTCTCTGCCACCAACAGAAATATATTTGAAAGAAATCGGCTTTATATCTCAATTTGTAATGTCAGACATACTATCCATACAAGTCTGTTCCGGGCTCGAACAGAACCGAAGGCACTTACAAAGAAGTCCTTGCAATCCGGATATCCACAATCCTGATCGGATTTCCCATCACATATGGAGAACTCAATACCGGAGCAACTCGGTGCAGAGTCAATCGACAGGTCATCCTATCGCTCTCGCAAATACCGGGTCTTCAACACCGATCTTCAATGCTATCCATTACGTCGTATCACTATTCGGAATGGGTAATCCGAATAACGAGCGCAATAATTTAAAAATAAGTGTAGCATTCAAATTCAAACAAATCACAACAAATACCTTTCAAAGGTAAATATTGATAGTCGGTTATTGAACTATCAATAGATATGCACACATCACCAGATTCCAAATAATTGTCCAAATTATTTATTTTCCAAAATATCTTTACAAGATATATAATTTCTATATCTCAAAAATAAATCAATATTTATTTTTAAACAAATTCCACTTTCTTTTATAAATTCCATAGTGAATTTATATTTCAAAATATCTATGAATATACGATTTCAATTATTCATTTCAATTTATCTTCAAAAAGATAAATTCTCAAAATATTCACTTTATATTGGAAAACATTCCCATACTTATTTATTCATAAGTAATTCACGAATTTTATTTATTTTCAACCTTTGGAAAATATCCAATATACTTAAATCGAAATTAAGTATATATTTCATTCTTTAAGGAAATCATTCTCTTATCCATATTTATTTGGGCCAAAACGAATGTTGCGTAAAACATCGTTACGACGTCCTAAAATCACTAGTATAGGGATTCGAAATTAAAATAGATATATAAATCCCAATACTATACAAAACATTTCCTTTCGGAAATCATTTACTATAACAACAGTGTTATAGTCCACCATTTCCTTCTATTTCTCGAAAACATCTATTTCAACAATAAATGTTGAAATCTATGATTTCGAATCTCAACACATTTTAAAACATCGTTAGATCGTTTTAATTCTATTTAAAACATCAAATCTAAACATTTTCTTTAACATATTATTCATTATTCAAAAACGTGAATATACTACGTCAACAATTTCATCATTTCTATTCATTTTATTTTAAAGTATTATTCACAGTCAAAAACGTGAATATAACTCCATTAATAGGTTACAACAATTTACTTATCAAAATAAGTCGTTTGTGAATTTATAAAACAACGTTTATAAATTCCATTTCTATTTATTTTATAACAACTTCCTTTTATAAATTCCTTTATTAACCTATTCGATTTATAACTCAATTATAAACTAAAGGTTCATATTATAAGTGAAATACTTATAATTTATTTGTTTGCAAAATCGTTCCTTTGAACTTCATAATTATAAATCTTATAACTTATAAGATTCATTTATTTATCCAAAACCATTATTTTAATAACTTCACAAATTTTATAAACCTACTGCTTATAAAATTCCATTTATAACTTCACCGTTTATAATTCTATAAATTTCATTCATTTATGAAATTCATTCACAATTTATTCTAACACTTATAAAAACTCGTGTTATAATTCAAAATATTCTAATTTATAAATATCCATTTTATAAATCTTTTATATAAATCAATTTATATTATTCTTTTAAAACATCTTTAATCTCCTTTATAATTTCATCATTTTGATTTATAAAATAATTAAATTTTCATAAATCCTATATTTTCAACTTTTTATAATAGATTCAAAAATCCCGATTAAACTATTTTATAAAATCATTAAACTCCATATTTTCAAAAATCAACCTTTTACTATATTTCTCAAAAATTCATAATCTTTATAACATTAAAAATTATATCGTTTATTTATTTAAAATGAATCAATTTCCAAACATATAGTATATTTTTAAAAATCACTTAAAAAATCATTTTAAAGTTCCAAATTTGGTCCAATGATGCTACATACCAAATAGTCAATCACGACAACAACGATATCATATATCGATATGATAATCCATCAAATATCAAAATATCTGAAATCAAATAAATACTGTTGAGGAATCCAGTTGGATCCCTCCAACCTGTTTTCCTGCATCCAAAAACATTAGCACAATACCAATTTCGCTCCAGTACGAAATTATCGCGGTATATGGGATTTAAAATATTATCCGCTTAATAACGGCGCAATAGGGTCTCATCCGCTAAAAATGCGGGAAATCAATAACTCCAATATATACATATGCCAATATATATATATATATTGCTATTATATATAATACCAATTTCACTGTTTATGAAATATTCGCGGTATATGTTTTTAATAAATAACATCCGCTTACTAACGGCGCATAATGTCTATTTTAACAATCAATAGATAACAATCATCATTCAAACATGCATTCAAATATTTTAAATCTAACTATTTAAAATAAAATCGAAACCGATTCGATTGAGTGAGAGGTTCTCACCTTGATTTTAATTTCGTTTTAGCGATTTATTTCGAATAAAAATTAAACGGACGTTTAATTTTACCCAAAATTCTCACTAACTCCAAACGACTCCAATCCAATTCCATCGCGTAGTGCTCATCCATACGATTCCAACGCAACTAGTTTCGCGCGTTTTCGACCTCGTATGAAAAAGATATGATTTTTACAAGTTTACACGACTTATATTCATAAATTTTACAACAAAATTTAATTTTTTAACCTTCATCTAAATCCTAGCCCTTGGATCCAAACCCCCCCCATCAGGACCATGCGTTCCTTCCATCTCCCTCACGTTCATCTACAGGCCTTATACGCATATGAACCCAACACGCCGCCCCCTAGGGCTCCAAATCGCCACCTCCACGAGCAATTTCAAGTCGATCAGGATACTTCATTCGAAAGCCCAACTCCCCCTCTACCTTCGGCCACCACCCTATGCGACTCGGCCCCCTATTCCCCCTCGAAAAACGTGCGCAACTGACCCCAAACGCGGCCATCCTGTCGACGATCCTGGCAACGAAACTCGATCACAACCGTACAGATCGATAGAGCACGAGATGCTCTACAATGTTGTAGTTGACAACATTTGCTAATTGTTTGTAGATTGGGAGAGATTAAGGGGGAAAGATCGGGCCTTTGGCTCTGGAGACGGTGGCTAGGGTTAGGTTTAGGGTTTTTAGTTTTTTTTTTTTTTTTTTCTTGTGAAGGGTTGGTCTATTTATAAGAAAACGAACGAAACACTATTCATTCCGGAAATTCCGAACTCCAATTCACGCGCCGTGACCGACGTTCCTAGGGTTTATCCCGCGTTCCGGACACAATGGAACAGGTTTCGAAAGCTAATTCGGACATCTGTGCGAGATATGGCAATAAACGTTCAATTTGAATTAAACCGATTTAAACGATTTTCTAAGCGTTTTAGCTTGCACCGGACAAACGGTAAATCCGATTGACTTGAAATTTGAAACCTTACAATAATATCACATTACGGATCCGACGAAACTGGTTTCGTCGAAATCCGAGACTTTTTGAAAAATGGCTATTTTAACTCGCCAAATTAAAATTAAAAATAATTCGATGCGTTTCGAGCTGCCACGATCAAACGACAACTCCGATTGATACAAAAATTGAAATCCGATAATAACTAACTATTATGGATCCAATGGAACTGGTTTCGTCCAATTCTGAGACTGTTCAAAAATTGGCTAATTTCACTAGTCGATTTAATATTAAAATATTCAATTTTCACAAATAAACTTTTAGTTCGATTTTAAAAGTTCTAGAACATCGTTCTAACTTCAATATGATAAAATAAAATTTTACAAATCATTTTCAATCATATTTAACTCAATTTTTAATTATTTTAATTATCAAATTAAATCCAATTATTCGAATTAAAATTTATTCGACTTATAAATTTCACTTATTAATATTTAGAATTAACTAAATATTCAAATTTTAATTACTAAAATTTCTGGGTCGTTACAATCTTCCCCCCTTAAAAGAATTTCGTCCTCGAAATTAACAAGTAAGAAAGAGTTACAGAATTTATTAACTTTCCCAAAACAAATTTAAACTTATTTACAATAACTTTACTAAGTTTTCAAATCATACTTAGTTATCTTTTCAAAAACAACTTCTATTGTTTAACTTTCAATTCCAAAACAAAGTTAAAGTTTTCAAAATTTTCCAATTTTCTCAAAAAAAAATTTCTAACGCCTTAAATTTCCGGAAAAATTCGCCATAGTCTCCTTTGCGCGGCTCGATCCGAAAAAAATGACAGTATATATATCACAAATATACATCTCATCAAGTAATGAGGCATCCCGAAGGGAAAAAGTATAAAAGTACGGTATTTAATCCGAGATATGTACCTTATATTTTATTAGCGAGCATATACGGCTAATATAGCGCGAAAGCGAGCTCCAAATGTGAAGTAAACGCGATCCGCACCTACTAAACACTCAACAAACAACATGAGAACACGCATATGGACAATAGTATCGATATACAACATATAGCAACATAATAACTACATATGTCAACATAGCAATTGAAGTAAAAGCAATATATTCAACCATCAACCAACTAGCATTCAACTAATTCATAACCAATAAATATTCATTCATATTTTCATTAATATTCAATGAAATGGTTTTCAATTTAATCATATTTGATTCATTAACAGTGGATGTTTCTAACATTCATTTTCAATTAGTTCATATTCACTAATTCATATTCAAGTTGGTTCACTTCCAAATCAAATTCAATTTTATTTAAGATTCACTTAACTTCCAATTGGATTTCAATTACTTTAACTTCCAATTTCATTAACTCAATTTCATTAACACTTAATGAATTATATACAATCATCTAACAACCAATGTATATTAATCACAACCAAATCCCTTTGCTTATATTCATTTTGGTTTAACACCATCACTTTCAATTGGTTTAATCAAATTGATTTTCATTCAATTATTCAACTTCTAATAACATTAGATTTTAATGAATTAACACTTACATTCATTATTTCATATCAACTTAATTCACATTCAATTGATTTACATTCAATCCATTAATTCAATTCAATTCAATTTCTAAAGTTGAATTTCATTTACATAACTTAAGTTCACATTTATCACTTCTTTATTAATTTACTTTGACACCAATATCAACTTCATTCAACAACTCTTAAGTCATACTTTTTTTTTATAAACATCACTTGTTTTTACTTAACTTAAATTCCAACTTATGAATCAATTCAAATTCCAATTCTAAAGTAAATTTCCATTTAACTTTAAATTCATTTTTATTTACAACTCATATTCATAAATATATTCATATAGTTTCACTTCTTATATATATAAGTTTATTTCACAATTGTAAATCACTTTGATTATAATTCAATTCTTATAATTCTTTTTACTTATACAATTATTCTTTTACTTAGATTATTCAAACAACTAAACAATCAACTTATATGCACTTTAATAATTCTGAAAAATTATTTCTTCATATATAAAATATAATCAAGGTAAAATTATTTCATTTACCCAATTTAAAACAATACTATGTAGAATTGTTCTATTCAAGTGTTTATAAAATCCCTTCGGCATAGTTGTCCAGACCGTGCTGACGAAAGTTCATATGCCACTCAATAAACCAATCATCACAATATAAAACAATTTTATATATATTCACTAACAAATACGCACTCGTATCTATTATTACACTCAAACTCATTCTAGAGCACTACTGACTCTATCTCTAATGAGTAATACCCAACAGAACCATGGTTGTCGCTTAACCATAGGCTCTGATACCACATTGTCAGGACCCGATTCTTCGTCTTCCGAAAATTCAACATCGATACTCACTTTATCGACTGCCGAGCAATCGAACGACGGAAAACCGAACACTGAGGGTTTAAGAAGAAGAAAAGAAAGAAGAAGAGATAAGAAGATAGAAAATAGAACGGAACAGAACACAGCAGAACAATAACAGAATCTCACAATTGCAGCGGAACAACATATAATAATAAATGAATAATCTTTAAACAAAGAACTATATCAGTTATTACATTACATCACATTTCATTACATTACATCATATCATCAGAGTGTACAACAACAACAACATCAAACAGCGGAAAAGAAATACTATATACTAATAATACGCCATGCCATCCAGCTTGCCTCCTGCAACTCCAGAATATCCAGAATATCCCGATAAACCTTAACTCTTGACTGCCCGTGTGGAAATTGGTGGGCACCCAGAGTTTAGGAAGGAAAACAATAAACTCCGAGTCAGTCATGAGACTGGTGTGAGAACTCAAAACAGTTTATTTATCTTTAAAATCAAAATAGAGGAATATTTTTAAAGTCAATTCGCAATGCTTTTAAAAATGAGACTTCCATAAGGCCTCCCGCACACACACACAATGCAAACGCAGAATCGGAGGAGATTTCTCCTCATGATAGTCAAAGATGCTTGATACGCATTAAAAAGAAACATTTGATACTATTATTAGTGCATAGTGTAGAAAAAATTCATTTCGAAAGTAGAATATAAATCTTAGCCAGCATAGACATTTCGAACTATGCCTACTATAGCTACCATCTAAACAGTGGTGACCACCATAAGTAAATGGCAGGTTCTACAACTAATACCGTACAGGTTTCGTATTGGGAATTGGATTTCCAACGAATGATCAGGCCAAGGAACTTCCCATTGCCACATGAGAATGCCTCTGGATGGACATCCCCGAGAACCAAACCGGATCTCTACCAACACAAGGCCGGGTTACCCCTAACTGAGTAACAACTGACCGAATATGTCATCCCTCGGTCCTTTGGGACCTTTCACCGAGCGGTCGTAATCAATTCACACAATCATAAAGTGTTTTCAACATGAGTTAGTATCTGGGCTCCATACCATGATACCACCCTTTTCCAGAAGGAAATGCACATACCCTAAAGGGCGCTACCCCTCATAACCTTGCCGCATCTTTCCTGTTTTGACCATTCCGGGGTGTGAGGCTCGACGAAGTCTCGTCCACAAAAACATACTTTATACAAAAGCCATGCTTTGGGTCAACAAATGATCATAGAAATGATCACCAGGATAGACGATCAAATAAATGATCCTATCACAAATAATCAACACAATGATCATTTCACAGCAACACTCAGCATGTCACATTACCAAATTGGGAATATATCGCTGATAACCTTCAACTACATAACCTCTGAGCTCGTACGTCTCAGAGAAGGGTGTTAAGCTAAAAGAATAAATTCTCCGCCACCAACAGAAATATATTTGAAAGAAATCGGCTTTATATCTCAATTTGTAATGTCAGACATACTATCCATACAAGTCTGTTCCGGGCTCGAACAGAACCGAAGGCACTTACAAAGAAGTCCTTGCAATCCGGATATCCACAATCCTGATCGGATTTCCCATCACATATGGAGAACTCAATACCGGAGCAACTCGGTGCAGAGTCAATCGACAGGTCATCCTATCGCTCTCGCAAATACCGGGTCTTCAACACCGATCTTCAATGCTATCCATTACGTCGTATCACTATTCGGAATGGGTAATCCGAATAACGAGCGCAATAATTTAAAAATAAGTGTAGCATTCAAATTCAAACAAATCACAACAAATACCTTTCAAAGGTAAATATTGATAGTCGGTTATTGAACTATCAATAGATATGCACACATCACCAGATTCCAAATAATTGTCCAAATTATTTATTTTCCAAAATATCTTTACAAGATATATAATTTCTATATCTCAAAAATAAATCAATATTTATTTTTAAACAAATTCCACTTTCTTTTATAAATTCCATAGTGAATTTATATTTCAAAATATCTATGAATATACGATTTCAATTATTCATTTCAATTTATCTTCAAAAAGATAAATTCTCAAAATATTCACTTTATATTGGAAAACATTCCCATACTTATTTATTCATAAGTAATTCACGAATTTTATTTATTTTCAACCTTTGGAAAATATCCAATATACTTAAATCGAAATTAAGTATATATTTCATTCTTTAAGGAAATCATTCTCTTATCCATATTTATTTGGGCCAAAACGAATGTTGCGTAAAACATCGTTACGACGTCCTAAAATCACTAGTATAGGGATTCGAAATTAAAATAGATATATAAATCCCAATACTATACAAAACATTTCCTTTCGGAAATCATTTACTATAACAACAGTGTTATAGTCCACCATTTCCTTCTATTTCTCGAAAACATCTATTTCAACAATAAATGTTGAAATCTATGATTTCGAATCTCAACACATTTTAAAACATCGTTAGATCGTTTTAATTCTATTTAAAACATCAAATCTAAACATTTTCTTTAACATATTATTCATTATTCAAAAACGTGAATATACTACGTCAACAATTTCATCATTTCTATTCATTTTATTTTAAAGTATTATTCACAGTCAAAAACGTGAATATAACTCCATTAATAGGTTACAACAATTTACTTATCAAAATAAGTCGTTTGTGAATTTATAAAACAACGTTTATAAATTCCATTTCTATTTATTTTATAACAACTTCCTTTTATAAATTCCTTTATTAACCTATTCGATTTATAACTCAATTATAAACTAAAGGTTCATATTATAAGTGAAATACTTATAATTTATTTGTTTGCAAAATCGTTCCTTTGAACTTCATAATTATAAATCTTATAACTTATAAGATTCATTTATTTATCCAAAACCATTATTTTAATAACTTCACAAATTTTATAAACCTACTGCTTATAAAATTCCATTTATAACTTCACCGTTTATAATTCTATAAATTTCATTCATTTATGAAATTCATTCACAATTTATTCTAACACTTATAAAAACTCGTGTTATAATTCAAAATATTCTAATTTATAAATATCCATTTTATAAATCTTTTATATAAATCAATTTATATTATTCTTTTAAAACATCTTTAATCTCCTTTATAATTTCATCATTTTGATTTATAAAATAATTAAATTTTCATAAATCCTATATTTTCAACTTTTTATAATAGATTCAAAAATCCCGATTAAACTATTTTATAAAATCATTAAACTCCATATTTTCAAAAATCAACCTTTTACTATATTTCTCAAAAATTCATAATCTTTATAACATTAAAAATTATATCGTTTATTTATTTAAAATGAATCAATTTCCAAACATATAGTATATTTTCAAAAATCACTTAAAAAATCATTTTAGAGTTCCAAATTTGGTCCAATGATGCTACATACCAAATAGTCAATCACGACAACAACGATATCATATATCGATATTATAATCCATCAAATATCAAAATATCTGAAATCAAATAAATACTGTTGAGGAATCTAGTTGGATCCCTCCAACCTGTTTTCCTGCATCCAAAAACATTAGCACAATACCAATTTCGCTCCAGTACGAAATTATCGCGGTATATGGGATTTAAAATATTATCCGCTTAATAATGGCGCAATAGGGTCTCATCCGCTAAAAATGCGGGAAATCAATAACTCCAATATATACATATGCCAATATATATATATTGCTATTATATATAATACCAATTTCACTGTTTATGAAATATTCGCGGTATATGTTTTTAATAAATAACATCCGCTTACTAACGGCGCATAATGTCTATTTTAACAATCAATAGATAACAATCATCATTCAAACATGCATTCAAATATTTTAAATCTAACTATTTAAAATAAAATCGAAACCGATTCGATTGAGTGAGAAGTTCTCACCTTGATTTTAATTTCGTTTTAGCGATTTATTTCGAATAAAAATTAAACGGACGTTTAATTTTACCCAAAATTCTCACTAACTCCAAACGACTCCAATCCAATTCCATCGCGTAGTGCTCGTCCATACGATTCCAACGCAACTAGTTTCGCGCGTTTTCGACCTCGTATGAAAAAGATATGATTTTTACAAGTTTACACGACTTATATTCATAAATTTTACAACAAAATTTAATTTTTTAACCTTCATCTAAATCCTAGCCCTTGGATCCAAAACCCCCCCATCAGGACCGTGCGTTCCTTCCATCTCCCTCACGTTCATCTACAGGCCGTATACGCATATGAACCCAACACGCCGCCCCCTAGGGCTCCAAATCGCCACCTCCACGAGCAATTTCAAGTCGATCAGGATACTTCATTCGAAAGCCCAACTCCCCCTCTACCTTCGGCCACCACCCTATGCGACTCGGCCCCCTATTCCCCCTCGAAAAACGTGCGCAACTGACCCCAAACGCGGCCATCCTGTCGACGATCCTGGCAACGAAACTCGATCACAACCGTACAGATCGATAGAGCACGAGATGCTCTACAATGTTGTAGTTGACAACATTCGCTAATTGTTTGTAGATTGGGAGAGATTAAGGGGGAAAGATCGAACGTTTCTGGCCTTTGGTTCTGGAGACGGCGGCTAGGGTTAGGTTTAGGGTTTTTAGTTTTTTTTTTTCTTTTTCTTGTGAAGGGTTGGCTATTTATAAAAAAACGAACGAAACACTATTCATTCCGGAAATTCCGAACTCCAATTCACGCGCTGTGACCGATGTTCCTAGGGTTTATCCCGTGTTCCAGACACAATGGAACAGGTTTCGAAAGCTAATTCGGACATCTGTGCGAGATATGGCAATAAACGTTCAATTTGAATTAAACCGATTTAAACGATTTTCTAGGCGTTTTAGCTTGCACCGGACAAACGGTAAATCCGATTGACTTGAAATTTGAAAACTTACAATAATATCACATTATGGATCCGACGAAACTAGTTTCGTCGAAATCCGAGACTTTTTGAAAAATGGCTATTTTAACTCGCCAAATTAAAATTAAAAATAATTCGATGCGTTTCGAGCTGCCACGATCAAACGACAACTCCGATTGATACGAAAATTGAAATCCGGTAATAACTAACTATTACGGATCCAATGGAACTAGTTTCGTCCAATTCTGAGACTGTTCCAAAATTGGCTAATTTCACTAGTCGATTTAATATTAAAATATTCAATTTTCACAAATAAACTTTTAATTCGATTTTAAAAGTTCTAAAACATCGTTCTAACTTCAATATGATAAAATAAAATTTTACAAATCATTTTCAATCATATTTAACTCAATTTTTAATTATTTTAGTTATCAAATTAAATCCAATTAAATCCAATTATTCGAATTAAAATTTATTCGACTTATAAATTTCACTTATTAATATTTAAAATTAACTAAATATTCAAATTTTAATTACTAAAATTTCTGGGTCGTTACATACTGACTCCATCTCTAATGAGTAATTCCCAACAGAGTCATGGTTGTCGCTTAACCATATGCTCTGATACCAAATGTAACGTTTAGATTTTTTCGACGCTCGAAAACCGACATCAATACGTCCACTGTATCAACTGCCGAGCAATCGAATGCCGGAAAACCGTACCGTTAGGGTTAAAGAAGAAGAAAAAGATAGAAGAAGAGAGAAAAGATAGAACAGAAAGAAACAACAGAACAATATCAGAATCTCACAATCGCAGCGGAACAACATATAATAGATAAATGAATAATCTTTAAACAAAGAACAATATCAGTTATTACATTACATCACATTACATCATCAGAGTGTGCAACAACAAACAACAACAAACAGCGGAAAAGAAATACTATATACTAGTGAATACGCCATGCCATCCAGCTTGCCTCCTGCAACTTCTGAATTCCAGAATATCCTGATAACCTAACTCTTGACTGCCCGTGTGGAAATTGGTGGGCACTTAGAGTTTAGGAAGGATAACAATAAACTCCGAGTCAGTCATGTGACTGGTGTGAGAACTAAAACAGATTCGCAATGCTTTTTAGAAAATGAGACTACCATAAGTCCTCCCGCACACACACACACACAATGCAAATGCAGAATCGGAGGAGATTTCTCATTATGATAGTCAAAGATGCTTGATACGCATTAAAAAGAAACATTTGATATTATTACTAGTGCATAGTGTAGGAAAATCATTTCGAAAGTAAAGATATAAATCCTAGCCAACATACGACCATTATCGTATGCCTACTATAGCTACCATGTTCAATAGCAGGTTACCGCCACATTCCATGGCAGGTTATACAACTAAAACCGTACAGGGTTCGTATTGTTTCTTTGGATTTCCAACAAATGGTCAGGCCAAGGAACTTCCCATTGCCACATGGGCACGCCTCTGGAAAGACGACCCGAGAACCTAACCGGATCTCTGCCAACACAAGGCCGGGTTACCCCTAACTGGGTAACTACTGACACGAATATGTCATCCCCCGATCGTAACCGATCTATATCCGAGGATCCTCGATTTCCAACAACCACAAAGCAATAAATTTGCAGCAACAACATAGGTTAAGTATCTGGGCTCCATACCATGACACCACCTCTATCCAGAAGGAATGACATACACTAAAGGGGTGCTACCCCCTAATAACCTTGCTGCATCCTTCCTGTTTTGACCATTTCCGGGGTGTGAGGTCCGACGAAGTCTCATCCACAAAGCCACGCTTTATACAAAAGCTGTGCTTTGATCATCAAATGCTCAACAACACTTCGTATGCTACATTACCAATTTGGGAATGTATCACTAGTAACCATCAACTACATAACCTCTATGGGTGTTAAGCTAAGAGAATAAATTCTCCGCCACCAACGGTAATATATTTGATAGAAACCAGCTTTACATCTCAAATTGTAATGTCAGACACACATCCATACAAGTCCGTTCCGGGATCGAACGGAACCGAAGACACTTACAAAGAAGTCCTTGCAATCCGGATATTCATTAATCACGACCGGACTTCCCATTACAAAGGGTAATAAATTTCTATATCGGAGATCAGCCGATGCAGAAACATTCGACGGTAACCCTTCCATTTTCATAAATATCCGGTCTTCAACACCGGTCATCAATGCTATCTATTATGACGTATCACATATTCAGAATGGGTTATACGACCCCAAGGTCCTTTTCCGGCTAACCCGAATAGTGAACGCTTATTTTTTTTTTAAAATAAGTGTAGCATTCAAATTCAAGCAATCACAACAAATACCTATTTAAAGGTAAATATTGATAGTCGGTTATTTAACTATCAATAAGTATGCACAACATCACCAGATTCCAAATAATTTTTCAAATTATTTATTTTCCAAAAATATCTTTACAAGATATATATATATATATATATATATATATATATATATATATAATTTCCATACTTCAAAAATAAATCGATATTTATTTTTAAACCAATTTTCCTAATTTCATTTATAAATTCCATATTGAATTTACATTTCCAAAATATCTGTGAATATACGATTTTCAAATCGATTTCTAATATTCATTTTCAATTTATCTTTAAAAAGATAATTCTCAAAACGTTCATTTCATATTGGAAAAACATTCCTTACTTATTTAATAATAAGTATTTCATAACTCTATTTATTTTTTAACATTTGGAAAATATTCGATATACTTAAATTAATATTAAGTATATATTTTATTTCTTAAGGAAAACATTCTATTAAACCCATTATTTGGGTCAAAACGAATGTTACGTAAAACATCGTTACGACAACCCAAAATCACCAGTATAGGGATTCGAAATTAAATAGATATATAAATCCCAATACTATATAAAACATTTCCTTTCGGAAATCATCTACTATAACAACAGCGTTATAGTCTACCATTTCCTTCTATTTCTCGAAAACGTCTATTTCAACAATGAATGTTGAAATCTATGGTTTCGATAGTTAATACATTTTAAAATATCTTTTAAAACAATTAACTTCATTTTAAAATTTCACTTCTCCAAACCATACCCGTTTATTCAATAATATATTCACTGTCCAAAATCGTGAATATACCTTATTTACCCAATTCAGTATTTCTACACTTTTATTAAAAGATTATCCACTGTCCAAAATCGTGGATATACATCGTTTACCAAATTCAACACTTCCACATATCTAATTAAAGGATTTTCCACAGTCCAAAATCGTGAATATAATTCCTTTAATAATTTCTATGTTTACTTATCAAATTTATTTGATTATGGATTTATAAAACAACGTTTATAAATTCCATTTCTATTTCATAACTACTTCGATTTATAAATCTCCTTTAATCACCAATTCTATTTATATTTCGTTTACATGTCGAATTTAACTTATAAGTAAATTACTTATAATCCATTTATTCACAAATCCATTCTTTTATATCATCGTTAATTTATAAATCTAAAATTCTTATTTACTTATAAAACTAGGTACAACTTTATTTTAACACTTATAAAAGCTCGTTTTATAATTCCAATATCTTTAACTTATAAAATATCAATTTTATAAATCTTTTATAAAAATCGTTTATAATAATTCAAAAATCCCAATTTAAACTATTTATAAATTTGTCAACTGCTTATTTCAAAAATCACATTTCGGTTATATTTTCACAAAAATCATACTTTTATAACATTAAATTTTATAACGTTAATTTATTTAAAATGAATCAATTCAAAAATTTAATGAAACATATACTTTCAAAAATCACTTAAAAATCCTTTTATATTGGAAATCATTACTTTAACATTTTTAAAATTTTCAAAATAGGCCCACTGATGCAACACACCAGATAATCAATCACGACATCCAAACATCATATATCATCATATGATAATCAACAAATATCACAATGTATGTAAATAAATAAATATGGTTGAGGAATCCAGTTGGATCCCTCCAACCTGTTTCCCTGCATCCACAGATGTTAGCACAATACCAATCCCGTTTCAAGACGGGATATCGCGGTATATGGGATTTATAATATTATTATCCGCTTAATAGGCGGCGCAATAGGGTCTCATCCGCTATATAATGCGGGAAATCAACTCCAAGTACATATATAATACCAATTCCACTTCAAGGTGGAATATCGTGGTATATGGGTTTAATAAATAACATCCGCTTAATAGGCGGCGTATAGGGTCTATTTCAATCAAATATATATAGACACACACACACACACACATATATAGATACACAACAATCATCATTCAAACACACAATCACTCAATCAACCAATTTAAATTTAACTATTTAAAATTTAAATCAAAACAAAATTTTGATTGAGTGAGATGTTCTCACCTTTGCTTTTTATTTCGCAATCCATTTCCATCTTGACTCGATTTTTCACCTTGTATAAACAATTACACCATTCATTAATATTCGAAATAATTGAACAATTCAATTATCGTTTGGTAATTTTAATCATGCAATGATTTAATTTCAAACTAATTCTCTTTAACAAATTTATTTAACTAAAAATTTAAAAACTAATTTTCCTTTAATAATTTATTTCTAGTAACTAAACGAATCAAATAAACTTATCAAACAAATCAATTTCCATTACTAAATTCGTTTAACTAAAATTTTAGTTTTAAAACTAAATTTTCTTCTTGTATTCTATTATTATTTTTCCTAACTGCATATACATACAAAATATCAAAACTACATAAATATTTCTCTTCCTAATAAATTTATTTAATTCAAAAATTTATATTTAAAACTACATTCCCTTTAATATATTTAATTTGAACTAATCTCCTTACTGTAAATTTCTAATAATCTAATAAATAGTAAGTCAAATTAAACCTTTACTGTAAAGATTTTTAATTTCTGCAATTTTAAACAATAATAAATCTAACTGTAATTATTTAAAAAAAACTTAAGGATTTAATAAAGCAAGTTATACCTTCAGAACAATGTCGAACACAGATCGAACCTTAGCTTCGTCACCAGCACAAACATCCATCGCCAGAAATCGCGACCCCCACCCTGACCATCTCGCGCGCCACCTTCCTGGCTTCGCTTGACAAGCGCGTGCCTATCACGACCGCGATCAACTCCCCACCCTAGCCTCGACGAACGCAATTTGATGAAGACGTGGGAACTAATGAATCCCTGCTTCGCGAGGTCGATTTTCGATCGCGATTGTTCTTTTTTTTCGAACGAGAGGATAAAATGAGATTCGAATTTTTTTTATTGGATCGACCATTTTAGTTTTAAACTGGAGTTGAAATTGAAACCAGGTCGTTGATTTTGGTTAGAATGAGAGAGGGAGGGAGGAGAGTTTCACTCGGCATTTATCTTTTTTTTCTCGAGGCCATTAATTTACATTTTTTTTTTTTTTGGATTTGAACTGACGAAGGAAGAGGGGGATTTTAAAAATGGAAGGAGGCATGCTTGCACGATTTCGTATCGTGATTTTAGGCATAATTTACGGAAGGGTATCGTGCTGATGTGATACGTTTGTTTATTTTTTGTTTTTATTTAAATTTAATTTGTTTTCGATATAAATTTCAACGCGTTTACTTAAAGTACGGTCACACAATAACTCCAATCACTATGAAAATTGAAACCCGGTAATAATTCAATATTACGGACCCAATGGAACTAGTTTCGTCGAATTCCGAGACTGTGCCTCGGAAGGCTATTTTTAAATATCGATTCAAACGATATAATTTCAAAACTAAACAAATAACTATATAATTCCATTCTGAAGCTTCTATTACCTTCAATACTCTCAATACGAATTTTACAAGCCTTTGAAATATTTTAAATCAGCTTAAAACTGAAGATTCAAATTTTTATTCAACTTTCAATAGATTAAATTTTATAATTTAATCGCCAAATTCAAAGTTATATTGAGAATTCAAACTAAACCATCATTCAAATATTTAGAATTAATTAAATATTTTCAATTTAAATTGTTCAAAATTCTGGGTCGTTGCAGTTTGTTTAAATGTTTATAAAGAAATTTCAAATAGAATCTTGGTTTTGTAATTCAAAAGAAAATAAATATTTTAAATAAGATTGGGTTTGAAAGAAAAACTCAATCTTTTAAAATTAATAGAGATTTGTTTCCAAATATATAATATACATATGTAATATGTATTTTGAAAGTATATTTGAATTTAATATGGTAAATTTCTAAAATTTAACCCAATATATATGTATACATATTGTAACAACCCGGTATTTTCAACCATTCGCATCCATTATAAGTGTATAGGTAGACACTCATGCCGGAATTGGATAGCTCAAAATACCGCGTTGTAAATAAAAAATTTGGCAAATCTCAGAATATACAGTAAATAAAATCACAGATCACAGACACAGAGTATATAAAAATGCAGCGGAAGAAAAAGAGATAGTAGTTCATGAAGCTACTATATAAATATGAGATACATCAGAGTTAAATAAGATACAACAGAAGAGTAACAGGATACATCAGGTACAAATCAGATAATCACTGAACCACTGGATACTGAAACAAAATAGATGGCTGGATCTTCAAGGAAAGCTCCAACGCCGAAGGTGAATCTGGAATGCTAACTCACTCAATCTGACCCAAGCGTAAAGCAAAACACAAAACCCTCGAGTCAGGACATAAATACTTATAAACTGTAAATCAACTCAAGTGAACAGTAACAAAATGCATCAGTAACTTAAAGGATGCTTGGGACCGCCCATCCTCTAAGGATCTGTTAAACTATTTACTATGTAGTAATATACGCTATATACGGTAGTGTCTAATCAGTAAAGTATAATCATATAGAAAATAGCGTTAAAGGGATGGTGAACCTTAACGCGGTCGGATCTTTAAAACCAAAATCGTAGTGGGCTCGATATAAGGATATGACATGGCACGCGAGGCAATTCCAGGGTGGATACACCGTTTGCACTCCCGGACCGGTGGTGACGGCAAGCCAGCAGCTTCCGCCCACCTCGAACAATACCCCCGAATCAAAGTGGCGCCACCGAATCGAATCACAAAAGTAATAGAATAGTTTCCGATGGAGCATGCTCGATGAAAGGGTGCGACCCTTTGTGTAGCCCGGTATAGCTCCTGTTTTAGTCATATATGCCAACTCACGGGAGTTGGGTCCACGTAACATACCTCGATAACGTCGCCACCATCCTACTTCATTCTGGAATCTCCACCGCGTACACAGTTGTTAAAGTAGTTTTCGGTATTGTCCGGCTATAAGACAATATCCGATCCCGGTCTCTTTAACAACCAATCGTTATTATAACCCATGGATATTTATTTCAAATAATTTATACTTTCAAGACCAAAATATCATACTCATTTCAAAACAATATCACAATTGTATCATTTCCATTTCAAAAATAATTCAATATTATATCATTCAAATAAAACCCAAATTTTCAAATCATTGAATATTTCTTTAAATTTATTAAACTTGAAATATTCCTTTAAATTATCATAGCATTTTGGAAATGTTACCTTAAGGAATCATAGCATTTTTGGAATGTACTACTTTCCACTTTACATTGTATATAATCAAAGTATTGATAAGCTTAAAATTTTAACATGTCAATTTATCATAGCCTTATAGTTAAATAAACTTTCTTACTGTAATATACAATTTAAACCGAAATTCTTATGTTAAGTTAAAAGCACCTTATTAACTTACATTATTGTTACAATAAAGAAACTTTATTATTTTAATCATTTAAATTATGCCATTCACATAAATTAAAACTTGCTTATCAAATGTACGTTATCAACTTACATTTTATTATTACAGTAAGTAACATTTATCATTTTAATCAATTTAAAATACACCATTACATTGATTAAAATCTACGTGTCAAATGTACGTTTTAAATTTTATATTCCTATTACAATAATGAACGTTTATTAATTTAAATCAATACCACACTACTTAAAACTTTACATGTTTCTTTCTTAATTAAAACTTTACATGTTCTTGCATTAACTAAAACTTTCATGTTCTCTCATTAATTAGGACTTTACACGTTTCTTTCATTAATTAAAAACTTATACGTTTCTTTCATTAATTAAAACTTATACCTTTCTTTCATTAATTAGGAATTTACGTGTTCCTATCATTAATTAGAACACCATGCGTTCTTTCATTAATTAAAACCTATACGTTTCTTTCATAAATTAAAACCTATACGTTTCATTCATAAATTAAAACCTATACGTTTCTTTCATAAATTAAAACCTATACGTTCCTTTCATAAATTAAAACCTATACGTTGCTTTCATAAATTAAAACCTATACGTTCCTTTCATAAATTAAAACCTATACGTTTCTTTCATAAATTAAAACCTAACATTTCAGATTTATATTACCATTTCACAAATTTAACCAAACTTCCAGTTTATTTAATTAATTTAACATCTTTAGTTACATTTTCAAGTCAAGTTATATTTTAAAATTTCATTTTCAACAGTCATTTATTCAACCACTTAAATTTATAGAAAATCAATAATTCTTTAATAAATCACTTAAATTCAAATATAAATAAATTTATCATATTTACCATTTTCCAAATAAAATTAAAGTCCATTTTATTCATGTAACTTAAATATCATTTTTAGTCAAAATTCCAAATTTCAAACATAAGTTATATTTCAAAAATCCAGTTAATCCATTCATAAATTACATTTTTAACACATAGAAAAATCATAATTTATTTATTTTAAAACCTTTCAAAATCTATTTAAATCAAATTTCATAATTTTTTATTTTTAAAATACTTAAAATATTCAAAGCACTTTATAGAATAACCACGGGTCTGTATATAGTTTTCTAACCTAGGTCAAGTGATACGGATATGTATCATTTCAATCCGCAGTTTAAAAGGTAAAAATCCGGGTTCTATCATTTCAAACCCGCAATCCCAAGTTTAAATAAATAAATAAAATAACTCAGGCCTATCATTTCAGCCCATAATGATTTTTATCCTAACAGGGAACTTGCAGTGTGATCATATACAGAAATAATATAAACAATGTCAATATCACAATATACAATCATGTATCAGATGTCAGGTGAAAATTTACAGTTTTAACATGGTAATAACACGGCATAGCATATCATATGATCATCATTAACTTGCATAAACATTTTACATTACTAAACACTTGTCATCAATCCACTTTTCATAAGTATATATGTCAGAGTGAGAAAGACTCACCTTTTTCAAAGCTAGAGACCAAAACAACAAACACAAGAGCGATTCCAAAAGCACGACAAACACGATTTGAATTGAATGAATGGAAAGCCTTGATAATGATCTTGTATATAACAAATAAACAAGACCATATAAACATATGCATACAATATAAAGATTTGTTGAACAATAGAAAAGTAGAAGCAACAAATGACATTACCAAGCTTTTCAACCACTTTTGCTTGACCACAACTCCATGTATGCTCGGCCATACATGCTTAGGGCTAGGCCACACATGTTTTCAGGTGGAAAAGGATCTGGTTTGGCATCACAAAGGCATGGCAAGCACGAAAATGTGAAGTGGTAGGAGATGATATGAGGAGGTGTTAGGGTTAATTGGTGAAAGGTTAGGTTAAAAGTAAAAGGGTGGACTATAAAGGCCCATAGAAAGATAGAAAGTTTAAGGCGTTTCAAATTTCCTTTTCTATTTAATTTTATAAAAACAAAATAAACTATGACTTCAAAAATACAAGACCACTTTTAAAATAGACTATAACTTCAAAACAAAGGTGACAAAACAAATTTTGTTCATTTCTTTTTTTTTTTCAAACAAAAGGGCAGAGGGAATATAGACTAGAATGCCAAATTACAGAGGTGACAAAACATTTTTTTTTTTTGCTCATTTCTTTTTTCCAGAACAAGGGCCAGTGGAAAAATAGATTATAACTTCAAAAATACAAAGTGACAAAAGCAACTTTTTTTTTTCATTTCCCTTTTTTTTTCAAAACAAGGCTCGGAGGCAATATTACTTCAAAAATAAAATACAAAGGTGACAAAAATGCAATTTTTTTCATTCCTTTTTTTCTCAAACAAGGCTCGGTGGTCTGGCATGGGTAGGGTCGGAAAAATATGGTGAATGGCCAAGCACGGTGGCAGGCAATAGGATAAAGCAAAACAATGAAAGGAGAACAAATGAAATAAAACAAGAGTGAAAAGAAGAAAGAAAGAAAAAAGATAAAAAAAAATGAAAGGAAAAGCATGCGCCGGTTCATACCTTCAGGAGATGCTCACGCAAATTTTGATGGAAGCAAAATGAATAATTTGTGGTATGGAACTTTTGAACGTGAAATATATATTAACATTTGCTCACTAATTTATGTAGAGGGCAGGCAAGAGTAAAATGCTTGAACGGTAGAGGCAATTTAATTCTATCCAATAGGTGGAAACGTATGGGAGGCAAGAGGGAAAGAAATAATTCACACACGGAAATGATTTAAGGCAAGATTTGAGCAAGATTTTGGATTCTCAAAAGAGAATACACGGCTGAAAACTTTGCATTGTTAACGTAAGAAAAAATCAAATAGATAACGAAAAGGCAAGAGCAACAATTAAATATATGCCCAAAGTAACGTACAAATTATTTTGTTTCCCTTATTAAATAACGTACAAATTATTTTGTTTCTCTTATTAAATAAATTTAAAATACTAACGTTTCTATTAGGAAAATGAACCATCACTTTAAACCAAAATTTAATAGCTATTATACCATAATTAATAACATTTGATTTAGCTTCATCCAATTGATTGTTAAATATAAAGTTAAGAAACAGATGTAAACATATGTAAAAGAAATGTAAAGTTTATTTCCCGTTTCACACTAATTATTACTAACTTTTTTTTTTAAAAAGTATACAACAAATCTGACCAAAACAAAAGTGAAACAAATGTTACACAATTGTATACAGTTCAAGATGAAAATTTTGCCTTTAGAATTATAAAATTTAGAATTTCTATTAAACTTACACTTTTTATCCAAATCAAATTTTCAGACATTGTTTATTTTTATTTGGACAAATGATCAGAAATCATTTCAAGAAAATTTCCAAAATTAGATTTTTAAGAAAACAAAAGCCAAAGTCTTTAAAGAAATGAAAAAAAATTAAATTTTTAAACTTTTAAAATTTTAAGTTGAAAGTCACAGTTTGACTATTTGACCAAAATCAACATTTCAGGCAAATATTCAACTTACACAAGTTTGGAATTATAACTCATAAAAATCAAGATTATATTTAAATAATAAATTTAATCATTTCAAATAAGTAAAATAAGTTTTTCAATCAAAATCTTACATAAAAAAAAATTAAAATATACAATAAAATAATTACAAAATACAGGGTTGTTACACTCTCCCCCACTCAAAACTTTTCGTCCCCGAAAAGGAATGAGGTATGGAAGGGCACAAAAAGATAGAGTGAAATAGGATTAAGATAAGATGGCAAGAAGATTGAGGTTATACCTGATAACTGTTGTTATAGGTAAGTTTGACAAGGTGGATGTGATCTTTCCAAGATCCTCCCGAATCAAGAACACAAGCATGAAAAAGGTGGATTTAAAATGATTACCAAAGGTCTATCAAGATTATAGAAAGATTTCTAAACAGAAAGATTGTAGAAAGATGCCTATACCGGTCTATAGCAAGATAAGGAGAATAAGGACAACCAAAAGATAGTTTGAAAAAAAAAAATAAGGAAATAAATTTGAAAGCATGGAAATTTCAACTTAAATAGAGAATAAATCTTTACACAAGTTAAATAAATCTTAACTACCCCAAATTTTATTATCTTATTATCCAATCATCTTAAATTAACAATTTTTAAAACCAGGGGTTTGAAAAATAATCATTTATTACACTCACATTGTACTTAATAAATTTAATTCTTCTTTATTCCTAATTAAACTTAAATTTATTCCTCTCAATATATTCATCACTGATGTAAAATATACTTACACTTATTATAACTGCTTTATTTTATTCTTAGTTCTTCTAACATTGTTTTATTGTAAGTTATTAAATTACCCTTTATTATTCTTTAACTCTGTTAATCGTTTTATAACTTAAAATTTAAGTGTATAACATTTATTATAACCACTCAAATTTTATAAAAAAAAAATCTTTTTATATTGTATATTATTCAATTACATTGTTAACTTCTAAAATTTTGGTAAGTTATATTTGAATGCAATTGTATTATACAAATAAAATTTCCAATTCAATCATTTCAAGCTTAAATCAAAATTTTCTTTTTCTTTTTATAATTGAAATTATTCTTTAAAAAAAGAATTTAAGAATTAAATTTCCGATTCCATTCAAACCATTTAGAGATAAATAAATGTATGTACATAGTTTATCAAATAAAATTTAAGTCATATGTCTATATTTATTATAAATCGAGTCATATTTTAGAATTTCAAATCAATTTAATTCCCAAAACAAAGCTGTAGCATGACTACATAACAGTCTCTTCACTTCGAAACTCGAAAATGGACGTCGGTGATGCTGCAGTCATCACCGAAGTTATTTTCCAGCGACAAAGAGAAGATTACTAATTTTAAACTTAAAATTCTTTGGAAACAAATTTCTATTTGAAAATATTTTAAACATTATATCCCATTAAACTTTTAAACAAAAGGTTTGGAACCATCGGAAATTAAATTCTCAAATTTCTTTTTCTAAATTCATTTAAGTTCCCATATAAATTTATAAAAAATTATTTATAAATTCATTTATAGAACAATAAATGATAAATCAAGTATTATCATTTCAAATTATCAATTTGAATCATTTTATTAAGTTCCATAAATATATATATCAAAATTTTATTTCATTAACCAAAACAAAATTTAAAATAATATCGTGTCAGTTTGTTCTGTCAAAGTGTTTTAGAAATCCTATCGATAGCGTTAATCAGACGAATCGATCGGAAACCCAAATCAACATCAACAACTCCAACAACACAATAAAAAAAATATAGATTGACAAATACAATTCAAAATGTTTGAAAATATGTTGGAACAAAAGACAAGATGATTAAATACAGAGTAGGGAGGTGGATAAGCTAAAATAAATCATGGGCAACCTTAATCGGGTCAACCGTGACTTAAAGTATAAGATCGAAGTGGATTTTCTGGGGTAAATCTACGTTTGATCTCAAGAGTTAGAGTTTGGGATAATAGGAGATACTAGCATCTAAACCGAGGATATAAAATATTTGGTGAATCGATGCTGTTGTAATGGAGTTTCGCCCCTCTTACAAGAAAATTTTTGAGATTGGCGGGACCGCCAATTCACTATAAAGATCATTCGAAGTGGGGTTGTGGAATACTCCAAAATCAAATGAAGATGAATAACGGGGAATAAGAATGGACTTTGGAACCGCAGGGAACGTTCCAAAATTCAAAGGAATCGAGTCAAAAGGGAAGAGATTCAAACTCGAATGAAAGTGATTCTGTAAATACATTCACTCTATATGCTGAGCTTTGCCTAGAGCTACCAAAGCTCTGATACCAACTGTAACGACCCGGTATTTTCAACCATTCGCATCCATTATAAGTGTATAGGTAGACACTCATGCTGGAATTGGATAGCTTAAAATACCGCGTTGTAAATAAAATTTTTGGCAAATCTCAGAATATACAGTAAATAAAATCACAGATCACAGACACAGAGTATATAAAAATGCAGCGGAAGAAAAAGAGATAGTAGTTCATGAAGCTACTATATAAATATGAGATACATCAGAGTTAAATAAGATACAACAGAAGAGTAACAGGATACATCAGGTACAAATCAGATAATCACTGAACCACTGGATACTGAAACAAAATAGATGGCTGGATCTTCAAGGAAAGCTCCAACGCCGAAGGTGAATCTGGAATGCTAACTCACTCAATCTGACCCGAGCGTAAAGCAAAGCACAAAACCCTCGAGTCAGGACATAAATACTTATAAACTGTAAATCAACTCAAGTGAACAGTAACAAAATGCATCAGTAACTTAAAGGATGCTTGGGACCGCCCATCCTCTAAGGATCCGTTAAACTATTTACTATGTAGTAATATACGCTATATACGGTAGTGTCTAATCATTAAAGTATAATCATATAGAAAATAGCGTTAAGGGGATGGTGAACCTTAACGCGGTCGGATCTTTAAAACCAAAATCGTAGTGGGCTCGATATAAGGATATGACACGGCACGCGAGGCAATGCCAGGGTGGATACACCGTTTGCACTACCGGACCGGTGGTGACGGCAAGCCAGTAGCTTCCGCCCACCTCGAACAATACCCCCGAATCAAAGTGGCGCCACCGAATCGAATCACAAAAGTAATAGAATAGTTTCCGATGGAGCATGCTCGATGAAAGGGTGCGACCCTTTGTGTAGCCCGGTATAGCTCCTGTTTTAGTCATATATGTCAACTCATGGGAGTTGGGTCCACGTAACGTACCACGAGAACGTCGCCACCATCCTACTTCATTCTGGAATCTCCACCGCGTACACAGTTGTTAAAGTGGTTTTCGGTATTGTCCGGCTATAAGACAATATCCGATCCCGGTCTCTTTAACAACCAACCGTTATTATAACCCATGGATATTTATTTCAAATAATTTATACTTTCAAGACCAAAATATCATACTCATTTCAAAACAATATCACAATTGTATCATTTCCATTTCAAAAATAATTCAATATTATATCATTCAAATAAAACCCAAATTTTCAAATCATTGAATATTTCTTTAAATTTATTAAACTTGAAATATTCCTTTAAATTATCATAGCATTTTGGAAATGTTACCTTAAGGAATCATAGCATTTTTGGAATGTACTACTTTCCACTTTACATTGTATATAATCAAAGTATTGATAAGCTTAAAATTTTAACATGTCAATTTATCATAGCCTTATAGTTAAATAAACTTTCTTACTGTAATATACAATTTAAACCGAAATTCTTATGTTAAGTTAAAAGCACCTTATTAACTTACATTATTATTACAATAAAGAAACTTTATTATTTTAATCATTTAAAGTATGCCATTCACATAAATTAAAACTTGCTTATCAAATGTACGTTATCAACTTACATTTTATTATTACAGTAAGTAACATTTATCATTTTAATCAATTTAAAATATACCATTACATTGATTAAAATCTACATGTCAAATGTACGTTTTAAATTTTATATTCCTATTACAATAATGAACATTTATTAATTTAAATCAATACCACACTACTTAAAACTTTACATGTTTCTTTCTTAATTAAAACTTTACATGTTCTTGCATTAACTAAAACTTTCATGTTCTCTCATTAATTAAGACTTTACACGTTTCTTTCATTAATTAAAAACTTATACGTTTCTTTCATTAATTAAAACCTATACCTTTCTTTCATTAATTAGGAATTCACGTGTTCCTATCATTAATTAAAACACCATACGTTCTTTCATTAATTAAAACCTATACGTTTCTTTCATAAATTAAAACCTATACGTTTCTTTCATAAATTAAAACCTATACGTTCCTTTCATAAATTAAAACCTATACGTTTTTTTCATAAATTAAAACCTATACGTTCCTTTCATAAATTAAAACCTATACGTTTCTTTCATAAATTAAAACCTTACATTTTAGATTTATATTACCATTTCACAAATTTAACTAAACTTCCAGTTTATTTAATTAATTTAACATCTTTAGTTAAAACTCAAATTTCACATTTTCAAGTCAAGTTATATTTTAAAATTTCATTTTCAACAGTCATTTATTCAACCACTTAAATTTATAGAAAATCAATAATTCTTTAATAAATCACTTAAATTCAAATATAAATAAATTTATCATATTTACCATTTTCCAAATAAAATTAAAGTCCATTTTATTCATGTAACTTAAATATCATTTTTAGTCAAAATTCCAAATTTCAAACATAAGTTATATTTCAAAAATCCAGTTAATCCATTCATAAATTACATTTTTAACACATAGAAAAATCATAATTTATTTATTTTAAAACCTTTCAAAATCTATTTAAATCAAATTTCATAATTTTTTATTTTTAAAATACTTAAAATATTCAAAGCACTTTATAGAATAACCACGGGTCTGTATATAGTTTTCTAACCTAGGTCAAGTGATACGGATATGTATCATTTCAATCCGCAGTTTAAAAGGTAAAAATCCGGGTTCTATCATTTCAAACCCGCAATCCCAAGTTTAAATAAATAAATAAAATAACCCAGGCTATCATTTCAGCCCATAATGATTTTTATCCTAACAGGGAACTTGCAGTGTGATCATATACAGAAATAATATAAACAATGTCAATATCACAATATACAGTCATGTATCAGATGTCAGGTGAAAATTTACAGTTTTAACATGGTAATAACATGGTAATAACACGGCATAGCATATCATACGATCATCATTAACTTGCATAAACATTTTACATTACTAAACACTTGTCATCAATCCACTTTTCATAAGTATATATATCAGAGTGAGAAAGACTCACCTTTTTCAAAGCTAGAGACCAAAACAACAAACACAAGAGCGATTCCAAAAGCACGACAAACACGATTTGAATTGAATGAATGGAAAGCCTTGATAATGATCTTGTATGCAACAAATAAACAAGACCATATAAACATATGCATACAATATAAAGATTTGTTGAACAATAGAAAAGTAGAAGCAACAAATGACATTACCAAGCTTTTCAACAATTTTGCTTGACCACAACTCCATGTATGCTCGGCCATACATGCTTAGGGCTAGGCCACACATGTTCTCAGGTGGAAAAGGATCTGGTTTGGCATCGCAAAGGCATGGCAAGCACAAAAATGTGAAGTGGTAGGAGATGATATGAGGAGGTGTTAGGGTTAATTGGTGAAAGGTTAGGTTAAAAGTAAAAGGGTGGACTATAAAGGCCCATAGAAAGATAGAAAGTTTATGGCGTTTCAAATTTCCTTTTCTATTTAATTTTATAAAAACAAAATAAACTATGACTTCAAAAATACAAGACCACTTTTAAAATAGACTATAACTTCAAAACAAAGGTGACAAAACAAATTTTGTTCATTTCTTTTTTTTTTCAAACAAAAGGGCAGAGGGAATATAGACTAGAATGCCAAATTACAGAGGTGACAAAACATTTTTTTTTTTGCTCATTTCTTTTTTCCAGAACAAGGGCCAGTGGAAAAATAGATTATAACTTCAAAAATACAAAGTGACAAAAGCAACTTTTTTTTTTCATTTCCCTTTTTTTTTCAAAACAAGGCTCGGTGGCAATATTACTTCAAAAACAAAATACAAAGGTGACAAAAATGCAATTTTTTTCATTCCTTTTTTTCTCAAACAAGGCTCGGTGGTCTGGCATGGGTAGGGTCGGAAAAATATGGTGAATGGCCAAGCACGGTGGCAGGCAATAGGATAAAGCAAAACAATGAAAGGAGAACAAATGAAATAAAACAAGAGTGAAAAGAAGAAAGAAAGAAAAAAGAAAAAAAATGAAAGGAAAAGCATGCGCCGGTTCATACCTTCAGGAGATGCTCACGCAAATTTTGATGGAAGCAAAATGAATAATTTGTGGTATGGAACTTTTGAACAAGAAATATATATTAACATTTGCTCACTAATTTATGTAGAGGGCAGGCAAGAGTAAAATGCTTGAATAGTAGAGGCAATTTAATTCTATCCAATAGGTGGAAACATATGGGAGGCAAGAGGGAAAGAAATAATTCACACACGGAAATGATTTAAGGCAAGATTTGAGCAAGATTTTGGATTCTCAAAAGAGAATATACGGCTGAAAACTTTGCATTGTTAACGTAAGAAAAAATCAAATAGATAACGAAAAGGCAAGAGCAACAATTAAATATATGCCCAAAGTAACGTACAAATTATTTTGTTTCCCTTATTAAATAACGTACAAATTATTTTGTTTCTCTTATTAAATAAATTTAAAATACTAACGTTTCTATTAGGAAAATAAACCATCACTTTAAACCAAAATTTAATAATTATTATACGATAATTAATAACATTTGATTTAGCTTCATCCAATTGATTGTTAAATATAAAGTTAAGAAACAGATGTAAACATATGTAAAAGAAATGTAAAGTTTATTTTCCGTTTCACACTAATTATTACTAACTTTTTTTTTTAAAAAGTATACAACAAATCTGACCAAAACAAAAGTGAAACAAATGTTACACAATTGTATACAGTTCAAGATGAAAATTTTGCCTTTAGAATTATAAAATTTAGAATTTCTATTAAACTTACACTTTTTATCCAAATCAAATTTTCAGACATTGTTTATTTTTATTTGGACAAATGATCAGAAATCATTTCAAGAAAATTTCCAAAATTAGATTTTTAAGAAAACAAAAGCCAAAGTCTTTAAAGAAATGAAAAAAAATTAAAATTAAACTTTTAAAATTTTAAGTTGAAAGTCACAGTTTGACTATTTGACCAAAATCAACATTTCAGGCAAATATTCAAATTACACAAGTTTGGAATTATAACTCATAAAAATCAAGATTATATTTAAATAATAAATTTAATCATTTCAAATAAGTAAAATAAGTTTTTCAATCAAAATCTTACATAAAAAAATTAAAATATACAATAAAATAATTACAAAATACAGGGTTGTTACACTCTCCCCCACTCAAAACTTTTCGTCCCCGAAAAGGAATGAGGTATGGAAGGGCACAAAAAAGATAGAGTGAAATAGGATTAAGATAAGATGACAAGAAGATTGAGGTTATACCTGATAACTGTTGTTATAGGTAAGTTTAACAAGGTGGAGGTGATCTTTCCAAGATCCTCCCGAATCAAGAACACAAGCACGAAAAAGGTGGATTCAAAATGATTACCAAAGGTCTATCAAGATTATAGAAAGATTTCTAAACAGAAAGATTGTAGAAAGATACCTATACCGGTCTATAGCAAGATAAGGAGAATAAGGACAACCAAAAGATAGTTTGAAAAAAAAATAAGGAAATAAATTTGAAAGCATGGAAATTTCAACTTAAATAGAGAATAAATCTTTACACAAGTTAAATAAATCTTAACTACCCCAAATTTTATTATCTTATTATCCAATCATCTTAAATTAACAATTTTTAAAACCAGGGGTTTGAAAAATAATCATTTATTACACTCACATTGTACTTAATAAATTTAATTCTTCTTTATTCCTAATTAAACTTAAATTTATTCCTCTCAATATATTCATCACTGATGTTAAATATACTTACACTTATTATAACCGCTTTATTTTATTCTTAGTTCTTCTAACATTGTTTTATTGTAAGTTATTAAATTACCCTTTATTATTCTTTAACTCTGTTAATCGTTTTATAACTTAAAATTTAAGTGTATAACATTTATTATAACCACTCAAATTTTATAAAAAAAAATCTTTTTATATTGTATATTATTCAATTACATTGTTAACTTCTAAAATTTTGGTAAGTTATATTTGAATGCAATTGTATTATACAAATAAAATTTCCAATTCAATCATTTCAAGCTTAAATCAAATTTTTCTTTTTCTTTTTATAATTGAAATTATTCTTTAAAAAAAGAATTTAAGAATTAAATTTCCGATTCCATTCAAACCATTTAGAGATAAATAAATGTATGTACATAGTTTATCAAATAAAATTTAAGTCATATGTCTATATTTATTATAAATCGAGTCATATTTTAGAATTTCAAATCAATTTAATTCCCAAAACAAAGCTGTAGCATGACTACATAACAGTCTCTTCACTTCGAAACTCGAAAATGGACGTCGGTGATGCTGCAGTCATCACCGAAGTTATTTTCCAGCGACAAAGAGAAGAGTACTAATTTTAAACTTAAAATTCTTTGGAAATAAATTTCTATTTGAAAATATTTTAAACATTATATCCCATTAAACTTTTAAACAAAAGGTTTGGAACCATCGGAAATTAAATTCTCAAATTTCTTTTTCTAAATTCATTTAAGTTCCCATATAAATTTATAAAAAATTATTTATAAATTCATTTATAGAACAATAAATGATAAATCAAGTATTATCATTTCAAATTATCAATTTGAATCATTTTATTAAGTTCCATAAATATATATATCAAAATTTTATTTCATTAACCAAAACAAAATTTAAAATAATATCGTGTCAGTTTGTTCTGTCAAAGTGTTTTAGAAATCCTATCGATAGCGTTAATCAGACGAATCGATCGGAAACCCAAATCAACATCAACAACTCCAACAACACAATAAAAAAAATATAGATTGACAAATACAATTCAAAATGTTTGAAAATATGTTGGAACAAAAGACAAGATGATTAAATACAGAGTAGGGAGGTGGATAAGCTAAAATAAATCATGGGCAACCTTAATCGGGTCAACCGTGACTTAAAGTATAAGATCGAAGTGGATTTTCTGGGGTAAATCTACGTTTGATCTCAAGAGTTAGAGTTTGGGATAATAGGAGATACTAGCATCTAAACCGAGGATATAAAATATTTGGTGAATCGATGCTGTTGTAATGGAGTTTCGCCCCTCTTACAAGAAAATTTTTGAGATTGGCGGGACCGCCAATTCACTATAAAGATCATTCGAAGTGGGGTTGTGGAATACTCCAAAATCAAATGAAGATGAATAACGGGGAATAAGAATGGACTTTGGAACCGCAGGGAACGTTCCAAAATTCAAAGGAATCGAGTCAAAAGGGAAGAGATTCAAACTCGAATGAAAGTGATTCTGTAAATACATTCACTCTATATGCTGAGCTTTGCCTAGAGCTACCAAAGCTCTGATACCAACTGTAACGACCCGGTATTTTCAACCATTCGCATCCATTATAAGTGTATAGGTAGACACTCATGTTGGAATTGGATAGCTTAAAATACCGCGTTGTAAATAAAAAATTTGGCAAATCTCAGAATATACAGTAAATAAAATCACAGATCACAGACACAGAGTATATAAAAATGCAGTGGAAGAAAAAGAGATAGTAGTTCATGAAGCTACTATATAAATATGAGATACATCAGAGTTAAATAAGATACAACAGAAGAGTAACAGGATAATCAGGTACAAATCAGATAATCACTGAACCACTGGATACTGAAACAAAATAGATGGCTGGATCTTCAAGGAAAGCTCCAACGCCGAAGGTGAATCTGGAATGTTAACTCACTCAATCTGACCCGAGCGTAAAGCAAAGCACAAAACCCTCGAGTCAGGACATAAATACTTATAAACTGTAAATCAACTCAAGTGAACAGTAACAAAATGCATCAGTAACTTAAAGGATGCTTGGGACCGCCCATCCTCTAAGGATCCGTTAAACTATTTACTATGTAGTAATATACGCTATATACGGTAGTGTCTAATCAGTAAAGTATAATCATATAGAAAATAGCGTTAAGGGGATGGTGAACCTTAACGCGGTCGGATCTTTAAAACCAAAATCGTAGTGGGCTCGATATAAGGATATGACACGGCACGCGAGGCAATGCCAGGGTGGATACACCGTTTGCACTACCGGACCGGTGGTGACGGCAAGCCAGTAGCTTCCGCCCACCTCGAACAATACCCCCGAATCAAAGTGGCGCCACCGAATCGAATCACAAAAGTAATAGAATAGTTTCCGATGGAGCATGCTCGATGAAAGGGTGCGACCCTTTGTGTAGCCCGGTATAGCTCCTGTTTTAGTCATATATGCCAACTCATGGGAGTTGGGTCCACGTAACATACCACGAGAACGTCGCCACCATCCTACTTCATTCTGGAATCTCCACCGCGTACACAGTTGTTAAAGTGGTTTTCGGTATTGTCCGACTATAAGACAATATCCGATCCCGGTCTCTTTAACAACCAATCGTTATTATAACCCATGGATATTTATTTCAAATAATTTATACTTTCAAGACCAAAATATCATACTAATTTCAAAACAATATCACAATTGTATCATTTCCATTTCAAAAATAATTCAATATTATATCATTCAAATAAAACCCAAATTTTCAAATCATTGAATATTTCTTTAAATTTATTAAACTTGAAATATTCCTTTAAATTATCATAGCATTTTGGAAATGTTACCTTAAGGAATCATAGCATTTTTGGAATGTACTACTTTCCACTTTACATTGTATATAATCAAAGTATTGATAAGCTTAAAATTTTAACATGTCAATTTATCATAGCCTTATAGTTAAATAAACTTTCTTACTGTAATATACAATTTAAACCGAAATTCTTATGTTAAGTTAAAAGCACCTTATTAACTTACATTATTATTACAATAAAGAAACTTTATTATTTTAATCATTTAAATTATGCCATTCACATAAATTAAAACTTGCTTATCAAATGTACGTTATCAACTTACATTTTATTATTACAGTAAGTAACATTTATCATTTTAATCAATTTAAAATACACCATTACATTGATTAAAATCTACGTGTCAAATGTACGTTTTAAATTTTATATTCCTATTACAATAATGAACGTTTATTAATTTAAATCAATACCACACTACTTAAAACTTTACATGTTTCTTTCTTAATTAAAACTTTACATGTTCTTGCATTAACTAAAACTTTCATGTTCTCTCATTAATTAGGACTTTACACGTTTCTTTCATTAGTTAAAAACTTATACGTTTCTTTCATTAATTAAAACTTATACCTTTCTTTCATTAATTAGGAATTTACGTGTTCCTATCATTAATTAGAACACCATGCGTTCTTTCATTAATTAAAACCTATACGTTTCTTTCATAAATTAAAACCTAAACGTTTCATTCATAAATTAAAACCTATACGTTTCTTTCATAAATTAAAACCTATACGTTCCTTTCATAAATTAAAACCTATACGTTCCTTTCATAAATTAAAACCTATACGTTGCTTTCATAAATTAAAACCTATACGTTCCTTTCATAAATTAAAACCTATACGTTTCTTTCATAAATTAAAACCCAACATTTCAGATTTATATTACCATTTCACAAATTTAACTAAACTTCCAATTTATTTAATTAATTTAACATCTTTAGTTAAAACTCAAATTTCAACATTTTCAAGTCAAGTTATATTTTAAAATTTCATTTTCAACAGTCATTTATTCAACCACTTAAATTTATAGAAAATCAATAATTCTTTAATAAATCACTTAAATTCAAATATAAATCAATTTATCATATTTACCATTTTCCAAATAAAATTAAAGTCCATTTTATTCATGTAACTTAAATATCATTTTTAGTCAAAATTCCAAATTTCAAACATAAGTTATATTTCAAAAATCCAGTTAATCCATTCATAAATTACATTTTTAACACATAGAAAAATCATAATTTATTTATTTTAAAACCTTTCAAAATCTATTTAAATCAAATTTCATAATTTTATATTTTTAAAATACTTAAAATATTCAAAGCACTTTATAGAATAACCACGGGTCTGTATATAGTTTTCTAACCTAGGTCAAGTGATACGGATATGTATCATTTCAATCCGCAGTTTAAAAGGTAAAAATCCGGGTTCTATCATTTCAAACCCGCAATCCCAAGTTTAAATAAACAAATAAAATAACTCAGGCCTATCATTTCAGCCCATAATGATTTTTATCCTAACAGGGAACTTGCAGTGTGATCATATACAGAAATAATATAAACAATGTCAATATCACAATATACAATCATGTATCAGATGTCAGGTGAAAATTTACAGTTTTAACATGGTAATAACACGGCATAGCATATCATAGGATCATCATTAACTTGCATAAACATTTTACATTACTAAACACTTGTCATCAATCCACTTTTCATAAGTATATATGTCAGAGTGAGAAAGACTCACCTTTTTCAAAGCTAGAGACCAAAACAACAAACACAAGAGCGATTCCAAAAGCACGACAAACACGATTTGAATTAAATGAATGGAAAGCCTTGATAATGATCTTGTATATAACAAATAAACAAGACCATATAAACATATGCATACAATATAAAGATTTGTTGAACAATAGAAAAGTAGAAGCAACAAATGACATTACCAAGCTTTTCAACCACTTTTGCTTGACCACAACTCCATGTATGCTCGGCCATACATGCTTAGGGCTAGGCCACACATGTTTTCAGGTGGAAAAGGATCTGGTTTGGCATCACAAAGGCATGGCAAGCACGAAAATGTGAAGTGGTAGGAGATGATATGAGGAGGTGTTAGGGTTAATTGGTGAAAGGTTAGGTTAAAAGTAAAAGGGTGGACTATAAAGGCCCATAGAAGGATAGAAAGTTTAAGGCGTTTCAAATTTCCTTTTCTATTTAATTTTATAAAAACAAAATAAACTATGACTTCAAAAATACAAGACCACTTTTAAAATAGACTATAACTTCAAAACAAAGGTGACAAAACAAATTTTGTTCATTTCTTTTTTTTTTCAAACAAAAGGGCAGAGGGAATATAGACTAGAATGCCAAATTACAGAGGTGACAAAACATTTTTTTTTTTGCTCATTTCTTTTTTCCAGAACAAGGGCCAGTGGAAAAATAGATTATAACTTCAAAAATACAAAGTGACAAAAGCAACTTTTTTTTTTCATTTCCCTTTTTTTTTCAAAACAAGGCTCGGTGGCAATATTACTTCAAAAATAAAATACAAAGGTGACAAAAATGCAATTTTTTTCATTCCTTTTTTTCTCAAACAAGGCTCGGTGGTCTGGCATGGGTAGGGTCGGAAAAATATGGTGAATGGCCAAGCACGGTGGCAGGCAATAGGATAAAGCAAAACAATGAAAGGAGAACAAATGAAATAAAACAAGAGTGAAAAGAAGAAAGAAAGAAAAAAGAGAAAAAAAAAATGAAAGGAAAAGCATGCGCCGGTTCATACCTTCAGGAGATGCTCACGCAAATTTTGATGGAAGCAAAATGAATAATTTGTGGTATGGAACTTTTGAACGTGAAATATATATTAACATTTGCTCACTAATTTATGTAGAGGGCAGGCAAGAGTAAAATGCTTGAACGGTAGAGGCAATTTAATTCTATCCAATAGGTGGAAACGTATGGGAGGCAAGAGGGAAAGAAATAATTCACACACGGAAATGATTTAAGGCAAGATTTGAGCAAGATTTTGGATTCTCAAAAGAGAATACACGGCTGAAAACTTTGCATTGTTAACGTAAGAAAAAATCAAATAGATAACGAAAAAGCAAGAGCAACAATTAAATATATGCCCAAAGTAACGTACAAATTATTTTGTTTCCCTTATTAAATAACGTACAAATTATTTTGTTTCTCTTATTAAATAAATTTAAAATACTAACGTTTCTATTAGGAAAATAAACCATCACTTTAAACCAAAATTTAATAGCTATTATACCATAATTAATAACATTTGATTTAGCTTCATCCAATTGATTGTTAAATATAAAGTTAAGAAACAGATGTAAACATATGTAAAAGAAATGTAAAGTTTATTTCCCGTTTCACACTAATTATTACTAACTTTTTTTTTAAAAAGTATACAACAAATCTGACCAAAACAAAAGTGAAACAAATGTTACACAATTGTATACAGTTCAAGATGAAAATTTTGCCTTTAGAATTATAAAATTTAGAATTTCTATTAAACTTACACTTTTTATCCAAATCAAATTTTCAGACATTGTTTATTTTTATTTGGACAAATGATCAGAAATCATTTCAAGAAAATTTCCAAAATTAGATTTTTAAGAAAACAAAAGCCAAAGTCTTTAAAGAAATGAAAAAAAATTAAAATTTTAAACTTTTAAAATTTTAAGTTGAAAGTCACAGTTTGACTATTTCACCAAAATCAACATTTCAGGCAAATATTCAACTTACACAAGTTTGGAATTATAACTCATAAAAATCAAGATTATATTTAAATAATAAATTTAATCATTTCAAATAAGTAAAATAAGTTTTTCAATCAAAATCTTACATAAAAAAAAATTAAAATATACAATAAAATAATTACAAAATATAGGGTTGTTACACTCTCCCCCACTCAAAACTTTTCGTCCCCGAAAAGGAATGAGGTATGGAAGGGCACAAAAAAGATAGAGTGAAATAGGATTAAGATAAGATGACAAGAAGATTGAGGTTATACCTGATAACTGTTGTTATAGGTATGTTTGACAAGGTGGAGGTGATCTTTCCAAGATCCTCCCGAATCAAGAACACAAGCATGAAAAAGGTGGATTCAAAATGATTACCAAAGGTCTATCAAGATTATAGAAAGATTTCTAAACAGAAAGATTGTAGAAAGATGCCTATACCGGTCTATAGCAAGATAAGGAGAATAAGGACAACCAAAAGATAGTTTGAAAAAAAAAATAAGGAAATAAATTTGAAAGCATGGAAATTTCAACTTAAATAGAGAATAAATCTTTACACAAGTTAAATAAATCTTAACTACCCCAAATTTTATTATCTTATTATCCAATCATCTTAAATTAACAATTTTTAAAACCAGGGGTTTGAAAAATAATCATTTATTACACTCACATTGTACTTAATAAATTTAATTCTCCTTTATTCCTAATTAAACTTAAATTTATTCCTCTCAATATATTCATCACTGATGTTAAATATACTTACACTTATTATAACCGCTTTATTTTATTCTTGGTTCTTCCAACATTGTTTTATTGTAAGTTATTAAATTACCCTTTATTATTCTTTAACTCTGTTAATCGTTTTATAACTTAAAATTTAAGTGTATAACATTTATTATAACCACTCAAATTTTATAAAAAAAATCTTTTTATATTGTATATTATTCAATTACATTGTTAACTTCTAAAATTTTGGTAAGTTATATTTGAATGCAATTGTATTATACAAATAAAATTTCCAATTCAATCATTTCAAGCTTAAATCAAAATTTTCTTTTTCTTTTTATAATTGAAATTATTCTTTAAAAAAAGAATTTAAGAATTAAATTTCCGATTCCATTCAAACCATTTAGAGATAAATAAATGTATGTACATAGTTTATCAAATAAAATTTAAGTCATATGTCTATATTTATTATAAATCGAGTCATATTTTAGAATTTCAAATCAATTTAATTCCCAAAACAAAGCTGTAGCATGACTACATAACAGTCTCTTCACTTCGAAACTCGAAAATGGACGTCGGTGATGCTGCAGTCATCACCGAAGTTATTTTCCAGCGACAAAGAGAAGAGTACTAATTTTAAACTTAAAATTCTTTGGAAACAAATTTCTATTTGAAAATATTTTAAACATTATATCCCATTAAACTTTTAAACAAAAGGTTTGGAACCATCGGAAATTAAATTCTCAAATTTCTTTTTCTAAATTCATTTAAGTTCCCATATAAATTTATAAAAAATTATTTATAAATTCATTTATAGAACAATAAATGATAAATCAAGTATTATCATTTCAAATTATCAATTTGAATCATTTTATTAAGTTCCATAAATATATATATCAAAATTTTATTTCATTAACCAAAACAAAATTTAAAATAATATCGTGTCAGTTTGTTCTGTCAAAGTGTTTTAGAAATCCTATCGATAGCCTTAATCAGACGAATCGATCGGAAACCCAAATCAACATCAACAACTCCAACAACACAATAAAAAAAATATAGATTGACAAATACAATTCAAAATGTTTGAAAATATGTTGGAACAAAAGACAAGATGATTAAATACAGAGTAGGGAGGTGGATAAGCTAAAATAAATCATGGGCAACCTTAATCGGGTCAACCGTGACTTAAAGTATAAGATCGAAGTGGATTTTCTGGGGTAAATCTACGTTTGATCTCAAGAGTTAGAGTTTGGGATAATAGGAGATACTAGCATCTAAACCGAGGATATAAAATATTTGGTGAATCGATGCTGTTGTAATGGAGTTTCGCCCCTCTTACAAGAAAATTTTTGAGATTGGCGGGACCGCCAATTCACTATAAAGATCATTCGAAGTGGGGTTGTGGAATACTCCAGAATCAAATGAAGATGAATAACGGGGAATAAGAATGGACTTTGGAACCGCAGGGAACGTTCCAAAATTCAAAGGAATCGAGTCAAAAGGGAAGAGATTCAAACTCGAATGAAAGTGATTCTGTAAATACATTCACTCTATATGCTGAGCTTTGCCTAGAGCTACCAAAGCTCTGATACCAACTGTAACGACCCGGTATTTTCAACCATTCGCATCCATTATAAGTGTATAGGTAGACACTCATGCTGGAATTGGATAGCTTAAAATACCGCGTTGTAAATAAAAAATTTGGCAAATCTCAGAATATACAGTAAATAAAATCACAGATCACAGACACAGAGTATATAAAAATGCAGCGGAAGAAAAAGAGATAGTAGTTCATGAAGCTACTATATAAATATGAGATACATCAGAGTTAAATAAGATACAACAGAAGAGTAACAGGATACATCAGGTACAAATCAGATAATCACTGAACCACTGGGTACTGAAACAAAATAGATGACTGGATCTTCAAGGAAAGCTCCAACGCCGAAGGTGAATCTGGAATGCTAACTCACTCAATCTGACCCGAGCGTAAAGCAAAGCACAAAACCCTCGAGTCAGGACATAAATACTTATAAACTGTAAATCAACTCAAGTGAACAGTAACAAAATGCATCAGTAACTTAAAGGATGCTTGGGACCGCCCATCCTCTAAGGATCCGTTAAACTATTTACTATGTAGTAATATACGCTATATACGGTAGTGTCTAATCAGTAAAGTATAATCATATAGAAAATAGCGTTAAGGGGATGGTGAACCTTAACGCGGTCGGATCTTTAAAACCAAAATCGTAGTGGGCTCGATATAAGGATATGACACGGCACGCGAGGCAATGCCAGGGTGGATACACCGTTTGCACTACCGGACCGGTGGTGACGGCAAGCCAGTAGCTTCCGCCCACCTCGAACAATACCCCCGAATCAAAGTGGCGCCACCGAATCGAATCACAAAAGTAATAGAATAGTTTCCGATGGAGCATGCTCGATGAAAGGGTGCGACCCTTTGTGTAGCCCGGTATAGCTCCTGTTTTAGTCATATATGCCAACTCATGGGAGTTGGGTCCACGTAACATACCACGAGAACGTCGCCACCATCCTACTTCATTCTGGAATCTCCACCGCGTACACAGTTGTTAAAGTGGTTTTCGGTATTGTCCGACTATAAGACAATATCCGATCCCGGTCTCTTTAACAACCAATCGTTATTATAACCCATGGATATTTATTTCAAATAATTTATACTTTCAAGACCAAAATATCATACTAATTTCAAAACAATATCACAATTGTATCATTTCCATTTCAAAAATAATTCAATATTATATCATTCAAATAAAACCCAAATTTTCAAATCATTGAATATTTCTTTAAATTTATTAAACTTGAAATATTCCTTTAAATTATCATAGCATTTTGGAAATGTTACCTTAAGGAATCATAGCATTTTTGGAATGTACTACTTTCCACTTTACATTGTATATAATCAAAGTATTGATAAGCTTAAAATTTTAACATGTCAATTTATCATAGCCTTATAGTTAAATAAACTTTCTTACTGTAATATACAATTTAAACCGAAATTCTTATGTTAAGTTAAAAGCACCTTATTAACTTACATTATTATTACAATAAAGAAACTTTATTATTTTAATCATTTAAATTATGCCATTCACATAAATTAAAACTTGCTTATCAAATGTACGTTATCAACTTACATTTTATTATTACAGTAAGTAACATTTATCATTTTAATCAATTTAAAATACACCATTACATTGATTAAAATCTACGTGTCAAATGTACGTTTTAAATTTTATATTCCTATTACAATAATGAACGTTTATTAATTTAAATCAATACCACACTACTTAAAACTTTACATGTTTCTTTCTTAATTAAAACTTTACATGTTCTTGCATTAACTAAAACTTTCACGTTCTCTCATTAATTAGGACTTTACACGTTTCTTTCATTAATTAAAAACTTATACGTTTCTTTCATTAATTAAAACTTATACCTTTCTTTCATTAATTAGGAATTTACGTGTTCCTATCATTAATTAGAACACCATGCGTTCTTTCATTAATTAAAACCTATACGTTTCTTTCATAAATTAAAACCTATACGTTTCATTCATAAATTAAAACCTATACGTTTCTTTCATAAATTAAAACCTATACGTTTCTTTCATAAATTAAAACCTATACGTTCCTTTCATAAATTAAAACCTATACGTTGCTTTCATAAATTAAAACCTATACGTTCCTTTCATAAATTAAAACCTATACGTTTCTTTCATAAATTAAAACCTAACATTTCAGATTTATATTACCATTTCACAAATTTAACTAAACTTCCAGTTTATTTAATTAATTTAACATCTTTAGTTAAAACTCAAATTTCACATTTTCAAGTCAAGTTATATTTTAAAATTTCATTTTCAACAGTCATTTATTCAACCACTTAAATTTATAGAAAATCAATAATTCTTTAATAAATCACTTAAATTCAAATATAAATCAATTTATCATATTTACCATTTTCCAAATAAAATTAAAGTCCATTTTATTCATGTAACTTAAATATCATTTTTAGTCAAAATTCCAAATTTCAAACATAAGTTATATTTCAAAAATCCAGTTAATCCATTCATAAATTACATTTTTAACACATAGAAAAATCATAATTTATTTATTTTAAAACCTTTCAAAATCTATTTTAATCAAATTTCATAATTTTATATTTTTAAAATACTTAAAATATTCAAAGCACTTTATAGAATAACCACGGGTCTGTATATAGTTTTCTAACCTAGGTCAAGTGATACGGATATGTATCATTTCAATCCGCAGTTTAAAAGGTAAAAATCCGGGTTCTATCATTTCAAACCCGCAATCCCAAGTTTAAATAAATAAATAAAATAACTCAGGCCTATCATTTCAGCCCATAATGATTTTTATCCTAACAGGGAACTTGCAGTGTGATCATATACAGAAATAATATAAACAATGTCAATATCACAATATACAATCATGTATCAGATGTCAGGTGAAAATTTACAGTTTTAACATGGTAATAACACGGCATAGCATATCATATGATCATCATTAACTTGCATAAACATTTTACATTACTAAACACTTGTCATCAATCCACTTTTCATAAGTATATATGTCAGAGTGAGAAAGACTCACCTTTTTCAAAGCTAGAGACCAAAACAACAAACACAAGAGCGATTCCAAAAGCACGACAAACACGATTTGAATTGAATGAATGGAAAGCCTTGATAATGATCTTGTATATAACAAATAAACAAGACCATATAAACATATGCATACAATATAAAGATTTGTTGAACAATAGAAAAGTAGAAGCAACAAATGACATTACCAAGCTTTTCAACCACTTTTGCTTGACCACAACTCCATGTATGCTCGGCCATACATGCTTAGGGCTAGGCCACACATGTTTTCAGGTGGAAAAGGATCTGGTTTGGCATCACAAAGGCATGGCAAGCACGAAAATGTGAAGTGGTAGGAGATGATATGAGGAGGTGTTAGGGTTAATTGGTGAAAGGTTAGGTTAAAAGTAAAAGGGTGGACTATAAAGGCCCATAGAAAGATAGAAAGTTTAAGGCGTTTCAAATTTCCTTTTCTATTTAATTTTATAAAAACAAAATAAACTATGACTTCAAAAATACAAGACCACTTTTAAAATAGACTATAACTTCAAAACAAAGGTGACAAAACAAATTTTGTTCATTTCTTTTTTTTTTCAAACAAAAGGGCAGAGGGAATATAGACTAGAATGCCAAATTACAGAGGTGACAAAACATTTTTTTTTTTGCTCATTTCTTTTTTCCAGAACAAGGGCCAGTGGAAAAATAGATTATAACTTCAAAAATACAAAGTGACAAAAGCAACTTTTTTTTTTCATTTCCCTTTTTTTTTCAAAACAAGGCTCGGTGGCAATATTACTTCAAAAATAAAATACAAAGGTGACAAAAATGCAATTTTTTTCATTCCTTTTTTTCTCAAACAAGGCTTGGTGGTCTGGCATGGGTAGGGTCGGAAAAATATGGTGAATGGCCAAGCACGGTGGCAGGCAATAGGATAAAGCAAAACAATGAAAGGAGAACAAATGAAATAAAACAAGAGTGAAAAGAAGAAAGAAAGAAAAAAGAGAAAAAAAAATGAAAGGAAAAGCATGCGCCGGTTCATACCTTCAGGAGATGCTCACGCAAATTTTGATGGAAGCAAAATGAATAATTTGTGGTATGGAACTTTTGAATGTGAAATATATATTAACATTTGCTCACTAATTTATGTAGAGGGCAGGCAAGAGTAAAATGCTTGAACGGTAGAGGCAATTTAATTCTATCCAATAGGTGGAAACGTATGGGAGGCAAGAGGGAAAGAAATAATTCACACACGGAAATGATTTAAGGCAAGATTTGAGCAAGATTTTGGATTCTCAAAAGAGAATACACGGCTGAAAACTTTGCATTGTTAACGTAAGAAAAAATCAAATAGATAACGAAAAGGCAAGAGCAACAATTAAATATATGCCCAAAGTAACGTACAAATTATTTTGTTTCCCTTATTAAATAACGTACAAATTATTTTGTTTCTCTTATTAAATAAATTTAAAATACTAACGTTTCTATTAGGAAAATAAACCATCACTTTAAACCAAAATTTAATAGCTATTATACCATAATTAATAACATTTGATTTAGCTTCATCCAATTGATTGTTAAATATAAAGTTAAGAAACAGATGTAAACATATGTAAAAGAAATGTAAAGTTTATTTCCCGTTTCACACTAATTATTACTAACTTTTTTTTTTAAAAAGTATACAACAAATCTGACCAAAACAAAAGTGAAACAAATGTTACACAATTGTATACAGTTCAAGATGAAAATTTTGCCTTTAGAATTATAAAATTTAGAATTTCTATTAAACTTACACTTTTTATCCAAATCAAATTTTCAGACATTGTTTATTTTTATTTGGACAAATGATCAGAAATCATTTCAAGAAAATTTCCAAAATTAGATTTTTAAGAAAACAAAAGCCAAAGTCTTTAAAGAAATGAAAAAAAATTAAATTTTTAAACTTTTAAAATTTTAAGTTGAAAGTCACAGTTTGACTATTTGACCAAAATCAACATTTCAGGCAAATATTCAACTTACACAAGTTTGGAATTATAACTCATAAAAATCAAGATATATTTAAATAATAAATTTAATCATTTCAAATAAGTAAAATAAGTTTTTCAATCAAAATCTTACATAAAAATAAATTAAAATATACAATAAAATAATTACAAAATACAGGGTTGTTACACATATTTATTTATTTATGTATATGAATAAATACTTATTTAAAGATACAATAGTTTGAAAATGAATAAAAGTATTTAATGCTTTCTTTTAATTATATATATACACACACACATAAGGATTTAAAACTAAGAATATAAATAAAATGAAACAAGGGTTTTAAATAAAAATTATAAATTAATTATAAACCAAGGTTAAAACATAAGTTTTTTTTCCATTTTGACATTTGTAAAAATTTAAGTAATATGAGATAACAAGTGTAGGAAATGAATAAACAAGTGGCAAACTTGGTTTTTATCTTTATTTTAAATGAAAAAAAAGAAAAAAATCTATAAATAATTCATATTAGGGACTTAAACATAAATTCTTTGTTTTAAAACAAATGTAAGCATCTTGTTAAAATAAATTACAAGTGTAAATGATAAAGACATGTGGCAAGTGGAATTATTTTCTTTGATTCAAAAAGAGAGAAAAAAATAGAAAGCATGCATAAGAATTTTTTTGAAACCAAGCTATCCTCATTTTCTTCTCAAGCCTAAAGGAAAAAAAAATGGAAATCAAAACCAAAGATCTCAAACAAAATTCAGTTTTATCAAACTTAAGAAATTCGAACCAAAACAAAATCTAAAACAAGGTATGTTCCAAAGATTAAGCATGCAAGATCAACTACCTTCTCAAACAATCAGGATCCAGACCAGGTTCAAGTGTATCCCAAATCAACAAGTTGATGAAGTTCAAAATTGAAACAAAATCATAGAGCTAATCAAATAAGCAAGCTAAAGATCCAGATCAAAAGTAAATAGCATTTTCCAGACTTCAAAATCAATAACAGGTTCACTGTCCCTGTTCTCTGTTCAAACATACTATGGTGAGCAAACCCACTAAAACTATTTATATCTCTTGATTTTCTGGATTAACGATGAAAGTATGTCAGGAAAATGTTTTATTTTTGCCTGCATGTTTATATATACATTGAATATGATGGATGCATATCAGGATATATGAATTCTTCAGCCTCTGTGTGCATATCAGGACCAAATTTGATTTAAAATCAAAATCCTCTTCTTCCAATTTGCTTTAGAACCTGATCTTTAAGAAGAATATGTTAATATCATCCATATTTTACCTTTTTTTAAATAATCTCAAGAAGAAGTATTGTGAAATTATTTCAAAATTAAGAAGAACAGTAAAAATAATCAAATTATGTCAAAAATTAGTTGTTTAAATTTGAATTCTTATTTATATCATCTGATTCATAATTAAAAATTGGGATTTTTAAAGGTAAGATTAAAAAATTTCAGTTTATAAGTGTAAGGATTTTTGGGTTGAACAGAATCGAGCATTTGCTCGATTACTGGCAATCAACAATGGAAGGAAGGTTGAGTTTTTGGCTGAAGAAAGCTTGGAGTATGAAGTATTTGGGAAAAATAGTCCCTAAATTTTCAGACCATCGTGATGATCATGCGAGGTGGAAATAGGGTTTGACTGCGTGTTTTTGATCGACATGGAACCAGAGTTTTTGTGTAGCCATTGGCGAACTGGAAATAATCGCATTGGGGGAAAAGGTTTCATGGCCATCGGCGATGATGTAGTTGGAGTTTCGCAATCTCCGGTGAATTGCGGTGGCGAGTCGAGGATTTTCTTTGACGGTCTGCTTTTGTTCCAGAATTGTCCAACATGTACAAATTCGATATCGGGGACGCTTTCGAAGATCTGGTTGTTTGAGTAGGTCCATGGTGATGTTATCGATTTGTCGAAGGTAACGTGGTTGACCGAAGATCGCCGTAACGTTCATGCACGTGCACGTGTATGTAGGCATGACTGGGTGTTGATGTTATTTGGGGAAAAAGAAGGTGAAACTCGGGTCCAAGCTCGTGGAAGCGATCGTTTTTCTCGAAGCAACGAAAGTTTGGGTTGGCCTGGGGAATCACTCGAGTGGATCGTAGTTTTGCTTGGGGAATGGCTCGGGTTTGCTGATGTATTAAAACAGTTTTTAACCCTTAAAACAAAATCGAGTTTAATTGAAAATAATTTTTTAGAAGCCAATTCTTTTGTAAATGATAAAAGTTTATCCAAGTTTCGATATGGTTAAAAGGTTTTAAAACAAAATTCACTAAGTTAAAAAAATGTTAAGATACATATAACCTTTATTTTGAAAATCTATTCAATAATAATAAGAAGTAAATTAAGGAAAGATGTTTTAATTGTTTTTTTTTTTGGCAAGGCCGACGGGGTTGAATGGACCCCGACCATTTTATTGAAACACCGAAGAGAACATTACAAAGCAACAACAAAGAGCACAGGCTCAAAGAAAATGGAGAATACACGGTGCAACAAGCACTAAGGAAAAAAACAAAAAGGAAAATAAAACTAAAACACAGCAACTACATAGAAAAGGGCAGACTTATTCCAGGATCATAGGCGAACAGCATCATCATTGTTGATTCAATTTCATGCATGATCCACATCTTGAAGTTGGTAGAATTTTTAGCATTAGCAACATCAAAAACTCTACAGTTGCGTTCTTTCCACACCTCAGATAGAAAACACTTCAGCACTATTCCAAATCTCCTTTTTCTATTTAGTTTATTACCTGTTTCTTCATATATACGTTCCCATTCAGCTTGATTCTCATTCATGGGACAACCACTGTGCAGTTTCATCATCACATCGGACCACAGTTGCTTAATGACTTCACATTCGAAGAATATATGCTCAATAGTTTCTGGTAGGTCACAACAGAAAGAGCATTCTATATTAACGTTCATGCCAATACTAGCAAGCTTAACTTTAGTTAATATAGCCCTATTCAAAATCTTCCACATAGTGAAGTTCTGTCTGTAGCTACTATCTTTGTTCCATGTTCTCTTCCACCATTTCCAATTCTGTCTTGCATTGTTCTGCATCAAGAATTCATATGCATCACCAGTTTTAAATTTTCCTTTAGTCTGACCCCAAAATTTTTTATCACTAGTAGCAGGCAGAGGAATAAATTCTTTAATTTTGTCCCAAAGTTTTTGAACTCTCTGGTTCGAAGAAAATGTGTGCAGCCGCTGGAAGTTGGCAAGCACATCTCTGACAAGCGTGTGAGGGTGGACACCAGTTTGTTGTATTTCACTGTGATTAAGTTGCCTTCGCAGTATAAATCCTTGTTCAAGCCATGGGTCATCCCAGAAATTGACAGTGTATTCATGGCTAGTGTTCATCTGAATTAGAGGAAGAAAAAGTTCTTTAGTCTTGTGAATATTACGCCATGTCCAACTCATATTTTGCTGTGTTGTCATGTTCCACAGCCTCCTGTGTTTCATCACGTTTCTTGTAGACCACTCTGCCCAGAGACTATCTGGGCAGTTAAACAATGTATCAACATGTTTAGCAAAAGCAGCATTATTCCACTGTTTAAGGTTTATTAAACCTAGGCCTCCTTTATTCATTGGTTTCTCAACTGTTGTGTACTTAGTTGGAGCAATAAATCTTCCCATCGTTCTACCACTCCACAGGAACCTCATAATAGCACTCCTGATCATTTTAATTAGCTTTAATGGAAGAACAAAGGCTCTGGCCCAATACACTTGCATTGCAAAGGTAACAGACTTGATCAAAGTTAGTCTTCCTGCTTGACTCAGCTTCCTAGTGGTCCAACAGTTCATTCTAGCAGTGATTTTCTCGTACAATGGGAGACACTGGTTAGTAGTGATTCTGGATGTAGTCAATGGAAGACCCAGGTAGGAGACAGTGCAATGATTCCTGGTTAATCCTGTTATTTGAGATATTTGAGAGGTTTGGACTATGCTTACTCCTGCAGTGATTATTTCAGATTTTTGTACATTGAGCTTTAACCCTGTCATAGTGTAAAAATGCTCAAGGGTAAGCATTATGTTCTTTATAGTGTCAATGTCAGGAGAGCAAAACATGATTAAATCATCTGCAAACATTAACGCAGAGATTTGTGGGTTTTTACAAGCCGGATGAAGCTTAAGATTTCCTAGCTGAATTGATTTGTTTATCATTCTCGTGAGCAGTTCCATAACGAGTATGAAGACGTAAGCAGACATGGGATCACCCTGTCTGATACCTTGTTTACTGGTGAAAAAACCAGTGGTCGAACCATTAACAATGATAGAATAAGTCGGTGTGGAGATACATTCATGTATCCAAGCTATAAAGTGAGGAGGAAAATTCATATAACCCATGATGCGGACAATACTTTCCCACTGTATCATGTCAAAGGCTTTCATTATATCAAGCTTCATCATAGCCTTCGGGGGATTATTACTTCTTTGATATCCTTTAATTAGCTCGTGCGCAAGAAGAATGTGGTCAAGTATGTTCCTGCCTGGAAGAAACGCAACCTGGTTATTAGAGATAATAGATGGGAGGACTTTCTTCAACCGGGTAGCAATAACCTTGGATATACACTTATATATAGTATTGCAGCAAGATATGGGCCGATAGTCGTTGACATGATGAGCATTCTTGATCTTAGGGATCAATGCTATGTTGGTGTAGTCGTAAGACCTATAGAGCTTATTTGTTTTGAAGAAATGTTTAATGGCTTTGCAAACATCAGCAGACACTATAGACCAGCACTTAGCGTAAAAATGTGCATTCAGACCATCAGGGCCACCAGTAGAATTAGTGTTAAGGGAAAGCATAGCCATTTCAATTTCTTCATGGGTGATTTTAGTACAAAGCATATTGTAATTTTCATCATCAAGCCTTGGCAGGATGTCCAGAGGGATATCATCAATAGAGGAATCGCAGTTGTTTGTGTTGTTATATATGGAAGTGAAGTATTCCTCAAAAGCTTCATTGACATTACCAGCATCAGTTTGAAGAACGTCATGCATATCAAGGATGGTTGCTATATTTTCCTTCATCTGTTTGTTCTTGAGACTGTCATGAAAGTATGCACTATTCTTGTCTCCCTTTTCCCACCATTTTATTCGTGACTTTTGACGTATCATATCGCTTTCCTGGGTTAGGGCATCATTGTATTGTTGGGCTAAGGTAGTTTCAATTGAAGAAAGACTAGCATCATGAACATTTTCCATCATATTCTTCTGAACTTCGACCAGCCTACTCATGATATTTGTGCTCATTTTGTCTCCTTTGCCAAATTTGTTAAAGGCCCATAGTTTCAGTGTTTCTCTAGTCGCTCGTATTTTTTCCTGCAAGACAAAAAGTGGATTACCATTCTTATTAATACTCCAAGCAGATAAAACTGTAGGTTTAAAGTCATTCTCTTGAGTCCAACAATTAAAAAATTTAAAATTTGATTTTCTTCTCTTGTCCACTCTGCGGAGATGAATGATTTGAGGGTAGTGATCAGAAAGGAGAGGAGGGGGGAGGTGGTTATAAAGGAGGGGCCATTTTATTATAGCAGAGTGATTGGAGAAGGCATGATCAATCCTAGAGAAGGTCCTGGTTCCATGTCTTCTTTTGTCGTTCCAAGTATATTGCATGCCAACAGTTTTGATATTAACTAGATCAGCATCGTTTATCACATTATTGAGAGGTAGAATTTCATTTAAGGACAACGGGTTTCCTCCTACTCTATCAGAGAGAGACTGACAGCAATTAAAGTCACCAAAAATAATCTAGGGGTGGGTTGACTGTCTCAGGGAAGGTATGACCGAAAACATGGATGCTCTAGCACCAGTAGAGTTTGATGCATATATAAAGGAGATGTAGAATGAATTTTGATCAGAGATGTCAATAGCATGACAGTGAATAAGTTGGGGAGTGGAGAGAATGGGAGTAATATTAACATGGTGGGGATTGTAAAGAATCATGATTCTTCCATAAGGAGATTCTTTAAGGTTGTGTATGAGCTTCCATCGCGAGTTTATGTAATCAGCTGCCTTAATGGTTAACATATGGTTTAGTTTAGTTTCAAAAATTGCCAACACCGATAATTGGTGGGAGGTGATAAGATATTTACATTGGTCTTGCTTAATGAGTTGGTGTGCCCCTCTAATGTTCCATGCTCCAATGGAAGACATCATTGGATAACTTTGGCATTGAGAATCTCAATCTTCATTTTCCTTGTTACTGCCTGCGTAGAAGACAAGTAGTTTGGAATCGTAGCTGATAGGGGGGTGATTTCATTGCTGTCTGTACCATTAAGCATAGGGGAAGTTTTTTGAGCAAGGAAGGGAGTTATGGAAAGTGGATTGGTTGGAGTTGTAGGAGGAGAAGGTATGGGAGGAGGTTTGTATGCTAACGGTGGTTTAATGTTGGAGTATATATGTGGTTGGGTTGAAATTTGAGAATTTAAACTGTCGGGGGGATTACTTGGTTTAGCTGTGCATTCTTTTTCGTCCCTGTGCATGTCTGCACATGTTTCAGCAACCTTTTTATTTTTGTTGTTCCTGCTTTTGTTCTTATTGTTATTACCACCTTCAGTACTCTTTTCTTTATCTCCTACTGTTTCACATTCTGCTTCACTTTTGTTTGTACCTTCACTGTTTGTTGCTTTGCCTATATATGTGCTTTCTGCTAGCTGCCTTTGGGCAGTTTGGGTTGTTTGTGTATGCTTCATTGTATTGTTTCCCTTTTCCTTTTGGCTTGTGTTATTTTCATCAATATTTATTACAGTTGCCCTATTAACTCCTCGTGTACCACCACATTTTCTACAATCACCTTTTCTTACTTCTTGTATTTTGTCTATAACTACATCATCTTCCAACCTCAGTAAGGCTTCATACATGTTAGATAACATAATTTTTCCTGTTGTGTCTTTATCATTTGTTTTATCAGTCTCCACTGTTTCTTTGCCTGCATGTTCAGCATTGGGTTGATTGTTGGCTTCTTCAGTATGTGTTATGTCTTCACAAGTTTCTTTAACCATTTCACTTCGCCCTTTTTCTGGCTCAAATTTTGTATTCTCCTCATCATTCTTTTCACCTACTTCCTTTTCTTTGTCTTGTTCATATTCTACCTCTTCTATGCTACCCTTTTTTCGTTTGCTGGATGTTTCATACACAGGTAATGTTGTTTTATTTTTGTTGACACGTAGCCATTTCCTTTGCATTTGAAAGTGTTTAACCCTTTTCGAGACATGCACAACATTACTTGTAGTGTCCATTTTGTCTCCCATTTTACCAGCAATTTGTGTTTCGTATTCTTTGCCATTTTTTCTCATGTTCTTTAAGTCACAGCAAGCAGTTGTGTGTCCAAATTTCTTGCAAACTACACACACATCTGGCCTCCATTGATACTCAACATATATTTTCTGAATGCCACCTTCCACCAATTTTACTTTAAACTCTTTTACTAACTCCTTGTCTGGTTTCACTTCTATAAGACATTTGGCAAAACTTAACCTGTTTTGTTGCTCAGTCACTTCATCCAAACAAAGTAATCTACCCAAATGACTACACAACCAATTAATTCCCAATGGAGATCATGCAAACAGTGGCAGATTATAGAGATGAACCCAGATTGGAACTGAGGTAACAGAGCCAGTAATATTACTGACAGCAACATCGTATGGTTTTATTATGAACATTTTATTATTCATAATAACTGGGTCATTTTGAAGCACTTTACCTCTATCTTCATCGCAAGAAAAGTTGAAGAGGAAAACATTACCATCTGATTTGACTTTAACTGTGCCTTTAAGCTTCCAGATGGATTTGAGCTTTAATATAACAGCAGTATACGACAGCGGTTTATCCAAGAAAAAGCCTACCAATGTGTCTGTCCAAACTTCAGCACCAGCATCAAGAACATTTTGGGGTGGAACAAGCACATCTTCTTCGTACTCAGGAGTAAGATCAACGGGAATGTACTTCCCTGCATTACTTGGTTTACGCTTAAACAAGGAAGTCCATTTACGTTCATCTTGACTTGGGGATGGTCGAGTAGAGGATAGCGGTGGTAAAGCAACATCAGGTGGCCTAGTTTGTAGGGGTTCAGGTAGGTGAAGAGGGGGTGGAAATGGAAGGGTTGGAGCTAGGAGGGTGGTGTTCGAAGGGGAACTAACGGGATAGGTTTCCGAGGTGGTCACTGAAGAGAGAGGGTTGATGGCAAGTTTGGATGGGGAAGGAGGTACGTTATGGCAGGGAGATTTGGCAGCGGAGGAGAGGGAAGGTACAAGAGAAGCATGGGGAAGGACAGGAGCGGACATGAGAATGTGATGAGATGTTTTAATTTTTAATTAACTTTAAAAGTCTAAGTTAATTTATTTGTTAAAGAAGATTAATGTCTTGAAGTTAATTACTTAATAAGAGTAATTAAGATAAATTAATTAATAATTAAGTTTAATTAATCAAGTAATTAATGAATGTTTTTTTATAAAAATAATAATTACTTAGTGAAAGTAATTAAGAATAGATGATTAAAGATTTATTAATCAAATATTAAAGGTTAATTACCTTAAAGTATAATTAATTAATGTAATTAATTAATTAGGGTGATTAAATTAAGAATAATCAATTAAGGATAATTAACTGTAATTAAGATTTAAATTAATAATTAAAGGTTATTAATTAAAGTAATTAAGTAAGGAATAATTAATTAATAGAAGTAATTAAGATTTAATTAATTACAATTAATGGTTAATTAATTAAGATAATTAATTAAAGAAATGATTAATTAATATTAACTGTAGTTAATGGTAATTAATCATGGATTAAAGATTATTAATGAAAGTGATTAAGGGATGATTATGAATTATGGATTAATTAATTAAATCTTTGTAATTAATTTAGGATAATTAATCAAAGGATTATTATCAATTAAAGATTAATTAATGATTAATTAAAGAATAATTAATAATAATGGTTTGTAATTAATTAGTTATTAGTCAACCATGACTAGAAATTTATTCATAGGTAAAGATCTGGTTTAAAATTAATCAGATGACTTGATGATTATACTTATGAATGTATGGATAGTATGGAATGCTGTGAATTATGTTGATATCCCGTATGTGTAATGTTATGTGATATGCTCGTGTTATGGAACATAATTTATTTATCTATAATGCATTTAAGTTATCTATCTGTGATTTTGTGTATATAGATAAGCGTTATAGGATTATACCGCTTATCAATATTGCTATAATTCTGCGACGATTTAGGATGTTGCACTACTATTGTGTTAAACCCCCGGACCACACTATACACACACAAATATGGGTTTCACGTGGAAATCAGTTAAATCATAGATTTTTGAATATAATTTTAAAATTGAAATCCAAATGGTTTTGGATATGGATCGGGTTTAAAAATTTTGAAAGGAATTTCAAAGATAAAAGTTATTTTTGAATAACTAGATTTAGTTTTGAAATTTGATTTAAAATTTGAATTTAAAATTTGAAATTGAATTCTATATTTGTTAAAAAGGTTATACAAGCTATAAATACGTTTATATGGGTTTTTAAAACATTTTAAAAGTATGATTTTGAGAATTTGAATTTAACCCAAGTTTAGATTTGAAAGTCCTTAACTCGTGCAATTATAATCGGGTTTTCTGAAACGGAAACAAGTGGTTTTAATAATAATAGTTTTATATAAGAAAAGAATTTCCAAATTATGATGAAAAGATTTCAAGTAAAAAAAAAAAGAATGGCTTTGAAAGCTATAATTGAATTTTTGTGAAAAAAATAGTTGAACCCTGATTTGAAATTGAAGAGGATTTTAAATGGAGTATCTTTTATAAGACTGAAAATAGGGATTGTTTTGAAAACTATAAAATGAGTCTTTGATTTAAAGACCGGATGAGTTAATCCAATTTAAAATGGAATTCTTTTGAAAGGCTATAAATGAATCTTTGTTAAAGATTGGTGAACCTTGTTTAAAATTGAAAGGGGTCTTAAAAGTGAATCTTTTATTTAAAAGATTTAAAGTGTGGAATTTTTTTTAACCATTGAAGGTTTTTGAAATGAATCTTTTTGTTTAAAAGATTGGAAATGGTAATTTGTTTTAACCATTTGAATGAAAGGTTTTGGCTTTAAGCTGTGATTTAACTGAGATCCCATATCTATATGTTTTTAAGTATTGCGCTCATTATTCGGTTTAGCCGGGAGAGGTCCTTGTGTCATATAACCCGTTTCGAATAATGATACGACGTTATGGATATCATTTGAAGACCGACAGTGAAGACCGGGTATTCGCGAGAATGATAGGATGACCTATCAATTGTCTCTGCACTGAGTAGCTACGGTATAGAGATTCCCTAAGTGATGGGAAGTCCGATCGGGATTGTAAATACCCGGATTGCAAGGGCTTCTTCGAAAGTGCCTTTGGTTCTGTTCGAACCCGGAACAGACTTGTATGGATGTGTGCCTGACATTACACTTTGAGATGTAAAACCGGTTTCTATCAAATACATTTCTGTTTGGTGGCGGAGATTTATTCTCTTAGCTTAATACCCTTCTCTGGGACGTACGAGCTCAGAGGTTATGTAGTTGATGGTTACTAGTGATACATTCCCAATTTGGTAATGTGGCATACAAAGTGCTGCTGATCATTTGATGATCAAAGCAAGGCTTTGTGATAGCGTAGCTTTGTGGACGAGACTGCATCAGGACCTCACACCCCGAAAATGGTCGAAACAGGAAAGATGCGGCAAGGTTTCAGGGGTCGCGCCCCTAGGGTATGTCCATTTCTTCTGGATAGAGGTGATACCATGGTATGGAGTCCAGATATTTAACCTATGTGGTTACTGCAAATACATTTCTTTGTGGTTGTTGGTATCGTGCACTCGGATAAAGGTTGGTTACGACTGGGAAAGGAATATCTGAGGTGATACTCCCGGGCAGAGGGTACACCGGCCTTGTGTTGGCAGTGAACCGAGGGATGGTTCTCGAGGCGTCCCTCCAGAGGCGTACCCATGTGGCAATGGAAAGTTCCTTGGCCTGACCATTTGTTGGAAAATCCAAAGAAACAATACGCGCCCAGTATGGTTTTAGTTGTATAACCTGCCATGGAATGTGGCGGTAACCTGCTATTGAACATGGTAGCTATAGTAGGCATACGACGAAATGTTGTATGCTGGCTAAGATTAATATTATACCTTCGAAATATTTTCTGCACTATGCACTAATAATAATATCAAATGGTTTTTGCGTATCAAGCATTTTTGACCGTCATAAGGAGAAATCTCCTCCAAGTGTTCGTTTGCATGGTGTGTGTGGCGGGAGGTCTTATTGCAATTTCATTTTCCAAAAAAAGCATTGCAGATTTTCAATATTTTTGAATTCTTTTGTTTGGTTTAAAAGATAAACTGTTTTTGTTTGCTCATACCAGTCCCATGACTGACCCGGAGTTTATTGTTCCCTTCCTAAACTCTGGGTGCCCACAATTTTCCACACGGGCAGTCTAAAGTTGGTTTTTTTTCAGATAGTAAAAATAGATATCGGTTCGGTAGCTTTCGGCTTTCCTCTTTGGTATTCTTTGGAGATTTTGGATATTGGAGTCTTTGGATTCATGGACGAGACTTGCTTATCTGGGTGAAACAAGATGGTAGTTCGAGCATGTGGTTTGGAGTTTGGTTTTGGAGCATTGGATTTGAGTTGCAGTTGCTGTTTGGAGTTTTGGTTCCGCTGCTAGTTCATTTAGTTTTCCGCTGTAGCATTGTTATTGTATCTCTGATATTGATTCATATTGTATCATTGTGTATCATATGTTGTATATCAATGATATTCATTTCTTTCTTCCGTTGTGTTGTTATACTTAATGTGTTAAAAACTCCGGCGAACCGGATTCGACGTTTGGATATGCAGCACTGGAATACAAGTGTCGTATTCAGTGCCAATTTTCGAAGGTCAACTCAGGGTCATTACAGTGGTTTCAGAGCTGAAGGTTGAAAAGTTTAGCTCAGGAGTATAACACATTAAGTAACTCATTAGAGATAGGGTAATGTATACCCTAGAATGAGTACAACTAGTGGAACCATAATCCAAATTTCTCAGTTTATTCTCTTTACATGTTGTTATTCTCTAAGATATTTCATTCGAATGCCTAAATCGGTTTTCTTACTATTCACAAATAGTAAGAATGAGTGGAAGAAGAGGACGAAATAGGAGACAGGAAAGTACCACTTCAGCTGGTTAAAACCCTACAACGACAGATATTCCCATTCAATCTCAATCCAATCTGGTTGATTTGTATCGAAACTTTTCCAGACTTGGTGGAAAGCCATTTATTGGCAAGGAAACTGTTATCGAAGCACAAGCCTGGATTCGATTATGCGAAAGGATTTTCAAAGGACTAATATTAGAAGATGATCATATGCGATTGATAGCTTTTTGGCAACTCCAGGAAGAGGCTTTAGCTTGGTGGGAAACAATTACCGTGGATGAGCCGGCGGATGAGTTTACTTGGAGTCGTTTCAAAGAAGTGTTCGAGCAGCGATATATGCCGTCTGTTGGTATCTCTAGAGTGTACCAGGAGTTTTTGGATTTGAAGCAAGGGAGTTTATAATTTGAAGAGTACTTAAACAAATTCAATGAATTATCTCGATTTGGTCCAGAATTGGTGAATACATCGTTAAAGAAGAATGAAAAGTTTATTCGGGGAATGAACAAGGAGTTTCAGGAAAGGATGACTACTCGCATTAAGGAATCTTTTTCTGAATTAGTTGATATGGGCTATAGATATGATACTCTGGATAAGCAAGTAGATCAAGAGGAAAATGGAGATATAAGTAATCTGAATTGGAGGAAAAAGAAGTTTGGTGGAAAGAAACTGAGGAAAGATAAAGGAAAGAAGGATATACAGAAGCAAAAGGTGAAGAATATTACTTGTTTCAACTGCTTGGAGAAAGGTCATTACTTGAACAAATGTAAGAATACCAGGAAACAAGGACTGAGAGAGCCATTTATGAAGCCAGAACAGGAATGTAGGGAATGTTGTTACTGCCACAAACCGGGACATAGGATCATGAATTGCCCAGCACTGAAGCAAGTTCAAGCAGCGAGGGCCTGTGAAATCAAAGGTGATTTTTCAACCTCAAAAGTTAGTTAAGGAAAAGAAAATTTATAAGGTAACTATCTCGTTTACGATTAAATTGTTCGAATTTTGTTCGACACGAGAACTACCCTTAGTTTTATTTCTCAGCAGATAGTAAATGAGTTAAATCTTGAATCTGAGATCGTAAGCAAATTTATTTTTGTCTATTTCATTGGGTTTCGATAGAATCTACAAACGGTTAGTTATCCCTTTGAACTAACCAATATTCCCGCATACTTCGTAGATCTAAATAACCCGAGTATCTTGATTCGTTCTTGTATCCATTGTTGATATTCTGATTTGGTAAGCCAAATGCAGAATAGATACCCAGTTTGATTTGAAAACTGTTTCGCTATGTTTGTGTATCCATCTTTTGTTGTCTCCCTGTTTTCAAATTTCGAGGATGAAATTTTCTTAAGGGGGGAATCTGTAACATCCCTGAAATTTTAGTTAAGATAATTTGATAATTTATTTAATTTTTGAAATTAAATTGTGAATAAAAATCTAAATTGTGTTTGAATTTCCAAATTTAATTAGATGTATGTTTGTTTGTTTATGTAAATGAGTTTTCCCAAATAAAATAAGATGTTTGGTTGTTTGTTTAAATGTTTATAAAGAAATTTCAAATAGAATCTTAGTTTTGTAATTCAAAAGAAAATAAATATTTTAAATAAGATTGGGTTTGAAAGAAAAACTCTATCTTTTAAAATTAATAGAGATCTGTTTCCAAATATATAATATACATATGTAATATGTATTTTGAAAGTATATTTGAAGTTAATATGTTAAATTTCTAAAAGTTAACCCAATATATATGTATACATATTTATTTATTTATGTATATGAATAAATACTTATTTAAAGATATAATAGTTTGAAAATGAATAAAAGTATTTAATACTTTCTTTTAATTTTATATATATACATAAGGATTTAAAACTAAGAATATAAATAAAATGAAACAAGGGTTTAAAATAAAAATTATAAATTAATTATAAACCAAGGTTAAAACACAAGTTTTTTCCATTTGGACATTTGTAAAAATTTAAGTAATATGAGATAACAAGTGTAAGAAATGAACAAACAAGTGGAAAACTTGGTTTTTTATCTTCATTTTAAATGAAAAAAAAAGAAAAAAAATCTATAAATAATTCATATTAGGGACTAAAACATAAATTTCTTTGTTTTAAAACAAATGTAAGCATCTTGTTAAAATAAATTACAAGTGTAAATGATAAAGACATGTGGCAAGTGGAATTGTTTTCTTTGATTCAAAAAGAGAAAAAAAAATAGAAAGCATGCATAAGAATTTTTTTGAAACCAAGCTATCCTCATTTTCTTCTCAAGCCTAAGGAAAGAAAAAAAATGGAAATCAAAACCAAAGATCTTAAACGAAATTCAGTTTTATCAAATCTGAGAAATTCGAACCAAAACAAAATCTGAAACAAGATCTGTTCCAAAGATTAAGCATGCAAGATCAACTACCTTCTCAAACAATCAGGATCCAGATCAGGTTCAAGTGTATTCCAAATCAACAAGTTGATGAAGTTCAAAATTGAAACAAAATCATAGAGCTAATCAAATAAGCAAGCTAAAGATCCAGATCAAAAGTAACTAGCATTTTCCAGACTTCAAAATCAATAACAGGTTCACTGTCCCTGTTCTTTGTTCAAACATACTATGGTGAGCAAACCCACTAAAACTATTTATATCTCTTGATTTTATGGATTGATGATGAAAGTATGTCAGGAAAATGTTTTATTTTTGCCTGCATGTTTATATATACATTGAATATGATGGGTGCATATCAGGATATATGAATTCTTCAGCCTCTGTGTGCATATCAGGACCAAATTTGATTTAAAATCAAATTCCTCTTCTTCCAATTTGCTTTAGAACCTGATCTTTAAAAAGAATATGTTAATATCATCAAGATTTTACTTTTTTTTTAAATAATCTCAAGAAGAAATATTGTGAAATTATTTCGAAATTAAGACGAACAGTAAAAAGAATCAAATTATGTCAAAAATTAGTTGTTTAAATTTGGATTCTTACTTATATCATCTGATTCATAATTAAAAATTGGGATTTTTAAAGGTAAGATTAAAAATCTTCAGTTTATAAAGTGTAAGGATTTTTGGGTGGAACAGAATCGAGCATTTGCTCGATTACTAGCGATCAGCAATGGAAGGAAGGCTAAGTTTTTGGCTGAAGCAAGCTTGGAGTATGAAGTATTTGGGAAAAATAGCCCTTAAATTTTCAGACCACCATGATGATCATGCGAGGTGGAAATAGGGTTTGACTGCGTGTTTTTGATCGACATGGAACCAGGGTTTTTGTGTAGCCATTGGCGAACTGGAAATAATCGCACCGGGGGAAAAAGTTTCATGGCCATCGGCGATGATGTAGCCGGAGTTTCGCAATCTCCGGTGAACTGCAGCGGCGAGTCGAGGATTTTCTTTGATGGTCTGCTTTTGTTCCAGAATCGTCCAACATGTACGAATTCAATATCGGGGACACTTTCGAAGATCTGGTTGTTTGAGTAGGTCCATGGTGATGTTATCGATTTGTCGAAGGTAACGTGGTTGACCGAAGATCGCCGTAACGTTCGTGCACGTGCACGCGTATGTAGGCATGACTGGGTGTTGATGTTATTTGGGGAAAAAGAAGGTGAAACTCGGGTCCAAGCTCGTGGAAGCGATCATTTTTCTCGAAGCAACAAAAGTTTGGGTTGGCCTGGGAATCACTCGGGTAGATCATAGTTTTGCTTGGGGAATGGCTCTGGTTTACTGATGTATTAAAATAGTTTTTAACCTTTAAAACAAAATAGAGTTTAATTGAATTTTTTTTGTTTGAAGCCAATTCTTTTGTAAATGATAAAAGTTTATCCAAGTTTCGATATGGTTAAAAGGTTTTAAAACAAAATTTACTAAGTTAAAAATATGTTAAGATACATATAACCTTTATTTTGAAAATTTATTCAATAATAATAAGAAGTAAATTAAGGAAAGATGTTTTAATTGTTAATTAACTTTAAAAGTCTAAGTTAATTTATTTGTTAAAGAAGATTAATGTCTTGAAGTTAATTACTTAATAAGAGTAATTATAATAAATTAATTAATAATTAAGTTTAATTAATCAAGTAATTATTAATGTTTTTAATAAAAATAATAATTACTTAGTTAAAGTAATTAAGAATAAATGATTAAAGTTTAAAGATTTATTAATCAAATATTAAAGGTTAATTACCTTTAAGTATAGTTAATTAATGTGATTAATTAATTAGGGTGATTAAATTAAGAATAATCAATTAAGGATAATTAACTGTAATTAAGATTTAAATTAATAATTAAAGGTTATTAATTAAAGTAATTAAGTAAGGAATAATTAATTAATAGAAGTAATTAAGATTTAATTAATTACAATTAATGGTTAATTAATTAAAATAATTAATTAAAGAAATGATTAATTAATATTAATTGTAGTTAATGGTAATTAATCATGGATTAAAGATTATTAATGAAAGTAATTAAGGGATGATTATTAATTATGGATTAATTAATTAAATTTTTGTAATTAGTTTAGGATAATTAATCAAAGGATTATTATCAATTAAAGATTAATTAATGATTAATTAAATAATAATTAATAATAATGGTTTGTAATTAATTAGTTATTAGTTAATCATGATTAGAAATTTATTCATAGGTAATGATCCGGTTTAAAATTAATCAGATGACTTGATGATTATACTTATGAATGTATGGATAGTATGGAATGCTGTGAATTATGTTGATATCCCGTATGTGTAATGTTATGTGATACGTTTGTGCTGTGGAATATAATTTATTTATCTGTAATGCATTTAAGTTATCTATCTGTGATTTTGTGTATATAGATAAGCAATACAGGATTTATCAATATTGCTATAATTCTGTGACGATTTAGGATGTTGCACTACTATTGTGTTAAACCCCTGGACCACACTATACACACACAAATATGGGTTTCACGTGGAAATCGGTTAAATTACAGATTTTTGAATATAAGTTTAAAATTGAAATCTAAATGGTTTTGGATATGGATTGGGTTTAAAACTTTTGAAAGGAATTTCAAAGATAAAAGTTATTTTTGAATAACTAGATTTAGTTTTGAAATTTGATTTAAGATTTGAATTCAAAATTTGAAATTGAATTCTATATTTGTTAAAAAGGTTATACAAGCTATAAATACGTTTATATGGGTTTTTAAAACATTTTAAAAGTATGATTTTGAGAATTTGAATTTAACCCAAGTCTAGATTTGAAAGTCCTTAACTCGTGCAATTATAATTGGGTTTTCTGAAACGGAAACAAGTGGTTTTAATAATAATAGTTTTATATAAGGAAAGAATTTCCAAATTATGATGAAAAGATTTCAAGTAAAAAAAAAGAATGGCTTTGAAAGCTATAATTGAATTTTTGTGAAAAAATAGTTGAACCCTAATTTGAAATTGAAGAGGATTTTAAATGGAGTATCTTTTATAAGATTGAAAATGAGGATTGTTTTGAAAACTATAAAATGAGTTTTTGATTTAAATACCGGATGAGTTAATCCAATTTAAAATGGAATTCTTTGGAAAGACTATAAATGAATCTTTGTCAAAGATTGATGAACCTTGTTTAAAATTGAAAGGGGTCTTAAAAGTGAATCTTTTGTTTAAAAAATTTAAAGTGTGGAATTTTTTTTAACCATTGAAGGTTTTTGAAATGAATCTTTTTGTTTAAAAGATTGGAAATGGTATTGTTTTAACCATTTGAATGAAAGGTTTTGGCTTTAAGCTGTGATTTAACCGAGATCCCATATCCATATGTTTTTAAGTATTGCGCTCATTATTCGGTTTAGCCGGGAGAGGTCCTTGTGACATATAACCCATTCCGAATAATGATACGACGTTATGGATAGCATTTGAAGACCGGTGGTAAATACCGAGTATTTGCGAGAACGATAGGATGACCTATCGATTGTCTCTGCACTGAGTAGCTATGGTATAGAGATTCCCTAAGTAATGGGAAGTCCGATCAGGATTGTAAATGCTGGATTGCAAGGGCTTCTTCGGAAGTGCCTTCGGTTCAGTTCGAACCTGGAACAAACTTGTATGGATGTGTGTCTGACATTACACTTTGAGATGTAAAATTGGTTTCTATCAAATACATTTCTGTTTGGTGGCGGAGATTTATTCTCTTAGCTTAACACCCTTCTCTGAGACGTACGAGCTCAGAGGTTATGTAGTTGATGGTTACTAGTGATACATTCCCAATTTGGTAATGTGGCATACGAAGTGCTGCTGATCATTTGATGATCAAAGTAAGGCTTTGTGAAAGCGTGGCTTTGTGGATGAGACTGTATCAGGACCTCACACCCCGAAAATGGTCGAAACATGAAAGATGCGGCAAGGTTTCAGGGGTTGCGCCCCTAGGGTATGTCCATTTCTTCTGGATAGAGGTGATATCATGGTATGGAGCCTAGATATTTAACCTATGTGGTTACTGCAAATACATTGCTTTGTGGTTGTTGGTATCGAGCGCTCGGATAAAGGTTGGTTACGACCGACAATGGAATATCTGAGGTTATACTCCCAGGCAGGGGGTACACCGGCCTTGTGTTGGCAGAGAACTGAGGGATGGTTCTTGGCGCGTCCCTCCAGAGGCGTACCCATGTGGCAATGGGAAGTTCCTTGGCCTGACCATTTGTTGGAAAATCCAAAGAAACAATACATGCCCAGTACGGTTTTAGTTGTATAACCTGCCATGGAATGTGGCAGTAACCTGCTATTGAACATGGTAGCTATAGTAGGCATACGACGAAATGTTGTATGCTGGCTAAGATTAATATTATACTTTCAAAATGTTTTCTGCACTATGCACTAATAATAATATCAAATGGTTTTTGCGCATCAAGCATTTTTGACTGTCATAAGGTGAAATCTCCTCCAAGTGTGCGTTTGCATGGTGTGTGTGGCGGGAGGTCTTATAGCAGTTTCATTTTTCAAAAAAAGCATTGCGGATTTTCAATATTTTTAAATTCTTTTCTTTGTTTTAAAAGATAAACTGTTTTTGTTTGCTCATACCAGTCCCATGACTGACCCGGCGTTTATTGTTCCCTTCCTAAACTCTGGGTGCCCATAATTTTTCACACAGGCAGTCTAGAGTTGGGTTTTTTTTTTCAGATAGTAAATATAGATATCGATTCGGTAGCTTTCGGCTTTCCTCTTTGGTATTCTTTGGAGATCTTGGATATTGGAGTCTTTGGATTCATGGACGAGACTTGCTTATCTGGGTGAAACGAGATGGTCGTTCGAGCTCGTGGTTTGGAGTTTGGCTTTGGAGCATTGGATTTGAGTTGCAGTTGCTGTTTGGAGTTTTGGTTCCTCTGCTAGTTCATTTAGTTTTCCGCTGTAGCATTGTTATTGTATCTCTGATATTGATTCATATTGTATCATTGTGTATCGTATGTTGTATATCAATGATATTCATTTCTTTCTTCCGTTGTGTTATTATACTTAATGTGTTAAAAACTCCGACGAACCAGATTCGACGTTTGGACCTGCGGCATTGGAATACAAGTGTCGTATTCAGTGCCGATTTTCGAAGGTCGAGTCAGGGTCGTTACAGGTTTTATCTTCCCTCCTCATTTAAAGAAAATTCCATCCGAGGTGGAACAAACGAGGCACGATTACATTCATGATATTTATAATCAATACAAGGAGTGGATGAAAGCCGCGGATAAAGCGTTGACAGTGGCTTTTGAGCGAGCCAAAACAATCAAGAAGTTGGAGACTGACCTCGCTCAGAAGGATCGTATTATTCAAGTGCTTAATGATGAAGCCGAATCTTCTCAGCATTCTGAAATAGAGGCCACCAAAAAAGTTGACGAGGAAACTCAATCCATGGAAAGAATGCGACAAACGCATTTCACTTTGGTGGAGGAGATGGGCCACTGGAACACCACAATTAAAGCCAAAATGGATGCTGTATTGAACGAACTAAACGAGATTAAAGCCAAATTTTCCAAAATCATTAAAGAAAAAGCTGATGCAAATAAAGCAGCCCAAGAAGCATGCGAGAAAGCTGTGGTGCTTCGGGGGCGAACGGGATGCGACATCGCTTAGAATCCAGGAGGTGGAAGCCAAGGTTGAGGATGAAGCTAAAATGGAGGAGTCTAGGCTAGAGGCTGATATTGAAGATCTCCTCATCACTTACAATGTTAATGTCTTGAGGCATAGAAACCTAGCATGGCTTGATAATTATCCAACACATATGTACAATACTTGGGGCCGATTAGTAGAGGACGAAAAGGCTGCGCATCAGGTTGAATCGATTGATGAGTTTGATCTCGAGAACTGGGTGTCGAGCGCAGATGAACGGAAAGTTCTCCACGATACGATGATCTTATATGAAAAGGAGAAGCTCGACGCTCAGCATTCGGAGGTTGGAGAAGGTTCAGGTGTTGAACACCATGATATAAGTTTTGAAACTCTTGCGCCGACTCAGTCTAAATCCACATCTACGATTGATCCTCAGTCCGTTCCTCCTTATAATCCGGATCAACTACAGTTGTCCCTAGCCCAAGAGAAAGTATCTAAAGATGCTTTGCCAGCCGCAAGTCAAAATGAGTAAGATGCTCTGAACACTTCCTACGCTTGCTTAAAATCAGAGGCATAACTTGAAGTAATTGTTAATAGTTTTTCTTTTGTTTCTATCCAGTGATTGGAGCTACACCTGCCGTGCCTCCTGCGACCCAAGAGTTACATCACGAGTAGGAGGCTAACATAACGGAAGCGACCATGACAATGGCTACTGCACCTATGAATCGGATAGAAGGGAACACATTTACTTTCGATGAACAGTTGATGGAGGAACTTCTTGGTCATCATAGTGACCCCTTTGCTAATCTTCCGTTTGTCATGAGTGGAGGCGCACCTATGATTAGCTCCGTAGGCCCAACTTCTAACATTCCCGGCGAGGCTCAAACGATTCGTGAAGAAGAAATAATAGCTGAAATTAACATCAAAATGGAAGCAGCTGCTCTAGACGTAGTTTTGGAGGTGGAATGGATGGCTCTGGTCCAGCCCCTTTGCAGATGATATCTCTGAAAGGAACGGTCATTGAAACAAGTGTACCTATCCCGCCGTCTATCATTGATCTTGTCCCTCCGACTCCGCCTTCAGGAAGCGTTCCATTACATTTGAGTTCAGAGGAGGAAATTGATATAATGCCCCCGACTGGAGACCAGCCGCCAAAAGCAAGGGTTCAAAAAGGAAGGCGAGTGGCAGCTCTAACGGGTCAACGCCGAAGAAGAAGCCGAGAAAGAAAAAAGAGTAGATACGTCTCTTAGGCTCATTTTTGATAGATAAATAGGAATCTTGTTTTGCTTTCTTTTTGTAGGCCGTGTGTAGATGCGGGTTCAGCCCCTGCTAGTACGACTTTTGGTATAGCTTTGTACTTAACCTTTTTCTTCTAAAGAACGATTGAAATAAAATTTCATTTTGTCTTCTGTACAACTTGTGTTAATTTTCTTAAGTGTTTCAGCACTCGAACTTTCCTCCGATATACTTGTGAAAATTTAGTTCTTTAATTCGGACCTGGATTTATTTAATAAGTCTTGGGGCTACTGTTTTGGGTCACAATCGAGTGTTAAGTCGAATTTTGATATCACACTGTTTCAATAAGTGGTCGGTACTTAAATTCTGCCTCTAAGATTTGGGCAAACATCGAAAAGATCAGTCAGCAATCGCTGTTTGCCTTTAACACATCGGTCTTAATCTTTATGAAACGATGTTGAAACATGATGAGTTTTGGGTAGTTGAACCACACTCGCTCATTAGTTGGTGATCATGTCCACACTCTAGGGATTGCACCTGTTCGTCGGCGGTTGGTTATGCCTGCTTAAGTTTTGGTGATATGTTCATGCTCTGGGGACTTAAGTTATTTTCACGGACGGTCAGCCACGCCTATTTAATATTTATAACTGCGTCCACACTCTGGGGACTTTAGATTGATTCGTGGGTAATCAATCACAACCGAGTTATTTTTATACTCTGACCGCACTCTAGGGACTCAGAGTTAGGTTACGGATGTTCGATTCGTATCCGGTTTATGTTTAAACTCCAATCCATGCTCTGGGGATTTTAGAGCTAGTCATTGTTTATACTTCAATCCACGCTCCAAGGACTTAGAGTCAATTGCTATTGATATTCCGATTCGCACTACGGGAATCCGGAGTTAGTTGACGTTGTTACTCAAATTCGCACTTCGGGAATCTGAAGTTGGCGAAAGATGGTCAGTCACATCTATTCAGGCTTTAGGATTTCATTCGCACTCCGAGAATGACGAATCTATCAGTATCATAGATGTTTGGTTCACATCCATCCTGAGTTAACAAGCAAGGTCGTTAGATGGACGGATCCATCCTCCTAAACTTGGTGAAGATACGGGCGAAGTCATTAGATGGACGGATCCACCCTCTTCGAGACCGTATTTATAAGTTTATACTCCAGCTCGTACTCTGGAAATCTGGAGTTAGTTAAAGGATTGTCGTGTATCAATCCTTTTTTGACTTCTGTGTGATGACTTGCCCTCGAGCTCGGGTTTCACTTAGCGAGGAACCAGCCGTATTACATTTACTCCTTATTTAAATAAACCCCACCATCGGGTGGAATTTATCTCTCCATGCATAGTGATAGTTGTATGATGCATTTCAAAAAAATCACAGCTCTGGCTCGAAGAGATGGCATTTTATTGCTAAAATAAGAAAATACGGCACAGTCAGTAGCTTGATTACAAATTTAAAATTTCGAAATGCATAAACAGATTGCAAATGAGAGGTAAATTGAATAATCAAAGCCTGTCATGTGTAGTAGCGACAATGGCTTTCGCTGTTCTAGGTTCTCGGCAGAGTACGACCATCAACGGTTGATAATTTGAATGTGCCATCTCCGAGCTTTTGTCCGATGACATACGGCCCATCCCACGTTGGTTTCATGTGCGAAGGAACAAGATAGATTCTTTTGAGGACAAGATCGCTGAGTTCGAAGTTTCGGTGCCGGACCTTGGCATTGTATAATCGAGCGACTCGGTTTCGGTATGTGGATGCCTTTAAGTCAGCCTCTTCACGCTTCTCATTCGATAAATCCAAAGATTCGGCAATTAATATGGCATTCGTTTTGGGATCATAATAAGTCACGCGATGAGAAGGTACTTCCATCTCGACTGGAATAACGGCTTCTGAACCATAGGAAAGAGAGGTGTGTGGCCGGTCATGGGCTTGTGGGTTGTTCGATAAGCCCATAACGCCATAGGAAGTTCATCGACCCACTTGCCCCCGGCCTTTTCCAGTTGTTTCTTCAAAATAGACTTTATAACTTCATTTACATCTTCAACATGTCCATTCGCTTGAAGGTGTACAACTGGTGAGAAATTCTTCTAAATGTGGAATTGATGGAAGAAATTCTTAAATTCAACACTGTCGATTAGGTTTCGTTATCAGTGATGATGGTATGTAGGAGACCAAATAGGCAGATAATGTTGCAGACTACAAAGTTGATCACCTTCTTCGTCGTGATTGTATCAAGGGGCTCAGCTTCCAAGCACTTGGTAGAGTAATCAACTGCGATGATGGCATACTTCTCACCACCTTTGGCCAGAGGTAGAGAGCCAATAATATCGATGCCTCATACAGCAAACGGCCATGGACTGACCATCTGAGTTATTTTAGTTAGTGGTGCTCTAGGGATTCGAGCGTTTTTTTTGGGCATTTGTCACATTTATTTGTCTGTGAGATGATGGTTTTGATGACAACAACCTTAGAATATATTATAAAATATAAATACTAACATTATAAGTTTAGATATATATGTATATGCAGGATTTAACCATGCAGGTACTAAAAATGAAGACTGTACAGTATAGAGATTCAAGGTATCAAGATAAAATATCAAGATAGAAGACTCATGAGTATCGAGACTATCAAGAGTTCAAGATTTCAAGGATAAGTATTTATTATTATTATTAGGAATTTTTGTTAAAACTCGTAGAAAAGCGCTAGCATCTTAAAATCCAATTTATTCGTGGAATGGAATCCACTTCGAGCCCGTTAAAGGGATGGAACCCTAAGTAGGATGGAACCTACGAAAATCTAGTGGGACATTGTTTTGTATCCACTAATTTTAATTCAAAATATTTTACAAAATTATCTTGTTTTCAAAATGATTTCAAAAATTTCCTTTTAAAAGATTCAAAACCCTCAATCCTGATTTTAAATAATTTTAGCTTCAAAAACATCTTTATTTTCAAAGTCAAATTACTCCTGATTCTAAACTATCTTTTTTAATAATATATTTAATTTTTAATATTTATACTTAGATTTAAATATAAAATTATGGTTAAATTCTATATATATTATTCTTTATATTTACTTATGAATTTCAACTATAGTCAAGTATATTTATAAAGTTTAAATTAGTTTTTATATAAGATAAAGGTTATTTTCAAAGAAATTCAAAACATCATAAAAAGCTTTGGGATGCCGACATGCCTATGGGTACCATGTCAACATGGTGACAGTTTGATTCAAAAATTCAAATTTCAAAAGAAGTGTCTATTCGCCATAACTCTCCATGAATGGACATAGCTGTTGTTCTTCTATTAATAGGGGTCAGTTTCAACGAATTTTGAATCACTTTTTTCTGGTTTTCACTCCTCTTCTTCTTCCTCTTTTCTTAATACATATTCTTATCATTACTTTGCCGAAATCAACATTGAATCATACTCGATTACTTCTAGTTTGATTCGCCATCACTATCTCTACAAGATTCTCGATGTTATTCGGAGTTATAGACTTCTTTGTAATCTATTAAGCGAGAAAAGGTGTGACTGTAGCCTTGGAAATCAATCAAAAGGGAAAAGGTGTGATTGTAGCCTTGGTAAATCAATTGGGTAAACTTGTGGCTCGGAAATCAAGTATCTCTACCCAGAGGATTGAAATTCTGGAGGGTGTACCTCGTAGCCTTGAAACCGAGGGTGTAATTGTACGATTGTTTTTGAAAGGAAATCCGTACTTATGTTGCGGGACTGGATGTAGGGTAACTCCGAACCAGTATTAAATCCGGTGTGTTCTTTCCTTTACTGCTTTTTTTTTATTTCTGCATCTGTAATTGTTTCTGTAATAATATATGTGTCTGTATATTGCATACTTTTGTGTCTAAATTCACATAAATTAAAAAGATTTAGTAATTCTTTATTAACACTATTCACCCCCCCTCTAGTGTTAATCTTAGCCTTAAGATCCGTAATCCGCATTTCTCACAACATTTTCTGGCGTAATCCGATGCATCGCAATTTATAGTCGGCTAATAGTATCCATACCGGAGCACTTTCTTGGCAAGAGCTTGTACCTTAGTGTGATCACCACATTCCTCTTCGTGCACATCATGCAGTACGCGTTTGATTTCATCACAAGCGATGCACCGGAGTAAAGGAACAAAGTATCCTCTTCTATACATGACTCCATTCTGAATAGTGAACCACGAAGCTTTTCAAAGAATTTGTCTTTTTTCACTCCTATGCTCTGCAGGGTCCCATGCTCGAGATAATTTTTGAATAGAGTCATCCATGAGACCTTATCGGGAATAACCTCAAATACCCAGTCCGTCTCCGTTTGATCGATGCTCGGGGAAGATAACGTTTCCACAGGAACGAGTCCCCTTTGTTGTGCTTCACCTGTACTGGCTAACTTTTCTAACAAATAGGCTTCCTGATTGCGCTCTCGGCGTATGCACTAATGGCATAATAATCGAACCGATTTAATATTTGATGGACCCGAGCAAGGTAAGCAACCAATCTTCGGTCCTTGGCTTGATACTCCCCCTGAACTTGACACATGACCAATTGCGAATCAAAATAAATCTCCACAACAATGATTTTTAAATCTTTGGAAAGTCTTAATCCGACAAGCAGGGCCCCATATTCATCTTCGTTATTAGTCGCATGAAAATCAAAATTTAAAGTGTAGCATATAGATCGTCCTTTGAGAGTTTCAAGTACAACTCCAGCACCTGAGCAATGGTCATTTGATGCACCATCAGTATGTAGCTTCCAGATATACTTAGGATATTCACTGATTTCTGGCAAGTCCTCTCTGGGGTAGTAAATTCAGCTATGAAATCTGCTAGGACTTGTCCTTGAATGGCTCGCCTTGGAGTGTAAGTAATATAGAACTGACTTAACTCGATATTCCACTTGAGTAGCCTACCAGAGTCTCAGGCTGCGTAAGGACCTATCGTAACGGTTGGTCAGTGTAAACGGTGATAGGTTAAGCTGGAAATACAGACGGAGCTTCCTTGAGGCAATAACAAGACAATAATCCAACTTCTCTAGCTTCGGATAATTTCTCTCAGTTTCGGTCAGCCGTTTGCTAATGTAGTAGAAGGGCCTTCGTATTTGGTCTTCCTTCCAAATTAGGGAAGCGCCGATTGCGTTGTCTGAAATCGCCAAAAGGATATACAATCTCTCGTGATCGATAGGCTTTAACAGAATAGGTGGTGTGGAGAGATGTTGGACCAATGCTCAGAATGCGCCCTCACATTCCGTAGTCCGTTTGAAGTTCTGTTTTCCTTTTCTGATCAGATCGAAGAAGGGAATGCATTTGTCAATGGATTTTGAAATGAACCTTCTTAGTTCTGCTACTTTCCCGTCGAGGCTCTAGACCCGCTTCATAGCTCTTAGGGTTTCGAGATTTCTTATTGCCCAGATCTTTTTGGGATTAGCTTCGATTCCTCAAGCATTGACGATAAACCTAAGGAATTTTCCTGATGCAACCCCAAAGTGACATTCAACAGATTGAGCTTCATTCTATATTCTCGGAGGATGTTACATTGATTTCAAGTCTCTGATATGATCAGTGGAGAATCGTAACTTTACCAGCATGTCATCCACGTATACCTCCATGATTCTTCCAATCTGGTGGGCGACATCCGATTAACTAATTGTTGGTAAGTTGAGCCGACATTCTTGAGTCTGAAAGGCACAAATTTATAGCAATAAAGTCCCCAAATATGTTACGAAGCTGGTATTCTCCTAGTCGGGTAAGTGCATGGGCATCTGGTTGTAACCGGAATATGCATCCATAAAGGATAAGAGTTCATGTCCAGCCGTTGAATTTACAAGCTGATCGATTCGAGGAAGCAGAGAACTATCTTTGAGGCAAGCTTTATTCAAGTCTGAGTAGTCAACACGTGTTCTCCATTTTCCATTTGTCTTTCGAGAAAAGTACATGGTTGGATACCCCTTCCATGTATAATGCATCTCAAATAAATCCGTTCAAATCAAGCTTATCCACCTCTTTCTTAAGGGCGGTAGATCTCTCTGGATCCATACCGTGCCTTTTTTGCTTGACCGGTACATGCCGTGGGTCAATATTCAACATGTGGCTCGTGATGTCCGGGGAGATTCCACACATGTCAGAATGTGTCCAGGCAAACACGTTGAGGTTTTCCCGTAGAAACTCAACCAATTCCTCTTGCATTTGCTGGCTTAACTGAGATCCAATCTTTATCATTTTAGAATCGTCGTTATCATCAATCAGGACATCGATCGTCAGCTCTGCTGGAGAAGCTTGACTGTCTTTACTTTCGTCTTCACTTTCGTTACCTCTTGGGTCAAGGTCCCTTGGGAATTGGCTGTGGTGCCCGGATCTAGGCCTAGGCATCATTTGTCAATTCTCAACAAAGTGGACGTAGAGAGATTCCTCTACGCCCTTTCCATTTTCCTCTCGCTGCACCTCTCGTAACTCAACGACATAACAGGCTCGACCAACAGCCTGATCTCCTTGAACGACTCCAACTCCATGATGGGTGGGGAACTTTAGAATCAAACACCAGGGGGCAATGCCAACCCTAAATTTAGCCTGAGCCGGTCAGCCCAAGAAAGCATTATATGGCAAGTCTATGTCCAGCACAACAAATTGTAATATCCGGACTCTTCGACGTTCTCTAATTCCTAATTCCACTGGCAGTTCCACCACTCCATTGGGTATGGTTGCACTCCCGTTGAAGCCATGAATACGGGACTGTCAAGGCTTCAAATCATTAGTCTCCATTTTCATTTGGTCATAGGCTCGCTTAAAAAATATATTCATAGAACTCCCACTGTCTACCAAGATCCTTTTCATCCAAGCAGGATCTACTTGAGCTGATATGTCAAGTGGATCGATGGTTGGGGCTTCGACCCGGTCGGTGTCTCTGTCTCGAAAGACGACGTCGTCAGTCATCATCTTCTGTTGCTTGGCCAGAGCCCTATCTTCCAAACTACTACAACATTCGAAGCTTGCATGCCTCACAAAACTAGCATACGACTCCATTTCCTTCCAACTTTGGTCTGATGGATGAGGACCATCACTAACAGTATTTATCACCAACTTCCAACCGTTATGAGCGGGTTCCTCCGGCCTCACCTGATTCGGCACACAGTTCTAATTTGATGGGCCTGCACCTTCAGACTGCGGCGCCCGCACAAACTGCTCCAATTTTCTCTCACGTATCAACTTTTCAATGATATCCTGCAAATGATGGCACTCCTTCATGTTATGGCTGTAGCTTTCATGGAATCTACAAAACTTCCCTGTCAGAATCTATCTCTCCGATGACTGTTTCAGGGCAGGTTTCTTGTATTGAACAGTATTGCGGGTTTGTAAATACACATTTTCCAGTGATGTATTCAAAGGAGTATAATTATCAAACATAGGATTCCTATGTCGTGGACCACGATTCTGATCCCGCTTCCTATTTTGATTACCATTGCCTTTCTGTTGATTTTGTTTATTCTGTATGTTCAATTGCACTTTTCCGAAACTCACCCCGGTTTGTTTAACAACAACATTGCTCTGAATTCCTTCCATACTAGGCCCTGCATTATCCTTTTTCCTAGACTATTTCGCATCGTCCCTCCTCGAGAGTTTATATTCCTTGGAATAGAAATGGTCCAATGACGCAGGAGGTTTTTCGGCCAACCATATTGCCAAACTTAGAATCAGGATCAATCCCCTTAGTTAATGCCATCAGAATAGAGCTATCATTGGGATTGCTAATCTCAACACATGCAGCATGAAATCTCTCCAAATAATTTTGAGTGTTTCTTCAGAAGCTTGAGTGACACTAGACAAAGTACTAACATCCTTCGACCTCGTTACATACATGCAGAACTGCTGAATAAACTTTATCGCCAATTGATCAAAACATGAGATAGATCGAGGTGGTAAACGGGTGAACCACAAAGTCGCTATGCTCCCTAGAAAGATCGAGAAAATTCAGCACTTAATTGCATCATCGGCTTGTGCAACATTCATTAACCATTCATACTTCAAGATATGTTGATTAGGATCAGAGCTCCCTTCATAAATGGGTAAAGTAGGCATCCTGAATCACCAAGGTGGCTCAGCATAGAGTATCTCATTAGTAAAAGGAGTATGACTCCAGGAGATTCCCTAGTCATAATTGTTGAGGCCTTGACTCTCTCGTGTCATCTAGCGGATCATCGTCGGGACGTTCGACATTTGGATGTTCTAGGCCAACGTGTGGTCGGGTTCCACAATGCGAGGATGGGCCGAGCGTGGTCGACGGTCCATGTCTCGCCTCCTTGGTTCTAAGTTCTCTAGAACATAAGGTTCGATAGTGTATTACTGTCGGCAACGGTTCGGATCTGTCCGATTTTAGGCATCATCTCCCAATTCAGTAGCAGCAGCGGCAGTGCGGTTGTCTGTAACATGATATGGAACAGTACCTCCCTGGGAGGAGGGTCCAGTATGATAGTTGTTAGCACCAAAATTGGTCACTAACACCCGAGGAAGGATTTTTGTAGAGAGATTAATGAAGATAGAAAATTAAAAAAGAGGAATATATGCAAAATTAATTGCGAAAACTAGAACATCAGATTTATAGTGGTTCGGCATAACTTCCTCCGTCCACTTTGAGTTTAATCTTTATTGCTTTTTCAAATAATTGAATACAGATACAATCTGCATGCCAACAACTTGAATACAAGTTCCAACTGAAAATGATTGAGTCTTGAAAATGGCAGAGTCTCCTCAGTGTTCTTGAAAAAAGGTCCCTCTTTAGTATGCCCTTGCCCCTCTATTTATAGGCAAAGATAGGCTGGACTTCCCTCACAGGCCCCGAAACAAGGTATCTCAGCCCATGGTAAATGACTTCTACGCACCGAGCCAGGCATGCCGAATGGTGATTGCCGAGCCTCTTCAAACGGTCCAGTAGGAGTCTCTCCATTTACATGAAGTAGATTGTGAAAGGGCTCAAAGCAGGCGGCAGTACGACCTGAAGCAAGGAAGTGTATCAGTTCCAAACCCTTTTGACCGAACGATAGAGACCGAACTATTTTGACCGAGTGGCATGTGCCGCAGTTCTTCTGAGGCCGGTCCACGACCAGCAAAACCACCAAGATTAGCCTCACCTATATTGAGCGACCGAGGCAGAACCCATCTTAACCAAGCCACTTCACTGTTCCTATCTTGGCCGAGTGATGAACCTCTCTCTAAGACCGAGTGACATACACTATTTCATAAAACTGGACGACACACACCTCTCTTCCCTCGGCCGAACCATGCCTATAGGCCGAGCCATGTACATAGGCCAATCCACAAAATTTGGGCCCGGTTCAGACAACTCCAACCCCTTACTGGCCTGAGCCTGGTTCCAACCAAATTGAGTGCTGTCATCATGTGGCCAGGCCAAGAAACCAAGTAAGATTTCCCCCCAAATTGCATTACGTGGACCAATATGATGCGCTTTGAATTTGTGGTCAATCTTCACTCTCAGGTGTTAACTCGTTCAGAACGGTAACCATCCGGTATGGAATACATCTAAGCCTCATTTTTAATCTTTATTGGTCCATTTTTATTACAAGGAAAAATGTAGCTTGGCATATTAACACCGAGCCATGTGTTCGTTTGAACCATAATCTCCTCCATTGACCTATTTAGTCGAGTTGACAGGTTCTACCGGTTAAGGCCTATTCGCCTTCCCCACTCATCATATAAAATCCCCCTCTCTTTACTCCTTTATCTTCTTCCTACTTCCGTTCTTCTCTCATAAGCCAATCAACCTCTTCTCTTCCAAGTGCCGTCTACCAATTAATCTGTCCTTCCCTTTTTCAAACCCAGACCTCTAACATTGAAACTTCAGTAGTTGATTAATTCAAACAATACCTATATCTTAGCCCAACAACAGTTAGGAGTCTCATGCTTCTTACATATGTATGAGTTTCTCGTCTTGTCCACTTCTCTAGATCTAGAATCTCATTCTGGGTTTGAGTTCATAGGTTCGGTAGGAGATGGAAAAGAGGAGAAAACCATAGTGGAGGTCACGTTTTAGGACTTGTGCTTGTTTAGGGGTTCTTAGGAGAAATTGGGTAGCATTAGTCTTGAGGTCGATGTTGCAGAGAGTTAGGGAGTCAAGACAGCAATCTTTGGAGCAGGGTTAGGTCAATAAACCCTGGTTGGAGATAAGGATCGGTATTGCCGAGCGGGATCAGTTTAGCATTGAGAGTACGAGAGTGGTTTGACCATATTAAGGGAGCTTGAGTGTGTTTTTCCAACTCCGCCTATCGTTGCGGGTCAGTCAGAGTTTGGTGGAGTGGATCGGTCATCATATATTTAGAATGTGGCTGTTTGGTTATAAGGGATAGTGTCGGTCGGTGAACACCTAGGAGAATGGTTAGATGATTTGAGGAAGTAGGAGGGAGAAGAGCGAGTGGGTCGATGCTTCTAGTCTACTGTGTCGGTCGGCCTCGGACTGTGGTGTCGGCATTAATAATCAAAGTCACCCTAATTCGAGCTTTACCTATGCCAAATATACGTGTTCCCACACTTGGTCGCGAAACAATGAATAATGATAAGACTCCAAACACATATGCATATGGGGTTGGTTCTGACTAATGACTTCATAGTGTTAAAGATTATAAACACAAACTCAACTTAAAAAGAAAAATGTCTGATTCCGAGGCCCATACTATCGAATATAGGACAAGCTCTCGTATACGGTCAACGACGACGGTCTTCGAAGATGAGAATTTAATGCTTATTCATACTTCATCAATCTTTAGATCTTTAGTTCTTTTATACTCATGCTTGAGCAATTACACTAATTCACACACCACACGGGGGAATACTTTATTATTTGTTATATCTGACATCGATCGTATTTCAAGTATAGTTTAAATAGGTGTTTGTCCAAATTCGACTCTCATCGAAGATGTTTAGAAAGTCGAGCTCTGCGACAGTCTCAGACAAACCATAGCCAAGTTCTCAACAGGAAGTAGTAGGAATTTCTAATCCATCCACAACTCCTGCATAGAATATCCCGATCCCAACGATTACGTTTGTCAACTTGGCTCCTGATACCATAGATGGAGTAATCGTCCTAGACAATCCGGCTGATTCCCAAGTATTGAGAATCAATGAAAACGCTCTTCGCCGACCATGCTCAATCCATAGAATTCCTTTTTACGATGTACTGGTTCCATCGGGACAAGATCCTCCTCACTTGCCCCCAGCGGGATATACGGCATGCAACAAATTCATGTGCTGGGTTGGTAGTGTGCCACCTTTCAACTCCTTCCTTCATGATATGTTGCAATATATTGAGATCATCCCAACTCAGTTACATCCCAATAGTCACACATTCCTTCACGACACGTGTATCCCTTTTATGAGCATTCTATTCAGGCTTCCCACTCCTGGTGATATTCGCTATATCTACCGTTTCAAGTGACGGTCCGATAATCCATCTTTTATATTCCTTGAGCCGTATTCTAAATGCCAAATCCTAACTGGGGCATGGAGCAAATTCTCCAAATATAAACAGAAATGGTTTTACGAGCGCTGCCCCCTGGCTTTGCAAGAAGATGGCTGGAAGGGAGTAAGTTCCTTTTTTGGATAAATATTTGTATGCGGCAGGAAGTGCGTTGTTTCCAAGCATTTTCTCGATTCTTACAGGTATCAGTCCACGTCCCGAAGGTTTCAGATACTCCGAAGCCGTCGAAGCTATTCGAACTGTTCCTATGAGAGACTGGGATATTAAATCCATCATCTTCAATGGAACGTTTCCAAGATTTGGACTGTTGGCAAAAGGTCGTCGAATAAGTCTCCCCCAAAGCGCCACTATGACCGGACTGACCTTAGATAAAGGCAAAAAGCAAGTTGGACCTTCGATGCCCTCGATAGGAGAGACCCCCGATGTATCCGAGGAAGGTGAAATTAGAGAGACTGGGGTGTCAGAAGAACCAGGTAAGACAGTAAGTCCTGCTCCGGACCCGGTGGTTGAGGCACATGGAACTGATGAACCACCTCCCCTTTCAAAGGGAAAAAAGAATCTAGCTTACAAACTAAGGAAAAAGACAGTAGGTGGAATCTCAAAGGTCACAATTACTCCAATAGAGAAAGAGCCGTCTCCTCAACACTTAGAGGGTTCGCTGAGAGGCTTATCCGATCTCACTATTCCCGACGACTTGGTCAATTATGGCTTCAACGGTCCAGAAGCCCTAAAACTCCATTCGCTCGCGAGAGGCGATGCAGGCGTTCAAGCCCATAATAAAGGAGAACAAACTCTGATAAGTAAAGATAAATAGACCAATCCGTCATGGGGAAACACTAAGACACACATAATAACACTTACACCTCACCTCACACTTAAACTTCATCCATCATGCTATTCTTGCTAACTCGTGTTCACTTAATTTCTGCGTAGGTGATATGGGATGCTCTCATGGATTCGACCGCCTTCGCGGGTCCTCTTTCTTTCATCATTCTGGCCGGGATTCTGGTTCTGGCAAATGCCGAGATAGAGATATGACAGCGATAGGGACTATCGCTCTCGGAATTCATCATCTCGGAGGAAAAATTACAATCAGTCTTCATACCTTCACGATCCTCCCTCTCAACCAGAGCAAGGCAGGGAGAAATCTGGTCATAAGGGGTCCCAGTCCGATACTCAACGCGACCAACACTCTGGTTCATCTAGCACCAGGCAATCCCGGGAACTTCATAAAAAACCCATAGTCTCTAGACAAACTTCTTCTGCTCCCGCACATGATCCGTCGATAGAGGAAAGCTAGCGAGCTTAAGGCCACCTTCCCAAAAATATGTTTCGACAGTCTGAAGTTTCTTCCAGCGATTCATCACATTCCGAGACACATTAAACAAAGTGCCATTTCTTGCAACAATGATGTCTACGTTCAACATGACACATTTGTTCATTTGGCAGAAAAAGTTTCAGAAGTCTCTATCGAACGCCAACATGAAATTGATCGTCCGAAACTCGAAGCCATCCATGACAAAGAAATTATCAAAGCTTAGGATGAAGAGCTTTCCTCATACAAGTCTCATGTTGAAACTTCTTAGAAAAACGCTAAAGACACAGCTGAGGCAGTTAATCGTTTGGAGGCCACACATAAGAAAGAGATTGATGAAGCAGTTCAACGCTGCGGCGCCTTAGCTTTACAGAAAGACTCCATTCAAAAGGAGAGATATGCGTTTGCTCAATGAGTCAAAGAGTTGGAAAAGCTACTTCTCAAAGAGAAGGAAGAAAAGACTGCTGCTTAGGAGGAGTCACAATGATATTGCAATGAAATTGTTGCTACATGACTCCTAAAAACAAAGCTCGATGAAGAACTCTCCAAGGCCGAGACGCCGAAGGATAAAGCCCGTGAGGAGGGAAAAAGAATAGTGTTCATGAAGATTGACTCTCGCCTTAAGGCGGTTGTTGAGGCTGGTAGGGAGGAGATTAATTGCATGTTCAATCCGTTTATAGCCGAGTACAATGGTTGAGTTCTCATGCATCGCGACCTAAGATTTCTTGGCGAGGGTTTTCTCGAATCTCTGGCCAAAATATGGGAGACTTTGATAAAGATCAAAAAGGTTGAGTCGGGCACTGAAGAGGTTGACAAAGAAGCTTTAGTGAAGGATTTCTTCGGGGGAGCCTTCGGATTTATCCACAGCGAAGGCTCTTTATAGCAGAGACTCCTCCTCGTCGAAAGGAAAGAATGACATTGTAGGTCCGTCTGAAACCGAGTCTCCATTTCCTCCCCCTAACTAACCGACTGGTCGCCCATCACTTGACCCCTTCGAGCAGCACATTAGCTACGACTCAAAAGATCCTGGCCTCGATGTTCATGTTCTATCTACCATTCCAGAGGGTGAAACTCCCTGGATAGTTGAGAGTCAGCCAGAAACTGGTACATAACTTTTCTTCTCAAAGTTCATAGGGCCGTCGTTTTTGGTGAGTAGTTAATGTTTTCTAACATTCGTCTCTTATGATTTTGTGGAGGCCATTTTGATCCCGAGCCAACTCTAAGGAGCGATGTCACCATGAAGAAGGAGGACATCACGGGAGAGCCAATTCAAATAGGAGTGACTCCCGGTCCTGACGCTCAAGTGATAGAGGCACTTAACAAAGACAAATCTAAAAATCCATCGCCCATCAAAGAACATGATGAGGTTGAAATTATGGGTGCCTCCGGACACACTTCAAAATTGAGCATGAAGGAGCAATTTATTGAAGAGAAGAAGAAAGTTGAAATCAAGATCGAACCCCAAGTAGTGGAAATAGATGATCCATTGAACAGACCTTTGAAAATCATTTTCCCCGGTAGTTCTAGGCTACTAGAAGTTCCCCTTCCTTCCTTGGACGTCACTTCCCTGGCAAGCAAAGCGTCCAAGAGAAAACACGTGGAGGAGGAGTCGTCTAAGAAACTGAAGAAGGAGAAGAAGTAGCTATCATGCCTCATTCAACGAAAATAAGCTTAGATTATGTAATTATTTCTGTTTATTTCCATAGTCGATGTAAATAGACTTTTGACTCCGAGTTTAGGAGGGATTGTAGCGAAACCTTGTTTTGAGATTTGTGAATAAAAATTAATTTCTTTGTTTTTTGATGACTTTCATCTTTTAGCTTATTGTCTAACTTGTTGCCATAACTCGGAATTTGGTGAGTTACACAAGCTCCAGTTCACCTCCATGTGAATCGGGTATTTTTTGAGAATCATAGATCCTCTATTCCGCGCTTCGAGCACTTAGAATACTTTTAGTCTACACTCTGGGGACTTAAAGATTTTCGAGTCGTTTATGCTCTAGTCCGCACTCTAGGGATTCAGAGTACTCTATTCCACACTCTGGGGACTTGGAGATTTTTAAGTCGTTTATACTCTGCCCCGCACTCTGGGGACTCATAGTACTCCAGTCCGCACTCTAGGGACTCATAGTACTCCAGTCCGCACTCTGGGGACTTAGAGATTTTTAAGTCGTTTATACTCTGGCCCGCACTCTGGGGACTCAGAGTGCTCCAGTCCGCACATTGAGCTCTAGTTCGCACTCTAGGGCTAAGAGTACTCTAGTCCACACTCTGGGGACATGAAGATTTTAAGTCGTTTATACTCCAGTCCGCACTCTGGGGACTCAGATTACTCCAATCGGCACTTTGAGGACTTGGAGATTTTTAAGTCGTTTATACTCTGGCCCACACTCTAGGGACTCAGAGTACTCCAGTCCACACTCTAGGGACTTGAAGACTTTAAGTCTTTTATATTGTAGCCCGCACTCTGGAACTCAGAATACTACAGTCCGCACTCTGGGGACTTAGAGATTTTAAGTCATTTATACTCTAGCCCGCACTCTGGGGCTCAGAATACTCCAGTCCACACTCTGGGGACTTGGAGATTTTAAGTCATTTATACTCTAGTCCGCACTCTAGGTACTTGGAGATTTTAAATTTTTGTGCGCGTTCACATGCCCGACAGAATAATGTAACTTTAATTTTTGCCATAGAATTATCACACACGGAAACATCAATAATTGATGGAAAATATGGCTTCAAGCCTTTACTAATGAAAACAAACAGAATTGTCTTATTACATGCTAAAAACTAAGAATCAACGAAATAAAAATACACTGGAAATAATTGCAACTAAAATGCGAAAGAAATAGACTAAGTATAATAACGTCGCAGATGCTCGCTATTCCATGCTTGGGGGAGTGTCATGCCATCAACGGTCGCTAGCTTGAAAGTTCCCTCTCCAAGCCTCCGTTCAATGACATATGGACCTTCCTATGTGGGGTTCATATGCGATGGGACTGGAAAAATTCGCTTCAAAACGAGATCGCCCACATCAAAGATCCTCGGTCGGACTTTTTCATTATAATATCGAGCAACTCGGTGCTTGTATGCAGCCGCCCTTAAATCAGTTTTTGCACGTTTTTCACCAATGAAGTCCAGTTATTCCAGCAAGAGATCCCGATTCATCTTAGGGTCATAATGAATCATCTAATGTGAAGGAACTTCAGGTTCCATGAGTATAACGGCTTCCGCGCATTATGCCAATGTGAATGGAGTGTGGCCAGTTGCGGACTTGTGGGTGGTTTTATAAGCCCAGAGTGCCGTTAGAAGCTCGTCCACCTACTTGCCTTTTTCAAATGTTTGTTCAATATGGACTTGATTATTTTATTCACGGCTTCTACTTGTCCATTGGCTTTCGGATGAGCAACTACTACAAGCCTTTTTTCAATGCCATACTTTTGACAAACTCTTTGAACCCCCTACTTTCTCACCGAGTTCATTTTCCGTGATGATAGTTCACGGAGGCCAAAATGGCATATAATGTTTCGTACAATGAAATTAATGACCTTCTTGGTTGTAATTGCGGCTAAGGGCTTTGCTTCCATTCACTTGGTAAAGTAATCAACCACAACTATTGCATATTTTGCACCATCTCTAGATATAGGCAAGGAACCAATTTTATTGATTCCCCATATTGCAAACGGCCAGGGACTAAACATTTGTGTGAGTTCCGTTGGCGGAGCTCTCGAGATTTTTGCATACTTCTAACACTTGTCACATCTCCTTACATAGTCTACAGCATCTCGATTTACAGTTGGCCAATAGTATCCATAGTGGAGGATCTTCTTTGCTAGTGTCTGCCTCCCAGTATGGTCACCATATTCTCCTTCATGAACTTCCTTCAAGACTCGTTTTATCTCACCGTGGACAATGCAGCGGAGTAAGGGGACCGAGAATCCCTTTCGATACATTATTCTGTCCTGCATTACATATCACGAAGCTTTGCTAATGACTTGTCGTCTTTCGCTCTTTCTTTCGGGCAAGACCCTGTGCAGCATGCATTGCTTGCGGGGTTATCCATGACTCCTTCTCGATTTCTGTTTCTAACACGAAATCTACCTCCATTACATTTATACTCGGAGCATGTAAGGTTTCGACGGGAACCAATCTCATTTGCTGTGCATCGCCAGTACTTGCAAAATTTGCCAATGAATCGGCTTCTTTGTTTTGCTCGCGGGACATGCGAAATGTCGTAATATTCAAGGCCTGCCAATAGTTCGTGAACCTGGGCAGGGTACGGAGCAAGCCTCAGCCCCTTCGCTTGATGATCTCCCCACATCTGGTACATCACCAATTGTGAGTCGCAAAAGATTTCAACTGATTTTACTCCAAGTTCCCCGATAAGTTTCAAGCCAGCAATCAATGCTTCATACTCGGCTTCGTTATTTGTAGCTGGGAAACTAAACTTCAAAGTGTAAAAAATTTATTGGTTTTCGAGAGTCACAAGAATTATACCAGCCCCAGAACAACGGTTGTTGGATGCCCCATCGGTGTATAGTTTCCATCGAATAGAAGGAATAACATCATCACTGTTTGGTTCATCTGATACAGTAAATTCAACGATGAAGTCCGCTAGTGCTTGACCTTGTATGCCCTTCGCGGCAGGTAGGTAATATCGAACTGGCTTAACTCGATATTCCATTTTAACATCCTTCCAGAGGTCTCTGGTCCTTGGAGTACCTATCGCAAGGACTGATTAGTATAAACACCGATCGAGTGTGCCTGAAAGTACGGACGAAGTTTGCACGATGCAATCACCAAGTAGTAGGCCAGCTTCTTAATTTTAGGATAATTTCTCTCTGCCCCCATCAAACGTTTACTGGCATAGTACACTGGCTTTTGAACTCGGTCCTCGTCGTGAACCAAAGCCATACTGATAGCATGTTGGGATACAACCAAGTACACATACAACACTTCATGGTCTACCGGCTTTGACAGTACCGGGGGACTTTCCAAATGCCTTATTAGAGCTTGAAATGCATCCTCACAGTTGGGTGTCGATTCAAAATTTCTCTTTCCTTTCTTTATTACCTCGAAAAAGGGAATGCACTTACACTACACCACAAAAGGCTTTTAACAGCGTTTGATAAACGCTGTAATATGATACAACAGCGTTATTAGAAACGCTGTATAACGACATGCTGTCGTATATACACAACTTACAACAGCGTTTCTATAAACGCTGTTGAAACATCTCTGTGACAGCGTTTATTACGAGCCGTCAATAATATTTTTACAGCGTTTCAGACGTGCTGTATTATGTTTCAACAGCGTTTATAATTTAGTTGTCGAAGATGTTCAAATTCTACTTTAACTGTTTACAACAGCTTTTTCTAAACGCTGTTATTGAATCATCAACAATTTCGACAGCATGTTAAAAACGCTGTGATTGAATCATCAACTATTTCGACAGCAAGTGAAAAACGTTGTTATTGACAATTTCAAGATAATTACAGCACGAAATAAACGCTGTTGTTTCTTCATTGACAGCATTAATCAAACGTTGTCTTCTATTTATATAACAGCTTTTTTGAATATTCCAAAACTATATTTTGAGCATATTCAAGCAACTAGTATATATAACAGGTTCTAATAACTATTAATTGGTTACATAAACTAGTTAAGAGAATATTAATAAACAAAAGACATCCATAAACCAAGTTTCAATAATATCCATAAACAAAAATAACAAAGTAAACCAAGTTGCCACAAATTCTGTTAAACAAAGACACGCTATATGTTAAGTAAAAGTATAATATCAATACAGTAAGTCCACACCAAATGCGAACAACAACGTGCATCTTAAAAGTTTCATATGCTTGCTACTTGCTACGGAAGAAGAATGTGTCATCGCCATCTGTAATTACCTGCAATGAAGAAATTTGAAATGATCAGTGAGTAAACGCCATCTAAAAATTTGAAGTTTCATATGCTAAAATGCTTAACTGCCACTCTACAGCAAAATTCACACAACAACCATTACATACTCTGATCACCAGCCTATGTATGAATTAACCTGTGTAAATTAGCCTATGTATGAATTAGCCTATGTATGCATGTACAAATTCATAGGCTAATTTTTGCGTATTACCAAAAACTGTGCACAGTGCACTGATAAAATATGCAGACGATGTTTCTCAATCAAATGAATGCGCACCGTGAATGAAAAATCCACTACGGCCACTTCTTTGTGTTTTTAATCATTTATATTTGAAACACACCATAAATTGAAACTAATATAAAACAAAAAAAATCAGAAAGCAAACATGAGGATTATTAAGCCGGAACAATTGAGAACGGCTAAACAAAAACTGATTTAATTAAATTGGTAGAAGTGTGATACTAATATAATTTGTAGAGTACTAAGGGAATTAAATCGCAAGCATGGACGAAGCTGATGTCCAACAACAGTGGTGAAGCAGAAATTACCTGAGAGGACTACAAGTTCTTCCCCCTCATGTTGGCCATCTTCCCATCAGCTTGCCATCAAAAACTCCAAGCACAGTAAACGTAGAAGCTCCAGCATCAGTAAACTTGACCAACTATCAAATAGAAACTTCTTACAAGCCCCATCAGAAACCCTACCAGAGTCTGATGCTGTTCCAACTAGCGCTATGATCCTCCAAGCTTCATCCTCCAAGCTGCATCCTCCATCTTTAAGGTCAAATTTATGATACTCTGGTCATCTACATAGCTGACTTGAAATATCACGGAAACTGAAATAGAGATAGTTGTGTAAAAATTAATAGAAGCTATTAATACTATTTCTTTTTCCTAATAAAAGATAAAAATATTATGTTATTACTACATGACCATATGTTCATAACTCCAAGCTAGCAATTACATTGCTTGAAACCTTAATTTCAAATAAACCATAAGCATGTAGCCTGATCAAAATGGGATACTGATTTATGTAATATATGATTTATGTAAGCTATTACCAGGAAAATATATGATTTATGTAATATATTCTATATTAACCAGAGCTCATTCCAACAAATCCATTTTCATTTTCTCAAAGTCTATACTTTGTGCTATTACAGATTGGCAGCAGTGGTAAGTATAGTTCATATTCTTGCAACCACATGATTTATCATTCTCATTAATTTTAAAATGCAACATTGAACTTCTAGCAAGAAAAAAATAATGACAGTTAGCTATTACCAGGAAAATATATGATTTATGTAATATATTCTATATTAACCAAATCTCAATCCATCAAAACCATTTTCATTTTCGCAAAGTCTGTACTTTGTGCTATCACAGATTGGTAGCAGTAGTAAGTATAGTTCATATTCTTGCAACCACATGATTAATTTACATATTCATTTTGGATTTTTTAAAGGCAGCTGAAGTGAATACATCTATAAATGGTAAAAATAAAAATTGAAGGATACTGTATTAATCAATTCAAATGTTATATCATGTGAATTGGGACACATGGTTCAATTTGGAACTATGGATGAAAACTGGTGTCAAATATAATAAAATAAAAAATTGAAAAGTAATGCATTCGTTAATTTAAATTTATAATTTGTGATTTAATTTACAAGGTGTGGTTTGGAATTATGGAAAATAAACAAAGTAAATAGGTTCATATACAACCCCAGACTGTTCTGAGAATCCAAACATGGCAACTACCATTATCAGTGCATAGATTCATACTCTCATCATTTACAAGCAAATGCAATAATCTAATCTGAAGCTTACCTGTCAGAGCAGCTTCAGCCAAAGCACCATCAACGGATGAAACTGGTTCATCGGCACCACTGCACATCATTTTCGAACATCTCCAGCCAATAACAATTTAATCAACAACCTGTTGACATCTCAAATACAAGCAGAAACAAGCAGCAAGTATCTCAAATTTCAGACCAAGAAAAGCAAACGGTAGCATCTCTCAAGCAAAGACAGCGAGAAACATATTCATAATAACTCGGATCTGAAACCTCTAATCAGGACATTGCACGAAATTAATTGGAATAATAATTTGATGAATGCTAGAGCATAATAAGGAGTTTTGATGGATTCGCAACTCTGGATGATTGGCAAAATCCGTGGAGATCGGTGGCGAATTTTGGATTAGAGATGTAATTTGAGATTTGGGGTTTGTTATTGTGGGGGAGAAGAGGACATGCTTTAAGCGGTGAACGAAAAACTTAGGCGGGCTTAAAAATTAACGGGAGGGAGTCCTTATTACAGCGTGTTTTAGTGTTTTTTCAATTCATAGAAGATTTTCAACGGCATATAGCAACGGACGCTGTTTTTAAGTGCGGTAATAAACAAATTTTGTAAAAGATATGCATACGTTTACATAAAAGATAATACATAGCTATGAGAAAATTACTTGAATTACATTGGAGATGTTAATCCAAACATATGCATACGTTTACATAAAAGATAATGAGAAATACATGATGATGGGTATTGCCAATGGCTGTAAAATAGGTTACATGAATGGCTAAACAAATCAAATTAGTTAATTTTTGTTTTGGTGGATCCAGATATTATTTTTGCTACAGCTAGTTGCCATTCTTTGTAAAAATACCGAAAAAGATGGCCTGTGAACAATTTTACAGGGTTTGAAGTTTGAACCCAAGCTATTACCAGTAGAGAGTGTGTTATACTTCAGCTTCAAGCAGTGTCAATATCCGTATCTATTACCACATAACGTACTACATATAAACATAAAGCAACTAATTTAAACTTAACAACATAAATTACCAAAATTACTTTAACTAGATCCTTAGACTTTTCATTTTTTATGCCCATGCAACCAGTTGCCAACCTAGAGAGTATCTCATGAATAGATTGTTTTATTATATTTGTCCTTTTCATAACCATGTAAATAATTTCTATGATAACAACATTCTTGACATGTAAATGGAAAAAATAATTCAGTGTTATTAACTCTAGTAAGATTCCCTAAAAAATACATAATATAATTCATATAGGATAAGTCCAATTCTTCGTTATCTTCACCCATAACACAGTCTTATTTTCATTCAAAGCTACCTAATACTCAGTCTCTCACATATTTCTACCCCTTTGCACACATTAATTCCAAATTTATTACTCAATTTTAGTCTGACCATTTCAGTTTTAGTCTCTGCATGTGTATTATTAATCCAATATAAAACTTATTTACATTGAATTGCAATGTGTCGTAAGTCCTAACATGAAAGCTTACTTACATAAACAAACTCAGAAAATTTTAAACCCTATAGGATGATTTTAAGCTAAATAAGTTGATATATTGCCTCAAGTAAAAGATGATACCTTAGCAGTGCAAATAAAATACTGGCTTCCGTTAGTATTAGGTCCATTATTAGCCATGCCACAACTCCAGGTTCCACATGAGTCACTGCCAAAAAAGATTGACAGTAGGGATATTTCATTTTTTTGGAACTACGGTAAGAATTAAATTCAATGACTACTTCACCAAAATAAGATAATGAAACTAAGGAACTATTGACTTAGATCTTAATGGTATTTCATACGAATGTGGTGATCTTGAAGATGTCATGCAGCAAAACAAGCGCATTGGCCTACATTCACAATTGCAAACAAATGCAGCCAAACCTTATAGCCTGGAATACTGTCAAATGCTGGAACTGATCCAACCATTTCTACAGATTTTGTTCTTCCCACTGGCAGTGAACCAACACAGAGAGATACTATGGATAAGCTACCACTTGTACTGTAGTATAGTACATCCACCACTGATGTAGCATCTTATATATCTCTTGTTTATGAATAAGCTACCACTTGTACTGATGCACAAAAGAGCAATTACACCCACAAATTAGAAGTTGACAATTTCAACATGAATGGATAATGAATCCATCAAATTTCAACATAAATCGATATAGCTCATTTGACAATTAAGCAGTGTGTCAACTGAATTGTCAAAATTTGAAGACTTGGACGTTCAAGCAATATGTAGCATTCACCGCAATCAATCTCATTGTGTTGTACTTTGAACTCCATCTTTGTATTTAATTAATTAAGATGATATAAAATAATATAAATTTATTTAATATTTATAAATCATACTTAGTTAACTTAGTCAAATTTTTATGATATTTGGTTAATTTTTATAAATTTATTTAATATTTATAAATCATAGCTAACATATTATTATTATAAATCTAGTTTATTATTATTAGTAGTATAAAAATATTAAGTTATATGTTATAATTTTATAAACTAATCCTGTTAAATTATATAAAACTTAGTTAATTTAGTTAAAATTTCATGAAACTTGGTTAATTTTCATAAACTTATTTAATATTTATAAATATTAGTTAACTTAGTATTATTATTATAAATCTTAGTTAATAATAATAATTATTATTATTATTATTTGGTTATGTTTTAAATTTTTATTTATTTAGTTAATTTTTACAAATTAAACTTGTTAAGTTTTATAAAACTTGGTTAACTTAGTTAATTTTTTTATAATAATCATACTATAGAAGATTTTGTTGTATATTATATTTTTATATACTTGGTTAATGTTTATAAACTAAACTTGTTAATTTTTATAAAACTTGGTTAACTTATTTAAATTTTTATAATACTTGACTAATTTTTATAAGCTTACTTAATATTTAGAAATCTTAGTTAACTTTATTATTTATATTATTTAAATTTTTATAATACTTAGAATCCATGACCCTTGGCAACTCATACCGGGTGTCCTACCAGTGGTGGCGATTTCTATTTCGTATGCATTAATTTCTATTATTTACAATTTTCAATTCACGAGATTTGATAAAAGCTATTAACAATGCAATTAAATCATTTTTGAAGTCAAATTGTGCTCTACGGGAAAACGTTAACATATTGCCCTTACATGAAAATAAAATACATGTACATAGCTCAAGTCCCACTAGTTTATTTTAATACCTAACATCTTTCCTGAGAAAGTAGCGTATGTATCATTCAACACATGATGCTTCACGGTTCAGCTACTAATAATACATTACGAAAGTAGGAACCATACCAAAATCAGTCTAAAAATATTTCAATTCATATTCTTAAGTTCTAGGTCTCTTCATTCAACTACACTTTGTGATAAAAATAGGTAAACCAAAATGAACAAGATCACTCACTTTGTTTTAATGCACACCATGCAGCCAATGCAGCACCTTTTTACGCCTGCTTCTTTGTCTTAGCTAGCTTACCACTAAAGCATATTCCAGCAAGCTCAACTGTGCATGAAAATGAAGGTGAGTGACATGGACCAAACTGAATGGTTGTACAAACCGTAGTTTCAAACCTGCTTTGTAAGTTGTTTCTTGAAGCAAGTTCTTGTGCACACCGGTCTTATCCTGTATATCCAATAACTTATTATACTCCCACAATCTATTTGAAACCATTTCCTGATAGCATAAAGCCAAACTAACACAAATGCATACAAGAAAATAAAAAATTCCAATGGTATCATTGACCTATATCAACACCCTAATTTCACATCTCACAAGTACAACAATAGTTCAAAATTTACAAGCGAGGAAAAAAGAAAGCAAAATATAATTAAGTGAGCACTTACCAGTGCTATAACACACGTACCAAGACCTTGTTTTTCCATCACCTTGGTTAATTCAGCTACAAAATCTTTTACTTCCTACTCGAATAATAGGAAAACAAGTTTATAAGCAACTCTTTATTACACCGTTTTGATATCGGTCAATGTTAGATGGCATACCCAACCAGTTTCCACATCTGCTATCACCTCCTTACTATCAATACTTGATGTACATGATAATGCATATGCTGTTGTGCAAGTCTCTAAACCTATCCTATCTTTCCGAGAAACAAAAGCTTGCAAGTTTTTTCAATCCGTGCCTTAACTTCATCCTACCTTGGTGTATGCTAACTCACATCAGTTTCCAAATTCTCAGCTTCATCTTGCAAGTCTTCTGTATCTGAAACATTAGTATTTGATTCCATGCATTAATCAGTAAAGATTCAGGTACCATGATGACGTATTTAAACTTATTTCAAAGCATAGATAAACTGGAAAACTGGTCAATCATTTCAAAGCATAGAGAATAGAATTCAATCTAGCATACTTGAATTCAGTCTAACAAAATTGGTCAATGATTTCAAAACAAAGAGTTATTTAATCTTCCATGATTCGGGCTACAAATAAAATATATAGCCTAAATCAACCTTGAGATTAAAGATATACAGTAACATCCAACATTATCATTTAAACATAGAAACTGAAATAGATAGACCGAAGTCAAAAAATCTTTAAGACATCGAGAGTAAATTCAGTTATTTTGGTTTTATCCACACTACCAACATCCTACAATTTAACCTACTAAATAAGTAATCGCATAAAGTTGAACTTCCTTAACTTCATAGCCTATACAATCTCTCAACTTCCATGTTTCAGTCTTATGAATCCATATTTTTACAAGTTAAAAGTAGAAAATAGTTAAAAGAATAAAAACAATATTAATTTCAAACAAACTAAAATTAGAAAAAAGTAGAATGCGTAATACCAGAAAATTGGAGTCCGAATTAGGTGATGAAGTCAAAAATTGGATTAAGTGGATTTGCCTCGGATGCCTAAGTTTGTCATGCGTCTCTCTGTGCAAATTCGGTCAACAATTGCAGATGCAGGGGTCGGTGACGGTGGCATGAAAGGCATGAAGCGTGATGAAGTAAAGCAAAAAAAAGTATAGAGACATTTGGGTAGACGTGAGAAAGACGGAGCGGATGTAGAGGGATACTTTATCGTGTAGATCTGATCTTTGTACAGTTAAATAGAATCGGAAGAAGAGTAGATCTATTTTAGGGTTTTCACGGAGGAAGGAGAAGATTGTGTGAAGTGGGGGAAACAGGAGGGAAGTAATCGTGAAAGAACGCGGCTTTTGAACTTAATTGGAAGAACCGCCATTTAATTTTAGTCGGGTTAATTATACAGCGTTTTACGTATTTCTATCGGTCCTAAAACAGCATTATTGCTTGAAACGCTGATATATAATGCCGTTAATAAATACTTTTCTTGTAGTGTTATCTGTTGCTCTGGATATGAATCGACTCAGCGTGGCCACTTTTCCATTCAAGCTTTGTACTTGTTTATAGTTCTGGGCACTTATATGTCTCGAATAGCCTGAATCTTTTCTGGGTGAGTTTTAATTCCCTGCGCATTAACAATGAAACCCAAAATCTTCCTGGACGCAACTCTTCAGAGGATTGATTTTCATTCCATAATATCTGAGTATATCAAACATTTCCTCTAAGTCTCGAATGTGGTCGTTTGACTGTCGTCACTTCACGAGCATGTCATCCACATAGACTTCCATTATTCTACGAATCTAGTCTTTAAACATCTGATTCACTAGGTGCTGTTAAGTTGCTCCTGCATTTTTCAATCCGAAGGGCATCACCATGTAATAATACAGCCTAACGTCTGTGACAAAACTAGTGTGTTCTTGGTCTGGAATGTGCATCGGGATTTGATTATACCTGAGTACGCGTCCATAAATGACAATAACTCTTGCCCTACCATTGAGTCGACCAGCTGGTTAATTCTGGTTAAAGGGAAACTATCCTTAGGGCATGATATGTTCAGATAAGAATAATCAACACAGATTCTCCATTTCCCATTTTCTTTTCTCACTAGCACGGGGTTAGATACCCATTCAGGGTTGAGGGCATCGCGGATAAACCCATTGGCTTTGAGTTTGTCCACCTCCTCTCTTAGAGCAGCGGACCTCTCCGGGTCCATGCCTCTTTTTTTTGCTTTACTGGTACTTACCTTGGGTCTATGTTCAACATATGACTCGTAATGGCAGGAGAAATCCCGCACATATCAGAGCGCATCCAAGCGAAAACATCCAGATTCGCTTGGAGGAAATCAGTGAGATCCTCGGCCATCGAAGGTTGAGTTGTGATCCAATCTTAAGCACTTGCGACGGGTCATCTCGGCCGACTGGAATGCCAATCGTCAGCTCTGCCGGTGCTGCTTTTGCCTCCCTGGGTTCCTCATCATCATCTCTTGGATTTATGTCTCTATAGATCCGATCAAGTTGCCCGAGCCAGGGCTCGGGCACCACTGTCAATTTTAAGTGCATCGGGTGCGGATGGAGCTGTCCGCAACCTTTCCTTTCTCTTTTTGCTGGGCCCCTCTCAGCTCAGGCACATAAAACACACGACCGGTCGCCAGATCGCCATGCACAACACCAACTCCTTTGTCTATCGAAAAATTCAAAGTTAAACACCAATGGGCCAAAGCTGCCCTAAACTCTGCCAAGGCCGGTCGACCCAGAAACACATCGTATGGAGAATCGACATCCAAAACGATGAAAGGCATGATTCGAACCCTCCTATGTTCACCCTGACCAAGTTCAACTGGCAATTCAATAAAACCCACTGCATCGGTAGCTGCACCATTAAAGCCATGGATACAGGCTTTAGATGGTTTTAAATTCTTTGTCTCCATCTTCATTCGGTCATATGCTTTTTTGAAGATGATGTTAACTAAACTTCCACGATCAATCAAAATTGTTTTCAAAAATGCTGGCCCGATTGTCGCGGAGACGACCATTGGGTCGATGTTAGGAGCCTCCACCTGATCAGCATCTCTGCTCCTGATTACTATATCATCCATCATCATTCGCTGCTGCTTAGCCGGAGATCCATCCTTCGTATTTAAACAACATTCAAAATCTACATGCCTTAGTTAATTAGCATACCTCTCCAATTCTTGCCAATTCTTGTCTGCAAGGTGAGGTTCACCGACTATCATGTTTACGACTAGTCTACCTTCACTTCGAGCAGGTTCCTCTGGATGGCGTGGAGCCTGCCTGCGACCGGGGTCTAATGTTCCTTGTCTACCTTCTTGTGGGTTCTTGACAAACTCCTGCAGCTTTTTCTGTCGAATCAACATTTCTATGGCATCATGGAGGTGCTACATTCCTTGGTATTATGCCCGTAAGTCTCATGGAAGCGACAATACTTCCCAGTCTGCTTTTGTTCCTCTGTGGACTCATTCGGGCGTGGCTTTCGATATTTAAAGTATTAAAAGTCGATAGATAAATATATTCCAGAGATGCATTCAAAAAAGTGTATTCATTGTAAGACGAAATCATTGGTTTCCATTTTCCCGCTTCCCTTTTGTTTTCTGGATTTCCTGCTCCGGACCCTTTAGATTACCTTGGATTTTTCTGGACATTAACCTGGACCTTCCCCAAGTTATCACCGGATTGTTTTACTGCAATGTTGCTCTTTACAGTTTCCTTGCCAGGCCCTAGTGCATTGTCTCGCATCGTCCACCTGCCTTCCTCTTTTCTTATGAATTGATGTGCCTTGGAATAGAAACATTCTAGTGTAGTTGGAGGCTTTCCTGCCAGCCAAACTACGAATCCGGGTCTATCCCTCGCATGACAGCCATCAGAATGGCATGGTCATTTGGATTGCTAACTTCAGTAGCCACAACATGAAATCTCTGTAAGTACTCCTTGAACGACTCCCCTGGAGCTTGAATCACGCTGGATAAGGATATCACGTCCTTAGGACGAGTGGCATGAATCCTGAACTGTTCCATAAATTTCGTTGCTAATTCATCAAAGTTGGAGATAGATCACGGAGGAAGTCGAGTGAACCACATGGTAGCAATTTCGGATAAATTTATTGGGAAGCATCTACATTTAGTTGCATCATTTGCTCTAGCTAAATCCATCATCGATTCATATCTCATCACATGTTGTTGGGGATCAGTCTTCCCTTCATAGGCCGGAATAGTTGGCATGTTAAACTTCCTAGGGTACTCGGCCTGTAGAATAGTATCTATGAATGGAGTATGACTCTTGGATATCCCCCAATCATCATTAGTCAAGCCTTGATTTTATCTCATAAGCTGTCTGACCATAGCCGATAGGTTTAGGGTTTATATGGAAGATGACATGTTAGAATCTATCCTACAAGACCGTTCTGGTTGGTTTCTCCTTTGTTGGCGGTATACTAAACGTGTATCATGAGGAACATCTTCATTAGGACCTTGGTAAGCCGACCGTCCAGCTTCCACTCGTGCTCTAGATCGTAAGTTTCTTGCTCCAGCTTGGTTGTGATTCCTTTGATGTAAGTGAGGTGCCATGGCTCCAGGTAGGGAACCTGGACCATCCCTAGTTGATTGATCAGCAACACATGCTTGTGTTGTTTCAGTTCTACGGCATCTACGACTTGGAGTTCATTGGACGAAGTCGAGCTGTCAAATGAGGAGTAAGGAGCAAGGCTACCTCTAGCATTCTAATGCTGTTGTTGAGTAAGCTGAGTCATAAGGTTAGCATTAGCTTGAATCTATTCATTAAGTTGTCTCCTGCTTTCCATGAGTTCTCTTATCAGGTCGTTGAACTCTGTTCTTATGACAACTTCCCTTTGGTTTTGGGCGGCGACAGTCCCTGCGCCTGGATTAACTTGCTGATTGCTGGGTCCTACTTGTTGGACACAAGCAGTTTCGTTGACATCCGCGTTGTATGAGGCTGATCTGGTATGAGGTCTTCCCATTGTAGAGTTATTGGTAAGAACTCTAAGTAGAATCAACGGACTTCCTGTGAATGACTTGAATCTCCTTCGGGGGATTTCTTCAATCAAGTAGCTACAAAGTAGATCCTAATAACCTAAGAATGCGCTCTCAGTAAAAGCACCAAAATTGATCACTAACACCCAAAGAAGGATTTGTGTAGAGAGATTAATGAAGATAGAAAATTAAATTAGAGGAACACATGTAGAATTAATTGCAAAAACTAGAACACCAGATTTATAGTGGTTTGGCGTAACTGCCTACGTCCACTTTGAGTTTAATCGTTATTGCTTTTTCAGATAATTGAATACAGATACAATCTGCACGTCAACAACTTGATTACAAGTTCTAACTGAAAAGGAATGAGTCTTGAAAATGGCAGAATCTCCCAAGTGTTTTCGAAAAAAGGTCCCTCTTCACTATGCCCTTGCCCCTCTATTTATAGGCAAAGATAGGCTGGACTTCCCTCACGGGCCCAGGAATAAGGTATCTCGGCCCATGGTAAATGACTTCTACGCACCACGCTAGGCATGTCGAACGGCGATTGTCGAGCCTTTTTGGACGGTCCAGTAGGAATCTCGCCATTTACACGAAGTAGATTGTGAAAGGGTTCGAAGCAGGCGGCAGTACGACCCGAAGCAAGGAAGTGTACTAGTTCCAAACCCTTTTGACCGAACGATGCACACTGAACTATTTTGACCAAGCGGCATGTGCCGCAGTTCTTCTGAGGCCGGTCCACGATCAGCCGAACCACCAAGATTAGCCTTACATATACTATGTGATCGAACCCGACCCTATCTTAACCAAGCCAGTTCGTTGTTCCTATCTTGGCCGAGCGATGAACCTCTCTCCAAGACTGAGTGGCATACACTATTTCATAAGACCGGATGACAACACCTCTCTTCCCTCGGCCGAACCATGCCTATAAGCCGAGCCATGTACAAAGGCCGATCCACACAGTTTGGGCCCGGTTCAAACAACTCCAACCCCTTATTGGCCTGAGTCTGGTCCCAACCAAATCAAGAACTTCTAGTGCTGTCATCACGTGGCCAGGCCAAGTAACCGGGTGATAATAGCTGGTTGACAGGCCAACTCTTCGTTGTCCAATTTTCAGTGTATGCTGACGTCTAGTAGCTTAAGTATAACTTCAATCCAGCCGTGGACGTGTGGATCTATTATGGTAATCTGAAGAGGCTGAACTCCCAGTAGATGAATAGGGAGCCCGATCCCTCCTGAGTCTCCTTCGGCTTTGACGGTTCAGTTGGTTGATCAGTTCCCCATTAGCGCGGAGTTGTTAAATGAGCCGTTGGCAGCTCCGAATCAGTTTTTCCATAAGCAGCTGAAACTCTTCCCTGGTGATAGGGCCTCATGGGTTTGTTGGTCCGGTAGCATTCTGATCGGTAGGAGGTAGCCGTATGGAATTCTTCATGTCCCGTCCTTCTGGATCAGCGGTAGTTAAAGTAGTCCTTGTGTTAACCATTGTGGGTGGCGAAGCTCTTTCCTAGACTTGATGCAAATCTGAATAGGATGGAAGAACTTTAAGCTTAAAATCTAGATCTTCTTCTTAGATTTATGCAATCCGATATCGATAGTAGATCCAACGAGCATGAGAAAAACTGGGTTTTTTCTCAGTGAAAGCACCAAAATGTTTATACCAGAATTGGGTACAACACTCTTTGAAAGTGTTTGAAGAGATAAGATGAAGAAAATAAATGTAAAAAGAGGATTATCCAACAAATACTCCGAACAATAATCAGAAAAACAGTAGAGAAACACAAAGATTTAGAGTGGCTCGACATGTGGCCTACGTCCACTATGAAATGGTTGACTTTTATTAACTTTTCCTTACTGGTTACAATGAATTACAATAGTAAAACTCAAGTATAAAAGTGATTTCGGTAGAGTATGGACGTAGAAGAGCCAAAAGTCCCCTTTTTGTAGGTCCTGGGCTGCTATTTATAGGCGTAGTCTGCAAATAACCCGCTCAAATCTCGGGCAACCTCTTCTCTCACATGGGTAAGCCCACACAATCAATCCTATGCGGTTTGTACTCGACCCGTGATCGATACGAATGAACTTCGTATCGATTCATATTTTGTCCAATCGAGTCGAGATCGATCATGAATTTTCTTGAGGATGTACGCGAGCTCCTGTGAAAATTTGGTAGCATTTGGACCTATAGATTTTGAGTTATGATCGATGCAAATTTGGGTTTTCTGAAGGATGTTTAATTTTTATCGATGTTGTTCGTATCGATAGCCTCGTATCGATAGTTCTGCATGTGATGTCTGATGACGTGCTGCTTGCTTTTAGGATCGATCCACATTTTATGCCGAACAATTGAGTCTTTCCTATGAATGCGCATCGTTCGTATCGAACCGGCTTGGCCTTGTTCGTATCAATCCACTACAACCATTTCATATCGATCGCTTAATGGTCACTCCGTATCAATAGATGGACGATTTCTTTGTATCAATCACAGAGTAGTCACTTTCGCATCGATGGGAGATATTGATTTCATATCGACTGTGTCCGATTGATACAAATTATGTTGAAAACAGATCGATACGAAATATACTCCCGTGTTACTTACCGATGGATACGAAGTAGACAGTCACGGATGGATACAAAGTGGACGTTGGTTGATCGATATGAACAAGCTGGAGATGATCGATGTGAAGTAGTATGAGGAAGGATGGATACGAAGAACTCTGCTCTCCTAATAGATAAGAAACCAAATGCATCTGATGGATTCGAACCAGATCGATAGGAAGGAAGGTTTTCCCTGGTTGCTTGATGGATGCGAACAAGGTGATCACTTGAATTGCATCGGTCATATCTTGAGCATATGAACTCAGATTGACTTGAAATTTAGAACACTGGCTTCTATAGCTTTTCTTCTCGTGCCTTGTCAATTGTAACTCGATCCGGATTTGGAAAAAATTTGTTTGCATCCATAGTGAACCCGTATATAATCGATCTTCAGGATGGACTGTCTTCGGTTTCCAGTTAAGTTCTTGATGTCACGGCCTTGCCAAAAGGCAGGATAACAATTGGTTCACTTTTGAAGGCTATACATAAGAAGAATTTACTATACAGGTAAAATTCTGCAGAGTTTCATATCTCTAGGTTAGCTACCATCGGTGTCCAAAAGCTCCACTATTTATAGAGTAAAGAAATTAGGAGGGGTAGCTGCTATATAGCAGCCCTGGAGTTTGGTTCGGCATGCATCTGGTTTGGTGCATCTGAACCGGCAAACTCAGCAGCTCATTTGGTTCAGAATTACCCAGTGGTTCGGATAATGCCTGGGCAAAATATTTGGACTGGTCTGCTTCAAATCACCAAATGAAATATTTCGTTTAGCAAATCATCAAACGAAATATTTCATTCGGCAATTTTTTTTCTTCGCTCCTCTATTTTTACCTAACGAAGCTAATGCTGCTTCAAATCAAACTTCTGCCTCTTCCTTCATGCTTCGTGAATTCCGCCTCTTCGTTCAGCAAATCTGGAGGTAGGGTTTCATACTTCGTGACTTCCTCCTCTTCGTTCGGCAAATCTGGAGTTATGATTTCATACTTCATGACTTCCTCCTCTTCGTTCCGCAAATCTGGAGCTAAAGTTTCATACTCCGTGACTTCCTCCTCCGCCTCTTCTTTCAAGTTCTTCCTTTGATTGAATTTAGGTATCAAATTCTAACATAAATCACATCAAACATACATCAAAGAAAACATATTAAACCCATATACATCAATTTCAATCATATATGCAGCCCAAATCACATCCTAAGCACTTGGCAGACTACATATAATTTAGTGTTAAGGATTATTATTGCATTTCCAACCATCTAGAATAATTATGAATCATAACATTAAAAACTACCCTAAGCCATTTTAAGCTCTAAACTAATCATTTCGCTAGGTCATTTTTTTATAACTCAACATAAGACATATATGAGCATTGAAATATAGAATAAGTTTCCCACTTACCTAGAATACCTTCTACTCACCCAAAAATGTTTTAAAAAAGCTTTCAAACCTCTATATTCAGATTTAAATTGATATTAATTGTCATCCAATCATGTATGATAGATATGGACAGGTAGTTCTTCCCCTGATTATAATTTATACGATTCTTGTCTAAACTTAGGGAGTGCATATTGGCCTAGGGAATTAGGTTTTTATAAGGGAAATAGGGAAGAAGGAACAATGGAAGCTACATGATTAAAAATGAAGGAGAGGAAAAATGACATGCATGGCACAAGCGGGCATGGGCTAAGTGGGTTTGTGCTAAAATATTTAAATCTGTCCCATTTTATTCAAGAATTATTTCAATCATAATTTTCAAATTGTAACTTCAAACTCTTAAGTTTATAATCCACTTTTAATTAAAAAAACATATTATATGCAATGGTGCGACTTTCTACGAAATTTTGGGTGGATCAATTAATATACCCAAGAGTATATACTTTGATTAAAGTGACAAATATATACTATCTTATGCTAAATGTAATATTAATAAAATAATGAATGTAACAGAAAATAAATGAAGTAAATAAGAGACAACATATAAGGAATATAATACAAGTTTGGACCTCTCTTTCTACATTCGGCCCTGGAATTTCACTAACTACCCTAGCTTATAATGGTGAAGCATTATCTTACAGACTTTGCTTGAGACTCAACATAAAACTTGAACATCGACATGAACAACCGAATAGGGCTATGACTTATTACAAACTATACACTAGACTGATGTGTATCTTCAATTTACAAATGCCTAACTTTTAGTACAGTATCCTTATAACTTACATAATAAATCTATGATATGAATGAGAAAGTGATATAGGAAGAAATCTTAATGATAATGAATCAAAATTGAATGAACAATAATTGGATCTGGAAATACTATCAGAGAGTCAGTGAGCATTATATTAGAAAATCATCAATAAAATAGTTGAATTGGCCAAGGAGTGATTAAGTTTATTATATGTTGTAGAGATGCAACGAAGGGTATGCAACTTTCTAAATGAAGAATAATGACTGCTGAAACGAAGAAAAAGAGAAACGAACGAAATGTTGCGAAGAACAATTTTAACAAAATAAATAAAATAGGCTTGAGGAAGAACACATGTCTACTAATGAGATTTCCATAGATCGGCATGTGAACATACAGAGATTTACCTGTAGATGTTACATAAGCTGACATGTGACAAGGTTGTATGTTTACCGATGTTACTTCAATTTACATCGAATTTTCTTTGTTTGTTCGGGTTTGTCCATCTTTCCAAAAATCCTTAAAAATTCACCAAATTACTTTAGGATCCGTAGAAGGTTGTGAAAATTTTGGGAGCGATGAGATCATTTATGGGTTTTTAAAAATCTAAACTAAATTGACTCGATAAACATACATGCTTGAGTTATAGCTCTTTGGTCCATCTTTGAGTAGTTTCTTAAACTCTATTTGATTTGTTACCACTACTGAATGTCTTCAGAAGATCATTTTACATTCCATGTCTTCGTTTGATTCATTTTTATATTTATGTTCATATTTAACAGTATCACCTTAGATGTGGCTTAGAGACAAGATACAAAAGTTTTGAAAAGTTAGTTTTCTTCCCACTAATGGTGGCCTAAAAAATTTGGTCGTACTTCCAAGCTGATCCCATCAAAGTCCTGATCAACCGGTTATTGAATAAAAATCTCGATCGGCCTGAAAAAACATGCCAACTACTGATGTGGTCCATCGAGCCAGGACAACATCACAGCTCTCTCCAACTTTATTCTTCTATCAAGGGCAAGGCGGTGATAGATTTCATTGCCGAGTGCACAAGCTTACACGTCGACACAGAGGTGACCGTCACTAATCGACAAACTTGGTGCATGTATGTGGATGAAGCACCAAAGGAGAAAGAGAAGGGACCGACATGGTCCTTATCACTTTGAAAGGAAGAGAATTTTATTTTATGGTCAGCCTCACTTTTAAGGCAACCAATAACGCAGCTGAATATGAAACTGTGCTAGCTGGTTTTACGATAGCAATAGAATTATGCGTGAATTCCATCAATGTGCTTAGTCTCGTCACTAATTTTTAATCAATTGGCCATATCTTTCAAGTAAAAAACAAAGCCTTGTATGCTGCAGAGGTCAAAAGAATAACCTACACTTTCTCGGAATTCAAGCTTTAACAGAAGAAAAATGCCAAGGTTGACCAGCTGGCTGAGATAGCAAGCAAGCCAAAAGAAGCCAACCTCTGAGTTCCAATGGAAATTAATGCAATGTCCGTGGATAATTGAATTACTTCCTTGATTAAGTATTTAGTTAATGTAGAACTTCTAGAGATTGCAAAGAGGCCCAAAAAATTCTCTACTGGGCTCCTCGCTACATAATCATGGATGAGAAACTCTACAGATAAGGGTACTCAGTACTGATTTAGCATTGCATGTCTACAGATGAAAATGATCAGATTCTAGAAAAGCTACATGAAGGATTTTATGGGATTATCCAGGGGCAAAGCTTGTTAAAGAATACTGCCCAACAAGGCTATTATTGGCCTATTATGATCAAGGCTCGATGGACTACGTAAATAAGTGCGACCGACGCTAGTGGTTCACTAAGATCCCTATAACCTCTTCTGCCCTCCTTGCCCTTACGACTTCCCTTTGGTATTTTGATATATGGGGAATTGACTTGATAAGAAATTTTCTAAACACCAAGGGAGGATACATCCATGACATAAATGCCATCAACTACTTCACTAAATGGGTCGAGGCCCAACTCCTTATTGGGTCATTGTCCGTAAGATACCAAACTTCATCATAAAAAATATTGTCTATTATTCATCCTATCAAAGAAGATCATCACCAACAACTGCATTCAGTTCGAAAGCTGTCTCTTCAAGGACTGCTATAAAAGAAATGGATCGAGAAGTGCATCTTTTCCATTGTCCATCCCTACGAAAATTGGCAAGTGGAGGCTGTTAATAAAACCAACAAATCCACATTTAAGAAATTCCTTGCAAAGACAGGGTAAATTAAACCAAGGAATTATCACTCATCCTATGCTCCCGTTGCCTTTCCAACCATACTTCAACCGGCCATACTCTCTTCTCACTTTCTTATTAGTATGAAGCCATGCTACCCATCAAAGTCGATGTCCCCTCCCCTAGCGTCTTACATATGAGCTTGGACAAAATGATAAGCTACTCAAGCGGGCTTGGCACCCTAGAAGAACGAAGATCTAAAGATGAACTCTGCATTGAAGCCTAAAAAAAAGATAGCTAGACACTACAACTCTAGAACCCATAAATTCATTATAGGTAATATAGTACTATGTTGGGTGTTCGAAAACACAAAGCACCTAACCATAGGAGTGCTTGGTGTGAATTATATCGATTCGTATGTCGATAGCTTGTCTTAACAGTAGCACTTCGCTCTTCTCTCACTTGGATGGGATGCACATATCCCACACTTGGAACACAAAGCACAAGCCTGTCACATGTGAACATAAGCCACAACTATAAGGTTGAGGTTTTGATAAATCTTTTGTGAAGAATGTAATGAAGACTTTAGAGGGAAATTCGGTCTAACGTAACTAAGGTTATCTGGCAAGGACATGCTACATCACTCTTCCATGCCGTGGACTACCAGTGCTATAGGCTATCCAATAAGGATGAATTATTATGTGCTAACTTTCTCATTTGGGGACTACCGACTTGCCAAGGACTACACAAGTCATTCAACCGCTTCTTTCCTTGCTGAACAGCTATCCGACAATTATGAACTACCATGCATTCACTTTCTTGTTTTGGGGATGCCACTGTAATAATTTTTCTAATGAGGATGAATTATTATGTACTTACTTCCTTGTATGGGACCGTCGACCTAATTTGTTAAGGATTGGAGAAGCCATTCTGCGCTTCCCTCCATTTCAGATGACCGTTCAATGAGGATGAGTTACCATGCATTCACTTTCTTGTCTGGGAACTACCAACTTGCTATGTTGAGTTTGGGTAAGACCTACCTCCTCTTTGTGTCAGGGAACATCGATGGTTGGATAGCGCGATTACAATGGTTTTGATTCCCTCGCCTATGATGTCATTCGTCCATCTTGTAGGATAGGGAATTGTTGCCGAGATTGGTGCCATTACTCCTAATGATGCCGAAGTCCAGCTCCCATAGTGTGTCTACGCAAAATTAAGCTAAACACCATGTCAACTAGTCGCATATTACCCAAGAGAGGCTTCAAGCCGCTCGATGCTTCAATACATGCCACGATTGTCCACTGTTCAATCTGGCTATGTGTCATTTAGGAAAACTCTCAGCCCACTTAATGCTTCGGTCCGTTCCATGGACATTCACAACTCAACCCGATCGCATATCACCTTGGGAACCCTCGAGGCATCACCGTAGAGAACCCTTGAGCCCCTTGGTGCTTCAGTTCAAGCCGAGAGTGCCTAACATCATAAAATAATAGAGAGGGGCTTAGCAACCATGCGTCCGCCTCAGATTTCGACCCCGATCGAGCTATACAGCTAATGCTCATATCCAAGGTCACTATCCAGCTAGGTCAGTTGCCAAGATAAGTTCCGCTTACAATTTAGCTTAATATTTGGTTTGCATGAATGGGCTACAGTCACCACCCATCTCATAATTATGCGTTGTTATTTATCTATCTTGTGCTAACATTCAAGTGCAAATAATAAAATTTTATTGGTTACTTAAGTATGCTACCCTAATAATCATGTACAAAAAAACAATGATAAACACTCAAAGTACTTGAATAAATTTCATATGAGAAAAAATGATTCTGTTCATTTACATCAAATGTGAGAGGCAAAAGGCCTGCCCCGCTGGTCTTACGAAATGAGAAGATATCTTTATAACTGGCCCGCCAACAAATTGGGTCAGGAAGTCTATCCACTCTCGAGTAAAAATGGTCGGTACGACCTATCGCTTTTCCTCTATCTTTGTAGCCACCTCATCCCAAGTCTTGACAAGGGCATCAACAATGAAGTTGTAAAGGAACAGTAGGAGGTGTTAGTTTTCTTTGAACAAGGACTTAACCATGTTCTTAAACCTATCTTCTACTTGTCCTCCTCCTTCACCCTAGTGGCTCCACTACCTCAAACGACCGACATCATTTCAAATGATCGTCTGAGTCAATCCTTAGAGTTTCTACTCCTTCTCGACCCTCACCAACACATCCTTAAGGTTCTTGGCCCCCTTCCCTACCATCTCCTTAGCCTCGGTATCTTCCTTCGCCGCCGTCTTGGCTGCCTCTACAGCCAATTTTCCTGGACCACCTCTACCTTAATCATCTTCAAAGCATCCTCAAATGCCTTTGGGGATGTATTTTGGACTCAATATGTTCTTGAAGTTTTTCTATCTCGTCCTGATGCGGATGGAGCATTTTTCATCATGCACAACAAGTATTAGAAGAATACCAACTAGCGAAAAAAGAAAACTCAAGATTGGAGGCTTACCAGTAAGGAATCTTAGGTATGTGCATTCACCACAAAATCCAACGGGTGCCAACACCAACTAGGTCTGGTCTGGTGAGTGTAAGGTATGGCTCTATGGTCATAAACTTGGAATGCCTTCAGCAAGCAATCTAGATTAATGGGGACCTGACTAGAGGGAATGTCGAAAGACATTTTCCTCAATGACGCTGCTTCTTTCCCTTGGTCAACCCTTTTACATATTATTCACCCACTTGGCATAAGAAAGCGTTGACACCCGAAGACGAGGACTCACCTCTTTCGGCTCTGTTCCTCTTCCTGGTGTTAATAGAGGGAAGAAGTGACTGATCGGGACTAGCAGCCACAATGATCTCCCGGTATGTAGTGGGTACCTCAAGCGAAGGAGTTACAGTGGATTGGGTGGTGGAGTCGAAGACATCAAAATTAAGCTCAAAGGCTATTAAAACGATAAAACCTATGGTTTTATCAAGTGCAAGAACAAAAACGAAAAACACAAGTAAATTAACTATCTTTTGGACTTTTCTAGCTTTGCCTTCTAACAAAGGGTGAGCATGATGAAACCAAACTACCGACACTAGATTAATCAGTCCCTGCATGAGACACGTACAGTGGCATAACATCGTAACTAGGATACAAAGGATAATAGGTAGGATGGAGCCCAGTGGAGGGACCCATATTTCCACTAAATCCTGGTTCCTTTGCCCCCAGCATTACCTTCCTCAAAACCCGCTTCAGTATCCCTTGAGACATCTGGTGTCCTATGCCAATGGGTCATGACATCAACCAACTTTAGTGGGTTAAAGCTTCCACTTTGAGGCTCTAAAATAACATCACTAAGCTTGTCATAATCGCATTATTGCCACTCTCTAAACCCCACCCTTATTTATGTCATCGAGCCTCGATTCTCATCGATGACCGGCCCAGCCTCAAAGTTCAAGAACTTGATCTTTTAGTAATCCAGCTTTATCTTGACCGATTTTGTTTGCCAAGGCACCCCTCCGCCACCATAGTTTGATATTGCCTCAACAGTGTGATCCATAGAAGATTTTCGTCGATTATTGTGGTATTCAGGTTCTTGATGGTATCGATGGTTGTTCTTATTCATTCCAGATATTCACTAAGCACACCAAGGTTGACACTGATGAGAATGAGAGAGTTTCTTGTTATAGGAGAGGTAAGAAAAGGAAGAGAAAAGATGAAAAAAAGAGTAGTAAGGAGAAATTATTAAGGACCCGAAATTCAATGTTCCTCAGATCGGGTTGACCCTACATGGAATGAAGAACTACTATCCCATCCAGCCTAGTGTGACAGCCCGCAAATTCGTACCCCTCGAGTCAACACTATTCTACCTCTGTTAACTCAAGTGGCACAGAAATACGAACCATTTGGGTTTAAGAAGAGGAGATAGAAGAAGAAGAAACTAAACAAATCAGAATCTCACAGTCGCAGCGGAGTAAAATATAATAGTAAATAATAGATCTTTACACAAAATGAAATCTATAACTGTTTTATACATCATATCATCAGAGTGTCTCATACAAGCAATGTTTACCAGTCAGACAAATCCATCCAATCACAGTAGTGGAATATATATAGGTACAGATAATACGTCTCGGACTCCAGCTCCTCTCCTACTCCATAGCATCCTGTCCTGAACATATAATACTCGGTCTGACCCGAGCATTATAATGAAATAACACCCAAGTAAGTCTGGAATACCAGCTGATAATAATGCATCCAATTTGATTATTAAAGTTTTTAAAATCTTTTTGAAAACAAAAGCATCTCGTAAGACCACGCCACAAATAAACATGTCGGGTTTTTACCTTACGATAGCTAAAACACTTTTTATAGAAATCCTCTGATATTATAATAGGGTCTATTTACAAATACTTATAAAATAGCCGAAATTGTTAAATCTATTAAATTCCAGCTACTAGCCACAAAAGTGGGTAATACAAACAAAACTCGTACAAGGCTCGTAGGGAGATTGGATTCCAACAATGACTAGGCACTGGAGTACCACCTGTCACAGTACGGGGCCTAGATCACCGTACCGAGGACCACTCCCGATCCCCTGCAACACAAGGCCGGACCCGTCCCTTACTGGACAGTTCCGAATAAGATCACCCTGCGGTTGGGATCAACAACCGCCCACTAAGCCGAAATAAAAAGGGACATCTAGACAGGGATGACCTTACTCTCCAGTGGGGGCTACCCACGAAGCCTTGCTGCATATCCCCTGATTTTCAGTCATTCCCATTTGATGAGGCTTGAGGCTAAGCGTTACATTTAGAACGTTTCACTTAGAATGCCCATCGCCCTCCTAACGATGTTCCGAAAGCATTCGTCCATACAAGTCCGTCCCGGGTTCGAACAGAACCGAAGGCACTACTCCTACTACATCTATTTTGGAAATATCCTCAGGATTAGTAGCGACTAGCCCTTGCGTTTCACTGCTCCATCTTCGACTCCGAACACGTTTTCCCACGAAACGTACAAACCGGATCGAAGTGGTTTTCGAGAAATAAATCTTGATCCCGGTCTCTTCGAAACGATCAACGCATTTGTCCAATATTGATAGTCGGTCATTTAACTATCAATTTATATTCACAAACATCCACCACACAATAAATAATTTTCCACATTATTTATTTGCCTCTAATATTTCCAAATTTTCAAAGCTCATTTGAAAACAATTTCCCAAAATTTTTCATTTATAAGGTAAATCCTTTATCATTAAATCCCATTGGAAATAACCAAGTTCAAAACATTTAGATTTAAAACAGTAAAAACATTTCAAACTGAAATATACTTTAAAATATGTAAATTTACTTCTAGTTTTCTACTCAATTATAAATTTAAAATATGTGAAGTAAAACTATTTATTTAGACATAAACTTGATTTTACATAAAGGTTTAGTTAAACTAAATTTAAAAGTAGATTTTAAAAGGATTAATAATAATTTCTAATAACTTTATTCAAAACTAGCCTTTAAGTAAATCCATTTGTAAAAATAATTTCTAATATATTCGTAAGTAATTACTATTGCCAATTTTCTAATTCGTTACTTAAAAATAATAATTTCAAAAATACTCTTTTAATCAAGTTTAAACTTTACTTATTCTTAAATAAAATCTGTTAAAACACGAACTTGGTTTCCCAGGGAAAACATACTTCCATTCAAACATTCCAAAGAACTTTTCTTATAAATCCAGCCCAATTCATTACAACCCAAAATTTATGTTTAAACAACGTAAATTTCCTTTCCATGCTTAAAAATAAACTCCTTTAGAAGTTTAAACACCTTTTTCCATTTTCGGAAAATTCATTTTCAAAGTATAGGTTTAAAACAGTTTTAAATAAAACAATTGAGAATTTATTAAAGGAAAATAATACTTATGAATTACTTAGATAAAATCCCAATGGTGAAAAATGCATTTCAAAATATTTTATTGACATTTAAAACTGTTTAATTTATATTTAGAAGCTTCGTTGGAACATATTTAATTTTCTGGCAAATTCTATTCATTATCAAAAATAACCCATCATTATTTTAACACTTTATATCCTCTTATAGAATTTCTCACCCAAATCCATACTTTGCATTTATCAACTAATGATTTTACCGCTTTATTTAAAATTTCCATTTACAAATTTCATTCTTCATCCGAACCAAATCCAAATTTTGTTCCTTTAAACTCTTTATATAACAATTTCTTTTACTCCTTAAATCCCAATTAAATCCATTTATAATTAAAATTCTGGATTTATATCCTTTCCAACAATATCACAGTACAATTTAATTCCAGATTTATCAATCACAACATGCAAATAATTTGCATTATCAATTCTAAAAATAATCATTATATTGTGAGGAATCCCGTTGGATCCCTCCAACCTGTTTTTTCCTGCATCCACATATATTAGCACATCACATATATAAATATCAATCCAGACTGATACAACCATTATATTCAACCAATCACACAGATATTTATTTTAATCAGCTAACATTCCCGATGTGAGTGAGATTAACTCACCTTGAGTTTCGGCGTGCGTTCAAAATTTAAATTAAACCGAACGACGTTCGATTTAACTCAAATTTCTACTTGCCCGGAATGATTCTCGAAACTGCTCCACTGCGTAGTATGCTTCTCTGCGATCCCGGCGCCGTGAATTTCGTTGAAATCTGATACAATATGCATTAGATATTCGATTTTAAAGTTTGAATTGAATTCAAAACAATTTCTCCTTTTTATTATACCACAAACAAATCAAGGCCGCTCCTTACTTCTTCTACATCACGCGTCTCCAGGGTTCGAACGAACCCACTCACGTCGCCGCTAGGGTTTTCAAACGCTCCCTCTTCTTGTCGCTAGGAAACGATCAACGACCCTCACTAGAACCACCGGCTCGAGCTCCCTCCTCGTCCAAAACCTTAGAACACTCGGCTGCATCAATACTTCGAAAAACGTGAACAACCCAGCGGCCTTCGTGCCCCACTTCTGGCCATTCCGTTGAACTACCCAACGACCCACCGTATGGATTTGATCGTCTCGTTGGGCTCTTCGATTTACTAGTTGACGATTTTGGCCAAAGGATGATGGATGGAGGGAGAATGATGGGGGAAGATAATTAGTTTTCGGCCATGAATTGCTATGAACGGCGGCTCTAGAACGAAACTAAGGTTTGGCCCTAAACGCGTTTTTTAATTGTTTACTAATATTAATTTAATATTATTTTAATATCGTTCCAAAATTCTCACCATTTATGCGAACGAACTCCAATTCTCACATACCAATAGGCGTTTCTAGGGTTTTTACGCTTTCCGGACACAATGGAACAGGTTTCGTAAGCTAATTTGATCGTATGCGCGAGTTACGGAATTAGATGATAAATTTTAAATTAAACCGATTAAAACGATTTCGATGCGTTTCGAGCTGCCACGGTCAAACGACAACTCCGATTGCTACGAAAATTGAAATCCGATAATAACTAACTATTACGGATCCAATGGAACTAGTTTCGTCGAATTCCGAGACTATGCCCCGGAAGGCTATTTTAACTCGTCTATTAAATCGAGCGATTTTCAAAATTGTCGAAAACGCTAAAAATTTTACCTTTAAAATTTTATTATCTTAATAATAAATCATATAAAATTTATAAATTACATTAGAATTTATTTTGACTCATTCCGGATTAAAATCTCACCAATTGCAATATTTTATTATTAAATTCTATGATTAAATTAATATAAAAATTTCAAATAATAACCGATTAACTTTTAAATTCTCCTAAAAATTCAACAACACTTTTAAAAAAATCCAAATGGACTAAAAATAAAATTTAAAGACATTTTTACCACTATTTTCATCTAAATTCCCAAATTGTTTCAGTCCAATATTTAATTATTATTCAAAATTGAATTAAATTATCATATTTTAAAACCTTTATCTTATTTTATAAATTGAACCCGATTCTCTTTGTTCCCAAACTAATTAAAATTCCTCAGTGAACATTTAAAATGAATTAAATGTTCAAAATTCAATGGCTCAAAAATCCGGGATGTGACATTCCTCCCCCCTTATAAAAATTTCGTCCCCGAAATTTGCTAAGGTAGAAGAATGCATCCAAACCCAAAATCAAACTTACTTAGTGAAATCTAAATTTCACTTCGCTCAAATTCACTTTGCCCAGATCCTTTAGTTTCAAATCGAAACTACTAATTCAATCCTATTCCAAAATCTTTTATTTTCAGTTGTTATTTGAAATCGACTTGTCGCTAATGAAACAAATGCTCCTACACCCATTAACTTAACCCAAACTTCTTTAGTTAAACTTATATACACTTCCCAAAACCCTTTAGCTCAAATCCAAACTCATTTGCTTCATTTACATTCAAAAGCTTTTGTTTCAACATTATTTCAAAAATAACTTTCCAAGTTAATTAAAATTTCCAAAATCCCAAAAATTTTCTAACTCCCAAAATTTTCGAATTTTTTTGGCAGAGTCTCCCTTGTACGGAGGAGCTTTCGCGATATCGCGATACAGATAAATATATATACATCGACCCACACGGTCGGAAACCAAAATATATCACAATATATATCATTTTCCAATTATATTTGCGTAGGCGTACCTTTTTAGTTAATTTTTAATGCAAGCGGCTAATATATAATGCACATACGCGCTCCAACTCTATCGATCGCCTCCCGTACCTGTACTTACTCAACAAACTCATCAGTTTTCAAAGATATGAACATTTTAACAACATTTCCAATATAAATGTAAGCCAACATATCAATTTCATAATCCATCCAACAATTTTGCATGATTCCATAAGTAAACCATATTTTATAACATGCACAAGTTCCTTTTCTAATACCAAATTCCATTTTATTTCACACAAAGGATTTACATACTGGTTTTGCTTTTCCAATTCATACTTTACCCAATTTTCGAATTGATTCACCAAGCAAATTTCATTTCAATTTGATACATTTTCATTTCTATTATAACTCACTTACATTTATACTCAAATCCATTTATTAAGATTTTAACCCATTCTACTTTCATCCACCCCAACTTCATTTTATTTCACTTGAATGATTTACATTCAGGTTTACTATATACCATTCATATTTATTACAACCAATTCATTTCTATTTCAATATGATTAACATATGCCTTACTTGCATTTCTTTACTTTAACTTACATTCCCAACTTGATTTACAATCAAATTTTATTTTAAATTTGAAACATTTGCATTTCTTTTATGATCCATTTCCATTCATATGCAAAATCACTTAATTAGATTGCATTTATCTAATTAATTTAAAACCATCTTTATTTACTTCTTCAAATCAATTCACTTGCATCCATATACAAACTCTTTGAATTTTATTCCAATCCATATCAATTTATTCAAAAATCAATTTCAATTGCTTGTTAAACAACTCAATTCCGAATACATGCAATTTTCATGTCATTCGAGCAAAATAACCACCACTTAAGCTTATAACCATTAAAATTAATTCTACTTAGATTTATATTAATTCTATTCAATTTTGCCTAGTTCACAAGCCAAGTATTTTTATTCCAATGCAATTGTTAAATTAAATTTTCCTTACATTTTATTTCATTAACCAATTCAGGTTTATATTAATTTCATCCCATCCTGGATTATTTACAACCCAAACATCCTTAATTTATCACAATAATTAATTAATACCATTTCACTTGCAATTCAATTTTATTATCTAACAAATTTCATTCAAGAGTACTTAATAAAGCTTATTCACAATTTTTTTTTCCCTTTCAAGTTGTTTAAGTTCTTTCACAACATTTTCATTATCTTCTTATATTAATTTTATTTTATTTCCATTTGATTCTCATTCAATCCATTTACAAATTCGAATGCCCTTTTTTTACTTATTCAATCCATTTTAGAATTATTTTATTAACAAAAAGACCCTTTAAATTTTCACTCGTTTGAATTTATTTATAAATCAAATCATCATTATTATAATCTAATCCCATTATCCATTCACACTTCCAATATTTATTACCAAAATGAAATTGCATTCCAAAACTGGACTTTATTTACTTTCTAAATATTGGCCAAACTATCAAAATTTTATTCATGCCAATACAAATTCCATTTAATTTAGCTTACACAAAATTAATTTTCAAACAATCATTTTGAATTTAGTTGAGTGAGCATTTACTTCATTCACCATCATTTCAACTAAATTAAATTTCCATTCAATTCAATTCTTATCCAAATTTATTTCAAGTTTACATGAAATTTTGCTTAGCCAAATTAAATTCATTCCACTTCTTTACCACTTAAATAAGGATTGAATTTCATTCAATATTCCTATAATGCAACTGAATTTTGTATTTCATTTCACTTCAATTTTATTCCTCCATAAATAAATTCAAAACTTATTTTCTATTGTAAGTTCATTCATCCTTTTATATCTCACTTTCCTTATCTTACTTTACATTCCATTTAAGATTAAGTTTGAATTCACCATACCATTCAACTATTTCCCATTTGTGATTATAAATTCCATTTCCAATTTATAAGTTCATCAACCTATATACTTAAAAGCTTATATTGCTCATGGGTACAAGTTATTTCTCAATGACCCACAATTTCAAAGTCAACTTACATTTTAATTCAACCCAAATCAATTTAATTCTAAGCCCAATTTATTTAACTTATACAAGTTAAATTCCAATTTTCTATTCACTTCAATATACTTTATTCACTTCCATTTACTCAAGTTAAATTTTAATTCCAAGATTAAAATTTACATTTCCTTCTTATTATCATCAACATTACCAAAATAAGTTCATTAGTTGATGCATTTTAACTTTACACACCATTTAAATAGAATGTTCCAGAATTCAATTACCTGGCTTTATTGCAAAACCATTTTGAAATATATCTAATATATACCCATTTGGTATATCAATCAAATCTCCAGACTTTACAAAACAACTTGTTTATACCAAACAAATTTCCTCCCTTGAAATTTTCAAAACAACTGGCATACCCAACAAATCCAAACAATATCATAACCAACCATTTTGGTAGCAATCCATCACTTTAGAAACTCGAAAATAAATTCTAATGATGTGGCCAACATCACCAGGACTATTTTCCAGCGACTGAAGTGAGTTCAATGCTTTCTTACTTTCCAAATTCATTTCAAAACAGTTTCCATTCAAAAATACTTTCAAAATAATATTCCAATATTGCCTTCAAACACCTTAGCAAACATTTCAAACTTCCCCAGGATTTTAAATTTCCAAACTTTGTTTTCAATACATTTAAAATCCTTTTCAAAATCCCCGGGATTTAAATTCTGGTTTAGTTTAAATTTAGTTATTCTCTTTTGTATAATTTATACTTATAAAATTTTTATTTGGTTATACCCATTCCAAATTTTATATTAAATTTTAGATTCTTATTTGATTAAGGTATTAACAACTAAACAATCAAATATATATAATAATTTTAGAAAATTATTTCTTTTATATCAAAATATACTTTTGGGTAAAATTATTTCATTTACCCACTTTAAAAACAATACTATGCCGGTTTATCTTGTTTAAGAGTTTAGAAACCCCTATCGATACGGTTGTACTTCCCGTACCGACCAGAATTCATAAACACTCAACCGATTAGTCAACACAGTATAAAAACAATTTTATATCCACTAACAAGTACGCCCTCATATCTATTACTACGCTTAACTCATTATAGAGTACTCTTGACTCTCTTTAATGAGTAAATTTCCCCACCAAAGCCTAGGTTGTCGCCAACCTAAGCTCTGATACCAAGTGTGACAGCCCGCAAATCCATACCCCTTGAATCAACACTATTCTACCTCTGTTAACTCAAGTGGCACAGAAATACGAACCATTTGGGTTTAAGAAAAAGAGATAGAAGAAGAAGAAACTAAACAAATCAGAATCTCACAGTTGCAGCGGAGTAAAATATAATAGTAAATAATAGATCTTTACACAAAATGAAATCTATAACTGTTTTATACATCATATCATCAGAGTGTCTCATATAAACAATGTTTACCAGTCAGACAAATCCATACAATCACAGTAGCGGAATATATATATATAGGTACAGATAATACGTCTCGGACTCCAGCTCCTCTCCTGCTCCATAGCATCATGTCCTGAACATATAATACTCGGTCTGACCTGAGCATTATAATGAAATAACACCCGAGTCAGTCTGGAATACCAGCTGATAATTTTAAAAGTCTTTTTGAAAACAAAAGCATCTCGTAAGACCACGCCACAAATAAACATGTCGGGTTTTTACCTTACGATAGCTAAAACACTTTTTATAGAAATCCTCTGATATTATAATAGGGTCTATTTACAAATACTTATAAAATAGCCGAAATTGTTACATCTATTAAATTCCAGCTACTAGCCACAAAAGTGGGTAATACAAACAAAACTCGTACAAGGCTCGTAGGGAGAATGGATTTCCAACAATGACTAGGCACTGGGTACCACCTGTCACAGTACGGGGCCTAGATCACCGTACTGAGGACCACTCCCGATCCCCTGCAACACAAGGCCGGACCCATCCCTTACTGGACAGTTTCGAATAAGATCACCCTGCGGTTGGGATCAGCAACCGCCCACTAAGCCGAAATAAAAAGGGACATCTAGACAGGGATGACCTTACTCTCCAATGGGGGCTACCCACGAAGCCTTGCTGCATATCCCCTGATTTTCAGTCATTCCCATTTGATGAGGCTTGAGGCTAAGCGTTACCTTTGGAACGTTACACTTAGAATGCCCATCGCCCTCCTGACGATGTTCCGCAAGCATTCGTCCATACAAGTCCGTCCCGGGTTCGAACGGAACCGAAGGCACTACTCCTACTACATCCATTTTGGAAATACCCTCAGGATTAGTAGCGACTAGCCCTTGCGCTTCACTGCTCCATCTTCGACTCCAAACACGTTTTCCCACGAAACGTACCAACCGGATCGAAGTGGTTTTCGAGAAATAAATCTCGATCCCGGTCTCTTCGAAACAATCAACGCATTTGTCCAATATTGATAGTCGGTCATTTAACTATCAATTTATATTCACAAACATCCACCACACAATAAATAATTTTCCACATTATTTATTTGCCTCTAATATCTTTACGAGATATATTTCTAAATTTTCAAAGCTCATTTGAAAACAATTTCCCAAAATTTTTCCTTTATAAGGTAAATCCTTTATCATTAATTCCCATTGGAAATAACCAAGTTCAAAACATTTAGATTTAAAACAGTTAAAACATTTCAAATTGAAATATACTTTAAAATATGTAAATTTACTTCTAGTTTTCTACTCAATTATAAATTTAAAATATGTGAAGTAAAACTATTTATTTAGACATAAACTTGATTTTACATAAAGGTTTAGTTAAACTAAATTTAAAAGTAGATTTTAAAAGGATTAATAATAATTTCTATAACTTTATTCAAAACTAGCCTTTAAGTAAATCCATTTGTAAAAATAATTTCTAATATATTCGTAAATAATTACTATTGCCAATTTTCTAATTAGTTACTTAAAAATAATAATTTCAAAAATACTCTTTTAATCAAGTTTAAACTTTAATTATTCTTAAATAAAATCTGTTAAAACACGAACATGGTTTCCCAGGGAAAACATACTTCCATTCAAACATTCCAAAGAAATTTTCTTATAAATCCAGCCCAATTCATTACAACCCAAAATTTATGTTTAAACAACGTAAATTTCCTTTCCATGCTTAAAAATAAACTCCTTTAGAAGTTTAAACACCTTTTTCCATTTTTCGGAAAATTCATTTTCAAAGTATAGGTTTAAAACAGTTTTAAATAAAACAATTGAGAATTTATTAAAGGAAAATAATACTTATGAATTACTTAGATAAAATCCCAATGGTGAAAAATGCATTTCAAAATATTTTATTGACATTTAAAACTGTTTAATTTATATTTAGAAGCTTCGTTGGAACATATTTAATTTTCCGGCAAATTCTATTCATTATCAAAAATAACCCATCATTATTTTAACACTTTATATCCTCTTATAGAATTTCTCACCCAAATCCATACTTTGCATTTATCAACTAATGATTTTCCCGCTTTATTTAAAATTTCCATTTACAAATTTCATTCTTCATCCGAACCAAATCCAAATTTTATTCCTTTAAACTCTTTATATAACAATTTCTTTTACTCCTTAAATCCCAATTAAATCCATTTATAATTAAAATTCTGGATTTATATTTATTTCAACAATATCACAGTACAATTTAATTCTAGATTTATCAATCACAACATACAAATAATTTGCATTATCAATTCTAAAAATAATCATTATATTGTGAGGAATCCCGTTGGATCCCTCCAACCTGTTTTTCCCTGAATCCACATATATTAGCACATTACATATATTAATATCAATCAGACTGATAACAACCATTATATTCAACCAATCACATAGATATTTATTTTAATCAGCTAACATTCCAGATGTGAGTGAGATTAACTCACCTTGAGTTTCAGCGAGCGTTCAAAATTTAAATTAAACCGAACGACGTTCGATTTAACTCAAATTTCTACTTGCCCGGAATGATTCTCGAAACTGCTCCACTGCGTAGTACGCTTCTCTGCGATCCCGGCGTCGCGAATTTTGTTAAAATCTGATACAGTATGCATTAGATATTCGATTTTAAAGTTTGAATTGAATTTAAAACAATTTCTCCTTTTTATTATACCACAAACAAATCAGGGCCGTTCAGGATGGGAAATAGATCAAGGCCGCTCCTTACTTCTTCTACATCACGCGTCTCCAGGGTTCGAACGAACCCACTCACATCGCCGCTAGGGTTTTCAAACGCTCCCTCTTCTCATCGCTAGGAAACGATCAACGACCCTCACTAGAACCACCGGCTCGAGCTCCCTCCTCGTCTAAAACCTTAGAACACTCGGCTGTATCAATACTTCAAAAAACGTGAACAACCCAGCGGCCTTCGTGCCCTACTTTTGGCCATTCCGTTGAACTACGCAACGACCCACCGTATGGATTTGATCGTCTCGTTGGGCTCTTCGATTTACTAGTTGACGATTTTGGCCAAAGGTCGATGGATGGAGAGAGAATGATGGGGGAAGATAATTAGTTTTTGGCCATGAATTGCTGTGAACGGCGGCTCTAGAATGAAACTAGGGTTTGGCCCTAAACGCGTTTTTATAATTGTTTACTAATATTAATTTAATATTATTTTAATATCGTTCCAAAAATCTCACCACTTATGTGAACGAACTCCAATTCTCACGTACCAATAGGCGTTTCTAGGGTTTTTACGCGTTACGGACACAATGGAACATGTTTCGTAAGCTAATTTGAACGTATGCGCGAGTTACGGAATTAAATGATAAATTTTAAATAAACCGATTAAAACGATTTCGATGCTTTTCGAGCTGGCACAGTCAAACGACAACTCCGATTGCTACAAAAATTGAAATCCGATAATAACTAACTATTACGGATCCAATGGAACTGGTTTCGTCGAATTCCGAGACTTGCCCCGGAAGGCTATTTTAACTCGTCTATTAAATCGAGCGATTTTCAAAATTGTCGAAAACGCTTAAAATTTTATTATCTTAATAATAAATCATATAAAATTTATAAATTACATTAAAAACTATTTTGACTCATTCCGGATTAAAATCTCACCAATTGCAATATTTTATTATTAAATTCTATTATTAAATTAATATAAAAATTTCAAATAATAACCGATTAACTTTTAAATTCTCCTAAAAATTCAACAACACTTTTAAAAAAATCCAAATGGACTAAAAATAAATTTTAAAGACATTTTTACCACTATTTTCATCTAAATTCCCAAATTGTTTCAGTCCAATATTTAATTATTATTCAAAATTGAATTAAATTATCATATTTTAAAACCTTTAACTTATTTTATAAATTGAACCCGATTCTCTTTGTTCCAAAATTAATTAAAAATCCTCAGTGAACATTTAAAATGAATTAAATGTTCAAAATTCAATGACTCAAAAGTCCGGGATGTTACACCTGGGGAAGCTTTACTAAGGTCACCAGTGAAGATAGCAGGTTTGGTATTTTCCTGCAGCTGATGATAGGTGATGGGAGCATATTCGACCTTCCTTTGTAGCTGGAACATCATACTAACTAGATAGGAGATTGGCCATGGAAGTTAAAGGTCCATACAAGCAACGTAAACCTCGCATAAGAACTAGTAACCACTAGGGGTGAGCCGACTGGCAGCCATGTCACAGGCGTTAAGAAAAGCGACAAGGAAGGCAAGGAGGCTAACCCTAATGTAACCTAGAGACCAAATAAAGATGCCTCGTGGTAAACGATCTGATCGGTCAAAAACCATAGGGTGTTATACCATCCCAATGTTACAGTCATACCAAGATACACTCCCCCAACTTCATCGCCCACTCTACTATCTCTAAAGCTTTGAGGTTTGAGACTTCAATATAGGTTTACCCTAAATTAGCCATCTTAAGCACATGTGGTGAAGTTAAACTATAATGGCCCTAAACTTAAACCCAGTAATGCCGGGGGCAACATCCAAAGGAAAGACTGGATAACTGTCTTCACGACATGTCTGGGCCAGGTATCCCATGAAGGACGACCCATGAATCAAACTATCTCCTAAGCTAAGTTACATGCCATGCTGCCCATGTTCACAACTCATTTTGCCTTATAGACCATGAGGTGTGCCACATTGATCAATCGTCACTGACAAGCAACAACAATCGATCAATGTTCATGAGATAGACATAATATGTAGATTCTAACTAAGCGATGAAAAAAAATAAATCAAAATTAAAACTTTCAAAGGGAAGTAAAAAAATACATCTTCAAGGGCAAAAGAAAATCATTTCACTAAGCGATGAAGAAGCATCAAAGAGGAGGATTGACTTACTGTTTGCGAAAAGAAAGAAGCAATGAAAACTTTGAAAGCTTGAAGAAGGGTTTAATGGTACAAAATATGTAAAGCTTACATAAAGAATGGAGAAGAAGAAGGAGGGTATTTATATATTTGTCTCTTCAATCAGCATTGTTCTTGGTAATCTTCGACAATAAGAAACTAGAGTGAGTAGAGGCAGCAGCCGTAAATAATGGCGAAAGTGGGGACGAACTCTGAGGTCGAGTGATGGAATACCAGAGGTTGGCAATGTAAGAGGAGGGGAGTTCGATTTTTCCAGCTAGAACCTAGAGTTTGTAGAAAATATGAAGGGAAAAAAAATGATGAAGGGCTAGAGAAAGATCCTTAAATCGATCTGATACCGGAAGCACGAAGACCCAAAGGCAGAGAAACTGCTGCACGTTGACCCGAGGATGTTGAGGATGAGGCACTGAAAGTTCTCTCGAATCCAGTCAATGACACACCATAAAAGGACGGCACCAACCGCTCGCGACGACGAGACATGGGGGATAAAGAGGCGAGTAGGAGCGAAGGGGTGAAAGCAGATGAGGAGAAGAAGGAAGTAAGCTAGAATGGATAAGAAGAAAAATGTAACGACCTGGAATTTTGAACCATTCAAATCGACAATCATCCACTCATGTCAGACTTGAATTGCTTAAAACAACAGAATTCATTTATATTTGGAAATACTTAGCATGTATAGTAAATGAATCAATCATAGAATCACAGACATAGAGTGATATAACAATAAGCAACAGAATAGATAAATAGTACTTCACGAAGCTACTACAGAAAATACAACAGAAATCCATATACAAGGAAATCTCCGATATAGAGGCAAATGACAATTCTGAACAAAACAACTATAAATAACTGAAATAACTAAAAGAAAAGTAGATAGATCTTCAAGAAAAGCTCCAAGCTCCAAAGGTGAGTCTCAAATGTTGTGACACTCAGTCTGACCAGAGCATAAAGAAAAACAAAAAACACTCGATTTAGGATTAACATTCTTATACTAGTAAATCAACTCAAGTGAAATGTCCAAGTGAAACAAAAATAACTTAAAGGATATTTGGGATTCCCATCATTTAAGGATCCAAGAAACTATCTACATACATAGTACAATACGCTACATAGATAATGTCCATCGTAAAGTAAAATATTAAAATGGCGTTGAGGCGTTACCCATAACCCCCTTAACACATTTTTTTATAAATGTCATAGTCTATACAGTACTGTAAACTCCATCAAACCGATGGTCTATCAGGGAGAATTTCATAGGTATGACACAAACCAAACTCGTAGAAGGCATGATATGGCATGTGACAAGTCACGCGAGGCAATGCCAGTGTAGGATTCTACTATTTACACTCCCGGACTGGTGGTTTCGCATAATGGCTACTACCGCCTACTTTGAGACACACTCCCAAAATCAATGGTGCACACAATCAAATCGTAAAGTAATAAAATGGTATCGAAGAAGCATGCTCTATTGGAGATGTGACCTCACTTGGCCTGGTATAGCTCCTATTATAGCCACATCAAGCAGACTCGCCGGAGTCAGGGCTACATTAATATCTCATATAGAATCGTCGCTAAACTATCCTACTTCGTTTTGGATTCTCCACCACATGCACAGTTGTTTAAAGTGGTTTTCGGTATTGGTAGAGAGTATGATGATATCCGATCCCAATCTCTTTAACAACCAAACGATTATTTCACACCGTGGTCTTTTTTATTTCAAAACAGTTCATACTTCATATCAAAATATCATATTCATTTCAAATTCATATCACTTTCGAAATCATATTCACAAAATAGTTTAAACCACCACATCAAAGTTTCGCATCTAAAACCATTAAATCTAAATCATAACAGTTTCAACTCAAACAGTTTAAATATTGAAAATAGTTTATAAAATGAAATAGTTATAAATTAAAATAGTTTATATTTAAAATACGTTATAGATTAAAATAGGTTATATATTAAAAATAGTTTACATTTAAATAGTTTATATATTAAAATACTTTATATGTTAAGGTAGTTTATATATTAAAGTAGTTTATATATTAATATATATATATATATTTAAAATTGTGTATAAACTTAAAATTATATATTAAAATAGTTTCAAACTAGAATTGTTTCTTCAAATTTCACAAATCAATTCAAATCAACTTTAGTTCCATAACTCGATTTAAATTAATTTCAGTTCAACAACTTCAATTTAAAAAGTTCAGAGGTTCAATCCAATTTTCACAAAAATCATTTTCAAATTATATCGATTTTAAATCCAGGTTTGAACTACAAATTCAAACCACTTCCAATTCAGTAGGTTTCAAAGTTTAAATATTCAAATATTTATAATAATTCAATTTGATAAATTTCATTTACAATTCAAAATTCAATCTTAATCTTCTTTAAATTTCAAAATTTCACTTATTCGTTTTTTATAATTTTTAAATAAAATCTCAGATTAAAATTTACATCAATATTAAATATTCAAGTTCAATTTTATTTAAATTTAAAAATATTCACTTAATCCTCTTTAATCAAAATCAAGTTATCAAGTTATAAAAATCATATCTTTAACCTCTCAAAATCAATAGGTTTCAAATAAATTCTTATTTATATTAAATTCTTAAACAACTTAAATTCCAAACCAACTTTAATTTATCTTCCAACTTTTATTTATTTAAATTTATCATAATTTTTTAAATATTAATATAAATTTTAAATAAATATCTTAACATATTATATATGTATCTTATTAGTTAAATTAAATTTTTAATAAATTTTATTATATTAATTGTTATTAAATTAAATCTTATTATTATTAAATCTATTTTAAATATTATTTTATATATTTAAAATAATAAAATTATAAGTAAAATTTTATAATCCACATTTTTAACTTAACTTATAATTTTAAACTTTCTAAAACATGTAATTTTAAAATCTAAAATTTTCATATATATTAAAATAAAATCTTTATATTATATTTTAAAACCCAATATTTTTTAAATCACATTTTTTTTAAAAACTCTAGAAATCATTTAAAAATAGACCAATGATGTCCGTTTATAGTTTTCTATCCTATGGTCAAGTGATATGGATGTTTATCATTTCAACCCGCAATAATTTAAATTTATGGGTATATATCATTTCATCCTGCAATCTCAAATTTTAGTTTAATAAAACCACTTGGGTTTATCATTTCAACCCGTAACGATTTTCCCTAATTTACAAGATCGTTTGGGTATGTACCATTTCAACCCATAGGGATTTCTAACTATCAGGGAACTTGCAGAGTAAGGACAATAAAATAATAATATAAAAGGTCATAGCATATCAAATAGTAAATACGATCATAATTAACAATTTAAATATATTCAACAAGTTATGGTGTCATATGTCAATTAATATAGGCAAGCAAATTTACTAACATATCATATTTAACGATCTAATTTATAACTAATTCACATTTAACAACATTTTTCAATTGTTATTTCATGTAAAATCAATTTACTAAATATAAGAATGTCAAATGTGAGTGATCACTCACCTTCCGAGCCTAGAGAAAAACAACAACAGCCAAGAACGATGCAAACTGACATGGACTGGTGTACATGGACATGCGCATACACAACGGGCCAGTGACAAGCCAAGAGTTGCTGTAAAAATCGCCAGATAGCAACGAAAACAAGTCAAAGCTAGCACGATGATGAAAAACAAATATATATTCACCCTTTTTTTATAATTGAGGAGGCTGAAATGAATATTCCTATCACCATTCCTAGAGCGCTAAACATGGCTACATACTTGCCTGATATGCAATCATATGGCCATCGCATATAGAATTGAATATGCATGAATTCTAGGGGGCTGATCTGCCAATATAACGAGAGGAGATAGTGATGGCTTTGGCGCTATGTGCTAGGTGGAGGGGAAGGGCTATGAAATGAGCAAGCAGAGAAATGGAGAGGCTGTGAATGAAAGGTTGGCGTGTTAGCTGGGTTGCATGGGAGAGAACAGTTTTACAAAATAATATACAACCTTTAGCCTTTATTTCCCTTTTCCTTTTTTTATAACCAAAGAGGAGGCTATAGTCGAGGCAGGTAGGGAGGATGGCTGGCATGGGCGGAGATGAATTGGCCCGAGATGGTGGAGGCACTGGTGGGTTATGAAGGTGGAGTAAAGAGGAGGGGATGATGCCGGAGAGAGGAGGTATGTGAGTGGTGGTGGGAAAAATGCATGTGGGCACAGGGTTTACTATGATGTTTCGACTGTCAGGTCTTGTAACAACCCGGAGATTTTCGACCTCGAAAATCGACACTAATACGTTCACTATATGGAGTGCCGAGCAATCGAGTGTCCAAAATCCCAAATTGTTAGGGTTAAGAAGAAAAAGAGGTAGAAGAAGAAACAGAAAACAATAGCACAACATCTCACAATTGCAGCAGAACAAAATATAATGTAATATAACAGCGTTTATACAAAGGAAAGTTGTAACAGTCAATATACATACCATATATTAGAGTACAATGAATCTGAAAGTTGTAACAACTTGTCCCTGAATACTATTTATACAGCCTGTAATACATAGCGGAATATACTCAATAAGTCTCTGCTATCCAGCTCGTCTCCTAAGCTCCACAACGTCCTAACCTAAAAATCTGTAATACTTGGTCTGACCCGAGTATTACAATAAAGTAACACTCAAGTCAGGCTGGAAACTAGCGTGAGTAAACATATTCAATTTGAAATACTAAGTTCTAAAAAACGTCTTTGAACATCATGGTAACTCGTCCAACATTACGAGTTCTTATCTTGCTATAACCAAAAACATTCATCACACAGTTCCACTTATTTTTAAGATAATATCCATATACCGTTACTTAATTCGAATGGTTTGGTTTACTTAATTTTATTCAATTCCAGCATATTAAGTTCTATAGTCAAATCCATAAGGATCTGTAGTGCTTATTGAATCGAAATGGTTCCGAATATCGCTGATATCCGACCACAATCTCTTCGAATCCAAGGGATACATTTTAAAGGGTAAATTATTTTAAAACAACCGATTTATCATTAGGATGACAACATTCAATTAAAATAATTTGTTACAGGTTTTATTTCAAATAAGATGTATCATTACTCTACTCCAACTATTTTGATTCAAAAGCAATTATTCGACGAAATTTAAACAAGGATATACATCATTAACCCCATTAACGATCTATAAATCAATACCCAAATGATCTACACATGGTTTTTAATTCATTTCGATTAACTATATTCATCTATATTTAAACCAAATTAAATACAAATTAAACAACTTATTAATAATAACAACTATTATAAAATAATATTAATTATCCATAAGTTTACGTAAATTAAAAATATTTGAAAAAAAAACCTAGTATCATTTATTTGTTTCTCCAAAATTTTAAAATATCGTTTCACTTTAAGTTAAAATGGAAATAGAATTTTCTTAGGTATAAATTTTAAATACTATTCCTTCTTTCCTTTTCTTCTATTTTCTTTCCCTTTCTAGTTTATTTCTACTATTTCCTTACTTTCCTTTTCCCTTTCTTATCCTTTTATTTCTATTTATTTTCGTTTCCCCTCCCTTTTCTTTCTTTTCAAAAATCCAATACTTTTACTTTTGATATCTCAAATACCCAAATATATTCATCTAACCATAGCATTAAATAGCTTTAATTTTCAATATAATCTATCACAGATTATCAAATAAATCACAATCACAGACTATGAAAATAGATTTTAATATTTTCGAAGAATCCAGTTGGATCCCTCTAACCTGTTTCCCTGCATCCACAGATGTTAGCACAATATAAAATACCAATCCCACTTCGAGGGGGATATCGCGGTATAAAGGTTATCCGCTATTATGCGGGGCGCATAAGGTCTCATCTGCTATATAATGCGGGATATCAATCACTCAATATATATATATATATATATATATATATATATATATATAATATCACATCCAGACTGATAATAAATTATCAATTCAATTCAATCAATCAATAAATTTAATTTTAACCAATTAAATTAAATAATAATCTAATTTGAGTGAGATTAACCCAATTTGCAACTAAAATAGCTTAATCCACCATTTAATTTATAAAAAGAGATTACCGATATATACTTTAAAATAATCAGTGAGTTACAATATGTGTATTTTTCTTTTTTTAATACACACACACACACACTAAACTTAGCTAGTATCAGAAATAATATACCTTGCTGTCCTAAACACACACACACACACACATATATATATTTATATATATATATACATATATGGCTGATTCAAGTTTTAAGACAATAGTTTGAACCTTGCTGTTAATTCTTGATCAATGAAATAAGAATCAAAATTCATTTACGAGTTTAAACTTAGGGAACCTTTAAAATTTACTGTTTTAGAAGTCAATAATTTAAAAAAATGTTAATACCTCACTGCCAACAGCCCGCTTGAATAGGAAAACGACGCTGCTCCTGCCCTTAACAGCCCGCCTGACCACTGCCTCACTTCCTTGTCGATGGCCACCTCACCGATCGCGCCTTCATCCATCACCTCGCCTGAAGCTCCCAGCATCGCGACTCCTCGCTCCAACGCGACACGCCGCACCCCTAAACTCGTGAACGAAGTCGCGGCCAAGCCCTCGTCGATCGAACGCCATTTCTTCTCACCATCACCATTGAAACTTGACCACGACCCCCCCCACAACCTACCAATGCCAACACTCAGTTCAATTCGAACTCGACGCTCGCATTTAGGCCACTTGAGCGAAGCCCCTAACGATTTTGTTTGGCCATGATTTTTTTGAACGAAGTGATATCTATTTAGTTGATCCATTCTTTTTGAATTTAGAATTTGAATTGATTTGAGTTTGAATGATTCTCCCATTCTATTTTTAAAAGCGAGCAGCCGCCTTTTTTTTGAAGTACACAGTTTCTATTGTCCAATTTTTTCTTGAATCAGCTGAACTGGTTTGAAGGAGGGAACTTGATATTTTAAAGGAAGATGGCGTGTAAGAGTGTTTTATGTGCTGGGATAAACTTGTTACAGTGGTATCGAATTGATATGGGAAAAGTTACGATGTGAAATAATTTGACTAGTCAGCAAAAATAAATAAATAAATATATATATATATATATATATATAATAAATTTTAAACCGCTGCGAATTCGAAGCCTAAAATCGCGATCTCCTATTGAGGCATGCTGCTAGGTATTTATAATGTTATACCCCTATTCCGAACGCATTGGAAAAAGTTTCGATTCCTAATTCGATCGTATGGAGAAGATAGCTTTTTGGACCCAGTTATTATGTTGAATTTTCGATGTAGTTTTTGGCGCGTTTACGAACCGTACAATCACACGACAACTCCAAACACTATGAAATTTAAAATTCGATAATAATACACTATTCCGTATTCAATGGAACTGGTCTCGTCAAATCCAAGACCGTGCCTCGGAAAGCTATTTTTAAATGTAAATTTAGACGGTATATTTTTAAAACTGAACAAACCACTTTTAAATTCAATTTTAAAAGTTTTATTACCCTTAGTATTGTCAATATAAATTTTGCAACCCGTCAAATTATTTTTAGCGAGCTTAAAAATCCAGATTCACTATTTTACCCAATTTCCAATAATTGAATTCAATAATTAAATTATCAAATAAATAGTGATATTTAAAATTCAAGTTAAAATTAACCTTTAAATATTTAAATCAATTAAATATTCCAAAGTTACTAGTTAAGAAGAATGATCCGATACCTTTTATTGTTTTCCCCAAAGCCAAATAGTTTTTAACAACTCCTTAAAACAATCTTTTTATTAAAAACACCCTACCACTTCTACTAACCTTCCAAACTCACCCATAGGTTCCAATAATATTACTCACTCAACAATTCAAATTATAATTTAAAACCAAATTCTAAATTGTCAAAATTTCTTCAAAATTTTCTAACTCTCTAAATTTTCAAAAAATTTCGCCAGCGTCTCCTTTGCGCGGCTAGCTCGGAACAACTACAAAATGCCTCTACAGGTCCCCAAATTCAAAAGAAACAAAAGCCAAGTGGCTAGATCAGAAATTCATCAAATTTCATACAGTAATTTAAATACATACCTTCTTGTCGGGCCATTCAAATTTATCTTCTAAAATTGAAAACACCAATTTTCTTTTGCTTTTTATATACATGTATCCTACTTAGCAGTAATATCCAATCACAAAATTTAAAATCATTTTATTCACTTCTTTTACAAAATTTCAATATCTATTTCATTCAAGCTCATACGATGTACATATATCATCCGTAGCAATATCAAATCCGATCGCTCACTCGATCACACAATTTTGCTTTCGAACTAGTATCGTCCACCCGACTTCCTAGTGCGGACCTAGATGTGGCTTCTTGATCGGAAACCGTCATTATCCTTGCATAGCCACAAACTATGACAGAGAATTTTCAGAATCAATCAAAATCCATATCCAGAGTTCGCCGTCGAAAATCGAGTGTAAAATCCCAACTTGGATCGATATAAGTGTCTCAAAATTCTGTGCTCGAATCTGGATCAAATCATTATGCGAATAAAATAATATACGTACATCTTACATATTTATCTCAATTGGTTATTAGCTGTATCGATTTTCTTTTTATTTATATTTATTTTGACTTCCATTCACTTATTCACACTTATTATTCCACACGCCTATTTATTAATCTTCATTCACATATTTACTTAGTACATTTCTCTTATCCAAATTTACTTAAGAATTTCACCATCCCTTTCTTAAATTCAATATAAACATTTTATATACTTCTTGTATTAATTTCATTTCACCACTTAAGGTTTTATATCTATTTGCATTCAACTTAAATTTCCAATTCTATTTTGAATTCAATTTACATTTCATTTTTATTCATCACCGAAACTATCTTTATAAAAATACTATTTATAACTCGGTGTCTCAATAAGTCCATCCTTGTTCTCATAGAATTCAGTCAAACGTTGATCAGTACAGGACTGAAAATCTATAAGTACTTAATAAACCCATTTTCAACACCCAGTGAAAAATACTTGGAAAAACTTATGTGAGAATGCTTTGAAAATCATCACCCCCTCCATGGATCGTAGTTAACCCGATGATTACGTCACCATCCCGGCGAAACCAAAGAAAACTATAGGCATCCACACCCCTCGATTACACCATGGAACAGCCACAGATTGCAGCTACACCTAGGGTTACGTTGCCATCACGGCAAAAACCTTGTAACTGTATGAATTAACGCCCTCGAATTTCGCTGCCAAATGAAACTTTACCACATAGATCGCAGACTACATTAGTCGAGTCCCAACGTAGCCTGTAGGCATTCACTGCCACACGACTTTCGCTATGGACCACATAGATTGCAATCTACCGATGTTAGAAAAATCAAACGTAGACTTTAGGCAATCGCTGCCCCTCGACCTATGTTATGGAAACGCCGTAGATCACAGTTACACCAGAGTTACACAGCCGTCACAGCATACCCCAATTCTCTATAGGCATCATCGCCCTCAACTTTCGCTACCCAAATCACAATCAATAGGAACTACAGTTTAGTTCGGACCTCCTCTGGGATCAAAATTTAGAACCCCCCTTAGGGCTCAAGGCAAAACCACCCCATGGATCTCCTGCTATAAGTTTCAACTCTAAATGGGAGCGCCTTTTCTCCACTGCGTTCTCAAAACATTTTATACTATACACAATAGTATCTTTCAAATCATACTTTTTATATTTCTCATATATAAGCTTCAAAATCGATATCTCAAAATCGATAATTCTCAAACTTGGCTTTTCAAGTTCCAAAGGTTGATTTTTCCAAAAATCAAAAGCCTTTAAAAATCAATTGGTTCCACTCTGACCAGTTTGAAATTTAGAAAATAGTTTGAATAGTTTAAAATAGTTAAGTAGTAGTAAAATAGTTGAATAGTTGTAAAATGGTTAAATAGCTATTATAAGATAGTTTGATTTTTAAAAAGAAAGGTTTATAAAGTAAATAGCTTGGAAAAATAGATTTAAGACAGTTTATATCATAATAGTTTATTTGAAAATAGTTTCAGAGTTAAACTGGTTTAATTTTCCAATCAACTTCAATTTCCATTCCCATTTAAGTTGATTCAATTCCAACTTAATTTGAATTAACTTCTATTCCCCTTCTAATTCAAATCAATTCCCAACTAAATTTTAAACTTATTCAACTTTGATTACAATTCCAATTAATTTATTTCAATTCCACCTTTGAAATAATTCCAATTTCATTTTCAAATTTTAAATCATCTCGATTTATACAAATTCGAGTTATCCTTCGGATTGAGCTGACATCCGTTACGGTCGTTCATTTATTTTATTCAAAAAATCTCCGCTCCAGAACCGTACGTGAGATTTTCATCTCATACGGCTCCTCCCTTCTGTGCATAGTAGTAAGGGGAATAAGTCATGGAATCTAAATTTCACTATTCTCATTATGAACTGACAGGAGCTGGTATTTTTACAAGAAATCTCTAGCTAGCCTTCCCGCAAGAGGTTTTTTTAAGATTCAAATGTTGATTTAATCCCTTAAACCAAATTAAGCCCTAACATTTAATTTAACAACCTAAGTTTAAACAATTTAATTCTGAGTCTAAATTTCAAATTTTCATTTTAAATTATCTTAACTTATTTCAAGGTTCGAGAAAGAGTTCCAATCTTTTTAAGCAAATCAATCTTCGGAATTCAATTAATTACCCTATTATACTTCAAATTTTTAAACCCAATCCCTTTAAACATTCCGGTTGATAAATCCATTTTTAACATTTAAATCTTATGTTCAAAGTGATTCTGTTTTCATAAGTTTAAAAAAAATCTGGAAACCAAAAGCGTTTTAAGTAGTTTCAAAATAAAGTTTTAATTCCATTAAATTCCAGCAATAAATATATATCATTTCAATCCACTTCTTAATTCATTCAAAACAATCCAATTTATAGATTTGAAACCCGTTGAGACTATACATAACTCTCTTTTCAATTTGACCCATTTAACTTTCTAAGTTAAATCTCAATCCCATCTTAAAACTTCCAATTTCAGATTATAGGTCCAAACTTATTTAACTTTTCTAGTTAAATTCCATTCAACCTTACTCAATTTAAATTTTCCATCCCAAATTTAAATTTCTTATCAATATCTTTTCCCCTTTATAAGTTCAGAAACTTATCTCTCTTTGAGTTATACTCTCATTCTCAAGGGGATTTTAGAATTCAACACTTAGTATTATTTCAAATTACTTTGAAATCATATATATCTACAAATATGTACATACATACATACATACACATTTATCCATTTTATATCAATCACACTTTAAAATTTGAACCATCCTTGATTTTTAGCCCAAAACAACTTCATCTTCAAACAACTCTTGTTTAAAACGAGATTTATATGGTCAAAAATATTCTAAATAATATTACTTATTATTTCTTTTAACATTTTGAAACAATTCCAAAAATTTTGGACTTAGATTTCAAAAATCCATAATTTAATCTATTTCAATATAGAAATCATACTCACATAAATTTTTACTTCCTTAAAATGTTTCACACCATTTTATTATTGTTTATTCTAAAATAAACATCCTTTATTTAGACACAACAACAAATTTTATGATAATTATCATATCTAGAAGTCATGCACTCTATATATTTCAACATAAATTACTGGAACAATATAATCAGGGTAACCTATTTCATTTCAATACATTTTCAAAAAAACACTTCTACAAATTTGCAGAATTTTGATTTCTGGTTTGAATCCATATTTGACTTAACTTGTTTGCAAAATTTATTCTTATCCAGATTCCTATTTGATTATATGTGTTTTACCACTTAAATTTAATAATCTTATTTAATTTTAACAACAACAACCAATTACTTTGATATATATAATAATTAGAAAAAAAAACTACTTCTTTATATATCAAAATTTTAGCTTATATAAAAATCATTTTTAAAACCGTTTTTAAAATCATTATATAAGAAAATAATAAGTACGCTCTCATATAATACACTCAACTCATTCTAGGGTACTACTGACCCTATGTCTAATGAGTATCCCCACCAGAGCCAAGGTACTCGGTTAACCTTTCAGCTCTGATACCATATGTAACAACCCGGAGATTTTCGACCGCAAAAATCGACACTAATACATTCACCGTATAGAGTTCCAAGCAATCGAGTGTCAAAAATCCCAGACTGCTAGGGTTAAGAAGAAAAAGAAGTAGAAGAAGAAGCAGAAAACAATAGCACAGAATCTCGCAATCGCAGTGGAACAAAATATAATATAAAATAACAGCATTTATACAAAGGAAAGCTGTAACTTTCAACATATATACCATATTCATAGTAAACGAATCTGGACAATTGTAACAACTTGTCCCTGAATACTATCTATACAATCTCTAATACACATCAGAGTATACTCAATAAGTCCCTGCCATCCAACTCGTCTCCTGAGCTCCAGAATGTCCAAACCTAAAAATCTATAATACTCCGTCTGACCCGAGCATTATAATAAAGTAACACCCGATTCAGGCTGGAAACCAGTATGAGTAAACCCATTCAATTTGAAATACTAAGTTGTAAAAAAAAGTCTTTGAACGTCAAGGTAACTCGTCCAACATAACGAGTTCTTATCTTGCTATAACCAAAAACATTCATTATACAATTCCACTTATTTCTAAGATAATATCCATATACCGTTACTTAATTCAAATGGTTCGGTTTACTTAATTTTATTCAATTCCAGCATATTAAGTTCTATAGTCAAATCCATAAGGATATATAGTGCTTATTGAACCGAGTGGTTCCGAAATCGCTAATATCCGACTCCGATCTCTTCAAATCCAAGAGATATATTTTAAAAGGGTAAATTGTTTTAAAACAACCGATTTATCATTAGGATGACAACATTCAATTAAAATAATTCATTACAGGTTTTATTTCAAATAAGACATATCATTGTTCTACTCTAACTATTTTAATTCGAAAGCAATTACTCCATGAAATTTAAACAAGGATATACATCATTAACCCCATTAACGATCTATAAATCAATACCCAAACGATCTATTCATGGTTTTTAATTCACTTGGATTAACTGTATTCATCTATACTTAATCCAAACTAATTACAAATTAAAAAGCTTATTAATAATAATAACTGTTATAAAAGACTATTCATCATCCATAAGTTTACATAAATTAAAAATATAAAAAGAACTTAGTATCATTTATTTGTCTCTCTAAAAATTTAAAATATCATTTTCACTTTAAGTTAAAATGGAAATAGAATTTTCTTAGGTATAAATTTTGAATACTATTCCTTCTTTGCTTTTCTTCTATTTTCTTTCCCTTTCTAGTTTATTTCTTCTATTTCCTTACTTTCCTTTTCCCTTTCTTAGTCTTTTATTTCTATTTATTTTTGTTTCCCTTCCCTTTTCTTTCTTTTCAAAAATCAAATACCCAAATATATTCAGGCAACCATAGCATTTAATAGCTTCAATTTTTAACATAATCTATCAAAGATTATCAAATAAATCACAATAAAAAACTATGGAAATAAATTTTCATATTTTCGAGGAATCCAGTTGGATCCCTCCAACCTTTTTTCCTGCATCCACAGATGTTAGCACAACAAAATATCAATCCCACTTCGAAGGGGATATCAAGGTATAAAGGGTCATCTGCTATTATGCGGGGCGCATAGGGTCTCATCCGCTATATAATGCAGGAATATCAATCACTCCAATATATATATATACTACTATATATAATATATCACATCCAGATTGATAATAAATTATCAATTCAATCAATCAATCAATAAATTTAATTTTACCAATTAAATTAAGCAATAATCCAATTTGAGTGAGATTAACTCACCTTTAATTTTATTTACAGCCCAATCCAAACTGGCTCGTCTCTTTATGATTTTTGACCTTGCATAATCATTATATCGTTTATAAATATTTGGAATAACCAAACAATTTATTTTAATAAATTTTAATTAACTAGTTTTAAATAAATACTGGCTTAATATAATTTTTTTTCAATTTGCAACTAAAATAGCTTAATCCACCTTTTAATTTATAAAAAGAGATTACCAATATATACTTTAAAATAATCAGTGAGTTACAGTATGTGTATTTTTCTTTTTTTTAAACTATATATATACATTAAACTTAGTTAGTATCTGAAAAAATATACCTTGCTGTCCTAAATATATATGTGGCTGATTCAATTTTTGAGACAATAGTTTAATCCTTGCTGTTAATTCCTGCTCAGCGAAATAAGAATCAAAATTCATTTACGAGTTTAGACTTAGGGAACCTTTAAAATTTACTATTTTAGAAATCAACAATTTAAAACAAATGTTAATACCTTACTGCCAACTGCCCACTCGAACAGGAAAACGTCCCTGCTCCTACCCTCAACAGCCCGCCTGACCACTGCCCCACTTCCTCGTCGATGGCCACCTCACTGATCGCACCTTCATCCATCACCTCGCTTGAAGCTCCCAGCATCACGACTCCTCGCTTTAACGTGACACGCCGCACCCCTAAACTCGAGAACGAAGTCGTGGCCAAGCCCTCGTCGATCGAACGCCATTGCTCCTCGCCATCACCTTCGAAACTCGACCAAGACCTCTCTACAACCTACCGATGCCAACACTCAGCTCAATTCGAACTCGACGCTCGTGATTTAGGCCACGTCAGTGAATCCTCGAACGATTTCATTCGGCCATGATTTTTTTAAACGTGGTGATATCAATTTAGTCGACCCCATTCTTTTTGAATTTCGAATTCGAACTGATTTGAGTTCGAACGATTCTCTCGTTCTATTTTTAAAATCGAGCAGCCATTGGTAGAGGAGTTGTGGTGGGACCGATAGGGATGATTCGGAGGGCTCGGTAGTGTGTTGCGTGGGTTGCATGAGAGGGCTGGGTAAGCAGAAGGTTTGCAAGGGAAGGAGGAAGGCTCGGCAAGTTGCTAGTGTAGGGCACGAGTTTTGATGATAAGGGTGGCTATCAAACAAAGGAAGGATGGTCGCGTGCAGCCATTGGTAGAGGAACAAGAGGGAGGAAAAGGGTGGGTTTGAAGGAAATTGAAGAGCATGAGTAGAAGAAATGAGCTGCTGTAAACAAAACTTTATAACATATATATATATATATATATATATATATATATATATAATATTCAAGTAACAAAATGAAAATGAAAGAGTATGAGCCGAGGAAACGAATCAATATAAATATCAACCAAGTGGGAATAGTGACAGTCAATATTCAATTCAGGGAAAATAAATGCTAAAGGCTTTGGTTTCAACCGGTAGGTAATGGAAAGACAGACAAGGAAATCAAAAAGGCCCGAATACGGAACCGATACGGCGAATAGTTTTGCCGATTTCACGATGCACCGGATGCCGAAATGTACAAATGATTATAGCGCTGAGATCAGCATGATGAGATGAAGATAATGGTACAAAGATATGAGCGATACGATCATCATATCAAAAGTCGATATCCGTTGCCAATACTCCTGCTAAAACGTCGAAAATAACATAAACGGAGCTAGAGCAGTCCAAATTTGGAGAAACGAAATATGATGTCTCACTTAGAAAATGACAAACATTTTTATGATATAAAAATATTTAGATTTCAAAAATATTTAGTTTTCATCTAATTTCAACTGATTTAAATTTAATATTGAAATTTTACAACAGAACTAACTTTCATATTTTCAAATGAAAATCTACCACTTGCTATGCTTCAATGGACGCATACCAAATATCAAATTTTCATTTCTAAAATTTTATTATTTATTTTCATTACAAATTAGTTAATAACATTATAAAAATCGTTAAAATTTTCAAGTTATTACACTCTTCCCTACTCAAAAGCCTTCGTCCTCGAAAAGGAATGAGATAGGAGAATAGAAACAACTGAAAGGAAAGATAGATTCGAAATACATAGTACCAGATACAACAATTAATTCAAAACTATATAAATTTCATTTTTGGACATCTTATTACTTACATTTATATTGTATACCATTCAGTTACATTTTAAATGTTCCCAGGTACGTTTTATGCATGTTTCCAAATGAAATTGAACACTATACAAATTTAAATTTTATTTATTACGTTTCTGTTAGGCAAAATCTGTTTGAATATTTTTATTATTTAAGTTTTCACTTGTATAACCTTCAGTTACGTATTCACATTATTATTATTTTACCTTTTTGAATATTTTAGGCAAGTTATATATATTTTAGAATGCAACAGAGTACAATACAAATAAATTTATCCAAGTTCAACTATTTCAGGTTGTTTCAATTCATTAGACACTCGAATTATTCAAAAAATTTGCTTCATTTCAATAATTGAAAACCATCACTCAACATAGAACTCAAGAGTTAAATTTTCGGTTTCATTTCAAAACATTTTATCATATATATATATATATATATATATATATATATATATATATAACATCAAACCATACTCAAGGAATTCAAATCAAATCCATTTTTCAAAACAAAAATGTAGCAAAGCTACTAAGTGGTCTACCCACACTAAGACTCGAAAATGAATGTCGATGATGCTCCATTCATCATCGAAATTATTTTCCAGCGCCATAAGAGGAGAGCACTAACTTACTTATTTTAAAATTCCTCGATAACAATTTCCATTCAAAAATACTTTCAAATAATATATTTTTTCGAAATCTAGGAAACCAAATTTTGAAAAGCATAGGAAATTAAATTCTCATATTTGAAATCAAATTTATAAACCAGGTTTATAAAATATTTAATCATCTTATAATATACAATAATAGTTAATGGTTTAGGAATGTTGACAAAACAATAAATGATAATCTACTACTATCTAATAACCAATTAATTTAACTATCCTATTTCAGAAAATTATACCTTTATATATAAAATATAACCATACATAAAATTATTTCATTTACCAATTTTAGAAATAACATCGTGTCAGTTTGCTCTGCTCAAGTGTTATGGAATTCCTATTGATAGCATTGACCAGACGAATCGATCGAAACTCAAAATTTAAACTTATGAACTCAACAACACAATATAAAAAAAATTTATATCAATCACAAATATGCTATTTCGAAGGATGATTCAAGAATGGATTTAGAACAAGGATAGAGATTCAAATTTAGGTGGACCCCAATCAAAGAGAATTCTAATTAAAAATAGGCACGAAAGACAAGATGTTTAAATTACAAAAGGGAAAGTTGGATAGATTTAAATTAATCACGGCGACCTTAACCGGGTCAAGCGAGACTTAGAAAGACAGGAATATCATCAATGAAAACTAGAACAAATTCGTTGAGAACATCGCCGAAACGCAATTCATGGGATCAAGAAAGAAGTCTAGAGCGTTGGTTAGTCCAAATGGCGTGACTAACCATTCATAGAAACTTTTCTCCATTCGGGAAGCTGTTTAGGAGGAAAGACAACGGGTCGAGCTCCAGGAATAAGATCGATGCAGAATTAAATTTCCTGCTTATGAAAGAGAAGTAACCTCACCAAAACATTAGGATAATCCCTGACTATCGGGGTGGAATCAAGATCACAAGGTTGAGCATCTAGCGAAAAGATAAGATGCTTGCATAATCCTGAGGCAATCGACATTTGACCATAAGAGAATTATCCTGGTCGTCTACTAGAGAGACATTTTGGGCTTTGAAAGAGATAACAACATCAAAACCGAGGACATAGAAATCTCTGGTAAATCGATGCCTGTTGTAAAGGAACTTCACCCCTTTACAAATCATACCAAAATTGGCGGGACCGCCGGTGGGATAAGTCACACAAGGATGAAGTTACCAATTGAGGTTGAAGCTATGGGATGCTCTAGTCAAGAAGAACATGAACAGGAAAAGACAAGAATGACTCTAATTTTTATAACAAAGGAAGAGTTCAAGAATTCAAAAGAAATCCAAATAAAAGAGGATCCTAACAAAGAATTTCAAGTTCAAAAGAATATGAAATTTTACTCATTTTAAGGTATTACTACCTTATCTCTAATGAGTTTTTACTCCATATGCTAAGTTTGCCTAAACCAGAGCTCTGATACCATTTGTAACGACCTGGAATTTCTAACCATTCAAATAGACAATCATCCACTCATGGCAAACTTGAATTTATCAAAACAACAGATTGTAAATTTATGTTTGGCAAGACTTAGCACATACAATAAATAAATTAACCACAAAATCACAAATACGGAGTAATATAATAATAAGCAGCGGAATAGATAAATAGTAGTTCATGAAGCTACTACAGTAAATACAACAGAAATCCAAATATAAGGAAATCTCCAATACAAAGGCAAATGACAATTCTAAATAAAACAACTGGAAATAACTGAAAGCTGAGTAGATAGATCTTCAAGAAAAGCTCCAAGATCCAAAGGTGAGTCTCAAATGCTGTGACACTCGGTCTGACCCGAGCATAAAGCAAAACACCAAACACTAGAGTCAGGATTAACATTCTTATACTAGTAAATCAACTCAAGTGAAATGTCCAAGTGAAACACAAATAACTTAAAGGATGTTGGGGATTCCCATCCTTTAAGGATCCATTAAACTATCTACTTACATAGTACAATACACTATATTGATAATATCTACAGTAAAGTATAATATTAAAATAGCATTAAGGCATTACCCATATCCCCCATAACACATTTTTATACAAATGTCGTAATCTATACAGTATTGTAAACTCCACCAGACTGGTGGGCTATCGGGGAGCACTCCATAGGTATGACACAAACCAAACTCGTAGAAGGCGCGATAAGGCACGCGAAAAAATAACAGGGTAGGATTCTACCATTTGCACTCACAGACTGGTGGTAACGCATAGCAGCTACTACCGCCCATCTCGTGACGCACTCCCAAAAACAATGGTGCACCCAATCAAATCACAAAGTAATAAAATGGTATTGAAGAAGCATGCTCGATCGGAGGTGCGACCTCACTTGCCCGATATAGCTCCTGTATTAGCCACATTAAGCTGACTCGTAGGAGTCCGGGCTGCGTTAATACGTCATATAGAATCGTCGCCAAACCATCCTACTTCGTTCTGGAATCTCCACCACGTACACAGTTGTTAAAGTGGTTTTCGATATTAGTAGAGAGTATGAAAATATATGATCCCGGTCTCTTTAATAACCAAACGTTTATTTCATACTGTGGTCGTTTTTATTTCAAACAGTTCATACTTCATATCAAAATATCATATTCATTTCAAATTCATATCTCTTTTGAATATTCACAAAATAGTTTGTACCATCATATCAAAGTATTCGCATTTAAAACCATGACATCTAAATCATAACAGTTACAACTTAAACAGTTTAAATGTTGAAAATAGCTTACAAAATGAAATTGTTATAAACTAAAATAGTTTATATTTAATATAGATTATAGACTAAAATAGTTTATATATTAAAAATAGTTTATATTTAAATAGTGTATATATTAAAATAGTTTATATATCAAAGTAGTTTATATATATTATAATTGTATATAAATTTGAAATAATATATTAAAATAGTTTCAAATTAGAATTGTTTCTTCAAATTTCACAAATCAAATCAAATCAATTTAGTTCCATTACTCAATTTGAATCAATTTCAATTCAACAACTTCAATTTAAAAAGGTTACAGGTTCAATCCAATATTCACAAAAATCGTTTTTAAATTATATCGATTTTAAAACTAGTTTTAACTACAAATTCAAACCACATCCAATTCAATAGTTTTCAAAGTTTAAATATTCAAATATTTACAATAATTCAATTTGATAAATTTTATTTATAATTCAAAATTCAATCTTAATATTATTTAAATTTGAAAATATTCACTTAATTATTTTTTATGACATTTAAATAAAACCTCGGATTATAATTTACATCAATATTAAATATTCAATTTCAATTTTATTTAAATTTAAAAATAATCATTTAATCCTCTTTAATCAAAATCAAGTTATGAAGTTATAAAAATCATATCTTCAACCTCTCAAAATCAATAAGTTTCAAATAAATTCTTATTCTACTACATTCTTAAACAAATAAATTCCAAACCAACTCTAATATATCTTCCAACTTTTATTTATTTAAATTTATCACAAAATATATTTTTTAAATATTAATATAAATTTTAAATAAATATCTTAACATATTATATATGTATATTATTAGTTAAATTAAATTCTTAATAAATTTAATTTTATTAATTGTTATTAAATTAAATCATATTATTATTAAATCTTACTGTTATTAAATCTATTTTAAATCTTATTTTATATATTTAAAATAATAAGATTATAAGTAAAATTTTATAATTTACATTTTTAACTTAAACTTATATTTCTAAACTTTCCAAAACATATAATTTTAAAATCTAAAATTTTCACATATATTAAATAAAATCTTTATATTATATTTTAAAACCCAATATTTATTTAAATCACATATTTTTTTAAAAATCTGGAAATCATTTAAAAATAGACCAACGGTGTCCGCATGGAATTTTCTATTATATGGTCAAGTGATATGGATATTTATCGTTTCAACCCGCAATAATTTAAATTTATGGGTATATATCATTTCAACCTGCAATCCCAAATTCAAATTCAATAAAATCGTTTGGGTTTATCATTTCAACCCATGATGATTTTCCTAATCTACAAGACCATTCGTGTTGACGACCTGCAAATTCATACCCTTTGAATCGACAATAAACCACTCATGTCCGACCCAAAAAGCACAGACTGAGGGAAAGTCAAGAGAAAGAAAAGAAGAGAGAAGAAGAGAGAAGAAGAGAAGAGAATAAGAGAGAACCAAATAGAACAATACAGAATCTCACATCCCAGCGGAAAACATATAATATCATATCAATGATCTTTACACAAATAGAAATTGTATATACATACATAAATCTGAGTACGACAATCAATCAATTGTTATTAGCCTGAACAGTTATAATAACTTGTCTTTACAGTTGCCGATAATATACAACAACTAACCACAACAGATAATCAAAATAGATACGTGTATATGACAATGAAGATCTCCAACTCTCCTACTGAAGCATAAAGACCACCAATCTGAACCTGTAAATATACCCGGTCTGACCCGAGCATTGAAAGGGAAGAACGCCCAGATCAGTCTGGTAAACCAGCGTGAGAAACACACTCAACTGAATTTATTAAATTACTAAACCTTTCCTTTATCAAAACAAAAGTATCTCATAAGACACGCCCACACGTAAACATGGACATGTTTTTACCTTACGATAACTAAAACATTTCATATCAAATCATCTTATATTATACTAGTGTCTAGTATACAAATAATATTCAAAATAGCCAAAATTGTTGCCATTATTAAATTCCAGCATACAAGGCTCTACAAATAAAATGGAAGGTACGTAGTGGAGTTTGGATTTCCATACAAATGACCAGGTGAAGGGACTACCTTCCGATGGGCACACCTATAGATGGATGTCCCGAGGCACAGAACATTTGTCCTCTACAAATACATGACCGACCCACCTCTATAATTAGATGGTACGAATATGTCATCCACTGGTCGTTATCGACCTTTACCGAAGGTCGTTATAGCATACAAACCACAATAATCAGATACATGACGTCATAGCGTGTAAAGATATATCTAGAAGAGGATGATCATACCCTACTTGGGAGCGACCCACTTAGCCCTGCTGCATCTAACCCAGTTTCAGTCATTTTCGGTTGATGAGGCCTGAGGTAATAATTACCTTTCACATATCACATATCACATCACTTTGAAGGCCATATGGCCATTTCCATTGACTACTAATTGGCTTCCAAAAAAATTACAACCCTTAAGCTCATACATCTCAAGGAGGGTGTTAAGCTAAGAGAAGTTGTCTTCTCCGCCACCACTAATGTATGTTTGTGAAAACCAATTACATAATATTTAGAAAAGCAATGTCAGACAAACATCCACACAAGTTGTCCAGGAATAGGAAAAATCAAAGGTATTTTCCTACCACATCCTGTCAGGAAATCCCTAGGATTAGTAGCGAATAGTCCTTGCATTGGATATTTCATAACGAAGAGACTACTGCTACTGGATGAATATTGAGATTTTAACCCCAAACGATCAACAAGCATTCCCCTACTATGAAATATGGAATATCAATATCATCATAACCAACATGCACAATCGTCGCATATACGTTGGTCCTAAGTGGTTTTTGGATAAACCGATCCCTATCTCTTTGCACCAACAACGCAAAAGCGTTTCTCAATCTCACACAGAAACTAAGTCTCATGGACTTATCACATCTCCAACTTTCAACTTGCTATCCTTTAGGCCAAGAAGGAAGCTCGATAGATTGAAGTAATAATCCACACTACATGAATCAACATCCTCAACACAAACGATAATCAAGCCTACACAGAAGGCTACATACTAAGTGTAGGACTAAATAGTTCCCACATCAAGTTGAGGAACTAAAATGGCCAAATTTGATAGTCGGTTATTTAACTATCAGAACAAATAAACAAATATTTAGCACCATAAGCAGTTACTAGGTCCTTTAATTAACCTTTTATTAATTAAATCATTTGCTGAATATTCACTTCAAATTATCTTTAAAAAGATATAATTCCAAAATCATTTCAACATTTCAAATTGGTAAAAATTTCCTGATATTTATTTAGTAATAAGTAATTCACAGTTCAATTTATTTTCATCACTTAGAAAATATTGCATATACTTAAATCACAATTAAGTATATATTATATTATGTATGGAAAACATTCTCTTTAACATATTTGGTCAGGTCAAAATGAATGTTGCGTAAAACATCGTTACGACAACCCAAAATCATTAGTACAGGGATTCGAAAATTAGATAGATATATAAATCCCATATACTATACAAAACATTTCCTTTTGAAAATCATTTAATATAACAACAGTGTTATAGTCCATCATTTCCTTTTGAAAATTGTTTACTATAACAACAGTGTTTGATGTAGCGCACCATGACCATCTTACGTCGCTCGCCATCCTTAAGTCGCGCACTTCCTTAAGTCGCAACCAACATAAGTCGCATGCCTTGCAGATAACGGCTCAAGAGACGCTCAACGACCTTAAGTCGCTCATTGCCTTAAGTCGCCCATCTTATAAGTCATAAGTCGTATGCCGCGGCTCTATAAGCCGTTCACTTATGCTGTGTTTCAATAAGTCGTTTACAAGGTCGTGTTCTTCTTAAGTCGTAAGTCGTTGGCATCTCTTAAGTCGTTCGCGAGCTAACCAATCTATGCCGCATTTCTTAAGTCGCTCTGATAGGTCGCTGGTTTCTTAAGTCGCTTTCTTATGCCGCATCACTATAGCTGCTTCTCTTAAGTCGCCTGCTTTCTTAAGTCGCATTTTTGCTTATGTCGCTGATATTAGGTCATGTGTTGTATATCGTTATGTCGTTATTTCGTTATGTCGTATGTGTATGATTTATTGTTAAGTCGCTTGTAAGTGTTGTTAGATCATAGGTCGTGAGTCGCATATGTAAGTCACGGGTGTGTTGTAAATTCCTATAAATTGGGATGTGATGTCATTTGTAAAAGGAGTTGATTTTGAATAAAATTTGTGTGTGTGCCTTTGCCACCATTGTTGAAGTTGAGTGTGATCTCCTTCTTCTTTCCATCTTCGGGTTATTCGTGCGTGAATCAACGAATTTGAAGCCAATTCTCGGTATCACTTGCGAGTGATCAACGATCGAATTGTAGATCTATCAACACGGTATCTTGCGAGATCAACGGGTTGGAGATAGCTAGATTCCGGAATCGTCACGATCAACGGAATTGGGCATTTATCGTTCTATCAGGTTTATTTGACACGAAATCATTTCGTGTGGAAGAAAGCTGCGCCAAATTGGTATCAAAACATTATTAGCACATCAAAGTTATATCCGCCGCGTCACTTTTTGGTATCAGAGCTAAGTAAGATCAAGGCCGGATTGAAGCTAAGTCAAAGCCGAGTCAAAGCAGGTTAGGTCGAAGCCATATCAGATCCGAGCCGAGTCAGAGCTAAATCGAACCATATCAAATCCGTATCGAGCCAGATCAAAGCTAGATCATGCCTCCGAGACATGCTAATCGCTATCATAATGTTGAGGATGTGTATAGAAGACAAGAAGCTGAGAAGATGGAGCAGCGTATCAATGAAAAGTTCAATGAGGGTATTGAGAAATTGGAGAAATTGATGAAAGACATGAATCACAATCAAAGGAGAACATCACCAGTTTCGAACCAGAGTGGAAACAGGGTTTCACCATCGATTTCGAGAGAAAGGAGGATGTCACCCCAATCTTATCGAGATAGGGGAGAATCATCTGTTTCAATGATGAGAAACCACCATGGGTATCGAAATGAAGAGGGTAGAACTCAACGTGGGTTTGACAATGAACCTTATCGTGATGTTGAAAGACAGGGTAGAAGGGACATGTATGGTCGAAGAGATGTAGATGGACGGGATCGATATCGAAATACATTTGATTTTTAGGAGGAAGGTGATGGAGGTAGTATTCATTGTCGAAATCGAGGCCAAGTGCGCGAAATCAATATCTTGATTCAGAAAATGATCGTAAATGGGAGTCTGGTATGAGGATGGAAATTATAGAATTCAAAGGTGGTATGCAAACGGAAGAATTTCTTGATTGGTTGTCAAATGTTTAAGAAATTTTGGAATTCAAGCATGTGCCTAAGAATCGCAGAGTTCAATTAGTTGCTACAAGACTAAGGGGAAGAGCTATGGCTTGGTGGCAGCAAACTAAACTAACTCGAGAGAGAATGGGAAAATCAAAAGTTGTCACTTGGGAGAAGATGAGAAAGATGATGAAAGCTACTTTCTGCCGTACAATTATCAGTCTCTTATGTATCAACGTTTGCAGAATTTGAGACAAGGGACGAGGACAGTGAATGATTATGCAGATGAATTCTATCAATTGATTGCAAGGAATGATATTATGGAGACGGAGGAACAGTTAACGGCTAGATATATTGGAGGGTTATGAATGCAAATTCAAGACATGGTGAATATGTTCAATCCAATGTCTATTGCTAAAGCACATCAGAAAGCTCTAGCTTGGGAAAAACAAGGGAGACGAGGAGGTGGTGTGTTTACGAGTTCTAATAATCAGAATAAGGGTGCTAGTAGCAGTGCTAATGTTTCCAAGGCAGTCAATAAACCAATTGTCAATGAAGCCGCTAAAGCAAAGGTCAATAACAGTGTCAAGTGCTATAATTGTCAGGACTTTGGCCATAAAAGTAATGAATGTACAGAGCCAAAGAAGAGAGCATTAGTTGCAGAGGAATGTGAGTATGAGGATGTGGAAGCTGAAGTTGATTATTCTCAACCATCGAAGTTTGATGAAGATGAAGAAGTTGTGTCAGGAGACGAAGGGTGTAACTTGATGATAAGGAGGTCTTGTTTAGTGCCAAATCATGAGAATGATTCTAGTTGGCCGAGGAGCAATATTTTTCAGTCTACATGTACTATTTTGGGAAAGGTTTGTCGATTTGTTATTGATGCGGGAAGCTGCGATAACATTATTTCGAAAGAAGCTGTCACGAAGTTAGGGTTGAAGACTGAAAAACACACTAGACCCTATAAACTGGCATGGCTAAAGAAAGGTGGAGAAGTGACAGTGGGGAGACGAGAATTTGTTACATTTTCTATTGGGAAGAAGTACAAAGATGGTATATGGTGTGATGTTGTGGATATGGATGTGTGTCACTTACTATTGGGAAGACCATGGCAATATGATAGAGCTGTACAACATAATGGTCGCACCAACAGCTACAGTTTCATGTCCAAAGGGACACAAATTACCTTAGTTCCTAAGAAGCGTGAACAAAGCGAAAGCAACTCAGAGAAGAAAGTGGAATCAACTAGTCTATTATCTACGAGAGAATTTGTTGAAGAAGTGAAAGACAGTGCTGAAATGTTTATGTTGATTGGGTATGAAACAAGTGAAGATCATGAAGTTCCTGCGGAGGTTAGACCGGTGTTGAATGAATTTGAAGATGTCTTTCCTGCGGAATTACCCAAAGAATTACCGCCACTGAGAGATATACAACATCAAATTGATCTAGTGCCAGGTGCTATTTTACCGCATAGGACACATTATCGTATGAGTCCAAAGGAGCATGAAGAGTTGAGGAGACAGGTTGAAGAGTTGCTTGAGCAAGGGCATGTTCGAGAGAGTCTCAGTCCTTGTATTGTACCAGCTCTTTTGGTACCGAAGAAAGATGGTTCATGGAGAATGTGTACCGACAGCAGGGCACTCAACAAAATAACTGTCAGATACAAATTTCCTATGCCAAGACTTGATGATCTATTGGATCAACTTAGTGGGTCTGTAATTTTTTCGAAGATCGATCTTAAGAGTGGTTATCATCAGATTCGCATAAGACCAGGTGATGAATGGAAGACATCATTCAAGATTCGGGAAGGATTATATGAATGGCTGGTCATGCCATTCGGTCTATCTAATCCACCAAGTACATTTATGAGGGTGATGAATCAAATTTTTAGACCTTACATCGGGAAGTTTGTTGTAGTTTACTTTGATGATATCTTGATATATAGTGCGAGCACAGAAGAGCACATTCAACACTTGCGAAAGGTGTTAACTATTCTTTGTCAAGAACAGTTTTATGCAGCAATGAAGAAATGCGTGTTCATGACGCCGAGTGTTTTATTTCTGGGATATGTCGTGTCTGAGGAAGGGATACAAGTGGACCAGAGTAAAGTAGCCGCAATCAGAAATTGGCCACAGCCTAAAACTATAACAGAAGTCAGAAGTTTTCATGGGTTAGCTTCATTTTATCGAAGATTTATACCGCACTTTAGTAGTGTAATGGCCCCTGTTACTGATTGTATGAAGGGAAAGAAGTTTTCATGGACGAAAGAGGCAGGATATGCTTATGAGCAAATCAAGGAACTTTTAACCTCAGCACCGATTCTAGTGTTGCCAGATTTTCAGTTACTATTTGAGTTACATACGGATGCATCGAAAGTTGGAATTGGAGGAGTGTTGAGTCAGAAAGGACGTCCAATTGCCTATTTCAGTGAAAAACTTTCTGGAGCAAAGATGAGATACAGTACTTATGATGTGGAGTTTTATGCTATCGTGCAAGCTGTGAAGCATTGGAGACATTACTTGTTCCACAAAGAATTTGTTTTGTATACGGACCATGAAGCGTTGAAACATTTACAAGGGAAGACTAAAATTGCAGCTAGGCATGCATCGTGGATAGCTTATTTGCAACAATTTACATTTGTCGTAAAGCACAAGACTGGAGTAACTAATCGCGTAGCCGATGCATTGAGCCGGAGGAAGAATTGTGTATTCTAGATTGCAATCTACGAATGAAAATTATCAAAGAATTACATGAACAAGGACACGTGGGTCACGACCGTACTATGCAGTTGATCTCAAAGTCTTATTTTTGGCCGTCAATGAGGAAGGAGGTTGAAAAGTTTGTTCAGAGGTGCCATATTTGTCAAGTTTCAAAGGGGACCGCGACAAATGCAGGTTTATATATGCCGTTGCCTATACCTACTAAACCATGGGTGGATGTTAGTATGGACTTTGTATTGGGTTTGCCGAGGACACAACGTGGCAATGATTCTATCTACGCAGTGGTTGACCGGTTTTCAAAAATGGTACATTTTATTGCGTGCAAGAAGACGGCAGATGCAGTTAATGTCGCACAGTTATACTTCAGAGAGATCTATCGACTTCATGGGTTGCCTGAATCTATTGTATCGGATAGAGACACTCGTTTTCTGAGTCATTTTTGGATGAGTCTATGGAGAATGGTCGGGACAAAGCTGAAATTTAGTAGTGCTTATCATCCGCAGACGGATGGACAGACAGAAGTTGTGAATAGATCCCTAGGTAATCTACTGAGATGCCTTGTGAATGACAATTTGAAGAGTTGGGATTCCAAGCTATGTCAAGCTGAGTTTGCACACAACCATGTAGTTAATCGTAGCACTGGGTTCAGTCCATTCCAGGTCGTTTACTCAACAATTCCTAAAGGACCATTAGATTTACCTACAGTACCACAACAGAAAGAAGTGATCAAGCGAGCTAGTGAATTTGTGAATGAATTGCAAGAATGCCAGAAGGTTGTGCATGAACTATTGCTTAAGGCGAATGAGAAATACAAGCAATCCGCAGATATTAAACGACGAAATGTTGAATTCAAAGAAGGAGATTTTGTATATGCAGTATTGACTAAGGATCGATTTCCTATTGGTGCTTACAACAAGCTAGCTGCTAGAAAGATTGGTCCTTTGGAAGTCGTAAAGAAGATTAATGAGAATGCTTATCAGTTAAGACTGCCGGATCATATCCATACTACTGACGTTTTCAACGTCAAATACTTGATTCCATATCATGAGAATAAGTATGACGAAGAAGAGGAAAGTGTGAATTTGGGGTCGAATTCTTTTCAACCAGGGGAGGATGATGCAGCGCACCATGACCATCTTACGTCGCTCGCCATCCTTAAGTCGCGTACTTCCTTAAGTCGCATGCCTTGCAGATAACGGCTCAAGAGACGCTCAACGACCTTAAGTCGCTCATTGCCTTAAGTCGCCCATCTTATAAGTCATAGGTCGTATGTCGCAGCTCTATAAGCCGTTCACTTATGCTGTGTTTCAATAAGTCGTTTACAAGGCCGCGTTCTTCTTAAGTCGTAATTCGCTGGCATCTCTTAAGTCGTTTGCGAGCTAACCAACCTATGCCGCATTTCTTAAGTCGCTCTGATAGGTCGCTGGTTTCTTAAGTTGCTTGCTTATGCCGCATCACTATAGCCTCTTCTCTTAAGTCGCCTGCTTCCTTAAGTCGCATTTTTGCTTATGTCGCTGATATTAGGTCATGTGTTGTATATCGTTATGTCGTTATTTTGTTATGTCGTATGTGTATGATTTATTGTTAAGTCGCTTGTAAGTGTTGTTAGGTCGTAGGTCGTGAGTCGCATATGTAAGTCACGGGTGTGTTGTAAATTCCTATAAATAGGGATGTGATGTCATTTGTAAAAGGAGTTGATTTTGAATAAAATTTGTGTGTGTGCTTTTGCCAACATTGTTGAAGTTGAGTGTGATCTCCTTCTTCTTTCCATCTTCGGGTTATTCGTGCGTGAATCAGCGAAGTTGAAGCCAATTCTCGGTATCACTTGCGAGTGATCAACGATCGAATTATAGATCTCTCAAACGGTATCTTGTGAGATCAACGGGTTGGAGATAGCTAGATTTCGGAATCGTCACGATCAACAGAATTGGGAATTTATCATTTTATCAGGTTTATTTGACATGAAATCATTTCATGTGGAAGAAAGCTGCGCCAAATTGGTATCAAAACATTATTAGCACATCAAAGTTATATCCGCTGCGTCAGTGTTATAGTCCATCATTTTCTTATTTCTCGAAAGCGTCCATTTCAACAATGAATGTTGAAATCTATAGTTTTGATACTGCACACATTTTAAAACATATTCAAAACATTTTATTCCATTTAAAATATCACTTCCCAAAAATATCCATTTTATTTAATATCCATTCCATTTTATTCCAAAATCGTGAATATAGTCCATTTACCAAATCCAATATTTCTACACATTTATTAAAGGATAATCCACTGTCCAAAATCGTGAACATAGTCCATTTACCAAATTCATTACTCTTGCACATTAAATTAAAGGATTATCCACTGTCCAAAATCGTGGATGGAATTCCTTTAATAAACTATAATAATTAACATATCAAATTCAATTGAATTCGGATTTATAAACAATGTTTGTAAATTCCATAAATATTTTATAAAAACTTCAATTTATAAATTCCCTATATTAGCCAATCTCGTTTATAACTCAATTACATGCCAAAATCCAAATTATAAGTTAATTACTTATAAATCTTTTTATTTAGAAAATCATTCTTTTTATAACTTCACAATTATAAATCTTGTTCACTTATAAAATCCAATTATAACTCCATTTTAACTCTTATAAAACTCCTTTACAATTTCATTATTTCGATTTATAGAAGTTCATTTTTATAAATTTTGTATGTAAACTATTTAATATAAGTTTAAAAACCTCAATTTAAACCATTTAAAAAATAATTAACTCCATATTTCAAAAACAACTTTGCGATTAAATTTCACAAAAATCATAATTTTTACAAAATAAAAATTATAACTATTTATTTATTTAAAATGAATTCATTTCTTTAACACTTCAAAATTCAATAAAACATAACAATTCCAAAATCACCTGAAAATCCTTTTTGATTTAAAAATCATCATCTTAACATTTTAAAATTCCAAAATAGGCCCAATGCTGCAACAAAACTAAATACATCAATCACAACATCCAAAACATCATATATCATATGATAACAGCATATATATCCATATTTGTAAATAAACCAATACTGGTGAGGAATCAGTTGGATCCCTCCAACCCGTCGCCTACAACAAATATATATATTATAATATGTGTACAATGTCCGCTTCGAGGCAGATGTGCATACAAAGAGTCGTCCGCTTATACTAACGTATAGGGTCTCATTTGCTCCAATAGGCAGCAATATATCCAGTACCAATCAACATATATACAATATATCATATATCATCCAAACAATCATCAATCATCATAAAATAAATTTATTCTCACTTATATAAAAATATCAACGAGTTAGAAAGAGTGAGTTGTACTCACATTGCTTCCAATAGCAGTTGCATCATTTTATTCTGAATAAAATTAAACAGGCATTTAATTTTACCCCAAATTTACACTAGCCCCAATCAACTCCAAACCAGCTCTAAAATGTAGTGCTCATCAATACGGATCCAACGTAACTTGTTTCGTTAACAACGGATCTCGTATGAAGAAGTTATGATGTTACAAATTTTATACGAATTAGAAGATAATTAATTACACTTTTATTTATTTTAGACCTCACTTTAATCAAGGCCGTACGATTTGCTTGCATTAATCTCGGCCGAACGTTCTTTCTCTTCCCCATCGTGAAAACCTACAGCCGAACAAACCTAAACATGTCGACCTTCGCATCGTTGCTGCTCCTACCACGATCGCCGAGGAGATGATCGGACGACGCCGATCGAAAGCCTCGACCGAGCACAACCATTGACCCGTGACCGATCGAGCTCGGTGCCTCCGAGGCCTCTATGTTCATGCTCGAACGCACGCCACTTTTAGCCCATTTACCGATGATCCATCGCTCCATCTCTATCATCACTGTACAGTCGATAGATCTCTCCACCCTCTCCAATTTCTTAGTTGACGTCTAAGGCTATAGGGGGATGGATGAGGAGATAAACAAGGAGGGAGACGGTGAATTTCTGGCCATTGGAATTGTATGTGGTAGCTGGCCCTAACTTGGCTAGGGCTTTGAGTGTGTGTGAGTGTGTGTGTGTGTGTGTGTGTGTGTATTTTACTATTCAAAAACCCTTTTCACACTTGATATTTTTCCCGATCTCAAAATGAAGCGTGCTGCCTGGCGTTTATAATATTTTACCCATATTCTAAATACAATGGAATATATATCATGAGCCAATTCGTATGTATTTGGAAGAAAGGTTTTCGAATCGACTATTTAATACGTAAACAAATTTCTACGCATTTTAGCTTGCCACGACTAAACCGTAGATCCGATTCACACAAAATTTGAAATCTTACAATAATATAACATTACGGATCCAATAAAATTGGTTTCATCGAAATCCGAGACTGTTTGAAAAATAACTATTTTACACGTTAATTAAATATTAAAATATTCAATTTCTACAAATTAACTTTTAATTCAATTTTAAAAGTTCTCTAACATCATTCTAATTCTTTCAACTTCATAAATCATTTTTATCCATATTAAATCCAATTTTCAATTATTTTTGTAATTTCAAATATTAAATTAACAATTTAATTATCCATCAAATCTAGATATTCGAAATATAGGTTATTCATCTTATAAAATTTACTTGTGAATATTTAAAATCAATTAAATATATGAATTTCAATTGACCAAAATTTTGGGTCGTTACATTCTCCCATACTTAAAAAGAATTTTGTCCTCAAAATTACCAAGTAAGAAAATATCATAAAATCCATTAACTTTTCAAAATAATTCGTTCAAATTAGAAATCAAATCATTTAAAATTTTAACTTTTCAAAAACTCCTTTTGTTAAACTTCTTACAAAAACTTTTCCAAGTTTTCAAATCCATATATAGTTATCTTTTCAAAACCAACTAATATTGTTTCAAATTGTAACTCAAAATCAAAATTTTAGTTATCAAAAATTTTCCCAATTTTCCCAAAATTTTTCTAACGCCTTAAATTTTCATAAAATGTCACCATGGTCTCCTTTGCACAGTTCGATCATAGTAGGTTCAATATATATATATATATATATATATATATATATATATATATATATATCAAAAATATATATCTCATCTTCGAGGATGAGGCATCCCGTAGGGCAAAAAGTATAAAAGTACGATATGTAATCCGAGATATGTACCTTATATATTATTAGCGAGCATATACAGCTAATATAGCGCGAAAGCGAGCTCCAAATGTAAGCAAGCGCCATTCGCACCTACTAAACACTCAACAACCAAATGAGAAACATGTATATATGAAAGTAATATCAATATACAACATATACCAATACAACAACTATATATGCCAATATAGAAAATGTAATAAAAAACAACAAATCCAACCACCAAACAACTATCATCCAACTAACATCCAACAAATCAATATCTATCAAATCAATCCATAACCAAATCAATATAAGTTCACTTCTTATTAAGTATTCACTGAATTGATTTTCAATTTAATCACATTTGATTCATTAGCATTTGATTTTACTAGCGTTCATTCATTCATGTTCAATTAGTTTACATTCACTAATTTACATTCAAGTTGGTTCACTTCCAAATTAAATCAAATTCACTTACTATCCAATTTGAATTCAATTATATATGGCTTCCAATTTTATTAATTCAATTTCGTTAACATTTAATTAATTTCTATATAATCAACTAACATCCATCGAACAACCAATGTATATCCAATCATAACCAAATTAGTTTAATCTATATTCAACATTCAATTTGGTTTAACACATTTAATTCCGATTAGTTAATATTCAATTTAGATTGAATTCTAGTATTCACTATATTAACATTTTACAACTAAAGTTGAATTTCATTGCATAATTCAAGTTCACATTCATCATTTCACTTTATTAATTCATTTTGACATCAAATTCAACTTCATTCAATATTACTTAAGTTAGTTTCATTTTTAAACATCATTTTGTTTCACCCGACTTAAATTTCACCTCATAAATCCGATTCAGATTTCATTTCTAAAGTCATTTTATTTAACTTTACTAAAATTAAATTTATTATTTCATATCATAAGTCCAAATCATTTCACTTATATTTATCAATTACAATCTGGATTTTAAATTAAAATTTGTTTATCACAAAAAAAAAATTCAATTTCAATTTTAATTTACTATTGGTAGCAAATCAATCGCACAGAAACTCAAAAATGATACTGATGACGCTGTAGTCATCACCTTTATTATTTTCCAGCAGCAGTAGTGAATTCAGTGCTTTATGTTCTTTTAAAAAAAATCTCTTTATATTTATAAATCTTCTTACTTATACAATTTCACTGTTTCTCTTAACTTATATAAGATTCGTTCCAAATTCATTTACCTTATTTAGATTTATAATGATATAATCTCTTTAACTTTGAAAAGTAACTGTCAAAATCAACAGGATTCAAATTTTCAAATAGTTGGTTTAAATTCATTTTTATTTATAACTCATATTTGTAAATATATTCATATAGTTTCATTTCTTATATATATAAGATTATTTCACAATTTTAAATCATATAATTATAATTCCATACTTTATAACTCATTTGCTTATTCAATTTATTCTTTTACAATTGTTGTTTTTATTTAGATTATTCAAACAACTTTTATTAACTTATATATATTTACATTTTCAAACAACGAAAATCAATTTATATACACTTTAATAATTTCTGAGAAATTAATCCTTTATATAAAAAATATGTTAGAGGTAAAATTATTTCATTTACTCAATTTAAAATAATACTATATCGACTTGTCTCGTTTAAGTGCTTGGAAATCCCTATCGATAATATAGAGTTCCATATACTGACCAGAATTCACAAACAACTCAACGGATAAGCGAACACAATATAAAACATTTTATATCACTAACAAATACGCTCTCATATATGTAATACACTCAAACTCAATCCAGGATACTACTGTCCCTATCTATACTGAGTACACATCAAAGCTTAGGAATATAAAAAATCTAAGCTCTAATACCAAATGTGACGACCCACAAATCCGTACACTTTGAATCGACCATAAACCACACATGTCCGACCCAAAAAGCACAGACTGACAGAAAGTCAAGAAAAAAAAAAGAAGAGAGAAGAAGAGAAGAGAAGAAAGAGAGAAGAGAGAACCAAACAGAACAATACAGAATCTCACATCATAGTGGAAAATATAAAATATCATATCAATGATCTTTACAAAAAACAGAAACTGTATGTACATACATAAATTAGAGTACAACAATCAATCAATAGTTATTAGCATGAACAGTTATAATAACTTTTCCTTACAATTGCTGATAATATATAATAACTAAGCACAACGGATAACCAAAACAGATATATGTATACGAAAATGAAGATCTCCAGCTCTCCTGTTGAAGCATCAATTGCACCAATCCGAACCTGTAAATATACTCGGTCTGACCCGAGCACTGAAAGGGAAGAATGTCCGGATCGGTCTGGTAAACCAGCGTGAGAAACACACTCGACCGAATTTATTAAATTACCAAACCTTTCCTTTATCAAAACAAAAGTATCTCGTAAGACATGCCCACACATAAATACAGATATGTTTGTACCTTACGATAACAAAAACATTTCATATCAAATCATCTTATATTATGCAAGTGTCTAGTATACAAATAATATTAAAAATAGCCGAAATTGTTACCATTATTAAATTCCAGTATACTAGGCTCTACAAATAAAATGGTAGGTACGTAGTGGAGTTTGGATTTCCATATAAATGACCAGGTGAAGGAACTACCTTCCGATGGGTACACCTCTAGATGGATGTCCCAAGGCACAGAACATCTGCCCTCTACCAACACAAGACCGACCCACCTCTATAACTAGATGGCAGCGAATATTTCATCCTCTGGTCGTTACCGACCTTTACCGAGGGCCCCTACAGCATACAAACCACAATAATCAGATACAAGATGTCATAGCATGTAAAGATATACCTAGAAGAGGATGATCATACCCTACTTGGAAGCAACCCACTTAGCCTTATCGCATCTAACCCCGTTTCGGTCATTTTCGATTGATGAGGCCTGAGGTAATGATTACGTTTCACATATCACATCACTTTGAATGCTACACAGCCATTTTCGTTGACTACTAATTGCCTTCCACAAAAATACAACCCTTATGCTCATACGTCTCAAGGACGGTGTTAAGCTAAAAGAAGTTGCCTTCTCCTCCACCACTGATGTACGTTTGTAAAAACCAATGTATGTAGTCTTTAGAAATGCAATGTCAGACAAACATCCGTACAAGTTGTCCAGGAATAGGACAAACCGAAGATACTTTCTTACTACATCCTATCGGAAAATCCCTAGGATTAGTAGCGAATAATACTTGCATTGGATATTTCATAATGAAGAGACTACTACTGGATATATATTGGGATTTTAACCCCAAACGATCAACAAGCAGTCCCCCACTATAAAAATACGGAATGTCAAAATCATCATAACCAGGCTGCACAATCGTCACATATACGTTGATCCGAAGTGGTTTTCGGATAAACCGATCCTGGTCTCTCCGCACCAACAACGCAAAAGCATTTCTCAACCTCACACAGAAACTAAATCTCATAGACTCATCACGTCTCCAACTTTCAACTTGCTATCCTTCGGGCAAAGAAGGAAGCTTGATAGATTGGAGTAATACTCCGCACTACCGAATCAACATCCTCAACACAAACGATATCAAGCCTACACAGAAGGCTACGTACTAAGTGTACGGCTAAATAGTTCCCACATCAAGTCGAGGAACTAAAATGGCCAAATTTGATAGTCGGTTATCTAACTATCAAAACAAATATTTCGCATCATAAGCAATCACTAGGCCCTTTAATATAAAAATAAATTGAATTGTGAATTACATGTCATTAAATAAGTATTTGGAAATGTTTTCCAATATTGAAATGTTGAAATGATTTTGGAATTATAACTTTTTAAAGATAATTTGAAGTGAATATTTGGCAAATGACTTAATTAATAAAAGATTGACTTAGAAAATATTACATATACTTAAATCACAATTAAGTATATATTGTATTCTATAAGGAAAATATTCTCTTTAACTTGTTTATTCGTGTCAAAACGAATGTTGCGTAGAACATCGTTACGACAACCCAAAATAACTAGTATAGGGATCTGAAAATTAGATAGATATATAAATCACATATACTATACAAAACATTTCCTTTTGAAAATCATTTACTATAACAACAGTGTTATAGTCCGTCATTTTCTTATTTCTCAAAAACGTCAATTTATAGGCAAGAATATATCCAAATACCAATCAATATATATACAATATATCATATATCATCCAAACAATCATCAATCATCATAAAATAAATTTATTCTCACTTATATAAAAATATCAGTGAGTCAGAAAGAGTGAGTTGTACTCACATTGCTTCCAATAGCAGTTGTAGTGTTTTATTCTGAATAAAATTAAACAGGCGTTTAATTTTACCCAAAATTTACACTAGCTCCAATCAACTCCAAACCAGCTCTAAAATTTAGTGCTCATCAATACGGACCCAACACAACTTGTTTCGTCAAAAAAGGACCTTGTATGAAGAAGTTATGATGTTATAAAGTTTATATGAATTAAAAGATAATTAATTACAATTTTATTTATTTTAAACCTCACTTTAATCAGGGCTGTATGACTTGCTTACATCGATCTCGGCCGAACATTCTTTTTCTTCTCCATCGTGAAAACCTACAGTCGAACAAACCCAAATACGCCGACCTTCCCATCGTTGTTGTTCCCACTACGATCGCCGAGGAGACGATCAGACGACACCGATTGAAAGCCCCGACCGAGCACTACCATCGACCCGAGACCGATCGAGCTCGGTGCCTCCTACGCCTCTATATTCATGCTCGAACATGCGCCACTTGTGGCCCATTTGCCGACGAACCACCGCTCCATCCTCGATCATCACCGTATTGTCGATAGATCTCTCCACCCTCTCCAATTTCTTAGTTGACGTCGAAGCCTATAGGGGCATGGATGAGGAGATAAACGAGGAAGAAGATGGCGAATTTCTGGCCATGTGGTAGCTGACCCTAACTTGGCTAGGGTTTTGAGTGTATGAGTGTATATATATATGTATATATTTTACTATTCAAAAACCCTTTTCACACTTCATATTTTTCCCAATCTCAAAATGAAGCATGCCACCTGGCATTTGTAATATTTTACCCATATTCTGAACACAATGGAATATATATCGAAAGCCAATTCAATTGTATTTGGAAGATAGGTTTGCGAATCAATAATTTAAATTCAAAATTTACTTGAACAAATTTCTACGCGTTTTAGCTTGCCCCGACTAAACCGTAAATTCGATTGATATGAAATTTGAAATCTTATAATAATATAACATTACGGATCCAATGAAACCAGTTTCGTCGAAATCCAAGACTGTTTGAAAATTGACTATTTTTACACGTCAATTAAATGTTAAAATATTCAATTTCTACAAATTAACTTTTAATTCTATTTTAAAAGTTCTATAACATCATTCTAATCCAAATAAAGTTTAATTCAACTTCATAAATCATTTTTATTCATATTAAATCCAATTTCTAATTATTTCTGTAATTTCAAATATTAAATTAACAATTTAATTATCCCATCAAATCCAGATATTAGAAATATAGGTTATTCATCTTATAAAATTTATTTGTGAATATTTAAAATCAATCAAATATAAGAATTTTAATTGACCAAAATTCTTGGTCATTACAGTTCAGGTTTGTATCATTTCAACCCATAGGGATTTTTAACTATCACAGATCTTGTAGAGTGGGATAATAAAATAATAATATAAAAGGTTATAGCATATCAAACAACAAATATGATCATAATTAACAATTTAAATATATTCAACAAGTTATGGTGTGATATGTCAATTAATATAAGCACACAAATTTAAATACTAACATATCACATTTAACTATTTAATTTCTAACTAATTCACATATATGCCCATAGTATTGTTACAGCAAATATTCAAATTTAATTTTATTTAAATCTAAAAATATTCATTTAATCCTCATTAATCAAAATCAAGTTATCAAGTTATAAAATCATACATTTCAAAATCTCAAAATCAATAAGTTTCCAATCAATTCTTATTTATATTCAATTCTCAAACAAATTAAATTACATATTAACATAATTTATCTCCCCGACCATTATTTTATTAAAGTTATTACAAACTATTTTCAAAATATTAATATAAATTTTAAACAAATAATTTAAATACAATATACATACTTATCCAATTAAATTCTATTAAATTAAATTTTATTACATTAAATATTATTGAATTAAATCTTATTTTGTTAAATCTATTTTATTTTATATTAAACTATATTTTATATATTTAAAAATAATAAATTTGTAAGTAAATCATAAAATTTACATTTTTCAAAACTTAACTTTTAAATTTAAAATTTCCGAACATATAATTTAAAAATCTAAATTTTGCACATATATTAAAATAAAATCTTTATATTATATTTAAAAATCAGTATTTACTAAACCCATATATTTCTATTGAAACTTTGGAAATCATTTTTCAAAAATAGATAAGTAGTGCCCGTGTATAATTTTCTATCCTATGATTAAGTGACATGGATATTTATCATTTCAATCGACAATAATTTAATATTCTACGGGTATATATCATTTCAACCCATAATCCCAAAATTTCAAAATCAATAAAAACCGCTTGGGTTTATCATTTCAACCCATAACTATTTTCCCTAATCTATAATATCGTTCTGGTTGTATCATTTCAACCCATAGGGATTTTTCTAACTAACTAAGAACTTGTAGTGAGAATATAAAATAGCATAAAATGACATACATATCAATGATGAGCATATATAATCTTAACTAACAATTTAAATAAAATAAACATAACAGGTTATAGCGTAATATGCCAATTAATATATGTAAATAATTGCAGATAATAACATATTATACTTAACAATTTAAACTACTAACCAATTAAATTTTAACAACACATTTCAATCATCATTTCATGTAAATAAATTTACTAAACATAAGAATGTCAATCGTGACTGGTCGCTTACCTTTCGAGGCTATGAAATTTAACAACACAAACAAGCTACGAATTGAATCATGTGAACTCAAAAATCGACCAATCTAAACGACAGTAAAAATAAATAAAGCAAGGTGGACTCGAGATCGGTGAAAACAAAATATATAATTTTTAAATATCTAAAATTTACTCATATATTTAAAAAAATCTTGATATTATATTTTAAAAATCAATATTCAAATTTAAACACATGTCTAAAATAAAAAAACTTCATATTATATTTTAAAAATCAATATTTATCGAACATATAATAAAAACAAAATATCTATATATATCATATATTAAAATCAATATTTAAAAACCAGTATTCCCTTTTTATATAAACAAAAGAGAAGGCTACTACGATGTGGATGTGCATCAGGAAGGATGGCTCGGGTCTTCTTGCTCGAAGATAGGCTGCAACGCAGTGACAGTTTGGCGATGGAGTGCTAAAAGGTGAGGAACGGTTCAGTGCAGCTGGAAGAGGATCTAAGGCGGAGGAATGCAAGTGGATAGTGGCTGAATTGGCAGATGGTTGTGTGGGCGATACTACTGTGCTCAGGCTTAAATGGTCTGCGTGTTCTGTTGTGGAGATTTGCGGCACAAGGTAGTGGCTGAAGGTGGCATTTGGTGTAGGGGCGGGTCGAGTTGCTACTCAAATGCGTGGTGGAAGTGGGGGGGGGGGGAGGTCAGAGTAGTAGGGTGATATTGGAGTTCGACGGTGAAATGCTCGGGTTTACGGAGGCTGATGGTGGGAGAGGCTCGGCTGTGGGTTATGGAGCGGAGTGGTTTAGAGGAGGAGGGAAGAAAGGTGGAGGGAGAGATTGTGTGCATCATAGGCGGTTGAAGGGGCTGTGAGGAGTTGTAGGAAGGCCGAAGGGTGGAGCATTTTCGGTTGAGCAAGGATGGGGTTATGATGTGGGTTGCGATAGGCTATGCTCGAGTGATGGGTTATACTGCTCAGTTGAGGGAGGGTATGTTGTGAGCAGTGGGTTTGAGGAGAGGCGGCAGAAAATGGTGGAGGTTGGACAAGGAAGGTGATACGACAGCAGATGAAGGCCAGGGGAAAAAGTTTGATGGTGAGGTTGGCTACCGGAAAAATGAAGGAGAAGGGTGAGATTGTGTGGGAGAGAGAAGATCTGATATACAAACTTTGCCTTTATATTATAATTTTTTCTGTAAAAAGAAAGAACAAAAGAAAGATGGAAGAAATATAAGCGAACAACAAATAAATATATTTATATCTCAAATGAAATATACTAAAACAGTGGGAAAATAAAAGTTAGGAATATAACTTTTATAGAAATATTAAAGGCTACAGACCATTGGTTGTCTCAGGGAACAAACGAGAGGGCACAGGACCCAAAAGGCTCAAACGCGGAATCGATACAGTTAATTGTTTCACAGATTTCACCGCGTACCGGACATCGAAATACACAAATGAATATACTGCGGAGATCAACACGATGAGACGAACAGAATGGTATACAGATATAAGTGATATGACCAAATTATCAAAGCTCGATATTCGCTGCTAAAACTACTGCTAAAACGCCGAGAATAATATAAACGGAGCTAGAGAAGTCCAAATTTGGCGAAACGAAATATGACGACTCACTCAGAAAATGATTTACAATTTTATTATATAAAAATAATTAAGATTTCAAAAATATATTTATTTCAATCAATTTAATTGACTTTAAATTTAAAAATTGAAATTTCACAACCAAACCAACTTTCATATTTTTCAATGAAAATCTGCCGCTTGCTATGCTTTAACATACGCATGCCAAATATCTAATTATCGTTGCAAAAGTTTTGTTGTTTAATTTCACAAATTTTTAGTTAATTCCGTTATTTAAATTGTTAAACTTGCCGGATCGTCACACTATCCCCCACTCAAAACTTTTCGTCCCCGAAAAGGAACGAGATAAGAGAATAGAAGCAACATAAATGAAAGATAGATTTGAAATACATAGTACCTGATATAACAATTAATTCAAAACCATATAAATTTTATTTTTGGACATTCTATTACATATATTTATATTGTATACTATTCAATTACATTCAAACTTTTCTTAGGTAAGTTTTATTAATGTTTCCGAATGTAATTGAGCACTATACAAATTTACCTTTTATTTACAACATTTCTATCAAGAAAAATTATTTTTGACAATTTTTATTACTTAAGTTTCCCTTATATAACATTCAATTACATATTCACATTAACATTTTAACTATTTGAATATTTCGGATAAGTTATATATGTTTTAGAAAGCAATTGAGTATTATAGAAATAAATTTTATCCTAATTCAACTGTTTCAAGTTGTTTCAATTTTACTTCTCCTTTTAAACACTCCACTTATTCAAAAAAAATTCATTTCAATAATTAAAAACCACGACTTCATAAAACTTAAGAGTTAAATTTTCGGTCTCACTTCAAACCATTTTGAAATAAATATATACATACATACATATATATATATATTATACATCAAATCATACACAAGAAATTCAAATCAAATCCATTTTCCAAAACAAAAGTGTAGCAAAGCTACGGGTAGTCTCCCCACTTTGAGACTCCAAAATGAATGCCGATGATGCTGAAGTCATCATCGAAATTATTTTCCAGCGACATAAGAGAAGAGTACTGACTTATTTCATTTAAAAATTCTTTGGAAACAATTTCCATTCGAAAATACTTTCAAATAATAAAAAATTTCAAAACTTTGAAAACTAATTGTTTTTATTTTGAAAAGTACCAAAAATTTACTTCTCAAATCTTTAATTTGAATTCATTTCCTTTGCAAATCAGGTTTATAAACCATGTTTATTAAATTTCAACTCCTTATTACATACAACAATAGTTAACAGTTTAAGAGTGTTGACAAAACAATAAATGATAATCTAGTATTATCATTCTAATAACCAATTTATTTAACTATCCAATTTCATAAAATTAAACTTATATATATATATATATATCTAATATAATCATGCATAAAATTATTTCATTTACCAATTTCGAAAATAATATTATGTCAGTTTTCTCTGTTCATGTGTTTTGGAATTCCTATCGGCAGTGTTGGCCAGACGAATCGATCAAAACCCAAATTCAAAATTAACACTCACACAACATAATATAAAACATTTTTATATCAATTACAAATACATCCTCATGGGATGATTCAAGAATGGATTTTAAAACAAGGATAGAGATTCAAATTTAGAGGGTCCCTAAACAAAGAGAATTCTAACTAAGAAGATAGGTTTGAAAGGAAGATAAGATTCGAAAGGAAGATAAGATAATTAAATTACAAAAGAGAAAAGATGGATAGACTTACGTTAATCGTGGTGACCTTAACTGAGTCAACCAAGACTCCATTTTCAGAAACAACGTGCCCAAGGAATCGGACTTCATCTCTCCAGAAATGACATTTAGAAAATTTGATTTTCAACTTATGACTTCTAAGAGTTTTAGCTTATTTCAATTCAATGAATTATTATATTGTGTGTTTACCATTCTTTTTTTAATTATTTTCATTGGCATCCTTTCGTTTGGGATCATAAGTTCATTATCTATTCTTTAAGATTTTTGTCTCTTATATTCTTGGTTTATGCAAAGAAATTGAAGATTAAATTTGATAGAATATTGTAGGATTAATTGTTACTGTGCAGTAATAAAAAACTTGATTTAACATATTTCTTTTACCAATTGTAATATGGTACAAGCCTAGGTTTGCGGCTAGAGAGATAAAGAATTTAATCGACTTTTTAGACTTGGTCCAATAACAAAGAATCGTATAATAACAATTTGATATATGGTATGCAATATTAATTCATATTCCAGTTTTATGGAAACTTTAAAATTAGTTGTTGAAAGTGCTCTGACTTAAACATCATTTTGTAATTCTTTTAGCCATCACATGCAAATATACTCTCTTTTACCCATACACATACCAAAGTTTGTAAACAGAAAAGATAACTAAGGCGATTATGTATGTTGTACAATATATTGACAAAATGCAAATAAGTTTTTTAAAAATACAAATAAGGTTTTAAAAAAAATTAAAACTATGTTTGCAAAGAACAATGCCTATATGTAGTAACAAAGAGAGCCGAGATCCGTAAATTCAGTGTGTGCAAGTTATAAAATCTAACGAACTTAATTTTCTTCTTCAAATATATCACATAAAAAAGACTATAGTACCCAATGTATCTTAAGTTTTCTTATCCCATTAGTCGATGTATTAGTTCAATATAGTCATGCGAGAGTATGTACGTTTTGATATGTAATGTATGGATCATTGACGTTTCCTCTTCTTTTCTCTACACACTTCACACTTTTTTCTTTTTTCATTATAGAATATATCAAGATTTGGGATTAAAGAACTTCAATGTTATTTTATTATGTATGTTGGTAATTTTTATGGTGGTTGTGGAAATCTAAATTAAACGTGGTAGTCTAACATTTTTTCTATTTATATTTTATTTTTCTATTCATTTAATGTTGTTGGTTTATGTAGACAATTTTACAGTACGCAAATAAGAAACCGTTAATACGAAGTTAAATTACTAACATAGTCATATTAATATTGAAAACAACTAATTAATAAGGCAGATCGATCAGAAGCGGTGTAACTAACACACACACTCACAAAGTTAACAAAACAAGATGTAACTTGGTTTTGTGCTCGCCTGGGATAAAGTAGGCTTCATTGCTATTTGGTTTTTAATTAATGTGTACATAGATACAAACTATTGAATCATTCCAATTTAATGGAAATGAATTAATTTACGGTAAATCATTACCCTTGAAAATAAATAGCTGATTTTTGTCATGATCATCGCTCTTTACAAGGAAGATCAACTTTATATGTTATGTATGAATATGATGTATTTACAAGTCCATGATTCAGATAATTGGAACCTGCTATAACAAAATAGTATAAATACACAATAATGAAAAAAAATACTAAAGGAAACATGATGTTTTGATACTGAAATGACCGGTTATAATTTCCTATGCTACTGTCTTAAAAAAACTAATATTATTTACAAGTAATATATATTACCAAAATTTAGACTTCAATTTGATTGTCTTTGGAACCAGTAATGAAAATGCTCGCATATGTCCATTGCAAAATTATATGGTAGTTATTATGTTGACTTCAAATTGATGTTGGAAATTGAATGAGCATTAATGAATAGTGCATTGGAAAATGAAGTATTTATTGTCTTGGAATATGAATAGTCCCACATCTTATATTATAATAACCATCATATTATATATAATATTAGATGTTGTCTCTATTCTAATTACAATGAGACAATAAGAGAGACATGAGCATGACCATCTTGGCGGGTGGTGCAACGCACCACCCCGCACGCACGCGCGCCCGCGCCCGTGCCCGAGCCCGAACCCGCACCCGCATCCGCACGCGCGGCGTGGGCGAATGGGCGTTTGAGGCGTCTTGTAGGCACTTAGCACTTTGTAGTAACTGTTTGAAAACGGTTTAAATCCAACGGTAGTAACTGTTTGAAATGACGTGCCAATTGGTAAAGGGTCGCAACCTTTCCTAACGGTCACGTACTCCTATAAATAACAGATCCGAGAAATTTTGAAACCAACTTTTATTCTAATTCTTTGATCGTCTTCTCTTTCCTCTGCGCTCCGTTCTAACAGAAAAATCTTCTCTTGAGTTCGCCGTTATTCTGCATCGCTTGCGCGGCCTTGTAGAACTTAATCCGTTTTACCTTGGGAAGCGGTTGCAACTCATCCCCTTTGCGCCACTGTGGGGGAGCAATTCTGCTTTAAGGGAACAGTATACGATACTGGACTCGGATGATTATCATACTACAACGGAACTGCTTTAACGGTACTCATTTACTTCTGTTTACTTTCTACGGTTTTGAATCAGCGTGAGTAGAGACAGTAGGCAATAACAATCTTAAAGCAGAATTGTGTTACTTTGTGCTTACTGTTCTGATTGCTTTTCAGGCGATGGCTCAAGAAAGCAATATTTCCGCAAACATACCCATCATGACCACCTCTCAAATTGCACCAATGGTGGCACCGAACGTGCCATTCTCGCATGGAGAACGACCAGAAAAATTTACTGGTGTCGATTTTAAGCGGTGGCAGCAAAAAATGTTGTTCTACTTAACCACATTAGGCTTGGCCAAATTCCACATAGAAGATCCTCCAGCGGTCGACGAATTAGAGTCCGATCCGATCAAGGCTGAGACACTCACTGCTTGGACGAGTTCGGACTTCATATGTAAAAATTACATACTCAATGGACTGGATAACAGTCTGTACAATGTCTACTGCACAATGAAGACATCGAAGAAACTCTGGATATCTTTGGATAGGAAATACAAGACAGAAGATGCTGGTATGAAGAAGTTCATTGTCGGCAAATTTCTGGATTTCAAGATGATAGACTCCAAGACAGTTATCAGCCAAATTCAAGAATTGCAGGTCATTATTCATGAAATACATGACGAAGGAATGACTCTGAGTGAATCATTTCAAGTAGCAGCCGCCATAGAGAAGTTGCCCCCATTGTGGAAAGACTTCAAGAATTATCTGAAGCATAAACGAAAAGAAATGTCAATGGAAGATTTGGTTGTTCGACTCAGAATTGAAGAAGACAACAGAAAATCCGAAAAGAAAATATCTAATACTATGGTGGCAAAAGCAAATGTGGTCGAAACCGAAAAGAACAACAAAAGAAAAAGGGAAAACAACCCGAACGTGAAGAAGACAAGGAAGTTCAAAGGAAACTGTCATAATTGCGGAAAGAAAGGACATAAGGCAAGTGAATGTCGAGGTCCAAAGAATCAGAACAAAAAGAAAGACCAAGCCAACGTTGCGGAGTTAGAAGATGTCTCCAAAATGAATCTGTCCGCAGTAATCTCGGAATGTAACTTGGTTGGCAACATGAAAGAATGGTTCGTTGACACTGGTGCTACGAAACATATTTGCGCCAACAAGTGGATGTTCACCAACTATAAACCAGCGACGCAACAAGAGCAACTCTTTATGGGAAACTCCTCCACGTCAAAGGTTGAAGGCAAAGGAAGAATAGTCCTTAAAATGACATCCGGAAAAGAACTTACTCTAAATGATGTCCTACATGTTCCAGATATCCGCAAGAACTTAGTTTCGGGATCATTGTTGAGTAAGAATAGTTTCAAGTTGGTCTTTGTTTCTGATAAATTTGTCTTGTCTAAGAACGGAGTATATGTAGGTAAAGGGTATGTGAGTGATGGTCTGTTTAAAATAAATGTAATGACTATTGTACCAAAGGAGATTGATAATAAAACTGATTCTTCTGTTTATATCTCTGAGTCATTTAATATATGGCATGCTAGATTAGGGCATGTTAACTTTGATACATTGCGAAAGATGATTAACTTAGAATTTATACCTAAGTTTGCAATTAATTCCAATTACAAATGTGAAACATGTGCTGAAGCAAAGTTAACTAGAACTTCCTTTCATCATGTTGAAAGGAATACCGAGCCGTTAGATTTAATACATACTGATGTATGCGATCTAAAGATGTGTCAAACCAGAGGAGGTAAAAGGTATTTTATTACCTTTATTGATGATTGCACTAGGTACTGTTATGTGTACCTACTAAGAAGTAAGGATGAGGCCTTCGAAACATTTAAGCAATATAAGGCAGAAGTTGAAAATCAACTAAACAAAAGGATAAAAGCCTTGCGAAGTGATAGAGGTGGAGAATACGAATTTCCATTTGAGGAATTTTGCGCTCAAAATGGAATAATCCATCAAACAACAGCACCGTATTCTCCTCAATCCAATGGAATAGCAGAACGTAAGAATCGTACCCTGAAGGAAATGATGAATGCTCTGCTTATTAGTTCTGGATTACCAGACAATTTCTGGGGTGAAGCAATACTTTCAGCCAATCATATACTGAACAAAGTACCTCGCAAAAGGACCTTTAAGTCACCACATGAACTATGGAAAAATAGACCTCCATCTTACAAATACTTAAAAGTGTGGGGGTGCTTAGCAAAGGTAGAAATACCTAAGCCTAAAAAGGTCAAAATTGGACCCAAAACTATAGATTGCATATTTATTGGATATGCTCATAATAGTAGTGCATATCGATTCTTGGTGCATAAATCTGAAATTGGTGACATTCATGAAAACACCATAATCGAATCTCGAAATGCAAGATTCTTTGAAAACATATTTCCACTAAAAGAATCCAATGGTACTAGTATCCAAAGAGATCAAGAGAAGAAGAAACTCTTGAACATCGTGTTGATCATGAAAATAATCAAGAGTTAGAGGAACCAAGAAGGAGCAAACGACAAAGGATATCAAAAACCTTTGGACCCGATTTCTATACATATATGATAGAAAATGAACCTCTAACATATCAACAAGCAATGTCATCTCCCGATGCTCCTTATTGGAAGGAAGCAATCAATGGTGAAATAGAATCCATTCTGCAAAACCATACATGGAAACTAGTAGATCTTCCTAAGGGATCAAAAACCCTAGGGTACAAATGGATCTTCAAGAAAAAACTTAAGGCTGATGGCTCAGTAGACAAATATAAGGCCCGACTGGTGGTTAAGGGATTTAGACAGAAGGAAGATCTAGATTACTTTGACACATACTCACCAGTAACTAGAATAACATCCATTAGGATGCTTATCGCAATTGCCTCTATACTAAATTTGGAAATACATCAAATGGATGTTAAAACCGCGTTCCTGAATGGTGAATTGGAGGAAGAAATATACATGCAACAACCTGAAGGGTTTGTAAGCCCAGGAAATGAAAATAAAGTATGTAAGTTGGTAAAATCACTTTATGGTCTCAAACAAGCGCCAAAAAAATGGCACGAGAAATTTGATGAAACTATGATGACAAATGGATTCAAAATAAATGAATCAGATAAATGTGTCTATATGAAGAATATAGAAATGGGATATGTCATAGTTTGCCTATATGTTGATGACTTATTGATACTAGGCAATAATAATGCCATAATCAAATCAACAAAGGATATGTTGTCATCTAGATTTGATATGAAAGATCTAGGATTGGCTGATGTGATCTTGGGCGTTAAAATCTTAAAGACGTCGAAAGGTTATGTACTATCTCAATCGCACTATGTGGCCAAAATACTTGAAAAATTCAAACAACATAATATAACTGTTGCTAAATCGCCGGTTGATATGAACCAAAATTGGGTTAAAAATACTGGTGATGGAATCTACCAACTTGAATACTCTCGAATACTGGGAAGTATAATGTATATCATGAATTGTACCAGACCAGATATTGCATATGCTGTAAGTAAGCTAAGTAGGTATACAAGCAATCCTGGTAAAAATCATTGGAAAGCAATAATAAGGGTTCTGGGATATTTAAAATATACTCAGAACTACAGCTTGCATTACACTAAATATCCTTCCGTAGTAGAAGGATATAGTGATGCAAATTGGATAACTGGTTCAGATGACACCAAATCCACAAGTGGATATGTATTTACCCTAGGAAATGGAGATATATCATGGAAGTCTTCTAAACAAACGTGTATAGCAAGGTCAACAATGGAGTCAGAATTCATTGCTTTAGACAAAGCCGCTGAAGAAGCAGATTGGCTTAGAAGTTTCCTAAAAGATATTCCGAATTGGAATAAACCTGTTCCACCAATCTGTATACATTGTGATAGTCAGTTAGCTATTGGAAGAGCTAACAGTACACTATACAATGGTAAGTCTAGACATATTCGTCGTAGACATAAAACCGTGAGACAACTACTCTCTAATGGATTTATCACTATAGACTATGTAAGGTCGAAAGATAACATTGCGGATCCACTAACAAAAGGCTTTCCTAGAGAGAGAGAGTTCAAACCTTATCGATAGGAATGGGCTTAAGGCCTATTGGATAAAAAGTTTACCTCAACGGAAACCCAACCTAATTGACTGGAGATCCCAAGATTTAGGTTCAAAGGGACAACTAAGTTAAGGTTAAAACTTAGAAGCACTGGAAAAATCAAACATTTAGACATTCCTAAGATAAGTCAATGCACATGCCGCCGGAGAAAAGGATAAGCTCTGCTTTTAATGATGTCTATACTTGCAGCTATAAAGAACCAAGTGGAGTATTGCGGAATACTCTTTATAGAATCACCTACGTGAGTGCGAAGGCGCCGCTTCAAGGAGAATTATAAGGCCAAATTCTCCAAGCACTCATGAGACCAAGCTGTTGTTCATGGCAAAAACGAACACAAACAGAGAACCAAGGGAGAAAAGAATACATTTATCACGTGTTGTCTATTTTGATTTACACAAAAGGCTTACAGTTCAAAGACAACCTAAGTCTACTGATTCGCCAGTAAAGTCAAGAAGATAAACACTAGGATAAGTTCAAGGCCAATGTGCTACTTAAACCGATATGATAAATGATTCGTAAATCTTAAGAACAAGTAATACTCATTCATGTGGGGGATTGTTGGAAATTGAATGAGCATTAATGAATAGTGCATTGGAAAATGAAGTATTTATTGTCTTGGAATATGAATAGTCCAACATCTTATATTATAATAATCATCATATTATATATAATATAAGATGCTGCCTCTATTCTAATTACAATGAGACAATAAGAGAGACATGAGCATGACCATCTTGGCGGGTGGTGCAACGCACCACCCCGCACGCACGCGCGCCCGCGCCCGTGCCCGAGCCCGAACCCGCACCCGCACCCGCACCCGCACGCGCGGCGTGGGCGAATGGGCGTTTGAGGCGTCTTGTAGGCACTTAGCACTTTGCAATGTGCAATAGGCATTCGGGCTGCTGGAATTGGTTCGCATCACACTATATTTTTAGGAGCCGAAACAGTTTAAATCCAACGGTAGTAACTGTTTGAAAACGGTTTAAATCCAACGGTAGTAACTGTTTGAAATGACGTGCCAATTGGTAAAGGGTCGCAACCTTTTCTAACGGTCACGTACTCCTATAAATAACAGATCCGAGAAATTTTGAAACCAACTTTTATTCTAATTCTCTGATCGTCTTCTCTTTCCTCTGCGCTCCGTTCTAACAGAAAAATCTTCTCTTGAGTTCGCCGTTATTCTGCATCGCTTGCGCGGCCTTGCAGAACTTAATCCGTTTTACCCTGGGAAGCGGTTGCAACTCATCCCCTTTGCGCCACTGTGGGGGAGCAATTCTGCTTTAAGGGAACAGTATACGATACTGGACTCGGATAATTATCATACTACAACGGAACTGCTTTAACGGTACTCATTTACTTCTGTTTACTTTCTACGGTTTTGAATCAGCGTGAGTAGAGACAGTAGGCAATAACAATTGACATTCTAGCTTTTTGTTTAGTTGCAATCTCTAGGTATCTATATTATTTATACCATTAAAGCCGAGTAGAGCTTCCTTAGCACTGAAATCCCCTACAATTTCTTGGTAAAATTTGATACTGGTTTGCCACGTGATTTTAAATTGAAGTGTCACTGTTTCTACTTGACCAAATATATCTTTTCCTTTTCTCTATTTACAGCTTAACACTATGTTGTCCCGTGTAGGTAATATCCTCCGCCATTTCTGTTTAGTTTCGTTTTCTAGAAGATATGTGTGAATCAGGGATGATTGGACTGACTTCTTTTTGGTCGAGAAGGTCTTTGTTTTCTTGCTGCTTAGAACGAAAGCCGTATTTGATAAATAAGCGTACTATGTATAATATAATCCTATTTGATGATGGAAAAGGTTCTGTTTGTGGTTTCTGATAATAGAAATCCGATGTCATGCACACATGCCCTGAGCGTTTAAGGTTTAAAGTTGTGTCTGATAATACGCCTTCTTCTCTAACCGCAGTTCTCATTTTTCCTAACTGAATTTTGTTTAATAACTTGAATTTTGATTTTTCATAAATTGAACCTTTTTTGGATGCATCTAACTTACTTAAAATAGTAATCTCACTTTATTTCTCCTTTCTTAATCTTTTGCTCCTCGCTTAATTCTTTTTTCAAAATTTTCTACCATTACTGAGGACTTTGAGCTAGAAAAGAGGTAGTTTTATGGCTTGATAAGAGAAAATTTGTTGACCTAAAGGTTTGATTTCTTTGAAAATTTTCAATTCTAAATTATGATTTTTGCATCAGATGATGTAATATCTATGAAGATTCATTTGTTACATGTAGTAACTTTATATTTTTAACCCTGGTAGTTGTGCTGGTTTGCCAAAAGAAAAAGCAGGCACGAAAGAAATGAAGCTAATATCACTAGAGTTTTGAATAGCTATTCCTTCATTTTTGTAGAACTCTTTCTTTGCACTACTATCTCATCATCAATAATTTTGGCCAGTAAAAATGGAATCATAATTCATATTACTTTCAATTTTAAGAGTTTCAATAAAAGCTATTAATAATATGAATCTATCACTCTAAAAAAAAGGAATTTCTAACTTATCTCTAAACATGCATGCCTTAAGGAGAACGACTAATGTGCACTGAGAATCTTGAACATTTACACAACCTAGCTAACTAATGTGCTTATAACCCTGTTTTGTTTTAAATTTTCTAGATTGAAGTGCAGAGTTAATACAAAATGAATATGGAACTTTTATCAACCACCTATGTTTGAGAATACAATTTTGTCAGGCATATTGCATTAAATGGTATACATGCATGGTTGATTTTTACCCTGGTTTATAGTAAAGTGATTTCTTATAATGAGCATCCAAACTAAATCTTGATTACATCTTTAGTTTAAGCGGTATCTATATATTTTCTTACAACTGTTATTTTCCTAGCGGATTAACTATTTTAGCAGAAAATAGTGTTCCAATCTTGAATTTATATTATTTTCAAACAACAATTGAAGTAAAATTATTATCACAACCTACTATAATTGGTACTGTTTATTGCACGTTTAGTTATCAAGGCTTTGGCATGATAACCTTCTTATTTTTTTAGGTAACTTATTTATTCAAGGGTGTTTAACTATTTCTGAATGCTTCATCAGTTAGAAGTTTGAAAACCATTTACATTTGCAACCAATGTTATAATTTTGATGCACATCCTTATGCTTTACAGCCACTAAGCTGGTGTACTACTACACTTTCTTTACCATTTTTATAAATCAATTTTGATTTTAGATATAAATTAAAAAAATTAATCAAATATAATATATGTTGTAGTTGAAATATTTTACTATCGACACATCCGAATACCGATTGTCTGAGTGTTTCTTTTGTTTGAGTGTTTCTTTCTTGAATATTTTTACATATATTGTTACATCGATCCGAATACTTTTACATCTATTATTTGGGTGTTTCTTTTTTGCTATACTAAACCTTAACTTGATTTATAACATACTTTCTTATTCAACTCTTGATTTTTTATACTGCAAACAAATTGACAGATTGTCTTAATATAAAATATGAGTTACTTTTTAAATGGTGTTAACGCAGTGGTTTTTGTATAACTTAGTTGTTAACTATTAATACACAACATGATCCATTGTATGAAAAATTTACACCAGGTTGCTCAGCGTCATATGTGTATGTATGCACTCATATATTGACTGTTATATTGTATGCTTAATACATGACTTCATAATTCATTTGGGTCTTCATTTTATTAATAAGCTGTTCTATTTAAAACACAATGTGTGCTAACCATTTTGAATTTGAAGCAGGTTACCTCACATTGATATTATAATTGAAACCCTCCACTACCATCAGCAAACTGAATTGAAATGACACCCATATTATTAAATTTGGAAGAATGTCTTAAGGAAAAGTGTATAAATTGGTTTAACATGCTCATGATATATTGAGCATAGTCATAGCGTCTGACTTGTCGGATGTTTTCTTTTTTTTTCTTTTTTTTTTTTTTCTTTTTTTTTTTTTTTTTTGATGAAGAAGTTTATCAATCTCAATTAATACTGATAACCTAGCAAAAAAATACGTGACACAAAACACATAGCACAGGACGCCCACAAAAAGTAACATTTAAGGTAAGGAAACAACATTCATAGCACGCATTATACACATGCATAGTGCATACACACACACATATTGATCATTTGCAAAGAATAGGAAGTTGTCCACACAATAGATTATCTAGTAGATGTTGAATATAGGAAGTGATTGCAGGCACCATAACAGTACAAACACCGAGTGTAATAACGCTGGTACCTCCTGCAATGGCCTTCCAATAATTTCTCAAAATGAATCTGATTTGGTTTAGCCTCCCATAATTTGGGGCTGCCGTAACCACGACTCCAATTGCACTGACAAAATGATGGTACTCACCGGTGAAACCGACTATTTGTCCATTGGTTACTGAAAATGAGAATGAGGTACCATTTACTCTTCCAAATGGACCTATTCTTTTATTGAGGTTTGATGCAAACTCGAGTGATGATAGTACAACGTTTTCCCTGCGATAACAGAAAGTTCCTTTGATTGAAGTAAGATATTCCCCATATTGGAGGATAACCTCCTAATGTTTCTGATCGGTAATTCACTCCATCTGTCTCACAAGTGTAAAAGATGGAATCAATTACATTCCCATATCTCAAAGTTATCTCCGTTAAACGCGTATTTGCATTGACATACACTAATGAGTTGTTTTGTAGTTCATCTCCATCAACTCCCCGTGCGTTTGTTATTTATTTATTTATTTTTTTTCACCAAAAATGAGAAATATATACATAGGAAATAAATGCTGTCAACAAGCCTGACAGGTAACCCAAATCTAGAAAAACCAACAGACGTCGACAGAAGCCGACCAGTGAAAAAGTAAATAAAACATAGAGTGGGAAAAACACGGAAAAATAAGCAAACAGAAGGACCATAAAAACAAAGGGGGCGAAGCCGCCGAATAAAAACAACCCCATAATCAGAAACAACTAGGAATGCTGCCGGCGGAACCTCCCAGAAAAGAAATGAACCAGAATGATAAGAACCAGCAAAGAAAGCCCAAGCCGAGAACGACGAAATAAGAACCAGAATAGCGACCGAACAAAGCAAGCCAAAAAGAAGAAACCAAAGACCCCGAACCAAACCTTTAAAACATAGCCTGCAACCAGAAGCCACTAAATCAGAGTAAAAAATAGGGGGGGGGGGGGGGGGAGAGACGGAGATGGTTAAACCAGAACCACCTGGCTTAAGGACGGACATCAACCAACGCCCGCCCTGTCGGGGGGCTGGATATAGATAATAGAAAACGTAGCCACAAGATGGGCTGAACGAGAGCTAATCGATCCCTTAAAGGGTCTGCCACGAAATGCGAGGAAAACATCATTCCTCACCCGGCGAATAATCGAAAAAGGATTCATGGTAGACTCGTCGTAGATAGCCTTATTCCGCGCACACCAAAGGTGCCAGGAAATAAGACAAGGAATTAAGCGGAGAACAACAGAACGGAGAGATTTACCTTTGACACCGTACCACCAGGTCATTTGTAAATCCACCAACGAGTTGATGCAACCTCTTACACCTAAAAGGTTACCGAAATAGTTCCAGCAGGATCTGGCAGAGAAACCAGAATAGATTAAATGATCCAAAGATTCTGAATTCCCGTTGCCGCAGCATCTGCAACGGGAAACGAAAGGAATACCAATCCGCTGAAGGTTCTCATCAACTGAAAAACCCTTATGAAAGGTTCGCCACATGAACAGAGAAACTTTAGGAGGGATTCTGGCGTCCCAAATGAAGGAGAATAAAGGTTGAATGGGGGAAGAAAGACGAACCGAATTCCAAACTTTCAAGATAGAAAACGAACCACCATCCCAACCGGATTGGCCTCCGTGGGAGTCGGAGAAAGATTTCACCGATTGCATGTGCTTCCAAGTTTTACTAGCGAAAGATGGACAGCCGGAATAGCGTGTGGAGGCCAGACTAAGGTACTTGGCACGGAGGAACTTCGCCCAAAGGGAATCGACAGTCCCAAACCGGTACCACAACTTGCAAGCAAAAGCCGTGCAAAAATCCTTAGGATTTCGCAAACCTAGCCCGCCTTCTTCCTTGGGACGACACACCACGTCCCACGAAACTCAGTGATGACGGTGGTTATCAACCTTCGACCCCCAGAAGAATGAAGAAGCCAACGATTGGAAAGACCTGAAAACAGAGGCGGTAGGAGACATCGCTGCGAAGACAACCTTCCAGCCAGAGAAAGAAACGAAGCATTCCACCGAATGATCTTTCCCCTAACCTTATCCGTTAGAGGGTCGAAAAGAGCATTGAGTTTCCGGCCCCTGTAGAGAGCAACACCCAAGTAAGGAAGAGGAAGAGAAGCCTCCCTGAATCCTGTAAACGAATGGATCCAGGAAACCCTGTTTGAATTCATATCCTTCGCATGAACGAAGAAACTCTTCGACGAGTTAACTCACTGGCCCGAGCATCGCTCGTACTGATGGATAAAGCGAATAAGGCGACGAACAGACGTTCGGTTACCGTTAGAGAAAATGACAATGTCATCTGCAAAGGATAAGGAAGAAATGAGGGGGCACCTACTCGGAAGACCAAATCGGTGAACCTGGCCGAAAATCGTTAACGTGTGGATCCCTCGAAAGAAAGCTTCAGCTGCAATCACGAAAAGAGAAGGCGATAGAGGATCACCCTGACGGAGACCCCTACCAGCCCGAAAGAACCCGTTGGCCGATCCGTTAATGAGGACGGAAAACCAACAGTTGGAGATGAGTCTCCAAACCAAATCGATAAGGGTTTCTGAAAGGCCAAAAGCACGAAGAACTTTAATAATGAAAAACCACGACATGCGATCATAAGCCTTCTCCATATCAAGTTTGAAAACGACATTGGAACCTCTAACCTTCCTGCCAATCTGGGAAATCAGTTCATGAGCTAGCAGTACATTATCAGTGATAAGACGACCCTTCACAAAACCTGCCTGATAGGAGGATATGATACGGTCAAGGAACGGAGCTAAGCGAATGGCCAAAATCTTAGAAATTACTTTGTTGGAAAAATTACACAAGCTGATGGGACGAAATTCCGCGCATGACCGCGGGAAATCACACTTCGGAATTAAAACCAATTTGGTGGAAGACCAACTAACAGGGAGAAGACTGTCGGCAAAGAATTGCTGGATAGCTAAACAAAAATCCAGTTGAATGATAGACCAAACCTTGCGATAGAAAGATCCGTTGAAACCATCCGGACCAGAAGCACTGTCCTTGCTGAGAGCAAAGACGCAACTACGGATTTCCTTCGTAGTAGGCGGGTCCGCCAGACCATCGGCTTCCTCAGAAGGGATCAATCTGGGAATAAAAGAGAGGATATCCAGATCCTTCTCCACTACCGAGGGACAACCCAGAAAAGATTGAAAATGAGAAACTATGATCTCCTTAACTTCAGACGGGGAGGACGCCAAAAAGAGATCCGATCTCAAAATTTCTCGAATGGAGAGAAGGTTGGCTTTCTTGCGAATCGATGAATGGAAAAATTTGGAGTTCGAATACCCATCGACCACCCATTTTACCCTTGCCTTTTGGCGAAGATAGGAGTGTTCGATACGAAGCTCCGAAGAGAAAGCCAATTGGGCCGACGCCCATTTCTCCCTGTTTTCGGCTGTAGGGAACTCGTCGAAAAAAGATTCGACAAGAATGAGAGTCTCCTCAGTCGCTCTAACACGGTCGAAAATGTTCCTGAAAACAAGGGAATTCCAGGTCTTAAGTCTAGCCTTGAGACGTTTCAGCTTTTGGGAGAAACCCCCCAAGGGAGAAGCTGAAATAGGAGCGGACCACGACTCCTCGACAACCTGAAGAAAAGAGTGATGGGAACACCACATACCGAGGAAGCGGAAAGAAGAAGGCCCCGATAGAGATCGAGGAATACATCGCAATACCAACGGGGCATGATCAGAGCAGGCACGGTGGAGATGCGATGTAGAGAAAGAGAATGGAAGACTGAGCCAATCAGGTGACCCAAAAATCCTGTCCAACCGAGAAAGGATCCGATTCGGACCCTCCTGGTTATTAGACCAGGTATAAGCTGATCCCACAAAAGGAATTTCGGAAAAACCTGAGCTCACAATGAACGAATTGAAATCTGCGACCGAAGAGCGGTTTATAGCCGCCCCCTCTAGTTTCTCAGCCTGACTAGCGACAATATTGAAATCACCACCCACAACAGAGCACGAAAAGCCCATCTCAGCTAGATGAAAAATATCATCCCATAGGGATAATCTCTCCATCCTATCACACTTGGCGTACAACGCCGAAAACAGAAATGGATGGGGAAAAAGAGAAGCAGAGCAAACCACAGAGATAAGCTGGTCCGAATCAATCAAAGGATGAACCACACAGCATTTGGACCAGAGAATCCAAATCTTACCCGAAACATTGGATACAGCACCTCCAAACCCAAGCGACAGGGCAACCCTAGAAATCTCTCCAGATCCTACAAAAGGTTCTAACAGAGCAACCAAGCAAATAGAATGTTTACGGACAATGCGCTTTAATCTAGCGCAAGAAGCTTCATTGCCAATACCACGAACGTTCCAGAAAAGAAAGTTCGACATGAAAGCCTGGAAACAGAGGAAAAAAGATATGACTTCTCGGATGTAAACATTATATAAAGCATATATTTATGTATACGAGGATGCACATTCTTAATACAGTGATTGTTACCACACTGTATATCATGTTATTTAACATGATCCTTCTTTACTAAAGGTTGATTATAAATTATGTGTTTTGCCAAATTAACTTATTTTTAATTAAATACTTATTTTTTGTTCACTTTTCTATTAGATAACACTGTCTGTCATTCTACGTAGCATTGCTCATGTATTTCTTTTTCTATAAATATTACTACTGTTAATCAATGCCAATGACACTTTGTAACATGCGACGATGGTTCCTATGTTTCAAACCAAGTTATGAGCTTCAGATTGAACATTTTTATATAGATAAAAAGGGCCACTAGAAGAACTTCTAGGACAAAATGTTTAGGTAATTTCCACCTTTTCGTGGCCTTTACTAGGTAATCAATCTACGATTCTGGCACTACATTTGTGTAGGTTGGTAGGGGATAACAACCATGAATATTTATATTAAAAATTTACAATATTACACACGCACACGTCATAGTACTTTATACTTTAGTACTAAATCGGATGTAATTTTTTTTATAACTTTAAGCATTGGATTTAGCGATAACAGTGTCTAGGTTCTTATCTTACATACAACAGCCAGCCAGTTGGTTTTAATATATTATTTTCTTACAAAACGTAATACGTTGCCCTTTTTTCTTAGTTCTGATGCAATACCATTATTATGATATATACATAGAATTGTTATCCATTCTTTAAATATATAACATTTCATTTGGACAAATGTAACTTGCATCATCGTTGTTAATTCAAGGAATAAGTCGACTTTATGGAGCTATCTGCAATTTAACAACTGCTGTATATATTATAACATCATGACATGCTTGAGATTTTTAATAATGAAAGCAAATATCAATGTTGTCTGAAATAAGAAAGTAAGTGGAATATATAATGAATTTTTTTAAATTTTATTGTTTCTGCCATATGCTTGTCTGGTAGTCTTACTGTTCAACTATTGGTGTATGCTCCATTGGGCAAAAATCCCTCAACATCGCCTTAGGAATAAAAAACCAACCTTGCAGAAAAACAAATAGGTCCGGAGTGATGTCGAGGGAATATAAACAACAAATAGTCACCAGCAAAAAGTAATCACAAATCAAGCAATAAAAGAAAATAACACAAGAGATTTATAGTAGTTCCACTATCATGAGGTAGTGTACATCCATTTGGGGAGAAGATTTTATTGCTTTCTAAAAGACAAAATTTTAAAAAATTGATAATGAGAAGAAAAAATAAGAAATACAACTAAGAGAGATATATTCTACTCATGCTAATCTTTGTCATTGTATAGAGAATATTATTTAAGATTAAAGTAATTGATTTATGGTAATAAATCAATGCCTCATTAATTTTCTATTCATATAGGAAATATTTATTCATTTGATTTTCCAGTTTTCCCTAATTTACATGCGCCTGATAAGATTTCTTCTTTAATCAATTAATTAGAGAATTAATTAATTACCTCAATCTCCTAAAACAATTCTTCTTCTTACATAGGTAATTTATTACTATCTTTAATGCTATAAAAGATGCAATATATATTTGAGTAATTAAATATCTTTCAATTTTCCATGATTGGAAAAATTGTATCACTTTAAATCAACACTATCTTCCTAATTTTCTGCAATTAAAAATATTGTATCACCAAATCTTACGATCTCTACTTTGATAATATATTTCCCCACATGCTTATCAACTCCACTTACATCCTCTTACTCCAAGTAGGACCTATCAATTTCCATAATGAAAACAAATGTCTCCATGGATAATTTCAACACTCTTGTCACCCTGTGTCACCATGTGGCACCTAACATTTTGATAAGCGATTCCAGTTCGAGCAACGACCGAACTCTGTAGGCTGCAAAGACTTATGCACGTTGCGTTCTCCTTTGATCTTTGATGACCAACTTCAGACGATCCGTTCTTTCGCTTATCAAGCACATCCTCTTTACAAGGGAATGTTAGAGATAATAAACTTATTATATGATTAGATATTTTGCTGCATTGCTCATTTGTTGTTCAATTGAAAAGATATTTTAAACATTTCCTATAAATATGCCTTAGGGCATTTATTGAATTTAAAAAGCAAATGATGCGGTGGTATAAGTGGAATGCAGCCCCAAGACACAACACGCTTGCGTCAGTAAATGAATATTTTTAGTATTAACCTTGACTAATGTTTAATTCATACATTATTTGTGTAACTATGCTTAAATTTTTATAGAAAAATCATTCATGCATTTGTATAACAACTCTTTTTTGTTTGTATGGGAAACACATGGATAGTGAGTTGGATTATGAGGATTTACCGAAGAAAAAATAACTGACATGAATTTGAAGAAAATAGAGATGGAGAATTATAATCTCCTTTTTTCCATGCCTTTTCATTCATATATTTTGTAATTAACAGATTATGAGAGTTGGCAATGAAGGGTCATTCATTGTTGAAGTAGTATAAACCATTTGATCTAATTAGTGCAATAAAGAGTCGCGCATAAGGAGGGAATAAATAATAGGAAAGAGTTTGTTTTAATTAGATGTAATATTTAAATGATTGGATTATCAAAAGGGGTAGAATAAATAATAGGAAAGAATTTGTTCTAATTAAGTGCAATTTTTAAATGACTGGATTACCAAACGGACTGATGGCTTAATGTTATGTTATGGCATGGCTTGTAATAGTATGTTAAAAGATATTTTTACATATAAAATCACCTTTTTGATCTTTAAAATTGTTCTATCATACTTTATTTCCATTGTTACTCCATTATTATTGAGTAATAAATTGTATTCAAAGATTGCTCATATCGATCAAAAATACACCTTGAAATAAAACAAAATTATGGTGTATTTTTATTGCAGATGTATTATTATATTTATTTATAGCCTTAGATATTTGTGTTTGAATGATTTTGTATAAGAATATTTCATTCCACATATTATTTTTTTAAGAAGACTTTTATAAATAAACACCAAAAGCTGTCAACATGCCTGACAGGTAACCAACAGAAGAAGGAAAAACAAAATCCGCCGAAGCTAGCAATATATAAAAAAAAAGACGACCAAAACAACAGCGATAGCTGCCAAAGACGCCCTCCAGAGAGAGACGCAAAACATACTGGACGAAAACCAGAAAAGACAGACGATAATGAGACCGGCGAGATCGAGTTCCGGAATATCCTCTGTTATCCCATTTTTTGGTCAAAACTAGGATATCCATGTTAAGCGCGTCTCCACCACGATCGAGCCAAGAAGAAGCAAGTAAGCGTACATAAGTCAGGGGTTTCACGCAAGGATCAAATATCAAAGTTCATTCGGCCAAAGCCATACGAGGGATCCATTCGGTAATCATCACCAGAGTCATTCGGCATTTTCAAATACTTAGGCTCATTCGGCATTCGGCTTTCATGAATGCTCATTCGGCATACTCATTCGGCGTTCCCAGCTCCAACCCACCATTCGGCACCGGACCATTCGGTGCCGGACCAACATCTCACCATCTCAACCTCCATCATCCTACCGAATCCAAGCTCCACCGGTCCATAGCATTGCCGGACCATCCCTTCTCCTCGTAGCCGAATCAACCTCCTGCCGAGCCACCATTCTACTACCACCGAACCACAACTCCACCGAGCCAAACTAGTTCGCTTCACCACCGATCCAACCTACCACACCATCACCCACCGGACCATCCACTACCGGTCCAACGCCACCGAACCAAGGAATGCCGAACCAAAACTGCCAGTCCAGATTGCTTCAGCCCAAGCCCACCAGCCGCTATAAACATCCAAGACCCCTGCCCCCAGCCTCACTCTATAAATAGAGGGGCAGGGGTACAACAATGGCAGACAAGTTTGAGAGCTCAAGCCTGGAAGGAACTCTCAAACAACTTTAGATACTTGTAATCAAAGCTTTGTACTTGTAATCTGAAGAAAAAAGGAGAATAACATATAAAGTGGACGTAGGCACGTTCTTGCCGAACCACTATAAATCTGTGTGTCTTTTACATTTTAGTCCTTGCTTTTTACATATTTGCATAAATCACCCAAATCACTAAACACAACATAAAATCAACCAACTCATACGACTTTGGGTGTTTGCGGCCATTTTTTACGCAAACATCCTCCGCCCGATATCCAATATAAGAGGAGGAAAAAATATCCCAGGTCCAAACCTATATATCCAGAGCCTGAAAACCAATAGCCACTAAATCAGAGGAAAAAGGGGGGGATTAACGGGGACGGGAAAGCCAGAACCACCTGGCTCGGAAGCGGACATCATCCAATTCCCGCTCTAGTGGACGATTGAGAACAGGAAATAGAAAGCAGGACCACTAGGGGGCCAGAACGGGAACCAACCGATCCCTTGAAAGGTCTACCACGAAAAGCTAAGAAAACATCATTTCTAACCCGACGAATAACGGAAGAGGGATCCATGGGAGATTCTTCAAAAATTGCCTTATTCCGCGCGCACCGGAGGTGCTAGCAGATCAGACAAGGAATCAAGCGAAGGATGACAGAGTGAAGTGATTTACCGGAGATTCCGTTCCACCAGGTTCTCTGTAAATCACCCGGCGAGCTGTTGCTACCTCGGATTCCAATCAGATTTCCGAAGTAATTCCAGCTGGACCTGGCTGTGAAACCAGAGAAAAATAATGATCCAAAGATTCCAAATCCCCGTTTCCGCAGCATCTACATAAGGAATTCCAATCCGCTGAAGGTTCTCATCAAATGGCAACCCCTTATGTAGGGTACACCACATGAACAAAGACACTTTAGGAGGGATTCTAGCGTCCCAAATGAAAGTGAAAAGAGGGAGAACCGGAGCTGGATTACGAGCTGAGCTCCATGCTTTCAAGATAGAAAACGAACCACCATCCCATCCCGATTGGCCGCCATGAGAATCAGAGAATGATTTGACCGATTGCATGTGCTTCCAAGTCTCACTAGCGAAGAAGGGAGATCCGGAATAGCCTGCGGCGGCCAGCCTATGGTACTTGGCATGCAGGAACTTCGCCCAAAAGGAAACGTTAGTCCCAAACCTGTACCACAACTTGCAAGCAAAGGCCGAGCATATGTCCTTGGGGTTTCGCAAACCAAGCCCGCCCTCGTTCTTGGGACAGCACACCACGTCTCAAGAAACCCAGTGATGATGGTGGTTGTCAACCTTCGACCCCCAGAAGAAGGACGATGCCAAAGATTGGAAGGACCGGAAGAAAGAAGCGGTAGGGGACATCGCAGCGAAGACATGAGTACCCAACGAGCCTAATACCGACTTGATGAGTACTAATCTTCCTGCTTGAGAAAGAGCGCGTTCAGTTTCCTACCTCTGTAGAGAACAATACCCAAGTAAGGAAGAGGAAGGGAAGCAGCCCTGAAGCCGGTAAACGAATGGACCCAAGAATTTCATTCCACATATATTTCAGCATCACCTATAATTGTCGCACTAGATGGGGATTATACATTGTTGGCAAAAAACACAATCTACATTAAATTCCTTATGTCAACCTTTCTGGTGCTTCTCATGATCGTGACCATGACCATGATCAAAGCATCGGCAACATGATCTTATGATAATGATTTCTCAATATTTGATCTACTTTTAACTAAATTACTATTTTAATTTTCATGTTTGACAAAGCAATTTATTTCATCTTATTCATTGATATATGCATATGTTGGTTCAATAGATTTTTTGATGAGAAATAACAAGATTTATTTCACATGAACTAAAACATATTTAATTGCCTGTCTTATTAAATTGGCATCAATTGAGCTACCAATCGAGGCTGAAATTGATGTTGGAGACAGTGACATAGCTGCTACCTTATTACTGCTGAAATGGTTGGGTGTATGGTAACCATTGCTAATTATATGTCGCAGACCCTGGATTAAAAAATGCTTAGCAGATTGTGTAGTTCAATCATGATATGTGATGGTGAGAGAACTCACTAATGAAAGAAGAGCATTAAGCACAAAGGCAGAATAAGAGAGGTTTGAGGAAGTTGAAGGACCAGAAACATAAAAAAAAGACATTGCCAAAAAAAATTCATGACTTGAGATGAAAATTTAGTCTTACTGCATTAGACAAATCAATTGAATAATTATATGCTTTTTGTTATAAGTTTCTTTTACTGTTATTTAGTATCGAAACAAAATATTGATTGATCTTTTATTAACATAAGTCTATCATAAAGTTCATTTTTGGTTGGACAACTTTAAATTAGAAAGCAATCAACTTTACTCTTTAGTATAGTAATAACATATATTTAAACTGTATATGTGCTCCTATTTTCTATTGCAATGCGGACTGCTTTTATTTTCCTGTTTACAAAGCATATTCTATTATTGTGCTCTCTGGTGAATGACTCAAATTTAAGTTAAGAATTAAGATATACTATAAAAAAAGGCAGTTATACATAACATGTTTAGCCATGATTAATTATCTATTTATTGCACGCAAGAATGGTAATTTAATTAACTTATTAAATTTATTGTTGGCGACATTTAACACACCCTTATTTTACCACTTTCCAACGTAAATGTTTTTTTTCCAAAAAGAAATTTCATATAAATACCAACACCAAAAGCTGTCAACAAGCCTGACAGGTAACCAGAAAACAACAGAGTACCAAAACTACGGATACCACAGAAACGACAGAGCAAGTACAAAAAATCATAAAACAGCATAAGATGCAGCGGAGGAGATGAATACGACTGCGAGAGACAATCACAGATCAAAGACGATGAACTGCGGTGGAACAACCGACCACCATAACCTCGACAGCAAGATCCTGAATAGCCACTGCCCGATAACGGGGATGAATGAAATCCGAGCAGAACAACAGCAAAAGAGCAGACGAACCCAGCAGAGCTGATAAGCCATAGCCTAAAAAGCCATCAACCAGAAAATGAGAAGTAAAAGGGGGGAACGATGTCGCCAACCAATTCCAACTCTAGAGGAAGACACAACACAGGAAATAAATAATAGGTCCACAAGCCGACTAGATCGAGAACTTACCGAGCCCCTAAAAGGTCTGTCACGAAATGCCAAGAAGACATCATTTCTAACTCCACGAATAATGGAAGAGGGATCCATAGGAGAGTCATCAAAAATTGCCTTGTTCCGCGCGCACTAGAGGTGCCAACAAATCAGGCAAGGAATCAAGCGAAAAATAATTGAGCGAAGAGATTTACCAGAAATACCGTGCCACCAGGTCGTCTATAAATCATCAGGAGAGCTGATATTTCCTCGGACACAAATCAGGTTGCCGAAGTAATTCCAGCAGGTTCTGGCAGTAAAGCCCAGAAAAAGCAAATGGCACAAGGATTCCGTATCCCCGATACCGCAACACCGACAGCGGGAGACGGTTGGGATACCAATCGACTGAAGGTTCTCGTCTAATGGCAGCCCATTATGAAGGGAACGCCACATGAACAGAGACACCTTAGGAGGAATTCTAGAATCCCAAATGAAAGAGAACAAAGGAAGGACTAGGGCTGGGGTGCGAACCGAATTCCAAGCCTTGGAGATAGAAAAGGGTCCGCTATCCCATCCCGATGATCCGCCATGAGAATCAGAGAACAATTTAACAGATTGCATGTGTTTCCAAGTCTCGCTAGCGAATGAAGGAGAGCCCGTGTACCCAGAGGCAGAAAGCCGATGGTATTTGGCGTGGAGGAACGACGCCCATAAGGAGTTGTTAGCCTCAAACCGATTCCACAATTTGCAAGCAAAAGCCGAACAGATGTCCTTCGGATTGCGCAAGCCTAATCCACCTTCACGAGGAGGGCGGCACACGACGTCCCATGAGATCCAGTGATGGCGGTGGTTATTAGCCTTTGACCCCCAAAAGAAGGACGAGGTAAGGGACTGGAAAGATCGAAAGAAAGAAGAGGTAGGGGTCATCGTCGCGAAGACATGAGTGCCCATCGAGCCTAATACAGACTTGATGAGAACCAGTCTACCCGCTTGAGATAGAAGAGCCGCATTCCAACGGATAATCTTCCCCCTAGCCTTGTCCAACATGGGATCGAAGATAGCATTAAGTTTCCTACCTCTATATAGAACTATACCAAGATAAGGAAGCGGGAGGGAAGCTTCCTTGTATCCTATAAAATCCTGAAGCCACGATACCCTGGAAGGAGACATGTCCTACGCATGAACGAAACAGCTCTTAGAGGAGTTAACTAGCTGGCCCGAGCACCTCTCGTATAGCTGAATGAAGCGTTGAAGCCGCCGAACAGAAGAGCGCTTGCCATTCGAGAAGATGACAATGTCATCTGCAAAAGATAAGGAGGAAACGAGCGGGCACCCCCTCGGAATCCCAAAACGTTAGACCTGACCGAAGATCGTGAGGGTGTGAATTCCGCGGATAAGAGCCTCTGCCGCAATAACGAACAGAGAAGGTGATAGAGGGTCTCCTTGACGTAAACCTATCCTTGCCTTAAAGAAACCGTTGGCTGATCCGTTGATGAGAACAGAGAACCAACAGTTGGAAATGAGCCTCCATACCAAATCAATAAGGGTTTCAGGGAAACCAAAGGCTCGCAAAACCCTGATGACGAAAAACCATGACATACGATCGAAAGCCTTTGCCATGTCTAGTTTGAAAACAACATTAGATCCTCTAACCTTCCGATCAAGCTGGGAAATCAATTCCTGAGCTAGAAGGACATTATCGATGATTAAACGACCTTTAACAAAGACCGCTTGGGAGGCGGATATGATGCGATCAAGGTACAGAACCAAGCGATTGGCCAACACCTTAGAGATAACTTTGTTAGAAAAATTACATAAGCTGATGGGACCAAAATCCGAGCATGACCGAGGATTATCACACTTCGGAATAAGGACCAAGTTAGTGGAGGTCCAACCAACAGGTAGAGTACCGCCCGCAAAAAAATGCTGAACCGCCAAACAGAAGTCAAGATGAATGTCAGGCCACACACTCCGGTAGAACATCCCATTGAAGCCATCCGGCCCGCTGGCACTATCCTTGCTTAGAGCAAAGACACTGGCTCGGATTTCTTTCGACGAAGGGTAGTCAGCTAAAGATGCACTATCAGACGGAGAGATCAGCCGCGGGATGAACGAAGAGAGGAACGGGTCGGAAATCGCAACAGATGGAACACCCATAAAAGATTGGAAGTGAGACAAGACGGTGTCTTTGACTTCAGCCGGAGTTGAAGCCAACGTAAGATCCAGCCGAATAATCTCACGAATTGAAAGAAAATCGAATTGAGGAGTGGAAAAATTTGGAGTTCGAGTCCCCATAGACCACCCATTTGACCCTCGCCTTTTAGCGAAGATAGGTGTTCTCAACGCGGAGTTCCGAGGAGAAGGCTAGATGGGCCAACACCCACTTCTCCTTGTTGACTGTGGTAGGGCTCTCGTCGAACAAAGATTCGGCAAAGATGAGAGTCTCCTCAGCGGCCCTAACACGATCGATTATGTTTTTGAAAACTTGAACATTCCAGGCCTTAAGGCAAACCTTGATACGTTTCAGTTTTTGAGAGAAAGTTCCTAAAGGAGAAGCAACGATAGGAGAGCCCCACGAATCCTCCACTACCTGAAGAAAAGAAAGATGGGATCTCCACATACTCTGGAAACGAAAAGAAGAAGGCCCCGAGAGAGAATGAGGGGAACATCTCAAGATTAAAGGGGCATGATCAGAAAAGGTCCGATGGAGATGCGAGATAGAGAAGGAAAAGGGAAGATTGAGCCAATCCTCACTCCCAAAAACCCTGTCCAACCGCGAGAGGATGGCGGGGCCATCTTGGTTGTTAGACCAAGTGAAAGCAGAGCCAATGAAAGGGATTTCAGATAGACCGGAACTTATAATAAACGAGTTGAAATCCGTCACTGAAGAACGGTTGACGGCCACCCCCCCAAGTTTTTCGGCCCGGCAAGCGACTACATTGAAATCACCGCCAACAACAGAGTAAGAAAAGCCCAACTCTGAGAGTGACAGGATATCAGCCCAAAGAGGCAACCTCTCAATCCGATCACACTTGGCGTAGACAGCCGAGAAAAGAAACGGATGAGGGAAGGGAGAGACTGAGCAAGCCATAGAAAATAGTCGAACAGAATCCAAAATAGGGCGAACACGAGAGCCTTTGGACCATAAAATCCAAATCTTTCCCGAAACATTGGTCAATGCGCCGCCAAACCCGAGGGACAACATAGTTTTGGAAACCTCTCCAGGACCCAAAAAAGGTTCCAGAAGAGCCACCAAAAAAACAGAGTGTTTCCAGACAATGCACTTCAGCCTAGCTAAGGACGTTTCATTACCGATACCGCGGATATTCCAGAAAAGAAAGTTCGACATGATGGAAAAAAAGCGGATAGAAAGTAGGAAATCAGAAAGAGGAAAAAGAGCAAACTCAACTCAGATAAGATACAACGAATACCGATCAGACCTGTCGGTCTGCTCAGTCGCCGCTATAGAGATAGTGCGGATGGTGCGAGGGGTGGCGGGAGCACCTCTTGACTTGCGACGATACGATCGTCGTAGTCGGGGACCCGAAGGCGGAGAAGCAGCATCTTGGGGAGCAGCAGAAGGTACCTGCGCACCCGACTACGGAGCACAAGGCCGGGAAGAAGACGAGTTCTTGGTTTTCCAACATAAATACTCGCAATGGTACATTACTATTCAATGATAACTACTAATAACAAATGACAAATCAGTTGCAAAAAGTGCTTTCTTGTTATAATATAAATTGTGAATATGCTATATACTGTTTTATATTTAGTCCCACATCGTGGGATTAGTTCTATCCCAAGCTCCTAGGCCTTTATATAAAGGTGCTAATATAATGAAAATGTATGACTAATCTCTGAATGAATAAATTTGTTCTCTCTCTAGTGGCTTCTGCTTTCTTTATTTTATAACACGTTATCAGCACGATCTCTAAATAAAAGGAAAATTTCAGATCTGATTACAAATCTTCAAAGCGGTAAGCTATTTCTGATCCGATTAATCAAATCTTTCGGATCTCATTCTATTAATTTTATTTATTTTAGATCTCATTGTATCATTGATCTAATTATTTAGATCTGATTCTATTTGTACAACTTATTTTTTGTCCCTGTATTTTAGATCTCGTTTTGTTGCAGATCTTATATTTTTTTCTTCTAATTTTTCAGATCACTTGTAGATTTTAATATCAGGTTCAAAAGATAATTTTTTTAGATTTGTAGATTTTAATCATCAGATCTCTTATTAATTTTTATTAATGTATATCCATTTTTTATGATAATTTTGCGTTTGATCTGAAACTAGAATTGTTTCATAGACTAAAATGTAATTTCAGTTCTTATTCTGTTAGTATTCTTTTTAGATCTTGTCTATCATATATCTAATTTTCCAGATTTCAATATATATATATATATCTTATAAATATTACTCTATTAATATTATCATTTTAGATCTCATTTTTTCGTAGATCTAAACTTTTAGATGTCATTCCATTGTTTGGTTAAAAAAAGGGTTTTCATTTTGAAACTTTTTGTTTGGATTTCGGTTTGAGTGAGGACTATAGAAATGATTTTGCTACATGATTTATATTTCCAGAAGAAATATTTTATTGTTTCTTAGAGAAACAAATAGAAGGATAATACGTATTTAGAAGATCGTATTAAGTTTATATGAAAGAATATGAACCTGAAGTTCATTTGTGCGAACGTGAAAGATTAAAGCTTTCATAAGCTGAAATAAAGCCTTGAAGAAAATAAGTGAGAAATTCCAGAAGAAGATGTTAATATGTCCAGAAGACATAACATAAAAACAATATGCTGGAATAACATTACAAATGTAGTAAATACTACTTCCTCGAAGAGAAATAGTATTATGATTCTCATGTTCGAATACAATTATGAAGAGTCCTCTTGTTTGATTGTGTTTATTTAATATTGGAGACCTGATGTTCTTAAATAAAATTTATGCATATAAGTTTGTATTCCTAAAAAAGGGGATTATATATCAAAACTCTATAAATTTGAGATGTGAAGTGTTGAATTATTAGAAAAGCTAAATCAGATTATGGTAAATTCTAACCATGTTTGCAATCAAACCTGAAGTTTGATAATGAAAATCAAGTTGTACCATTTAGGATCTAAAGTACTAAACAAAGACTTTACTTTAAAGTAAAATTGAAACCTGAAGTTCTAAAAATATTTGCCAATAGTATTAACTACTAAACCAAATAAATGTATCGAAATTTGTTCACTTCAGAAGTGGTGATGATAATAATATAAAAAAATACCTAGAAGAGATTTGTATATTTAGTAATGATAAAATATCTCTAGAAGAGATTTGTTGATATATTTGGTGCTTTTATTAAACCAAATAAATACATAGAAATATATCTACTCTCCCGCTCTCTTTCTTTTTAATAGAAAATAAGGTGTTCTAATAGGAAGTTTATCCCTAAATTTTTTCCTTCTTCCATTCATCCAATCATGTATTTCAAAAGGTAAAATATATAATAGATCAAGTTTCTTTCCTTTGGCTCATCAAGTAAGTATTTTGGATTCTTCATAAAATGAATGTTAACATGTGACGTACAAGTTTTCTCTCTTTGTACTTACAATATGTAAATAGCGCATATATTAATTCATATATTAATCGATAGCAATTAATAAATCAATAAATAAAATTTATTGATTAATGAGAATGGTCCAACAAAGATGTGTTTGAATGCTTCATACATTTATTCTTCTTTTATATCTCTTATTGTAGACAATCATCATAACATATATACATGGTATATATTTCTATCTCTCACTATTGCAGTTGTTATGAATTAATAAATGGTATTTAATACTACCTATTCATATTTTTAAATCTGCTTATATTATGAAAGTAAACATAATAAAGTCAGCACAATCTTTGATTATAATTCATCCTTCTCTACCATCAATCCATATAAAGGCCTTTCCATATTTTCAAGGATAGTTTTGCATTTTCAAGGAAATTAATGAATGTAATTAATGAGATTGAATCTAGAGCTATCAAAAGGATGTAAATAAGAAATTATAGTCGCTTTTATAGATTATATTTGGTTGTCTTTTACTGTTTTACAGTAATGTTTTTCTTTCTTTCACTATAACTACTATCAGATATGACTTCTTATTTTATGAAATGCATTGATTATATATCCATAAACAATATTTTGATGCTTATGCATTTTTATTTCCACTTATAGTGGTTGATATGATAAACATAGCCAAGCTTGAATTTAAACTTTGGACTTATTAGGAGATAGCTTTTTATCATGGATATTGGATGATGACATTCAACTACAATCTCAATGCTTAGAATATGCCATTAAAAATAATAATAATAATATGTCCCAGTAGGATAAAACAAAGGCTCTTATATTTTTAAGGCGTCATGTCCACGGTAATCTTAAAACAAAACATATAATTGAAAAAGATCACCTTTACTATGGTACTCCCTGAAGAAGTGTTATGACCACTAGAAGATGGTCACACTTCCAAGCGCTAGACATGAGTGGTTGAATCTGAAGTTTCAAGACTTTAAATCTGTTAGGAAATACAATTTCTTTATATTTAGAATTACTTCTGAATTGAAATTGTGTGAAAGGATTGTCTGGTAATACTAATATGAAGTTAGATCATTTCTTCATAGGTATTGATGAAAACTTCATTAATGATGAAAATCTAAGTGCAATAATAAATGATATGGTCGAATTGATCAACTAGTAGCAGCTTGAAGTCTGCTATGTGGATTTTGTTTTATTTTACTTTAGTTTAGTAAATCAGTTTAAAGTTGGTAAAACCCAAGTTTTGATAATTTTTGGTTGTGTTTGCCAAACTATATATTTGAAGAAGTACATTTTAATATTCTCCAAAAGAGATAACCCATATGACATACTCTTGAAGAGATGTTTTACGATTTTTATATTGCAAAATCCAAACATCCTAGAAGAGATGTTGTAGAATTATGTCAGTTATGTAGAAAAAGATATTGAGTGTTGATGACTTCCCAAAAATAGTGCATATAAAGTATCTTTAGAAGTGATATGTAACACTCTAGAAGCAATGTTTATAGAATATCCCCAGAAGTGATATTATATCATCGAATAGCACTATAAAAGAATTGCCTATAGAATATTGTCAAATATAATATAACACTTCAAAAGGTAATGTGATAATAAATTACCTAAAATTCAATCATCATTGTCATGGACCCGTAGCTCCATTAGACAAACTTAGAAGCATATAGTGATATGTAACCTTTTACTTTTCAGAACTTATGATGAATCAAATGTTATATGCATAATTATTCTTGAAGAAATATCTTTAGATATGCTCCTGAAGAGATAATCTATATGTCGTATCATAATTTTCGCTAAAGCTATATAAATACGATTTTGAACAAACCGTTATGCGCAACCAATATAATTTCTTATCATTATAACATTTGAAGGGTCTGGAAGAGTCCATATAGTATTACCAAATGGTACATATATCTTGATTCAAAATACATTATACTCAAGCAAACTTAAAAGAAATTTATTGAGTTTTGTGGATATATAAATGAATAGCTACCATATTGAAACTATAATGAAAACATCAAAGAATATCTTTGCGTTATTTCTAAAATTGAAAACCAGAAGCTTATTTTAGAAAATTTAGTATAATTTCAACTGGATTATATTTCATGAAAATTGGCATAATTGAATCTCGTATTTAAACATGAGCCAAAAGCTCACAATTATCACTTGAATGCATCTTATCAATTGATGAAAGAATTATCCTCTTATCATTAATATGTATGGTGTATTTGCTAGTAGCAATATGATAATGGATCAAAATGAGAATCCAAAGATGATTATTATTTAATGTGACAATGTTTGTCAACATTGAGGGGGAGGGTTAAGCGATACAAGTTCATTTTGATCTTCAGTGTTAAATATTTGTTAAAATATACAATGATGCAAAATATTAAGTAATTGAATAAATTATCAATAATATTCTTGGTAGACTTTCTCCAATATAGATTTGAATCCCCGAAGTGTCAAAACGTGTAAACCACATCTGAATATGGTACAAAAGTCAGTTTGAAATAATTTTGGAGTAAGTAATAAAGTTGTCAAATAAAAGAGATGAGTTTTCTTGAAAGAAACACTTAAGGGTGCTCTTGAAGAGACTAATGACATGATTGTCAAATTTTCCTAGAAGTGGTTTAGGTACCTAAAACATGATAATTAAAGAGATCTCAATAAATCATGTCTAGAACTGATAAAGAATTAATCATCGATGATAAATTTATAAGTAATAAAGCGCTTATGTTTATAAAAAGATTAAATATCTTAAATTAGGGGAAACATGACTGACCATCATGAATCCTTTACCAATAGAGAAATATGGACATGTAGTCCACAAAGTAGCGTAAGTACTTGAAATGCTTAATATACCCCGAAAGTATAAATATGGTTTGAATCATATTAAATGATGAAAGTATGCAAATTCCTGAAGAATATAAATAACTTTTGTGGTTATAAAGAATGCAAAGAACAAGAAGCATGGATTACAACCTACTTTGAGTATTGTTGTAATGAAAATCTTGATATAATTCATGATGAGTACATTACTTCCTATTTTTAAGTATCGTTGTGATGAAATTTTTAATATACATTGAAATGTTAGTTGCGATATGCAAAATTATTTCTGAAGAATATAAATAACTATGATGATTATAAAGAATACAAAGAACATGGAATGTAGACTACAACCTTCTTCTAAGTATTGTTGTAATAAAAATCTTGATGCACTTTAAGATGAGTAGATTGCTTCCTGCTTTTAAGTATTGTTGTAATAGAACTTTTAATATTCATCGAAGATGTAGTTACAATATGCAAAACTGATTTGAAGCATAAAAATGAAAACACATGATGTGTTTTTCATAAAGGTAGCAAACAAATGCATAAAATGCAAATCATATTTGGATTGGAAATTTTGATTGTATCGAGGGAAACTATTAATAAATTGTATTATTAATGAGATACATATTTATGGATCCAGAAATATCTATAACCAATTTAAGTTATCGAAAGACGAATACGAATTCAAAGGAAACTTTAAATCAGGGAGAGCATCCATAAGTATTTTATAATGCACTCTTTTTCCTTAACTAAGATTTTTCCCACTTGGTTTTTATTAGTAAGGTTTTAATGAGGCGTTATCTTGATCCAGAAGTATCAACTCCCCAGTAAAATTTGAAAATAAGTTACAATGTACTCTTTTCCTTTATTCAAGATTTTTTCCACTGGGTTTTTCTTAATAAGGTTTTAACGAGGCATTGTCTTGATCTAGAAGAATCAAACATATTTTCAAGAAATAACATCTTAAATATGTTATTTAAGTTAAATTGTATTTTTATTCTTGACTAAGGTTTTTCCCATCGGGTTTTCCTTTGTAAGGTTTTTGATGAAGTATTATATTGATCCAGAAGTATCAAACTCTATTTGATTCTGTAAATTATTAAAATATCTCATACTATATTGTACTCTTTTTCCTACTAAGTTTTTCCCATGGGGTTTTTTAGTAAGGTTTTAATAAGGCATTAGTTTGATCCAGAAGTATCAAACTTCATTTGAAGAAATGAGAAAATAAGATATGTCATTGTGCTCTTTTTTTTCCTTCACTAAAATTTTTCCCATTGAGTTTTTCTTAGTAAGGGTTTTAATGAGGCATTATATTGATCCTGAAGTATCAAACTCTTAGAAGGAATATCATTGTATGATATCTATGATCTCAAGTTGCACTCTTTTCCTCGTTCAAGGTTTTTCCATTAGGTTTTCCTAATAGAGGTTTTTTTAATGAGGTAACGGACAATATCTAGATCGCCTGAACGAATAAGTGCAAGCAAGATAACAATGAGGGGGATCAATCATCATACACATTACAAAAGAGACAGTTTCAAGTTATCAGAGGATTCAAGATTTTGAAGACGCATATTCAAGGGGGGGTGTTATAATATAAATTGTGAATATGCTATATACTGTTTTGTATTTAGTCCCACATCGTGAGATTAGTTCTATCCCAAGCTCCTAGGCCTTTACATAAAGGTGTTAATGTAATGAAAATGTATGACTAATCTCTAAATGAATAAAATTATTCTCTCTCTAGTGGCTTCTGCTTTCTTTATTTTATAACATTTCTAATGTTTTGAACTATTAGTTTTATACAACTTCTTTCACTAACCCGTGTGCGAAGCATGGGCTTGGACTAGTTTTTAGATTATTAGGCTAAGTTATGTTGGGCCTCAATATAAGTTTTCTTCTTCTTTATATAAAACAATTTATATTCAAGCCCATTATAAGTACTCTTATCAACAAATTATTTTTCAATAAATTATAATTTCTTTATTTTGCTGAACCATTCAATTACTAATTAACTTGTAATAAAATCTTGATATTCTGGAATAAATTCCAAAAAATTATTTTAATTAATTAAATACTTATTTTTATTTACTCTTAACACTGTACATCATTTTTAAAAGGGTTTTTTATTAAATATATATACGTTTAAAAAGTAAGTTAAGTATTTATAAATGTAGTAAAGTAAGTTTGAATTTCAACATTTAAGTTAAAATAAATCACTGCAAGAAAAATAGTTTTTTCAACGGCTCAAAATCGTCAGTGACCATCGATATGTATACTATTGAAGAATGTTCTTTCTAACGACTTCGTTGATTTATTTTTGATGGCTAATGATGGCTTGTTTCGATGGTTAATGACGGCTTGTTTCGACGGCTTTTGATAACCCATCATGTACACGTAAAGGAACACAGCTTGTCCTAACTGGTGTCTGCAGCCATTGGAAGCTGTCAAAAGTACCTGGAAAATAAGCCATCAGAAGCCGTCAAAATACCTGGACAATAAGCCGTCGGTAGCCATCGATAATTTACGAAATATTTTTTTTGAGTTCAGAAGCCTTTCAACCCTAACCAACGCATACATATCAATATATCGCAACTCATTTTCACATATATAACTCATATATATCAAAACTCAAATCACATATATAACATCAATAATATCAAAACGTCAATATATATAATAAATCAAGTTCAAATAACCCACAACATTCTCAAACATCCAACGACATCCCAGACTACACCCCAAAATGTATCAAACAAGACCAACAACACCTCAAAATAACTCAAATCAACCTCACACACATCCAACATCTTAAAATGTATCAAACAACTCAAATTAACGTCACCCATCTCAAACATATCTAACTCTCAAACACTATACCAACAAAATCAAACTACCTTACCCATCTCAAAGTGCATATATGCACAATGTTCCAACACAAACATAAAAAATCATACCTACCAATCCTGGTCTTCACCTCGGGATCCGCCTGATGAGGAAAATGTGTCATGCTCCTATACATATGCAACAAGGAAATCGTCCAACTTGGTTAACTCCACAGCCCGACGCTTGTCTCGTTTCTCCAACTCCGCAACCTTCGCCCTCAACTCTTGAATCTTCATGTTTAACTAGGCTTTTTTGTAGGCACTTTGCATACACCTAGCTTATTACATTATTTAACTAAATGTATAAGTTTCATATATTGTACATAATAAAATCAATATGTTATACGTGATTAATAAAATCAAATGAATATTGATATCCGATTTGTAATAAAAATGAATATCTGTATAAAAATCATATACAATACTTGTCATATAGGGTCCAAATCTCTCTAAGAGATTTAAAAAATAAAGTACATTATGCACTATTTTTTTTTAAAATAAAGTACATTATGCATAATTTGTTTATATTAGCATTAACACTAATTCATTATTTAAATTTCTTATTGATTAGAAACAAATAAAACTTGTTTTTTAACATATCTTAGATAACATTGATTTCAATTTATTACACATTAATAGAAAATTATACACTAGTTTGTTTATATAATACCACATACACGTAAACTAACTTTGTATATAATTAAGGATATTAAACTAATAAAGGGATTATGTAAATAGATTGTTTTTATCGACATTTTAGATAACACATACACTAATGAACACTAAATTATGTTGTATTAATACACACATACACTAATGAACTCAAATTAGCCGTAGTTACACATTAATTATCGACTTTAAACACTAATAACTCTAATTAACATTTCTCAGTCAACCAATGTACAAAATTATAACCAATCAATGGGCTATTATCAATAAATATATGCGTAAATGAACACTAATTTTATCATAATTTGGACCAGCTAGCTTAGGGAAAGAATATACCTAATTTTTGATGAATTGAAGACATGGGCGATTGGAGATTGCAAATTAACGAAGAATTTGACAGATTACGACGACTCATGATAGATAGGGATGAATTTGAGTGGATTTGACGGTTTAGGGCTTTTAGTTTTAGATTTGGCTTGTGAAATAAGGAAGAAATAGTTTCAGCTGCTGTTGCTTACACGATATTCCGACAGTTTTCGACGGCCGTCGATAGCTAGCTTTTCAATGGCTTTCAACGGCCGTTGAATAATTTTTTTATTTTTTTATTCCTAATTAAATTAAATTAATTTTAATTTAATAATTTTTTAAAAGTTTACAATAACGTAGTTTTGTTTTTAACTACTAAAAGGTTATTTTTATTCATTATACAACAAATTTTTAACGATTTGATAATTAATTATGACTTTAAACGTATATAACATAAAAAAATTATATAAAATAAAATATTCGGTAAATTTTTTTTTTGTTGAATCTAATGTCCATCCAAGGTATTTTAGCATATGGTCCAAATATGAAAGGAAAAAATAAACAAGTTTAAAGTATCAAACTTTATTTTTCAAATTTATAGCTATTTGTCAATATTTAGACTTAAACATTTGTTTCGAAGGTTAAACGATCTTTAAACAGGATGAAATTCAAACCATATATACTGTATTATGCATTTATCCAACCCATATGGTTGGACTTAAGAAAAACACACAGAAAAAATTTAGACTTCAAACATGTCATTTTCATAGAAGTCATCCTAACAATACATAACAAATGTTAGACAACTTCTTGAAAAATGATAAATTTTGAGATTAATTTTATCCTTTATTTTTCTCTTGATTCTGGCCGTAGATATTGGATAAGTACATTTTAAAGTATATGTAATCTAAATTTCATCTCGTTTGAAGATCTTTTGGCCTTCAAACAAAAGGTTATTAGTCCGAATATGGACGAATGACTGTAAGTTTGAGAATCAAGATCAGAACCCTAAATTTATTTACTTTTTTTTCATATTTTGAATGTAAGTTCAAAATACTTCGGATTAACATAATATTTAAAAAAAAGTATTTTCCGCTGAATATTTCCTTTTATATGAATTTATAATGTTAAATACATTTGAAAATTCATAATTTCTTATACAACGGTTAACATTATATTTAAATTCATAAAACAGTTACACATCATAAATTTCACTGAAGTTGTATAATGGATGGGCCGAAAGTTGCATAAACTAATCGTTTGAGTTTGATTTTCAATAAAGTTAAATATCAGACTACACAATAAAAGATTATCGAAAACACTAATGTAATTAACCACAAACTATCAAAAAATTGCAGAATTAAATAAAAAAAATCTTCTTTAACTTTTAGGAATTAAACTAGTATTTTTAAAAAAAATTCAAACTTCCATAAATAATAAGTTAAAGTAATATGATAATTAGAATTAATTAAAAAAGGTAGCCACTAGAAGCCACCGGAAACTATACAACGAAGCCATCATAATTCCTGTTGTTCCTTGTAGTGAAGTACTTTGAGAAGTTAAATTAAAAGTATGTTATCTTAATTAAAAAATGTGGATATAATTTGATATTTAAGAAGGAATATTTTAAATGATAAGTATATGTAAATGGTTTTGGGTTGTAATAAACAATATTTTTAATGACATTTGTTTTAACCCATATGATTAATTTATACATAGGAATATAATTAGGTATTTAAATGAATATTCAAAGATAATTATGAGTGTATAGTTTTTGGGTTGTTGCGATAATGTTTAAGTAACACTTGCCTTAAACCCTTATACAAGTAATTAAATCTTTAAAAGAGAGTTTTGAAGATAATGATTGAGTGGAAAGTGATTTGGGTTTGTTGTAAACAATATTTTAGTAACATTTGTTTTTAAACCCTTGAATTATATTTCAAAGCGAGAAATTATGGTTAAATGATTATGTATGTATTTCAATCTTTAATAATGGAATATTAAAGATAATATAAAGTATGTAATCTTATGGATTAAAGATAGAAAAAGTATATATTTAAAAATTAAAGAGAGAAGGGGTTTATAGTAATAGTGTTTAAGCAACATTCGTTTTTAGCCTCTTTGATATTAGTTTAAAATAATCTTAGTAAGTGATTTGTGAATTTACTTATACCGTTAAGATAAGTATACGAATACTTTTTTAAGTATTAAAAGGAGAGTTCTAATTAATAAAGGAGTATTAATTTATACAAGAAGTTTTATTAGATAAAAAGGAGTTTTACTAATAAAAATAAATTTTAATTAATAAAGGATAAAATAATTAAAAAGGTATTGCAAGTCATTTAGGTGACTTGATCATGGTTTGTATGAATTGATAGTACTTATGTGTTTACTTGCTTATGAAAAGTACATGGGACTTAGTTTCCTAATGTAATCATTCTCATTTTTGTTGAATATGACCAAATTCATCAATTCAGTCTTGAAGAGATCAGTGTCAATAAATGTTTTACTTATCGAAAACCACTTCAATATTGAGATATGGATTCTATGTTTTGGAAGTGGAATGATGGAATCCATATGTGGTTCCAGAGTCTGTTGAGATGATGGAATCTATGAGGGATTCATGATTTATTCGAGTATTGAAGACTCTTATGGAAGATGTCGAACGTAGCCTTGACATTGAAAAAATATTTAAAGCCAGAGTTGGCTGCACGATCCCGAGTTTAGCTAATACAAGTGGCTAGGCGATCAACTACATATCTAGAGTATGCTTGTTGATTTATTGCATGCAGGGAGTTAATGGTACTTGGGTTACATTGTTATAAAAGTATTTGGATGTTGAGCAAGTTATGTTTTTCTTATGATATACATTATCTACAGATACACGATGCTCAAAAAGTTTTTCCCCTTATCATAGGAGACCAGCCGCAGTTTTACTTACGAGTTTTATCGGGGAGGTCTTCGTAGAAAATCCAGATATACAAATGTGCCTTTGCGGTTTTAATTATACTATAATATGATATTGAATGTAATCAATGCAACCATTCTAGCTATGATATATATTTATTTTCAACCATAAACATTATTATTAAATCACTATATTTATTTATGAAATGGTTTAGTCATTGTAAGGCAAAAAATATCCATGTTTATTTGCTACATAATTTTATGAGCTACCTTTCTTTTTGAAGGGTTCTATAAATATAAAAAAATCCATATGATAGAGTTTCTAACACTAGTTTATCAGACTGATTTGAGTATTATTTTCTTATAGTGCTTGGGACAGCCATGAGTACATTTCCAGATTTAGTTATGGATGCTTTGGGCCTTTGGAGATGCGCTAGATGATTACCTAACATAGTATTTATTTCCACTACATTACTTCAGCAATTGTAGAGACATGTTATTATAAATGTCCCGGCCGATGATAGTGCTTAGATTAGTAACTTGAAATGCTATGTATATTAAAGTAACACTATAGATTATCTTTTGATCTTATACGTTATCATTCCTAAAACGCGTTGGTGCATGCGTGATATGGTCTTCTCACACCGGTGAATATGAGACAAAGCTTTGTCTCTCAGCCCTACACGTCCCTTTATGGGTTGATGTGCAGTTGAGAGACTGGCTGTAAAATAAGGAATGAGGTTACTATTTGTAGTTACCTTCGAGAAGGGAGATTGTTATATTATCAAAGCGCACGATTAAGCAAGAACCTTGGCTTTGATGAGATATAGCTCATTAAGAGATAATGTAACGAAATGCCCTACTATTAGTTTAGTGTATTATGCATATGAGAGTTCGTATTTGTTAGTGTTATTAAGATGTTTTAAATTGTGTGAATTGGCCTGTTGAGTGGTTTATGAATCTGGTCGATACATAGGACACCATGGTATCGATATAGATTCCTAAATACTTGGACAAGGCAAACAACTTAGTATTGTTTTTGAAATTGGTAAATGAAATAATTTTACGTAGGATTATATTTTATATCTAAAAGAATAATTTTCAAAAATTAATATAGTTATTTATGACATGTTTGTTTGTTTGGAAGTGAGAATATTTAAATTATCATTTACTGTTTGATTAGTTGTACTCAACCATTTTATGACCATTAACTATTGTTTGTTGATTATTGATTATTGATTTGTGTTTAACCGATTTATATGTAATTTATCTCTTTACAACATGGGTTGGGTAAATTGAAACCGTGGGAACATTAAAACGAACATCTTGTGAATTAAGTTCAAATTTTGACTATAAATCGTTCGGTTACAATGTTGGATTAAATTTTAATTATAGTAAAAGTTGCTTATTATATTTTAAAAAGTAAGGTGAAATATTTTAAATAAATATTTATGAAATGATTTTATATAAAAAAGTGACTTTATATAAATACGTTTTATAAATAATAAGGATTTAAACTAAAAATTTGAGAACTTAAATCCCATGTTGTGAAAATTATTTTCCAAAGTTTTTGGGAATATAATGAGAGTAATATTTAAAAGTATTTATGCATACAAACTATTTAAAAAAACTATTTTAAAGGTGATAGAAAGTACTGAACTCACTTTTGTTGTTGGAAAATAATTCCGGTGATGACTACAACATCTTAAGTTTTCATTTTCGAATTTCAAAGTGGGGATGCTATTATAGTAGTTTTCTATAAGTTGTTTGGATAAAATAAATTTTGATTCAAATTCCCGATAGTATGATTTGATATACAAAAGTTATATGTATATATCATTTCTAAATGATTTGAAATGAAATCCGGCGTTTAAATCTTAAATTTTCTTGTTAAGTTATTTTATGGACGCATGTATCATATGCATTAGGTTAGTTTGTTTACGCATCTTATTAGGATACTGTAACGACCCGGGATTTTCATCGTCTCGAATATGAATATTTATTTTAAATATTCAATAATATGGTCTTTTAATTAGAATAAAAATTCCCGTTAAATAACAATTGGTAATAATAAATAGATTTTAAACCAAGGTAATATTTTGAATTTCTAGATTTTAGTTATAAAATAGAAAATTGATTTAAATTGGAATTTCTTATATATATAATCATAACAACAATTGAATTCTTATGTAAATAAATTAACAAATCTAATTAATATAAATTAAATAAATGAGAAGAATGTATGTATATATAAGTTCAAAAAGAAACTATAATACTTATAAACAAATAAATATAGTGTATTAAAGATAATATATATGCAAAAATGAGGGATGATATATGTATGAAAATATATAATGATAGAAAGGAGGAAAGATTCTAAAGTCATTAAAAACATTTTATAAGGAATTTTCTTTTTAAAGGAGTTAACAAAAATGTTATTTTATTAAAAATAAAATAGCAAAACTTCTATTGCTTGAGTTATATATTTTTAAGTATAAACTATATGTAAATATGAAAATCTTTTACAAGTAGTGTTAACAAAAAGAATGTATTTCATACACCTAAAATAAAGTAGTAATTTCCATTGCTGTGAGTTATATATTTTAAAAAGAAAACATGTATAAATGTGAAGACATTGTTTATTTCAAAAACCACTTTGCAAGTTTGTTTCCAAAATATTTATGAAGGCATGCTTTAAATCAAATGAAAGTAGAAAAGTAAAACATCAAAGTTACAAAGCAAATAACGTAAAACATTTCATGGTAAAAATTATAAGCATATAACAAATTGCTTGACCAAAAGAAAAGGTAAAAACATTGAAGTTATTAATGAAAACATGGCCTGGTCGAAGAATATGTAAGCTGAAGCAAAACAAGTTAAATATATATATATATATATATGTATATGTATCAACTCAGCAAAAACAAAGTAAAGAAAGAAGAAAAGAAAATATACATACATAAGCATGTCTGGTTCAAAAGGGGAAAGAATTAAAACATACATTTAGCTTCATTTCAATCTCTAATCTTATGTCAAAATTCAAATAGATCCATCAAAACTTTTGTGCAACATCAAAAATCTTCCTTAAGCCTAAAAAAATAAATTATACATATACTTTATTTATTGATATAAACATGTATATATATAGGCATATGTGTGTGATAACTGAGATGTTTAAAACACTGTAAACTCAAAAGCCTGTAAAAAAAATACTCTGTACACAAAAGTGCAACTCTTTGTAAAACAAAGCACATTATGAAAGGAAAGAAAGAAGAAGCATTCTCTTCTAAATCAAAAGCAAAGATTCAAGTTTTTAGATCTAAAAATAGGATTTAACCTGAAGATTTCAAAGGATTTCAATGTTTAAGGTGAGAATTTAATTTTAGGAAAAACCTGGGAATGTTTTATAATATTCTGTTATATTAACAGAGGTGGAAACCCATTTTTCCTCAAGTTCGAAAATCATTATCTTTCAATTCATTTCGAGTTTGCCGATGATGTAAATTAGTGAAGTGTTTGTTTTTAGGTTTAGATCACAGTAAAAGTAATTTATAGCTTGTTAATTTTATATATTGTGTGAAATATGCCAGTTTACAATAAGTAACCACATTTTATTGGTTTTTCAATATCTTAAAATAAATGATTCATACATATAAATGTGATTGTAGCATGAAAATAGGATTTTTAGTGAAGAAATTACAATTTTTAAAAGCTTAGATTTTGAGAATTTCTGAGATGAACAAATTTCACTTAAAATTTATTCTGGGTTTGGGAATGGATGAGGCAGCGGGTCGTTGGCTTCGATTGATGGTGGAGTCGAGAGCAATATTTTGACCGTGGGGTTTTCGTTCTAGTGGTGTGGGTTGGGCACGACAAGAAGTTTTAGGGTTTGGAAATGATTTTAAGTGAGGCTGGAACATAATCGAAATGTGGAAGGAGGAGGGGACCATAAGTCTTAGGGTTTGGCATCGGGGAGGCAATGTGGGTGAGGTTTCGAATGGTGGCGGCGGCATGCGAATCAGTGGGAAGAAGTGGGAGTACTTTGAGGTTCTGTGGAGGTGTTTTTCTCTACTGGTTGCGGTGGAAGGGTCGATCTTTAATCGAGGGAGTTGGAGCGTCGATGAGGTGATGAGGAGTTCGGGGATCAGAGTGGAGTTGTCGCGGTGATGGAACATGCGCTTAAATGGGTGTGCACGTGCACAGCGTGCACGCAAAGCTCGGCCATAGTGATTAGAAAATTTGGGAAGGAGGGACTAAGGTTCGGTCCATGGAATGGGAGGTTCTATCTCATGGTCGAGTCAAGTGGTGAAACACCCTACAACCCTTAGTATGCACGAAAGGACGCATTAAAAGATGTGGTGCGTTTCAGGTATAACTAAAACTAGCAGAGATTAAGATTCACAAGAAAAAAACCGAATAGTAATAATAACAATAACACAGCGGAAACAATGCTAGTATTTTGCTAAAAATCAAACTCCATAATATAAGATGATAAAATAAGTCACCAAATACCAATTACATCAAATGTCAAACTACCTATACATGTCTTGTTAAATCAAAAACCACAGTCTCCATAAGATCAAGTACAATTATCCCTCAATACATTGCCAAATACAAGAACTAAAAACTAGAAATAAAAGAAAGGCATACATGAAAAGATCTCCAAAGAAATCTTCCAAGAAGCTGCGGTCTACCTTTTTTGCCTTTGATTGGGGGATGGAGGGAGGGGGATAGGGGAAAATAGAGGAGTGGGTCAGACTAAAAGTCTGGTGAATGATAGTAATTACTAGAATCTTTAAGCAAAGTAAAAATAATAGCTTACAACAGCTCTAATATATCAAAGGAAATAAAAGAAATAGGAAAGAGATAAACTGAAAATAAATACGATTAAACTATTGCTCAATTAATGATTTAGGTTTACTTTGATTGTTTGCACTTGTTTTTGATAGTTGCGTTGATTAGGCTGAATTCCTATTCGTATTATTAGGCCGAATTCCTAATTCCACCCTTCGATCGGCCTGCTACTCCATAGACCTTACTACGGACCAGAAACTAGGTAACTCCTTACACAACAGCCAATGATATCTATGAAAGATGCACAAAGCAACCATTGTGGATCCATACAATACATAGCTCCCTACACAGAAGGCAATGATGTCTATGAAAGACACACATACTAGGGGCTTGGAACTCATAGCGATTATTGAGCACCAGAATGGAAGTCGCACGCATAACTGCCACATCCCCATGCTACCTTTTGCTCCACCTATTGGGTCTTTTATTACCTCATGCTCCAACATAAGTGTGCCCCTCATCTCACATCAGGCTAATGTGAGACCACCATGTATCCAAAGAAAATAGGGGAAATGCTGTTTGTACTGGCCTGTCATCTAAACAATATCTAATTGCGCCACTTATCCAAATGCCCCGTGATTTGGACTTCTAATTAACAATTACTACCATTTTTAGCACAAGCGTACCCTCGTCTCACTTCAGGCTAACATGAAACCACCATTTTGTCTAATAAGGAATTCTATTTGGTACATGTCCTACTTTCATCTTTGCTTATTAACTTAGATAAATTATTTAAACAAGCCTTTACACCTTTCTCTACTATTTGTGCTTATTATGAGTCTTAAAATAAGCTTTATTCTATTCTTTTTCTTATTATAACCTACGTTATAATCATGCTTATTAATTAACCTAAGGTTTAAGTGTGAAAATAAGTCTCTTTCATCTTTTACTCCTTTTAGTTATAATTCTGAGTTATAACTAGGCCAATCTTTTTAATTCAGTCCAATTAATGTCATAATTAGGCATAATTTCAGTTCAATTAGGCATAATTTCATTCCAATTCCATTTATATTACAGTCTTTGTAATTTACATCTTACATTCCATTATTTCAGTTTTCTTATAATTTAATCCATATTCGCGTTAATCCTATGCTAATCCCGCGGAGAAGAAGAAGGAATAAAAGAAAACAGAAAATAGAAGAAAATCCAAAGCGTAAAAAGAAGATGTAAACAACGTATAAATAACAGTAAATAAACAAAAATATCGTAAATAAACTATAAATAAACAGACAAGCTATAATTAATAGAAATAAACTAAAATTACTGAAAAGAACAGCCGAAAGGAAATAGACTGAAAATAATTTTAAAACTGTAAATAAACCACTGAAAAGATTATTCCAAAAATCATAGTAAAACTACAACTATTGAAAACCCTATTATCTTAAATTACTTAAAGAAATCTAAAATAACTACAATCACTCACCTATGATCCTAAGCTCTTCCTTTGGTTTTCCCGGATCCACATGGAGTTGTAAAATAATTTAATTTATAACGATTTTCTCCTTGGAAAAATTATTCCGTTTAAGGTCCTTCCTAGAAAGATGAAACTAAATGATAAAACTAGAATGAGAAAAAGTGTTAGGTCTAGGGATTTATTTATAGGGGTAGAAGTGGATCTCAGACCATTGGATTTTGAAGATTGAATGGGATGCAACCTCATCATAGGCCAAATAGGAGCCATCTGATGCAAGAATGGAAGGACCGAGTCGAGTTAAAGAATGCAGAACACGTCATTAAGTCGGCAAAATTCGCTTTGGAACGTTCGAACGAATGAACGTTCGTTCATTCATAATTAAGGGAGGTGGGTCGACCAGGCGATCGACCTGCCTTATATATATATTCCTTTTAGTTTTGCTTATTTTTTGTCTTGGTCATATTAGCTTGGTTTCTGACGTTCTATATATGGAAATTGACCAGAAAATTACCACGGACACAATGGTGCAATTCCCGTGGCTCAATTCTAATAATTTCATAAATTTATTTTATTATTTAATTAATTAATGAATAAATTACTATAGGTTAAATTTAAGATTGTTACATTCTTCCTTCCTTAAGGGATTTCGTCAAGAATGTACCAAATATTTTCAACCAATTCTACAACATACTACACAATGCTCAACTATTCATCCATTGTTCTTAACTTTTTCTAATGCAATTTATGATATTTATGCAATTACTGTAGTGTACATGTCCCTCACTAATGCAAAAGATTAGGCGATCCACTGATTCATTTGACCTTCTTTTATGCAAGCATGTATGTGCTATGTATTCAAATGAATGCAAAAATTCCTAATGATAACTGATAGTTCTATATGCGTTCTTCAATCATCATCCAAATGCAATAATCATGTGATAATCATCCATTTATGGCAACCATGAAAATAGAATAAAATGCACGCACATCTATATGCATATGCTATAGTGTCCTAGTTAGGCCGATCACTAAAGGAAAATAATGCCTAGTGTATGTATATGCATCCATAGTATCCGCTAGCAAACACTTGCAACCACTAGCATACATCATTCGTAACATGTTCTATTAACATGTTTTCATCAAATCTTACCATCCATAGGTTAAATCCTAAGTTCTAACCTCCCAAAGGATAATAATGGAAAGAACGTACTCAAAACTAAAGATGAAAATAGGAAATTCGAAGTTTACTATCAAAGAGAGATGTGGATAAGAAGTACACATTTTCTCCTAATCAATTTAATCTTCTTTGAAGTCTTTTTAACCTCTGTAGACTCTATCCAACACGAAAGCGACTAGAGCGGTCTTCCATAAAGAGCATCAGAAGGTGCCGTTCCCATACTAGCTTGTGAACTACTATCTTATGCAAATTCCACTAAAAGAAGGATGCATCTTCCAAGTTCCTCAAAATCAAGAATATCCATTCTCAAACATGCATGTCTCACAATTACATTTACTCCCTTTTACCATCCTTCTTTAGTCTGCTCACACGAATCAACATTCCTAGGTTCTCACTAGGGCCCTATACACTCTATGGAAACTATATTATTACTTCCAAAAGTAATCACTGCCATCCCCTACATGGTCTTTCACTTTTTCCGTTCCACCTAGGAAATGATTTCTGTATACTCCATATTTATAAGAGTTTGGTTTGTTATTTATCGTTTCAAAAACTAGACTTCTAAATTTTCAAAACATCGAATTCTAAAATCTTTGTCTCCAAAAAGTGTTATTTTTGAGTTTCCATTAAATTCAAAAATGCCTGGTTACTTAACATTATTCCCCAACCTAGAGGGAAAAACTTTCAAATTCTAAGTCCAAAACTTATTCCTCGTTTTCTTTCAAAGACCTTTTAGTTTTCTATAAAAATGAATTTTCAAATTCTACTTTTATTAAGATTTCATTCCAAAAACTTATTTACCTTTTCACCAAACCATTTTCTTTTAAAACTTTAAACTGTTATGTGTTTCAAAAACATCTTTTTATTATACCTCAGAGTCTCATACTTTAATATATTGGAACTACTTTCTCACCTTTTAAAAGAGACTTTCATGTTTATGTGAAATTACAAGGAACTTATTTTTATATTTTTCGAAATAGGCTATACAAAATATGGTGCTTTCAATACCTGGTATATCTCTTTCATGTATTCCTTGTAACTTACACAAGACATTTTATTGGTTTCATAGAAAATTACACCATTATTTATTCCAATAGATTAAAGTATGTTTAATTTATATTCTTCTATAATAAATAATTTCTAATATCTAACTTACACATTTTCCTTTTATAAAAACTCATCTTCAAAACTATTCTACTATTTCCATAACTGCAAAAACACTTCCTTATACTTATTAAAAACAATAAGTGTACTTTACAATCCATTTTGTTTCTATACTTAATAATTACCTTTTAAAATACAATTTTATTTGGGTTAAAACGGGTGTTGCATAAAACACCATTACTACAACCCAAAAAAATACTAGTGCATGGATTCAATTAAATAAATACAATAAATCTCATATACCCATGTAAAAATATTTCACTTTGGAGTCACTTACTATAAAAATAGTGTTATAGCCTATGCTCTAATAATTTTTCACGAAAACAGTTATTACAACAATAAAAGTTGCAATCTACGTTTTCGATACTTGATACACTCTAGGTTTTTATGTATAATCTTTGTTTTCTTACAAAGAAACTAGTGAGTTATATATATACTCCATAATGCCCCAAAAAGAATTCCTATTTTTTATTATATAAAAACCAATTTAAATTTCATACCATTCTTCAAAAACCCCCATATTTATTTTCTAAAAGAACATATTAATAATGAAAGTTTTCAATTCCAACAATTACATTTTTTTCAACTTTTCAAATTTCAAAATTTCATTCTATTGGGCTTGGCATAAAGTGGATTTTGTCCTTACTAATCTAGGAGTACTTTTCTTAAACTAAAGACTTTTACACCTATTCCTCTTGTATACTCATATTTATTCTAAGGCATCACGATCAAATCCACTTGTCTGAAACAATTATAATTTCTAGAATTATCTACACATGGACTTTCTTCTTTGCTTATCTACTGAATTTTATTATACATCTCTAATCTTTTCTTACCTCTCTTTGGATTTTCACAATCCGAACCTAAATGTACATAACCATTTCTTAAATCCCTACCATGTGTAGACATTCTCTGTTCCCTAAGAAACACATTTCCTTATGCCAAAAGTGATACTTCAAGAACTCTGTCTTCAGCTAATGAACACGAAGCGTACGAAGAACCTCCTTCAGATGAATAACATGCTATTCCATACTTCTTGAAAAAAAACCAAAATTTCGACCACGAATACCACCACAAACTTTATTTCAGGACATCCCTAAAAACACGGCTCATCAAATTAACAAAATAGGCTGGGGCATTGGTTACCCACCACTTAAAGAATATGTCGGGTGTCCTAAATGCGGTCTTATCAATGCTGTCATCTGCGTCCCTAAGCTGATGAAATTCTATGGCTAAATCAAGCAGGGAGAATACTGAAAAGTCGACTAACTGGTCAAAAAGGTCATCTAACCTAGGGAGTGGATATCGGTTCTTCTTCATGAGCTTATTCAGTTCTCTACAGTCTATGCAAAGTTGAAGGGAACCATCCACCTTAGTAGCGAAGAGGACTAGCGCTCCCCACTCTGATATGCTCCTTCTTATGAATCCTTTCTCCAAAAGCTCATATATCAACTTGCTCAATTCCTTCCTCTCCCTCGGTGCCATGTTCCTCATGGGTAATGCAACTGGCTTAACATTATCAGTCAAATAAATCTTGAAGTAAATACCTCTCTTAGGGGAGTATTCCCCTAAACTCCTCAAAGATATCTGGAAAATCTATGACAACTGAAACTGAATCTAACTCTTTTGGTAATGAATCGAGGGAATAAAGAAAGCTCAACATGAATGACCCCTGTGGGTCATAAGAGACCTCGAGAGTCCTACCGCTGCATGTCTCTAGTCTAACGACTCTCTTCTCGTAGTCTAATATAGCTCCATATGTGGATAGCCAATTCATTTCCAAAAATCATCCTATGCCCCGGAAATCCCAAAACATAGGCATCGTAGTCAAATTCTATGCCTAGGATAAAAAATTTCAAACCCCTACCAACCATAGACAAGTGCGCCGATCCTCATATGGGCTTCGAAACAACAATGGGGTCTACTGCTAAAGAGATGTCTAAGTGCAAACAATCCACCAGAGAACTAGAGATAAAAGATTGTGATGCTCCAAAATCGAAAAGAGTCCCAATGGGAAAATCAAAAATAAAAATCAAATTTTCCTACCTAGATTTGGTCTGCTGCTGGAAGGCGATGTATATAAAGTCTGGATCTGTGCTACTAGTGCACCCGCACCCTACCCCGTCTGTTGGGGGCAACTCCTTCTCTAGTGACCAGGTTGCCCACAACTATAACACCTTCCCCTCATCTTCTCTTTCTTGTAGTCTCTTACGTAATGACCAATCATTCTACAACTATGGCACTTTATCTTTTCTTGATTCGCTTTTGAGGGCCTTCCTTTTCCTCTTATCCTTCTTGACCTTCCACCATGGCTTCTTAGAGCTTGTAGGAACCCCCTTGAACTCTTCTTCCAGCTGCCAAGATATAGGTTGAACGCTCTGTCGATCCTCCAACCCTAACTGCCTAAACCTTTGCTCCAAATTCTCAAAACTAACCGTGTCTCCTCGGAATCATCCATGCCATAAAACGTTCTACCTCCTATACTAGCGAAGTCCTTGCATAAGTCAGAAAAATTGGCTGGTGTAGGTAGATTAAAGGGATTTCCCCTTACCGGTATTGTATTGGGCACTTACCTTGCACCTCTGGTACCGTTGCACTACGGAACCAGTCAGCCATTCTATGCAAAGAAAAGAGAATTTAGGCTTGAAAGAATCGAAAGAAGATTGCATTGGACTTTGAGGGGATTTTTGTAAAAACTCTTTTATACTTAAAAACCACTTCTAAGAGTTCCTTTCTAAAAAATACCTTTTAAAAGAAGTTATTTGAAAAATACTTTTACTTCTAAAATAATTTTTTAGGAATCTTGCAACCTCGCTCTGATACCAAGTTAAACATCTCATACCCCTTAGTATGCCCAAAAGGACAATTTAAAAGATGTGGTGCATTGTAGGTATAACTAAAAATAGCAGAGACTGAGATTCACAAGACAAAAAGTAAATAATAATAATAATAACACATCGGAAAGAATTATAGAATTTTGCTCAAAATCAAACTCCATAATATAAGATGATAAAATAAGTCACTAAATACCAAATATGTCAAATGTCAAACTACCCATATATGTCTTGCTAAATCGAAAACCATAGTCTCCATAAGACCAGAGTAAAATTATCCCTCAATACAGTGCCAGTACAATATAAGAACTGAAAACTAGAAATAAAAGAAAGTCATTCGTGATAGGATCTCCAAAGAAGTCTTCCAAGAAGCTGCAGTCTACCTTCCTTGCCCCTGATTGCCTATTGAGGGGAATGGGAAAATAGAGGAGTAAGTCAGACTAAAAGTCTGGTGAATGATATTAATTACTATAATCTTTAATCAAAGTAAAAGTAATAGCTTACAACAGTTCTAGTGTATAAAAGTAAATAAAGGAAATAGGAAAGAGCAAAACTGAAAATAAATACGATAAACCATCACTCAATTAATAAGGTAGGTTTACTTTGACTATTTGTACTTGTTCTTGATAGCTGCTTTAATTAGGCTGAATTCCTAATTCGATGATTAGACTGAATTCCTAATTCTACCCTTCGATCGGTCTGCTACTCCATAGATCTTACTACGGACCAGAGACTAGGCAACTCCCTACACAGCAGCCAACAGTATCTACAAAAGATGCACAAAGCAACCACTGTGGATTCGGACGATACATAGCTCCCTACACAGAAGGAAATGGTGTATGAAAGACACACTTACTAAGCATTTGGAAGTCATAGTGATTATTGAGCACCAGAATGGAAGTCGTGCGTGTAACTACCACATGCCCATGCTACTTTTTGCTCCACCTATTAGGACTTCTTATTACCTCAAGCTCCAGCATAAGCGTGCCTCTTGTCTCACTTCAGGCTAATGTGAGTCTACCATGTGTCCATCGAAAAGAGGGAAAATTCTATTGGTACTGACCCATCATCAAAACAATATCTAATTGCGCCCCTTATCCAAATCCCCTGTGATTTGGGCTGCTAATTGACCAATTCTACCATTTTTAGCATAAGCGTGCCCTCCTCTCACTTCAAGCTAATGTGAGACCATTGTTTTTTCTAATAGGGAATGCGATTTGGTATAGGTCTTACATTCATCTTTGCTTACTAACTGAAATAAATTATTCAAATAAGCTTTTACACTTTTCTCTACTGTCCGTGCTTATTAATTTATCCTAAGTCTTAAAATAAGCCTTATTCTATTCTTTTTCTTATTATAACCTACATTATAATCATGCTTATTCTTAACCGAAGGTCTAAGTGTGAAAATAAGCCTCTTTCATCTTTTACTCCTTTTAATAATAATTCTAAGTTATGACTAGGCCAATCTTTTTAATTCATCCCAATTAATGTCACAATTAGGCATAAGCTTTTCCTTTGGTCTCCCCCGATCCACTTGGAGTTGTAAAATATTTAATTTATAACAATTTTATCCTTGGAAAAATTATTCCGTTTAGGGTCCTTCCTAGAAAGCTGAACCCAATTGGAGAAAACCTAAAAAATGTTAGGTCTAGGGGTCTATTTATAGCGGTAGAAGTGGATCTCAGACCATTGGATTTTGAAGATTGAATGGGATAAAACAATGTCATAGGCTGAATAGGAGCCATCAAATGCAAAAATGGATGGATTGGATCGAGGTAAAGAATGCAAAACATGTCACTAAGTCGACAAAATTTGCTCTGGAACATTTGAACGAACGAACGTTCGTTCGTAATTAAGGGAGGGCGGGTCGACCGGTTGGTCGACCTGCCTTATACAGACACACACACACACACACACTCTTCTATTTCTGCTTTTTTCTATTTTGGTCATATTAGCTCGATTTTTGACGTTCTATATACGGAAATTGACCATAAAATTGCCACGGACATAATGGTGCAATTCCCGTGGCTTAATTTCGATAATTTCACAACGTTATTTTATTATTTAATTAATTAGTGAATTAATTATTATGGGTTAAATTTCGGGCTGTTGCAAGTGGGTGGTGAAGTTTGGGTTTGAGCTTGAATTGGGTCTAGGGAATTGAATTGTAAGGTGAAGAATAAGGAAATGTGAGTAAGAAGTAGTAAAACTAGAAGCAAAAGAGATAGGGGTAGAGAAGAAAAGGAGATGCGGGTTTGGATGGTGGGTGGGCTTCGGTCCAAAGGAGAGGAAGAGTGGAAAAGGATTTTTAAATAAATTGTTTTATTTTAAAAGGTTGAGTACTTTAAAAGGTATTTTCTAGCAAATCATAAATATTTGTGAAGTAAAATAGGTTGCGACTGATTCCTATCGAAGAATGCTACATCGTTGTATAATCTGTTGTCGAGCTTGAAAAAGTGAGAATTTATGGTATTTTTAAATGGCCAATAATTTAATTACAAACTAAACAGGTAATGTCATTTAATTGCATATGACCTGTTTATTGAAGTTATTTGCTCAGATAAAAATAGTGACAAATTAATTTAAATTAATTACAGTGATTTGACATCTGTTTAGTGGAATAAAGCACTGTTCCGCTAATTGTATTTAAGTTGAACCCTATTGGCAGAATAAATCACCGTTTTGCCAGGCAGAATTAAGACCATGTTCTGATATTATATTTGTACGGACATCTATTTGTTATCCTGATAATTATATTGGGGATATGATGTTGAATTATTGTTAAAAATAGATTAATGTGAATATCTGTATCCGTTATTCTAGACTGTTATAGAATGAATGGTAATTTGATCAAGTACCAAAATTAAGAACCCTTTTCCAAATTTGAAGTGGATTTTTAAACCAAAATTGTTTTAAGGATAATTAATATTTATTAATGATATTTTAAAGACTATTAATAATTATTTAATAATGATTCGAAGATAATTATTTTATTATTCTAAAAAATTATTCAAAAAGTATTTAATTATTATTTCAAAGGTATTTAATTATTAAAATTGTTTAAAGAGTATTTAATTATTAATTAAAGTTATTTTATAGTGATTTATTTAAAGCTAATTATTACTTAAGAATTAATTATATTAAGATATTATTATAAATTCAAAGATAATTTTTTTAGAACACTAATAATGTTTTAAAATAATATATTAGATGGTAAACTTTTATAAAAGATTTTTTTTCTCTAAATTAAACTTGGAGAATTATAGAGAAACCTTATAAGTATTATTTGGAGATAATTATTAAATAAAGTTTCATGAAGTAACGGTATGCTTTCATGGCGGAAATCGAAGGCAGGGATTGCCTGTAGTTAAGTTTGGATTTCTCAAGGATAGAGACGTAATCATTGAGCTGCGAATCCATGGTTGATACCTCAGAGTACTTTCCATATTTATTTAAAAAGGGTTTCAAAGATTATTGAAAGAAATGGTTTGTAAATATACTTATTCCTATGAGATAAGTATATACTTTTCGATTAAGAGATTTAATTATTGAAATTTAAATTAAATAAGGCTTAGTGTTTTTAATGGGAAATGGAATCTTTATCGAATGATTGTTTATTTGATAGTTAAATAACCGACTATCAAATTTGGACTAAAACCTAAATTTGGAAATATCTAGGAGAAATACGGGAAATGGATGGCGTAGTTACCGTTCGAGGTGCTATACTGTATGTATAAACTTTTTTCATTCTTCTAGGACGATTATAAGGAAATCCATCCACTAACGGTTAGGAGGTGGTCTTCGATTTTTTTTGATATGTTTATTTCCTAAAGAACCGGGATTGAATTTACCGGAAATACTGAATGTTATTTCGAAGAGACCAGGATCAAATAAGTTATCCGAAAACCACTTCGATCCAGCGAATATGTTTTCGAAGTGAAGACAAGAGCATGGAATCGAAGTTGGAGCATTGAAGTGCAAGGGCTAGTCGCTACTAATCTTGAGGGTGATTCCAAAATGGATGTAGTAGGAATAGTGCCTTCGATTTCGTTCAGACCCAGAATGGACTTGTACGGAAGAATGTTTTCAGTACATTCTTATTAGAGGACAATGAACATCCCTAGTGTAAATTCCTTAAAAGGTAATCATAGTCTCAAGCTTCATCTACCGGCAATGACTGAAAATCAGGGGAAATGTAGTAAGACTAAGTGGGTCGCTCCCAATTAGGGTATGTTATCACCTTTCTAGATACCCTCGGATATATTATTAATTATGGATATGGTGGTGCATGGAAAAGAGCTCTTGATAAGGGTGGGAGCACTCGGGGTGACAACATATTCTGTTCTATCCAGGTTAGGGGTAGGATCGGCCTTGTATTCTAGGAGATCCCGGTAAGGTCCTCAGTACATTTTCCTAAAGATGTACTATGATAGCGCCGTATGGTTTTGATTATGCCCAACTATGTTGAAATTTGAGATGCAAGCATTTCAGCTATTTTTATATCTTACTTTGACCACTAGACACTATTGTAATATCATTGAATTTTCTATAAAAAAAATGGGTTATCGTAAGGGAAAAACCCGTCATGTTTATGTGTGACGTGGTTTTATGGGATATATTTGATTTTAAATGATTTTTAAAAGTTATAATGAAAAAATTCCTTGTGATTAATATTCTCATGTTGGTTTTACGAGACCGACCTGGACATGATTTTTCCTATATGCTCGGGTCAGACCGGGCATATCTCCAAGTTTAGCAAGAAGGATTGGAGCTTCAGGAAAGAAGCTGGAGGCCTAGAGACATATTCATGTAGATGATTATTTTTCTGTCGCATTATAATTGTGATTATCAGCAATTGTAAGGACAAGGTATTATAACTGTCCGTGCTAAATAGGTTAGTATACTCTGATAGATGTCTGTATATGTATAAGTTACAGTTTTGTTTTGTGTAAAGATTTGTTTTATATTATATATTATTTTTTCCACTATGAGATTCTACGTTGTTTGGTTTTCTTTCTATCTTCTGTCTACCTTCTTTTTCTTAACTATTCGCCTTTCCATGCAATTTGGGTTGAACAAGTATGGAAAATTGTCGGTTCGAACTGTACGGATAAGTGGGCAATTACAGATATGTTGTTTCGTAGTTTTCAATTGTTAAAATAAAAAAAATCTATGATTTTGGACAGTCGAAAACTTCCGAATTAGTATAGAAATTCAATAAAAAAATATAAAAGTTGAATTTTTATAACTCTTAAATTTAAAATGATACTAAGTTAAAGCAAGTTTAAAATTTATTGAACATCCTTGTTAAGTAATATAAATATGAATGTTCAGGACGTAGTAGAGTAATATACAGGTAATGAACTTAAATCCTAAAATGATTTAAAATGAAATTATGATTTAACGAAATGATTATAAATAAGATAAGTCTTATAAATTGTTTATAAACTTAAGTAATGTTTTAAGAAATGTTTTATAAGATATTTTAGTATTAAATGAGAAATAATTTTTATGTAAATGAATTTGAATATAAAAGAAATTGGCATAGTTAAGAAACCAATAGAATAAAATATGTTAGTTGTATGTAGATTGTTTTATTCACATTATAATTCTCGATCTAGAATTCCAGTATATTATTTCGAGATGATATACACCAATCAGAGTTAGGATTATTCACTAGATTCTTGACGGCGAACACTTGATATGTATTTTTGATATTATTCTAAAGTTTTCTATCATAGCATGGCTATGTAAGGGAAATAGAGGTTTCCAATCAAGGAACTAGATCAGAGTTTGCATTAGAAAAGTCAGGTGATCTATACTAGTTTGGAAGTGAAAATTTGGGATTGAGCAAGTGATCAGATTTGATATTGCAAATGGATGGTCCATAGGCACTATATGGGCTTTAATATGATTAAATATTAGCTTATGGAGAGCTTTAGGAATGATTCTTCAAATTGTTTGAGGTAGTATGAATAATTGCCTAAGTAATAACCTTAGGCTGCTGAGTGTAAGGTATGCTTAGTAGACTATTTATCGTCCTTCAGCGATGAGAATGTCTCTGAACCAGGGAAAACTATAGGATTGGTTTGCTAGTAATAGTATTGCTGTTAATTATTGATGTATGATTGTTTCTTAGGTTGCTTGTGTTGGAATTCAAGAATGAAGTATTCTAACTAGGGGAGAATGCAAAGACCTAGAATATCAAACACTTCATATTTAAATATCTAAATTATTTAAATATTGGAATATTGGATTTAATGTGATTTAATTGTTTAATAACCTTGTTAACCCCCTTTTAAATAGCAATTAAAGATTTTTTTTCGAAATTTGTTTACAAAAAATAAATAGTATGAATAAATATCGATAATGATTGAAAATCGTTTTATCGATAAACAATCTCGAAATATGTGAAATTATCATTCCAGTGCACTATCTCGGATTTTGAAAAACTAACGCCATCGGAATTGGAATAAGAAGATGATATACGTCGATAAGTTTCGTGTCGATCGGATGTACTGCGTAATCGAACGAGCTTGAAATTGCATTAGATAATTTTAAAGAATTAAAAAAATAATGATACTATTATAAAACCCCATCCACCATTCACTCTATTTTCACTTTTCTTTCTTTCTCTCTTTTCATTTATTTCTTTTTACAGTAAAACATTTTTACAAATGCCTCATGAATTGAATTATTCTGGAGCTAAAGATGTCGATTGGAGATAATGTTGGATCCGTTGGAATAGTAGTATGGAGGGCTTTGCATTGGTACTAGTTTTGTCTGCTGTGGCGTTGATTAGGGATGATCCACGTTTAGAGGTCGAAACTAGGGTTGGCACTCGTCTATGATTGAATGTGGATTAGGCCAAGGCGATGGTGGATTTGGGTTTTTCTTAAGGAGGCGATCAAATGGGAGGAATTAAGGAGGTGCGGCGCTGCCTTGACAATCGCGACCTGACATTATCGTAGGGTCAGGCTTTCGGTCGCAAATCATAGGGTGGAGTTAAGCTTCATGTCAATGGGTGTATTGTGGAGAATGCGGGAATAGAGTTGAATGGCGGTGGTGGTGTGTGATTTTGTAACGTGTAACTCAAGAATGGGGATAGGAAAGGAGGCGCATATATGACCATGATGTGTTAGGGTATAGGAGTTTTTATTTGGAAGGGAGGAAGATTAAAATGGTAATTAGTTAATTATTTTAATTAATCCAAAATCTTATAAAAACAATAACTTTTGCATACGAGGTCTAATCGAGATGTTGCCTTCATCGTTGCATTCGTAATGAGTTTTTCTACACTTTTGCATTCGTAATAAGATTAACTCATTGTTTAATATGTATGATATAGTGTGTACATTGGTTGTTATATAAATTAAAATTGATAAAAATGCAAGTTATTCCTTTTGGACCCCTCCTTGGTTTTGAAATAAAATAACAACATTATATGTACTATAGTCTTTCTTTTAAACTCTTTAAATATGTGATATAGCTAAGACTTGTTGTTTAGATGTTTAATAGTGTGTTGTAAATGTTTGTAGCGAAATAGTCTCTATAAACGCACTTCGAAATCCATTGCATTTGAAGTATGTTAAATTTGTTAAAATGTGAATGTATTATGGAAATATATGTTTGGTTATTCATTACACACGTTTAGGTATCTTTGCATAAAGGAATTGGTTTGAAAAGTTACAGAGATTGTAAATGAAAGTTGTGATAGTTAGAAGTGAAAAGGTCGCTATGGATGCACATTGAAATCGCGTTGTGTTTGGAGATTTTAAAGTTAACTTTGAAAGACATCCTATGGCTTATTTTCATTTTTAGGAAATATTATAAGTGTATTTATTATTGGAAAAATATCAAGGTATTAATATATATTATTAATAATTATTTTTGAATTTTTAAAGTAAAGAGTTTTATATTATAAAACACGTTTTATGGTTTTTAAATAAATTGTAAAATAAGTATTATTAAGTAATATTTAAAAGAATAGGAAGGTATACGCAAGATTTCTAGCCTGCTTTGATGAGTTTTTGAGTGAAAATATTGATTTTGGAAGATTTGGGGCTTTGGGTTCGGTTGTGGGAAGAAGGTTGATTGAGAATTGAAAGAAGGGGGATGTCTAAAATAGCTGGTACAAAACTGGACGGCATTTGAAATGCCGCACACGGGTGACATCACAAATGCCGCTTTCTAAGTTTTGAAAAAAACATGTACTGGCCTATTTTTTAATTAGTTTATAAACTGGTCTAAATTTGCAATTACTTTGCATAACTAGCCAAAATAAATTTTTTATCCAATATATAATTGCATTTGCATGTCATTTACTTTATTCAAAAATCAACTCATCCAGAGATCCATCTCATTCTAGAATCAACTTCATCCAAAGATCAACATCATTGGAGTTTTAGTTCACCACGATCAAGATTATCAACATACATCAAAGACCGAATAAGCAGTCAGTAGTTCACTTCATCATTTCTGAGCAGTTACAACTTAAATGTATTCAACAACTCAAAATTCAATCCAATATCAGAAATCATCACTCAAATAGTCAGAAAGCATCATCGCGTATATTTATTTCATTGACAAATTGCAAAACAGACCCAACAAGTCATTTATCTCTAGGACTAACAAAATATTTCTAGAAATGAACTCTCTCATCAAGCGACACAGTTTAGCATTGCTACTTCCAACCTCAGATGCCACAATCCATCGATGTATACCTCCATAATTCAAGCGTGACATATACAATCTTGACTTCGATGCTTCTCAAGTTTTAACCATGGCGGTTCACTTAACGAGGCATCAATTGATCAGATCCTGATGGTAGTCTAAGATGAAAGTCACTTATGATCATGTAATATGAAATATTTGCAAACTATTTACTTGTGCGGAATATAAATGTAAAAGTAATAAAGTAAATGACACTAAAGATTTTTAAATAGTTCGAACTTTTTGTTCTACGTTCAGTCCCAGACTCCTTCTGGATTTAATCAACACTCTCGGTTAACCCGGAGGAATAAGTATTACACCGTCTGAGCAACTGAATAGGACTTCACCCGCCTAGACAACAGAATAGGACTTCACCCCCTGAGGATACTACAACAGGACTTCAACTATAAACAGAAGAAAAATATATGACTGAGTACGCTCTTGAATATCACTGATAAGTCAATAACGTACACCCTTTCTATAATCTTCTCATTTGTGACATATCGTGTAGTTTGTGAAGAAAGAAAGTAATTTTAATCACAAGAAAATTTTCCTGAATGATCGTGTGATAAAAAATGTAAAGCGGTTTGTAATTGAATGCTTCAGAGTTCAATAGTAAAGATAGAAAGAATTGAGAATAGAATTGATGCTTAAAACAATGAAATAATTTGCTTTATATAAAGTTTAACAGCTGCAATCATTCGTGAAAAGAAATGGCGAAAATCAGGACTGGAACTCTTGGTTTTAAAGATGCAACTCTTTATGACTAAGAGGTTCCTTTTCAAAAAACTAGCCTTTATACAGATTCAGTCAGCTGAATAAAGTTTGGCAGCCTTCTGAATCGATAATTCTTAAATCGGCAAGAAAACAGTTCATTTTAGACTATTTTCAACCGGTTGAATATTATCAGTCAGTCAATTAAATATTCATAAATCAGTATGTGCATGTGTGCAGATTCAGTCGATTGATATGGGTATTTCAGGCTGAATTTCAATTTTTTGGAAAGTTTTATAAATTTTAATAAAAGATCGTGCTTGTGTGTATGTATATCATATAGGAGAGATTTTAACAACTTTATACCTCTAGACATAGACACTATGACCGATAGTACTTTGTAGCGTCAATTTGATCTTTATTTTGATATAGTTATCTCTTTATAAAGTTGATATTTCCTAAAACAATGTTTAGTATATACAATATATGCTTGTATAGTTTCACTATCAAAACATCAAACTATAAGGTTCTAACATTCTCTCCCTTTTTGATGATGACAACTATATAAGTTTAACTTTAAATTGTGTTATTGTTTGTACCAAAATTGGGCACAACACTATTTGGATGTGATTGAAGAGATTAAAATGAAGAAATTAAATGGCAAAAGAGGCCAATCTAATAATTACACAAATAAATGCATGTAGAAATAGAAGAAGACAAGAAATTATAGTGGTTCAGCATTGTAGACTACGTCCATTTTGAATGTTTTGCTGTTTATTGATGATTGATAGCTGATTACAACATTACAACACTCCAACACTCAAGTTACAATGGAGTTGTGGCAGAGTAACGGCGTAGCAGAGTCAAAAACTCCCTTTTTATTAGGCGTGGGGGTGTAGGTTTGATATATTTTCCATGAACTCGGAATACTCCTTCTCACACATGGGCCCACCAGATCAATCATGGGTCATTTGGGATTGATTACCGTCATCTTCGTATCGATCAAGTTTAACTCTATTTGAGTTTCGATTGATTAGGAACATTCTTAAGTGGATAGGAAAGCTTCTGTGAAAATTTGGAGGAACGTAGACTTGTATATTTTGAGTTATTATCGATCCAAGATTGATTTTGTTGGTAGGCTGATGGCTGAGTACCGATCCATGCGTATCGATGCTCCTTCATATATATCAGTTGATCTTCATATCGATCAGTTGTGCTTAGATAATATGGAGCGAGAGTTTAGGGGAGATCCATTTTTCATGCTAGTGGATCGCTTCTCTTGGTTAGACTACTTCTATCATATCATTCCAATGTGATTCCTTTCGTATCGATGCTCATATGTTGCTTCGTATTAAAAATGAAGTCCTTCCTTCGTATCGATTACTGGCTGGTTGTTTCGTATGGATGAAAGTGTTGGTTTCGTATCGATCTATTGGCTGATCGATATGAAATTTGAGGATGTGGGATCGATATGAAAAGTGTTAGATGACGAGCAAATAGCTTTGTATGATGCAAGTACTTGACGGATATGAAGGAAGCGGATGCAGGGTGATGGATACGAACTTGATGGATCGAACTGATTTCTTTAACATGAAACTTGGTCTATCCAAAACTTGAGCATAATAACTCCGATTAACCTAAAATTTGGAATGTTGCCTTTCATAGCTTTATTTGTTGTACCATGTTAATTTTAGCTCGATCCGAACTCGTTCCAAATTTGCCAGCATCGATAGTGGACCTGTGTATAACCGATCTTCGGGACAGATTTCCTTTGGTTTCCAGTCAAGTCCTTCGTATCACAGCCTTACCAAAAGGCGGGATAACATTTTCCATCTAAAGTACATCCTGTGTGAATATGACGTGCTTTGAAAAGCATCATTCTATATTCTAAAAAAGTTCTATTCGATTTGTTGAATAGCTGTTGTCTTTTCATCAAGAAATGCAACCTTTGATCAACTTCCAATAATATACATGTTAAATTGTGACTGCCAATGACCATGTAGTGTTTTGTTATAGGTTGAGTGCTAGCAATTTGTTGTTCACTGTTTCGATTTTCACCAGGTAAGTATTCAATTCTTATTAATTTTAAAAATCAAATGTTAGTTCGTCATGCATGCACGTATGTTAACCTGACTCCTGTTCACGTATGCCCATTCACGGGTCGTTGTCAAGTTCTTTTTTTCTTGTTTGGATCGAGTTTCATATCGATCCTCTCCTGGATCGATGTGAAATTCGAGTTGTGACAACAATTGATGGTTGTTTTAATCCACTCCTTCATATCAATCCTCTCCTGGATCAATCTACGATGTCTGGATGTGGATTTCGTATCGATGGCTATTGATACGAAATAGATCAAGTACAACATTATGCGTATCGATTGATATAACAGGTGGGTTCTTGAATTGATGGATATGAAAATTGTGTTTCGTATCGGTGGAGTGGAATGGTCCAAATATGATGTCACTGTGACTTTCATATCGATGGACTTCGTATCGATAATACTTTGACCACTTCTATCGGCTTTTTCCATTGGGATACGAAATGCCTTTCTCTTGGTTTTGAAGGCGTATAAATACCTTTTGTACTTAGCCAAAATTTTCCACTTGCCTTTGTTTCATATATGCTAATTTGTATCGATCAAAAAACACAAGAAAAAGAACTGTTAAGCCTTTCGTCTCCAAAACAAACAACCCGCTAATCTTCCAAATCAACCCTTTAAACTAGGCAATTAATTAATTAACTCCATCCCAACATGGTAAGACTCGAGTCTCGATGCCGCTTCATCTAAGGTCATGGCTGATTCCGACATTGTTGATGTGGTAATTAGGCTGAAGTGAGGTGGAGGAGGTAGCATTGGAGTCTTGAAGGATTGGGGAAGAAGAAGAATGATTGATGGAGATAAAGAAGTCACTGGAAGAATCCCTTGCGTCAATCTCAGATTGATGACGAGATAGTGGGAGCTGCTTCATGTCGATCTGGAATGGTGGGAGTTCGTATCGATGGTGGATGGAGGAAGCTGCTTCGTATCTGTAAGGACCCGATTCTTCGACTTCCGAAAACCGACATCAATACGTTCACTGTATCAACTGCCGAGCAATCGAATGCCGGAAAACCAAACACTTAAGGTTTTAAGAAAAAGAAAGAGGTAGAAGAAGATAGAAGAGATAGAACAGAACAGAAAGAAAACAACAGAACAATATCATAATCTCACAATCGCAGCGGAACAACATATAATAGATAAATGAATAATCTTTAAACAAAGAACTATATCAGTTATTACATTTTATACATTACATTACATCATAAGAGTGTATAACAACAAACAACAACAAACAGCGGAAAAGAAATACTATGTACTAGTAATACGCCATGCCATCCATCTTGCCTCCAGCAACTCCTGAATTCCAGAATATCCTGATAAACCTTAACTTTTAACTGCCCATGTGGAAATTGGTGGGCACCCAGAGTTTAGGAAGGAAAACAATAAACTCCGAGTCAGTCATGTGACCGGTGTGAGAACTCAAACAGTTTATTTTTTTCTTTAAAATAAAGAATAGGATAATTTTAAAATAGATTCGCAATGCTTTTAAAAATGAGACTACCATAAGACCTCCCACCACACACACAATGCAAACGCAGACTTGGAGGAGATTTCTTCTTATGTTAGTCAAAGATGCTTACTACGTAAAATCAAATCATTTTTGATATTATTATCAGTGCATAGTGTAGAAAAAATCATTTCGAAAGTAGAATATAAATCTTAGCCAGCATAGGTACCATTATATTATGCCTACTATAGCTATCATATTAGATGGCAGGTTCTACAACTAAAACCGTACAGGGTTTCGTATTGTTTCTTTGGATTTCCAACAAATGGTCAGGCCAAGGAACTTTCCATTGCCACATGGAAACGCCTCTGGAATGACGTCCCGAGAACCAAACCGGATCTCTGCCAACACAAGGCCGGGTTACCCCTAACTGGGTAACTACTGACACGAATATGCCATCCTCCGATCGTAACCGATCTATCATCCGAGGATCCTCGATTTCCAACAACCACAAAGTAAATAAGTTTGCAGCAACAACATAGGTCAAGTATCTGGGCTCTGATACCACTTTGAAAAACAAATTTCAAACCATTTTCCTTATGTGAAAATACTTTCATTTCAACATGGTTCATTTAAACCAATTAGATAAATCCTTAACGATTTACTATATATTTACGTTCAAAATCCGTAAATTAATTCCCACACTTCAAAAAAATAAATCAACGTTTATTTTTTTAAACAATTTTCCCTTTTCATTTATAAATTCCATAGTGAATTTATATTCCAAAATATTTATGAATACACGATTTCAATTATTCATTTTCAATTTATCTTCAGAAAGATAAATTCTCAAAACGTTTCATTTCACATTGGAAAAACATTTCCATACTTATTTATTAATAAGTAATTCACAAATCTATTTATTTTCAACCTTTGGAAAATATTCAATATACTTAAATCGAAATTAAGTATATATTTCACTCTTTAAGGAAATCATTCTCTTAAACATATTCATTTGGGCCAAAACGAATGTTGCGTAAAACATCGTTACGACAACCCAAAATCACTAGTATAGGGATTCGAATTTAAGATAGATATATAAATCCCAATACTATATAAAATATTTCCTTTCGGAAATCATTTACTATAACGATAGTGTTATAGTCCACCATTTCCTTCTATTTCTCGAAAACGTCTATTTCAACAATGAATGTTGAAATCTATGGTTTCGAATCTTAACACATTATAAAACATCATTAGATCCTTTTAATTCTTTTAAAACATCATATCCAAAATAATTTCTTTAACATATTATTCACTATTCAAAAACGTGAATATACTTCGTTAACTAATTTCATCATTTCAATACATTTTGTTTAAAGGATTATTCACTGTCTAAAACGTGAATATAACTCCATTAATAAGTTATAACAATTTACTTATCAAAATAAGCCGTTTGCGGATTTGTAAAACAATGTTTATAAATTCCATTTCTATTTATTTTATAACAACTTCCTTTCTATAAATCTTCTTTATTAACCTATTTGCAATTTATAACTCAATTATATAACAAAAGTTCATATTATAAGTTAAACATTTATAATTTATTTGTTTACAAGATCGTTCTTTTAAACTTCCCAAATTATAAATCTTATAGCTTATAAGATTCATTTATTTACCCAAAACTATTCTTTTAATAACTTTACAAATTTTATAAACCTACTGCTTATAAAATTCCATTTATAACTTCACCGTTTATAATTCTATAAACTTCATTCGTTTATGAAATTCATTTACAATTCACTCTAACACTTATAAAAACTCGTTTTATAATTCAAATATTTTAATTTATAAATATCAATTTATACATCTTTTATATAAATCAATTTGTATTATTATTTTAAAAACGTCTTTAAACTCCTTTATAGTTTCACCAGTTTTGATTTATAAAATAATCAAATTTCATAAATCCTATTTTTAAACTTTTTATAATAAATTCAAAAAAATCCCAATTTAAACTATTTCATAAAATCATTAATCTCATATTTTCAAAAATCAACTTTTAACTATATTTCTCAAAAATCATAATTATTATAACATTAAAATTATAATGTTTATTTATTTAAAATGAATCAATTCCAAAAATATTTTATAACGTATACTTTCAAAAATCACTTTAAAAATCTTTTTTTTTTAAATTCCAAAATTGGCCCAATGATGCTACACACCAAATAATCAATCACGACAACAACGACATCATATATCGATATGATAATCAATCAAATATCAAAATATCTGAAATCAAATAAATACTGTTGAGGAATCCAGTTGTATCCCTCCAACCTGTTTTCCTGCATCCAAAGATGTTAACACAATACCAGTTCCGTTCCAGTATGGAATTATCGCGGTATATGGGATTTAAAATATTATCCGCTTAATAGACGGCGCAATAGGGTCTCATCTGCTATATAATGCGGGAAATCAATTCCAAGTACATAAATAATACCAATTTCACTGTTTATGAAATATTCGCGGTATATGTATTTAATAAATAACCTCCGCTTACTAACGGCGTATAATATCTATCTTAATAGTCAATAGATAACAATCATCATTCAAACATACATTCAAGAATTTTAAATCTAACTATTTAAAATTAAAATCGAAACCTATTCGATTGAGTGAGAAGTTCTCACCTTGATTTCAATTTCGTTTTCAACTTTTATTTCGAATAAAATTAAACGTGCGTTTAATTTTATCCAAAATTTTCGCTTGCTCCAATCAACTACAATCCAATTCTATAGCATAGTGCTCATCCATACGAACGCAACGCAACTTGTTTCGCGCGTTTTCGACCTCGTATGAAAAAGTTATGACAGTTTAAAGTTTACACGAATTTATAATATAAAAGTTACAATTTTTATTTTCATTTTTTTAAACCTAAATTGATCTCAGCCGTCCATCCAAACTCCTGCAAATCTCGGCCGCACCCTGTTTTCTTCTCTTCCCCTTCGTTCTCACGTAACAGAGAACCCATCGCCGCCAATATTCATCCAATTTTTTGCCATCACTTCGATCCACTTGAAGGCGATCGAGCTCCGCCACCTTGAACGCCTACGCGAGAGCCATGTTCGGCTGGAAGGACTTCGAGCTCGGCCTCTTCTCTTGCTCGAAAAACGCGCCCCAATGTTGGACGAACGCGGCCAAAACCCCCTCCCTACATCGCACCATTCCCCATCAACGCCGTATAGAATCGAAGGCCTCAATACGTTCTATAATTTGTTAGTTGGGAGTTTGTTGTAAAAGCTGATAGATTGCAAGAGATTAAAGAATGAAATTCGATGATTTCTGGCCTTTGAATTAGAAAGTGACGGCCGGCCATGAGATGAAACACTAGCCTTGTTTTCTCTTTTGCAAAATGAAAATTATGGTGGCTTATATAGAAAATTTTGCAAACACTATTCATTCCGGATTTTCCAAACTCCAAATGAATCGTGCCGGTTGGCGTTTCTAAGGTTTACCCCGCGTTCCGAACACAATGGAATGTGTTTCGGGAGCTGATTCGATCATCTGTGCGAGTTATGGCAATAAACGTTCGATTAGAAATTAAATCGGTAAATCAAATTTCTAGGCGTTTTAGCTTGCACCGGACAAACGGTAAATCCGATTGACATGAAATTTGAAACCATACGATAATATCACATTACGGATCCGATGAAATTTCATCGAAATCCGAGACTGTTTGAAAAATGGCTATTTTAACTCGCCAAACTAATATTAAAAACAATTTCGATGCGTTTCGAGCTGCCACGATCAAACGAAAACTCCAATTGACACGAAAATTGAAATCCGATAATAACAAACTATTACGGATCCAATGGAACTAGTTTCGTCCAATTCTGAGTCTGTTCGAAAAATGACTAATTTCACTAGTCGATTTAAATATTAAAATATTCAATTTTTACAAATTAACTTTTAATTTAATTTTAAAAGTTCTAAAATATCGTTCTAACTCCAACATGATAAAATAAAATTTTACGAATTATTTTCAATCATATTTAACCCAATTTTCAATTATTTTTGTAATTTAACATATTAAATTATCAATTTAATTTATCCAATTAAATCCAATTATTCGAAATAAAATTTATTCGACTTATAAATTTCACTTATTAATATTTACAATTAATTAAATATACAAATTTTAATTAATAGAAATTCTGGGTCGTTACAGTATCGATCTAGAATTCATGGAGGTTCGTATCTATCTAGGTTGATGGATACGAAGCCACCCGCCCTGGTTCAATACGAAGAACATCGATCTGGAATGATAGATACAAAGTCAAAGCTTTAGATCGATACGAAGCGCTGTGATGTCTAGAACGATTGATACGAAACCTTAACTCTAGGATCAATACAAAGGCGGGCTTTTAAGGAACAATCCAAGTTGAAACTTGAAGGATACAAAACATAACATTTTGCATATTCGAATACTTGACTTCGACAAGCTTTAGCCTTGCATAACTGGACTTGACCATTAAGCTACATATTTGACTATCCTTAAAAGCTCGTTGATGGAACTGGAATTTGACAAACATAACAAACTTTAATATGAATCGTTCTTCAAAGTTAGGATGGCATGGTTGAGATGGTTAGTGATGATGGTCACTCCAGACGAATCTCGAAGTCTTATCGTTTTACCATCTTTTGAACTTGTGGAATTTAAAGCATTATGTAGCACTGAAGTATACAACATGATCATTCACTTCACAATGGAGGGAACATGGGTTTATTGCCATCTAATGATGATTTTTACCGAGTACAATAGTTATGAATCCCGAGAGCTCCGAGCCGTAGGATATTCAGAGTCCTCTACTTCCTAGGATTAAAGTGCCCGACATCACGGTTGAAGTAGTAAGTCCTACCTCGGATGAACTGCTGGGTATAGCTTTAGTCTTAAATCAGGATGATTCAGTATGTTCTAAATTCTCTAAAGATATGTTAGGCAGAATCTCCTCAGACATTGTATATCTCTAGAAGATGTTTTGTTACTAGGACCGGAAGACAGAGCCCACAATTCCCCAGAAGGGTATACTGCTTGCAACAAGTTCATGGGCACAGCTGGAACGCTGCCTCCATTCAACTAATTTATTTTGGAAGTGCCATTCTTTTATAGGACTGCGCCTTCTCAATTACATCCGAACAGATATGGTCTGCTCAACAGCTCGTATATTATCTTCAAGGAGCATCTTTTCCGGTCCCCAACCGTTGAGGAAATCAGATATCTATTCAACATCAAGAGTCCTGGAGATAACCTTCTGTTCACCTTTTTAAAAGCAGTCAGAAACTGCCAAGTAGTAGCAGGGGCTTGGAGAAAGTTAAGCTATTTCAAGACCAAAAGGTTCTTCGTTCGATGCCCACCAGGATTTTCTAGACGGTGGCCAGTTAGACGTAAGTGTTCCAACTTCTTCATCAATTAACCTGATACTATAAGTCATTGTTGAGTCTAACACTGTGTTTCTTTTAAAATTTCGATTCCGAGGCCCAAAGGAATACAATTTAAGGAGATAGTAAGGATTCTCCAATCGGTTCTAGCTAAGCTTAGAGAAATCGATGAAGTTCTTACCGATGAAAACTTGATAGCCATGAGGCTTATAGATAGATATTAAAGCATTAGGCTGATAGAAGTTCCTAGAACATCTCTGGTAAGGCAAGGCAAAGAAAAGCTCCTAGAGTCACAATCACTGAACAGGGTGATGGAGAGAGCATGCCAGCTAGGAATGAGCCCGTGGTTGCGCCTCCGTAGGATCTTTGACCGTCAAAGTCAAAAAGAAAAGGCAAGATTCTTGATCACAAATCCCAGAGGCATAAAATGGTTATAGTATCTATTCCTACCGCAACTGCTATAAGTCAGGAGACTTCTCCTCCACAAATGGAGTGTTAAATGAGAGGATTAGCGGACGTCCCTATTCCAGATGACTTAGCTTCATTTCAAGATCTTAGATTAGAGGAGGCTTCACTACCCGTCACAAACTGATGCGGGCTTAAGCGCTTTAGATATAGAGGAGCCAACTCCTATGAGCAAGGCTGCCAAAATCGGTAGGTTGGAGGGTTTGCACATGTGAACACGCACTTCATGGCACGACACAATTTCTAATCGCGTGTTTCTCAATCTTTGGGGATGACTAATTCTGCTTTTCTTTTTACTTTACAGATACGATGGTGAAGTAGGGGTCTATGATCAGTAACCTTTGTCCTTCATTCCGTTCTTCCAGCTCTTACTCTGAATCTAATAGGTGTGAAGGTGAAAGGGACTACGATCGCAACCACCACTCCAACCAAGAGTGTGAGCGTTATGAAAGGGAGAAAGAAAGGTCATACTAGAGTAGGCATCACTCTCGATCATGATCTATACCCTCAAAATCATCTGGCTCCGGCAAAAAATATTTTGAAATTTCCTACCAAATAGTTCCTCCTCATACTTCAAAATCTAACGATCAACGCCATAGAACTGAAGCGAAAGCTCCTATCATCATAGAGCAAACCGTTATCGAGCCCACAGGGGAGGGAGCTATCCAAATTGCTAAGTTAAAGAAATACTTCCCAACTATCTGCTCCGATGGCTTCCCCTTCCCTCCGAACATGAAAAGAATTCCCATTGATGCAGAAAAACTGGTACAGGATTACATGCACGATGTGTACGGCCAGTACCGAAAGTGAGCTCAAACTGTAGAAAAGGCTTTAGTGGTAGCTTTCGAGCAGGCCACCATAACAAAATTATGGTTCAAGGAAATCAAAGATAGGAGCCGATCAGAGAGCTAAAAGGTCAGGAAATCTATGGAGAACATGACAAAAACTCACATAGACTTAGTGGAGGAAATGGTCCACCATAACACCGTTATGGTTCAGGAAAGGCATTTCACAAGAAAAGAAGTCGAGGAGCTAAAGGAAAAGCTTTACAAGGCCATCAAGGAAAAAGATGAGCCCAATAAAACCGCCCAGGGAACTTGTGAACTGGTGGTGGTACTCAAGGATGAGAGGGATGCGACAAATTTAAAGGCTTGGGAAGCCGATGCCTGGATTGAGAATGAAATTAAAGACGTAGAGATTAGGATGGAGAATGAATTTGAAGATCTCCTGGTCACGTACAATGCCAACATTTTAATAAACCACAATTTAATCTGGCTTGGCAAAGATTACCCCTTCCAATTATACAAGGCTTGGAGCCACTTGGTGGAGGATGAAAAGGTGATCCAAAATACTACAGCTGTTGATCGGTTTGAACTGGAAGCTCAAATTCCTTTGGAAGATGAACGAAAGTCCTCCATGACACTATCATCTCCCTTTAAAAAGAAAAGTTGACTGCTAAGTATCCGGATACTTGAGAAGGATCCGAAGTCGAGCATCATGAAGTAGGTTCCAAGGCGCTCCTAATCCCTCAATCTGAGCCCACCTCTTCTATTGATCCTCCAGCTGTACCGGGATACGACCCTGATAAGTCGCATCGGCTTTGAAGGTACATCATCCCAGCATATGAGTCAACCCGAGGTAGGTATTTCGAACACTTCTCCCATTTATCCAAATGTAGGAACATTGTTATAAGATGTCAATAATATTTTCTCCTTTGTTTATTCAGCTCTAAATCCTACATCGATTGATCCTCCTACAATCGTGAAATGCATCATGAGCAGGAGGCTATGATGACAGAGGCTAAAACTACAGTGGTCGCCTCATTGCTTGGGGAGATGCATGAAAGCAACTATCGTGACGATCAACTGACGGAAGCACTCCTCGGCCAATAGAGTGATTCGAACATTGAAATGTCCTTTAGCTTAGATGAAGATGTGGTCATCACGGCTCCTCTGGCCCGATCAGTAGCATCCCAGTGAGCATTCGGGGGACCGAGTTGAGCAACTAATAGAGGAGATCATGGCTAAGATGGAGCAAGCCGTGCAGGCTCGCAGTGCTGGCGGTGGCATGGCGGGCCCTGGTATGGTCCTGATACTCGTTGTTCCTCTTGGTGGCACCATCATTAATACTGGCCCGCCTCCTTCCTCTAACATTTATAGTGCCAACATCCCTCTGGTTCCACACACAAAGGACATTCCGATCCCTGTGAGTTCCGAGGAGGAGACTGCTTCAACACCCTCGACCAGAGATAAGCTAGTTGGAGCATGCTGGGGAGGGAAAGGCTCAAAAAGACATTCAAGCGGTAGCTCAAGCAGGTCTACACCAAAGAAAAGCATGAAACATAAAATATCAAAGGCGTAGACTTTCACATTTGCTTCTTCTTTTCCATAGATAGCTTGTAATATGATTTCCTTTTGCTTTTGTAGGCCATATATAAGTGCGGGTTTGGCCCCTGCTTATAGGAATTCATTGAAAAGATTTTTGTACTTATCATTTTCAATGAATAGTGGAAATAAAAAATGTTTTTCTAAGCATAACTTCATGTATATTTGTTTAAGTATTTCAACACTCATGTTTCCATCCAATGTACTTGTGCGGCTTTAGTTTTCGAGTCAGACTTGAGTCCGGTCGCTAAGTCCTAAAGTCATGGCTTTGAGTCATAATAAAATAATGAGTTGAATCCCAATGTTGCGCTATCTCAATCAGCAGTTGGTACTTGAGTTATGCCCCAAGTACTGGTAGTATTTGCATCCGCACTCTGGGGACTAAACTTGTATGCCGACGGTCGGTCACGCCTGCATAATGCTTGGAATTATATCCATGCTCTAGGGATATAAGTTAATTTAAGGGTGGTCGGTCACACCCGTTCAAGCGTTTGGAATCATATCCGTGCTTTGGGGATATAAGTTGTTTTACGGGTGGTCGGCCGCACCCGTTTACTATTTATACTCCGGTCAGCGCTCTTGGGACCAGAGTTAGTCGATGGGTGGCCAGTCACATCCACCTAACGTTTAGGATTATATCCGCACTTCGGGGACATAAGTTGTTTTACGGGTGGTCGTTCTCACTCGTTAATGTTTGTACTTCGGTCTGTGCTCTTGAGACCAGAGTTAGTTGATGGGTGGTCAGTCACACCAATTTGGTGTTTATACTCCAGCCCATGCTCTTGGGACTAGAGTTAGTTGATGGGTGGTCAGTCACACTCATTTAATTTTATACTCCAGTTCGCACTCTGGGATTTTGGAGTTGGTCAACAAACGGTCAGTCACATCTGTTTAAGTATTAGGATCTTGTTTGCACTCTAGGAACGAGGAGTTGATTAAGGTTGTGGATGATCGAATCACATCCACCTTGATTTGGCAAGCGAAGTCATAGATGGATGGGTCCATCCTCTTTGATCTTGGATTTCGAAGTTTGCACTACAACTCGCACTCTGGGAGCTAGGGTTCATTAGAGGATTGTCGTGTTTCAATCCTTCTTGACTTTATTGTTGCTAGCCCTCGAGCTCGGGGTTTCACTTAGTGAGTGGCCGGTCGGATCACGAAGACTACCCATTTGAATGAGTCCCACCGTAGGATGGGACTTAGCTCTTTGTACATCGCAACACACACGATGCATTTCAAGAATTGCTACTCTGGCTTGATGAGTCTGCATTTTATTGCTGGAATAAACAAGTACGGCAAAGTCAGTTACCTTATTACAAGTTCAAATTTAAAAAATACATAAATAAATTTCAAAGGAAATAATGAATAAAAGCCATTTATATGTAATAGCGACAGAGACTCTCGTTATTCCATGCACTTGGTAAAGTGAGACCGTCAACATTTGATAGTTTGAATAAGTCATCTCCAAGTCTCCGCTCAATGACATACCGTCCTTTCCATGTCAGTTTCACGTGTGAAGGAACCAAATAAACTCACTTAAGTACGAGGTTTCCAACTTCGAAGACTCTAGGTCGGACCTTTGCGTTGTATAACCGGGCGACTCGACTGTGATGTGCGGCTACCCAAATCAGCCTCTTCGCGCTTCTTTCCAGTAAATCCAGAGATTCTAAAAGTAGTATGGCATTCATCTTTGGATCGTAATAAGTCACGCGGTGAGAAGATACTTCTAGTTCAATAGGGATAACGGTTTCAAAGCCGTAGGAAAGTGCACATGGAGTGTGGCCGGTCACGGACTTGTGGTTAGTCCGATATGCCCATAGGTCCATGGGAAGTTCATTGACCCACTTGCCTCCGGTCTTCTCCAGTCGTTTCTTCAGAATGGACATGATAACTTTATTGACAACTTCGACTTGTCCATTTGCTTGAGGGTGAGCTACTATTGAGAACTTCTTCTAGATGCGGTAGCGTTGACAAAAATCTTTGAACTCAACACTATCGAATTTGGTCCCACTGTCGGTTACAATGGTTTGTGGGAGGCCAAATCGACATATGATGTTGTGCACAACAGAGTTGAATATTTTCTTCGTCGTGATAGTGGCAAGGGGCTCAACTTCCGCCCATTAGTAAAGTAGTCAACTACAACGATGGCGTACTTTGCACCACCTTTGGCTAAAGATAGAGACCCTATTATATCATTGCCCTATGTCGCAAACGGCCATGGACTAACCATTTGAGTAATTTCAGTAGGTGGGGCTCTTGGAATCCTAGCATGTTTCTGCCACCTAACACACACACTCCTTTCAAAGCTCTTTACAAAAGACCGTGTCATTCCCTAATTAGTTGGTTGGAAACTGTTGATAAACTGATACTAAGTCCAGACATGATGTGGGAGACGAAAGAGAAGATCAAATATATCAGGGTTCATATGAAAGTTGATCAGTCTAGATAGAAGAGTTATGCTAACAAGCGTAGAAAGGACTTAAATTTTCAGTCGAGGATTGTGTATTTGTAAAGATATCTCCAATGAAAGGAGTAATAAGATTTGGAAAAGCTGGGAAATCAGCTCCAAGATATATTGGGCCATACCTATTATGGAGCGCATTGGAAGCTTAGCATACCGAATTGATTTAACTGCCAACCTTTTAGGAGCACACAATGTGTTCCATGTGTCCAACTTGAGGAACTATGTACAAAATCCTGATATTGTTTTAGAGGCAAGACAACTTGAGGAGCTATAAATTGAACCGAACATAACTTTCACCATCGATCCAGCACGAAATGTAGATTCGAAGGTGAAACAATTAAGAAACAAAAATGTTTAATTAGTAATGGTTCAATGGTTAGAAAATCTCAAAGACTGTACATGTGAGAACGAGGAACTGATGAGAAGAATGCATCTTACTTTATTCTCTTCTTACCAGGTATGATTTTAAATATATTTGTGTGTTTAGTTTTATTTGAGTCATGGAAGATTGGAAGCCTTATAGTTTTTTAGTTATAAATTAATCTTATTTACAAATTGCAAGGACACAATTTTTATAGGAGGGAGTCTGTAACAACATGAAATTTGGTAATATCTTAATTCGTATTTTCAAAATATTTTGGAAATAAAAAAAATTATTTTACAATTTTTGAAAATTAAAGTAATATTTTTCCAATAAAAATTGTTATAAGAATAAAATAAAATTTGGACAAAATATCTTGAGTGGATTTATGAATGGATGCAAATATTAGCTTAAAGACGGTTTGAGTTATTGGGCGGTTAGGGGTACCGATTTATTTAAGAATAAGAAGGAAGTTTGAATTATTCCTCCATTTCTATTGGACTAAAATTTTGTCAAATTAGGTTAGCCATAAGGTGGTTGCTATTGGACCAAAATATGGTCGAATCAAGTTAAGCCATAAGGATGGTTGCTATTAGACTAAAATGTAGTCAAATCAATTTCTACCACAAGGATAGTTGCCATTGGACCAAAATATGGTCGAATCAGGTTGGACCAAAATGTGGTCGAATGAGGTTAGACCACAGCTAATGAGGATTGTTTCTATTAGACCAAAGGGTGGTCGAATTAGGTTAGGCAATAGGAGGTTAGGAAATTACTAAAGTACCTTCCTCTTGTTTACCTATAAATACCCAAGTTCACCCAAGGAACCAAATACCTTCTTCGTCTTTAGTGTAACCAAGGTTTCCATTTTCTTCATCAAATCAAAAGAATTAAAGTTTAGGAAGTGAGCATAACTTATTCTAGGATTTATTGTCATTATATATCATTCTTTGAGTATAATTATTTATTTTTGCAAAGGTAGGCTCTACCACCGCGCATTCTATTATTTTATTTTTGCAAAGGATGGCTTTGCCACCACCGCATTTAGTTATTTTATTTTGCAAAGGTAGGCTCTTCCACAACCGCATTATATTGTTTTATTTTTATAAGGGTATGCTCTGCCATCATCGCACTCTATTATTTTATTTTTGCAAGGGTAGGATCTGCTACTATCGCATTTTGTTATTTTATTTTTGCAAGGGTAGGCTCTACCACCACCGTACTCCATTATTTTATTGTTGCAAGAGCAGGCTCTGCCACCGCTACATTCAGTTGATTTATTTTTGCAAAGTAGGCTCTATCACCATTGCATATTATAATATGTTCTAAAATGTTAATTATTTACATGTATTATGAACACTTGATCATGTATGGTATTTAAATAAAGTAAAAATATTGGTATTTAAACTTGTAAACCTTAGTGGCATTGGACACATGATAGTCGGCTGGGAATTACTATCATATATAAAAAGGTGAAATGATAGATAATACGGTAAATCTCTTAGTGACATCGGGTTAATGGCTATTAGGTGAGATTATTGTCAGATTGGAATTTGAATATATTAAACCCCTTAGTGACATTGGATTAACGGTAGTTAGGTTGAATTACTATCATATATACACTTGCAAAAATGTTAGATATTATAAATTGATCAATGAGCGTTATATCAGATAGAGCTAGCATCCATCCTAGCTGGATTGACTCAAGGTAGCACCCTAAGTGTAGCATCCCTGCCCTAATATCACTAATATGATAATATGATGTGCGGTCATTAAGTGTTGTGGCTACATGACATAAAAGAGATGATGGATAATGGGTTAGAGTAGACCAAGGAGGGTCATGTACAGTATTACAAATCGTGTAGGCGCACCCAAAATGCTAATTCATAAATGACATTCGTTATCACTGGGTGTTGTTTTGGTTTTCGGTATATTGAGTTATAGGTAGTACTAGGTATCACTGGCCGTCGATTTACTTTTATGTAGTTGATCAAATTTATCACTATTATATGATTATATGATGTGATATTAATAACTTATGATTAGGGTGAATCACAATTGAGTAGAATTGTGATTGTGGTCAGATCAAATAGAAACAGAACATTTGTAACAGGATTTATATATGATACATATATAGGGGTTGGGTAATTGACATATTAATATAATGATTTTGTTTTATTCTCTTTTAACGTTTGATATTTGAGTTTACTCATAGCTAATTTCTAGCCTAACCCGAGTTGTTATTTCTTTTAACAACCTTGGGTTTGACTAAGGTTGTATTTCAGGATGTACTTTCATGATATCATTTCTATCGTATGCTTTTTGAAGAAGAATGCATATGGCCTAGATATAGGATTCCATTTCTCATATTCTGCCGTATTAGCCATAGAAGATGAGATGATCTTCAACTAGATCATTAGAAACTTTGGGATAGTACTCTAGTATTTAATAGGGATAGTGAGCATGTATTTAGTTATGTATGTATCTTTAGGTGGTGTTCATAACTGGATGTTAGCATCAATTGTATATAAGGATGTGATCTCTATATGTGTGTGTGTGTGTGTGTGTGTGTGTTTGGGTGGCTTTTTTGACCATACTAATGTTCTTATAATTTACATAATCCTATCTCTATATTATTCACCCTAGGAAACTTGTAGATATTGCTTTGTGTCAAGAAATCGCTCATATCGCATCCTTTACTCTGTGCTTTCGGACGGTAACTTCCCTCTAAGAGCATGGGAACTAGGCCGAGGTGTTACACTTATTGAAAACAATGTTGGGCTTAATTTTTTCATATGTTTGTACTTTAAATCTGAATGTTTTATTACAAGGAATTATTTCTATAAATTATGTACAGTATGTGTGATTTTTTTAATTCGAAATTTTGATAGCATATTTATATATAGTTTAGTTGTTGATATTATAGATGAATATGATCGTATTTTTATATTATATTAATTTAATTAACTCATATAATTATCATCAAAGAGAATAATATATAATAATTTAAAAGTTGAAATCAAATCAAAGAGATAAATTAACATCAAGGGAACTAATTAATTCTTTGTTTATTATGAACTAAAATTTCAAATATTTTATATATGAATTATTTTTCACTTTCATATGCATACAACAATGAATATATTCATTTTCTAGTTAACCCTAATTTTGCATTTATTAATATGTGAATTTTTATATTAATTATTGTGTATAAACTAAAATGAAATTTATATCATTATTTTTTTCCTTTATTTTTATATAATCTATAACTTAAATTGTACATAGCTTCAAAAGCAAGAATGTTGACTGATGAAATCATAAATTATCCATGTTTTCTGTTCTATGTATAATTTTATGTTTGGTTCTATTAATACATCTAGTTTTTGAAATTCTTACTTTATTCTTTAGAATATATCAGAAAATGCATTCTGTTTTTAAAACAATTAAAAATTTATTAGAGAATATGTGTAATTAAATTTGAATTTTTTTTGGAAGTAAACAAGTTTGACTTGACCCTTGTAAAATATATAATTAAAATTATTAAATATATTACGAGCTATAATTATAAGGCCAGAGCTATTATAAGTTTATTTTAAATATTAGATGTTTGTTTACTTGGTTGGTTATTGATATTACTGACGATTTAAGACTAAGATTTAATGAGGAATGGATATTATCATATTCTTCCATCTTCGATGTTCAATTAACTAACCATAATTGAATTCCCAAATGATGGTAATTAATCTTTTAACTAGCATTAAGGAGAGCTAATTTAAGAACCAATATGTAATTAGTTATCTTATTTAGTTTGAATATTATATTAATATTGTAAATAAATCTCTAATTAGTTTGAATCAGGTTTACCCTAGCAAATATCCTTATCTTAATTTACTTTCATTCTTGAGTTCCATATGAAATTAAATGAAGTCATTCTCAATGTGTTCGTTCTATTTCTATATTGGATATGTTGGAATCCTGAAGGTACTAAAGAATTTTTAAATAATTAAGTGATCATCGATTTCAATTATTATTTATAAATTTAAAAACCTTTTATGCCAAAATGAGCTTCTTTCTTAAAGTGCCCCCAATGTTAAATCTGATGATCCTGCATATTTTAAAACCATCAACAATTGCTTAGTTAAAATAAAAATATAAATTTGTTAGAGAATATGTGTAGCTTAGTTAATTTGAAACTTTGATAATATATTTTTTGTTTAGTTGATAGTTATTAATATAGTAAATATGAACCTCACCAAACAATTTTTTTAGTGAGTTGAACACTAAACATGGTTAGCAATAGATCACTGTAGTAATGCATGTATACAATTTATTTTCATTTTTCTTTCAAATTTTTGGGTTCAAGTATTGTATGTACATACACTTAGTATACAATAAAATGAGTTTATTCGCACATGTCTAATGATGTGCCTACATACTTTTATTGTTTATAAGTAAATAAGATTCAAATAGCGAAGATCATATCTAATACTACCCATGCGCGGTTAAAAGTTATTGATATGAACTTTTACTAACTGATTATGATCAATTTGATTTAATACCTATTTAAACAAATTAAAGAACTAACTGTGATAATATCCTCTTTGACTGAAGTTAAATTTAATGAAAAATTAATACTATATTAACTTCTTTTATGCTTACTGATTAACAAGTTGCTTTGTAACTAATTATTTATCTTAATTTCTTTTATCATCTCAGAAGCAGTATATATTCCAGCTCTATTAGAGAAAACGCAAGTTGTTTTATAACTTTAATAAATGAATCTTAATTGTAGAGAAATAGTTACTTACAATCCATTCTGAACAAATACCTTTTTACCTTTGAAAATTTAGCAAAAGAATAAAATAGTTGAAAAGTAATTATGAATAATATTTTTACACAAAGGACCAAAATATTATTAGGGTAATATTTATTTTTTATTCAAAGGATGCGATATATTTTACATATTTATGTATGCTTGAAATGAATCATTATATATTTTATATATAGTAAAGTATGATCAATTACGAGCTTTTGTACCGATATGGAACAGATAATCCAAACAAAATTCATGTCCAATGTCCGAATAAATCTTTGAAGGAAACTATGAATCAATGTATGGGACCACAAAAAGAATAAAAATAAATAGTCTAATTATATGAAAAGGATATAGTGAAGGCTATGAATTATTAAATAAGAGCCGAATTTAAATGAAAAATACATTTAAATATAGAGTCAATTAAAAGCAATGCAAGTTTATTGAAGGAGGGGAGGATGGAAGACTTTTTCATTCAGTTAATTATTTCTAGGAATTTTCTAGAAAATAATGAATATATTTAATGGATATATGACTTTGAGTTTTATCTTTTCTTTATTAAAAAGGCATGATTATCTTCGAGTAATCCATAGTTTTTTTGGTTTTGGTTCATGATAAATGAATTAACTTTGGCAACTTCTTGCATTTTATAAATTATTATTTTATTACATACAATTCGTACTTCCATTTCAATATTTGTTACTTTCTTGCAGATGTAGGTATCTGCCTTATGCCTGTCTTTATTCTACTCTACAATATAATCATCTACAATAAATGTACTCTGATAAGAATATGTCAGCTATGTTTCTTTACACCATTTGGTCCAAATTATTTTCAGCGAAATTTCATGTAAAGTAATATTTGTGTAATCATAAGTATTTTTATAATAGTGATACTAATTTACTTTGAATTACGCTTATTGTCATGTTTGTGTAGTTATTATGTTTGCATGAATTTTCGAAGTAGAGGGGGAAAAGTTATTTGGTTATTCCAAAATTTGAGTACACAATACACATACATATATATTATATATAATTTTCGCCACATGTCATAATACACTGTATATTAGAAAATATGATTATTCATGTCTACTATGATATTTTCACTAATTTATTTAGTATTGCTAATGTTGTTAGTAATGCAAATGCTGGAATGTTATTTCTTTGAACAAAATTTAAACATTATTTCACTTTGGTCAAAATTTCTCTATTCCTAGTTTAGAACACTATTATCAAACTAAATTGTGAATATTCAAATTTAGATGTTAAACATAAGGTAACATCATGCTAACTTTATCACATACATTTGAAAAGTAATAGTAATGTAGTGCTTAGCAAGTAAGGAACAATTGATAGTTGCTATTGTTCGTTTTATAAAGTCATTATGCTCTAAAATATAACTATACTTTATATTCTTTGATATATTTCAGTAGCATTATCACAAATGTTTGTTAGTAATGTTCATGAAAGGAGAATTTAAAAAATTGCAATCCATGAAAATACGTTTTCGGTACATTTAACTAAATATTCTAAAAAAATGCATTGTTAAATAAATTATATGGTGAACCATGTATGCATAGCATGAGTTCACGCTAGTATTATATGACAGGCATGTTTAAATTTTTAGGTATGCTCCAATGTTTTCATGTTTGTAGGTGAATTGATTGCTCCAAAAATTAGAGCTTTATCTATTATACTGTTGTGTTACCGGGTGTTGCATGTAGTAATATTGTTAAAACAAATTATTCATACTTTAAATAATGTTAGTAGTGATTTTTTTTATACAATTTATAACAGATATATTATGATAAATTGATTATAAGTTAATTTTTTATTATTGTTTACGTATATATTTTTGGTAAGTGATCTATATATTATTATATTTGAATTTAGGAAAACATTAACATGTGCCCTAAGGGAACATGTTAGTGATGTTAATTTACCAAAGTTACCCTTTGAATTCCACGTGTCAACTTTTTTGCATGAATAAAATAGGTATTGCAAAATGATTTTTTTTTTTTACTTTTTGCATAAATTAACCATTGCTAACACGTGCTCTTATGCATATGATATCAGCGCGTATTAATATGAATATCGTGTACACTGAACATTTCATTTTTAGAATTTATTTGAAAATTAATTAATGATATTGTAACGACCTGGAATTTTGGGCAATAACGATTTAATAATCTGTGTTAATAATTTAATTGGTTTAATAGTTTTCTTTATAATTTTAATTTAAATTTGACTAATTTGATCTTTTAAAGGTTGATAAATAATTAATCTGTTAATAGCAATCAATATCTTTTTGACAATTTAAATTTGATAAGAATTGTTTTTCAAAGCTAATCAGATTTTATTCTGTTTATAATATATACAATTGATATATATTGTGAATAGAAGAGCTTTTGTTTTAAATTAAAGATTGAGTTTTGCAAATTGTAATATATATGTTTGTATATGTAATAATTTGAAATTGTTTTGAAATTTAATTAAATCAATTAATAATTTATAGTGTTTGAATAAATATTGTAATTTAAAGCTTTGTTTAAATTTATATCTTCAAAAATTAATTCATTTGTTTTAAAAATGTGGGATAATTGTTTCTTTTTAAAATATGATAGTTTATAAAGAAATTTATCAATGTTTTATTTTATTTCTTTAAAGTGTTTAATATAAATGGTTAAAAATGTATATGTATGAGTTTTAGTTTTTTTAAATATATGTATAAGAATTATTTGCATTTTTATTAATATTAGAATATTTCTTTTAAAGCTAAAACTTGAATTTATTTATAAAGTAAATTATATTACATTTAAATTAAATGAAAATTTTAATTAAAAATATTCAAGAACATGTGTAAACATGTTAACTTCCTTAATAAACACATGTTAATCAATTTAGAGGGTTATGTGACAAGTGTCTTCATTTCAAATTTTTACTCTATTTTTTTTTAATAAGCCTAACTTATGAGAAAATTGTTTTCCTCTTTTTATGGCAATCAAAAATTTATTCTCCAAACAGAAATCTTTCTTAAAATCTGAAAATAAAATCCAAATCTGAGATAAGAAAAATCAAACCTGTAATGCAAAGATTCAAGTCCATATGTAATTCTAATCTGCAATATCTACTTAAACCTGAAATTTCAACCTGCATGTAACTTAAAAAGGGGAGTTCAACATCAGTTCAACCTCAATTAGAAGTATGCAGATGGATTTTACATCAGCAATTAAAAGCTTTTCAATTTAAAGTATTCAGGCCTGAAACTTAATTCTGCACTGCTCTGCATTTATATCAGGTGAGTAAATGTTTTTAAAAACAGCTTTAGTTTAATCTATGGCCAAATAATGATGCATGCAAGTGAGTTGCTGCTCTGATAATAAATATTTGTTTTTATGAATGCATGATTTTCTTTTTATAACTACTTACTGCCTGTATATTTATTCACCCTGTACTTGGTTCTGTAATTTATAATTTTGATCAAAAACCCAAACTTATTCAACTGGTCTTATTCAAGATCATAGATTCAAACATATTATGTTTGATTATCCTTAATTTAAAACTTAAATTTGCTTCAAAAAGTATAGGTTAGAATTATTCCTGGAAACAAGAAATGCAGTGGCAAAATCCTAAAATACATGATCAATCAACTTGTTTAAATTTGGATTTGAATTACATGATTGAAATCATGTTAGTAAATAATGAATTTAGGAGTAAATATCAAAAAAATTAGTTGAGGAATTAAGATGAAATTGGGGTTTGTTTGTAAATTGGGTTTAGGGCAATTGCCGAAGTTTTACTTGATAAACTGAGTTCATATTTGAATTGAAGCTTGCTTGAATGCTATAGACGATGGGAAAAATGTAAATTAATTTTTCTAATGGCAGAGGAGTTGGGGATTGAGAAAAATAGGGTTTTAGAGTTAATTGGGGTCGATCGAACTGTAATGGGTTTTGCGACATAGTTAATGATTCGAGTGGGTTCATTTTTGGTGAAAATGAAGTTTGAGTCGCGACGCTTTGATGGTGAGGACGGCAGGGTTGGTCGGCGTTGAGGAGCCTGGCCGAGGGAAAGCTTTTGTGATCGGTTATTCTGCAGATTTTCGAGTTGGGGTCTAAATTTTGATTCGTGTAGTTTGGGTTCAATCTGAGTTTTGGGTCGAGTTCGCGTGAACACGAGTGAACATTGGCGATGATCGCGGTTGCCCACGGTGGCCGAAGGTAGTGGGAGACGTGCACATGGGTGTTGTGTACACGACACAGAATCTGGTGAGGAGTTGAGTTGGGAAAGAAGGGTTATGACCCGAAGTTGGCTCGCATTTTTCACGCGTACGACTCGAAAATAGAAGAGTGCTGGGGTTTCTCGGAGAGAGGCTCGAGCTTTTACCGTGCTCGTCTCGAGTTTTAGGGTAGTTATCCCGAGTTGGGATTCTGTATAATATTAAACTGCAAAAGTTACTTGATGTTGAATAAATAAGTACAAGCCTAAGTTTTTATAAAAGGGGAAATAAATTTATAGGGTAATACTGGTTCTTTGAAGTAAATATAAATCAAATTATTAAAAGTGATAATTGAATTTAATTTCAAACTTAAATTGTTTAAGATGATCGCTTTTGAAAGTAATTATCTTGATTTAATTTTGAAATTTTAATTCAAAAGAAAGTTATCATTTTGAGATATTAAATCAAAGTTATCAAGTAATGATTTTAAAACTAAGTTTTAATTAGATAACTTAAAGTTTTTTCAATTTGAATTTGATTTCTGAATCCTTTATTTTCAAATAAGGATATGATTATAATATTAAAACCAAATAGAATAATTTGTTTTTGAGTTGTTTAAGCTTAATCAATTTCAAATAACTTATTTATAAAGATAAATAATGTTAAATTATTCTGATATGAAATTGTGAATACTTAATAAATATGATTTGTTAATTATGATGAATATTCTCTTAATTAATTTAGGATTTTGAAATTATAAGAAATTAATTAATTAATTGTTTAATTAATTTTAAATAATTAGTTAATTATTTATTAATTTAATAATCACTTAATTATGGATTAATTAAGTATAATTACTTAATAAAGCAATTAATGGTTAATTATGAATGTAATTAAGGCAGTTAATTACTTGTGGAAGTAATTAATGATAATCACTCATGGAGTAATTAGTTGAAGTGATTATTGGTTAATCACTTAATAATATCAATTAAAGAATTGATTAATATAATTGTTTTAAAGATAATTAATTATGAAACAATTAATTAAAGGATTAAGGATTATTTAATAATGGAATTAATTAATTAAGAAAGTAATTAAGATTCATTAATGAAGTAATTAGAAATAATTACTTATGTAAGTAATTAAGAGTTAATTACTTAATTTATTTTAGTTAATTAATTAATGTGATTAATTAATAAATGTGATTAATTTGAGATTAACTACTAAGTGTAATTAATTAAAATATAATTAATTAATAAAGTAATTAATTAAGGATTAATTGTTAATTTTAAATTGGTTAATAATTACTTAATGAAGTAATTAAAGATTAATTATTTAGATTAATTAATCAAGGGTTAAGATAATTAATTAAGAAGTTAATTAATTAAGATAAGTAATTACAAATTGTTAATTACTAATTATGATTAATGAGTTGATTAATTATAAGTTAATTATTTAATTAATTAAAGTAATTATTAATTAATAAGGATTAATTAATTAATGTGATTAATGATATTAATCAAGGTTGATTAATATTAGTGATTAATTTAAATGTGATTAATTAATTGTAATTAATTAAGAATTAATGTAATTAATTATAGTTAATTAATTAATGAATGATCGTTAATTATTGTAATTAATGATAGTAATTAAGGTAATTACTGAATATGGATAGGATAATTACTTGAATATAATTAAAGATAATTAATCAAGGAAGATTAATTAAAGAAGATCATTAGAGATGATTAATTTATTTATTTGGAATAAATAAATGAAAGGATTTAGGTAATCCAGGTGATTAAGAGTTAATCAATTCTGTTATGAATGAATGATTGATCTTAGATGGTTGATATTGGATGTTTGATTAATATGGGTTGATTGATTAATTTGGGTTAATTAGTTATTATTGGATGACCAAAATTTTGGTGGTTGCTATTGGATGATTGATTTTGGTTGATATTGGATGATTTGGTTATATCTGTATGTGATATGCTGCTTTGTGAAGATAAATATTGATATGAATTATCTCTTATGATAATATGATTCATCTAATGTTTATATCATCATAAATATGAGTTTAATCTGTTTAAAACCCTTAAGTACAACTTGGACATTAAAATGGCGTTTGGTTTCGGTGAGACCGGAATCGGGTTTCCATATTTGGATATCCGAAAACCACATCGATTCCAATTAAACGTTAAGTCGTTAACCCAAGTGGAGCAAGTGAAGACTCGAGGTGTAAGGGCTATACGTCAGTTTAACTCTGTGGGTGATTCCGTAATGAGTTTGACGGAATAGTGCTTATAGATTCGAGATGGCGAATCAGAGTGCAAGGGCAATGGTCGTTGACTCTGAGGGTGATTCCAAAACGAGTGCAACGAGATAGTGCCTTCGGTTTCTTTCGAACCCGGAACAAACTTGTATGGATTGAATGCTTTCAGAACATCGTCGGGTGGACGATGAGCATTCTAAGATAAATGTGTTCTATAAAGGTAATCGTAACCTCAAGCCTCATCAACCGGAAATGGCTAAAACAAGGGAGGTGCAGCAAGGCTTCGTGGGTAGCTCCCACTGGAGAGCAAGATTTTCCCCTGTCTAGAAGTCCCTTTTTATTCGGCTGTGTGGGCAGTTGGGTCGCGGCCAACTACGGGGTTGTCTTGTTCGGGACTGTCTAGTAAGGGATGGTTCCGGCCTTGTGTTGCAAGGGAGTGGGAGTACTCCTCGGTACGTTGATCTAGGCCACGTACTGTGACGGGCGGTACCCCAGTAGCCCTGCCATTGATGGAAACCCATTTTCCCTACGAGACCCTACGGTTTTGTTTGTATTACCCACTTTTGTGGCTAGTAGCTGGAATTTAATGAATGTAACAATTTCGGCTATTTCTTATTTACTTGAAAACCCTAGACACTATTATAATATCACTGGATTTCCTATCAAATGTTTTGGTTAGCGTAAGGTAAAAACTTTTCCATGTTTATGTGTGGGAAGTCTTACGTGATACCTTTTCTTTCCAAAGGTTTTCTAAAGTTAAGCAACTTTAACCCGTTTACTCACACACAAACCCCGTCTGACCCGAGTGTTTATTTTCTGTTTTATTAAACTCTTGGGTACTCATATTATGTATGAGTAGTCAAGTGGTTCAGGTTAGCTTGACGAATTCTGAAGGAGATATGGAGCAGGAGGCTTCGACGTGTAGTTATATATATATTGGTTCCGCTGTGTATGTTGTGTCTGTATCTTGTATACTTGAGTTGTATAGTTAGACAGAAATTTATAACTGTCTATTATCTGTTGATTAAGTTGTGTACTCTGATGTAATGAGATACTATGTAATATTTTATGAGATATATTATATTTTATTCGTTCCGCTGTGAGTTCTCTGATGTTGTTTGTGTTCTTCTTTCTCTTTCTTTTCTTCTTCTATCCCTTTCTTTCTTCACTAGTGATGCGATTTCCTGGAGATAGGAAGTCGGGTCGTCACATTTGGTATCAGAGCATTAGGCTGAGCGAATACCTAAGCTCTGAAGTGTGTCTTTTTGTAGGGAGCATTAGGTTGAGTGAATATCTAGGCTCTATAGTAGTGTCTTTCTTGAGAGAGCGTACTTGTAATTTTTATATATAACTATATAATTATATATATACACATATCTACCTAATAGGTTGGGTTATCTGTACGGATTTTCCAACATAAGTTTTAGAGATAGATGGAGTAGTGGTGTGTGTGTAACACGACTACCACTAATGGAAGAAGTTCCATATGTTGAGGTTGGAGGTATTTGTCGAGACTGTAGACCTAATACCGTCTTGAGTAAGATTTGTAATTTGGAGTGAGGATTTCTCCGATATCCGAAGGAAATCTTTTGAAGATTCGAAGTTTATGTCTGGAATGTAAGTTTGGATTTCGCTCGGGTAAGCGAATTATTCTTGAGTTTGGATTTGTCGGAAGTGCAGATAATAGTGATGGTATCTTGATAACTGCGTGATGAGATGCAGTATCCATGGATATTCTCTGAAGATGTTTTCTCTTGAAGCAGTTTTAGAAGTGGTTGAGGAGCAGTCTTTACCTGTTGTAGGGAAGACTCGTCTGTGTAGAAGTTGTTTGGATCTTTAGCATGGAGATTGGCTGTTTTGGAATATGAGACTAAGGTCTATGAGCTGTTTCTCTTCAGGCATGGTCTCATTGTTATTCCCTAAGGAAAGCGAGTTGTTGATACTTGGTTTGGAGTCCGAGTTTCTTGAGAGGTTGTCTGCCATCTCGGAGGTCCGTTGTATGGTTTGTTGATGGTTTTGGTTTTGGAGAAGCCTTTGGGTTAGAGTTTTGGTTAGCTGTGGTAGCAGTGCAGCTCGAAGTGTTCGATGTGCTGACGAGGAGATCTTTTAGCTTCGCAGTATCATCGAGGTAGAGTTTGGAAGCAGTAGTGTGGTTTGTTTCTCCGATGATTCAAGAATCTTTGTGGTTCTCTTTCAGCAGTCCGGGCTGAAGGTGGTGATGTTTTCTTGAAAGGTTAACCTTGTTTGGAAAAGATAAAGCTGTTCTAATTGGTAAAGAGAGGACAGTTTCTTTGGAATCCGAACTAGGTAGGATCGCAAAAGTGACTTGCGATTAGTTGGGAATTTTTCTTGAGCATTCTTTTGTTTGAGACTGAGGATTCTCATGTGGAAGTAGGAGCTACTGATGTAATCTGAAGTTTGTCTGCATCTGGAGTCGAGTTCCATATCGATTTGGTTTCCAGAAGTGATTTTGGTAGTTAGCCTGGTTGTAGAATGACTCTTGAGGAAGAGTTGGTGTAGCAGCTCAGAATTATTTCTGGAATTAGAATTGGACCGATATAGCTTTTGGAATAGGATTTTGTTTTGAGGTTGTGTGACCGAGTCTGATGTGTCACTCATATTTTTATGGATTTGATGAACAAGGTTTTCGAATTTAGTGGATAAGTTTGTATTCGTGTTCATCAACAATATTCTTATCTATTTTAGAATCAGAGTTGTGCAGCGGAAGCGAGGTAGCAGCTGTGCAAGGAAGGAAGCAAGCTCTGTTTGCTATTGCTTGAGTAATAGAGCTTGAGTTCTAACTTTCGACGGATTTTGGAAGACTTTTTTGGTTAATAGGATCTAGGAACTGTTTGCTTTGGTTTAGTTGTTTCTAGGATTATCAGCATAGATTGAGCTGATCAGGAAGAGTTTGGCAGTCCAGGATTATCTGTTGAGTTACAGATATGAGATAAGGAGTTTGGTATTCGAAGTTAGAGACTTCAGAGTGGTTAAAATTCTCTGGTTAAGAGAACAGATATTGGATAAGATTGGTTGGTTAGTGCTCAGGCATTTGAAGATTTCTTATCTGTGTTTTGATAGGATGAGATTGAATTGCCAGTTTGGATAGCTGGAATTCATTATGTATCACGTGTCTCTGAGGGAGTACGTGTATGATTCATCATTGGTTGTTGAATCTGTAGTTCAGTTGGAGTTGGAAGTTGAGCTGAATTTGAGAGTAATCTGATGTTCTGTTCAGATTGATGGATCTGGAGATGAGTGGAGCTCTGAATTTTGGTTGTGTAGTTAGTTTGTTGGCTTTTGTAGAGCGAGTCTCCCGGTGATTTATACTTGGGGAAACTCGGGATAGTATTAGAGTTTTATTCTGCTTTGTGTTAGAATAATTAGTTAGGTTTGTTTGTTTATTTGATTGCTATGGATGTTAGTTACTGGTTGATAGGAATGTTTGCTAATTTAAATTAAAATCTGTACTGGATTATTAAATTACCTTTGCTTTTAAATTTCGGGGACGAAATTCTTTTAAGGGGGGAGGATTGTAACGACCCGGAATTTTGGGCAATAACGATTTAATAATCTGTGTTAATAATTTAATTGGTTTAATAGTTTTCTTTATAATTTTAATTTAAATTTGACTAATTTGATCTTTTAAAGGTTGATAAATATTTAATCTGTTAATAGCAATCAATATCTTTCTGACAATTTAAATTTGATAAGAATTGTTTTTCAAAGCTAATCAGATTTTATTCTGTTTATAATATATACAATTGATATATATTGTGAATAGAAGAGCTTTTGTTTTAAATTAAAGATTGAATTTTGCAAATTGTAATATATATGTTTGTATATGTAATAATTTGAAATTGTTTTGAAATTTAATTAAATCAATTAATAATTTATAGTGTATGAATAAATATTGTAATTTAAAGCTTTGTTTAAATTTATATCTTCAAAAATTAATTCAAAGATTAATTCATTTGTTTTAAAAATGTGGGATAATTGTTTCTTTTTAAAATATGATAGTTTAGAAGGAAATTTATCAATGCTTTATTTTATTTCTTTAAAGTGTTTAATTTAAATGGTTAAAAATGTATATGTATGAGTTTTAGTTTTTTAAAATATATGTATAAGAATTATTTGCATTTTTATTAATATTAGAATATTTCTTTTAAAGCTAAAACTTGTATTTATTTATAAAGTGAATTATATTACATTTAAATTAAATGAAAATTTTAATTAAAAATATTCAAGAACATGTGTAAACATGTTAACTTCCTTAATAAACACATGTTAATCAATTTAGAGGGTTATGTGACAAGTGTCTTCATTTCAAATTTTTACTCTCTTTAATTTTTTTTTTAATAAGCCTAACTTATGAGAAAATTGTTTTCCTCTTTTTATGGCAATCAAAAATTTATTCTCCAAACAGAAATCTTTCTTAAAATCTGAAAATAAAATCCAAATCTGAGATAAGAAAAATCAAACCTGTAATGCAAAGATTCAAGTCCATATGTAATTCCAATCTGCAATATCTACTTCAACCTGAAATTTCAACCTGCATGTAACTTAAAAAGGGGAGTTCAACATCAGTTCAACCTCAATTAGAAGCATGCAGATGGATTTTACATCAGCAATTAAAAGCTTTTCAATTTAAAGTATTCAGGCCCGAAACTTAATTCTGCACTGCTCTGCATTTATATCAGGTGAGTAAATGTTTTTAAAAACAGCTTTAGTTTAATCTATGGTCAAATAATGATGCATGCAAGTGAGTTGTTGCTCTGATAATAAATATTTGTTTTTATGAATGCATGATTTTCTTTTTATAAGTACTTACTGCCTGTATATTTATTCACCCTGTACTTGGTTCTGTAATTTATAATTTTGATCAAAAACCCAAACTTATTCAACTGGTCTTATTCAAGATCAGAGATTCAAACATATTATGTTTGATTATCCTCAAGTTAAAACTTGAATTTGCTTCAAAAAGTATAGGTTAGAATTATTCCTGGAAACAAGAAATGCAGTGGCAAAATCCTAAAATACATGATCAATCAACTTGTTTAAATTTGGATTTGAATTACATGATTGAAATCATGTTAGTAAATAATGAATTTAGGAGTAAATATCAAAAAATTTAGTTGAGGAATTAAGATGAAATTGGGGTTTGTTTGTAAATTGGGTTTAGGGCAATTGCCAAAGTTTTACTTGATAAACTGAGTTCATATTTGAATTGAAACTTGCTTGAATGCTATAGATGATGGGAAAAATGTAAATTAATTTTTCTAATGGCAGAGGAGTTGGGGATTGAGCAAAATAGGGTTTTAGAGTTAATTGGGGTCGGTCGAACTGTAATGGGTTTTGCGACATAGTTAATGATTCGAGTGGGTTCATTTTTGGTGAAAATGAAGTTTGAGTCGCGACGCTTTGATGGTGAGGACGGCAGGGTTGGTCGGCGTCGAGGAGCCTGGCCGAGGGGAAGCTTTTGTGATCGGTTATTCTGCAGATTTTCGAGTTGGGGTCCAAATTTTGATTCGTGTAGTTTGGGTTCAATCTGGGTTTTGGGTCGAGTTCGCGTGCACACGAGTGAACGTTGGCGATGATCGCGGTTTCCCACAGTGGCTGAAGGTAGTGGGAGACGTGCACATGGGTGTTGTGTACACGACACAGAATCTGGTGAGGAGTTGAGTTGGGAAAGAAGGGTTATGACCCGAAGTTGGCTCGTGTTTTTCACGCGTAAGACTCGAAAATAGAAGAGTGCTGGGGTTTCTCGGAGAGAGGCTCGAGCTTTTACCGTGCTCGTCTCGGGTTTTAGGGTAGTTATCTCGAGTTAGGATTCTGTATAATATTAAACTGCAAAAGTTACTTGATGTTGAATAAATAAGTACAAGCCTAAGTTTTTATAAAAGGGGAAATAAATTTATAGGGTAATACTGGTTCTTTGAAGTAAATATAAATCAAATTATTAAAAGTGATAATTGAATTTAATTTCAAACTTAAATTGTTTAAGATGATCGCTTTTGAAAGTAATTATCTTGATTTAATTTTGAAATTTTAATTCAAAAGAAAGTCATCATTTTGAGATATTAAATCAAAGTTATCAAGTAATGATTTTAAAACTAAGTTTTAATTAGATAACTTAAAGTGTTTTCAATTTGAATTTGATTTCTAAATCCTTTATTTTCAAATAAGGATAAGATTATAATATTAAAACCAAATTGACTAATTTGTTTTTGAGTTGTTTAAGCTTAATCAATTTCAAATAACTTATTTATAAAGATAAATAATGTTAAATTATTCTGATATGATATTGAGAATACTTAATAAATATGATTTGTTAATTAAGATCAATATTCTCTTAATTAATTTAGGATTTTGAAATTATAAGAAATTAATTAATTAATTGTTTAATTAATTTTAAATAATTAGTTAATTATTTATTAATTTAATAATCACTTAATTATGGATTAATTAAGTATAATTATTTAATAAAGCAATTAATGATTAATTGTGAATGTAATTAAGGCAGTTAATTACTTTTGGAAGTAATTAATGATAATCACTCATGGAGTAATTAGTTGAAGTGATTATTGGTTAATCACTTAATAATATCAATTAAAGAATTGATTAATATAATTGTTTTAAAGATAATTAATTATGAAAAAATTAATTAAAGGATTAAGGATTATTTAATAATGGAATTAATTAATTAATTAAGAAAGTAATTAAGATTCATTAATGAAGTAATTAGAGATAATTACTTATGTAAGTAATTAAGAGTTAATTACTTAATTTATTTTAGTTAATTAATTAATGTGATTAATTAATAAATGTGATTATAAGATAATTAATTAAGAAGTTAATTAATTAAGATAAGTAATTACAAATTGTTAATTACTAGTTATGATTAATGAGTTGATTAATTATAAGTTAATTATTTAATTAATTAAAGTAATTATTAATTAATAAGGATTAATTAATTAATGTGATTAATGATATTAATCAAGGTTGATTAATATTAGTGATTAATTTAAATGTGATTAATTAATTGTAATTAATTAAGAATTAATGTAATTAATTATAGTTAATTAATTAATGAATGATCATTAATTATTGTAATTAATGATAGTAATTAAGGTTAATTACTGAATATGGATAGGATAATTACTTGAATATAATTAAAGATAATTAATCAAGGAAGATTAATTAAAGAAGATCATTAGAGATGATTAATTTATTTATTTGGAATAAATAAATGAAAGGATTTAGGTAATCCAGGTGATTAAGAGTTAATCAATTCTGTTATGAATGAATGATTGATCTTAGATGGTTGATATTGGATGTTTGATTAATATGGGTTGATTGATTAATTTGGGTTAATTAGTTATTATTGGATGACCAATATTTTGGTGATTGCTACTGGATGATTGATTTTGGTTGATATTGGATGATTTGGTTATATCTGTATGTGATATGCTGCTTTGTGAAGATAAATATTGATATGAATTATCTCTTATGATAATATGATTAATCTAATGTTTATATCATCATAAATATGAGTTTAATCTGTTTAAAACCTTTAAGTACAACTTGGACATTAAAATGGCGTTTGGTTTCGGTGAGACCGGAATCAGGTTTCCATATTTGGATATCCGAAAACCACATCGATTCCAATTAAACGTTAAGTCGTTAACCTAAGTGGAGCAAGTGAAGACTCGAGGTGTAAGGGCTATACGTCAGTATAACTCTGTGGGTGATTCTGTAATGAGTTTGACGGAATAGTGCTTATAGATTCGAGATGGCGAATCAGAGTGCAAGGGCTATGGTCGTTGACTCTGAGGGTGATTCCAAAATGAGTGCAATGAGATAGTGCCTTCGATTTCTTTCGAACCCGGAACGAACTTGTATGGATTGAATGCTTTCAGAACATCGTCAGGTGGACGATGAGCATTCTAAGATAAATGTGTTCTATAAAGGTAATCGTAACCTCAAGCCTCATCAACCGGGAATGGCTAAAACATGGGAGGTGCAGCAAGGCTTCGTGGGTAGCTCCCACTGGAGAGCGAGATTTTCCCCTGTCTAGAAGTCCCTTTTTATTCGGCTGTGTGGGAAGTTGGGTCGCGGCCAACTACGGGGTTGTCTTGTTCGGAACTGTCCAGTAAGGGATGGTTCCAGCCTTGTGTTGCAGGGGAGTGGGAGTACTCCTCGGTATGTTGATCTAGGCCACGTATTGTGACGGGCGGTACCCCAGTAGCCCTGCCATTGATGGAAACCCATTTTCCCTACGAGACCCTATAGTTTTGTTTGTATTACCCACTTTTGTGGCTAGTAGCTGGAATTTAATGAATGTAACAATTCCGGCTATTTCTTATTTACTTGAAAACCCTAGACACTATTATAATATCACTGGATTTCCTATCAAAAGTTTTGGTTAGCGTAAGGTAAAAACTTTTCCATGTTTATGTGTGGGAAGTCTTACGTGATACCTTTTCTTTCCAAAGGTTTTCTAAAGTTAAGCAACTTTAACCCGTTTACTCACACCAGACCCATGTCTGACCCGAGTGTTTATTTTCTGTTTTATTAAACTCTTGGGTACTCATATTATGTATGAGTAGTCAAGTGGTTCAGGTTAGCTTGACGAATTCTGGAGGAGATATGGAGCAGGAGGCTTCGATGTGTAGTTATATATATTGGTTCCGCTGTGTATGTTGTGTCTGTATCTTGTATACTTGAGTTGTATAGTTAGACAGAAATTTATAACTGCCTATTATCTGTTGATTAAGTTGTGTACTCTGATGTAATGAGATACTATGTAATATTTTATGAGATATATTATATTTTATTCGTTCCGCTGTGAGTTCTCTGATGTTGTTTGTGTTCTTCTTTCTCTTTCTTTTCTTCTTCAATCCCTTTCTTTCTTCACTAGTGATGCGATTTCCTGGAGATAGGAAGTCGGGTCGTCATAGATATTTACTTAAATTTATTTGAATATTAAATTTAATCATTCAATTAATTTAAATATTTTGTTCTTAAGCAAAATTAGTGCGATGGCACTAATGAGAGCACTGTAAATAATCGTAAATATTATAAAAGTAGGCATTTTTACTGCAAACCTATGGGATGAGCTAATAGAGCATTGTGAATCATTGGTAAAATGATATCTTATAGCATTTGAAAAACAAATTCGGAATGTTCTAACCTTTGGTCACGTGGGGATAACAATGAGCGTCATCATAAAAAATGTCCAATGGTTTCTTGTAGTGGGGTTATTACAGCTTGGTATCAGAGCTATGTTCAGAAAATTATAGAATATAATTGACACAAAATCGAGATCTGAACTTAGATGACTTAGAGTCCCATACCTTGGATCTGCAAGGTAGAACTTAAAATTTATTCCTATTTAGGATAAAAATATAAAGGATTATTAGGAATAATCATCAGGACTTATTTCTGGAAAATTTTAAAGTACTTTACAATTTATTATTATGAAAATGATTCTAAATTTGGAACTCACTTCTATAAAGAGTGAGATTTAGTAGATTGCGTAATTGAGATCTTAGATGGCTTATCATTAAAATTGTTGTGTCCTAATCTGTTAGTAATCAAAGTTGCACAGCGGAAGCTGAACGATAATTTTCCACTGAAGGTAATTGTTTTTTATTTGATAGAAATATATATTATTTGCACCAATGTTTGTTTTGTTTATGCTTAGTTTAAAATGTAGAATTGTATATGACGTTAGTACTCAAAGAATTTATAAATCCAATTGAATCTGGATGAATCCAATTATTAAAAAAGCCAACGGTTTCTCCAAAATAGAATCGTTAGGAAAAAAACAAAAATTTCTTTGTAATTTATAGTTATAAATTATAGAATGATAAATAATATGTATCTAATTAAATTTGGAATTGGAAAACATATTTAATAAATAAAACAAGATATAATAAAAATGATTGGTTGATGGATGCTTGGTTGTTTTAAAATTGCAAGTGATTGTGCAAAAATTAATATTGAGTAGGAATCACTATTGAGAGTTGAAACTTGCTCATTAATAACAACAAGACTTTATGGTGTCTTCTTTCGTGTAGTTGCTACAAGAAATATTGAAAATATAAATTTATATTGATGAAATGTTAATTTATATGTGTGATTAATTAAATGTTAAGATAAATTAAAATTTTGATGTTTTCTTGAGGTATATATTGATGGATGTGTCTGTTATGGAATTGTTATCAGTAAATTATTAATTCCATGATAACATTATGATTGATTGAGATAATTTTAATACAAGCAAGCATCTATTTGAATTAAAATCTTTTAATATTACATATACATTTATATGAAATCTGATTGTGTTTATTATAGACAAGTAAATATTTTGTAAAGGAATAAAGTACTAAAATATATATGTATATCAATAGAAAATAATTTTCTGTTAAACTGTCCGTATAGTGCTTTAAAGATTATGGTCGATGCACTTGATCAACATTATCGATAGGAATTCCTAAATATTAGTACAAGACATTCAGACATAATGTTTTGGATAGTAAAATATCTTTAGAAATAATATTTAGTAAGTGTATAATTTTTTTGAAAAGAAGATAGAATTTTGAAACATGTTAAATGTTATACAAAATAAGACGATAATTTGGAAAAGTGTTTTTGAAGATTAAATAATATTTTATGTAGAAGTATATAAGCTCTATTTTGAAAGGAGGTATCCTACGATATTTTAGTATGGGAATTCATGTGTTATTTGGTAATTGTGAAATTTAGATGTTCATTTATAATGATGCATGTTAAATAAATTTTATGTGATACTTTTAAACATTGATGCATATTTTATTATGGTTGTAGTGAATGTTAGGATTTATATTCATAATAAAGGTGTAAAATGATAAAATTTGTTTATATGAATTTCCAATTTAAGTGAAGTTTGAAATGAATTGTCAAGCAATTAACTGTACTTAGTATTATTGTCACTTTTAAAGAGACCATTTTCCATATACAATACCAATTAATGATTAAGACATGTTCGAAAATAAAAATTCATAATAGTACATGAGGGATCAAGAATTGAGTCATATAGATTAGTTCATCTATATTGCAAAACATTAATTTATCACTTTCTGAATCATAATAAAAACTTGCAGAGATACATATTTGTAGTGACAACTTCTTTAACCATATCTAATGAGTAACAACGATATATTTAAATCTTAAGAAGATCTAGTAACCTCTTTTATATGAAACCAAACTATCAAAGAAGCAAAAGCCACACATAGTGACAGTACACAAAATATATGATCTAAGAAAGTTCAATAAACTTCGCACATGCCTGAGTTGGATCCTCATGTAGTTACATGACATTTTAATGCTATGACATCCAAAGCATCACTAATACATGAATCACAATCTTCGTTCGACATATCTCATAGGAGAGTAGACATTCCCTTGACGTTAAGATCATCTAATGATGTAGTAAACACCTAATTTATATAGAAGTTGTTAAACTCTACTTATATTACTGTTGACTGTGAATATGGTAGTAGTATGGATATATGCTGATAACAAAAGTTTAACTCAACATTCATAAATCTTATATTTGTTTGATTTGTTTTATGATTTTGTTATACTTTCAAATTACTTATTTTTGTTCTAATTCATTTTATTAATTACATTGTAAATGTCAATAATGCGAGAAAGAAGAAACATATATTTTCTAAGGTTTTATATCTATGGTTTTCGTCATGTTTTCCAAAGATATCATGAGATCGTGGATGAGATAATTATGTCTTAGACTTTCGTTTTAGATCGCATTTCAAAGGTCTAAAGTCTATCTTATCAAAGTATATTTTGTCTAAAATTAATTTGATTGCACAATTAAATGTATATCCATGGCCATTACAAAAAATAATTTTTAATTTATTGTTATTGGCATGGTTTATATAAGATGAGCTATAGTCATTTTTACATAGATAACGATAAGCCAATAACATATCAATTATATTTTACATCGTAAGTCACACACATATACTCTTAGTTTACTGTAACTGAACAAAACGATGCATTAATAATATATTTTTTCCAAATTATCTATGCCTTAAATTGCAAATTTTTGTTTAAAATACAGATTGAAATTTCAATAATTGTTTGAAGCTTCTAGTAGAATGAAGGAATATAAGGGAACAATATACACAAAACATACGGCTTTAATAGAAAAGGAACTAAGAAAATGTTGAAGTTCCAAATCAATCAGAAAATACAAGTAGTAAAATTAAGGATGTACTTCTTTCTCATTAAAAGATTTTCAAAAGAAAAACTAGTTTGTCTAAGAATTTGCTAGTGCAGTGATTTTGGTATAAATAGGATCTGTAATTACAGGAGTTTTAGTAATTTTAGGTGTGAAAAAAATGCTTAACAATTGTGGACATAACTTTTAATTTAGCCGTCCAATTGTGATTATTTTTTCATTGGAAGATAATTTTTCTTGAAGTGATGCTTTATATACAATATGTCACTAGGACAACGTATCACATGTCAATAAATGTTTGAATCATGCTATACAAGTTTCGACCTTGTGACTTCTCGCACCAAAGCCGAATCACTTAACTAATAGGAAATTGTCGATTGTCGAAAGATAACTTGATACAGAACAATTTTCATATTCATCGCTTTTGGAAATTTTGGAATCTATTGGCATTAAAACCATTTTGAATTCAAACAAAGTTTTGATCAAAATAATGAATTTCAGAAGTATAGTGCTATATTCATTCAACCATAACTTTAGAACGGTTTATCCGATTCGATGATTTTTCCTATTCTGAAAAGCTTAGACTATAGGCAACAACTTTTATTTGAAGTGGTTTGTGAAATTTTGCCATTATCAAGATTAAAATTGTTGTTTTATTAGGCAGGCCTACATGTATGATTTAATTTCAGAATTTAATGCTTTTAGAAAAACTTTCGAAATTCTTTGCATGCTTAATATTTAAATGATCCCTAAAATGTTTTGGAAAATTACATTATGCAACAATTCAAGGTTTGAGAACATAATCTAATTTGGTATTTTCAACTTTCAAAAGTTTGTTGAAAGAGGCTGGTACATAGATGCGATGTTATTCCTACTGTTGATAGTTGCACGCTTATACTATTTCTTTCCTTTATGCAACTAATGTTTATATTATGTTAAGATTAGGGATTTAAGAGTCCATTGGGATTTATTAGCAATGTTGACAAGATTTTGCTTGCTGAATAACGAGCGAATATGCTTAAAATGCTAAAGGTACTCATGCGGATTAAAATACAGAAGTGTTAGAAATGTTGAATCACATTGTGTTTTCGATCATGTGGTAGATGTCTACCATATATATCATATTTTTGAAATTACAAATGACTCTTCGTACAAAGGAGACTCTATCGAATTTTTTCGAAAATTATAATACCTAGATATTATTTTTTAATAAAAATTAGTCTATTTTAGTTTATAATTTATGATAAGCTTGATTCTTATATTAACTACTTAGAGTATTAAGGGGTTTCAATTTGATTTTAGGTTTCGAATTAAGATAATGTTTGAGTGTGTATGTGACGTCTCTCTATAAAAATTGTGAGGATGCAATTTTCATAAAGGGGAGGTTTGTAACAACCCTATTTTCGAAGCCGTAATATTAGACAAATTTAATTATAGAAAGAGTATTCAAATTCTTTTTTTGATAATTAGTATTTTGGAAATAAGATTTATCTAACTGAATTTAATTTAATAATAGATTTTTATTTTAACAAATTGAATAAAATAATAAAATAATTTTCATAAGATATATTAAATTGGATTATTAAATATAAAATATTTAAAGGTGTAGATGAAAAGGAGTTTTATTTGTTATTCAATAAAATAAATTAATTGTCGAAGATGAATAAGTTTATTTGTATCAATTCAATGAATAATTAAATAGAGCGAACTAATATTGAATTGAATATGTCGTCATCAAATTATATTTCATAGAATGAAGGGTAAATCAGTTTCAACGGTTTCAATTAGATTGGAATAGATTTACAAATTAATAAGATAATTGTTTAAAAAGAAAAGGAATTGATTGATTATTAACCTATGGTAGCCCAAGCCCAAGTAAAACTTCCAAACTTCATCTTTTATTTCCTTGGTCGTATGTTGATTCCCGAAACCCGTTCAAGTCAACACACCCTAACCTAAAATTTTCACCAACTCAAAATCAAAAAAAGGAAAAAATAACAACACGATTGCATTCAAATGGCCAGGCATCGCGAGAAGAGGGAGCTCGGCTTAAGGCGAGGGAGTAGTGTGATGCGAATGACGACGTTCAGGAGTTCGACTTATGGTTGTTGACTTTAGGGTCGCTTCTCATGTAAGGTTTAAGGGCATAGGGTGCATGGTCGTTGGCATTATGCTGGGCAAGAGGTAGGTGGCGACATGAGCTTAGTAGCGTAAGTGAGGGTGTCTGGGTGCGATATCGGAGGTAGAAGCTGGAATGCTCCAGGCATGGTGAAGGTAGTGGTAATTGCATCAAGGGTTCGGTGTCTGCAAATAGAATTTTCTAGCAACGTTGGTTAAGGTGTGTTATTCTATTAAATCATACATTCATATCTGAATAATTATATCCCTTATTGCATCTTTCCTTGGGCATAAGTTTTGATAATGATTGAATGAAATTATTGAAATTGCATTCTATGGATTTAATTTGTTTGATATTTGAATTGCTTGAATTATATGTTCTAAATATTAGATTCGATTGCATTATCGAGTATGAAATTGCATGATGTTGAAAACCATCGAAAAGCATTTGATCATTTATAGCCAAATTATATGGTTATTGTGCATGGTTTATATGATTGGAGCTGTCGAAAAACAAATCCAGGTCGCTAATTAATTGATAGAGCGACGTCGGCTCTAGAAGTTACATTTTGAAGGGTTTATTATTTAAATTGTTTAAATGTTTTAAAAGATTTTTAAAATGATATTTTTATCTATTTAATTTTTATTTGAATTTAGTTTATAGAATATAGTTAAATTAAATAAAAATCTTCACTTATTTCTTATTTCAAAATTTCTATTTAAAGATTGGAAAATGAGTAATATTTAATTATAAAATCTTTTAAATTTACTACTACAAGTATATTAAAATTTTGGAAATTTTTTAGAGGCAAAAGATAAAATATAGTATTATTTTATAAAAGCTGTTATGAAAGTAATAATTTCAATTTCAAGTGACTGTAGTTATAAAAGAGGTTTAAATGATTTTTAACGATTTCAAAAGCTTTTGTAAACATACTACTCTTCTTTAAAATGAGTTTATGGATTTAAAGTGATTTTTGAAAAATTATATCTTTGTATATAAAATTAATTTACAAACTCTTTTATTTTATTTATAATGGATTTGGATTTTTATTGAGACTTCGTGATTTTCTATGAAACAAAGAATTTTAATAAATGATTGAATTGTCATATCGGTATAAGATTTATCGTACAATTCTTTCACTTATTATTATAATTTGTTAAATAGAGTTTGAGTGAAATTTATTAGCTTTTAGTTAGAATCTAATTTTTTGGTCTGGGACAGTTAAATTAGATTCTATTGATTACTAAAGTGAAAGCGAGCTACATTTTAGAGCTGTATTATTTTAACATGTTCGGATTTTGTTTTTTGGTCGATTATCCCTGAGAGATAACAACTCATTTTCATTAACCTAAGAGTCGGTACTTCTTAGATTTGGATAGGTAGACCTACTTGGTTGGGTTAGGTTTGTTATGGTGTAACAACTGCCCTTTTCTTGTTTGGACATGTGTTACATGCATGATTAGTCTATAGACCGGATGACTAATGCCTATTAGTTTATTTAGTATACAGTTGCTTATTTGGTTGTGTCAGGTAAATTTGCATGGCTAGTCTATTTTGTTATGTTAGATTATTACACTATGTGGCGGGGTATATTTGGTTTGTTAGGCTGATATAAGTCTATTTGGTTTAGACTATGTGTCGTTGTTTAAACTGATAGTTGATTACCATTATTATTTCATTAGTAATGATTGTTTCTTCATAGGTTTTGGGATGGATATTTAGTATCTTTTGGCTTTGGAGAATTTTTGAATTTTTATCACCAAATATTGATGATAATCCTTCCGAGACTTGATATATATGAAATGGTGATTTTGATCGATATGCCTTATTATGATTATTTGGTTTGAGGCATATCTCTATTATGGCTTATTTAATTGTTAAGTCATATATTATGATATTAGTATCTCTCCTTTTTATTAGATACAGCCTAACACATTTATTTTATAATACTTACGTCAGACAAAGACTGTACAGAAAGGACTCGCTGACCTATAAATTTTGTGCTAGTACTAGAGTAGACTACTTCGATTTACTCCATTATTGTATAGGTAATGACACTTAGGATGATATGTCATGTATATTATTTAGTAGTGACTTTGTACCTGACACAGTAATTTGGATGCGATGTATATATTATGTGGGTTTATTACTGATATTTTTTAGACTCGCATTTTATTATGTATATGATGTATATTATTCTGCTATGATCCGTGACTCTGATTTTTATTTATCATATTATATACTATTCTTAATAGTTTTAAATGGTGTGTATACTACTTTGTATTAATACCATATATGTCAAAAAAATTAGTTCAGATCTCCAAAAGGTAATAAAGATGTGTCAGTGTAGTAAAAAGACATATTCACATTCGATCGCACTTAACCTAATGTATTCTCTGTGTTATTAGACGACATTATTTGTAATGCTCTTTAATAATATGGGTATAGCTGTAGGATTGTTACGGTAAATTAATGTGTTGGGTGAGTGTAGGTTTAATAAAACATTAAAAAGCAAATTGTTTTTAGCAATAGGGACATATTTTTACGGAAACCATTGTAAATACATGGCGTATGTTAAACCATAAACAAAGGTAATCAATCGGTACTAATATATATATATATATATATATATATATATATATATATATGTTCGTATGTTTATACATACGTATATTAAATAGTGTTGTAAATATTGCCTTATAACTAGTTGTTGTAAATGTCATGGGAACTTATCTTTGCATTGCTATGAAACTTTCATTTTTGATCACACTATACCTTGTTCAACCTTGTCATATTTAAATTCTAATGATCACACACTTTGATTTTATATATGAATTTAATTATTGTATAGCGTTTATTAAATTAACAAAGTGAATTTAAAAGTATTATTTAACTAAAAAATATGAAATGTTTCTAAATTAATATTCTATGGTTATCAAAGTGTATTTTATGATATTTTTAATAGGTATTTTTAGACTCAAGGAAGAAGTTGGAGAAAAATTTAGTTTTAGGGACAAGAAGAAATTTAGTTTTAGGGACAAAAAGTTTGTTTTTTAGGCTGAATGACACTTTTTAGTGTAAATCACCAAATGATAGTTGTAACTATCATTTTCAGTTTACATTATAAAATATCCTTTAGACTAAAAAGAAAATTTGCTGTCCCTAAAAATAAATTTTTTTGCAACTTCTTCCTTGTCTATTTTCCTATTTTTAATATATATAACAATAATTTAAGTTTTGAAAAAATATATTTGATTATAAATTATATTAATTTAGATGTGTTCTGGTTACTTATAAATAACATTTGTTTTAGAAAGTCATGGACTTATTCTTAAGCAAGATATTTAGTTTTACAATATTTTGGGATCAAAGTGGCAAAGAAGGGACTGAAATTCTCTTCTTACATAGGTTTGAATGAAACTTCAGAGTGGATTTACCTTGATACTATGGGACAGATCCCCATTGTAAACCATCAAGGAGAGAGCCCATGGACTATGAAAGGACGTCCAAAAAATATTTCCTATTCCATGAGCTAGATGGGCACTACAAACACTTGCATGGTCTGATCAAGGAATAGGTCAGAAACAACCCATTATGGTAGTATCAAAAGATGAGCTGCGATGGTGGAACAAGAGAAGCCATCATCCATAGTGAATGGAAATGACCTTGGATCAAGGTCGAGGATTTTCATCTCTTGTCTAGGATATCAAGGAATTAGGTTCGATTCCCATATTCTATCTTTGCTTTAAATGAACAATGCAATATTAAAGTCGAGCCACTCACTCATGTATGGGATCCTCATGGTTTAGGCACACTATGAGTTGGATGCTAGGCTGTAATTCCTGGTAATATCATGATGTTTGACTTAATTTTTTTACGTTTAAATTCTATTTCATAATGAATCCTTTATTATTGAAATCCATAAGAATTTGATGACCGACATTGATCGTTGTTGTCCCGAATTGAGAGACGGAGCAATGTCCATAAGGTACAAGTTCCCTTGTTAGAGAGTAAGTGATTGGAATTGTACAATATTGATCGCTTTATGTCTCGGTTGGAGAGCATGGACCAGAGTGCAAGAAGTAAGTCACCTCATTAGAGCATAAGCAGATGTGCTTGCTTGTTGTTGAGTCCCTTCACCAAAAAGCTAGCGGACTGGGTACAATAAGAGCCCAGAGAGACTTTGATTCGATTGTTTATCCTGAACGGCCATGGATTTGATTAACGGTCCAAAGGGACAATGGATTTGATTATCGATCCCAGATGGCCGGTCTAGAGGCACCGTGGATTTGATTATCAACCCTGATCGGTTATGGATTTGATTAACGGTCTGAAGAGGCCATGGATTTGATTATCTCTCTTGAACGACCATGAATTCAATTAACAATCTGGAGAAATCGTGGATTTAACTATCGACGTTGAACGACCAAGAATTCAATGAATGATCTAGAGCGATCATGGATTTAACTAATGGTCATGAATGACCACGGATTTTATTTATGATTCGAAGAGATCGTGGGTCTGACTGTCGTTCCGTAGAGGCCAAGGATTCCATTGACGATCCGAAGAGATCAAAATTTAGCTATTGGACAAGAATGGCCATGGATTTCACGAACAATCCGGAGAGATCGGTATCAACAAATGACTGCAAGCCCTCTAATGAACACGAGATGATCCTAATTAGTGATACAACCAATAGCCTACCGATTTTGAGAGAACATAGAATCATTGTCTATGACTGACACTCAAGCAAGGACTCGAATCCACAACTACCCTGGTCTAAAACGACCTTTGATTTACAGGTGAATCTAAAGGAATAGGATGATTCAAAATAGCTTGATCGACTATTAACTAGAAGATTCAATTAATAATATTCCATTGACTTTAACATTTGTACTTGAGCAAAGCGCACCTTTAATTCGCAAGGCGTGCTTTAGGGGGCAAGTGTTATCGAGCCTTTTGATCAGGTAGTATATGGACAAACTTGACGAATCAAACTTGAAAGTTATCATGGTGAAAAGCCCAGAGAGATAGCCTTAGAATCCAAAGATCATGTATGAATAGAGCCACGATGTAAAGACCAAACCACTCCAAGAGACAGGGATTCAGAAGCCACCCAAGTGGTGGATCGGTACCTATCCAACCACTTGGTTCGGCACCGATCCACAATTTTTCATCCAGTCCAGACCCAACTCTTCCTACTTGTAAGTGATGATGCCAGAAGCCTATTTCATGTTCTATTTCATCGATCCCATGCAACTCTCTATTGATCTCCATGAGCACTCAACAACTCCATTCTTCCACGGATCCATCATTTGGACTCAAAAACAAGCTAATAATAATGCAAAAAAGATGGAAATCGCAAAGCTAACCATGAATTGAGCCAGGACAATGCATTAAGAGTGATCCATATAATGATCTTATGGATCAGTACCAATTCAAGCCCATAGATCGGCACTGATCCACGAATACTGATGAGGCGTCCACCATTTTTCTCAAGAGAACTAGTCTGGACGTAGAAAATAATGAGAAAATCATGGAGGCGGGTTTTTAGGTAACTTATAACTATAAATAAGAGAGTAGGGGCTCATTTTGTGGATCTTTTTCACTTGTCTATGAATTTTCTATAATTTTCTTGTACTCCAACAGATCCATTCTGATCCGTAAGAATAGAAGTGTAAACAGCACTATAAACCATCAACAAAGTTAAGTGGACTCAACGATTAGTTGAACCACTATAAACTCCAGTGTCTTATTTTTGTTTGCTTTTATTTAGTTGCTTCACTCTTTTCTCTACTATACTCATTTGGGTGTTTGTGCCATTTTTGAATCAAACAATTGAATTAGTATAATAAGTTTTTTATGGAATTTTTAATCATGAAAAATTGCGAAGACACAAATTCGTCAAGAGGAAAGTTTGCAACATCCTTACTTTTACGTAATAATTTATTAAAGTGAATAATTGTAACAACCCGCATATTTATCGATTTTATATTTAAATATTTTATTTAAATATTTTATCGATACTCGGAATTTAGTCCGAAAAGCTACTTTTTGCATACGATCGAATAAGGACTCGGGACCACTCCCATTGAGTTCAAAATGACATTTGCGATCTTTTTAAGTATAAACTTTGATATGTTTGGAGATAGTAGAATTTTGCTACTTTTTCACTTAGGGCTTTGGTTTGGGCTGAGCCCATTAACCCCACTTAACTCAGTACCAACCTTCTCCTCTTCATTTACTTCCTTTCTATTTTCCTTATACTCAAGCTTTTATAACAATGGAGAGTGGAATGGGAAATTAAAACTCAAGCCCTAGTTTTCTTTCGCAAATCAAACTCTAGCTCCAAGCTAATAGAAGAACCCATTGGTAAGCTTTCTTTTCTTCTTCTCCAACTCATTCTCTTATCAATTTCAGTAATTCCTAAACCTAACTTTGGGAATGTTTTTCTTTTAAAGCTTAGAATCAAGCTTCTTGAGTTGGATTTGAAGAGTGGTTGATTCTCCTTTGCTTTCAAGCTTCTTCTTCATTTGTTTGGGTTCAAAGGTGAGATTTTTATCTCACATCTTTGTCTATAATTATCTTCGATTGTTAGGTATGAATTTCTAACACTTATTCTTGTGCAATTGATTTTGGTTTGGATTAATTTGGTGTATATTCCAATTTTTCGTGTTTTGAAATCAAAATCTATGAAAATCCTTTTATGGATATTTGGACATTGATATTTGAGGCGTATCGAAGAGCCGTTAAGGCTGGGTTGTCGCTTTACGTAAATCCTTAGTCGTCGTTGCTCGTCCGATCGCTTCCGATATTTATTTCGGCCATTTTTGGTCTAGGTTCAGGGAATGCCCTGAACCCCAGTTTCAGACGTCTGAAACGTTAGATTCAGACGTCTGAATATTATACTGGGAAGACTTGTATTCCCAGATTCAGACGTCTAAATCTATATTTCAGACGTCTGAATTAGTTTGTTTTGGACTAGAAAGGAAATAGGGTAAAAAGTGCCTATTTCAGACGTCTGAATTCAAGGATTCAGAAGTCTGAATTCTGTTTTGGAAAATATTCTATTTTCCAAATTCAGACGTCCGAATGCTAGATTTCAGACGTTTGAATCTGCACTCTTTTTGCTTATTTGCCTATTCGCTTGAGAATTCCAACTTTAATCGATTCGTGTTGATTCCCTTTTGTTATTATCACTTATTATCGACTTTGATGACATCTTCTTCGTGATTTTTGGGAATATCCATTTCGATGGATTCGGTATCGATGTCTTTGGATTTTATTCACGTCTTTGAATGTGAATTTTGACGATTGATTGTTTCAACAATCCTTTCTATGATTTGTCACTTTAAAAATATAAAGGTTTCAATACTAGTAGTAAATATCAAAGCTCTTTCTTCAAATGATTTCAACACTATTTTATTTCAAAGCTCGTTTTCTCAAACCGATTTCCAATCTATTAGTATATACAAACCTTTACCTCACTCGTATGAGAAATCTAATTAGACGACTTAGTAAAACAAGTGGTATGAAACGCTTGCGTTTACTTCGTCGGTTAATTCTTGGACTTGTTCGATTGAATCTCTTGTGACAATTTTCTAGTGGAGATCTACAATTTGTTCGTAAATATTTAAGTTAAGCTAGTGGTTATGGGACTTGAAGCTAAGCTCGTATATTTACTAGCTTACTGTAATTGACACTTCTCTTTGATCATGACGAACATTTTATGATTTAGACTAGCAATTGTGCGATGTCTCTTTGACTGCAAGGTTAGACTAGGCCTCATCTGTGTGATTTCGACTCACACCTATTTATCTGCAAGGTTAGTCTAGACACAATTTGTGTGATTTCGACTCACACATATCTTTTCTGTCTGCGAGGTTAGACTAGACACCATTTGTGTGATTTCGACTCACACATATCTCTTTGTCTGCAAGGTTAGTCTAGACCTCATCTGTGTGATTTCGACTCACAAATATGGGGTAGCTCCCCATGGTCTTTGGACCGTCATGTGATAGGCCTCCTTCCCTTTTTATGATTTCTGGATTTCGTGTGTTGATTTCTGGAATTTATGCTTCACCTATTTTCATGACTTTCATTGTTATGATTTTCCAGCTTTTATGCTTTGGTGAATCCGTGTGTCATTGACTTGTTGTGAATACAAGTTTTGGGTATGATACCCTTTTTGGATCTTTGAGAATATTCTTGTGATATTGATTAATCTCATGTTGATTTTCAGTTCCATACTTATTGCAGTATGCCATTATGGTTATCATATGTTTATGCCATATCTCTTATTCTATATCATGCCATCTGATATTTATAGCTAGACTGATCCGTTTATTATTTTCTTATTAAATAATACTCGGGTCAGACCGAGATGTTACAGGTGCTTCTGCTTGACTTCTCCCCAGGGATTCATTACTCTGACCTTTGGCTAACCACATAGATTAGCAGTTTTTGTTGTTTACACTTGAGATATAGACTCATAGTTGTATTCTTTTGTATAGCACGTGTCTCTATTCTTCTGTATTATTGTGGATCTTTCTGACCACTACTCTGATGCATACTTTTATGTGTGGAATATTCATATCTGTTTCCGCCTTTGTGATATGAATTATCTGTGACTGGTTTATGTTATGTCTATTTCTATATTTGTTTTCGAAGATTTATTTATAGCCACCGTGTGATAGCTTTGAGTTTGTATCGGTATGTCGGACTTCCTTCTTAAATGAAATGCATGCTATACTATCTGACATATCGGTGCTCGCACAAAGAAGTTACACGGATGGTCGCTCCTCAACAGCCTTATTCTCCGTGCTAGTTGACAGCATTACTCCGTAGTGTTCTTGGCTAGCGTGGGTATTGAGGTGGGGCGTCACAGCTTGGTATCAGAGCCAAACTTCAGAACAATGTAGAATAATCTAGCAAGGATCATGTCCTAAGTCTTTCTTAGGAGTTGTGCCTTAGGATTTAATTCGAGTCTTCGTACCGATTCATCCTTTTTTTTTATGATTCCTTGTTTTATCTATCAAGATTGCTTGATATCATTTGGTGAATAAATTTTTCCTCTTCTTTCTTTCTTTCCTAAAGAAGAGAAATGGTTAGACCAGGTCGTCCCAGTGCCGGTCAATCTAGTGCTACTCCCCAAGATGGAGTTTTTATGTCTGCCCAGCAGCTTCTTGATCTAGCAAAGAATGCTCAAGCAGCCGGTCCCAATCCAGAGCCTACTCATCCTAGATCCGGTTTTGCACGCTTTGCAGAGACTATACCGATTTGGGTGGAAGGCCATTCAAAGGATCCGAGAGTGTTATAGAAATTCAAGCTTGGCTCAAATCATGCGATCGCATCTTTTCTCGCATGAACCTTATTGATCTATATCGAGTCCAAGTGGCTTCTAGCATGCTCCAAGAAAGAGCGTTAGATTGGTATGAGCTCTTGACTTCGGAGATTATCGAAGCGGATCTCACTTGGGAGTAATTCCGAGAAAGATTCAAATTGAAATTTGTGCCTGAAGCTGAAAAAGTAACTTTAGCCCGGCGTTTCATAGACCTTGTTCAAGGTGAATCTTCTGTGACAGACTATGTCGCATCTTTTGAATCTCTTTCCAAATACGGGGTTGAGTACATTAATACCCCATTAAAGAAAAATCAGAGATTTGTCTGTGGCTTGAATAAGAATCCTAAGAAGCCATTACTTTTGAAACTTGAGGTTTCATTTGATCAGCTTATTGATATCGCTCTTCGTCTTGAAGAGGCCGATAATGAAGGTGATGTTGAAGTTGTGCATGCCCAACAGAACTTCGACAATAACTTGAAGAGGCCTATCAAATTCAAAGGCCCCAATTCTAATAAGAAAGGGAAGCAACAAACTCCGATAGCAAAGACTCCTACCTCTAGTCGTGGACAATGCTACAATTGTGGTTCCACAGACCACTATGCAAGGGAGTTTCCGAAACCCCTCTTTTGTCGTTATTGCAAAGGTTCGGGTCATCTTTTATCTTCTGTCCTAAGCTTCCAAGCAAGAGAGAAGGAAAGCTGCAAGCCCCTAGCAACTCTTCTCTTGGTCAAGGTATTTTTTCACTCAATCCTTGATGACATTGTTTTATTTCGTGATCTTCTTATTTGAGTTCTTTTTGATATGGGTTCCATCTCACTGTTTTATATCAAAAGAACTTGTTGATTCTTTTTCTTTGAAAATATTTTGGGCTTGATGACTTCTTTGAGAGTTGTGAATCCGGATGGTAGATCCGCAACACTCAATTTGCTTTCTATTGATGTCGAAATTATTTTATGTGAATTTTCTTTCCGAGCCGATATTTTTAGTTAGGCTTCGGAATTGATTTGTGTGAAAGGATTGGCTTAATCATTATGAAGCCATATCCTTTGTCCCTAGTGGACTACTTATCTTCGACATTCTTAATCTATTAAGCAGATTTCTATTTCTCTTTGTGATTTTGATTCCAATTTGATGGCATCATTTTATTCTTTAAGCCTTCATGATAAGGAAAGTGTTGTTTCTCTTATCTAAATAATTTGTGAAACTTTTCCGGTATTTTTGAGTTTGTCTTAGAATTATCACCTACGAAATCTTTTGTGTGGTGTTAAGGTCTTTCTAGTTCGACCCTGCCACCGATTTTCATTTGGTTGCGAGTTGCGGGAGTTAGCATTCCACTTACCGCATTCCGCACTCGTTACGATTCTTATGAATGACTTATTATGTCATTTAGTTTGCCCATCTTGTTTCATCCATTTTATGAATCGAGTTTTCTACGATCTCGATGACTCCATTCTTGTATTTATTGATTTTGGATGAAATTAGCAATTTAAAATCTTTGCAAATCTTTTTCATAAGATTTATTTATAAATATAGTTAGATTTTGTTCTTAAACGAGCAAAGAATATTCTTAAAACTTTTTAAGAGATATTTTTATCATATAGAAGATGATTTTGTGATTGTATTGCCCCTTGAGTGCTTTAAGAATTCTGGTCGATGCGCCTGATCAACGTTATCGATAGGAATTTCCTAAACGCTTAGATGTGACAGTCAGACACAATAAATTGACTTATGTAAATTTTTCTAGAAAGATTATTACATAAAGATAAATGTAATTTTGAAAGTTTTAACTTTTCAGGAAAGAAGATTATTTAAAAGAAATTCTTTCTTTTCGATACTCTTATTCTTGTGATTCCCGATGGGAACCAAGATTCTATTGTTTATACCGATGTTAGTCGCATTGGTTTGGGTGCCGTTCTTATGCAAAAAGAACGTGTTATTACTTATGCTTCTAGGCAATTGAAGCCGACCGAGACTAGATATGCCACACATGATTTAGAACTCGCGGCTATTGTTTTTGCTCTTCGGATTTGGCATCATTATCTTTTAGGAGAGAAATTTGTTCTTTATACCGATCATAAGTCTTTGAGGTACTTATTTTCTCAAAAAGAACTTAATTTGCGTCAACAACATTGGCTCGAGTTCCTTGCTCCTTATGATCTTGATATTCTTTAAACCCCCGGTAAGGGTAATCGTGTCACCGATGCTCTTAGCCGTAAGTAACAAGCAGTTGTTTCTATGATGATATCTGAATGGAACGATCTCGAGATTTTATCCACTTGTGAGATTCGAGACCGCGTATCCGAGTTATGCTCATCACTTGTTTTATGTAGCCTTGAGGCTCATCCTTCTCTTTTAGACCGCATTCTTGAAGCTCAAAGGCTAGATCCCGACTTGGCTCTTCTTGGCCAAAATATTAAGGATAGAAATGATATTGAAGGTTTGAAAGACTTTGATATTGATTCTCTTGGCGGCATTCGGAAATTTGGTAGACTTATCGTGCCAAATTTTAGTGATCTTCGAAAAGACGTTTTAGAAGATTCCCATCGTTCTAAATTTACCATTCATCCCGGTAGTAGTAAAATGTACGCGGATATGAAGCGACTTTATTATTGGGAGGGAATGAAACTTGACATCGCTAACTTCGTTAAGTGTTGCATGACTTGCCAACTCGTTAAGGCCGAACATCAAAGGCCCGGTGGGTTATTGCAACCTTTAGAAATTCCAATTTGGAAGTGGGACCAAATTTCCATGGATTTTATAGATGGCCTTCCCCGTTCTCGTTAGGGTCATGATAGCTTATGGGTGATCGTTGATAGACTTACTAAACCCGCCCATTTTATTCTCGTTCGGTCTAACCGAACCGTTCCTCTTTTGGCCAAGCTCTTTGTTAAAGAGATTGTTAAATTACATGGAGTTCCTACTTCTATTGTTAGTGATCGTGATCCATTGTTTACTAGGGGATTTTGGAAGAGTCTTCAAAAAGCTTTAGGAACGAAGCTTAATTTTAGCACCGCTTATCACTCCCAGTCCGATGGACAAACCGAGCGTGTGAATCAAACTCTTGAAGATCTTCTTCATGCATGTGTTCTTGATTTTGGTGGAAGTTGGGAAGATCATATTTCTCTTGTTGAGTTTTTCTATAATAATAGCTTCCAATCTAGTATTGGTATGGCACTTTTCGAGGCACTTTATGGAAGGCCATGCCGATCTCCTTCTTGTTGGCTTGAGGCCGGTGAGAAACTGGTTTTAGGTCCAGATTTTGTTCGGGATTCCATAGAAAAGATTGAACTTATTCGACATAGGATGAAAGAATCTTAGAGTAGACAAAAATCCTATGCCGATAATTGAGGAAGGAGATTAGAATTTTCTATTGGAGATCTTGTTTTTATTCGTGTGTCACCTATGAAAGGTGTAGTATGTTTCAGTCGGTCGGGAAAGTTAGCACCCCGATATATTGGGCCATTTCCTATCACTGAACATATTGGTTCTATGGCTTATCGCCTTACATTACCGGCTCAGTTTTCTGCTATGCATGACGTGTTTCATGTTTCTAAATTACGGAAGTGCCTTCGAGATTCCGATTCTATTCTTGAGCCCGGTGTTGTGTAAGAGATTGAAGTTTCGCCTAATCTAACTTATGAGCAACATTCTATTCGTATTATTGCTTCGGAGGTTAAGCGCCTTCGAAATAAAGATGTTCCGCTTGTGAAAGTTCAATGGTCCTCAAATCCTAAGGATTGCTCTTGGGAATCTAGAGAATTCATCGAGCGAACGCATCCTGACTTACTTTCTCATGCTCTTTAAGGTGAACTTCTTACTTCAAATTCTTTTGTGTTAATATGCTTTTATGGTTGTTACTATATATCTTCTTCTTAAATATTACGAGGATGCAATTTATTTAAGGAGGGGAGTCTGTAACAACCCGCATATTTATCGATTTTATATTTAAATATTTTATCGATACTCGGAATTTAGTCCGAAAAGCTACTTTTTGCATACGGTCGAATTAGGACTCGGGACCACTCCCATTGAGTTCAAAATGACGTTTACGATCATTTTAAGTATAAACTTTGATATGTTTGGAGATAGTAGAATTTTGCTACTTTTTCACTTAGGGCTTTGGTTTGGGCTGAGCCCATTAACCCCACTTAAGTTAGTTCCAACCTTTACCTCTTCATTTACTTCCTTTCTATTTTCCTTATACTCAAGCTTTTATAACAATGGAGAGTGGAATGGGAAATTAAAACTCAAGCCCTAGTTTTCTTTTGCAAATCAAACTCTAGCTCCAAACTAATAGAAGAACCCATTGGTAAGCTTTCTCTTCTTCTCCTCCAACTCATTCTCTTATCAATTTCAGTAATTCCTAAACCTAACTTTGGGAATGTTTTTCTTTTAAAGCTTAGAATCAAGCTTCTTGAGTTGGATTTGAAGAGTGGTTGATTCTCCTTTGCTTTCAAGCTTCTTCTTCATTTGTTTGGGTTTAAAGGTGAGATTTTTATCTCACATCTTTGTCTATAATTATCTTCGATTGTTAGGTATGAATTCCTAGCACTTATTCTTGTGCAATTGATTTTGGTTTGGATTGATTTGATGTATATTCCAACTTTTGGTGTTTTGAAATCAAAATCTATGAAAATGCTTTTATGGATATTTGGACATTGATATTTGAGGCGTATCGAAGAGCCGTTAAAGCTGGGTTGTCGCTTTACATAAATCCTTAGTCGTCAATGCTCGTCCGATCGCTTCCCGTATTTATTTCGGCCATTTTTGGTCTAGGTTCAGGGAATGCCCTGAACCCCAGTTTCAGACGTCCAAAACGTTAGATTCAGACGTCTGAATATTATACTGGGAAGACTTGTATTCCCAGATTCAGACGTCTGAATCTATATTTCAGACGTCTGAATTAGTTTGTTTTGGACCAGAAAGGAAATAGGCTAAAAAGTGCCTATTTCAGACGTCTGAATTCAAGAATTCAGACGTCTGAATTCTGTTTTGGAAAATATTCTATTTTCCAAATTCAGACGTCTAAATCCTTGATTTCTGACGTCTAAATCTGCACTCTTTTTGCCTATTTGCCTATTCGCTTGAGAATTCCAACTTTAATTGATTCGTGTTGATTCCCTTTTGTTATTATCACTTATTATCGACTTTGATAACATCTTCTTCGTGATTTTTGGGAATATCCATTTCGATGGATTCGGTATCGATTTCTTTGGATTTTATTCACGTCTTTAAATGTGAATTTTGATGATTGATTGTTTCAACAATCCTTTCTATGATTTGTCACTTTAAAAATATAAAGGTTTCAATACTAGTAGTAAATATCAAAGCTCTTTCTTCAAATGATTTCAACACTATTTTATTACAAAGCTCGTTTTCTCAAACCGATTTCCAATCTATCAGTATATACAAACCTTTACCTCACTCGTATGAGAAATCTAATTAAACGACTTAGTAAAACAAGTGGTATGAAACGCTTACATTTACTTCGTCGGTTAATTCTTGGACTTGTTCGATTGAATCTCTTGTGACAATTTTCTAGTGGAGATCTACAATTTGTTCGTAAATATTTAAGTTAAGCTAGTGGTTATGGGACATGAAGCTAAGCTCATATATTTACTAGCTTACTGTAATTGACACTTCTCTTTGATCATGACGATCATTTTATGATTTAGACTAGCAATTATGCGATGTCTCTTTGACTGCAAGGTTAGACTAGGCCTCATCTGTGTGATTTCGACTCACACCTATTTATCTGCGAGGTTAGTCTAGGCACCATTTGTGTGATTTCGACTCACACATATCTTTTCTGTCTGCGAGGTTAGACTAGACACCATTTTTGTGATTTCGACTCACACATATCTCTTTGTCTGCAAGGTTAGTCTAGACCTCATCTGTGTGATTTCGACTCACGCATATGGGGTAGCTTCCCATGGTCTTCGGACCGTCATGTGATAGGCGTCTTTCCCTTTTTATGATTTCTGGATTTCGTGTGATGATTTCTGGAATTTATGCTTCACCTATTTTCATGACTTTCATTGTTATGATTTTCCAGTTTTATGCTTTGGTGAATCCGTGTGTCATTGACTTGTGGTGAATACATATTTTGGGTATGATACCCTTTTTAGATCTTTGAGAAGATTCTTGTGATATTGATTAATCTCATGTTGATTTTCAATTGCATACTTATTGTAGTATGCCATTATGGTTATCATATGTTTATGCCATATCTCTTATTCTATATCATGTCATCTGATATTTATAGCTAGACTGATCCGTTTATTATTTTCTTATTAAATAATACTCGGGTCAGACCGAGATGTTACAGGTGCTTCTGCTTGACTTCTCCCCAGGGATTCATTACTCTGACTTTTGGGTAACCACATAGATTAGCAGTTTTTGTTGTTTACACTTGAGATATAGACTCATAGTTGTATTCTTTTGTATAACACGTGTCGCTATTCTTCTGTATTATTGTGGATCTTTCTGACCACTACTCCGATGCACACTTTTATGTGTGGAGTATTCATATCTGTTTCCGCCTTTGTGATATGAATTATCTGTGACTGGTTTATGTTATGTCTATTTCTATATTTGTTTCCGAAGATTTATTTATAGCCACCGTGTGATAGCTTTGAGTTTGTATCGGTATGTCGGACTTCCTTCTCAAATGAAATGCATGCTATACTATCTGACATATCGGTGCTCGTACAAAGAAGTTACACGGATGGTCGCTCCTCAACAGCCTTATTTTCCGTGCTAGTTGACAGCATTACTCCGTAGTGTTCTTGGCTAGCGTGGGTATAGAGGTTGGGCGTCACAATAATAGTAATTCAATTATTTAAATTGGAATTTGGAGATTTAATTGAAAATCGATTAAATCGTTTAATAAAAATATTTAAAACGGGAAATTATTGTATTTAAAATTTAAAACAAGTTATATAAAATGTGGAAAATAAATTTATAATAATGTGGTGTTTGGAATATAACATTGATAGATGGAGAAATGTAGGGATATATATTTATTCAAATTAAATGGAATTTTATTCTAAAAGCAAAGAAAAACACAAATATACAAATTCGTATTTTCTAGGCCCAAACATCTATAACCAAGCCCAACCATATTTCTAGACTTATCTCCTCTCTACAAGAGGCTGCCCTACATTTCCTTCCATAGGATTTTTTTTCTTCTTCCTTCTAAGGCAAGAAAAAACTAAGTATTATTACTCTTTAAAAAAAATAAAAAAACAAATAAAATCAAATACCTAAATTCACCAAATTTCAATATATTCTTTTCAATATCTACGTGCGTCTACAACAAGAAGCAAATAGTGTTTCATTGTGTCATTGGTGAGCATTAAGCATGCATTCGAAAGCAGGGAGGCGACAAGCGACTTAGCGGCGAGTGTTTTCCCTCACGCAATCTGTGTCTAACTTTATAGTTTCATATATATATACATATATATGTATGTATATGTATATATATGTGTGTGTATGTTTGTATATTTAAATGCAAATGGTGTGGGTGAGTGTGGGTACATACGCGTGTGTGTATGGCGGAGCGATGTGGGCTTGTGTTGGGCTTTTGAGTGTGTGCTTATAAGTGTGGGTATGTTATCTTGTGTATGTTTTATGCAGTTCGTGGGCAGTATGTGTAGATATATCTGTATAGCTAAGTTTTGTGAGTGCGGGGCGATTTTTCGAGGTATTGAGTCGTGTTAGTGTATGTGTAAGGGTGCATGGTTATTTTGCATGAGTATGATTTTGTGAATGTGTGGGATTGTGTGTGTATAAACCTACATATTTGTGGGTGGTACTGTGTGTCAATATGCTGGGAATATGAGCAAAGTTGTGTGTGCATCTATGTGTATTATATATGGATGGTGTGCATAAGTGCATTAATGTAAGGTAAGCTGTTGTAGTGAGAGTTATGCAATTTATGTGCGGGAGTTATAGTGTGTTGTGTTAGTGTGAGTGTGTGACGGTGATTAAGAATGTGCATGTGAAGTGAGCATACTTGTGTAATCTTGTGTACTTATGGGTATTTCTCCATGTTTGGGTTTATGGTTGCAGTGTATGTGTTTGTGTATGTTATGAGGATGCATGTGTACATGATTTGTGTGCTAGCATACATAAATAAATGTGTTAGGTGAGTGCAAGTCTAACAAAACATTGAAAAGGAAGTTATTTTTAGCAACAGGGACATATTTGTGTGGAAACCAGTGTAAATATATAGTGTAAGAGAAATTATATTCGAAGGTAAGCAGTTGGGACAACATTAATATGTATATATATACATATATAGACACACACATATGTATGTATTTAAATAGTGTGAACTAGGGTGTGCCTGTGTCAACATATTGCCTTATACCTAGTTGTTGTAAATATCTTGGAAACTTGTCTTTGCATTGCTGTAGTCTTTCATGTTTAATTTTACTAGCTAGACCATTTTATTATACAAAATTAATGTCACACTATATCTTCTTCAACCTTGTCATATTTAAATTCTAATTATACACACACACTTTGATATTATATATGCATGCAATTATAGTTTAAAGTTTATTAAATTAACAAAGTGAATTTAAAAGTATTATTTAATTAAGAAAATATGAAATGTTTCTTAATTAATATTCTATGGTTATCAAAGTGTGTTTAATGGTATTTTTAATATATATAATAATTTAAATTTTGAAAAAAAATATTATTTGATTATAAATAAATTATATGAATTTGGAATTTTTATGGTTGCTTATAAATGGTATTCAGTTTTAGAAAATCATGGAATCATTCTTAGGCAAGATATTTAGTATTACAATGTATTTTGGGTTACCAAATGAAATAAAAGGGATTTTCTAACGCTAGTGCAAATATTAAATTATTATTTAATTTTATAAAAGATTGAGAAATTAGTTATTTATTATATAGAATATCTTATATTTGAGTTTTGTTAATTATCTCATTAATTCTAAAATATGTGTTTGTTATTATTTATACAATTTTAAGTATTAATTTTGTTATATAAAACTATATGTTGCAACTGATTTATTATTGAATACTAATTTTTTTGTATCAATTTATATACGTCTTTTTGATTAATCTGTTCTTTTTGATTAATCTGTTCTTTTTGATTTTGCTTCTTTTATATATTGTATTGAATTATATGAATGGTTCACCGTGGATATTGATTTGTGTTACATTTTAAAATGATACGGTGGTGACATATTTATATTTGATTTTCAAGATTTCATTTCTGTGTAACGTACGGAGCAAGCGTATATACATTGAATAATTATTCGAATAACATGTAGTGGTATGAGACGTCGTTATGTTATTTTTTATTATTTATTGTAAGTACATGTCACTCAAATGTGGATTACACTCATGTGTATATATGATGAGGAATAGTGTATTGTAAGATGTTGGCTTTAGAGAACCGCGTGTCGGCCTACTATTAGAGAAATGTGTAGCGATAGGATACACGTACTATAAGACCATTCACAGTGGATCCAGCTTTCTTTATTTTTTAGTAGTGAACATGAATGGCCCGTATCCATTTTGGCAGCCAAATCGTGGGGTCGTGCCCTAGATCCAAGACACCATTTTGGTTATTATATTCAGTGCGCATCACATGATTGATAGTTGGTAGCCCCATGTGTCGCATATGCCGGTTGTCTGTTACCATTAGGGGAAAAGATGGATAATGACCGAGGCTACATGTTGGAAAGTCATTGGTGGATAGGGTCACCATGTCCATTGAGGTAACTGAAGGCTGTAGGAATAAACGGGTACTCTGCATTTGGCAAGTAGACCTAGGTTCCTGAAGCAGGTATGCAGTAGGCTACCATTAGTCTCCCGTCTTGTTTAGGGTATAAGGGTGTAGTGGATTGGCATATATTTCTCATTTCTACGATGAGTTGGCTATACTAGAGAATGGATGAGTCTAAAGTGTAGTCTGTCCCTGTATATCTATACTCTTCTGGTTTGATATTTTAGAGATAGTTTTGTTTATTGGTTGTGAATTGGATTGTGATTGATTGTCTTATGATTTGTATGATATTGGATGTCATTTCGATTATTTAATGGGCTATCCTATATTATCTATTGATTATATGATTTTATGATATTATACTAGGGCATCGTTGTGTGCTAGCCCGATTTGCTTGATGATTTTATTTTCTATGATGATATTAATCCAAAAATGGATAAACACCCTAGTTTTAGTGTGAAAGCACCAGCCATTTTCTCACCGAGAAAAAATACAGATAATAGGTACAGAAAAAGCAGTAAGAGAAAGAAGCAAGAAGATGTTTATACTGGTTTGGCTATTAACGAAGACTACATCCACTTTATAGTTTCTATTACAGACTTATTGCCATTCAAAAAGTGTTTGATTATAAAGCTCATGATTGTCCTTAGCTAGATTCGATCTCCAAGGTTAGAATCAGTTGGAGAATCTCAGTGAATCCCTTCGAAAATTGTTGTAAGGGAGGTAAATAGTGAAGAAAGTTTCCAGCAGAGCTTTAGCAACCAGTCCGGAGAAGATCCGGTTTATGTTGCAGGGGGATGGTATTTATAGAGATCGGAGAGCCTCTAGGCCATGCCTGTTCACCAACTACTTACAGACGTAAACATGAAGATGCAACAAAGCTTAGCTCATGACCCGAGTCAAAACTATGGATTGCTAGCAATCCATGGTCTATGGATCGCTGGCGATCCATAGATTTAGTTCACATGTGAGCAAATCACTTGGCTCCTTTTTCCCTTTGCTTCACTATGCTGGTTCTCACATACTCCATGGTTGCATATGGATCGCTAGCGATACATAGTGTATGGATCGCTGACGATCCAAGCACTTAGTATATTTTGGACTTGTCTTCTAAGCTTTCCTTGCTCCCCATGTGCCATAGTGATCCATGATGTCGTATGGATCACTGGTGGTCCATAGTGTATGAATTGCTTGCGATCCACGCACTTAGACTATTTCTAGACTTTGATGTCTGGAATGCTTTCACTGCCTTGTATTGACATTGTTTGTGTAGTCCCGTTTCATATTGCTTTGTTTTGATGACGATTTACTTGCTAGTGGCATTTAGAGGTTGATATGATGGATGCTTGTCTCTTATTTTTGTCAAACTCAATCGTTGCTTTTGTAATATGACTTGGCTCTCTTTAAATTGTTGCTTTAGCCCTTTTGGTCGAGTTCTGAGCCATTCTGACTCCATCAAGTCGTTCTATCTTCTCTTGGATCCCGATAGGTTAAAAACTAGGATAACATTTGCCCCCTAGAGTCTTCATAGGAAACAAGGCATGCTTTGGAAGAATCGCTTTTAGTATTTGTTTATTGAATTCCAAGTAACAATGTTAGAGTTTTGCGGATACGTAGCAGGTTACACTGCTGATTAATCAGTTTTGGTCTCAACCGCTACTGCTTGTCATAATGGATTAAATTTCTCTCCATAGCTTCTTAGTATACCTTGAAATAGTAGGTAGTTGTCATGATGCAAGTTTGAAGTCCGAGATGGGCAATCCTACGGATCGCTAGCGATCCATAGCCGATGGATGGCTGGCGATCCATAGCTGATGGATGGTTGGCGACCCGAGTGCTTAGGATAATTTTTCATGTTTTTTGTTTTAAATGGTTGAGCCGATTCATCCTCTCACTTTCACACTACCCGAGCTTATTCTCTTATGATCTGAACCTCATGCAGTGATTCGATCCTTCCTACCGATTTGACCCACCATCTACAATGATTCGATCCCAAAGCCTTGTTGATTCTCTGCCTTGATTCCGTTGACGCCACCGCTACAAAGCCTTGTCGCTGCTCCTCTAGGTCACAGTCAGTTGAAACCCAAGCTCACATATGCCTTAGCTCTCCACCGATTCATTGTAGTTTGCTGATCTCAATGCTTCAACCAATTTTACGTTTAGGTCATTAATCCAAGGTAGGTTAACCAATAACAGGGTTCGTTTAATAATTTGATGGCGAGGTTGCGTTCGTGATGTTTGTCGTGAGGAGTTTGAGTTGATTGCGGCTTAATAGAGGAAGATAGTAAATCGAGTCTAGAGTTCCTCCTAGAACGATATTCATGCCTTGCCCCGGTGCTTGACACGTTTTGCTATCTTCGTTCATTGAGCCGTAGTTGACTTGTGCCAAGTTCCATAGCTGATATTGCACGACATATCGTGTATTGGTCCTAGCTCTTCCGGAGAATTTAGACTTATCTTACTTGCTTCTTGCATGCTCGGTGTCCCTATACTAAAAAGAATCTTTGCATTGCTTCGAAAAACAGATCCATTATCGATCGTCGATCGATAACAGGTACGTGTATAGGAAGTAAAAAAATGAAGAAAATGGTACAGTAAATCCTTTTTTTCCCGCTGCGAGCGAATTATCTACACGGGATAGAGCGTTTGTAGTGTTTCGGACATCGAGCTCACCCACTACAGGCGGAACACTACACTTGTCCCGGTACATACTTGAAATCCAATGTGTCGAAACGAATCAAGGTCTCTCTGGAATTCAAGTGTTGTTAGGGGAAACTATTAGTTTAGAATAGAATTACCTGACTGTTTTGGATGCGACTTCTGTTATTTAGAATGAAGTATCCAACTTCGCGCCATAATTCAAGCGGAGGATGCCCGGCACTCTCAGAAGTCGAGTCGTCATCTGTTGCCCTTTCTCCTTCCACCTCACAGGCTGAATATGGCCAGTTGGTTCTTGTAAGTCTGGTCTTGGATCGAACTCCCCCTAATTTTAGAATTCTTCTTAACCTACCAGAGAGAGCTTCTTCTATGGTTTCCCTAAGGTCTTGCAAAATATCTTCATGTAACATGGCATACCAAAGGAAGACGTACTCCCTTCAAAGAAGAACGAGTTTGCTTACATGCCTCCTCCAGGGTATACCGCCTGTCATCGGTATATGTGTCTGAATGGAGTTGTGCCCCCTTTTAAAGACTTTTATGCGAGACTCTCTCAAATTTAGTCATTGTCCCATTCCAGATTCAACCCAATGGTTATGCCATCTTAACATGTTTGCACGTCCTTTTCATGCGAGTATTCAATTGGGCGCCGAGCTTTGATGAGTTGCAATACTTTCTTTCATTTAAGAGGAGAGATGAGTGTCCATCCTTAGTTGTAATTCTATCTTTTCATTCAAGAAAACTATCTTCGATCATGATCTTATCATTAAGGGAAATAATAAGACTATCTTCAACCAGGCTAAGACAATTGCCCGGCTACAGATCAAGTTGCGCAGCTTAGCTCTGATAATTCTCGCATCGAAGTCAAAAAGGCCACCGTGATGGCAAATTATCTGGAGCTTCAAAACACTTTTGAAAGGAAGATGGAAAAGATGGACGAGACCATCTTGAATTTCTATGTCAATTGTCTATTGCATTAGGGAGCCTCAGCTACATGGGATCAAAATTTCTACGCACTCTTGCTATGTTTTAGGAAGAAATCTTGACCCTCTTTCACGACAGGGTGACGTTTATTTCGGGCGAAGTTAGAAAACACCTACCTTAATGAAGAATCAAAGAAGGATTTGCTAGAGGGCCAAGAGATTTTGTGGACCAAAAGGGAGAAAGAACCTACTGATGCCGCTATGATTGCGGCTGCCAAAGCACTTATGGAGCCTTTTATTTCTGGTGCCGATGAGCCATTGGAGCAGCCTTGTAGTCTGCCAATAAGTTTTGGACTTGAGGCTTCCTCTTGGATTATTGAGCTAAGGAGGGTGAAGGCGGTGAATATGAAGTTGACATTCTTGGTCATTCTTCCAATGCAGGTAATCCTCTTGTTTCCCCTGAGTTGGGGAGCTTTCAACTTACGCCGCGAGAATAAGAAGAATTTAATGCTTTCATTTTTTGATCTTATAGGTTCGTCTACCTTACCTATTGATCTGCTAGCTTCCTCTACGCCCCGACATGCTGCTATTTCCACTAATTTCGTGCTTGTTTCCGTTCTCACTCCGGTCTCATTGTCTACGTCTGGCTCGCAGCCGGGGCCGGAGTCCGAGAAGATTGCTGCATTTTATAGATTGGATGACCCTTCTGTATCATTGGAAGGTGACGCAACAGTGACTGAAGCTAGGGAGCAGGGAGTCCAAACCGAGCAACCACATAATGCTCAAGAACAGCCGGTTGCCATCAAAAAGGAGAAAATTGAGGCAATCAAGGCCTCCAAGAGCTCCCGCAAGTCACGGAAGCATAAAGAGAAGGGCGGACTTTTAAGAAGGTTACAGAGAAAGAGAAGGACATTAGCGTTGAGGATATTGTTGACATTATTGGCAGCGACACCACTCCCAAGGCGATATTGAAACTTCGAAGAAGAGGCGGAAAGGGGAGTGGTGGAAAGAAGTGTTGAGAAGCTTGGAAGCTGATTGGTCGGATTTTGACTCATTTTGTGTCGTTTTATTGAAGTGTAGAGTCTGCACTTAGTTTTTTTGTTATGATATCAGTTTTTTTTCTTTTATTGGCCGTTATTTTTTGGGTACTACCCCCATGTTTTTGTATAAAAAGCAAAAAGAAAGTTACAAGTAATACATTGTTGATATTTTGGCTGTACTCTTACTTGTCTGTTCGTAGGTGTTCTGTGCACTTATGCTTGTTTTGTCCACACTTATTTGCTTATATGTGTTCTGTGCATTTGCATTTACTTTATATACATTCACTTTACTTTAAATAGTCCTGTAATTACTGCCAAAATTCTTTGTTTGGAGTAACAAAACTAGTGAAAATTTTGTTTTTAAGTATTTTTATTTAAGTGTCGATGTATGCCCCTAAGTTCACAGGGTTGTTTAGTTCAAACAATTGACAAATGGTCGGTAACTTATGATTTATATAATTTGCATATTAAAACTTGAAATTTGACATAGTCACAAATTGATTTTTCTCCCTTAAATGTTTTGTAACTTTAGCATGTAGTCCAAGTCTTTTGCACATTGTATGACTTAACTATAGGCAGTTATACATTGTCAATGTTAAACATTATAGTTAGTCATCGAGTGTCAGCAGTTGAAATTTTTCCGTTGGTTTGTAGTACCCCGATTTTGTTGAATTTGCTCTAGTTGCTTCCAACAACGGTATTTTCGGATGATTCCGGGGCTCGAATGTGCGCGTGGCTTATGGGATGTGTGGATTTTATGATCAATATGTCCCATCAATCTATAATAGTTCTTGTGGTCCTTGGTGTTGCCTAACTTTGGGCAACGTGAGGGGTTTACATTTTGGGAGCTTGATTTCATGGCGATACTGCTTGGTGCTACTTATCTTTGGGAAAAATGAGGTGTTCATGTTTCAGGAGCGTGGTTTCACATCTCTAAGAGTTAATGCACGGCTTATGAAATGCATGACTTTTGGGATTGATACACCCGTCGGTCCAAAATAGTTTTAGTACTCCTCGATTTTGCCTATCTTTGGACAATATGAGGAATTTGTGTTGAGAAGTTGGTGCACGGATTTCGGTACTCCGCGGTGTTTCCTATCTTCGGGCAATGTAAGCAGTGTAAGTTTTAAAATTAGTGCACGGCTTATGGGTTGCACTGCTTTTTGTACTCCTCGGTGTCGCCAATCTATGAGCAACACGAGGAGTGTATTTTTTTAAAAGTTAGTGCACAAATTATGGGATATGCGACTTTTCATACTCCTCGGTGTTGCCTATCTTCGAGAAAGGCGAGTAGTGTATGTTCTAGCCTTACCGATGTTTCGGGCAACATTGGTTTTTAGAAGGTGAAGATCGGTTCTGCCGACCGAATGGTTTGAGTTGACTTGCTTCCGTCGACCCAGGGGTAGTTAATATGAACATAGTTTTGTCAGTTCAAAAAGCGAATCAATTCTTATTAAGGAAAGCATAGCATATTTTTGCCAATTTACAACGCCCTCAACATTTCGGGATGGCTTATTTGTTAAAAAACAAAGAGTACATAAATTAGTTGTCAACCAAAGTAACGGTGGAGCGATTCGCTATTTTATGCCTTGGGAATTTGGATTGTGTTGACGGTTATTAGCTTGAAATAACCATCCGTTAGCTTTTGATTTATGACATATGGTCCTTTCTAGTTCGGTCCAAAGGACCCTGGGACGGGGTAGACTCACTTGAGTACAAGATCTCCCACTTAGAAAGTTTGATTGTGAACTTTGGAGTTGAAGTATCGTGCGATCCTTTTTTAGTAGGCAGTGGTTCTCAATTCGTCTTCTACCCTTCTTTCATCAATCATATCTAGTGATCTGAGTAGAAGCTACTCGTTTTTTTGTTAAAATTTTGCCTTCGATGCAAGTGGACTTCCAATTCAACAGGAATCATTGCTTCTGAGCCATATACCAAGGCGAATGGAATGTGTCTAGTTGCCGCTTTGTGAGTACTTTTGTAAGCCCGTGAGTGGAAATTCATTAATCTAGTTCCCTTTTGCCTTAGTTAATCGCTTTTTGGTTTTGGGCTTGATGATTTTGTTTATTTCTTCCACCTGCTTGTTTGCTTGCGGATGAGCTACCGTGGAAAAGCTCTTCTCAATTCGGAAGCGTTTGTAGAGGTCTTTGAACTCGATGTTTTCGAATCAAGTTCCATTGCTAGTGATGGTTTTCTACAGCACACTGAACCTAAAATAATATTTTTAGTAACAAAATTCATGACTTTCTTTGTGTTTATGGTGGCCAGTGGTTCCTCTTTGGCTCACTTCGTGAAATAATCAATGACAATTATAGCATATTTCTCCCCTCCTTTTTCTATTAGCAGGACGCCAATCTAGTCGATTCCCTATATTGCAAATGGCCACTGGTTGACCATCTTTGTTAGCTCTATTGAAGGAGTTCTTTTAATTTTACCGAGTCTTTGGCAACGATTACATATTCTGGCGTATTTTGCAGCATCGTGATTAATTGTTGGCCAAAAGTATCTGTATCGAAGGACTTTCTTTGCAAGAGTCTGCCCCCTAGTTTGGTCTGGCATTCTCCTTCGTGCACTTTCTTTTGGATTCGTCGGGCTTCATCATCAGACATACATCAAAAAAAGGGGGTTCAGAATCTTCTTCGATACAGTATTCTGCCTTGTATCATGAATCGCGGTGTCTTTTGGAGAAGCATTTTTCGTTGATTCCGGTCAGTCGAAAGGGACCCTGTAAGTAAATAGTCCTTTATCAGTGTCATCCACGTTTATGGTTCGACGGCAATCTCAAGGATCCAGTTAATTCCATTTCATCTATGCTTGGGGTCTTTAGAGTTTCAACAGGGACTAGCCCCAATGACTGAGCCTCTCCGGAGCTTGTCGGTTTAGCCAATTAATCCGCGTTGGTGTTTTTCTCCCATGGAATGTGAGTTATGGTGTATTGTTCGATGTCGCTTAGCAGTTCTTGCACTTTAGATAGGTACATGGCAAGATTCCCTCCTCGAGCCTGGTATTCCTCTTTTACTTGGCAGTTGACTAGCTGGGAGTCATTATAGATGTGAACAGATTTTATCTTGAGTTCTTTCACAACTTTTAGTCCTTCTATCAACACTTTGTATTCCGCTTTGTTATTTGTAGCAAGAAATTTCAAGCGCAAAGCGTAGAAAATGGCTCGTCCTTCTGGGGTTTCAAGCATTATTCCTGCCCTCGAGCAGAGGTTAATAGATGCACCATCGACAAAGAGCCTCCATTGCATGTCCACTTCCAGTTGTGTTTCTTCCTTGTTATCCCGTATAGTAAATTCGACGATGAAGTCTGCTAATGCGTGCCCATTGATGGTCTTCCTTAGGTGGTATGTGATATCATATTGACTCATTTCTATATTCCACTTGAGAATTCGTCGAAAGTTTCAGGCCGATACAACACTTGCTTCAGGGGCTGGTCAGTCAACACTTTGCTTGGATGAGCCTGAAAGTATGGTCGTAACTTCCTAGACACGATCGAGAGGCAATACGCTAGTTTTTCCAGTTTTGGGTATTTTTTCTCGGCTCCGCTGAACCGCTTGCTAATGTGATACATGGGTCATTGGATTTTTGCTTCTTCACACACAAGGGTGGCTCTCAATGCATGATGTGAGATTGATAAGTAAATGAATGGGTCTTCTCCATCCATAAGCTTTGATAGGATTGGTGGAGCTTCCATGTGTTGCAGCAACTCTTTAAATGCTATTTGATAATATTCGCTCCATTCGAAGTTCTTCTTTCCTTTCTTCAATGCATTGAAAAATGGTATATCTTGTCCGTAGCTTTCGAGATAAATCAACTTAGTGTTGCAAACCTTTCCATTTAGACTTTGCAGTTTCTTCTTATTTTTCAGAGCTTGGACATCTCGTAGTACCGTTATTTCTTTTGGATTTGCTTTAATGGCCCTGGCACTTACGATGAATCCTAAGAATTTTCTGAAAGCTATTCCGAAATGGCATTTGAGCAGATTGAGTTTCATCCCGTATTTTAGAGTATTTCGAACATTTCAGCGGGATTATCCAGGTGGTTAGCGGCCGCTCGTGATTTGACCAACATGTCGTCTACATAAACTTCCATAGTTTTTCTAATTTAGCGCTTGAACATGGTATTTACCAACCTTTAATAAGTTGCCTCGACATTCTTTAAGCCAAAAGGCATTACCCTATAGTAGTATAGTCCCAGGTCAGTGATGAAGCCGGTGTTTTCTTGATCAGTTTCATGCATCAGTATTTGGTTTTACCCAGAGTATGCGTCCATGAATGATAACAGCTCATGTCCTACTATTCCATTTATAAGATGGCCTATTCTATGGAGAGGAATGTTGTCCTTCGGGTAAGCTTGGTTTAAGTCTATGTAATCAATGCAGGTTTTCCACTTCCCATTGGACTTTTTGACTAAGACTGAGTTTGATACCCACCATAATAAGTTGCAACATGGATAAAACCATTTACCATTAGCTTGTCCACCTCTTCCCTCCACGCCTTGGACCGTTTTGGACCTAGGTTGTTCCTCTTTTGCTTAACTGGTGTGAATTTGGGGTCAATGTTGAGCATATGGCATGCGATTTCTGCTAACACCCCACACATATCGAAATGCGTCCATGCGAACACATCCAAGTTGGTGTGAAGAAATTTAGCAAGCTCCAACCGCATCTTGTTTTCAAGGTGCGATCCAATTTTCATGACTTTAGTTGGGTTATCCATATCGGTCGAGACAAACACCGTCAATTTTGTCATTGCTACCATTCCTTCCCTGAACTCTACTTTCTAGGGTTCAAAGCCTTGTCGAATCAGCTATGGTCCCCAAGCTAGGGCGGCTCTGTAGTTGCAATTTTAGAAGGTTCACGAATGTGGAGAGTTTTCTCCATGTCCTTCCCTTTTTCTCTTTTTCTAGATTCATATAACTCCGTAATGTAACATTCTCTAGCTGTACACTGATCTCCTTTCACCACTCTGATTCCATTTCAGCAGCTTGGTTGGAGTTTCATCTTCCACCACAAGGCATGATTCCCTTGGAGCATACTTCAACGAGCTTGCATACCGTTCCATCTCCCCTCAGCTTCTTTGCACGGGGTGTGGTCCCCCAGATATTTTTCCAATAATAAGTCTTTGGTCAGTTCGTTTGGACCCATCTCCACTAGTTTCGGCTTGATTCCTTCATTCTCTAGGAGGCTCAGGAGACGTGGGTTGATCAAGGTCCTATGACTTTCTCATGTACTGCTAGAGTTTGTTTTCCGGAATCAATTCTTTAATGAGATTCTTCAGATGGTGGCATTCTTTCATGTTATGACCATAAGTCTCATGGAAGTGGCAGAACTTTCCTGAATGGTTTTTCTGCTCAGTTGCTTCCTTCATAGGGATTTTTTGTATTCCTCAACCCCATATGTTGTGAGATAAATCTTTTTCGAAGTGTCATTTAAAGGGGTATAGTCTTCGGGCCGAACCCTTTAGGCCTTTTATTATTGTCATTACCATTCCTTTTATTGGGTTTTGATTTTTTCTCTTTTGATTTCCATCTTTCCCTAGGACTCCATTCCAAAAGAGTGCATATTTTGATTCATTGCTACATCACTCTGTCCGATGTTCATCAGTTACACACTAGTAGACTTTCTTTCTAGCTCCTACGCTTCCTCCAATCTTAAGTATTGACTTGCTTTACGATTGAAGTCTTTCTGTGGGGGGTTGCTTCATCTTAATCCATTTTCCGAATTTAGTCTCCGGGTGAGTGCACGAACTAACACCATAAAAACCATATCTTCATTGGGGTTGCTTACTTCTATCACTATGATATTGAACAGGTTCATGATGGACTTCAATGATCCGTTGCATCCCTGGAACAACCCGGATAAGGACATGACATCCTTCAGTTGTGCGGTATGGAGTCTGAACTGATCAGGGAATCTTGTTGCTAATTGGTCAAAAGTAGAGATGGATCTTGGCGGAAGCCTAGTGACCACATAGACGCAATTCCTTCAAGAAAAATGGGAAAACACTACACCAAACAGCTTCAGAGGCACTGGCTTCATCCATGCACCAACTATACCTATGCAAATGGGGTTTTGGGTCCTTTGTCCCATCGTAGGACGGAATGGTTGGCATTTTTAATTTTTCCAGATATTTCTCGTTCGAGATTTCATTAGTAAAGGGAGTCCTACTTAGTGAAGATCCCCATTCATCATCTCTCCTATTTTTACTCGCGTCCATTAATCATTTAACCATGTCTGCTATGTATGCCTCAGATGTTCGGTAATCCTGGGGGCGGTAGTCAGTCATTGCACTAAGTGTGTGGCTTTGCAAATAGTCTTGGCGAGTGGGTTGAAGTCTAGGTTCTCCTGTCTTTGGGAGAGCTATTCCCACGGGATCCCATTGGCTTCCAGTTGGCCTGATTGTGGCTGTTTGGACGTTCCTAGCATCATCAAATGCGTTGATATTATCTTCCAACTAGTTGTCTTGCCCCCCATCTTCTGAATCAAAGAGGTCAATAGCTATATCTTCTTGCGGGTCTCTTCCCCTTGGTTTAAGTTCTGAGTTGGTTGTTTTACAGCAAGCGAAGTTACTTTTTTTGTGGCTGTTCTTCGTTTCTGCTATTTAGATCAGAAAGGAAGGAATTTTCTTGTTCTATAACAGTTGTGGGTTCAAGCATAGTCCTTGGAGCAGGGTTTGATTGTAAGGTTAAGAGAGCGTTAAGCTTATCCATCAGAGCCTTCTTGCTACTTTCCATTTTTTGGTTTATCTCCTCAACCGTCTTATTCATCTCATCCCTAGTAATGACTTTGTGCTGACTGGAGGATGCTGGTGCCTGATTGCCTAAGTTAGCACCATTTACTTTAGTATGTGAAGGATTAATATCTTCTCCAGCTATCATGGCCCCTATGGACCTTACAGAGGTAGTTCTCCTTCTTCTAGGAACCATCGATTCCAAGCGGTAGATCTTTTAAGCAAAGATTAGGGATCTAATTTCTAGATCTATGGGATCCAAAGTAGATCACTAGATATGAACCCTGAGTTAGGTTCTCAGTGAAAGCACTAAAATGTTAATCCAAAAAATGGATCAACACCCAGGTTTGATTGTGAAAGCACTAGCACCATTCTCACAGAGTGATAATATAGATAACAAGTATAGAAAAAAGCAGTAAGAGAAATAAACAAGAAGATTTTTATAGTGATTCGGTTGTTAACGAAGCCTATGTCCACTTTATAATTTCTATTATAGACTGATTGATGTTACAAGAAGTGTTTGATTACAAGGCTCTTGATTGTCCTTAGCGAGATTGGATCTCTAAGATTAGAACCCACCGGAGAACCACAATGAATCCCTTTGGAGATTATTGTGAGGGAGGTGAAGAGTAAAGAAAGTTCTAGCAGAGCTTCAACAATCAGTCCGGAAAAGACCCAGTTTATGTTGCAGGTTAGATGGTATTTATAGAGATCGAAGAGCTTCTGGTCGGACCTATTTGCCACTGCATGCAGATGGATACAGGAAGATGCAACGAAGCTTGGCTCACAATCCGAGCCAAAACCATGGATCGCTAGCGATCCATGGTCTATGAATCACTAGTGATCCATAGATTTAGCTCGCATGTGAGCCAACCACTTAGCTCCTTTTTCCCTTTGCTTCACTGTGATGGGTCGTACACACTCCATGGTTACATTTGAATCGCTGGCGATCCATGAACTTAGCATATTTTGGACTTTGTCTTCTAAGCTTCCTTGCTCCCCACGTGCCATAGCGACCCATGATGTCGTATGGATTGCTGGTGATTCATGTGTATAGATCGCCTGTGATCCATGCACTTAGACTATTTCTGGACTTTGACGTGTGGAATGCTTTCATTGATTTGTATTGACGTTGTTCATGTAGTCTCGTAGCACATCGCTTTTTTTGATGAAGATTATCTGCTAGTTGAATTTAGAGGCTGATAATATTAGACAGATGCTTATCTCCTGTTTTAGTCAAACTCATTCGTTGCTTTTGTAATATGACTTGGCTCTCTTTAACTTGTTTCTTTAGCCCTTTTGGTTGAGTTCGTAGCCATTCTGACTCCTTCAAGCCATTCCATCTTCTCTTGGATCCTATGGGTTAAAAATCCAGATAACATATGATATTTTATTGTATGGATGATTCATCCATTTACGATTATTCTATGATTTATGATTCAATGAGTTTCTATATATATGATGACATCTTTTGATATCTACATTGTTCATTTCGAATGATTTTTAGTTATTAGTGAGGCATGATGCCTTGACAAGTATTTATAGAATTATATAGTTATCCCAAGCTCATTCTTCTATATATATACTCATACATATTGACATGTCACTTAATTATTTGAGTATGTTTGGTTGAGTTATCATATTTTTATACTCTGCTTATACTATGATTCCCTTGTATAGATACTTGATTGGTCATAGTCTGACCTTTGTGTTATTTATGTAATACTCGGGTCAATCTGAGACATTTCAGGTGTAGGGATGACCTGATTAACATTTGTTTTAGTGGGCTTAGAGGAGACATATATTAGGATGTTGTTGGATATCTATATGACCTTGATTCTTTATATATATTTGATATCGTGTTGTATGTTGATTACTCATTACATTATATTTAGGTACTTGACAATTGAGTTGAATTGTACCTTATTGTATACACATTACATATATACATGTACATACACACACACAAACATATATATATATATATATATTATTTGTTATATTTTTTCGCTACGATTTTGACTCTCTGTCCTCTATAATCAACTGTATGTCGTGTATTGTTCTGTCCTTGGAGGCACTCATGTTTATTGCTTTGTACCGATAATGCGTACGTATTATGATATATGTATACGATATTCTAGTATATACTAGTGTTAGTCAATAGAAATATTCACTTCTATACCCCATATAGCCTCATTCTCCGTATTATTTGGCAGTATTACTTTGTAATACTCTCGAATAATATGGGTTAGAGGTGGGGTGTCACAACATGGCATTAGAACAGGTTTAGAACAATACATTGTATATTAGAGACATAAGTCAAGATCTTAGATGAGACTTAGAGTCCTTGAACTTAGGGTGTGTTAGGTAATTTTCTATGATAAGAGATAGTGTATGTGTATATGATGATTATTGGGGTAATCGTCAAAGGAATATTTATGGTTTTACAAATATATATAATTATATATAATATTTTTCTTTTCAAAAAAATATATATGATTAATTTCTTTTCATTTTAGTATGCAGTTTAAAATGGTTGGAGCAGCAAGGAAGAAAGGAGTTAGTCCAGACAGTGAATTTATGTTTTGATATAGGATGGTTTAATATTGCATTGTGGTATTTTGTTTGATATTGTAATTGAGTTTTGACTTGGTTTGATCAAAGTGCACAACTGGAAATTCATTTAATAGTTTTCACCAAAGGAACTTCGAAAACTTTGCCTTTAGCTGATGCTGCCTCAGCATTTCAAGAACAACTCTAAGATGAAATTTATGCTCCTCCTCATCCTTAGAGTATATCAGAATATCATCTATAAAAACCAACACGAATCTATCCAAGAGATCTCGGAAAATCCAATTCATCAAGTCCACGAGGAAAGCTTGCCAATTAATGAGTCCGAACGGCATAACTAACAATATGTATGACCCATATCTCGTTCTTAACGCCGTTAAATGTATACTATCTATCTTCTGCCACTCTAAGCTGATGAAATCCTGTCGCCGAATCTAACTGAGAGAATACCTTGGTTCCACTTAACTGATTAAACAAATCATCAATTCTCGGCAATGGATGTCTATTCTTTATCGTCTTCTCGTTCAGCTTACAATGATCGATACTTAATCTTAACGACCTGCCCGACTTCTTAGCAAATATTACGGCTGCTCCCCAAGGTGAACTGCTGGTCTAATATAACTTTTACCTTCCAAATCTACCAACTGAGCTAATTTCAACTCCTTCGTCTTGCTAAGTGTCATCCTACTCGACGACATACTCACTAGTTCTACACCAGGCACTAAATCAATCCAAAACTCAATAGTTTATTTCGGTGGTAAACCAACTACCAGCTCAAAAACATCTACGAATTCTCCAACTATGAAAATGCAATTCAACTCATCTTCTAACTTCATAACACCCAACAAAGCATTCACCTCATAACTAGGATTTTATACAGTATAAATTATCTGATCACGACAATCCTGATGTCTAAGTGATATTTTCCTATCTAGGAAAAATATCCTAGCATTGTCGTTACTTAACCAATCCATTCCCAATATAATTCCGAACCCTACAAAGTCAAATATGTGCAAACTGCAAACAAAGGTGTAACGTAGCAAGCCAAACTCTAAGTGGTCACACTTCATCCCAGGTGTCGCATACCCTCCTATCGGATTTACAACTCTTAAGGAAGTAACTAAATATATGGGTTCTAGGTTAAGTTTATCTACCAAACATCGAGATATAAAAGAATGAGATGCACTAGTATCAAATAAAACGCTAACAGATGTATCATGGATCGGAAGCATACCTACTAACACAGCCTTTCCCTTCTTCGACACTGTCGGCTTTGAAGCAGCAGGCTCCAGTGCAAACACTTGGCCTTTGTCTCCTTTAGCCGGCTCTTTGCACTGGTTCTTACAGTGGCCAATCTAATCACAATTAAAACACATGATGTTCTTCTTTCCAATCACCTCCGTTTCCTTTTCCTTTTTCGGTACGACACTCACAAGCATAATGTCCTTTCTTGTCACACTTATAGTAGACCACCTCAGAATTTCCTTTCTTTATCGCACCTCCTTTCTGAACATTCTTTTGGTGGAAATTTTTTCCCTTTTGGCCCTGTCCAACCTAGACCTCCTTCTCCTTCTTCAAACAAGCTAACATCTCTTCATGACTCAATGTCATTTCCACTACCACGTCACATGCATCTCTGATGTGCAGTAAAGTATCCCTGTCCAACTCCGGCTTCAAACCTGTAATAAACTTTTCATTTCTTCTCAAAACTGTGTCAATGTGGCATTCCCATACCGGGCTAACTCTTCGAATCTACTAGCATATTCCAGAACAGACATCTCCCCTTTTTCTAGCTCAGCAAACTTTCTAACCAACATAGACTGCGCCATTACTGGCATGAACCTTTCTTGAAACCTCCCCCTAAACTCTGCACATGTCATAGTCTCTTCATCCACACTAGTAGTTACAGTACTCCACCAAAACAAAGCAGCTCCCCGAAGTTGTCATGAAGCAAGTCTTCTTTTCTGCTCGTCATTGAGCCCTAGGTCAGCAAAAATCCTTTCACAGTGTAGCGGCCATTTTTCCACCTTGATAGCATCCTCGGTCCCAATAAATAACTTTCCCTCAATCCTAGTATAGTCTCTGCTCAAATTAGCATACCGATTGACCATCGAAGCCTTCTGAACTCCTCCTCCAGCAGCATTTCCTCCAACAACCCCAGCAGCGATCCCAGCTTGCATCATGTAACACCCCGATATTTCAGGGGAAAAATAATTAAAAAGGAATTAAAATAGAAGAATCAAAAGATAATTTGAAGGAAACATGTAAATTAAAGCACACCTCACATTTTTTATGCTAATTAATTAATGGAAATATAATTAATAAACTTGACAACTGTGAAAAATGAACATTTAGCTAATATTGGACTTTGGCCACAAAACTTATATCATTAAGTTCATGGCAATTTTCTGATTAATTTTCATATATAATGTTTTCCAAACGGAGTTCGACCGAAGAGGTTATTACCGTTTAAATTTTTGGCATCAGAAACAATTACACGTATGAAATTGGTAACTTACATTAATTATAATTGATTAATTGATTGCCGATATCTATTAAATTACATATGTACACAGTCAGCATTGAGTCGGTAGAATTTATTACAAAATGGGAAATAATTTGTAAAGTCAATTAAGAGGGAGAATATAATCTCTCAAAAAGTGTAATGTATACACAAACAACAAAAATGGAAATTTTGCAATGAAATCAATTAACGGAATAATTAATGAGCACTGATTTATTTTCTGCCTTGGCGGTTTTCTATTGGACTAAGTGACATGTTTTTTGATTTCTTAGCGTTCTATTGGTCTAGTGATGTGTATAAGCCAGAGTGGATAACCATAAGGTGTTTGGATGAACATGATTTAACTTAGGAAAATCTAATGGATTATACGCACTCACAGTATCTATAAATAAATGATCTAACCTAAAACCTAATCTTTTATTCAGTTGTTGCCATAGGTCTACACAAAGATTTGTGTGTATTATTCTTCCTCGTTTTCTCTACTAAATAAATAATACTCTTCTAAATCAATTAAAAAATATATATATGAGTTATTTGAAGAATTCTTAAGAATTTAAAAAGAGGAAGATAAGAAGAAGAAAAGCTTTTGAAATTTATACAAGCTCAAGTGCCAATGAGTGGAAATTAATATGAAATAGAAAAATAAAATAGTTTAATTTTAGTCCTTTTCTGCCACGATAATATGAATTAATTTCTGTTAATAATTGAGGTTTGATGCAAATTATTGTAACTTCTTCTTCTACCACTTCTCAATTCTAATCATGTTTGGTTTAAATATAGAACACATAAATTGCTTATTCACGTTTTACAACATAAATGAGATTGGTTTAATTAAATTGAATTAGAATTATTATTCAATTTTTAATGGCATAACTGTTAGTTGGGTAAATTCAGAATATGTTCTTTGAATAAAATTGGAAATTTGGTTGGTATAATTACATAATTTTGAATATGGTTATGGAACAAAATTGGAAATTTTAATCGGTATATGTGTTTATTCCATATGCGACCTTAAACATAAAAAGTGGAATTTTATGTAATTAAATGGTTAATGACTATTGGATAAAAAAATTGTACATATTAAATCTCTAAAAGGAGAACGTAAATTAGGGTGGAAAAAAATGTAAATTAAATGGACCCTACAGGCTAGTGTAAATCTGTAACAAAATGGTATAAAAATTACAGACAAATCATATGGACTGAACGAACGTGAAATTGAAACACCATTTATGTAAGAAAAAAGGAAATTGTAAAATAACCATATCGAATGCAAAAATGGCCTAAAGTAGATTAATGGAAATAAACAGTATGTAAACTATAATGGTAAATTAATTAATTTGAAAGCGATTTGGTAGGCAACCTTGTAAAGGTCTAGATAGGTGTTTCATGCAATTAAGACCAAGATATAGTTTTGGTTGTACCTATTAGGAGCGAGCAAGTAGGTTTGAATGGAAGTTTGTTGCCTTTCATAGGTTGTTAGAACGTAGGATAGACAACATCCGCAATTGCAGGCCTCCTCGGGAAAAATGACGCAGACAAAACTGGACAAGTGTGCTCTGACGTAGGCTTCTTTAGGTAGAGCGTTGGAGGATTTTGCGCAGCCGACCCAGCTGCTGGCGCACTTTCGGATGATCGACACTTTGGATAGGGGCAAGTCCACGTCGGTGAACGAGGATATAAGAGTGTAGGAGTCCAGTTGGGCTGAGCCTGAGCGCAACTTCGGGGTCCTGCAAGGTTGTTTGAGTCGGTGCCGGTCAAACGTAAGAGGCATTTAATCACAGTGCACGGGTGAAGAGCATGACTTTCACGCTGCAGCACATGGATAAACAGTCATAGTTCACAGGTGAAGAGCATGACTTTCACGCTGCAGCACATGGATAAACAGTCATAGTTCACAGGTGAAGAGCATGACTTTCACGCTGTAGCATGTAGATAGGTAAGGACAATAGGTTTGATAGGCCGATTGACGTTTAGTACTACTGCATGGTTGACTTCCCTAGAGTGACGATTGACTTTGGCTTCTTGGGAACTGTATCTAAGAAGGATTCATTGCATTATATTATTCACCCTCTGCGATATTCGGGGAAGAACTGAAATTAAACTGTTTTATTCTTTGTACTTCATTTTGTTTCTCATTCGCCAGACTTTATGTCTGACCCATTCCTATTTTTCCTATTTTCCCTAAATCACAGGAAGATAGTTTAGTAACTATTGGGATTCGGTAAAAAAGCAAGTTTCACTCCTAGGTTCAACACTGTTAGGGAAAGTAGCCTATTGTTGGTTAGTAACCATATGTTGAATACTTTATCATTACTCCGCTGCGAGATTTATAACCATTACTTTGACTTCCCTTTGTTATTTTCAGGATAAACCAGCAAATCGTGCTTTAGTGGACTTGGATTTTCGGTTCATTGAAAATTTAAGCCTATTGGGGTGCGAGTTGTTACGTTATTTTTACAAAAAACTGATACATGGCTCCTATGTCCACTTGGGGAACCCTAGCACTAACATTCTCAACCTGAGCCTGACCTTGACCTCTTTTAGCACCCCATCAGGCAATTCCATTTTTGGTGGTGTTGTCTCCTCCTAGATTAACTCCGCATATTCTTTCGTCCATATCTGTATTCAAGCCTCGTGAGATACATAAGAATAGCCTAACAAAGATAGAAGTCTAGAGATAAAGCATATACTTATATATATATATATATATAACACAAGTACGTTACTATAGCGTTATCCCATACTCCGATCTTAATTCTAAATCCTAAGGAATATGTTTTCAAAATCATTTTTAGTTAGTATTTCATAAACCTATGCTCAGATACCAAGTTGCAACATCCCCTATCTAGTGGCCTAAAGCTAAGCACGATAGATGTCGTAGTCATATATAGTATTAATTTTTGACAACTAAATACGGCTATGTTAATGGTATCTATAATATCAGAAGCACTTGAATATGAAACAAATCATAGATTTCAAAGCAGAATTTTCCATTATATTTCAAAACAGATGTTCCATGTTCAGATTACATAATCCAGTTTCCCAGGCAATGATAAAATATACTTATTACAAACTATGCGAGCGACATATGAATATGCCCCTTGGATGATCAGAGTCATATAGTCATAATTGAATTAATACATACACAGTAGAAATAAACGCAAAACAAAGAACTACAACTCCTAAATATCTATCCGTTAGCCTCCTGCTTGCCTCCGGTAGCTTTATTTGTTATCCTACTAAGAACCTGAAAGAACCTCAACCCTCAGCCTACTTATATCAATTTCGAGCACTCGAGAATTTAAGAGGAAAACATAAACTTCGAGTTAGACATAAAGCCTAGTGTGAATAATACTATACATCTCGGTTACTAATGTTAAGTGACACCACGCCGCTTAACGGAATGAGTTTCCCCTCACTAACATTCTTATAAAACATATCTTTCACAAATCTTTTCTTGCAACCAAAACTGTTAAATATTGTAAACATACATATCGGGTAATAAAAGAACTATATGTTCAAACACTTTAGTTTTGTTTGGCTAACTATTAAACTTTGGCTGACTCGGCCTACCAGGCAATATAAACAAAATAATCGAACATCTATTAGACCCTCCGCTTCTGGATGGTCTATTCTTAACTATATGTGAAATACTTCTCTTCTAGATGGTCTGTCCCTAACTTAACATCTCCCAGGGTCACCTGATCGTAATGGTTTTGCAGGCTCACCAATAACCTATATGTATACAAATATATATTCCCTTCTATATGTAATCAAAATTTTAGTCTTACCTATGAAAAAGATCTACTCACTTGAATTTTGGACTAAATTAGCTAGGACTAATAGCTAATGTATAGGGCGCGACCCTATACCAGTCCCATTTGGTATTCTAATGTTTAAGTCATTTTTACTCAGGGATCCCTTCCTATATTTTTCTTAAAAACCTTTTCAAAGTGATTTAAAACCTTTAAATCAAACTCACACAAGGAAAATACATTACTCTATGCTTTACTGAAAATCACCTTGCCATATTATATATATACTTTACTCAAACCTTAGTTGATGAAAACGTTGAACACTTGAAAGTACCCCTTTCGATTCTATTTAAAGCATCTCTTCCAAAACTAAGTAAAACCCTTTATTTATCTAGGCCGAAAGGCCAAAGCTTCCCTTTCGGAACCATGCTTAAAACCCTTTCGAAACCTTTGAAAACCTCCCTTTCGAAAGCGTTAAAACCTTAGACATCATATCTTAATATACTTCAAAACATTGCCTTTAAAATTCTTGGAAAAACCTTTCATTTCAACCCTTCCAAAACCATCAAAACACTACCTTTTGACTCTGTTGAAACCCTTTGGGGAACCACCCCTTCGAAACCATTTTTAATTCTTTTTGAAAGCATCAAACCTTTAGAAACTCAAGCCTTTCGAAAGCACTTGGGTTTAATTTAAAACATGTGGAAAACACCTTTCGAGATCATTTATGTCAAAACCATTCTCTTCCAAAACCCTTGGGTTATACTTCAATAAGAAGTAAAGGGTCTATAAAATCATTTAGGTTGAAAGCCTACCTTTTGAAAGCTATTCCTAAGTAAAGTAGTGATGGTGTCGAAACTATCCCTTCGAAAGCATTGGAGAAGCGGGTAATTTTAAAAGCAAAGTATACCTTTCGAAACCATTGACTTCGAAAGGTAGAAAGGCAGCAGCTAGGGGATTTAACCCCTTGAAAGCATTACATATAATAAAAGAGCGCTACCCATTCAAAACTTTTTATTTAAAACACCCGACTCAGTCGAAAGCCAACCGAGTCGAAAGCTATCCTTTTGAAAGCAAAGCAGGCGCTACTTCTATTTTAAAATATAATGGCGCTTCGACCCTTTCGGAACCCCTTGGTTTCGACTCTTACCTTCCACTACTATGTGCATTGTTTTGTGGAAGGAGATGGAGGGTCTTAGTCGAAATCTACCTGGGCAAAACCAAAATAGATGAAACATACTTTTGGCATGAAATTCTGATTTAAAACCTTTTTGAGCAAACTTTTTAACTAACCTACCTTGTTTGTCAACTCTTATTGGATACTAATTTTTCTTTTCTAAAAGTGTTGCCATAATTTCAGATTTAATTAATTTAAATCATTTGCAAAACACCCCTTAACCTTAATTAAATATATAAAACATTTAAGTCTCATACCTTAAATAATTTTATATATTCATCAAAACACTTTAGGAAAATTCTATAAAAATTTCAGAAAATCCTTTTCAATATGTTTTCCAACATATATAAATTTCAGACCCAAATAAATATTTATTATGCCATAAATAATTTATAACCCAATAAATCATTTTCTTCACTAGAAAATTAATATAAAATCCACATTAATTCAGAAAATTAAGAAATTGAAACCTATCTCTGAAATATCATTTCTGATCTATATTTAAATTTTCAAGGCATTTGGATGTCATTTAATAGGGTTTTCATATCGTAAAAACTAACATGAACATGTATAAATCATCAATAAGCATATATGAACTTTCAATCATCCAAAACGTGGCATTATCATGCAAAATCATTTCGGGTTATCCTTAAATCAGAAAACTATAAGAAAAATGGGATGCGGTAATCATTCACCTTAGCTTTGTGATTAAAATGTGAGATTTGATGTTGAATATGTTGATTTACTTCTTCTCTTGAAATTCTAGCTTTATCTTCTCTTAAGATTAAAAATGGTGGCCGACCATAGAGTATTCTTATTTGAGAGAAATGAAATGAACGTGTGTTTGGTTTCCCAAGGGTTTAGGGTATAATTTCATTCTATTGCTCATCTTGCCCTTCCTTATTTCCTGACACTTATTTTCATCTTATTTCTTTAGTTCATTTTACATATAGGCACGACTACCCTTGGTTAAATTAAATCCAATCCATTAATCATCTTACATTTTTTTAATTTAGCTAATTAAATATCCTAAATAATGTTACTAAAAAATGGGGTATTACAGTTAATATAACTAAGGTCAAACAGAAAAGATCGATGTGACTGATTTACACAGTTCTCTCGACTTGAGAAAACCATGGATTTTCAATATGAAACTACACTTCGATTATAGTCAGATCATGGAATGACGTCCATTGGATGACTATAGTTGAGTAGAATGGAAGTATTGAAAGTGAAGCACTCTCACTACAAAAAAACACTTTTTTACAACTTTCATTTTACAATGTTTGTAGAATAAACGTTGTAAAAATTCCCTTTTTACAACGTTTTCGACAAAAACATCGTAAAACCCTATACTTTTACGATGTTTTTTAGTAAAAAGTTGTAAAACTTGACTTGTTACCACGTTTTGTTCATAAAGGTTGTAAAACTTATTTTTTTACAACTTTTTTCGTAAACGTTGTCGTATTGCTCTTTTAACAACAGTTTTAAAAATGTTGTAAAAACGTTATTTTTTTACAACTAGATATTAACTTACTACAACCTTTTTTTAAAGTAATTTTACTCACAGATATATGTTAATTTTTCTGAATATTTTAGTTTTGTTTAAAATATTATAGTAATTAATAATTTATAATTAATAATGAATATTTAATACTTACTTAAATAATTTATGAATGAAAACTTATTATAATTAATAACAAACAGTTATAATAAATATTTAATAATTGTTATCTATAATCAATAATTATTTTTTACATTTAATAATTTATTATAGTTAATTATGAATAACTAGTTAATTACATTCAATACTTTGTACCCTAAAATCTTGTTCCTCCGAAGTTTTCATAACTAATAAAAGAAATATCCAGCACTACAACAAAAGCTGAAAATAATGGCAGATTGTAATTGCGGTATTTTCCATTGCTAAAGTTGCGACGGATTTTCGAGCGATTGACAAAGGATAATTTTAATCATTTTTTGTTCCAAATTCTTTTATATTATCAGCTCCACCTATTATATTCATTACTAAACCATCACAAATTGCATTAATTTACTGACAGAAATTTTTTGATGCTATTTCTGCTACAAATTAAGGTAGATTATCGATGTTTCTTTTTGAAGCTATTTTTCGAATTTTCAATAATATTTATTTATAATTAGTAAATTATGCTTGTACTAAAAACCATTTTATGTTTTAAAACCATAAATTCCAAATCGTTCATGCTAATGTGTACCAAAAGCCACCTCTAACCAACGTGACACCATGTCAGCTCCACCGCGCATGCAATACGTGACCCCTTATCAACTCCACCATCATTTTGTATCATATTTCAAATATGGATACAAATGGATTTTTAATTTTTCAGATATTCATTACCAGTTCTACGTTTAACCTTATTTACATAGGATGTTATATGTTGAAGGCGTGCAAATTTCTTTTGATCCAAAACCAAATTTACCTATGACTTCAAAACCAAATTTTTGACTCCAAAAGGACCAAAACAAATTTTTGGCTCTATCCTAAATTTTCATATATAATCATCACTCCCTATCTCTTTCCCCTTGATAGCTTCAGTCTCCACTACTCTCCGCAACTAGATAATTTACATATATATACTTCCCGTCTCCTAAAGGAAAGCGATCCTTTTTACTTCTCGTCTCCTAAGGGAAAGCGATCCTTTCCTGCTTCTACTGGAAATGACCAAGGATGCCATGAACGGATCAAAATCATCTCTCTCTTTGATGTACCATAGCATTCTGTTTAGGGATTTAAGGGATCTTCGGGATTTCGGAGACGGGAGACTAGGCTTTGGCTTTATGGGATGGATTCTTCCTTTTTTGAAGAGCTGATTGGCTCCTGTTGTAGTTATTCTGTCAAATCCATTGAACTGGAAAGAGAAACTACACACTGCAACATCGTTACTCGGTTTTGGTGATCTGGGTGTTCCAACTGCGCCCTCCCAAGCGAAGGGGATGGTGGAGTAACCATATGATGCGAAGGTGCTGCTCGAAGTTGGACTCGCTAGAGTGCTACGATTGCACGGGTAAGAATATTTAAAAGAATCAGAGCATGTAGATCTAGGGCTCGATGGTGCACTGACAAACGACGTTGATGCAACACTGTCGAACCGTAATTCGTCCATCCCAGGTACGATTATCTCTATTTTAACTTTTGAAAGTGATTGATTTAGTACTCAGAGGTGGGTTTTATTTATTCGTCAGAGTTGAGGTTGGGGGAATGAGAGTGGAACTGCTATTGCTGGCTGTCATGTTAGCATTATTTACTTATAATATGTTATATGTTCTGAGATGTTAGTATTCACTTCAAGGCACATTACAGGTGTATTAGAAAAGGGTGTTGTTAATGACACTCTAGAATTAGATAAGGGGGACAATCCAATAACATGAAATTTGATGTACGCCACGGAACCAATATTTTACACTACATTCGGCAGCCCCGGCTGAATTTCAAGCTTAAATTTGGATAGGGTCTGCCGAATTTAAGTCCTAAATTAGGTAGATCCCCACCAAAATGCCCCCTTAACAAAATTTGGAGTTTCATTGTCAATGCCCATGGAGAAATTCACTGAATCCTCAAGAATGAATCATAATCAAATGCCTGCTTCCTTGATTAATTAATTCATTGTATATCTTATTGTGTGTATCCCAATCTGAAGGCACATGTTGAAGTGGTTCCATTCTTTTGGTAAAAACTCAACACTATAACCATCTGGAAACCCTAATTCTGTTTTCCATCTGTAAATTCAAACAAAATAGTCATAAATTTTACCAAATTTTAAACACGTTTTTATATTTGGATGTGGCAATACCTATACTTTGTAACCAAGCAATGGATAAAAATAGCCATTTAAAGTTTAGTAATCTGTTCCTACACAAAATCTCATACCACTACAAATGCCATGAAATTCTTAAACCCTCCATTTAATTATGCTTTGTTCAGCATTTATCCGATTAACTGAATATTATTATATATAGGCGCACGATTGAATATTATCATAGACATTTGAATAACATTATTTATAGATTGGATATTAGGTTTTTAGTTCTGCCCAGCATAAGATAAGAAATTCATGTGTTAGCATAATAAAATTTGTTGTATTTGTTTATTCAGGAGCACATATTTTCTCCTCTTTTTAGATTTATGCATTAATCATCTTCCAGGCAAACAGTTCCATTTATATATAGTGCAAAGATGTCATAAAGAAATGAATTCATTAATATGCAGCTTGGATAATTTTGATGCAATGTTGAGAGCATTAATTGAAACATGAGTCGCTGTAAATGAGTTGAGCACACAGACATGCCATGTGAAACTTTACAAAGTAGGTTGATCCTCCGTGTCTATTTGAGACTGGATATATGTTCATTTTAGACGCTAGTGAAATATTATTGTCACTACTACACTCTTAAAAAAAATATGCTGCTGCAAGCTGCTGCACTCGTTAAAAAAAATAAGAAATGAAAAATGAATATTCTTTGAGTTATGGCTGTAAATAGAATATTAGAATTATAAAGTGCTTAACCATGAATCGTTATTTCTTTTATTGATAGATATATATAATTCACGCATATGTGCAAATTTAAAAGTTACTGTTATGACTGCATGCAATAATAATGTATTCTAAATTTAAAACTTGTTGTATGAGGTTTATCATTTCAATCATGCATGGATTCAGGGTTGCCATGAGTTGGGGTTTGTAATATAACATGAATTGGGGTTTATTGCTGCAGCAATCTCACTTTAGGTTAGTGCAAATGGATCGGCACTAGTTTAAGTTGGTGATGAATATTTTTACTTGTTTCCTAAGGCTGCATGCAGGAGAATTATAAGACTTTCTTCTTGTTATGAAAATGCACCTCTTTTCATGCAAGGCCTTAGATGATTTATCCACCTTGACCTGCAACTCTTCCCACATCTCCGAAGACCTAAATTATACGAGCATGTGACATATGCCCAAGTAAGTTCATGTTTCTTCTATACTCATATTGTATTTATATAAGTTGTGTATGTTACATGCTTGTTTAGGGAAACAACATAGCTAAATTGTGTATTTATACATGTATTGTATTTATATGAATTGTCATATTAGGAAATGTGATTGTATAGCTTTATGCATAGATTAAAAAAAAGGATGAGTGAGTCTAATAGTAAATATGTTGAACATGCTGCTCATATATGCATGGGTGGAAGAAATATTGTCAAATGTTTTTTGCGCTTTATGCATGGGTGGAAATTGATGTTTGTACCGATGAAAAGAGCATAACTAATAAAATCAAGAGGATGAGTGAGTTTAATATTACTGATGTTTATTTCTCACTATAACTTATGTTTTTTCCTGATGTTTTGATTATAAGTTCATAGGACCTTTTGAAGAAAACACAGGAAAAAGGAAAGGTAGAACCTGAACAATTGAAATCTGAAGGTGAGAGGAAGTTTATAATTAAATTATTAATGGGGTTAGTTGATGACACAAATTAACATTATGTTTTATATGCTTCTTTCTATCCATTTATCTCTCTATGCTAATACTTTTTTCTTATCGATTAAGGCCATAAACCCATTGTGATACTATTAAAGAGGCTATTGGAAAAACTTGTATAAATGCTAAAAGAGCTCAAGCCGCTAAAGTTCAAGGGTCAAGGAAACTTATTGAATCCTAAAGTTCAAGGTCTAATGTAGCAGCTTTTAGACTGTGTTTTAGAGCTTCATCCCACTGGCAATGCCAAGAACAGTAGATTGATATTGACTGCATTGTGCCCTATTGCCAATGATAGTTTTCAGCTTTATGCCTATATATGTGAGATTTTAGCTGAACTTCTGGACAGGTTTTTCTGAATGGAACATATAGACTGTATGAAGTCTTTTAATGCATATTCTAGTTCTGCTAAGCAGATTGATGAGCTTGCTGATTTCTACAGCTGGTGTAAAGATGTAGGAGCAGCAAAGTCATATGAGTTTCTAGTAGTGCAGAGAATAAGCAGTACATTGCTTAGGACGTTAGAGGAGTTTATGAAGGATAGGGGCATCAGAAAGACAACATTTTGGTTGTCTGATTTGGATCCGACTTCAAAATTTACTACCAGCATTTACATGAGTGCGTTTTTAGGATATTACTGTAAGGGTGAATCAAAAGTTAAACTTCCCACTGATCTTGAATTGACGATTGGTTTTTGTTTCATTTTTGTTTATGTTGGTCTTACAAATAGTATGGTATTATACATTACCTTCTCATATTCAAATAGTATTTCCCATTGATAAGTTTCTATCATATTGTTTTTTATGTGAATTAATCTAGTTGTATCCGACAAATTTGTCATGCTTATTATGCTTACAGTCATACACATCATTGCATCATGGTAGTAGTAGTTTCCAAAACAGTCATATGCGGTTGCTTGGCATAAGGATTTCGTCCTTGTTGTCGATTAGGCCGTTGTGCGTTGGTATGTTTTGAACTTTTTGTTATATATATATGGTCCAACATGTGTGTTTGTGTTGGAAACTATGATATTTTGTCTTTGTTCTGTTGAAAGCATTGATATTTTGTTTGTATGATATTTTATCTATGTTGGAACATGTGTTAGCTTATTTCAAATAAAGCGGTTTGGAAATGTGTTTCATTTTGTTCGTGTTTTATATATTTAAATTACTATGGTAACATTAGTCTATTTACTGTAATACTATTTTGAGATGTAGCTGGAGCTTGGAATGCATATAGCACTTGACATTGTAAAAAAACATACTGCAACAGTAATAAAATGTTGTAAAAAGAACTATATAACAGCGTTTATAAAATGTTGTGATAAGCTTTTACATAACAACTAGTTGAAGTTGTAAAAAGGGTTTCGATATTTATATTAGTGATTTACAACAGCAGATAAAAGTAGTAAAAGACTTTATTACATCTCAAAAACGTTGTAGCAAAGTTTATTGCAACGTTTTCATACAAAGCTAGAAAAAAGTTGTAAATTAATCTGACTCTATTACAACTTGACCTAAGCTGACGTATGTAAAGACATTGTGAAACCTCTATTACAACGTTTTTAATGTTATAATAAGGTATTTTTGTTGTAGTGCATTCAAGAGAGTATTCATCTCCTCGGTTATATGGGGTTAGTATCATGGTCAACTCAAAGTCAATGTCTCTAGTCAGAGCATTTCGATTAAACAGAATTGTTATCATTGAACCTAAGACTTTGTGTTTGGACTATAGAGTTGAATGTGAATGATATTGGAATTTTGACCATTACCAAATTCCATAAGTCCTAAGTGATATAGTTTTGATGAAGAGAATTGGTGTAAATAAATATCACAATTAGGTAACGCTTATTAAACTAAAATTGGATTTACTGAAACCGAGTAAGTAATAAATTTGGCTATAATGTTACAACACCTGCTATGTGACACGTGAACGTTAACATTCGAATAGTTCGATGTTAATCGCTGGCCGAACTTACATCTAAGAGTCGCACAACCGAAATGATGAATTCTCTTTAGATCAAATAATTTAATTAATTTATATTTATTATAAATTAATTAATATTTATGAAATACTAAATATGAAATTTGAATATGACTTGAGAAATAATATCGTACGTGAATATTTATAAGAGTTATAAATATGTTAATCAATATGAGATATTGATAAGAAATTAAATTTGACTTAATTGCCACATTTATTTGCACTTAAGTGAGATATTTATCCATAGTTTTTGAAGAGAATTTAGCTGCAATTATATGATAGGGATGGCCAAATTAGAGGCAATTAGGGTTCAAATTAGGGATGGCCAAATTAGAGGCAATTATATGATAGGGATGGCCAAAATTAGAGGCAATTAGGGTTCAAAAGGAAAGATATTTTGATTCGTATTAAATTATTGTTTTATGATATATATATATATATATATATATATATATATATATTAGTACTAATAATATAGCATGTAGTTTTTACATAAATATATTTTTCTATAATATTTTAATAACGGAACATATATATATATATATATATATATATATATATTTACTTATATATATACATACACATATATATAGATACATAAATATAATTATTTGGAATTTATACCTATATGTACATGCACATATTTGACAACATACAATACATATAAAATGATTTAATGTGTCTGTTGCGATGTAAATCCAAACATCTATATACAAGCATGTTATACCATGCACTGATTACTATATTACACATGTACACACATACACATATATGTATATGATACGTGTGTGTATATGTATATTTGTTTATATATTAAGTAAAACATAAATCAAATAAATTTGAAACTGCAATTTATAAATTTGAATAAAATACATGATTTTATTTAAATTAATTTTAGAATTTTTTTAAATAATTAGATTTCACAGGCCAAATAATATCCAATCGGGCAAAAATTTAAATTCATCCATATCTTCCGTTGCGGGTCGATTCATTTCTAACAATGGTATCGAAGCCAAATAGCCTATGCGGTTAAAATTACTCATGTTAGGGCTAATTAATTAGGCTTGCCTATTTAGGACAGTGTCTATAAAGGTAATGTCAGGATTGAAATTGTGTGATCAAGTACTCTGTCCTACCTGCTTGCCAGCTTGGCCTGAAAGGTGAAATGAGCTCAAAGATTGCTCCTAACAGAATATGTCTAATTTGAATTGGGCATATTCTAATTTTCAAAATAGTTATAAAAATTAAGACAAGATTTTAAATTTAAAAGTTAAATTAAAATAAAAACATGCTTATTATAAAAGATTATAATATAACATAAATTTTCACAATGTTTGAAATGGTAATGAAAATTTCAAAATGTTTAAAACTATTTAAGTATTAATTTAAAATTTTAAAATTAATTAATAAGATTAATAAAATAAATTAAGTGAGTGAGTTAATTAATTAATACTTATAGTAATGCATTATATATGAAAGTATATTCTACAATATTCAATTTTAGAAATTTTTTAGTTTGCTCGACAATCTAATCATCTTCAATTTGTTTGTATACTATGAAATTATGTATATATTATTAGTTCTTTTTTTTTGAATTTTGACGGATGGAAATGTGGTCTTAATGACTAATTTCGGTGCTCTTCTTTCAATACAGTGCACCGTTTGATGTTTGATCCTTCCAAGGTTACTACTGTTGTGGTAGTGGATCTATTTGCTCCCTATAAATCTTGCTATATATTACAGAAGTTGCCAGTTGTTAATTTGTTCTGTAGATTTCATTTTTTTTCTGTACGGCTTTGTAAATCATATGCTTTACTTTTTCCCATACTTTTATGTTAGAAATCCAATGTATTGTTCAGAATATAATAAACTAAATACTTCGTATAATTTTTTTTAACCATGAATTGATATTTGCCTATTAATTAATGGTTATGCATTGTTTATTTGCTCTCCAGGGTAAGTGTTTCATGTGATGTCGTTATTAATAAAAAATTTAGGCATGAAATTATCGATTTAATGAACTATATATTTCTCTTGTATACTTATAAAATTTTCCTCATGATATGACTGCTCCTTTTGTAATACAACTTTAGCATCATATATCAAAATATATGATGCTGCTATTGACATTTCAGTTTTAGATATGATGAGCCATTTTCTTTCAAAAAGTTTTTTTTAATCATGAGGGGTACTAATCAAACTAGTCCCCTCATAAAATTACAATCAAATTGATAAAATTGTCATTTCTGTTATTTATTTCAATTTTCCTTTAATCACCAGTAACGTTTAATCTAAAATCATTATTCAAACAATGGAGAATTCAAACTCATCTCTAGAGAGGAATTGCAAATAAGAAAGTGATAAGCTAGATTCTTACTCTAGAAAGTGTCCGTCATGGTAATTTTAAACCCTAATTTTTTATCTCTTTTAAAAAACACATAATAAGTTGGGCTAATAAATTATCTTTCTATCACCTTCTCGTCAAAGTTTGGATCTAATTGTAAAGATCAAGATGAATTTTTTGTTCTCGCTATTATTTTCTTTTTAAAAAATGAAGGGAAAGAAGAGTGTAAATGAAAATGTTCAAGATTTTGATGTTCTAACTAAGGGCAAAAGATGTAAAAAAAAATTATTAATAGGATATGTACCTCTCGTAGCAATTTAATTTTGTATGGAGCACTCATAAAATTTGGTCTTCTATTATCTAAAATTGGAGTTTCAATAACAATACCAAAAATATAAAAGATTAAGTATAAATACGATCAATTTTTTTTTCGCATTTCGTTCTTTTATAAATTTTCGCTTACCATTGTTATAAATAGTTCATGTGTCATATTGATGTTTTGATGATATTTTTTATGGATTATGAGTAATAATTTATTCTTAAATGTATTGTTCCAACCTGTCACAACAATAAGCACTCTTCCAGTAGAAGTTATTGCATGTTAAATAGTTTCCCTTTGTTGATCATGTTATTTTGTTTGTATTTTGCGCATAGAGAAATTATAAAATTTAATAATTGCTGAATCGAAAGCCTTAATTTATTACATTAGTCTTAAATCATAATTTTGGTCCAAAGTATAATCGGCAGATCAAATTTGTTTCATTAAATTTGTCTACAATTTTATAATATACGACTTATGAACTACCTTCCGTTATGGTGTACAATAATCCAAACAAAGAATGTAATTGTGGGTGATAACCAGTACAAATGTAATTTATGAAACAAAGCCACTCCACTTATCTCTACCCAAGTACTTAATGAAGATGTCCACCTACTGTCCAATTGTCCATTTATGATTGAGATTTAAGATTTATCTTCCATCCCACATATAATACCTAGAAAAAAGTGTGTGTGTATACATACATACATATATATAGACACACACACACATATATACATGTATGTATGTATGTATGTATGTATGTATGTATGTATGTGTATGTATATGTATATATATATGATACTTTTTTTAAGCTCCCATATCCATGTACCGTGCCTTCTTAGTCCATTCGTACAGTTTGAAATTGAACTCTCATGGGCTCTATCATTCCAGTTTGATGCTACAGCAGATTATCAATAGATAGTTTCTACCTATTTTTCTCAATTTACCAGCACCATATTGTATAGCGCATGTAATTGTTATTCATTTATTACTCTCTTATTTATATGTTTTGAGTTTTAACATTCATTTTTTACATTTTAACATTATTTTTCCTAACTCATAATTTTATTGTTGTGCGTTGGATGACTCATTATTGTATGGTTATGCTTTCATAGGTACTGTTTTGCTTCAAAGATTCACATACACACTTGTATATCACATACACTATTAAAAAATATGTAAACATATAGTCTAAGCCACGATACATATTTTAGAGGATTATAGAAGTGACAACATGTAATATAAAGTCGTAATTTGCATTCAGAAGCAATAGAGGTCCAAGTTTATAACTTTAATTAGTTAATGAACTTTATATTTATACATCAGCAGATATAACACACTATATACATTCAATGAGACAACTCACATAAATCCGTGCCAAGCAAAAGCACAAAAGAACACAAGACCGCCTCCTACCATCACCAAATATCCAAACCTTACTCCTTTTGCCTCAACTTGCATACGGCCACTTCCTAGCACAAATAATGCTCACAGTCACGAGTGGTTTCATTCGCTTTTTCAACTTCATTCAACTTTTTACTTGCTTTTCTATCTTCTTACGATGATTTAGTCCTATAGCAATTTGATTTGATTAGAGAAAGATCGGTGAAGATAGAAATGGCTTAGAACTAATTATTTTCTCCCTTTTTTAATTTTGTAAAAAGTGAACAAGGAAACACTTAGCGGTGTATTTGTAAGGTTTATTCAAGTGGTCACTACCACCTCCAAATCTCTTGGAAGATCACAAATGAGCCTCCCCCTTACATGCCACATTTACTCTTCGTTCCCAAAAACAAATATCCACCTCATTTCCTAAAACAAATATATAAACCCTATTAATCAAATATCCATTCCTTAACTTATTTGCTAATCTCTTTTACTATTCACATTTAGTTAGCTATATCATGAAAAATATTTTTAGTTGCTGCTTGATGAAACAATAGCTAATTTAGACAAGCATAATAAGTTTGAATAACTTTTGTTAAGAAAAAAAAACTGTTTATCGATAAAACAACTTTTGTTCACATTATCGATATTCTGTAAACTATTTATTTTTGTAAACATTTTTAGATAAAAGTTTATCATCATTAGTTATTAATAAAAAGAAGGTTAACAAGGTTACTAAATCAATTTAGTTATACTAAATACAAGATTCAATATTTAAATAATTCAGATATTTAAATACAAAGTGTTCAAAATTCTGATTCGTTATACTCTCCCCTACTTAAAATATTTCATCCTTGACATTACAACACAATCAACACACAAAAGAAACAAGCAGTAATCCATGCTCAATATTATTCAATAACACTATCAAACAAAAGTTTTGCTCAGATTCAAAAACCCTCTCATCGCACAAGGACGAAAATAATTTATTATGCGTATCTTATGCTCAACAGCCTCAAGTTATTACTTAGATGATTATTCATGCTACCTCAGAACAGATCAAATATTCATTCCTTTAACTCCCCATAAGCTAACAAAGACTTAACATGTTGATACTTAAGCCCGTATGATGTGCATGGATCATCCGTATGCAATATCTGATCCGATCACTTGCTCAACCATATAAATTTCACTTTTCAACTAGCATAGATCACTTTACCTTCCTAGTATGCACTTTGAGAAACCTCTTTTTTCCTTACATAGTCGTCTCCATACAACTTACATATTTTATCATATTGGTTTCTTCAATCATACCGGTTTCTTTTTATATCACATTCATTTACACAAATCGTATATCTCATTCAATACTAAAATCATTTATGAAGCATTTCATCAAAACATCACTTAAGTTCATAAACATTTTATAAAGACAGGTATAACAAAATGTGACGCCCCACCTCTATACCCACGCTAGACAAGAACATTACGGTGAATGCTGTCGACTAGCACGAAGAATAAGGCTGTTGAGGAGCGACCATCCGTGTAATTTCTTTGCGCAAGCACCGATATGTCAGATAATATAACATGCATTCTATTTCAAGAGGAAATCCGACATACCGACACAAACTCAAAGCTACTACACGGTGGCTATATAAATCCTTCGGAAAACAAATATAGAAATAAGCATAACACAAATCAGTCACAGACAATTCATATCACAAAGGCGGAAAATAGATATGAATATTACACTTGGAAGTGTACATCAGAGTAGTGGTCTAAAACGATCCACAATATCACAAAAGAATAGTTACATGAACTACACAAAAGAATAAGTATACATTATGGAGTCTATATCTCAAATGTATACAACAAAAAACTACTAATCTAAGTAGTTAACCCAAAAGTCAAGGAGTTAATCCCGGATGAGAAGTCAAGCAGAAGCACCTGTAACATCTCGGTCTGACCCGAGTATTATTTAATAAGAAAATAATAAACGGATCAGTCTAACTATAAATATCAGATGAAACGATATAGAATAAGAGATATGACTAAACACATAATAATCACAAGGCCAAGCTGTGATATATAAGTAGTTGATAATCAACAAGAGATTAATCAATATCACAAAATCTACACAAGAATCCAAGAAGTGTCATACTCTTTATTTCGTTCACCATTCCATAAATATTGACGATAATATCAATGTCAATCACAAAAGTCAATGACACACAAATTCCAGAAGACTACACAAGAAATCCAGAAATCACTAAAGTCAATGACACACAAATTCACCAATGCACAAATATTGATAAAACTTATCAATGGAAATTACGAAAATTGGTGAAAAACAAATTCTAGGAATCTACATAAGAAATCCAGAAATCACAAAGGGGGGGAGGCCTATCACAAACGGGAGCATAAAGCCCACCAAAACGTGTATCACAAACGGAACGCTAATTCCATGGTCGCTAACCATCACAAATTGAGCCGAAGCTCCACAAACGGCCAGAAGACCATGGGTTGCTACCCCATCACAAATTGAGTCGAAACTCCACAAAACGGGGTTTAGTCTCCCTCGCAGACAAAGAGACATCGCACATTGCTAGTCTAAATCACAAAGATGATCGTCATGATCAACGAGAAGTGTCAATTACACTAAGCTAGTAAATATATGAGTTTAGCTTCATGTCCCATAACCACTTGCTTAACTTAAATATTTACGAACAAATTGTAGATCTCCACTAGAAAATTGTCACAAGAGGTTCAATCGAACAAGTCCAAGAATTAACCGACAAAGTGAACGCAAGCGTTTCATACCACTTGTTTTACTAAGTCGTTTAATTAGATTTCTCATACGAGTGAGGTAAAGGTTTATATATACTAATAGATTGAAAAACGGTTTTATAAATGAATTTGGTATTAAAATAGTATTGAAATCGTTTGAGGAAAGAGTTTTGATATTTACTACTAGTATAGAAAACCTTTATATTTTTAAAGTGACAAAGCACAAGGGGGATTGTAGAAACAATCAATCACAAAGATCACATTCGAGGATGTGAATAAATATCCAACGAAACCGATAAAGAATCCATCGAAATGGATATTCAAAAATCCCTAAAAAGGAGTCATCAAAGTCATAATAATTGATAACAATCAATAGGAAACAACACGAATCGATTTAAGTTGGAAATTCAAGCAATAAGGCCAAGTAGGCAAAAATCATCAGGTCGGTCGGCCGACATACAGTGCTCGGTCGACCGAACCTTGTATTGAAAAACTCCTCGGCATCAGGTCGGTCGACCTAACCCCTGTAGTCGGTCGACCGGACCCTAAAACAGAAAGTGCTTATGCACTTGGCATCAGGTCGGTCGACCGGACCAGGGGGTCGGTCGGCCGAACCTGATGCTATGCCTATTTATGCCCATGTATTGATATGAAACCTCCATCAATTCGCAACCGAAAGAGCACGGACGCAAGGGAATTATGCCTAACGGCTACCCGGCCCTATTGGCTCCTCGATGCATCACCAAAAACACATTTGATCCTCAAAGCTATGATTTTTAAGGAATTGAACCCAAAACAACAAAAGTTAGGATTTTCACCAAATCAATCCAAACCAAGAGCTAATACACACGAATAAGTGTTAGGAATTCATACCTAACATCCGAAGATAAGTATAAGCATAGATGTGAGATAAAAATCTCACCTTTTCACAAAATCGAACAAGAAGAAGCTTGAAAGCAAATGGAGAATCAACCTCTCTTCAACACAACCCAATTGGGCTTGAATCTAAGCTCAAAACGAGAACATTCCCGAAATTAGGTTTAGGAATTTCTGAAATTGGTAAGAGAATAAGTTGGAGAAGAAGGAGAGAAGCTTACCAATGGGTTCTTCTTGAGTTTGGAGCTAGGAATTTGATTTGCAAGAGGAACTAGGGTTTTGTAGTTTTAATTTCCAATCTATCCCACCATTAATGCTAAGAAAACTGAAAAGAGAATAGAACGAGGGAGAATAGGGAGAGTGGTTCAGTTTTGGAGTATAAGTTAACATAGGGCTGAGCCCAAAAACCAAACCCAAAGTAAAAAGCAGCAAAAATCAACTTTCTCCAAACATATCGAAGCTTATACTCAAAAAGGTCGCAAACGGTATTTTAAACTCAATGGGAGTGGTCCCGAGTCTTAATTCGACCGTATGCAAAAAGTAGCTTTTCGGACTAAAATCCGACTAACGATAAAATATTTAAATATAAAATCGATAAATATGCGGGGTGTTACAGACTCCCCTCCTTAAAGAAATTGCGTCCTCGCAATATTTAAGAAGAGAACATAAAGTAACAACCATAAAAGCATATTCAACAAAAAAGAAATTTGAAATAAGAAGATTCACCTTAAAGAGCACGGGAAAGCAAGTCCGGATGTGATCGCTCGATAAATTCCCTAGACTCCCAAGAACAATCCTTAGGATTTGAAGACCATTGAACTTTAACAAGCGGAACATCTTTATTTCGAAGTCGTTTGACTTCCGAAGCAATGATACGAATAGGATGTTGCTCATAAGTTTAAATTTGGCGAAACTTCAATCTCTTCCACAACACCGGGCTCAAGAACAGAATCGGAATCTCGAAGACATTTCCGAAGTTGAGAAACGTGAAACACGTCATGGATAGCAGAAAATTGAGCCGGTAATAAAAGGCGATAAGCCATGGAACCAATACGTTCAGTGATAGGAAATGGCCCGATATATCGAGGCGCTAGTTTTCCCGATCGACTGAAACGTACAACACCTTTCATAGGTGAAACACGAATGAACACAAGATCTCCCACAGAAAATTCTAATTTCCTTCTTCGGATATCGGCATAGGATTTTTGTCTACTCTGGGCTTCTTTCATTCTATGTCGAATAAGGTCAATTTTCTCTGTGGAATCCCGAATAAAATCTGGACCTAAAACCAGCTTCTCACCGGCCTCAAGCCAACAAGAAGGAGATCGGCATGGCCTACCATAGAGTGCCTCAAAAGGTGCCATACCAATACTAGATTGGAAGCTATTATTGTAGGAAAATTCAACAAGAGAAATATGATCTTCCCAACTTCCACCGAAATCAAGCACACAAGCACGAAGAAGATCTTCATGAATTTGATTAACACGCTCGGTTTGTCCATCGGACTGGGGGTGATAAGCGGTGCTAAAATTAAGCTTCGTTCCCAAAGCTTTTTGAAGACTCTTCCAAAATCCACTAGTAAACAATGGATCACGATCACTAACAATAGAAGTAGGAACACCATGCAATTTAACAATTTCTTTGATGAATATTTTGGCCAAAAGAGGAACGGTTCGATTAGATCGAACGGGAATAAAATGGGCGGATTTAGTAAGTCTATCAACGATCACCCATAAGCCATCATGACCCGAACGAGAATGGGGAAGGCCATCTATAAAATCCATGGAAATTTGGTCCCACTTCCAAATTGGAATTTCTAAAGGTTGCAGTATCCCACCGGGCCTTTGATGTTCGGCCTTAACGAGTTGGCAAGTCATACAACACTTAACAAAATTAGCAATATCGAGTTTCATTCCCTCCCAATAATAAAGTCGCTTCATATCCGCGTACATTTTACTACTACCGAGATGAATAGTAAATTTAGAACGATGAGAATCTTCTAAAATATCTTTACGAAGATCACCAATATTTGGCACGACAAGTCTACCAAATTTCCGAATGCCGCCACGAGAATCGATATCAAAGTCTTTCAATCCTTCAATATCAATTTTATCCCTAATATTTTGGCCAAGAAGAGCCAATTCTGGATCTAACTCTTGAGCTTCAAGAATGCGGTCTAAAAGAGAAGGATGAGCCTCAAGGCTACATGAAACAAATGATGAGCATAAATCGGAAACACGGTCTCGAATTTCGCAAGTGGATAAAATCTCGAGATCGTTCCATTCGGATATCATCATAGAAACAACAGCTTGTTGTTTACGGCTAAGAGCATCGGCAACACGATTACCCTTACCGGGAGTATAAAGAATATCAAGATCATAAGGAGCAAGGAACTCGAGCCAACGTTGTTGATGCAAATTAAGTTCCTTTTGAGAAAATAAATATTTCAAAGACTTATGATCTGTGTAAAGAACAAATTTCTCTCCTAAGAGATAATGACGCCAAATCCGAAGAGCAAAAAACAATAGCCGCGAGCTCTAAATCATGAGTGGCATATCTAGTCTCAGCAGGCTTTAATTGCCTAGAAGCATAAGCAATAACACGTTCTTTTTGCATAAGAACGGCACCCAAACCAATGCGACTAGCATCGGTATAAACAACGAAATCTTGATTCCCATCGAGAATAACAAGAATAGGAACATCAGAAAGGAGTTCTTTTAATTTCTGAAAAGAAGCTTCACATTTGTCCGACCAAATGTATTTAACACCTTTCTTAGTCAAGCTAGTGAGAGGCACGGCAATCTTAGAAAAGTCCTTGATAAAACGACGGTAATAGCCCGCCAATCCAAGGAAACTACGAATCTCTGTCACACTCTCCGGTCTCTTCCAATCTTGAATCGCTTCAATCTTTGAAGGATCCACGGAAATTCCGGATTCGGAAATAATATGACCGAGAAACTTCACACGAGATTGCCAAAAATGGCATTTAGAATATTTTGCTTTTAATTGATTATTCCTAAGAGTTTCCAACACAATCCGAAGATGTTTTTCATGCTCCTCCTCGGTTTTAGGATACACAAGAATATCATCGATAAAGATGAGAACAAACCGGTCGAGAAAGTCTTTAAAAACTCGATTCATTAAGTCAACGAAATAAGCCAGGGCATTCGTTAACCCAAATGGCATAACAAGCCATTCATAAGATCCATACCGAGTACGGAACGATGTCAAAGGAATGCTATCCTCTGCAATACGAAGCTGATGGAATCCAGTAGCTAAGTCTAATTGTGAAAAGACTCTAGCACCACTAAGTTGATCGAATAGATCATCAATCCGAGGTAAAGGATATTTATTTTTGATGGTAAGATCATTAAGCTTGCGGTAGTCAACGAAAAGCCTAAGTGTACCATTGGATTTCTTCACGAAAATAGCCGAAGCTCCCCAAGGCGAGGAACTAGAGCGAACAAATTGCTTCGTCTCCAATTCGGATAATTGTTTGCGCATCTCCTCGTTTTCTTTATTGGACATTCGATACGGAGGACGAGTGATAGGTTGAGCTCCAGGAATAAGATTAATTCTGAACTTAATTGCTCGCTTAGGTGGTAATCCTAAAACGGGCTCGAATACGTCGGAAAATTCACGAACGACGTGAATAAGAGAAATAATATCACCCTCATCGTCATCATCGTCATCACGAGGGTTTAAAGAATATAAAGACGCAACCAAAGCAGAATCTGAATCTTTAAGAATAACAGAAACCTGATTAACAGATTGAGGATGTCGAAGATGAATAGTCCGCTCAGGACATAGGATATGAGCTCCATAACGGTTGAGCCAATCCATTCCCAAAATCATTCCAAAGCCTAAATAACGCATGACATGCAAATCGGCTCGGAAAGAAAAATCACACAAAATAATCTCGACATCTTTACACAATAAACTGATTGTTGCGGATCCACCAACCGGATTCGCGATTCTCAAAGAAGTCATTAAACACAAAACATCCAAAGAAAAGGTATCAACAAGTTCTTTTGATATAAAAGAATGGGACGCACCCGTATCAAAAAGAACTCGAATAGGATGATCACGAAATAAAATAATTCCATCTAGAATAGAATGAGAAATACCTTGGCCACGAGATGTGTTGCCAGGAGCTTGAGCAACATTAAGCTTTCCCTCCTTCTTGCCCTGAAGCTTGGGGCATGAAGATATAACATGACCGGGAACTTTGCAGTAGCGACAAGAAAGAGACTTTGGGCACTTGTTCGCATAATGGTCCTTCGAACCACAATTATAGCATTCCCCACGACCAAACGAAGAAGTCTTTGCCACGGTGGTTGCTTGCTTCCCTTTCTTATTGGGATAAGGGCCTTTGAATTTGTTTGGCCTCTTTTTGTTGTTGAAGTTTGGTTTGGAACCCACCACTTCAATATCATTCTCCTTATCCGCCTCTTCAAGACGAAGAGCGATATCAACGAGTTGGTCGAAAGAAACTTCTAATTTTAGAAGTAATGGCTTCTTGAGACTTTTGTTTAAGCCATAGACGAATCTCTGATTCTTCTTAAGAGGGGTGTTGATGTGTTCAACCCCATATTTGGAAAGCGACTCGAAGGAGGCGACGTAATCAGTCACGGATGACTCACCTTGAACAAGGTCTATAAATCGTCGAGCCAACGTCACTTTTTCTGCTTCTGGTACGAATTTCAACTCGAAGCGTTCTCGGAATTTCTCCCAGGTGAGATCCGCTTCATTAATCTCAGAAACTCGAAGGTGTCAATTACACTAAGCTAGTAAATATATGAGTTTAGCTTCATGTCCCATAACCACTTGCTTAACTTAAATATTTACGAACAAATTGTAGATCTCCACTAGAAAATTGTCAAAAGAGATTCAATCGAACAAGTCCAAGAATTAACCGACAAAGTGAACGCAAGCGTTTCATACCACTTGTTTTACTAAGTCGTTTAATTAGATTTCTCATACGAGTGAGGTAAAGGTTTATATATACTAATAGATTGGAAAATGGTTTTATAAACGAATTTGGTATTAAAATAGTATTGAAATCGTTTGAGGAAAGAGTTTTGATATTTACTACTAGTATAGAAAACCTTTATATTTTTAAAGTGACAAAGCACAAGGGGGATTGTAGAAACAATCAATCACAAAGATCACATTCGAGGATGTGAATAAATATCCAACGAAACTGATAAAGAATCCATCGAAATGGATATTCAAAAATCCCTAAAAAGGAGTCATCAAAGTCATAATAATTGATAACAATCAATAGGAAACAACACGAATCGATTTAAGTTGGAAATTCAAGCAATAAGGCCAAGTAGGCAAAAATCATCAGGTCGGTCGGCCGACATACAGTGCTCGGTCGACCGAACCTTGTATTGAAAAACTCCTCGGCATCAGGTCGGTCGACCTAACCCCTGTAGTCGGTCGACCGGACCCTAAAACAGAAAGTGCTTATGCACTTGGCATCAGGTCGGTCGACCGGACCAGGGGGTCGGTCGGCCGAACCTGATGCTCTGCCTATTTATGCCCATGTATTGATATGAAACCTCCATCAATTCGTAACCGAACGAGCACGGACGCAAGGGAATTATGCCTAACGGCTACCCGGCCCTATTGGCTCCTCGATGCATCATCAAAAACACATTTGATCCTCAAAGCTATGATTTTTAAGGAATTGAACCCAAAACACCAAAAGTTAGGATTTTCACCAAATCAATCCAAACCAAGAGCTAGTACACACGAATAAGTGTTAGGAATTCATACCTAACATCCGAATATAAGTATAAGCATAGATGTGAGATAAAAATCTCACCTTTTCACAAAATCGAATAAGAAGAAGCTTGAAAGCAAATGGAGAATCAACCTCTCTTCAACACAACCCAATTGGGCTTGAATCTAAGCTCAAAACAAGAACATTCCCGAAATTAGGTTTAGGAATTTCTGAAATTGGTAAGAGAATAAGTTGGAGAAGAAGGAGAGAAGCTTACCAATGGGTTCTTCTTGAGTTTGGAGCTAGGAATTTGATTTGCAAGAGGAACTAGGGTTTTGGAGTTTTAATTTCCAATCTCTCCCACCATTAATGCTAAGAAAACTGAAAAGAGAAGAGAATGAGGGAGAATAGGAAGAGTGGTTCAGTTTTGGAGTATAAGTTAACATAGGGCTGAGCCCAAAAACCAAACCCAAAGTAAAAAGTAGCAAAAATCAACTTTCTCCAAACATATCGAAGCTTATACTCAAAAAGGTCGCAAACGGCATTTTAAACTCAATGGGAGTGGTCCCGAGTCCTAATTCGACCGTATGCAAAAAGTAGCTTTTCGGACTAAAATCCGACTAACGATAAAATATTTAAATATAAAATCGATAAATATGCGGGTTGTTACACAAAACATTTCATAAAAACTAAATCCAAGTTATTAGTCCTATAATATTCTACTACGTCCTAAGAGTATATACAAAACGTCAAATTCGTCTTATACTATCTAAAATTCAAATGAAGGCCCAAAATAAAGATGGGTCTTATTACCGAGTCAATCATTTGACTTATTTAACAATCAAGTTAGGTGAGTAGCTAGAAAGAGTAGGATGCCTATTCCAAACTTACGCCTAGAGTCTACTTTTTTTAGACAACCCTAAGATAAAAACGTTTATTGGCTGGTCCAATAACATCGAATGATTTACTTAACATGGATGTTCAAATCAATTTAAAACAATATTCACTTACTACCTTCTCAATTAAAGTGTTATCTAAACTCATCTTTGTATTTTGAAAAAACACTTTACTCTAAATTCTATAACAACTAGGAACTTTCTGGCTATCCAGAACCGTTAAAAAAATCATTTAATTCTAACAAATATAAACTATCAAATAATCTTATCATAACTTGATGAACGTACCACACTGTCCTAATGCATAATATAATGCATCAATAAAACAACTTATCAAAGTTTCAATTATTTATTAGACACACTTTAGTATAAAGGAAAAACAATAAAAGGTTTCGTAACTCTTTGGGCTATGCCTTTACCACTTGGGCACTCTACACATCATACATAAAAATCTTTTCTATAATAAAGTTCTTATCAAAATCTGTATTACCCAAAACTACTGTTTATTAGACTATTCTATTATTTTATATCTAACTTCTTTACAGAAAACTTTAAAACTAAACACCTGGTTTTATTTCAAATTATTGAAATAATAATATATGCATATACATTTTATAAATAACTGTTTAGATTCGAGTTAGGGTTACAAGCCTATTTGTTGAAGATATGGGCCGTTAGATTTATGGCATGTGTCATTGGTTAGGAATGGACACTGATCATTGGCCGATGTGGCACATGTTTAAAGTGACATGTGGCATACTCCTCATTTGAATCATGATGACATGGCATTTTTGATTCAATTAGATTCTTCCACGTGGCTAATTGGTTGCCGATTCCATGTGTATTAGTCAATATTAGATGGCACAAAGATATTAACATTCGAAGGATTGCTTTACGAACATGCGATGACTTAGTAGTGTCAACTTTCAATAACTCATTAAACCATCATGTAATAGCTTATTGGCATTAAACTTTGATAACTCTACTGACTCGAATACCATTTCTCAATATCTCCATTGATTACTGTGCAATAGCTTTAAGATACCACCCTTCTATAACTTCATTGTCCAAGTTCGATAGCTTTGTGATTGTCAACTTTCGATGGCTTATTCAGTCAATTTGGAATAGCTTTAAGATCACCAACCCCCGATGGCTTGGTTTTTCATCATGCGATAGCCTGGAATTACCAATTGGCTTATCTATTCAGCATGCAATAGCCCCAATTTCTTAACCTTTGGTGGCTCAAACGCTTCAATCTTCAATTGATTTCTGAAGTTAAAATGCAATGGCTCAAATACCTCAACTTTCCAGAGTTCCTTCGATGGCTTTTTGGATTAGCACTTGGTAACTTTGAACTATCATCACTCGATAGCTTATTTAGTCAACTTGTGGTGCATTTGGGATCAGTATTCTTTGTTGGCTTATTTTGTGCTTTCATCTGTCGACGACTTCTTCACAACCTACAATGGTGATGGCTTCTTTTCAATGTGCATTGGCTAATTTCCAACCCATGGAAGTTAGTACACTTTGGTATTACAATATCTAATCTCATCAAGAGAGGTTCGCTGCCCAAGTGCCCGACGAAAGTCATGTACGTGTAATTCAGTGTGGCGTGCCCGTATGGATGGAGGTTAGCAGGGGTAAGCTCCATGAACTGAAGGACCAATCAAATAAAGTGATTAGATAGGGCAACACCTATGGAGAGTTCGATATAATGGTTGCATGCGTTGTAGCCTTCTGAGGGATTATGTGGCCGTTGATAGGGTGCTAGTGTCAGAGCTTCATCGATAAGTATTCTATTGCAATCACAAATTCTACGAACATCCGAGTCGGTTTGGATCAAAGATAGAGAATTTGAGGGGTGCCATCAACAATCATAACACCCTTTGGTTTGACATCGGAGGAAACTTCATTGTAGGGTTCTTCTTTTACAGCAAAAGGAATGACTTGTAAAGATTGCCCAAGTTGGTAGTGAGAAGGTCGGGGCCTAGAGGGCGTTAAAGTGGATGCCGGGGCAGAAAGTGAACCTATCGTAGGTGGAGTAAATTCTAAGGTGGAAGGACCTTCATGCATGGAAGAGAGCATCAATGATCCATAACTTACCGAAAACTCCATACATGAGCATGGTTAGGTATGATTTATGTTTAATCTCCATGTGTTAACTAGGCCTCACGTAGGTGGTGTATAGGATCCAATGAATGTCGATGTGTGTTGAACAATCGGCTCCCGTACATTGACATGGGAAATGACATACGATTCAATCTATGCAGTGTTTGTGTGTTTACCCCATGTCTATAGTACAATGTATGTCAACGCCCTATGTAGATCGCCCACTCATAATGGAAAATGAGCTCCGTCATGCTATGGATCATACTATATTCATGGAATATACTATAGCGAAATCATTGTCTGAAGCGACGAGGAGCTTTTCTTTGTAGGATCATAGGATTATGATGATCAACATAATGTGTTAGTACATGATTTTATCGGATGCTAAAATGCATTCGATGTGACCATTTCTTAAAACCATTCCATCGAAACTGAATCACCAATCCATATTTGTCTAAAATTCGATAAACGTTAATGTGATATCCTGGAATTTCAGGCAAATAATATATGATAATCTCGTTTTATAAATTATTTAAAATTGGCAAATTATTCTTTTAAAACAAATAAAATATGTGTTGTTTGTATATGTATATATATGTGAGTCGATTTTAAATTGAATTTGAATTTGAATTCGAAATTCAAAAGATAAATATCTTAAAATAAATTGGATTTAAAAACATATATATATAATGTTTATTAGTATATAATTAGTTTATATTATTTTCTTTAAAAAGACTTTATAAATATAAATTAAGAAATGTATTAACTAAATAGAAAATAAATATAAAAATTTATAAAAACATATTAAAAATATAATTAACACATGCATAATACAAGTATAAAGTTATTAGCATGTAGTTTAACATATGTAAGCAAATATTAACATGCAAATTACAAGTGTCATGTAATTTATTTTCTTTTTATTTTTTAAATAAAAGATAAATCAAGCTATATGTATCTTTCCAGTTCTCTTCTCTATTTCTTTCCTATCTTTTTTGACAAACTCAAGAAATCAGTAGCCTGTAAACTAAACTAGAAAAAAATCAAAGAAAAATATCAAGCAACAACACCTTACAAATTTAAAAACCTGAATCATCAAGCGAGATTCCAACTTCAAAACTAAATCAAAACAAGATCATCTCAACAACTAAGCAACTCAACTAAGTTTCAAATCATCAAGCATTTCCCAGTTTCAAGTTTCATAGGATCAAGCATTCCAGTTTTCGAAGTACAAAACTGTTTCAAAGCTCTTTGTTCAATATCATTTTGGTGAGTAAACAAACTAATACTTGTTTTAGTTTGTTGCATGTGATGAATATATGAAATGGTGATGTGATAATTGTTTGCATGAGTGAAAATTAGGCTTGCGTGTTATAAATATGCAGATGGATAAGTATACATGTCTGGATATATAAATATTCTTTTCTGTTTTTGAATTACAGGGTTTAAAATAAAGTCAAAATTAAAAATCTCCTTATTTAATCTCTTATAGGTTGTCATATATAAAAAAGTTATGTTTAGTTAAACATAAACTAAGTTTTAAAAATATTTCTAAGTAAATATAGTCTGAATATCATTTGAAAAATAGGAAAGACAGTGGAAAACTTAAAAACATGTTAAATTAAAACATTATGATTCTCTAATTCACCTATATAATCTGATTTGTCTTTGAAAACTCGGATTTTTAAAAGTAAAATTATGATTTTTAAGTAAATAATTTGAGTGAACTTGCGGGTTGATCAAAAATTGGATTTTAGGGCTTTTTCGGTGATCGGAGAACTCGAGAAGGTCGGGATCACTGCTGGAGGTAGCGGGAAGTTAGGCGGTCTCGGTAGAATAGTCTCAGGTCTTATAGTTCACCGAGGCGACGACACGACGTAGGTATGGAGTTTAAGCACTGGGTTTGGTCGAGGCTTGAATTTTGGTTGCTGCATAGTCTCTAGAGCATCGGAGTTCATCGAAGGTGATGGAAAGGGTGTGAGGTTGGTCGACGAAGGTGTGGACGGGGTTTCGTGGTTGCTAGTGATCAGAGTCGTCAGAACGAGGTGGTTCTTAGTCGTTGTTTTTCTTTTCTAGTTCGATCATGAAGCTCGATTCCAATTGAGTGTTTAGGTGGATGTTTAGGTGGTCGGGATCAATGATGGGATGGTCGACGACATGTTGGAGGTATCGGCGATGGTCGAAGTGGCAAGTTTCATCGGTGCACGTACACGAGGTCCGGTGTCTATGTTTGGAGAAGAAGGTTGGATCTCGGGGGAAGTCTCGAAGAGATGTTGTCCTGGCTCGGGTTCGTTCTCGAGTGTGATCGCGAGTGTTTGAGTAACAGTTTTAAAGTTTAAACCTTAACATGTAAAAAAAATGAAAAGGAAATTTTCTCGGGTTGGACTCGGGTGGGTACCTGGTTGAACCGAAGTAAATGTTATAACAGTTTGAAAATATAAATAAAAGCAAGTTTAAAATTTTTAAATAAATCAAGTTTAAACTAATTTTAAAAATAAATTTCTTTATATAATAATGTCCTTAAATATTTGGTTTAAGAAAAGTTGTATGATTTATTTTACTTAAAATTTATTAAATTAGGTTCTTAAGTTTATTTTTGAAACTTAAATTAAATGGTTTAATCAAGTAGCTAATTAAAAGGTAAAATATTTTAAATTTATATGTTAATGATATAGAAACTAATAAAGATAAATGGTTTATCTTAAAGTTAATTAAGGTTTGGGTAATTGAAGATCAATTAATTAATTAATTAGCAATTTTAGATTAATTAAACTAATGAAGCAATTAAAGAGAATTAATTAAATAAGGATTAATTAATTAATAATTAAGAGTTATAAATTAATTAATTAGAGATTAATTAACTGGTAATTAGAGATTAATTAATTAAGTAATTAGAGATTAATTAATTTTTAATTATGGATTTATTAATTAATAATTAGGGTTAATTAATTATTGATTAAGTTTAATTAGTTAATAATTAAAGGATAATTAGTCAGTAATTAAAGGTTAATTAATTGATGTATAAAAGTAATTAAAGAATGATTAATTAATTAAAATAGTTTGTAATTAAATGAATGATTGATTAAGCAGGTTAGGTAATTAATTCTTAAGTAATTAATTTAATTTGAGTTAATTAAATTAATTATAGTATGGATTAATAAGTCTTGCTTATGGATGATTGATTGTATAGAATGCCTGGATTGTTTGATATTTATAGTACTATTAATCAGTGATGTGCCATGATATGAAATATTTTGGATATAGCAGTGATAAATGTGAGTTGCTTATTTTTGCTAAATTGCTGTGTGAATATAAAGTTCTGAATGTAATTAAATTGTTTAAACCTTAGACAACTTGGCCTTAAAAGAAACGTTTGGATTTCGATGAGACCGGGATCAGATATCAAATTTGTTATCCAAAAACCACTTCGATCTAAGTTAAACGATAGGTCGTGAAATCTCAAGTGAAGATCGAGATGAAATTTCAGAGTGCAAGGGCTATTGTCGTTAACTCTGAAGGTGATTCCAAAATGTGTGTAACGAGATAGTTCCTTCGGTTTCGTTCGAACCCGAAACGAACTTGTATGGATGAATGCTATCAGACCATCGTTAATGGAGGATGTTGAGCATTCCAAGATATGTGTTCTTAAAAAGGTAATCGCAGACTCAATCCTCATCAACCGAGAATGGCTAAAACATGGGAGGTGCACGCAAGGCTAAGTGGGTAGCACCCAAGTAGGATAACATTTTCCCCCTGTCTGGAGGTCCCTTTTGTTCGGCTGTGTGGGCAGTTGTTGGCTACAAACGCGGGGTTGTCTTATTCGGACTATCCAGTAAGGGGTAGCTCTAGTCTTGTGTTGCAGGGGATCAAGGTGGATCCTCGGTATAGTGATCTAGACCACGTACTGTGAAGGTTGGTACCCCAGTAGCCCTGCCATTGTATGGAATCCAATCTGCAATAAGTACCTGTACGGTTTTGATTATGCCCAACTATGTTTGAATGTGAGATGTAAGCATTCCAGCTATTTCTATATTTTATATGAAAACCCTAGACATTATTATAATATAACTGGATTTCCTATCAAATGATTTGGTTATCATAAGGGAAAAACTTGTCTGTGTTTAGTTGCGGAGAGTCTTATGAGATACCTTTTATTTCAAAGTTTTTCAAGTTAGACAATTTGACCGTTTACTCACACCAGACCCACGTCTGGTGCGGAGTTTATTTTTGTCATCTTAAACTCTTGGGTACTCAAATTTTTATGAGTAGCCAAGTGATCAGGTTGGCTTGACGAATTTTGGAAACCTTGGAGAAGGAGTCTTGGCGCATCTATATCTATCTATTTCCGCTATGTTGATATCTTTTGTTTGTTGTATTTTGGAATGTAATGCATGGACCGATCTTCATGACTGTCTAATGTGATGATGTTGTGTAACTGTGTAACTCTGATGTGTAACGACTATGTAATAGTTATGTGATATATTATATTTTTCCATTTCCGCGGTGAGATTTTGATATTGTTGTTTCTTTCTTTCTATTTATTCTTTTTCAACCTATGTCTTTCTTATTGATGATACGTCTTTCTATAGAATGAAAGGCGGGTTGTCATAGTTGGTATCAAAGCGCTAGGTTGAGATAATACCTAGGCTTTGGAGTAGTATATATCTTGAGAGCACGTACTTGTAATTTTTTATATATCTATATACCTATCTAAATTGTTGGGTTACTTGTCCAGGTTGCCAATATGAGTTCTATAGGAAGGAGAGGTAGAGTTGTGGGCCGCACGATGACCACTAATGGAAGAGGTCCGACTGCTAGCGAGGTTGTAAATCCAACGTCGCCTCGAGTAAGCTTTACTGCTTTGTGCAAGGATTCCACCAATCTGAGAGGAAGATCTTTTAAAGGATTGGAGTCCATCATTGAAGTTCAGGCTTGGTTATGCTCATGTAAGTGAATTTTTAAGAGTTTGGATCTGTCAGATGAGCAAAAGAGAGTGATGGCATCGTGGCAATTTCAAGAAGGAGTTGCAGCTTAGTGGGATGCAGTTATAGTGAATATTTCAGAGGATGATATTTCTTGGAGTAAGTTTAAGGAGCTATTTAAGGAACAGTTCATGCCTATAGTAGGAAAGACTCGTCTATATAGAGATTTTCTGGATCTAAAGCAAAGGAGTATGTCTGCATTAGAATATGAGACTAAGTTCATTGAATTATCTTGATACGGACCTGGTCTGATTGACACGCCCCTCAAGAAGAATGAAATGTTTGTGCTGGGAATGAGGCCCGAGTTCCACAAGAAGATGGCGGCACATCTTAAAGGATCATTCGTGGAATTGATCGACATGACATTGAGGTATGAGAAGCTTACGAATAAGAAACCGTTGGCATCTGCAGCAGCACCAAGTGGGACTTCTTCCAATCCAAAAAAAGGAAATTCAACCCAAATTGGAAAAATCAAGGAAAAGGGAAGTAGGGAGGCAACAACGGACCTCGTAAGTGTTATGTGTATGACGACCCAAAATTTTTGAGCATTTGAAATTGGAATATTTAATTGATTTTAAATATTAAAAGTTAATTTTTAACTTGAATTCAAATATCACTATATATTTGATAATTAAATTATTAAATTAAATAATTTTTAGTTGGGTAAAATGCTGAATCTGGAGTTTTAAGCCTGTCAAAAATAATTTGAAGGCTTGTAAAATTTATATTGATAGTGCTGAGGATAATGAAGGTTTTAAATTTGAATTTAACACTGATTTGTCCAGTTTTAAATTTATATCGTTTAAATTGAATTTGAAAATAGCCTTCGGAGGCACAGTCTCGGAATTCGACGAAACCAGCTCCATTGGATCCGTAATATTGTATTATTATCGAATTTCAAATTTCGTAGTGATCAGAGTTGTTGTGTAAGCATACGATTTATAAACGCACTGAAAATTTAAATTGATAATAATCAATTTGGAAAGTTATCGTCTCCATACGATCGAATTAGGACTCGAAACCGTTTCCATTGCATCCGGAATAGGCGTATAACATTATAAACGCCTAGTGGCACGCCTCGATAGGAGTTTGAATTTTCAGGTTGCATTTGTCGAGACATTTGAAATTTAAATAAAAATATTTGTACAAACATACTTTGTAGCCGCAATTATTTCACATCGTAACTTTTTTTCTTTCCTTTCTTATCGGAGTCACTGTAGCTGCTTGTACCGTGTTCCCTCATTTCCTTCTCCATTACGCTAGATATTTTTCTTGCTTCCTCTTTCGTTTAAATATTTTGGATGAGCATATCAGCAACGAAAAAACAAAACAATCTAAAGAAAAAAACGGAATGGAGCCTGCTTCACAGTTTCGTTCGAACGAAATTTAATTAAAAAATAATAATAATAAGATAAAATTGGCGGTCGATTCAGGTGGGGGATTTTGTGTTTAGGGTTCGTTCGAGCTTTGTGAGATCTCAAAGCCATCAATCGAGTCGCGACTTGGGTTGTGCAGTCATGGGGGTTAGGAGGCAGCCGCGAGAGCCTCGCGTGATGCTTTGGCACTCGAGCTGGCAAGATGGGGGGTGAGCAACTTCGCCATGGCTGTCTGGTCGAAATATCATAGAGCTAGGGCAGGCGTTTGGGGTCGTGATCGAGGAACGGTGTTGCGTGGATTGATGATTGCGTGACCCAGTAGAGAGAAGGGGAACGATTGAGCGATAGAGTTTTGTTGCTGCTGGAGGCTCAACGTTGGGTCGGAGGAGTAGTGAAGTTTCACTGCAGTCGAGATCAAATTGGGGCTGTTTGCGGTAAGGTTAGGCAGAGGTATTTTCTTTTGTTTAATTTATAGATATGTTTATTTGTAGAAAAAAACATTTAGCACATATGAATGCTAGAAAATTAGAAAAAAGTATATAGTGGTAACAGTAAAGTAAATGCTTGTTTTTGAGGTTTACTGGAACTTGAAAACAAAAATATATTTATATGCAACTTAGAAATGAAATCTACAAGTTTACTTAATAATGTATACTAGTGATTTAGACGATTAATAAACTTATTTAAATTTATAGTTACTAAAGGAATTTGTAAAAGAAAAATTGGTTTAACTAAATTATTAGTTGATTGATTTATTTAAAGGTAATTAATTTGTTTAATAAAACGTATTTATTTGTTTAATTACCAAAGGATATTTTATAAAAGGGAAAGTAATTTAAATAAATAATTAGCTAGGTAAAATTATCAAAGGGAAATAATTGTTTAATAAGTTCAAAATATTAATAAAATGTAAAATGTTTATATAAGGTAAATTGTGAAGAATTGTGACGAGTAAGCTGGTTTGGAAATGGGTTGCAAACGGAATAAGGTGAGTTAATCTCACTCAGCTGAATTTAAATTTAAATTTACATTTAAATGATTAAATTTAAATAATTGTTTGAATGGTTAAATTGATTGATGTGCTATAGTATGGTATATTTTGGAATTGGTATTTTATGTTGTGCTAATGTCTGTGGATGCAGGGAAAATAGGTTGGAGGGATCCAACTGGATCCCTCAACATTCATTTAAATTATTTAATACCCTCTGTTGTGATTATTTATATTCTATGATGAATTATATTGGAATATTGAATGTTATGGGTTGATTGAATATATTTGGGTATAATGAGTTATCAGAAATATATAAATTGGATTTTGGAAAGAAAATAAAGGAAGTAAATTTGTAAGCGAAATAATTATAGTAGATAAATTAAGAATGAATTGGAAAAGAAATAAAGTGATTTTTAAATTTTAGTAAATAAATTTCGAGTATGGAAAGGAAATTTTGAATAAACAGAAGATTAATGAATTTTAAACTTCAGTATTATTATTTTAAAAGAACAAAACATTTATTTAAAATTTAAGATTTAAATTTTGAAAGGAATAAAGAAGAAATTGGGGAAAACCTGAAATTTGTATATTTCCGTTAAAGATTTAAAATCAAACGGAAAATAATAACATTAATAATAAGTCCATAATTAATGAATTTTGGAATGAATCGAGTAAGTAAAGAAATTTATTTCAGATGGAATAAATTGGGAATCAATTTGGGAAATTGATTTAAGTGATTGAAGTTGGAATTTTTCTCTGGATAACCAAGTACGTTTTCAAAGCAAATTTTTAATTATAAATTAAAGGTTTTAAAGTTGTTTTAAAAAGCAAGTTTTGTAAAATTTATTATTTCTAATATTTAAATTCTAAAGTAAGTATTTTCTTTTAATCTATTATAGCAGTAATTGTTTAAAAGTGATTTGGTATTTGTTTTAAAGAAGAAATCTAGTTTTATACTTATAAAGGCAACCTCATTTTTTTTAAATATTCCTAAAGTATATATTTTAATAAATATTGAAGTAATTTTAATTTAAATATTTTAAAGTATAATTTCTAATAAAGTGTTTTTAAAACTGTTCTAAAATCTAGTTTTGTGCTTGGTGATCCTAGAGGAGACAGAAAAATATTTGGGAAAGTTTATTCTAAAAAAGAAAGAAAGATGATTTGAAACTGTTTCCAAAGGGTTGAAAATAGAAATATATCTTGTGAAGATCATTTTGAGGTTAATAAATAATTTGGGAGATTATTTATTATTGGATGGTTGTTTGTGAATGTTAATTGATAGTTAAATAACCGACTATCAATATTGGAAAATGCGCTGATCGTTTCGAAGAGACCGGGATCGAGATTTATTTCTCGAAAACCACTTCGATCCGGTTTGTACGTTTTGATGGAAAACGAGTTTGGATTCGAAGATGGAGCAGTGAAGTGCAAGGGCTAGTCGCTACTAATCATGAGGATATTTCCAAAATGGATGTAGTAGGAGTAGTGCCTTCGGTTCCGTTCAAACCCGGGACGGACTTGTATGGATGAATACTCTCGGAACATCGTCAGGTGGACGATGGGCATTCTAAGTGATACGGTCTAAAAAGGTAACGCTTAGCCTCGAGCCTCATCAACTGGGCATGACTGAAAATCAGGGGTTATGCAGCAAGGTTAGGTGGGTCATGCCCAAGCAGGACGAGGTATACCCCTGTCTAGATGTCCCTTTATTTCGGCTGTGTGGGCAGTTGTTGGCCACAACTGCGAGGTTATCTTGTTCGAGACTGTTCAGTAAGGAATAGTTTCGGCCTTATGTTGCAGGGGAGCGGGCGTACTCCTCGGTACTGTGATCTAGGCCATGTACCGTGACAGGTGGTACCCCAGTGCCTAGTCATTAGTTGGAAATCCATTCTCCCTACGAGCCTTGTACGAGTTTTGTTTGTATTACCCACTCTGTGGCTGGTAGCTGGAATTTAATAGATGTAACAATTTCAGCTATTTTATAAGTATTCGTATATAGACCCTATTATAATATCAGAGGATTTCTGTAGAAAAATGTTTTAGGCATCGTAAGGGAAAAACCCGACATGTTTATTTGTGACGTGGTCTTACGAGATGCTTTTGTTTTCAAAGGATTTTTGAAACTTTAATAATCAACTGAGTGTGATTTTGTCACGCTGGTATTCCAGACTGACTCAGGTGTTATTTAACTATAATGCTCGGGTCAGACCGAGTATTATAGGATACATGATATGATGCTATGGAGCTCAAGAAACGAGCTGGATGACGATACGTACTTTCGTACTTGTTTTATATATATTCCGCTGTGTCGATTTGCTGTATGTCAAGTTGTATGTGATTGATGTTGAACTGTGATTGATGTACTCTGATGATGTAATATATAAAAAGATATATTTGAATTTATGTAAAGATCATTTATTATCTATTATATTTTATTCCGCTGCGATGGTAAGATTCTGTTGTTGTTTTCTATTTTCTCTTTCTCTACCTCTTTTTCTTTAACCCAAATGGTTCGTATTTCTATGCAACTTGAGTTGATTGATGTAGAATAGTGTTGACTCAAGGGGTATGGATTTGCGGGTCGTTTCACTTGGTATCATAGCTTAGGTTGGTGATAACCTTGGCTCTGGTGGGAATTACTCATTTAAATTTGAGTCTATAGTACTCTATAATGAGTTTGAGCGTATTAATAGATATGAGCGCGTAATTGTTAGTGAATATAAATTGTTTTAATATTGTGTTGATTGATTTATTTAGTGGCATATGAACCTTCGTCGACACAGTCTGCACAATTGTATCGAAGGGGTTTCTAAACACTTGAATAGAACAATTTACACGGTATTGTTTTAAATGTGGATGAATGAAATAATTTTACCCAAAAATATATTTTGTTATAAAGAAAGGTTTTTGTAAACTATTTTAGCTAAATTATTATCATCGTATGTAAAAAATTTGATTAGAAATTGAAAATATAACCAAAGATTAAGGAAATAAATTCATTTATAAAATGAAATTTATAAATATGAATTATAAATGTGATTTTTTTTAAATTGAAATATGAACAAATGGAGATTTATATTGATGAATTATAGTTAAAATTGATTTAAGCGGGATTTGGAAATTTAAATCCCGGAGATTTGGAAGTGTTTGAAGATAAATAATAGCGTTATTATTTTGGAGGTATTTCTAAAAGGAAATGCATTTTGAATGGATTTTGAAAGTGATATAGCACTGAAATCACTTGGATTATTGGAAAATAATTCTGATGATGACGGCCGCATCATCAGTATTCATTTTCGAATTTCTGAGTGACGGATTGCTGCCAAATTGATTTGTTCAGAAAACTAGTTTGTTTTTGAAATTTCAAAGGAAATTTGTTGGAAATAAAAATCAGGATTGATTTGAATTTTTGAGAAGTGTGATTTTGAGATGTTGGAGATTTCAAAAATGATTTGAAACCAAAAGCCGAGTGTTTAAAAATCCCGATGAGATAGGTTGTAAGCTTATAAATTGAGATTATTTTTAAATCAGGAAGAAATATAAGCTTCGAATGTTTTAAATTTAAAGTGAAAGGTTAAAAATGAAATTAATTTGGATTGGGAAATAAAAATTTAACTGGATTGAAATTAATTGAATAGGCTGAAAATAATATCCAGTAGTATTCGAATTAAGTCGAAATCGAATTGAATTAAATAAATCCGAGTTAAAATAAAATTGAATTGGAATAAAAATTCAATTGAGTTATCGAATGGAATTAGATTCTTACCAGAATAAATGGAAAATAAGTTGGGTAAGGATTAGATTGAAATAAATTAGAATATCTCGTAAAATAATTAAAAATATATGGAATAAAATATGCTTGGGTTATAAATAAGCGTGAATCTTGAGTTAAAAATAAAAGATGAATATATTCAAGCCTAGAATGAATGGAAATGTGTGGAATAATAAGTTGCGACTTATAAAATTTGGAAATGGAATACAAAATCCAAAATAAATATTTTTGATGAATTGGAGAATAAAACGAAAAATCCAAAACTTGAATTATAAAATAAATAACTTAAGGAAATTAAATGAGGTGATATTTGGAATTAAAAATCAAGTATTGAATTTTGACTAGGGGAAGAACTAATTAGATAATAAATTAGATAATGAAATATATAATGGGAACCTAATGTAGTTAAATAGAAGCTGAATTTTGAGTTAATGATGAAGTTTGGAAATAAAAACTCAAGTTATAAATCAAATTCGACTTGAATCGTTAGTAAAGTAAATGTAATTGAACTGTGAGTAATAAAATTGGATGGTAAATTGAAATGGATAGTGGAATCAGAATTTGAGTTATTAATTAAAATTTGACTTGAGGTGTAACAAATTAAATATAATCGGAAATGTATCGAATAAAAATGAAATTGGATTAAAAAGGTGATGGTTTGAATTGCAAATAAAATCCAAATAAGTAGAAATACATTGGATATGGCCTGGTTATTAATAAAATAATTTCGGATGAATTGAGTAAGGAAATGAAAATTCATAATGGATTGAGTGGATAAACTAATTATATTGAATAAATAAATGGATGGAATAAACAAAAATCAAATGAAATTTTAGATTTAAAATGAGGTTTAATTGAGATAGAATTAAGTTGAATAGAAAAAAAATTTACTTGTAAAATGAAAATGAGCTTATGTATAAAATTTGAATAAATTGAAGTAAATTGACTTAAGCTAAATAGATGGGGGAGTTGAATTGAATTTAACTTAAAACTATGTTTAATAATATTGGATTGGTTTTAAATCAAGTGAAAATAAATTTTAATCGAAATAAAATTCGGCGAGCTACATATAATATTTAGTGGAATGAAAATTCTTAAATAAATAATTGTAAACCATTTAAATTGTTAAGGAATTGAAATAACTTGAGACAATAAGAAAATAGAATGTTTCCAGTTTATTAGAATGGTTTTAAATGAATGCGGATAAGAAATGAAACACAAATGAATGGCTCGTGAATAAAATTGAAAAGGGCTAAAATTTAAATAGAATGTGTCGAGCTAAATAAAATGGTTGTGAATGAATTAAAATAGAAGGAATTTGATAATAAATTAAGTTGGAATCAATTTAAAATGATCATCGGCTTAAGTGGTTATTTACTTGAATGAATATTACCAATTTACATGAGAAAAATTGGTTGTGGGACGAAAATAGAATAAAATAAAATTCTATGAATCAATGCAAGTAAATAAATTGATTTTTAAATCAATTGGAGTAATTTGGGTTTGTTTAAAATTAAAAATGAATTGGATGTAAGCAAGTGGGTTGTAAAACATTCAAATTGAATAAAATTGGTGGATGAATAAATTGATAACAGTTGAATTAGTATGAAAACTATACGAATTGCTTACGGAAAGTGTTTAATGTGCATTACTGTTAGAATTCATGTATTTGACTATTGAAAATAAGTGAAATGTTGTTAAACTTCATATATATGGCACTTACATGTTTAAATTGAGTAAGTACAGGTACCTGGGAGTCGTTGGGCTGGATTTGATTGCGCAAAATGCTAAATAAATAAGCTGTCTATTTAAAATGCTAAATAAGGTACGCCTATGCAATAAAAATAGGAAATATGAACTGTTTTTGGTTTTTCCGACCGGGTGGATCGTTGTATATATATTTATATCTCTTGTCAAATTGCAAAAGCTCCTCCGTACAAAGGAGACTCTGCCAAAATTTTCAGGAAATTTTGGGAGTTAGAAATATTTTGAAAATTTTGGAAAATTTTGTTAGCGACAAAAACGATTTCAAACTGGAAATTGAAATAAGTTAGTAAATGAAACTATTTTAAAATAATGAAACGAATTAGTTATAAATAGAAAATAAAATTTCAAATATTCAGAGTTAAAGATAAATTGAATTCATATGGAAATGAAAGAATCAATTTGAATAGAATTAGATATAAACTAAAGTGGTAAGGTGGAAATATATATAAGAAGCATATAAAATGCTTATACTAACTTAAGAAGGAATGGTAAATTCTTGATTTGAAATTGATACTACAGATATATTCTAAGTTAATATTTGGATGAATAAATATTGACATTTTGTAAGAAATGCAATAAAATGTTTTGAATGTTGTGATTGGATATTATTGCTAAGTAAGATATGCAGGTATTATAAAGGGAAAAGAGAATTGGTTTAGCTTTCAACAGATAAATTTGAATTGCTCGACAAAAAGGCATGTGTTTAAATTTCTATAAAATTTGATTGGATTTTTGATCGAGCCACTTGGCGTTTTGTTTTCTTTTGGAATTTGGAAGCCCATAGAGGCCTTTTGTAGTTGTACCGAGCTAGCCGCGCAAAGGAGATGCTGGCGAAATTTTTTGGAAATTTAGAGAGTTATAATTTTTTTTGAAATTTTTTGATAACTTAAATTTGAATGGTTGAATAAGTAAAGTTATTTGAAAACTATGGAAGTTTTAAGGAAATTGATTGAAGTAATAGTGGGTCTTTAATAAAAATATATGTTATGGTAAATTGATAAAACCGTTTGGTTTTGGAAAATAGTAATGGGTATTGGATCATTCTTCCTAACTAGTAATTTCGGGGACAAAATTCTTTCAGAGGGGAGCAATGTTACGACCCAGAATTTTTGAGCATTTGAAATTGGAATATTTAATTGATTTTAAATATTAAAAGTTAATTTTTAACTTGAATTCAAATATCACTATTTATTTGATAATTAAATTATTAAATTAAATAATTTGTAGTTGGGTAAAATGCTGAATCTGGAGTTTTAGCCTGTTAAAAATAATTTGAAGGCTTGTGAAATTTATATTGATGGTGTTGAGGATAATGAAGGTTTTAAATTTGAATTTAACACTGATTTGTTCAGTTTTAAATTTATATCGTTTAAATTGAATTTAAAAATATCCTTCCGAGGCACAGTCTCGGAATTCGACGAAACCAGCTCCATTGGATCCGTAATATCGTATTATTATCGAATTTCAAATTTTGTAGTGATCGGAGTTATTGTGTAAGCATACGATTTATAAACGCGCTGAAAATTTAAATCGATAATAATCGATTTGGAAAGTTATCGTCTCCATACGATCAAATTAGGACTCGAAACCTTTTCCATTTCGTCCGGAATAGGCGTATAACATTAAAAACGCCTAGTGGCACGCCTCGATAGGAGTTTGAAATTTTAGGTTGCATTTGTCGAGACATTTGGAATTTGAATAAAAATATTTCTACAAACACACTTTGTAGCCGCAATTATTTCACGTCGTGACTTTCTTTTCTTTCCTTTCGTATCGGAGTCACTGTAGCTGCTTGTACCGTGTTCCCTCATTTCCTTCTCCATTACGCTAGATATTTTTCTTGCTTCCTCTTTCGTTTAAATATCTTGGCCAAGCATATCAGCAACGAAAAAACAAAACAATCTAAAGAAAAAAAAGGAATGGAGCCTGCTTCACAGTTTCGTTTGAACGAAACTTAATAAAAAAATAAGATAAAATTGGCGGTCGATTCAGGTGGGGGATTTTGTATTTAGGGTTCGTTCGAGCTTTGTGAGATCTCGAAGCCATCAATCGAGTCGCGACTTGGGTTGTGCAGTCATGGGGGTTAGGAGGCAGCGGCGAGAGCATCGCGTGATGCTTTCGCACTCGAGCTGGCAAGATGGGGGGTGAGCAACTTCGCCATGGCTGTCTGGTCGAAATATCATTGAGCTAGGGCAGGCGTTTGGGGTCGTGATCGAGGAACGGTGTTGCCTGGATTGATGATTGCATGACCGAGTAGAGAGAAGGAGAACGAACGAGCGATAGAGTTTTGTTGCTGCTGGAGGCTCAACGTTGGGCCGGAGGAGTAGTGAAGTTTCACTGTAGTCGAGATCGAATTGGGGCTGTTCGCGGTAAGGTTAGGCAGAGGTATTTTCTTTTGTTTAATTTATAGATATGTTTATTTGCAGAAAAAAATATTTAGCACATATGAATGCAAGCAAATTAGAAGAAAAAAAATATAGTGGTAATAGTAAAGTAAATGCTTGTTTTTGAGGTTTACTGGAACTTGAAAACAAAAATATATTTATATGCAACTTAGAAATGAAATCTACAAGTTTACTTAATAATGTATATTAGTGATTTAGACGATTAATAAACTTATTTAAATTTATAGTTACTAAAGGAATTTGTAAAAGAAAAATTGGTTTAACTAAATTATTAGTTGATTGATTTATTTAAAGGTAATTAATTTGTTTAGTTACCAAAGGATATTTTATAAAAGGAAAAGTAATATAAATAAATAATTAGCTAGGTAAAATTATCAAAGGGAAATAATTGTTCGATAAGTTCAAAATATTAATAAAATGTAAAATGTTTATAAAAGGTAAATTGTGAAGAATTGTGACGAGCAAGCTGGTTTGGAAATGGGTTGCAAACGGAATAAGGTGAGTTAATCTCACTCAGCTGAATTTGAATTTAAATTTAAATTTAAATGATTAAATTTAAATAATTGTTTGAATGGTTAAATTGATTGATGTGCTATAGTATGGTATATTTTGGAATTGGTATTTTATGTTGTGCTAACTTTTGTGGAAGCAAGGAAAACAGGTTGGAGGGATCCAACTGGATCCCTCAACATTTATTTAAATTATTTAATACCCTCTGTTGTGATTATTGATATTCTGTGGTGAATTATATTGGAATATTGAATGCTATGGGTTGATTGAATATATTTGGGTATAATGAGTTACCAGAAATATATAAATTGGATTTTGGAAAGAAAATAAAGGAAGTAAATTTGTAAGCGAAATACTTATAGTAAATAAATTAAGAATGAATTGGAAAAGAAATAAAGTGATTTTTAAATTTTAGTAAATAAATTTCGAGTATGGAAAGGAAATTTTGAATATACAGAAGATTAATGAATTTTAAACTTCAGTATTATTATTTTAAAAGAAAAAAACATTTATTTAAAATTTAAGATTTAAATTTTGAAAGGAATAAAGAAGAAATTGGGGAAAACCTGAAATTTGTATATTTCCGTTAAAGATTTAAAATCAAACGGAAAATAATAACATTAATAATAAGTCCATAATTAATGAATTTTGGAATGAATTGAGTAAGTAAAGAAATTTATTTTGAATGGAATAAATTGGGAATCAATTTGGGAAATTTATTTAAGTGATTGAAGTTGGAATTTTTCTCTAAATAACCAAGTACGCTTTCAAAGAAAATTTTTAATTATAAATTAAAGGTTTTAAAGTTGTTTTAAAAAGCAAGTTTTGGAAAATATATTATTTCTAATATTTAAATTCTAAAGTAAGTATTTTCTCTTAATCTATTATAGCTGTAATTATTTAAAAGTGATTTGGTATTTGTTTTAAAGAAGAAATCTAGTTTTATACTTATAAAGGCAACCTCATTTTTTTAAATATTCCTAAAGTATATATTTTTAATAAATATTGAAGTAATTTTTAATTTAAAAATTTTAAAGTATATTTTCTAATAAAATGTTTTTAAAACTGTTCTAAAATCTAGTTTTGTGCTTGGTGATCCCAGAGGAGACAGAAAAATATTTGGGAAAGTTTATTCTCTAAAAAAAAGAAAGATGATTTGAAACTGTTTCCAAAGGGTTTAAAATAGAAATATATCTTGTGAAGATATTTTTGAGGTTAATAAATAATTTGGGAGATTATTTATTGTTGGATGGTTGTTTGTGAATGTTAATTGATAGTTAAATAACCGACTATCAATATTGGACAAATGCGCTGATTGTTTCGAAGAGACCGGGATCGAGATTTATTTCTCGAAAACCACTTCGATCCGGTTTGTACGTTTTGATGGAAAACGAGTTTGGATTCGAAGATGGAGTAGTGAAGTGCAAGGGCTAGTCGCTAGTAATCCTGAGGATATTTCCAAAATGGATGTAGTAGGAGAAGTGCCTTCGGTTCCGTTTGAACCCGGGACAGACTTGTGTGGATGAATGCTTTCGGAACATCGTCAGGCGGACGATGGGCATTCTAAATGAAACGGTCTAAAAAGGTAATGCTTAGCCTCGAGCCTCATCAACCGGGAATGACTAAAAATCAGGGGTTATGCATCAAGGTTAGGTGGGTCATGCCTAAGTAGGACGAGGTATACCCCTGTCTAGATGTCCCTTTATTTCGGCCGTGTGGGCAGTTGTTGGCCACAACTGCGGGGTTATCTTGTTCGGGACTGTTCAGTAAGGAATAGTTCTGGCCTTGTGTTGCAGGGGAGCGGGCGTACTCCTCGGTACTGTGATCTAGGCCACATACCGTGACAGGTGGTACCCCAGTGCCTCGTTATTAGTTGGAAATCCATTCTCCCTACTAGCCTTGTACAAGTTTTGTTTGTATTACCCACTTTGTGGCTAGTAGCTGGAATTTAATAGATGTAACAATTTCGGCTATTTTATAAGTATTTGTATATAGTCCCTATTATAATATCAGAAGATTTCTATAGAAATTTTTTTTAGCTATCGTAAGGTAAAAACCCGACATGTTTATTTGTGACGTGGTCTTAGGAGATGCTTTTGTTTTCAAAGGATTTTTGAAACTTTAATAATCAATTGAGTGTGATTTTCTCATGCTGGTATTCCAGACTGACTCGGGTGTTATTTAACTATAATGCTCGGGTCAGACCGAGTATTATAGGATACAGGATATGATGCTGTGGAGCTCAGGAAACGAGTTGGATGACGATACGTACTTTCGTACTTGTTTTATATATATTCCGCTGTGTCGATTTGCTGTATATCCAGTTGTATGTTATTGGTGTTGAACTGTGATTGATGTACTCTGATGATGTAATATATAAACAGATATATTTGAATTTGTGTAAAGATCATTTATTATCTATTATATTTTATTCCGCTGCGATGGTAAGATTCTGTTGTTGTTTTCTATTTTCTCTTCCTCTACCTCTTTTTCTTTAACCCAAATGGTTCGTATTTCTGTGCAACTTAAGTTGATTGATGTAGAATAGTGTTGACTCAAGGGGTACGGATTTGCGGGTCATTTCACTGTGTGTTAGTAAGAGGGTCATTTGGCTAAGCAGTGTACCAGAGGTAGATCTCAGCAGCAGCAATAGCGTCAGAGTGGACCCGTTTCTACATTGTTTTAGAAATCTTTGTGTTTCAACTATCATCAGCCAGGGAAATATGGTGAAGGCTTGCCCGCTTCTTCAGAAGACCCAGCAGAACAAGGTGTTTGCTCTTGAAGGTGGACCATCAACTTCTTCAGATAGGAAAAGCAAAGGCGTTTTGGAAGGTACTTTGTTTTTAGATGGCATTTTTATTAGAGCTCTGTAGGATTCTTGTGCATCTCTTAGTTTTATTTCGTTGGATACGGTAGAGAAGTTTCATCTTTCCCCTAGTATGATAGACCTCCCTATTTTTGTATCTAATCCTATAAGGGGAGTGACTAAGTTAGATAAGATCTGTAGAGGCCTAAGAATTTCTTCTGTCTCATAGTTTCTCTTGCGACCCATTTGTATTGGATTTCAAAGGATTTGACCTTGTTCTAGGAATGGATTGGTTGGATAAGCATAAGGCTGTCTTGATGTGTGAGGAGAGAATTATGTCTTTGGAAACTGAGTTGGGAAGGATCGCAAAAGTGACTTGCGATAGTTCTGGAGTAACTTGAATAATCTTTTGCAAGGAATCAAGGCATCTCTAGAAGGCGTAGAATCCATCGAAGTGGTCAAAGATTTTTCGGATGTCTTCGAGGAAGTTAAAGGTTTGCCCCTGCATCGGGAGATTGAGTTTCAGATCGACTTGGTTCCGGGAGCAATACCTGTTGTTTAACCCAGTAGAAAGATGGCGTCGAGAGAGAGAGAAGAGCTAGTGAAGCAGACCCAAGACTTCTTAGAGAGAGGTTTGATCCGGCCTAGTTTTTCCAGTTAGGGTTCTGCTATAGTCTTTGTGACCAAGTTGGATGGTCCATTGAGATTCTGTGTGGATTATCGGGAGTTGAATAAGGTTACTATTAGGAATAAGTATCCCCCGCCCCGTATAGATGATCTTTTTGATCAACCTCGTGGAGCTTCTATTTTCTCCTAGTTGGATTTAGCTTTGGGTTTCCAATAGTTAAGGGTAGCTGAGGACAGTATACCCTTGACAGCGTTCATGGGACCCAATTGTTTTTATGAGTGGATGGTTATGCCTTTTGGGCAAACTAACGCTCCTGCTTATTTTGTGGATCTGATGAACTGAGCTTTTCGGGATGTGCTGAATAAGTTCGTGCTCGTGTTCATCGATGAGTCTGAAAAGGAGCATAAGCGACATTTGGGAATAGTGTCGGAGACTTTGAGGACGCATGTCCTGAAGACTAAGTTTTCGAAGTGCCATTTCTAAAAGTCGAAAATCAGATTTTTAGGGCATATTGTATCTGGTGATGGTATTTCTATAGATCCGGCCAAGATAGCAGCTATTCAAGAATGGAAGCAACCGCAAACTCCTACGGAAGTCCGTAGTTTTCTAGGTTTGGAAGGGTACTACAGGAAATTTATCAAGGACTACTCCAAGATTTCTTCGCACTTAACCAAGTTGACTAGGAAAGGAGAAAAGTTTAAATGGACCCCCAAGTGTGAAGAGGCATTCCTGGATTTGAAGGCAAGGCTGTCTAGTGCACCTGTCCTAGCTATTCCTGATGGTAAGAGTAAGTTCGAAGTCTACACGGATGCTTGTGGAGTTGGGCTGGGTGTAGTGCTGATGCAAAATGAGAAAGTGATTGCGTATGCGAGCAGGCAGTTGAAGCCACATGAAAAGAATTATGCTACGCATGTTCTAGAATTGTTGGCCATCGTCTTTGCTTTGAAGATCTGGAGGCAGTATCTGTTAGGAGAGAAGTTCGAGCTTTTCATAAATCATAAACCTTTGAAATATCTTTTCTCCCAGAAGGATCTGAATTTGAGGCAGCAGAGGTGGATAGAATTTTTAGCATCTTATGATTTGGATATCCTTTATAATCCAGGAAAAGCGAATGTTGTGGCGGATGCTCTGAGTAGGAATGCAGTTCTATCTATTTTGGAAGTTGTTCCGTCTCTACAGGAAAAGAACATAAGCATTCAGATGAAGGATGGAACTTATGAGGAACCGATTCTTGGAGCTAAGGATGGTCGATATTTGGATTTCAAGACAGACGATCAAGAAGCTTTGAGGATCAATGGACGGTTGTGTGCTCCAGATGTGGATGGCTTGAGGCAGGAAGTTTTGCGGGAAGGCCACCAATCAAGTTTAAGTATCCATCTGGGGATCTCAAAGATGTATAAGGATATGAAGAGAGTTTTCTGGTGGCCAGGCATGAAGAAGGATATTGCTAATTTCGTGAATGGATAAGCGATCTGTCAGCAGGTGAAAGGTGATCAACAGAGGATATCAGGATTGTTACAGCCTCTAGAAGTCCCTAAGTGGAAGTGGGAAATGATATCTATGGATTTTGTCGACGGTTTGCCAAGGACTAGAAAAGAAAATGAAGGAATATGGGTAATCATGGACCGGTTGACGAAGAGTGCCTATTTTATTCTGGTTAAGGCGACCGGAACTGCAGCGTTTTTTGCAGAGATTTTCTTGAAGGAGATTGTTAGACTGCATGGTGTTCCTGTCAGCATAGTAAGTGACCGTGATCCGTTCTTTACCAGTAAATTTTGTGAGGCCTTGCAGATAGCTTTGGGTACAAGATTGAATTTGAGTACACCTATCATCCCCAGGTCGACGGACAAACGGGAAGGCTAAATCGAATTCTTAAGGACATATTGAGGGCTTATGTTCTAAATTTCGGTGGATCTTAGGAGGACCATCTACATTTAGTGGTATTCTCGTACAATAATAGTTATCAAGCGAGTATCAAGATGGCACCCTATGAAGCTTTGTATAGAAGACCTTATAGATCACCGTCCTGTTGGGTTGAATCAGGAGATTGTCTTGTTCTTGGTCCAGATTTGATCCGAGAGGCATCTACAAAGGTGGAGCTAATCAAGAAGAGAATGAAAGCAGCCCAGGATCGACAGAAGAGTTACGCGGACAAGAGACGAAGGCAATTGGAATTCGAAGTCGGAGATTTGGTTTTTGTCAAGGTTTCCCCGATAAAAGGAGCGATCGGATTTGAAAATACGGGAAAACTTACCCAAGGTATATTGGTCCGTTCCAAGTGCTTGAGATAATTGATGCTTTGGCCTACCGGATTTAATTACCAGTCAGAATGACTGGAATTCACAATGTTTTTCATGTATCTCATCTGAGGAAATACGTGTTCAACCCATCTCTAGTTGTGGAAGCAGCAGTGCAGGAAGATTTAGAGATCGAATCGGACTTAACGGTAGTCAGGCATTCAGCCCTGATAGTAGATCAAGATGAGAAGCAGCTCAGAAACAAAGTGGTGAAGTTGTCAAGGTTCAGTGGGGTGAGGATCCTAGAGATTGTACCTGGGAAACTCTGGATTGTGTTAGGAAAGTCTATCCGGAATTGTGTCTGGATAGCTAGTAATGTTTGCTTAAATGAAATTGTTTGTTTGGTTGTTAGTGTATGACTCTTATATATGCTTGAATTGTTTGGAATAAAAGCTTTTGGATTATCTTTTGCTTTTAAATTTCGGGGACAAAATTCTTTTAAGAGCGAAGGAATGTGATATCCCAGAATTTCACCAAATAATATGTGATAATCTTCTTTTATAAATTATTTAAAATTGGCAAATAATTCTTTTAAAACAAATAAAATATGTGTTGTTTATATAAGTATATATATGTGAGTTGAATTTAAATTGAATTTGAATTTTAATTCAAAAAAAAAATATTTCAAAATAAATTGGATTTAAATATATAAATATATATAATTTTTATTAGTATATAATTAGTTTATATTATTTTCTTTAAAAATACTTTATAAATATAAATTAAGAATTGTGTTAACTAAACAGAAAATAAATATAAAAATTTATAAAAACATATTGAAGATATAATTAACACATGCATAATACAAGTGTAGAGTTATTAGCACGTAGTTTAACAAATATAAGCAAATATTATCATGCAAATTACAAGTTTCGTGTAATTTATTTTCTTTTCATTTTTTAAATAAAAGATAAATCAAGCTATATATATCTTTCCCATTCTCTTCTCTATTTCTTTCCTATCTTTTTTTTTTCAAACTCCAGGAATCAGTAGCCTGTAAACTAAATCAGAAAAAAATCAAAGAAAAATATCAAGCAACAACTCCTTACAAATTTAGAAACCTGAATCATCAAGCAAGATTCCAACTTCAAAACTAAATCAAAACAAGATCATCTCAACAACTAAGCAACTTTCAACTAAGTTTCAGATCATCAAGCATTTCCCAGTTTCAAGTTTCATAGGATCAAGCATTCCAGTTTTCAAAGTACAAAACTGTTTCAAAGCTCTCTGTTCAACATCATTTTGGTGAGTAAATAAACTAATACTTGTTTTAATTTTTTTCATGTGATGGATATATGAAATAATGATGTGATAATTGTTTGCATGAGTGAAAATTAGGCTTGCATGTTATAAATATGCAGATGGATAACTATGCATGCCTGGATATGTATATATATTCATCTCTAAGTTACAGGGTTTAAAATAAAGTCAAAATTCAAAATCTCCTTACTTAATCTCTTATAAGTTGCGATATTTAAACAAGTTATGTTTGTTTAAACGTAAACTAAGTTTAAAAAATATTTCTAAGTAAATATAGTTTGAATATCATATGGAAAATAGGAAAGACAGTGAAAAACTTAAAAATATGTTAAATTCAAACATTATGATTCTCGAATTCACCTATACAATCTGATTTGTCTTTGAAAACTAGGATTTTTAAAAGTAAAATTATGATTTTAAGTAAGTAATTTGAGTGAACTTGCGGGTTGATCAGAAATTGGGTTTTGGGGCTTTTTTGGTGATCGGAGGACTCGGGAAGGTCGGGATCACTGCTGGAGGTAGCGGGAAGTTAGGCGGTCTCGGAAAAATAGTCTCAGGTCTTATAGTTCACCAAGGCGGCGGCACGGCGTAGGAATAGGGTTTAAGCACTAGGTTTGGTGGAGGCTAGAATTTTGGTTGTTGCGTCGTCTCTGGAGCACCGGAGTTCATCAAAGGTGGTGGAAAAGGTGCGAGGTTGGTCGGCGAAGGTGTGGACGGGGTTTCGTCGTTGCTGGTGATCGGTGTCCACAGAACGGGGTAGTTCTTGGTCGATGTTTTTCTGTTCCAGTTCGATCATGAAGCTCGATTTCGATTGAGTGTTTAGGTGGAAGTTTGGGTGGTCGGGATCGATAATGGAGATGGTCGACGACATGTTGGAGGTATCGGCGATGGTCGGAGTGGCAAGTTTCGTCGGTGCACGTGCACGAGGTCTTGTGTCTATGTTTGGAGAAGAAGGTTGGGTCTCGGGGAAAGTCTCAGGGAGATGTTGTCCTGGCTCGGGTTCGCTCTCGAGTGTGATCGTGAGTGTTTGAGCAACAATTTTAAAGTTTAAACCTTAACATGTAAAAAAAGAAAAGGAATTTTTCTCGGGTTGGACTCGGATGAGTACTGGGTTGTACCCAAAGTAAATGTTATAACAGTTTTAAAATATAAATAAAGCAAGTTTAATTTTTTTAAATAAATCAAGTTTAAACTAATTTTAAAAATCAATTTCTTTATATAATAATGTTCTTAAATATTTGGTTTTAGAAAAGTTGTATGATTTGTTTTACTCAAAATTAATTAAGTTAAATTCTTAAGTTTATTTTTAAAACTTAAATTAAATGGTTTAATCAAGTAGCTAATTAAAAGGTAAAATGTTTTAAATTTATATGTTAATGATTTAGAAACTAATAAAGATAAATGGATTATCTTAAAGTTAATTAAGGTTATGGGTAATTGAAGATTAACTAATTAATTAGAAATTTTAGATTAATTAAACTAATGAAGCAATTAAAGAGAATTAATTAATAAATGATTAATTAATTAATAATTAAGGGTTATAAATTAATTAATTAGAGACTAATTGGTAATTAGAGATTAATCAATTAAGTAAATAGAGATTAATTAATTTATAATTAAGGATTTATTAATTAATAATTAATGATTTATTAATTAATAATTTGGGTTAATTAATTATTGATTAAGGTTAATTAATTAATAATTAAAGGATAATTAGTCAGTAATTAAAGAGTAATTAATTAGTTTATAAAAGTCATTAAAGAATGATTAATTAATTAAAATGGTATGTAACTAAATGAATGATTGATTGAGCGGGTTACTTAATTAATTCTTAATTAATTAATTTAATTTGAATTAATTAAATTAATTATAGTATGGATTAATAAGTCTTGCTTACGGATGATTGATTGTATAGAATGTCTGGATTGATTGATATTTATAGTATGATTAATCTGTGATGTGCTGTGATATGAAATACTTTGGATATAGCTTTGATAAATGTAAGTTGCTTATCTGTGCTAAATTGCTGTGTGAATACAAAGTTCTGAATGTAATTAAATTTGAAAACCTTAAACAACTTGGCCTTAAAAGAAATGCTTGGATTTAGATGAGACCGGGATCAGATATCAAATTTGTTATCCGAAAACCACATCGATCAAAGTTAAACGATAGGTCATGAAATCTCAAGTGAAGATCGAGATAAAGTTTCAGAGTGCAAGGGCTATTGTCGTTAACTCAGAGGGTGATTCCAAAATGAGTGTAACGAGATAGTGCCTTCGGTTTTGTTTGAACCTGGAATGAACTTGTATGAATGAATGCAATCAGACCATCGTCAATGGAGAACGATGAACTTTCCAAGATATGTGTTCTTAAAAAGGTAATCGTAGCCTCAAGTCTCATCAACCGAAAATGGCTAAAATAGGGGAGGTGCATGCAAGGCTAAGTGGGTAGCACCCTAGTAGGATAAGATTTTCCCCTGTCTAGAGGTCCCTTTTTTTGGGCTGTGTGGGCGGTTGTTGGCCACAATCGTGGGGTTGTCTTATTCGGACTATCCAGTAAGGTTGGTAGCTCCGGTCTTGTGTTGCAGGGGATCAGGTTGGATCCTCAGTACAGTGATCTAGACCAAGTACTGTGACGGGCAATACCCTAGTAGCCATGCTATTGTATGAAATCTAATCTCCAATAAGTGCCTGTACGATTTTGATTGTGCCCAACGATGTTGGAACGTGAGATGTAAGCATTCCAGCTATTTCTGTATTTTATATTGAAAACCCAAGACATTATTATAATATAACTGGATTTCCTGTCAAATGATTTGTTTATCGCAAGGGAAAAACTTGTCTGTGTTTATTTGCGGAGAGTCTTACGAGATACCTTTTATTTCAAAGTTTTTCAAGTTAAACAACTTAACAATTTACTCATATAGACCCATGTCTGACCCAAAGTTTATTTCTGTCTTCTTAAACTCTTGGGTACTTAAATTTTTATGAGTAGCCAGGTGATCAGGTTGGCTTGACGAATTTTGGAAAGCTTGGAGCAGGAATCTTGGAGTATCTATATCTATCTATTTCCGCTGTGTTGATATCTTTTGTAATGCATAGACAGGTCTTCACAACTGTCTAATGTGATGATGTTGTGTAACTGTGTAACTCTGATGTGTAATGAGTATGTAATAGTTATGTGATATATTATATTTTTCCGTTTCCACTGCGTGATTCTGATATTGTTGTTTCTTTCTTTCTATCTATTCTTTTTCAACCTATTTCTTTCTTATCGATGATACTTCTTTCTGTGGAATGAAAGGCGGGTCATCACAGTTAATCACCCCTTCCTTTCATATGTGAACTTGTCAGAAATTGATCAAAGAGATCGCCATATGGAGAAATCAGAATCAAGGCTTGTGTAACATGGAGCGATATAACATAGGGTTAGACCTACATGAGCTTGGAGCCAACTTTGCGTCCAGTGTTCCAAATTAGCCATGACTGAGTAAGGAAGAAAAAGGAAACATGAAATTAGAGTTGAACATGGATCAACCAACAAGACTTGACGTCAGTGACCATAAGGCGGCTGCGACCCACCTTAGCTTAGATATGGAGCAAGGAGACGACGTCGGGTTGAAAACTCAATTTCAAACTCGAATGAGTCGGCTGCAGGTTCAAATGATTTAGGTGTGAGTAATACGCCTAGATTAGCGCTGATTATCGGCTAAAAACTGGCCAACCTAGGAGCTAGGTGATGATGGCGGCATTGATGTAGGCATGGAAGGAAACAAGTCGTAAATCTTGTAGGGAAATAATAGATAGTTGTTTAGGAAATAAAATAAACTAGAAACCAAAATTCCTAAGTGTTATTTAAATAATAACACAGGGGGAACGATCTGTACCGATCTATTTGATCATCCTCTATTAAAAATGATAAAGACAAATAATATTGGTGGACTAGATTGCAATGGCAAAAGATTAAATACTACCTGATCAAAGGAAAGGAAAAGCTTTCAGAAATTTTAGAAATTAATAAAATTAAATAGGATGATTTAGCTCTCGTATATGCCAAAGAGATGTGACACCACAACCATTGAGGCAACATGTTTATTCAAAAAGGATTCATCACTTCACGAAGACGGTTTAGACAATGGGGCATCTCTACAAATTGTAGTTTGAATTTGATTGTTTGCCTCGATCCAAAGCATGCTTTGTTAACACAAAGTATAATTTGGGCGCAAGTGTCATATTGCCTTTGAACCATGTGATATCTTGACTGATCTGGACTATTGAGTGCTTATGAAACAGATCAAGGATGAAAATGCAAGGAAAATGACAAAGATTGGACAAGCAAATACTGGTACTTGTAGGAAAGGACATATTTAACTTCTTTTAAAAGCTTGACGATGAAAGAAGTAAAAGATTGAAAGACATAAGACCTAGAAATAAGTAGGCATCGATCCATAATGATTGATACTGATCCCTATTTGGTCATATGATTGATCAACGTGGCTTAGTCGAAGATGCAAGTCAAAGAGAAGAACAATTTGGCATAAGTAGATAACTTGGTACCGATCCATAATGATGGATACCGATCATTTTAAGTTCGTGATATTTTCAGTTTTCATCAGATCTTCTCACTGAAACATCGAATCTGGAGTGGAGAACATATTCAAGAGAATTCTGGCAATTTTGACAGATAATTTTGCCTATAAATAGTAAGGCTAGTGCATTAGAAAGATCTTCTTTTAGTCAACTTATTTTTTCATCCAAACTCCATCGAATTCATACCCGAGAGGTTGAAATATCAAGTTTTTGTAACTCTCTTGGAAAAAGCAAAAGATAATTGATAACAAAGTCAATAGTAAACATATGCTATGATTTTGACCGAACCACTATGTTCTTCTCTTTTAATGCATAAATCTTTTAAAAGAGTAAGAAGCCTTAACGGACACAATTCCATAGGGCTCAAAATTAATGCAATGTGAAGTAGAAGAAAACATAAAGGTGGAAGTATTCTTCACCGCAAAAAATCATTTATAAAAGTTGCCATGCTCTTGACCCTGTTAACTGGTTTTAATTTTCAATTCATATCTATGCACTGATGCTACAAATATATATTGTCTTGCTGTTGTGGGAACCTTTAGTGGACCATGCGACTGACTTGTAGATGCATTGTACTAAGCTCTAAACTTATGTTTCTGTGTAAAAGTACGTGCACAACTCCACTTGTTGCTCATGTATATTTGTATGACAACTACTATGGTAACTTGCTCATGCATGAGTAGGCCCAGCTCAGAGGCAAGGCAAGCAAGGCCTTCGCCTAGAGCAACACTGCTGGAGATGGTGAAGGGGGCAAAAAAATGTTGTAGATGCTTTTAAAAATATTGATATATAAATGTTGCAGGGCAACAAATTGTATAGGAAACTTGTAGCTAATAGTTTAAAGCTTTTATATATGACCTTGGCAACCAAGGTTCAACTCCTGAAACCTGTTATAGTATATGTAAATCATGAAATGTATTTGATTTTATGTTATTTTGTTTAGTCCCACATCATGGAATAAGTTAAATCCTTAGCTATGAAGTCTTTATATAAAGGAGGCTATGTAACGTAAATATATGTCTATTTTGAGAAATGAATAGTATATATATTGTCTCTCTAATGGCATCTACTTTCTTTATTTTATAACACATTATCTGTAACGACTATACTTTTCGATCTCGAAAATTACAAATAGTTAAGAAAAAGAAGAAAGAGATAGAAGGAAATGACGAATCAGAAACACCAAAACACAGATTCTCACACTCGCAGTGGATCAAAATATAATATCAAATAAATAGCAGTTATATAAAGGAAAACTTACTTGTCAAATTACATTAATATATCAGAGTTACAATATTTACACAACACTGAGTAGTTAAATTCAACACGCCTAAAAAACTACAATAAATCATAGTGGAATACTCTCCATATGTTACTGTCATCTAGCTCATCTCCTGAGCTCCAGAACGTCCTTACCTGAAAATTTGTAATACTCGGTCTGACCCAAGCATTACATCAAAGTAACACCCGAGTTAGGCTGGAAACCAGCGTGAGTAAACCTATCTAACATAAATTTCAAAAGCATATAACTTATATATATATATCCCGGGTAACTTGTATCAATTACAAATTCACAAATTTTTATAGACAACGCTTATTTCATTCACCAATTTCTAAGTGCCAAAAACTTAGATTAAATGGTCTAGTTCACTTAAATCATTCCATTCCAGCTTATTGATTTCACATATCAACTTATAAAGAATCGAAATGGTTTCGGGTATTTACTAATACCCGACTCCGCTCTCTTCGAATCCAATGTTATCTTAACCCAAGTTATTCAAGTGAAAAACAATTCAACTTTTTAAATACAGGGTGTCACAGAAAATCATCATCAATAGATAACCACATCATCACAGTTTAGATCAAACATATCATATCACATAGCATCACGAATCACATATTAGGGACAACAATTAATCCATGGCTTCCAATATCATTCTATCATCCATACACAAGGTTGATTAGCCATACCACTCTAACTAATTTAAATATATTAAATTAATTACTTCCATCATCTTTAAATCTTGCCTACTCAACATTAATTAATTACAAATCAATTAATTAGTCATCCTTTAATTATCTTCTTAATTAATCATTTTTGATAAATCATTCTTTAATTACAATAAGTAATTAACTCTTAATTAATTACACAAATTAATTATCCTTTACGCATCCATATTAATTACATTGATCCTCAATTAATCACTCAAATTAATTATCTCATAATCACTTATAATCACTCTTAATTTAAAACTTATATTTGGTTTAAATTTTAAAACTGGGTCAAACTTCTCTCTCGCGAGCAACTCAAGAATGAACATGAGCAAACGACCATCCAAACCGAGCTTCCACCCAAGTAAGCTCCTTCGTCTTCCTAAAACCAACGATCAACCAGCAGTTTCAACATGCACGTGCATGTGCACGGTAGCTCCGACCACCATAGGTCGACACCGTGACCCTCGTCAAGTCGACGACCATCCCCTCGTCGCATACGATCACCCAGGATCACTGATTTGCAAGTGAACCAAAATGGAACCCATCGTTCGAAAATCAGAAACCACCATCAACGGAAAAACAACCATCGCCGTCGATCCCAACCCTGGTCAATTTCGCCGACCCCACCAGATGACCACCTCGACCTCCACCATCAATTCCCCACCTTGCGGTCGCCTCCGATGCTCCTCAGCCAACGTCATTTCCTCTCGAACAACAACGTCCCAAATCGACCCCCGAACCCTAGTTAGGCTCCGACTCGACGCCTCGTTCATCAGAAAAATCCTCTCCTATTTTTCCAGTGATTCCCCGCCCTATGACCACCTCCAATCCAAGCCTCGCCGCAAACAACGTCTTCGATCGACAGCTATTGACCAAAATGTCAAAACCCAACATCCCACCATATCTCATCAAATTCCCATCTAAAAACCATGATTTCAATTTCTAAATTCATTATTTGCAATAACAAAACAGTTCAAGAATTTAATTTATGTAATTAAAATGTTTGAGTTTTCTGATAAAAAAGGTTTTTCTCTGATATCTTTGTTTCTGAGATATATACAAAGTAATTTACTTGAATCAAAATTTTAAAAATAACGTTACACAAATACAAACAAATTATGTTCAGAGATTAAGGACTAAAAATCACTTAAGTGGAAGGTTTGAGTTTTAAATCAGGTTTTCAAACCTGAAATGGTTTGAACAGAGACATGCAATCCTGTTCCAAACCTGAACACATATACTAACACCCATTTGTATACATAAATCATTTTTAAACACATGCACAACAAAATTCAGATCATACTCCAACGATTCATCACATGCCAATTCAATATATGTCAGATTCTAAGAGTTTACTCACCTCTTTTGTTTGAACAGAGTAGATTTGAAAATCTGTAAACTGAACTTGAATGTTGATCATTGAACTGCTGTTGATTATGATTCGTAATTGATTACGTTGATGTCTGAACTGATTGTTCGATTGCTTGCTTCCAGATTTTGAAAGTTTTGAACTTGAATCTGTTATTGATATAGTCAGATCTTTACTTTAAACTTGCTTTTAGGCTTGAGCTTGTTGCTTGATTAAATTTTGAGTTTGATTTCAACTGAATCTTAAATTTTATTCTCAGGTTGTAGTTTCTGTTTCAGGTTTAAAAAATTTTGAAACATCTGAAAGAAAATGGGAGTAGAGGTAGAAAGACATATATACAACTTTGCTCATCATTTAATTCATTAATTTAAAAATAAAAAGGGAATGACACTTGTAAGTCCCATGATGTATTTATCTAACATTTGTTTAAATGCATGTTATAATTGATAAAAATATTTTAAAAATGTGTTTTATCTTGTTTACATTTGAAAATTTTCATATTAATATGTCTTTAATCATCCTAAGCAGCATATTAACATATGTTTAAATGTTCGATATTTAAATTCATATATAAAATTTTAAAAGAGAGCAAATATTCCTTTTATTCAATTCTTATTTCAAATTATTATACTTTTAAATAAATAAATATTTAGCCATATATATATATATATATATATTCTTAAAAAAATAATATTTAAATATTTATTTACACATAAATAAACAAACACATATATAGATATTATGTATAAGTCTTTAAAAATATAAAATTTAACTTTTCTTTAAAATAGCCTTTGAAAAATTATTATATTAAATTCAAATTTATTTATTTATTTACATCCAGATATTTTATTTATCAAATTTTATTTATTTAACCAAATGGAATCGGTATCTTAATGATTCAAAATTAGTTAATTATCCAATTAACAGGTATTAAAAATCTGGGTTATCACATTCCTCCCCCTTTGGGTCTTTTCGTCCCCGAAAAGGAACGAAGCCGAATTTATTATAATGATTATTATCAGAAAAATTATTCTTTGATAAATTTTTAAACAATTTAAAATATTATAGAATAGTTTTATAAAGATACTTTTATAACTCAATGCTTCAACCAGTCCATCCTTGCTCTCACAGAAATTCGGTCATACGTTGACCAGGCGTAAGGCTGAAAATCTTTAAGTACTTAGCAAATCCGTTTCCAATACCAAGTGAAAATACTTGGAAAACAATTTTACTGAAAATATAGAAAATAATTTTATTGAAAATATGGAAAACATTTTTGAAAACGAGGAAATATATTTGGTGAGAATGCTCTGAAAATCATCACCCCCACCATGGTCGCAGTTACATCCTGGGTTACGTTGCCATCGCAGCAAAAGTCCATGTAATTGTATGCATCAGCGCCCTCGATTTTCGCTGCCAAAAATGAAACTTCTCCACTCCCACATAGGTCGTAGCTACTGATGTAAAATCAAACGTAGACTGTTGGCTCTCAGTGGCACACACAACTCTCGCTATGGTCTGCAGTAGATCGCAGTGACATCGAGTTACACTTTTGTCACAGCATAACCCAAATGCCACTATAGGCATCATCGCCCTCGACTTTCGCTACACACTACACATAATCCTCAGGAACTAGTTTTGTCCGGACTCCTCACAGGATCAACTTTAGAACCCCCTTAGGGTTCAAGGAAGTACCACGTTGTGGCACTCTTATAGTATCTTACAAATCATACCCTTTATGATTTTCATCCAAATCTCGTTTACACAAAATCGATTCCCAAAATCGATAATTCTCAAACTATGCTTTCTAAATTCCAATATTGATTTTACCCAAAAATCAAAATGCCTTTCCAAAGTCCATAGGTTCCAAAAACCTTTTCCCAAAATCCTCATAAGATCCTTTATATATAGATATATATAACTTTGAAAAATCCTTGGATCATTTCAGATTTGTATAAAATCCCTTTTATACTTCAAATACTTTCAAAAAAAACCTTTCCTTCCGGCAATAGATTCAATAAGGGGAGATTTATTTTATATAACAAAGATATATAACTTTGTTTATTTCAAATCAAATATTCAAATTTGATTACTCTATAAAGTCTCTTACCAAATTACTCACTTCCATAAAGTAGATTTTTACCATAGAAATATTCAATTTCCACTTTACTTCATCATATATTTCACAAAATATACCTTTCATTTCAAGAACTATTTCACAATTATTATCCACAAATTCCCAGCAACAATTTCATTCCAACCCGTACGATGCACACATATCATCTGTACGTTATATCAATCTGATCACTCACTCGATCGCACAATTTCACTTCCGAACTAATATCGTTCACCCGACTTCCAAGTGCGGACTCAGATCTGGTTTCTCGATCAGAAGCCGTCATTCTCCTTGCATAGCCATAACTATGATAAAGAATATCCAGAACCAATCAACAATCCATATCCTGGTTCGCCGTCAAAAATCAAGTGAAAAATCCCAACTCGAATCGATATACTATCTCGAAATTCTGTGCTCAAATCTGGATCAAATCATTATACGAACAGAATAATATAGGTACGACCTATGTATGTATCTTTATTGATTATTAGCCAAATCAATTCTCCTTTCTATTCACATTCACTTTAATTTCTATCCACTTACTCACATTTGTTTCAATCCCATTTGGATTATCACCTCTACTCTTATCTCAATTGGGTATTTAATTATAAACAGTTTGCACTCTGACCAGCTAAAATTTTGAAGTAGCTTGAAGAATTTAAAAATAGATAAGTAGTTTAAAAATAATTATTAATTTGTAAAATAGCTGTAAAACAGTTATGTAATTGTAAAATAGTGGGAAAATAGTCAAATAGTTATAGAAATTTTAAATAATTGCAAAATAGTTTTAAAATAGTAATTAGTTATAAAGTAATTGAAAAACAGTAATTAGTTTATAAAACAGTTGTAAAATAGTTAGATAGTTCCAAAAATAATTGTAAAATAAGTACAAAATAATTTGGCTTTAAAAAGAAAGGTTATATATAGTGAATAGTTTGGACAAATAGATTTAAAAAAGCTTATATTAAAATAATTTGTTTGAAAATAGTCAGAGCAAAACTGTTCAACTACCCAATCTCCATTCCCATCAATTCAATTTAAATTTCTATTTCCATTTAAATTGATTAAATTCCAATTTGAATTGATCCCAATTCCAATCAATTGCCAATTTTCAATTAACCTTCAATTTCAGTTCAAATAAGTTAACTTCCATTCTCATCCCAAATTCAAATCAACTTCCTATTTGAATCTGAACTCATTCAACTTCAATTTCATTTCAAATTATCCAATTCAAATTCCTTTTTGAATTTTTAAACTTATCCATCTTCCACCATAATTCCAATTAATTCAAATAAATTTCAAATTGAGCCAATTTCAATTTTCAATTCATAAAAAACTCCAGTTTGAATTTAATCCCAATTCAAGTTGAATTATCCTTGATTCTTTCCAAATTAAAATCAAATTCCATTTGAATTTAAAACTATTCAACTTTAATCACAAATCCAAATTATTTAAATCAATTTCAATTTGAACTAATTTCAAATTCAATCTCAGTTTAAATCATCTAGAATTATATAAATTCGAGTTAAATTTTAAATGTTGGTTAATCTCTTAAACCAAATTAACAATCCAAATCTTTAAACAATTTAAATCTTAGTCAAATCGTCAAAATTCCATTTTAAATTATCTTTTCTTGTCTTATTTTAAATTTCAAATAAGAATTCAAAAACAATTAAATCTTCATATTCTAATTCATTATCCATTTTTTAAAAAATTATTAGCTTCATAATTTATTTATATTCATAAAACGATAGCAGGATAAATAAACATCCAAATTTATGCAAACACCAATTAACAACATCCATTTTAAATTTTCAAATCTCAAACCCATTTTGAGATCACACAAACTTCCAATTCAAATCTACCATTTAACTTACCAAGTTGAATTTCAATTTCCTATTGAAATTTCCAAATCAGGTTATTTATTAAATTATTTAACTTTCCAAAGTTAAATTCAATTTACTTAATCCAGCCAACCTTACCCAATTCGAATTCCCATTTCAATTTTTAAACTTCACATTAATAGTCTTCCCATTGAAGTTTAAAAACTTACTTCACTTTGGGTTTCACATCACATTCTAAATTTAAAACTCAACATTTAGAGTTTATTTCAAGCCATCTTTAATATTATGTATATTCCTCATATATATATATATATATATATATATATATATATATTATTTCCTTTACACACCAAGTTATCCTTAAATTTTAGACCACATTTGGTTTTCAATTCAAAACAAATTTCTTTAAATTTCAAACAACTCTTGTTGAAATAGGACCCTTTTAATTCAAATGCATTAAATAATATTATTTATTATTTCTTTATCACTTTGAAACAATTTTCAAATTTTATAGATCTAAATTTAAATCTTCACAATTTAGATCATTTTTAATTCCAATTTATAAGTCATACTTCCCTAAATGTTTTACTTTCCTAAAACATTTCATTTTGCTTACTCATTAATACACATTTCATTATTAAATACAACAGTCATTTATGATAATAACTAAGGAAACCAATTTATTATTATCTTATTCTGAAACTCTTTTTTTTTAAATTCAAGGTTTAATTTCAGTTTGAATCCATTTCAAACTTATCTTTATTGAATTTCAATTTGGTTGTATTTCTATTACCACTAAATTTAATTCCAATAATTCAATAACCAATTACCTTGATATATATTAGAAAGAATATTGCTTTATATATCAAAATATATTCTTATATAAAATCATTTAAAATCTTTATATAAGAAAATAAAAAGTACACCCTCGTATATTTATATATATATTTATATATATACACACACACTCAACTCATTCTAGGGTACCATTGACCCTATCCTTAATGAGTAAACCCACCAGAGCCAAGGTTCTTGCTTAACCTCGTCTGATACCAAGTTGTAATGACCCGGACTTTTAGATCCCCAAAATTCTAGATAGTTAAGAAAAAGAAGAATCAGAAACACCAAAACACAGATTCCTACACTCGCAGCAGATAAAAATATAATATCAAATAAATAGCAGTTATACAAAGGAAAACTGTACTTATCAAATTACACATTAACATATCAGAGTTACAATATTTACACAACACCGAGCAGTTAAATTCAACATGCCCAAAAAAACTACAATAAATCACAGCGGAATACTCTCCATACGTTCCTGCCATCCAGCTCGTCTCCTGAGCTCTAGAACGTCCTTACCTGAAAATTTGTAATACTAGGTCTGACCCGAGCATTACAACAAAGTAACACCCGGGTCAGGCTGGAAACCAGCGTGAGTAAACCCATCTAACATAAATTTCAAAAGCATACAACTTATATATGTATCCTGGGTAACTTGTATCAATTACAAATTCACAAATTGTTATAGACATCACTTATTTCATTCACCAATTTCTAAGTGCCAAAAATTAGATTAAATGGTCTAATTCACTTAAATCATTCCATTCCAGCTTATTGATTTCACATATTAACTTATAAAGAATCGAAGTGGTTTCAGGTATTTACTAATATCCGACTCCGGTCTCTATGAATCCAATGTCATCTTAACCCAAGTTATTCAAGTGAAAAACAATTCAGCTTTTTAAATACAGGGTGTCACAGTAATTCATCATCAATAGATAACCACATCATCACAGTTTAAATCAAACATATCATATCACATAGCATCACGAATCACATATTAGGGATAACAATTAATCCAAGGCTTCCAATATCATTCTATCATCCATACACAAGGTTGATTAGCCCTACCATTCTAATTAATTTAAATATATTAAATTAATTACTTCCATCGTCTTTAAATCCTGCTTACTCAACATTTATTAATTACAAATCAATTAATTAATCATCCTCTAATTATCTTCTTAATTAATCATTTTTGACTAATTATTCTTTAATTACAATAAGTAATTAACTCTTAATTAATTACACAAATTAATTATCCTTTACCCATCCATATTAATTACATTGATCCTTAATTGATCACTCAAATTAATTATCTCATAATCACTTCATCGATCAATTATCCCTCAATTAATCATAATCATTATTTAACTAATCATTGATTAGTTTCCTTAATCAAACAATCCTTAATTAATTACACTAAGTAATTAATCCTCAATTACTTCCATTAAGTAAGTAATTAGTCACTAATTACAACTTAATTACTTAATTAACTAACCTCTATCTATTAATTAATAAATCTTAAACATTATTAAATTAAGCTAATTAATTTCTCTTAACTACCTTATTTAATTAATTAGTCATTAATTATCCAAATCTTAATTATCTCTTAAGATAAATCTTTATTTTTATTAATGACTTACTTACCATTAACAAAATTTAAATACATTTCAAAAACATTCCACTTTTAAATTAAACTTTAAAATAACCTACAATTTAACTTAACAAATTTTAGTTAAACAAACTTCAAATCTTCTAAATCAAATGTTTTAAGAAAAAAAAATTATTTTACATAATAATTTTAAAATTAAATTCAATTTAAATTTTAAAACTTGTTTTATAAAACCTTTTAAATTCCTGCATTTTAAACCTACTTCGGGTTCTACCCTAGTTTAGCTCGAGTCCGTACTTGAGTTTTCATCCACTTGCAAAAGCTTTGCAAAATTTAAAACTGATATTTGGTTTAAATTTTAAAACTGGGCTAAACTTCTCTCTCACAAGCAACTCAAGAATGAACACGAGCAAACGACCCTCCAACCCGAGCTTCCACCCAAGTAAGCTCCTTCGTCTTCCTAAAACCAACGATCAACCACCAGTTCCAACATGCACATGCACGTGCACGGTATCTCCGGCCACCGTAGGTCGACACAGTGACCCTCGTCAAGTCGACGACCATCCCCTCATCGCATATGATCAACCAGGTTCACTGATTTGTCAGTGAACCAAAATCGAACCCGCCGTTCGAAAATTAGAAACCACCATCACCGTCGATCCCAACACTGGTCAACTTCGCCAACCCCACAAGATGACCACCTCGACCTCCACCATCATTTCCCTACTTTACGGTCGCCTCCGATGCTCTTCAGCCAACGTCATTTCCTCTTGAACAACAATGTCCCAAATCAGCCTCCGAACCCTAGTTAGGCTCCGACCCGACGCCTCGTTCATCAGAAAAATCCTCTCATGTTTTTCCTGTGATTCCCCACCCTATGACCACATCCAGTCCAAGCCTCGCCGCAAACATCGTCTCCAATCAACAGCTATCAACCAAAATGTCAAAACCTAACATCCCACCATATCTCATCAAATTCCATCTAAAAATCATGATTTCAATTTCTAAATTCATTATTTACAATAATAAAACTGTTCATGAATTTAATTCATGCAATTAAAATGTTTGAGTTTTCTGATAAAAAAGGTTTTCTCTGATATCTTTGTTTCTAAGATATTTACAAAGTATTTACTTGAATCAAATTTTGAAAAAAAATGTTACACACATACAAACAAATTATGTTCAGAGATTGAGGACTAAAAATCACTTAAGTGGAAGGTTTGAGTTTTAAATCAGGTTTTCAAGCCTGAAATGGTTTAAACAGAGACATGCAAGCCTGTTCCAGACCTAAACACATATACTAACACCTATTTGTATACATAAATCATTTTTAAACACATGCACAACAAAATTCAGATCATACTCCAACGATTCATCACATGCCAATTAAATATATATCAGATTCTAAGAGTTTACTCACCTCTTTTGTTTGAACAGAGTAGATTTGAAAATCTGTAAACTGAACTTGAATGTTGATCATTGAACTGCTGTTGATTATGTTTAGTACTTGATTACGTTGATGTCTGAACTGATTGTTTGATTGCTTGCTTCCAGATTTTGAAAGTTTTGAACTTGAATCAGTTATTGATATGGTCAGATCTTTGCCTTATACTTGCTTTTAGGCTTGAGCTTGTTGCTTGATTAAATTTGAGTTTGATTTCAACTGAATCTTAAATTTTATTCTCAGGTTGTAGTTTCTATTTTAGGTTTAAAAAAATTTGAAACATCTGAAAGAAAATGGAAGTAGAGGTAGAAAGATATATGTACAACATTGCACATCATTTAATTCATTAATTTAAAAATAAAAAGGGAATGACACTTGTAAATCCCATGATGTATTTATCTAACATTTTTTTAAATGCATGTTATAATTGTTACAAATGTTTTAAAAATGCATTTTGTCTTGTTTACACTTGAAATTTTGCATATTAATGTGTCTTTAATCATCCTAAGCATCATATTAACATATGTCTAAATGTTTGATATTTAAATTCATATATAAATTTTAAAAGAGAGCAAATATTACTTTTTATTCAATTCTTATTTCAAACTATTATAAATTTAAATAAATAAATATTTAGCTATATATATATATATATTCTTAAAAAAATATTTGAATATTTATTTACACATAAACAAATAAAAACATATATAGATTTATGTATAAGTCTTTAAAAATATGAAATTTAACTTTTCTTTAAAATAGCCTTTGAAATATTATTATATTAAATTCAAATTTATTTATTTACATCCGGATATTTTATTTACCAAATTTTATTTATTTAACCAAATGGAATCAGTATCTCAATGATTCAAAATTTGTTAATTATTCAATTAACAGATTTTAAAAATCCAGGCAATCACATTATCAGCACGATAAATCAGATCCACCTCTTTCTTTTATTCAACCAATGAAATTAGGTTTGAAATTTTCTACATCTGCTTTTTAGATTTGTTTTACGATTAATTTAGATCCAGATTAGAGTATTTTTATTTCACAATTCTACATTTATTTCCTAATTTTTCAGATTTGGATTTAAGTTTTAATAGATCTTATCATTTCAAGACTTATTTTATCATTGATCTAAATTTATAGATATTATTCCACTATATAAATATTTTTATCATTATATTTCAGATCTCATTCTACTATAGATCTGATTTATCATCTGAAATGAATTTGAAAAAAATATACACTCATGATGTGAACAAGTTCTTTAAAATCTGAAAGAATATGAACTTGAAGTTATTATGAACTAAGATGGAAAGTTTAAGCTTTCATAAGCTAAAACTAAAGCCGTGAAGCATTAATAAGTGCATTCAATATTTCCTTATAGCCGAGAACCTGAGGCTTTAATGGAAGAGAAGGATTTTAAAATTTACACAAGTAATAAAATAGAAATTGGATATTTGCACATGTGTGTTCATAATTTTGTTGACATGTTCGAAAGGAAAAGAAATCTTCATGAACAGGTTTTATTTTTTTAAGCTCGGTCAACTAGCACCATCTATAGTGCTGTTAATTATTATAGATCCCATTCCTTTGCTCATTTTCAAACACAAATCGCCAATTAAGTATTACTAACTGGAGAATAGTTTTATTATATTCAATGAAAAGCTATAGGATTCTTCCATTATAAGAACATCAAGACTTTCGTTACTTTGTACAGATGCTATATTTTGCTTTTATATAAATTATAAAAGAGCATTAAAACATAGTAATACTTCATTATTATTTTCATACCTTTGTTTTATACAATGTTTTCAGTAGTATCGAAATATCAGTATGTGAATTTATTTATATACTTTTCCATAGCCATCTTCTCATGCATGCTTTACGTGATTTGGCTCTATGTGCTTTTGCATATATTAATAAACTTCATTTTGGATCTATGCTTTTGCATCTCTTATGGGAGCAACCTATTATTATATCTGTTTTTTTAGAAAGGAATTAACCGCATTTATATGAGGTATTCCATTATGTTCATTTTACAAAGTTCTATTAAATTGACTATTCGTTCCTTATAAAAGCAGCGCGTATATTATGGACATTATATCTCATTTGTAGCATTTGATTTGAATTATATGGATAATAGTAATAATTAGCATACCTATGTGATCTTGTTCTATTTGGTACTTGACATTCATTGAAGTATAAAAAATGGTTGGTGTACAATTTAATTTAATGGAATTAAGCAGAACGTCATCAGCATTTCTTTTTGGTTGTTGCTGCATTTTTTTCTTTCGAATATTTGTTCGACTGTACTAGCAAATAATTATGTCATTTCCATTAATATATTTTAGTGGTATTATTCTAAAGCTAATTTCGTTAGACAGGAGCATTAAAGCTTATCAAACCAATTGTGAAAAAAGCTTCTTTGTCGTTTTAGTAGTTGTTAACATTATATTCAAACATTCATCGGCATGAGAAAAGAATTGATTCCATAGTAGCCAGTATACCTGTTAAACTACATAGCCAGGCAGAGTATATTTATCGGTTGAAGGAGTAAATAGTATATAAATTTAACGAGTTAACAATTTGTATTTAAAATTTAGGAGTTAGAATCTTGTGGAATGCTGTGATAGTAAAATTGCTTTTAGAACTTATACTTATAGCCAAATTATTTTGTTTTTAATTTTTCAAAAACATTTCTAGAATAGCACTGAAAATACAAAATATTATTTTTGCTAAAACATGGCAAACATATGTATAATCAACACAAGAAACAATTATCTTATAGTATGGTACAATTATACAAACTATGTCACTCCACCTGTTAATTTTCTTTTCAGTATATGTTTCAGGGAATATACTCACGTCATTCATATTAGTGAGTCATGCAATCATAGAAATTGATGCCACGTAAATATATTTTTTGCTTCCAACCTTCTCTATACTTAGTCAACTTGTAATTTTCCTGTACTTGATTAATAAGTCACTTCAGTTTTTTTCTTTTGACCTGCTAAATCTCTAAGTGTTCGATTTTAACTAGGTCGTTTATTATAAATAATTTCGAGAAAGCCAATTTTCTTTTAAAGTTCGTATGAATTTAGTGGGAATTTTTAGATGTTTAGACTTGATATTTTAACAAATTAATACTATCACTAAGTTTTCGTGACTTTTAGTGCATCGTTTTTTTCTCTTTGAATCTAAATGAATATAAAGTATTATGTTTATCTGATTCCATAGCTTTTAGATTTGCGATTTTCTTAGTTTCCATCCTTATCTTATTCATAGATCATGTTTACACGGATCAAAATATGAAATAAATCGGTTTGCATTAAAATCGGATGATGCATTTCCATTGGTTCACTAAGTTCACAGTTTATTTTTCTTTAGAAAAACAGTGTAGAGTAGTCAGAATTATTATTTTTGACTGACGGTTTCATCTAAAATCTAATGTTGTTTCAAATTGATTCACTAAACATGCTGACATACTTTAATGTGAAGTCACTCATAAGTAATGTCATTAGGTTCTCTGGACATACAATAACTATATCAATGAAAATTATCTTTTATTTATTTACTTATTTTAATAATAGTGTGTTATAATGTTTCAAAGGTGTCGATTTAAATTACATGTTGACCTACAATTAGAGTCAAGATTAGACCTAATATGAAGGTTTGTTTACCTAGTCTTTTCAAAGAGATATCATATAATATACTCCGTAAGTAGTAGTTTGATCTCTTATGTCTATCTTTTATTCAGTGCATCATATTTTTTTGTTGTAAATATATTGCTTTTATTATACTCTCTAGAAGAGATGTTTACATATAATTATAATTATGTATATATTCTCTAAAAAAATTATTACTGTTCAAAAGTAGTATTAGAGATATAATTAAAACTTAACAATTTGAAGTTGTGTTTACCACTTATTTGAACCAGAAGTTCAAAATGGTTCCAAACCAGATGTTTTGAACATTATCATGCGGTCTTGAAGGATTTACACTAGCATTGATCTATAAACAAATATTATTAGTTCAGATACTTTTAATAGTTTGTTCTAAAAATCATAAACTCAAATGAGAAAGAATATGAAAAATTATATTATATGTTTAATACATGGTCACATGTATATATTTATATATGTAGATATTTAAATAACAACATGAAGTTTGTTATGAGCTCATCTTGGATATTATGCATAGATATAATTCGGTGATTTAAAACTCAATCAACATAAATGTTGAACCTGAAGTCATGTATGTATTTAAATGATCTAATCAATAAGTAAATTCCTTCAATTGGCTAGATCAATGAATGAGAACGAACTCCAATAAGCAATATCAATTGAATGCATCTTATCAATTGATGAAAGAATTATCCCCCTATAATTAATATATATGATATATTCGCTATTAGCAATATCATAATGGATCAAAATGAGAATACAAAGAAGATTATTATTAAATGTGACAATGTTCGTCAACATTGAGGGGGAGGATAAAAAGGATATAAGTTCATTTTGATTATAAATATTAAATATTTGGTATATACAATGATGCAAAATATTAAGTAAGTTGAATAAATTATCAATAATATCCTTATTAAATTTTCTCCAGCGTAGATCTAAATCCATGAAGGATCAAAAAGTGTAGACCACATCTGAAGTGTAGTACAAAAGTCCATTTAAAATACTTTTGGAGTAGGTAATAAAGATGCCAAATAAAGGAGATTAATCTTAAAGAAACACTTAAGGGTGCTCTTGAAGAGACTTGTGACATGATTGTCAAATAACCATAGAAGTGGTTTAGGTACCTAAAACATGATAATTAATGAGATCTCAATAAATCATGTCTAGAACTGAGAAGAAATAATCATCGATGATAAATTTGTAAATAATAAAGCGCTTATGTTTATAAATAGATTAAGGATCTTGAATTAAGGGAAAACATGACTCGCCATCATGAATCATTTACTAATAGAGAAATATGGACATGTAGTCCGCAAAGTAGCGAAAGTATTTGAAATGCTTAATATACCGAAGGTATAAATATGGTTTAAATCATATTAAATGATGAAAGTATATGATTCTTGAAGAATATAAATAAGTTTCCTGGTTATAAAGAATGCAAAGAACAAGGAGCATAGATTAACACCTACTTTTAAATATTGCTGTAATGAAAATCTTGATATAATTCATGATGAGTTGATTACTTGTTATCTTTAAGTATTGTTGTAATGAAACTCTTAATATCCATTGAAGTTTTAGTTGTGATATGCAAAACCAATTAAAATATATAAGTTCCCAAAGAATATAAATTACTTTGATGATTATAAAGTGTAATGACCCGGTATTTTGGACCATTCAAATCGACAATAAAACCATACATGTCCGACTTGAATAATTCAAAATACCATATTGTTAATTAAAATTTGGCAAAACTTAAAATATACAGCAAATAAATCAATCACAGATCACAGAGTAATATAATGCAGCGGAATAGATAAAGAATAGTAGTTTATGAAGCTACTATATACCTCAGAGTTAGAAATAAAATACAACCGAATGGTTCAAATGCAGTGAAGTCTCCAATGCAACAGATGACTTCTCTGAACCAATCAACTGGATGAATGAAGGAATAGATAGCTGGATCTTCAAGCAAAGCTCCAGCTTCGAAGGTGAGTCTCAAATGCTGTATCACTCAGTCTGACCCGAGCGTAAAGCAAAACACAAAACACTCGAGTCGGGATTAACATTCTTATATCAATAAATCCAACTCAAATGAAATATCAACTGAAATACAAGTAACTTAAAGGATGTTTGGGATAACCATCCTCTAAGGGTCCATGGAACTATCTACAAGGTAGAAATATACACTATACACCGTGGTCATTTTAGCTTAATTTATACTTCAAAACCAAATATCATTTCACTTCAAATATCTCTATATTTCCCAAAATAGTATTTACATATATTAAATAATTTATACAGTAAGTATTTTCAATTTTAATTCAACTCAATTCCAAAAATAACCACTTCAATTTTATCGATCTCAAATTCGGATTTGTAATCACAAAATACCCCTTTATATTTCAATATATTTCAAGACTTTAAGTATTCAACGTTTCAAACTAAATTTTTATTCAATTTAGTTTTCTAAATAATAAATTCAAATTTAGTTCAACCTAAATTTTCATTTTAATTCAATTTAGTTTCTAAACAACAAATTCAACTATATTGATTTCAAATACAGATCCGAATCTCAAAATAAACCATTTGAATTCCAATATAGTTCAAAGCTTTAGTATTTAAATGTTCAATTTAACAATTTCCTACAGATCTCGATTTAACCTCATTATTATTTAGTCTTGAAATACTCCCTCATTAGATATAATATCATTTAAGTAACCTTAAATTACATTTTACTCAATATTTTCTTTAATTTATTTAAACGTGAAATATTCATTAAATCACATAAATCAAAAATCCAGTTATAAAATCATACCTTTAAATTTCCCATTCAAAAATTTCAAATTGATTTAATTAAATAAATCCTCATTTAAATACTATTTTTAATAAACCAAAATTTATCTCTCAATCTTAATTATTCAATTTATTACAAGAAAATCTATTTGAAATATAGATTTACATAAATACTCAACCATATTATCCGTATTAAATTAATCTAATTTAAATCAAATATTACGACTAAATCTATATATAAAATTTCCATTTATATAATATCTTAAGAATCAATATTATTTAAACCACATATTTTTTTCCAAAATTATAAAAATTATTTTCAGAATATTTATATGGACCAACGGTGTCTGTATATATTTCCTATCATATAGTCTAGTGCTACGGATATTTATCATTTCAATCCGTACACTAAATATATACGGGCGGATATCATTTCAACCCGTAATCCCAAATTCAATTAAATGAAAATCGCTTGGCTTTATCATTTCAACCCATAACGATTTCTCCTATTCTAAAGTCCGTTCGGGTATGTATCATTTCAACCCATAGTGATTTCTAAACTACAGGGAACTTGTAGAGTGATAACAGATAATACAATAAAATAACAGGCATATATCATCAATAACAATATAATATAAACAACAGGATATGGTGTCATATCCCGCAGGTGAACAGTTACAGATAATAGCATATATAACAAATTTAAATAACTACAGCAGCATATTTCAATTGTCGTTTCAATTGAAATCAAATTTAATGAATAAAAGAATGTTAATCGTGAGTGATTGCTCACCTTTCGAGGCTAGATAGATTGGACAAAGAATTGAGCTACGCTGGATCACGATCTAGACATCGAACAAATCCAAACAAAATTTTCAAAGCGAAGCAAGATTGGCACGAATACGATGGACAACTGATAAATAGAGATCGATGAAAATAGATCAGAAACTGCTTTATGTAGACCGAAATGAAATACAAATATTATTCTATTATACTACTCTCTTAACCAATATTAGTTTTGAAACGCATTAAAATTACATATACATACATACGTTTTCAAACAAACGCAAATAATAGAAAACTGCAAAACTATGTTTAAAACCAATATTAACATAAATTTTTTACAATCGTATTTAAATCAACATTTAAGTCAACATTCCACATTATTATTGTTAAGACCAATATCGACTTTTCTTAATTTGTTGAAACACTACACACCTTATACTTGATATAAATTTACCTTTTGCAAAATATTTATAAGAAAGAGAAGGGCGAGAGCACAGCTCCAACTTAATTTAACAATTTAAATTCCAGTACTTTCTTTAATATTAAAATAGGCTTCAGGCATTTCTTACATGTTAACACTTACGTTAAACTTTCTTTATCATCTTAAAAATATCAATGTCAAATTTTAACCCATATAATCACTAGTATAAACTTACATTTTAAAACAACAAATCTTAGATCTTATAAAAATGTATTTGTATAATAATTCATCTCTGGACAGACACACAAACTAACTTAAAATATATTATACTATATATTCTCCCCAAAATTTTATAACTCTACAACTATATTTTAAACAACAGAAGGAAATTTAAACCCATGCAAACTCTACCTATATATCAAACTTATGTTTTATAACTTACTGTATATTAATATGTTTATAAATGTATACTGTCCCACAATATATATATTATAAAATTAACACCTTTTTATAAACAATACAAAAAATTAACACCTTTCTTTTTTTTATAAAAATCTTACATGCTGTAACATATATGCAGACTGCTAAACATCTTATATTATATATAAACAGTATGAAATAACCCAATGTATATTCAAAAGTCATGCTAAACAAATTTCAATAAATACTCATATAAAACTAACCATAGAACAAATGCAAATGTTTATAACTTTATATTTAATGTATACTTGCGCTGCACTATATAAACATACTTATAATGTAAAATATATACTTGAAGCATGTTATGCTTAAAATAAAGGAAAAGCAAAAGCAATATAAACAATAAGAAAACAAAATAAAAGGAGGAAAAAGAAGAAGAAAAAGAAAAGAAATAAGAAGGAAAAAAAATTAGTGCAGCCATTTACCTACAGAAGAAGCTTCACACGCAAGAGAGGAGATGAAGATCTATTGATATGGAGTAGGGTATGTACGAGTGATTTGTATTTATAAGAGAAGCCTCGCATTGATAGAGTGGAAAGAAATTTTGTTTAAAGTGGCAAGAAATAAAGATAGTAATGGCTAGAGGAAATTTAGGAATTTATTCCTATAATTTAAGGAGAAAAAAAAAGAAAGAGGAAATAAATTAAAACAAATATATAAAGATTAAATGCTGGTGAACAGAGGAAATAAAATGAAACAAATATGTATATAAACATTGAATGCTGGTGAAAAGAGAAAATAAATTAAAACAAATATGTATAAAGATTGAATGCACATGAATAGAGAAAATGAATTAAAACAAATATGTATGAAGATTGAGTGTTGGTGAAAAGAGGAAATAAATTAAAACAAATAAGAAGAGAATGGATTGATTTAAAGGAAAGGCAATGGATGGTTTAGAAATAAATAAATGTAAAATGTATACGTTTTAAATTTCAAAAAGGAAAGAAATAAATACGGGAATGGCAACAGATCTTGCAAGCAGGGAAATAACGTAAAAAGAGAAAGAGAAAGAAGCGTATAAATGAATGGTAAATAAATTTAGATTTCAAATGAAATAAATGGAACAACAGAGATTAAAGTATGGATGTAAATCCAGGAATAATAAAAAGCAACGGTTATATGTCGATTAAGAAAAATAATTAAAACAATTAATGGCTTAAATGGGGTAGCATGTTTCAAAATTTTGAAATGCAAAAGAAACGTACACTATAAATATAAAGTTTTCAAAAGCAAAAGAAACGTAAAGCTGTCCATTGATTCATCAAAACGTTATTAAGTAATAAATTGAAATGATATAAAAATAAAAGTAATTGTAATGGTCAATAGTTGATTTAGCTATACACTTAAAGCAATAAATTTTTGTTTGTTTGTACAACACAAAATGAGTTTTGAAAGTCAAGGATATAAAAATGGATAAAAGGAAAGAAATCAGGAAATTTTGTGAGCAATAGCTTTCTAAGGAAAGGTAGGCTTACATTTTATATACATGCTGAGATGATTAGGCACGTTCAAAAATTTTGAAGCAAATGAAGGAATTGGAAATAAATATAAAATGAAAGAAATTTGAAAAGTCCGTAGCTATGATTTAGACAAAATTTATTAAAGCCATTTATTAGGAAGGTTGGAACCGAAATAATAGGGAGAGGAAGACACATTAAATTTGATGACAAAGTTGTGTTCAGATCTATAAGCAAGTTGTTTATATATTATAGGCCTTATGAAAGCGAGGGAAGGAACGGATGCTACTAGCTTGATGATTTGAGATTCTTTCGAGCGTTAAAAACAAAAATAAAGGGAGACCAGAATAAACGCACCACCATAAATATAAATATACGCTTCAATTGCAAAAGAAACGTATAGAGAAAATTATGGGTAGTGGGAAAAGTAAAGTCAGTGCACGAAACTACAAGGAATAATAAAAGCAAGGTCGATGATCTCAAATTTATTAATGGTTACGAATGGAAAAGTCTACCTGAATTGGAAAAGTATTAAGCAATAGAAATCTTTAACGGTAGTAAAAAGAAACCGTTACGCACTGATTCAGAAATCAATTAAAGCAATTAATAGCTTGAATTGGACAGCACGTTTTCTCAATTAAATAAACTTCCATAAAATTATTTGAAAATTTACAATCTGCTATATTTAAATATACGTATTCTAAATATATAAAATTTTTATTTAAAAATTCAATTATTATAAGATTTCACAAATATTCAATTAAATACGTTATAGAATCAATTAAAAATTGTTAAAATTTTCTGGGTCGTTACATAAAGAATGCAAATAATATGGAATGTAGATTACAAACTTCTTTTAAATATTGCTGTAATGAAAATCTTGATGCACTTCAAGACGAGTAGATTACTTTTTGTGTAACGACCCAGAATTTTTGTTAATTAAAATTTGTATATTTAATTGATTTTAAATATTAATAAGTGAAATTGAACAGTCGAATAAATTTTATTTCGAATAATTGGATTTAATTGGATAATTAAATCGATAATTTAATAGTTGAAAATACAGAAATAATTGGAAAATGGGTTAAATATGATTAAAAATGATTTGTAAAATTTTATTTAATCATATTGAAGTTAGAACGATGTTATAGGACTTTTAAAATTGAATTAAAAGTTAATTTGTGAAAATTGAATATTTTAATATTTAATTGACAAGTTAAAATAGCCATTTTTCAGACAGTCTCGGATTTCGACGAAACTAGTTTCATCGGATCTGTAATGTTAAATTATTGCTTGATTTTAAATTTCGTGTCAATCGGATTTACGGTTTGTCCGGGGCAAGCCAAAACGCATAGAAATTTGTTTAAATCGATTTAATTTAAATCTGATCGTTTATTTCCGTAACTTGCACATATGATCGAATTAGCCTCCGAAACATGTTCCATTGTGTTCGAAACGCGGGGTAAATCTTAGAAACGGCAACCAGCACGCTTCGTTTGGAGTTCGTAAAATTTCGGATGAATAGTGTTTTGGCGAACTTTCTATAAAAGGACAAGTTATTCACAATTTTCAACAATCAAAACCCTAGGGTTTCGTGGTCGCCGCTTCTATCATATTCAATGGATGATGCTTTTCGATTTTCTTCCTCAACTATCTCACAATCTATAAACAACCAAGAAAAATCTCCAACTGCAATATCGTAGAGCATCTCAAGCTCTACGAATCCAACGGTTATGATCATTTAAAACGAAGTGGATCATCGACAATTTGGATTGGAAGTGCGGCCGTTCAATCACGTTTCTGGGCCGAGATCACGACCGAGCTAGATGCTATCTTGGTCGAGAGTAGAGTGGGGCTAGGCGCATCTGGTAAAGGTCGTTGATCGTGTCCTCGGCGTTCGTAGAGATGGCGATAATTAGGGTTTTAGGGCGGCTCTAATGGGTTCGTGCGCAATGTATACTGGAAAGGAGGAAGAATGCGTGCAACGGCCTGATGTTGAGGGTGTAGAATGAGCGTCCGAGATTAAGGTTGTAAATAATAACAGAAAATGTTGATTTATTATACTTTAAATTCGTTCAAAACTTAAAAAATGTGTATCTTCTTCATACGAGGTCGGAAAATTATGAAACGACTTGTGTTGGCTTCGTTTTGTCGAGCACTATGCTTTGGAACTGAATTGGAGTCGTTTGGAGCTAGTTTGAATTTCGGGTAAAATTAAACGCACGTTTAATTTTATTCGAAATAAAACGCTGAAACTATTATCGGAAACTCAAGGTGAGAACTTCTCACTCAATCGAATTAGTTTTGATTTAAATTTTAAATAGTTAGATTTAAAATTGCTTGATTATGTGATTGGATGATAAATTGTTATCTATTGTGTTAAATAGACATTATACGCCGTATATTAAGCGGAGGTTATTTATTAAAAACATATACCACGATAATTCCATCTTGATTGGAATTGGTATTATATATGTACTTGGAGTTGTTTTTCCCGCATTATATAGCGGATGAGACCCTATTGCGCCGCATAATAGCGGATAATATTTTATAAATCCCATATACCGCGATATTCCATATTGGAACGGAATTGGTATTGTGCTAACATCTGTGGATGCAGGGAAACAGGTTGGAGGGATCCAACTGGATTCCTTACCCGTATTTATTTGATTACAGATATTGTGATATTTGTTTATTATCATATTGATATATGATGTTTGGATGTCGTGATTGATTATTTGGTGCTGTTGCATCATTGGCCCTATTTTGAAGTTTTAAAAAAATGTTAAAGTAACGATTTTTAATTTAAAAGGATTTTTAAAGTGATTTTTGAAAGTATACGTTTATTAAATTTTTGAATTGATTCATTTTAAATAAATTAACGTTATAAAATTTAATATTATAAAAATTATGATTTTTGTGAAATATAGTTAAAATGTGATTTTTGAAATATGGAGTTAATGAATTTTATAAAATAATTTAAATTGGGATTTTTGAATTTTTATAAACGATTTATATAAAGGATTTATAAAATTGATATTTATAAATTAAAATATAGGAATTATAAAACGAGTTTTATTAAGTGTTAAAATGAAGTATAAATGGATTCATAAGTGAATGAAAATTATAGATTCATAAATTGTGAAGTTATCAAATGAATAGATTTTGTAAAATAAAAGATTTATAAGTAATTAACTTATAAATCGGATTTCGGCAATTTAATTGAGATTTTCGAATAAGTATAAATGGTTTATAGATGAGATTTATAAAATATATATTTTATAAATAGAAATAATGGAATTATAAAAGGAGTTCTGTTAATGTTGAAGATGAGGTTATAAATGGAATTTTATAAGTATTAAGATTTTTAAATTTTGTAAATTGAAGTTTTTATAAAATATAAATGGGAATTTATAAACATTGTTTTATAAATAAAAAACCGACTTATTTTGATAAGTCAATTATTTTAGATTTTCAAAGGAGATATATTCACGATTTTGAACGGTGGATAATCCTTTAAACAGAATGTGTAGAAAAATGTTAAATTTGGTTAACGAAGAATATTCACGATTTTGAGACAGTGAATAATATATTAAAGTGTTTTAGGGAAGTGATATTTTAAATAGAATTAAAATGATTTAAAGCTGTTTTAAAATGTATTAAGTGTCGAAACCATATATTTCAACATTCATTATTGAAATAGACGTTTTCGAGGAATAGAAGGAAATAGTGGACTATAACACTGTTGTTATAGTAAATGATTTCTGAAAGGAAATGTTTTATATAGTATTGGGATTTATATATCTATCTTAATTTCGAATCCCTATACTAGTGATTTTGGGTCGTCGTAACAATGTGTGACGCCCCACCTCTATACCCACGCTAGCCAAGAACACTCCGGAGTAGTGCTGTCAACTAGCACGGAGAATAAGGCTGTTGAGGAGCGACCACCCATGTAATTTCTTATCACACGGTGGCTATAAATAATCTTCGGAAACAAACATAGAAATAATCATATCACAAATCAGTCACAGATATCCATATCACAAATGCGGAAGAAGATATAAATATATAACTAACACATGAAGGTGTACATCAGAGTAGTGGTCAGTAAGATCCACGATAATACAAAAGAATTGCAACACGTGCTATACAAAAGAATACAACTATGAGTCTATATCTCAAGTGTATACAACAAAACTGCTAATCTAAACAGTTAGCCAAAAGTCAGAGTGATGAATCCCTGGGAAGAAGTCAAGCAGAAGCACCTGTAACATCTCGGTCTGACCCGAGTATTATTTAAGAAAGTAATAAACGGGTCAGTCTAGCTATAAATATCAGATGACATGATATAACATAAATGGTATGGCATAAACATAAACATCCATAATGACATACCACTATAAGTATGTAAATAATGATCAACAGAAGATCAATCAATAAGAGATAATCAATATCACAAGAATCTTCTCAAAGATTCGGAAAGGGCATCATACCCCAAACTTGTACTCATAACAAGTCAATGACATAAATTCTAGAAATCAATGCAAGAAGTCCAGAAATCATAGAAAAGAGAAAGAGGCCTATCACATGACGGTCCGAAGACCAAGGGGAGCTACCCCACATGTGTGAATGGAATCACACAGATTAAGGTCCAGACTAACCAAAAAGCAAAAAGGTATGTGTGAGTGGAATCACACAAGTGGTGTCTAGTCTAACCTCGCAACAAGAGACATCGCACAGTTGCTAGTCTAAATCATCAGAATGATCGTCATGATTAACGAGAAGTGTCAATTACACTAAGCTAGTAAATATAGAAGTTTAGCTTCATGTCCCATAACCACTTGCTTAACTTAAATATTTACGAACAAACTGTAAATCTTCACTAATAAAATTGTCACAAGAGGTTCAATCGAACAAGTCCAAGAATTAACCGACGAAGTGAACGTAAGCGTTTCATACCACTTGTTTTACTAAGTCGTTTAATTAGATTTCTCATCCGAGTGAGGTAAAGGTTTGTATATACTAATAGATTGGAAAACGGTTTAAGAAAAGAGCTTTGTTATTAAAAATAGAGTTGAAATTGTTTGTTAAAAGAGTTTTGATATTTACTACTAGTATTGAAACCTTTATATTATAAAGTGACAAAACACAGAAGCAATTGTAGAAACAATCAGTCACAAAAATCGCATACGGATATGTGAATAAAATCCAAGGAAATCAGCTCAATGTTTTTCAGATAAGATCCCCTACGGAGGTGGGGTCTAGGGGGGTGGCAACCCCCCAAGGTGGGGGTGCGGGGGCAAAGCCACCGCTTACGGGGTTCGACCTGCCCGGTCAGGTCGCGGGGGTCCAGGGGGCAGCGCCCCCGGCGGGGTGCGGGGCAGCGCCCCGTCCAAAACGGTACGACCTAAGTGAAGACAAGCGGCCTACGACCTAAAGCAAAGTGAGGTCTAACGACCTAAGGGTTCACGCGGCCTAACACAATGGTCGAGCGACCTAACTGGAGTTAAGGGAGGCAAGCGACTTAAGGTCCAACGACCTACGACTCAAGCAAGCCGAGCGACCTAGTGTGGAGGGGTCGAGCGACTTAAGGAAGGCGGACGACCTAAGGTCTAACGACCTACGACTTAACAGAGTCGAGCGACCTAAGGTCTAACGACCTACGACTTAACAGAGTCGAGCGACCTAAGGTCTAACGACCTACGACTTAACAGAGTTGAGCGACCTAAGGTAAATGGTCCAATGACCTAACTCGAACGACTTATCTGGAGCTTAGGTCGGAGATGACCTACGAGATAAACCAGGCCGACTTAGTGGACGAGCGACCTAAGGTAAATGGTCCAACGACCTAACTCGAACGACTTATCAGGAGCTTAGGTTGGAGACGACCTACGAGATAAACCAGGGCGAGCGACTTAACGTTTGCCTAGAGATTATAGGTCGGAAACGACCTAAGACTTAAAGCTTAACTCGCGAGCGACCTACGGCTTAAGGCCTAACTCGTGAGCGACCAACGACTTAAGGCTTAACTCGTGAGCGACCTAATTCCGAAGTGCCAATTCTTCCAGAACGACCTAAAGTTAACTCGTGAACGACTCACGACCCATGGACGAACGACTTAACTACGAACGACCTAAAAATGGCCAGAATGACCTAAGTGCAGAAAATTCACCAAAACGCCAAAAATTGGAGTTTTTCGCCAATCCAATCCAAACCAAATGCTAACATGCATGCAAAAATGATAGGGAATCATTCCCAACAGTCCAATATAGTTATAGGCTAGAATTGTGAGATAAAAATCTCACCTTTGCACCAAATATCAATGAAAATGAAGTTTTAAGCAAGCAAGAATCAATCCTTCTTCTACCTAAGCACAAGAAGCTTGAATCCAATGTCTTCTTCTTGAATTTGGAGTAGAAAGATGGATTGCAATTGAAATTGAGTTTTTGGAATTTTAATTTCCCATTCCCTCCACCATTAATGCCAAAGCTTGATTAGTTAGGAAATTTATGAAGAGTGAGGAGAAGAGGGTTGGAACTTGGGCTTAATAGGCTAAACTAACCCAAAGTCCAAATCGGGAAAAGTTAGTGAAATTTCACTAACTCCAAACCTATCGATGTTTATACTTAAAAAAGTTGTAAACGACATTTCGAACTCAATGGAAGTGGTCTCGAGTCCTAATTTGACCGTTTGCAAAAAGTAGCTTTTCGGACCAAAATCCGATTAACGAGTTAATATTTAAATAAAATATTTAAATACAAACTCGATAAATATGCGGGTTGTTACACAATGTTTTACGCAACATTCGTTTTGACTCAAATAAATGTGTTTAAGCGCACGTTTTCTTTAAAGAATGAAATATATACTTAATTTCGATTTAAGTATATTGAATATTTTCCAAGTGTTGAAAATAAATGGATTTGTGAATTACTTATTATTAAATAAGTATGGAAATTTTTTTCAATATGAAGTGAATATTTTGAGATTTTATCTTTTAAAGATAAATTGAAAATGAATATTAGAAATCAATTTGGAAATCTTATATTCATAGATATTTTGGAATTGTAAATTCACCATGGAATATATAAAAGAAAGGGAAATTTGTTTAAAAATAAACGTTGATTTATTTATGAAGTGTGAAAATAAATTTACGGATTTGGAAAGTGAATATGAAGTAAATCGGTAAGGATTTATTTAATTGTTTTAAATGAACCATTTCGAAATGAAAATGAATAAAGATTGGTGAATATATATCGTGTAGGGAAACGATTTGAAATTTGTTTTCAAAAGTTGTAAAGGTGAAAAGTGATTTGAAATTTGTTTTCAAATGTTGAAGTGTGGAAAAATATATATATATATATATATCTCGTACAGATATTTTTGAAAAATAAATAATTTGGGAAATTATTTGGAATATGGTGATGTTGTGAATGCCTATTGATAGTTAAATAACCGACTATCAATATTTACCTTTGAATGGTATTTGTTGTGATTTGCTTGAATTTGAATGCCACACTTATTTTCAAAATAAGCGCTCACTATTCCGATTAGCCGGGAAAGGACCTTTTGGGTCGTATAATCCATTCCGAATATGTGATACGTCGTTATGGATTGCATTTGATGACCGGTGTTGAAGACCGGATATTTATGGAAACGGAAGGATCACCGTCGAATGACTCTGCATCGGCTGATCTCCGATATAGAGGTTTTATCACCCTTAGTGGCAGAAAGTCTGGATGTGATTAGTGAATATCCGGATTGCAAGGACTTCTTTGGAAGTGCCTTCGGTTCCGTTCGATCCCTGAACAGACCTGTATGGATGTATGTCTGACGTTACAATTTGAGATGTAGAGCTGGTTTCTATCAAATATATTTCTGTTAGTGGCGGAGAATTTATTCTCTTAGCTTAACACCCTTCTCTGAGACATACGAGCTCAGAGGTTATGTAGTTGATGGTTAATAGTGATACATTCCCAAATTGGTAATGTGGCATACGAAGTGTTGTTGAGCATTTGTTGAACAAAGCACAGCTTTTGTATAAAGCGTGGCTTTGTGGACGAGACTTCGTCGGACCTCACACCCCGGAAATGGTCAAAACAGGAAGGATGCGGCAAGGTTATTAGGGTGTAGCGCCCCTTTAGTGTATGTCATTCCTTCTGGATAGATGTGGTATCATGGTATGGAGCCTAGATACTTAACCTATGTTGTTGCTGCAAATTTATTACTTTGTGTTTGTTGGAATCGAGGATCCTCGGATATAGATCGGTTACGATCGGGGAATGACATATTCGTGTCAGTCGTTACCTAGTTTGAAGCGTAACCCAGCCTTGTGTTGGTAGAGACCCGGTTAGGTTCTCGGGTCGTCTTTCCAGAGGCGTACCCATGTGGCAATGGGAAGTTCCTTGGTCTGACCATTTGTTGGAAATCCAAACTTCAATACGCATCTTGTACGGTTTTAGTTGTAGAACCTGTCATTTACTTATGGGGGTCACCACTGTTTAGATGGTAGCTATAGTAGGCATACGATAATGGTCGTATGTTGGCTAAAATTTATATCTTTACTTTCGAAATGATTTTTCCTACACTATGCACTAGTAATAATATCAAATGTTTCTTTTTAATGCGTATCAAGCATCTTTGACTATCATAAGGAAAAATCTCCTCTGATTCTGCGTTTGCATTGTGCGTGTGTGCGGGAGGCCTTATGGTAGTCTCATTTTCCAAAAAGCATTGCGAATCTATTTTAAAATATTTCTTTGTCTGTTTTAAAGATAAATAACTGTTTTAAGTTCTCACACCAGTCCCATGACTGACCTGCAGTTTATTGTTTTCCTTCCTAAACTCTGGGTACCCACCAATTTCTACACGGGCAGTCTAGAGTCAGGTTATCAGGTCATTCTGAAACGTGGGAGTTGTTGTAGAGATCTGGATGCAAGCTGGATGGCATGGCGTATTACTAGTATATAGTATTTCTTTTCCGCTGTTTGTTGTTGTACACTCTGATGATGTAATGTAACTGATATAGTTCTTTGTTTAAAGATTATTCATTTATTTATTATATGTTGTTCCGCTGCGATATGTGAGATTCTGATATTGTTTCTGTTGCTTTTCTTTCTCTCTTCTTCTATCTTTTTCTTTTTTTTCTTGAACCCTAAGGGTTCGGTTTTCCTGCATTCGATTGCTCGGCAGTTGATACAGTGGACGTATTGATGTCTGTTTTCGAAAGTCGAAGAATCGGGTCTTTACATTTTGCTTTAAGTATTGTTGTAATGGAACTTTTAATATTTATCAAAGATGTAGTTGGAAAATGCAAAATTGATTTGAAGCATAAAAATGAAAGCACATGATGTGTTTTTTGTAAAGGTAGCAAAAAAAATGCATAAAATAGAAATCATATTTGGAAGAAACAATCTTGGAAATTTTGATTGTATCGAAGGAAACTATTAATAAATTGTATTATTAATGATATACATATTTATGGATCTAGAAGTATTTATAACCAAATTAAGTTATCGAAAGATGAACATGATTTGAGAGGAAACTTTTAAATCAGGAGGAGCATCCATAAATATTTTATAATGCACTCTTTTTCCTTAACTAAGATTTTTCCCACTTGGTTTTTATTTGTAACGAACAAAGATTTTCGACCCTCGAAAATTCGACATTGATACATCCAGTGTATAAAATGCTAAGCAGTCGAGTGCCAGAAAACCCGTTCATTAGGGGTGAAGAAGAAAAAGATAGAAGAAAAATCAAAAACAACATCACAGAATCTCACAATTGCAGCGGAACAAAAATATAATATATGATAACGTATTTTTATACAAAAGAAACTTTATCTGCTGATACTTACAATCCTTAGAGTACAAGAAATCAATAAGTCAATCTGGACGGTTATAACTCATCCAATATACATAACTCAGACAACGGAAATAACCAAGTACATGATATACGTCCGAACTCCTCCAACCCGTCTCCTGAGCTCCCTAGCATTTTAACCTGAATGGGCAATACTCGGTCTGACCCGAGCATTATAATAAATAACACCTAAGTCAGTTTGGAAAACCAGCATGAGAAAACACACTCAATTTGAATTATTAACATTTACCAAAATTTCTTGAAAAACAAAGGTATCTCGTAAGATTGCGCCACACATAAACACGACGGGCTTTTCCCTTACGGTAGCCAAAACATTTTATAGAAAATCCAGTGATATTATAATAACATCTAAATACAAAAACTTATTCAAATAGCTGAAATTGTTACATTAATTAAATTCCATCAAACTAGGCTCGATAAACAAAACCGTAAGCTCGTATTAAAGAATGGATTCCAACAAATGACTGGGCCACTGGGGTACCGCCATTCATAGTACACCTCTAGAACAATGTACCGAGGACCATGCTAGGATCCCCTGCTACATAAGACCGGCTCACACCTAACCTAGATAGACCGAATATGTTATCACTCCGGGTGTTCCCACCCTTACCATTGAGCGCTCCTTTCATGCATAACCATATCCATAATATATATAGGTTTTCGAGGACATTTAGAAAAGTGATAACATATTCTAATTGGGTGTGACCCACTTAGCCTTGTAGCATCTCCCCTGTTTTGGTCATTCCTGGTTGATGAGGCTCGAGGCTAAACATTACCTTTCAAGGATAGAATTCTTGCTTAGAATGCTCATCGTCCTCCAATGACGATATTCTGATAGCATTCATCCATACAAGTTGTCCTAGGTCTGAACAAACTGAAACACCGTCTTCATCATCTTCACAGTATTCATTCGTTACGTTCAAACCGGATCGAAGTGGTTTTCGAATAATTAAACCCGATCCCGGTCTCTTCGAAACAATTAACGAAAATTGGCCTAAATTGATAGTCGGTTATTTGACTATCCACACACATCCATAAGCAATCATCAGGCCTTATTATAAATTTCCCTAAAATTTATTTCAAAATATCTTTATAAGACATCACTTCCCATACTTCAACATTTTTGAAAACAGTTTTCAAATCCTTTTATTTTCAACGGAATATTCTACCCTTTTCCAATACTTAGAATATCTTTCCACTTCATCTTATATTCACCACTTAGGAAGTATTCTATTTATCCCCTATTTCTGCTCTCAAACTTATTTACAATTTTATCTGTAGAACTTCTTGACTCATTTATAACGAATTTTTGTAAGTTCCGGAATTCCTTAATAAAAATCCTTAATATTTCCGAAGCCAATTATGCTTGCTAATAAACTCAATTTCCCTTTGTACTTCTCTATTCATTCTTCGAAGTTCACTTTTATCAACAACTTCGGAAATTTTCTTACTTTTCTTCCCAATTCTATTTAAAAAATTTCTTATAACCCCATCTACTGAATAACCCCATTTCCAGACTTCCGAGAAGGTATATAAATAAATTTTAAAACATGTCAAAACTATATATATACATATATATAAGTATTTAAAGGAAAATAATAACAATTTATTTTTAAGACGTATTCAAATAATTATTTAAAATATTGAAAACACTTTTTTATTACATCACTTTTAAAGAAAGTTTAAAAATTCAGGGTTTTATTAAAATAAATGTTAAGTATTCTAAAAATCCACTTCTGAATTATTTTAATACTAACTAACTTTAAACTACATAGTTTAATAAATAAAATTTTCCATTTTAAAATAAAGACTTAACTAATTAATAAAAATATATCTTTAAATCCCAATTAACAAAGTTTCAATTTATAAATCCCTCGATTTCCAACACATCACTTCCCTTCCGATCTCTTAACCATTTTCACTTCAAAATAGTATCTACTATTTGTCTCTCACCCAATTTCCATTTTCAAATATAAATCTTGCTAGTAAAATTTATATTCCAAATTTGTCATCTGATATCGGTTTTTATGTATCAATAAACATCGTTTATAAAATTTTACAACTCCCTTGAGTTCCACTAAAAATATCCTCATTTATAAAATTCCATTTTATAAATTCAACTCCTTATAAACTATATTTATTTTTGGCCAGTCTATTTTTTGTATTGATTTCAAATTCTTTCTTTATTCTCTGTATATCATTTTAAAATCCTGTCTTTACAAATTCCTTTATATAATTTATTTCAAATTCTCTATTTAAAATATTTTTCCTGCATTATTTACTACGATCAAAAACCAATTTTGCTTATTCAAATCGATCTCTTTTAAATAATCCAAAATATGATATACATATTTTTATATTTAATATCTCCTTTTATTCTTTAAAAATTCAAAATAATACTTATGGTATTTAATCTACCAAAATTCATTCCCATGCTATTTAATATTTAAAAATTTACAACACGCAATAATCCAACAGGTTATTCAACCACATCATCTATTATATATATAACACCAAAAATATTTGAGGAATCCAGTTGGATCCTTCCAACCTATTTCCCTGCATCTACAAATGTTAGGGAACAAATAAAATACCGATCCCACTTCGAGGGGGATATCGCGGTATATAGTGTCATCCGCTATTATGTGGGGTGCATAGGGTCTCATCCAATACAATATGCGGGAATATCACTCCAATTTCTAATATATATACCATTATATATAATATCCAACATATAATAATTTATAAATCCAACCTGTATTCAAAATTTTATTTTGATTATTATAAATTGAACCTAGTAATCTAAGAAGAGTGGGATTAACTCACCTTGATTTTTATTGCAATCCGTTCCAATCTCGACTCGTCCTTTCCCGATTTTCAACCTCGTATAAAATTTATTAAATTTATAATTTTATGAAAATCAAATAAAAATTAAATCCACTAATTACTTTAATAATCAATGTAATTAAAATTAACCTAATAGAGGATCCGGCCGTTCGCTTCCATGCTTAATCTCCTCAGACCTGTGTTCTTCAATCGCTAAAAACCTGCTGACTTCGATCGCCCTCCATCGCCCTCACTCTATCGCCTGACCACTGCTCTATCATCGAACAACATCTCGAGTCTCAATGTCTCAAGCGTGGCCCTGCCTTGTGCCCTAGATTGTTGGCAAAAACCCGACTTCCCAATCCGATTCGATATTACCGACGACCCTCCAGAATATGATCGCGAAGCCCCCTTGTTCTTCGTTGACAACTCATATACATGTCGCGCCGCCGCTCCTCCTTATTGATTTCCTCGATCGTGATTAGCTCGCGTGCTCATGCTCCTCCCTCTCACGTGTTGACAAGGCATCGCGATGTAGCAAGCCTTGACCATCTGAAGAGAAGGTCGCGATCTTAGCTTCTTCGATTAGTTTCTCATTTGGGAGGAGAGGGAACTGAAGTGAAGGTCGCTATTTCAATTTCGTTATGCTTCTCCTTTTTTTTGTTAATTGATTTCATTTTCAAACTAGGAATGAAGAGGTATCAGCTTGTGGTTTTTATTTATATTCAGGAGATCACGATTTTTTTTATTATTCCTTTCATTTTCTAGTCGGCATTTTTTTTCTTAGATTTGATCTGAAAAGAGGAGGAAGAAGACATGATTTAAAAGATGGAGATAGCGTGTAAGATGAAGGCTACGGTGACTGAGGTGAAGGGGGAAAAGTTTTTTGATGGAAATATATTGGTCAAGTCAAATATATATATATATATATATATATATATATATATATATATATATAATTTGAATTCAAATCGTCTCGCTTACATAGCTCAAAATGTCTAACCCCTATCAAGGCATGCCGCTTGGCATTCACATGTTATACTCCTATTTTGAACGCAATGGAAAAAAATTCGAGTCCTTATTCGATCGTATGGAGAAGGTAGCTTTTTGGACCCAATTTATATTGAATTTTCGATATAAATTTCAAACCATTTATATATCGTATGGCCAATCGATAACTCCAAATGCTAAGAAATTTGAAATCTGACAACAATACTCTATTACAAATCCAATGGAACTGGTTTCATCGAATTCCAAGAATGTGCCTCAGATCGCTATTTTAACGTGTCGATTAAATCGACGATTTCCAAAATTTACGAAATCGCTTGAAATTTTCAATTTCAAAATCTTATTAACTAAATTAAAATTCCACATTCAATTTTTAAACCATTTAAATATTCAAAATTAATGAAAGAAAACCCGGGTCGTTAGATTCCTCCTCCCCTAAAAGAATTTCGTCCTCAAAATTGCTAGGTAGGAAAAATGCTCCAAACCCATTACTTATTCCAAACCCACTTAGTTAAAACTTGACATCCACCTTGTAAACCCTTTAGTCCTATCCAAAAATTTAGTTTTCCTTTTCTCAACCAAAATCTCTATTTTCAAGTTCAAAGTTTAACATAAATTTTTTAGTTAACAAAAATTTTCAAAAATATTTCTAATACCGTAAATTTTCGAAATTTTTTGGCAGAGTCTCTCCCTTGTACAGAGAGCCTTTTGCAATATGACAAGAGGGGTAAAAATGTATATATCGACTCACACGGTCAGAAAAAATATATCAATATTTATATATTTGCGGTATTTAATCTGGAAGTGCACCTTTACTTAGCGTTTTTAAGCAAGCGGCTTATTTAATTATTCAATTACGCGACCCAACTCTAGCCCAAAGCCTCCGGGTACCTATACTTACTCAGTTTAACCACATAAATACTAAAATACGAAAGTTAAATAACATGTCATTCATTTAACTAAATTTACACATGAATTTAATATATATCATGCCTACAAAGATTTAAAATCAATTTTAAGGTTCTGTTACTAACTTAATTGCTTCCACTTGATCCATATACCATTTCATTCAGCCCGCAATGCTTTACAGCCCAATTGATTAGCACTCAACTCATATTTATTCCAAATTGATTCAAAATCATTTACTCACATTCTACTTATTCAAAGAATTTTTAATTACTCTTAGTTTGCGTCGAACAAAAACTTTACTATACAATTTCGGCGCTATTCATTTAATAAAATAACCATTCCAGTCTATAGTTATCTTCAATTGATTCCAAATCAATGTTTATTTAATTCTACTCCACTACAAATTTATTCACATTCAAATTTTTCAACAAAAACCTTGTTTGTTGAATTTCATGTCAATGACATCCAATCCACAAATTTTTTAAGCCAAGCTTCCATCCAAAATATTAACTTAAGTTGTTCGTCTATTTCCAATCAATTCAATGACATAACCTGAGTTTTTTTTATAGCAATAAAACTTCCTTTTATTTTAAATTGACTCTTGTTCAATGTAACAGCCCACAAACTCGTACCCCTTAAGTCGACACCATTTTCCAACACATCAACTCAAGGTGAACAGAAATACGAACCGTTAGGGTTAAAGAAGAAGAGGTAGAAGAAGAAAATAGAAAACAACATCAGAATCTAACCATCGCAGCGGAATAAAATATAATAGATAATAAATGATCTTTACACAAAATCAATCTGTCTATACATTATACATAACACACAACTGGACAGTAATCATAACCTGTCCACACAATCTGAATACATAGCTAATCAACACAGCATTATATTATAAACAAGTACGGAAGTACGCATCGCCATCCAGCTCGTCTCCTAAGCTCCACAACATCCTTTCCTTTAATCTATAATACTCGGTATGACCCGAGCATCATAGATAAATAACACCCGAGTCAGTCTGGAGAAACAGCGTGAGAAGTCACACTCAAATTGATTATTAAAGTTTCAAAATCCTTTGAAAACAAAAGCATCTCGTAAGACCACGCCACAAATAAACATGTCGGGTTTTTACCTTACGATAGCTAAAACATTTCTTATTAAAATCCTCTGATATTATAATAGGGTCTATTTACAAATACTTATTAAAATAGCTGAAATTGTTACATTTATTAAATTCCAGCTACTAGCCACAGTCGTGGGTAATACAAACAAAATCGTAAAAGGCACGTAGGGAGAATGGATTTTCGACTAATGACTAGGCACTGGGGTACCACCTATCACAGTACGTGGCCTAGGTCACCGTATCGATGATTACTTCCAATCCCCTGCAACACAAGACCGAGACTACTCCTTACTGAATAATCCCTAGTAAGATCACCCCACGGTTGGGATCAGCAACCGCACCACTAAGCCGAATAAAAAGAGACATCTAGACAGGGATGACCTCACCCTAATGAGTACTACCCACATAGCCTTGCTGCACAACCCCTGATTTTCAGTCATTTCCGGTTGATGAGGCTTGAGGCTAAGCGTTACCTTTTAGAACATATCACTTAGAATGCTCATCATCGTCCTGATGATGTTCTGAAAGCATTCATCCATACAAGTTCGTCCTGGATTCGAACAGAACCGAAGGCACTACTCCTACTACATCCATTTTGGAATCACCTCAAGATTAGTAGTGACTAGCCCTTGCACTTCACTGCTCCACCTTCGAATCATAACTCTTGTCTTCCACACGAAAACGTTCAAACCAGATCGAAGTGGTTTTCAGGAAATAAATCCTGATCCCGGTCTCTTCGAAACTGTAACGACCCAGTATTTTCAACCCTTCGCATCCGCACATTGTCGGACTTGAAGTGTTCAAAATACTGCGTTGTAAAATAAATTTGGCAAAACTCAGGATATACAGTAAATAAATCACAGAATTACAGACACAGATATCAGAATCTCGCAGCGGAAATTAAAAATTTAGTGGTTCATGAAGCCACTGATACAACTTTACAAAAACAGAACTTACTTTGTCTATAATCCTCAATACAAATTTAAGACATAAATAGAGATAGAGTCTTCAAAGTCTTGAATTCCAGAAAGGATAAAGGCTGAAACAACTTCCAGCAGCACGAATGTTCTACTGAGTGTCCTAGCTTCGGAGAGAAACTGAAACTGCAACTCAGGCTGACCCGAGCGTACAATAAAACAAAACACTCGAGTCAGGACATACATACTTATATAATGTAAGCTAAATCAAGTGTACTGTAATATATAGCGAGTAACTTAAAGGATGCTTGGGATCGCCCATCCTCTAAGGATCCGTTAAACTATTTACTATGTAGTATATTGCGCTATTATAATAGTGTCTACGGTAAAATAAACATACTTTTAAATAGCATTAAGGCTTTACATTTTCCACCTTAACACGTAATAGTCCCAGTAGTCCATCCAATATCATAGCTCCTCCTACTCGGGAAGCAACTAGAGGATACCACACGGGCTACGGGAGAAAACCAAACTCGTACAAGGCTCGATATGGTAGGTGACACGGCACAAATAGGCAATGCCAGGGTAGATATACCAATTGCTATCCGGACCGGTGGTAACGCGAAGCCGCAGCAACCGCCCACCTCGAACAACACTCCCAAATCAAAGGTGCACCCAAACAATCACATAAGCAATAGAATGGTATACGAAGAAGTGCGTTCGATCAGAGGAGCTACCTCATTAATCCGAGAATCGCTCCTGTTTTAGCCACCTTAAGCCAACTCACGGGAGTCGGGTCCACGTATATACCTTTCAAGAAAACGTCACCACCATCCTACTTCATTCTGGAATCTCCACCGCGTACATGGTTAGTCAAAGTGGTTTTCGGTATCGACAGAGAGTATGTCCATATCCGATCCCGGTCTCTTTGCCAACCAAACGTTATTATAACCCGTGGCCATTTAAAACAGTTTATACTTTAAACCAGAATAATCATTTCCATTTCAAAACTATAGATACGATATCATTTTAAAGCCCAAAACAATATGATATCGTTATATTCAAAATATAATTCTTTCCAAAACTATATTGCTTAAAATTTATAATATCTGGAAACCAACCATTTGAATTATATCTTCAAAACATATTATTCTTGGAAATTTACTTTAAAACCATAACTCCCAAAACACAATTGGTTCGGATATTTAACGGTATATAGAATAAATGGGTTAATTTTATGGTTACTTTGTAAAGAAGAGAATTTACATAGCTTTACAAATAATTCCTCTATTTAAAGTTTTAAACCATAAATTAAATATCATTTTATGTTCCCAAAACATTACAATTCCCATATATATATATATATATCTAATTGGAGTATTACTATTCAAAACTAAGGTTGGGTTTTATTCTTTCAACAAATCAATATTTTATTATTTAGTCTTGAATATTCCCATAAATCCCATAAATAAAACTCCAAATTTTAGCCGTTAAATATTTTCAAATTTACTTAATACTAGAATATTCATCTTATATTTATTAAGAAAAATCCAGTTATAAATATCATATCTTAAGTTTTTCCAAAACTTAACATAAAATAAAATTTATCAAATTCCATAAATTTTAAAACAATCAAATTCTAGACTCTGTAGCATTTATGAAATGCTACCTAAAGTTACTAGCCCAATTTCAAAGGACAGCATTTAAATGCTGTAGTAGATTGTTTAACTTAATAAATATTTCCAAATATACCTTATTTATTTTTATAGATATTTCTTAACTGAAATCTTATTCTTTCAAAATCCAGAATTTCTAAAATAAGATATATTCCAAACTTTATTCAAATACTTCTTTATTTATTAACATTTATAACTCATCCAAATCAAAATAAAATCCTTTAAAGATATTAAATCAAATATTTAACTTCCAAAATAATTTTAAATATTTCAGAAAATATTATCAGAACCACGGGCCTGTATATAGTTTTCTAGCCTAGGTCAAGTGATACGGATTTATATCATTTCAATCCGAAATTTACAAACCCCGGGTTCTATCATTTCAAACCCGCAATCCCAAGTAAATTTACAACAGTTAACAGAACAAGTGAACAGTAATAATCAATTTGGCCTATCATTTCAGCCCATGACAATATATATATTTAACAGGGAACTTGCAGTGTGATTTAAGCAGTACATAAACAATAACATAATATAACTGCAGATATAATACAACAGATAATAACTGATGAGGTGTCAATTTAAATGGGGTTCATCATTTTATATTACACTATAGACAGATAATAGTGACATAAAATTTTACACATACACTTGCAATAATTTACGAAATATAAATACGTATGTCTGGTGAGAAATACTCACTTGAGAATTGCAGAAAATTTGAATTCAAAAACGACGATTCACTGGTAAAGACCGACAGAGGGTAACGATAAAATTTCTCGGATGTCGCCTAGATTCAAATCTAGAACAAAAGTAAAATATAGAATACGCGACTTAGAATTTACGGTCAAAGAAAATTAGAATAGAACAAGAATTTGTTTGCTTTGCTCGACCACTCCACCGTGTAACGTGACCACAACATGAACCGGGCTAACACTAAAATTTTGACAAAATTTTCTAAACCAACTAAGACCGAGGTACACTCGTGTACAAGTTCATCTCACTAATTCAATTTTCACGTGTCCACTCGCATTTGCCAACCTTATCACATACTCACATCACTTCTGCCGCTTCCATTCTTCATTCTTTTTTTTTCTTACTTCTTTGCCAAACTTGCACTGTATTCCATCTATACTGCAAATAAATCCTAGTTTGCTAATTCAATTACCTTCGAATACTTCTTGCACATGCCTTGGCATTGATATGCACAGATTTTACCACTGATATGCACAGATTTCACCACATCCTTATACTACACGCTCAGTTCACTTATTTCCATTTCCACCTTTTCTTACATGCAAGGCAACATAGCACCTTTCAGATTTAGGAACACTTCACAGCAAACATTTTGAGTCACAAGCTAGCATCAATCAACTCAACCTACCACTAACCACTCAGGTTTCACCATTGCTCAGTTTTCCATCACAGCTTTATAATATGATTCACTCTCATATTTTAAGCTTTCCAGGCCCGCAACTATGCCAGGCACAAATCCCAACTACCCGAGTCAAGCACAAGGCTACTTCGAGATTGCTATGCAGATACTTCGAGCCATTAGTCCCTTACTTCGAGTCACATATGTAACACTTCGTGCACTCACCTATTGCTCTCTGTTTATTATTTGGAGATACTCCTCACAATTCTCTGATCAAACACAACTGCCTACCTCCTACTACCACTAACACCACCCTTCAGTCAAATATCAAAGCAACTCCAGACAACAACTCCTGTCTCCACTTATGTAGTTTCGAACCCAGGCAGGAGCTGGTGATATATGAACATGCACAGCCCTTCCCCTATAGGCTTGCACTGCTACTCTGCAAATTCCTTTAGATGCAAACTAAATACAATCAGGTCAAGCTTTTTACAAAACTGCCTATATGATATGCCTAAAACTCACGCATGAATGCATCTCAGTTTTCACAGTGCCTTCTTATTTTAATGCAACCCACCCCTCAGATGAAACCTACACAGCTCTATAACTAAATGCATGCACACAGTGATACTAAGGTGTGTGCATCCTACTATGATAATTCCTATAGATGCAGACATGAAAACTTACACACACCCAGCCTATTTTTATACAAGCTTCTATAATAAGCAACAGCTGGCATTAGTCAATAGAACATGCCTCCCTTCAGCCTAAGTTTTCTAATATATGCTATGCAACATATACAGTTGGGCCAAATACTTATGACATAGACTATAGTCACATTTCTCTTATATATGCCAATTTGCTTCTTATATCATAACAGAGTTTCCACACTTTATATATATATATCTTAAATCTAACCTCCCAGTTAGCTACTCTTCTTCTACAAATAGAAACTATACCAGGTCGAACTCGTTCAACAAGTAGGAGCAATATAGATATGCAGTCAATCTCTATGCTATCTATGCACACGCATCCTAATACCCTAGTCACACAATGCATCCCAATTTCAGTCTTATCTCTTTTACTGTTTTAATTCATTCCCTTAAATATACCTGGCAACGTCCCCTGCTCCTATTTATCAACAGCCACTCCAGACAGCTACTAGGCTTGGCTAACTGAATGGATGTGTGCTCCTCTGGGAATACATAGTTTTAAGATCCATACATATGCAAGACTACACATCCTATGTTACAGGCAACACGGTGGGAAAAATGGCCGAGCAAAGCAAACTATCAGAGAGGACTTAAAAGAAGAAAAATGGAATAAGACTTACCTGATGAAGCCTGGATCAGAGAGGAAAAAGATGAAGCTTGGATAAATACATATAGGCAGAGGAAGTAAATGTAAACATATCAGTTATATTGATATAAATATGAATACGTGATTTCAGTTTGCCTAAGGATTTGGTTTCACCAAGTATCCGAAATACAAAGAGTGAGGCCGAGAGTTTCATACATATAAAGGCTTTGAAATGGTAGATTTGTTTCCAGATGAATGCCAAAGGTCTTGCTCGAACGTTGCAACAGTCAGTTATGAATTTCCAGAGGCAAATGGAATGAATGCTTCAGGTATAATATTGCGTGATGAATTGGAGAGGTGAATGCATCAGTTAAAAATAGAATTTGTTCTGATATACTTTGATTAGCCTTCAGTTATGTTTGTTTCCAAGTATCAGAGCAAAATGTGCTTTCATAAATACGAAAGCGTGATTTAAGAAATGGGATAATAGATGTGCAGAGTTGATAAAGTTTGATTTGCAACTCTTTAAATCATAAAATAAGTTGCGAGATATCTGCATACTTGATTTTTGTAGAGAAATGTATCGGTTACCAAAGTTGTGAATATGTTGCGTGATACAAGAATTAGGCAGTTACACAACTGGATTTAATGCATGCGTGGTTTAAGGTTTGATTCAATTATTTGCATCGTGTAAAACTGAAGAGAACAGAGCAAAGGAAAAAGAGTGGGGTGCACGTATCAGTTTCAAAATGCATGCATTGATTTATAAAGTCTTGAACGTTGCCAAGTTGATTTTCATTCCATTTTATTTTTGATTTTAACGTTTGATATCAATAAATGAAATGGTAAATATTTATGTAACGTATGCAATTTTTATTTGAAAACAGACCGTCAGTTAAAACAACGTAACGGTTGCCATAAAATCTCTGACTGATATTTTTCTTCAAATTTATTCGAAAACTTGATTTTTTACACTACGTTAACAGACGCAGTCTAAAACATCAAAAATTTTGATAAAATAACATTTTAAAAACACACGTTTTATTACGTTGCTTATACCCTATAATTTGACGCGTCTTTTAAACGCGAAATTTAACAGTTCAAACATAGCTTAAATTTTCACAGTTATTATTTACTCTTATTGACATTCAAAATTTTATAAAATATATCTCCAAATTAAATAATTAAATTATATTGTTAAACACAAATTATATAAAATATAATTCAAAATTAAATAATTAAATAAAATAAATAGTTATAAAACTAGGGTTGTTACACTCTCCCCCACTTAAGAACTTTTCGTCCTCGAAAAGGAACGGAAGAAGAGAAACAAAGGAAGGTAAGCTAGATAACAAGAATCTTAAACGGATAGTTCCGGATTTAAAGCACGAAGAAGATCCTTTAGAATTGGTTTTACCTTTTCAGTTTGACTGTCAGGCTAGGGTGCTTAGCGGTGCTCAGGTCTCGATGAGTAACAAATAAAAGATTTTTAAAGATTGTAGAAAGATTTCTAAACAGACTGGTATATGCAATAGACTCCCCAATCCGTAGCAGATAAGGAAATCAAGGGCAACTACAAGATAGCTTGGCAAACAAGATAATAAATTTGAAAATCATGGTGCTTTGAAATCCTAATTCTTTGAAAGTCATTAAAATTTATAGATATTATCATTTAGAAATCATACTACAAAAATCATAACATTTTAAAAATAATCTTCATTTATACCCTTTAAATTCAATGTCAAATAATACTCATTTCATAGCTATAATATTCTACGTTCATTTATTAGTTCATTTATCTACTATAGCATATTACAAGTATTCCTAATCAGTTTATTTTTGTATTTAACTCTTAATTTTAACAAATAACCTAACACCTATTTTATAAATAAGATATTTCTTCAATAAGTCATAATTGAAATTTCCATTTGAAAACCAAATTTCAATTATCAAATTTTACTGATATTAAAATATGTCTTAGCTATTTAAATCATAATTCTCCATTTTCAAGACATGTCTATTTCTTAAATAAAATATTTATTCATCAGACATCAATTAAACTATGATTTTTAAGATAAATAATCCTTACTTCAAAATATCCCTTTCAAATATATTTTCTTATTCAAAGATACATTGTTTATTACACACATATATTCATTTCAGGAAATAACCTTTATTAAAATTTCTTGGTTGATTTAAGGTTCCATATTAAATCAAATTTGATTATTAGGTTATTTAAATAAATTTCTTAAATTCCTTTTTCCTTATTTACCTCCAAAATTTAAGTGTATAACATTTGTTATAACCACTCAAATTTTATTTATAAAATCCTTTTATATTGTATATTATCCAATTACATTGTTAACTTTTAAAAATCAAGGTAAGTTATATTGGAATAAAATTGAGTACTATACAACTAAAACTTTCAAATTCAATTATCTTCAAGTTGAAATTTTCTTATTCAAGAATTTTATTTTATTTTTCAAGGTAAACTTCAAGAATTTAATTTCTGATTTCCTTCAACCTTTTTAGAGATAGATAAATATATACATAATATGTCAACTAAAATTTAAATTATATATCTATATATATTAAGTCCTACTTAAGAAATTCGAATCAATTAAAATCTCAAGGAAACACTGTAGCCAGACTACAGAATGGTCTTTTCACTTCGAAATTCGAAAATGAATGTCGATGATGCTGCAGTCATCACCGAAATTATTTTCCAGCGACAAAGAGAAAAGCACTAATTTTAAAATTCTTTGGAAACAAATTTCTATACAAAATACTTAATACATCGTTTTAAAATTTAAACACAAGGTTTGAAATCATCAGAAATTTGAATTCTCAAGTTCTTGTTTAAATTCATTTCTGTTTCCAAATTAATTTATAACCATTGTTTTATATACAATTATTTATTTTAGCCAAACACATGGTTTATAAAAATAAATCAAACTATTATCTCTTGACAAATAGTTAAATTAATTATAAAATTCTAAAAATTATACTCATATATATAACATTAGATTTTATTTCAAAAATAGGAATAAACTTCTCAAACCAGGATAGAGACTCAAATTTGATGAACTCAAATCAAATAGAATTCGAGATAAGTTGAAATCAGAAGATCTGATGATTAAATAACCAAATAAGGAACTGGGTAAGTTTATATAAATCACGGACAACCTTGACTGGGTCAATCGTGACTTAAAGAGTCAGATCGATGTGGTTGGTGTAAAACTCCATTTGATCTGAAGAGATAGAGTTCAGAATAACCAAAGATACTAGCATATAAACCGAGGCTAAATATAAACCACCGGTGAATCAATGCTGATTGTAAAGGAGTTTCACCCCTTTATTTGAACAATGGCGAGACCGCCAATTTACTATAAAGAACGTCCGAAGTGGAGTTATGGGACACTCCAGAATCTAAAGTAGATGATAAGTGAGGGACACGAATGAACTTTGGAACCACAGGGAATGTCCAAAATTCGAAGAGGAAGAGATTCAAACTCGGATGAATGTGATTCTATAAATCCAATTTACCATACATTCTAAGTTTTGCCTAGAGCCAAAGCTCTGATACCAGCTGTAACGACCCAGTATTTTCAACCCTTCGCATCCGCACATTGTCGGACTTGAAGTGTTCAAAATACTGCGTTGTAAAATAAATTTGGCAAAACTCAGGATATACAGTAAATAAATCACAGAATTACAGACACAGATATCAGAATCTCGCAGCGGAAATTAAAAATTTAGTGGTTCATGAAGCCACTGATACAACTTTACAAAAACAGAACTTACTTTGTCTATAATCCTCAATACAAATTTAAGACATAAATAGAGATAGAGTCTTCAAAGTCTTGAATTCCAGAAAGGATAAAGGCTGAAACAACTTCCAGCAGCACGAATGTTCTACTGAGTGTCCTAGCTTCGGAGAGAAACTGAAACTGCAACTCAGGCTGACCCGAGCGTACAATAAAACAAAACACTCGAGTCAGGACATACATACTTATATAATGTAAGCTAAATCAAGTGTACTGTAATATATAGCGAGTAACTTAAAGGATGCTTGGGATCGCCCATCCTCTAAGGATCCGTTAAACTATTTACTATGTAGTATATTGCGCTATTATAATAGTGTCTACGGTAAAATAAACATACTTTTAAATAGCATTAAGGCTTTACATTTTCCACCTTAACACGTAATAGTCCCAGTAGTCCATCCAATATCATAGCTCCTCCTACTCGGGAAGCAACTAGAGGATACCACACGGGCTACGGGAGAAAACCAAACTCGTACAAGGCTCGATATGGTAGGTGACACGGCACAAATAGGCAATGCCAGGGTAGATATACCAATTGCTATCCGGACCGGTGGTAACGCGAAGCCGCAGCAACCGCCCACCTCGAACAACACTCCCAAATCAAAGGTGCACCCAAACAATCACATAAGCAATAGAATGGTATACGAAGAAGTGCGTTCGATCAGAGGAGCTACCTCATTAATCCGAGAATCGCTCCTGTTTTAGCCACCTTAAGCCAACTCACGGGAGTCGGGTCCACGTATATACCTTTCAAGAAAACGTCACCACCATCCTACTTCATTCTGGAATCTCCACCGCGTACATGGTTAGTCAAAGTGGTTTTCGGTATCGACAGAGAGTATGTCCATATCCGATCCCGGTCTCTTTGCCAACCAAACGTTATTATAACCCGTGGCCATTTAAAACAGTTTATACTTTAAACCAGAATAATCATTTCCATTTCAAAACTATAGATACGATATCATTTTAAAGCCCAAAACAATATGATATCGTTATATTCAAAATATAATTCTTTCCAAAACTATATTGCTTAAAATTTATAATATCTGGAAACCAACCATTTGAATTATATCTTCAAAACATATTATTCTTGGAAATTTACTTTAAAACCATAACTCCCAAAACACAATTGGTTCGGATATTTAACGGTATATAGAATAAATGGGTTAATTTTATGGTTACTTTGTAAAGAAGAGAATTTACATAGCTTTACAAATAATTCCTCTATTTAAAGTTTTAAACCATAAATTAAATATCATTTTATGTTCCCAAAACATTACAATTCCCATATATATATATATATCTAATTGGAGTATTACTATTCAAAACTAAGGTTGGGTTTTATTCTTTCAACAAATCAATATTTTATTATTTAGTCTTGAATATTCCCATAAATCCCATAAATAAAACTCCAAATTTTAGCCGTTAAATATTTTCAAATTTACTTAATACTAGAATATTCATCTTATATTTATTAAGAAAAATCCAGTTATAAATATCATGTCTTAAGTTTTTCCAAAACTTAACATAAAATAAAATTTATCAAATTCCATAAATTTTAAAACAATCAAATTCTAGACTCTGTAGCATTTATGAAATGCTACCTAAAGTTACTAGCCCAATTTCAAAGGACAGCATTTAAATGCTGTAGTAGATTGTTTAACTTAATAAATATTTCCAAATATACCTTATTTATTTTTATAGATATTTCTTAACTGAAATCTTATTCTTTCAAAATCCAGAATTTCTAAAATAAGATATATTCCAAACTTTATTCAAATACTTATTTATTTATTAACATTTATAACTCATCCAAATCAAAATAAAATCCTTTAAAGATATTAAATCAAATATTTAACTTCCAAAATAATTTTAAATATTTCAGAAAATATTATCAGAACCACGGGCCTGTATATAGTTTTCTAGCCTAGGTCAAGTGATACGGATTTATATCATTTCAATCCGAAATTTACAAACCCCGGGTTCTATCATTTCAAACCCGCAATCCCAAGTAAATTTACAACAGTTAACAGAACAAGTGAACAGTAATAATCAATTTGGCCTATCATTTCAGCCCATGACAATATATATATTTAACAGGGAACTTGCAGTGTGATTTAAGCAGTACATAAACAATAACATAATATAACTGCAGATATAATACAACAGATAATAACTGATGAGGTGTCAATTTAAATGGGGTTCATCATTTTATATTACACTATAGACAGATAATAGTGACATAAAATTTTACACATACACTTGCAATAATTTACGAAATATAAATACGTATGTCTGGTGAGAAATACTCACTTGAGAATTGCAGAAAATTTGAATTCAAAAACGACGATTCACTGGTAAAGACCGACAGAGGGTAACGATAAAATTTCTCGGATGTCGCCTAGATTCAAATCTAGAACAAAAGTAAAATATAGAATACGCGACTTAGAATTTACGGTCAAAGAAAATTAGAATAGAACAAGAATTTGTTTGCTTTGCTCGACCACTCCACCGTGTAACGTGACCACAACATGAACCGGGCTAACACTAAAATTTTGACAAAATTTTCTAAACCAACTAAGACCGAGGTACACTCGTGTACAAGTTCATCTCACTAATTCAATTTTCACGTGTCCACTCGCATTTGCCAACCTTATCACATACTCACATCACTTCTGCCGCTTCCATTCTTCATTCTTTTTTTTTCTTACTTCTTTGCCAAACTTGCACTGTATTCCATCTATACTGCAAATAAATCCTAGTTTGCTAATTCAATTACCTTCGAATACTTCTTGCACATGCCTTGGCATTGATATGCACAGATTTTACCACTGATATGCACAGATTTCACCACATCCTTATACTACACGCTCAGTTCACTTATTTCCATTTCCACCTTTTCTTACATGCAAGGCAACATAGCACCTTTCAGATTTAGGAACACTTCACAGCAAACATTTTGAGTCACAAGCTAGCATCAATCAACTCAACCTACCACTAACCACTCAGGTTTCACCATTGCTCAGTTTTCCATCACAGCTTTATAATATGATTCACTCTCATATTTTAAGCTTTCCAGGCCCGCAACTATGCCAGGCACAAATCCCAACTACCCGAGTCAAGCACAAGGCTACTTCGAGATTGCTATGCAGATACTTCGAGCCATTAGTCCCTTACTTCGAGTCACATATGTAACACTTCGTGCACTCACCTATTGCTCTCTGTTTATTATTTGGAGATACTCCTCACAATTCTCTGATCAAACACAACTGCCTACCTCCTACTACCACTAACACCACCCTTCAGTCAAATATCAAAGCAACTCCAGACAACAACTCCTGTCTCCACTTATGTAGTTTCGAACCCAGGCAGGAGCTGGTGATATATGAACATGCACAGCCCTTCCCCTATAGGCTTGCACTGCTACTCTGCAAATTCCTTTAGATGCAAACTAAATACAATCAGGTCAAGCTTTTTACAAAACTGCCTATATGATATGCCTAAAACTCACGCATGAATGCATCTCAGTTTTCACAGTGCCTTCTTATTTTAATGCAACCCACCCCTCAGATGAAACCTACACAGCTCTATAACTAAATGCATGCACACAGTGATACTAAGGTGTGTGCATCCTACTATGATAATTCCTATAGATGCAGACATGAAAACTTACACACACCCAGCCTATTTTTATACAAGCTTCTATAATAAGCAACAGCTGGCATTAGTCAATAGAACATGCCTCCCTTCAGCCTAAGTTTTCTAATATATGCTATGCAACATATACAGTTGGGCCAAATACTTATGACATAGACTATAGTCACATTTCTCTTATATATGCCAATTTGCTTCTTATATCATAACAGAGTTTCCACACTTTATATATATATATCTTAAATCTAACCTCCCAGTTAGCTACTCTTCTTCTACAAATAGAAACTATACCAGGTCGAACTCGTTCAACAAGTAGGAGCAATATAGATATGCAGTCAATCTCTATGCTATCTATGCACACGCATCCTAATACCCTAGTCACACAATGCATCCCAATTTCAGTCTTATCTCTTTTACTGTTTTAATTCATTCCCTTAAATATACCTGGCAACGTCCCCTGCTCCTATTTATCAACAGCCACTCCAGACAGCTACTAGGCTTGGCTAACTGAATGGATGTGTGCTCCTCTGGGAATACATAGTTTTAAGATCCATACATATGCAAGACTACACATCCTATGTTACAGGCAACACGGTGGGAAAAATGGCCGAGCAAAGCAAACTATCAGAGAGGACTTAAAAGAAGAAAAATGGAATAAGACTTACCTGATGAAGCCTGGATCAGAGAGGAAAAAGATGAAGCTTGGATAAATACATATAGGCAGAGGAAGTAAATGTAAACATATCAGTTATATTGATATAAATATGAATACGTGATTTCAGTTTGCCTAAGGATTTGGTTTCACCAAGTATCCGAAATACAAAGAGTGAGGCCGAGAGTTTCATACATATAAAGGCTTTGAAATGGTAGATTTGTTTCCAGATGAATGCCAAAGGTCTTGCTCGAACGTTGCAACAGTCAGTTATGAATTTCCAGAGGCAAATGGAATGAATGCTTCAGGTATAATATTGCGTGATGAATTGGAGAGGTGAATGCATCAGTTAAAAATAGAATTTGTTCTGATATACTTTGATTAGCCTTCAGTTATGTTTGTTTCCAAGTATCAGAGCAAAATGTGCTTTCATAAATACGAAAGCGTGATTTAAGAAATGGGATAATAGATGTGCAGAGTTGATAAAGTTTGATTTGCAACTCTTTAAATCATAAAATAAGTTGCGAGATATCTGCATACTTGATTTTTGTAGAGAAATGTATCGGTTACCAAAGTTGTGAATATGTTGCGTGATACAAGAATTAGGCAGTTACACAACTGGATTTAATGCATGCGTGGTTTAAGGTTTGATTCAATTATTTGCATCGTGTAAAACTGAAGAGAACAGAGCAAAGGAAAAAGAGTGGGGTGCACGTATCAGTTTCAAAATGCATGCATTGATTTATAAAGTCTTGAACATTGCCAAGTTGATTTTCATTCCATTTTATTTTTGATTTTAACGTTTGATATCAATAAATGAAATGATAAATATTTATGTAACGTATGCAATTTTTATTTGAAAACAGACCGTCAGTTAAAACAACGTAACGGTTGCCATAAAATCTCTGACTGATATTTTTCTTCAAATTTATTCGAAAACTTGATTTTTTACACTACGTTAACAGACGCAGTCTAAAACATCAAAAATTTTGATAAAATAACATTTTAAAAACACACGTTTTATTACGTTGCTTATACCCTATAATTTGACGCGTCTTTTAAACGCGAAATTTAACAGTTCAAACATAGCTTAAATTTTCACAGTTATTATTTACTCTTATTGACATTCAAAATTTTATAAAATATATCTCCAAATTAAATAATTAAATTATATTGTTAAACACAAATTATATAAAATATAATTCAAAATTAAATAATTAAATAAAATAAATAGTTATAAAACTAGGGTTGTTACAGAAACGATCAGCGCATTGGCCAATATTGATAATCGGTTATTTAACTATCAATTAACATTCATAAACAACCATCAAACAATAAATAATCTCCCAAATTATTATTATCCTCAAAATATCTTCACAAGATATATTTCCATTTTCAGCCCTTTTTGAAAACAGTTTTCAAGCCACACTCTTCACATGGAACGAATTCCCAAATATTTGTTTCCACTGAAACACCAAGTACAATACTTTAGATTTTTAAAATAATTTAAAACACTTTATTATAAATTATACTTTAAAACATTTAAAATAAAAACTTCTTTAATACCTTATTCAAAAATATATACTTTAAGAATATTTAAAATAAAGCTATTTTATACAATATAAAATCAAATTTCTAACTTTTAAAACATAATATCAAGCCACCTTTAAATAATTACTGCTATAATGAATTAGAAAAATCTACTTACTTTAAAATTTGAACATCTAGAAATAATAACTTTACTAAAACATACTTTTAACAACTTAAACTTTTTACTTATACTTAAAATTTTGTTCTGAAAACGTACTTGGCTATCCAGAGAAATACGCTTCCCTTCCACATCTTTAAAAACAAATCACTATTTATTTTTAAACAAATTTACCCATTCCTTTAATAAATTCCCACCGTGAATTTATTCTTCCAAATATCCACTGATATATTACTTCACTTTGATAAACCCAGTTTATAAATTTCTTAGTCACATTCTCCTTTAAATTTCCAATTTCAAACACTTAAATCAATTTCCAAATTGATTTCCAATTTACTTCATTTTGAAATAAATTCCTTTACTTACTCATTTATTTCAAAACCCATTAACTTCAGATTTTTAATTCTTACTTATGATTTAAAATCTTTTAACTGAAAAATACCAATTTTAGATTTCCAAAATTCCTTCTTTATCCTTCCAAATAAATTTAAACCTTGAATTTTAAAGTAAATTCTTTTATTCCTTTGAATAACATCACTTAAGTTTTAAAATTCTTTATTTTCCCTTTTTATTCAAATCCTCTTTCCTATACTTGGAATTTATTTATTAGAATTTTAGAATCACCTTTTATTGTTTTCCAGTTCATTCTTAAATTTATTCAATTCTCTATAATTATTTAACTTAAAAATTCCCTCTTTTATTTTCTTTTCAAAAATCCAATTCCATATATTTTGATAACTCGGTATACCCAAATATAATTAATCAAACACATCATCCAATATTCCAATTATCAATATAGTCCATCACAGAATATCAAATAATCATAACACAGAATTATTAGAACAATCTAAATAATTTTGAGGAATCCAGTTGGATCCCTCCAACCTATTTCCCTGCATCCATAGACGTTAGCACAATATCAATTCCACTTCAAGGTGGAATATCGTGGTATATGGGATTAATATAACATCATCCGCTATTATGTGGTGCATAGGGTCTCATCCGCTATATAACACGAGAAATCAATCACTCCAATATATACTATATACTACTATATATAATATAGCACATCAAATCAATTCAATTATCCAACCAATTATTTAAATTTAACCATTTAAATTTAAATTAAAACCCAGATGAGTGAGATTAACTCACCTTTGCTTTTTGTTGTGCAACTCATTTCCAATCCGGTCTTGCTTCTTTCAAATTTTGACCTTGAGTAAACATTTGTACGATTTTTTACTATTTGAATAAATCAAACAATTAATTATTATTTATTTATTCAATTCTAAACTAGTAATTTACTATAAAAGTCCTTTGTAACCAAAATAATTAAAATAAGTTAATTACTCTAATTAACTCTTTAATATATATGTATATATATATATATATTATTTTAAAACTACATATATTTTAAAAATTTAGTTTATATAGATCAAAATATGATTTTATATAAATTCTTCAATCGTTTAAAATTCATATATATTATTTTTTTCCAAATCTATCTAAAAATAAATAAATTTTCTGTTAACTTTTATATATCAAAACATGAATGTATATTCTCTTTTCAGTTTGTGATAAAAATATTTTAACTTTTCATTAAATTTATAAAACAGATCATCAAAACATTTTAAATAAATAATGAGTTCCTGTAAATATTTCAAAAAGAAATACCTCACTCGATCGAAAACATCACCTGCCTGACGTTGAGCGATATCACGCTTCAATGCCTACGCAAGCAGCCACTACCTGAGACGAACCAAACCCCTAGCCTTGACTGCACTCGCGCGGCACCTACCACTGCCTCAACTCACAACATCGTATCCACGGTATCAAGTGCGATGACGACTCAAGCAACAAGCCCTAACTCAACGCGACTTCCCTCCTCTGACATCATGCGACTGACACGGCCCTAAATTCCCTTGCCACAAGAATTCGTCGCGCATCACAAGACCACGCTCCCTCATTCATGCCCCCAAAATTGAGCAATTGAAATTGTTGTAGGAAAATGGATTTCATAATTATTGATTTGGGAACGTGATTTTGAATTCTACGGCTACTAGTTTCTTTTCTTTTTCTATTTTGTTCCTTAACTTTTTTTTGAACATGAAAAAGAAGATGTTAAGGAGAACAGCGTGTATGAGAAGGTAGGAAATTGCGTGTAATCTTGGTCTAGCGTGTGTGGATAAACAAAAGCACAGTGATTTGAAAAATGACAGAATAACAGTTGATGGGGGTATATTGACCAGTCAACAAAGTATATTTTATATTTAAATTTAAATCGTCTTTTATTCATAGATTAAAATCTCGATACCCTATCGAGGTGTGTCGCTAGACGTTCATAACGTTATACCCCTATTTTGAACGCAATGGAAAAGGTTCCGAGTCCTAATTCGATCGTATGGAGAAGATAGCTTTTTGGACCCAGTTATTTAATATTAGATTTCGATATAAATTTCAGCGTGTTCACATATCGTACGCTCACGCAACAACTCGAAATACTACGAAAATTGAAACCCAATAAAAACACAATATTACGGATCCAAACTGATATTTAATCACCAAATTCAAACTGATATTTGAAATCCAAGTTAAACTAACTTGCAAATATTTAAAATTAATTAAATATTCCATTTTCAAATGCCTAAAAATTCCTGGTCATCACACTCAATTTATCCACCTTCATTTGACTTGCATTCCTCATTCCAAACTCAATTCCATACTCAATTCATTCTTGAATTCATTTAAAACAATATTCAATGCTATATTCATTTTATTAACGCTCACATTGAATTTATTTATAACTCAAATCATTCCAATTTCCATCCATTTCCATTTTATTTGATCATGTTCAACATATATTTAATCAGCTTATATATCAGTCGAATTTTATTTATTTAGTTCATTTCCATTTTACAACTCAATATCTGATTTTTATTTCAAAACTCATTCTATTTAATCACTTGAGTTTGAACTCAATTTTTATAATTTAAATTTTGGATTTTTATTTCTTTAATAGAACACCCAATTATTTTTATTTGGGTTTTTCTATTCCTTTTCTCCAATTTTTGTAAGTTACGCACTTATTTTCTCACATTTTATTTTTAACTAAGGATTATACATCACTTCATATCTTAAATATAATTTTATTCCATTAATTTCAAATTTTATAAGCTATTTAAATTTATTTATTCACAATCCTAAATTTTCACTCAGATTTTATCCTATTTAAAATTTATATAACTTATAGTTATATAATTATTCTACCAATCACAATTTATTTACTTCAATTCGATATTATTCCAATCCAATCAAACTTTAATTTACTTAGCTGGCATTAAATTTTTATCCATACCATTTATTTCAATTCAATCAAATAAGTGTTTGATTCCAACTTCAAATTCCTCTATACTTCCTTACTTATATTTAATTGTTCAATTCACTTATACACATTCATCGTTCATTTATATTTAGTTAACTTCATCACATTCTACTCATTTTATTTAATTTACTATAATCACTTAATTTAATTTATTTTCTTTAACTTTTACTTAAGTAAAATTCCAGTTCCTCTAAATGTTCTTCTACAAATCCATTTTATTTAACTTACACAGTTAGATTTTTAATTTCATACTTATGTTCACATTTTCCAAGTTTTATTTCAAAACTTATTCTTTTCTTATTTCACCTCTATTTTAATATAAAAAAATTAGAATTCAAATACCCAGTTTTTATGTCAAACCATTTGAAATAATGTGTATATATATATATATAGAATTCTGTTTTAATAAACCATTTCCTTTAACTCCCAAAAATCAACTTGATTTTTTATCCAAAACAATTCCCTTGGAATTTCTAAAATCGCAATTTTTCTTCACAAAAGTTTCCATATCAAATTACCATGGTAGTAATCTGTAACCTAGAAACTCGAAAATGAATACTAGTGATGCCGCAGTCATCACCAGAATTATTTCCCCATGATTGAAGTGAGTTTAGTGCTATATCTCCTCCAAAATCCATTTTTGAATAATTTTCTTTCAAAAATATTCCCAAAAATAATACTCTTATTATTTTTCCACACCACCTTGAAAAACATTTTTCCAAACTTCCTGGGATTTAAATTTCTAGATTTGATTTGAATCCAATTTTAGTTATAATCCAATTGTAAAATTTGTATTTATACAAATTTTCATTTGGTCATATAAACCATTTCCAATTTTACAATTTTATTTGATTGTAATATTATCATATAAAAACTCCAAATATATATGATAATTTTAGAAATTTATTTCTTTATATCAAAATATATATTTCGGTAAAATTATTTCATTTACCCCAATCCAAAACAATACTGTGTCAAATTACCATATCCAAGTGTTTAGAAGCCCCTATCGATATTATTGTACAGACTTTGCTAACTAGAGTTTATAAGTCACTCAATAAATCAACAAACACAATATAAAATAATTTGTATTCACTAACCAATACGCGCTCATATCTATTAATACAATCAGACTAGGGTATTGCTGACCCAATCTCTAATGAGTAATCCCCACCAAAGCTAAGGTTCTCACTTAAACATTGGCTCTAATACCAACTATAAGAAACCGAGATGTTCGACACTTGAAAATTCGACATTAATACGTCCACTGTATAAAATGCCGAGTAGTCGAGTGCTAGAAAATCAGTTCATTAGGGGTGAAGAAGAAAAAAGTAGGAGACAAATAGAAAATAACAACACAGAATCTCACAATCGTAGCGTAACAAAAATATAAGATATGATAACAGATTTTTAGACAAAAGAATCTATATCTGCTTATTCTTACAATCATCAGAGTACAATAAATCAATACATCAATCCTGGATAGTTATAACTTGTCCTGATATACATAACTTATACAGCGGAAATAACCAAGTCTGTGATATATGTCTGAACTCCTCTAGCTCGTCTCCTGAGCTCCCTAGCATTTTAACCTGAATATGTTATACTCTGTCTGACCCAAGCATTATAATAAAACAACACCCGAGTCAATCTGGAATAACTAGCGTGAGAGAACCCACTCAATTTGAATTATTAACTTTTATCAAAATCCCTTGAAAAACAAAGGTATCACGTAAGGCCGCGTCACTATAACGACCCGATATTTTCAACCATTTGCATCCGCACATGTTGGACTTGAATTTCTCAAAATATCGCGTTGTAAATAAAATTTGGCAAATCTCAGAATAAAATAAATAGCCACAGATCACAGACACAGAGTAAATAATAATGCAGCGGAATTAAAAGAGATAGTAGTTCATGAAGCTACTATATAAAAATAAGATACATCAAAGTTAAACAAGATACAACAGAAGAGTAACAAGGTACATCAGGTATAAATCAAAATACATCATTGAAATCACAAGATACAGAAAGAAAGATAGCTGGCCGGATCCTCAAGCAAAGCTCCAACTCCGAAGGTGAGTCTTGAATGTTGAATCACTCAGTCTGACTCGAGCGTAAAGCAAAATACAAAACACTCGAGTCAGGACATAAATACTTATGAACTGTAAATCAACTCAAGTTAACAGTAACAAAATGCATCAGTAACTTAAAGGATGCTTGAGATCGCCCATCCTTTAAGGATCCGTTAAAGTATTTACCATGTAGTAATATTGTGCTATTATAATAAAGTCTACAGTAAAATAAACTTATTTTAAAATAGCATTAAAGGGTTACCCATATAGCCCCCAACACGTAATAGTCCCAGTAATCCATCCAGTATCAGCATATCTCCAGATCGGGAGACTACCCTAAATACTCTATGGGCTACGGGAGAAAAACAAACTCGTAGTAAGGCTCGCTATGGTAGGTGACACGACACACAAGGTAATGTCAGGGTAGATATACCAATTACGCACACGGGCTGGTGGTAACGTAGCAGCCACATACGCCCACCTCGGAACACACTCTCATATCAAAATCGGAGGATGGCCAGCTAATCAATCACAAGTAAGAGTATAGTATCGAAGGAATGTGTCCGATCGGAGGAATGACCTCACTTGGCCCGAGATCGTTCCTGTTTTAACCACCTTATGCCAACTCCGGGAGTTGGGTCCACGTAATATACCTCAAGAACGTCGCCACCATCCTACTTCATTCTGGAATCCCCACTGCATGCACGGTTGTTAAAGTGGTTTTCGGAGTTGGCAGAGAATATGACAACTTCCGATCCCGGTTTCTTTAACAACCAAACGTTATTATAACGCCGTGGTCATTTCAAAATAGTTTATACTTCAAAAAGATCAAATCATTTCTTTTAAAAACTATATTCCTTCCAAAATAGTTTATACTACGAAACCAAAACCATTTTTATTTCAAAACTATTTATTCAATCAAATAGTTTATACTTCGAAACCAAAATCATTTTTATTTCAAAACTATATTCAAATCAAAATAGTTTATACTTCGAAACCAAAATCATTTTTATTACAAAACTATATTCAAATCAAAATAGTTTATCATTTCCATTTCAAACATATATTCACCTTTCAAAAATTATAATACTTTCAAAGTTATAACTTTTTCAAAACCAAATACTTGAAGTCATTACACTTTGAAAATCATAACATTTTGAAATCATACATTTGAAATCATGGAACATTCCTTTAATTCTTTACATTTTACAAATTTATTCAATTAAACCAAAATTTCAAATTTTCAATTTAATTCAGATCAAACCATCAGTTTCAATTCAATTCAGTTTCCTTACAAAACATTTCAAATCATATCAATTTAAATATAGATTTGATCCAAAAAATAAACTATTAAATTTTTAATATACTTCAAAGCTTTAATAACCCACATTTCAAAACTAAATTTTATAATTTCATATATCTCAAATTTAACTTCGTTATTACTCAGTTTTGAAATATCTTTTCATAATAATATAAACTTCAAATATTCATTTATCAAAATCAAATATCATTCCAAATTCATATTCTTTCTCGGAATAAAGATCAAATCATTTCCGAACCATTTAAATCATCAAAATATCATATCCTTTCAAAACCTCATTATCAAATCATTATTTGAATTCAATTTCAAATATTCAAATTTAAATATCATTTTAAAAATCAATTATGTCATTTATTTATTATTTCAAATATCATTACAAAATTCCATTCAAAAATTCATTTATCTCATTTCATTCAAATTAACACATAACCAAGTAAAGCGTATTTAAATTCAAATTCAATTTAAATTCCTTAAAAATTCAAATTTAAATATTAAATATATATTCAAACTTCTTAAATTTCACAAATAATCAATTCCAAAAGTTAGATCATTTAACACATTAAAATATAGCCTAAATAGTGTTAAAATCTATAATATTTCAAAACATTGTCAAATTATAGCAACGGCGGCATTTATAAAATGCTATCGTAGCTTATAGTTCCAAAATAGTTTAGTTTAGGAACAACGGCATTTAAAAATGCCGCAATGGATATTTAGTTATTCAAACATAGTTAAATTCAAAAGCAACAGTATTTTAAAAATACTGTCATAAAACTATAGCGTTTTAGAAATGCTGTAAATAAAATTACAGATTGTATTATAACTTTTCAGAAACAATAATTCAATTCTAGCATATTTCAAACTTATAAGTCATATTTTAAGGCTCTAACTTTCACATTGAAATCAATTTAACATATGATTTATCACAATAAAGTTTTTAAAATCAAATATTCAATTTAAAAACTCAATTCATTGATTAAGTCAAAATTCATATTTTATTTACTTATAAATTTAATAAAACTTAAAATTTCATTTAAACTATCATTTCAAACTTTAATTTAAATTTCCATTATTTATTTACATTTTAAAAATAAATTTAAATTTACAATTCACATTTACTTCAAATTTACATACTTAAATTCACAAATTAAACACTAAATATTTAGCCTTCTCAAAACCATAAAATATATATTTTTAAATCAAAATTTATATTTTTAAATCAAAAATTACATTTTAAAAATACATGTCTTAAGAAAAAACCATTTAAAAATATACCACAGGGTCTGTATATAATTTTCTAACCTAGGTCAAGTGATACGGATATATATCATTTCAATCCGCAATTTAAAAAGAAAGCCCAGGTTCTATCATTTCAAACCCGCAATCCCAAGTAAACAAAAATAAATAAAAATCGCTCAGGCCTATCATTTCAGCCCATAATGATTTTTCCCTATTCTAAGGTCCGTTCGGGTATGTATCATTTCAACCCATAGTGATTCTATTCTAATAAGGAACTTGCAGTGTGAACATATACATATACAACATAAACAATGTCAGTATCATAATGTCAAATATCAGATGTCAGGTGATAATTATCAGAGTTAACATGGTAATGACATGGAATAACATAACATATAATCATCATTAACTTGCATAACATTTTAATTACTAAACACTTGTCATTCATTTACTATTTCATAAGTAGAAATGTCGGAGTGAGAAAGACTCACCTTTTCAAGCTGAAGACCACTACGACACATAAAACGATTCCAAAGGCACGATACAACATGACTACGGATTCAAGAGAATGAAGAGAGCCAAAGTGATTTAACTTGTACATAGCAAACAAAACAAGATATTGCAACATGAATTTTCAACACAAAACAACATTGAAACTGATTGAAACAAAAGCAACAATGGACAAGATGATTTTACCATGCCTTAACCACTTCAATGCTTGGCCTAAGGGACTCTTTAGCTCAGCCATGAAGGTGCTAAAGCTTGGGTTATGGCATCATATAGGTGTGGCTACAAGTAGAGATGATGGTAGGAGTTATAACATGAAGTATACAGTAGAACAAGGCTAAGTAGTGAAGTTTGTTCAACATTTTGGCTTGGCCAAAGGGCAAGTGGGCTCGGCCCTGCTTGCTTCAGATCTGTACAGGTTTGGTCATAGGTCAAGTGATGGCCAGAGATCAGGTTATGGTGGTGATGGAGCAAGGGGAGGTGGCTAAGGCAAGGTATGGAAGGGATATTGGCTTTAGGAATCGGCTAGGCTTGTTTTTTCAAGTGTTGCTTGCAATTTTGTGAAGTTTTCATCATAGGAGAGGCCACGGCCTGACATGGCTAGAGGAGTAGGAGGAGATGTTGCTATAGATATGGTGGTGAGTGGAGCTGAAGGGTGGAGAGGCTAGTGGCCGAGCAAGCAAGAAGAAGAACAAGGTAAAAACAAGGAAAGAAAAGAAGAGAAAAAGTATTTTCACGTGAATTGAAATGAGAAAACATACGGCTACAAGGAAGAAGTGTACGGCCAAAAGAAAGGAGGTGAAAAGGTAAGTGGAAATGAAAAGACAAAGTTAATGAAAGGACATAGAAAATGTAAGGTCCTTGTCTCTTTGTTTTCTATTTTCTTTTATTCAAATAAACTAATTAAAATTTAAGTAAATAAAAATAAAATTCTGAAAAAAAATGAAAAAGAAAATAAATAAATAATTTAAGGAAAATATAAAATAAATAAGAAAATAGCTTCATAATTGAAACTAGATTTTAAAAATTGAAAACAAAATACAATGAACATTAGAAAACTATAACCACGCTTTTAAAATGTTTTAAAAATGAAAATAAATACATAACATGTCATATATACATATATACACAAATTAGAGAAAAAATATTATTTATATAATTTAAAATAAACAATTTTGTTAAATAAAACAATGTACATACAATATTGTAAAAAGCATAACTTTCACAATATAAATCAGATTTCAACGAAACGAAAAGCAATATTCTTGATTTATTTTCATAATAAAAGATAAAATTCAAAATTCAAAATATTTAAATTTTAAATTTAAAAGTCAAAGTTTGACCATATTGACCAAAATTCACATTTTTGTAAAATATTCAATATATTCAGTTTTGAAATTATAATCCATATAAAATCAAAATTTATATTTAAAATAACAAAATTTATCCATTTTAATAAATAAAATAAAGTTTTTACATCAGGAATTTGAATTAAAATAATTAAATATACAATTAAAAATAATCACAAAATACATGGTTGTTACACTCTCCCTCACTCAAAACTTTTCGTCCTCGAAAAGGAATGAGGTACGAGAAAACACCAAACAAGACAGAATGAAATAGGATTAAGACAAGATGACAAGAAGATTGAAATTGTACCTGATAACTGTTGTTATAGGTAAGTTTAACAAGGTGGAGATGATCTTCCCAAGATCATCCAAAATCAAGAACATAAGCATGAAAAAGATCTAGAATCTGATTCACCCTTTCCGTTTGACCGACGGTCTGTGGATGGCAAGTAGTGCTCAGATTCAAAATGAGTACCAAAGATTATCAAAGATTATAGAAAGATTTCTAAACAGACTGGTATAAGCAATAGCCTTCCCATTCTGTAGCAAAATAAAGGGAATAAGGACACCCAAAAGATAGATTGAAAAATAAATAAGATAATAACTTTGAAACCATGAAAATTTCAACTTAAATTGAAAATTATTTTACATAAGTTAAATAAATCTTAACCATCTCTAATTTCATTATCTTATCATCAAATTATCTTAAATAAACAATCTAAAAATCATGAATTTGAAAAAAATCTTTCATTTATTATACTCATAATGTACTTAATAAATTTAATTCTTCTTTATTCCTAATTATAATTAAATTTATTCCTCTCAATATTTTTTATGCTAAACATATTTACACTTATTATAACTGTCTTAAATTTATTCTTAGTTCCTTAACATCATTTTATATTGTAAATTATTCCATTACCCTTTTTCTTCATTTACCTATATTAATCTTTTTATAACTAAAATTTAAATGTATAACATTTATTATAACCACTCAAATTTTATTTATAAAAATCCTTTTTATATTGTATATTATCCAATTACATATTCAACTTCTATATAATTTAGGTAAGTTATATTGGAATGAAATTGTGTATTATACAAATAAAACTTTCTAATAAATGATTTCAAGATTGAATATTTATTCAAATCATGAAATTACACTTGAAATTATCCTTCAAGATAAAATTTGGGAATTAAATTTTCGATAAATTCCAACTATTTAGAGGTAAATAAATGCACATATACTATATATATATATATATATATATATATATATATCCATTCAAATTTAAATCATATATCAGCATATGTTATAAATCTAGTATTATTTTTAAAAAATTCAAATTAATTAGATTTCCCAAAACAAAACTGTAGCAAGACTACAGAACGGTCTCTTCACTTAGAAACTTGAAAATGAATGTCGATGATGCTGCAGTCATCACCGAAATTATTTTCCAGTGACAAAGAGAAGAGCACTAAATTTAAATTTAAAATCCTTTGGAAACAAATTTCTATTCGTAAATACTTTAAATAGTATATCCTTTTAAAAGTTTAAATACAAGGTTTGAAACCATCGGAAATTAAATTCTCAAATTCTTGTTTTAAATTCATTTAAAATTTCCAAATAAATTTATAACCATCTTTATAGTTCCATTATTTATATATGAAACAAGAGATAGTGATATATAAGATCAAATATTATTTCTTACCAACCAATTCAAATATATATATATATATATATTATAGTTACAAAATTTATTTCATTACTAAAAGTGAAAAAAAAACATATTGTGTCAGTTTGCTCTGTTCAAGTGTTTTGGAAATCTTATCGATAGCATTGATCAGACGAATCGATTAGAAATCCAAATCAACATCAACAACTCAAACAACATAATACATAAAACATTTTAAATATTAGTTTACAAATACACTTCAAGAATGATTTGAAGATAAGTTGGAAACAAAGATGATATGGTTAAATAACAAAATAGGAAGATGGATACGCTTATATAAATCGCGGGCAACCTTAAGCAGGTCAACCGTGACTTAAACAATAAGATCGATGTGGATTTCTGAGGTAAATCAATATTCGATCTCAAGAGATAGAGTTTGGGATAATAAGAGATACTAGCATCTAAACCGAGAATATAAAAATCTTTGGTGAATCGATGTTGTTGTAAAGGAGTTTCACCCCTTTACAAATCAATTTGAGATTGGTGAGACCGTCGACTCATTATAAAGATCATTCGAAGTGGAGTTATGGGATACTCTAGAATCAAAAGAAGATGAATAGTGAGAGGCACGAATGAATTTTGAAACCGCAAGGAAGTACCAAAATTTAGGGGAATCGAGTCAAAAAGGAAGAGATTCAAACTCTAATAAAAATGATTCTGTAAATACATTTACCATATATGCTAAGTTTTGCCTAGAGCTATCAAAGCTCTGATACCAAATGTAATGACCCGATATTTTCAACCATTCGCATCCGCACATGTCAGACTTGAATTTCTCAAAATATCGCGTTGTAAATAAAATTTGGCAAATCTCAGAATATACGGTAAATAAATAGTCATAGATCACAGACACAGAGTATATAATAATGCAGCGGAATTAAAAGAGATAGTAGTTCATGAAGCTACTATAAAAAAAAGATACATCGGAGTTAAACAAGATACAACAGAAGAGTAACAAGATACATCAGTACAAATCAGAATACATCACTGAAATCATAGGATACAGAAAGAAAGATAGCTGGCTTGATCTTCAAGCAAAGCTCCAACTCCGAAGGTGAGTCTTGAATGTTGAATCACTCAGTCTGACTCGAGCATAAAGAAAAAAACAAAACACTCGAGTCAAGACATAAATACTTATGAACTATAAATCAACTCAAGTGAATAGTAACAAAATGCATCAGTAACTTAAAGGATGCTTGGGATCGTCCATCCTTTGAGGATCCATTAAACTATTTACTATGTAGTAATATTGCGTTATTATAATAATGTCTACAGTAAAATAAACTTACTTTAAAATAGAATTGAAGGGTTACCCATATAGCTCCCAACACGTAATAGTCCCAGTAGTCCATCCAGTATCAGCATATCTCCAGATCGAGAGACTACCCTAAATACTCCATGGGCTATGGGAGAAAAACAAACTCGTAGTAAGGCTCGCTATGGTAGGTGACATGGCACACAAGGCAATGCCAGGGTAGATATACCAATTACGCACATGGACTGGTGGTAACGTAGAAGCCACATACGCCCACCTCGGAACACACTCCCATATCAAAATCGAAGGATGGCCATCTAATCAATCACAAGTAAGAGTATAGTATCGAAGGAATGTGTCCGATCAGAGGAATGACCTCACTTGGCCCAAGATCGCACCTGTTTTAGCCACCTTATGCCAACTCATGGGAGCTGGGTCCACGTAATATACCTCAAGAACGTCGTCACCATCCTACTTCATTCTGGAATCTCCACTGCGTACATGGTTGTTAAAGTGGTTTTCGGAGTTGACAAAGAGTATGACAACTTTCGATCCCGGTCTCTTTAACAACCAAACATTATTATAACGCCTTGGTCATTTCAAAATAGTTTATACTTCAAAACGATCAAATCATTTCATTTAAAAACTATATTCCTTCCAAAATATTTTATACTTCGAAACCAAAACCATTTTCATTTCAAAACTATTTATTCAATCAAAATAGTTTATACTTCGAAACCAAAATCATTTCTATTTCAAAACTATATTCAAATCAAAATAGTTTATACTTCGAAAACAAAATCATTTTTTATTTCAAAACTATATTCAAATCAAAATAGTTTATTATTTCCATTTCAAACATATATTCACCTTACAAAAATTATAATACTTTCAAAGTTATAACTTTTCCGAAACCAAATACCTGAAATCATTACACTTTGAAAATCATAAGATTTTGAAATCATGGAACATTCCTTTAATTCTTTACATTTTACAAAATTATTCAATTAAACCAAAATTTCAAATTTCCAATTTAATTTAAATCAAACCATCAGTTTCAATTAAATTCAGTTTCCTTACAAAACATTTCAAATCATATCAATTTAAATATAGATTTGATCCACAAAATAAACTATTAAATTTTTAATATACTTCAAAGCTTTAATGTCCCACATTTCAAAACTAAATTTATAATTTCATACATCTCAAATTTAACTTCATTATTACTTAGTTTTTAAATATCTTTTCATACAAATATAAACTTCAAATATTCATTTATCAGAATCAAATATCATCCCAAATTCATATTCTTTCTCAAAACAAAGATCAAATCATTTCCAAACCATTTAAATCATCAAAATATCATATCCTTTTGAAAACCCATTATCAAATCATTATTTGAATTCAATTTCAAATATTCAAATTTAAATATCATTTAGAAAATGAATTATGTCATTTATTTATTATTTCAAATATCATTACAAAATAAATTTCAAAATTCCATTCAATAATTCATTTATCTCATTTCATTCAAATTAATAAATAACCAAGTAAACCATATTTAAATTCAAATTCAATTTAAATTCTTTAAAAATTCAAATTTAAATATTAAATATATATTCAAACTTCTTAAATTTCACAAATAATCAATTCCAAAAGTTAAATCATTTAACACTTTAAAATATAACTCAAATAGTGTTAAAATCAATAATATTTCAAAACATTGTCAAATTATAGCAACAGCGGCATTTATAAAATGCTATCGTAGCTTATAGTTCCAAAATAGTTTAGTTTAGGAACAACGGCATTTAAAAATGCCGTAATGGATATTTAGTTATTTCAAACATAGTTAAATTCAAAAGCAACAGCATTTTAAAAATACTGTCATAAAACTATAGCATTTTAGAAATGCTATAAATAAAATTACAGATTTTATTATAACTTTTCAGAAACAATAAAACTTCAATTCTAGCATATTTTAAACTTATAAATCATATTTTAAGGTCTAAATTTTCACATTGAAATCAATTTAACATATGATTTATCACAATAAAGTTTTTAAAATCAAATATTCAATTTAAAAACTCAATCCATTGATTAAGTCAAAATTCATAGTTTATTAACTTATAAATTTAATAAAACTTAACATTTCATTTAATATATCATTTAAAACTTCAATTTAAATTTCCATTATTTATTTACATTTTAAAAATAAATTTAAAGTCAAAATTTACATTTACTTCAAATTCACATACTTAAATTCACAAATTAAACACTAAATATTTAGCCTTCTCAAAACCATAAAATATATATTTTTAAATCAAAATTAATATTTTTAAATCAAAATTTATATTCTAAAAATAAATATCTTAAGAAATAAACCATTTAAAAATATACCATGGGGTATGTATATAATTTTCTAACCTAGGTCAAGTGATATGGATATATATCATTTCAATCTGCAATTTAAATAGAAAGCCCGGGTTCTATCATTTCAAACCCGCAATTCCAAGTAAATAAAAATAAATAAAAATTGCTCAGGCCTATCATTTCAGCCCATAATGATTTTTCCCTATTCTAATGTCCGTTCGGGTATGTATCATTTCAACCCATAGTGATTCTATTCTAACAGGGAACTTGGAGTGTGAACATATACATGTACAACGTAAACAATGTCAGTATCACAATATAATGTCAAATATCAGATGTCAGGTGATAATTATCAGATTTAACATGGTAATGACATGGAATAACATAACATATAATCATCATTAACTTGCATAACATTTTAATTACTAAACACTTGTCATTCATTTACTATTTCATAAGTAGAAATGTCGGAGTGAGAAAGACTCACCTTTTCAAGATGAAAACCACTACGACACACAAAACGATTCCAAAGTCACGACAAGCACGAAACAACATGACTACGGATTCAAGAGAGTGAAGAGAGACAAAGTGATTTAACTTGTACATAGCAAACAAAACAAGATATTGCAACATGAATTTTCAACACAAAACAACATTGAAACTGATTGAAACAAAAGCAACAATGGACAAGATGATTTTACCATGCCTCAATCACTTCAATGCTTGGCCTAAGGGACTCTTTAGCTCAGCCATGAAGGTGCTAAAGCTTGGGTTATGGCATCATATAGGTGCGGCTACTAGTGGAGATGATGGTAGGAGTTATAACATGAAAGGACATAGAAAATAGAAGGGATATTGGCTTTAGGGTTCGGCTTGGCTTGTTTTACAAATGTTGCTTGCAATTTTGAGAAGTTTTCATCATAGGAGAGGCCACGACCTGACATGGCCAGAGGAGTAGGAAGAGATGTTTCTATAGATGTAGTGGTGAGTGGAGCTGAAGGGTGGAGAGGCTAGTGGCCGAGCAAGCAAGAAGAAGAACAAGGTAAAAACAAGGAATGAAGAAGTGAAAAAGTGGAAAAAAGAAGAGGGAAGCCATTAGAATTTTTTTTGCCGTGATTTTGAGGATGAGGGGAATTATTTTTACGTGAATTGAAATGAGAAAACATACGGCTACAAGGAAGAAGTGTACGGCCAAAAGAAAGGAGGTGAAAAGGTAAGTGGAAATGAAAAGGCAAAGTTAATGAAAGGACATAGAAAATGAAAGGTCCTTGTCTCTTTGTTTTCTATTCTCTTTTATTCAAATAAACTAATTAAAATTTCAGTAAATAAAAATAAAATGCTGAAAAAAATGAAAAAGAAAATAAATAAATAATTTAAGGGAAAATATAAAATAAATAAGAAAATAGCTTCATAATTGAAATTAGATTTTAAAAATTGAAAACAAAATAAAATGAACATTAGAAAATTATTGTCACACTTTTAAAATTTTTTTTAAAATAAAAATAAATACATAACATGTCATATATAAATTAAAAATTAGAAAAAAAAACAAAAATATTATTTATATAATTTAAAATAAACAATTTTGTTAAATAAAACAATGTACATACAATATTGTAAAAAGCATAACTTTCACAATATAAATCGGATTTCAACGAAACGAAAAGCAGTATTCTTGAAAATAAATCTATTTTCGTAGTAAAATATAAAATTAAAAATTAAAATATTTAAATTTTAAATTTAAAAGTCAAAGTTTGACCATATTGACAAAAATTCACATTTTTGTAAAATATTCAATATATTCAGGTTTGAAATTATAATCCATATAAAAATCAAAATTTATATTTAAAATAACAAAATTTATCCATTATAATAAATAAAATAAAGTTTTTAAATCGGTAATTTAAATTAAAATAATTAAAATATACAATTAAAAATAATCACAAAGTATAGGGTTGTTACAGTCACACATAAACACAACGTAGTTTTCCCTTACGGTAACCAAAACATTTTATAGAAAATCTAGTGATATTATAATAGCATCTAAATACAAATACTTATTCAATTAGCTGAAAATTTTACATTAATTAAATTCTAGCATACTAGGCTCTACAAATAAAACCGTAAGCACGTATTGGAGAATGGATTCCAATGAATGACTGGGCCACCGGGGTACCATTTATCATAGTACACCTCTAGAACAATGTACCGAGGACCACGCCGAGATCCCTTGCTATACAAGACCAGCCTACCCCTAAGCTGGGTAGATCGAATATATTATCACCCTGGGTGTTTCCATCCTTACCAACGAGCGCTCCTTCTTTCATGCACAACCATATCCATAATATATGATTTCCAAGGACATCGAGAAAAGTGATAACATACCCTAATTGGGTGCGACCCACTTAGCCTGGCCTTGCTGCATCTTCCCTGTTTTAGTCATTCCCGGTTGATGAGGCTCGAGGATAAACATTACTTTTCAAGGACACAATTCTTACTTAGAATGCTCATCGTCCTCCAATGACGATATTCTGATAGCATTCGTCCACACAAGTTGTCCTGGGTCTGGAAAACCAAAACACTATCTTCATCATCTTCACGGTGTTCATTCATTACGTTCAAACAGGATTGAAGTGGTTTTCGGATAATTAAATTCGATCCCGGTCTCTTTGAAACGATTAACGAAAATTGGCCAAAATTGATAGTCTGTTATTTAACTATCAATACACATCCATAAGCAATAATCAGGCCTTATTATAAATTTCTCTAAAAATTTATTTCAAAATATCTTTATAAGACATTACTTCCCATACTTCAACATTTTTGAAAACGGTTTTCAAATCCTTTTATTTTTCAACGGAATATTCTATTCCTTTCCAATACTTAGAATATTTTTCCACTTCATCTTATATTTACCACTTAGGAAGTATTCTATTTATCCCCTATTTCATTTCTTAAACTTATTTACAATTTATTTGTAGAACTTATTGACTCGTTTATAACGAATTTTTATAAGTTCTGGAATTCCTTAATAAATTCCCTTAATATTTCCAAAGCCAATTTTGCTTGCTTATAAACTCAATTTCCCTTTGTACTTCTCTGTGAATTCTATTTCTATCTTCGAAGTTCACTTTTATCAACAACTTCGGAAATTTTCTTACTTTTCTTCCCATTCTATTTAAGAATTTTCTCATAACCCCATCTACTGAATAACCCCATTTTTGGAATTCCGAGAAGGTTTAGAAATAAATTTTAAAACATTTAAAAACTCTCTCTCTCTCTATATATATATATACATACATACATACATACATACATACATATATGTAAATAAAAATAAGTATTTAAAGGAAAATAATTATAATTTATTTTTAAGACGTATTCAAATAATTATTTAAAATATTGAAAATACTTTTTAATAACATCACTTTTAAAGCAGGTTTAAAAATTCATGGTTTTATTAAAATACATATTAAGTATTCTAAAAATCGGCTTCTGAAGTATTTTAATACTAACTAACTTTAAACTACATAGTTTAATAAATAAAATTTTCCCTATTAAAATAAATACTTAACTTGTTAATAAAAATATATCCTTAAATCTCAATAACCAAAGTTTCAATTTATAAATCCCTCTCGATTTCCAACACATTACTTCCCTTCTGGTCTCTTAACCATTTTCACTTCAAAATAGTACCTACTATTTTTCTCTCACCCTATTTCCATTTTTAAATATAAATCTTTCTTGTAAAATTTATATTCCAAATTTGTCATCTGATATCGGTTTTTCTTTATCAATAAAATTTATAAATTTTTATAACTCCCTTGAGTTCCACTAAAAATATCCTTATTTATAGAATTCCATTTTATAAATTCAACTCTTTATAAACTCTAATTATTTTTGGCCAATCTATTTTTTATATCGATTTCAATTTTATTCTGTATTCTCTGAATATAATTTTAAAATACCATCTTTAAAAATTCCTTTATATAATTTATTTCAAATTCTCTATTTAAAATATTATCATGCATTATTTAGTATGATCGAAAACCAATTTTGCTGATTCAAATCGATCTCTTTTAAATAATCCAAAATACGACATACGGATTTTTATATTAAAAATCTCCTTTTAATTCTTTAAAAAATCAAAATAATATTTATGGTATTTAATCTACCAAAATTAATTCCCAAGTTATTTAACATTTAAAAATTTATAACACATAATAATCCGGTGGGTTATTCAACCACATCATCTATTATATATATGTATGTATGTATGTATGTATATAAAACACCAAAAATATTTGAGGAATCCAGTTGGATCCCTCCAACCTGTATTCCTGCATCCACATATGTTAGACAATAAATAAAATACCGATCCCACTTCGAGGGGGATATCGTGGTATATAAGGTCATCCGCTATTATACGGGGCCATAGGGTTTCATCCACTATAATATATGGGAATATCGCTCCAATTTCCAATATATATATATATATATATATATATATATATATAACATCCAACATATAATAATTTATAAATCCAACCAGCATTCAAAAATTTATTTTGATTATTATAAATTGAACCTAGCAATCCAAGAAGAGTGAGATTAACGCACCTTGATTTTTACTGCAATCCGCTCCAATCTCGACTCGTTTTTTTCCCTATTTTTAGCCTCGTATAAAATTTATTAAATTTATAAGTTAACGATAATCAAATTAAAATTAAATCCACCAATTACTTTAAATAATCAATGTAATTAAAATTAACCTAATCGAGGATATGGCCGTTCACTTCCCGTGCTTAATCTCCTTAGGCTCATGTTCTTCAATCGTTGCAAAACCCAGCCGCTGACTTCAACCGCCCTCCATCGCCCCCACGTCCAACGCCTGATCACTGCTCTATCATTGAACGTTGCTCTGAGGCTTCTCTTCTCAACGCCATCAGCGCGGCCCTGCCTCATACCCTAGATTGTTGGCAAAAACCCAGCTTCCCAATCCCATTCGACATTACTGAGGACCCTGTAGAACATGATCGCGAAACCCCATTGTTCGCTGTCGACCACTCCTATACACGTTGCACCGACGCTCCTCCTTCTTGATTTCCTTGATTGCGATTCTCTTTTGTGCTCATGCTCCTCCCTCTCTCGTGCCAACAAGGCATTGCCTTGCAGCTAGCCTTGAACATCTGAAGAGAAGGTCACGATCTTAGCTTCTTTGATTAGTTTCTCGTTTGGGAGGAGAGGAACTAAAGTGAAGGTCGAGATTTTAATTTCATTTTGCTTCTCCCCTTTTTTTCGTTAATTGATTTCGTTTTCAAACTAGGAATGAAGAGGAATAGGTTCATGTTTTTTATTTATATTCATAGGATCGTGATTTTTTATTTCTTTCATTTTCTGCTCAGCATTTTTTTCTTGGATTTGATCTGAAAAGAGGGGAAGAAGACGTGATTTAAAAATGGAAATGACATGTGAGATGAAAGCTACAGTGACTGAGGTAAGGGAGAAATTTTTTTTATGGAAATATATTGGTCAAGTCATATATATATATATATATATATATATATATATATATAATTTAACTTCAAATCGTCTCGATTACGTAGCTCAAAATCTTGAACCCCTATCGAGGCGTTCCACTAGACATCCATAATGTTACACCCTTATTCCGAATGCAATGGAAAATGTTTGAAGCCTTAATTCGATGTATGGAGAAGATAGCCTTTTGGACCCAATTTATATTGAATTTTCGATATAAATTTCAACGCGTTATATATCGTACAACCGATCGATAACTCCAAATGCTACGAAATTTGAAATCTAATAATAATACTCTATTACGGATCCAATGGAACTAGTTTCGTCGAATTCCAAGACTATGCTTCGGTTCGCTATTTTAACGTGTCGATTAAATCGACAATTTACAAAATTTACGATATTGTTTGAACTTTTCAGTTTTAAAATCTTATTAACTAAACTAAAATTCCACATTCAATTTTTAAACCATTTAAATATTCAAAAATTAACGGCAGAAAACCCGGGATGTTACATTATTAATAAGGTTTTAATGAGGCATTATCTTGATCCAAAAGTATCAACTTCCCAGTAACATTTGAAAATAATTTACAATGTACTCTTTTCCCTTATTTAAGATTTTTCCCACTGGGTTTTTTTACAAAGGTTCTAACGAGACATTATCTTGATCTAGACGAATCAAAAGTCTTTTCGAGAAATAACATAAGTCATTTAAGTTAGATTGAATTTTGTCCTTGACTAAGGTTATTCCCATCGGGTTTTTCTTTGTATGGTTTTTAATGAAGAATTACATTGATCCAGAAGTATCAAACTTCATTTGAAGAAATGAGAAAATAAGATATGACATTATACCTTTTCTTTTCCGTCACTAAGATTTTTTAGTAAGGGTTTAATGAGGCATTATTTTGATCCTGAAGTATCAAATCTTAGAAGGGATATCATTTTTATTATGATTTCACAAGTTGCACTCTTTTCCCTTTTAAAGGTTTTTCCCATTGGGTTTTTCTTACAGAGGTTTTTAATGAGACAACGGACAATATCTATATCGACTGAATGGATAAATGCAAGCAAGATAATAATGAGGGGGAGCAATCATCATACATGTTTTGAAAGGGAAAGTTTCAAGTTATCAGAGTATTTAAGATTTTAAAGACGCATATTGAAGGAGGAGTGTTGCAACATATGTAAACCATGAAATGAATATGCTTTTATGTTTTTTTGTTTAGTCCCACATCGTGGAATGAATTAAATCCTTAGTTTTGAAGTCTTTATATAAAGGAAGCTATGTAATGTAAATATATGTCTATTTTGAAAAATGAATAATATATCTGTTTCCTTTCTAATGGATTTTCATTTTACAACAAAACCTACCTTTTTTACTTAATTTTTTTAACTCTGTTTTTCCTACATTTTTATTTAGGGCAACCGACATGTTAGGGCCGACACTGTGCATGAGTGCAACCACACTTGCTTATAGCTGTCCATTGTCTTTTCACTATAGTCCAAAATCAAAATCAAGTACGATGTTTTGCAACTCATTATGGACTAAAGTGCAAAATTGATGGACTAAAGTAATAAATTGGGTTTAAGAGGATATTAGATATGAAACCTAACTGTATTTACTAGATTAATTGTGAAAAGTCACAAGCTCTAGTTTAAATTGTGCTTTGGGTGCTCCAACTTTCGAGTGCTTAGAAACTAAATTAAATAAAAGTGAATATTAGTCACGCATCCCTAAAACCAAAGTTAATTCAAACGACATCCACCATAAAAAAAGCTGTAAACCAGATCCCTATAATTATTTTACTGTAGCAGCATTATTTTCGTGTTTCTTGTGTCGGTGCTTAAAAAAAATTCAAAAAATTGTAAATATTATAACTAGGTTTCTGCACAAAAAAATTGCAGACATATCTACAATTATTCTATTATTTGCAATTATTCACTGAATAATTGCATTCGATAAATATTTGAATAATTGTAGACATTCACTGAATAATGGCATTGAATAAAAATTTATATAATTATAGACATGTCTGCAATTATTCCATATATTTGCAGACATGTATACAATTATTCACTGAATAACAATCTTGATTTAACAAGTAGGATATTACGTAAATATCTGCACTTATTCCTAAAAATTGCGGACATATCTGCAATTTTTAGTTGCAAAGGCATAATAAGTGTCGACATGTCTACAATTATTCTGTAAAATTGCATATATAACTACAAGTATTCCTGAAACACAGCATGTGTCATTTTTTTTCACTTTTCATCCTTATTTTTGATATGAATACAAAGATAAATATTAATTGAAATAAGTTTTAAAATTTGGAAGTTTTTTTTGTTTATTTTATATGTTTATTGATAATTTTTTAGAAATAAAAACCTAATTTAGATTTTTTTTCCACTGGAGTTTTTGTTAATTTTGAAACCTATCAAGGACCTGTGTCAAAAGCACCTTAAATAAAAATTCAAAATAGTGATTTATATTATATTATATTTAATGTGGAGTTGTTTTAATTAAAAAGTCATTTTTAAAAGTCAAATCTATTTGAATGGGTCTTTAAGAACTAAAATTATTTGATCATTGTAGTTGTAAACAGGTAGAGTTGAAATAATAATAATATAATAATAATAGTTTCACGTACGCTTCTCCTCTTGTCTATTTTTTTTTGGAAATGGTACTTAGGTACAACATGTCACTAAGACAACAGAACACAAACCACATGTTAATATATGTTCGAAACACGCTATGCAAGTTTCAAACTTATGGCCTTCCACATTAAAACCGAATCACTTAATCACTTTGATAATGGTGATTGTCCATGTCATTTGAATAATACAAACTATCCTTTTTTAGCGAGGGCGTTTCCAAATTAAAACGTTAGGCTTTGATAGATTTATACAGACCCGTCAAATGGGTCGGGTCGAGCCATGATGGGTTGGGTCAAAATTGACCCAACCCATTTTCTAACCCGACCTATTTAATACATTTGTCAGAAGAGAAATATGACCCAACCCATTTCATATGCGGTGAACCCGTCTAACCCGTTTAAAAACCATCAAATATGTTGTCAAATAATTGAGAAACATATCATGAATTTATATGTTGTCGAATATATAATAAAAACTGAATCACATAACTTCTAGTTAGTGCTAAACTGCATAATTATAACACAAATATTGTAACGACCCGATATTTTCAACCATTCGCATCCGCATATGTCGGACTTGAATTGCTCAAAATACCGAATTGTAAAAATAAATATGGAAAAACTCAGAATATGCAGTAAACAAATAAATCACAGGTCGTAGACACAGAGTAATAAAACGCAGCGGAAGCAAAGAAATAGTAGTGCATGAAGCTACTATATAAATATACATCAGAGATAAACAAGATACAACAGATGTTTAATACAAAAATCTAGTACAAAGCTGAATACATCACTGGAATCAACAGAATATCTGGAATGAAATAGATAGCTGGATGTTCAAGCAAAGCTCCAACTCCAAAGGTGACTCTCAAATGCTGTATCACTCAGTCTGACCCGAGCGTAAAGCAAAACACAGAACACTCGAGTCAGGACATACATACTTATACAATGTAAACCAACTCAAGTGAACTGTAATATAAGGTACAAGTAACTTAAAGGATGCTTGGGACTGCCCATCCTCTAAGGATCCGTTAAACTATTTACTATGTAGTGATATTTCGCTATTATAATAATGTCTATAGTAAAGTAAACTTACTTTTAAATAACGTTAAGGGATTAGCCATATAGCCCTTAACACATAATAGTCCCAGTAGTCTATCCAGTATCATGATCCCCTCTGATCGAGAAGCCACCAAAGGATACTCCACAGACTACGGGAGAAAACCAAACTCGTACAAGGCTCGCTAGGGTAGGTGACACGGCACAACAAGGCAATGTCAGGGTAGATATACCAATTACGCACACGGGCTGGTGGTAACGCGTAGCAGCTACTACCGCCCACCGCGAGCCACACCCTCAAATCAATAATCAAAAGTGGCCACCAAATCAATCTCAAAGTCAGAATATAATATCGAAGGAGTGTGTTGGATAAGAGGGGCCACCTCCTTGGCCTGAGATCGCTCCTGTTTTTGCCGCCTTATGCCAACTCACGAGAGTCTAGTCCACGTATATACCTCAAAGGAACGCCGCCGCCATCCTACTTCATTCTGGAATCTCCACCACGTACACGGTTGCTAAAGTGGTTTTCGGAGTTGGCAGAGAGTATGACAACTTCCGATCCCGGTCTATTTAACAACCAAACGTTATTCTTACCCATGGATATTTATTTAAAAATCATTTCTATTCCAAATCATTTAAAATCAAATACTATTACTTTCCAAAATAGTATCCATTCTCAAAATGGTAATATTTCCAAATCCATATACTTCTTAAATTTAATATCCGTTTCAAAACTAAATATTATATTATTTCATTTCAAAAACCAAATTAATATATCATTTTCATTTCAAGCCCAAAGTAATAATATATATATATATATATATCATTTAACAAAAACTCAAATTTCCAAATCATTGAATATTACCTTCAATTTACTAAACTTGAAGTATTCCTTTAAATCATCTTAACCCAAACCACTTTATAAGGTCATATTCTTAAATCTTCCATTTCCAATAAATTCCAAATTTATATATTTAAAGAAAATTCTTAATTAAATACAATTTCCAAAAGTTTCATTTCCAAAGCCATATTACTTTCAAGTTATAACAACTCTGAAACCAAATATTTTGAAACATATTTATTTAGACCATCTAAATAATGTTAATATCGAACAAACAAGATTCATTTAACCATTTAAATTCAATGTCAAATAATATTCATTTCAAAGTTGTAGCATTTATAAGTTTATTTATTCAATTATAAACTTTTCAAAAACATTGTATATTTCATCTACAGTAAAATTTCAAATTTTAGCCAATTCAACTTATAAAAATCACATTTCCCACTTCAAAATATTCATTCGGATGTCATTTAACTTATGATTTAATAAAATAAAATTTTATCAATAAATATCCAAATTAAACTATAATTCATTAGTAAGTCAAAATTTCCCTATTTTACATAACTTTTATTTTTAACAAATAACTTTACATTTTATTTCAAAATATCCATCCCAAAAATAAAATAACCTTATCACTAAATTTACTTAACTTTCATTTGAAAACTAAATTTTCAATTATCAAGTTAAGTCATTTTAAGTTGCATTTTTCCATTTAAATCATAATCATTTATTTTTACAAAACATAACCATAAATCAAGTATTTTCTCATAGTTAATATAACAGTCCAGTCCTCCTTATAAATCTATTCATCTAGACATCAGTTAACTATGATTCCAAATTAAATAAATTTTATTACTAAGTCCAATCAAAACTGCAGTTCATTTTATCCACTCAAAATACATTATTTACTATACAAACCTTATTTATTTCAAGAAACCTTTATTAAATTTACTAGGTTAGATTTTAGATTCCAAATTAAATCAAACTTAATTATTAAAATATTGATCATAAATAAAATCTTTAAATTACAATTTAAAACCAAATAAAGACTTTTAAATTACAATCTAAACAAATTATCAACTCATACAATTTTAACTTATGGGAAAAAAAATATTTCAATATCTCTTTATATTCAAATCTTTAAATCAACTTTTTAATCAAAATTCCATATATTTAAAATTCAAAATATTTAATAATTTTAGAGAACTATTATAAAAATTTATCCATGGGCATGTATAAAATTTTCTAACATAGGTCAAGTGATACAGATATATATCATTTCAATCTGTAAGTGATACAAATATATATCATTTCAATCCGTAATTTAAAAGAAAATCCGGGTTCTATCATTTCAAACCCGCGATCCCAAGTAAAATAAATACAATAAAAATCAATAAAATCACTCAAGCCTATCATTTCAGCCCATAGTGATTTTCCATATTTTAAAGTCCGTTCGGGTATGTATCGTTTCAACCCATAATGATAAGGAACATGCGGTAATACAGTAAATAAAATGAACAGTACAATACAACATATCATATCAGATGATGTAACAGTTATACAAACAACATTAAACATCATATAAATATGTCACAGGAATGTATGAACATAGCATATTAATTTATACGGTTCACTTGTCATCATTTCCCAATAATATAAGTATGTAAGTCAAGAGTGATAACTCACCTTTAAAAAGCTAGAATTGACAAATTCAGAATAAAAATCCAAACTCCGCAAAGTACGAAAAAGCACGACAAAGAACAATGCAAACTTGAGTGGATGAAGGGTCAGATCCAAATCTTGTATGCAAACAAATATTACATACATAAGGATATGATTCAATACAAAAGAATAGAGGTTAAAACAATGGAAAAATAACGAATCAAAGGGGCATAACAAGCCTTAATCAATCAACGGCTTGGCTACACCACATATGGGTCCAACCATTATCTTGTGTTGCTTGGTCATGATGGTTAGAGGTGTGCTAGAAGAAGATGGAGGCCGAGCCTAACTTGAAGGAAGACAAAGAAAACAAAATGAAAAAAGGAGGAGAAATAAGAAGGAAGCCATGACTTTAGATCTTGTTTTTTTCTTCTTCGTGCAAATGAATAAGATAATGAGATGAGAAACTTTGTACGTGAAAAAAAATAAATCGCGGCTAGGTTTTAGTATATACACGTCCAAAAGAAAGAAATTACAAGAAACAAAGAGGCTAGGCAATAAAAGGCAGGAGTTTGAATGGTTTGGGAAATAAAAAGGCAACAAATAACTTGATGTATTTATTATTATTTTTTCCTTTGTTTGCATGCAATGAAAAGAGGAGTTTGAGGAACAATATGTACATGAATTATGAAAAGAATTCACGGCTATGAATGTGGGAAGTAATTGGCTATGCAAATGGAAAGGCAAGGGAAAAAAAGGCAACAAATAAACAAAACAAGTAACATATATCTTTTGAAATTTCTAAGCTATTATTAAAAATAAAATCAATCAAAAATCAAATAAATATATTCAAAGTTTATAGAAATAAAATAGAAAATAAAAATTAGAGAAACAAACATAGGGGAAAGAAATAGAAAGTTATTGTTTCTAAACACTGTATTTTATCTAATTTAAAAAGTATAAGTTTAAATCCCTAATAAATCCATATATTTGATTCCTCGATTTTGTTATTGAATCAGCTATTAACTTATCCTTTTATAGGTAACATTAACATTGGTTTATATTCTAATACATTAATAACTTTCCAATTCATCCAAATTTCAATTTACATAGTAATTAATTTCATTTACCTACAATAATCCATTTTATTATAGGTTACATTCCAATTAAATAAAAATTGCTTCCAATAATTTGATTTGTTTTAATTGCCATCTTTATATTAGGTCCATTATTACCCTATATACCTAGTTACGTTAGCTTTATATTCCATTACACTAGTCTACTCCTATTTTCATCTTAAATTTGTATTAAATGTTACATTTCTAAATGTGAAATCTTGTCAATTTTACACGTTAATTAAGGTTCAAAATCAATTAATTTAACTTAGTTCCATTCCTTTTACCAATTTATTACTTTATAAATAAATTTACGTTTCTATTTAATTCATACATTCACACCTCCTGTTACTGCATTAATTCTCATTAATGACATTAAAGATTTCCTATTTATTTTATATACTAAATAGGAAACTTATAATAGTTGTTACCATTACCCTTTAATTTACACTTAAGTTTATTATATTCAACTAATTATTATAATTACCTACCTAATATTGAATTCATCAATTACTATTAATTATACTAATTCATTTATTTATACACCACTTGCCCTTATTTACTTATATTTAAATTTGTACTCAAATATGACAGTTACAACAAAATTAATAGGCCAATTAAATAGTAACTTACAGCTGTTACTATTACTTTAAGTCACATTAATGAATTCATTATTGTTTACAAATCAAATGTTACAATTACTTAATTAACACTGATTTACTTCTATTTATATTAATCATATATTGTCTCACTAATGATTCAATATTCACACTTGTGATTTCATTATTGACAAAAAATGTTACCATTCTTATATACCCAATCTTTATTCAAGAGTGATTTATTTCATATTATTCATTTTATAAATTTAAATGTTTGCATTAGTTTTCTTACATTAATTTGTAGCCAAGTATACCAATTTTCATTACTTCACTAAATTGTAATTTCATTTCAATTGTTACTAATTAGTTCTAATTACCATCGTTCAATTTTAAAATAATAAGTTTTTTTCATATTAAATTACCAAAACTTATTAACTTAACAAATTAAATTATTGAAAATTTTACGGGTCGTTACAAATATCATGAAATACCAAACATAGAGCTGAAAGTGTAAAAATATAACCGAGAAACTTTTTCAGGGAAAATAGTATTTTGTGAGATATCAACTGCCCTTATAGGCTATCCGTATGCATTATGTGGGTATCAAAATACTGAGAGTTAAATATAGCAAATGCATATAAATCATACATATGCAGAGAAAACTTGCAGTCTCAAGTGAGTGAATATGCTATATGTTATTGCCATCCTCAGTTTTTATGACTACATACAATAGATGGTAGGTATAGAAAATATTTCATTTTCAAAAAAAAAATTAAAAAAGCAGAGGATGCATGAAAAAATCTAAACATTTGAACATCGCCTCCCCATTAAGTTTACCTAAAATTTTAATCCTGCTAACCTAGAAAATGGTTTGGACATACCAGACTAGTTATATAGGTTTGACAGTCAAACATATTAGTAATGCATTTTTTTATTTTCATTTTAATAACTCTGGAAACATGATCAGTTTATGTTAATAGAGAAATCTATAAAGCATTTGCAAATTGCCTGAATACTGATATGTATGTATTTCAATTTAAAGTCGTAATACCAATTTGAATAAAAAAGAAATCAACCAATTTGGTAAAGCTAGTGTAGTATATAGTTTTTCCTAGTCTAATTAACCCATTGCAATCTGTATTGGATACATTTAAATGACTAGCCTAAACATATAAATTCTTGTCTCATGTTCTTATTTCTCTATAACAAAAGACATTTAAAATAAAAAATAACAATCATGGACATTTTTTTCCATAAAATATTTAAATGGGGAACCTTCCTTTTCTTGTCTACGGTAGGCTACCTAAGCTACATAAGTGTCTCAATCCATTGACACAGATCCTACACATTATTACACCCCTATTGTAATTCAGTACCAAAAAAAAGGTATGAATTTTTATTTTAAACTTTTGTATTTAAAGACAGTTTTCTTATTTGAGTTGGGATTGTTTCATTTCTCGGGACCCAAATGAATGAATGATGTTAACATTTTAGAGTTATCAAGAATGGAAGTGTGACGACCCGTCCCTCTCGACCCTCAAAAATCGACATAAAATATGCTACAATATAATATGCCGACAATCGGGTGCCGAAAAAGACAGATTGTTGAGGAAAAAGAAAGAAGATAGTAGAAAGAAGGAACTAAACAATAACAGAATCTCACAATCGCAGCGGAACAAAATATAATAGTCAATAACAGATCTTTACACAAAATGAAAACTATATCTGTTTTATACAATATATCATTAGAGTATATCTCAAACAAACAATGATTACCAGCTTGACATTTTCAAACAAATCACAGCAGCGAATATAAACAAATACGGTAATACGTCTTGGACTCCAGCTCCTCTCCTAAGCTCCACAGCATCATTTCCTGTAATCTATAATACTCGGTCTGACCCGAGCATTATAGTAAAATAACACCCGAGTCAATCTGGAATACCAGCGTGAGAGAAATACACCCAAATTGATTATTATAGTTCCAAAATCCTTTAAAATCAAAAGCATCTCGTAAGACCACGCCACAAATAAACATGTCAGGTTTTTACCTTACGATTGCCAAACACTTTTTTATCCAATTCCTATGATATTATAATAGTGTCTAGATACAAGTACTTGTTCAAATAGCCGAAATTGTTACATTTAATAAATTCCAGCATACTAGCCATAATTGTGGGTAATACAAACAAAACCGTAAAGGCACGTAGGGAGAATGGATTTCCAACTAATGACTAGGCACTGGGGTACCACCTGTCACAGTACCTGGTCTAGATCAGCGTACCGAGATCCACCCTAAATCCCCTGCAACACAAGACAGGGACAACCCCTTACTGGATAATCCCGAGTAAGATCACCCCACGGTTGGGATCGGCAACCGCACCACTTAGCCGAAATAAAAATGGACATCTAGACAGAGATGACCTCACCCTAATGGACGCTACCCACTTAGCCTTGCTGCATATCCCCTGATTTTCATTCATTCCCGGTTGACGAGGCTTGAGGCTAAGCGTTACCTTTTAGAACGTTTCACTTAGAATGCCCATCGTCCACCTGACGATGTTCCGAAAGCATTCATCCATACAAGTCCATCCCGGGTTCGAACGGAACCGAAGGCACTACTCCTACTACATCCATTTGGACTCATCCTCAGGATTAGTAGCGACTAGCCCTTACACTTCACTGCTCCATCTTCGACTTCGAACTCGTTTTTCCCACGAAAACGTACAACCGGATGGAAGTGGTTTTCGAGAAATTAATCCCGATCCCGGTCTCTTCGAAACGATTAGCGCATTGGCCAATATTGATAGTCGGTTATTTAACTATCAATTAATATTCACAAACATCCATCAAACAATAAATAATCACCCAAATTATTTATTATCCTCAAAATATCTTCACAAGATATATTCCATTTTTAACCCTTTTTGAAAACAGTTTCAAATCACCCTTTTGACACGGAATAAATTCCTCAAATATTTTCTATTTCCTCTGAAATCACCAAGTATAAACACTTTAGATTTTAAAATAATTTAAAACACTTTATTATAAAATATACTTTTAAACGTTTTAATTGAAAACTACTTCAATACTTTATTAAAAATATATACTTTAGGAATATTTAAAATGAGGTTACTTTATAAAATATAAAACTAGATTTTCTCCTTTAAAACAAAATACCAAGTCACCTTTAAATAATTACTACGATAATAGATTTGAAAAATACTTACTTTAGAATTTAAACATTTAAAAAAAAATTCTAAACATACTTTTAAACAACTTTAAAACTTTTAACTTATACTTAAAAATTTGCTTTGAAAACGTACTTGGTTATCCAGGGAAATATACTTCTCTTCACATCCTTTAAAAATAAATCACTATTTATTTTTAAACAAATTTACTCATTGCTTTAATAAACTCCCACCGTGAATTTATTCTTCCAAATATCCACTGATATATTACTTCTCTTTATAACCCAGTTTGTAAGTTTCAAGTCTCAACTTCCTTTTAAAATCTCGGTTTCAAACACTTAATCAATTTTCAAAATAAACCAAAGAATCCTTTGATAAATCCCGCTTGATTTATCTCAATTCGAATTTACGTTTAAATCCCTTAAATTTCTTCTAACACTTTAAAAATAAACTTTTTTTATTTTTAAACACATTTCCCATTTTCTGGAAATTACTTCCAAAATATACTTAAAATATGATTACTAAATTCTTTATTCAAAATGTACTTTTGAAAATCTATAAAAGTTTCATAAGTAACTTAAATCAAAAATTTCCTTTTTATATGAGGTTATTATATCAAATATTTATATTAAATTTCCTTTAGAAAACATAATACTAAATTACCCTTAAAATAATTAAATACCATAATTACTTAAATAGATATTTACTTTCACTTAAAAATAATTAAAAATAATAATGATTTTCTAAAATATTCTAAAAACACCTTTCAAAACTTTCTAGTTTATACTTCAAAAACTTTTCTTTGAAACATGCTTAGTTTCTAGGAAAAATACACTTCCCATCCTTTAAAAATAATCTCGCTATTATTTTTAAAACAATTCGCACTTCTTATAGAAATTCCCTCTGGAAATCTATATCTTCAATATTTATTCCCGATACATATTCCATTTCATTTTCCCAGTTTATAAATTTATATTTCTCATTTCCTTTTAAATCCCTATTTCAAAAACACTTCCAATTTCCAAACTAATTCTTGAATTTAATTTCCTTAAATTCATTGCTCAAAAATTCCTTTTCAATTCCCTTTTTAACCCCAATTTATTTTATTTTCATTTATATTTTAACATACCAGATTATACTTATTCAATCATAACACAGCACAGCTTAATTTCAAATTTATCTATCACAGTATATAAATGAAATACATCATCAATTATGAAAATAATTTCTATATTGTGAGGAATCCAGTTGGATCCCTCCAACTTGTTTTTCTGCATCCACAGATGTTAGCACACAAATAAATATCGATCAAATCTGATAATAATTATCATATTCAACTAATCAACCAATCAATCATTGAAATATTAATTATTTAAATTAAATGCTATTCAGATGTGAGTGAGATAAAGTCACCTTGAGTTTTGTCGAGCGTTTAAAATTTAAATTAAATCGAACAATTCGATATAATCTAAAATTTTCACTTGCTCCAATCATCTTCGGACTTGCTGCAGCGCGTAGATTGCGTCGCGCGATTCCGGCGCATGTTGTTTCGATGAAATCTGACCACGTACGATAAAGTTATGTTATTTCAAAGTTTTTAATATAAGTTATAAATAATGATTTCTTTTAAATTTTAAAAAAAACAAACCCATATCCGGCCGCATGATTACAGTAGAAAATCACGGCCGCAAGATTGTTCTTCCCACTCGTTCGCGAACTTACGCAAAGAAACCCATCGACGTCGTGATATCCAAGAAAAACGCGACCTCTCCGGTCAACAATCCCACGATCAGGACCCACCAACGCGTCGAGCATCTCGAATACCACCACCGGCCAGAGCATCATCGCGCTTGTCACCCCCCTTCACCCAAAAATTGAGCACGAACGGAAACCCTATCGGCCTAAATTCTGGCCACCACGACGAATTTCGTGCCACTCCGCCGTATGGATGTGGAGAGCTCGAGAAGCTCTACACTTCTCTAGTTGAAAGTCTCGCGTGAAAGCCTAAGGATTAGATGAAAAATGAGGAAGAAGGAGAAGACCTTTCGGCCATTGAAATAACATAGAACGGCAGCTCGAAAATGATACTAGGGTTTCGACCTTATACGTGTGTGTGTGTGTCTTTATATATATACGTGTAATCAAATTATTTTATTAATATTCTCAATTTTAACAAACTTTTACAAACGAACTCCAAATCTCACGTGCCGTCAGGCGTTTATAAGGTTTTACCCACGTTCCGAACTGACGTGTTTCGGAGCCCAATTCAAATGTATGTGGAAGATAGCTTTTTGAATCGAGTTTAAATATTAATTTATCGATTTAAATTTCAACGCGTTTTTCACCCGTTCGAGCAAACGATAACTCCAAGCACTACGAAAATTGAAATCCGATAATAACTAACTATTACGGATTCAATGGAACTGGTTTCGTAGAATTCCGAGACTGTGCCCCGGAAGGCTATTTTAACTCGTCGATTAATTCGAGCGATTTCCAAAATCGTCGAAATCACTTAAAATTTCACCTTTAAAATTTTACCAACTCAATAATAAATCATATAGAATGTATAATCACATTTAGATATCATTCTGATTCATTTCGAATCAAAATCTGATTATTTGCATTATTATATTAAATTCCATTATTAAAATATAAAATTCCGAATTTGACTTATCGACTTTTGATTCCATCCAAAAGTCCAATATTAAAAATAAAATCAAAAAGACCAAAAAGAAATCTTAGAAACCATTTTCATAACCATTTACATCCAGATTCACTAATTATCCCTATTCCAAATATTTAATTATTATTATTCAAATCCAATTGAATTGCCATACTCGATATTGTAACTAATTATATTGATTTAACCAAAATCTTCTTACTTTAAAATCAATTCAAAATCCACATTTAACATTTAAAATGAATTAAATGTTCAAAATCTAACGACCAAAATTCTGGGTTGTTACAGAATTGTTTCATTTTAGAGCTAAAATGATGTTAACATTTTAGACTTTGTATACAGGTAAGGAGTTTGCTACCTCTTCCTGCTATATACTGGTCCTCTACGACTCAATATCAAGCCTTTGTTTCATAACGTCATAAGTGAGGTATATTTATCATCTTTTGTAGCTTTTGTTGAGGTAATTTGGTTGCATCTCTAAGGTACGTAACGCGCCTCAAATGATTGAACATTCAAATAGTCATTTCCAATTCAATTCTACTATCCACATTTGAATTCCATCATTTATGTATGAAAGTAGAATGAATTTTCAAATCTATGGAAAGAAAAAACTCGCAATTTAAAAATATTTTCCCCTATACAAGTTTGACGCTCAAATGCATATAGTTGATGCTACAATTAACATTCATAATTTTATACCAAAATACAACAATGCTGATAAAAAACTATCAGATCATGATGAGTCTTATCTCGTTTTGGAAGAATATGCTCAAAATAACATTGAGCTAAGGAGCTTCACAGAATGAACTGGTATTATGCCAAGAGTACATCTGTTAAATGACTAAAATATAAGATACCATTAAAAATTAATCAGTTGCGGCAGATTTAGTTTAAGAATTTTAAAGTTGATTGTAAGCATACGTTTATTATATTTATATCTATTGAAATACTCAGACATTCTGTAATAATAGCTCATTACGTAACTATGCTGGTATAAATTTTTTCTAGATTTCAGCTGCTTACAGAATTCTCGAATGGGAAGAACAAATAGAACATCGATGTAATCTTCAAGACTAATTGGAAGAATTTTTTTCAAATCGGTTGAAATTCAAAGAAGAAACAGCATCGAGAGAATGAGTTTAGGGATCATAAAGTTAGATCTAGGGTTCAAAAGGTTGGGTATTAAACAGGGTCGATGTGCTTTTTATGTGGACTGAGTGAGTTTTGACCCAGTATGAAAAAACTAATAAATGGGTCTAGCCCAAGTAGGCTAAAATAGGATTATAAGGGTTGGGTTAAAGGATCACGTCTCATTTTGCCAGGCCTAGATTTATATACTTCCTAGTCTCATTTTCAGTGTTAATGTGTGAATTTAATATCAACGATTCGTTTATAACATTTTAATTTTTTTTAATCAAAAAAAGAAAAGGAGTAGTAATGGTTATGATTAAGGTTGCAACATCTGTGCATCAAAATTGACTAGAGGATTTGTACTTGTGTGGATATGGGAACATCCCTGCATTGATTTTAACTTTCATATGAATCACATCGACAGCGACAAACCATTTACTTTACTTACCTTTTTTATTCCATGTCATTTCCTAACCGATAGTTGTGTGTAAAGTCATAGAGATCAGATGTAGTATACAGTGCGCACGTGAGTTTTCATTAGCGTACTGTTATGAAAAGTTCAATTATAAGCCTTCTCAACATGTGCATGAGTGTTCCTTTCTCCTTTATGCTTGCTTTGCCAATTTGATGACAGCACTAGCCATTCTTTGACTCGCTGGGTAAATTTGCATGTATCTGCATGTTTTTTTTAATCTTTTTCCAGGCACTGTACCCTTTCACCAATTAGGATAAAACTACTGTATGTAGAAAATCAACAACAATAAGCAAGAACAACAATGGAGGCGCAGAACCAACAGGGAGTCTGCTGACAAAGATCGTTGATTGCCTCATTTTCACTACTTATTACTCCCGGAAAGAAAATACCTCTGGACATAAGCCGATTGAAAATAAACTTGGTTTTTAAAAAAGGTCAATTATATATGTTGATTATAATCTTTATATTGATGAAAATGTTGAAATAAAAATAGGTAAAAATCTAGACTTACCAGATATGTAATTTGGAGTATTCCAAAATATGCTTAGTAAAGAAAATTTTAGAAAACGGAAGTTTAAAAAATAAAATCTAGATATTGTATCACATTATAAATAGAAATTATTTCTCTCATTTGAAGCCAAACAAGTAAATGTAACTGTAAGCAAGAAAAAAGAATAAAATTTTAAAGAAAATAAAGCCATTTTCCCCTTTATAAAATATTCTCTCAATCTCCGTTAGTAAATTAAAAAGTTTCTCTCTTCTTCTTTTTTCTATAGAAATTTCCCAACAACGGTATCAGAGCTTGAAGATCCTTCTAAAATTTTCAACAGTGGTATCAGAGCTCGGTTGCTAATCCAGGTTGATAGCAAGAAAGAATGTCAACTGGTTTGAGTTTCATAAAAATTCCCTTACTAAAAAAAAAGGTTTTATGATAATTGAAGAATTCACATGAAGGTGGTGCTTGAATCACAAGGTGTGTGGGATGTCGTAGAAAATGGGTATGAAGAACCCGTCGATGTCACCACTTTATCCCAAAGTAAAAGAGATAATTTGAAGAAATTGAAGAAGAAGGATTTACAAGCCGTAGTTATCATTCATCAAGGTTTGGATGATGATATGTTCGAGAATGTAGCAAACACGTCTAATTGTAAGAAAGCATGGAAGAATTTGGAGAATGCATTCATATGAACTGATAAGGTGAAGAAAATTTGATTACAAAATATGCGAGGTAAGTTTGAATCTTTATTAATGGAACCATCGAAAACAATCGATGATTATTTTTCACGAGTTTTATTAATTGTAAATCAACTGAAAACATATGGAGAAAAAATAACTAGTTGTACAATATTTGAGAAAATTTTACAATCTTTGGATTCTAAATTTGATACCATAACGGTAGCAATTAAAGATTCCGAAGATGTAAAAAATATGAACATTGATCAACTCATGGAAATGCTTCAAGTTTATGAAGAAAAATTAAATAAAAAAAGTCGAAAAAAAGCCATTAGATCAAGCTCTTCAAATCAAACTCGTGGCGGTTAATGATGCAAAAATAATAGAAGAATACAATCTAATTGATGAAAAAGAGGAAAAAGAAGAATAGTGAGAAGGACAAAAGGAAGAACTGTGAGTTGAGAAAGATGTGAAGGGAGAGAATGAGATAACGAAGAATGATGCGAAGGAGAAAGATGCAAAAGAGCTGCCAAAGATCAAAGGAGTAATGGAAGAGAAAATTGAAGAAATAAAAAACAAAAAGCTATCGATGATCGAAGAAGCAAATAAAGAAAAAGTCAAAATGATAGGAGTTGAAGAGCATACAGAAATCAATGTAGTAAAGAAGGAGACTGCCAGGGAATTAAATATGAAAGAGAATGAAGAAGACAAAGACGAAGATAAAGTCATCAAAGATAATGCAAGTGATAAAAAATGCAAAAACAAAGGAGTTGAACACGAAGAAGTTGTCAATCAAGGAGAAGAAATTCAAGATACCGAAGGAGATTTAAAATATGAGCAAAAATTTGAATAAATTAAAGTAGAAAACAGGCATAAGGACAAACTTTGAAGAAAAAAAATTAGACTGAACGACAACAAGTTTCATTTTAGGACTGAAGGACAAACTTTGAAAAAAAATTAGGTTGAAGGACAATGCTATGTAGAACTAGCATTTTGTATAATATAAAAATTGAACATAATGCTAGTTAGAACTAGCATTTTATATAGCGTAAAAATTGAATATATTGCTAATTAGAACTAGCATCGTCCTTCTGCCCAATTTTTTTCAAAATTTGTCATTCAGCCAAAAAATGAAACTTGATGTCCTTAAGATTAATTTTTTATTAAAGTTTGTCATTTTCCTTAATTCTCTCTAAATGAATATTGAGAATATCAAAGAAGTAAAAAAGCAAAAGGTCAAAAACGAAGTCAAAGAGAACAACGATGAATTTCAAGAAGATATTGGATTGGTTAAAAATCGCAAGAGTGAATAATAAAGAATGCAAAACAATACATATGGCTCATTTGAAATTTACAACCCCAGAATAAGTTGGATATTTAAACGTCTAATTTTTTAAATTATTCTCTTGTAATGGAGAACGAAAAGAATGGAGTACAAAAAGGATTCGTAAAATTGCATCGAAGAACTTGCTAATGGAAAAGAAGAGCAACGCAATAAAGAAACGTTGGATATTTTTTTCATTACTACAGAAGCACGTAAAATACAAAAATTACTAGACATTCTCTCGGAGTTACAAAACCAAGTTTACGAGGGGACGTTGGAAATAAACTTGGTTTTTAAAAGATCAATTATATTGATTATAATCTTTGTATTAATGGAAATATCAAAATAAAAATAGAGAAAAATATAGACTTATAACTGTTCACCCAAAACATATAACTATATGACTTAAAGTTAGTTGAAATGGCATATATTAGCAACCACTGGTTATTATCTATATGAACAGTGATTTAAGGTTATCTCGATACATCACCTCACACGTGGGGATTAAGCACACAAACCGAGAGTTATGTTTAATTTGCGGTTTGTGTTCACATGAGCTCAAAATCATGTTTTTTTTTTGTTGCAGCAGTCTGACTCATGGTGGTGCCCTAGGTCTTAGTGTGCCTACCCTTAGAACCCATTCTGCACATATACCATTGTTCATCAGAGTTTATGCGAACAACAATATCATATATTGCACAAACTTACATATTTAATTGTTTTTTATTAAACTGGACTACTCAAACCAACGCAACTAAGTTTGGAAAAACAAAATTTGGATTGTTTTATGAACCTGAAATATCCCCAGCACAACAAAAAAAAGACGCACATCAATTTTTTTTCCAACAATCCGAAGACATTTTCAGTTCACTATCCCATATTGACATCACGTGCACAACAAATTTATTAATCGTAGCACAATTCAATGTCAAATATACCCATCGTATAAAATGCGTAAAATGGGAGAGATACTTGTTGGAATATAAACTTAATTTATTGATTTCTAGAGAATTCTTGTATTATGTTTGAAGGTGGTGAGAGTTATAGAATTATGTTTTCTTTGTAATCAAGTAAAAATGTTTCTAAAATTATGTTTTCTTTGTAACCAAGTAAAAGTATTTCTAGAATTATATTTTCTTTGTAATCAAGCAAAAGTAATTCTACAATGATCTATTATGGACTATAAATAGAGGAGCTCTCCCCTCATTTGTAATTAAACAATCTAGAAAAGAAAAAATAATATTAAAGCATTATTTGTGAGAACAAGTTTCTTCTCTCAAGTCTTCAACCTTTTTTTTTAAATATATATTTCAACAAACTGGTATCAGAGCCAGGTTTAGGGATGACTTCCAACAATATGTTGCAACCTCAACTTCCTCGTTTGACGGGAAAGAATTACAATCAATAGAGCATTCAAATGAAGGTCTTGTATGGATCTCAAGATCTTTGGGAGATTGTTGAAAATGGATATGAAGAACCGGAGAATCAAGCAACACTTTCAACACAACAATTGAATACTTTGAAAGAGATTCGAAAGAAAGACAAGAAGGCTCTTTATTTTATCTATCAAGCGGTGGATGAAGCAATTTTTGAAATGATCTCTTCGGCACCAACATCAAAGGAGGCATGAGACATCCTGAACAAGGCGTACAAAAGTGAAGAAAATATAAAGATGGTAAGACTTCAAGCTCTAAGAGGTGAGTTTGATTTACTCAATATGAAAGAAAGTGAATCGGTGGAGGAATTTTATAATAGAACTATTTCTATTGCTAATCAAATTCGAATCAACGGTGAAGAAATTTCGGATAAAAGAATTATTGAAAAAATTCTTCGAAGCATGATAAGGAAATTTGAGCATGTTATTGTTGCTATTGAAGAATCAAAAGATTTGAATACTTTCTCTCTTGAAGAATTGTTGGGCTCACTATAATCTCATGAGCTTCGCATCAAACAATTTGATTCCTCTCCTTCCGAGCAAGCTTTTCAAATTCGAGACACCAACCGTGGTGGATTTAGAGGAAGAGGTGGAAGATCAGCCCGTGGTAGAGGACAAGGAAGAGGCCAAATTCAAAGTGAAAATTCAAGCCCATCTCAAGGAGAAAGAGGAAGAGGTCGTGGAGGATACAGTGGAAGAGAAAACGATAACTCTTATAATATTTAATGTCATTATTGTCATAAATATGGGCATATGAAAAAGGATTGTTTTAAAAGAATTAATGATGAAAAAAATAATTCTAATTTTCTACATGAGAATTTGAAGACACAAGATGGAAGTATGCTTCTTGCTTGTAATGTTCAAGAAGCTTCTTTTGATGATATATGGTATATTGATAGTGGTTGTAGTAACCACATGACCGGAAATAAAAGTTGCTTTGTGAATTTTGATGAAAGTGTCCAACGAGAAGTCAAGACTGGTGATAACAAAAGGCTCATTGTCAAAGGCAGTGGCGATATTCCGATAAGGACAAAGCAAGGTACAAATTATATTGTTTATTATGTTCCCGATCTTAAATACAATCTTTTGAGTGTTGGACAACTTTTAAAGAAGGGAAGTAATGTGAATTTCAAAAATGATTTATGTGAGATCAAAGACAAAACTGGTTTTCTTATTGCAAAAGTGAAGATGACACCAACAAAAATGTTTCCGTTGAAAAATGAAGCATTTCCATGTTTTGCTAATATTGTTAATGACAAGTCATGGCTTTGGCATTTTCGTTATAATCACTTGAGTTTTAGCACTCTATCAAAGATTTGCAAAGATCATATGGTGAGAGTCATCCCAAATATTAGCGAACAAGATCAAGTATGTGAAAGTTGTGTTTTTGGCAAGCACCATCGAGATCCATTTCCAAAAGAAAAGGCATGGCGAGCAAAGAATCCTTTGGAGCTAGTGCAGTCGGATTTATGTGGACCTATACACACAAACTCTCTTGGAGGTAATCGGTATTTTCTCACTTTTATTGATGACTATAGTCGCAAGATGTGGATTTACTTTCTCAAAGAAAAATCTCAAGTATTTGAAGTATTCAAGAATTTTAAAGCACTTGTGGAGAAGCAAAGTGGTTTTTCTATAAAGACACTTCGATCCGATCGTGGTGCAGAATATATGGCAGAAGAATTCGGAAATTTCTTAAAGGATCATGGCATTCATCATCAACTAACGGTCCGCTCAACCCCTCAACAAAATGGGGTGGCCGAAAGAAAGAACCGTATCATCATGTAACTTGTTCGAAGTATGTTGAAGACAAAAGGATTGCCTAAAATATTTTAGGCCGAAGTTGTTGCATGTGCATGCTATGTTCTCAACCGTGCGGCAACTAAAAGTATTCAAGGAAAGACTCCACAAGAAGCATGGAGCGGTCACAAGCCATGTATCTCCCACTTTCGAATTTTTAAAAGCATTTGTTACTCTCATGTGCTGGATGAAAATAGAGGAAAACTTGATGACAAATCTGAAAAATGCATCTTTGTTGGCTATAGTGAAAGATCCAAGGCATATAAATTATATAACCCCATCACAAAGAAGACTATTATTAGTCGTGATGTAATTTTCAATGAGGAAGAAGCATGGGAATGGAAAAATGAGAAAAAGAGTACAAGTATCTTGCTTGATAATGATGCATTTGAGCCAATTGAAGAAGGATCGACTCCACCTACTCCGCCATCTAATTCTCCTCCAAGCTCATCATCTTCAAGTTCAGAATCAACACCTAGAAGGACAAGACCTCTTGTGGAGATTTATGGAGAAACAAGAAGAATTTTAGAAGATGAATTTGTTGATTTTGCTTTATATGCAACTGTGGATCCAATTGATTTTGAAGAAGCCGCTAAGGAAGACAAATGGAGACAAGCCATGGATCAAGAAATTGATTCAATTGAAAGGAACCAAACATGGAAGTTGGTTGAAGTACCTGAAGGGAAGAAACCCATTGGAGTCAAATGGGTTTACAAGACAAAGTTGAATGCACGAGGTGAAGTTGAAAAACATAAGGCACGATTAGTTGTGAAAGGCTACAAGCAAAAGTATGGTGTTGATTACAAAGAAGTTTTTGCTCCCATGGCATGTCTTGAAACAATTCGTTTGATAATTTCATTGGCCGCTCAAAATAAGTGGCAAGTTTATCAAATGGATGTTAAATCTGCTTTCTTGAATGGAGTACTACAAGAAGATGTGTACATTGATCAACCTTTCGGCTATATGATAAAGGATGAAGAGCGTAAAGTCTATCGGTTGAAGAAGGCATTGTATGGCCTTAAGCAAGCCCCTCGTGCATGGTATAGTCCCATAGATGACTATTTTGTGAAGATGAGATTCAAGAGGTGTCCATTTGAGCATACTCTTTACATCAAGGAGAACAAAGGTAACATTCTCATCATTGGTTTATATGTGGATGATTTGATTTTTACGGGAAATAGTCTTGATAATATTAAAGAATTTACGAGAAGTATGATGCAAGAATTTGAGATGACCGACTTGGGTCTACTTCATTACTTTCTTGGTATTGAAGTAAAGCAAGATAATGATGGTATATTTATCTCTCAAGAAAAGTATGCAAAAGATTTGATGAAGAAGTTTAGAATGGAAGAGGCAAAGCCAATTAGCACTCTAGTTGAAGTTGGCTTGAAACTAAGTAAGGATGACAACTCTAAATATGTTGATCCAACAATGTTTAGAAGTCTTGTTGGGATTTTGATGTATTTGACAGCCACTCGGTCGGACATTACATATGGTGTGAGCTTGATTAGTAGGTTCATGGAGCAACCAAAGAAGACACATTGGGATGCCGGAAAAAGAATTTTGAGATATGTGCATGGAACACTTGGGGATGTAATTTATTATCAAAAGATAAATGATCCTAGGGTGTTTGGATATTGTGATAGTGATTGGGCCGGAAGTGTTTGTAACGACCCAGAATTTTTATTAATTAAAAATTGAATATTTAATTAATTTTAAATATTTATAAGTGAATTTTTAAGTCAAATAAATTTTATTTTGATTTATTGGATAATTAAATCGATAATTTAATATGTTAAATTATGGAAATAATTGAAAATATAGTTAAATATGATTGTAAATAATTTGGAAAATTTTATTTAATCATACTGGAGTTATAGAAATATTTTAGAACTTTTAAAATCGAATTAAAAGTTAATCTGTGAAAATTGAATATTTTAATATTTAATAATCGACTGTAAAATAGTCAATTTTTGAACAGTCTCAGAATTGAACGAAACCAGTTCCATTGGATCCGTAATAGTTAGTTATTACCGGATTTCAATTTTCGTGTCAATCGGAGCTATCGTTTGATCGTGGCAGCTCGAAACGCATCGATTTATTTTTAATTTAAATTTGGCGAGTCAAAATAGCCATTTTTCAAAAAGTCTCGGATTTCGACGAAACCAATTTCATCGGATCCGTAATGTGATATTATTGTAAGGTTTCAAATTTCAAGTCAATTGGATTTACCGTTTGTCCGGTACAAATTAAAACGCCTAGAAATCGATTTAAATCGGTTTAATTCAAATTGAACGTTTTCAGCCATAACTCGCACATACTTCCGAATTAGCTTCCGAAACCTGTTCCATTGTGTCCGGAACGCGGGATAAACCCTAGGTACGCTGGTTACGGCGTCTAAATCGGAGTTCGGAATTCCCGGGATGAATAGTGTTTACGCTAGCTTTTTCTATAAATACAACATCATCTTCATAAATTAAAAAATTAAAACCTAGCCTAAGTTCGTGGCCGCCAGTTTCAAGATTCAATGGCCGAAAATATCTGTTCTTCCCCCTCCAATTTCTCAAAATCCATGCATCGATTCGGAATAGTTTCAACTAAGAAATTGTAGAGTGTAGTGAGAGCTTCATATCCAACGGTGATGATCAACGATGGAGGTCTGGATGGGCTCGATTTTGGCCGCGTTCGTGGTCATTTGCGCACGCGTTTTCACGTGCTAGGGGGGGCCGAGCTTCAGGCGGTTGGGGGCGTGGGTGGTGTTCATGGAGGCGCACGTCACGGAGCTACCTGATCGTGTTCAAGATCATTGCTTTTGGCTCGGAATCGAACCCTAGTTAGTTTGTGATGGGTTCTCTTGCGTTCGAGGATACTGGAGCATTCGCGTGAAGGATGGAAGACAAAGGAAGCGGCCAAGATTGCTAGGGCCTGGAACGTACGGTCTAGATGTGATTGGGGTGAAAATAATAAAATAATTTGTAAATTAGTTTATATTTAAATTCGTGTAATTTTAAAAGTTGATATCTTTTTGCTGCGAGGTCGAAAAAATGCAAACTCAGTTGCGTTGGAAACGTTTTGACGAGCACTACGCGATGGAGTTGGTTTGGAGTCGTTTGGAGTTAGTGAGAATTTCGGGTAAAATTAAACGCGCGTTTAATTTTATTCGAAATAAAAGCTAAAACGGAAATTAAAACCAAGGTGAGAACTTCTCACTCAATCGAATAGATTTCGATTTTATTTTAAATAGTTAGATTTAAAATATTTGAATGCATGTTTGAATGATGACTGTAAATTATTGATTGTTAAAATAGACATTATGCGCCATTAGTAAGCGGATGTTATTTAATATAAACATATACCGCGAATATTTCATAAACAGTGAAATTGGTATTATATATAATATCAATATATATATATTGGCATATGTATATATTGCAGTTGTTGATTTCCCGCATTTTTTGTTTAGCGGATGAGACCCTATTACGCCGTTATTAAGCGGATAATATTTATTAAGAACATGTACCGCGATAATTTCGTACTGGAGCGAAATTGGTATTGTGCTAATGTTTTTGGATGCAGGAAAACAGGTTGGAGGGATCCAACTGGATTCCTCAATAGTATTTATTTAATTTCAGATATTTTGATATTTGATTGATTATCATATCGATATATGATATCGTTGTTAGTCGTGATTGACTATTTGGTGTGTAGCATCATTGGACCCAAATTTTGGGATTTTAAAATGATCTTTAAAAGTGATTTTGAAAATATACTATATTTTTGGAATTGATCCATTATAAATAAATAAACGTTATAATTTTTAAAGTTATAAAAATTATGGTTTTTGTGAAATATAGTTAAAAAGCTGATTTTTAGAAATACGATTAAAAGTCGATTTTTGAGAAATATGAACTAATGATTTTATAAAATAATTTAAATTGGATTTTGAATATATGATAAAAGTTTAAATATAGGATTTATAAAATTTGATTATTTTATAAATCGAAATGATGAAATTATAAAGGAAATTAAAAGATGTTTTAAAGAATAATATAAATTAATTTATATTAAGAGATTTATAAATGGATATTTATAAATTGAATTATGGACATTATAAAACGAGTTTTTATAAGTGTTTGAATGTAGTGAAAATGAATTTCCTAAATGAATGAAATTTATGAAATTTTAAACTGTGAAGTTATAAATGAAATTTTATAAGCAGTAGGTTTATAAAATTTATAAAGTTATCGAAAGAATGAATTTTGGATAAATAAACAATCTTATAAGTTAAGATTAATAATTTGGGAAGTTAAATGAACGATTTTGTAAAATAATCGTTTTATAAGTAATTAACTTATAATATGAACTTGTAGTTTATAATTGAGTTATAAACTGGAATAGGTTAATAAAGGAATTTATAAAAAAAAAGTTTTTATAAATAAATAGAAACGGAATTTATAAACGTTGTTTTATAAATCCGCAAATGACTTATTTTGATAAGTTAATTGTTATAACTTAGAGATAGAGTTATATTCACATTTTGAACAGTGAATAATCCTTTAAGTTAAAGTGAATAGAAAGGATGAAATTTGTTAATGAAGTATATTCACGTTTTTGAATAGTGAATAATACGTTAAAGAAAATGTATTGAATGTGAATGTTTTAAACAGAATTAAAACGATCTAACGATGTTTTAAAACATGTTGAGATTCGAAACCATAGATTTCAACATTTATTGTTGAAATAGACGTTTCCGAGAAATAAAAGGAAATGGTAGACTATAACACTGTTGTTATAGTAAATGATTTCCGAAAGGAAATATTTTTGAATAATATTGGGATTTATATATCTATTTTAAATTCGAATCCCTATACTAGTGATTTTGGGTTGTCGTAACGATGTTTTACGCAACATTCGTTTTGGCCCAAATAAATAAGTTTAAGTGAATGATTTCCTTAAAGAATGAATTATATACTTAATTCGATTTAAGTATATTGAATATTTTCAAAGGTTGAAAATAAAAAGATTTGTCGATTACTTATTTTTGATAAGTATGAAATTTATATGTGAAAGTGAAATTTGTTTGAAAATAAATATTGATTTATTTTTTTGAAGTGTTGGAATTTTATATCTTGTAAAGATATTTTGGAAAATAAATAATTTGGAAAATTATTTGGAATCTGGTGATGTGTGCATATCCATTGATAGTTCAATAACCGACTATCAATATTTCCCTTTGAATGGGTATTTGATGTGATTTGATTGAATTTGAATGCACACTTATTTTTGAATAAGCGCTCACTATTCGGGTTAACCGGGAAAGGACCATGGGGTCGTATAACCCATTCCGAATATGTGATACGTCGTTATGAATTGCATTTGAAGATCGGTGTTGAAGACCGAGTATTTGTGAAAGCGATAGGATGACCTATCGATTGTCTCTGCACTGGGTAGCTCCTGGTATTGAGATCTCCTAAGTGATGGGAAATTCGATCGGGATTGTGAATACCCGTATTGCAAGGGCTTCGTAAGAAGTGCCTTCGGTTTTGTTCGAGCCCGGAACAGACTTGTATGGATTGTATGCCTGACATTACAATTTGAGATATAAAGCCGATTTCTTTCAAATATATTTCTGTTGGTGGCGGAGAATTTATTCTTTGCTTAACACCCTTCTTTGAGACGTACGAGCTCAAAGGTTATATAGTTGAAGTTATCAGCGATATATCCCATTTTGGTAATGTGACATGCTGAGTGATGCTGAAATGATCATTGTGTTGATTATTTGTGATAGGATCGTTTATTTGATCGTCTATCCTAGTGATCATTGTGTTGATCATTTGTTGACCCAAAGCATGGCTTTTGTATAAAGTATGTTTTTGTGGACGTGACTTCGTCGAGCCTCACATCCCGGAAATGGTCAAAACAGGAAAGATGCAGCAAGGTTATTAGGGGTTGCTGTAGCTCCCCTTAGGGTATGTGCATTTCCTTCTGGAAAAGGGTGGTATCATGGTATGGAGCCCAGATACTTACTCATGTTGAAAACACTCTATTTATTATGGTGTGATGTTGGATATCGAGCGCTCGGTTGAAAAGGTTCTAAAGGACCGGGGAATGGCGTGCTCGTGTCAGTAGTTACCCAGTTAGGGGTAACCCGGCCTTGTGTTGGCAGAGATCCGGTTTGGTTCTCGGGGATGTCTTTCCAGAGGCATTCTCAGTGGCAATGGGAAGTTCCTTGGCCTGACCATTTGTTGGAAATCCAATTCCCAATACGAAACTTGTACGGTATTAGTTGTAGAACCTGCTATTCACTTATGGTGGTCACCACTGTTTGGATGGTAGCTATAGTAGGCATAGTTCGAAATGTCTATGTTGGCTAAGATTTATATTCTACTTTCGAAATGAATTTTTCTCTACACTATGCACTAATAATAATATCAAATGTTATTTTAAATGCGTATCAAGCATCTTTGACTATCATAAGGAGAAATCTCCTCCGATTCTGCGTTTGCATTGTGTGTGTGTGTGCGGGAGGCCTTATGGTAGTCTCATTTTTAAAAAGCATTGCGAATTAATTTAAAAATATTCCTCTATTTTGATTTTAAAGATAAATAACTGTTTTGAGTTCTCACACCAGTCACATGACTGACTCGGAGTTTATTGTTTTCCTTCCTAAACTCTGGGTGCCCACAAATTTCCACACGGGCAGTCAAGAGTTTAAGGTTTATCAGGATATTCTGGATAATCTGGAGTTGCTGGAGGCAAGATGGATGGCATGGCGTATTACTAATATATAGTATTTCTTTTTCCGCTGCATTGTTGTCGATGTATGTTGTTGTACACTCTGATGATATGATGAAATGTAATACGATGAGATGTAATAACTGATATAGTTCTTTGTTTAAAGATTATTCATTAATTATTATATGTTGTTCCGCTGCGAATTGTGAGATTCTGTTGTTCTTTTGTTTTTCTATGTTCTCTATTCTCTTTTTCTCCTATTTTAAAATTCTGTTCTATTTTCTCTTCTCTCTTCTATTTTCAAATTTTCTATCTTCTTATCTCTTCTTCTCTTTCTATCTTTTTCTTAAATTCTTTTTAAAACCCATAACTATTCGGTTTTCGGGCAACGAAAATCCGTAGCGTTACATTTGGTATCAGAGCTGATGGTTAAGCGACAACCATGGTTCTGTAGGGTATTACTCATTAGAGATAGAGTCAGTAGTACTCTAGAATGAGTTTGAGTGTAATAATAGATACGAGTGCGTATTTGTTAGTGAATATAAAATTGTTTTATATTGTGATGATTGGTTTGTTGAGTGGTATATGAACCTTCGTCAGCACGGTATGTACAACTTTGCCGAAGGGGTTTCTAAACACTTGAATAGAACAATTCGACATAATATTGTTTTAATTGGGTAAATGAAACAATTTTACCTTGATTATATTTTATATATAAAGGAATAATTTTTCAGAATTATTAAAGTGTATATATAAGTTGATTGTTAGGTTGTTTGAATAATCTAAATAAAAGAATAATTGTATAAGCAAATGAATTATAAGAATTGAGTTATAATTAAAATGATTTACAATTGTGAAATAAACTTATATATACAAGAAGTAAAATTATATGAATATGAGTTGTAAATAAAAATGAATATAAGGTTAAATGAAATATAACTTAAGTGTTGTTGAATGGAATTGATATTGGTATCGAAGTAAATAATCAAGTGGATTAAATGAATATGAACTTGAGTTATGTAATAGAATTCAACTTTGTAATTGAATTGAATAAATGAATTGAATGTTAATCGATTGAATGAAAATAATTGATAAAAAAAATAATGAATATAAGTGTTAATTCATTAAAATCTAATTTTATTAGAAGTTGAATAAAAAATTGAATGAATGTAAGAAAAGGAATTTGGTTGAAATTAAAATATATTGGTTGTTATATGATTGTGGATTGATTGTATATAATTCATTAAGTGTTAATGAAATTGGAAGCTATGTAATTGAATTCAAATGGAAAGTAAATAGATTTGAATAGAATTGAAAGTGAATTGGATTTAATTAGTGAATGTAAACTAACTGAAAATTGGACATGAATGAATGTTGATAAAAATCCAACGTAAAAGAATCAAATATGATTTAAATTTAAAACCAATTCATTGAATATAAATGAGAATATAAATGAATATTATTGGTTATGAATGTTAGTTGGATGGTAATTGGTTGATGGTTGAATATATATTGCATTTGTTGTTTAGTTGCATTTGCTAAGTGACATATATAGTTATTATGTTACTATATGTTGTATATTGAGATTATTGTCTATGTACATGTTCTCATGTTGTTTGTTGAGTGATTAGTAGGTGCGGATCGCGTTTGCTTCGCATTTGGAGTTCGCTTTAGCGCTATATTAGCCGTATATGCTCGCTAATAAAATATAAGGTACATATCTCGGATTAAATACAGTACTTTTACACTTTTTTTCCCTTCGGGATGCCTCATTACTTGATGAGATGTATATTTGTGATATATATACTGTCATTATTTTTTTCGGATCGATCCGCGCAAAGGAGACTATGACAAATTTTTCCGAAAATTTAAGGCGTTAGAAAAATTTGAGAAAAATAGGAAAATTTTGAAAACTTTAACTTTGATTTTGGAATTGAAAGTTAAACAATAGTAGTTGTTTTTGAAAAGATAACTAAGTATGATTTGGAAAACTTAGTAAAGTATTGTAAGGAATTTAATTATGAATTTTGGAAAGTTAATAGATTCTGTAACTTTTCTTACTTATAATTTCGAGGACGAAATTCTTTTAAGGGGGAAAGATTGTAACGACCCAGAATTTTTATTAATTAAAAATTGAATATTTAATTAATTTTAAATATTTATAAGTGAATTTTTAAGTCAAATAAATTTTATTTTGATTTATTGGATTTAATTGGATAATTAAATCGATAATTTAATATGTTAAATTATGGAAATAATTGAAAATAGAGTTAAATATGATTGTAAATAATTTGGAAAATTTTATTTAATCATACTGGAGTTATAGAAATATTTTAGAACTTTTAAAATCGAATTAAAAGTTAATCTGTGAAAATTGAATATTTTAATATTTAATAATCGACTGTAAAATAGTCAATTTTTGAACAGTCTCAGAATTGAACGAAACCAGTTCCATTGGATCCGTAATAGTTAGTTATTACCGGATTTCAATTTTCGTGTCAATCGGAGCTATCGTTTGATCGTGGCAGCTCGAAACGCATCGATTTATTTTTAATTTAAATTTGGCGAGTCAAAATAGCCATTTTTCAAAAAGTCTCGGATTTCGACGAAACCAGTTTCATCGGATCCGTAATGTGATATTATTGTAAGGTTTCAAATTTCAAGTCAATTGGATTTACCGTTTGTCCGGTACAAATTAAAACGCCTAGAAATCGATTTAAATCGGTTTAATTCAAATTGAACGTTTTCAGCCATAACTCGCACATACTTCCGAATTAGCTTCCGAAACCTGTTCCATTGTGTCCGGAACGCGGGATAAACCCTAGGTACGCTGGTTACGGCGTCTAAATCGGAGTTCGGAATTCCCGGGATGAATAGTGTTTACGCTAGCTTTTTCTATAAATACAACATCATCTTCATAAATTAAAAAATTAAAACCCTAGCCTAAGTTCGTGGCCGCCAGTTTCAAGATTCAATGGCCGAAAATATCTGTTCTTCCCCCTCCAATTTCTCAAAATCCATGCATCGATTCGGAATAGTTTCAACTAAGAAATTGTAGAGTGTAGTGAGAGCTTCATATCCAACGGTGATGATCAACGATGGAGGTCTGGATGGGCTCGATTTTGGCCGCGTTCGTGGTCATTTGCGCACGCGTTTTCACGTGCTAGGGGGGGCCGAGCTTCAGGCGGTTGGGGGCGTGGGTGGTGTTCATGGAGGCGCACGTCACGGAGCTACCTGATCGTGTTCAAGATCATTGCTTTTGGCTCGGAATCGAACCCTAGTTAGTTTGTGATGGGTTCTCTTGCGTTCGAGGATACTGGAGCATTCGCGTGAAGGATGGAAGACAAAGGAAGCGTCCAAGATTGCTAGGGCCTGGAACGTACGGTCTAGATGTGATTGGGGTGAAAATAATAAAATAATTTGTAAATTAGTTTATATTTAAATTCGTGTAATTTTAAAAGTTGATATCTTTTTGCTGCGAGGTCGAAAAAATGCAAACTCAGTTGCGTTGGAAACGTTTTGACGAGCACTACGCGATGGAGTTGGTTTGGAGTCGTTTGGAGTTTGTGAGAATTTCGGGTAAAATTAAACGCGCGTTTAATTTTATTCGAAATAAAAGCTAAAACGGAAATTAAAACCAAGGTGAGAACTTCTCACTCAATCGAATAGATTTCGATTTTATTTTAAATAGTTAGATTTAAAATATTTGAATGCATGTTTGAATGATGACTGTAAATTATTGATTGTTAAAATAGACATTATGCGCCATTAGTAAGCGGATGTTATTTAATATAAACATATACCGCGAATATTTCATAAACAGTGAAATTGGTATTATATATAATATCAATATATATATATTGGCATATGTATATATTGCAGTTGTTGATTTCCCGCATTTTTTGTTTAGCGGATGAGACCCTATTACGCCGTTATTAAGCGGATAATATTTATTAAGAACATGTACCGCGATAATTTCGTACTGGAGCGAAATTGGTATTGTGCTAATGTTTTTGGATGCAGGAAAACAGGTTGGAGGGATCCAACTGGATTCCTCAATAGTATTTATTTAATTTCAGATATTTTGATATTTGATTGATTATCATATCGATATATGATATCGTTGTTAGTCGTGATTGACTATTTGGTGTGTAGCATCATTGGACCCAAATTTTGGGATTTTAAAATGATCTTTAAAAGTGATTTTGAAAATATACTATATTTTTGGAATTGATCCATTATAAATAAATAAACGTTATAATTTTTAAAGTTATAAAAATTATGGTTTTTGTGAAATATAGTTAAAAAGCTGATTTTTAGAAATACGATTAAAAGTCGATTTTTGAGAAATATGAACTAATGATTTTATAAAATAATTTAAATTGGATTTTGAATATATAATAAAAGTTTAAATATAGGATTTATAAAATTTGATTATTTTATAAATCGAAATGATGAAATTATAAAGGAAATTAAAAGATGTTTTAAAGAATAATATAAATTAATTTATATTAAGAGATTTATAAATGGATATTTATAAATTGAATTATGGACATTATAAAACGAGTTTTTATAAGTGTTTGAATGTAGTGAAAATGAATTTCCTAAATGAATGAAATTTATGAAATTTTAAACTGTGAAGTTATAAATGAAATTTTATAAGCAGTAGGTTTATAAAATTTATAAAGTTATCGAAAGAATGAATTTTGGATAAATAAACAATCTTATAAGTTAAGATTAATAATTTGGGAAGTTAAATGAACGATTTTGTAAAATAATCGTTTTATAAGTAATTAACTTATAATATGAACTTGTAGTTTATAATTGAGTTATAAACTGGAATAGGTTAATAAAGGAATTTATAAAAAAAAAAGTTTTTATAAATAAATAGAAACGGAATTTATAAACGTTGTTTTATAAATCCGCAAATGACTTATTTTGATAAGTTAATTGTTATAACTTAGAGATAGAGTTATATTCACATTTTGAACAGTGAATAATCCTTTAAGTTAAAGTGAATAGAAAGGATGAAATTTGTTAATGAAGTATATTCACGTTTTTGAATAGTGAATAATACGTTAAAGAAAATGTATTGAATGTGAATGTTTTAAACAGAATTAAAACGATCTAACGATGTTTTAAAACATGTTGAGATTCGAAACCATAGATTTCAACATTTATTGTTGAAATAGACGTTTCCGAGAAATAAAAGGAAATGGTAGACTATAACACTGTTGTTATAGTAAATGATTTCCGAAAGGAAATATTTTTGAATAATATTGGGATTTATATATCTATTTTAAATTCGAATCCCTATACTAGTGATTTTGGGTTGTCGTAACGATGTTTTACGCAACATTCGTTTTGGCCCAAATAAATAAGTTTAAGTGAATGATTTCCTTAAAGAATGAATTATATACTTAATTCGATTTAAGTATATTGAATATTTTCAAAGGTTGAAAATAAAAAGATTTGTCGATTACTTATTTTTGATAAGTATGAAATTTATATGTGAAAGTGAAATTTGTTTGAAAATAAATATTGATTTATTTTTTTGAAGTGTTGGAATTTTATATCTTGTAAAGATATTTTGGAAAATAAATAATTTGGAAAATTATTTGGAATCTGGTGATGTGTGCATATCCATTGATAGTTCAATAACCGACTATCAATATTTCCCTTTGAATGGGTATTTGATGTGATTTGATTGAATTTGAATGCACACTTATTTTTGAATAAGCGCTCACTATTCGGGTTAACCGGGAAAGGACCATGGGGTCGTATAACCCATTCCGAATATGTGATACGTCGTTATGAATTGCATTTGAAGATCGGTGTTGAAGACCGAGTATTTGTGAAAGCGATAGGATGACCTATCGATTGTCTCTGCACTGGGTAGCTCCTGGTATTGAGATCTCCTAAGTGATGGGAAATTCGATCGGGATTGTGAATACCCGTATTGCAAGGGCTTCGTAAGAAGTGCCTTCGGTTTTGTTCGAGCCCGGAACAGACTTGTATGGATTGTATGCCTGACATTACAATTTGAGATATAAAGCCGATTTCTTTCAAATATATTTCTGTTGGTGGCGGAGAATTTATTCTTTGCTTAACACCCTTCTTTGAGACGTACGAGCTCAAAGGTTATATAGTTGAAGTTATCAGCGATATATCCCATTTTGGTAATGTGACATGCTGAGTGATGCTGAAATGATCATTGTGTTGATTATTTGTGATAGGATCGTTTATTTGATCGTCTATCCTAGTGATCATTGTGTTGATCATTTGTTGACCCAAAGCATGGCTTTTGTATAAAGTATGTTTTTGTGGACGTGACTTCGTCGAGCCTCACATCCCGGAAATGGTCAAAACAGGAAAGATGCAGCAAGGTTATTAGGGGTTGCTGTAGCTCCCCTTAGGGTATGTGCATTTCCTTCTGGAAAAGGGTGGTATCATGGTATGGAGCCCAGATACTTACTCATGTTGAAAACACTCTATTTATTATGGTGTGATGTTGGATATCGAGCGCTCGGTTGAAAAGGTTCTAAAGGACCGGGGAATGGCGTGCTCGTGTCAGTAGTTACCCAGTTAGGGGTAACCCGGCCTTGTGTTGGCAGAGATCCGGTTTGGTTCTCGGGGATGTCTTTCCAGAGGCATTCTCAGTGGCAATGGGAAGTTCCTTGGCCTGACCATTTGTTGGAAATCCAATTCCCAATACGAAACTTGTACGGTATTAGTTGTAGAACCTGCTATTCACTTATGGTGGTCACCACTGTTTGGATGGTAGCTATAGTAGGCATAGTTCGAAATGTCTATGTTGGCTAAGATTTATATTCTACTTTCGAAATGAATTTTTCTCTACACTATGCACTAATAATAATATCAAATGTTATTTTAAATGCGTATCAAGCATCTTTGACTATCATAAGGAGAAATCTCCTCCGATTCTGCGTTTGCATTGTGTGTGTGTGTGCGGGAGGCCTTATGGTAGTCTCATTTTTAAAAAGCATTGCGAATTAATTTAAAAATATTCCTCTATTTTGATTTTAAAGATAAATAACTGTTTTGAGTTCTCACACCAGTCACATGACTGACTCGGAGTTTATTGTTTTCCTTCCTAAACTCTGGGTGCCCACAAATTTCCACACGGGCAGTCAAGAGTTTAAGGTTTATCAGGATATTCTGGATAATCTGGAGTTGCTGGAGGCAAGATGGATGGCATGGCGTATTACTAATATATAGTATTTCTTTTTCCGCTGCATTGTTGTCGATGTATGTTGTTGTACACTCTGATGATATGATGAAATGTAATACGATGAGATGTAATAACTGATATAGTTCTTTGTTTAAAGATTATTCATTAATTATTATATGTTGTTCCGCTGCGAATTGTGAGATTATGTTGTTCTTTTGTTTTTCTATGTTCTCTATTCTCTTTTTCTCCTATTTTAAAATTCTGTTCTATTTTCTCTTCTCTCTTCTATTTTCAAATTTTCTATCTTCTTATCTCTTCTTCTCTTTCTATCTTTTTCTTAAATTCTTTTTAAAACCCATAACTATTCGGTTTTCGGGCAACGAAAATCCGTAGCGTTACAGTGTTGATGATAGTAAAAGTACTTCGGGAAATGTTTTCTACTTTGGATCAAGTGCAATCACGTGGATGTCAAAGAAACAACAAGTTGTGGCTCTCTCAGCCGCCGAGGCAGAATATATTTCACTATCTTTAGCTAGTTGTCAAGCTTTATGGATTAAATGATTGCTAGAAGAACTTAAGCATACTCCAAAAGAAAGTCCACTTATATATTGTGATAGCAATTCTGCTATAGCATTCACCGAAAATCCAGTTTTTCATGGGAGGAGCAAGCATATAAGAATCAAGTATCATTTCATTCGAGACTTGGTTGGGAAATGAGAAGTAGTTGTCAAGCATTGCAAAACGCAAGATCAAATTGCCGATATTTTAACGAATCCTTTGAAGTTAGAGATTTTCAAGGAGTTAAAGAAGAAACTTGGTATGCGTAAAAGTTTAGCTCAAAGGGGGGAAAATCAAGTTTAAAGGGGGGTATTGGAATATAAACTTGATTTATTGGTTTCTAGAGAATTCTCGTATTATGTTTAAAGGGGGGTGAGAGTTCTAGAATTATGTTTTCTTTGTAATCAAGTAAAAGTGTTTCTAGAATTATGTTTTCTTTGTAACCAAGTAAAAGTATTTCTAGAATTATGTTTTCTTTGTAATCAAGCAAAAGTAATTCTAGAATGATCTATTAGGGACTATAAATAGAGGAGCTCTCCCCTCATTTGTAATTAAGCAATCTATAAAAGGAAAAATAATATTAAAGCATTATTTGTGAGAACAAGTTTCTTCTCTCAAGTTTTCAACCTTTTTTTTTAAATATATATTTCAACAATACTTGTGGGAATGGTCTCGAATGAAACAAGTGCTCTGGTTGCATGATTCTCTTATCACCTTTTACAACTTTAGGATTCATCTACTCTTTCGATTTCTCTATCACATCGTTCTATTTTCTCTCCCGTCTATGTTACTACAACTACGCAGCCAACCACTACTAAAAATTATCGGTACTAGAGAATAATGGAAATATCATCACCGCTTACCGACGCTATTTCTACAAGCATTAGGGTGGTATCAACAAAATGTACGACGTCGACGCTCATACATAAAGAGTAGGGAATCCCTTATGCCTTCTTCACATCTCATTGCTCAACTGACGTCATGTCTTGGCGTAGAGAAGACATTAGGATTTCTTATGGATTCCCTACATCATTCAATTTCCCAACGCCCAAAGGCGTTAGAAAATATATGTTTGATATATTATTTTCCATTTTTATATTATTTCCATTTTTATTATGATTGTATATTAATTTTTAGATATTTGTTGAACAATGTGTAATTCAATATTTTTTCGCAAATAATAATAGTTGATTTTTTTTTTTGAAGCTTATTAAATAGTAAGAAATAATATTTTTTGATTGTAAGTATCACTTTTGTTATAAAATAAGTTTTTCAATTATAACATATAAGATCGATGGTCGAATTGAGCCGAAATGACACAATATAATTATAATCTTCCCATATAACACTAAAGATTTATACAGACAGATTTTGAAATTCCAAACATGAATGATATTTTCGGTTCAAATTGCTCTTTTTATAATAAGTTATATAAAAAATGGCTAGTTTGAACTGATAGTCATATTTACGTGTAATTTTCAAAATATGACGTATAAGATAACTACCATTATCCAAAAAGCTTAAATATATCATATTGTGTCATTTGACACATAAAATAACTACCATTATCTAAGGATCAAATTGATTTCAAATGACACAATATGATATATTTAAAGCTTTTTGGATAATGGTAGTTATTTTATACGTCATATTTTGAAAATTACACGTAAACATGACTATCAGTTCAAACTAGCCGTTTTGATATAACTTATTTATAAAAAGAGCAATTTGAACTAAAAATATCATTTATTTTTGGAATTTCAAAATCTGACTGTATAAATCTTTAGTGTTGTATGAGAAGATTATACATATAAGTTATATGATTTTATTCGTTTATTAACAATTATCAGTTAATAATTAACTTAGATAAGATTAAGAATTAAATTAAGCTCAAATAACATAATATTATATGTTTAACCTTCTTATTTATAATTTGTACATTCGGATTTTGAAACTTCAAAATGTAGACTGTTATGAAATTTGAACTCAAGATCACTCTAATCCAAAGTCCATGCAGTGGAAAACGAGATCGTTGTAAAATGTGCAAAAACAACTGATCAATATCTCAATGTCAAATCTTAATCCAATCCAATCCAAATAAAACTAAATCACGAGACCAAACAAGCAATAAAACAAGAAATAACAAAAATAAATCATATATCGATTTATAGTGGTTTCATTAACGTCTTATTAGCGTATATCCACTTTGAGGAGAGCCTTTTATTAATAACAATGAAAGAGCACAAAAGATTGATAAGAATGGTCGCCAAAATTCTATATAATCTGATTTGTGGAGATTAGAATTGAAGAAAAATTAGATTTGAAAAAGCCTGTTTTAATGTTGGATAAACCCTTGATCTTTCTCTTCTTTGAATTCTAAAAATTGCTTATATATGGAGAATTTTCACCTAAGAAAATACCTAAAATGCCCCTTGAAGCCTTCATAAGCAATGCACAACAAATTGGGCAAATCCATCATTAAACTGCAAGTCACACGTCTGGAATTTTCCCTCAGACGTCTGACTCGAACAAACACGTTTTTGAATCAGGCAACCGGACGTCTAGATTTATATCCAACTTTCGGGTTGACTAGAGATTTCTGGTTCTTTCAACACAGACATTAGGGATTTTTCTTCTAGATGTATGACTTCCTGAGTCTCACCCTATTGATACTGCAAGCTTCAAACCGCGATAACTCTAGCTTTCGAGCTCTGTTTCATGAACCGTCTTCATCGTTACCAAGTTGATTTTGACCTCTTCAACTCTACATATAGTGTTGTCAAAATTCAAAATTCCATCATGATATTACATCCATCTCTATCCACCAAGAACCAATAGTACCAAACTATTACCATTCTACCAAACAAGTTCGAATACTTTCTCAATGAGCTCCGACAAAGCCACCGTCCGTTATACTCCATCAACGAGCTCCGGCAAGGTCACCGCCCGCCAATGAAGTGTTGAAAGTATCCAAATCCAAAACCATCTTACCAAAAGACAAAAGTATCTAGGAGTGCAACACAAGTACATACTAAGAAGATAGAACCATAATCTCTCGTCGATACTCTTCATCATCAATAAATAAGCTCCTCCTCAATTGTGCCTTTCCATGGCATCTAGCACTATAACAAGCGAATCAAGTTCGAGTAATGCTCGAAATTTTCAACGACAATTCTTTCGAAAACATATTCGCCACATTATCCTTTGTGTGCATTTTTCGAAGAAGAACAAGTTTATGTTCATCCATGGCTACCAAAAATGACTCTTTCATCTCAATGTGTTTAGTCTATGAGCTAAAAGCCAAATTCTCTATCAAGCGAATAACATTCGTCTATCACATTAAACATCGATACTATCATATTCAAATTCTAAGTCACACAACAATCACCTCAAGTAAAATGCTTCCTTTGCTGCCTCCACCGTAGCTATCAACTTCGCTTTCGTAGTGGATAAAGCAACTATGGTTTGCAATCTCGATCTCCAACTTATGGCCGTACCACCAAGAGTGAAGACATATTTGGTAGTTGATATTCTCCGATCCTTATCACCGATGTAGTTCGAATCACAATAACCAACCAACTTGCAATTTATTCCTTCACTATCACCAAAAACAAGATCATGAGATAATGTACTTCTAAGGTATCTCAAAATAACCTTCATGGCTTCTCAATGCAATTTTCTCGGATTAATATATACCGACTAACCATCCTAAGGGAATTTGCAATATCGGACCTTATACACACCATGACATACATTACTTGCAACCACACTTGTACACATTTCCCATATAAGCCTTGTCTTTCTTCAAGATAAGTGATCCCTTAATCGAAAGCTTCGTATGCAAAGGTAAAAGTGTATTTGACGCCTTTGCATTTTTCATGCTAAACCGACGAAGATCTTTCTCTATACTCCTTTTGAGTCAATTTCAAGTCAAAACGCTTTCTATTCCTTTATATTTCCAGTCCTAAAATTTTCTTTGCCTCTCTAAGGTCTTTCATATCAAATTTTGATTTCAAACACATTTTAACTTGTTGATTTCATTTATATCATTTGAAGCAATGAGCATGCCATCCACATTCCAACTTCTTGAAATATACACAAGCATCTTTGATGCTTCTCTCAAAACCATTTCCATGCATAAAATTATCAAATCTCTTGTGCCTTTGTCTACGCAATTGCTTAAAACCATATAGTATTTTCTTTAACTTGCAAACTAATTTTGACTTACCATCTATGACGAAACTTTATAGTTGCTCCATGTAGATATCTTCATCAAGTCACCATGGAAGAAGACGATTTTCGTATCAAGTTGCTCCAATTCCAAGTCATAAATATCTACTATATCGAGCAATATCCGGATTGAAGTATGACACACAACTGGTGCAAAAATCTCATCATACTCATTTCCCTTATTTTGTGCAAACCACTTATCCTCTAATCCTGCTTTGTATCTTCCATCGTCTTTCACCTTGTATACCATTTGCACCCAATAGCACGGTTTGGGATGTGGAACCAAATCCCAAGTTTGATTCTTCAACAATGATTGCGTCTCTTCCTCCATGACACAAATCCATTTCGAGCTATCGCTCAAATCCATGATGTCATCAAGATCCATCATCTCATCTTGAACTACATGAAGGGCATAGTCTAAATTATCACCAAAGCTAAGATAGTTTCAATCACCATATCATCGGGTACTTATAACACGACGACCAGCCTGAGTTGCAATACTATCACCCAAGCCTATTTCGGCTCCATATTGAACCAAATCATCTTTAGAATCATATACGTCGACAACACTACTAAATGATACATGTGGACTATGTGATGTAGCATCAATCGCTTCCTCCTCACAATCATCTCCAGCAACTCTACTCCTTGGACGAAAGATGGTAACAACTTCCTTCTCTTTTGATTCATTACGAATCAAATCAAGAACATCCGATGAGCACTCATTCTCCTTGAAAAAAGATGGCCCATCAAGAGTAACATGATGAGAATTCACAACCTTCTTCATTTTCGGATTTCAAATTCGATGGTCTTTGATTCCATCCATATAACCATGCAAGACCCCTTTGAAAGATCTAGGTTCAAGCTTATCATTTCCCTGATCATGCATAAAAACTAGACTATAAAACACATGAAGATAATTCAAGTCAATGCTCTTCCCCTACCACATTTCCTCCATAATTTTATTATCAATAGCCGAATACAGAATTCGATTTACAATAAGCATTGCGGTTGACAATGCTTTGGCCCAAAATCCCTTTGATAAACCCGATATCAATCTCAAGCATTGAGCTTTTTCAAGTAGAGTACAATTCATCCTCTTTGCAATACCATTCGACTACTGATCTTCCGATGTAGTAAAATTCTTTCGAATATCATGGTGCTTGCAAAACTTTAAAAATTCTCCAAAAACCTATTCCCCACCATTTTCAGACCTCAATACCTTCAAATACTTACCGCTCTCATTATCAACAAGAGCCTTCCAAACTTTGAACCTTGCAAATGTCTCCGACTTGGTCTTCATTACATACACCCGTACCATCCGAGAAAAATCATTAGTAAAAGAAATATAATAACGAGCTCCGTCTAAAGAAGCTACTAGTGGCGGTCCTCAAACATTCATGTGAACATACTCAAGAACATCTCTAGAATCATGCTTTCCTTCACCGTATGATACTTTAGTTTGCTTTCCCATGACACATTCCTCGTAAAGTTTGTTGAAACTCTCTTCATCGATCATCTTCCTCTTTTAAGAATGTCCAAACCCTCTCCGAGACATGATCTGACATCAAATGTCACAACCTTGTCACATCCAAGCCACAAGTACTATCAACCCCACATAAGTTTCGCCTTCAATAGTCACACCTACAAGTAAATAAACACCATGAGTTCTAGCAACTTTCATCGCCACAAGCGCACCCTTCGAAACCCACAAGCTTTCGTTCTTAATAGTGATCTTACATCCAAAATAATCCAATTGTCGTAAGGAAATAAAAGCCTTACGAAGACTCGAAACATAGTGTATATTGGTGAGCGTACGAATAACGGTGTCAAACATTCGAATTTGCACGGAACCATTCCTTTAAATTCTGAAAATAGCTTATATAGGGAGAATTTTCGCCTAGGAAAATACCCAAAATGTCCCTTGAAGCCTTCACAACCAATGCATAATAAATCGGGCATATCTGTCATCAAACAGCAGGTCAAACATTTGAAAATTTCTCTCAAACGTCTGACTCGAACAAAAATATTTTTGAATCAGGCAATCAGGCATCTGCATTTATGTCCAGACATCTGGTTCTTTTAACATAGACATCGACAACCACATACGGACATCTGGGACTTTTCTTCCAGACATTTGACTTCCAAGTCTCACTTGTTGACACTACCAGCTTCAAACCGCGATAACTCTAGCTTTCAAGCTCCGTTTTGTGAATCGTCTTCATAGTTATCAAGCTACTTCCAAATTCTTCAACTCTACATATAGTGTCGCCAAACTTTGTATAACTAGTACAGTCGAATTTTGAAAATTCGAAATGTAGACGTGATCGTTACTGGTCATTTTGGATAGAGCTCTATGAGTAAGCTATTGAAAATGACCTATTTGAATTAATTGTCTTATTCATATTTGGAGTTTTTGAAATTCAACAGTATAAAATCACAACAATATACCCTTATTACGATAGGCAATATACGTTGTAATAGCAGTTTCGCAATGGGCCAACGCCTATCATCACATGCGATGTTGTAAGAGTATAGACCCAAATGTTTTACAACTGTTTTTGGCCGTTGCAATAGCGACTTTTGCAACTGTTTTTGCCTGTTGAAACATGATCTTTTGCTACTGTTTTTGCCGGTTGTTAAAAAAATTCAAATGTAAAAAAAGTACAAAACCACTGCACTGCATCTGTAAATTTGAAACTAATTTGCAATTGAAACCATAATATTATACTAATAACAACCATATTCATTTGTGTTTACTAAAAATAACAAAAAATTCGTATTTCAAAATACCAAAGAGATTTATGCATTCACGCCATTCATAAAGTTTTATAGATTTACAAAACATCGCAATCAGGCCTAAACTAACATAATATGTAGTACATACTAAAAATAACACAAGATTTAGAATTCAGATCGAACAACATTGAAGATAACCTTAAACAATAATACTTTAGTTAATCAAAACCCACAACAACCCTTTTTCTTCTTCGCAAATTCCTTTGCTTCTGCTATGCCATGCAATACATACAAATATAATGTAAATTACAAATATAGTCTACTTATATATATGTATATGAAGGTTAGTGCATATCTCAACACAAATGAATAATTTTAAAAAATGAGCATATGTTATGTATGTATTGTAGCAGCCTGGCACTTCCTTACAGGCAACTTTTTTTTATAGAAACAAAATGAATCAGTATTTATTTTTGTTAAAAATCCATAATTATGATTTCTACTATAAAGCTTCAACTACCTTTGTCGCTCTAGATTGTTTACAATTTTATTGCTTATATGTTCCAATACATTATGATCACTACTTAAGTGATACATGACATGAGTGTCCTAAAAAGAATTTAGAAAAGAAGAATTTAGCTTTCTAAAATCTGGTTGATGATTCTTTTTTTTTTTATTGAAATGAGGAAGGGAATGGAGATAATCGTTACCCATGCAACTGTCAATAACATAAAATCTTATTTAAGTTAATGGATTGTTTCTGGCCTAAACTTACCTATTAGAAATTGTAATTCTCATATTTCAATAGCAAAGCATTTGATAATAATTACATAAACTATTGTCTAGAATACATTCAACAAAATTCCTGATTCCCATCATAAAGGATCAGCGTTCCAACTTCTCCGCCCCTAGCAGTAACTCTCTCCCTTTCTTCAACTTTCTCTTCCAATCTATTATCAACACTCAATGACGTAACAACTTCATCTTGTAAATCTAATATACATCTTGAATTGCCTGTAAATGCAACTATAACCTTCCATCCATCGATCAACAAAAATGTCACAGTTGTTCCTGAAGTCTCTGCTACCAAATGCACAAGACAATCAGCTATTAGTTGAATGAAAAACTGACCTGATCTAGAACTAGATAATACATGAAGAGGTAGTCAAATTAATTACTTGAAATACATTAATTTTCCTTTACCATTTCCATCCCTATACAAATGAATAACATGTATTTTGATAAAAGTGGACATTCTAATCAGAAACTCCTTAATTTTCTCTAAACTAAACTGTTGGAAACAATGGTCGAAATTCGGCTGAGTCGTGGACAAAGTCACTTTCTTGAAGACGTTTCGGCGATCTGCTCAAAGGTGCAAGCAGTTCGGATCAATCACCGCCGCCTCTAGGATAAAACAGCCTCTCAATAAATTGGGGTACCGTTACGTTTGCACGAACGAAACGGTTCAGTTTGCACTCTCGAAATATTGCTCGGATTTTTATGAAGAAGAGATAAGGAAAAATGTCGTTCTGTCTATTTCGTCTTCTTATGAGTTATGAAGACGGAGTAGTGAAAAGAACGTTTTACTGATTAGGGGACGTGGTCTAGAAAAACGGATCTGAGTATTACCGGGTCAAAAATAATGAACGTTGCACAACGTTCTTCATACGGGCTTAAGTAACTGATCCAGCCCGGTCAGAAAACAGTTAACAAATTTGTAGCAAAAATATAAGTGTTACACCACTACAAGCCCAAGCCCGGCCCGGGTCGGGTCGGGTCGGGTCGAGTCGAGTCGGTCGGTCGGCGCGCGCGCGCGCGCTGTGTGGTGGTCAAGCATGGCCTCCCTCCTCACAAAAGAGCATCATTGGGTGCCCAAAGGGCCCAACTTAGCCTCTAAGAATCAAGTATAAATACTTGATTCTTGCATATAATCTCACAATGTGGGACTATTCAAATATAGGAGCCAATTTCCACTTAGCCAATTTTTTTTAACAATTCACTTCAAACAAATTTCCAACAATCCCCCACTTGAATTTTTAAAAAATATTTTCGAGCAATTTCTGAAAACATAAGATTGTGCATAAACAAAGGTGTCGTTAGACTTGAACCTTTGCATAGTGAATAAGATTCAGTTTTTACTAGAGTGACACGTAGTCTTGAACTCTATTCCTGACATCAGACCACACACAATCCTTCTAGAGTGCAATCAAATAAGCCCGTGCATTTATGGCCATGCACGTCTATCCCGGTTTAGTGAATGCTCTAGGAGTTTTGCCCAAAACTCCATAGGAAACGGCCAAATTTCCACATTCACACAGGTGAGTCTATCAAGAGTACTCCTGAAGGTAGGTACTCCACTCCAAATGGAGTATAGATCTCATTAAGAGTTTCTATTAACTCATCCTCTAATCACTTCAGGAATACATGCTTCTTTATATATGAAAAATGGCATGTTCAACTCATATCACTTCACAACTTGTTCTTACCCATTGAACCTAGTTCTTGGGATCTCCAGTCATTAGGTCGGGTTACCATTGTGCGTGACTCAACAATCTAAGGGCAATAGTCCCATTTTTCTAGAAGTCGTAAGGACTTTCTCTCTGGCCATTCCTTTCGTCAAAGGATCTGCCAAATTCTCATCACTGCGTATGTGATCCACTCTAACAGCTCCTGAAGAGAGTAGCTCTCTAACAGTGCTGTGCTTACGACGTATCTGTCGTCTCTTACCGTTATAATAACGGTTCTGTACTTTTGCAATAGCCGCGGTACTATCGCAATGGATCAACACAGCTGGTATCGGTTTTTCCCATAAAGGAATCTCAGCTAGCAGATTTCTTAAGTACTCTGCTTCCTCACTAGCTGTAGCTAGTGCTATCATCTCAGACTCCATAGTAGACTGAGCCAAAATAGTCTGTTTCTTGGATTTCCAAGAAACAGCTCCTCCAGCAATGCTAAAGATATAGCCACTGGTTGCCTTTGAGTCATCAGATAAAGTATTCCAGTCTGCATCGGTGTAACCTTCAAGAACAGCTGGAAACTTTCCATAATGTAATCCAAGGTTCATGGTTCGCTTTAGGTATCTCATGACCCTCTCAATAGCGTGCCAATGCTCTATACTAGGTCTACTAGTAAACCTGCATAATAATCCCACGACATAGGCTATGTCGGGTCTAGTACAATCAGTGGCATACCGAAGGCTGCCAATGATGCTCGCATAATCAGACTGTCTTACACCTTCACCAGTGTTCTTGAAAAGTTTTACACTAGGATCATATGGTGTACATGCAGGTTTACAGTCAAAGTAATTGTATTTCTTTAAGATCTTCTCAATATAATGAGATTGATCCAAAGAAAGTCCCTTTTCGGACCTAGTAATCTTAATACCAAGAATTACACTCGCTTCACCTAGATCTTTCATATCAAAATTGGCACTTAACAAAGATTTAACAGTGTTTATGGCATGAATATTTGATCCAAAAATTAGTAGATCATCTACATACAAACATATTATAGTGCAAATGTCATTCTCAAATTTATAATAAATGCATTTGTCACTTTCATTAATTTTAAAACCATTTGAGATTATTAAATTATCAAATTTTTTCATGCCATTGTTTAGGTGCTTGTTTTAAACCATATAATGATTTATCTAATTTGCAAACTTTATGTTCTTGACCATGAATTACAAAGCCTTCAGGTTGGTCCATATAAATTTCTTCTTCTAATTCACCATTTAAAAAGGCAGTTTTAACATCCATTTGGTGTATAATTAAATTATGAATAGATGCTAATGAAATTAGTACTCGAATGGATGTGATTCTAGTTACAGGTGAAAAAGTATCAAAAAAGTCTATATTTTCTCTTTGCCTAAAACCTTTAGCTACCAAACGGGCTTTATATTTTTCAACTGTTCCATTAGGTTTTAATTTCTTTTTAAGTACCCATTTACAACCTATAGACTTACAACCAGGTGGTAAATCTACTAAGTGCCAAGTCTTATTGGATTCCAAGGAATCCATCTCATCATTTATAGCCTCTTGCCAAAAATCGGCATCTAAAGAAGATAAGGCTTCTTGGAGGTTTGTTGGATCCTCCTCTATAGTAAAAGTGCAAAAATCTGAGCCAAAATCTTTATCAACTCTTGCTCTTTTACTTCTTCTAGGTTCAGTTTCAGAAGATTCATTAAGTTCTGTTCTAATAGGCATGGTGTTATTTGACGTGCCCCCACTATTCCTCAATTTAAAAGGAAATTTATTTTCATAAAAATCAGCATCAATAGATTCTACTATATTATGTGTATTTAGGTCATAAAATCTATATGCTTTGCTATTAATAGCATAGCCAATAAATACACATTCGTATGTTCTACTTGCTAATTTTATTCTCTTAGGGTCGGGTATACGAACATATGCCAAGCATCCCCAAGTTCTAAAGTAAGATACATTCGGTTTATAATTTTTTAAAATTTCAAAAGGTGAAGTCTTACTTTTTGATTTAGGGATTCTATTCAATACATAGCATACAGTCAACAAAATATCCCCCCACCAATGTTTTGTTGCACCTGAATTTAACAAAATAGCTACAACTAATTCGGTAAAGGTCCTATTCTTTCTTTCAGCTTTACCGTTCATTTCAGGTGAATAAGGTGCAGTTCTCTCATGAATTATACCATTCAATTTATAGAAATCAAGAAATGAACTAGATTCATATTCTGTTCCTCTATCACTACGAAGTCTCTTAATTTTCTTATTAGATTGATTCTCAATTTCAGTTTTAAATAATTTAAACATATCAAATGCATCACTTTTATTTTTCATAAGATATACATAAGTGAAATCAGAGGTATCATCTATGAAAGTGATAAAATAACGGTGTCCATGTCTAGTCAAAGTACCATCTAGCTCACATATGTCAGAATGAATCAAGTCTAAGGGTTCAGAAAATCTATCAACTGATTTATGAGGTTTCTTAGTGATTTTTGCTTGGCTACAGAATTCACATTTATCAAAATCAGTTTGTGACATCTTAGGAATCAAATCTAATGTGATCATGTTATGAATTATACGCTTATTTACATGACATAATCTAGAGTGCCAAATATTAAAGTCACACAACATATAAGCAGAACTGGTTACTTTATTAGATTCAACATTCAGTTTAAACATACCCTCACAAGCATAACCCTTCCCTACAAACATCCCCTTATAAGTCAAAGTATACAAATCAGCCCCTATAACTTGAGTAAAACCAGCCTTATTAAGGAGAAAACCAGAAACCAGATTCTTTCTCATCTCTGGAGTATGCATCACATCTTTCAGAAGAACTGTCTTTCCAGAGGTAAACTTTATTTCCACATTTCCAATGCCTGCAACTGTAGTGGTGTGAGAATCTCCCAACAGCACCTTCTGATCATCAGCAGCGGTGTATGTACTAAACATAGCACGATCATAGCAGACATGGCGGGATGCACCAGTGTCTACCCACCAACCCTCTGATCCACCAACAAGGTGAATCTCAGAAATCATAGCCGTCAAAGGCTCCTCAGTCAGGTTAGCCTGCGGTGCAGGGCCTGGTCTGTTCCTACACTTGCGTGCCATATGACCTGGTTTTCCACAGTTGTAGCACAGAAACAACTGTCCAGAGTCATTCTTTTGGGTTGGTTTCTGCTGTCCTTTTTGGTTCCCTTGCGGGTTCCAATTCTGTTTGTTGCGGTTGCGGTTCTGATTCTTAAAGCTTTTCGGATTTGGTTTCAGAACTGCTGGCTTGGACTTCTTAGTGTTATTGTTGGTGACAACAAGCACTTCCTCTTTCTGGTCCTGTTTCCGAGCCTCCTCCTCAATACGGAGGCGAGTAATCAAGCTCTCTAAGGAGAATTCCTTAGTCTTGTGCCTAAGCACATTCTTAAAATCTTTCCAACCTGGGGGCAGTTTATCAATAATAACAGCAATTTGAAACTGTTCATCTAAACTCATACCTTCGGAGATGATCTCATGAGCAATTTTCTGAAGCTCATGAGACTGCATCTCTACCGACCTGTCATCCGTCATCTGGTATTTGAGGTAGCGGCTGACTGCATACTTCTTCGCTCCAGCCTCTTCGGTATCGTACTTCTTTTGCAGCGCTTCCCAAATCTCTTTGGCTGACTTGTCAGAATTGTAGTAGTCGTACAGGTCATCGCTGAGGCCGTTGAGAATGTAGTTTCGGCACATGTAATCTTGCTCTGTCCAGCTCTGCAACTCCTTTGATTTCTCTGTCCAGGCTCGCATCTGATCTGAGTCTGCTTCGGCGTCTGGTCTATCGGGTAGCTGCGGTTTGTTGGTCGCGAGCACAGCAACCACTTTTCGGGTGGTCAGGAAGAACTCCATCTTTTGTCTCCAGCGTTTGAAGTGGAGGCCTTCGAATCTGAAGGGAGCAGCGGAGACAGTCGGTAGCTGGAAGAAGGAAGCGGGAGCGGTTGCATCTAGATCTGCAGCAGAAGCCATTGTTTTGGTTCGTCTTCAATTTGTTGGAAACAATGGTCGAAATTCGGCTGAGTCGTGGACAAAGTCACTTTCTTGAAGACGTTTCGGCGATCTGCTCAAAGGTGCAAGCAGTTCGGATCAATCACCGCCGCCTCTAGGATAAAACAGCCTCTCAATAAATTGGGGTACCGTTACGTTTGCACGAACGAAACGGTTCAGTTTGCACTCTCGAAATATTGCTCGGATTTTTATGAAGAAGAGATAAGGAAAAATGTCGTTCTGTCTATTTCGTCTTCTTATGAGTTATGAAGACGGAGTAGTGAAAAGAACGTTTTACTGATTAGGGGACGTGGTCTAGAAAAACGGATCTGAGTATTACCGGGTCAAAAATAATGAACGTTGCACAACGTTCTTCATACGGGCTTAAGTAACTGATCCAGCCCGGTCAGAAAACAGTTAACAAATTTGTAGCAAAAATATAAGTGTTACACCACTACAAGCCCAAGCCCAAGCCCAAGCCCAAGCCCAAGCCCAAGCCCGGCCCGGGTCGAGTCGGTCGGTCGGCGCGCGCGCGCGCGTGTGTGGTGGTCAAGCATGGCCTCCCTCCTCACAAAAGAGCATCATTGGGTGCCCAAAGGGCCCAACTTAGCCTCTAAGAATCAAGTATAAATACTTGATTCTTGCATATAATCTCACAATGTGGGACTAATCAGAAACTCCTTAATTTTCTCTAAACTAAACCAAACTTGAAACTTTTCATATTCATTTTACCTTTTCTTTGCAATTCCATGCCAGCCTTCACAAATCTAGGAACCAAAGCTCTCGAAAGCTCTTGAAGCCACTCATCTCTACCAATCCCTTGTGGAATTGTGGACCTTACATTATCTAAAAGAAGCTCTTTTGTAAATAGAACAGCCGGTACTCCATTATGCCCATCTATAAAGCCCAAAAAAAAATTGACAGACCAAGATAATTTTTTTGACTGCAATTCATTTCACACAAAGAGAATCTAAGAATGCACAACAGGTATTAACTTGTATATACCAAGTATCCATTATGCCCATCAAATGCTCCCTATTCTTTACCTTTTGCAAATACATTGACGAGCATGCTCAAATTGAAACGCATAACACTCGAACTCCACAGAAACACAAAAAACTCCCACTTCATGACCAAGTTCACCACGTACAGGTTGAGTTCGCAGTACACCACTAAGTATAGAAAATTTGATGGTGGTGGTCAGGAACAGTCGTATCCGTGTCATTGGCGATCGAACTACATCGACGATTGACCCTGAAATCGCCTCTTCCTAATAATCACACCTCGCAACCCCAAATCGGCAACACCCCACAACATCCACCTCGCACATTCGCTACCACGGAGATCCAAGCTCATGGACTAGAAAAGGAGGTGGGTTCAGGGAAGAGTGAGAGTAAAAGGCATGGTAGGCGGATTGGATAAGGCCACCATAATGGATGAGCTTGCGGCGAAAGTCGAGGTCGAGTGAAAGTGTTGGATCTAAGGCTTTGTGTTTGTACGAGATGGTGATTTTTAAGAAGAGGAAGTGCCGGAAGGGAAGTGCAGGGTTATGGATCTGAGTTAGATTTCTATTAGAAAAGGAACCAAAAATAATTTGGGAAAAATTTGGGTTTTGGAGGCAAAGCGAAAATTTTGTATAAAAAAGTAGTTTTTAAAACGTTCCTGGTGGAAGCACTGTAAAACGTCGTGTTTTACAACGTTTTCGGTAAAAATGTTGTGAAGAAGATGCTTTTTACAACATTTATTTTAGAAAACATTGTAATAAGCTATATTTGTAATTATTAAAGATTACTTCACATTTGTTAATTATTAATTATCAAATGCTTTTTATTATTTCTTGATTATAATTGAATATTAGTTATTAAATACTAATTATAATTATTAAGTATTAAATAAAATTGTCAATTGTAATTATTAAATAATAATACTAAATAATAAATATAACTTCTTAACTACTAAAAATTACCTATTGATCGGTAATTATTAATTAAAAATATTACTAAATAGTAAATTAGTTATTAATTACTAAATACTAAAACAATAATAAATTGTTAAATATTAGTTATTAAAATAGTAAATTAATTAAATATCATATATTAAACATTAATTATTAAAATTTAATTATGAAGTATTTAATGGTAATTATATAACATTAATTTTTAAGTATTTAATATTTAGTATTAAAAAATAATTAATAAGTATTAACTATAATTTACTAATATATAATAATTAAATATAATAAATTATTAAGTATAAAAAATAATTATTGATTATAGATAATAATAAATAATTATAAATTATTTATAAATAGCCATTAATTGTAATAAATATTAAATAATGACTTATATAAGCTATCATTTATTACAACTAAATAATGATTAATTGATAAAACATTCTCATTATATTTTAGTTTAAAGACTTTGTATATAGTTATGTACTAATAAGTGGAAAATAAAATTAAGTCTATTGGAATACTAATTAAATTCTCCTACGAAGTCTAAAATAATTGAAGATAATGATTTAAGAGTTGTTGAAAATTGGGATTTATTACACCTGATAAACTAAAAGGGTTGTAATACGTATCTATTACAACTAACACAAAAAAGTCGTCAAAACTAGCAAAAGAAAGTTGTCAAAATTAGCATCTATTGCAATGGACAAATGAAAAATATTTTAATAGACATCTATTACAACGGAAAAAATAGAAAAGAGGTATTGATGAAAATTAGTATCTATTACAACAAGAAAAGACAGCTCTAATGGACGTCTATTACAAAGGGCAAATGAAAAACGTTGTAACAGGTATCTATTACAGCAGGCAAAGAAAAAGTTGTTGAACAGTGGTATTTATTACAACAGACAAGATAAAACCGTTGTAATAGGTTTCTATTACAACATACTTTTATCGACCTTGTAAAAATGCCGTTATAATATGGTATTTTTTGTAGTGAATAAATACTGTTGGTCAAAAAGCATAACTAAATAATTGTTGGACCAGCTGCATTGACAGCGGAGTAAAATGAGACATTTCCAAAAATATCTCTTTTATTAATTTTGCACTAGAACTTTTATTGGCATGCAATATCAAGAATATCTCCCTAATATATTTGTGCATTTTAATAAAAATAGATGAATAAATATGTATGTAGGAAAAATTTATTGGGACACAAATAGATGACACAATCAGTAGCAAAAGAGATCTCAACTATTAGATCTCTCCCTCAGTTTAACCCCTAATGAGATCCAATACCAACATCTACCGTTTCCCCATTTTATGTCTTAATAGCCACCCACACACACATACACATAAATGCACGTGTGCGATTATTTGTTTTCAACAATATTAAATTATTTATTTGTTCTGACTATATAAAAATGTCATTTTACATAATACTTTCAACAATTGCTAGTAAATGAATATTTTAATTAACTAAACAATGTACATAATAAACATTTATATCTTTTATGTTTATTCGATATATGTGTGTGTGTATTCGGATATACGTATATAATATATATTGATATGTTTTAAAGTTTGAAATTTAAAATTTGACTAATTCAAATATATTAATATACACATACACGTGTATATCCAAAAAATTCTTTTAAAACGAAAGGCAGAAAACATTTTTTTTCGAATGTAAAAAGAATAATTTTTTGCCATGAATATATGTGTGTGTGTGATTAAAATAAATATATATTGCTTACATAGGCTGATAATTTTTTTGATGAAACATACACATACGCATATACACACGTGCACGCACGCATACACACACATATATGTGTATTTATCTGTGTGTATAAATATGTATATTTATTTTCAAAAAATATGTACTAATAATTTTTCAATAGTCAAAAATAAAAATTGAAGGTATGTATAAACTGCTTGAAATGAAAATACATTAGATCTACTGGTTATCGATATGTTGTGATGTTAGTTTTTCCTCCCCGAACTGTAGTTCCTTTCTCTTCCATGTTAGGTGTGCAAATCCTAGCTTCAAGTTTCCAACTAGTTTTAATAAAGGCTACAATTGTGTTTTTTGTTTTTTTCAAAGAAGCTTTGGATATCTTAGGCATCGTGTCATTTCTTGCTAGCTCCTTTTCAAGATCGGTTAATTTAGGAGCTTGAGTGGCATCCGCCCTTGATAAATTAAGAGCCTCCTCAAGGAATTTAACTTGTCCTCTAAGGTCTTTTCTTCCCTTTCTCTGAACCAAGAAGTGAAAAGAGACAACGATTCACTTAAAATAAAGTTTTGTTAGCAACACCTAAATCTTGATTCACATCCTTAAGAGCTTTGACATTGCTAGCAAGAGTAGAATTTAGTTCTATTAAAGAAGAGGTGCGATTGGAAGATTTTGAAATATACCGTTGAAGAAGAATCATATTCTTACCAACAGGACATCTGTGCAAATTCAATTAAAATATGACCTAATAAAAGAGTGTAAAATGAAAATAGTTAGTGAAATCAATAAAGCTTTTATCAAGTTTCTTCTATTTTCTTAACTTGGTATCATAGCAAATCTATAACCTAACGGTTAAAATCAAAAGTGCCCTGCCCACCCTCATCAGAGCATCATCATCATCATCTGAAGGTGGCTGCACTGGTGGTGATCTTCTCAGATTTATCATAATCATTGAAGATTTCTGTTTACCTCTCTCTTGAATACAAGTTTACAATCAAGAATTGCAAACTTGCATTCATTTCTTGCGTATTAGATCTGGGTAACTCTTCTTGCTGTGCCTCGCCAAGAAAGCACCATCAGAAAGAGCATCATCACCTGACACTCTCTGGCTGCACAGTGGTGATCAGGAATCAGAAACTGCTATGTTCATCTTTTACTCGAAATCCAGTCCATCATCTCACCAGTCTTGTTGATACTTTCTATTCATTAACATCATCATGGATGAAGACAACAGTAATGTTGGAGGAAATTCACCAAACAATTCAAGAACTGCCACCTCTCATCAGTCAGCAAATCAAGATCTGATCAAAGCAATGATAAAGCCCAACAGTCAGATCATTACAATATAATTAGATGAATCTAATTATCTAATGTGGAAATTTCAAACTGAAACAGCAATAAGAGGATATGATATAGAAGGCTATGTTCTTGGAACAATCATAGTTCCACCAAAATATGTTGCAGACAATGAAGGAAAACTGAATATCAATAAAGAATTTCTGAATCATCAACGATAGGACAGTCTCATCAGTTCATGGCTTCTCTCCTCAATTGGGTCTAACATTTTACCACGACTGATAGGGTGTAAATCATCTCATGAAATATGGCACTCTATTGAGCAATCATTCAACACTCAGTCAGCGACAAAAGTTCTATATTACAAAAGACAATTACAAAATTTAAAGAAAGAAGGCATGAACATGAGAGACTATCTAAACAAAATCAAGATTTTATGTGATCAACTTGGAGCAGCAGGACACAAAGTGTCAGAAGCAGAGTAGGTATTATCAATTTTAAGTGGTTTAGATGATGAATATGATGCTGTGATTGCAATAATTTCATCTAAGGAAAGAACTCGCACTATAGACTATGTACATTCAATTCTCCTCTCTCATGAAGGAAGAATTGAACAAAAGAAACCGGTTATTAATGATCTTTCTGCCAATTATGTATCCAAGAATCAAGAAAAAGGATATAGTAATAAAAATCAAAGGGGTGGATCCTCAAATAGATCAAGAGGCAGAGGAGGCAGATGGTGGCCTAATAATAATAATAATAATAATAATAATAATAATAATAATAATAATAATAATAATAATAATAATAGGTTGAGGTGTCAAATATGTGAGAGTTTTGGGCACAGTGTGAAAGTGTACGTGTAGTACTAAGGATCGTGTAATATGGTATATAAATGCGGAAACTGATAATAGCAGTAAAAATAAAAATTAAAGTAAGCACACCAGGAATTTTTATACTGGTTCGAACTTCCCGTTCTACGTACAGTCTCAGAATACCCTCTGGATTTAAACTAAACCCCTCACTTCACCCGGAGGAATAGGTATACAACACCTGAGCAGCCGAACAGGAATTTTTCCGCCTCAACAGCCGAAGAGGACTTTAACTTCAATACAAATAGTTTGTTGACGAATGTGTTCTGAATAACACCGATTGTCTTTTGATAGTACAACTTTCCTATAATCAAATCCTCAAGAGTATGTATGTGTGTGAAGATTTAGAAGGAAGATAATCACGTAGAATCATAGTATATGAATTAAACACAAGGATTCTAGTGACATTAAATGAGTATGAATGCTTTGAATTGCAGAGAATAGTTAGAGAATAGATTTCAGAATTATAAACAAGAATCGGTAATTGTAGAAGTGATTTGAACATGTTTATATAGTTGTAGAATAGTTACAATCTTTCATGAAGAGTTTCAATCAAAAGTTGTGTCCGTATCTCTTGAATTGAGGGACATATCTCTTCATGAAACAATCGCAACTCTTCAGAAAACTAGCCGTTATATGCAGGTCGGTCGACCGGAAAAACTGGCCGGTCAGCTGAGTTTGAAATTGTGTACAAAAACAGAGAGTACATATGCACTGACTACAGGGTCGGTCGACCGAAGATACTGGCCGGTCAGCCGACCTGTTGTTAAACAAAAATAGTAGTAGCTCATTTGGTTAGAGTACTTGCCTTCCAAACTAGTGACTCGGGTTCGATCCCCGCTTCATGCTTGTGTCATGAATCAAAACCCATGAATCAACATTCTCCCCCTTTTTGATTGATGACAATACTTATGTGACGAAGTAGTATATATTGTAATTCTCCCCCTGAATATATGGCGACTTTTCTGCAAAAACTTGTTAGCTTTTATATATTTCTCCCCCTTTGTCATCGACAAAAAGGAGAGTTTACATCGTCTGATGAAGCCATGAAGCACACATTTGCTTGTTCATTATCACTTTCACTCTCTGAAGAGGATGATGAGTCAGTGTCGTCCCAAGTGACAGAAAAAACTCTTCGTTTGGTTTTGTACTTCTTAAAATTGCTCTTTTTGCGTTCTGGACAATCCTTCTTCATGTGACCTTTCTTGTGACATTCATAACATTCCATTGCTGAAGATGATGGTTTGTTGCTACTAGAAATGTTGTTGAAATTATTTTTGTTTCCCTTGAATTTATTTCTGTTGAATTTCAAAAACTTTTTGAAATTTTTAGCGATCATTGCTATATCTTCATTATCTGAGTCGGAATCATCTTTTTCTGCTTGAAAAGGCACATTTTTCTTTTCTTGTGCTCCATTTCTTTTTGCCTGCAAATTTACTTCGTAGGACATTAGATTACCTATCAATTCTTCTGGTTTTAATGTTGACAAGTCACTTGCTTCTTCAATGGCTAAGACTTTTCTTTCCCATTCGTCCGTTAAAGAGTTTAAGATTTTTGTAACAACATCAAAATCAGTAAACTTTTGTTCTAGTGATAATAAAGCATGATAAATATCATGAAATCTAGAGTACATGTCATTTATAGATTCATTTGGCCTCATTTTGAAATTTTCAAATTGATTTTTTAACATAGATATTTTGCTTAATTTAACTTTGTTTGTACCTTCATGTGTTATCTTAAGTGTTCTCCAAATTTCATAACCTGAAGTGCACATGCTAACTCTATTGAATTCATTTCTATCTAATGCACAAAATAAAATATTCATAGCCTTTGCATTTGATGCAGCATCTAGTTTTTGTGTGTTACTCCAAGTTGAGTATTCTCCAGTAGGAGTTATGTACTCTCTTTGTATAATATTCCAGATATCAAATCCACTAGATTGTATATAGATTCTTATTCTAGTTGACCAATAATTATAATTTATACCATTAAAAAATGGAGGTCGTGAAGTTGATTGACCCTCTCTGAAATTAGTATTAGTGTTAGTGCCAAAATCGTTAGTTTGTGTCATTGCCATATTACTAGAAATAAATACCAAATAACTTTGTGACAGTTATAGGATGACCTTGCTCCGATACCAAATGAAAGTGTACGTGTAGTACTAAGGATCGTGTAATATGGTATATAAATGCGGAAACTGATAATAGCAGTAAAAATAAAAATTAAAGTAAGCACACCAGGAATTTTTATACTGGTTCGAACTTCCCGTTCTACGTCCAGTCCCAGAATACCCTCTGTATTTAAACTAAACCCCTCACTTCACCCGGAGGAATAGGTATACAACACCTGAGCAGCCGAACAGGAATTTTTCCGCCTCAACAGCCGAAGAGGACTTTAACTTCAATACAAATAGTTTGTTGACGAATGTGTTCTGAATAACACTGATTGTCTTTTGATAGTACAACTTTCCTATAATCAAATCCTCAAGAGTATGTATGTGTGTGAAGATTTAGAAGGAAGATAATCACGTAGAATCGGAGTATATGAATTAAACACAAGGATTCTAGTGACATTAAATGAGTATGAATGCTTTGAAGTGCAGAGAATAGTTAGAGAATAGATTTCAGAATTATAAACAAGAATCGGTAATTGTAGAAGTGATTTGAACATGTTTATATAGTTGTAGAATAGTTACAATCTTTTATGAAGAGTTTCAATCAAAAGTTGTGTCCGTATCTCTTGAATTGAGGGACATATCTCTTCATGAAACAATCGCAACTCTTCAGAAAACTAGCCATTATATGCAGGTCGGTCGACCGGAAAAACTGGCCGGTCAGCTGAGTTTGAAATTGTGTACAAAAACAGAGAGTACATATGCACTGACTACAGGGTCGGTCGACCGAAGATACTGGTCGGTCAGCCGACCTGTTGTTAAACAAAAATAGTAGTAGGTCATTTGGTTAGAGTACTTGCCTTCCAAACTAGTGACTCGGGTTCGATCCCCGCTTTGTGCATTTTTTGTAAACTTGATTTTGATTAAAATATGCAAGCAAGTTTATTTGAATGTGAATGATGATTCTTGAGGAATGATTTTAACAATATTCTAAGACTCAATATAATAAAATATTAATACTAATCTCTGGATTGTAGTCTTGTCTCCTTTGTAGTGCACAATTTACTTTTATTCTCTTTTTGTCGCCTTTGTATAGTATTCTCTTTGTAGTTCGTCTTATGATCTCTGAAGCTTGTGTCATGAATCAAAATCCATGAATCAACACAGTGCAAATAAGTGCTACTTTAGATTTGATAGTAACTTCACACCAAATCAGCAAGGGTCTAACAGTCAGAGAAACCATCAAAGTGTCAACATGGTCAATTTACAGCAAGATCCAAAGAATCAGAAAGAAAATACTGCAAAAGTAGAAGATATTTCAGATGACAGCTGGTTTCCAGACTCAAGGGCCACAAATCATGTGACAAGCAATCTTGGAAATCTAAATCTTAGCAATCAAGAATACAAAGGTAAACAAGGTATACATATGGGTAATGGAAAATACATAAACATAACACATGTTGGTAATGCTTATATAAAAGGTGCTAGAAAACTTTATCTAAATAACTTGCTTAGAGTCCCACTAATCAAAAAAAACTTGCTTGGTGTATCACAGTTTGTCAAAGACAATAATGTATATTTTGAGTTCTACCCTGACTACTGTGTTGTTAAAGATATTCTAACTAATGAAACTCTTTTACAGGATAGGGAATGTAAGGGGCTTTACAAGTTTAATGTCAACAACTCAAGAAATGATAAGCATAGAGATAAATGGTGTAATAATTCAGAGATAGTTCAAGCAAGTGCATGTAACACCTTTGATAAATGGCATTATAGACTGGGTCATGTAAATGAAAAAATAGCAAAGCAAGTATTTTGTAGCAATAATATTTCTGTTGAAAGCATTTCTCTACCATATGTTTGTACCTTTTGCCAAATGGGAAAAAGTCATAAGTTGCCCTTCAATAATTCTACAACTATATACACCAAGGCATTAGAATTGGTTGCAATTGATTTGTGGGGTCCTGCACCCATCTGTACTGACTATAGGTATAAGTATTACATATCCTTTATAGATGCTTATTCAAGATATACTTGGATTTATTTCTTAAAGTCAAAATCTGAAGCATGTAACTCTGTTATTCAATTCCTTAACACTGCTGAAAGGCAAATTGATAATCAAGTCAAAATATTGCAAACAAATGGTGGAACAGAATTCTACCCTCTGAAAACCTATTTGCAAAGTAAAGGGATTGTTCACAGAACAACATGCCCTTATACTTCAGAACAAAATGGTTTAATTGAAAGAAAACACAGGCATATAGTTGAAACTGGTCTAACATTACTAGCTCATGCATCTCTACCTTTAAAATTCTGGCCTAATGCTTTTTCTACTAGTGTGTATCTAATAAATAGACTACCTTCAAAAAATTTAGACCTTAAAAGTCCTATGGAGGTTCTATTTAATAGAAAACCAGATTATTACAGATTAAAAATAATTGGATGTCTCTGCTTTCCTTGTCTAAGATCTTAATGCTCATAAATTAGACTATAAATCATCACCCTGTACCTTTCTAGGATATGTTACAAACAAGAAAGGATACAAGTGTACAGATGGCAATGGAAAAGTCTTTATATCTAGACATGTTGTTTTTAATGAACAAATTTTCCCATGCAATGAAATAAACATAAAAACAACACAAAAGATACAAAATGCAAAATTTTCCATACCTCCATTACCAGATTTAGATATGTAGAATATTAGTGAGACAGGTAGCAAATCTCATCAAGTTACTTCAGATTCATAAGTAAGAGATGATCAAAGAAATGGATCTGACAACCCACAACAAGATGTATCCCATAGTAGAAGCATGTCTGAATCCATTCAACCAATTGATGATTCAGAACCATCAATTGATCAACAGGAGACCTCAACAAGCAATACTGTTGAACCTATCACTCAACAGATCATTCCTGAAAACACTGGTCATCACATGATCACAAGAGCAAAAAGAGGCATACTCAAACCAAAAGTTTACAACACTATTGCAGGGAATGATGAGCCAAGTACTTATCATCAAGCAATTCAGAATCAGAAGTGGAAAGCAGCCATGAATGAAGAATATGAAGCACTTCAGAGAAACAATACATGGGAACTAGTTCCACTACCAAAGGATAAAAACATTATAGGATGCAAATGGACATACAGATTAAAGAAGGATGCCAATGGTTCAATTTCTAAATACAAGGCAAGATTGGTGGCAAAAGGGTATTCACAACAAAATGACTTTGATTTCGGTGAAACTTTTTCACCTGTTGTGAAACCAGCATCAATAAGAATAATTATTACAATTGCCTTGCATAGAAACTGGATCATAAGGCAGCTTGATGTAAATAATGCTTTTTTGAATGGTGTATTGCAGGAAGAAGTGTATATGGAACAACCACTTGGATTCAGAAAAAGTGACTCTCAGCAACTTATATGCAGACTAAAGAAGGCAATTTATGGTTTGAAGGAGGCACCAAGGGTTTGGTTTGACAAATTAAAATCAACCTTGATGACAATGGGATATAACTCAACAAAATCTGATAACTCAATATTTACAAAGTTTGATGCTGATAAAATAACTTATATACTAATATATGTTGATGATATACTTATTACAGGAAACAATCAAATTGAAATCAGCAACAGCATCAAGCAACTAAATGACATCTTCTCTATCAAGGATCTTGAAAATCTTAATTACTTTTTAGGAATTGAAGTCAGCAAAAATTCAGACTCAACAATGCATCTTAGTCAGAGAAAATACATCATAGAGATTCTCATGAAAGAAAAAATGGATAACTCAAATCATCTACCTACACCTATGATAAGTAATTTACACTTATCTAAAGTCAGAGGAGAATCAATTTAAAATATCAAGCAATACAGAAGCATAGTGGGTGCTCTACAGTATGCAACAATCACCAAACCAGAAATCTCATTCAGGGTAAACAAAGTAAGTCAGTTCATGCAGAACCCACTAAATGAACACTGGAAAGTTGTAAAGAGAATATTAAGATACCTAAATGGTACACTCAATTATGGTCTGACTCTGCAATCAAGTAAAACACTCAGCATAACAGCATATGCAGATGTAGAATGGGAAACAGATATTGATGATCGAAAATCAACTACTGGTTATTGCATCTATCTGGGTCAGAATCCTATCTCATGGTGCTCAAAAAAACAGTCAACCATATCTAGATCAAGTACTGAAGCAGAATACAGAAGCGTGGCTAGCACCACAGCAGAGATCATAAGGATTAAATCTCTACTGAGTGAGTTAAAAATAAAAATTCCAAACAAAGCTACAATATGGTGTGATAACATGAGTACAATAGCTTTATCGGCCAATCCAGTGTTGCATTCTAGAACTAAGCACATGGAACTCGACATATATTTTGTCAGAGAAGAAGTTATGAAAGGGAATATTACTGTAAATCACGTACCGTCAACCTACCAGAGAGCTGATATTCTCACGAAACCATTGTAAAAAATAAATTTTCTTCACCTAAGACAAGATCTGAAGGTCACTGAAATCAGCAACAATCACTCAGACAGTCAAAGCAGCAACGTACTTAGAAAGTCTCATTCCATCGATGTCAGATCTAAAAGACACCAAAGCTAAAGCTCATCACCATTATCTGTAGAGAAGAATCAATGACAAAACCAAATCAAATACCTGATTTTGCACTCGTTTTTCTTCCTACTTTATCTGACAACCTCTAAAGAACTCATGCCACACTCTTTATCTCAATACCCCTCAGAATCTGCTGTGTATTTTCTCAAAGCACATAATTTATCATCAATTTTGTGAAGAATCGAGAGATCTAAAGAGCGGCGACATCAAAGAGGAATATCGCAAACCCTAACCCTAGACGGGGTGGGGGGGGTATAAAATGAAAATAGATGCACACATATCTGTCGTACAGAGTATTATTATTACAAATATTGAGTTCGGGTATAAGGCCCATGTATTGTCAGCCCATACATTTTCTGATATAAATACAAAGCATTGTACATAAGAATAGTTAGTGAAATCGATAAAGCTTTTATCAAGTTTCTTCTATTTTCTTAACTAAGAGCGCCAAGTTGTAACACCAAAGGTGAAAACATACCATACTAAGCTATTGAAGTAGGAGATTAAGAAAATATTTTAAGAGAGATGATGGGATTTTGGTAACTCTCAAGGAAGAGAGTGTAGGAGAATGTAAGTTGGAAAGCACTGAACTATCAAAGTCAAAGGAACAGGCTCCCATATCGTCCCTAGAAGAAGCACCTATCACTAAAGGAGAATTAAGCTCTAACTCCTCGTGCAAAGTGGTACGTGAGTCTTTCAGTGGATTAAACATAACGTTGACATCAAAATCTAAAAAGGAAGATATGAGTTTTGAGGGAGTGGTGATAACTAATGTAGAGGTAGAAGTAGGATCTTCCGAAGTTAAACCATTCAACTTACTTTTCTTTCTAGCAGAAGAAGGCTTTTGAGGAATTTCTGACTGTTCAATATCCACTTGACGCCTGTTGGACTTAACGGCCATTAAAATGTCACCAACCATCGAGGTAATGAATAATGAGACCACTTTAAAAGAAGGGCAAATGTGTTATTGCGAATGGTTTAGTAGGAATAGGGGAATTTGTTGGTCCTTTATCTTGTGAAAAGGCTGAAGGATCATCTAGACTAACATCTACAAGGTTAATCAAAAAGGAGTAAGAGAGGCGGGGAAAAAGAAAAGTGAATTTTTGGTAAAAAATAGTAGAGAATATCCAGGGCAGATAGATGAGTGGCATTGAACCGGGCTGTGAATGAAGAGGTAACCCAACCTTGAAGTATTAAGAGACTTAGAACCATAAGCATTTCTTTTCATCGGAGGAGGTTCTTCTATAATATGGTGAAACATTTCAATAAAGCCATGTCTGTTCAATTTTCCCTCTATGAGAAGCATCAATCGATTTCTGTAGTATCCAAAGAATTACAAATCTGGTTGATCTTTGCCGTCACCTTAGGATCAGTAGATTTGGAGGAAGGATCTAAACAAATATAGTAGTAATAATAACAACAACATAGTGATTGAAAACTAAGAGTAGAAGGTGGGAAAAAACAATATTATAAGAGACATACTCAGGAGAGCAAAGGTTCCTGAATGTCTAAAGAAAAGCATTTCACAAAAAATAATCATTGGTTTCATTTCCTTGTCTTTTTAACAGAATCAGAGACGATGGCACTATTGGATGGAAAAAAATGATAGATGGCGTCCTCAGATTGATTCTTGACTTTTAAAAGAGTAGTAATCAAGCATAGGATGATGCACTTAAGTCGTCCATCTTCAGTTCCTTGAATAAGATTTAGAGGGAGCGAATGCAACTGCAAGAGTTTGGGGTGAGCTGAACAGAAGCAATCTTCAGAAAGGAAAGAATCCTAGTGATGATGCGGTTGAAAGAAAGATAACAGGAATGCCGGATATGAAATAGTGTAAGCAAAACATCCCTTCAGAGGATTGTCAATTCTATCTAAAGAACTGGAGGCTCTAGTTTCAATTCCACCAATGCCAAAATAATGGACAATGGGTGATAAGAGATTAACAATTGGTGCAAACTTTTTTTTTTGAAAAAGTTAGGGTTTTTCATAATTTTGAAGGAGCTAAAACTGTCCTTCGAAAAATCCTTCTTTTTATTCACCATGATTTCTGAATAAATAAATAATAGAGAGAATTCAAAATTCTCTAAGTAATTTAACTTAAATAATAATAATAATAGGTATATTCATAAGTGTATAACTTAGTGTTTACAAGATATTATTTTCATAAAATAAATAGAAGTAGTACTTTCAAGTATAATGGAAATCTCTTCGAAAGTAAATGTGATATTTTCAGAAGTAGCAGTAGTATTTTCATGAGTAGCTATGCCTAAGCAGTGGTTATGGTTGTGTAACATCTTGAAAATTTAAGAAAAAAATTAATAAAAGAATTAAACTGAAATATAATGAAGGTGAAATTGGAATATTTTCAACCATCTGAATCTAGATATAAAATTTGCGTCGTTGCATTCGTAGCGATTTTGTAAATAATTTTCATACAACATTTTGAAACCAGAGCTAATATGGAAAAATTATAAATGTTTGAAATTTAGTCGAAATTAATTAAATAAACCAAAAGAGAAACCAAAATTAATAAATAAGGAAACCCACTAGTCGACATATTGATTGGAGCTGGTCGACCACAAGTAGCCGATCTTCCCATTTAATAACAGTCGACTAGTCTAGATATATAGGCAAGGGTTCAATCACAAATTTGCACTCACATGAGGTTCTATGGTAGATGTGCAACATTGATGATAATGCCTGATGAAGTGTGTAGCCCAACACTAATAGGAGTTTATTAGTATTCATGGTGATGCGATGTGATGTTGTGTTGTTGTTGGTTCCCGATGCGGTACGATAAGAGGCGTTATATTATAATGAGGGGTGGACACAGATGTAGATGATGAGACACTCTAGCGAGTCGGCATTGCAGGCTCCTCCTCAATGCGTAACTGATATACGTATAGTCAGTTACAAAATATTTAGTTCTATGTGAATATGTAGGGAAACCTATGTTAAAATAGCTACGCGTAGCCATAGTTGTGGGAAATTTAGTCCCATAGTGGAAATGGTAGGGAAACCTATATGGAATAGTTCTAGTAACTACTGCCGATCATTAATTGTCTTGAGGTTCGATCGACCCTTAGCATGAGCCTGCACATGTAGTTAGTGTAGGTGTGTATTGATATAAACCCTTTAAGTAAAGAGAATATGTAACTTACAAACACTTGTAGGACAATCTAGGTCATATAGAGTATTACTAAAGTATATTGCGTCTGATCAACATATATTAATGACATACTAAGTCACTAAACTTTTTTCTGACCCACCCCCTTTTCCTTTCTTTTTTCCCACCGTAGGAGGATATGATAGCGGATGATTGGCCCAACGATTGTACTTAGAGAGGCAAGCTTGACATCTGAGTTGCGTTTTATTTTATTACTCTCCATGTACTATTTATCGTACTCAGTATTTTATCAGTCTATTATATGTATTTTTATATACAGTATGGATTTGACTACATTTTGTTTTGATACTATATTTTGGATATTTTCTGGGACGACTATTTTTAGTATTTACATTTTTTCTGCCTTCCCCTGTGAGACTTGAAAGTGTGGTATTTATTAGACTTTCTTTTTATCTTTAGTCTCTAAATGTTTAAATACCTCGATAGCTCATATTTCTCGGCACCGATGTGAGTCATAAAGTCACCCTAAATTTTGGAACGGTGTGTCGGGAGATGTAGGTTATCACAGTAGGTATCAGAGCCAGGTTTGAAGTTCCTTGAGGATTAGGGGTGTATTGTGGAGCATACTTGAAAAGTTATTCAAAAAATTTCCAAAAGATTTTCAAAATGGGTTTTCAAAGTATGTATACATATATAGATAAAAGTTTTCAAAAACTTTTATATAAGGTAATGCAAATAACTCCTTCCTTTATTCTTATCAATGCTATCTATCAAAAAGTTATTAATAAATTTCCTAAAACCACATATAGAAAGGATGAGCAATCCTATTGACTATAGCGATGCAGCTGAGATTTCAGATGTGCATGTCCTGATTTGGTTTTGTTGGTACCTACAAACAATAGGTCAAGCCGACCTTAGTCCTAATAGAGGACCCGTGGAGCGAGCGACAGGTGTAGTTTCTACTCATCCGCATGCCGTTGATTTTGCTAAACTATGTAAGGACTTTGCGAGCATAGGAGGAAAGCCTTATGTGAGGACTGAGTCATATGTAGATTCGAGGACATAGATTTACACTTGTGAGAAGATTTTTGCACCGATTAGTCTTAAAGATGATGTTAGAAGACAATTCGCTACTTGCATTTACAAGAAGAGTCTCTAAATTAATGGGATGTGATAGTTGCTGAGGTTGATGAGGGAGACATTACCTAGGGGTAGTTTAGGAGATGTTTTGAGATGAATTTTCCATCTAGGGCTAAAGGAGTGCAGTTGGAAAAGTTTATTCATTTACAACAAGGAAAAATGTTAGTGAATGAGTATGTTAATCAGTTCAATGAGTTAGCTATGTTCGGAATAGAGCCGATCAATACTCATTACAAAAAGGCTCTGAAGTTCACTAAGGGACTGAATCAACCTCTTCGGGATTTGGACCTTAGTCATATTACCATGGGTGCAACTATTGAGGGGTCGATGGAGATAGCTTTGCTGAATTTCTTTTCCAAGGAGGAGGTGAAGGGTGAGTCAAAGAAGACGTGAGGAAGACGTCCCAATAGAACCAATGGAAGGGTGTAATGGGACCCAAGGGAGAGATCAAGAAACAAGAGTTATAGTGCAAGAAGTGTGGAAAGAAGGGGAATTTTGCGACAGAGTGGAAGGCGGACAATTCGAAGATTAAGTGTTATAACCGTAATCAGTATGGGCACATGAGGAAGAAGTGTCTAACACCTCAAAAGACATCTACCTATGAGATTTTGGCTTATGCACTAGACGATGTTCCTAGCTCGAGCACACCTCCAGTTGCGAACAAAGGGAAGAAGGTCGAGATCGAAGGTGTGTCAACTTTATCTAATTTACATGTTCGTACCTTATTTGACATGGGGGCATCAAAATCTTTTATCTCGAGTGGACTTGTGGATGAGTTACACTTAGAAACTAGCATAGTAACGAACCTTGTGGTTGTATCAAACTCTATTGGAGGATCGACGTATTTATCTATGTTGTATAAGAGATTGAAATTGTTTAATTTGTTGGTCAAGTTCGATTATGATGCTTTTGTCTTAAGATTTTCTGGGTTTGGTTTTATTCTGGGCATGGATTGGATGACGATGTATGGGGCGATCCTAGATTGTGATAAGAAGACTGTTAGGTTGGATACTTGTAGTGGATACAGTCTGTAATACCCCATAAATTTGGTGTCAGTTTTTTAGCTAGTTAGTTAATCAGGCTTTAAAAATGAAATTTATTCAAATAATGGAATTTGACTATGAAACTTACATGATTATGTTCATAGCGAAATTCTGAGCAACTTCATATTTGGAGTTTTGCGATCGGAGTCCAAACGAAGAAGTTACGGAGGAAAAATGAATTCGCACGGAAATAATTAGATTAGAAAAATTAACGTTTATATACTAGTTACCGAGACCCACAGGTTGACAGGCCCATTTTGACCAACCAATACATAATAGTCGACCGATGCTATGCAACAATCGACTGTTCAGGACCATGACGGCTAGGGATTGTCTTAGCCAAATTTCCTGAATTTTATATATTTTAATCCAATGACCGAGGTTGAATCCAGTGCTTATAAATTCCGGCTTAACCCTCTCTTCTTCGCTCATATTTTTCTAAAAGAAGCAGCGAAGCTCTGCCACTTTCTCTTCGCCGCTATTTTCTAAGTTATAAAATAAAATACTTATATTTGCATATATAAATATTTGAGAGGAACATAAATCAAATAAGAGAAAAAGAGAAGCGAATCAACACTACATGATAATGAGGTTATATATATATAGACACACAGATATGTATATTTGTATTTTTTATTTTTATTTCCCTTCAAACCCAAATCTCTTCTCAGATCTATAATTCTAATATATGTATATACCTTTTTATACATATTTCTTGGAATAAGAATGAAATGGAGTTGAATCAAAGGTTGTACTGTAGATCTGGAGATTTGGAACACTTTTAGAAGGTGAGTGGAAAATTTATAAATTGTTTATAATATTGAATCTATTCTATTAGTATATGAATTTTTGTACCTAAATGAATAAATATATGTAAATTGTAAGCTAAATTTGAACGTAATAAACATTACCGACATATTCTTTGGAGATATGACTGGAATTATTGTTACACCCTAATCTGGAAATTAGTACCAAAAGTTATAGATATGAACATTGATTAGATATGAAATTTATTGCAGATCTAAAATTGGGTTATAGATTATTAGTTTGATTTTGATTATTACCCTAATTATGTTAAACTGAAAATTTTCCGTAGTTTAGTTTGTGGAAAGAACATTCGTTTGATTTTGATAAATTTGTTTGTGTTTCCAAATTGTATAGAAAATGCAGCGTTTGATTTAACAAGGAATACATGCAAAAGAGAAGGAAGAAATGTGCAAAGTACAGATTTATTCTTCATAGTTTACACTATCTATTCCAATAAAAAGAAAATAATCATTTCTTATAATGTAAAACGAGGCAAATCTTTCCTTTTATTCTTGATCTTTGTTTTAAACTAATTATGGAAATCACAACAAAGAGTCTTCCAAAGAAATGTAGTTTCAGCAAATTACATATGGAAAACAATATTCTAATTAAAGATTAGTGACTAGAATATATTTGGTAGAAGTATGTATTTTTACATAGGCGTTATTAAATATGACGATTTATGTATAATGCTTGCGTAGGATATTAGTTATATGTAATACTAACGTTGATTTGCGAATAGGAAATAGGAGGAAAGTTTGGAATGATTGTAATTCCAATTAATCGGTAATAAGTGAGAGTTACAAGTACCTAATAAGGTAAATGGATTGATAGGACTGATAAATAAAGAAGTTAGGTTAATAACTATGGAATGGTTAGAAAAGGTTACTAATTTGAAATTAGTAAATATACATAAATGTCTTAGGAAATGTCCATTAGGATGATATTTTTTTATCATGGACAAACTGACATTTATGGAAGGAGTAAATAAAGGGGATTTATAGGTAATTTAATATTAAGGTAAACTATATAGCCTAAAATAAATGAAAGGAAGTTAGTAAGCTAAGTCCAATATCCAATTTAGGATGATAAATCTTAGTGCAACATCCCATAATTTCAATCATTTGTATTTGGAGTATTTAATTGCTTTTAAATACTAAAAAGCTAATTTTATAAGTTAAATAAATTGAATTTCAAGTAATAATGGTTATACAAATATTTGATTTTTTTAAATAATCAATCTTGAATTTTAGATAAATGAAAATGATTTCGGAAATTGATTTAAATTCTATTTGGATAAGAACGGAGATAATAAACTTTTGAATTTGTATTTAAAATCAATTAAACTTGTTTTATTATAAATCGTTTTAATTGACGTGTGAAAATATCCTTCCAGAGCACCATCTTGGATTTTGTCGAAACTACTGCCATTGGATCCGTAATAGTGTATTATTGTATGTTAACGAATTTCATGGTGATCGAATGTATGTGGGATCGTATGAGTTTGAAATGAATATAGATTAATTTCAGGCATTTATATAATATAATTCAATTTAAAAAGCTATCTTCTGTATATGATCGAATTAGTCCTCGAGACAAGTTCCAGTATACTTGGAATATGGGTATTACATATAGAACGCCAGGCGGCATGCCTTGAGAAGAGTTCGAGATTTTTGGATGTTTAAAGCTAGATATTTTCAATTATAATATCTATAACCATACTTAAGCCCATTCCCAAAACACTCCAGCCCATACTTCATCGCACTCCCCATACATGTTCAACCATACTTCCATCCCTTATATAAATCATGTTCAAAACCAAAGAAAACATTTTCACAATTCAAAAGTTAAGTCAACATAACCAAATCCAATGACCTACATTCATCGGGAACCCTTTCATTTGTTTTACGCTTCGACTGTGAGAAATGGGGATTACGGATCTTAAGGCTAGAATTAACACTAGAGGGGGGGAGGGTGAATAGTGTTTTAAGGAATTACTAATTCTTTTTGAGTTTATAGTAATTTGAACACAAATGTTTGCAATATTCAGACACAGATATGATCATAGAATCAAACACAGATGCAGATATAGAGTAAAAGCAATAAAGGAAAGAACACACCGGATTTTATACTGGTTTGGAGTTACCCTACATCTAGTCCCGCAACACAGGTACAGATTTCCTTTCAAAATCAATTCTTACAATTACACCCTCGATTTCAAGGCCACGAGGTACACCACTCTAGATTCACAATCCTCTGGGTAGAGATACTTGATTTTACGGGCAACAAGTTCACCCAATTGATTTTCCAGGCTATAATCACACCTTTTCTCGCTTGATTGATTTTACAGGCTACAATCACACCTTTTCTCACTTAATTAATTACAAAGAAGTCTATAACTCTAAATAGCACTGGGATCTTGTTGAGATAGTGATAGAGAATCAAACCAGAGATGACCTAGTTAGATTCAATGGTGATTTCGACAAAGTAATGGTAAAAATGTATATAAAGAAATGTGGAAGAAGAAGAGGAATGAAATCAGAGAATATATGAATGTAAATTCATTTAAAACAGCCCCTATTTATAGTAGAACAACATCCATGTCCATTCGTGAACGGATATGACGTATAGACACTTCCTTTGAAATTCAAACTTTTGAAACAAACTGTCACCTTCGACAAGGGTCCCTTAGGGTTATCGACAGGCCTAAGTAATTTTTGGTAATTTGTTTTTGTTTGAAAATAACTTCTATCTTGTATTAAAACTATTTTTAAACTTTATAAATATACTTAACTATAGTTACGATACATAAATAAGTATAAAGAATAATATTTTGGTATATATAAAATTTACTATAATTTTATATTTAAATCTAAGTATAAATATTAGAAGTTAAATATATTATAATTAAAAGATAGTTTAAAACCAAGGATAATTTGATTTTGAAATAAAGATTATTTTGAGGCTAAAAGTATTTTAAAAACAGGATAGATGTTTTTGATTCTTTTAAACGAAAATTTTTGAAATCATTTTGAAAATAAGATAAAATTTTGTAAAACATTTGAATAAAAGTTAGTGGATACAAAACAATGTTTCACTAGATTTTTCGTAGGCTCCATCCTACTTAGGGTTCCATCCCTTAACGGGCTCGAAGTGGATTCCATTCCATGAATAAAATGGATTTTAAGATGTCAATGCTTTTCTAGGAGTTTTAACAAAATTCCTAACTAAATTACTTATATTGAAATCTTGAACTCTTGATAATCTTGATACTCATGAGTCTTGAATCTTGATATCTTCGATCTTGAGTTTATCAATTCTTGAATCTCTATACTGTACCGTCTTCATTCTTTGGTACCTGTATATATATCCTGCATATACATATATATCTAAACAATAATGTTATTATTTATATGTTATAATCTTATTCTAAGGTTGTTGTCATCAAAACCAACTTCTCAGGGACTAACAATCTCTCCCTTTTTGATGATGACAACCTTTGTTTATAAAATATTGCTTCTATCCTAATAACTCCCTCTAAAACTAATAACTATCCCTTAATCTATGCCTAACTATCCTATTTTATACTTCTCTCCCTTTGTCATCAACAAAAAAACTAACTTGAAACTATATAACTCCCCCTTATTCTTGTACTAAAGTACCTGCATTAATAAAATATACAATGGAGTATATAATAGATAGATCAAGAGATAATTATACCGATAGTCATGATAACTAAACAAAGATCATATAAATATCAATGTGTATTTATACATATTATGTTTTGCACACCAATTATCAATCAACACCAAACTGAATCAAATCAAATCAATCCAAGCAATCAATTCAAATCAAACAAAGCAATCAAATAAAATCAAACATTAGGAGGAACTTCCACTCATCCTTCTTCTCCAAATATATGGTATGCTTTAATGGCATCCCAATTTTCATTTTCATTGGTGAGAGAGATTGGAGGATGTGCTTCATTATCATTTTTGTGCAGGGAGGAAATCATCCATCGTATTGTATCGAAATGCTTTTCTTTCTCCTTGATCATCTGCATTTGACTCAACTCTAAGTGTCGTTGATTACGAAGAATGAAAGAAAGAATATTTTTGAAAGAATTATGGGTTTCTTCAAGATTCTCGGTCAAACTATGAATTGGATTGGCCATATTTGAGTTTGTGAGAAGAAATATAGATAAAGTAGATAAGAAATGATTTTGAGTGATGAATTCTGGAAGAAATATGTATTTATAGGTGTAGAAATTCGTTTGAAATGAATAGAAACAAGGTAGTTATGCAAATTTCAAATTTAAAATGAAAAGTCATTTCTGGCCAGTACTTGTCGACATGGTCTATGGAGAGTTGTCGACAGGGGTCAGTTAATTTTGATGACTCATTTTGATTTTGTGAATAATTGTGTATATATATTTATTTATATAATATACTAACATTTATTCTGGAGATAGGATAAACTAGATAACAGAAAAGTAATTCAATTTCATTTTATAATAGAACGATATAGTGATTAAACATTAAGAACTACATGAACATTTAAATCAAAACAAACTAAAACCAAGACAATATGACATGAAAAGGTAGAACTAGTTAGAGGATGACGAAGATGAAGATAATCCAAGCTTCTTGCTGACTTTGGAGATAAACTTGTTCATCTTGGATGACATTTTATCCAATTTCTTACTAACGGACCGTTTAAGTGTCCGTTGATTCTCAACAATGATCTTTTGATTTTTGAGTAATGTTTTGTTGGTTGGATTAGAGGGATAGTCAATACTTTCCAAGGATGTTTCACTTTCTTCTTCTTCTATTTCCATTTCATCCCCTTCTTCTTCTTCTTTCTCCTCTTCCATTTCCTCATGAGCCAAACGCTCTTCCCTTTCGGCAAGAGTCTCATATGGTTAAAAAACATATGGAATTTTCATAAGAGAAATGTTTGAGTGATTAAAAACTTTTCTTCAAACAAATTCTTCTCCTTTGAAATCTACTCCAAAATAATTAAAAATCCGAGTGAGATAGATTCCATTATACAAAGTGTTTACACCCATTGCAAAATTTTTAGGACGAAATTCATCTAAAATAACATGCACCCAATTTATATCATAATTTCCAAAAATAGCAAAAAGTGCTTTGCAAACTTTTGAAGTTGGATTGTTAAAACTCCCCGATCTTAGGGCAAAGTATGCTGTAAAAGAAGATTAACAATTCTAGTTTTTGGTGAAAGTTTCGATTTATGGATTCAAACTTATCATTTCCTTCGAAAATATGATGAAATGTCTCACGATCATTTTCATCGATATTAAAACTAAAAAGATCCATTCCCGTGCTCTTGCAATTGAGAATGATACCCAAAATATCACAATTTAAGATGATTCTAGTGCCTTTGACACTACTCCAAATTTCATCATCATTTCCATTATAAAATACACGGTTGAGGTTTGCATAGAAAATTTTAACAAGATTTGGATAACAAACAAAATTATTTTGTGAAGCATCAACAAGACTAAGAACTTGGTTGTTTGCAAAAAGAGAATCGATTTCATAAGTAGAGAAATCTTGAAATAAAGCAAACTTCCCAGGATGGACTTTTCCATAGTTAACATAGTTGATATATGATTTTATAGCCTCCGGATCATTGAAAAGTTGCTCTTTTATCTTTCTAGAAATTCTCATTGTGAAAGGGTTGCTTGAAGAAGGCATTAGATTAGAGAGTAGAGAGCTTGATATTTTGAAATAAGAGCTTGAATTTGAAAATGAAAGTGAAAAATTATGATAAGAGACAGCAAATAAATAGATTCTCGAGGGACATGTTCTTTGATCCAAAGGCGACTTTTCAGAATCTTGAATAAAATAAAAAGACGGAGGGAAATTCAACATTTGAATTCAAATTTTGAATTTCAAATTTCTACCCTTGTCGACAGCGCGCGGGGGGGGGGGGGGGGGGGGTGCTTGTCGACAGGTGTCTTTGGATTTTCATGATTTATTTCTCTTAAATATTCTTATATATATATATATATATTATTTTTAATGTCTATATATATCTGGAATATTACTAGAATTATAGTATATTCCATAAAATATTATGATACTATTAAAAATAATAATAATAATAAAATAATAGTAAAAATATAATAAAAATAAAAATTTAAAATTCAAACAACACACCAATTCAAAATCAACCAATCAAGCAACCAATCCTAAGCATGCAATTTCAACCAATGTATTGTAAACGTGTATCTTTTTCTAAGTCCGTTTCTCTGAATTCGTCGGAGTCGTGAACTGCCATGAAACACATATTTGAATTATCTGTCTTATGATCATCATCGCTTGAGGACGAGTCTGAGTCATCAAGAGTAGAAGTAAATGCACGTTTTCATTTCTTTGCGGAATTATTGTTTATATGAAGATTTTGCCTGTTTGGATACGGACAGTCTCTTTTGATATGGCCTGGTTCGTCACAGTTGAAACATTTGATATAGTTTGGCACAACATTATGATTACCAAAGTTCTTATAGTTATTTATCTTGAGATTACTCATCTTTCTGTATTTCAGAAATTTTCGAAAGTCCTTGTTCTAAAGGCTATCTCTTCATCATTATCGCTGTTTGAGTCTGATCCATCGGTCAATGCATTGAATGCAATTGATTTCTTTTTAGATGCTTTGCTTTCTCTTCTCCCAATCATTTAGACTTCAAATGACATTAGATTTCCAATTAATTCTTCTATCTTTAAGGTACTGATCTCATTTGCCTCTTCGATCGCAAGTGTCTTTTGATCCCATTCTGGAGTAAGAGAATTTAAGATTTTTCTGACTTGTTCTTCTTCCGAAAATTCCTTTCCTAAGGATATTAGAGAATGCACAATATTCTAAAATCTACTATGCATATCTAAAATAGACTCATTAGAATTCATTTTAAAAATTGAAACTGATTTGTGAGCATGGAAATTTTGGTCTGTTTAACTTTGCTTGTTCCTTCATGAGTAATTTGCAAAGTTTTCCAGATTTCATATGCAGACTTACCAACTGACACTCTATTAAATTCGTTCCTATCAAGTGAATAAAACAAAATATTCATAGATTTAGAGTTTTTTTGTGCAACGGTCTTTTGCTTAGCAGTCCACTGTGCAAAATCAGTTGTGGGTTCAAAATATTCAGTCTGTGTGATATTCCAAGTGTCTAGTCCTACAGATTATAAATATATTTTCATCCTACATGCCCAATGTGACAACCCAAATTTTGGATATCTGTTAATTAGTAATTAACAGAATTAAAATTATTAAATTAATAAATTTGTAAACTGAACAAATAGGATTCTGATATATATATATATATATATATATATATATTTGGATATGTACATAGATGAACTTGAGCTATAATAAATATTAGGATAATTATTTGCTTAATAATCTCCTGATATAATTATTTAATTGGCAAAATTCATTTTTGTTCAAAAAAATAAAAATTATTTGATTATATATATAAGTAGATTTTAAAGGAAATTTGGATTTGAAATTCAAATGTAAACATCTTAGAAAAAAATTGGATTTAAAATAATGTGTATATATGATTTTTATTAGTATGTAATTGGTTTTATATCATTATCTTTAAAAGATTTTATAAATATAAATAATGGATATATATATCGTTATATTTGTATAAATTTATTTATTTATAAATATATAATTGGATTTTTATAATATTTTCTTTTAAGTTAATTATGGATAAATAAAAGAAAAGTTTAAATACAAAATATAAAATAATAAATACAAAACTAAAGTTGAAAATATCATATAAACACACACACACACACACACACACACATATATATATATATATATTGGACATATAAATATATACGACATTTATAAAAATAAAACTAAATTGTGATTAGTCTATAAATATATATTAATAACAAATGTAAGATAAATATAACATGCAAATGAAAAATGTAAAGTAATTTTAACAAGTGTCATAACTTTCATTTTCTTCTCAAATTTATAAAACAAAGCTATATGTATGAACTACTCTCTATCTCATTTTTTTCCATCTTGCAAAACTTCTCATCTTCAAATATAAAAAAAACTGAGATGGAATTAAAAGGAAATCAAAACCTGAAATCACCAAAACTTAGCAAGCTTTAACCTATAACCAAAGCCTTGATCATCTTTGCTTCAAAGATAATTCTTCTCAACAACTCTTCAACCTGTAACAAGATCAAAAGCCATTTCAAAGTTTCCAGTTGCAAGCATGCAAGTATTTTCTAGATCATAACTTCTAGTCTCAAGCTTTTATTCCATATTTTTACAAAAATCCAGATTTTGGGCTTCACTGTTTTTTTAGGAACAGGTGTGTAAACTGCTATTCTTTTAATGCCTAAACCTGTTTGGAAATTTATGCTTGTAAACTACATCCTTAAAACCAAATCTGATGAATAATCTATTGTAGTAATGAGTGATTAAAGGTTGGCAGGTGTAAATTATCATAGATGAGGTGTATTAAGGTAAGAGGAATATTTGCATGCTTGTTTAATTTATATACATGTCTGATAACAGCAAGATTCAAGTTCAAACATATAAAAAAAATCAAATTCCCTTCCTGTACTTAGTTTTAGGATATGATCTTTGAAGATTAAGTGTGTATATGGATGTTATTTCATTTTTAAAAATAAATTTTACTATATATTTTAGGTGATTTATTCGAAAATTAAATATAACAAAGAAGAACAATCAATGGCAGAAATTCGATTGTTAAATCTTCAAGCTTTGATTATGTAATCAGATTCTTTATCTAAAATGATGAATTTTAAAACTAATATAGAGATTTTTAAGGTGAGCAGCAATTAGAAGTTTTGGTTTGTTCGCATTTTGGATATGGGTCTAATCTTGGCAATCGCGGATTGAAGGGAGGTCAAGTCCTTGACTGAAGCAGGGTTGGGTGTCGAGGCGTACGAGAAAAATGATCGGAAGTTCAACGTTCTCCGAGGTGGCGATTCAAAGGCGTTGTAGGGTTTGGGAAGGAATTTGATAGGCCGGTGAACGCGAGTCAATTGGGAGGAACTGTAGCAATCGGAACTCATGATTTTCGACAGAGGGGTAATATAGTGGAAGGGCTTCTGATTGGTAAAGGAAGCGATGGAATCATTGGAGTACGACGTGAGCTGTTCGTCAAGATTCGGGCTTGGGTTCTTCGATGGTTCATCTGAGAATTGATTTTTAGTCAGTGTGAATTTAAGTCTTGGTTGAAGTATCGAGGGGTGACAAATAAAGAATGGGGACTGATTCAAGGGGTCGCGTCGTTGGAATAGACGCCGAAGTGATGGTGCACGCGCATCGTGTACATGAAGGTTCGACTGTGGCAAGGAAATTGGAAAAGACGTGGAAGAGCCGTTCGATCCAGACTGTGATGATTGTGGTCTCGACGAGTTTGCGATGGGTTATCGTTCTTGGATCGGCGTCGAGTTGTGTTTTGCAGCATCGGTTTGGTGGTGAGTAGATCGGATTTTTGGATCTGGAATGATGAGGTAAGGAGATGAGGGAGATTTGGGTTTGGGCCAATTAATTTCTTTGGGCCGTGATTCTTTCTTTAATTTAATAAAATGAATGTAAACCAAGTTGCAAGAAAATCTATCAAGTCTAAGGTTAATATTTTATTTAATGGAAATACAGTAATTTCAAGGTTTAACTTAGGTCACCAATGACGCAAATTCAACTGGGTAAGATGACTATGTTTATGTTAATTAGTTAATTACAAATGATATTGAGTAAAGTTAATAATGTAATTGGGTAATGAATAGGTCAAATGGTTAAACATTTAGATTAGTTAAGATCTTAAATAATTGGAAAGGGTAATTTCTTAATGAAATTAACTACGGGATAATTAATTAATTAAATGATCAATTAATTAATGGGATAATTCATTATTCATTAATGTAATCAAATGATCATTTATTCAATGGGATAAATTAATATAAGTAATTAGAGATTAATTACTTAAATGATAGTTACTTGTTAAAAATAATGAAAAGATTAATTTCTGTTGGGGTTAATTAGTTTAATTAGAAATTAATGGTTAATTAACTGGAGATAATTAACCAATGGTATAATTACTTGATAAAAGTAATTAAAGGAAAATTAATTAAGGGAAGTAATTAAGGATTAATTACTTAGTATAATTAATTAAGGAAATTTATTAGGGGTTAGTTAATCAATGAGTGTGATTAATTAAAGGATAATTAATCAATATAAGTGATTATGGAATAATTAACTCGAGTAATTAATTAAGGATCAATGTAACTAATATGGATGGGTAAAGGATAATTAATTTGTGTAATTAATTAAGAGTTAATTACTTATTGAAATTAAAGAATAATTAATCAAAAATGATTAATTAAGTTGGATAATTAAAAGATGATTAACTAATTGGTTTGTAATTAGTTAATGTTAAGTAAGGATAATCTAAGCGTTTAAGATTAGTAATTAATTTAATTAGAGATAAATTAAATTAATGTTGGAAGTGATCACTCGTGCTTATGATTGATTAAATGATGCATTAAATTGGTTGATACCTCTGATACAAATTGTTTATGATATGATATGTTTAGGTAGACAATGATAAGGTGGTTATTTATCGATGGCGACTTGATGTGTAAAAGTGACATCTAGTATTTAAATTATATTCACTTGAATAACTTGGATTAAGATGGCATTGAATTCGAAGAGACCGGAGTCGGGTGTTAGTAAATACTCGAAACCACTTCGATCTTTATAGATTGATATGTGAAATCAATAGACGGAAATAGAATGATTTAAGTGAATTGGACCATTTAATCTAAGTTTTAGTACTTAGAACTTGATGTGTGAAATAAGTGATGTCTATATCAAATTGTGAATTTGTAAATTGATACGAGTTACCCCAGGTTTTATTTAAGTTTGATGCTTTTGTATTCCTTGTTAGATGGGTTTACTCACGCTGGTTTCCAGCCTGACCCGGGTGTTACTTTGATGTAATGCTCGAGTCAGACCGAGTATTACAGCTTTTTCAGGTAAGGACGTTCTGGAGCTCAGGAGGCAAGCTGGATGGCAGGAACGTATGGAGTGTTTTTCGCTTAGATATATTGTAGTTATTTGGGACATGATTGTATCTGTCCAATGTTTGAGTATATGTGTAACTCTGATGTATTAAAGTTTAATTTGATAAGTACAGTTTTTCTTTTATAACCGTTATTATTTGTTATTATATTTTATCCGCTGCGAATATGAGATGTTGGTGTTTCTGTTTTCTTCGTTTTCTTCTATCTTTTTTCTTCTTTTTCTCTAACTATCTGGAATTTTCGAGATCGAAAATTCCGGGTCGTTACATTTGGTATCGGAGTTGAAGATTAAGAGAGAACCTTGGCTCTGGTGAGATTACTCATTAAGGATAGGGTCAATGGTGCCCTAGAATGAGTTGAGTGTATATGTATATATATGAGAGCGTACTTGTTATTTTCTTATATAAAGGTTTTAAATGATTTTATATAAGAATATATTTTGATATATAAAGCAATATTTCTTTCTAATAAATATTAAGGTAATTCGTTGTTAAATTATTGAAATTAAATTAAGTGGTAACAGGAAACAACCAAATTGAAATTAAATAAAGATAAGTTTGAAATGGATTCAAACTGAAATTAAAATCTTGAATTTGGGGAAGGGTTTTAGAATAAGATAATAATAAATAATATCATTTAACGTATTTGAATGAAAGGGTCCTATTTCAAACAAGAGTTGTTTGAAAATTTAAAGAAGTTGGTTTTGAATTAAAACCAAAGATGGTCTAAAATTTAAGGATAACTTAGTGTGTAAAGGAAATAATATGTATATATGAGGAATATACATAATATCAATGATGGTTTGAAATAAACTCTAAATGTTGAATTTTAAATTTGGAATGAGATGTGATACCCAAACTGATAAGTTTTTGAACTTATAAGTGGGAAGATTATTAATGTGAAGTTTAAAATCTGAAAAGGGAATTCGAATTGGGTAAGGTTGGGTGGATTAAGTAAATTGAATTTAAGTTTGGAAAAGTTAAATAATTTAACACGCAACCTGAATTGGAAATTTCAAGGTGAAATTGGGATTTAACTTGGGAAGTTAAATGGTTAATTTGAATTGGGAGTTTGTGTGATCTCAAAATGGGTTTGAGATCTGGAAATTTAAAATAGATGGATGTTTTAAAATAATTTGAATGATACCATCCTATTGTTATTAATAATCTTTAAGCTGAAATTGGATTTGTTTAAATGGATGAAGAAATGGGGTATGGTAGTATATCCATTATTAAGATAAAATGAAATCATTTTGGATTTAAGATTTGAATGTTTAAGATAAAACTTCAATGGTTTGGTTTCAAAATTGAAATTTGGTGATAAATTGAATTTCAAAGATTTAGTTGTTTAAAAAGGATTTGGATTATTATTATTTGAACTTTGAAATAGGTTAAAAATGGAATTTGGATTCAGAATTAAATGGTTTAAAGTTGAGATTTAAATTGAATTAGTTCAAATTGGATTTGATTTGAATTAATTGGAATTGTGATTGAAGATGTATAAGTTTAAAAATTCAAATGGAAAATTTGAAATGAAATCGAAGTTGAATGAGTTCAAATTCAAATTGGAACTGGGATTAATTCAAGCTGGAATTGACATGAATTGAAATTGGTTCAATTGAAATTTATTTGAATTAATTGAAACTGTGATTAAAGTTGGATAGGTAAATTCAAATGGAATCTGATTTGAATTTAGGAAAGAAATTGAGGATTAATTCAACTTGAATTGGGGATAAATCAGTTTCAATGGAAATTGAAGTTATTTAAATTGGAATCGAGTCAATTTAAATGGAAGTGAAAATTTAAATTGAATTGATAGGATTGAAGATTGGGAATTGAACAGTTTGGCTATGGACTATTTTCAAAATAAATTATTTTAGTATAAACTGTTTTAAATCTATTTTCCAAGCTATTTACTATACACAAACTTTCTTTTTAAAGCCAAATTATCTTATACTTATTTTACAATTATTTTTGGAACCAATTAACAATTTTTCAACTGTTTTGTAAATTAATTACTATTTTACAACTATATTGAAATTATTTAACTATTTTACAATTACATAACTATTTTACAACAATTTTACAAACTAATAATTATTTTTCAACTACTTATCTATTTTAAACTTTTCAAGCTATTTTCTAAAATTAAACGGGACAGAGTTCAAAATGTTTATAATTAAAGTAATAATTCATATGGGATTGAAGAAATTGTGGATAAGTGAATAGAATTAAAGGAAATGTGAATAGAAAAGGAGATTGATTTGGCTAATAACCAATAAAGATAAATACGTAGGATGTACATATATTATTCTACTTGCGTAGTGATTTGATCTAGATTCGAGCACAAAATTTCGAGATAGTTATATCGATCCAAGTTAGGATTTTTCACCCGATTTTTGACGGCCAACCTGGATGTGGGTTGTTGATTGGTTCTGGATATTCTCTATCATAGTTATGGCTATGCAAGGGGAATGACGGTTTCTGATCAGGAAACCAGATCTAAGTCCGCACTAGGAAGTCGGGTGGACAATACTAGTTCGGAAGTGAAATTGTGTGAGCGAGTGAGCGATCAGATTGATATAGCATACGGATGATATGTGTACACCGTACGGGTTCGAATGAAATTGATAGTGGGAAGTTTGTGGATAAGAACTGTAAATGATTTTGAAATGAAAAGTATATTTTTTGAAATATATGATGAAATTAAGTGGAAATTGGATATTTCTATGATTCACTTTATGGAAGAAAGTGATATGGTAAGTGGTTTTGTAAAGAGTAATCAAATTTGAATATTTGATTTGACATAAACAAAGTTATGTATCTTTGTTATATATATATATGATAAACTCCCCTTGTTGGATCTTTTTCCAGAAGAAAAAGGTTTTGAAAATATTTGAAGTATAAAAGGTGTTTTATATATGTTTGAAATGATCCAAAGATTTTTTTTAAGGTTATATATATCTATATATATATCTCTGTGTGTGTGTGTGTGTAAAGGATCTTATGAGAATGATTTTGAGAAAAGGTTTTTGGAACCTTAGGATTTGGAAATGCTTTTTGATTTTTGGGTAAAATCAATATTGGAATTTGGAAAGCCTAGTTTGAGAATTATCGATTTTGAGATAATCGATTTTGAGAAAGGAGATTTGTATGAGATTCATACTAGGTGTATGATTTGGAAGATACTATATGTGTATAGTATAAAGTGTTTTGAAAATGGCTCTGGGGAAAAAGGAATTTCTCAGAAGTGCCACAGGGTGGTACTGCCTTGAACCCTAAGGAGAGGAGGGGTCCTAAAGTTAATCCTTAGAGGAGTCCGGACAAACTAGTTCCTGAGGATTATGTATAGTGTTTAGTGAAAGTCGAGGGCGCTGATGCCTACAGAGGCATTTGGGTTATGCTGTGACGACAGTTTAACTCGATATCACTGCGATCTACTGCAGACCATAGCGAAAGTCGTGCGTGCCGCTGAGAGCCAACAGTCTACGTTTGATTTTACATCGATAGACTGCGACCTATGGTAATATAGCGAAAGTCATGTGTGTTGTTGAGAGCCAAGTCTATGTTTGATTTTACATTGGTAGACTGCGACCTATAGAGACATAGCGAAGGTCGAGAGGCCGTGAGAGCCTAAGGCTACATTGGGACTTGACTGATGTAGTCTGCGACCTATGTGGGAGTGGAGAAGTTTCATTCTTTTGACAGCGAAATTCGAGGGCGCTGATGCCTACAGTTACATGGACTTTTGCTGCGATGGCAACGTAACTCTGGATGTAACTACGATCTGTAGCAGGTTCCATGGCGTAATCGAGGGGCGTAGAGTGCCTATAGTTACATGGACTTTTGCGGTGATGGTAACGTAACCCAGGATGTAACTGCGACCATGGATGAGGGTGATGATTTCCAGAGCATTCTCACCAAAGATATTTCCTCTATTTTTTCAAAAATGTTTTCTATATTTTCAATAAAATTATTTTCCAAGTACTTTTACTGGGTGTTGAAAATGGGTCTGCTAAGTACTTATAGATTTTCAGTCGTACGCCTGATCAACGTTTGATCGAATTTCTGTGAGAACAAGGATGGACTGGTCGAGACATCAAGTTGTAAAAAGTATTTTTATAAAAACTATTTTATGATATTATGTAGATTTTAAAGGTGTTTTAAAGTGATCAAAAGAATAATTTCTCTGATAATAAGCATTTTAGTAATTCTGGCTTCGTTCCTTTTCGGGGACGAAAAGATTCAAAGGGGAGAGGAATGTGATAACGTAGATTTTGGATATCTGTTAATTAGTAATTAACAGAATTAAAATTAATAAATTAATAAATTTGGAAATTGAACAAATAGGATTCTGATATATAGATATATATATATATATATATATATATATATATATATCTGGATATGTACATAGATGAACCTGAGCTATAATAAATATCAGGATAATTATTTGCTTAATAATTTCCTGATATAATTATTTAAATTGGAAAAAATTCATTTTTGTTCAAAAACAAACAAAAAAATGTATTTGATTATATATATAAGTAGATTTTAAAGGAAATTTGGATTTGAAATTCAAATGTAAACATCTTAGAAATAAATTGGATTTGAAATAATAAGTATATATGATTTTTATTAGTATGTAATTTGTTTTATATCATTATCTTTAAAAGATTTTATAAGTATAAATAAAGGATATATATTGTTATATTTGTATAAATTTATTTATTTATAAATGTTTAATTGGATTTTTATAATATTTTCTTTTAAGTTATTTATGGATAAATAAAAGAAAAGTTTAAATATAAAGTATAAAATAATAATAAATGCAAAACTAAAGTTGAAAATATCATATAAATATATATATATATTAAGGACATATAAATACATAAGACATTTATAAAAAGAAAACTAAATTGTGATTAGTTTATAAATGTATATTAATAACAAATGTAAGATAAATATAACATGCAAATGACAAATGTAAAGTAATTTTAACAAAGTGTCACAACTTTCATTTTCTTTTCATTTTTTTTAAATTTATAAAAGAAAGCTTTATGTATGAACTCTACTCTCTATCTCATTTTTTTTCCATCTTGCAAAACTTCTCATCTTTAAATTAAAAAAAACCTGAGATGGAATCAAAAGGAAATCAAAACCTGAAATCGCCAAAGCTTAGGAAGCTTTAACTTGTAACCAAAGCCTTGATCATCTCTGCTTCAAAGATAATTCTTCTCAGCAACTCTTCAACCTGCAATAAGATCAAAAGCCATTTCAAAGTTTCCAGTTGCAAGCATGCAAGTATTTTCCAGATCATAACTTCTAGTCACAAGCTTTTATTCCAGATTTATACAAAAATCCAGATTTTGGGCTCCTCTGTTTTTTTAGGAACAAGTGAGTAAACTACTTTTCTTTTAATGCCCAAACCTGTTTGGAAATTTATGCTTGTAAACTACATCCTTAAAACCAAATCTGATGAATAATCAATTGTAGTAATGAGTGATTAAAGGTTGGCGGGAGTAAATTATCATAGTTAACGTGTACTAAGGTAAGAGGAATATGTGCATGCCTTTTTATTGTATATACATGTCTGATAACAGCAAGATTCAAGTTCAGAGGTATAAAAAAATATCAAATTCCCTTCCGGTACTTAGTTTTAGGATATGAACTTTGAATATTAGGTGTGTATATAGATATGATTTCATTTTTAAAAATAATTTTTACTATATATTTTAGGTGATTTATTCGAAAATTAAATATAACAGAGAAGAACAATCAACTGAAAAAATTCGATTGTTAAATCTTCAAGCTTTGATTATGTAATCAGATTCTTTATCTAAAATGATGAATTTTAAAACTAATATAGAGATTTTTAAGATGAGCGGCACTTAGAAATTTTGGTTTGTTCGCATTTTGGATTTGGGTCTAATCCCGGCGATCGGGGATTGAAGGGAGATCGAGTCCTTGACTGAAGTAGGGTTGGGTGTCAAGGCATACGAGTAAAATGATCGGAAGGTTCAATGTTCACTGAGGTGGTGATTCAAAGGCGTTGTAGGGTTTGGAAAGGAATTTGAGAGGCCGGTGAACGCGAGTCAATTGGAAGGAACTGTAGCAACCGAAACTCATGAATTTTGGCGGGGGGTAGTATAGTGGAAGGGCCTCTGATTGGTAAAGGAAGCAATGGAATCAGTGGAGTACGACGTTGTGACATCCAGGAATTTTGACCATATTATTACAATATGTTTTTAATCAAATATAAATAAAAATGTTAACTATGTGAACACAAACATATAGAATACATGACATATAGAGTTATTCAAGCAATGAAGTCAAAATGAAAACCTATAAGCAAACTTTATATGCATAAGAAAACCATAATACATAAACATAAGTGTAAAACTTTGATATGAATATAAATTATAAATAGAAATGTTAACTATGTAAATACAAAAATATGAATAAGATAAAACATCTTAGTTCAAACACAAAATCTGCAAATATCTTTATACAAATCCATGTGTCAGCAAACATTAATGATATGTTAACATAAATGTAAACATAAGCATTTAATTAGCACCACAACTTGTCATTTCAGGTTTTATAACAATCATTCCAGCCGAAATATTCATATCACCTTAGATTTTCTTTAGTACAAAAAGCAAAATTTGATCATATCTAAGGAAGGCTTATATGAGAAGCTTGCCCCAGATATTACCTTCCCTGTTCAAGACTATTCTTTTCTATATAAATACCTCTCCATGATACTTATTTTTAATATTTAGTTCGGTCTACAACTTCAAAAGCAAAATCTGATAAAGCAAAAGAAATATAAACAAACTTCATATTTTCCAGTTCAAACAAAATTCAGGAAAGCAAGAAAAGTTTACAGGAATTCAAAACTTCAAACTGCTGTCATCATCCAATACTTCTCTGTTTCAACAGTATTTTGGTGAGTAAACTTAATTGTTTTTGAAATTAACTACTAATAATTGATTTATGAATAAATATTATGCTGATAAAAATCTGTTCTGTAATGTTTGGTTACTGCATGTTCTACTTATATGATGTTCTTCTAGTTTTATGTTGCTGAGATAAGGAGTCAGAGAATAAATCATACTTTTCATATAAAAATATTTTCTTTACTGAGAAACTTAACTAAATAAATTTGGTTAAGACAAAGATTAAGGCTTGAAATTGTTTTTTTTAAGGTAGCTGTGAAATTTAAACACTGTAAACACAAACTTACAGTAAAAAGTAAAATAATGATCAAAATTCGAATAGCCTAAATTGTAAATTCGAATCTATATCTTGAAACAACATACAAAAGTATGATTTCTAGGACAAAATTTATAATTTTTATACAACCATCTATAGGGTAGTTTGTTAGTGAACCAAAATTGCTTTTATATGAATATCAGATAATTCATCCAATTATTGATGATGAAATTTGACATGAAGCTATGGTATTGATGTGAGATTAACAGAAAAATGTTAAAAAAAATTTCGCATGCATGGATTTTTGGGGATGATTGAAAATAGGGTTTATGGGTTCAGTGTTTGTGGGTTCGGTTCGTGGATGCTCGTGTTGCCATGGCACCACCGAGTGTCGTGAAACTTGGGTAGGTGATAGAGAGTGTTGTCGGCGAGATATGGCCGAAGCCATGTCGTCTCTGGCGGTCGAGATTGTGAGGACGAGGGGATTTCGCCTGTTGTGTGAGAGTTGCTGTTTGAATTTTCAGGCTTTTTTCGATTTAGTTCATATTGCATCAATTTGAGTTTAGTTTTCGAGTGAGGGGAAGCTATGTGGTTTGTTGGTGGCGGCGTGTGGCGCCGGAGAGGTGGCGAATCGCCGTACACGTGCAGACGGCGGGAAAGTGCCGGTGGGTGTCGACTCGAGCGAAACTCGAGTTTGTGCGCTTGTAGCTTCGGGTTTCTCCCTGGGAAGAATTTTGAGGTGCGTGTGTGTGTTTGTAACAGTTTAAAACTATAGCTTTTTTTAAAAAAGAAACAGGAGAGGAAAGAACAGGGGAAGAAGAAAAGAAAGGCAGGGAAGGGCGCGAGAAAAGTTCTGGGAATCTCGAGTTCGACCCGAGTTAGATGCGTTGTTTACTTCGGGTTTTAAAATTCCAGAAGTTTGCCTACTGTAATATTAAGTTAAAGGTAAATAAGCTAAGTGTAAATTATGTTAATAATGTTTACAATTTGTTTTAAGCCCAGATGAAATTTAAAGCTTTACTGAAACAAAGAAGAGTAATTAATTTAAAATCAAAGTTAATTATGAATGTAATAAATTTTATAATTGTAATTTAATAAGTCGTTCAAAATGTAATCAAATTTGTAATTAAAGATTTTAATGATAATCTTGTGTAAAATCATTTGTAATTAAGAAATTAATACATCATTTGAAGTTGAATAATTTAACGAATCATAGTTAACTAATTAAATAATTAATTAAGGATTAAATGATTAAGTTAATTAATAATTAACGACTAATTAAGAAAATAATAATAATTAAATGTGTAATTGAGTTTTATAAATCAATAATTAAGGTTATTGATTAATAATTAATTAATTAATTAAGTGAATAATTAATAAGTAATTAATAAATTGAAATAAGTTAATTAATTAGTAATTGATTAAGCAAAAATAAAATATAGTTTATTCTTAAGCAAGTATATAAGTTTAAAATAAATCAAACTAAATGTTGATATGAATCGATGATTCTATTTGATTGATTCTAGTATTTATTTATATCCTGTGATGTTCTGTGATATTCTGGATATATATGTGATGTCTGTGTATGATTCATCTATGTTGAATTGCTATGTGAATTCAATTATTGAATTTAAACTGTATAAGTTAATTAGACAACTTGGCCTTTAAAATGGCGTTTGGATTTCGATGTGACCGGGATTGGGTATCGATTTGATAGTCCGAAAACCACATCGGTCCAAATTAAACGTTAGGTCGTGAATTCTCAAGTGAAGATCGAGATGGTGTTTTCAAAATGCAAGGGTTATTGTCGTTGACTCTGAGGGTGATTCCAAAATGAGTGTAACGAGATAGTGCCTTCGGTTTCGTTCGAACCCGGAACGAACTTGTATGGATTGAATGCTTTCAGCACATCGTCAGGCGGACGATGAGCATTCTAAGAGATATGTTCTATAAAGGTAAACGCAGCCTCAAGCCTCATCAACCGGGAATGGCTAAAACAGGGGTTGTGCAGCAAGGTTAGGTGGGTCATGCCCAAGCAGGACGAGGTATACCCCTGTCTAGATGTCCCTTTTATTCGGCTTGGTCTGCAGCCAACTGCGGGGTTATCTTGTTCGGGACTGTTCAGTAAGGAATGGTTCCGGCCTTGTGTTGCAGGGGAGTTAGGGTGGCTCCTCGGTACGGTGATCTAGGCCACGTACTGTGACGGGCGGTACCCCAGTAGCCCTGCCATTGTATGTGATCCAATTTCCAATAAGAGCCGTACGTTTTGATTGTGCCCAACTACGTTGGAATGTGAGATGTAAGCATTTCAGCTATTTCTGTATTTTACTTGAAAACCCTAGACACTATTATAATATCACTGAATTTCCTATAAAATGTTTTGGTTAGCGTAAGGTAAAAACTTACCCGTATTTATGTGTGGGAAGTCTTACGTGATACCTTTATTTCAAATGATTTTCAAAGTTAAACAACTTTAGCCGTTTACTTATACCAGACCCATGTCTGACTCGGAGTTTATATTTTGTTTTTCATAAACTCTTGGGTACTTAAATTTTTATGAGTAGCCAAGTGATAGGTAATCGGAGTATAGAGTTTTCTGGAGGAGTTGGAGCAGAAGACCAGACGTACGTATCTATCTATATAGTTCCGCTGTGTTAGGTAGTATATAATGTATTTGGAATGTATGTTCTAACATATACGTATGTGACAGTCATGTTGTATGATATCGTATAACTTTGATATATATATATATAACTATGTAATAATTATGTTGATATATTATGTTTTGTTCCATTCCGCTGTGAGATTCTGATGTTGTTATTCTTTCTTTCTATTCTTTTCTATTTCTATCCCTTTCTTTCTTATTGATGGCACGTCTTTCTGGAGTTAGAAAGTCAGGTCGTCACAGCTGGTGTCAGAGCACTAGGTTGAGCGAGTACCTAGGCTCTGGAGTAATATCTATCTTGAGAGTGCGTATTTGTATTTTCATATAATTATATATATATATATAAACCTATCTAAATTTGTTGGCCACCTGAACAGGTAAGTTGAAAGGATTATGTACTTCGATTGATAATGGCCAACATGAGTTCTGGAAGAAGAGGCGAGTTAGGACCAGTACTTCGATTGATAATGTTCGAAGTCAAATTGCTAGAGAGGCTGTAAATTCAGTACGGCCTCAAGTTAGTTTTGCAACCTTATGTAAAGATTTCATCGATCTTGGAGGCCAACCATTTAAAGGTTCAGAATCGATAATTGAAGTTCAGGCACGGCTACGCTCTTGTGAGCGCATTTTTAAGAGTATGAGATTGTCGGATGATTAGAAGAGGGAAATGGCATCGTGGCAATTGCAGGGAGGCGCAGCAGCATGGTGGGATGCAACAATTGCAAATATTCCTGAGAAAGATATTTCATGGGAAAGATTTAAGGAGTTATTTAAGGAAAAGTTTATGCCAACAGCAAGGAAAACTCAATTGTACCCGGATTTTCTGAATTTGAAGCAGGAAAGCATGACTATTTCTGAGTATGAGACCAGATTCAACGAATTTTCATGTTATGGATTAGGACTCATTGATACTCCCCTCAAGAAGAATGAAAAGTTTGTGCAAGGATTGAGGTCCGAATTTCACGATAAGATGACGGTGCTCTTGAAAGGATCTTTTGTTGATTTAATTGATATGGCTTTGAGGTATGAAAATTTGATGAGCAAGAAATTGGAGGCAACAGCAGCAGTTTCGAGAGGGAATTTCATTAACCCAAATAAAAAAAGTTTAATCCACTTTGGAAAAGGCAAGCTAAGGGAAAGAAATCGGGAGGAAGCAATAACGGACCCCGCAAGTGTTATAATTGTGAGCAAATTGGACATTTGGCAGATCAGTGTTCTCAAGGAGGATCTCAGCAGCAGCAATGTCAGAGTGGTCCAGGATTGGCAGTAGTTCAAAGATCGTTGTGTTTTAATTGTCATCAGCCCGGTCATATGATTAAGAACCGTCCATTTTTGCTGAGGACACTGCAGGATAAAGTTTTTGCTCTGGAAGCAGGTCCATCTTCTTCTTCTCAAGGCAAAGGAGTTTTGGAAGGTACCTTACTCTTAGATGGAAAATATATTAAAGTTTTGTTTGTTTCGGATGCTTCTTTGAGTTTCATTTCTCTGGAATCGGTAGAAAAGTTTTGTCTCAAACCCAGTACGGTGGATCATCCCATTATTGTATCTAATCCTATGGGTGGAGAAACCAAATTGGATACAATCTGTAAGGACTTGAAGATTTCTTATTTGTCCCACAGTTTCTCTTGTGACCCGTATGTGTTAAATTTTAAGGTATTTGATCTTATTTTGGGAATGGATTAGCTCGATAAGTATAAAGCAGTCCTGAATTGTGATGAGAGGACAGTTTCATTGGAGACTGATTTGGGTAGGATTGCCAAAATGTCGTGCGATAGTTCTGGATTTCACTTGAGTAGTCTTTTGCAAGGTGTTGAGATTTCTCAAGAGGAAGTTGAGGAAATCGATGTGGTTCAAGATTTTCCTGATGTTTTTTAAGAAGTTAAGTGTCTACCGCCACATCGAGAGATTGAGTTTCGTATTGATTTGATTCCAGGAGCTGTGCCGGTGATTCAGCCTAGTAGGAGAATGCCTCCTAGAGAAAGAGAAGAGTTGATTAAGCAGACACAAGATCTTTTGGAGAAGGGTTTGATTAGACCCGGTTTTGCTTGTTGGGGCTCTGCTGCGGTGTTTGTCACCAAATCGGATGGTTCGCTGAGGTTCTGTGTTAATTATAGAGAATTGAACAAAGTGACCATTCGAAATAAATATCCTTTTCCTCGCATCGATGATCTTTTTGACCAATTGCATGGAGCTTCTATCTTTTCTCAACTAGATTTAGCTTCAGGATTCCATCAATTGAGAGTAGCTGAAGACAGTATTCCCTTGACGGCATTTAGGGGACCGAATTGTTTTTATGAGTGGTTGGTTATGCCTTTCGGGTTAACCAACGCTCCTCTCTATTTTGTTGACCTCATGAACCGAGTCTTTGGGGATGTGTTGAATAAGTTCGTGCTAGTATTCATTGATGATATCTTGGTCTACTCCAAATCGGAAGAGGAGCACAGACAAATTTTGAGGATTGTATTGGAGACTCTGAGGAAGCATGTATTGAAGGCAAAATTTTCAAAGTGCCATTTCTGGAAATCAGAAGTTAAATTTTTAGGGCACATTGTTTCTGGTAAAGGTATTTCCGTAGATCCAGCAAAGGTTGAAACTATTTTGGAATGGAAACAGCCGGAGACACCGACTGAAGTTCGCAATTTTCTGGGTTTGGCTGGCTACTACAGAAAATTTATCAAAGATTATTCCAAGATTTCTTCGCATTTGACTAAGCTGACCAGGAAATGAGCTAAATTCAAATGGTCACCTTAGTGTGAAGAAGCTTTTCAGGAATTGAAGACAAGGCTAACCAGTGCACCAGTGCTTGCTATTCCGGATGGGAAGAGCAAATTTAAAGTTTATACGGATGCATGTTTAGTTGGACTGGGAGCAGTTCTGATGCAGAATAGCAGAGTAATTGCGTATGCTAGTCCGCAAATGAAATCACATGAGAAGAACTATGCTACGCATGATTTAGAACTATTAGCTATTGTTTTTGCTTTGAAGATCCGGAGAAATTATCTTTTGGGAGAAAAGTTTGAGTTATTCACGGATCACAAACCGTTGAAATATATTTTCTGTCAAAAAGATCTTAATTTGAGACAGCAGAGATGGGTTGAATTTTTGGCATCTTATGATCTGGATATTTTGTATACTCCGGGGAAAGCGAATGTCGTGGCTGATACTCTTAGTAGAAATGCGGTCTTATCTCTTTTGGAAGTCGTTCCATCTCTCCAAGAAAAGATCATCAGTAAGAAGATGGAGGATAAATCTTTTGAGGAAATAATTCTTGGAACTAAGGATGGGCGATATTCGGATTTCAAGATGGACGATCAAGGTGCTTTAAGGATTAATAGTCGTTTGTGTGTGCCTAATATTGATGGACTGAGGCAAGAAGTCTTAGCTGAGTGTCATCGCTCCAAATTGAATATTCACCCGGGAATCTCGAAGATGTATAAAGATATGAGGAGAGTTTTCTGGTGGCCGAATATGAAGAAGGATGTAGCTGCTTTTGTATATAGTTGCGCCATCTGCCAACAAGTGAAGGGAGATCAACAGAAGTCTGTCGGACTATTGTAACCTTTAGAAATTCCAGATTGGAAGTGGGAGATGATCTCGATGGACTTCATCGACGGTTTGCCTAGAACCATGAAAGGAAATGAAGGAATATGGGTTATTGTGGATCGTTTAATGAAGAGTGCCCATTTTAATCCGGTCAAGGCAACTCGTACTGCAGTTTCCTTGGCAGAAATTTTCTTGAAGGAGATAGTCAGATTGCATGGTGTTCCTGTCAGCATAGTAAGTGACCGTGATCATATTTTCACTAGCAAATTCTGGGAAGCTCTGCCATCAACAATGGGAACAAGTTTGAGATGAAGTACGGCCTATCATCCTCAGAGGGACGGACAAACGGAAAGGCTTAATCGAATTCTGGAAGATATGCTGCGAGCTTGTGTATTAGATTTTGGTGGATCATGGGAAGACCATCTTCATCTAGTGGAATTTTCTTATAATAACAGCTACCAAGCGAGTATTAAGATAGCTCCTTATGAAGCTTTGTATGGAAGACCGTGTAGATCCCCATCTTGTTGGATTGAATCGAATGATCGACTTGTACTCGGACCCGATCTAATTCGTGAAGCTTCTGCGAAGATTGAGCTTATCAAGAAAAGGATGAAAGCTGCTCAAGATCGTCAGAAGAAATATGCAGATAAGAGACGAAGACCATTGGAATTTGAGATCGGAGATTTAGTTTTTATCAAAGTTTCCCCAATCAAAGGTGCTATAAGATTTGGAAAGACGGGAAAACTTGCTCCGAGATATATTGGTCCATTCCGAGTGCGAGAAAGAATTGGAACTGTAGCCTACAGGATTGAATTTCCAGAACGAATGTCTGGGATTCACAATGTATTCCATATGTCTCATTTAAGGAAATTTATTCATGACCCATCATTGGTGGTAGAACCAGTTGTTCAGGAAGATTTAGAAATAGAACCCAACCTGACTATGGTTAGAAATCCTGTTCAGATTGTAGATCAAGACGAGAAGCAACTTAGGAACAAAGTGGTGAAACTCGTCAAGGTGCAATGGAGCGAGGATCCCAGAGATTGTACCTGGGAAACTCTTGATAGTTTTAGAAAAGCTTATCCCGATTTATGTCCGGATAGCTAGTAATGTTGTTAGAATAGACTGTTTGATTGTTTGTTATTATATGGATGATATGTATGTTTAAGCTTTGGTATTAACTGTTGTTTAAATTTCGGGGATGAAATTCTTTCAAGGGGGAGGAATATGACATCCCGGAATTTTGATCATATTATTACAATATGTTTTTAATCAAATATAAATAAAAATGTTAACTATGTAAACACAAACATATAGAATACATGACATATAGAGTTATTCAAGCAATGAAGTCAAAATGAAATCCTGCAAGCAAACTTTATATGCATAAGAAAACCATAATACATAAACATAAGTGTAAAACTTTGATATGAATATAAATTATAAATAGAAATGTTAACTATGTAAATACAAAAATATGAATAAGACAAAACATCTTAGTTCAAACACAAAATCTGCAAATATCTTTATACAAACCCATGTGTCAGCAAACATTAATGATATGCTAACATAAATGTAAACATAAGCATTTAATTAGCACTACAACTTGTCATTTCAGGTTTTATAACAATCATTCCAGCCGAAATATTCATATCACCTTAGATTTTCATTAGTACACAAAGCAAAATTTGATCATATCTAAGGAAGGCTTATATGAGAAGCTTGCCCCAGATATTACCTTCCCTGTTCAAGACTATTCTTTTCTATATAAATACCTCTCCATGATACTTATTTTTAATATTTAGTTTGGTCTACAACTTCAAAAGCAAAATCTGATAAAGCAAAAGAAATATAAACAAAATTCATATTTTCAAGTTCAAACAAAATTCAGGAAGCAAGAAAAGTTTACAGGAATTCAAAACTTCAAACTGCTGTCATCATCCAATACTTCTCTGTTTCAACAGTATTTTGGTGAGTAAACTTAATTCTTTTTGAAATTAACTACTAATAATTGATTTATGAATAAATATTATGCTGATTAAAATCTGTTCTGTGATGTTTGGTTACTGCATGTTCTACTTATATGATGTTCTTCTAGTTTTATGATGTTGAGATAAGGAGTCAGAGAATAAATCATACTTTTCATATAAAAATATTTTCTTTACTGAGAAACTTAACTAAATAAATTTGGTTAAGACAAAGATTAAGGCTTGAAATTGTTTTTTTAAGGTAGCTGTGAAATTTAAACACTGTAAACACAAACTTACACTAAAAAGTAAAATAATGATCAAAATTCGAATAGCCTAAATTGTAAATTCGAATCTATATCTTAAAACTACATACAAAAGTATGATTTTTAAGACAAAATTTATAATTTTTAGACAACCATCTATAGAGCAGTTTGTTAGTGAACCAAAATTGCTTTTATATGAATATCAGATAATTCATCCAATTATTGATGATGAAATTTGACACGAAGCTAGGGTATTGATGTGAGATTAACAGAAAAATGTTAAAAAAAATTCGCATGCATGGATTTTTGGGGATGAGTGAAAATAGGGTTTATGGGCTCAGTGTCTGTGGGTTCGGTTCGTGGATGCTCGTGTTGCCATGGCACCACCGAGTGCCGTGAAACTTGGGTAGGTGATAGAGAGTGTTGTCGGCGAGATATGGCCGAAGCCATGTCGTCTCTGGCGGTCGAGATTGTGAGGACGAGGGGATTTCGCCTGTCGTGTGAGAGCTGCTATTCGAATTTTCAGGATTTTTTCGATTTAGTTCATATCGCATCAATTTGAGTTTAGTTTTCTTGTGAGGGGAAGCTATGTGGTTTGTTGGTGGCGGCGTGTGGCGCCGGAGAGGTGGCGAATCGTCGTACACGTGCACGACGGCGGGAAAGTGCCGGTGGGTATCGACTCGAGTGAAACTCGAGTTTGTGCACTTGTAGCTTCGGGTTTCTCCCTGGGAAGAATTTTGAGGCGCGCGTGTGTGTTTGTAACAGTTTAAAACTTAAGCTTTTAAAAAAAAGAAACAGGAGAGGAAAGAACAGGGGAAGAAGAAAAGAAAGGCAGGGAAGGGCGCGAGGAAAGTTCTGGGAATCTCGAGTTCGACCCGAGTTAGATGCGATGTTTACTTCGGGTTTTAAAATTCCAGAAGTTTGCCTACTGTAATATTAAGTTAAAGGTAAATAAGCTAAGTGTAAATTATGTTAATAATGTTTACAATTTGTTTTAAGCCCAGATGAAATTTAAAGCTTTACTGAAACAAAGAAGAGTAATTAATTTAAAATCAAAGTTAATTATGAATGTAATAAATTTTATAATTGTAATTTAATAAGTAGTTCAAAATGTAATCAAATTTGTAATTAAAGATTTTAATGATAATCTTATGTAAAATCATTTGTAATTAAGAATTTAATACATCATTTGAAGTTGAATAATTTAACGAATCATAGTTAACTAATTAAATAATTAATTAAGGATTAAACGATTAAGTTAATTAATAATTAACGACTAATTAAGAAAATAATAATAATTAAATGTGTAATTGAGTTTTATAAATCAATAATTAAGGTTATTGATTAATAATTAATTAATTAATTAAGTGAATAATTAATAAGTAATTAATAAATTGAAATAAGTTAATTAATTAGTAATTGATTAAGCAAAAATAAAATATAGTTTGTTCTTAAGCAAGTATATTAGTTTAAAATAAATCAAACAAAATGTTGATATGAATCGATGATTCTATTTGATTGACTCTGGTATTTATTTATATCCTATGATGTTCTGTGATATTCTGGATATATATGTGATGACTGTGTATGATTCATCTGTGTTGAATTGCTATGTGAATTCAATTGTTGAATTTAAACTGTATAAGTTAATTAGACAACTTGGCCTTTAAAATGACGTTTGGATTTCGATGAGACCGGGATCAGGTATCGATTTGATAGTCCGAAAACCACATCGATCCAAATTAAACGTTAGGTCGTGAATTCTCAAGTGAAGATCGAGATGGTGTTTTCAGAATGCAAGGGTTATTGTCGTTGACTCTGAGGGTGATTCCAAAATGAGTGTAACGAGATAATGCCTTCGGTTTCGTTCGAACCCGGAACGAACTTGTATGAATTGAATGCTTTCAGCACATCGTCAGGCAGACGATGAGCATTCTAAGAGATATGTTCTATAAAGGTAAACGCAGCCTCAAGCCTCATCAACCGGGAATGGCTAAAACAGGGGTTGTGCAGCAAGGTTAGGTGGGTCATGCCCAAGCAGGACGAGGTATACCCCTGTCTAGATGTCCCTTTTATTCGGCAGTGTGGGCGGTTGGTCTGCAGCCAACTGCGGGGTTATCTTGTTCGGGACTGTTCAGTAAGGAATGGTTCCGGCCTTGTGTTGCAGGGGAGTTAGGGTGTCTCCTCGGTACGGTGATCTAGGCCACGTACTGTGACGGGCGGTACCCCAGTAGCCCTGCCATTGTATGAGATCCAATTTCCAATAAGAGCCGTACGTTTTGATTGTGCCCAACTACGTTGGAATGTGAGATGTAAGCATTTCAGCTATTTTTGTATTTTACTTGAAAACCCTAGACACTATTATAATATCACTGAATTTCCTATAAAATGTTTTGGTTAGCGTAAGGTAAAAACTTACCCGTATTTATGTGTGGGAAGTCTTACGTGATACTTTTATTTCAAATGATTTTCAAAGTTAAACAACTTTAACCGTTTACTCATACCAGACCCATGTCTGACCGGAGTTTATATTTTGTTTTTCGTAAACTCTTGGGTACTCAAATTTTTATGAGTAGCCATGTGATAGGTAATCGGAGTATAGAGTTTTATGGAGGAGTTGGAGCAGAAGACTAGATGTACGTATCTATCTATATAGTTCCGCTGTGTTAGGTAGTATATGATGTATTTGGAATGTATGTTCTGACATATATGTATGTGACAGTCATGTTGTATGATATCGTATAACTCTGATATATATATATATATAACTATGTAATAATTATGTTGATATATTATATTTTGTTCCATTCCGCTGTGAGATTCTGATGTTGTTATTCTTTCTTTCTATTCTTCTCTATTTCTATCCCTTTCTTTCTTATTGATGGCACGTCTTTCTGGAGTTAGAAAGTCGGGTCGTCACAGCTGGTATTAGAGCACTAGGTTGAGCGAGTACCTAGGCTCTGGAGTAACATCTATCTTGAGAGTGCGTATTTGTATTTTCATATAATTATATATATATATATATATACACACACACACACACACCTATCTAAATTTGTTGGCCACCTGAACAGGTAACTTGAAAGGATTATGTACTTCGATTGATAATGGCCAACATGAGTTTTGGAAGAAGAGGCAGAGTTAGGGCCAGTACTTCGATTGATAATGTTCGAAGTCAAATTGCTAGAGAGGCTGTAAATCCAGTACCGCCTCAAGTTAGTTTTGCAACCTTATGTAAAGATTTCATCGATCTTGGAGGCCAACCATTTAAAGGTTCAGAATCGATAATTGAAGTTCAGGCATGGCTACGCTCTTATGGGCGCATTTTTAAGAGTATGAGATTGTCGGATGATCAGAAGAGGGAAATGGCATCGTGGCAATTGCAGGGAGGCGCAGCAGCATGGTGGGATGCAACAATTGCAAATATTCCTGAGAAAGATATTTCATGGGAAAGATTTAAGGAGTTATTTAAGGAAAAGTTTATGCCAACAGCAAGGAAAACTCAATTGTACCCGGATTTTCTGAATTTGAAGCAGGAAAGCATGACTATTTCTGAGTATGAGACCAGATTCAACGAATTTTCGTGTTATGGATTAGGACTCATTGATACTCCCCTCAAGAAGAATGAAAAGTTTGTGCAAGGATTGAGGTCCGAATTTCACGATAAGATGACGGTGCTCTTGAAAGGATCTTTTGTTGATTTAATTGATATGGCTTTGAGGTATGAAAATTTGATGAGCAAGAAATTGGAGGCAACAGCAGCAGTTTCGAGAGGGAATTTCGTTAACCCAAATAAAAAAAGTTTAATCCACTTTGGAAAAGGCAAGCTAAGGGAAAGAAATCGGGAGGAAGCAATAACGGACCCCGCAAGTGTTATAATTGTGAGCAAATTGGACATTTGGCAGATCAGTGTTCTCAAGGAGGATCTCAGCAGCAGCAACGTCAGAGTGGTCCAGGATTGGCAGTAGTTCAAAGATCGTTGTGTTTTAATTGTCATCAGCCCGGTCATATGATTAAGAACCGTCCATTTTTGCTGAGGACACTGCAGGATAAAGTTTTTGCTCTGGAAGCAGGTCCATCTTCTTCTTCTCAAGGCAAAGGAGTTTTGGAAGGTACCTTACTCTTAGATGGAAAATATATTAAAGTTTTGTTTGTTTCGGATGCTTCTTTGAGTTTCATTTCTCTGGAATCGGTAGAAAAGTTTTGTCTCAAACCCAGTACGGTGGATCATCCCATTATTGTATCTAATCCTATAGGTGGAGAAACCAAATTGGATACAATCTGTAAGGACTTGAAGATTTCTTATTTGTCCCACAGTTTCTCTTGTGACCCGTATGTGTTAAATTTTAAGGTATTTGATCTTATTTTGGGAATGGATTAGCTCGATAAGTATAAAGCAGTCCTGAATTGTGATGAGAGGACAGTTTCATTGGAGACTGATTTGGGTAGGATTGCCAAAGTGTTGTGCGATAGTTCTGGATTTCACTTGAGTAGTCTTTTGCAAGGAGTTGAGATTTCTCTAGAGGAAGTTGAGGAAATCGATGTGGTTCAAGATTTTCCTGATGTTTTTGAAGAAGTTAAGTGTCTACCGCCACATCGAGAGATTAAGTTTCGTATTGATTTGATTCCAGGAGCTGTGCCGGTGATTCAGCCTAGTAGGAGAATGCTTACTGGAGAGAGAGAAGAGTTGATTAAGCAGACACAAGATCTTTTGGAGAAGGGATTGATTAGACCCAGTTTTTCTTGTTGGGGCTCTGCTGCGGTGTTTGTCACCAAATCGGATGGTTCGCTGAGGTTCTGTATTGATTATAGAGAATTGAACAAAGTGACCATTCGAAATAAATATCCTTTTCCTCGCATCGATGATCTTTTTGACCAATTGCATGGAGCTTCTATCTTTTCTCAACTAGATTTAGCTTCAGGATTCCATCAATTGAGAGTAGCTGAAGATAGTATTCCCTTGACGGCATTTAGGGGACCGAATTGTTTTTATGAGTGGCTGGTTATGCCTTTCGGGTTAACCAACGCTCCTGTCTATTTTGTTGACCTCATGAACCGAGTCTTTGGGGATGTGTTAAATAAGTTCGTGCTAGTATTCATTGGTGATATCTTGGTCTACTCCAAATCGGAAGAGGAGCACAGACAACATTTGAGGATTGTATTGGAGACTCTGAGGAAGCATGTGTTGAAGGCAAAATTTTCAAAGTGCCATTTCTGGAAATCAGAAGTTAAATTTTTAGGGCACATTGTATCTGGTAAAGGTATTTCCGCAGATCCAGCAAAGGTTGAAACTATTTTGGAATGGAAACAACCGGAGACACCGACTGAAGTTCGCAATTTTCTGGGTTAGGCTGGCTACTACAGAAAATTTATCAAAGATTATTCCAAGATTTCTTCGCATCTGACTAAGCTGACTAGGAAAGGAGCTAAACTCAAATGGACACCTCAGTGTGAAGAAGCTTTTCAGGAATTGAAGACAAGGCTAACCAGTGCACCAGTGCTTGCTATTCCGGATGGGAAGAGCAAATTTGAAGTTTATACGGATGCATGTTTAGTTGGACTGGGAGCAGTTCTGATGCAGAATGGTAGAGAAATTGCGTATGCTAGTCGGCAATTGAAATCACATGAGAAGAACTATGATACGCATGATTTAGAACTGTTAGCTGTTGTTTTTGCTTTGAAGATCTGGAGACATTATCTTTTGGGAGAAAAGTTTGAGTTATTCACGGATCACAAACCGTTGAAATATATTTTCTCTCAAAAAGATCTTAATTTGAGACAGCAGAGATGGGTCGAATTTTTGGCATCTTATGATTTGGATATTTTGTTTACTCCGGGGAAAGCGAATGTCGTGGCTGATACTCTTAGTAGAAATGCGGTCTTATCTCTTTTGGAAGTCGTTCCATCTCTCCAAGAAAAGATCATCAGTAAGAAGATGGAGGATAAATCTTTTGAGGAAATAATTCTTGGAACTAAGGACGGGCGATATTCGGATTTCAAGATGGACGATCAAGGTGCTTTAAGGATTAATAGTCGTTTATGTGTGCCTACTATTGATGGACTGAGGCAAGAAATCTTAGTTGAGTGTCATCGCTCCAAATTGAATATTCACCCGGGAATCTCGAAGATGTATAAAGATATGAGGAGAGTTTTCTGGTGGCCGAATATGAAGAAGGATGTAGCTGCTTTTGTATATAGTTGCGCCATCTGCCAACAAGTGAAGGGAGATCAACAAAAGTCTGTCGGACTATTGTAACCTTTAGAAATTCCAGATTGGAAGTGGGAGATGATCTCGATGGACTTCATCGACGGTTTGCCTAGAACCATGAAAGGAAATGAAGGAATATGGGTTATTGTGGATCGTTTAATGAAGAGTGCCCATTTTAATCCGGTCAAGGCAACTCGTACTGCAGTTTCCTTGGCAGAAATTTTCTTGAAGGAGATAGTCAGATTGCATGGTGTTCCTGTCAGCATAGTAAGTGACCGTGATCATATTTTCACTAGCAAATTCTGGGAAGCTCTGCCATCAACAATGGGAACAAGTTTGAGATGAAGTACGGCCTATCATCCTCAGAGGGACGGACAAACGGAAAGGCTTAATCGAATTCTGGAAGATATGCTGCGAGCTTGTGTATTAGATTTTGGTGGATCATGGGAAGACCATCTTCATCTAGTGGAATTTTCTTATAATAACAGCTACCAAGCGAGTATTAAGATAGCTCCTTATGAAGCTTTGTATGGAAGACCGTGTAGATCCCCATCTTGTTGGATTGAATCGAATGATCGACTTGTACTCGGACCTGATCTAATTCGTGAAGCTTCTGCGAAGATTGAGCTTATCAAGAAAAGGATGAAAGCTGCTCAAGATCGTCAGAAGAAATATGCAGATAAGAGACGAAGACCATTGGAATTTGAGATCGGAGATTTAGTTTTTATCAAAGTTTCCCCAATCAAAGGTGCTATAAGATTTGGAAAGACGGGAAAACTTGCTCCGAGATATATTGGTCCATTCCGAGTGCGAGAAAGAATTGGAACTGTAGCCTACAGGATTGAATTTCCAGAACGAATGTCTGGGATTCACAATGTATTCCATATGTCTCATTTAAGGAAATTTATTCATGACCCATCATTGGTGGTAGAACCAGTTGTTCAGGAAGATTTAGAAATAGAACCCAACCTGACTATGGTTAGAAATCCTGTTCAGATTGTAGATCAAGACGAGAAGCAACTTAGGAACAAAGTGGTGAAACTCGTCAAGGTGCAATGGAGCGAGGATCCCAGAGATTGTACCTGGGAAACTCTTGATAGTTTTAGAAAAGCTTATCCCGATTTATGTCCGGATAGCTAGTAATGTTGTTAGAATAGACTGTTTGATTGTTTGTTATTATATGGATGATATGTATGTTTAAGCTTTGGTATTAACTGTTGTTTAAATTTCGGGGATGAAATTCTTTCAAGGGGGAGGAATCATCCCGGAATTTTGATCATATTATTACAATATGTTTTTAATCAAATATAAATAAAAATGTTAACTATGTAAACACAAACATATAGAATACATGACATATAGAGTTATTCAAGCAATGAAGTCAAAATGAAATCCTGCAAGCAAACTTTATATGCATAAGAAAACCATAATACATAAACATAAGTGTAAAACTTTGATATGAATATAAATTATAAATAGAAATGTTAACTATGTAAATACAAAAATATGAATAAGACAAAACATCTTAGTTCAAACACAAAATCTGCAAATATCTTTATACAAACCCATGTGTCAGCAAACATTAATGATATGCTAACATAAATGTAAACATAAGCATTTAATTAGCACTACAACTTGTCATTTCAGGTTTTATAACAATCATTCCAGCCGAAATATTCATATCACCTTAGATTTTCATTAGTACACAAAGCAAAATTTGATCATATCTAAGGAAGGCTTATATGAGAAGCTTGCCCCAGATATTACCTTCCCTGTTCAAGACTATTCTTTTCTATATAAATACCTCTCCATGATACTTATTTTTAATATTTAGTTTGGTCTACAACTTCAAAAGAAAAATCTGATAAAGCAAAAGAAATATAAACAAACTTCATATTTTCAAGTTCAAACAAAATTCAGGAAGCAAGAAAAGTTTACAGGAATTCAAAACTTCAAACTGCTGTCATCATCCAATACTTCTCTGTTTCAACAGTATTTTGGTGAGTAAACTTAATTCTTTTTGAAATTAACTACTAATAATTGATTTATGAATAAATATTATGCTGATTAAAATCTGTTCTGTGATGTTTGGTTACTGCATGTTCTACTTATATGATGTTCTTCTAGTTTTATGATGCTGAGATAAGGAGTCAGAGAATAAATCATACTTTTCATATAAAAATATTTTCTTTACTGAGAAACTTAACTAAATAAATTTGGTTAAGACAAAGATTAAGGCTTGAAATTGTTTTTTTAAGGTAGCTGTGAAATTTAAACACTGTAAACACAAACTTACACTAAAAAGTAAAATAATGATCAAAATTCGAATAGCCTAAATTGTAAATTCGAATCTATATCTTAAAACTACATACAAAAGTATGATTTTTAAGACAAAATTTATAATTTTTAGACAACCATCTATAGAGCAGTTTGTTAGTGAACCAAAATTGCTTTTATATGAATATCAGATAATTCATCCAATTATTGATGATGAAATTTGACACGAAGCTAGGGTATTGATGTGAGATTAACAGAAAAATGTTAAAAAAATTTCGCATGCATGGATTTTTGGGGATGAGTGAAAATAGGGTTTATGGGCTCAGTGTCTGTGGGTTCGGTTCGTGGATGCTCGTGTTGCCATGGTACCACCAAGTGCCGTGAAACTTGGGTAGGTGATAGAGAGTGTTGTCGGCGAGATATGGCCGAAGCCATGTCGTCTCTGGCGGTCGAGATTGTGAGGACGAGGGGATTTCGCCTGTCGTGTGAGAGCTGCTATTCGAATTTTCAGGATTTTTTCGATTTAGTTCATATCGCATCAATTTGAGTTTAGTTTTCTTGTGAGGGGAAGCTATGTGGTTTGTTGGTGGCGGCGTGTGGCGCCGGAGAGGTGGCGAATCGTCGTACACGTGCACGACGGCGGGAAAGTGCCGGTGGGTATCGACTCGAGTGAAACTCGAGTTTGTGCACTTGTAGCTTCGGGTTTCTCCCTGGGAAGAATTTTGAGGCGCGCGTGTGTGTTTGTAACAGTTTAAAACTTAAGCTTTTAAAAAAAAGAAACAGGAGAGGAAAGAACAGGGGAAGAAGAAAAGAAAGGCAGGGAAGGGCGCGAGAAAAGTTCTGGGAATCTCGAGTTCGACCCGAGTTAGATGCGATGTTTACTTCGGGTTTTAAAATTCCAGAAGTTTGCCTACTGTAATATTAAGTTAAAGGTAAATAAGCTAAGTGTAAATTATGTTAATAATGTTTACAATTTGTTTTAAGCCCAGATGAAATTTAAAGCTTTACTGAAACAAAGAAGAGTAATTAATTTAAAATCAAAGTTAATTATGAATGTAATAAATTTTATAATTGTAATTTAATAAGTAGTTCAAAATGTAATCAAATTTGTAATTAAAGATTTTAATGATAATCTTGTGTAAAATCATTTGTAATTAAGAATTTAATACATCATTTGAAGTTGAATAATTTAACGAATCATAGTTAACTAATTAAATAATTAATTAAGGATTAAACGATTAAGTTAATTAATGATTAATTAAGCCAATAATAATAATTAAATGTGTAATTGAGTTTTATAAATCAATAATTAAGGTTATTGATTAATAATTAATTAATTAAGTGAATAATTAATAAGTAATTAATAAATTGAAATAAGTTTATTAATTAGTAATTGAGTAAGCAAAAATAAAATATAGTTTATTCTTAAGCAAGTATATAAGTTTAAAATAAATCAAACAAAATGTTGATATGAATCGATGATTCTATTTGATTGACTCTGGTATTTATTTATATCCTGTGATGTTCTGTGATATTCTGGATATATATGTGATGTCTGTGTATGATTCATCTATGTTGAATTGCTATGTGAATTCAATTATTGAATTTAAACTGTATAAGTTAATTAGACAACTTGGCCTTTAAAATGGCGTTTGGATTTCGATGTGACCGGGATCGGGTATCGATTTGATAGTCCGAAAACCACATCGGTCCAAATTAAACGTTAGGTCGTGAATTCTCAAGTGAAGATCGAGATGGTGTTTTCAAAATGCAAGGGTTATTGTCGTTGACTCTGAGGGTGATTCCAAAATGAGTGTAACGAGATAGTGCCTTCGGTTTCGTTCGAACCCGGAACGAACTTGTATGGATTGAATGCTTTCAGCACATCGTCAGGCGGACGATGAGCATTCTAAGAGATATGTTCTATAAAGGTAAACGCAGCCTCAAGCCTCATCAACCGGGAATGGCTAAAACAGGGATTGTGCAGCAAGGTTAGGTGGGTCATGCCCAAGCAAGACGAGGTATACCCCTGTCTAGATGTCCCTTTTATTAGGCTATGTGGGCGGTTGGTCTGCAGCCAACTGCGGGGTTATCTTATTCAGGACTGTTCAGTAAGGAATGGTTCCGGCCTTGTGTTGCAGGGGAGTTAGGGTGGCTCCTCAGTATGGTGATCTAGGCCACGTACTGTGACGGGCGGTACCCCAGTAACCCTGCCATTGTGTGGGATCCAATTTCCAATAAGAGCCGTACGTTTTGATTGTGCCCAACTACGTTGGAATGTGAGATGTAAGCATTTCAGCTATTTCTGTATTTTACTTGAAAACCCTAGACACTATTATAATATCACTGAATTTCCTATAAAATGTTTTGGTTAGCGTAAGGTAAAAACTTACCCGTATTTATGTGTGGGAAGTCTTACGTGATACCTTTATTTCAAATGATTTTCAAAGTTAAACAACTTTAACCGTTTACTCATACTAGACCCATGTCTGACCCGGAGTTTATATTTTGTTTTTCATAAACTCTTGGGTACTCAAATTTTTATGAGTAGCCAAGTGATAGGTAATCGGAGTATAGAGTTTTCTGGAGGAGTTGGAGCAGAAGACCAGACGTACGTATCTATCTATATAGTTCCACTGTGTTAGGTAGTATATGATGTATTTGGAATGTATGTTCTGACATATATGTATGTGATAGTCATGTTGTATGATATCGTATAACTCTGATATATATATATATATATAACTGTGTAATAATTATGTTGATATATTATATTTTGCTCCATTTCGCTGTGAGATTCTGATGTTGTTATTCTTTCTTTCTATTCTTTTCTATTTCTATCCCTTTCTTTCTTATTGATGGCACGTCTTTCTGGAGTTAGAAAGTCGGGTCGTCACAGACGTGAGCAGTTCGTCAAGATTCGGGCTTGGGTTCTTCGATGGTTCATCTGAGAATCGATTTTTAGTTAGTGTGACTTTAAGTCTTCGTCGAAGTATCAAGGGGTGACAAATGAAGAATAGGGACCGATTCAAGGGGTCGCGTTGTCGGAGTAGACGCCGGAGTGATGGTGCACGTGCACCGTCTGCCTAAAGGTTCGGCTGTGGCAGGGAAATTGGGAAAGAAGTGGAAGAGCCGTTCAATCTAGACTGTGATGATTATGGTCTGGACGTGTTTGCGATGGGTTATCGTTCTTGGATCGTCGTCGAGTTGTGTTTTGCGACATCAGTTTGGTGATGAGAAGATTGGATTTTTGGATCTGGAATGATGAGGTAAGGAGAAGAGGGAGATTTGAGTTTGGGCCAGTTAATTTCTTTGGGCCGTGATTCTTTCTTTAATTTAATAAAATGAATGTAATCCAAGTTGTAAGAAAATTTATCAAGTCTACGGTTAATGTTTTATTTAATGAAATATAGTAATTTCAAGGTTTAACTTAACCTTTAACTTAGGTCACCAATGACGCAAATTCAATTGGCTAAGATGACTACATTTACGTTAATTAGTTAATTACAAATGATATTGAGTGAAGTTAATAATGTAATAGGGTAATGAATAGGTTAAATGGTTAAACTTTTAGATTAGTTAAAATCTTAAATAATTGGAAAGGGAAATTGCTTAATGAAACCAATTAAGGGATAATTAATTAATTAATTAATTAAATGATCAATTAGTTAATGGGATAATTCATATTAATGTAATTAAATGATCATTTATTTAGTGGGATAAATTAATATAAGTAATTAGAGATTAATTACTTAAATGATAGTTACTTGGTAAAAATAATTAAAAGATTAATTTCTGTTGGGGGTTAATTTGTTTAGTTAGAAATTAAAGGTTAGTTAATTGGAGATAATTAACTAATGGTATAATTACTTGATAAAAGTAATTAAAAGAAAATTAATTAAGGGAAGTAATTAAGGATTAATTACTTAGTATAATTAATTAAGGAAATTTATTAGGGGTTAATTAATTAACGAGTGTGATTAATTAAGAGATAATTAATCAATATAAGTGATTATGGAATAATTAACTCGAGTTATTAATTAAGGATCAATGTAATTAATATGGATGGGTAAAGGATAATTAATTTGTGTAATTAATTGGGAGTTAATTACTTATTGAAATTAAAGGATAATTAATCAAAAATGATTAATGAAGTTGGATAATTAAAAGACGATTAACTAATTGGTTTATAATTAGTTAATGTTAAGTAAGGATAATCTAAGCGTTTAAGATTAGTAATTAATTTAATTAGAGATAAATTAAATTAATTTTGGAAGTGATCACTCTTGCTTATGATTGATTGAATGATGCCTTGAATTGGTTGATTACACTTTAAAATGTATTCACTAGAATAACTTGGGTTAAGATGACATTGAATTCGAAGAGACCGGAGCCGGGTGTTTGTAAATACCCGAAACCACTTCGATTCTTTATAGATTGATATGTGAAATCAATAGACGGAAATGGAATGATTTAAGTGAATTGGACCATTTAATCTAAGTTTTAGTACTTAGAACTTGATGTGTGAAATAAGTGATGTCTATATCAAATTGTGAATTTGTAAATTGATACGAGTTACCCCAGGTTTTATTTAAGTTTGATGCTTTTGTATTCCTTGTTAGATGGGTTTACTCACGCTGGTTTCCAGCCTGACCCGGGTGTTACTTTGATGTAATGCTCGAGTCAGACCGAGTATTACAGCTTTTTCAGGTAAGGACGTTCTGGAGCTCAGGAGGCAAGCTGGATGGCAGGAACGTATGGAGTGTTTTTCGCTTAGATATATTGTAGTTATTTGGGACATGATTATATGTGTCCAATGTTTGAGTATATGTGTAACTCTGATGTATTAAAGTGTAATTTGATAAGTACAGCTTCCCTTTGTATAACTGTTATTATTTGTTATTATATTTTATCCGCCGTGAATGTGAGATGTTGGTGTTTCTGTTTTCTTCTTTTTCTGTAACTATTCGGAATTTTCGGGATCGAAAATTCTAGGTCGTTATATTTGGTATCAGAGCAGAAGGTTAAGCGAGAACCTTGGCTCTGGTGAGATTACTCATTAAGGATACGGTCAGTGGTACCCTAGAATGAGTTGAGTGTATATACATATATATATACACATATATATATGAGCGTATTTGTTATTTTCTTATATAAAGATTTTAAATGATTTTATATAATAATATATTTTGATATATAAAGCAATATTTCTTTCTAATAAATATTAAGGTAATTGATTTTTAAATTATTGAAATTAAATTAAGTGGTAATAGAAATACAACCAAATTGAAATTAGACAAAGATAAGTTTGAAATGGATTCAAACTGAAATTAAAATCTTGAATTTGGGGAAGGGTTTCAGAATAAGATAATAATAAATAATATCGTTTAACGTATTTGAATGAAAGGGTCCTGTTTCAAACAAGAGTTGTTTGAAAATTTAAAGAAGTTAGTTTTGAATTAAAACCATAAAATTTAAGGATATCTTGGTGTGTAAAAGAAATAATATGTATACATGAGGAATATACATAATATCAAGGATGGTTTGAAATAAACTCTAAATGTTGAGTTTAAATTTGGAATGATATGTGATACCCAAAGTGATAAGTTTTTGAACTTACAAGTGGGAAGATTATTAATGTGAAGTTTAAAATCTGAAATGGGAATTCGAATTGGGTAAGGTTGGCTGGATTAAGTAAATTGAATTTAAATTTGGGAAAGTTAAATAATTTAACAAGCAGCCAGAATTGGAAATTTTAAGGTGAAATTGGGATTTAACTTGGGAACTCAAATGGTTAATTTGAATTGGGAGTTTGTGTAATCTCAAAATAGGTTTGAGATCCGAAAATTTAAAATGGATGGATGTTTTAAAATAATTTGAATGATACCATCCTGTTGTTATTTATAACCTTTAAGCTGAAATTGGATTTGTTTAAATGGATGAAGAAATGGGGTGAGGTAATATATCCATTATTAAGATAAAATGAAATCATTTTGGACTTAAGATTTGAATGTTTAAGATAAAACTTCAATGGTTTGGTTTCAAAATTGAAATTTGGTGATAAATTGAATTTCAAAGATTTAGTTTTTAAAAAGGATTTGGATTATTATTATTTGAACTTTGAAATAGGTTAAAAATGGAATTTGGATTCAGAATTAAATGGTTTAAAGTTGAGATTTAAATTAAATTAGTTTAAATTGGATTTGATTTGAATTAATTGAAATTGTGAAGTTTAAAAATTCAAATGGAAAATTTGAAATGAAATTGAAGTTGAATGAGTTCAAATTGAAATGGGAATTGGTATTAATTCAAGCTGGAATTGATATGAATTGAAATTGGTTCAATTGAAATTTACTTGAATTAACTGAAATTGTGATTAAAGTTGGATAAGTAAATTCAAATGGAATTTGATTTGAATCTAGGAAAGAAATTGAGGATTAATTCAACTTGAATTGGGGATAAATCAATTTCAATGGAAATTTAAGTTATTTAAATTGGAATGGAGTCAATTTAAATGGAAGTGAAAATTTAAATTGAATTGATGGGATTGAAGATTAGGAGTTGAACAGTTTGGCTCTGGACTATTTTCAAAATAAATTATTTTAATATAAACTATTTTAAATCTATTTTCCAAGCTATTTACTATATACAACCTTTCTTTTTAAAGCCAAATTATCTTATACTTATTTTACAATTAGTTTTGGAACTATTTAACAATTTTTCAACTGTTTTATAAAGTAATTACTATTTCACAACTATTTTGCAACTATTTAACTATTTTCCAACTATTTTACAATTACTTAACTATTTTACAGCAATTTTACAAACTAATCATTATTTTTCAACTACTTATCTATTTTAAACTTTTCAAGCTATTTTCTAAAATTAAGAGGGACAGAGTTCAAACGGTGTTCTAAAATTGGTCGCTTACATGTTTAGTTGCCTAAGACCGTGTATTTTCTTCAACGATTTTCGAACACTAAAATCGATAAAAGAATACGGATATTTGATTTATATGCGATGAAATATAAATGTTGTATGGTGAATGGTTACAATTTGTAATGTACAAAATCTCGATGGGATCAGTTCATTAAAATAAGCAAGTAAAATGTAGTGTAAGGTCGTTTATACGATGATTGATTACAATAATGATTCTGCTATGCTAAATGAAACATTAGACCAAAAACTATAGGATAGATATAACAATCCAATCACTGAAATAGAAGTTCCATTAGTTTGCATAAAGTGCAATTTATTTAATGTCCTTAGAAATTAGTGACCAAATGGACTTTTGCAAAGAGTTCACGATATCGTAGTAAGGATTTCCTTTGAATGGTTTGACTGTTTAGAAAATAAACGAATATATAAGAGTAGATGTAAGCTAAGCCACGATCGGGATGAAGAGAGTGAAAGGCACTTTTATTTCATAAGGAAACATCGAAAATGAGAATTGTAAAATAATAGTTGATATTTAACATTGAAGAGAAACATGATTTCTCTTCCAAATTGTATTTTCATGTAGAAAACTATTTTCTATGAGATTTATTCTTCTAAGTGTAATGAACCATTTTTCCGTAACCTTTGAATCGATAATAAATCACACACGTCTAACTCAAATTGCATGAATAAGCGGATCATTAAGGGTAGAAAGAAAATAAAGATAGAACATAATCTCACACGAATGGAATAAGATATATTATTTCAATAATAATCTTTACAGCGGAAAATTTTAAAACATAATATCAGAGTCTAACCTAGATTCAGCCTGGACAGTTATAAACCCCTCTCCTTACAAATGCTGAAAACAACAAAACAAATGCAATGGATGTAGCGAATAATAGAATACGTCTATACGATGTTCAATATCTCAGCTCTCCTCTTGAAAATCCAACCGTCTTCAACTAAACCTGAAACTACTCGGATCCAACCCGAGTATTAAAAATGGCCAGATCAGGCTTGATAAACCAGCGTGAGATACTCGAAATTTAAAATGCCTATATTATCAAAACCTTTGAAAAGAAGAGTATCTCATAAGACCACACCCACACATAAAAACATACGAGTTTTTACCTTATGATAACCAAAACACTTTTATACCAAAATATACTTGATATTATTTTTAATGACATTCCTTTGAAAACACTTTCAAATAAACTTATTCAAATATGGTATCGATACCCGGAATAGGTTTAAGGCAACGTATCCGGACTGGATCAATGGAGTATCCCAAACGGAATATATAATACCAAAAAGGGATAGCTGAAATGTTTGCAAATCATTACAGCTATTTTGGAAATACAATTAAAACCGTAAATCTCGTATTGGGATTGGGTTTCCAACATGATAGTGAACTAGTGGACTTTTCTCCGATCCACACATAATAAACATAGTTCCTGTGGTGCCTTAATCGCCTTTCTCAAGCATGTCATTTGGAACTGTACTTGCTATACTACCACTGATAACCAGTAGTTCCTTGCTTTTCTCAAACTAACCACTTTATAAAAATGGGGCAATAAATGCCTTAAGGGACGTTTTCCCTCAAAGGTCCCAACATATTGGCCACCACCATACATACTCACTTATTCTGAATTTGCGTCTGTCAGACCACATAGTATCCCATATCATCTTTCGGGATGTGAGGCTAGTGAGGCTATGCTCAATTTCTTCAAAGCCATGCTTTTCATGCAAAACCACGCTTTGATCATAACAGGTTCCACTTTGAATACCACATTGTCATTCAACGTCACATGATTGATTTCTAGAAAGGTATAACTTCCCAAGCTTGTATGTCTCAAGAAAAGGTGTTAAGCTAAAAGAAATTGCCTTCTCCGCCACCAACTGATATACTTTTATAGAATTCACTCAAATGTGGTTTAGAATACAATGCCAAACAAATATCCATACAAGTTCTTTCTGGGACTGCACGAAACCAAAGGAACTCTCCTCGGCCATTACTAGGCGAGAAACCCTTGCAATCCAAAAAAATCTCCATAACGAGGAGACCACTGCTATATATAACTCTATAATGGAAGTGACCCAGAGCATGTCAACAAGCAGTCCTCATGCTATAAAGATGCACGGTCTTCAATAATCATCATCTTCAACATGTCTTCACTTTCGAACATGTACGTTGGTTCGAAGTGGTTTTTGGATAGGGATCACCCAAATCCGATCCTAGTTCCTTCGAAGCCAATTATCGGTACAAAGATTGTTAAGTTCATATGTGGATATCAATCATCAATCAATTACCTCATCATTTATAAAATATCTTTCTTAGATATATTCTTTTCAATTTATTCCATTTTCTTTTCAAGAGTATATGAAATCATTAAGCCTTATTTATCAAATCATTTGACTTATTAAACCATTCTTAAATCCTGGTATAATTCCAAATCATCTTCTCTTTTACTTAGAAAAACCTTTCCAAATCATTCATTAAATCTTAGTTAAAGATTTCTTACATTCAATCTTCAACTTTTAAGTTAGGAAAAATATTTCCGAATCATTTATTAAATCTTAATCGATGATTTCTTTCTTAACTTCAACTCATATTCTTGCAAATCGAAGATATTTATAATAGAGTACTACTGCCACCTTAGATGTGGTAAATTTCACATCCAGGGACTATTGTGAAGTAATCCTACATCATGAAGATCTTCGTCTTCAATGATCTTTGTCTTCAATATGTTTTTATTTTGAAAATTAGTTTGAAGGGGTTTTCGGATAGGAATCACCCAAATCCGATCCCCGTTCTTCAGATAGGAATCACTTGAATCGAATCCAGGTTCTTCGGATCGAAATCACCTAAATTCGATCCCGGTTCCTTCGTACCAATCATCGAGTAAAAGATGTTAAGTGGTTAATTTACATTCAAAGAATTTGTTTCTTTTCTCTTATCTTGGAAAAACTTAAATACGAGCTTTCAGAGCATCCGAGCTTTCCTTTCGGTCTATTCCATCCCTCGTCTAAAAGATAAAGTGAAGGCCAGGTAAATTCAGGGCACTGGTTGCTCCATTCCTAACCTTAGTTACACACCTTGTTTTACCGTTTAGCTCTTACAGGCGGGACAAATGTAATAGTCGTTTCCGCATACTCAGTTTGTTATTATATTTAATATTCTTCACTTTTTATTTAAGTGGTATAAACAACTTCTCTTAACCATTCATTCAAACTCTTATTAATATTTCCAAACCATCTATTAAATACTTAATTATTCTTTTAAAATCATTCAAAAATATATTTAGGAAAGATTTGTTAATTTTAAAATTACATTTCAAAAGTTATTTAAAACTGTTGCGAAAAGCATTGAGAAACGTGTTGCAAATAGTGTTTTAAAAGCTGTATTCTTCAAAACGACTTTTATATAAATTGGAAATCCATATTTTCAACTTAAATCTCTTTTTAAACATTTTAAAAGATTTTTATAATTTATTTCATATTTTTTTTAGAAAACCTTTAAAATATATCATTTTACAAGAAATCCTTTTTGGATTCCGAATTGCAAAACCGCGATGTTTTTAGAAAATTATTTGGACATATTTTAAATATACAAGATGAAATCTTGATTTTTTTATTTAAACATATTTAAATGTTTATAAAACATTTCTAGCTCATTTTAAAACTATTTCCAAAAGGTTTAAGCATTCCATATACACCATTTCATTTTCAAAAGGAAAGTGATTTCCTTTATGCTTATCGACGTGTATTAACGTGACTTGGTTAAACAATTTAACAATCATATCAAACCATCAATACTTGATGATCAAATCATATATAAGCATCCACAGCAATCAGAACACGTCATCAAACATGTATATATATAAATATAGATATTAAATAGAGTTTCTCATCATAAACCAAAGCGATAAACTTCCTACCAACATTCTAATTAGCTAACACTTTACTTACTACTTCCTACTCCATTGAACACTAACAAAAATACACCCTCTCCCTTCCAATAGCCTAGCCAAGGCTTGAGATGGAGGTTGGCCAAAAGGATAGAGAAGAAGCGGTAGAGCTTTGAACTTGAATTCCCAAGATGTAGATCCAAAAAATAGGTTATCTTGTATCTAATTTTAGGCCCTCTAAATATCAAAATTTAGAAATGATTTTAACTAAAAAGCTGTTGAAAATTCTTTTCTATTGAATTTGGAAGAAATAATCATTTGAATCCAAGTTTTTTGAGGGATATGATAGAATGAAGAAGAGGTATTGTCGGATTGACAAAAATGAAGCCCAAAAAAGCACTTTAAAGAAATGAGTTTCAAGTATAGCAAACCTCAAAACTCGAAAATATGCTCAACGTAAAAGTTTTGGCCACTGAAATTTCATATGATTTGAAATTTTTTTCTTCTTAATTTGGAACTACTATGATCAAGTTATAATCAAAACAAAATGAGATATTCTCTCTTAAAAACCGGGACAGAGAATTCACTGGAAAGAAGTGGATTTTTGACATGGTTACTTTTAGAATGAGACAAAGTGGTCAACATGAACTTTGTATCCACTAGAAAAATATATGATTTAAAAAGAATATTTTTGTATTTTGGTTCAGTTTTGAAGATGTTATGGCCGAAAGAAGAAGAGGCAAAATATGTAGAAAAGATGAGTTTGATTTGAAGAGAATGAACATTGACTTCTTTTGAAAATTTTGTAAATATTTTGACATTATTTCTTTCTAATTTTTTTCTATGTCTTAGAAGCCATTAAAGAGAAGAGGAAGAAGGGGAAGAAGCATGAGAAAAGAAGAAGAAGAAATGTTAATGAAAGTGAAGAAGGAGGTGGGTATTTATAGAAAAAGAAAGAAGTGGTAATTTACCAAAATAACATCTTACTAAATTACCATACTAACCCTACTTCAAACTAAAAAAACTTCACTTTTCAACACTTAACATCATCCTGTCACTTCCTACTTTACGTCTTAGACATTTAATGATTAAGTAAAGAAAAGTAATTATTTTGTTGGATTTTGATGTGATTTGGATTTGATGTTTACTTTTGACTTTTCTTAAACTTACTTTTCTTAATAACATTCTAGAATTTCCTAATCTTATTTAGTAAAAGTGAACTTAATTAGTTAATTAATTAATACTTATGCTATTTGAATATACAATACTTATACTGTTTGAATATATGTTCCTCTGTAAGAAAATAAAGGTGCGACAACGTCGCGACAATTTTTAATCGGCAAAACGTTGATTTTCGACAAAATGTTTTACACTCACATTTTGACGTTTTAGTCAAACTATTTATTTATGTAAACCAAACTTAAATGTATTTTTATATTGCTGCTTAAAAATATAGACACTCATGAATAAATTAAAATAATTTATTTAACCATTGAAACTTACTTTTCTAAAATCAGCATTTTGTCACTTTTGTCAATATAGGTAAATGTTACTATTTTTGTGTATACTTCTCTTTTCAAATCCTATCTAATATTATTTGATTCATATATCCTTACCTATTTTATATTTAAAATCACTTCAAATAGTATATTTTAAAGTGGTCAAATTCTGGGTTGTTACACTAAGTCTAAGATAATTGATCTAAAAATCAACTGTAAAAATTGGTTATAGTTGATGGAATAAACAACCCACATCAAGTAGTTGAATGGACCTTCGTATTTTGTTCCTATTATAGTAATGGCAAAAATAATTGGAGCTTGTCATATAGCACTTATTGATAACATCAAGTTACGAAAACTATTCTCATAAAATGTACCAAATATTATTTATGAAACAATAACTGTATTTCTGTATTTACTGAAGAATAGACATAGTTTTATTTTAATATTAATATTATGAATATTCGTTATAAAATTAAACTATAATATGGTGTTTGTTTCCATAACAAATGTGATGCGTTAGAAAATGCAGAAGTATATGAAATTACTTGCGATTATTTTGGAATTATAGAATAAGATATAGTTTTGAAAAATAATTGGATTATATGATTATGAATCAGTGATACTAGTTATTATATCTTAAACAATTAAAGGCAAAGCGCCCATTTAGCGGGAGCATGATAAGAGCTGATGAACTCTTCGGACCGATACATATAGATGTATACAATTGTAAGTCTGTTAATACCAAAATGGTTTCACGTGCTTCGTTATAATCTCTGATGAGTTATCACCAACATGGGCTTGAGTATTTGATACACATTTAATATGCTTATGATAAGCTCATAGAGTATAAAAGATTCAGCTTGATTGAATAAGTGAGTATATTGGAAAGAGTTTTGAACATACCTAAAAATGAAAAAAAATTCAATCTCAAAAGTCACCCCTCCCTATGATACATAATGATGTATCGATAAGTAATAATCAAACCTTATTGAAGAAAGTATGATTAATGGTGAGTGGTGTTGAGTTAACTTCTTTCTACAAGGCTGCATAACTTCTTTCTACAAGGCTGCATATTTAAGAGTATTACACAATGTTAAAATTAATTTCAACTAAAGAATAATTTACAAAATCATATAATATAAGGGTTCATAGGAAACTCCAACATATCCTAAGCCAAGCAATTTGTTGGTTTTGTAAGTCGAAAGACTGCACGTAATAATTGTATGTGAATGATCTTGTATGTATCGCCCCAAAAGAAGTTTGGAAACCAGTCATTGGATGAAGAAGTTATGTTTTGAACATAAGTATTGAAAACAAAATAAAAAAATAAGTATTATATATAAGGCAATAAATATAATTTCATGAATACCCATTTCATTGAGCCGAGAAATAATTATTCTTTCATGGAATACTAACTTTATAATGAAGGAATTTCTTTTAGAAATTATTGAAAGTAAAATGGATTTAAATATGATCCAAAGATGAAACTGATTGCCTGGGATGAAATAAAATTAATCAAACCAAAATGAACATAATGCATTATATGTCCACTAAATATTCTTACACATCGAAGAGATACTATGAGTAATATATTAATGTCGAGAATTGATAATGTAATGACTTTTGACTATTGTAAGTTATTAAATTTAATGTAATTATTGGATAATAATAGATAGAAATAAAATTTAGTGATTTATTAATATTGGTTTATTGGATAATTAAATTGTTTAAATTTAATATTGGAGATTATTTAAATAATTGAATTCGAGATTTAATGTAATTGGAAATGATATTAAAAATTGATTTAAATTTTATTTGAATATGAATGAAGATTTTTAAAATTTAAAATTGAGTTTAAAAGTGAATAATTAGAAATTTAAATTTAAAATTATAATTATTGAGAAAAAATAGCCACTTTGGCAACTGTCTCGGATTTCATCGAAACTAGTTTTGTCGGAACCGTAATAGTCAATTATTGTAGGATTTCAAGTTTCGTAGCGATCGAGCTTGTCATTTGACCATGCGAGCTTGAAACACATAGAAATCTATTTAGGAAATTCGATAAAATAATTTGACTTTGAAAAGCTATCTTCCACATACCATCAAATTAGGCCTCGAGACTAGTTCCATTATGTTCGGAATAGGCGTAAAACATTATAAACGCCTGGCGGCAAATCTCGATGGGAGTTCGGACAATTTTGGACCTAACCATATAAATACGGTATGAAAACAAGAAATTTATTATTATTTTATTTCTGAGCCCTAGTATCTATCGCCGCCGCCTATTTTATTCCAATGGCCAGAAATAGCCATGCTTCATCCCTCTTTATCTCTCAATCCGCTCAACGAAGTTAAAAACTTCCAAAATGAAAGATGTAGATCTCCTATTCAAATCCCTATGGTTGATTCGTGTTATTACGTCACGAATTCACCTAGATCTATAACTGAATGGTGCGCATGCTTGGTGATTTACTCGATGATGGTGCCATCAGGGCGGCCTTGCCTCTGGCGATGGGGGAGTGGATGGAGGCGCACGCGACGACGTCCGCTGATCGATGTCAAGCTATCGAAGGTTGCGTGCGTGTGGAGGTAATTGTCGCGATGATGGGTTGCGTGAATACTAGGAACGAAAGAGAAGAGGTAGGTTAGAGTTAATTAATTTAATTATTAATTAATTACACTAATGATAGTTTTGTTTATCCCGAATACTATTTACATCGTACCTTTTGTATACGAGGTTTGTTTCGGACGAAACAATTGGCATTGGAATCGTATCGACGAAGGTAATGTTATGGGGTTGGTTTGAAAATTTTATGTTAGTTAAATTTGAAGTTACGATGTGATTTAAATTTATTGATTGTTGTATGATAAATTCTATTGACATTTATACGCTCACTATTTTATTAATTATGTGGCAGGGGATTTCGACCCTTGAAAATCGACATTTATACGCTCACTATATAAATTGCCGAATATTCAAGTGCCAGAAATGCCAGATCATTAGGGTAAGAAGAAGAAAGAGATAGAAGAAAAATAGAAACAACAACACAGAGTCTAACAATCGCAGCGGAACAAAATATAATACATAATGACAGATTTTATACAAAAAATCTGTAACAGTTTATATACTTACAATCATCAGAGTACAATAATCAATACATCAAAATGGACAGTTATATAACTTGTCCTTACAGAACGGACTATAAGTCAAGTAGGGAAATACATCTGAAACTCCTCCAGCTAGTCTCCTGAGCTTCACAACATTTAACTTGAATTTGTTATACTCGGTTTGACACGAGCATTATAATAAAATAACACTCGAGTAAGTCTGGAAAACTAGCGTGAGAAAGCAAAACTCAATTGAATTATTAGAGTTATCAAAATCTTTTGAAAACAAAGGTATCTCGTAAGACCGCATCACACATAAACACGATGGGCTTTTACCCTACGATAACAAAATATTTTATAGAAAGTCCAGTGATTAGTGATATTATAACAATGTCTAAACATAAATACTTATTCAAATAGATGAAATTGTTACATTAATTAAATTTCAGCATACTAGGCTCTACAAACAAGACCGTAAGCTCATATTCGAGAATGGATTCCTACGAATGACTGGGCCACTGGATTACCGCCCATCACAGTACACCTCTAGAATAATGTACCGAGGACTACATCGGGATCCCTTGCTACACAAGACTAGCCTACCCCTGACCTGGATGGACCAAATATGTTACCACCACGGGTGTTTCCACCCTTACTATCGAGTGCTCCTTCCATGCACAACCATATCCATAATATGATGGTTTCTGAGGACATCTAGAAAGATGATAACATACCCTAATTGGGTGCGACTTTCTTAGCCTTGCTGTATCTCCCCTATTTTAGTCATTCCCGGTTGATGAGGTTTGAGGCTAAGGGTTACCTTTTCAAGAACAATATCACTTAAAATGCTCATCGTCCTCCAATGATGATGTTCTGATAGCATTCGTCCATACAAGTTGTCCTGGGTCTTGACAAACCGAATCACCACCTTCATCATCTTTATGGAATTCATTCGTAATGTTCAAACCAGATCGAAGTGGTTTTCAGATAATAAAATCCAATCCCTGTCTCTTCGAAACGATTAACGAAATTGGCCAATATTGATAGTCGATTATTTTACTATCAATAAAACATCCTTAAGCGGCCACTAGGCCTGATTTTATAAATCTACAAAATATTTATTCCAAAACATCTTCATCCAAAGGTATATATTCAAGCTCTTAAATATTTTATATTTGAAAACAATTTCAACATTTGAATCCATAACACGATATTCCACTATTTCAATACATAGAAATATTTCCATCTTCTATTTTTACAACACTTAGAAAATATTGCTATTCCAAATCCTTGCCCACTAAAAATATTTCCAAAACCTTCCTTTCGATAATTAGGAAAATATTTATACGTATATTTTCCAAAATCATTTTATTACTTAACATGAAAAATATTTCATACTTATATCGTAAGTATTTGAATTTTTTAACAAATTTTCCTTACGATTTCCAAATCGATTATACTTGTTTATAATCCCAACCTACCATTTATAACTCCTTTAAAATAATTCAAAATCTTCTCGAAGTTATCGCATCTAGACATCGAAAATTATCTTAAGTCTCTAACATTCCATTTATAAGATTTCTCTGATTAGAATCTCATTCTTTAATAAACCCGTCTACACATCTCAAGAGAATTTATAAATAAATTTGCAATCATTTCAAAACGATATATATATATATATAACGAGTATTTTCTTAAAAGAATAGTAGTTTATTTAAAATATGTTTAAGTTATTATTTAAATTTTTAAAAACACTTTTATAACATCTATAACTCATTTTTAGGTAAACAAATAAATTTCCAAAGCTGAATTTTAAAGTTGGAATTTATTAAATAAATACTTAACATTTGAAAATCTACTTACCGAAATATTTCAATCTCAACTAGTTTAAAATTCCATAATTTTAAAATTATAAAATTTTTCTTCTAAAACAAACTCACTTCTTAAAATTTGAAGTATATTTTTAAAATCTCAATAACCAATTTAATTTATAACTTTCCTTCGATTTCAGAAGTATCGATTTATTATCGATTTCCTAACCATTCTCATTCAAAAAATAGAATCTACTATTTTTCTAAACCCTATTTTTTATATTCTAATATAAATTCACCATATGAATTTATATTTCCAATTATCATATAATATAGAATTCTTTTATTTATAACATCTTTTATCAATTTTATAATCCCTTGGTTTTTACCTATTATAGAACAAATCTTATTTATAAAATTCCATTATATACATTCTTTTCTTATAAATTCCTTTTATACTTCCAATCTATTTTCAATATTTATTTTGACTCTTTTTTTATTTCTAGAATGTCATTTATAAAATCTCTTATATAATTTATTTTTGAAAAATCTCCATTCAATAGTTCACAACAGTTAAGTATAACCAAAAATCAAATATATCCTTTTTTTTCTAATTCATTTTCTTTAAAATAACACCAATTCCAATATATATTTTTTATATAAAATTCCTTTTAATTCCATAAATTTTTTTAAAAAAATATACTATATAAATTATCAAAATTCAGGCCAGTGCTACAATATCATCCAATAATTCCAATCACTATAGTAATCTATAATAGATTATTCTACAATAATCTATAATCTATAAAAGATTCGGGTATTAATAAGTGAAACACAGAAGTCCTTCGATAATTAGTCAAAGATTGTCTATTCTTATTTAAACCTTTTGTTTTGTACCGCTCCTTGAGTTTGACTCTTTTGACATGTTACCCTGTAGGTTTTGTTTGTTGTTGCCATTTAATTTGCTACTTCTCGAGGTCATATGTTTTAGGCCATTGTTTGATGTGCCACTTCTCAGGTTTGAATGTCTTATTCCATTGTTTGATATGCCGCATCTCGGGCTCGGACATATTTGTCCATTATTTGATATGCCACTTCTCGGGCTTCGACGTCTTATTCCATTGTTGTCTGGTGCACTTGGTTAGATTATACAAAAGCATGACCCAAGGACATACCCAACCACCATCCAAGAGGCTCCTTGACCTGGCCATAGCATTGTGTGATCAAGGTCTTGTTCGGTGCCTTGGCCAGGGCATAGTATGGTGGGACCAAGGTCTTACTCCGTCCTCCCTCTAGGAGGTGTCTTGGCCTGGCCATAGCATGGCGCGATCATGGGCTTGTTCGGTGCCTTGGCCAGGCCACAGCATGGTGGGACCAAGGTCTTACTCCTTCCTACCTTCATAGGGCGCCTTGACCAAGCCATAGCGTGGCGCGGTCAAGGGCTTATCGATGCTTTAACCTGGCCATAGCATGCGCGGATAAAGGCTTACTCTAACCTCCCTCTAAAAGGTGTTTTGACCTGGCTAACTCGGTGTGGACAAAGGCTTTGATCATTTAAGGTAATGCCCAAGTGCAAGGAGAATTTCACTCCCAACCATATAGATTTTTCTTTTTAAGGAAGAGGGACCTTTTTCATTCTTTGTAAGAAAATATGGTCGCTAGCATTCCGCATTTCATGCTCTGAGAACCATATATTCATCCGGTAGACATAACTTATAGGCTCTAGGTGGAATTACTTTGCATACAATTAAGGGACCTTCCCAATTTGGTCCTAGCAGTCCATCCGCAGAATTTCTTATGTTTGCCATCACCCTTCGGAGTACTAAGTCTCCTTCCTAAAATAATCTTGTTTTTACTTTCGAATTGTAGTATTTTGAAATTCTTCTCTAATATTCTACAGTTCGGATAGTTGCTTCATCTCTTAATTTATTTATTAAATCTAACGATTCTTTCTTCAATTCCTGGTATGGGTCGAAAGCGTATGCGATTCTTCGATGTGAGGGTATCTCAATTTCAATTGGCAACATTTCTTCACACCCATATGTTAGAGAGTAGGGGATATGTCCGGTTGCAGTTTTAGTAGATGTTATATAGGCCCAAAGTACAAGTGGCAATTCTTCTACCCAATTCCCTTTGGCTTTATTTAATCACTTTTTCAAAGTAGTCTTTATAGTCTTATTTGCAGCTTCAACAGCCCCATTGGCCTTTGGATGTGCCACGGAAGAGAAGCTTTTACGATCTCATTCTTATGAAAAAACGAGAAAATTCCTCACTTTCAAATTGTGTTCCATTATCTGATATAATCTTATAGGGGATTCCAAATCTGGTAATAATGTTTTTAATGATAAATCTAAGCACTTTCCCAGAAGTGATTTTGGAGAGTGGCACTGCTTCTATCCACTTAGTAAAGTAGTCTATGGTAACTATAACATACTTTGCTCCTCCTTTGGAAATTGGAAATGGCTCGATTAAGAAAATTCCCTATATACCGAAGGGCCATGGACATGAAATCAGAGTTCATTGAATTGGTGGCAATCGAAGGATCTTTGAATATTTTTGGCATCTTTAGCATCTCCTCGCATATTCAATTGCTTAACTTGCCATTCGAGGCCAATAAAAACCTTATATTATTATTTTCTTTATCAACTTTGCCCTGTTGGAGTGGTCTTCGCAAAATCCTTCATGCGCTTCCATCAATAATTTCATCCCATCTTCCATACTCACTCATCCTAAGTAAGGTAATGCATATCCTTTCTTGCAAAGAATTCCGTCCACTATTATGAAAGTTGGAGCCTGTCATCCGATTTTCCCAGCTTTCATTCTGTCAGATGGAAATATCCCTTTAGGAAGGTATTTGACAATAGACGACATCCAAGTGTCACTATAACAATCATCTTTCCTTGGATGATTAATCCTCCCATCTGGGATTTCTTCGTTAATTTCCCTTTCTTCTCGCTCTTGTGCCATGGCTTGGGATCTAGTTAGGATAACAATTATTTTCCTTATTTAGATGTTTTCTCCTTAACACTTGTATTTTCTTGGTACCCTACTAGCACGATTCGAGTTTCTAGGGCTCCCTTTAAACTAACAACTTACTAATGAATTTGCTTGAGAGTTTTCTCCCATTGGAACTTGATGTATAGAAAAGTCTTCAAATAAATCGAGCATTTTTAAGATCTTTTTTACATATAAAAATAATTTGGCATCTTAGTCTGATACACTTGTTTCACCTAGTTTACCATTAGTTGTGGATCACTACAGATTTGAATTTGTGTGATTTTGAGCTCTAAAGCTAGAGTCAATCCTGCAACCATTGATTCATATTTGGCTACATTATTTGTTATGGGAAACCCTAACTTCATTGCATAGTGTAGGCGGCGTTTGTCTGGTGTTATTATGACATATCCCACTCCAGCTCCATGCTCATTCGATGCGCTATCCACAAATAACTGCTACATAGGTTTTTCATTCTTTTCCTTTTCCGACTGTTCTTTAATGAAGTTTGTACATTCGTTAATAAAGTCTGCCAATGCTTGTCCTTTAATTGCCGACCATGGTTGAAACTCAATGTCCTACTTAGCTAAGTTCAATTATCCATTTTACAAGCCTACTTGAAGTTTCAGGTTTACTGAAGACTTGTTTGAGTGGAAAGTTAGTCAATACTGTGATTGGATGTACTTGAAAGTATGCCCCAAGTTTTTGTGTAGTAAGTAATAATCAATAAGCTAGTTTTTCTATTACCAGGTACCAAACCTCTGCATCCTATAACCATCTGCTCGTATAATAAACTGGAAGTTGATTCCCACTTTCTTCTCTGATCAGAACTAAACTAACTGCATGTTTCGAGACTGCCATGTATAAGTACAAGACTTCATCGTTCTTGGGACTAGATAGTATTTACGGTTTTTCTGAATGATTTGTCAACTATTGAAAAGATTTCTCACAGTCTTCTCCCCATTAACTAATTTATTTCATTTAACTAATTTATTTCATTTGCTCAATTCAATTCATTTTTCCATTGAAGATGAATTTCATTTTAACTTAAGTTCATATTCATTCCATTAGTTTATTACAAATCAAATTCAATTTAATTTTCATTTAACTTTGCTTAAGCCAAATTTCGTTTCAAAATTCATTCTATTTAACTTAACTTTAAGTTAAATTTCATTTCATAGTTCAATTATCAAATTTACTTTTCTATACATTCATATTCAACAAATTTAAAATTTGTTTTCACTTACTAATTCTTAAATTTATAAGTTATAAAACATAGTTTCTTATATTTTCAACAAAATACTTTGATAACAACTTTTAGAGTTTAAACACTCAGTTTTTATTTATTATTATATTTTTCAAATCATTTTGAAATCATATATATATATATATATATATATATATATAATTCCTTCATAAATCAAATCATACTTATAAATTTTCCTTATATATTATTTCATTTCAGTTATATAAAACCATTTCTTAATTGTTTATCCTTATTTATATTATAATAATAATAACTTTTATTAGAACACAAATAACAAACAACCAATAATATTAATCAAATATTATCATTCATTAACAACCAAACACATCATGTATAAATATAATAATTTCTAAAAAATATTCCTTTATATATAGAATATAATCAAGGTAAAATTATTTCGTTTACCCAATTTCAAAACAATACTATATCGGTTTTCCTTTTTCAAGCATTTAGAAACCCCTATAGATTACATGGCGTCCTACATATCGGCCAGAATTCATAAGCCACTCAACAAATAAATTAACACAATAATCACTAACAAAAACGTGCTCATATATAATGTACTCAAACTCAATCTAGGGTGTTACTAACCTTATCTATAATGAATACCCAATCAAAGCCTAGGCGTTCGCACAATCCTAAGCTCTGATGTCAAATGCGACGACCCATAACTGCACCCAATTCGAGCTGACAATAAACCACATACGTCTAACCCAAATTGAGCGAAGATGCGAATAGTCATGGGGAAAGAAAGAAAAGAGAAGAAGAGAAAAGAAAAAGAGAGAAAGAAACTAGTAGAAGAAGAAGAAAGAGAAACTAAAACAAACACAAAGTCTCACAATCGTAGCAGAACAGCATATAATATAATACCAACAAGCTTTACAAAAGAGAAACTATAACATAATTTACATACATCAGTCATAGTACAACAATCAAATCACAATCATCGGCCTGGACAGTTTTAATAATATGTCCTCACAATTGCTGATGATTTAAACAACAATGCAACGAAAAAAGCATATACGTGAAATACAATCCGAAGACCTCCAAATCGTCTACTGAAGCTCCAAAGCATACAAATCTGAATATGTAAATACGCTCGGTCTAACCCAAGCATTGAAAGGAAGAATGCCCGGATTAGTCTAGTAAACCAACGTGAGAAAAAACATCTCAAATTTATTTTAAAGTTACAAAACTTTTCTTTACCAAAACAAAGGTATCTCATAAGACCATGTCGCAAATAAACATGGAAGGGTTTTTACCTTAGGATAACCAGAACATTTATATCAAATCATCTGATATTATACTAGTGTCTAATATACAAATAATATTTATTCATAGCTGAAACTGTTACTATTTTTAAATTCTAGAATATGTTTGGCTCAACAAACAAAATGGGAGGCACGTATTGGAAAATGGATTCCATACAATGGCAGGTAAGGGACCACCTTCCGTATAGTACACCTCTTGAGGAATGTACCAAGGATACACAAACAATCCACTGAATCTGGCAAGACTGATCTATCTCTATTTGGCAATCATACATGGTCTGGATAGAAATCGAATATGTCTTCACCTAGTTTTTACCACCTTATCTTAGACGTCTCGTAGCATACACCACATACCCGACATATAGCGGGTTATCTAGAAAGGTGATGAACAAACCCTAATGGTTGCGAACCACATAGCCTCACGACATACCTTGTTTAAGCCATTATCGGGTGATGAGACTTAAGGCAACGTTTACTTTTTCTATGGCACATTCCACTTTGAATGCCATACTGCCATTCCTTCGATCACTATTGACTTTCATGAACATATAACCTTAAGCTTGTGCATCTCAAAGAAGGGTGTTAAGCTAAGAGAAGTTGCCTTCTTCGCCACCAAACAGATGTACATTTGTAAAAGTCAAAGTTTTGATCTCAAAAATTCAATGTCAGACATCCATCCATACAAGTTGTCCAGGAACAGGATAAACCAAAGACACTCTCATACACATCTTGTCGGGAGTTAACCTTAGAATCAGTAATGCAAAGTCTTTGCATATCATAGATTTTCATAACAAAGCACTACTACCACCATACATGCATGATACAGTAAATTTTTCCCTGAGGGACTAGTGGCAAGTAGCCCTGCATCATGAAGATCCCCCTCGTCAAATTCATCATCATAAATCTACACTTTCGAACACATTCATTAATCCGTAGAAGTTCTTGGACAAATCCAACCTCGGTCTCTCCGGATGTTTCTCCGAACCAACAATGATAAAGAGGCTGTTAACCTCATATGGAAACTAAGTCTCATAAATTTGTCACGTTTCCAACTCTCAACTTGCTATCCTTCGGCCAAGAAGGAAACCCGAATGATTGGAGTACTATAGACACTTCGCAATACTCAAATCAACATTCTTAACATCAAATGATAAGAAAGCCTACTCAGTCGGCTTCGTGCTAAGTGCACGACTAATCAGTTCCCACATTAAGTCAGTGAACCCAAAAATGACCAGGTTTGATAGTCGGTTATTTAACTATCAAAGTTACAAATAATATCTAGCACATAAGCAGTCACTAAGTCCATTTAATTAATCTTTTATTAATTAATCGGATTATCTTTAAAAAGATATATCCTTAAAACCATTGTAGTCCTTCGATATTGGAAAACATTTCCATATATTTATATCAATGGTATAAGTATATTCATAAATCATTTCATTTTCAACACTTACAAAAAATTTACATATACTTATGTCAACAGTATAAGTATATTTAATAACACTACCATTTGGAGACACACCAAATGGATTGCTATAACCGTACAACTTAGAGTTCATATGACTCCGGACGGGTGTTAAGTATACAAAGCAATGCTCCTACACCACCAAGCCTTTAGTACGATCATACGAACCGATTCGTGTATTTCACGAGTGGAAGGTCGAAAATCATTTACTATAACAACAGTGCTATATTCCATGCTTTCCATACTTTCCCGAAAACGTTTATTACAACAATAAATGTTGAAATCTTTGTTTTTGAAACATATCACATTTTAAATCATTTTTCAAAACCATTTAAACTCCATTTGAAATTATTATTTTCCAAAATTTTGCTTTTAAAGATTATCACTTTAAATTGATTAACTCCATAAAAAGATTTCTTTCAAACGTTGCTTCTAAAAAGATAAATTACTTTTTAAAACCTTGAGTGCATTTCCTATATATAAAAATTTATATTCATATCTCAACATAAATCATTTCCATATTTATAGAACTATGTTTATAAATCTATTTTAGATTTTATAAAACTTCTGCTTTATAAAATCTCTATATTTATAAAATTTTATTTATAAATTAGTCTTTTATTAAAACCGTTTTACTATTAAACCATTTATAAATCCATTTTCTTTATAAACCTAATTTATTTGTAAATCCCTTTATAAAAACTTATTCAAATATCCCAAATCAAAGTATTTCTCAAAACTATACTTTTAAAACACCAAAATCATAAATTTTTATTTATTTAAAAATGAATTCAATACTTCTAATAATTTAAAAATGATGAAATCATATATATTTCAAAATAACTTTGAAAGTCATTTCAATTCAAAATAACTATTTTATAGTATTTCAAAATACTAGAAGTATGGCCTAGTGCTACCATAGCATTAAATAAGCAAAACAAACCTTGTCATCAAATATGGCATCCAATACATCATATCTCAAAATATATGAAAAGTAAAATCATGTTGTGTCGAATCCTGTTGGATCTCTCCAACCTGTCCCCCTGCATCACATACAACATATAATCAAATAATATAAAAATCAACCGCTTCGAGGCGTGATTCACATATAAAGAACCATCCGCTCTTACGCGGGAACGTAATAGGGTCTCATCAACTCCAATTGGTGGGAGTATATCCAAACAAACTAATAAATATAGTACATCATCCAAACAAGCCAAAAACAAGATAAATAAAATTACTACCATTTATATAAAAACTTAAGCGGGCCAAAGAGGTGACTTTTACTCATAAAAATTCCAAAAATTGCCAAAGCGCTCTGGTTTGGATTAAAATTGAATGGTCGTTCCATTTAACCCAAAATTTCTACTAACTCTGAATCAATCCAATCCTATTCCATTAATACTTGCTGATATGATCGCAACACAACTTGTCGTGCATAAAACCGACCTCGTATGAATTCAATATGGATTAACGAAATTTGAGATAATTAATTTTATAATTAACATAAATAAATCAAAGTTTAAAATTTTACCCATTCCCTCATCTCCCTCCCTCGTTCATAAAGAAATCCAGACCAGAAACTTTATTTTTGTTATTTTTTTTTTGTGTAAACGATCGCGGGCAACCTCTTATCGCCCCCGACTTGCCACCAGTTGTCGCGCCACCGCCATAGCCGCCTGCCACTGCGTCATCGACTCATCGCCCCATGGTCACGTGCGCTCAAAAATGAGAAACCCAAAAAATATGCTACTCCGTTCATCTCACCGTTGACGCCACCTTGGTCCACTGATGGAGGATTGATTGGTGACGATGGACTCATGGAAGGAAGAGCTTCAACTTTCATGTAGGAAGTTTTCTCTAAAACAGCCTCGATCGATGTGCGCATTTTCGACCATTGGATGGAAGAACGATAATGGAAAATGAATTTGTTTTAAGGTTAAGGTTTGCAAAATGAAAGGAAGTCGATGGCCTTTTACAAAAAAATTTCAAGATACTATTCATCCGTGAAAATTTTGAATTCCAAACGAAGCATGCCGCCTAGCGTTCTATATGTTATATCTCTATTCCAAATGCGATGGAATATATATCGAAAGCCAATTTCATCATATAAAAGTTAACTTTTCAAAATCAAATTGTTAATTTCAATTCCTTTAATTAATTTCTATGTGATTCGAACTCTCATGACCAAACGATCCATCTGATCGCCAAGAAATTCAACAACATATAATAATTTACAAAAAGATCCAACGAAATAAGTTTTGTTGAAATATGATACGGTGCCCCAGAAGGCTATTTTTGCACGTTAATTAGAAAAAGTAATTTCCAAAATCAGTTTAATCACTATTAAATCTAATTTAAAAAATTTACTAACTCAATTCTTAATCAAATAGAATTTTAGTTAACTTTCAAAATCATTTTTGTTCATATAAAATTCAAGATTTAATTATTTAAAAAAATTTAAATATTAAATTTAATAATATAATTATCAGATAAATCGCTATATTTGAAATTCGAGTTATTTAACTTATAAAATTAACTTTTCAATTTTTAAAATCGAATAAATTTTCCAAATTCAAATAACTGAAATTCTGGGTTGTTATAATGTCAATAACCAAGGAGTATGCAGGTAGTTCGTTTTAATATATAAATGGAAGAGGATAACTTATATTAAAGGACTCATAATTTTTTTTGGCAAGGCCAGTCGGTTTTATAGTGGACCGTCCACTTTTATTACGAAAGTAATAAAATTTGAAGTACAGGAGTAAGGTAAAAGCACCTTAGCTACTAAGAAAATGAAAAAATACAGCACCGGAGTGTGATCGACATATCACAACTACAAAAGGAATATCATAAAATAGCTACTCCTCCGAAGAGGAAGAATCACCATCATCCATTATGACCTGAGAAGATTCCAAAGGGATAGTCCCCAGCAGACGAGCAAAAGGGCGGAATAGGGATGCGAGACAGGGATAAAAAACTGGAGCATCAGAAGAGTAGATAAACGATCGATCCCAGGATGTATCAGCCAGCATGATAGAATTCAAACTCGAAAAACGACCGTCAGTATCTAGAACTAAAGAATCACCAGAAGGTCTGTAATAAAGGCACCTAAGGTTCAGATGATCATCGAAAACAAATCTGAAGAAAGAATCACATGTAGGGTTAAATCTCATATCAGATATGAAATCACCCCAACACCGTTCAGCATCGTCCCAAACAATAGAAGGCCGTGACGGACCAGGATCAGGGGAAGCAACAGGTGAACCACCAGCAAAGGCAGGGGGAGGAAGGGTTAGTGACGGAAGCTGGAGGAGGATTCGAGACTGGCAAAGGCACTAGAGGAGCAACGACAATAGAAGAGGCACAGGGAGCAACTTTGGGAACCCATTTCCTGAGCGGGGAGCGAGGCAGTGGAATCTTAGAAGCAGCAGCAGAGACAACAGTTTGCGTACAAGCAATATCTAGGTGTCCAAATGAGTGACAGACGGAACAAATATCTGGAACCCAACCATAACGAACACGCACCTCCACTACATGCCCAACAACAAGCTGGACAGGAATAGATGAAGGGAGAGGCTTGTCAGGGGAAATCTCAATCAGAGCCTTAGCATACACCAATTTTTCACGCGCAACAGTATTTGAATCAAAACATCTCAGTTTTTCAACGTTACAAGCTAACAAGTTCAAACCAAGCAGAGGTTGTAGAGCAGATGGGATTTGCGAAAAGTATACCCAAACGGGGATAGAGAGGACCTGCTCACGAGCACTAGCCACAGTAAGGGACCAGAGAGTAATAATAAAGGGTTGCCCATCGAAGAAAGAAGGCTCAGCCTCAAGCACAAGACGACGTTCCTCAGAGGAGGAAAACTTAAGGAAATACATGGAGTCAACCAGCATAATACGAAGGTCACCACGGAGCTTCTAGGCCCTACGACAAACAGAAGACGCATCATGCAGACGGTGATTAGGATCCAAGAAGAAACTAACTAAATAATCCGACCAAAAGTCCATACCGGCCTGCATCACAATAGGAGGAGGGACCATCACCCCATTCTCCTTGACAATTTCAAAATCAATTGGCTTATAGTCCCCCGCATTGTGGGGTAGAGAGGTAAAAAGAGAAGACCAGGTTTTGGATCCAGCAAGCGAAGGGACAGCAGCAATATGACCAGAAGATACACCGTCCTCACGATCATGGGACTTACAACCTGAAGCTAAACTTCCAGTACAAACAAAACTTGGATTACTGAGAAGGGGAATAAACTTATCACAATCATTTTCACAAACACCATTAGGGCAACAAACAACGCAAGCTAAATCAGAAGCAACATTTCGCAAAACCCGTCCATCCTGACCAACCCTCGCACCATTGTCAACAGTGACAAGGAGAGCATTACACAAAACTTTCACATTAACTTCAGAGCTAGACTCGCCCAATAAACAATTCGACTGTACAGGCAAACTCGGATCCTCACGGCACTCAAGAGAAAGAGGCATAGACACATCTAAAATCACGGTATTCATGCTATACAATGTACTTATTCCTTCAATCTAATTTGGATTTCTTTCCAGTTACATTTAATTTTATACATATATAGTTATACAAGTATTAACTTATTTGTAACTTCTATAATATAATTTACCTATATAGTACATACAAGTATCTTATTAATTAAATCTTATTTAATTAATTTTGGTTCTCACTAATTAAATCATATTTAAGTAATTTAATTTATTTTATATAAAATTTCTAAAATTTATTTCACCCATCTAAAACTATTTAAAATAATTAATCGACTATAACATTTATAGTTGTTTATGTTTACATATCAATATGGGTATACATTTTAGTTAATTAAATTTTAATTAATATTATTCAGTAAACTTTATTCGATAAAATAATTTAATTTAATGTTTTAACAAATTTGAAAGTTTAATTTAATCAATCATAAACAATTTAAGACAAATCAATAACTACAATAATTATAGTTATACACACATATCAATGTATACATTATAAATAATTTACATTTGACAAGTTTTTTTAATTAAACTAAATTAATCGTATTAATTAAATTTCGAATTTTAAATTAATTATTTAATTTTTGAAAATAATTTTGGAAACTTGGAATGCATTTTTCAACTTTTATAAAATTTGCCTTTTTACATTTTAAACTTACTTTCAAATTTAAAATATAATTTTTAAATTTCCAAACAAGTTTTGAAAATTAGCCTAAGGCCAAATCAATTCCGGATTTTATGCTAGGGATAACTTTAAAGCTTACTTCATCCTTCTGGCCATGCCAATAGCCACGTAGAACAAAGTAATGTTACACCAACCCAATATAAGACAGTACCTTCCTAGACACCCTACTAAATGTGTAATGACCCGTAAATTTTAATGGTTTTAAATAATATATTTAACTGAAATTTTGTGAAATTTTAAGTAATAATATTTTGAAATAAAAATTTGATATTTGGAATACGTCTAATAAAACATAACTAATGGAAAATTTTAATCTGATAATATGGAAGTTTATTTTCTTACGTAATTTTATTTCAATTCAAATTAGTTAATAATTGATGATAGTAAAATATTTTTCAAATCTGAATATTTTTGTACAATAAATTTGCAAATCATCTTCTGAGTGAGACGTTATATTTCGTTTCTTCAATTTTGGACTGCTATTGCCCCGTTTATCTCATTTCTGGCAGATTTGCAACATTTTCGGTACCGATATCGACTTTTGATATGATGATCATACCGCTGATATCTGCGGTATATTCAATTCTATGTTTTGAAGTCCAGTACACAACATAATCCTTGAAACGGTTAACCGTAACCGTCCGTTTTTGTTTCTCTATGACCATTCGTTATCCTACGTTAAAACCAAATGGACAGTTGCTTTTATTATTACTTGAATTCAACTTTTGAAATTTATTATTCCCTGAGTGTTGCAATTTTTCTTGCTGCTGTCTATTCATTTCCATATTCCCAAAGAATTCACTTCATGACCATTTCTCTTCGTTTCTTCTTGGCTTTAAAGAAGAAAAAAATATTTTTTATTTTAAACTGTTCGCATGAATAGTTGCCTGATCCCTGCCTTTTCCTTTCTCTCGGGCTATGCTAGTACTTCCCTCTCTTGCTACCTGAAGCCACTCCTTCCTCATACTTCAAAATCAAGCAACTCTACATCACATTGTCCAGACGACAGCCGCCTCTGGCCTCCCTACACCCGAAGCACCCTAAGTCTTCTCTTTACAGCAGCCATCACTTCGCTCTTATAGCGAACCCACAGGCTCTCCCACCAATCAACCTTGCCTCTTCCATCTTTTCTCATGCTCTGCCCTTTCACCTCATCGGTTAGAGTCTCTTCCTTAGCTGAGCATAGCACGCAAGGCTCTGATATATGTAAGCCTTGTTGAGGTAAGCTCGTTCTTTCTCTTCTTTGGCTAACGTATTCTATTGCTTCCCCTGATATATATTATGTATATATATACTGTAGTTGAACAGGTTTTGAATTTTTTTTAATAATATATATATGGTGTGTGTGTCTATGGCGTGTTTTAAATGTTCATGTTTGTTGTGTTCATGTGTGTGTATTTGTATATAATCTAAGATAATGTACTGTTATTAATAGTGATGTTTAGATTGTGTACATATGGACCTCTGTGTGTGTGTGTTTATATATATATATATATATATATATATATATATATATATATATATATAAGTGTATGTATATCTTGAAAGGCAATACATTTTACAGTTTTACAGTCATATAAGGAAGTATATATACGTGATATTAACTAAATATATTTATAAGTTGTATACAACATATACTGAACATATATAGCAGTATTTTGAATATCAGTTGCATATCAGAGTTTGTATTCCAGTTTAGTTATATAAGTTGTTATTTTAATTTATATATAAAAGATATTGCAATATATAGGTTCGTAATATATATACTGTAGTGTGTGTGTGTGTGTGTGTGTGTGTGTGTGTGTGTGTGTGTGTCTATATATATATATATATATATATATATTTGCTTATAACTATTTTGGGTAACATGAATATAAAGATGCTTGTTATAATTATGTATGTTTACATACATTTATAAATGTGTTGTTTATAATTTATACTGACTAAATATAATACATACATGTATATATGGTATACTATGTTAGTTTGAGTATATGTAACTTATTGCTTATATGCGTGTCTCTATACAATTGTATTGTGTATTTGTATGCATGTTATATGTTAGTTTATTTTCAGTTTAAAAGTTACAGTAGATCATATAGTGGTGTTTATGTCGTGTATGTTGTGGGTCTGCTGAAAGGAAATTCTTTGTACAATATGTATGAATATATTTTTGGTTTGTTTATCTGAGTTTTATAATATCATCAGTATATATATATATATATATATATATATATATATATATATATATTGAAGCTTGTACATGATCTGTTAAGTTAATGTTATTATATTATCAGTATTTGGTTCATATAAACTATATTATATATTAATTTCATAAGTTATAGCATGCTGTTTTGTGTATATATGTATAGCGGTGTTTGTTGAAATGATGTATAAGTATATATATAAGTCATGTTATTATTTTGAAATATATATATATATATATATATATATATATATATATATATTTAATTTAATAAGTGTTTAAACTAATATTGATTTATAAACAAAATATAATATATATCTTATTTTTAGTACATGTTTGGATTTAGAATATGACTTTATATATATAGTTATATATATATATATATATAAATTCACTGATACCATTTATCTTCATTGATCTAGTTCTGATTTGATTTCGTCAACTCCTATTTATCAGCTTCGTTCGTCGATTCAAGTTCAATCTTGCCTTGTTTTGAGATTTGTGCCTGGATTCGTAGCTCATTTCTTTATCAAATCTACCTAGCCTTGAAAGGTGAGCAATCACTCATGATTAACGTTCTTATATTGATTAATCTGATTTCAATTGAAACGATAATTGAAATATGTTACTGTTGGTTATTTACATTGCTATATATATATGATATTATCTGTATCTGTTCACCTATGACATCTGACACCATTATCTATTATTTATGTTGATGATATATGCCTGTTATATTATTATCATATATGTCATCACTCTGCAAGTTCCCTGTTAGTATAGAATTCCCTATGGGTTGAAATGATACATACCCGAACGATCTTGTAGAATAGAAGAAAATCGTTATGGGTTGAAATGATAAACCCAAGCGATTGGCATTGAATTGAATTTGGGATTGCAGCTTGAAATGATATATACCCGTATATATTTAAATTGCGGATTGAAATGATAAATATCCATATCACTGGAGCATAGGATAGAGAATTATCTACAGACACCGTTGTAAATGATTTCCAAGGTTTAAAAGATATATATATGCGGTTTTATATAAATATTGATTTTTAAATATTATATATATAAATGTTATTTTATATATATTTAAATTCTTGATTTTTAATATTATATGTTTTGAAAATTTTAAAATTATAAGTTAGTTTTGAAATTATAAATTTTAAGAATTTATTTATAATTTTACTATTTTAAAATATGTATAAATTAGTTTTAATATAAAATAAGTTTAATAATAAAATTAATAAAGTTTGATTTAATTAATATATAATATGTTTAAGTATTTATTTAAATTTTATATTTTAAAATAGATTTTTATAATGATTTTTATAAGCTAAGGTTAGGAAGATCAATTTGAATTTATTTGAAATTGTATTTAATTAAGAATTTTATTTAATTAAATCGATTTGAAACTTATTGGATTTGAAAATTTTAAAGGATATGATTTTATAAATTGATTTTGGTTTAAGGAGATTAATGAATATTTCAAGTTTAGATAAATTAAATAAAATATTTAGCTTATTTGCAATTCGGGTTTTATTTAAATGATTTTAGATTTATTAGTTAAATTTGAGACGTAAATGAAATTATCGAAATTCAGTTTTGAAATGTTGAGTATTTAAAGCTTTGAAATATATTGAAACTGAAATGGTTTATTTTGTGCTTTAAATCTGTATTTGAAATCGATAAAATTTGAAATGGTTTATTAAGAAACTAACTTGAATTGAAATTGATGAATTGAGATTGAATTAAATTTAAATTTTGGAACTCATATTAATTTGAATTGATTTGTGAAATTCGAGGAAGCTATTATATTATATAAAGTATTTTTATATTATATTTAAAACTATTTATATATTTTACTTTATAAATTATTTTAAGATAAACTAGTTAATATAAATCATTTTTAATGTAAACTATTTTTAATATAAAACTATTTGTAATATAAACTATTTTAATATTCTAATTATTTTATTTTATATAAACTATTTTAACTTATGATTATTTTATATACAAACTATTTATCATATAAACTATTTTATTTATAAGCTATTTTATTATATATATACTATTTTTCTATATCCAAATGGTTTGAGTCGGAAGTTATGTTTCAAAGTATTATGATCTCAAAGTATTATGATTTTTAAAGTATTATGATTTCAAAGTATTATGATTTCAACGTATTATGATTTTAAAGTATTATGATTTCCAAAGTGTTATAATTTTGAAGTTCGTCATTTAGAAAGTGTTATGATTTCAAAATGTTATGATTTTCAAATTGTTATAATTTCAAGTGTTTTGGTTTCGAAAGTGTTATAACTTTGAAAGTGCTATGGTTTTGGAAATGGATATATTTGAAGTGAAAAATTATATCGTATTGATATGGTTTTGAAATGGAAAAGATATTTTGGTTTTGAAGCATAAACTATTTTGAAATGACCACGGTGTTATAATAACGTTTGGTTTCTAAAGAGACCGAGATCAGATATTTCCATACTCCCTGCCAATACCGAAAACCACTTTAACAACCGTGTGCGCGGTGGAGATTCCAGAATGAAGTAAGATGGTGGTGATGATCCTATATGAGGTATATATGTGGACCTGACTCCTGTGAGTTAGCATAAGGTGGCTAAAACAGGAGCAATTGACGGGCCAAGTGAGGTAGCGCCTTCGATCGGACACATTTCTTTGATTTCCATTCTATTATTTTGTGATTGGCTTGGTGTGCACCTTTGATTTGGAAGTTTGGATCGAGGTGGGCGGTAGCTGCGGCTATGCGTTACCACCAGCCTGGAAGTGTAATCGGTATATCTACCCTGCCATTGCCTAGTTGTGCCGTGTCACCTAACTTATCGAGACCACTACGAGTTTGTTTTGTACCGTACCGGTGGAGTGCCCTCCGATAAGCCCAGTTTACGATAAGTTAGGGTACTGTATAGACTATGGGAGTATATAAAATGTGTTAAAGGGGATATGGTAACGCCTTTATGCTATTTTAATAGTTTACTTTACTATAGACATTATTATAATAGCGTATATTACTACGTAGTAGATAGTTCCACGGATCCTTAGAGGATGGTTATCCCAAACATCTTTTAAGTTGCTTGTATTTCAGCTGATATTTCACTTGAATTAGATTTATTGATATAAGAATGTTAATGCTGACTCGAGTGTTTTGTGTTTTTGCTTTATGCTCGGGTCAGACTGAGTGACACGGCATTTGAGACTCTCCTTTAGAGTTGGAGCTTCTCTTGGAGATCCATCTGCGTCTATTCAACTTTCAGTTATTCAGTTAACTCCGATAATATATTCAGATTTTTGTTATTTGACTATTGTATTGGGACTTCTATGTATTTGAGACTTCTGGTGTATCTTGTTTTAACTCTGATATATATATATATAGTAGCTTCATGAACTACTATTCTTTTGTTTCCCTTGATATATATTATGTATATATATATATTGTAGTTGAACAAATTTTGAAACTTTGTATTGTTAATATATATATATATATATATATATATATATATATATATATATGGTGTGTGTGTGTGTGGCGTGTTTTAAATGTTCATGTTCGTTGTGTCGTGTGTGTATGTATTTTTATATAATCTAAGATAATGTACTGTTATTAATAGTGATGTTTAGATTGTGTACATATAGATCTGCGTGTGTGTGTTTATATATATATATATATAAATATAAATAAGGGTATATATATTTTGAAAGGCAGTACAATTTATAGTTTTACAGTTATATAAGAAAGTATATATACGTGATATTAACTAAATATATTTGTAAGTTGTATACTATATATATACTGAGTTTACATATATAGTAGTATTTTGAATATCAGTTGCATATCAGAATTTGTATTCTAGTTTAGTTATATAAGTTGTTATTTTAATTTATATATAAAAGATACTGTAATACATAGGTTCATAATATATATACTATAGTGTATGTATAGATTTTCTTATAACTATTTTGGGTAATAAAGATGTCTGTTATAATAATGTATGTTTATATATATATATTTATAAATGTGTTGTTTTACAATTTATACTGACTAAATATATTATATACATGTATATATGGTATACTATGTTAGTTTGAGTATATGTAACTTATTTCTTATATGCGTGTCTCTATATAATTATATTGTATATTTGTATGCATGTTATATGTTAGTTTATTTTCAGTTTAAAAGTTACAGTAGATCATATAGTGGTGTTTATGTCTTGTATGTTATGGGTTTACTGAAAGGAAAACTTTTAGTATAATATGTATGAATATATGTCTGGTTTGGTTATCCGAGTTTTATAATATCATCAGTATATATATATATATATATATATATATATATATTGAAGCTTGTACATGATCTGTTAAGTTAAATGTTATTATATCATCAGTATTTGGTTCATATAAACTATATTATATGTTAATTTTATTAGTTATAACATGCTGTTTTGTGTATATATATATGTATGACAGTGTTTGTTCAAAGATGTACAAGTATATATATAAGTCATGTTATTATTTTGAAATATATATATTTAATTTAATTTGTGTTTAAATTAATATTGATTTATAAACAAAATATAATATATATATATATATATCTTATTTTTAGTATATGTTTGGATTTAGAATATGACTTTATATATAGTTATATATAGCTATATATATATAAGTTCACTGATACCATTTATCTTCATCGATCTAGTTCTGATTTGATTTCGTCAACTCCTATTTATCAGCTTCGTTCGTCGATTCGAGTTCAATCTTGCCTTGTTTTGAGATTCGTGACTGGATTTGTAGCTCATTTCTTTGTCAAATCTATCTAGCCTTGAAAGCTGAGCAATCATTCACGATTAACGTTCTTATATTGATTAAATTTAATTTCAATTGAAACGATAATTGAAATATGCCGCTGTTAGTTATTTACATTGCTATATATATGATATTATCTGTATCTGTTCACCTGTGACATCTGATACCATTATCTATTATTTATATTGATGATATATGCTTTTATATTATTGTCATATATGTTCTCGCTCGGCAAGTTCCCTATTATTATAGAATTCCCTATGGGTTGAAATGATACATACCCGAACGATCTTGTAGAATAGGAGAAAATCGTTATGGGTTAAAATGATAAACCCAAGCGATTTTCATTGAACTGAATTTGGGATTGCGGGTTGAAATGATATATACCCGTATATATTTAAATTACAGATTGAAATGATAAATATCCGTATCACTTGACCATAGGATAGAGAATTATATACAGACGCCATTGGTCTATACATATATATTGAAATGATTTCCAAGGTTTAATATATATATATATATATATGGTTTTATATAAATATTGAGTTTTAAATATTATATATATAAATGTTATTTTATATATATTTAAATTCTTGATTTTTAAAATTGTATGTTTTAGAAATTTTAAAATTACAAGTTTGTTTTGAAATTATAAATTTTAAGAATTTATTTATAATTTTACTATTTTAAAATATGTACAAATTTGTTTTAATATGAAATCAGTTTAATAACAAAATTTAATTTAATAAAGTTTGATCTAATGAATATATAATATGTTTAAGTATTTATTTAAATTTTATATTTTAAAATAGATTTTTATAATGATTTTTATAGGTTAAGTTTGGGAAGATAAATTTGAATTTATTTGAAATTGCTTATAATTAAGAATTTTATTTAATTAAATCGATTTGAAGCTTACTGAATTTGAGATTCGTAAAGGATATGATTTTATAAATTGATTTTGGTTTAAGGTGATTAATGAATATTTTGAAGTTTAAATAAATTGAAGAAAATATTTAGTTTATTTATAATTTGGGTTTTATTTAAATGATACTCGATTTATCAGTTAAATTTGAGATATAAATGAAATTATCAAAATTCAGTTTGAAATGTTGAATATTTAAAGCTTTTATATATATTGAAATTGAAATGATTTATTTTGTGGTTCAAATCTGCATTTGAAATCGATAAAATTTGAAATGGTTTATTGAGAAACTAACTTGAATTGAAATTGATGAATTGAAATTGATGAATTGAGATTGAATTAAATTTGAATTTTGAAACTCGTGTTAATTTAAATTGATTCATGAAATTCGAGAAAGCTATTTTACTATATAAAGTATTTTTAAATTATATTTAAAACTATTTATATATTTTACTTTATAAATTATTTTAAGATAAACTATCTAATATAAATCATTTTTAATATAAACTATTTTTAATGTAAAACTATTTGTAATATAAGCTATTTTAACATTCTAATTATTTTATTTTATATAAACTATTTTAACTTATAACTATTTAATATACAAACTATTACCATTTAAACAATTTTATTTATAAACAATTTTATATATACTGTTTTCTATATCTAAATGGTTTGAGAGGGAAGTTATGTTTCAAAGTATTATGATTTCAAAGTATTATGATTTTTAAAGTATTATGATTTCAAAGTATTATGATTTCAAAGTGTTATAATTTTGAATTTTTTTCATTTTGAAAGTGCTATGATTTCAAAATGTTATTATTTCCAAAGTGTTATAATTTCAAGTGTTTTGGTTTCGAAAGTGTTATAACTTTGAAAGTGCTTTGATTTTGGAAATGTATATATTTGAAGTGAAAAATGATATTGTATTGATATGGTTTTGAAATGGAAATGATATTTTAGTTTTGAAGTATAAACTATTTTGAATTGACTGTGGTGTTATAATAATGTTTGGTTGTTAAAAAGACCGAGTCAAATATTGTCATACTCCCTGTCAATACCGAAAACCACTTTAACAACAGTGTACGCGGTGGAGATTCCAGAATGAAGTAGGATGGTGGCGACGATCCTATATGAGGTATATACATGGACCTGACTCCCGTAAGTTAGCATAAGGTGGCTAAAACAGGAGCAATTGACAAGCCAAGTGAGGTACCTCCTTCGACCGGACACATTTCTTCGATTGCCATTCTATTACTTTATGATTGATTTGGTGCGCACCTTTAATTTGGGAGTGTGGATTGAGGTGGGCGGTAGCTGCGGTTATGCGTTACCACCAACCCGGAAGTGTAATTGGTATATCTACCTTGGCATTGCCTAGTTGTGTCGTGTCACCTACCTTATCGTGACCACTACGAGTTTGTTTTGTACAATACCTATGGATTGCCCTCTGATAAGCCTAGTTTACGAGAAGTTACGGTATTGTATAGAAGGGAATATATAAAATATGTTAAGGGGGATATGGGTTTCGCCTTACGCTATTTTAATAATTTACTTTACTATAAACATTATTATAATAGCGTATATTACTACATAGTAGATAGTTTCACGGATCCTTAGAGGATGGTTATCCTAAACATCCTTTAAGTTACTTGTATTTCAGTTGATATTTCACTTGTGTTGGATTTATTGATATAAGAACGTTAATCCTGACTCGAGTGTTTTGTGTTTTTTCTTTACGCTCTGGTCAGACTGAGTGACACTATATTTAAAATTCACCTTTGGAGTAGGAGCTTCGATTGGAGATCCATCTGCATCTATTCAACTTTCAGTTATTTAGTTGACTCTAGTGAGATATTCATATTTTTGTTATTTGACTATTGTATTGAGACTTCTATGTATTCAAGACTTCTGTTGTATCTTCTTTTAACTCTGATATATATAGTTGCTTCATGAACTACTATTTTTTTGTTTCCGCTGCTTATTGTTATATTACACTGTATCTGTGATTATGTGATTATTTTGTTTACTGTATATGCTAAGTTTGCGAAATATAAATTAACACTATGATATTTTGAGCAATTCAAGTCCGACATGTGCGGATGCGAATGTTTGAAAATACCAGGATGTTACAAAATGGGTAGACTTTAATCATTAGTCGAAACATTGTTAACTTAGATCGCATTGACCATTTGAGATCTAATACCATTAAAGGAACTAGGCCAGTTGGAAGCAGGTGAAATATGTATATTTAAAAATAATAATCATAATTTGGAATCTTTTAAGACTTTGAAGTTTAAAGGGTCATTAGATCCAATCTAATATTGTTTAAATAAAATCTAATATTATTTAGATTATTCAAAAAGGAGTCACAAAATTTTGATGTCTATATAAATTAGAGTACATTGAGTATACTCTTGCATGTGTATATGTTTAATAATTAATCGCTTTGTAGTAATATTTTGGGTAAGTCAAGACTCAATTTTTTTTTTGGCAAGGCCGACGGGGTTGGATGGACCCCGACCATTTTATTGCAGCACCATAGTAACACATACAACAGGGAGCAAAGCTCATAGAAAACAGAGGAAAACAAGGTGCCACAAACACAGAGGAGAGCAAAAACGAAGAAAGAAAACTAATCGAAAACTATAACAAATGAAAGGACAGACATATTCCTGGGTCATAGGAGAAATTGAGCATTCCCAACATATGTTTAAGCTCATGCATTACCACAGCTTGAACAGAGCATCAGATTTTGCATTGACGGCATCGAACACTATAGCGTTACGCTCTCTCCAAACTGCTGTGATGAAACTCTTCAACACAACACCAAATACTCTCTTACCTTCCTGCTTGCAGCCAGTATTCGCATAAATTTGATTCCACTCGACCTGGTTGTCATGTGAAACATCATGTTTTCGAAGCTTCGACATCACATTTGTCCATACAAGCTTTATTACAGGACATTCAAAGAACAAATGCTCCACAGTCTCAGGTTGCTCACTGCAGAATGAACAATATATGTTAACATTCATGCCAAAGGATGCGAGTTTAGCTTTAGTTAAGATTGCACGTTTTAGAACTTTCCACATCATAAAGTTTTCTCTCAAACTACTATCCTTATTCCACGTACGCTTCCACCATTTACATGTTGGCTGAGAACTGTTCTTCATCAAGAATTCATATGCTTCTCCTATCTTAAATTTTGCCTTTTTAGCACCCCAAACAAGCTCATCAGTAGTACAATTTAGCGGTGAAAACCTTTTAATCAAATTCCATATGTGTTGAATTCTCTGATTGGATGAATTGTACCGAAAACTTTGATTATTATAGACTACATCACTCACCTTAGTCGCGGAGTGTATACCTGATTGCTGAATCTCACTGTGCGTGAGAAGCCTTCTTAGTATCATCCCACTTTTCAGCCAAGGATTATCCCAGAAACAAGTACTGTACACAAGGTTGGTGTTCAGTTGAATAAGGGGGAGAAAAGTTTCCTTTAACTTGAAAATATTTTTCCATGTCCAACTTAAGTTTTGAGGCTTAAGCATATTCCATAAACTTCTACCTCTAATCACATTTCTTTTCGACCATTCAACCCAAAGGCTGTCAGAACAATTGAAGAAGGTGTCAACATGCTTCGCAAAGGCCGCCCTATTCCATTGTATCAAGTTAAAAATACCAAGACCACCCTTGTTCATAGGTCGCTCCACTTTGTTAAATTTTATTGGCGCAATATAACGTCTCGTAGTATTGCCCGTCCAGAGAAATTTCATAAAGGCACTTCTAATCATCCTAATTAGTTTAAAGGGTAGAACAAAAGTTCTAGCCTAGTACACTTGCATCGCAAAGATTACCGACTTTATTAATGTTGCTCTCCCGGCTTGACTGAGCTTCCTAGTAGTCCAGCTATTCAATCTTGCTGTTATCTTCTCATAAAGAGGAAGACATTGGTTAGTTGTGATCTTTGATGATGAGAGAGGCAGCCCCAAGTAGGATTCAGTGTTAGTATTAGGAGACAGACCAGAAGCCAGAGAAATTTTAGCAGCTTTTTCCAAATTAACACCTGCCATTATAATATCTGATTTTTGGATGTTAATCTTTAATCCGGTCATAGCATAAAACTGATCAAGAGTGATCATTATATTCTTGACAGTATCAATGTCTGGAGTACAAACACCACTAAATCATCAGCAAACATTAATGTTTGGAGTACAAGACTTAAGTTTTTAATTATGTAAATTGTTAAATAGGTATAAATTTAATGAATGTGTAATTAGTCAGAAATAATACTTACTAATTTTATAAAAAAGTCTCCATATCTTACTTAATATGTTTAAAGGAAGTTTAATTAAATTTAAATTAAATAAGTTTAAATCTATAAGTGTATCAAATACACTTGTATGTGTATAGTGCACACGTATTAAATTTGAAGTGTACATGTCAATGTGACCTTATATAGATGCTAGGATTTACATCACAATGAACACATTTGTCCCTTTATATATGCTTTTGTTGTCTAAAGTTTTTTTTCAAAAACATAAAATAACAATGGTAAATATACATATAATAACAGTTACATATACATACACATATGTTAAATTTATATACATGTTAAATTATATTTTTGACTATTTTAAATGTTTTGAATTTTAGAGCCAACAAATTTAAATCTAATTTTAACGCAAGAAGGTTTTAAATTAAATCTACGATTTTATAGCTAAGTACCTTTTATAAACCTTAAACTAAAATAACGAACATATAGATATACATGTATAAGTAATTGCAAAAATGTTTTAAACTTAAAGACAACATAAATTTATAAACTTTGTGATTTTATATGTATGTTTTAAAACACACTACACCATAGATAGGATTTTGGCACACCCTTATTGCGGCACATTTGATACGGCTATAAGCCGTATCAAATTTTAATATGGCTTATAGCCGTATCTATATTATTTAATACGGCTGAAAGCCGTATTAAAATTTGATACGGCTTATAGCCGTATTAAAATCTGTGCCTCTTTTCGTGGGAAAATTTTCCCCAAAACGCACACCCTCCCTCCTTTTTTTTAATTTCCAGCTAGCTTTCATTTTCACCGTTAATGGTCATTCTTTTCATCGAGATAGTTCTCTTGTGTCGAGGTAAACATCAAAGTCTTTCAGTTTATACTTGTCATAATTTCACCTTTTTTTGTTTTGCTGTATAATTATCATTGGTGGGTATCTGTATTCTTAGGTTTGGCATACCCATTTGATGAATTAAAGAATATTATCTTGTTATCGCAAATCTTTCGAAGTGTTTTCGAGAGAAGTTGGGTGCCCATCTTATACCCTGAACCGATTTGGTTATATTTGTTTACAAGTTTTTATGCTGTAACCATAATTTCTATTAACGAATGCCTCGAAGCTCGGTTAATGTTGTTATTTGTAAGATTGAGTTGCTGTATTTGCAATCTGTTTGGGAACAACTTTTACTACAACTACCTAAAATAGTTTAAAGTTACAGCTTTTGTGTTGATTCACATGAATATGAAATAATAGAAGTGTTTAGATATAAGTTGAAATGTTGGCTAATTTACTTGTAAAAGATGCAAAATGAAATAAGCAAGTTATGTCTTATTGATTTGTTAGCAAAGTCAAAATTTTATGTAGTTAACAAACATATAAAACATTCGTTTTATGAGATAATAGAAGTGACCATTCATTTTGATCCCTACCATTCACAGCACCGTATGCACTATAAAACATCCATTTAAAGCAAAATAAAAGGGTTAAATTAACAAAACGAGCTGTAGATTGGCGACCATAGCAATTGACATCCTAGCTTAATCTCTGAAAGATTGTGATGAGCCAAAAAATAGTTTAACTGGCAATACAAATTGGATTTGATACATGACTCATACACCAATATAAAGCGGATATGATATATTGTTCGATCTGTAGTAGGTTCTGCTGTAATCTTCAAATGAACGTGGTCAACAAAAGTATATTTTGGATAAGTAATATGATTGGATTTTTTTATCGTTGCATAATTTACAGCTTGGTGCTAATGTTGTATATGGTTCTGACATTGTATATGGTTTTGACATTGTTGTATAAGTGGATAAAATTATTGTTAATGGCGCAAGCCAAGTATCAGGAGAGGGGTAATACATAGACATTACTCCGGTGCTACAAAATAGCGCCGTTGTAATGGCAAATTTTTTGGAAACAGTTTGGTGCTATTGTTGTATATTGTTCCGACATTGTTGTATAAGTGGATAAAATTGTTGTTAATGGTGCAAGCCAAGTATCAGGAGAGGGGTAATGCATAGACATTACTCCGGTGCTACAAAATGGCACCGTTGTAATGCCAAATGTTTTGGAAACAGTTTGGTGCTAATGTTTAAAATAAACCCAATATTTTGAGTTCCATTTATTGAAATTTAAATAGTCCATATATTTTAACTATTTAAAATTAATTAAATATGAGAATATAATATGAAGAATTGTAGCTAGTTACAAAAGATAAATCAGCTCAATAATAATCAAATATCATAATTCATTATATATATATAGACTAGTGTAGTGATGTTTAGTTTAATTGATTATAAATTTTTTCAATTCTTTATATATAAAAATTCCTCCTTTTCTCTGACATCAGTCACGTTTAATATAAGAAAGATGCTACCCAATTATTTGTTGTATGGCCTACATTTACCGTAAACTCATACTAATCATTTGTGTACGAAACTATGAATCTTACTTCACCAAAGTTATAATGATGCAACTCAGCGAACTTAACATGTAAACTAGTTACTGGTAGCAAGTTAGGAAAAACAGAAGACAATTCGACAATTCTTCTTCTTATTTTTCTTCACATTAATGACATTACAGTCAATCACGAGTGCTCCATTAAGTTGAAAAACAGTTGGAGTTAATAAGGCTGACCCAATACTGTGCTAGCGATAACCTGTAAGACCAATCCACTGCAAATTTACCTTGAGTTTTAAGGGACCTTAGATTTAGTTAACCATTTATTTCCATGTTTATTACATTTTTTTATAAACACAAACGCAACTTCAAATTCATAGAACTTCTTTGAAGTCATTTGCCTAAATAACAAATTCAGCAACTCTAAACAAATAGCAAAACCGAGCAGAGTGCTATGCTTTTGGGCAAACTGTCAGAACATGTTTTACCCAGGCTTTGAACTGCGGGTTTTAGTCATTTCTGGCAGAGTCAGATTGCGAAGAAGACTTGAGAGTTAAATCATCTTTATAGCTTGTGCATGCAACAATTGATGGTAGTAATGACTTGAATATGATTTTCATAGATGGGAAATGTGTTTTGTCTGGGTGTATAAGTTGAAATTGCTTGCTTCTTAAGTAGTCATGGTTGGTGATCGCTGGCAGTGGAGGAAGTGAAGTGTAAGCAGTGCAACATGATTTTGTTGTTTGTACAGGGAGGTGCTGATGTTTATACAGTGAAGCAAAACCAAGAGAGGTAATAAATGACTGGAGGCAGTGGTTAATGGAGGAGCAATTTGGTGTGACGAGATGTAGAACTGTTGGCAGGTGGATGTTAGCAGTTGTGATAGTCAGAAGTGAAGTGTTGTTGTTTGAAAAAAAGGGTAGTGAAAAGGCAGTGTTTAGAGAGATGGTGGGTGGGTTTGTGTAGAATAGGGTAGTTATGGTAGGCAGAGGAAGGCAAAGGAAGGTGGAGGCAGTAAGGTGTTTGGGAATTATTGGTGATAGTAGTTGATTGATGATTGAATGATGGAGGATATGTGCAGTAATGTAGAAGTGGTAATAGGGTTGTGGATGTGGATATGTCAGTGAGGTGAGTTTGAGTGGTTGTATGCACTGTCATGGCAGTATTGTGGTGGTTATGATGAAGTTGGAATAAACTAGTAAGAGCTCATGTGCCGATATCATATATAAGTTGGAATAAAGTACCTGCAATATACAAGGACAACGTTTGGAACGAATTTGTGGTAAGTATCCTTATCTGTTTGACAACAACTATTTCATTCAATAGCCTTATGGTTTCAACTCTTTGCACAACATTTAATTTAATATATTTTTTGCAGAAAATTATGAGCTCGATCCGCTTTCAAAGGAAATGTTTTTAAAGAGAATGGCCGAGGCTTTTAGGAGATACAAGAAAAACTTGAGAGTAGTTTATTATGACCCTTTCAACAATGACGAAGAACGGTTGAAAAATTGCCCACCAACAGTTGCTCAAGAAGATTGGGCAGAGTTCGTAAAAAATGAAGCAACGCCTGAAGCGAGCGGAAGAAGGAAGGTAGGCAAAAAGAACAGAGCATTGCTCAATTATGCTCATCATGCAGGACGTAATAGTCACGCTAAAATAGAACAAGAAATGGTAATTTATATTCATTTTCATTCAAATGATTTACACATTGTGATTGGATATTCATGTCGTTGCATCAACTTGTATTGCAGATCGTTGCTAGCCATCAACAAATATCAATCGTCGTCAAGTATGGGAGAAGACACACAGGAAAAAAGATGGTAGCATATCAGATGCCACTTCTCCATACTTTGTAAGTTAAACAAATATTAACTTGCATATTTTTTAAAATTCCTTATTCATGTAAGTATCATCATATTACATGATCAAATTGTGAAAGCGAAGGAAAAGATCACTGATAGTGATGAAGAAAAATTGACAGTGGATGAAGACATCTTATCACAAGTGCTTGGTAAGGATGCAAGGGGTAGGAGCCGCGGTGTTGGGACCGTTATACCAAAGACTAAAGTTAAGGCTTGTGCCATTGCACAGAAACGACTCCGACATGTTCATGGCGAGCAGGATGAGTTGAAAATGAGGGTGGGAAGTTTGGAGAGTACGTTGGGAAATTTGTCTGGGCAAATGGAGGTTTTGATAACATGGTGGGAAATATTGAACAGGGAATTCGTACACCGGTCAATTCTTCTGATGGAGGACGCGCCACACAATTCAATGCTCCTGAATTCATTGCTTCGCAGTTCCAGGATTCGACCAATGTTATGAACAATCAAAAATGTGAAATCCTAAACTCTGATTTAGAATTAATAGGAACAGGTATTTTTAACATTTAAACATTTATGACATAATAAGTAGAAAACTTAAATAATAATAAATATTCCCTTTTATTGCAACAGGTACTATATGCCGAGATTCTACATTGTCCAACATCCATGGGAAATCTGTACCATCCACACATGAAAAAGTGGTGTTGGACAGTATACTGCTACCAGATGAGAGAACCAGCAAAATGAGTCATCAATTTGCAGAGACCTTTGCTGATGTTGGAGTGGGTGGATATGTGTGCCATCCGAAGTGTCTTATTCGATATCTCTAGATGATGGAGCAGGTATATTTTCTGTTTATGTGGTCGATATTTCAAGTCCCATATTTGTCAAACTAATACCATTGACAAATATTCTTATTTTACTAATTAAATGTTTGTTCTAATTTTATTGGAGCATATTTGTCAATATTTTGTCAATTAAAATCGTATTCTTGGAATCGGTTTTAGTTACCTTATAAGTAATAGTAGTACATGTGCAATGGTGGATTACCATGATATTTACAAAGTTTCAGTAGTTCTATTTGATTTCACAATATTTTAGCTTTACCAATCAGAAACTAGACTTTATTTATGCTATTAACCTACTAATAAAACACTATTCGATACCAGTACAAAATTTACTTGAGTATAAGAGGTAGGACAGTGATGTAATACTTCCCAGCAAAGTGTTATGTTACATTTGTCTTTGACAAAAGATAAATGCCAACTGTCTTTCTTGCTTAACAATCAAATCATGTAACATTCACAGTGGAGGACGATTATATTTGCTATTTTATTTCCTAGTCGCAGTGGTTAGCAATCGATGTTATTATTAAAAAATATCACACTCGTTACTTTTCAATTATTTCATGTGTAAGCAACAGTCATTATTTTCACCATCACTCTCAATTGCAAATCCTAATCAGCAGCATGTATAGTACCCCTCTTTTGCTATCCTAACGACCTTCAATTCTGCACTCAAGTTCACATCTTACACTGGCAGTGTTTTAACTATTATGTTTACGTAACTGATTGTCGCCAACCAGAACTTTTATTATTATTCGATTTATTAAAAAGAAAACGCGGTAAGATGAATTTCGAAGTCCATGGATAATCTAAATCTTTTGGAAAAGACTAATACTAATTAATAAGTTAACAAAATAATAATACCATCAACGCAATCTTAGGGGTTTTAATACCTGAAGGTAGTTGTGAATCAAGATCATATCACGCTTACTAATTAGATTAAAATAAATTCTATTCATACGTTACAAATCAATTAACATACACCGTTATTTTTTCTAAAAAAATCTATTACTAAATTATCTTTCTTTTTAATAAAGTTTAAAAAAAATTATAACCATCAAACTAGAACATTAAAATTAATGATATTTAATGAAATCTTTATATTATTTGTGAAGAAGTTAATAAACTTTTTACCAAGAAACATAAAATATCAATTAAGACAATTAAGTTGAGTAGCCCATTTTATAAAATTTAATTGTACAGAAATGCTCTCAGTTAAATTTCTAACTTATTCATTTTTTTGTATTTTCAACACCACAGTGGGGGTAAACTTTTATACCACGTAGGGAAACTACGATGTATGACATACGCTCTACATGTGGTGGTCAAAATCGTTCAAAAAAATAATACGATTTGGGTATTTAAGTAAATGCATTTTTGTTAAATTTAATTTTTAAAATTTTATAAGGGGCTACTCAACATTTTCTTAAGTTCAAATAGAGTTTGGCGATAACAACTGGAGTGACAAAAAATACTAATGTCTTCATAATAATACTTTAAACCATATAACGGTTAAAAACAAAATTATTTTTTAGCAACCGATTCATGTTAGAAATGTTAATCATTAAATTTAAAGCAAAGAACCTTGTTTAACATTGATTTTAGCATTTAGATTACACTAACATTATTTAAATATAAATTCGTAATAAAATTAGTTCAAAATAAAGATAAAAAGGTTACATTTTTATGCGAAACTGTGATTTCTAAAATTGATTTGATGCTCTATTCTTTGCTTTCAATTGATTTCAATGAAAGTAAGGTAGAAAATTGTGAATTTGTGAGGTTTTGTGAAATTCTGATTTTTGGACGTAGAAACTATGTATGGAAGGAATAGGTGATGAATTATGATCGTATTTATGTATTTCTTGTATCTAACGTCTATTTTTATGTTCGTACGCTGGTTTTCGTTGAACGTTTACTATTAATATTCACGTTTTTCTTTTAATATTTTCCCCCCTATTTTAATGTCCTAGCATTAAATGGACCAGAAGCAACGACTTTGGTTTTATCAAAGGACCACTCTGAATATCATGCTGTTATTTTCTAGTCGCAGTGGTTAACAATCGATCGTTATTATTAAAAATATCACACTAGTTACTTTTCAATTATTTCATGTGTAAGCAACAATCATTATTTTCTATCATACGATTGTATATCAACTTACTGTTGTTTGCATAGCCTGGCTGAAGATGCAGATATAATTGGTGCAGAATCCTAATAGCTCGTACATAACAAATATAATGCTTATCAGATAATTGGGCTTTGCACCTCATTTCTGTGTTGTGTATAATAATATAAGTATCATTTCCTTTTTAGTGGTAACCAATTAAGCTAGATTTTCCATTGGAAAACTGATACAACTATCACACAATAGTAAATAAATGTTTAATTATGTTGTTGTTGGCAACAACAATTTTGCTTCTCTCTTTTTCCGTAATTTGCATTTCTTTAGTGTTTATAGTTTAGAGTTAATACTCGTATGCATACAAATGTATAACACATATTATTCTGATATGTACATTCAATCAGGTAAACATAATTTAATTTAGGGGTTTCAGCTCAGTTGAAGTCTAATATCCAAGTTTAGTGTGGCTACTACAAATAATCTTACATGATGCAAAGAATTTGTCATACCTTTATTTTCCTGGCCACCTGTATCTTCTTCAACTATACATCAAGCGATTATTATAAAACTGAGCTTATATATCCATATCTTATTTTCTTATAACAATGGTAACAAATAACACATTAGAATAGCCATATTCGATGTGTTTAACCTAGAATATGGTTTTATAGATGGTTTGGGACAAGGTGGAACTGAGTTTTGTGTAGCTAACACAAATAAAATAGACCTTGACAAGTTACTAGGTGGACTGAACTGGGCATGTGGACCAAGCTTAATTGTTTTCTGTGTTGTGTATAAAAATATAAGTATCTTATATGGCTATTGATGATGGAGCAGGTATAATACCCATTTTTATGTTTGCAGGTTGAATCAGGAATGATCTTTATGCAATCTTTGGTGCTAGCTAATTTTATTTGGTTTAGCAAAAAGTTTGGCAAGAGACTTGGAGTAATTCATTTGCAAAAGGTTTAGCCAGAGACACTGTTATAGATGTTATACTCTAGGTTCTATTAAACATCTTAAGGTCTTGTATTGATATTGTGACTTGTGTAGCTCTTGTTTTGAGCTTAACTTCATATTTGTACTAAATGCTAGTATATAGTATTTTTCGTGTTATGTAATGATATTGTTAAGTTATTATGCACTGTAATGCGGATTATTGAATCATTTGAATGTGCATTGTCTATAATATTATTTGTTTTCTAATATCATTTGAGTGCGGAATATTATATATGTATGTGTAATTGACTACTTAGATACGGCTGCTGGCCGTTACATTAGATACGGCTATTAGCCGCCTCTAATCTAATAGCCATGTCAAAATAATAAGCTCGCCATATTTTGATACGGCTAAAAGCCGTATCTAATCTTATTAGATACGACTTTTAGCCGTATCAAAATATAGTTTATGTTGCAGTAACATAAAGTTAACAAATAGTAAACAAGCCTAAACTTATAACGAGTTCAAAGTAGATTTATAACTTGCATAAAATTCCATTTATGAAAAATTTGAATTGAAACACCTTTAAAATTATGTAAAATTGACTGAATGAGTTTACAAACAAAATCAAAAACATACAAAACATGAAATCATTTTTAAAAATGATTTCAACTACTCAACACTTGTAGCTTAATTATGTCTGTAAATAAGAAAGGTTATAAAATTAAACTAATAAATAAAAACCAGTTTCTGAAAAAAAATTGTTCGTTTATGGTGTTTAATCACTAATATCCAAATAAAAAACAAAACTAGATCGAATAACTCAGGCATATATAAATACATTCCAGAAGATTTGGGATCTCAACAATACATACAATATGAGCACATAATCAAAACAGAAGTAGAATAGAGTGATCTAAATTATATTAAAACCATGAGTTATATAATGAAATAATATTAGAATATTAGCTTAAGCTAAAATAGAAAATGCACTCTAAACAATGAATAAACTCTTGGATTTGAAAGAATCAACCTTTGGATTTTGCGAAGTTCTAGAGGCAAGCAACACCTTGAATATTATTAATTTTATCTGAATTTTTTATCCATGAAATAATGGAAATTTTCAGCAATAAAGGGAGAGAGGAGAAGATCGGGTGAAAATGAAAATGAATTGTTACGAAGAATTAAATAAATTAAATTTTGATTTAAAGTAATCATTTGAAAACTTTAATTTTCCTTTTTCTAAAACCTTCCCTCTTTAATTCCTTATTAAATCTCAATCAAATCTCTAGATCCACTTTGTAATTAAATGACTTTAATCAAATTTAAATATTTATTGGTATCTACATTTATTACTTTTATGTATGCACTTTATTAAATACTAATGGCATTCGAACAAATCAAATAAAATTTAATAATTACAATTTCATAAGTATTAATTAATTCACAAAAATTAATAAATTAACCAAATCGAGTGGTTTTTGGTTTTCATCATTATGGTTGTGTGGCTCAAAGGTGTTAATTCAATCACCAATTAATATCGAATAATTTGAGTAATAACATCCAAATATCTACTTAGCTAGTGGTGTGACGTATTGGCTGAATTTATCACCTAAAATCATTTCGGTAAAAATCCAATTTTACTATAATAAGCGGTACCTATTGGCAATGGTTACTTGTATCAATTTTCTTCCAAAACTATATCACTTTCGGACTTATGAAATTTTGTTTTGGTCAAAATTTTAATACCATACACATTTAACTTGATTAGTCAAATACAAAATTCTTGGTTCAACAAAAGCATTACTATTAATCATACGGCTCTAGCTATAGACTTTGAATTTGAGTTGACTACAATTGACTGTGATACTAACCCCATATAATTGAGGAGACAAATTTTTGATTGAAAATCACTGCTCCAATAAGTATTTTTGGTGGCATGGAAAACGCTAGTATAACTTATGGTTGCATTTTAGTGAAGGCCATGAAAAAACATTCAACTAAAAATACATGATTTTCTATTGCGTTTTTTAAACGCGATTATATTACTTTTTTGCAGGGCCTGGAAAAGACTACTATGTTTGGAAAATGCCACCAACAGGTACTGTGTTCTATAATATAATTTATAGAGTTTTTTAAATGTTGTAATAGACGGTACAATTTAAACCCAAACCATATAGATGCGTCTATTAAAAGCTACAATATATATTTTGTGGTGTTTCATTAAAACTATATACTTTTTGTAGCATTTTTCCCTGCCACCATGTGTTTTGGTACCTTTTTTCACTGCATATTATTTTTGTAGTATTTTCTAAATACTGCTTAAAAAATTTAATGTTTATCTTTCCCATGCTCTACTAGCTTATTCACTCTTTACTTTTTTCTTAGCATATATTATACGGCACTAATAGACAATTCAATATGAAATTATCAAACAACTATATGATTATCACATTCAAACAACCACAAAATACATAAATAACTACACTAATGTAAACACAACCAGACATAAGTATACATATATACACAACTAGTACATAACCGTACATGAATATAGTAGTTTCAAGACAATAAGTTAACATCAATCCATGCATAAAAAATTTTACACAACCAAACTACCTAAACAGTATGTCATAATAGTGTTGCAGCTGAAGTACCATGAACCGTTGAACTAAGCAAGTACAATAAACGAATGAACTACTTAACAAGTACCATAAACAACTAGTGCTACTGATGATCATTTCTTAGAAAAAGCTAATCTACCCGTAAACAGGTAATATTCAACAATGAGACTCAAGTTATAATCAATTCTGAGACTTTATTCAAACCTAGGGAAAATTGAAACCTAGGAAAAATAATTGTAAGCGGCCAATAAATAATCAAACCCATAAAAAATTGAAACTTTATTCAAATGTGATGACTATTAATCAGAGCATGCATTGCTTTGTAGTACAATTTTAAATTCGATTGCTGGAAGAACATAAGAAGCTCACTATACACTACCAATATCAGTGTTAAGTTTAAACTGTATCCAAACGAGCAGCCAAATTTGGTTGCAGAAGAATAGGCCAATGTTATTGCAGGATAAGATGACAAAAAGTAGAAGGGACAAATAATTCAGTCTATTAACCATTCAAAAATAAACTTAATAACACTGAGACCAAAATTACACGTTCAGGCAAGCGATGATAATTCAAGAAATGAAAGGTTTAACCTTGTGCTTTTCCCAAGTGTAGAAACACCTAAATGATATATGAGTTGTCCATATAGATATGTAATATTTGTTTGAACAACTCTAGCTAACCTTACGGGGGTTATAACTTAAGGAGTATCAAAATTCATGTATGAAATTATTTAGCAAAGAAGTATATGCATTAATGCTAAATGTTATGCATAGAAAAGGCATCTAATGCTGAAGTATATTACCTAATAGAACCAATGTTTTTAAAGGCTCAACAACATATGAAACAACCAGTGGTTTTGTGATTACCTGTTAATAAATTAAAATGTGATTTTAATTAAAATAGGGTTAATAATAATAATTTGGAGTGAAAAATTGATTTATAAATTGTTCATTTGAATAAACAATGAATTTGATCAAAAATCTATTTTTGGTGTTTATGAAAATTTTGTTTGAAACAATAATAAAATGTTGTTCATAAAATTTTAATGGTTTGAAATGTAGAAAATATTCTAATTTATGGTATAACATAATTTATTTATGGTATGTTCATTTTATAAAATTGTATGTAAAAATTTGGTACAGTAAAGCATTTTAAAACATAGAAAAATGGTTGAGAAAACTAGGAAATTTGGCCAAGTGTTTAACATTGCTTATTGGGTTGGGTATTGGGTCCAAACCCATTATCTCATTTTTGAAATTAGCATTGTAATACGTTCATTCTTTCTATCCTCCTCATTCTCTTCTTCTAACCTAAAAAGCTCTAAAACCCAAATAATGGTTTTGTCCTCAAGTCTAAATCTAAGCTCAAAATTAATTAAAAATCAAGGAGAAATTGGTAGCAAATCAAACTCTACATGTTTCTAGCTTCAATCCAAGACCAAAGCCTCAATCTTTGCTTTGTAAATCTGCTAATTTGTTGCAAATAAATCCTAAGGTGAGTTATAAACTCACATTTATAACTTTAACAAGCTAGCATGTCGATTATATGTTGTTTCTTTGTTGGTCGCTGAAACAAAATTTCTACGATTGAAGCTGAAATGAATTTGGCCACATCTCCCTCTTTTCTTACCCAAATTGGATGATTTTTAATGTTCTGAAAATTTCCTACTTTGTAATAAAAGTTTCATGTTTTGAGTTTTACGAAATTTTGGAGTTAAATTGGTCAAAACTGTACTTCTTTGTTGCTGTACCGAGAGCAAAACGACAACAACAATGAATTTAGATCTGAGAATTGTTAGAGTTATAACTTTTTCATGCCTTATCAAAATTCAATGATTTTTGATGTCCTAGAAAGATTAGGAAATTGTCTACAATCTTTATTTTAATCTCTTTACGGAATTTCGATGTTTAAAAGACGAAATTGGGTTTGAAACAATGGGTATATTTCAGGTTGTGTATTTTCAAAGTTGAAACCAGAAATTTAATTTGCCATAACTCTTTCGTTACTTATTTTAGTTCAATGATTTTTGATGCTCTATAAATCTTAGATTAGCCTCTATAACTTTCATGTTTCGTTCTTTCTCCAATTTTGGGTTTAATAGGGGCGAACTGGCTAAACAAGCCGCTGGGCTTTGTTTTTCCTATGTATTAACTTCCTAGCATGAGTCCGACTTTGAGACGTCGCAGTTTCTTCGTCTCTTATCGGAACTCAGCGATTCTTTTTTTGTTTGAAGTAAAAATGTTTAAATTTATTTCTACAAACTTTTAGGTCATTCCGACCATGTTAACTTGTATATATCTGCTGTCGAACTTGAACCCACAGCATGCTGGAATCCACCGATTTAACCATACTTTAGTCCAACTTTGAAACGATGCAGATTATTCGTTTCAAATTGGATTTGAGTGATTCTTCTGGAGAATTGAAGTAGGAGTTTTGAATTACATTCCTGCAAATTTTCATGACAATTTGGGTTCTGTTGCTATTTTGAAACTACTGTCGAACTTGAACCCATAGCATGCTGGAATTCAGCGATTTAACCTTGTTTTAGTCCAACTTTGAAATGACGCATATTCTTCGTTTCAAATCAGATTTGAATGATTCATTTTTCAAATTGAAGTAGGAATGTTGAACTACATTCCAAAATTTCAAGTCATTTTGACACCGTTAACATGTTCGAACATGTTATCGAATATTGAGTCGCAACTTGTTTTAAACGGATAATACGTGGTGTAATTTCTGTTATTTCGATGTTCTCTTGATATTTCTTTCTGGATTTCATACATCGGTTTTATAATGTGTTTTAAAAATGTTCTTCAAATAAATGGGCTTTTGAAATTATTATTATATATTTTTTAAGTATAAAAATTGTATACACTTTAATAAGAGAATTTCAAAGGCAATTTCTAAAGCGATTTCAAAGCATCCCTAAAATTCACTTTCTTCAACTTAATTTCTATATAAAACACACAATTTTGCACTTCGAACGAAGAGGGAGGAGAATTAGATGAAAGGATAAAATGCGTGCTATGAATACATGCGTTTATCTTTTTAGTTAATTCATAATCTATTCGTTTGATCGTTTTGACCTTCGGGTCGAGTTTACCGATGAGATGAGGTAATTTTTTTATTGCTTTGAGTGTGAAATTTACTAGAGGTTAGTAAACCGTTTAGTGTGAACGTGTAGTATGGGACGCATATTAACACTATTCAGGTTCCTATTTGAGAGTTTGTGACACATTTGCCATTGTGGCGTGCCAGTACTGTACCTTCGGGTCATTGCCATTGCGGCGTTTGCCATTGCGGCATATTTTTCTTCGAGACGTTTGCCATTGCCGCGTATTTTCCATTGTGGCGTATTTTTCATTGTGACGTTTTGCCTTCGGTGAGGTACTTGTTTTAGATAAAAGTACTTGGCAAGGCTTCGGCCACATGCATGTGCAAACACTTTTGAGATGGTTTCTTTGACTATTTTCCCTAGTGTGTCTCCCCATTCCGAAATTGGTCCTTTGAACCATTCGATATATATTTGTGGCGGTTACCTTTTAGGAATTTGAACTCTTGGAAGTTCTATTTTTGAGATTTGAATTGTCTACACTGGCAATGCATATAAGATTTGCCTTTTGGCATTTACTTGAGATTTTATTCTCCTCTTTTGTGATATATTTTCCTTATGGCGTGTTTGAGATGGGATCTCTTTAAGCATGTTTTGAGTTTGCCAAGATGGCAACTTTAGTTTTTCCCCTAAACCATATTTGATATTTTATGATTGCCTATGATACGAGGCTCGCTACTTTTGGTGTTTTATGGGTTATTTTATCTCTTTTGAGATTATATGTTTGTGTAGTGATACCATATTATCACTTGATGCTATCATACACTTTAGTTGTCCCTTCCCACTCGAGAATATTATCACATTATCCTTATGCTCATATTATCGCTTATCCTTGTTAACTGATTTGTTTAGCTAGACTGACCTATGTATTTATACTTGGGTCAGACCGAGGTGTTTCAAGTTAGGTGCTCTTAGACTTAGCCTATTTTTCTTCCGCATGGACTTATCTCTTATCTTCTTTTGTTTAGTTTTTTTGTAGTCCTTTTTGTTGGCACTCTAATGTATATTCTTTTGACCCATGTTTGCGTTGGGTTCGTCATACCACTTTGATGTATCATTTGGATTGTACTAGTGATTGTATCTGTACTTATGCATATGTATGCATTTATGCTATTCTGTGATGTTATTTACATTTGAGTTGTTATGTTTTGTTCTGATAGATCTGTTAGCCCTTATAGTTTGTATTAAGTATTTATTGGACATGTCGATCCACTTGAGAAGAAAAAAATAGATAGCACTTATCGACGTATTCAGTAGATAGTAAAGACAGGGCTATAGATGGTCGCTCCTATTCAGCTCTATTCTCTGCATTAGCAGACAGTACTACCTCATAATACTCTTTGTTAATATGGGTCTTAGAGTGGGGCGTCACAGCTTGGTATCAGAGCCGAGCTCCAAACAAAATATGATAAACCAAAACAGAAGCACATATTATAGTACATCCAAGTATAATACAAGTGATAATATAGTTTCCCACTATCGTATTCCTCAAACGTATCTTTAGTCTTTTCATTTTCTTAGAATGGATAATAAGTTTGAAAACATTATAAGGGTTTTAAATATCATTATTTTTAAAATAGTAGAAATTAGACCTCAGATGGTTTAGATTTAAGTTATGTGTTTTGATCCTTAGTGATTAGAGTGGCGCAATGGAAAAGGTGTGACCATTTTCGTTGGGCACATTTAATGCTTTGTTTTTAATAAATGCTTGTTTGGTTGATAATTGCATGTGTGTTAGCATAGCAGTTGTTTAAATAATATTGAGTAGGTGATATAATTGAGAGTTAGAAACCTACTCAATGCAGATGATAAGAACTTACGGTGTCTTCAAGTTGTAGCTACCGCGAGAATTATTAGAAAGATTAAATTTTAAAAATGAAATTTAATTCATAAGTGGTATTTAACAAAAGGTTAAAATGAAATAAAAATTTAATGTTTAAGAATTTCATGGATTATTTTAAAGAAGTAAAATTGCTAAAATTTTTGGGAAAGAAAGCATCTATGTGAATGGAAATCTTTCTAACAAGAGATATACTTATGTATATAACTTGATTGTTTTATGAATTGATTATATGGTTATATAATTAGAAAATGTTTTATGTTTTGAAAATAAACATTGTTACAACCAAGTTTAAGATTCCTTAAGAAATCAAAACATGTTTTATAATTTCTGGTGTCAATTGTCTAATAAGTATTTTAAGAATTATGGTCGATGCGTCTGATCAGCGTTATCAATAGGGATTCCTAAATGCTTATGGGGAGATGTGATACATGCTTTTCAAATGGAAATAAATAATATTTACTAGTATGGATGTTGAATGCAAAAATATATAGATATTGCAAAGATTTTGAAAATTCTAAATTACCATTTGAGAAAGTATTTTATATATACATAAGGAGTTATGAAAATAGAGTGACATAGAGGGCAATGGAGAGGCAATGCTGATCTTGGTCAACTTTGCAGTCCTTGATAATGTCATTTACTATAAATGTATTAGTTAGATGTTATCATTTTATAAATTGACAATTGGAAAATTTGAATGTGGTTTCATTTAAATAAATTGTATTCATTATTGGTCATAGTACATGTTTGTGAAAGTTTATATACATGGAAAATTTAAAATGCTTAAGTAAGCTTTTAGGTAAAGTATTTTTGGAAAACATTACCTTATGCTAATTTATTTATATGGTGAATAATTTTAATTAAGGAAATAGCTTAATTGGATGAAACTATCATGTGATAATGATTAATAAAACAAAGTATTCAAATTAAGAAAATGAATTGTTTAGAAAACTAAAATATTGATTGGAATGGGGTTTAGTATGAAGTAAAAGGATAGTTATGAAGATTAGTTTAAACATTTAATCATTTGATTAATAACAAGTGAAAAAAAGAAGTATGCCTTTGGGGAAATTTAAGAAAATGCTAATTTGGTGCTTTTAAATTATCATGAAATTTAATAAGGTGCAAAACCATTAGAGTAAGTTTGGTTATGAATTTAAATAGTGTTAAAAACTTGTTAATTGTGTATTTGTGAATTTCAATTGAAAACAAATTTGAATTAAGTATCAATCTTGGCTAGTTCTTAGTGATAATAAAATAAATGTTTAGCTTTTTGGATTAAGAGAAATTTGAATATAAAAGATTCATTTATTATAAAATGCAAATTTTTGTGAAAAGCTAGAAATATACTAAATAGAGCAATAAGAAAAGATTTTTTATTGTGAAAGCATTAAAAAAAATCAATATGTAATTCCAAAGTCTAGTATGGATAGATAATTTTTTCTTACTAATATAAGAAAGTAATTATCTTAATTAAAATATGAGACTTCTTTTAAAAGACTTGTTGTTAATTGGGAAATCTTTTTCTTTGTAAACCATTTTGAAAGTTTGTTATATGTATCATAGTTTAATTCTAGATATCTTGGTATTCCAGAGAAAACGATCATGTAATAAATATTTTAGGGAAAAGATTTTTGATCTAAAATTATGTAGTTGGATTTAATAATGGTTTGAAAATTTTGTCAATAAAAGGTCTTGTGTCGGAAAATTTTGATTGAAAAATGCTGATTTAAAACAGCGATAACTTGTGATTAGTAAATCCAAATGAGTCTATTCTCTTTGCAAAAGAGAGTGCTTTCAGTATGCTAGAAATCATCTTTGTATCATTTTTGAAAATTTTGTAGTTTGATTATTCAAAAATGAGTTTGAAAACAGATGGACACTCTGTCCTCTTTTATAATTTCTAAGTTTAAAGCTAAAAGTAAATTGGGCATAACTTTCAAAAAAAATTCGATTTTGATGATCTTTATATCGCTAGAAAGCTTGGACTGAGTAGAATAACTTTCATTTTATGAGTATTTTTAGATTATGAGCTTTACTGTATCAATAGCCCGAGTCTTTGTAGCAGGCCTGAATTTGAAAATTTTGAAGTTTTGGAGTTGTTTTCTTATTTAAACTATGATGTTAATGCTTCATATGTTTATAAGTGCATGCTAATATGTTTCAATAAGTTAAGTGAAGGTTCAAGAGGATATTTGAATGATCAATTAGCAAAATATTAAGTATAAAAGTAAGCACGCTCGTATTTTAAACGTTAAAAATGAAAGGTATGAACTGCTAAGTGTTTATGTGTTAAGAATTATATATATATATATATATATATATATATATATATATATATTGTGTTCCGACCTTTTGGTCGATGTATATTTGTAATTCATATTTATGAAATTGTAAAGAGCTCTCCACGCAAAGGTGACTCTGTCGAATTTTTCGAAAAGTTAAACATTTAGAGAAATTTTGAGAAAATTTAATTAGTGAATATTTATAGCCATCGATGAAGGGTTTAATAAGTGTCCTTTTAAATCATAAAGTAAAATGGACTAAAAATTTGATAAATTTAGTGGAAAAAAATATATACTACTTATTATAGTATATTTATTTTTGGAATTAGAGGATGGAACAACTCTAATTTAATTTACTTTAAATTTAAAGTAAAGATGATTGAATTGAAAATTTAAGTAAGAGACTTTAAAAAATTTCAATTATTGAAGTTTAAGTTTTCTGTACAAAGGAAAATGGATTTGAGTGAAAACCCTTATAACAAATTTTTGAGAAAATTTCTTGTAATTCATTCTTTTATGTCTTGCCTTAGTGCGATTCTTGTGATGGCTTGCATTCATGCAGTCATGTGTTATGGTGGTAACTTGAAATACCACCTATCTTTTGTTGAATCCTATTTTAATGATCCTGCTTATTTATGTTACTCCTTTAAAGGAATTAAGCGCGTTTCAATATATTTGGAAAATTGGCTCCTTATTATATAGGACCATCTACTATTACTGAATGCCTTGGTTCGATTGCTTTCATGCATCGTTCTATTCAGTTTTGGGTATTCATGATATGTTCTAGGTAACCCAATTTCGTTGTATCTTCGAGATTAATCTCGATTGTTAATTCTCTTGTGTGTCATAATCACGAATCTCACCGACTTGTGTATTGTGCCGAATTCTATTCGTGTAGTTGTTTCGAAGATTAAACATCTTCGAAATAAGAATGTTTAGCTTATGAAATTCTAGGTCGGCTAACCCTAAGTATTTTACTTGGGAAACCATAGGATTTACTAAGAAAACTTGACCTAATCCTTTCATCCTCTGTTGAGGGTGAATATCTATGATCCTATCTTTTGATTTGAATCTTGTTGTAACGATATAGATGTTATATATAACCTCCTTATAGAAATTACGGGGACGCAATTTTCTTAAGGGGGAGTCTGTAACAATCCGCGGTTTTGTGATTACCTGTTAAAAAATTAAAATGTGATTTTAATTAAATTAGAGTTAAAAATAATAATTTGGAGTGAAAATTTGATTTATAAATTGTTTATTTGAATAAACAATGAATTTGAGCAAAAATCTATGTTTTGTGTTTATGGAAATTTTGTTTGAAACAAATAATAAAATGTTTTTCATAAAAATTTAATGTTTTAAAATGTAGAAAATATTGTAATTTATATTGTAACATAATTTATTTTATGATATTTCATTTTACAAAATTGTATGTAAAAATTTGGTAGAGTATGGTTGAGAAAACTAGAAAATTTGGCTAAGTATTTAACATTGCTTATTGGGTTAGATATTGGGTCCAAACCCATTATCTCATTTCTAAAATTAGCCTTGTGAATGAACTATACGTTCATTCTTTCTGTCCTCCTCATTCTCTTCTTATAACCTAGAAAGATCTAAAACCTAAATAATGGTTTCTTCCCCAAGTCCAAATCTAAGCTCCAAATTAATTATAAATCAAGGAGAAATTGATAGCAAATCAAACTCTACATATTTCTAGCTTCAATCCAAGACCAAAGCTTCAATCTTTGTTTGGTAAATCTGCAAATTTTCTGCAAATAAATCCAAAGGTGAGTTATAAACTCACACTTCTAATTCAAACAAGCTAGCACGTCGATTATATGTTGTTTCTTTGTTGGTTGCTGAAACAAATTTTCTACGATTGAACCTGAAATGAATTTGGCCATATCTCCCTCGTTTCTTGCCCAAATTGGATGGTTTTTAATGTTCTTGAAAGTTCATACTTTGCACTAAAAGTTTTGAATTTTGATTTTTATGAAATTTTGGAGTTAAATTGGTCAAAACTGATCTTCTTTGTTGCTGTCCCGAGAACAAAAACACAGCGACGATGAATTTAGATCTGAGAATTGTTTGAGTCATAATGTTTTCATCCTTTATCTAAATTCAATGATTTTAGATGTTCTAGAAAGATTAGGAAATTGTCTACAACCTTTATTTTAATCACTTTATGAAATTCTGATGTTTAGAAGGTCGAAATTGGTTTTGAAATAGTGGGTATATTTCAGGCTGTGTATTTTCTAAGTTGAAACCAGAAATTAAATTTACCGTAACTCTTTTGTTACTTATCATAATTCGATGATTTTTGATGTTCTGGAATGCTTAGAATATCCTTTATAACTTTCATGTTTTCATGGTTTCAAAAAATTTGGTTTGAATAGGGGTGAACTGGCTAAACAAGCTGCTGGCCTTTGTTTTTCCTGTGTATTCACTTCCTGGCATGAGTACGACTTTGAGACGTCGCAGTTTCTTCGCCTCTTATCGGAACTCAGCGACTCTTTTTGCAGTTTAAATTACAGTTTTTGAACTTTATTTATAAAATTATTTAGATCATTTCGACCATGTTAACTAGTATATATCTGCTATCAAACACGAACCCGCAGCATGCTGGAATTCATTGATTTAACCTTGTTTTAGTCCAAATTTGAAACAATGCAGATTCTTCGTTTCAAATTGGATTTGAGTGATTCTTTTGGAAGATTGAATAGGAGTGTTGAATTACAATCCTGTAAATTTTCATGAAAATCTAGATTATTTTGCTATTTTGAAACTGTTTTCGAACTTGAACTCGCAGCATGCTGGAATTCAGCCATTTAACCTTGTTTTAGTCCAACTTTGAAACGATGCAGATTCTTTGTTTTAAATTGGATTTGAATTATTCTTTTTGAAAATTGAAGGAATGTTGAGAAACATTCCAAAAGAATTTCAAGTCATTTTGACACTGCTAACTTGTTCAAACCTGCTGCCGAATATTGAGTCTCAGCTTGTTTTAAACGGATAATACTTGGTGTAATTTCCTTTATTTCGATGTTCTCTTGATATTTCTTTCTGAATTTCATACACGGGTTTTACAATGTGTTTTAATTTTTCAAATAACGGGCTTTTGAAATTAATATTATATGTATTTTTTAAGTATAAATATTATATACTCTATAATAAGAGAATTTCAAAGGCAATTTCTAAAGCGATTTCGAAGCGTTCCTAAAACTCGTTTTCTTCAACTTAATTTCTATATAAAACACACAATTTTACACTTCCAGCGAAGAGGGAGGAGAAATAATGATTAGATAAAATGCGTGCTATGAACACATGCATTTATCTTTTCAGTTAATTTCTAATCTATTCGTTTCACTACAAGAAAACGGGTTATAGATGGCAACTTGTAACAACGTTTAATTGCTGGTTGCAATTATTACTTCCCTATGAAGTACAAGAAAATATACATGGCTTTGAACTTTGCTCTAAATCAATAATACTTCAACATTTGTGTTCAAGCATACAATTTATTTTTTAGGCCGCTTCTTGTCCAATTATTTTTTTTGGTCCCACGTTTGCTTTCCCACTCCCGCCTCTCAATTAGAACCCTAAGAAACAAATTCTCAATTCACTTGTTGCTACTCTGGATAGTCTACCCCTTTGTCACTGCTTTGGATAGTCTGCCCCTTTGTTGCTGTGGTTTTCTCACCTAAGTCGCCTTAATCAGTGAGCAATCCTCTGGAAAAGTGAACTCTACCCCTGATTGCTTGCGCTTCTCAATTTAGGGTTAGTTTTTATTTATTTATCAAGATTTTAATCTGAGACAAATTTGATTATGATTACTGTTTATGCTTTTTTGTTCTACGGGATGTCTAACTAATTTTGAACTTGATTTGATTGTGAATTTTAGTTGTTGGTGTCGCACTTATCATGGATTTCCTACCAAGCTAATTCAAAATTATTCAACGTTGTAAGAGGTAAGTTTGACGTAGACAATTTAATTTCGTGCTATGGTCTGCTGTTCTTATTCTTAACAATAACATCCTTATAATTCTTCAGTGTTTACTAGTTTGATTTCCAAAGGCTAAGCTTAATTGATTTTGTGCCTTTCTAACCTTTTCCTGATATGTTTGAGTTATTGATTGTTGTTTTTTTAATTAATGAATGAACTTTAAGTGTCATTAGTCATAGAAATGAGAGACTTCAGACAAACGAAGTAACCATCAAGGCAGCAAATGCATATCCTAATAATCCTCTCTAGATCTATTTCTCACAAGCTTTTGTTTAAATGAATTCTTATTTTCAAGCTATTTAGTTTTCTTTTATTTAGTATGTTTTTCCATTTTAGTCTATATGTGAGTTATTACTGAATTCTTATTTACTAAGAATAATTTCAAGGTAACAATAGGCGATGTAACAACCCTGGATTTTTTAAAATATTTTTTATTTGATTTCATTTCATTTCATTATGGAAATATTTTAAAATTTATTTTGTTTCAAAATTTTATTTTAAAACATTTTTAAAGTGTAGTTATTTTTCCAAAACTAGTTATATTTTGTTTTCAATTTTCAATACCAATTTACATATAATAACTATTTTCTTATATTTTTCTAAAAATTATTTATTTATTTCATTTTCACTTTATTTTGTATTCATTTTATTTTATTTACACGATTTTATTTTAGTTTATTTGCATAAAAGAAAAAGGGAAATTTCAAGAGACTAAACTCTTCATTTCTTTTGACTTTTCATCTCCACATCTCTTCATACTTTAGGCCGTCCCTTCCCAAGCCTTTAGCCGTGATTTTTCTTTTTTTATTCACGTAAACACCTCTTTCTCACTTCACAATGCATGCAAGTTCAGATCTGAAGAAAAAACTTTGGTGATGTCTCCTTCTTTTTCCATTTTTTCTTTTCATTTTTATTGAATTTTTCCTTGATTTTTCCTTCGATCCTTCATGCATTTGCTCGGCCATTGCCCTCCACCACCTCCTCTGACCAACTCCAACACCATCCACAGCCACCTCACCCTCCTACCCCTCTATCCAGTCAAGGCCATGGCATGCCTATGCTGCTTGCACTACAAAACTCCACATACTCCTTGCAATATTGCCATAGCCGACCTTATAGTGCAACACCCCTTCATTTTCCACCTTGGCCACCTCCATAGCCGCCACCACCTGCTCCTCCACCACCTCTGGTCGCAACTCCAGACACCGCTTGACCTTTAGCTAGCATGCCCGAGCCCACATCACCTCAGGCCGAACCAAAGTTGCACCAAAAACCCACTTATGTTGCCTACCTCTTGATCTTCCTTTAGGTTGTAACTTCCACACTTCAACTCCTACTAGCCTTGCCTTTATGAACCTATATCCTAGCGTAATACACCACTATGGCCGAGCACAGTAGACCCCTAGGCAGAGCATATGATGGTTGTGGCAATGGTCAAATCAATTTGTTGATTGTTGCTTTTATCTTTAATTGTTTCAATATGTATATTTGGCGTTGAAATTGTATTTACATTTGTCTTGTTTGTGTGTTGTGTACAAGATCAATAGCTTGATTCTCTTCCCACTCGAGTCTTAAGTCGTGCTATTGTGCTTTTTGGAATTCGTTTCTGTGCTTTGTCTTGCTATCTCTAGCTTGAAACAAGTGAGTATTCACACTTGACATATTTACTTATATAAACTGTGAAGTGACATCAAGTAAAATCGTAAAACTACTATATCAGGTTATACATGCCTATGATATAATTTATATGATGATCACCCTGTTAATCAACCTGCCATATCATCTGTTACCTGTTTATACACCCGTCATATCATCTGTTATTGTTATATAATGCTATGCTGTTCATTTATATCTGTTTATCACACTACAAGTTCCCTATAGAATAGGACACTATGGGTTGAAATGATACATACCCGAACAGACTTTAGAATAGAGAAAAATCATTACGGGCTGAAATGATAGGCTTGAGCGATTTTTATTTATTTTATTTACTCAGGACTGCGGGTCTGAAATGATAAAACTTGGGTTTTCTTTGTAAATTTCGGATTGAAGTGATATATTATCCGTATCACTTGACTTATGATAGAAAATTATATACAGACCCGTGGTTAGTATATTTTTCTAGAATTTCTAAAGTATTTTAAAAATGTAAATATTATGATATTTTGATTTAAATTTAATTAAAAATGATTTTTATAAAGTATTAATGATATTCTACAAGTTAAATAAGTAAAATAAATAAATGGTAAAGCATAATTTGAAATATAAGTTAATTTTAGAATTTATGATTGTGTTTATAAATGGAGTTTAAATTAAGCAAGAAAGTATGATAATTGATTTAAATTTAAATTTAAAATGATTTTATAAAGTGTTATTTATTTTTCTATGAATTAAAAATAGTTAAATAAATAAATGAATGCGTAAATGTAATTTAAAATATAACTTAACTTAGAAAAATGTGGTTTAAAAATAAAAGTTAAGTTAAGAGAATAAAAGAGAATTTAAATTTAATTCATGAAATGTAAATTTAATTTAAAATGTAAAGTAAATGAAATGTTATAAAATTTTACATTGAATTTTATAAGTGAATTATTAAAAATTTGTTTTTGTACGAAAATTTCACTTTATAAAATCATAAATTAAAGGGTATTTAAATGTTCATTTTAAAAGTGAGAAATTATGATTTTTATAAGTTAAAATGGTTTAAATTAAATTTTAATTGTTTGTGAAATTGTATCGAAAATTTGGAATTTAATTAACATCATTTTTGATATGCTATCATTTCTTAAGTAAAGGATATTATTGCATTTCTAAGTGCTGTAGTTGATACTATAACTAAAAGGCCAATATGAACTAAGGGCTATTACAACACTTTGTAAGTGCTACAGTTGCAGAAACTAAAATTTGAACTTGAACTATTACAGCAGTTTTAAATGCTGTCTTTGGCGAAATGAACTATTTTCAAACATAACTTTCCGTAGCATTTTCTAAGTGCTGCGAAAGATGAATTTTCACTGTTTTAATAAATTTAAGTGAATAAACGAATTTTGAAAAGACTAAATTTTGAGAATTAAATATTTTAATTTTAAATATAATGACTTCACTTTTAAATAGTTTAAATGAAGTATTTTGATTTGAAATATAAACCATTTTTGAAATGTGATTTGGAATGGTATTTAAATTAAATAAAAATGAATGGGTTTTGAAAAGATATGATTTAATGATATTTGAATGTTGAAATGATATTTGATTTTCGAAGTATAAATACCATTTTTCAAATTATAACCATGGGTTATAATAACGATTGGTTGTTAAAGAGACCGGGATCGGATATGGACATACTCTCTATCGATACTGAAAACCACTTTAACAACTGTGTACGCGGTGGAGATTTCAGAAAGAAGTAGGATGGTGGCGACGTTCTTGAGGTATACTACATGGACCCAATTCCCGTGAGTTGGCATAAGATGGCTAAAACAGGAGCGATCTCGGGCTAAGTGAGGTCATTCCTCCGATCGGACATACTTCTTCGATATCATTCTATTGCTGTTGTGATTAATTGGGTGCACCTCTTGATTTTGGGAGTGTGGCTCGAGATGGGCGTAGTGGCTGCTACGTTACCACTAGCCCATGTGCATAATTGGTATATCTACCATGGCATTGCCTTGTGTGCCGTGTCACCTACCATAGCGAGCTTTACTATGAGTTTGTTTTTCTCCCGTATCCCATGGAGTATTTAGGGTAGTCACCCGATCTGGAGATATGCTGATACTGGATGGACTACTGGGATTATTATGTGTTGGGAGCTATATGGGTAACTCTTTCAATGCTATTTTCAAGTAAGTTTATTTTACTGTAGACGTTATTATAATAGCGCTATATTAGTACATAGTAAATAGTTTAACGAATCCTTAGAGGATGGGCGGTCCCAAGCATCCTTTAAGTTACTTGTACTTTATTACAGTTCACTTGAGTTGGTTTACATTATATAAGTATATATGTCCTGACTCGAGTGTTTTGTGTTTGCTTTACGCTCGGGTCAGCCTGTGTATTCACAGCTTTGGATTTCTTTTTCTGGAACTAGCTGGAGATTCTACCTATCTAGTTATTTATCTATTTTAGTTGTTCTATTTCAGCTTGTATTAGTGGACTTCTATGTATTTGGGATTTCTATTATGTTTTTTTCAGACAGATATTATGTATTTGTTTTGAGACTTTGTTATAGTAGCTTCATGAACTGCTATGGTATTTTATATTCCGCTGCGAGTTATTATGATATTTCTGTGTCTGTGATTCTGTGAATAATTTTGTTTTCTCCAGATTTTATTACAATCTGTTATTTTGAATTATTCATGTCTGACATGTGTGGTTTGGTATTAGGCAAACCCATAGCATACGGAGCAAAAACTCGTTAGAGTTAGGGTAAAAATACCCTAGAATGAGTGAAATCAATCTCAGAATCATATATTTGTGAGAGAATGTAATTTCAAAGTATAAACTGATTTTCAAAATGATTTTAAAGGATTTTTCATAGAATTATTTTGATATCAAATTTTCTTTATTTAAAAGAAAATTTCTAAATTTCCTTCCTTTCGTATCTACCTTGTTAGTGTTTTCTTTCTTTAGAATATTCATCCAAGTGAATTTATCTTGTCTTGTCTTGTCTTATCTTTGTATTCTCTATACCTTGTCCTAAATTCATTCTTGATTTTTCTGGATGAATCGAGGAAATGTCAGAGGTAGGGTCTTGGTATTGCCCCAGCTCCTCAGCCTGCTGCATCCGTTAAGTTCACTGTTCTCTGTAAGGAATTCACTCAACTTGGTGGTATCAAGTTTTCTGGTTCAGAGAGTATTATTGAGGCTCAGCATTGGTTGCAGAGTCTAGGGAGGATATTTACTGGTCTTGAGATACTGATGCCCAGAAGCGTCAGTTAGCAGTTTGGCAGCTGCAAGGGTCTTCTCTATATTGTGGGAGTCTGTTACGGCTAACACCGTCGAGGCTGATATTACTTGGGAGCAGTTTAGGTATCCTTTGTGGTATCTTGAATTTTGTTCCTACGTTTTCTTTTCTTTTGAATCTATCTTAAGTTTGTTCTATATCTCTTTCCAGGGAGGCTTTTGTGGAAAAATGGATGCCAGAAGCCGGGAAATCTCGGCTTTATTGAATTCATGGATCTCAAGCAAGGTACCATGTCTTTTTCTGAGTATGAGAGGAAGTTCAATGAACTTTCCAAGTTCGGTCCTAGCCTGATAAACACTCCTCTCAAGAAGAATGAGAAGTTCACTGTTGGTGCTCGTCTTGACGTCTTAGTTCTCATGTTCATGGCACTTTTACCCAGCTTATGGATATGGCTATCCGTTATGAGAACCCTACTTCTAAGGGTCCTGCTGCTGCTGGAGCTCCTTCATCTCTGTCTTCCTCTGCTAATTCTAGGAAGCGAAAGCCTAATTCCTCCAGTAGAAGAAGAATTGGCACATGCATCCGGGTTTGGGATCTTCATCATCTGCTTCTTCTCAGAGGCAACTTGTTCTTCTATCACCTGCTTCAGATGTGATCAGAAGGGACACTATGCCAATAGCTATCCTACTTTAGCTAGTGCTGCTGTTCCTCCACCTGCTCAGTTGCCGAGGTGTGATCTCTGCCATATCTATCCTGCCTGGTCATTTTAGAAAGGATTGCCCTACCCAGCAGAAGGGTAAGCCTTTTGGTATATTTGTTGTCTCATCCGCATCATCTCCATTTCCTACACCTGCTCCTGCTCCTAGTGATGACCAAGGTACTCTTCAGGACACATTTACTTTATTTCATCATCCTGTTCGTTTTTTATTTGATACTGGAGCTTCCTACAGTTTTATTTCTGTTGATTTGTGTGACAAGTTTGAGCAACTTCTTTCTCCTGAGTATGCTTCTGTTCCTTTATGTGTTACAAATCCCATTGGAGGCCCCGCCAACCTTAATCGGATTTGCAAGCAAGTGAAACTTCTCTATTCTGATCATCGCTTTAGTGGTGATTTTTATGTTTTGGGGTTCGATGCTTTTGATTTATTGCTTGGAGGTGATTGGCTTGGAAAGCATGATGCCCGTATTTCTTGTAAAGCCCAGTCTGTTTATCTTGTAGATGATCAAGGAAATTCCTTGACTATTCGGTGCTGCATGCCTCAGGATTTTGCTGGCAGCTTTATTTATTCTCTGGATTCTTCTCCTGGTAATCTTTGGATAGAGGAGGTCTTTGGGTAGATTGTCCTTCCGCAAATGTAGGTCTGTAGGCAGATGTTGTGCTTGTACTTGCGTTATTTTCCATATTATCAATATGTCTAATAACGGTGTTATGGTTATAGGACAACCTGGTTCTGATACCAATTGAAAGAGGCTATGCGGTAGGATCGTATAATATGGTATAGTGGAATGATATAAATAAATAACGATAAGAAATAAGTAAAGTAGACACCAAGATTTTGTACTGGTTCAGATCTCTTGTCCTACGTCCAGTCCCTAAGCTCCTCTTAGGAATACTAACTAACAACCCTCACTTAACCTGAAGGAATAGGTTTACAACTTACCCGAACAACCGAACGGGATTTCTTGCCTCAACTACCGAAGAGGACTTCAACTTAGTTACTAAAAAACAATATTCGACTTGTTGTGTTCTTGTCAACACTAATGAGTCTAATGTAGTACAATATTCCTATAATCTTATCCTCGAGAGTATGCAATGTGTTTGTGAAGATTTAGGAAATGTGAATTGCTATGAATCAAAAGAATGTTAAAAACAAAGCAGTGATTCAAGCAATAGATTTGTGATTGCTTTGAGAATTTCTAGATAATATGTTCAAGAAAATAGTAAGATTAAAGCAAGAGAATTCGGTAAATTGAAGATGTTAGAATCATGTATTTATACTTGTAGAAGAGGTGCATCTGTTGGCTAAGGATGCAGACAAGAGATGCTTCCATTTCCATTGGAGAATGGTTGCAACTCTTGGGAGGAAGAAGGTGTCCATTCAGAGAAAATTCGCAGGTTCAAATTCAGTCGACTGAACAGGGAATTCAGTCAACTGAAAATATGAACTAAAATTTTTAGGAACAAATTCAGTCGACTGAGCAGGGTGTTTCAGTCGACTGAAACTGTACATGTTTGTATATGTGTAACAGGTTCAGTCGACTGGTCATCCCTGTTCAGTTGACTGAACTACTAAATTGTGCACAGAGAATGTTTATTAAAAAATGAATTTTATAAAATGTGTTCTAGTGTTTGTGCAAGCCTCTTGAGGATAGATTTTAACAATAAATCTAAACTAAGACCTATATAAAAATCATACTTGTTTATCTTTGGTCTTTATCGTTCTTTCTTTAGCTTTGCACATATCTCTTCCTTTTTGTTGAAGCACATTGTCATTGATCAAAATCTTAACGTATCAACATTCTCCCCCTTTTTGATTGATGACAATACTCATGTGTGTAGAGATTATTTCCTCCCTCTGAATATATGCACTATCTTTTCTACAAAAACAAAGTTAGTATCATTGATTTTCTCCCCCTTTGTCATCGACAAAAAAGGAAGTAATAACCGCAGAAGTATATTACCAACACAATCACGGAAACACAGAATGTAGCATAGATAAATAAAACATAGAATGGCTATTTATACAAGCCATAAGAAAGTTATGAAATAAAACATCAAACCACAAGAAAATTATTGATCTTTATCCCAATCATATGAGCCTTCTCTCCCTCCCTCTGGTTCACGAATGATTGGTCCACCGGTGGGTGGTTTATAGGTTCTTCCTCCTTGACCACCACTAGTGCCACTCGTGCTGCTGCTTGCATGTTCTTCGGATGATGTCCATGTGAAAGTAGGTGCAGGACGCCTACCGCATGATGTTGAAGCGGTAGTGAAAGTTGAGCATGAGATGGCATCCCATAATTTATTGAAGAATCCTTTAATTTTATCAAGTTTGTGATCTACCTTCTTGAGGCGATTATTAAGAATTTGTTGATTTCTTGATAAAATTCCTAACGATTGATTGGTAGTAAAACTTGGCTCAATGATACGAATTTCTTCTTCTCGGTCGAAAGGTTCTTCATGTGGAGCTTGTGGAGGTAGTTGCTGTTTTTGATGCCTAGCTTCCCATTTTGCAAGAGATATGATGCGAGGAGGTCTAGCCGGGAGTTGCATAAGGCTTATAGTCCGTTGGTTAATTTGATGGACCATTGTATTTTCGGACCCGGGTAATGGCGTATCAACATTGAGGAGAAGTCTCATGATATATTCTCCAAAATATATAGTTCGCATTTTGCCATTATTAAATGTGAGAAACTCATCAAGAATTAGTTGGACCCAATTGACTTGAATATTGCCCCAAATAGCGTATAGAGCTCGATAATTAATTGGGTAGACAATTTCGTATGAACCCGTTCGTGAAGTAATTGTTCTCATAAGAGATTTGTGAAGGATTCTAGCTCTAGGTCATAGGGAAGTGGATTTAAAATCCCGAATGTTAACATTATCATCAAGAAATTGATGGTTTATGTTATCTTGAATTTGTGGATTGAATTCTACCTCGTCAAGCTTTCTCCCTACATTAGGTGATCCTAAGATGTGCGCAATTCGATCTAAGGAGAACCAAACTTTCTTCCCGCACACCATACTCCAAACACTATCATTTGGATTTCTTAGAGTTTGGTGTCCAAGATTAAGGTTTGCATAAAATAGTTTGACCTTGACATGATTTATTGCATGGTCATTTCTTTTTAAATCAAATAGAGAAGTTAAACCTGCCTGATCCGTTAATGCTTGGATGTTGTATGTCTGAAGGCTTTGAAAATCAACGAAGGAGTGTTCGAAAATGCGATAATTCTTCATTTTATTCCACCGTGTTACAACTACTCCATCATAGAGCCATTGTGCAATTTGAGCATCAATTGGCTTGGAGGATGAAGAAAAAGAAGCTCTTGATCTTTTTGGAGCCATTTGTTGTGAGATTTGAGAGTAAGTTGTGGGTTGGGGGCTAGGGTTTTGGAAAACAATGGGGAAGAGAGAACTTTTGCAATGTAAAAAGTGAAGGAAAAAATGTGAAAGCTGGTGGATAAAAGGGAAAAGTTGCCTGGGAAGTGGCGTTCAGTCGACTGAAAAGTCTGTTCGGCCGACTGAATTGAAGGCCGAATATTTTCTGGTTGAATTCAGTCGACTGAACAGGGTTTTTAGTCGACTGAACTGTGATATGTAAGTTTCTGTTAAAAATTTAGTCGACTGTGCAGATGATGTCAGTCGACTGAGCTATGGAAATTTTGTTTTCTGCCTTATGTTCAGTCGACTGAACAGTAAGGTTTAGTCGACTGATCCTTTCTTTTTTTTTCTTTTTTTTTTGTTTTTCTTTTGTTCTTCGTGAATTTTGAAAGCAAACGTTTTATTGAAAGAAATAATTAAAATTGTATAGATATATAACAACATGAGTTGACTTCAAAAGTAATTATTTCTTTGGAGATGGACTATTTTTATTTTGCGTCTTTTTCCCTTCATTCTCCATACAGTTTATATCCCATGAATTTGGACTATACTAAGGAGTCTTTGGCGACATCCAAGAATTCACGGGATCGACTGGTGTACGGTAAGACGAAGATGGATCATATGAACTAACAGGTCGACGTAGGGTCTCAGTCACTTCGTTTTTCTTTGAGCCACAAAAACGTAGACCGATTTTCTCTAGGAAGCTTAATCGTCTAGCCGTTACTTTTTGTTTGAAATATAATTCTCGTTGAAGATCTATTTGTTGTTGTTGAAAGTGATGAATCTCATCAATCTTTCTTTTTGTATCTGGAGATATAAAAAGTCCACGTTTTGCCTTCTTTGATTCAAGTTTGTAGCCAGTTCGATAGTTGTCCCATTTATAGACTGGCTCATGCTTTGGTGTTGGAGTAGGAAGTTTTGATGATGTTGGTGAGTTATCGACCGAAGAGGTGATGTTGATTGGGGAGTATGAGTTGTTTAAGGACATTTTTATATCGACTTTTCAATCTTTTGTAAGTGAAAATGAGTTGTGAAAATGAAAATATGTTTAAACGTGTATTTATAGGATGAATATTCTAAAATTATTGTGGTGATAATTTATTAAAGTTTTTTAACCAATCAAAGATTTAATGGTTAAAATAAATCAGTTAGAAATGTATGGATTAGAGATAACCCTTATATTATTATTCATTATGTATCATTATTTGAAAATATAAATTGAAAGTCATAGTTTTCTTCATTCAGTCGACTGAGCATATAGATTTAGTCGACTGAATTATATAAAAAAAAAATTTAATAACTTTTTCTATAAAATATCTTTAAACGAGATTATTCCTAATTCTCATCGTAATTTTATAAAGGAGTTTTCTAATAAAGGTTTAGTAAATATATCGGCAATTTGATTTTCGGTAGAAATATGTTCTAAATTTATGATTCCTTTTTCGATATTGTCACGTAGAAAATGGTGACGAATATCTATATGTTTTGTACGAGAGTGATTAACCGGATTTTTAGATAAATTTATTGTACTTGTATTATCACAATATATTGTAGAGTTTGTTAAATTTATACTAAAATCCTTAAGTGTATGTTGCATGTAGATAACTTGAGTGCAAGCTAAAGCGACTGATATATACTCTGCTTCACTGGTGGAAAGCGAGACACAATTTTGTTTCTTACTAAACCAAGATACACATGATTTTTCCAATGAAATGGCACGTACCACTTGTACTTTTTCTATCTATTCGAGATCCACTATAATCAGCATCACTGAATGATACTAACTCAAATGGACGCTCTTTTGGATAGAAAAGACCAAAATCTTTAGTATCATTAAGATATCGCATAATTCGTTTTACCGCTCTTAAATGTGATTCTTTAGGATTAGATTGAAAACGTGCACATAAACATACACTCATCATTATGTCTGGTCTACTAGCGGTTAAGTCAGGAACCTATCATACTTCTAAATAATTTTTGATCTATACTTTTGCCATTTTCATCTCGATTGAGATGAGTAGTGGTACTCATAGAAGTAGGTTTAGCAGAAGTGTTCTCCATTCCGAAACATTTAATTAGATTAGCACAATATTTTTTTTGGTTTATGAAAATTACATTTGTTAATTGTTTAATTTAAAGTCTGAGAAAATATGATAATTCTCCCATATGAGACATTTCGAACTCCTTAGTCGTTATATTTGAAAATTCTTTACATAAATTTTCATTTGTCGAACCAAATATAATATCATCTACGTATACTTGAATAATTAAAATATCTTTAGTAGTATTTTTAATGAAAAGCGTTTGATCAACTTTTCCAATTTGAAATTCCGAATTTAGTAAGTAACTTTTAAGTCTTTTATACCAAGCACGAGGTGCTTGTTTAAGACCATATAGTGCTTTCTTTAATTTATATACATGATCTGGATATTTTTCATGTATAAATAAAGGAGGTTGTTCTACGTATACATTTTATTTTATAAAACCATTTAAAAATGCACTGTTAACATCCATTTGATAAAGTTTAAAATTGTGAAAACATGCAAAAGCTAATAAAATACGTATTGCTTCAAGTCTTGTAATGGGAGCAAAAGTTTATTCAAAATCAATACTTTCTTCTTGATTATATCCTTGTGCTACTAGTCTAGATTTATTCCTAGTTATATTACCTTATTCATCTATTTTACTTTTGTAAACCCATTTTGTTCCTATAACAGATTGATTATTTGGACGGGGAACTAATTCCCAAACATCGTTACGTTCAAATTGATTTAATTCTTCTTGCATTGCAATAATCCAGTAATCGTCTGTTGATGCTTCTTTAGGATTTTTAGGTTCTATTGTAGAAATGAAAGCTATATGTCCCATTTGATTTAGTTGATTTCTTGTCTTAACTTGAGAATTGATTTCACGTATTATGTTTTGAGCAGGGTGATCTCGTAATATTCTTGGTGAAGATCTTAGTTCATTATTACAATTTTCAAGATTTGTATTTTCTATATTTATAAATTCTTCATCATCTTTTATACTTAATTCTTTGTTGAAATTCTCATCAAAAGATACATGTAAGGTTTCTTCGATTATGTTTGTTCGTTTATTAAATACTCGATATGCCTTACTTCGTTCTGAATATCCTACAAAAATTCCTTCGTCGGCTTTAGGATCATATTTACTTAGTTGATCTTTTGTATTTAAAATAAAAAATTTTGATCCAAATATTTTAAAATAAGATATATTTGGCCTTTTGTTGTTGAATAGTTCATATGAAGCATTTTTAGTTAACGGTCTAATTGATATTCTATTTAATACATAGCATGCAGTAGCTACGACTTCTGCCCAAAAATGTTTTGGTAGAAAACTTCCATTTAATAATGTCCGAGCGCTTTCTTGTAATGTTCTATTCTTTCTTTCTACAACTCCATTTTGTTGAGGAGTTCTAGGAAATGAAAATTTATGATTTATTCCTTTCTTTTTACAGAAAGTTTCAAAAGCTTCATTTTCGAATTTTCCTCCATGATCACTTCGTATATTTTTAATCTTCAAATCTTTAGTGTTTTGAATTCTTTTGACAAATGTTTTAAAATGCTCAAAAGTATCACTTTTATTTTTCATAAAAATAGTCCATGTATATCTTAAGAAATCATCAACTATTACAAACACGTATCGATTATGATTAATGGATTGAACTTGTGTTGGTCCAAATAAATCCATATGTAGTAATTCTAATGGTTGTAAAGTCGAAATATTTTTCTTAGATTTGAAAGATGATTTCGTTAATTTTCCTTTTTGGCAATCATCACAAAGATTTTTTATTTTAAAGTTTATTTTGGGTAAACCTCTTACTAATTCATTTTTGGAAAGTTTTCTAATAGTTTTAAAATTTATATGACAAAATATTTTGTGCCATAACCAAGGATCATTATCTTTGGCTAGTAAACACATACTTGTATTATGATTAATATTCATATTTAGAACGTAAATATTCCTATCTCTATTTCCTTCAAAAACAAGATTTTGGTTTTGATCAAAAATACTACATTTATTTTTCGAAAAAGTTATTTTAAAGCCTTTGTCACAAAGTTGACTTATGCTAAGTAGATTATGTTTTAGATTTTCAACTAATGAAACATTTGTTATAAAAGGTAAATTTGATGTACCGTAATTGCTCACATCTCTTTTGCCAATGATATAGCCTTTTGAATTGTCTCCGAAGGTCACCGAGCCACCATCAAAGTATGTGATGTTTGTAAGCATATCTTTGTCTCCGGTCATGTCTTTTGAGCAACCACTGTCTAGTATCCATTTCTTCTTTTTAAGTGGGACCTGAAAATAAATAAAAAATTATTGGTACCCATCTTTTAATAGGGTCCTAAAAAGTTAGAGCTTAGGAAGTCAAACCCAATTTGATTTAGTATCCTTTTTATAAATATAGTTTTTATTATAATGAACACTATCCATAAATGTTTTAATATATTTATTCCTAATTAACACATTGTTAGTCTTTGGAACCCAAATTTTAACTACCTTGGTTTCTACTTTTGTTTCAATAGGTTTTCTTAACAATATTTGTTGTTTTGAATCAATATTCCTTTTAAGATTTATATCCTTTTTATTAGGAACTTTTGACTCCTTTTTATATCCTAAACCTTGTTTATTTGAAGATGATTGTGAATTTTCTAATATCTTGGATAAATTTTCCCTTCCTTTGTTAAAGTTAGAAACGTTTTTAGTTATGTTATCTAATCTAGCTTGAAGACTATTATTTTCTAATTCAACTTGTCTAATCTTAGTTTTTAACTCATGATTTTCAGAAACAATTACATCATTCTTTTTCTTTTGAGTTTCAATTTCTTGACTTAAAAGAGATAATCGAGTTTCCGAATTTGAATAAGATTCTTGAACTTTTTCAAGTTCTTCTTCTAGAATTTTCTTTTCATCGTTTAACATATCTCTTTCAAATTCAATTTTATTTTGATTTACACGAATTTCCTTAATTTTCTGTTTAAGAATTTCTATTATGCTCAAAAGTTCAGAGTTTACTTCAATTAAGTCATCGTAAGTTAAATTACTTACTTAAGATTCTTGAGCCATGAAGCATACATTTGCTTGTTCATTGTCGTTATCATTTTCACTTTCGAATGAAGATGAATCCGAATCATCCCATGTTACAGAGAATGCCTTCTTTTTGAATTTCTCTCTCTTGTTTTTGTTGTTGAGAGCTTTCTGATTCTCCTTCTTTTGCTTTGGGCAATCCTTGTGCATGTGACCTTTCTTGTGACAGTTGAAACATTCTATATTCGAGGATGTAGGTTTGTTTAAGAAATTTTTTTTGAGTCCGTTTTTGTTTCCTTTTCTATATCTTAAGAATTTCTTGAAATTTTTGGCTATGAATGCTAAGTCCTCATCTTCAGACTCTGATTCTTCCTTTTCCGCATGAAAAGCAACATTCTTTCTTTCTTTAGCTTGATCCTTCTTAGCTTGCATATTTACTTCATACGACATAAGATTTCCAATCAATTCCTCTGGTTTCATTGTAGATAGATCATTTGCTTCCTCGATTGCTAGTACTTTTCTCTCCCATTCATCAGTGAGTGAATTTAGAACTTTAGACACAATGTCAAAATCCGTGTATTTTTCTCCTAGTCCGATTAAAGCATGATGAATGTCTTGAAATCTCGAGTACATGTCATTGATGGATTCATTTTGTCGCATTCTAATGTTTTGGAATTGATTCTTCAGCATGGATATCTTTGTTTGTTTAACCTTGTTTGTGCCTTCATGTATGACTTTAAGTGTTTCCCATATCTGATATGCAGTAGTACACATGCTAACACGGTTGAATTCGTTTCTATCCAGGGCGCAAAATAGCATATTCATAGCTTTGGCATTTGCACCAGCTTCATTCTTTTGAGTTTGTGTCCATGTAGGATAATCGGTTGTGGGTACAACGAACTCTGCTTGAGTAGCATTCCAGGCTTCGAAACTTGTTGCTTTCATATAAATCCTCATCCTTGTAGCCCAATAGTTATAGTTAAGTCCATTGAATAGAGGAGGTCTTTGGGTAGATTGTCCTTCCGCAAATGTAGAACTATAGGCAGATGTTGTGCTTGTACTTGCGTTATTTTCCATATTATCAATATGTCTAATAACGGTGTTATGGTTATAGGACAACCTGGCTCTGATACCAATTGAAAGAGGCTATGCGGTAGGATCGTATAATATGGAATAGTGGAATGATATAGATAAATAACGATAAGCAATAAGTAAAGTAGACACCAAGATTTTATACTGGTTCGGACCTCTTGTCCTACGTCCAGCCCCTAAGCTCCTCTTAGGAATACTAACTAACAACCCTCACTTAACCCGGAGGAATAGGTTTACAACTTACCCGAATAACCGAACGGGATTTCTTGCCTCAACTACCGAAGAGGACTTCAACTTAGTTACTAAAAAACAATATTCGACTTGTTGTGTTCTTGTCAACACTAATGAGTCTAATGTAGTACAATATTCCTATAATCTTATCCTCGAGAGTATGCAATGTGTTTGTGAAGATTTAGGAAATGTGAATTGCTATGAATCAAAAGAATGTTAAAAACAAAGCAGTGATTCAAGCAATAGATTTGTGATTGCTTTGAGAATTTCTAGATAATATGTTCAAGAAAATAGTAAGATTAAAGCAAGAGAATTCGGTAAATTGAAGATGTTAGAATCATGTATTTATACTTGTAGAAGAGGTGCATCTGTTGGCTAAGGGTGCAGACAAGAGATGCTTCCATTTCCATTGGAGAATGGTTGTAACTCTTGGGAGGAAGAAGGTGTCCATTCAGAGAAAATTCGCAGGTTCAAATTCAGTCGACTGAATAGGGAATTCAGTCAACTGAAAATATGAACTAAAATTTTTAGGAACAAATTCAGTCGACTGAGCAGGGTGTTTCAGTCGACTGAAACTGTACATGTTTGTATATGTGTAACAGGTTCAGTCGACTGGTCATCCCTGTTCAGTCGACTGAACTACTAAATTGTGCACAGTGAATGTTTATTAAAAAATGTAATTTATAAAATGTGTTCTAGTGTTTGTGCAAGCCTCTTGAGGATAGATTTTAACAATAAATCTAAACTAAGACCTATATAAAAATCATACTTATGTTTATCCTTGGTCTTCATCGTTCTTTCTTTAGCTTTGCACATATCTCTTCCTTTTTGTTGAAGCACATTGTCATTGATCAAAATCTTAGCGTATCAAAAAATAATTCTACCGTTTCGGTTGTCCTTATGTTCTCTCTATTCTGTTACAGGATTAGGAAACTCCAAAGACTCCATCTGATATTCGTAGTTTTCTAGGCCTTGCCGGTTACTACTGGAGATCATCGAGAATTTTGCTTGGATTGCTGCACCTCTCACAGCTTTAACTCATAAGAATGCTGAGTTTATCTAGGACAAGAAGTGTGAAGCTGCATTCAATGAGTTAAAGAGCAAGCTAACTTTCACACCAGTTCTTACCGTTCCGAACGGTAGTGAGGGATTGACGATATACACTGATGCTAGTCGTGAGGGATTGGATGTTGTTCTCATGCAAGATGGCAAGGTCATTGCCTATGCCAGCCGTCAATTGAAAACCCATGAAGCAAATTATGCTGCTCATGATTTAGAGTTGCTTGCTTTTGTCTTATCTTTGAAGCTTTGGAGGCATCATCTTCTAGGAACGAATTTTGAGCTTTTCACGATCATCAGTCTCTGAGATATATCTTCTCCTAGAAGAATTTGAATCAGAGGCAAGTTCGTTGGCTTGAGTTTTTGGCTTCTTACGACCTCGATATTAGCTATACTCCTGGTAAAGCTAATGTTGTGGTCGATGCTTTGAGTCGGAAGAAGGCTTTGTTGTGTCAGCTTGTTGTTTCTTCTCCTCTTTTGGATCGTATCATAGCTAAGCAAGATGAGGATGAGATGCTTAGATTGATGAAGGAGAGTGTTCGGGGCAGGGTTGGTGGTAGTAGTAGTGGAGGTAGTGGAGCTCAGATCGATGATAGAGAGATTTTGAGGATTAATGGTAGGATTTGTGTCCCGAATGTTGATGGATTGAGGAAGGAGTTGCTTCAAGAGAATCATCGATCTAGACTTTCTATTCATCCTGGTGTGTCGAAGATGTATCAGGATATGAAGAGGCTTTATTGGTGGAAGGGGATGAAGCAGGATATCTCTATCTTTGTCAGTCGGTGTACGACTTGTCAGCAAGTCAAAGCCGATCACCAGAAGACCCCTGGTTTGTTGCAGCCCCTTGAGATTCCAAATTGGAAGTGGGAACGGTTTTCATGGATTTCATCGATGGTTTACCGAGGACTCGGAGGGGTAATGAGAGTATCTGGGTTATTGTGGATAGACTGACCAAGTCCGCTCATTTCATTCCGGTCAAGTCTACCGTTCTGCTTCTAGTTTGTCTAAGATCTACATGAGAGAGATTGTTCGTCTCCAAGGCGTTCCTCTCAGCATTGTTTGTGATAGTGATCCTATCTTTACCAGTCAGTTTTGGAAAGCTTTTCAGGAATATTTGGGTACTCATCTGAATATGAGCACCACTTACCATCCATAGACCGATGGTCAAACGGAAAGAGTGAATCAGATTCTCGAGGATCTTCTTCCTGCTTGTGTGCTTGATTATGGAGGATCTTGGGAAGATCATCTCCATCTTGTCAAATTCACCTACAATAATAGTTATCGGGTATAATCTAACCTTCTGTTTTAAGCCTGTCTTAATCTCTTTATCTATCTCATTCCATCTTTTGTATTCAGGTCAGTATTAAAATGTCTTCGCTTGCTGCTCTATACGGACGACCTTGTAGATCTCCATCTTGATGGATTGAGTCTAGTAATCGTTTAGTTCTTGGTCCTGATGTGATTTTGGAAGCTTCTGAGAGAGTTGAGGAGATTAAGAGGAGGTTGAGAGCTGCTCAGGATAGGCAGAAGAAGTACGCTGATAGGCGTAGGCGGAGTTTGGAATTTGTTGTTGGTGATCAGGTTTTCCTTAAGGTCTCTCCCTTAAGAAATGTCATTCGCTCTTTGGTCGTAGAGGGAAGCTTTCTCCTAGGTTCATTGGTCCTTTCCGCATTGTGGAAAGAGTTGGTTCTCTGGCTTATCATCTGGATTTTCCCAAGAGGCTTTCTGGAGTGCATGATGTTTTCCATGTCTCGCATCTTCATCAATATCTTCATGATCCATCCCTTATTGTCGTGCCTTCTGCTCTTGATAGTTTGGATATTGAGCCTAATCCGACTGTCAAAAGGAAGCGACTTCGTATTGTCGACAGAGGTATGAAGCAGCTCAGAAGGAAAATCGTTAGTCTGGTCAAAGTATAGTAGAGTACTGATGAGCAAGATTGTACCTGGGAGACGGAGGACAGCATTCGTGCTTCAAATCTGGAATTGTTCATTTCAGGTATTATTTTGTTTTACCATCTTGTTTTCTTACTTTCCTTGTTCGTTCTTTTCGAGCAAGAAAAGATTTGAGTGGGAGGGAATGTAACAACCCTAGATTTTTTAAAATATTTTTTTATTTGATTTTATTTCATTATGGAAATATTTTAAAATTTATTTTATTTTAAAATTTTATTTTTGAAACATTTTTAAAGTGTAGTTATTTTTCCAAAACTAGTTATATTTTGTTTTCAATTTTCAATACCAATTTACATATAATAACTATTTTTTTATATTTTTCTAAAATTTATTTTTTTATTTCATTTTCACTTTATTTTGTACTCATTTTATTTTATTTACACGATTTTATTTTAGTTTATTTGCATAAAAGAAAAGGGGAAATTTCAAGAGACTAAACTCTTCATTTCTTTTGACTTTTAATCTCCACATCTCTTCATACTTTGGGCCGTCCCTTCCCAAGCCTTTAGCCATGATTTTTCTTTTTGTTATTCACATAAACATCTCTTTCTCACTTCACAACACATGCAAGTTCAGATCTGAAGAAAAAACTTTGGCAACGTCTCCTTCTTTTTCCACGTTTTCTTTTCATTTTTATTGAATTTCTCCTTGATTTTGACTTGGATCCTTCATGCATTTGCTCGGCCATTTCCCTCAACCACCTCCTCAGACCAACTCCACCACCATCCATGGCCACCCAATCCTCCTCCCTCTCTGTCCAGTCAAGGCCGTGGCATGCCTATGTTGCTTGCACCACAAAATTCCACATACTCCATGCAATATTGCCATAGCCGACCTTATAGTGCAACACCCCTTCATTTTTCACCTTGGCCACCTCCAAAGCCACCACCACCTGCTCCTCCACCACCTCTAGTCGCAACTTCAGACACCACCTGACCTTCACCTAGCATGGCCGAGCCTACATCACCTTAGGCCGAACCAAAGTTGCACCAAAAACCCACTTATGTTACCTACCTCTTCATCTTCCTTTAGGTTGTAACTTCCACACTTCAACTCCTACTAGTCATGCCTTTATGAACCTATATCCTATCCTAATACACCACTATTCCCAAGCACAATAGACCCCTTGGTCGAGCATATGATGGTTGTGGAAATGGTCAAATCAATTTGTTCATTATTGCTTTTATCTTTAATTGTTTCAATATGTATATTTGGTGTTGAAATTGTATTTATATTTGTCTTGTTTATATGTTCTGTACAAGATCACTAGCTTGGTTCTCTTCCCACTCGAGTCTTAAGTCGTGCTATCATGCTTTCTGGAATTCATTTGTGTGCTTTGTCTTGCTATCTCTAGCTTGAAACAAGTGAGTAATCACACTTGACATATTTACTTATATAAACTATGAAGTGACACCAAGTGAAATTGTAAAACTGCTATATCAGGTTATACCTGCCTGTGATATAACTTATATGATGATCACCCTGTTAATAAACCTATCATATCATCTGTTACCTGTTTATACACCTGTCATATCATCTGTTATTGTTATATAATCTATGCTGTTCATTTATATCTGTTTATCACACTACAGGTTCCCTGTAGAATAGGATCACTATGGGTTGAAATGATACATACTCGAACGGACTTTAGAACAAGGAAAAATCGTTATGGGCTGAAACGATAGGCCTGGGTGATTTTCATCTATTTTGTTTACTTGGGATTGTGGGTTTGAAATGATAAAACCCGGGTTTTCTTTGTAAATTACGGATTGAAATGATATATTATCCGTATCACTTGACTTAGGATAGAAAATTATATACAAACCCGTGATTAATATATTTTTCTAGAATTTCTAAAGTATTTTAAATATTATGATATTTTGATTTAAATTTAATTTAAAATGATTTTTATAAAGTATTAATGATTTTCTACGAGTTAAATAAGTAAAATAAATAAATGGTAAAGCATAATTTTAAATATAAGTTAATTTTGGAATTTATGATTTTGTTTATAAATGGAGTTTAAATCAAGTAAGAAAGTATGATAATTGATTTAAATTTGAATTTAAAATGATTTTATAAAGTGTTGTTTATTTTTTCTATGAATTAAAAATAGTTAAATAAATAAATGAATGGGTAAATGTAATTTGAAATATAACTTAACTTAGAAAAATGTGTTTTAAAAATAAAAGTTAAGTTAAGAGAATAAAATGGAATTTAAATTTAATTTATGAAATGTAAATTAAATTTAAAATGTAAAGTAAATGAAATGTTATAAAATTTTACATTGAATTTTATTAGTGAATTATTAAAAATTTAATTTTGTACGAAAAATTCACTTTATAAAATCATAAATTAAAGGGTATTTAAATGATCTTTTTTAAAGTGAGAAATTATGATTTTTATAAGTTAAAATGGTTTAAATTAAATTTTGATTGTTTGTGAAATTGTACTGAAAACTTGGAATTTAATTAACAGCATTTTTGAAATGCTATCATTTCTTAAGTAAATGATATTACAACATTTCTAAGTGCTGTAGTTGATACTATAACTAAAAGGCCAATATGAACTAAGGGCTATTACAGCACTTTGTAAGTGTTGTAGTTGCAGAAACTAAAATTTGAACTTGAACTATTACAACAGTTTTAAATGCTGTCTTTGCTGAAATGAACTTTTTTCAAACATAACTTTCCGTAGCATTTTCTAAGTGCCACGAAAGCTAAATTTTCACTATTTTAATAAATTTATGTGAATAAACGAATTTTGAAAAGATTAAATTTTGAGAACTAAATATTTGAATTTTAAATATAATGACTTCACTTTTAAATAGTTTAAATGGAGTATTTTGATTTGAAATATGAACCATTTTTGAAATGTGATTTGGAATAGTATAAATTAAATAAAAATGAATGGGTTTCGAAAAGATATGATATAATGACATTTGAATGCTGAAATGATATTTTATTTTCGAAGTATAAATACCATTTTTTAAATTATAACCACGAGTTATAATAACGATTGGTTGTTAAAGAGACCGGGATCAGATATGGACATACTCTCTGTCGATACCGAAAACCACTTTAACAACTGTGTACGCGGTGAAGATTTTAGAACGAAGTAGGATTGTGGCGACGTTCTTGAGGTATATTACGTGGACCCGACTCCCATGAGTTGGCATAAGGTGGCTAAAACAGGAGCGATCTCGGGCCAAGTGAGATCATTCCTCCAATCGAACACACTTCTTCGATATTATTCTATTACTGTTGTGATTGATTGGGTGCACCCCTTCATTTTGGGAGTGTGGCTCAAGGTGGACGTAGTGGCTGCTACGTTACCACCAGCCTGTGTGCGTAATTGGTATATCTACCCTGGCATTACCTTGTGTGCCGTGTCACCTACCGTAGTGAGCCTTACAACGAGTTTGTTTTTCTCCCGTAGCCCGTGGAGTATTTAGGGTAGTCTCCCGATCTGGAGATATGCTGATACTGGATGGACTACTGGGACTATTACGTGTTGGGGGCTATATGGGTAACCCTTTCAACGCTATTTTAAAGTAAGTTTATTTTACTGTAGACATTATCATAATAGCGCTATATTACTACATAGTAAATAGTTTAACGGATCCTCAGAGGATGGACGGTCCCAAGCATCCTTTAAGTTACTTGTACTTTATTACAGTTCACTTGAGTTGGTTTACATTATATAAGTATATATGTCCTGACTTGAATGTTTTATGTTTGCTTTACGCTCAGGTCAGCCTGAGTATTCACAGCTTTGGATTTCTCTTTCTGGAGCTAGCTGGAGATTCTACCTATCTAGTTGTTTATCTATTTCGGTTTTTCTATTTCAGCTTGTATTAGTGGACTTCCATGTATTTGGGATTTCGATTATGTTGTTTTCAGACTGATATTATGTATTTGTTTTGATACTTTGTTATAGTAGCTTCATGAACTACTATGGTATTTTATATTCCGCTGCGAGTTATTCTGATATTTCTGTGTCTGTGATTATGTGAATGATTTTATTTGCTCTAAATTTTATTACAATCTGTTATTTTGAATTATTCAAGTCTGACATGTGTGGATTATTTTCGATTTGAATGGTCCAAAATAGTGGGTCGTTGCAGGCGAGGTGGTAAGGATACAATCATTATTTACGTATTTGGTTAGGTCAATCGTCTAGGATGTTGTCATCAACCTAATCAAATAAAATTTAATGGCTAAACTGTTTCTTAACTGGTAACTGTGATATGCAAAAGAAAAAACAGAGGAAAGCTAAGCATTCCTACAACTTTTACAGCTTTGGTGGATTTATATATTGGTCTGTTTCATCTAATATGCTATTTAACAGTATGTTATTAATGTATTAAATAGGCAGATGTTAGTTTAACTCACACCCTTAATTTTGAGAAAGTAGCATATTGCAAGCCTTTATGTTACTTTATTTGCACTTATTAGCATTTTTATTTATTGAATAATTGCTTGGTTATTCTTAAAGATGGTTCCTTATACCAAAACTTTATTTGTAAACTCATTTTCTACACATACTCTTGAAGATGATGCCTTGTATGGAACCCTTAATTCTTTTGATTTAAATAATATATAAACATGTTCTAATTCAACTTTATCTTAATAAAGTTGGGTCTGCTTAAATTTTGTTTGGTACCTAAGAGAAAAAATACACTAAACTTATGGGAAAGTAAAGAATTAAGGAGTTTCTTACCCATGTGGCTACAATCAAATTCTCAATCCATAATGCAAATATTGATGTAGTGTCCAAATATTTAGAGGTTGCTTTCTTTGTCAAGTAAGGGGAAAAAGGCCAGTTGGCTATACTTATGAGTTGATCAAGGAATGATGCATCTTATTGTTTGAGCTGCCCTATGTTACATAGAAATTAACTTTATTTAATTGCTATGCTTCATGTTCATTATTACCACACTATTTCATTTGAAAACTCAAGAATCTCATGATGTATTACAAATTGACATTGTTAATCTCTTTATACAAAACAAAATCTGATCCATTTGGGCCAATGACATGTTTACTACTAACTAGTGCTAGTTGTTCAAAATAGCTGAAAAACACTATTTGAATAGAAAGGTGGGAAAAAGAAACTAAAATAGATAATAAATCCACCTTTAAAATAGATACCTCCAATCTGCTGCCAGAAACTTCAAGCCAGAATGGTGTGGTGGGCTGACAACGTAGTAATACTGGTATGCAGCAAATTGTAGGTTGATTACTTCTAGATTTCAAATTATTTTTTTCATTTTATATATATATCTTATCTGGTTATGAAAATACACTTAACCCCTAGTGTTAATTGTTTTTAGTTTTTTAGTTTTTTGATACTTCTATTTTATATTTGTGCAGATTGACACTTTTTCTCACTTGTGTCATTGCAATGTACTTAGCTTTTATGTATATCAAAACTGGAATAAGAGATAATGAACTTTTTATTTATATCAAAATTGGAACAAGAGATAATAACAGGAATTAATTGCCAAGTTTCAAATGTAGACCTTTGCTTTTTCAGTATCAAGATCGGTCTTCTTTAGTTGGCATGCATCTAGACCATCTCTGTAAGTTGATTTAATCTTACATCCTAAAAAGATTTTTTATGTATGTGAAGGCATGTTCTATTTTTGAGCGTGAAAGTGTAAAACTAATAGGAAGTTTCTTACAGGCAAATATTAATCGGACCCATGATCATGTATAATAAATTAGTATGAATAGGATAATAACTATTTATCTTATATTTGACATGCAGATTCACACGGTTGTATGATAACTATTCATTCGTCTTTTAGGTTATAATAATGTTTTTTTTTGAAATTGGGTACTTATATTTACAAAGGAGGCAGCACACAAGTCTGCAAGAATCATCATGGCGCACAGTTTGATATGCCAGAGGCAGGGATCGAACTGCCGACCTTGTCGTCAACAGCCTGACGTTTTACCACTGCACCAAGGCCTCGGACAGGTTATAATAATGTTATGATAAAGAAAAGGAGAAAGCATTTGTGATTTGAGAATTAACATCAATATTTTTTTCTCTCCTTGGTTTAAAAGCAAAGATATAAAATAAAAGTTTGTGTTTTACTTTAATTGATTTTCTTACCAAATATGTCATGAAAATTGTATTACCTATGTCCATTGATAGTCGCTGAAAGTATGTTTAGTCTTGTGTTTTCTGGAACCATAGGATCTTAATTTTCTATAATTCACATGATCTACCAAATCCATAATTTCCAAGTCGAGTTTCAGGGAATTTGGGTATGTGTGTGTCGATTCATTCAATTTATGTGAGACTTTACGAGAGTATGTTTATTAGTGTACTTATGAGAACATACTATGGGTAAGCATGCACATTTTAAAATTTGCAGATGCATTCTTCCTTGACATCAAGCAAATTCACAAATCATTTGTAAATAAAGTATATGTATTGTCATGGAAATTGAGTATATGTTAAAATATATCTAAAATAAAAATAAATAATAATAGGGTACGGATAAAAGAATAAGTGAGAACTTAAAAAATTGTGGCATTCATAGGAGGATAAATAGGACCATATATATTTGTGCACAAGTTGTTTTGGAGATTCCTAGAAAAATGGACTATGCGTCAAATACTGAAAACATTAATGGAATAATTCATTCAAATAAGATGAGCTTAAACAATAAGACTTCTAATTCCAGTGAATAATGTATTCTTCCATATTGAGGGTGGAACAGAACCATTTAGTTTATTGTTCTCAAAAGACCTGTAAACAACAAAACATGCAACATTCATTATGTGATCTCTAACAGTAAACCAATTTTTTCTATCAAATTTTTTTAGAAGGTTATAAAATTGTCATTTTCAATAATACAATGAAAGGAATCGCACTCATAATCTCTAGAGATTAGGAAGGCCTGAAAAATTTGTTCAGTATAAATTTAAATTATGTGCATGTGCGATAGCATAACAGGTTGTAGGACAAATGTATCTAGGAATCCAATTTTTTTTTATTCTACTTTTTTTTAATATTGTATGGAATTGACTAATTTTTATAAAAGTTAACTAAGTTAATTATGTTTTATAAAAATTAATCACATTTATACAAATTAAGTAAATTTAAAAGAAGAATAATAATATAATATAATAATAGAAGTAGTAACAAAATAATATTATAATAATATAATAATAATAAATTAACTAAATTTAAAACAAATAACTAATTCAATTAATTTTATAATAATTAAAAGAGCTAACTTTTTTTATAATTTTAATTTTTTTTATAAAAATTAAGGTTTATAAAATTCATGTTCTCTATTTTAAATTTTTTGTTAACTTATATAAAAATTGACTATGTTTTATAAAAATTATCTAATTTTTATAAAAACCAACTAAGTTAACTAAGTTCTATAAAAATTAATTAAGTTTATAAAAATTAATCAAATTTAGAATAATAATAATATAATAATAGTAGTAGTAAAATAATATAATAATATTAATAATAATATAATAATCATAAGAGCAACACCAACAAATTAACTAAATTTTAAATAAGTAACTAAGTGAATCAAGTTTTACAATAATTAAAGATTATTAGGATAATTATGAAATTGATTAAACGCTTACTAAATTAGAGATTATTAGGATACAATAAATAAGTTTTATAAAATTTAGTTGAAGGATATAGATATTAAGTTATATAAAAATTAAATAAGTGAATTGAGTTTTAAAAAAATCAACAAAATTTGAATTCTTTTAATTAAATTGACAAAAGTCTGTGAAAATTAATTTAGTTTTATAAAAATGATGTTATATATTTTGTAATCTTCATTAGATTTTTATAAAACTTGATTATTTTCTAAAATTAATCAAGTTAGTAAAAATTAACTAAATTTAAAAGAATAACAACAATATAATATAATTTAATAATTAGGGATTATTAAAGTACACATATAATAATAATAATAATCATTAAAGCACACACATAATAAGATGCTTTTCTATGGAGGCCCATTAAAGGATTGACATGAGTTGGAGAAGCTTTTGGTATCAAAGTTGCATGTTCAGAATCAAAAGTAGTTATCAAAACAATTAACACTACATAATCTAATAATCATATGAGTAATGTCGGAGATGTCGAGAAGGTAGGAAACAAACTTATTTATATGTGATTCGATTATTTTTTCATCGTATAAATTATTGAAGCACATAATAAAATAAACTCTTTGTTTAATTGATAGAGTACAAATTCTATGGAAAACAGTAAGTGCAAGCTGATCCACTGGTCGGGAAAGAGGGAAACAGTTGCGTTAGGTCGCGTGTCTTCAACCAATCCAACTTCAATGGTTCATTATATTCCTTTGGGAAAAAATGCAATCAAGGTATGGGTAGATATTGTAAAAATTCCAAAAGCATGTCTATAGAGAACAACGTCCGATTTAGAAGTCATTGAAGATGCTCTTGGTACTACGATAGCTTGGCCTGCTGCGAACATTATAATGGAATCAACTTCTAGTAAGTATAATTCAAACTTTGTTTAGATATGTGAATTTTTTTGTTTAGTTGAATACTGCCTTAAATTCATATATATTCATCGCCATAGTTAAATTAGTTCTAGAATTGAAATGGAAATATCGCAAAACTAAAAAATTGTAGAAAAAAGTCGCACTATCATATTACAGTTGACAACATATATTACAAATCAAAATATTGAAAAGTCTCCGTTTTAATATTTTCATGAAAAGGTAAAACATATTTTGTTTTCCTTAATAAATACACTTCAGTTTCTTAGAGAAGGATAAATGTTTTCTTAATAAAAACACATCTAAACGTTTTTTTTATTAATTTAATTTAGCACAATCTGATTTGGATAAAACCTTCTCGATAGCTAAATGGTATTGGAAAAACGTTAGCAAGGTAACCATTTGAATCAAAGCATCAGCCTCTTGGATGATTGTTAAACTAATTCAGTTTAATGTTTCTTAACTTTAAAAAAGTAGCTCTCAAATAGTTACAACAAATAATAACAATTCAAGAAATAAAAGAAAAGAATTACAAATTACAGCATGAAGTTTTAGATTCTTTTAAACTATAAATTTGAGCTTTAGCTTCAGACAACAAATCTTTTCTTACAGTAATTCCGTTTTAGCTATAATTCGTTGCATGTTACAGTAAATGATAACAATTAAAGAGAATAAACATTGTACATGAAATTATATAATAACAAACTGTTAGTTCAGTATATATTCACTTGCACTGGTTTTCTACTATAATATATATATATATATATATATATATATATACACACACAACTTGTTATTTCATTTTTCTTTAAATAAACTGTTTTATGTTTAAAGTAATACATACATACATACATACATACATACATACATACATATATATATATATATATATATATATATATGATTTTTCTTCAGGTAAAGGAAGTTGATAGTTAGTGTAAATGATGGTGGGAGGCACATATTTGGTATGAAATGTTATAAAAATTGTTAAATGCTTCAATAGAAAATGCTTACGCAGATGTTAATACCGATTAGTTCATTAACATAGGCAAAGAGATGCTGGAATTGTGAAGTCAGCATAAGTGGCATATCTTACCATTGAGGAAAACACACGTCCTTGAATTTAAAGGTACACTTGATGTTAACTATGCAGCAGAATTGAATTTGTCTACTGGAGTTCATTTGACATTCATGTCCATAGTTAATATAATATTTGTTTTAATATTTACGATTTTTAAGACTAAATTTTGAAAATTGTGTTTTTCGTTTGAAAATGTGACTGGATTTTTCTCTCTCCCTATTTTTGTAAAACCATCATTTACCTAATAATTATATATCTTTACCAATTGTGCAACTCATAGCCTCGTATCTTTGCTAAATTTGGACAGATACAATCGCCAAGTTGTTTAACTCCACCCCAAATTTTGATACAAATTGATACCATATACGTAATGTTATGGTCGAAACATACATTTTTAACCAAAAATGGAAACGTGAGTGCCCAATAAATGATTACGTACCCCATGCGTTAATTTGAGCTAAATTAGGTCCGATTTGGGCAACTAGTCATGTGAAATCACATGTTCTGTTGCCTCTAACTGAAGTTGCTAAGGGGCAATGTAGTCATTGCTAATAATCATACTTCATTTGAAAATGTCATTAGCTTCAGCTTTAGAAAACCAATGTCAACAAAGCAACAGTTCACCACTACTTATTTAGAATTTTTCCAAACATAGTACTCTGATTATTTTAGCATTCATGATCTCTGAATTAGTTATAAGACAGCCTTTTTTTTAGTACATAGATGTCTAATCAATAGATCTCTTACACCTACAATGTTATCGGTTAATGTAAATCAGGTAAAAATATCTCGATAATTATTGAATCCATATGGATATAATAGTATACAGTAGATTCCTTGAGAACAGATAGAGTAAAGAGAAAAATAAATGCAGTATTACATGTCTTGAATGCATGCTATGTTTGGGAGGATCGAAAATTTATGGGTAATGCTTTGCACATGGAATCATGAAAAAACGAAATCCAATTCGTATATCTGTATATGTATGGACTTCAAAAATTTAGACAAAAAATTTCCAATAAGACGGTTAGAAATCTTAATGGCAAGTACAAGAAGTTTATGTCTACTAGAGTTCAAGGCATTTTCCAAGGAGTTTATTAGGATGTAAGTTACTGTCCTTTTTTTTTATGGGAAATAAAATAGTTGCGACCTACAAATATCTAAACAAATATGCAACAGGACTCTGTCCAACCCTGAAAGATGCAAATTAAGAGAAGAAACATTCAGGTAAAAAATTATGAGATCAACATTCCCAGTAAAGTACCTACATATGTATCTATATGTGCAATATGAAAGTCAGGGATTACCTACCTTTGACAGTATTACATGATAATAGTACTAACAAACTATATGAAAACACAAAATAGTAATGAAGTATTGCATGTGATAGGGTCTGTCAAGTACGGTTCTTGTTGAACTTAATCTATGAAGAAAAAAAGTTAAGCAAGCAAATCAAAACGAGTGCAGTTGGGTTTTCTTTTTTCCTATGCACTGTATTACAGAGAAACAGCCAGCTACCCCTTAACATTGATTCATAAAGTTTCTTATCATTTTTGACTAATATACACACGTATGTGCTTCTTTTTGACTGGTGTTGTATGATGCTTTTGAGGTTGCTACATGAAGTTGCACTCTTTTTCCTTCAGGTCAGTCATTTTGTGTATGTATCAGTTTGGTTAGCTACATGATGTCGCATTCTTGTTTTTAATATGTGTCATTTTGATTAGCTACATTTCTATGTATTGTTACTTTTTGTCACCAATATTTACATGTTTAATACTCCGTGTACGAAATATTATGGATATATATATTCTGCGGTTTGGCTTATGATTCTGTTTGATTATGTACAATACAATGTGACAAGTGCGGTTTTTTGAATTATTATAATATATTAGTTGAAACAGGCTTGGTAATTGAAAATTTTAAGCTTAAATTTATATGGCACAAAAAATGCCATGGAAATTTTTTTTATAGCGTTTTAACTAGGGTATGAAAGAAAATTCGTTCAACTTTTAACTTTTTTATAGCATTTTAGATAGGCTATGAAAAGAAATTTTTTTAACACTTTTAAACTTTTTATGGCATTTTAAGTAGGCTATGAATTTTTTTATAGAGTTTTAATTGGGCTATGAAAAGAATTTTTTTAAAGCTTTTATACTTTTTATAGCGTTTTAACTAGGATACGAAAAGAAAATTTTTATAATTGTTTATAGCGTTTCAAATGCTTCATAAAAGATTTTCTACAACAAGCTTCGAACGCTATAGAAAAGTTGTTGTACCAATACGACCTGTCTAAGATGGCAACAAAAACGCTGTTAAAACTCCATTATCCACGGCAATTTTGAAACGCTATTGTATCTCTCAGACTTATTACAACACGTTGATATATGGCGTTTATAGAAATGCTGTAGAAAGTTTTAATAACGGTTTTTAAACGCTATAATAGGGCCCGTTTGTTGTAGTGTTTGATCGTATTGACCTTCGGGTCGAGTTTACCGATGAGATGTGGTAAACTTTTTACTACTTTGAGTGTGAAATTTACTAGCGGTTAGTAAACCTTTTGGTGCGAACATGTGGTATGGGGTGCACGTTAAAACTATTCGTGTTCCTATTCGAGAGTTTGTGACACATTTGCCATTGTGGCATGCAAGTACCGAACCTTCGAGTCACTGCCATTGCGGCATTTGCCATTGCGGTGTATTTGTCTTCGAGACATTTGCCATTGCGGTGTATTTGCCATTGTGGCTTATTTGTCATTGTAACGTTTTGCCTTCGGAGGAGGTATCTATTTGAGATAACAGTACTTGGCAAGGCTTCGGCCACATGCACGTGCAAAAACTTTTGAGATGGTTTCTTTGACTATTTTCCCTAATGTGTCGCCCCATTCCAGAATTGGTCCTTTGAACCATTCGATATATATTTGTGGCTATTACCTTTTGGGAATTTGAACTCTTGGAAGTTTTATTTTTGAGATTTGAATAGACTACACTAGCGGTATATGAGATTTGCCTTTTGATGTTTACTTGAGATCTTATTCTCCTCTTTGAAGATATATTTGCGTTATGGCATGTTTGAGATGGGATCTCTTTAAGCATGTTTTGGGTTGCCAAGATGGTGGGTTTAGGTCTTCCCCTAAACCATATTTGATGTTTTATGAATGCCAATGCTACGAGGCTCGCTACTTTTAGCGTTTTTGGGTTATTTTATCTCTTTTAAGATTGTATGTTTGTGTAATGATACCATATTATTACTCGATATTATCATATACTTTAGTTGTCCCTTCCCACTCGAGAATATTATCACATTATCCGTATGCTCATATTATTGCTTATCCTTGTTAACTGATTTGTTTAGCTAGACTGACCCTTGTATTTTATACTCGGGTCAGACCGATGTGTTTCATGTTAGGTGCTTAGACTTAGCCTATTTTGCTTCTGCATGGACTTATCTCTTATCTTCTTTTGTTTAGTTTTTTTGTGTAGTCCTTTTCATTGGCACTCTGATGTGTATTCTTTTGACCCAAGTTTGGGTTGTGGTCGCCATACCATTTTAATGTATCATTTTGGATTTTACTAGTGATTGTATATGTACTTGTGCATATGTATGCATTTCTGTTGTTCTATGATGTTATTTAGATTTGAGTTGTTATGTTTTGTTCTGATAGATCCGTTAGCCATTATAGTTTGTATTAAATATTTATTGGATATGTCGATCCACTTGAGAAGAAAAAAAATAGATAGCACTTATCGACATATTCAGTAGATAGTTAAAACAAGGCTATAGATGGTCGCTCTTATCCAGCTTTATTCTCCGCATTAGCAGACGGTATTACCTCGTAATACTCTTTGTTAATATGGGTCTTAGAGTGGAAGGTCACAACATACTTGATAAAACAAATTATCATCCCATTGTGTGCATGAATGTTTTAAAAGTCAAGATCCTAGCATTGTATATAAATACATTACTTGAAGATCATAATAAATATATTATTTCATCTAGACATCCATCCTTATGTTCTTGCCAAGTGATTCAGTATGGTTGAAGATATAAGATCATTACCAAGATAGCCTTATGCTATTTAATGTAAAATGAAAAGCAGTCAAAAATGCATGCTAGCTAACCTACGAAAATGGCATTCAAGTTAGTGTATGGTTTATAATAATAAATGTAATTTGGTCTCAACATTATTTTATATCAAACAATTTGATTGTAGTAGCCGTATTAGTTCAAAAGGGTCCATTTCCTTGCTTTTTTTTGACATTTATCCGTGTTAGATTAAAAACAGGAAGAAACTTGTTTGTTGAGTACTTCTTCCTTCTCGCTAAAACAAAATACTGTCTTTATTTTAGGTTTAACAATTGACTCTATACCAAAAAGCACCAGATTCAGAAGGTATCTGATTACTACCCGGTCCGTAAAAGCGCCTTGCCCTAGATTTTTTAAATTGATGATCCGTCATGTTCGAGCTATTGCTATAATTTCCATGGTAATTGTTATTACTATGCCTTGATGTTAAATACCCCAAGTTAACAGCAATACCTAGTAGTACAAGTATATAATATTTAGAATATATATTTGTAAGGGAAAGAATATTGATAATAAATCAAGATGACTATACCTTAATACCTAACAGGATATATACTTAAACCTATGTCTGCCTCATTATTACCTAAATTATATTTGTAACCGTTGTCAAAATAGACTATATTTACATAATGACCAATTTTTCAGTACAGTTTAAGTGGTAGATAACCACGCACAACTCACTCAAACTGAACGAAATGGTTGATAGTAGGAAAAAGAAAGAAGGAAGAAGACTAGAAGAAAATAACAACACGAAATCTCACAATGTGACGAGCAGATTTATAATATACACATAACCTTTACAGAAAGAAATCATCTTTAGTATACATATATAACACAAATCAGAGTACACAAACTTATTTTTAGATCTGAATAGTTATAACAACTTGACCTTACAATTTGATAAATACAACAAATTGACACCAAGAACACTAACCAGAGGAAGAATATAAGATACGTGAATACATTTTGGAGGATCCAGTTTGTCCCCTAAAAGCTCCAAAGAATCCAGCTAAACTTGGAAAATATGCTCGGTCTAACCCGTGCATTATAGGAAAACAATGCCCGAGTCAATCTGGTAAACTAATGTGAGAAACTCAAATCACAATGAATTTTATTTATTAGAGCTAGTGAAATCCTTTAAAATCAAAGGTATCTCGTAAGAGCACGCCGCAGATAAACACAAACGGATTTTTTTCTTACGATAACCAAAACTTTTATAATAGAAAACCCCATGATATTATAATAAAGCTAAGTGTGAAAATAATAATAATCAAATAGTTGTGATGCTCATGAGTGTACATCACAACAATACTAGGTATATAATCAAAAACCGATAAGGCACGTTCATTAATTGTGTAGGATTTCATGGAGGTTCCCTAGTAATTCGAGAAATGGTCCTCCTACATAAGGCTAAGAGAAATCCTTCCAAAGCAGCACACATACCTAGTGATGACCATAGGAAAAACATAGCTGGTCACGCTAAGACCGAGTGCATCGCCCCATGCATGCATAATAACTGTAGGTTTGTGAAACCTACTGGCTATGCCTCTTATGTCCGATATTAGTCATTTCTGCTAATGAGGCTACGTCCGTTATTCCAGCTCAAACACTGCTATTAAAATAAATAGTGGAATCCAATGCCCCAACGGGTCTCGGAATTACACATCGATTTCCATATCCTAAATAGATCTTGGAATCATACACGGACTCCCACACCCCAACGGGTTTCGGAGCAACACATGGATTCCAACATCTCAGTATATCACAAAAATCTTCCATAGAACTGTATATTGTTAATTTATATATTTATTCCATCACTTAATTTATTTATTCCATTTAATCTTGCTTAGTTAATTCACCATTTTATTAATTTATTTAGGCAAGAATTACATTCCATTCAATATTATCTATAACTCAACTCAATTTTTTTATTTCAAATTCAACTCCATTTTATTTAACTTAGCTTAAGTTAAACTTTTATTCATTTTAACTTACTCAAGTTAAAATCTATTCCAAAATTCAACTTCTATATTTTCCTTTCCTTATTTAGAATTATTCTCAATATATAATTTTACAAGTTATTTCCTGATGATTTCCAAATTATTTAAATAAGGATTCTAGAATTCAAACACCCGGTATTTATTTTAAATCATTTTGAAATCACACATATTCCAAAATCGTACTTCTCATATTTCAAACCAACCCTGGTTTTTATCCAAAATAAATTTCCTTCGGAACCTCCACAAAAAAACTTGTTCTTCCCAACAAATATGAATAAATAAATTTCGGTAGCAATCCGTCACTTATAAACTCGAAAATGAATATTGATGATGTTGCAGTCTTGCTAGGATTATTTTCCAACGACTGTAGTGAGTTTAGTGCTATAACACTTCCAAAATCCATTTAAAGTCATTTTTCTATTCAAATACATTTCCAAAATAATAATACTATTATTTATTTTAGAATATTTTAGAAAACATTTCCAAAATTTTCGGATTTAATTTTCCAATTTCTGGTTTGAATTCATTTTTAGTTTTTAACTCACTTGTGTAATTCATACTTATACAATCCAATTTGGTTTTCATAACTATTCCAAATTTTAAAATCTTACTTCTTATATAAGATAATCCAAACACATCACTCTAATAATTTTTAGAAAAGTATTCTCTTTTTAAAAAATATAATTTGGGTAAAATTATTTCATCTACCTGCTTCAAAACCATACCGTGTCAAATTACTCTATTCAAGTGTTTAGAAACTCCTATCGATTTGGTGGCGTCTGACTACTCGAGTAGAATTTATATACCACTCGACAGATAAATCAACACTATAAAAAACCATTTATATTCACTAATAAATACGCACTCATAGCTATTATTACACTCAACTCATTCTAGAGTACTGCCGACTCTCTCTAATGAGTAATCCCCACCAGAGCCAAGGTTCTAGCTTAATCTTATGCTCTGATACCAAGTGTAAAGACCCGTAAAATTCGTACCCCTTGAATCGACCATAATTCACAATAGTTTGATTCAAATTGAACGAAAAGTACGAATCTTTAAGATAAAGACGAAAAGATAAAAGAAGAATTAGAAACAACAACACAAAATCTCACGGTCATAGCGGAACAAAATATAATATATAACAACAGATTTATACAAAAGAATCTGTAGCTGTTTTATACTTACAATCATCAGAGTACAATAATCAATACATCAATCTGGACAATAACTTGTCCCTTTAATGTGAAAAGTATAAACCAAGTATGAAAATACGTCTCTATCATCAAGCTCGTCTTCTGAGCTCTATAGCATTCTGTCCTGAATCTGTAGTACTCGGTCTGACCTGAGCATTATAATAAAATAACACCTGAGTCAGTCTGGAAATCCAGCGTGAGAAAATACACTCAATTTGAATTATTATAGTTATCAAAATCCTTTGAAAAACCAAGGTATCTCCTAAGACTGCGTCATACACAAACACGATAGGTTGTTCCCTTACAATAACCAAAACATTTTATAGAAACTCCAGTGACATTATAATAGTGTCTAAATAAAAATACTTATTCAAATAGCTGAAATTGTTACATTAATTAAATTCCAGCATGCTAGGCTTTACAAATAAAACCATAAGCTTGTATTGGGAAATGGATTCTAATGAATGACTGGGCCACTGGAGTACCACTCATCACAGTACACCTCTAGAACAATATACCGAGGACCACGTTGGGATCTCCTACTACAAAAGATCGGTCGACCTCTAACTTGGATAGATCAAATATGTTATCAGCCCAGTTGCCACTCTTATCATTGAGAGCTCCTTCTTTCATACACATCTATATCCATAACAAATAGGTTTTCGAGGGCATCTAGAAAAGAGATAACATACCCTAATTAGGTGCGACCCACTTACCCTTGCTACATCTCCTCTGTTTTATCCATTCCTGGTGGATAAGGCACGAGGCTAAGCGTTGCCTTCCAAGAAAACAATTTTACACGCATACTACCAAACGATGACTTCAAATTCTATGAAATTTGAAATCCAATAAAAATACATTATTGTGGATCCGATGGAGCTGGCTTCGCTGAAATCCGAGACCGCGCCTCCAATCGCTATTTAAAATCGTCAATTAAAATTGATGATTTCAAAAATTGTCGAAATCATTTCAAATTCTAGTTTTAAAATATTACCAACTAAATTATAATTCCAAATTCAATTTTTAAACCATTTAAATATTCAAATGAAAATGATGAAAAAAATTACGGGTCGTTACATTCCTTCCCCCTTAAAAGAATTTCGTCCCCGAAATCGCTAAGGCAGGAAAAATGCTCCAAACTTATTACTTATTCAAAACCCACTTAGTGAAAGTTTGAGATTTCACTTTTCAAATCTTTTAGTTTTAACCAAAAACAATTATTTTTCAATTCTAATTCAAAAATCCTTTGTTTCAATTACATCTCGAATTCAATTTGCCTTTAATAAAAAAAATTCAAAAATGTTCTAACACCTTAAATTTTTTGGCAGAGTCTCCTCTGTATGGAGGATCTTTTGCAATTTGACAAGAGAGATAAATATATATACATAGACCCACATGGTCGGAAAAAAATATATGATAACATTTTATATTTTCGCTGTATTTAATCCGAAAACGTACTTTATTTAGCGTTTTTAAGCAAGTGGCTTGTTTTTATTTGCATTTTGCATAATCAAAGTCAAGCAAAATAGCTCCATGTACGTGTAATTACTCAATTTAAACATGTTAGTACCAAATATATGAAATTCCATGACATTTCATTTATTTAACTAGTGTAAACGCATAAGTTTCCTAATGTAGCAGGCTAAACATATATCATATGCAATTTTGAGGTTCCAGTATCTGTTTAATCACTTCCAATTAATCCATATCCACTTCACATGCATTCAATTTATTTTTATACCCAACCCAACCCAACTCATATCTGTTCCAAATTGATTTAAAATCAATTTATCCACATCCTATTAATTCATATCCATTCTTTCGTTTATGTCAAACGACATTTTTTCTATGCAAATTTGGCGATATCCATTTAATAATATAACCATTTCAGTATATCGCTATTTTTAAATTGATTTCAAATCAATTCATATTCAATTCTATTCCATTTCAAATTCATTCACGATGAATTTAGTTACATCTCATTCATATCGACATTACTTTAAAATCCACTTTACTTTGCTTGCAATCATTCCATGCTAATTTATTAAATAGCCATTTCATAAATTTATTTAAGCCAAGCTTCCATTAAAATATTAACTTAAGTTAATCCATTTATTTCTAAATATGCCAACAATATAACTCAAGTTTATTTCCTTTGCAATCCAGTTCCATGTCAAATTTTTGATTTGATTTTTATTCAACCAAATCCCATGCCAATTACTAATCTATTTAATTAGGTCATTCACTTATTCCACTTTAATTTTAATTTCCATATTTGAATTCATTCTCAAATTCGTTAAAATGATACTCAAGGCTATATTCAATTTATTTATACTTTAATTGGATTTATTTGTAACTCAAGCCATTTCCATTTTAATCTAATTCCATTTTATTTGATAACATTTCAATTGTATTTCGGTCTCTTGCAATTTTAAGTCAAATTTTGTTTATAACTCAAGTTTCATTTCAAAATCCATTTTTAATCCACAATCCAGTTTATTTAACCAAGTTAATATCCATTCTATATTCAATTAACTAATTAATCATCTAATTAGTTCATTTCCACTTTATAATTCAATATCTGATTCTTATTTTCAAAATTCACTTTAACTAATTTACTTATAATCCAAGTTTGGGTTTCTATTTCGTTTCCAAAATATCAACTCCATTTATTTTGGCTTATTTATTCCAATTTTAAATTTATAAGTCACACAACATATTTTTCACATTTCCATCAATTTTATACATGAATATATTCACATTTCATTTTTAACTCAAGATCTAATCACTTTCTAGCCTGTGTATTTTTATATTCGATCAATTTTAATCTTAGTAAGCTATATAGTTTATTTATTCACCACTCCATAATATTTCCTTTGAAATTTATTCCATTCAAAAATTTATAGCTTATTGTTATTCCTTCACTTTATAATTCACATTTTCATATTTAATTCAATTCCATATGATTCAAATCCAATTCACTTTTTATTTAAATTTAAATTCCTTTTATTATTGCCATCACTACATTTATTTATTCCATTTAACCTTGCTTTGTTAATTCACCATTTTATTAATTTACTTAGGTAAGAATTCCATCCATTCAATATTATCTATAACTCAATTAAATTTTTTTAATTTTCAATTCAAATTCAACTCCATTTTATTTAACTTAGCTTAAGTTAAACTTTTATTCATTTTAACTTACTCAAGTTAAAATCTATTCCAAAATTCAACTTCTATATTTTCCTTTCCTTATTTAGAATTATTCTAAATTTATAAGTTTGCAACTTATTTCCTGATGATTTCTAAACTCTTTAAAAAAGGATTTAGAATTCAAACACCCGGTATTTATTTTAAATCGTTTTGAAATCACATATATTCCAAAATCGTACTTCTAAGATTTTAAACCAACCCTGGTTTTTATCCAAAAAAATTTCCTTTGAAACCTCCAAAACAAAACTTGTTCTTCCCAACAAATCTGAACAAATCAATTTCGGTAGCAATCCGCCTCTTAGAAACACGAAAATGAACACCGATAATGCTACAGTCATAGCTGGGATTATTTTCTAGCGACTAAAGTGAGTTTAGTGCTATAACACTTCCAAAATCCATTTAAAACCATTTTTCTATTCAAAAATATTTTCAAAATAATAATATTATTATTTATTTCAAAACACTTTGGAAAACATTTCCAAAAATCTCCGGATTTAATTTTCCAATTTCTGGTTTGAATCCATTTTTAGTTTTTGACTCACTTGTATAATTCATACTTATACAATCCAATTTGGTTTTCATAACTATTCCAAATTTTAAAATCTTACTTTTATTATATAAGATAATCCAAACACATCACTCTAATAATTTTTAGAAAAGTATTCACTTTTATATCAAAATATAATTTAGGTAAAATTATTTCATCTACCTGCTTCAAAACCATACTATGTCGAATTACTCTATTCAAGTGTTTAGAAATCCTATCGACTTGATGGTGTCCCACTACTCGAATTGAATTTATATACCACTCAACAGATAAATTAACACAATAAAAAACCATATATTTTCACTAATAAGTATGCGCTCATAGCTGTTATTACACTCAACTCATTCTAGAGTACGGCCGACTCTCTCTCTAATGAGTAATCCCCACCAGAGCAAGGGTTGTCGCTTAATCTTCTGCTCTGATACCAAGCGTAAAGACCTGAAAAATTCATACCCCTTGAATCGACAAAAATTCACAACAGTTCGCTTCAAATTGAATGGAAAGTACGAATCTTTAGGGTGAAAAAGAAAAGATGGAAGAAGAATTAGAAACAACAACACAGAATCTCACAGTCGCAGTGGAACGAAATATAATACATAACAACATATTTTTATACAAAAGAATATGTAACTATTTTATACTTGCAATCATCAGAGTATAACAATCAATACATCAATCTGGACAGTTATAATAACTTGTCCCTGTACAGTGGAAAGTATAAACCAAGTATGAAAATACGTCTCTATCATCAAGCTCATCTTCTGAGCTCTATAGCATTCTGTCCTGAATCTCTAGTACTCGGTCTGACCCAAGCATTATAGTAAAATAATACCTGAGTCAGTCTGGAAAACCAGCGTGAGAAAATACACTCAATTTGAATTATTAGAATTATCAAAATCCTTTGAAAAACAAAGGTATCTCGTAAGACCACGTCACACATAACCATGATAGGTTTTTCCCTTACGATAACCAAAACATTTTATAGAAACTCCAGTGATATTATAATAGTGTCTAAATACAAATAATTATTCAAATAGCTGAAATTGTTGCATTAATTAAATTTCAGTATACTAGGCTCTACAAACAAAACTGTAAGCTCGTATTGGAGAATGGATTCCAACGAATGACTGGGCCACTGGGGTACCACCCATCACAATACAGCTCTAGAACAATGTACCGAGGAGCACGTCGGGATCCCCTGCTACACAAGACCGTCCTGCCCCTAACTTTGATAGACCGAATATGTTATCACCCCGGGTGTACCCACCCTTACCATCGAGCGCTCCTTCTTTCATGCACACCCATATCCATAATAAATAGTTTTCCGAGGACATCTAGAAAAGTGATAACATACCCTAATTGGGTGCGACCTACTTAGCCTTGTCGTACCTTCCCTGTTTCATCCATTCCTGGTTGATGAGGCTCGACGCTAAGCGTTGCCTTTCATGAAAATAATTTTACTTAGAATGCTCATCGTCCTCCAATGACAATGTTCTGATAGCATTCGTCCACACAAGTTGTCGTAGGTTTGGACAAACCGAATCACAGTCTTCATCATCTTCATGGTATTCAGTCACAACGTTCAAACCGGATCGAAGTGGTTTTCAGATAATTAAATCCGACCCGGTCTCTTCGAAACGATTAACGAAATTGGCCAATACTGATAGTCAGTTATTTAACTATCGATAAAACATCCATAATTAGACCCTAGGCCTAACTTTATAATTCTTCAAACATTTGTTTCAAAATATCTTTACTAAGATACATATTTAAATCCCTTTCATATTCCAAAATTTGACAACAATTTCAAATACCTAAATCCATAACAAGGTATTTTCAACCTATCTCGACACTTGGAAATATTTTCAAATTTTCATTTTTTTATACTTAGGAAAATATTATAAATTTTATTTTCCAAAATCCTTCCAAATACCAACACTTAAGGGAATATTTCGTGACTTATTTCACAAGTCTTTGGAATCGCTAAATAATTCCATTTTCAGTTCCCAAAACCCAATATACTTATTTATAACCCCATTCAATAATTTATAACTTGTTTATAAATTCAGATTTCATTTTTCAAAATTCCCATGTTCAATATTTTGAAATTTTATTCCCTCCAAATCCCTTATAAAATTCCTTCCGTCAAAGCATATCCATTTACGCATATCGAGAGAATTTATAAATAAAATTTTTCAATCACTTCAAAGCTCCATATATAAATAAAATAAGTATTTTAAAGAATAATAATTTATTTTAAACATATTCAAGTAATTATATATATATCGGAAAACACTTTTATAAACATTTATAACTCATTTTTAGATAAACATATAAATTTTTAAAGCTAATTTTTAAAGTTAGAATTTACTAAAATAAATACATAATCATTTGAAAATCTACTTACCAAAGCATTTCAACCCTATCTAGTTTAAAATTTCATAGTTTAAATTATAAAATTTTCCTTTCGAAAATGAACTTAACTTCTTAAATAAGAATATATTTTTAAAATCCTAATAACCAATTCAACTTATAAATTCCTCACATCTTTTCTTTTTCGATCTCCTTAACTATTCTCATTTCCAAAAGTAGTATCCACTATTTTTATCACCCTATTTTCATATACTAATATAAATTCTTCCTGTAAATTTATATTCTCAATTCATCATCCTGATATCGATTTCCTTTATTTTATAAAACATCGTTTATAAACTTTTATAACTCCTTTGAGTTTTACCTGTTTATAAAAACAATCCTATTTATGAAATTCTATTTTTAAAACCCATTTCTTTATAAATCCCATTTATAACTTTCAATCTATTTTTAGTATCGACTTCAACTCCTTTTTAAATTTCTTGAATATCATTTATAAATTCTTTTGATATAGTTCATTTTAAAAATCTCTATCTTAAAACAATTTATGAATAGTTAAGTACAACTTGAACACCAATCCATTATTTTTATTTTTCAATTCAGTTTTCTTAAATTACACAATTTCCAACATGAATATTTTTATATCCAAAATTCTTTTTAATCCTTCAAATTTCAAAGATTAATACTTATGGTGTTCAAAAATACCAAAATTAAAGGCCGGTGCTACTATGACAACCAATAATTCAAATTTCAACTATAGATTATCTACACACATTATATATCACCATATATGAAAAATAGACAATATATTTGAGGAACTAGTTGGATCCCTCTAACCTGTTTCCCTACATCCAAAGATGTTAATACAACATAAAAATACCCATCCTACTTCGATAGGGATATCACGGTATGAAGGGTTATCTATTTTTATGCGGGGCGCATAGGGTCTCATCGGCTATAATGTGTGGGAATATCACTCCATATACTAATATATATATATATATATATATATATATTACTATATATATCTAACATTCAACAGATAATAATTATATAAATTCATCTAATCAACCAATAATTTATTTTAACTATTAAAAATTTATCAATTCCAAATTAGTGAGAATTTCTCACCTTGTTTTCTGTTTGCAATCTATTTCAATCCCGACTTGTTTTCATGATTTTTGGACATCATATGTAAATTTATTAAATTTAATTAGCCACCAAAATTTTTAAATTTTCGTTTAAATAACTAACTGTTAAAATTTAAATTAGCTATAGATTAATACCTCCGCCATCGTTCATTCCAAGTAATAAAAAAATCAACCGCAACCCAAACTCACGTTCTTCGATCATGATCGGAGTCTACACTTTGACCATCTCGACTTCGACCACAATTCACCATCTCCACCTGAATAACTCCACTCCACCACTACAGCTATCGAAGTTTGCTGCTCTCCCCCTAACCGAGCTACAAGCACTGATAGCCTCCCCAAACATAGGCACGTCCTCTCCTTCTCCACCGAGCGCCTCAACCCATATCGATCTCGCCTGCCCTGTCCACATGACCTCGCATGCCTCCTCGCTCCTCCCCTCTTCGCTCGCGCACAACCATGCATTCTAAACCTAGCCGTCGCTCGACCCAAGCTCATCTCATCCCCATCATCCCCAAAATACACGCGTATACAAGCATCGCGCTCGACTATCCCTCACCGTAGCACCCACCCCCAGCACTGACCACAGTCGCCGAACCCAAGAATCACGATCGGTCCCTTCATTTTTTGAAGATGATTTGATTTCGAAAGACGAGGGGATTTTTTTCTTTTGATTTTAATTTTTTGTTTCAATTCCCTGAAAGAAGAGGGGAATACACGAGTCATAAGTGAATGGTATGGCGTGTTAGAAAAGGTAAAGGAAGCGTGTACGTTTAAACTATGAAGACGGCCATGATTTGACTTTTATTTGATTATATATATATATATAATTTTAATTTTCAAACCGTCTTGATTTCATAACCCAAAATCTTGAATATCTATCGAGGCATACTGCTAGCCGTTCATAATGTTATACCCCTATTCTGAATGCAATGGAAAAGGTTTTTAGTCCTAATTCGATTGTATGGAAAAGATAGCCTTTTAAACCCAATTATTATATTAAATTTTGATATCAATTTCAATGCGTTTATATCCCATGCGACCAAATGATGACTCCAAATGTTTGAAATCCGATAATAATACATTATTACAGATCCGATGGAACTGGTTTCGTCGAAATTCAAGATTGTGCCCCGGATCGCTATTTAAACGTGTCAATTTAAATTGATGATTTCAAAAATTGTCGAAATCATATCAAATTCTAGTTTTAAAATCTTACTAACTAAATTATAATTCCAAATTCAATATTTAAACCATTTAAATATTCAAAATCAAATGACGAAAAAAAATCCCGGTCATGACATATAATTTATTTATAAACATTCTTTATAAATCTCCACCCCCATTTGTAAAATTTATCCTTTTCAGATCTTTAAAACTTATATATAAATTCTTTATCCAAAACCATTTATAAAACTCTTCCTATATTTAAACAAATATATTTAATAAACTCTTTAAGTAAGCAAGATTCCCCTGATAAACCATAAATTATTAGAAATAACTTTAAATAACAAGTTATTATTTAAACATCCTTCTATTTCATTTTAATTAATTCCCATTCAAAACAGTAACTTTAGAATCTCATTACTAATATATTAATTTAATTTTAAGCACCGTTATTGTATTAATAAGTTAACTACAAAACAATATTAATATAGTTATAAATTAACTTTAAAACGTTATTAAAACAATAATAAATTAACTTTAAACTAATATTAATATGATAATTAATTAACCTAAAAATATAATTGAATAACTTAAATCAATATAATTAAATAACTTTAATCAAAAAATTAAAGCATAGCGAAATCGCTTTAAATAAATAATTAAATTAAAAAATTTTAAAACAATAATTAGATAACTATTGAAAATAATACATAAATATTCTTAAATAAGTTTAAGAAATAAATTTTAAATTTTTTATTCATAAAGTAATAAACTTTAAATCCTTATTAAAAGCAATTATTAATTATCTTTAAGAATATTATAAAAATATATTTAGTACCTTTTTAAAATTTATTATTAAATGATAACTATCTAGAAAATCCTTATAATAGATAATAATTATTCTTAAAATAACTTTCAAATCAATAATTAAGTTTTCAAATTTAAAAAGTGTGTCGACCCCCAAATCCGTACACTTTGAATCGGCAATAAACCATGCATGTCTGACTCAAAAAGCACATAATGATGGAAAGTCAAGAGAAAGAAAGAAGAGAGAAGAAGAGAAGAGAAGAAAGAAAGAAGAAGAGAAACAAATAGAATAATACAGAATCTCACACGAAATAACAAATAATATAGATGAATAATCTTTACAAAAGAGAAACTGTAATATATACATATATCTACTAATCAGAGTAGACCAGCCAATCATTAGTCATCAGCCTGGACAGTTATAATAACCTATCCTTACAGGTGCTGACAATTTAAATAACTAAGCAGTGGAAAAATAAACAAATATGTGCATACGACAGGAAGATCTCCGGCTCTCCTGCTGGAGCTCCAAGGCATCCAAATCATTTCATATCAAATCTTTTTACATTATTGCTAGTGTCTATTATACAAACAATCTTAACCATAGTCGAAATTGTTACATTGATTAAGTTCCAGCACATAGCTCAAAGTGGGTAATACAAACAAAATGGCAGGCATGTAGCAGAGTTTGGATTTCCATACAAATGATCAGGTGAAGAGACTACCTTTCGGCAGTACATCTCTAGAGGATGAACCGAGCAACCATTAGAAAGATCCTCTACCAGCACGGGACCGACCTACCTCTATAACTAGATAGCATCGAATATGTCATCCCCTGGTCATTACCGACCTTTCCGATGGCCCTCATAGCATACATCCATAATAATTTATATCCCGAATGTCATAACGGGAGGAAATATATATAGATAGGGATGATCGTATCCTAATAGGGAATGACCCACTTAGCCTTGTCGCATCTAACCCTATTTCGGTCATTTCCGGTTGATGAGGCCTGAGGTAACGTTTACCTTTAACATATCGCATCACAATATCTTTGAATGCCACATTGTCATTTCCGGTGAGTACTAATTGCCTTCAACAAAAATCCAACACTTGAGCTCGTATGTCTTAAGGAGGGTATTAAGCTAAAAGAAGTTTCCTTCTCCACCACCACTGACGTACGTTTGTAAAAAAAAATGTATGTAATCTCAAAAAATTCACTGTTAGACATCCATCCACACAAGTTGTCCAGGAACATGACAAACCGAAGGTACTTTCCTACCACATCCTATCGGGAAATCCCTAGGATTAGTAGCGAATAGTCTTTGCATTGGGTATTTCATAACGAAAAGACTACTGGTACTCCATGTATATTGGGATTTTAACCCCAAACGATCAACAAGCAGTCCTTCACTATAAAAATCCTAAATCTCAGTATCTTCAATAACCTGCACAATCGAACACATATACGCTGGTCCAAAGTGGTTTTCGGATAAACCGATCACGGTCTCTTCGCACCAACAACGATAAATAGACCAATATTTATTTGATAGTCGGTTATTTAACTATCGAAGCAATAAACAAACATCTAGCACCATAAGCAATCACCAGGCCCTTTTAATTAATCTTTTATTAATTAAATCACTTTTCCAAATAATTTACTTCAAATTAGCATTAAAACTATATATTCTCAAAACCATTTCAATATTTCACTATTCGGAAAACTTGTCCATGTACTTAATTTAATAATAAGTGAATTCACAATTTACTTTATTTTCAAACCATTCAAACTTCATTTTTGAATATCACTTTCCAAAGCATTCATTTCAAGGATTTTCACTTTAAAACATGAATATATTTCCTTTTATAAGAACTTCCATGTGTAAAAATTCTTTTATTACCCAATTCCATTTATATCTCATTTATATGCCAAAATCCAATTATAAGCTAATTTACTTATAAATCTCTTATTACAAATTCATTCTTTTTATAACTCCATTAATTCATAAATCTTATTTACTTATAATATTCCATTTATAACTTCATTTTAACACTCATGAAACTTGTTTATAATTCCATTACTTTAATTTATAAAATATCAATTTTATAAATCTTATATATGAACCATTTATAATAAATTTGAAATTCTCATTCTAACTTATTTTACAAAATAGTTAACTACATGTTTCAAAAATCATATTTTGATTCCATTTAAATAAACTTCTTCTTTTAATAATTTACAAATCTTTATTAAAACTTATATAACTTCAGAAATCATAATTAAGTATATTTCACAAAGCTATAATTTTTATAACATAAAAATTATAACTTTTTATTTATTTAAAATAAATCCATTTCTTTAATCATTCAAAAATTCAATAAACATATATATTTTCAAAATCACTTTGAAATCCTTTTTATTTGAAATCATCATTTTAATATTTTTAGCCCAATGCTACAAAAATGCTAAATAAGGTGGTTCACATCAACAATAACAATCATGCCATCCATCACATCAAACATCACATTATACAACATATATAACAATATGTGTAAATAAACATCAACCATTATGAGGAGTCCTGTTGGATCCCTTCAACCTGTCACCTGCAACAAATTTGCACATGAGAAAATATGTATAATGTTTGCTTCGAGGAAAACGCGCGTACAAAGGGTCGCCCGCTCATACACTGGAAAATACAGGGTCTTATTTGCTCCAATAGGCAGGAATATATCCAATTACTGATAATATAGTATAACATCCAAATAGTCATCACACAGCATAAAATAAATTTATTCTCACTTATATAAAAATATAAGCGAGACAGAGAGAGTGAGTTGTACTCACTTTACTTCCAATATTCATTGCAACATTTTATTTTGAATAAAATTAAATGAGCATTCAATTTTATCCAAAATTCCTAGCAGCTCCAAATCCATCCAAACGAGCTCTAAAATGTAATGTTCATCAATACGAACCCAACGATGCTTGGGACCTCGTATGACAAAGTAATAATTTTTTTTAAGATTTGAATATAAACAATATATTAAATTTGCATTTCCCTTTTATTTTCAACCTTACACAAATCTGGTCGAATTTGAGAAAGCAAGATCCGGCCGCATTTTCATTTTCTTCCCCACGTGTATGGTCGTACGCTCTTAGAAAACAATCCATTGGCATGTCACGATTTATCTCACACCGCTCCACCTACGCTGAACAAGAAGTCGATCGGCCAAGGCCACGACGAAGAACATCCTCCACTCCATCAATGCCCAGAGCCATATTGAACTCGGTCGCTCCTATGCCTTGAAAATCATGCACGAGCGCACGACTTCTCGGCCAGGTCTAGGCAACCGCAAAGCTCTGAGGACGATCATGATCGTATGGATGTGAAGGTCTCGCCTAGCTCTATAATTTTGAAGGGTTTTCAATAATTGTTGATGGATTTCGAAATATTAGGAGGAGAAGTTTCGTGCATTTTCGACCGCTTGAACGATTAGCAGCAGCTGTGATCTTAGTTTCTAGGGTTTGCAAAAGTGAACGTCCTTATATGGGCAACGTTTTAAAACACTATTCACGCGAAATATTTCCGAACTCCAAACGAAGTATGAAGCTAGGTGTTTATAATGTTTTACTCCTATTTCAAACATAATAGAATATATATATATATCGAGAGCCAATTCCATCGTGTCTGGAAGATAGGTTCTTGAATTGAATTATTTTAATTTAATTTGCTTAAATAAATTTCTATGCGTTTCAGCTTCGCACGAACAAACCGTAAGTCCGATTAACATGAAATTTCCTTTAATAACTCACTATTATGGATCCAATGAAACTATTTTCGTCGAAATCCGAGACAGTGTCAAATATGAATTTTTTTGTACGTTAATTAAATAAATAAATTTTCAATTTTTATAAATTCACTTTTAAATCAATTTTAAAAGTTTATTAACATCATTCCAATTCAATTAGAATTTAAACCAACTTTATAAATCATTTTTATTCACATTAAATTCAAATCTTAATTATTTAAATAATTTCAACTATTAAATTAAACAATTTGGTTATTAAATAAATAATTATATTTGAAATATAAGTTATTCAACTTATAAAATTAACTTGTGAATATTTAAAATCAATTAAATATTCCAATTTCGAATGATCGAAATTTTGGGTCGTTACAAAACGCTTATCGATCATTGTAGTACTTGAACAAGTTATCGTATCATTTAACTTTACTTTCCAACTTAATTACAGACATTTACATAATCAACATCTATGAAGATAAATTCAACAATTCACCATCATTGTTAATACATTGTAATATCCAGGAATTTCTAGAAATTTAAAATGTGATAATCTCTTAATTTAAATTATTTGAAATTGATAAAATTGTTATTTTCAAAAATAAATAACCAAGTAATAATAATATAATGTCTTAATTTTGGTTATAGATTGGTTTTAAAACAAGAATAATTATTTTGTTTATATAAATAAATTCTAAATTGACTTATTGTTTTCAAAGTTAATAAGTATGTTTAAATATATATATATATATATGTGTGTGTGTGTGTGTGTGTATTTAAATTAATTTTAAAATAGGATAAATTATTTTAAATAATAATAAGCTTATTTAAAAATTGATATTTATATTTATTTAAATTGATTTTAGATTTGGATTTTTAAATTGACTTTGAATTTGAATATAAATTTGAATTCGAGGGAATATACATACATCTTAAAATAAAATAATAATATAGTTTGGATTTAAAATATATAGATAATTTTTTTAGTTAAAAATAAGATTTGCTTTATATTATTCTTTTTATATAAATTTATCTATAGAAATTTGGATATGTATTTATTTAATAAGAATAAATATACAAAGGCTTTTTGAAATAGCATTTAAAAATGAGTTTGCAATATTATATATAATTTTATTTAAATTATAATTGGTTTTATTTTATTTTCTTTTAAAGATTGTATTTATATAAATTTAGAAAACATTTATAAATTTATAAATGTATTTGTTTATTAGTAGTTTAATTAGAAAAGTATTTATAAATTAAGAAAAACATATTAGTTAATTAGAAAATCATATGTAAAAAGCTTTTAAAATTCTTTTAGGATAAATATAAATAAATATTGTCAAGTGTTAAAGTTATAACCTTTTATGTAACAAGTGTTAACAAATTAATGTAAGTTAAAGACATGTGCACTTTTATTGAATTTTCTTTTAATTTTAATAAAATCTAAATTACTTATATACATTCCTAATCTTCTTTCTCATTATTCTTTTTATTATCTTCTTCTCAAAAGCTAAGCAAACAATGGCAGATCAAATCTGAAATTTTCCTCAAATAAAATCTGAAACCCATGCTCAGTTTAAAAAAAATAGAGTGGATCAGAGGCATCCTTCCAAAGCAGCATACATCCCTGGTGACGTACCATAGCAAAAATATAGCCGGTCTCGCTAAGATAGAGTGGAAATTGCCATGCATGCATAGCTACTATAGGTAACGCCTAGGTTGAGCCGACTACACCCTATGGGTTTGCCATTCCTGCTGGCTATGCCTCCTATCTCTCGTTTTAGTCATTTTTGCTAATGGGGCTACGTCCCGCCTTCCAGCTCACGCACCACCATCAAAATAAATCAAGGAATCCCACATGCATCTCATTACCCCAACGGGTCTTGGAATCTCACATGGATTCCTACATCTCAAATAGATCTTAAAATCACACACAAACTCCCGTTCTCCAATGGGTTTCGAAATCACACATGGATTCCAATATCTTAATATCTAACGAAACTCCTCCATTGTAACAACCCAAAATTCTGGTCATTTGATTTTAAATGTTTAATTAATTTTGAATATTTAGATAGTTGCATTTGGAAAATTTCTAGTTTATGGTTTAGGTATAGGGAATGTATAAATATTTGAATTGTGAATTAAATCTTAATTAAATGGATTTAATAATTTTATTCAACTCCTTTTAATTAGAAATAATATTGGAGACCCAATTTGTAAATTTATTTACAAATATAAATAGATCGAATAAATATCGGTATTTCAATATAAAACAATATATAAATTTGTAAAATTTTCCTTCCAGGCCATAGTCTCGGATTTCGACGAAACCAGTTTTATTGGATATGTAATAATGAGTTATTGTATGCCGTCTTATTTTGTAACAATTGTACCTATCGTTTAGTCATTCGAGATCGAAACGCGTTGAAATTACTTCCAAAAATTTAATATAATAATTGGATTTGAAAAGCTATCTTCTACATATGATCAAATTAGGTCTTGAGACTAGTTCCATTGCGTTCGGAATAGATGTATAACATACAACACGCTAAGCGGCACATCTCGTTTGGAGTTTGAGATTTTTGGGTATGTTGGACTAGATATTTTCTTTTCGAGAAAAATGTGTGATCCTCTAGAAATAGAGGAGAACACACATGCAACTATATATATATATATATATATATATATCATAAAGCAAGGCGTTGCCACCATGCCTGACAGGTAGCAAATCAAAGTACAAGCATCAAAGGAAAGAACTCAAGTATGCCTATAATGAGCTCCGACATGGCCACCGCCCATTACACCCCAATATCGAGCTCCGGCATAACCACCACCCTATATTAAGGTGGTAGAAGTACCTAAAAAACTAGTGAATATCACAAAGCCAATGATACTGAAAGACAACACTATCTAATGAGGAAGCTTCATGCTGCTGACTCAGAAAGAATGGGGATGTGACTAATCTGTAGCGGAACTGCTAACGATCCTGAAAGGAAAACTCCGCTCTGAAGACTCGGTAAAACTAGAAGTAGTGCCTAGCTGAAGAGTGAATCCTCCTAAAATTAGAATGCTATAATGAAGATGAAGACGTACCGAGAAGAATCCCTCACTGCAATCAGCAATCCTATAATCAGCAATCCCGTGTACATGCTAAGAGAAACTAACACCTTATCCAGCCAGACCTGTATCTGAAAAGTAATTGAGGAAAATAGTTTGAATGATACACATATATGTATATAAATGAAATTTATATACATATATATGTATAAAGTAGAAGTGAAGATACAAAAGTAAGGCTAATAGGACATAATAAAGTAAAGATTAGAAAAAAACTAAAAACAATCAAAAGATCTAACAAAGCAAAGCTAATAGGAACCATAATTGAAGAACTAAAAGATCTATAAACTAATACAAACAATAAATAAAACTATAACTAACACAAATCTAGAATTATCCTTATGGGCCTTTAATCAAAGTAATTATGATACACAGTGAAATCATCATTTAAGTTTGAAAAAATATTAATACTACAATTGTTAATGTCAAAAATATTATTTATACTAGTATGAGGCTTGTGTTTCACACACAGGATATTGAAAGCACCTTGGTTTAATAGGTTGTTGATTTTCTATCTTCGATCTTACAAATTTCGATTTTCAAATTTTAGATATATTACATGTTTTGAACAATTAAAATGTAGTTGTGTAATGGTGTAGAGTTTAAAAAAAATATGAGTACGATATACTATTGTTGAGAAATAAGGTATACACACATGTTATACTACTAAAATATGAAACACACTTAAGAAATAGGACATAAATATATTTTAAGGTCATAACTCAAGTTATACAAATCCTTTTGTTTTTCAGAAACTTTCCCAGATTGACTATAATAATAAGTCATTTGCAATTATATTTAACTTCATGATACAGACAATTAAAATTTCGTACATTTGCAGAGAAGTGGAAACGAATTAGTCGTACATAAGATGCACATACTGGTTTGCAATTAGATATTCCTTCTGTGGCACTGTGAAAAAGAAGTAACAAAGATATTAAATTATAGGTAAATTGATATAAAACCTGAACTGAAACTGAAAAACGTGCAGTATCGATAAAACAAACAAATTAGATCAGGTTTTGAATCCAAAAGTTAATTAATAGAAAAAACTTATATTAAGATCAGGCTAAAATTATTACTTAAAACTATATATCTGTTTAAAATAAAGTACTGTACAAAATTGAAACATAGGCTTGCAAGCGAAAAATAAAAAAGAAGTAAAAGAAGAAAAGTGAAAGAAAATGCATGTTCAAGGACCGTTTAAGAAGATGTTATCAGTATCTCTTATTCATCATCGCTTTTTTATCCTTTGCAAATCCTTGTCTTATTGGCTAGCTGACTTTTCTGAGGAGGTTGAAGCATCCCATCATCTTATTATCAATACTAACATGGGTGCAAGGATAAATTAGGTATTTCAAAAAGACACCGATGAAAATAGTTCATGTAATTCTCTTTATTAGTAGTAAAGATGTTTAAATAGATTAATTTTATTACTAACCTTATTAAGATATTAATTTTTAGCTAATTTATATTTGGGATTAGAGATCTAATTGAAACAAAATGAAGAAATTATAAAAATCAATTTATTAAGGTGACTATTATTATTATCAAAAATTCTTTGATTTCTTTCAAACCAGATATACCAACAAGTTATAATGAATAAAGTGTCAAGTAAGAATCTATTATCCTTTTGAACACAAATTAAAAGTATTCCAATAGAATTCACAATCAAAAATTTTTGTTATTATATTAAAGCTAAAAAATTTAAGGGTATTATTTAGAATGAAATAAGTATTCATGTAATCATAGTATATATGCTTAATATCTTTAAAATGCATATTACAAAAATAAAATTTATTATCAATATGTATATTTTTTCTTTTTAAAATTTCTGTAGTATTTAGTTTTCCATGCATATTGAAGACATATGAATTTTATATTTAGGAGGAGCATTTGATTTCCAAGTAAATTTAAAAAAGTTATTGGTTACACCCAAAAAGTTAATAAATCAATAAAAAGAAGTATATTTCTTACTCTTATCCCAGTACCAAATAATATTATCATTATCGTTATCAATATCATAAAGATTTAATCTAGCATATAGCAAAGAAAACTGCCTAACCGTTGAACCTACTTAAATTCTGTAAAAACTAAAATTCCAAAGAGGGTCGTTTTTGAGAGAAAAACATCTACAAATAAAGCATACTTAAAATTAATGATTTCGTATAGCTCTCTTAATTCAATCCTAAAAGGGATAACAGAAATCCAATGGTCATGCCAAAAAAAAGTACTATTACCTGAATGAACTATTGTATTAGTGCCTAAGGTAAAAATCTCATGACATTTTAAAATGGATTTCCAAAAATTAGATAGTTTATGAATGATCGAAGGAGTAATTTGATATAAATTATTACTACCATTATAGTAATATTTAGAAATGATTTCTTTCCAAGTAGCATTATCATATATATCTTCAAACTTCCACAACCATTTACTTAGTAAGGATAAATTCATATTACGCAAATTAATGACTCCTAACCCACCATCTGTTTTAGATTTACAAACAGTTTCCCAATTTACTAAGCATTTAATGCAGCTATTAGAGTTTTTCCCACTCCATAAGAAATCCCTTCTTATTTTGTCCATTTTATCAATCACCCAATCTGAAAAAAGATATAGACGTCCAATAGATCGGGAGAGCCGATAAAACAGAATTTATTAAAAACGATATACCCGCTCTTGATAAAAGTCTCTCATTCCAATTAGAAATCCAATTTTTCATTTAATCTATGATTATAAACCAGTCATCATGTTTAAGTTTAGTAGGTCTAATCACAAAACCAAGATAATCAAAAGGAAAATTCATTATTTTACAATTAAGCAACTAATTTTTAAACCTTTTAAAAATCATTTAAAACTAAAACAGAACTTTTGTCAAAATTTATATTTAAACCCGATAGAAGTTCAAAACTATATTTAATAAACTTAAGAGTAATAATGTATCTAGGTAAATGAGAAGAAAAAAGCAAGGTATCATCTATAAATTGAAGGACAGTTATACTGTTATGTGATACATCATTACCTACATTCCCCAAAGATCCTTTATCAACCCTTTTTTTAATTACCTTAGCGAAAACATCTGCGGCCAAGTTAGACAAAAGAGGCGATAAATGATCCCCTTCCTTATAAACCTCGCTTAAATTGAATTTTTTTACCTAAAAAACTATTAACCATGATACTAGAGTTACCGGTTTTAAGTAAATTCATGATCCAGCTAATTCATCTATTATTAAAACCTCTAGCATGAAATACATCTACTAGAAATCCCAATCTACTGAATCAAAAGCTTTTGCGAAATCCAATTTTAAAATCGCACATTATTCTTACAACAGTAATTAATGTATTCTTGAACAGCAGTCACACCATCGGTGATAGTTGGTGATAGTTCTCCCCTTAACGAAAGCAGATTATGAACAATTAATTAGATTGTTCATTCTTATACTAAGTCTATTAGCCAAAACTTTTGAAATAATTTTAACGGAACAATTAATCAATGAAATAGGTCTAAAATTTTTAAGTTATTAACACCTAATTTTCTGTGTAATAAAATAAAATTTGCAAAATTAAATTTTCCTAATTGCAAATTTTCACCATAGAATTCGTTAAACATGCAAATTAAATCTAGTTTTGAAACATACCAAAAAGTTTTATAAAAGAAAATTGGAAACCCATCCGGACCCGAAGATTTGTCACTTGGCATGTCATTAATAGCTTTTCGAATTTCCTCTTCAGTAAAAGAATTATCTAACTTAGAAAGATCAACATTAGAATCAGACGGATAAACATCATTTCATCTAACATTAATTATATGTTTGTTTTTATTCCCAAAAATATCTCCATAATAGTCTGAAAAAGCCTTATTAAGGTCTTTTTGTTCAACTAACTCAACATTATTCACAATAATGGAATTAATCGTATTACTACTCTTTAATACCCTTATGTTCTCTTTGGTTACAGAACCATTTCAAGCTTTCTTCCACTAATTCTCCCAGCAGTTTATCAAAACAATTAACATCAGCATTAACAATATAAGACAGTGTCGAACACACTTCACTTGAATCTTCCAACAACTTGACAATACAAAAATATGCTTTATCTTTATCAATATCAACATGAGAGGGTACTGAAAATTCTTCACTTGAAGCCCTTATGTCCTCATCAATACCCATTTCAGAATTAAATTTTGGGACTTCCAACGAACCAGAGCATTCTAATTTGCTTGCAGTTTTTGATTGTTTGCCCACAACAAAACCACCACTTTTCCTAACAAAAGCATTCACATTTCTACCTACTCCCTTTTCCAAAATATTTGCGATAACATCTTTGAAAAATTGAGTATGATAACCACTCTCAACATCTAATATAACAGATTTTGGATCCAAGATTTGATCAGGATTTTCCGAATTGGCAAGACATTAAAATTTGTTTTTCAAAGATATTTCGAAATTTCCTGATGCGCAGGAACTTATTTTGGCTCGTTTACTTTTATATAGCTTAAATCCATTGTTTAAAACATTGGCCTCTGTATAGACTCCTGATTCATTAACCATTACATTATTATTCAATGAATAAGAATCCATTAAGCATAAAGAAACATTTTGATCAAAGATTATATGATCGGCTCTAATAATCTCTACATTCTTGGCATAGACAAGAAAAATCTTAATCAACACCATACGAACCACCAATTTTTTCATTTAATCGGACATCACTATTATTGAGAGAAGATTCTGACTTTCCAAAATATTCCTCCGGATCCCCAAATTTGACTCTATACTCCTTTCCAATATTGACCGAGTTTGTAGCATCGAAGTCAACAAACATCTCCTCTAGCAATTTAATTCCTTCACCCTCTCAAGCCATAGATGATCTAGAAGAATTTATTTCAACCACATACAATTTAAGAAAAATTAAAATCCATGGTCTACAATAGAAGGATGTAAAACAAACTCACTTTAAGATCGACATAAGAGTGTGACATAGGCAGTTCAAAAAATAACGAACCGTCTCTCTTCTTGTAACAAAATTTTCGGCATCTGAAGCACCTAATCAGATCACGACAATCTTTTGCCAGATGTTTACTATCCCCACAACGATAGCAAAAGATTTTGTCCCATTTAAAATCAATCCAATTATTGAATTTTGAATAACGAATAGATGATTTCCGATTAGCAGGTAAGCCGCTCTTAATAACTTAAGCTTACGAACGATGAAGAGAGTCTCGATCTGAAAATTGAGATGAATAGATTGGATTTGATCACAAATTAGGATGAGACGATGATAAGAAAGATTGAAAGCAAGATGCCATTTTTTCGAATTACGAAGTTTTTTTATTTAAAATCATAGGGCTTTGGACCAGATATTTTAATAAATATATAAAGCCTATTTTTATGTCCATGCCACGTCAAATCAAGACCATACCCACAGCTATAGGCCCATACCCAATCCTTTCAAGCCATACTCTTCTCATTCCTCTTCTGCTCTATTTAAAGACATTATGTGACAAGAAGGTGTTTCCCTTTTTGAAAATCAAGGTTTAAATTTCAAATTATAATTCTACACTGCTGTAAAATCTTGAAATTTGACTTAATAAAATCTTATGGTGGTTAGCTTCATTTTCGTATGCTTTGGTGATGTTTGATCATGGTTTGGAGGAGGTCGTTTACATGGTTGGTGCTAGGGTTGGTTTTTCGGGGATTTTGGTCATCGATTCGACGAATGGAGATCGAATTTGGGTTCGGCGTTGCAAAACCAAAGTTTGGTGAAATTTCACATCAAAAGACATCGTGGGTGCATAATGTAGCGATGTGATAACCATTGGGTTGCAGTAATGAAGGGTGTCATTTGGGCATGATTTTGGTATGGGCTAGTTGCGTTCGGCGAGGGAAAGCTGTCGGTGAAGACGGAATCAAATTTCATTGACTAATTCTCCGTATCATTTAAAATTCATGCAAGCTGGTTTTGGGTTTCACTATGTTTGCTGTGCACATTTAGGAGGAGAAAGATGAAGTAATGATAGAGGAGAGCGTAATTTAGTAAATAAAGTTGAATTGTTAATTTTATTTTAAATTAATCCAAAAACTTATAGTTTGCATAAATTCTGTGTACGCGGTTGCACTCGAACGCTATTTTTTGCATTGGACTCATGCCGTTGAGATCTGCGCGATGGAATCAGTTTGGTTAGATTTGGAACAGGTGAAAATTTATGCTAAAATTGAACGACATTCGGTTTAGTCCAAAATCGGAAAGTTTCGGTGAAAACGAAAATCATTGTGAGTTTAACTCACATTCAATTTTATTATGTCATATTATCGATTACTTGGATGTTAGTTCATGTGTTTGATTAATTATTTGGTGGAATTTCTATTTGGAAAATGGATGATATATTAATTTAGATCGTTATGAGCTCATATGGTTATATATATATATATATTATCCATCACTACTGTCTCGTAGGGTAAATCTATAAAGATACCATGAGGGATTTCTCGCCAATAATAATTTATTTACATCCTTATGCTATTATATTGATGATAAATTGAAAATAATTCCTGATATTCCATTTAAATTACCAATTTTACTACATCGTCATTTATTAAATTTCATCCCAAAAAACCCTATCGTACGTTATTGAACTTGAGCTTTTATTTTCGCTAAATAGAATATTGGAAATTCATTAATCATTTTGATTAATAATAATGAAAATTAATTAATCATTTTAATTGATGATTTTGAAATTTATTAACCAATTTAATAAAGGATGTTTAAAAAATCGGTTTATCTTTGATTTAAATGAAAGAAGATTTAATTAATCATTTTAACTAATGATTCTTGAGTTTAATTAATTATTTTAATTAATGATTATTGAAATTAATAATCATTTTAATTAGTGAAGTTAAACATAATTAGTCATTTTAAATAATGATACTTGAATTTAATTAATCATTTTAATTAATGATTTTTTAAAATTTAATTGATTGGTTTAACTAATGATATTTGGAATTTAGTTAAATCATTTTAATTAATTATGTTTTATAGTTAAATAAATCATTTAAATTAGTAATCTTTAATTAATAGTTGTAACTAATAAGGTTTGAATTTAATTAATCCAACTAATTTATGATTATTTAAGCTTAATTAATTGTTTTAATTAATGGAATTTAAATTTACTTATCAATATTAATTAATGATGTCTTAAGATGAATTATTCTTAATTCGCTAATGATATAAATAATTAACTATTTTATTTAAGATAATGGATTTGTTTACTTAAAAGTGATAACAAATATGATTAGTTATCTTTTGTGATAATTAATAATTTTTTTAAATTTATAAAGGTATTTAAATTGCTTTGTTGTCTTTTGGGGTGATAAATATTGTTTTAAATTTATAAATAATGGTTTATAAATGAGTAAATTCTCTAAATGGGTTTATTTATAAATAAAGCTAAGTGTTAATTGTTTTTGGATTTATAGTCAACAATGTTTTAATGACATTTGTTTTTTACCCTTATTTTAATACACTAGCCTTATAAATTTTGTCTTTTAAAAAAGGAACGCTTTGAAAGAGTATTTCTAAAAGTGTTTTACCAATACGGTAATATGGAAATCAAGCATAAGTTCAGTTTTAAAAAGATAAAGTTCAATTTTGGTTATGGAAAAATAGTTTTGTAATCGATATCGCTTATATGGATCGAATCTAGTCATTCTTCTAATGCTAAATGTGGAGGCTTGGATTTGTTTCTATCTCGAAGACTAAAAATGTCGTTAAGGCAATGCCTAGAGGTAACATTACCTCAACTTGTCCGGCTTCATTTTCAACCAAGAGATAACATTGGTTTGTAATCAATGAGTAGTGGTAAATGTATGATATTAAATTTCGATATACGATTATTTTAATTATCCTCGATAATTGATTTATTAATTAGCGGATTCATCTTTCTTCTTAGTGTATCGTTACCTTAAAAATGTTTTGCTGGTCTTCTGGGCTTTGTTATCCATTATCAGAAATGACTAAACCAAAAGCACGAGTGGGGGCTAAACTATGTGGGGTTGCTCTCATTAGGGTATTTTCACATCTCATCTAGATTGTACTCGGTTGTGCACTTAGATGCAAAATTATTCCCATTCTCGGTAAGGTCTAGCGGGGTCCGTCTTGTAGGTTTCCGAGAAGCGTCACAGAGTAAATGAGCTTCTCAGAAGTATATTACTAGAGGTATACTTCCAGAGGGGTACACCTTCCTAGCCTTTTGTTGGAAAATTCTCTTTTCTTATTTTGATTCGAATCCTTGAATCTGTTTAGCTTTAAATTGCCACGAGAAGGGTCAACTACACCTCATGGCGTTTAAGAATTGATTCAGTCCATTCTATCAAATTTAGACTGTTACTGTATTTTTTTTTTCATTTTACCAAGTTTCGAATATCACCATATTTAGTCCATTCGATCAAATTCGGATTGTTTCCTTATTTTATCCATTCTTTCCTGATTGGATTTTACTCGAGTTATTTCCATTCTTTCAAGTCTAATTTTAATATTATATATACTCATTCTTATTTGGATTTGTTCCCAAATGTTTATTTTTGCACTTGCCTGTATGGATGTTAATTTTATGAGGCAAAAACCCGTTCCGCATTAGTGGCCTGGTCTCACAGAACTTTTGTATATTCCCCATTCTTTGAGTAATCTCACGCTGATATTTCCAAACGGATCGGAGTGGTATTTTATTATAATGCTCGTTTCAGACCGCGTATTTTCCCAGTTAGCCTTTGGAATTATGGAAAGCCTAGAAGGGAGTTGGAGATTTACCTATCCTAGTATTTTATTTTCCATTTTATTATATAGTATCCCCATCATCATTTGTAAGGTTAGGAGTTTATAGCTGTTCAGCTAATAAGGTTTGTTTTTAACTCTGATATACTCTATAGTTTTGGAGTGACAGTTTCTACCGTCCTTGTTATATTATATATTGTTGCTTCCAATGTAAGATTCTGTTTTTCCTTTATTCTCTATTCTTTTTTTTGCCCTAACAATCTGCCATTTTGTTGATTGGATGCACGACATTGGAACACAATATTAGTGTTTGGCGTCGACTTTCAATGGTCAAAAGGGAAAGTCATTAATCGATAGAACCGTATATATTTTCGGAGTTATTACAGTTTTTGAGTCATCTCTTACGAGTACACTTTTCTGCTTCATGGGTGCTCGAAAAACAAATCGTCGATTTTTCAAAATGCCCAATATCGGTTCTTTTGGAAGTAATCAAACAATACATAAGAGAGGGGATCGCCCGCTAACCGCTTAAGTGGACGGATCTCCTTATCATTTGTCTTAGAAGAACGAAATGAATTTATACATATAGTATAGCACCACCGATTGTAAGTATACAACATAATCCCCACGATTCTCCTAGATATTTCCAGAGTTAAAATCCTTCGATGTTAAGTAGGGAATTGCTTCCTTACCATTAAAATTAAGAAGGACTACATATTTAGGCCAAGATTTGATAGTATGTTGTTTAACTATCAAATAAACAAACATTTAAAAATAGAGATCACATTTCCCATGGAAACCACCAAGCCTCTTAAAATTTATCTTTCATTACTTTAAAATCACTTTTCAATATACTTGGAAATCACTTCCATACACTTATCTTGATAGGATAAGTACATTCACAAAACACTACATTTTTTTTACTTAGAAATATAGTCATATACGTTTTTAGCAAAGCTAGTAGGATTGAATGGGCCCTACCATTTATTTATATTAATAAGAAACTTATAAAAAAATGGGAAATAGAGATACAGAATAAAGGAAATAATCAAGAAGGAGAAATAAGAGGGGAGAGGGAATAATCACTGCAATGCAGGCCTAGTTCCATCTAACAAGAGCATCTGCATCAAACGGGAAAGTAGACATAGTGATCATTGCATGTATATGCCTACAAACCTCTAAATATATCTGCATACGATTCATGATCTTTTTGTCAAATATTCTACTATTTCTTTCCTTCTATATCACTGTAACAATTACTTTGAGCATGATTAATATTTCATATGTTGATTTTTGCTTCCACCTTGTTGCACTTTAGACGTTCATCCATTCAGTCTTGCTATTTTTTTAGAGCATTATCATGTCCTTCTCTTTTCTTTATTTTGGACCATATAAAATGAGTAAAGGAGCATTTGAAAAATAGGTTATGTATATCCTCTACCATAGAAGAGAAAAATACGTAGGTGGTAGATACAGATAAACCATTAAGAGCAAGATTACCACACGTATGCAGTGCATTTCTAATCACCTTCCAAAGCATGAAGTTTAGATTTTTCTTTTGCATATCTGTTCCATATTCTCTTATACCATTTGAAGTAGCTTAGATTCTTCTCTCCCACTGGTGCAGAGTATACTGTGTGGGTTGAGTGTTTTCTGAGTTCGTCCATCCGTCCATTTATAGTCTTCATTTTGAATGTAGTTGTATGGTGTACCATGAATGGATTCCCACAGGGCATTAATGGTTGAATTGCTGGCGTGAGGCAGGGATATTATTCCATTTAATATGTAGCTAGTGGCTTTGGCATATAAAGAAATTGCAGTTTGATGTATATTGCTGTATGAGATGACTTTCTATCATGCCTTTCCTTATCCATGGATTTGTCTAGAATTTTGACAAGCCGATAGAGGATAGGATTAGCTGTGTGTGGAAGCAATATATCACGTATTTTAATCATTGTTTTCATCATTTAGCTCTGAGCTTGTATGGGTTCGGTAACCATATTTCATCATCCTTTAAGTTGTGTTTGCTGCTCCATTTTACCTAGTGTATCTAATCTCGTTACTAGGTTCTGGAAGTGCTTAGAAAAGGCTGCAATATTCCAATTCTTCAGATTTTTTTATTCCTAACCCACCTTTGCCTTTAGGGATTTCAAATTTGCTGAATGCGGTTGGGGGAGGTTTTCTAGTGTGTATTGTTCCTAACCACAGAAATCTTATGATGGCAGATCTGATCAGGGCAAAAAGTTTAGTTGGTAGTAGAAAGGTTCTACTCCAATATACTATCATTGATAGGATGAATGCATTGATTGTTACTAGCATCCTTGGCTGAGATATCTAGCAATTTTCCCATCTATTCATTACAGCAGTTATTTTGTCATACGGCGAGATACATTAAGCTACTGTAATTCTTTTTTTTTCTAGAGGAATACCAAGGTAAGCCATGTCAGTTTCTAAAGGAATCATTTTGGTGATGCTCAAGCAGTCAGAATTTGGTGATTTGGTAAGTCAGCAATATATATATAAGATTTCTATGAGTTTGTTTATAGTCTAGAGAACTCATAGAATGAGGCTAGGGTTTGCATAATAGTTTGTAAGGAAAAAGTTTTAGGTTTGGTAAACATTAGCAGCTCATCAGTAATGGTCAGTGTGGTCACTATGGGGTTTCTGCATTTTGGATGAAGGAAAAAGTTTTTTTGTTCTACCTTCTTTTTAGTCATATACTTGTCTCAACGGTATAAGTATATTCACAAAACTATTCATTTAAAAAATACTTGAAACTCTTAAAATAGAAGTGGAAAGAATCGTTCAATATCAACCATGAGCCATAGCTTACACAATGGTTATGTCGCTATCCCAGTGAAAACATTGTAAACTGTAGGTAATCTCCACCCTTTGAATTACGCCATGAGAATCAACCATTTCTTTTTATTTTATAAACATCTCTAAATCTATTTATAAAGTTTCTTTAGAAATCTCTAATCTATTTATAAACATTTTTACAAATCTCAAACCCCATTTATAAATTCTTTTATAAATATCCAAAACCATTTACAAAACTCTTCCCATATTTAAACAAACTTATTTAATAAATTATTTAAGTCGGTAAGGTTCCCTTGATAATCCATAAAATATTTTAAATAACTTTAAATAAGAATTTATTATTTAAACATCCTTCTATTCCGTTTTAACTAAATCCCATTCAAAACAGTAACTTTAGAATCTCATTAATAATATACTAAATTAATTTTTAAACACTATTATTGTATTAATAATTTAACTTCAAAACAATAGTAATATAATAACTAATTAACTTTAAAATGTTATTAAAACAATAATCGGTTAACTTTAAACTTCAATATGATAATTAATTAACCTATAAATATAATTAAATAACTTAAACCAATACAATTAAATCACTTTAATTAAAAAATTAAAGTATAGTTAAATCACTTTAAATAAGTAATTAAATTAAAACATTTTAAAACAATAATTAAATAACTATTAAAAGTAATACATAAATATTCTTAATTAACTTTAAGAAATAACTTTTAAATTTTTTATTAATAAAGTAATTAACTTCAAATCCTTATTAAATAATGTAGTTGCCCTCAATCACTGCCACAACTCTGACCTTATCTCCATGCTCCACCCGGTACGCTCCGATGCTCGCCCCATCAACTAGTTCATCAGAAAAAGCAAAATGATCGAAAAACGATTAAACACATCCCCTTGTTGACTAGAAATCATGCAAGCACCCTTTAGGAATAATAATTCACTGCTACGAACACAATCATACGCTTCAATCCCTAAATCGTGTTCAGTGAAAAATGATCAAAACTCCACAAATATTGTTATTCAAAATAAATAATAAATAAATGCGGTGGAACAACATGATGCAGTGGAATAAATATAGTAAATAATAATGGTAAAAACCTTTGTCTTCGTACTCCAGAAAGCAGTCTTCGATACACTGAAAAACTCAGACTGACCTGAGCGAATTTGAAAAGATAAAACACTCGAGTCAAAACTAAAAGATTTATGTAAGTTAAATCAACAATAAAAAATATGAGTGTAATGGCATCAAATATGTTTACGGGATTTGACATCTCCTATCTAGTGTTTAACGTGAGTGCAATAACTTAAGAGATATTCGAGATTTATATCTCCTAAGGATCCGTTAAACTATCTACGTACATTGTACAATACACTATTATAATAGTGTCTACAGTAAAGTATTAAAATAGCGTTAAGGCGTTACCCATATCCCCTTTAACACATTTAATAAATTCCCATAGTCTATACAGTACCGTAAGATCCTCCGTGAGGTTTACTCAGAGGGCACTCCATAGGTATGGTACAAAACAAACTCGTAGAAGTCGCGATAGGGCATGTGAACACGGCACTCGAGACAAAGTCATGGTAGATACATCAATTGCGGATCCAGACTGGTGGTATTGCATAGTAGCTACTACCTTCCACCTCGAAACACACTCCTATAATCAAAATCAAGGGGTGGCCACAAAATCATCATAAAGTCATAATATGTTATCGAAGAAATGTGTCCGATCGGAGATGCGACCTCACTTGGCCCAACGTGGCCGCTGTTTCAGTCACATTTAAGCTAACTCATGGGAGTCAGGGTCACGTAAATGCCTCATACAAAATCGTTCGCCAAACCATCCTACTTCATTTTCAGAATCTCCGTGTAACGACCCGGAATGTCGATCCTGAAAATTCCAAAAAGTTAGGGAAAAGAAGAAAAGAGATAGAAGAAGAAGAAGAAACAAAAAAACCAAAACACATATTCTCACATTCGCAGCAGATCAAAATATAATATCAGATAAAATAACAGTTATATGAAGGAAAACTGTATTAGTTAATTTACATCAATACAACAGAGTTACAAAATTTACACAAAACACCGGGTAGATAAAATCAACATGTCCCAGATAACTACAATAATATACATAGCGGAATAGTCCATACGTCCTGCCCTCCAGCTCGCCTCTTGCTCTAGAACATCCTAACCTAGAAATATGTAATACTCGGTCTGACCCGAGCATTACATCAAAGTAACACCCGGGTCGGGCTAGAAACCAACGTGAGTAAACCCATATAATATGAAATTCTAAGGCACAAAACTTATTTAAAACCTGGGGTAACTCGTACCTTACTACGAGTTCTTAACTTATTGTGATAACCCAAATTTTTGGGCATCTGCTAATTTGAAATTAACAGGATTAGATTTGTTAAAATACTCATTTGTAGTTTGAACAAATGAATTCTATATCTGGAAATTGTATATAGATTGATTTGAACTATAATAAATGCTAATTTTTTTAAACATTTAGATAGATATGTATTTGATAATCTCCTGATAATTATTAAATTTGACTATATTAGTTTAATGTTTTTCTTTTATAAATACTTATTTTGGCTAAATTTATCTTTTCAAAGGACAATAATATTTAATTTGTAAACTTTATCTTTCGAGCAAATAATAATGTGATGAATTCTTTTATACATTATTTAAAATAAGCTAAATTATTATTTTCAAACAAATTTAAGTTGTTTAAATATATATGTGAGTTAATATTTGAAATTCAAAGAATAAACATTTTAAAATAAATTGGATTTAAAAGTGTGTGTATATATATAACTAGTATATTGTACAACTATTTATAAATGTATAATTGAAATTTTATATCATTTACTTTTAAAATTTTATATAGATAAATAAGAGATAAAGTTTGAATATAAACACATAAGACATTAATTAAAGCAATTTGAAAATTTATAATATAAATATATAAGGTTAAAATATACATGTATAAAGGTATTATATAGATTTAAGAAAATTAATAAATACATAAAACAAATTAAGTACATTATAATTACAAATGTAAGCAATCTATAAAACAATAATGACAAGTGTAAATCTTATAATTACAAGTGTTAGTTGATTTATTAAAAGAAATACATGTGGCAACCTCATTTCTTTAGGAAAAATCAAAAAAAGAAAAAAAAAACCAAGTTTTTACTCCTTCATCTCCAAATTTAGAAACCAGGAAAAAATAGCTAAACCCTGTAAATACTTTAACAAAGATCAAAAGCCTGTAAATGTTTTTCATCAGACTGTAAACGGTTTCAACCAAAACAAAGCTCGCTTTCAAACATCTTCTTCAGCATTTCCAGATTTCAAATTTGAGCTCTAAAACAGGTGAGTAAACAGAGCCTTAATCTGTTTTTTTAAAACACTGTTGCATGCAGTAAAAATGTGAGTAAACACTGAAAAATGGTATATCTTGAATTAGTATATGGTGATCATTGAAGTATGATTTGAATTATGCGGTGCATGTTGTTTAAAAAAAATGATTTTTTAATGTATATAAGTGTGTTGGCATCTGGGTACAATATTTGGAGCGGGCAAGTATGCTTCTGTTTAACATTACAGGTTTTGAAATCTAGTTCAAAATATTCAAATCATCCAATTAAATGATTTTTAGACTTTGATCTCTACATGAAAGTGTTTGTATGTATCTATCATCATTTTTAAAATTTGATTCAAGTGAGAATGATTAGTAATTATCTCAAAAATGGAATATTACAGTGATGAGAAAATTAGTGCCAGAATATCAACTATCAAATTCCCATACTTTGATTATATAATCGTATTCGTTTACAAAATTGATGAATTTTAATAATAATATGGAGATTTTTAAGTTGCTAGATATTGATAATTTTCGAGTTGATCAGATTATGAGTTTGGGGTTTTCCTGGTGATCGGAGCGATGGGGAGAGTCATGGTTGTTTCTGGAGATAGCGTGAAGGTCAATAAGCTTAGGAAAATGTACGATTATTTTTACGATCATCGTGGTGATCTGTAAGGTGAGAATTAGGGTTTAGAGCGAGTTCGATTAGCGCCGAACTACAGCGTCACGTTGAAGTTTTAGGTTTGTGGGGTAAGAGGGAAAGGAGAAGATAGGTAAGGCGGAGCTTTTGACGTATGGGCTTGGGCTCCGGTGGTCGGAGTTGATGGGTCGAGGCGTATCGATGATCATGATTTCTGGGTCGAGTTGTGTTGGGAGTTCGATTCTCGAGTAGGACGTTTTCAGTGATACTCGGGTGGTTGAACATGGTGTAGAGGTCGAGAGGAACTGGTAGGGATGATCGACGGTGCGGCAGGCCGACCGAAATGTGTGTGCACGGATATACATGCGTGTACAGTTTTATGCTTCGAGGAAATGGAGGGAAGACTGGAAGATTTTCGGGTTTGTTTAGGTATTGGATCGGGTTTGCTTTATGTTTTGTTGTAGAGTAAAGAGGAGGGTAAGCTGAGCTTTGAAAGAGGTTGGGCCAGGAATTGATGGGCCAAAGTTTTATAAGGAATAGTTAATTTAAATAAAGGGAATGAATAAGAAAATGTTATCAATGCATGTTTAAAAGTTTAATGATAATCAAGTTAAACTGATTTTTTTTACTTTTTCTTTTAAATAATAAATGTTATTTAAAATGGTCGGTTAATTAAAGTTATGAAATTTATTTTTACTTAAATTAATTAAGATAGATTCTAAGTTTATTTAATCTTAATCAATAATGTGATTAAGTGGAAATTAAGGGAATAAATGTTTATCATTAATTAAACTTAAAGGTCTTAAGTTAAATTATCAGTTAATGATAAATTAATTTCAAAATTATTAAATAAGATTTTGAAGGATAATTAAGAAAGTAATTAAGATAAATGGTCGATCTTTAATAAATTTAGGTTTGGGTAGTTAAAGAGCAATTAATTAATAAATGGATAATTATAGATTAATTAATGAAGTGATTAAGGATTAATTATTGATTTATTATCTAATTAAGTAATTAAAGAGAAATTAATTAATTAATGGTTAAGGATTAATTTATTTATAATTGAGGGTTATAAGTTAATTAATTATAGATTAATTAATTAGTAGTTAGGGATTAATTAATTAGTAATTAGAGATTAATTAATTAAACAATAATTACTTAATGTAAGTATTAAGGATTAATTTGTTAAGGGTAAATTAAATGAGTTAATTATTAGAGAATAATTAATTAATAATTAAAGTTTAATTAATTGAGGATAATTAACTAACGGGATAATTACTAAATGGAAGTAATTATGGATAATTAATGGGTACTTAAAGGATGATTAATTAATGGTTTGTAATCAATTAATGTTGGAGTAAGCAGGATTTAAAAGGTGATTGAAGTACTTAATTTAATTTATTTAAATTGATTGGAATGGTGTGACTAATTAATCTTGCTTATAAATGATTGAATGATGTTGAATGCCTTGGATTATTTGATATTCTGATATGTAATGTTGCGTGACATGCTTGGGTGGACAGTGATAATATGGTTATCTATCGATGATGAATTGCCATGTAAAAAGTGATATCCTATATTTGGAGTCTGAATTGTTTTTCATTTGAATAACTTGGGTTAAGATTACATGGATTCTAAGAGACCGGGTTCGGGTATCAGTGAATACCCGAAACCACTTCGATTTATAATCCTCAATAAATTCCTTATAGATTTAATATGTGAAATCAATAGGCTGGAAATGAATTGATTTAAGAAATTGAACCCTTTAAAACTATGTAGAGGTACATAGATATGGTTGTGTGAAGTGTTGACTATAATAAATTGAGAACTCGTAGTGAAGTACGAGTTACCCCTGGGTTTAAAATAAGTTTTATGTTGTTGATTAGTATGTTAGATGGGTTTACTCATGCTGGTTTCCAGCCTGACCCGGGTGTTACTGTGATGTAATGCTCGGGTCAGACCGAGTATTACAGATTTTCAGGTAAGGACGTTCTGGAGCTCAGGAGGCGAGCTGGAGAGCAGGAACGTATGGAGAGTTTCTGCCGTGATATATTATTTGAAACAGATTGATTCATCTGTCCCGTGTTTGTAAATATGTTGTAACTCTGATATATTAAAGTGTAATTGACAAGTACAGTGTTCCTTTGTATAACCATTATTTATGCGATATTATATTTTGATCCGCTGCGAATGTGAAGTTTTTGTGTTTTGGTGTTTCTAATTCTTCTTTTTCTTCTATCTCTTCTTCTTTTTCTCTAATTATATGGAATTTTCGAGATCGAAATTTCCGGGTCGTTACACTTATTATATTCAATACTTGATTCACAAATGAACCTCTAAGTACCCTTACTTAATTTCAATGGTCTAGATCACTTAAATTATTTAATTCCAGTCTATAGATTACACATATCAAATCTATAAAGAATTACAGAAAATTTCAAATCGAAGTGGTTTCGGGTATTTACTGATACCCGACCCCGGTCTCTTCTAGTCCCATGTCATCTTAACCCAAGTTATTCAAATGAAATACAATTCAAACTTTAAATACAGGATGTCACTTTTACATAGTAATTCATCGTTGATAGATAACCACATTATTACTGTTCAAATTAAACATATCATATCACAAAACATTCATATCAGAAATATCAACCAATCATTCATAAGCAAGATTAATTAGTCACACTATTTATAATTAATTTAATTAAATTAATTACTTTAATCACTTTTAAATCCTTCTTACTCAACATTAATTAATTACAACCCAATTAATAAATCATTTTTTATCATCCATCTTAATAAATCATTCTTTATTAATTATTCTTTAATTACATTAGGTAATTAACCTTTAATTACCATATATATTAATTAGCCTTAACCTTTCATATTATCTTTTAATTAATATCCTTAATTAATTAATCACATTAATTAATGATTCTCTAATCACTTAATTAAAGTAATTACTTAAGAATTAATCACTTAGCCCTACTAATCAATCATTAATTAATTTCAGACCATTTAACTAATTAATCATTCCTTAATTACCTTATAAACCAATTAATTCATCTTTAATTACCTAATTAATTATCCTTTAATCATTAGTTAATAAACCTTCTCTACTAATTAATAAAACTTAATTACCAATTAATTAATTCCTAATTACTAGTTAATCAATCCTTAATTACCAATTGATTAATCTCTAATTATTTAATTAATTAATGCTTAATTACACTTAATTAATTAATCTCTAATCATTAATTAATAATCTCAAATCTAAATAACCACCCTTAATTACAAATTAATTAATCTATAATTAATTACTTATAACCTTTAATTACAGATCAGTTAATCCTTAATCATTAACTAATTAAATAAATTACTCTTTCATTACCTCATTAATTATCAAAGCCTTAATTAGATTAAGATAAAATCATTTCCTTTATTAAATACCAAGCCACATATTTGGTTTAAACATTTATCAACCACTTAATTATATTTTAAAAACTTAGTTTCAAAATAACTTAAAGATTAACTTAACAAATTTTAGTTAAACAAACTTATAATTCCTAATCACACATTGAAGAAAACATTTCCTATATATATATAAGAATTTTATTTAAGGAAAGTTTAACTAATTTTTTTTTTAATTTCAAAACTTTGCTTCTCAAAAACTTTTAAAAACATGTTTATAATCTTGCTTAAACTCCTGCTTTGGGTTAAACCCGATACCCACTCGAGTACTGCCCCAAGATTCTTCCTCCTTCTATTTTTTCTAAAACTTAATTTAAAAGAAAATTAAAAATGATATTCTATACACTCACGTCGATGAGTTCAACCTTGAGCTCAACATCCATTCCCCCGTACTTCGACCCGAGGCAAAATCCTTATTCCCAAAACTGACACAATATGGAACCGTGTACGTGCACAGTGCCACGGTGGCGCTTCAGCGATCCACTCCACCTCCGGCAAGTCATCGATTGCCTCCTCTATCGATCCCATCCACCCAGATATCGTCACAAGCCAAAAATCGAATTCGAGCTTCTCAAGATCAAATTGGAAACCAACCCTCACCTGAAACATCATCGAACCTCCGACGCCGACCACCAGATCCTCTAGAACTCCGGCCACACACTCATTGGCCTTCATTCCACCATCTCCCAAATTCCGGTGAAGCTCGATCACCTAGAGACGCCACGACAAAGAAATTTCCGACCCGACCTATTTGAGTTTAAAACCCTAATTCGACCAATCGCCGTCACCACAGCGATCAATCGTTACTTCCACCATTTTTACCGATACCACCAATCACCAAACTTGCTTTGACCAAAAACCCGACTATCCAAAATTCATCGATCACCAGAAAAAGGTCGAAACCCATTTTCTGATCATCTTCGAAATGCACATCCAAAACTCATCTAAAAATTTTGATTTTGATTTTAAAAATCCTAGTTTTTATAGTAGATTCAGGCTATATACTTTGATCATTTAATTATTGGAAACAAAATTTGTCAAACTTTGAGTTTTTACTATGTATTTATCATCCCAGTAAAAACTGAGATCAATTTCTATTCAAACTATTTTTAAAATTCAAATCATGTTATTTCTAACAGTTTGTGTTTAAACAACATAACCTAAAATTGATCAGAACAAGAACAAATGGTTTTAGAATTATATTAGCATCCAGAAATTCAAGAATAGAGTAAACAGATATACACACAGAGATATCCATATACACATACACATATAATCATTAAATCAACATGCAATCTATTATCACCAACTTATTACTCAAGTTTACTACATGCATTAAGGATTAAACATGTTTAAAACTTCTAAATCAAAAATGTTTACTCACCTAATTTGAAGAACAGAGGATAGTTCATTCCTAGAACTTGATGTTCGATTTTATGTTGAAACAAAAGTTTGATTGCTGATCTATGATTAAAATGCTTGAGTTGAACCTGAAGCCTTAATGATTCAAGTTGAAGAGTTGTTGCTTGATTAAATTTCCAGTTTTGAGTTTGTTTAGAGCCCTTTGATTCTCTTGTTTTTGATCTTTAGATTGTTTTATTTCCACTTTCTAAGTTAAAAAAACTTGATTTTCAAATTCGTTTCAGGTTTAAGTTTTCGAATATGAATGAAAGAAATTTTTTGAACTGGGAATAAATGAACAAATTTCTCATTCTAAATTTCTCATTACATATAAATTATTTTAACTAAAAAAACAAGTGCCACTTGTTCTATTATGTTAACACTTGTTCATACATGAATTCATGAGCATACAAATGTCATTAGTGATTAAATTATGTTTAAAACCCTTACTTAATTTAATTTGAAATTTTTGGTTTTAAACCCTTATGTTTTATAAATTATGCATCATGTTTCATATCTTTATCTTTCCATTTTCTTTTATTTATATGTATATAACTCAAATAAACAATATAAACTTATTTATTTGTATTTTTATGTTCAATATCTTTATATATATATATACAACATATATATATATATATATATATATATATATAAAGTATGATCCTTTATTAAATCCTATTTTAAACTTGAGCTACCATTTTTTAACTTGATAAGTATTTATCTTTAGTGTTTATAAATATTGAACTCTAACTTTAAATCTCTTGTGAAAATTTAATACATTGAATTCAAATCAATGCTTTCAATTTACTCAACATATATATACTCTTATATCCTTGTATATGAACACACTTAAAATTTTCATCGTTATTAAGTTTTCACATCACTATTTATATATTAATTTACTATAAGATATATTGCTTCCAAATATTTATAATTCAATATTTATCACAGTTTCAAATCCATCCAAATATCTTTTATTTCCAGAAATTATCTGTTCAACTGAATAAAACCAGTTAATTATCCAATTGTCAGATGCCAAAAATCCGGGTTATCACATTCCTTCCCCTTTAGAATCTTTTCATCCTCGAAAAGAAACGAAGCCAGAATTATTAAAATGCTTAAAATTAGATAAATTTTCTTTGATCATTTTTAAAACACTTTAAATTCTATATAATATTTCCAAAATATTTTTTATAAAAATACTTTTATAACTCGATGTTTCAATAAGTCCGTCCTCGTTTCCACAGAAATTCGGTCATATGTTGATCGGGCATAGGACTGAAAATCTATAAGTACTTGGTAAACCCATTTCAACACCCAGTGAAAATACTTGGAAAATAATTTTATTGAAAATATAGAAAACCTTTTTTTTAAATAGAGGAAACATCTTTGGTGAGAATGCTTTGAAAATCATCAACCCCATCCATGGTCACAGTTAACCCGATGGTTACATTGCCATCCCAGAAAAATCCATAGATAACTGTAGGCACTCCGCGCCCCTCGATTGCGCCATGGAACCCGCTACAGACCGCAGCTACATCCTGGGTTACGTTGCCATCACAGCAAAAGTCCATGTAACTGTAGGCATCAGCGCTCTCGAATTTCGCTGCCAAAAATGAAACTTCTCCCCTCGACCATAGATCGCAGTCTACTAATGTTACGTTGCCATCCCGGCAAAATCAAGCATAGACCGTTGACGCTCACCTCCATAGGATTTCCGCTATGGTCCATATTAGATCGCAGCGACATCGAGTTACACTGTCGTTACATTATAACCCAAATGCCTCTGTAGGCATCAGCGTCCTCGACTTTCGCTACCCAATAATCCTCAGAAACGTCAGTTTGTCTGGACTTCCTCAAAGGATCCACTTTAGAACCCCTTCCTTAGGGCTCAAGGTAGTACCAACCTATGGTACTCCTAAGAAGTTCATTTCAAGGGGCGCCTATTTCTCCAGAGCCATTTTTAAAACACTTTGTACTATACACATATAGTATCTTCTAAATCATACACCTATTATGAATCTCATATAAATCTCCTTTCCCAAAATCGATTATCCCAAAATTGATAATTCTCAAACTAGGCTTTCCAAATTTCCAAAATTGATTTTTCCTAAAAATCAAAAGCCTTTCCAAATCCAAAGGATCAAAAAACCTTTTTCCCAAAATCATTCTCATACCCTCATATACATATATATATATATATATATAGACATATAACTTTGAAAATCTTTGGATCACTTCATACTTGTATAAATTCCCTTTTTATAATTTAAATACTTTCAAAAACCCTTTTATTCTGGCAAAAGATTCAACAAGGGGAGTTTTATCATATATATAACAAAGATATATAACTTTGTTTATTTCATATCAAATATTCAAATTTGATTACTCTTTCATAAATTTATTAACCATATTACATTTCTATAAAATGATTTCTAATCATAGAAATATCCAATTCCCATTTTATTCCATATACATATTCTCAAAACATACTTCTCTTTTCAAAAATCATCTTTCATTACTTTTCTTCATAAAGTGAACCTTTAATCATAGAAATTCTAATTTCCACTTTATTTCATCATATATTTCACAAAATATACTTTTCATTTCAAAAATCATGTACAGTTCTTATCCTTAAACTTTCAATATCAATTTAATTCAAACCCGTACAATGTACTCATATCATCCATACGCAGTATCAATCTGATCGATTACTCGATCACAAAACTTCTCTTTCGAACTAGTATCATTCCCCCGACTTCCTAGTGCGGACTCAGATATGGTTTCTTGGTCAGAAACCATCACTCTCCTTGCATAGTCATAACTGTGATAGAGAACTTCCAAAACCAAACAAAAATCCATATCCAGGTTCACCGTCTAAAATCGAGTGAAAAATCCCACTCGAATCGATGTACTATCTCGAAATTCTGTGTTCGAATCTGGATCAAATCGTTATGCGAATAGAATAATATATGTACATCCTACATATCTATCTTCTTTGATTATTAGCTAAATCAATTCCCTTTCTATTCACATTCATTTTTTATTTTTATTCACTCATTCACATTTGCCTCAATCCCCATTTGGATTATCACTTTAATTCTTATCGCAATTGGTACTTAATTATAAACAGTTTGAACTCTATCTAGCTTAAATTTAGAAAATAACTTGAAAAGTTTCAAATAGATAAGTAGTTGCAAAATAATTATTAGTTTGTAAAATAGCTGTAAAATAGTTAAGTAGTTATAAAATAATATTAAAGTAGTCTGACAATTGTAAAATAGTTGTAATAGTAATTAGTTATATGATAGTTATAAAATAGAAATCAGTTTATAAAACAGTTGTAAAATTGTTAACTAGTTCCAAAATAATTGTGAAATAAGTAAGATGGTTTGGATTTTTAAAAAGAAAGATTTTATAGTAAATAGCTTGGAAAAATAGATTTAAGAAAGCTTATATAAAAATAATTTATTCTGAAAATAGTCTAGAGACAAACTGTTCCATTTCCTTATCTCCGTTCCCATCAATTTCCCATCCATTAAATTGATTCAATCCCAATTTAAGTTGAATTAACCTCAATTTCTTTCCAAATTCAAATCAAATTCCATTTAAATTTAGTAATTCAACTTTAATCAAAATTCCAAATCATTCAAATCAAATTTCAATTTGAACTAACTTCAAATTCCATTTCACTTTAAACCATCTTGAATTATATAAATTCGAGTTCAATTTCAAATGTTGATTTAATTTCTTTAAATCAAATTAAAATTTACTCTTAAATTAACAACTTATATCTATAAACCATTTAATTCTGGGTCCAATTTTAAAATTCCATTTTAAATTATCTTACTTAACATATTTCAAAGTTCAAATAAGAGTTCAAAAATAATTTACTTTTCAGCTTCTAACTTATTATCCATTCTAGCTTCAAACCTTGAAACCGATTCATAATTAATTTTAGTTTTACAAGTTCAATTCTTAACATTCAAATCTTAAGTTCAAAGTGATTCCATATCCTTGATTTCAAATTAAAGTTTAATTTCCATTTTATCTCAATAATGTATATATTACCTCAATCCATTTCCAATTTCCAGATTTCAAACCTACTTTGAGATCACAGATAACTTCCATTTAAACCAATCATTTAACTTCCCTAAGTTAAATCTCAATTTCTTCTTGAAATTCTCAATTCAGGTTGTTTGTTAACTTATTTAACTTTCCCGATGTTAAATTCAATTTACTTAATCCACTACCCAATTTTAATTCTCATTTCAAATTTTAAATTTATATTAATAAACTTCCCACTAATAAGTTCAAAAACTTATCACTTGGGTTTTCACATCACATTCCAAATAAAATTTTAAAACTCAACACTTAGAGTTTATTTCAGATCATCTTTGGTATTATGTATCCACATATATACCCATATTTATAAGTCATACTTACCTAAATGTTTATTTCGTTAAAACATTTCATTTTGCTTACTCATTAACACACATTTCATTATTAAAAACAACAACCATTTATGATAATAACCAAGAGTATCATATCTGGAAACCAATTCATTATCATATTATTTTGAAAATACTTTTACAAATTTAGGATTTTATTTTCTAATTTGAATCCTTTTCTAGCTTATCTTATTTATACGGCTCATATTATCCAAATTCCCATTTGGTTGTGTTTCTATTACCACTTAATTCTTATTGTCATTATTTTAATTCAAATAATACAACAACCAATTATCTTAATATATAGTGGCTAGAAAATTATTGCTTTACATATCAAAATATAAACTACTTATTAAAACCATTTTAAAAACTTTATATAAGAAAATAACTAATACGCTCTCTTTTATTTATATATATATATATATATGTATATACATACATACTCAACTCATTCTAGGGTACTATTAACCCTTAATCAAATGAGTAAACCCACCAGAGCCAAGGTTCTCGCTTAACCTTTTGCTCTGATACCAAATGTAACGACCCGGAATTTCGATCCCAAAAATTCCTAATAGTTAGAGAAAGGAAGAAAAGAGATAGAAGAAGAAGAAACAGAAACACCAAAACACAGATTCTCACATTCGCAGCGGATCAAAATATAATATCAAATAAAATAGTGGTTATTAAAAGGAAAACTGTATTAGCTAATTTACATCAATACATTAGAGTTACAACATTTGTACAAAACACTTGGCAGATAAAATCAACATGTCCCAAATAACTACAATAATATACACAGCGGAATACTCCATACGTCCTGCCCTCCAGCTAGCCTCTTGAGCTCCAGAACGTTCTAACCTGGAAATCTGTAGTACTCGGTCCGACCCGAGCATTGTCAAAGTAACACACAGTCAGGCTAGAAACCAGCGTGAGTAAACCCATATAACATGAAATTATAATGCAAAAAACTTATTTAAAACCCGGGGTAACTCGTACCTTACTACGAGTTCTTAACTTGTTACATTCAATACTTAATTCACAAATAAACTTCTAAGTACCCTTACTTAGTTTCAATGGTCCAGTCACTTAGATTATTTCATTCCAGCCTATAGGTTACACATATCGAATCTATAAAGAATTATAGAAAATTTCAAATCGAAGTGGTTTCGGGTATTTACTGATACCCGACCCTAGTCTCTTCGAGTCCCGTGTCATTTTAACCTAAGTTATTCAAATGAAATACAACTCAAACTTTAAATACAGGATGTCACTTTTACACAGTAATTCGTCGTCGATAGATATCCACATTATTACTGTTCAAACCAAACATATCATATCACAAAACATTTCATATCAGAAATATCAACTAATCATTCATAAGAAAGATTAATTAGTCACACTATTTCTAATTAATTTAATTAAATTAATTACTTTAATCACTTTTAAATCCTACTTACTCAATATTAATTAATTACAACCCAATTAATAAATCATTTTTTTATTATCCATCTTAATTAATCATCCTTGATTAATTATTCTTTAATTACATTAAGTAATTAACCTTTAATTACCACATAGATTAATTATCCTTAACCTTTCACATTATCGTTTAATTAATCTCCTTAATTAATTAATCACATTAATTAATGATTCTCTAATCACTTAATTAAAGTAATTACTTAAGAATTAATCACTTAACCTTGCTTAATCAATCATTAATTAATTTCAAACCATTTAATTAATTAATCATTCCGTAATTGCCTTATAAATCAATTAATTAATCTTTAATTACCTAATTAATTATCCTTTAATTATTAATTAATAAACCTTCATTATTAATTAATAAAACTTAATTACCAATTAATTAATTCCTAATTACTAGTTAATCAATCCTTAATTACTAATTGATTAATCTCTAATTACTTAATTAATTAATTCTTAATTACATTTAATTACTTAATTAATTAATCTCTAATTATTAATTAATAATCTCTAATTATCTAATTAACCACCCTTAATTACAAATTAATTAATCATTAATTAATTAACTTATAACCTTTAATTACAAATTAGTTAATCCTTAATCATTAATTAATTAAATAAATTAATTACTCTTTCATTACCTTATTAATTATCAAAACTTTAATGAGATTAAGACAAAATCATTTCCTTTATTAAATACCAAATCACATATTCGGTTTAAACATTTATCAACCACTTAATAATGTTTTAAAAATTTAGTTTTAAAATAACTTAAAAATTAACAAAACAAATTTTAGTTAAACAAACTTATAATTCCTAATCACACGTTGAAGAAAACATTCGCTATATATATATATATATATATATATATATATATATATAAGAATTTTATATAAGGAAAGTTTAACTAATTTTTTTTTTAAATTTCAAGACATTGCTTTTCAAAAACTTTTAAAAACATGTTTAAAATCTTGCTTAAACTACTGCTTCGGGTTAAACCTGATGCCATCTCGAGTACTGCCCGGAGATTCTTCCTCCTTCTTCTATTTTTTTTAAACATAGTTTAAAAAAATAAAACCGATATGTTATACACTCACGTACATGAGTTCAACCCCGGGCTTAACATCCATTCCCCCGTACTTCGTATAACGATCCTGACTCGACCTTCGAAAATCGGCACCGAATATATCACATATATTCAAATGCTGCAGATCCAAACGTCGAATCTGGTTCGCCGGAGCTTATAACACATTGAGTACAACATAGTGGAAGAAAAAGAATATATCTATATACAACATTTGATACAATATCAGAAGCAACTGGATGATATAATGAATATCAATATACATCAGAGATATGATACAAGACTATAGCAGCGGAAAGAAAATATAACACCAGTAGCGGAACAATATCTCCAATATGGTCTTCAAGAGAGAAAGAGAGATAGGATCCATAACTGTAACTCCATCTCTAAAGCACCAATCCAGAAGTAGCTCGAACTCCCAATCAAGATGAAGTGAGGCAACTCGATCCAAATGCGATTGCCAAATCCTAAGGCTGGAAGCTACCAAATCTACACCTACTATTCGATTATCTCAAAAAGCCAACTCTAGACTGCCCTTGTGGAAAAATTGTAGGCACCCAGAATTTAGGAAGGGAACAATAAACTCCAGGTCAATCATGGGACTAGTATGAGCAAACAAAACAGTTTATCTTAAAACAAACAACCAAGGGTTTAAAAATTTAAATCCGCAATGCTTTTTAGAAAATGAAACTACCATAAGGCATAAGGCCTCCTGCCACACACATAATGCAAACGCAGAATTAGAGGAGAATTCTCCTTATGATAGTCAAATATGCTTACAACGCAAAAATCTTTTGATATTATTATTAGTGCATAGTGCAGAAAACCTTTCGAAAGTATAATATTAATCTTAGCTAGCATACAACCATTATTGTATGCCTACTATAGCTACCATGTTCAGTAGCAGGTTACCGCCACATTCCATGGCAGGTCATACAACTAAAATCGTATAGGGCTTGTATTGTTTTGTTTGGATTCCCAACAAATGGTCAGGCAAAGGAACTTCCTACTGCCACATGGGTACGCCTCTGGAGGGACGTCCGGAGAACCTACCCGGCTCTCTGCCAACACAAGGCCGGGTTACCTCTGTAACTAGGTAACTACTACTCGAGCATGCCATTCCCCGGTCGTTTGCGACCTTTATCCGAGGTACCTCTAATCCAACAACCACAAAGCAATCACAAAGTCATAGATTTGCAGTGACCATATGAGTTAAGTATCTGGGCTCCATACCATGATACCACCCTTTTCCAGAAGGGAATGACACACCCTAAAGGGAGCGACCCTCATAACCTTGCCGCATCTTTCCTGTTTCGACCATTTCCGGGGTGTGAGGTCCTGATGCAGTCTCTTCCACAAAGCCATGCTTTATACAAAAGCCATGCTTTGATCAACAAATGGTACACAGTAGCACTCAGCATGCCACCCTACCAAATTGGGAGTATATCACTGATAACTATCAACTACATAACCTATGATCTCGTACGTCTCAGAGAAGGGTGTTAAGCTAAGAGAATAAATTCTCCGCCACCAAATAGAAATGTATTTGATAGAGATCTGTTTTATATCTCAAAGTGTAGTGTCAGACATACGACCATACAAGTCTGTTCCAGGTTCGAACAGAACCGAGGCACTTCCAAAGAAGTCCTTGCAATCCGGGCATCCACAATTCCGATCGGACTCCCCATCACATATGGAGAACTATATACCGAAGCTACATAGTGCAGAGTCAATCGATAGGTTATCCTATCGTTCTCGAAGACACCCGGTCCTCACCGCCGATCTTCAAATGCTATCGTCGTATCACTATTCAGAATGGGTTATATGACACAAGGTCCTCTCCCGGCTAAACCGAATAGTGAGCGCAATATTTAAAACATATGGGTATTGGGTTTCAGTTAAGTCACAACTTTGGAAAACCCAAAACCTTTCTTTAAATGGTTTAAACAAATTACCATTTCAAATCTTTGAAGATTCGTTTCACAAAGTTCAACCAGTTTCACAAAGTTCAACCAGTTTCACAAAGATCCATTCACAGATTTCCAAAACAACTTCCATTTCAATTAGGATTAACTCATCTAATCTTTAAATCAAGGATTTAACTTATAGCTTTCAACCGTTTCCAAAGATTCATTCATTACTTCGAAAACCGTTTTCATTTTAGACTTGAAATCCTTTTAACACAAATTGGAAATTCATTTCTTATATGAAAGCTTTTATTATTTGAAAATAATTGTTTTCATTTCGAAAAATCCGATTTCATTTATACAAGTTAAAATCTTTGGGTTAAATTCAAAGTCCCAAAATGATACTTTAAAAATGGTTTAAAACCCATATAAACTTGTATAACTTTTTTTTAAATCATAAATAGAATTCAATTTCAAATTTTGAATTCAAATTTAAATCAAACTTCAAAACTAAATCAAGTTATTCAATAATAACTTTTATCTTTGCAATTCCTTTTCAAAAGTTTTTTACTTTAAACCCAATCCATTTCCAAAATCATTTGGATTCAAAAATTCAATTTTAAAACCATTTCAAAAATCTGTGACTCAACCAATTTCCACGTGCCTTCCATATTTGTGTGTGTATAAGTGTGGTCCAGGGGTTTTATACAATAGTGCACAACATCAATCATCACAGATTCAATCATATTAATATCGATAAGCGGTATAACCCATAACGCTTATCTTCATTCACAGATTCATAGATAAAGTAAATTTATCAATCACAAAGATTCACCATTACGATTCGATGTGGGTTTCAGATAACCAATTGAAATCTGACTCCCTGTCGCATCGAAATTCAAATGTCGTTTTACGGGCCAAGGGGTTTTCATATTCATACAACAGTATATTCATCACAGATATAACAGCTCAGCACAAAGCATTCCATATTACATAGCATCACATCACATATCAAATATATCAATCCATCACACAACATTCAATAACAATCAACCATCTTCAATTAAGATGAATAAATCGTGTGGTTTTAAATTTATCAACCACACAATTACTTTCATTAGTAATCTTTATTAATGATTTACTATCATTAGTTTCAATTGATTAAATCTTAATCACCTTCATTAATTAATCATTCCTTAATTAATTATCTTCATTAATTAACCCCTAGTTGTTAATTAATTAATTAACTCTCAATTACTTTATTAATTAATTAATCCTTAATTAATTAATAATTAATTACAAATTAATTAACCTTAATTATTTATTAAATTAATCTTTAATATTAGATAATTACTTTTAAAATAATTATATTAACAAATCATTAATTACTTAATAAATTAAAAGATAAATCTTTTTATCTTTATTAATCACTTTGGATATTTTATAAATCTTGTTTAATCATCATCCTCATACATTAGTTGCTTTTAAAAAGTTAGGATAGACTAAATAACTTTTTATCTTAATTACTCCTTTAATTACATTATTTATTTAATATCACTTTGAAAAATATCTTATTTAAATCCTTAATTGATTCCATCTTTTTAAATCAAAATCATCATATTAAAACATGATTTAAAAATGTTAAAAAGTTTGAGAATTTTGAAAACAAAAACTGTTTACATATCAAGCTCGAGACCTGCTTTGAGTTTAACCTGAGAACATTGCCTGTTTACTTCGAGTCTTCCTGAAAATCAACTCGAGTGCCACATTTCAAACTTGAAATATTTTCTAAGTATTTTTACTCGGCGCGTTAAAATTTTTACTCGAGTTATAACTCGAGCCCGAACCCTTCTCTCTCGATATTTGCTTCGAGTCGAACCTTTCTTCCCCTACCTTCTTTCCACTGACACAAACCAAAACGCTGTGCACATGCATAATCGAAAACGCCACCTCCGGTCGAAACTCCAGCCACCATCGAGACGATGGCAACTCACCTGAACCCCACAAACACCCAGAAACCCATCACGTCGACGAATTTGCGAATGAACTTTCTAACCCAGGTTGCATCAGAACGACCACCAGAAAAACATCTCGTCACTTCACCCCTGGCCATCAGAGGCCACAAAAATCTAGCTGAAGCTTCGCTTTGATCACGTGCCGCTATTCCTACCGGAGCGATCAACTCCAGTGGCTTGATGAAAACGCGGCGAACTCCTTTTCTGCTGCAACCAAATGGTGGGTTAAAACCTACTTCAACGATTTTCGATCACCATGATGTTGTGTAAATTCGATGAATAATTTTCTGATGATCGCAAATCATCCACCAAGCTCCAAACACGATCACGAGATTCATCATAACCCCTATCACCTTGAATTGCCCAGAACTCGTTTCACGTTCATCTTCCAAATTCTCGAAATTTACTAAGTTAAAAATCATAAATTTCTCGTTAAAAATCATAGTTTGTGAAGTTGAACATGATTAAGCAATTCAACTCAAATCTTTATTGACTTAATTTTTCTGATAGAATTTGACTTGGCTGCACTTTCTTATCTTCCAGTAATCCCTTTTAATTTAAAAATTTAAAATTATTCTAGGATGAAGACCTTGCTAAACTCTGCATATTTGCTTCAAACATCAAGTTAAATAGAAGATCAAGGAATGAGTTTTCTAATTCTAACCAGCTTTGAAACGTGGAAGTGTTTAGAGCAGAGAACTGTCTGTTCTCTGACATGCACACCATTATACATACATACAGACAAACATAAATATCCATTTCAACATATTTTAATTCATAACTTTCCAGATTGTCACATGCAAACTAGTGATTCAAACATTTAGGTAAAAAAAATGAGTTTACTCACCAGAGAGATGAAGGCAGAAAACTGGAATTTTTAAACAGAGGAGCTTTGAACAAATGTTCTGGAAATGCTTTTGATCTGCAATGATTTGTTTTTAGTTTGTTCGATCTGTTAGTTGCTTTGCTTCATGAATTTTGCTTAACCTTAACTTGATATTTGATCTTCATCTCCAGGTTTTGAAGTCTTCCCAGGTTTGAAGACTTTAAATTGCTTTTTTTTTAATTCTATTTTTTGGTTTGCTCTGATTTCATTTTGGAAACTGAAAGCTTGTTGTTTGCCCTAGAATTTTGAAATGATCTCAAGCTTAACTTCTGGGTTTGAATTTCAGGCTTGAAAGCTTTTCAGATTGATGATGAAATGTTTTTGTTTTGATATCTTGCTTGATTATTTTATCGGAGATAAATTTGCACTGAGTGGAATCCTTTCTACAGCTTATTTTTTTTATTTTCTCTCCTCTTTGAATTCGCTTGAAGTTTTATTCGCAGATTGAAGATTTTTTCTTTTCTTTGTTTTGTTTTAGGTTTTGAGAAGTTAAACCGATCTAAACTTTTGTTTTGTTATTTGTTTTGAAAATAAATCAAAAAGGAAAATCATAATGCTATTTGTAATTTACATGGCACCAATTGCTTACACTTGTAAATTACTTATGTGCATGGTTTACACTTGTTCAAAACAAGTAATATTATGTTTATATCCTTGTACAAAATTTTAATTTTAAACTATGGTTTAAACCTTAACTTTAATAAATTTACAAATCAAGTTTTATTGATTTATGAATTCTATCTTTAATGTTTAATACATACATATATATGTATATATACAAATCATATTTAACTCCTTAATTCAAATTATTTTGTAAATTTGTTTTTAACCCTCATTTCATTTTAATTTATAAACATGTTTTACATTAATATGTTTATTATAAAAAGGTATATTCATAACAAGGCCTTTATATTTATTCTAACTATATTTTAAACACTACAAATAATATTTTAAATATAACTTTATATCATATTTCTTATCTAGATAAATACATCTCTTTATTAATCATTTATATAATCTTTTAAAGCAAAAGATGGTAATTTATTCTTAATTGGTCTTTAAAAAAATTTATAATCAAATTCAAACATCATTTTAAATTTATAATGCATTTTTAAATAATTAGAAACAAATTCCTATTACTTAAAAATAAGATGTTAAATCCAATTTAATTTCAATATATTTATTTATAAAATACTTGTCCTTAAATTTCAAGCCAAAGTTCTATTTAAAAACTAAAATATTGATTTATTCTGGAAATCTCCTAATTAATTCACAATTAATTTTACAAATAAATTCAAAAATTAAATTGATTGCCAAATTAAACTTGGTTAAAATTCGGGAATGTTACAGATTCCCCTCCATAAGGAAATTTCGTCCTCGAAATTTGTAAGGGAGACAACAAAGAATGGATAGATATACAGAGATAGAGAATCGACTCATAAATCAAGCCGATTATCTATTCTGTATTTGGCTCACCAAATCAGAATATCACTAATAAATACGAGAACAAACTCATTCAATATTATATGAGATGCTCGGGTCACCAGATCTACGAAATATGCAGAGGCACTGGTTAGTCCGAAGGAATAACCAACCACTCGTAGAATATATCTAGACCCAAACAATAGATAAATAGATTTAATCTTCCATAATTCTCAAACACTGGGTATGGATCCCAAACTCAAGTTGGAATACCCCAAAGTATACAACAACTTGTCTCTCTTCGGACTTCAGTCTACACAAGAAATTACAATAGATGTTCAAATTTGGTTTTAACCGATATCGTTTTATTGATACAATTCAAATTTATCCTTATATTTGTTAACCAATTTCTTCCAAATAAAATTTCAAATTCATTAGAGTTTAAAACGAAAAGCTGATAACGAGAATACGAGGTAGGAACTTATCTACATGATTCGCAGGCCATCGCCGCTCCGAAGCTTCTTCTTGTAGCTGCTACGAAGCAATCAAAGAATTTGAAATCGAATCAAAGGAGATTGATAGAGAAAAGTTGTTTCCGCTATTATAGGGTATTGACCATTTACAGTGGTACTCCCATGTCCCCTATCTCGTCCTCTTCTTGCACTCATACTTACTATCAATGGATAGTAAGAGAATTTACTGAGGCATACGGACGGATATCTTAGGGATTTACTTATTCTAGGGTATACTTCACCCTATCTCTAATGAGTTGCCTAATTTGTTATACTCCTTAGCTAAAGTTTTAACCTTCAGCTCTAATACCAATTATAACGATCCTGACTCGACCTTCGAAAATCGGCACCGAATATATCATCTATATTCAAATGTCACAGATCCAAATGTCGAATCTGATTCGCCGGAGCTTATAACACATTAAGTACAGCACAGCAGAAGAAAAAGAATATATCAATATTCAACATTTGATAAAATATCAGATACAACTGGATGATATAATGAATATCAATATACATCAGAGATATGATACAAGACAATAGCAACGGAAAGAAAATATAACACCAGCAGCGGAACAATATCTCCAATATGGTCTTCAAGAGAGAAAGAGAGATAGGATCCAGAATTGTAACTCCATCTCTAAAGCACCAATCCAGAAGTAGCTCGAACTCCCAATCAAGATGAAGTGAGGAAACTCTATCCAAATGCGATTGCCAAATCCTAAGGCTGGAAGCTATATAATCTACACCTACTATTCGATTATCTGAAAAACCTAACTCTAGACTGCCGGTGTGAAAAATTGTGGGCACCCAGAGTTTAGGAAGGGAACAATATACTCCAGGTCAATCATGGGACTGGTATGAGCAAACAAAATAGTTTATCTTTAAAACAAACACTCAAGGGTTTAAAAATTTAAATCTGCAATGCTTTTTAGAAAATGAAACTACCGTAAGGCCTCCAACCACACACACAATGCAAACGCGGAATTGGAGGAGATTTTTCCTTATGATAGTCAAATATGCTTACTACGCAAAAATCTTTTGATATTATTATTAGTGCATAGTGCAGAAAACCTTTCAAAAGTATAATATTAATCTTAGCCAGCATACAACCACCATCGTATGCCTACTATAGCTACCATGTTCAATTGCAGGTTACCGCTACATTCCATGGCAGGTTATACAACTAAAACCGTACAGGGCTCGTATTATTTTTTTGGATTTCCAACAAATGGTCAGGCTAAGGAACTTCCTACTGCCACATGGGTACGCCTCTAGAGGGACGTCCCGAGAACCTACCCGGCTCTCTGCCAACACAAGGCCGGGTTATCTCTATAATTAGGTAACTACTACTCGGGCATGCCATTCCCCGGTCGTTTGCGACCTTTATCCGAGGTACCTCTAATCCAACAACCACAAAGCAATTACAAAGTAATAGATTTGCAGTGACCACATGAGTTAAGCATCTGGGCTCCATACCATGATACCACCCTTTTCCAAAAGGGAATGACACACCCTAAAGGGAGCGACCCTCATAACCTTGCCGCATCTTTCCTGTTTCAACCATTTTCGGGGTGTGAGGTCCTGATGCAGTCTCGTCCACAAAGCTACGCTTTATACAAAAGCCATGCTTTGATCAACAAATGGTACACAGCAGCACTCAGCATGCCACACTACCAAATTGGGAGTATATCACTGATAACTGTCAACTACATAACCTCTGAGCTCGTACATCTAAGAGAAGGGTGTTAAGCTAAGAGAATTAGTTCTCCGCCACCAAACAGAAATGTATTTGATAGAGATCAGTTTTATATCTCAAAGTGTAGTGTCAGACATACAACCATACAAGTCTGTTTCGGGTTCGAACAGAACCGAAGACACTTTCGAAAAAGCCCTTGCAATTCGGGCATCCACAATTCTGATTGGACTCCCCATCACATATGGAGAACTCTATACCGGAGCAACTCAGTGCAGATTCAATCGACAGATTATCCTATCGTTCTCGAAGACACCCAGTCTTCACCGTCGGTCTTCAAATGCTATCGTCGTATCACTATTCAGAATGGGTTATATGACACAAGGTCCTCTCCCGGCTAAACCGAATAGTGAGCGCAATATTTAAAACATATGGTTATTGGGTTTCAGTTAAGTCCCAATTTTGAAAAACCCGAAACCTTTCTTTAAATGGTTTAAACAAATTACCATTTCAAATTTTAAACAAAAAGATTCGTCTCACAAAGTTCACCCAGTTTCACAAAGATCCATTCACAGATTTTCAAAACAATTTCCATTTCAATTAGGATTAAATTACTAATCTTTAAATCAAGGATTTAACTTATAGCTTTCAACAGTTTTCAAAGATTCATTCATAACTTTGAAAACCATTTTTATTTTAGACTTGAAATCCTTTTAACACAAATTGGAAATTCATTTCTTATATGAAAGCTTTTATTATTTGAAAACAATTGTTTTCGTTTGGGAAAAATCCGATTTCATTTATACAAGTTAAAATCTTTGGGTTAAATTCAAAGTCCCAAAATGATATTTTAAAAATGGTGTAAAACCCATATAAACTTGTATTACCCTTTTTTTAAATCATAAATAGAATTCAATTTCAAATTTTGAATTCAAATTTAAATCAAGTTTCAAAACTAAATCAAGTTATTCAAAAATACTTTTATCTTTGAAATTCCTTTTCAAAAGATTTTTACTTTAAATCCAATCCATTTCCAAAACCATTTGGATTCAAAAATTCAATTTTAAAACCATTTCAAAAATCTACGACTTAACCAATTTCCACGTGCATTCCATATTTGTATGTGTATAAGTGTGGTCCAGGGGTTTTACACAATAGTGCACAACATCAATCATCATAAATTCAATCATATCAATATCGATAAGAGGTATAATCCATAACGCTTATCTTCATTCACAGATTCATAGATAAAGTAAATTTATCAATCACAAAGATTCACCATTACGATTCGATGTGGGTTTCGGATAACCAACTGAAATCCGACTCCCTGACGCATCGATATTCAAATGTCGTTTTACGGGCCAAGGGGTTTTCATATTCATACAATAGTATATTCATCACAGATATAACAGCTCAGCACAAAGCATTCCATATTACATAGCATCACATCACATATCAAATATAACAATCCATCACATAGCATTCAATAACAATCAATCATCTTCAATTAAGATGAATAAATCGTGTGGTTTTATATTTATCAACCACATAATTACTTTCATTAGTAATCTTTAATTAATGATTTATTATCATTAATTTCAATTGATTAAATCTTAATCACCTTCATTAATTAATCATTCCTTAATTAATTATCTTAATTAATTAACCCCTAGTTGTTAATTAATTAATTAACTCTCAATTAATTTTATTAATTAATTACTCCTTAATTAATTAATAATTAATTACAAATTAATTAACCTTAATTATTTATTAAATTAATCTTTAATATTAAATAATTACTTTAAAATAATTATATTAACAAATCATTAATTACTTAATAAAATAAAAGATAAAACTTTTTATCTTTATTAATCACTTTGGATATTTTATAAATCTTGTTTAATCATCATCCTCATATATTAGTTGCTTTTAAAATGTTAAGATAGATTAAATAACTTTTTATCTTAATAATTTTTTTAATTACATTATTTATTTAATATCACTTTGAAAAATATCTTATTTAAATCCTTAATTGATTCCATCTTTTTAAATCAAAATCATCATATTAAAACATGATTTAAAAATGTTAAAAAGTTTGAGAATTTTGAAAACAAAACTGTATATATATCAAGCTCGAGACCTGCTTTGAGTTTAACCCGAGAACATTGCCTACTTACTTCGAGTCTTCCTGAAAATCAACCTGAATGCCACATTTCAAACTTGAAATATTTTCTAAGTATTTTTACCCGGCGCGTTAAAATTTTTACTCGAGTTATAACTCGAGCCCGAACCCTTCTCTCTCGATATTTGCTTCGAGTCGAACCTTTCTTCCCCAACCTTCTTTCCACTGACACAAACCAAAACGCTGTGCACATGCACAATCAAAAACGCCACCTTCGGCCGAAACTCCAGCCACCATCTAGATGACTTCAACTCACCTGAACCCCACAAACACCAAGAAACCCATCACATCGACGAATTTGCAAATGAACTTTCTAACCCAGGTTGCATCAGAATGACCACCAGAAAAACATCTCGTCACTTCACCTTTGGCCATCAGAGGCCACAAAAATCTAGCTGAAGCTTCGCTTTGATCACGTGCCACAATTCCCACCGGAACGATCAACTCCGGTGGCCTGACGAAAACGCGGCGAACTCCTTTTCTGCTGCAGCCAAATGGTGGGTTAAAACCCTAGTTCAGCGATTTTTGATGACCATGATGTTGTATAAATTCGATCAACAATTTTCTGATGATCCCAGATCATACACCAAGCACCAAACACGATCACGAGATTCATCAAAACCCCTATCACCATGACTTTCCCAGAACTCGTTTCACTTTCATCTTCAAAATTCTCGAAATTTACTAAGTTAAAAATCATAAATTTCTCATTAAAAATCATAGTTTGCGAAGTTGAAGTATATGATCAAGCAATTCAACTCAAATCTTTATTGATTTAATTTTTCTGATAGAATTTGACTTGGCTGTACTTTCTTATCTTCCAGTAATCCCTTTTAATTTAAAAATTGAAAATTATTCTAGGATGAAGATCTTGCTAAACTCTGAATATTTGCTTCAAACATCAAGTTAAATAGAAGATCAAGGAATGAGTTTTCTAATTCTAACCAGGTTTGAAACCTGAAAGTGTTTAGAGCATAGAACTGTCTGTTCTCTGACATGCACACCATTATACATACATACAGGCAAACATAAATATCCATTTCAAAATATTTTAATTCATAACTTTCCAGATTGTCACATGCAAACCAATGATTTAAACATTCAGGTGAAAAAAAATGAGTTTACTCACCAGAGAGATGAAGACAGAAAACTGGAATGTTGAAACAAAGGTGCTTTGAACAAAAGTTTTGGAAATGCATTTGATCTACAATGATTTGTTTTTAGTTTGTTCGATCTGTTACTTGCTTTGCTTCATGAATTTTGCTTAACCTTAACTTAATATTTGATTTGATCTTCATCCCTAGGTTTTGAAGTCTTCCCAGGTTTGAAGACTTTAAATTGCTTTTGTTTTTGAATTCTATTTTCTGGTTTGCTCTGATTTCATTTGTGAAACCGAAAGCTTGCAGTTTGCCCCAGAATTTGGAAATGATCTCAAGCTTAACTTCTGGGTTTGAGTTTCAGGCTTGAAAGCTTTTCAATTGATGATGAAATGTTTTTGTTTTGATATCTTGCTTGATTATTTTATCTGAGATGAATTTGCACTGAGTGGAATCCTTTCTACAGCTTATTTTTTTTTGATTTTCTCTCTACTTTGAATTCGCTTGAAGTTTTATTCCAAATTGAAGAACTTTTCTTTTCTTTGTTTTGTTTCAGGTTTTGAGAAGTTAAAATGATCTAAACTTTTATTTTGTTATTTTTTTTGAAAATAAATCAAAAAGGAAAATCATAATGCCATTTGTAATTTACATGGCACCAATTGCTTACACTTGTAAATTACTTATGTGCATGGTTTACACTTGTTCAGTACAAGTAATATTATGTTTATATCCTTGTACAAAATTTTAATTTTAAACTATGGTTTAAACCTTAACTTTAGTAAATTTACAAATCGTGTTTTATTGATTTATGAATTCTATCTTTAATGTTTAATATATACATATATATGTGTATTTACAAATCATATTTAACTCCTTAATTCAAATTATTTTGTAAATTTGTTTTTAACCCTCGTTTCATTTTAATTTATAAACATGTTTTACATTAATATGTTTATTATAAAAGGTATATTCATAACAAGGCCTTTATATTTATTCTAACTATATTTTAAACACTACAAATAATATTTTAAATATAACTTTATATCATATTTCTTATCTAGATAAATAGATCTCTTTATCAATCATTTATATAATCTTTTAAAGCAAAAGATGGTACTTTATTCTTAATTGGTCTTTAATAAAATTTATAATCAAATTCAAACATCATTTCAAATTTATAATGCATTTTTAAATAATTAGAAACAAATTCCTATTACTTAAAAATAAGATGTTAAATCCAATATAATTTCAATATATTTATTTATAAAATACTTATCCTTAAATTTCAAGCCAAAGTTCTATTTAAAAACTAAAATATGTATTTATTCTGGAAATTTCCTAATTAATCCATAATTAATTTCACAAATAAATTCAAAAATTAAATTAATTGCCAAATTAAACTTGGTTAAAATTCAGGAATGTTACACTTCGACCCGAGGCAAAATACTCGTTCCTAATACTGGTACAACAGGGGGCCGTGCACATGCACAGTGCCACGGTGGCGCTTCGGTGATCCACTCCACCTTCGGCACGTCATCGATCGCCTCCTCTATCGATCCCATCCAGCAAGATATTATGACAAGCCCAAAATGGAATTCGAGCTTCTCAAGATCAAACTGGAAACCAACCCTCGCCTGAAACATCATCGAACCTCCGACACCGACCACCAGATCCTCTAGAACTCCGGCCACACACTCTCTAGCCTCTACACTACCATCACCCAAGCTCTGGCGAAGCTCGATCACCCAGAGACGCCACGGTAAAGAAATTTCCGACCCCGGCCAATTTGGGTTTAAAACCTTAATTCGACCAATCGCCTTCGCCAAAGCGATCAATCGTCACTTTTACCATTTTTGCTGATACCACCAATCACCAAACTTGCTTCGACCAAAACTCGACAATCCAAAATTCATCGATCACCAGAAAAAGGTCGAAACCCATTTATGATCATCTTCGAAATGCACATCAAAGACTCATCTACAAATTTTGATTTTGATTTTAAAAATCCTAGTTTTTGTAGTAGATTCAGGCTATATACTTGGATCATTTAATTGTTGAAAACAAAATTTGTCAAACTTTGAGTTTTTACTATGTATTTATCATCCCAGTAAAAACTGACATCAATTTCTATTCAAACTATTTTTAAAATTCAAATCATGTTATTTCTAACAGTTTATGTTTAAAAAATATAACGTAAAATTGATCGGAACAAGAACAAATGGTTTTAGAATTATATTAGCATCCAGAAATTCAAGAACATAGTAAACAGATACACACACATAGATATCCATATACATATACACGTATAATCATTGAATCAACCTGCAATCTATTATCACCAATTGATTACTCAAGTTTACTGCATGCATTAAGGATTAAACAGGTTCAAAACTTTTAAATCAAAATTGTTTACTCACCATATTTGAAGAACTGAGGACAGTTCATTCCTGGAACTTGATGTTTGATTTTATGTTGAAATAAAACTTTGTTTTCTAATCTGTGATTAAAATGCTTGAGTTGAACCTGAAGCCTTAATGATTCAAGTTGAAGAGTTGTTGCTTGATTAAATTTCTAGTTTTGAGTTTGTTTATAGCCCTTTGATTCTCTTGTTTTTGATCTTTTGATTGTTTGATTTCCACTTTCCAGGTTAAAAACTTGATTTTCGAATTTGTTTCAGGTTTAAGTTTTTGAATATGAATGAAAGAAAATTTTAGAACTGGGAATAAATGAACAAATTTCTCATTCTAAATATCTTATTACATATAAATTATTTTAACTTAAAAAAACAAGTGCCACTTATTCTATTGTGTTAACACTTGTGAATACATGAATTCATGAGCATTCAAATGTCTTAGTGATTAAATTATGTTTAAAACCCTTACTTAATTTAATTTAAAAATTTATGTTTTAAACCCTTATGTTTTATAAATTATGCATCATGTTTCATATCTTTATCTTTCCATTTTCTTTTATTTATATGTATATAACTCAATTAAACAATATAAACTTATTTATTTATATTTTTATGTTCAATATCTTTATATATACATACAACACATATGCATACATACACACACACACAAATATATATATATATATATAGAAAAATTATGATCCTTTATTAAATCCTATTTTAAACTTGAGCTACCATTTTTAAACTTAAGAAGTATTTACCTTTAGTGTTATAAATATTGAATTCTAACTTTAAATCTCCTTTTAAAATTTAATACATTGAATTCAAATCAATGCTCTCAATTTACTCAACATATATATACACTTATATCCTTGTATATGAACACACTTAAAATTTTCATCACTAAAATCCATCCAGATATCTTTTATTACTAGAATTTATCTGTTCAACTGAATAAAACAAGTTAATTATCCAATTGTTAGATGCCAAAAATCTGGGTTATCACACTCCACCACGCACACAGTTGTTAAAGTGGTTTTTGATATTGGCAAAGAGTATGACAATATCCAATCCAAGTCTCTTTAGAAACCGAATGTTTATTACACAACGGACGGTTCTTTTACATTTCCCTAAACCGATTCATATTTGATACAAAAAATATCATATTCTCAAAACCATATCACTTTCGAATCATATTCACTTTCAAAATCACATTCACTTCAAAAATCATATTCGCTTTCAAATCATATTCACTTTCGAATTTATCGATAAGATAGGTTAATTAAATCCTTGTTCCAAAACCATCATATTTACTCAAGTATGTCATTTCACAAACAGGTATCAATTTCAAATTCGAACTTAGGTTGTATCATCACCAAGAATTTAAATATAAATACTTCAACTTTACGTAGTTTGCAATTTTAGAAAATAGTTTATATAGTCACAAAATAGTTCTAATAGTTTAAAATTTGTTTAAATAGATTAAAATAGTTTATATATTAAAAATAGTTCAAATATATTTAAATTTGATTTAATTGGATTTAAAATGATTTAAATAGATTAAATAAGCATTAAATAGATTTAAATTATATTAACTAGATTTTAAATAGATTAAATAAAATTAAAATAGATTAAATAAATTTAAATTATATTAAATAGATTTAAAATAAGTTAAATAAATTTAATTGTTTTAAAATAGGTAAAACAGATTAAATTGGATTAAATAGGTTATAATAGATTAAAATAAATTAGAATAGTTTAAATTGATTAAAAATAGTTTAAATTAATTAAAATTGTTTAAAATTGATTTCAAAGTATATATTTTCAATAACTCAATTTTGATAAATTCATTTATATTTAACACTTCAACTTTGAAATTCCAATTTAAATCCTTTGACAATTCGTTAAATCAATTCCAATTTCAACATTAATGCTTGTATTACCGAAAATAAATTAGTTTATATAAATCATTTTCTATTTCAAAATTCCATTTAACTGAATTCAAAATTTAAAGAATTAAAAATCAGTTAATTTAACTAATCTGGAGTCTGTATATAATTTTTTACCCCATGGTCAAGTGATATGTATATTTATTATTTCAGTCCGTAATTTAAAATTTATGGTTATATATCATTTCAACCCGCAATCCCAAAATAATTAAAATCCATAAAATTGCTCGAGTCTATCATTTCAACCCATAATGATTTTTCCATAATCTATTGATCGTTCGACTATGTATCATTTCAACCCATAGGGAATTTGCAGTGTTATAATAATATAAAAATACAACATCCAGTCATCCACTATCAACAATCATACATCCATCACAATCATCATTCAAATCAACCGATAGACATCAATAGATAACTAACTATCATTAATAGGTATTAAACTGACAATTAAATTCAATATTTAATTAAACTATGATTAAATGTAGTAAAAGTAAAATTTAACTAGAATGACAATTTAAACATGCCAAACATCAACCAATTAAATTCAAATCACATCATAAATTTAATTTAACTAACGTAAGATAATCTAATAATTGTGAGTGGGACAAAACACTCACCTCTGATTTAAAATTGATTTGAAATCTTAAATAAGGCTCGGATTTAATAGTCTCAGAATTCATCCAAACTAGTTCCATAATGTTTGAAATTTAGATACGATCCCAACGGAACAAACTGCATGTGAATCCGTGTTCGTGTGAAAAAGATATATAAGTTAGAACGATTGAATTTCAAAATTAAAAAAAAACAATTCCTCATACCAAAGTCTTCATCACGCTAAACCCTAGCCGCAAGCCTAACATGCTCGACCCAGTAAACTGTCGCCAGTTCAGATCGACAACCACTGCCGTAGCCATGCCTTAGCCAAGATCGCCTGCCACCATCGAGTTGCACACTGTAACAACCCGCATATTTATCGAGTTTGTATTTAAATATTTTATTTAAATATTAACTCGTTAATCGGATTTTGGTCCGAAAAGCTACTTTTTGCAAACGGTCAAATTAGGACTCGAGACCACTTCCATTGAGTTCGAAATGTCGTTTACAACTTTTTAAGTATAAACATCGATAGGTTTGGAGTCAGTGAAATTTCACTAACTTTTCCCGCTTTGGACTTTGGGTTAGTTTAGCCTATTAAGCCCAAGTTCCAACCCTCTTCTCCTCACTTTTCATAAATTTCCTAACTAATCAAGCTTTGGCATTAATGGTGGAGGGAATGGGAAATTAAAACTCCAAGCACAAATTCAATTGCAAATCCAACATTCAACTCCAAATTCAAGTAGAAGATATTGGATTCAAGCTTTGGATTGCTTCTCCTTGCTTTCAAGCTTCATCTTCATAAACTTTAGTGCAAAGGTGAGATTTTTATCTCACAAATCTAGTCTATATCAATATTGGACTGTCGGGAATGAATCCCTATCGTGTTTGCATGTATATTTGCATTTGGTTTGGATTGGGTTGGCGAAAAACTCCGATTTTTAGCGTTTTGGTGGATTTTCTGCTCCTAGGTCGTTCTGGCCTTATTAGCTCGTATCGGAGTTAGGTCGTAGGTCGCATGGGCCTTAGGTCGTAGGTCGCATGTGAGTTAACCCCTAGGTCGTTCTGGCCACTTTTCGTGTGTTTGGGTTTAGGTCGTTGGACCTTTAGGTCGTTGACCCCCTTGAGTCGTTAACTAGTTAAGTCGCTCGCTACTTGACTCCATTAGGTCGCTCGTCACTGGATGCAGTTAGGTCGCTCGACTCCCTTACCCACTAGGTCGCGTACTTAGTTAGGTCGCGTGACCCCATAACTGTTAGGTCGTTAGACCGTTAACCCTATAGGTCGCTTGGCCTATTTGTTTAGGTCGTAGGTCGTTGGACCTTACCTCGATAGGTCGTTCCCACTTTTGGACGTGTGCACTCTAGGTCGCTAGGCCGCCTCTCTTTAGGTCGCGTGACCCAATACAGTTAGGTCGTTTGACCTTATGTTCTTTTAGGTCGCGTCTCCTTTAGGTCGCGCCTCTTTTAGGCCGCCTCTCTTTAGGTCGCGTGACCCAATACAGTTAGGTCGTTTGACCTTATGTTCTTTTAGATCGCGTCTCCTTTAGGTCGCGCCTCTTTTAGGTCACGTCTCCTTTAGGCCACGCCTCTTTAGGTCGTTCGAATGCTAGGTCGCTCGGCCCTTATTCCCTTAGGTCGCTCGGTCTCGTTTATGACCATAGGTCGCTCACCCCCTCTTCCTTAAGTCGCGAGTCATCGTTAGGTCGCGAACACCATAGGTCTCGTTTATGACCGGGCAGGTCGAACCCCGTAAGCGGTGGCGTTGCCCCCGCACCCCCACCTTGGGGGGTTGCCACCCCCCCTGGACCCCCCCTCCGTAGGGGATCTTATCTGAAAAACATTGAGCTGATTTCCTTGGATTTTATTCGCATCTCCGTATGCGATCTTTGTGACTGATTGTTTCTACACTTGCTTATGTGTTTTGTCACTTTATAATATAAAGGTTTCAATACTAGTAGTAAATATCAAAACTCTTTTAACAAACAATTTCAACTGTATTTTTAATAACAAAGCTCTTTTCTTAAACCGTTTTCCAATCTATTAGTATATACAAGCCTTTACCTCACTCGGATGAGAAATCTAATTAAACGACTTAGTAAAACAAGTGGTATGAAACGCTTGCGTTCACTTCGTTAGTTAATTCTTGGACTTGTTCGATTGAACCTCTTATGACAATTTTATTGGTGAAGATTTACAGTTTGTTCGTAAATATTTAAGTTAAGCAAGTGGTTATGGGACATGAAGCTAAACTTCTATATTTACTAGCTTAGTGTAATTGACACTTCTCGTTGATCTTGATGATCGCTTTATGAATTAGACTAGCAATTGCGCGATGTCTCTTTCATTGCAAGGTTAGACTAGACACCACTTGTGTGATTCCATTCACACATACCTTTCTGCTTTTTGGTTAGTCTTGACCTCAATCTGTGTGATTCCATTCACACATGCGGGGTAGCTCCCCTTGGTCTTCGGACCGTCATGTGATAGGCCTCTTTCCCTTTTTATGATTTCTGGATTTCTCGTGTTGATTTCTGGAATTTATGTCATTGACTTGTTATGAGTACAAGTTTAGGGTATGATGCCCTCTTCGAATCTTTGAGAAGATTCTTGTGATATTGATTATCTCTTATTGATTGATCTTCCGTTGATCATTATTTACATACTTATAGTGGTATGTCGTTATGGATGTTTATGTTTATGCCATATCTTTTATGTTATATCATGTCATCTGATATTTATAGCTAGACTGATCCGTTTATTATTTTCTTAAATAATACTCGGGTCAGACCGAGATGTTACAGGTGCTTCTGCTTGACTTCTTCCCAGGGATTCATCACTCTGACTTTTGGCTAACTGTTTAGATTAGCAGTTTTTGTTGTATACACTTGAGATATAGACTCATAGTTGTATTCTTTTGTATAGCACGTGTTGCTATTCTTTTGTATTATCGTGGATCTTACTGACCACTACTCTGATGTACACTTTCATGTGTTAGTTATATATTCATATCTTCTTCTGCCTTTGTGATATGGATATCTGTGACTGATTTGTGATATGATTATTTCTATGTTTGTTTCCGAAGATTATTTATAGCCACCGTGTGATAAGCAATTACATGGATGGTCGCTCCTCAACAGCCTTATTCTCCGTGCTAGTTGACAGCACTACTCCGGAGTGTTCTTGGCTAGCGTGGGTATAGAGGTGGGGCGTCACACACACCCCCGGCCGCCTCCTTCCCTCTAGGCACAATCGCCACCCGACTCATATAGCCACTCCGCTGCCGCCCCTCTTAAGTGAATCTTCTAGTGAACACGAGGCTCTTTGACATGAATGAGTGGCATGGATTGACTCAATTCGTTGAGCTCTATGCCATTATGCTTTCTGATTGTCGATCGGATGAAGATCCACCATTGGATCACGAAAACCTAATTTCAACGGCCGAGGTTCAACCTTGATTTCCAAGCAAACGGTGAATCCAATTGAAAAATGAAACACGCCAGTGAATTACGCTCGCCGAGAGTTTCGAATTGGCATATAACATGATAGGCTTTTGAGGAGTGTGTTGAAATTGGTTTGGAGATTGAATTGTAGCGTTTGGAATTGAAATTTGTTTTTTCCATTGGAGAAAGGAGCAGATAGAAGTTGATGTACATATAGGAATAAGAAATTGAAAGACTACCGTGGTTAGAACAAAACAATATATACTAACGAAGCCCGATAAGAAAGAATAACATATCGAATTGACAATAACGACTGGAAAAGCTCGTTTCGCTTCCGAAAAGAAAGTGGGTCATCCCATATATCAAAATAGATGTTTTCTATATTTTTAAACTTAACGGAATAGGTTTCAAGTCCAAATGCCAACTTATAAAGAAGTTAGCTTAAAATTAGCTTATTTCAAATTGATTTCAGTTAAATTAATTAAATTTATTTCTACGCGTTTCGAGTCCGTGCGATCAAATGACAAGTCTGCGTTTCGAGTCCGTGCGATCAAATGACAAGTCCGATCGCTACAAAACTTGAAATCCTATAATAATTAACCATTACAGATCCGATGAAACTAGTTTCATCGAAATCCAAGACAGTGGCCAAAATGGCTATTTTCACGTTGATTAAATAGATTATATTAAATTGGTTAAGTCACTCTTTAATTTCAAAATTTATAACTAACAATTTTTATATTTTTGATTACTTGGATATTTACAATATTTAAAACTAATTTACATGTCAATCAATGTTTATTATTTTCCTAATTACAGTGTTTAATTTCAATTAAAATAAATAAAGCGGTTATTACTTCAAATTCCAATAAATCCATTTATTTACCTTTTCCTCTTGTTATTCAATCAATTTTCATCTCATGGCTATAAATAACGTTTTTTTGTATCTTATTACATTAATATTCTTTAACGTAGTATTTCATTTCATTTAATTGCAATAAATCCAACTATTAAAATTTAAATTCCAATAAATTGATCAAACTTGATTTCAATCTTTTATTCAAGCAATCATTATCAATTGGATATAGTTAACATTGGTTTATACCTCATTACATTAATATTCTCCGATTTAATCTTAATTTACATTAACATAACATTTAATTACATTTGATTGCATTTTTATTTCAAATTGAATTCAACAATTAAACAAATTGGTAACAAATTACAATCCTTACCATTACTTAATTTAATGACTTTTGTAAGTTTGTTATCTACACACAAATGTCATAACTCCTACCACAACGCTGCTTTTATTCAATTACCATTAATTACATATTATTTCACCAATCAACATAACATTTAATTTATTTTCTTATTTTAATCTTATAACTAATTATGACTTGCAATTATTATAATTACTTGAGGTTACATTCCATTTGTCATTCGTTACATTAAATTTACATCATTAAACCCTATTTCTTTATTTACAATCTATAACAAATTTTTCCTTTACAATCATTCCAATTTATTGGATATACTTTACAGTAGTTATTAATTACCTTGAATTAGCATTTTTAACATTACATTCTAGTCATTTCTTATTAATAAACCACAAATTTTAATTTCGTCCAATATTAAATCATAAAATCTTATTAAATTAGTCAATTTTAATTATTGAAAATTATGGGTCATTACATTTATTTTCAATAAATAGAGGAAAATGAGCACGATAATTGTTTGTCTAAGCATGTATTATGGTTTATATGTTTGAATGAATAAATATATATCTTGTACGTGAATGTCTAACTAATTCTTTGTTTATCAATTTTTTGAAGGGAATAAGATTGTTTGTGTTTATATGATACAGAGGAAAGAAAAATGAAAAGGAAGAAGGATAAAATATGGGTATGTGAGAAAATTTGATTCAATGTCTGTACAAGTGGGTGTTTATAGGCTCAGGTGCTTAGTAGCTAAGGAATGTGTCAGCACAAGCGGAAGAGGTGGGACAAGGAAGAAAAAAGGCAACAAAATTTCTACTGTGAGTTGTTAAGTGGGAGAACACAAGTTGTTGTACTCTTGGAAAATGGAAATGTATAGAAAAAGAATTGGTTGGTTCCTTTTGCCAATGTAGCACTAAATATATATGTATATATAGCCAAATCCTTTTATTCTAAGCAAAGTGCAAGGAGAAGAAAATTAATGCAAGGCCACCAAATTATTGGGCAAATTAACATGCAAGGACAGACAAACGTCTGTGCATAAGATTTAGTAGATATGTTTAGATTTTCTTTTAAAAAGTTAGTGTAAAATTTTTAGGGTGTGACGCATACAATATCACATTTGAGTATGAGTCACAGACGATAAAATAAAAAATACTATCGTGCACAACAATTTGACGCAATAACTAAACGGTAATAAAATACACTGGTCAACTTATTGTTTTAAATATCAAAAATGCCGATGTTTGATGTAAAGAGCGTCAAATAAAAAGTTAATTTTTTTTTCAATTTAAAAATTATGGAAACTTCTATAAATTAAATTAAAAATACGTCACTAGAAATCAGGTCTCAGTTTTGAAACATAAATGTTTATTAGAAAAACCCAAATCGAATATTTAAAACCAATTAAATATTCTCAAAATCAAAATGATAATATTTTGGTTCGTTACAATTTGCTTATCCTTTTATCTCACATCTTCACATAATAAACTAGACAATATAAAGGTATCTACAGACATAAAAATACGCACATAGAATTGCATACCTTTCATTTTGTTTCCCTAATGACTTTTTGCAATTGGCCAAGCTATGGTGGTACCATAGGCATCTTGCATGCATGTCAACTCCGACGTAGGTTTCCATAGCACTGCATTTGGAACTCTCATAATTTCAACCAAAACTTGTACAGCATCGCATCCCAATGGATGATAATGGATCATCGATATTGGATCAGTTGAAGCAATAATTTCCTTAGCCATAACTTCGTCCGTTCCACCCACATCAATCAAATTGCATTTATCATATGTTACCAACTTTGTAATCAGCTGGAAAAAAATAGTTTATTACGCAGAATATATACATACGCATAATTATTGAATGTAAATACAATATTTATGTTTTTCTTTCAACCTAAGATAATGCAAAGCATTTAATTTTGGTTTTTCTCTCTGAATTATTAAATAATGCTACTGCCCTCAATCACTAATGCATTTGATATCTAATAAAGTGGGTGTAACAATCCGCCTTTTCGACTCTCAAATGTTGACACTAATACATCCACATTATTCACGTGTCGAGCACCAAAGTGTCAGGAAGAAAAATTGTTAGGGTAACATAAGAAGAAACAGAACAAGGAAGAAGAGAAGAAAATATCAGAATCTCACATGCGGAACGATAATATATAATATCTCAAAAGGTCTTTATCAAAATAAAAATCTTTATACATACATCAATCAGAGAAAAAATAACCTATCATTAGCCTAGACAGTTATAACAACCTGTTATCTAAAATGCTGATCGGCGGTAGAGCTATAAGATGCTCCTGAATTAAGAAGTACAAATAGGGAGAGACAAGAATGGATTTCAAAACGACTGGGAGAGTTTCAAAATTCAAAGGAAACCCAAATCAAAGAGGAAGGAATTCAAGCTCGAACAAATCGTTTCTGTAATTAAATCTACTCTATATGCTGAGTTTTGCCTAAAACCAAAGCTCTGATATCAACAATAACATCCCTGTATTTCGTGCCATTCGCATCGGCACATGTCGGACTTGAATTTCTCAAAACAACAGATTGTTAATTTATATTTGGCAAAACTCAGCATATGCAGTAAATAAATCAATCACAGAATCACAGACACAAAGTAATATAAATAATAAGCAGTGGAAAAATATAAATAGCAGTTCATAAAGCTACTATATAAACAACAGAGTATGAAATAAAATACAACAGATTATCTCCAATACAATGTAGTCTCGAATACAAATGATGGCAAGTCTGAACAAACAACCGGACAATTGAAAGTTGAACAGATATAGATGGATTTTCATACAAAGCTCCAAAGGTGAGTCTCAAATGCTGTGACACTCAATTTGACCCAAGCGTAAAGCGAAACACAAAACACTCGAGTCAAATTTAACATTCTTATATTAATAAATTTAATTCAAGTGAAATGTCAACTGAAATACAAGTAACTTAAAGGATGTTTTGGATACTCATCCTCTAAGGATCCATGGAACTATCTACTATGTAGTAATATACGCTATTATAATATGTCTATAGTAAAGTAAAACTATTAAAATAGCGTTAAGGCATTACCCATATCCCCCTTAACACATTTTATATATTCCCATGGTCTATACACTACCGTAACCCCCCCGTAAACAGGAAAGCTGTCGGAGGGCACTCCATAGGTACTGAAAGATCTAGTGGATCGTATATAGCTAACTTATCAGAATATATAATCAACAAAATATGCAGTATAAATTATATAACACAAAGTAAATGAACACACCGAGATTTATACTGGTTTGGAGCACCTCTCCGACGTCAAATCCCTAAGCACCTCTTAGGAATTTCCTTCGTAAATCCCTCTCTTGACCTAGAGGAACATGTTTACAATGTTTCAATCTGAGCATCTCTCAGGTTATAACTTTCCTTTATAATAGAATGTTTGCTTTGACAATATTGTGTTCATCTAACACTGATATTGACTGATAGTACAATGTTCCTATAATCTCCTTTGATGATGTGTAATGAATGTACAAAGATTATTGGAAGAGAGGCAATAGATTAGTATACTTGAATACTTGATTGCTTTTGAATGCATAAGAGAGAAATAGAATAGAGATCAGAATAGCAAGAATTGTTTTGAATGTGCATATGTTTGTGCTATTTATAGAAGTAAAAAAGAATTACTAAATTTTCTTTTCATCAAAAACCATTGAAGTATACTAACATCCTTTCGGGAGTTCGCCACTTTTGAAGATGACTATTCATAAGAAATGACTGTTACAGTAGTTTAGTAGACTGGGAAAATGAGTCAGTCAACTGTGTATGAATGTTTGAAATTCATGCGCTAAAAAAATTCAAAAAACTGTAATATATAAGTCTGAAGCAGTCTACTGGGAAATGTCCGAAGTCGACTGAGCTCAGTCGACTGAGGCATTCTCCCAGTCGACTGAGTCCTGCTTCCTGCTTTTTTTATATTCTTCGACATTTTTCTTTTTTTCAATTATGGATCAATGTTTTTGTGTGTGTGTGTATGAACCATAAAGGAGATTTTTACAAATAAATCTAAGACCATACACATATATTATTACTTGACTTTCTTCATTGTTTGATCTTGTTGAAGTCCATTGTAGTTTTGAGCTAATCTTTGATTCTTTCATCTTCTATCTTGCCAGAATGTGATATATGTATACAATATATAGTTTCATCGTTGAAATGAAGAACTGATGTTCTAACAGGTATGGTACAAAACCAACTCATAGAAGGCGCGATAGGGCATGCGACAAGGCACTCGAGGCAATGCTGGGGTAAATATATCGTTTGCTGATCCAGACTTGTGTTAACGCCTAGCAGCTACTCCCGCCCACCTCGTGACACACTCCCAAATCAAAGGTGCACCCAATCAAATCACAAAAGCAGTAGAATTGTATCGAAGAAATGTGTCCGATCGAAGGAATGACCTCACTTGGCCCGGCATTGCAGTTGTTTTAGCCGCATCAAGCAGATACATGGGAGTCACGGCTACGTAAATACCATATAGAATCATCACCCAACAATCCTACTTCATTCTGGAATTTCCACCACGCATACAGTTGTTAAAGTGTTGGCAGAGAGTATGACAATATCCGATCCCGGTCTCTTTAACAACCAAATGTTAATATAACACCATGGTCATTTCATTTCAAATAGTTCATACTTCAAAACCAAAAATATCTTATCATTCAAAACCACGTCGATACGATATCATTTTCATTTCAAAACCAAATCGATACATATCATTTCCATATCAAATATATTCACTTCCAAAATATAGTGCTTTTAAAGTTATAATGCTTTCGAAACCAAGACACTTGAAATTATAATGCTTTGGAAATCATAATAATTTGAAATCATAGCACTTTGAAAATCATAACATTTTGAAATCATAACATTTTCCTTTAAACCATTTAGATATTAATAATAGGATATATAATAAAATAGTTTATGAGATAAAATAGTTTATATAAAATAATTTATATTAAAATAGTTTATATGAAAATAATTTATAAAGTAAAATATATAAATAGTTTTAAATTTAATTTAAGAATACTTTATATATTAAAATAGCTTCCTCAAATTTCACAAATCGATTCCAAATCAACCCGAATTCCAAAAATCAAATTTAATCCAATCTCAAATCATTAATTTCAATTTATTTCAGTTTCTCAATAAACCATTTCAAATTAAATCGGTTTCAAAAACAGATTTGAACCACAAAATAAACCATTTCGATTTCAATATATTTCAAAGCTTTAAATATTCCACAATTTTAAAACCAAAATTTGATAATTCATATATATCTTATTTAACATCATTATTATTTGGCTTTGAAATATACCATTATTAAATTCAATATCATTTAAATACATCTCAAATAACAAATTGTCTAAATATTTCCTTAAATTTATTTAAACTTAAAATATTCATTAATCACTTTAAACCAAAATCAAGTTATAAAATCATGTCCTTAATTTCTCAATATCCATTAAGTTTCAAATCGATTTTACTTAAATATGATTCTTAAAGGAATATTATTTCAGATGAACTTAAATTTATCATCCCAACTTTAACCTATAAAAATCAATATAAAATCTATTTTAAAATAAAATTTTAAATAATTCTTAAACATAATATATATTAGTTAAATCAAACTTTATTATTAAACTTATTTTATAATAAAATTGATTTATACATATTTAAAATATTAAAAACATAAGTAAACTCTTAAAATTTATAATTTCCAAAACTAATTTATAATTTTAAAATTTTCAAACGTATAAATTTATAATCAAGAATTTAACTAAAATAACATTTATAAGTATAACATTTAAAATCAATATTTGTATAAACATACACACAAATATATATATATATATATTATATATATATATATATATATATATATATATTATATATATATATATATATTTATACCTTGGAAATCTTTTCAAAATATTTATATATAAACCAATAGTGTCTGTATATAATTTTCTGGCCTATGGTCAAGTGATATGGATATTTATCATTTCAATCCGCATTTTAAATTATATACGGGTATATATCTTTTCAACCCGTAATGCCAAATTCAATTCAACCAAAATCGATTGGGTTTATCATTTCAACCTATAACGCTTTTCTCCTATTCTACCAATAGTTCGGGTATGTATCATTTCAATCCATAGGGAATCCTATACTAACGGCGAACTTGCAGAATGAAAACAAATATGATAATCATTTAATAGGCATATATTGTCAATGTAAATAACAGATAATGGCGTCAGATATCACATGTGAACGAATAGCATATATATAGCAATGTAAATAACTAACATCAGCATATTTCAATTGTCGTTTCAATTGAAATCAAATTATAAATATAAGAACGTTAATTGTGAGTGATTGCTCACTTTTCGAGGCTAGAGACGAACGAGAATGAGATGAGTTACGAATCTAAGCATGAATTCCAAAGCAAAACAAGATTGGCATGAATTTGATGACAAAGCTGACAGCTTGGAATTGACGAAATCAAATCAAACTGGATTGATGAAAATCAATGGTATAAGTGAACTTATATGTAATAATAAATAACTATGTATACATAAAAGTCATATTCTAAATTCAAACATATGTTAAATTAAATATATATACATATTTCAAAAATCAATGTTTTAAATTAAAACACATAAATTAAAATCAAACATATATACATACATATACATTATAGCACCTACGGTAAAATTTGAATGCTTTAGCAATATATATATATATATATATATTTATATATATGGACTCACATGTGACGCATATATATTTACAAACAACCGGATTCCATAGTTTATACTCACATATATAGTTCAATAGATCTTACAAAAATCTATACGGACTTACAAATTTGAAATCTATGCATATTATAATTTCCTACATCAAGCCAAACATATATATATGTATATTACTTATATATATATATATATTACATATATATATATTACTTATATAACTTATATAACCTAACAGACCGCTAATATTTCTTATACATTGGGGACAACTTAATATACAATGAAATATATACATGCATAAAACTTTATATTTTTTTATATACGCATGTAACTTAATATATTATTACATAAATTTAAATATTTGCATTTAACTAAAAAAGACGTAGGCCATATACAAACTATGCCATATATACATGCAAATATATGCACAACTGAGTATGTAAAACAAATATATGCAAGCTTTATACATGCAGGCGCTACTATATTTTATATTTATACAATAAAATATACATGTATGCTACTAATACACGATTACTGCAAAAATTATATGAACTGTAAAACACATCTAATCCCTCTTTTATAAGAAAATATATACTATAACTTATATACTTGTAAATAAGTCTATATAGCCGTATATATTCAAACACAAATATATACAGTTCTAGAGCAGCTTACACCATTTATATATGTACTTTAAACAATGCTAGAACGACAATTATATAGCAATATATATAGTACTGCAAAACAAATATATATATATATATATATATATATATATATGCATATATAATATGTAACTTAAAATTATCAACAACAATTCTATACTGTACTATAACTATATATATATACTCTAATTTTATAAACTTAGGTAAACATATATATATATATATATATATATATATATATATATATATATATATATATATATAGACAATGATTTAGTAAGAAAAATATATGCCAAATACTATAACATATTATATTGTTTTTAAAACCCAATACTTACCTACATACCTATATAAATTAATATACGAACAAAAGCAGACAATATAGATCTTGTATAAACTCATGTATACTTATATAAATATGTATATAAATCATCAATATAACACGAACAACCATAGGCAAATAGGCTTGGAAATAACTTACTGTAAATACTATATATATATATATATATATATACTATAAACACTATATATATATGATTTGAAATCAACAGCATATTATAAACATGATATACACATACAACATACAAACACTTTATTGTAAACTTACCAAAACCAGAACATTATATATACTATTATATAGTAAATCACTTATTACATAGATTAACAAACATATATGTTATTTACAAACAACTCTGCATACACAAACAAATATATGTATATATTCTAAATAACTAAAATAATAATATATAAGATACATATACATATACATACATACATACATACATGCATATATGCATACATACATATTATATATATATATAGTCCGCGGGTGCGGCGCAGTGGAAAGGAGGCCTGTGTTCTGGTAAAAAGACCCAGGTTCGATTCCTACCATGCGCTTCCCTATCCTATATAAATTTACCCGGGGGCATGGGGGATTGGATCAGCAGACGTCTTTACTATACCCTCCTCAGGAGTTTACTGGTCCGCCGGGTTCTCCTGGGTTTTCAATATATATATATGGTACCTTACATACATGCTACATGTGGTTACAATTAGGTGAAGTAAGGAAGGAGGAACTAGGCCAATGTGTGGTGAAGGACGAGACATGGAAGAAGACGTGGTGTAGGCTATTGAGGAGCTCGGGTTGGAAGGGATGAACCGAGTTTGGGTGGCTTCGGTGAGGTGCTCGGCTAGCAAAGTGGGAGAGGGGAGAAGATCGACGCAGGGAAGCATAGGTGCCCGGCCCAGGGAAAAAGAGGAGCAGCATGCGACGGGGGTGGAGGCGGAAGGGGTTCGGTTGCCAAGTAGTAGAGGAAAGATGGTGATAATGGAGGGACTATGCATGCGTGGTGATAGTGTGAAAGATTAGCCAAGGAGATAGTGAAAGTGGAGCGGCCATGGGCAAAATATGGAATGCAAAGTGAAAGAGGAAAACTGTATATTGTATAAACATTACATACATATTATTTCTTTTCAATAGCGAACAGAGGGTAGCAGCAGTTTAAAAGTGAACAGTAGGATGTCAGAAGTCACACACGCAAATATAGTAAATATAAATGCAAATAGCTGGAATAATTAAAGGCAATGGTTGCCTGATTCGACGGGTAGAAAATGAATGGACACAGGAATTCAAAAGGCTCAAAATGTTACAAACGGGTACTAATACGGCTAACTGTTTTGCAGGTTTCATCGCGTATCAGACTTCAATACACAAAATGGAATATATCGCAGAGATCAGCATGACGAGACGATCAAAACGATACACAGATATCTGTGGCACGATCATCCAATCAAAAGTCGATAATCGATATCGAAAATGCTGCTATTTGTCAAAAAATAAGATAAACCGAGAAATGGTAGTTCAAATTTGATGAAATGGAAGATGACGTCTCACTCAGAAGATGGTTTACAAATTTATTGTATAAAAATATTCAGGTTTGGATGACATTTTATTATCATCAAATTTTAAGTGATTTAAATTGAAATCGAATTATATAATAAAAATAAACTTCCATGTTATTTGATGAAAATTTTCCATTTGCTATTTAAAAGAGACGTATTCCAAATACTAAATCTTCATTTCAAAATTTTATTATTTAAAATTTCATAAAAATACAGTTAAATATATTATTAAAACAAATAAAATTTTACGGGTCGTTACACTCTCCCCCACTCAAAACTTTTCGTCCCCGAAAAGGAAGGAGGTAGAGAATAGAAAAATCAGAAAGAAAAATAGATTTGAAATACAAAATAAAATAATAATTTAAACCATATAATTTAAATTAATTTATATTCAACAACTGGTTTAATACATTTTATAAAATCAATAAATAGTCGTTCAATTCAAATTTTTTAGTTCAAAATGTCAATTCTAATCATATAAATTTCATTTAGTTTTTAAATTGATTTCTATTCAATTATTTCAAGTTTTACATATTTATTCAAAAAAATTTGCTTCATTTTATTGTTGATATCACCTTTAATCGAGAATTAAATTTTCGATTCACTTCAAACCATTTAGAGATATATATATATATATATATATATTATATTTTCAAATCAAATCTATAAACATACACCTATATATTATAAATCAAGTCATACTTAAGAATTCAAATCAAAATTCAATTTTTTCAAAACAAAAGTGTGGCAAAGCTACTGAATGGTCTCTTCACTTCGAAACGCGAAAATGAACGTCGATGATGCGGCCGCCGTCACTGAAATTATTTTCCAGCGGCAAAAGAGGAGAGCACTGATTTAAACTTTTAAAAATTTCTTTGAAATGATTTCTATTCGAAAATACTTTAAATAATATATACTTTAAAACTTAAAACCAAATTTTCAAAAATACCAGAAATTAAATTCTCAAATTCTAAATTTAAATTCAATTAAATTTCCAAAACAGTTTCTGAACCATGTTTTTATAATTCCATTTATTTATATCATGTGACAATAGTCAATGATTTACAAAGCAATAAATGAAATTCAAATATTATCATTTCAAACAACCAACTCGTTTAACTATTTAATTTCAGAAAATCTATTTATATATAATATAATCATACAAAATTATTTCATTTACCAAATTTGAAAACAATATTGTGTCAGTTTGTTATGTTCTAGTGTTTTAGAATTCTTATCGATAGCGTTGATCAGATGAATCGATTGAAACCTCAAATCAACATTAAAAACTCAAACAACACAATATATAAAACAGTTAATATTAATTAAAAATTCACTCCCACACTCGAAGATACCAGAATGGATTTCAAACCAAGGATAGAGGTTCAAATACAAGAGAACTCTGTTATCAAATAGAATTCTAATTAGAATATAAGCTCGAAACAAAGATAAGACGATTGACTAACAGAATAGGAAAATGGATGTACTAGTGTTAATCGCGGGCAATCTTAACCTGGTCAACCGTAACCTCAAGAATAAGATTGATGCAGAATTCTGAAGCGAATCGACATCAGATCGATAGAATAGAATTCGAACATAGCAAGAGATAGCAGCATCTGAACTAACGATACAGAAATCTTCGGTGAACCGATACTCGTTGTAAAGAAGTTTCACCCATTTACATATCATACAGTAGAGCTATGGGATGCTCCAGAATCAAGAAGAATACAATAGGGAGAGATAAGAATGGATTTCAAAACGAATGGGAGATTTTCTAAATTCAAAGGAAACCCGAATCAAAGAGGAAGGAATTCAAGCTCGAACGAAAGCGATTCTGTAATTAAATCTACCCTATATGCTGAGTTTTACTTAAAACCAAAGCTTTGATACCAATTATGCCATCCTGGTATTTCGTGCCATTTGCATCCACACATGTCGGACTTGAATTGCTTATAACAACAGATTGTCAATTTTATATTTGGCAAAACTCAGCATACAGAGTAATATAACAATAAGCAGCAGAAAAGATAAATAGTAGTTCATGAAGCTACTGTATAAACAACAAAGCATGAAATAAAATACAACAGATTATCTACAATACAATGTAGTCTCGAATATGACAAGTCTGAACAAACAACCGGATAGCTGAAAGCTGAACAGATATAGATGGATCTTCATACAAAGCTCCAAAGGTGAGTCTCAAATATTGTGACACTCAGTCTGACCTAAGCGTAAAGAAAAACACAAAACACTTGAGTCAGGATTAACATTCTTATATTAATAAATTCAACTCAAGTGAAATGTCAACTGAAATACAAGTAACTTAAAGGATGTTTTGGATACCCATCCTCGAAGGATCCGTGGAACTATCTATATGTAGTAATGTAAGCTATTATAACATGTCTATAGTAAAGTAAAACTATTAAAATAGCATCAAGGCGTTACTTATATCCCCCTTAACACATTTTATATATTCCCATAGTCTATACAGTACGTAACTCCCCCCGTAAATTGGAGGCCTATTGGAGGGCACTCCATAGGTATGGTACAAAACCAACTCGTCGAAGGCGCGATAGGGCATGCGAAAAGGCACTCGAGGCAATGCCAGGTTAGATATACCATTTGTGGATCCGGATTGGTGGTAACGCATAGCAGCTTCCGCCGCCTACCTCATGACTGACTCCCAAACCAAAGGTGCACCCAATCAAATCACAAAAGCAATAGAATTGTATCGAAGAAATGTTTCCGATAGGAGGAATCACCTCACTTGGCCCGACATGGCTCCTGTTTTAGCCGCGTCAAGCTGACTCACGAGAGTCAGGGTTATGTAAATACCATATAGAAACACCTAACCATCCTACTTCATTCTGGAATCTCTACCACGTATAAAGTTGTTAAAGTGGTTTTCGGTATTGGCACGGAGTATGACAATATCCAAACTCGGTCTCTTTAACAACCAAATGTTATTATAACACTGTGATCATTTCATTTCAAATAGTTCATACTTCAAAACCAAAAATATCATATCATTCCAAACCACATCAATATGATATCATCTTCATTTCAAAACTAAATCGATACGATATCATCTCCATTTCAAATATATTCACTTCCAAAATCATAGTACTTTCAGAGTTATAACGCTTTCGAAACCAAGACACTTGAAATTATAACACTTTGGAAATCATAACAATTTGAAATCATAGAACTTGGAAATCATAACATTTTTAAATCATAACATTTTCCTCTAAACCGTTTAAATATTAACAATAGGATATATAATAAAATAGTTTATGAAATAAAATAGTTTATATGAAAATAATTTGTAAAGTAAAATATATAAATAGTTTTAAATATAATTTAAAAATACTTTATATAATAAAATAGCATCCTCAAATTTCACAAATCGAGTCCAAATCAACCCGAATTGCAAAATTCTAATTTAACCCAATCTCAAATCATCAATTTCAATTATTTCAGTTTCTCAATTAACCATTTCAAATTATATCGATTTCAAAAACAGATTTGAACCACAAAATAAACCATTTCTATTTCAATATATTTCAAAGATTTAAATATTCCATAATTTTAAAACTAAATTTGATAATTTCATATATTCTTATTTGACATCATTATTATTTGGTTTTGAAATATCCACCTAATAAATCCAATATCATTTAAGTAAATTTCAAATTACAAATAATCTAAATATTTCCTTAAATTTATTTAAACTTGAAATATTCATTAATCACTTTAAACCAAAATCAAGTTATAAAATCATGTCCTTAAATTATCAATATCCAATAAGTTTCAAACCGATTTTATTTAAATATAATTCTTAAAAGAATATTATTCAAATCAACTTAAATTTATCTTCCCAACCTCAACTTATAAAAATCATTATAAAATCTGTTTTAAAATAAAATTTTAAATAATTCTTCAACATAATTTATAGTAGTTAAATCAAACTTTATTATTAAACTTATTTAATAATAAAACTGATTTATACATATTTTAAAATAGTAAAAATATAAGTAAACTCTTAAAATTTATAATTTTCAAAACTAACTTATAATTTTAAAATTTTCAAACATATAAATTTAAAATAAAAAATTTAACTAAAATAACCTCTATAAGTATAACATTTGAAATCAATATTCATCTAAACACACACACACATATATATCTTTTTAAACCTTGGAAATCATTTCAAAGTATTTTGTATATAGACGAACGATGTCTGTATATAATTTTTCTATCCTTTGGTCAAGTGATATGGATATTTATCATTTCAATCCTCAATTTAAATTATATATGGGTATATATCATTTCAACCTGCAATAATTCAATGAAAATCGCTTGGGTTTATCATTTTAACCCATAACAATTTTCTCCTATTCTTTCGATCGTTCGGGTATGTGTCATTTTAAACCATAGAGAATCCTATAATAACAGGGAACCTATAGAGTGATAACAGATATGATAATAATATAATAGACATATATCATCAGTGTAAATAACAGATAATGGTATCAGATGTCACAGGTGAACATATAACATATATATAACAAAGTAAATAACTAAGTGCAGCACATTACAATCGTCGTTTTAATTGAAATCAAATTTAACAAATATAAGAATGTTAATCGTGAGTGATTGCTCACATTTCCATGCTAGAGATGAATGAGAATGAGATGCGTTACGAAACCAAGCACGAATTCCAAAGCAAAACAAGATTGGCACTAATTTGACGACAAAGCTGGCAGCTTGGAATTGACGAAATCTATCAAACTGGATAGATGAAAATCAATTGTATAAGTGAACTTATATGTAACAATATATAACTATATATATATATATAAGTCATATTCTATGTGACGACCCGGAAATTTTTGACATTTGAAATGGAATATTTAACTGATTTTTAAATATTTGGAGGTTAGTTTAACTTGAATTTCGAGCATAAATATGAATTTGGCAATTAAATTATTGAATTTAATTTATTAATGATGGGTAAAAATTTGAATTTTCAATTTTTAGCATGTTAAAAATAATTCGATGGCTTAGAAAATTTATATTAATAATACTGACGATAATGGAAGCTCCAGAATTTAATTTGGGAATGTTTTGTTTAGTTTTGAATTTATATCGTTTAAATCGATATTTAAAAATAGCCTTTCGAGGCACAGTCTCGGATTTCGACGAAACCAGTTCCATTAGATTTTTCATATTGTGTAATTATCGTATTTCAAATTTCGTAGCGTTTGGATTCACCGTTTGGTCGTTCGATCTGGAAACGTCTAGAAATAATTTAGTTGAATTTAATGTAAATAGTCGATTTAAATAGCTATCTTCCGCATACGATCAAATTGGAGCCCGAGACACGTTCCATTATGTTCGGAATACGGGTAAAACCTTATAAACGCCTGTCGGCATGTCTGATTCGAAGTTCGAAATTTCGAGTTATGCTTAACGTGATATTTTGGGATTAAATAATATTATAAAATTTCTAAGTCAAACCATATTATGTCTCCATCAGCTACCCCTACACATACAAAGCCGCCTTCCTTCACATTTAAGTCGCGCGCACCTTTCTTCCTACTGAATCCAATTCGAAACTCATACAGATAAAAAAATATGAAGGACTTCAAAACGAAATTAATGGCCACTCCCCCTTTAAGTTTCATTATCCAGGCAAATTCAGAATTTAAAATAAAAAATTCATGGCTGAAGCCTCTTTGGAAATAAACGAGAAATCAAAGATTAATATTCCTCAATAAAAAAACATAATCGATCGAAATCGATTCGAGCAATAGGCACGAAATCGAGTTCGATTTTGCGAGGTTCGTACGGATGGCGGCAATGAAGCACGACATCGTGGGTCGTGAAGCAGCAGCATGCGGTGGCGATTAGGGTCTTGGGCGATGTTGATTTCAGGGTTCGACTGAGGCTGTGGCGAAGTCGCATTGATGTAAGGGAGGTCGACGAGGCTCGAGCGCGTGGATGTTGATATCGTGGTGGAGGCACGCGATGGAAAAGGGTATTCGATGGTCGGCAAGGCGTTCTTGCGCTAGCGCGATGTCAGGGAGGTTCGATGATCTGGGTATGATTTTGTTATCGTTTTTGAATTTTGATTTTTTTTAAATTTTCAAAAGAATTGAATTTTAAAGAAAATAATAATAATACAGTAACTAGAAAAATTCATATGCAGATTTTATATATATATATATATATATATATATATATATATATATAAATATGTATACATGCAGGTGTAGGGTATATGTTGTTTTCAATTTCTATACATATAGCTATATAGAAAAATATAGGTAAACAGTAGAAAATAATATTATATATATATATATATATGTAATCCTAAGGAAAATAAATATGCATGTATATATTCAAATATATTCAGTTATGTTAAAATAATTTAGTGAGGTGATAAATTGTTTAATTAGTTTATCTAAATTATTTTAGTTACCAAGAAAAATTATTTAAAAGGAAATTAGTTTAAAATTTAAAATTCTTTGGTTAAAATTAAATCACTAGTTTGAAATTAAATTTATTAGTTGAGTTAAAATATAAAAATGGCAATAAAATTGTTCGATTGTTTCGAATATTAATAAAAATCATATAATTGTTTATACGAGGTCTAATACAGTGAAGGAAACAAACGGGAATGGTAATGGATTGCAAAATAAAAGCAAAGGTGAGATCTTCTCACTCAATCAATATTGTTTTGATTGAAATTTTGAATAATTAGATTTAAAATTGATTGACTGTGTGCTTGGATGATTGATTTATAATAATTATTCACTGGATGATATTATATATATATAGTAGTATATAGTATATACCGGAGTTGTTGATTTCCCGCATTTTATAGCGGATGTGACCCTATGCGTCGCATAATAGAGGATTATATTTTATAAATCCCATATACCGTGATATTCCACCTTGAAGTGGAATTGGTATTTACTTGTTATACTAACATCTGTGGATGCAGGGAAACGGGTTGGAGGGATCCAACTGGATTCCTCAAATATTTAAATTTGTTTCAATATTGTATTTTGATTATTTATAATCTGTGTATGACTATTTGTGATTGAAACTGTTGAAGGCTATAATTTAGCCAAATATATTTTTGGTATCATAGGATACCAGAATGAAATAAAATTGGATTTTTGAAATTTAGTAGAAAATTTATAGCAAATTAATTTTAGAAAATTGAATAAATTTAAAAGAAGGAATTTGTTTCAAAAGATAATAAATGTGGTGTTGAAATAAATTAGAAATCAATTTTGGAAATTGATTTGGTATTTGAAGATAAATTTGGAAATCAATTTAAAATTTAATTCGGTGCTGAAAATGAATATTTGGGAATCGATTTGAAAATCGTATATCTATGGATATTTAAAAATTTAAATCCACAAATGGGAATTTTATAAAGGAAAGGAAACTTTGTTTAAAAAAAATAAACATTTGTTTATTTTTAAAAGCGTGGAACGAAATTTACGCATTTGGAACGTAAATTTAAAATAAATCTAGAAGATTTATAAATTGATTTGGATGAACCAGTTTAGAATGGAATGTGAATTTTCCCTGAAAGCCGAGAATGTTTTCAATATAGTTTACAAAAATAGATTGAAGTTGTAAAGATGGTTCAAAGTATAGAATGTTTGGAAAAAAAATTATTTACTTAGGTTATTTTGAAAATCTTTAAAGTAAAATATATTTTAAACTATTATAGAAGTGATTAATTAAAGTTTTAAATTGATATTTATTCTAGAAATTGGAAATCTAAATAGTTATATCCTATCTACTAATTTTATTTTAAAATTAGTTTTGGACTTGAATTTTTATATGAGACATTAGTGTAATATTTTCATAACTAATATTTAAGCAACTATTTTAAAATAGTTTTATTTTTAATGTTTCCAAGTACATTTTGGATATGTATTTTATATTATTCTGAAATATTTTAACTCGGCGGATTTTCAGTGGAAATGAATAAATATTTGGAAATATATTCCGCACAAGGAAAACGCTTTGAAAATTTGTTTCCAAAAGATTGAAATGTGAATAGTGATTTGAAATTTGTTTTCAAAATATTAAAGTGATAAAAGTATATCTTGCAAAGATATTTTGGAAATAAATGATTTGGGAAAATTATTTGAAATCCAGTAATTGTTGTGAATGTTGATTGATAGTTATATAACCGACTATCAATATTGGCCTTTAAATGGCATTTGAATTCCGATGCGACCGGGGGTCGGATTCCAAGTGGATATCCGAAAACCACATTGAACCTTTGTGATTGTGATGGATCTTTTATTTAAAAGATCAAAGTGAAAATTGTTGTGATTTGTTGAAATCTGAATGTAACACTTATTTTTTTTAAATAAACGCTCGTTATTCGGATTAGCCGGGAGAGGACTTTGTGTCGTATAACCCATTCCGAATAGTGATTCGACGAAAATATAGCATTTGAAGATGGTGTCGAAGACCGGGTATTTTCGAAAACGAAAGGATTACCTGTCAAATATCTCTACACCGGGTTGCTTCGATATAGAGATTTTATCACCCTTTGTGATGGGGATTCCGGACGTGATTAGTAAATATCCGTATTTGCAAGGGCTTCTTTGAAGTGCCTTCGGTTCCGTTCGATCTCGGAACGGACTTGTATGGATGTGTGTCTGACATTACACTTTGAGATATAAAGTTGATTTCTATCAAATACATTTCTGTTGGTGGCGGAGAATTCATTCTCTTAGCTTAACACCCTTCTCTAAGACATACGAGCTCAGAGGTTATGTGGTTGATGGTTATTAGTGACATACTCCCAAGTTGGTAATGTGGCATACGAAGTGCTGCTGATCATTTGTTGATCAAAGCATGACTTGGTGAAAAGTGTAGCTTTGTGGACGAGACTTCGTCGGACCTCACACCCCGGAAATGGTCAAAACAGGAAAGATGCGGCAAGGTTATGAGGGTCGCGCCCTTTAGGGTATGTCATTTCCTTCTGGAAAAGGGTGGTATCATGGTATGAAGCCCAGATACTTAACCTATGTTGTTGCCGCAAAAAATTATTATACTTTGTGGTTGTTGCTTTGTAGTTGAGGATCCTCGATTAAAGGTCGCAAACGACCGGGGGATGGCATACTCGTGTAGTAATTACCTAGTTACAAGGTAACCCGACCTTGTGTTGGAAGAGATCCGAGTAGGTTCTCGGGGGGTTCCTCCAGAGGCGTACACAATACGAGCCCTTTACGATTGCAATTGTATAACCTGCCTCCTCAGGAGGTAGCTATAGCAGGCATAATATAATGGTACATATGCTGGCTAAGATTAATATTATACTTTCGAAATGTTTTCTGCACTATTCCCTAATGATAATACTAAAATGGATTTTGCGTATCAAGCATGTTTGACTATCATAAGGAGAAATCTCCCTCAAGTCTGCGATTGTGTTGTGTGTGTGTCGGTAGGCCTTATGGTAGTTTCATTTTCCAAAAAGCATAGCGGATTTCTTTTTATTTTCTTTGTGAAAATAACTATTTTTAAGATCTCACACCAGTCCCACGACTGACCTGGAGTCTACTGTTCCCTTTCTAAACTCTGGGTGCCCACAATTTTCCACACGGATAGCCTAGAGTCAGGTTATCATTATTCCAGAGCGCAGTCGAAAAAGAGATGTTGTGGAGATCAGGAAAAAGCTGGATGGCGAAGCGTATCACTAGTATATGTTATATTCTTTTCCGCTGTTTGTTGTTGTAACACACTGATAATGTAATGTGATGTAATGTAATAACTGATATAGTTCTTTGTTTTAAAGATATTCATTTATCTATTATATTTGTTCCGCTTAGATATGTGAGATTCTATTATTGTTCTATTTTCTTCTTCTATCTTCTTCTTCTTCTCCCTCTTTCTTCTTTAAACCCGAAGACTCGTACATTTGTTCCACTTTGGGATGAATTGTTGTGGAATTTTGCCAGCTCAAAAGGGGTACGGATTTGCGTGCCTTTACATGTGGTATCAGAGCATTTGGTTAAGCGATAACCTTGGCTCTGGTGGGTGTTACTCATTAGAGATAGAGTCAGTAGTACTCTAGAATGAGTTTGAGTGTAATGATAGATATAAGAGCTTATTTGTTAGTGAATATAAAATTGTTTTATATTGTGATGATTGATTTGTTGAGTGGTATATGGATTCTGGTCGATATAGTCTGTACAACCCTATAGATGGGGATCTCTAAACACTCGTACAGAATAATTCGACATGATATTGTTTTAAAATAGCGTAAATGAAACAATTTTACCCAAAACTATTTTTGTAGATAAAGGAAATAATCTCTGAAAATTATTATAGTATATGGTTGTTTGATTGTTAGGAAGTGATAATATTATTATCGTGTGAACAAGAAATTGAAATTGTAACTCCAAAGTTAAGAAATAAATTCACATACAAATGGAATTTAAGAATATAAATTGTAAATGTGATTTGTAATTTGAAATATAATTCCAGAGAAATATTTGAAAGAGGTTGAAAGGATTTGAGAATTGATGTTTTGTAATTTGGAAAAGATTAAGATCCTTTTGAGTTTGAAAATGGTTTTCAAGGGTTTGGAAAAAAATGTTTTGAAGGGATGAAAGCTCTAAATTCTTTTCGATCGCTGGAAAATAATTTCGGTGATGACTGCAGCATCATCGATGTTCATTTTCGAGTTTCCAAGAGAGGAATTGCTGCAAAATTGTTTTAAATGGAAGTTGTTTGCAAAACTAATTTGGATTTTTGAATTCAAAGGATAATTTGAATTGCTTTCAAAAAGATTTTTGAAAAGATGGATAAAAACTCTGAAATCTTATTAAGAATGGTTATGGAATAATAAATAAGCTTGGAAACTTAGAAAGATTCAAATTGAAACCGAATTTATCTTGTATTAATATGAATAAAGAAAATTTGAGAGGCCTTATAGACTAAATGGTTGGAATAAAATCTATAAAGGTGGAAAATAAAATTGTGAATGAATTAATAAATTTACGATTGAAATTAAATGAAAGTGAAATTGAATGTTGAAATTTATTTCGAAGTTGTAAGTAAATAGAACTGGAGTTGGAATTGAAATTGATTTGTGATAAACAAAGTGAAGTATTAAACTAAAATTAGTAAGTGAAACTAATTGATGAATTACCAAATGGATAAGGTTTAAAATGAACTGAATCTAATAATTATAAATGAAAGGTAAATTAAATTCATATGGAATTTGAAATCCAGTTTAATATAAGTGGTTATAAACCAAAATAGTGAATTGAAAATAAATTTTTGGGAATGAACAAAGGAATAAAAATGGAATTGGAACTGAATATTGAAAACCAATTTGAACTGTGTGAAATAAAATGAAGTTTTAAAATTAGTTCGAAGTGAAATAAAGATAATAAAGGTGAAAAAAGGGGTTGAGATAAAATGAATTGGAATTTGTAACGAATTAGTAAATGAAACTAATTTAAAATAGTGGGACGAGTCAGTTGTGAATGAAAGATAGTTGATAAAGTTCAATATTCAGAAGGTAAGTTAAATCCAAATAGAATTGAAATTGTGAATTGAATTCAAATGAAATTAATAATGCAAGATTGAATGAAAATGGATATATAACTTCAATAGTGAAGTAAAAATGGCATAAGAAGTATTCAAACTTTTGTAATGAAATATTCAAAATGATATATGAATGTTGTAATTGAATATTATGGCTAGTAGAATATATAGGTATGTTACAGGAAAAAAGAAAATTGGAATTGGGATTTTGAAGATAAAATTGAATTGCTCGACAAAAAAGTATGTATTTAAAGTTCTATATGAAATTTGATGATTTTCTTGTCTAGCCACTTGGCGTTTTGTTTTCTTTTTGAAATCTGGAGGCCTGTGGTGCCATTTTGTAGTCGTACCGAGCTAGCCGCGCAAAGGAGACGTTGGCGAAATTTTTCGAAAATTTAGAGAGTTAGAAAATTTTGGGAAAGTTTTGAAAATTTGAAATTTAAATTTAAATTTGAATTATTATGAAAACAATGTTGTTTGGAAACTATGGAAGATTTTGGAAAGTTAGTTGAAATGATAATGGGCTCTAATAGAAAGATTTGTTTTGGAAAGTTGAAACCGTTTGGTTTTTAGAAAATGATTAATGGGTTAAGGATCATTCTTCTTAACTAGTAATTTTGGGACGAAATTCTTTTAAGGGGGAAGGATGTGACGACCTAGAAATTTTTGACATTTGAAATGGAATATTTAATTTATTTTAAATATTTGAAGATTAGTTTAACCTGAATTTCGAATATAAATATGAATTTGGCAATTAAATTATTGAATTTAATTTATTAATGATGGTTAAAAAATTGAATTTTCAATTTTCAGCTTGTTAAAAATAATTTGATGGCTTAGAAAATTTATATTGATAATACTGAAGATAATGGAAGTTCCAGAATTTAATTTAAAAATATTTTGTTTAGTTTTGAATTTATATTGTTTAAATCGATATTTAAAAATAGCCTTCCGAGGCACAGTCTTGGATTTCGACGAAACCAGTTCCATTGGATTCGTAATATTGTATTATTATCAGATTTCAAATTTCCTAGCATTTGAATTCACTGTTTGGTCGTTCGATCTGGAAACGTCTAGAAATAATTTAGTTGAATTTAATTTAAATAGTCGATTTAAATAGCTATCTTCCACATACGATCAAATTGAATCCCGAGACACGTTCCATTGTGTTCGGAATACAGATAAAACCTTATAAACGCCTGTCGGCATGTCTGGTTCGGAGTTCGATATTTCGAGTTATGCTTAACGTGATATTTTGGGATTAAATAATACTATAAAATTTCTACGTCAAACCCTATTACGTCTCCATCAGCCACCCCTACGCGTACAAAGCTGCCTTCCTTCACATTTAAGTCGCGTATGCCTTTCTTTCTGCTGAATCCAATTCGAAACTCATACAGATAAAAAAAATATGCAGGACTTCAAAACGAAATCAATGGCCGCTCCCCCTTTGAGTTTCGTTTTCCAGGCAAATTCAGAATTTAAAAAAAAATTCATGGCCGAAGCCTCTTTGGAAATAAACGAGAAATCAGAGATTAATATTCCTCAAATAAAAAAACATAATCGATCGAAATCGATTCGAGCAATGGGCACGAAATCGAGTTCAATTTCACGAGGTTCGTCCGTATGGCGGCATTGAAGCACGACATCGTGGGTCGCGAAGCAGCAGCATGCGGTGGCGATTAGGGTTTTGGGCGACGTCAATTTTAGGGTTCGACTGAGGCTATGGCGAAGTCGCATTGATGTGAGGAAGGTCGGCGAGGCTCGAGCGAGTGGATGTTGCTATCGTGGTGGAGGCGCGTGATGGCAAAGGGTATTCGATGGTAGGCAAGGCGTTCTTGCGCTAGCGCGATGTTAGGGCCAATGCCAGGGAGGTTCGATGATCTGGGTATGATTTCTTTATCGTTTTTAAATTTTGATTTTTTTTTAATTTTGAAAGAATTGAATTTGAAAGGAAAAAAATAAAACAGTAACTAGAAAAATTCATATGCAAATTTTATATATACATGTCTGCATGCAGGTGTAGGGTATATATTGTTTTCAATTTCTATACATATAGCTTTATAGAAAATATAATTAAACAGTAGAAAATAATATTATATATATATGTAATCCTAAGGAAAATAAATATGCATGTATATATTCTAATTTATTCAGTTATGTTAAAATAATTCAGTGAGGTGATAAATTGTTTAATTAGTTTATCTAAATTATTTTAGTTACCAAGAAAAATTATTTAAAAGGAAATTAGTTAAAAATTTAAAATTCTTTGGTTAAAATTAAATCACTAGTTTGAAATTAAATTTATTAGTTGAATTAAAATATAAAAATGGCAATAGAATTGTTCGATTGTTTCGAATATTAATAAAAATCATATAATTGTTTATACAAGGTCTAATACAGTGAAGGAAACAAACAAGAATGGAAATGGATTGCAAAATAAAAGAAAAGATGATATCTTCTCACTCAATCAATATTGTTCTGATTGAAATTTTTAATAATTAGATTTAAAATTGATTTACCGTGTGCTTGGATGATTGATTTATAATAATTATTCACCGGATGATATTATATATATAGTAGTATATAGTATATATTGGAGTTTTTGATTTCTCGCATTATATAGCGGATGAGACCCTATGCGCCGCATAATAGCGGCTGATATTTTATAAATCTCATATACCGTGATATTCCACCTCGAAGTGGAATTGGTATTTAATTGTTTTGCTAACATTTGTGGATGTAGGGAAACATGTTGGAGGAATCCAACATGATTCCTCAAATATTTGAATTTGTTTCAATATTGTATGTTGATTATTTATTATCTGTGTGTGACTATTTATGATTGAAACTATTGAAGGCTATAATTTAGCCAAATATATTTTTGGTATCGTAGGATACCATAAATAAATAAAATCGGATTTTTGAATTTTACTAAATTTTTTTTATAGTAAATTAATTTTAGAAAATTGAATAAATTTAAAAGAAGGAATTTGTTTCAAAAGATAATATATGTGGTGTTGAAATAAATTAGAAATCAATTTTTGAAATTTGTTTGGTATTTGAAAATAAATTTGGAAATCAATTTAAAATTTAATTCGGTGCTGAAAATGAATATTTGGGAATCGATTTGAAAATCGTATATCTGTGAATATTTAAAAATTTAAATCCACAAATGGGAATTCTATAAAGGAAAGGGAAATTTGTTTTAAAAAATAAACATTTGTTTATTTTTAAAAGTGTGGAAAGAAATTTACGAATTTGGAACGTAAATTTAAAATAAATCCAGAAAGATTTATAAATTGACTTGGATGAACCATTTTAGAATGGAATGTGTATTTTCCCTGAAAGCCGAGAATGTTTTCAATATAGTTTATAAAAATAGATTGAAGGTGTAAAGATGGTTTTAAGGATAGAATGTTTGGAAAAAAAATTATTTACGTAGGTTATTTTGAAAATCTTTAAAGTAAAATATATTTTAAACTATTATAGAAGTGATTAATTAAAGTTTTAAATTGATATTTATTCTAGAAATTGGATATCTAAATAGTTATATCCTATCTGCTAATTTTATTTTAAAATTAGTTTTGGACTTGAATTTATATATGAGATATTAGTGTAATATTTTCATAACTAATATTTAAGCAAGTATTTTAAAATAGTTTTATTTTAAATGTTTCCAATTATATTTTGGATATGTATTTTATATTATTTTAAAATATTTGAACTCGGCAGATTTTCAGTGGAAATGAATAAATATTTGGAAATATATTCCGCTTAAGGAAAATGCTTTGAAAATTTGTTTCCAAAAGACTGAAATGTGAATAGTGATTTGAAATTTGTTTTCAAAGTATATCTTGCGAAGATATTTTGGAAATAAATGATTTGGGAAAATTATTTGAAATCCAATAATTGTTGTGAATGTTGATTGATAGTTAAATAACCGACTATCAATATTGGCCTTTAAATGGCATTTGAATTTCGATGCGACCGGGGGTCGGATTCCAAGTGGATATCCGAAAACCACATCGAACATTTGTGATTATGATGGATCTTTTATTTAAAAGATCAAAGTGAAAATTGTTGTGATTTGTTGAAATCTGAATGTAACACTTTTTTTTAAATAAGCGCTCGTTATTCGGATTTGCCAGGAGAGGACTTTGTGCCATATAACCCATTCCGAATAGTGATTCGACGAAAATATAGCATTTGAAGATGGTTTTGAAGACCGAGTATTTTCGAAAACGAAAGGATTACCTGTCGAATATCTCTGCACCGGGTTGCTCCGGTATAGAGATTTTATCACCCTTTGTGATAGGGATTTCAGACGTGATTAGTAAATATTCGGATTTGCAAGGGCTTCTTTGAATTGCCTTCGGTTCCGTTCGATCCCGGAACGGACTTGTATGGATGTGTGTATGACATTACACTTTGAGATATAAGGCTGATTTCTATCAAATACATTTCTGTTGGTGGCGGAGAATTTATTCTCTTAGCTAAACACCCTTCTCTGAGACGTACGAGCTCAGAGGTTATGCAGTTGATGGTTATTAGTGATATACTCCAAACTTGGTAATGTGGCATACGAAGTGTTGCTGATCATTTGTTGATCAAAGCATGACTTGGTGAAAAGTGTAGCTTTGTGGACGAGACTTCGTCGGACCTCACACCCCGAAAATGGTCAAAACAGGAAAGATGCGGCAAGGTTATGAGGGTCGCGCCCTTTAGGGTATGTCATTTCCTTTTGGAAAAGGGAGGTATCATGGTATGGAGCCCAGATACTTAACCTATGTTGTTGCCTCAAAAATTTATTATACTTTGTGGTTGTTGCTTTGTGGTCGAGGATCCTCGGATAAAGGTCGCAAACGATGGAGGGATGTTATACTCGTGTAGTAGTTACCTAGTTATAGAGGTAAACCAGCCTTGTGTTGATAGAGATCCGGGTAGGTTCTCGGGGGGTTCCACTAGAGGCGTACCCATGTGGCAATAAGAAGTTCCTTAGCCTGACCATTTGTTGGAAATCTAAAGTAACAATACAAGCCCTTTACGATTGCAATTGTATAACCTGCCTCCTCAAGAGGTAGCTATAGCAGGCATAATATAATGGTACCTATGCTGGCTAAGATTAATATTATACTTTCGAAATGTATTCTGCACTATGAACTAATGATAATATTAAAAAGGATTTTGCATATCAAGCATGTTTGACTATCATAAGGAGAAATCTCCTCGAAGTTTGCGATTGCATTATGTGTGTGCTGAGAGGCCTTATGGTGGTTTCATTTTCCAAAAAGCATAGCAGATTTTTTTATTTTCTTTGTGAAAATAACTGTTTTTAAGATCTCACACCAGTCCCACGACTGACCTGGGTTTATTGTTCCCTTTCTAAACTCTGGGTGCCTACAATTTCCCACACGGGCAGCCTAGAGTCAGGTTATCATTATTCTGGAGCGAAGTCGAAAAAGAGATGCTGTGGAGATCAGGAGCAAGCTAGATGGCGAAGCGTATCACCAGTATATGTCATATTCTTTTCCGCTGTTTGTTGCTGTAACACACTGATAATGTAATGTGATGTAATGTAATAACTGATATAGTTCTTTTTTTAAAGATATTCATTTATCTATTATATTTGTTCCGCTGCGATATGTGAGATTCTGTTATTGTTCTATTTCCTTCTTCTATCTTCTTCTTATTCTACCTCTTTCTTCTTTAAACCCGAAGACTCGTACATTTGTTCCACTTTGGAATGAATTATTGTGGAATTTTACCAGCTCAAAAGGGGTACGGATTTGCGGGCCTTTACATGTAGTATCAGAGCATTTGGTTAAGCTATAACCTTGGCTCTGGTGGGTGTTACACATTAGAGATAGAGTCAGTAGTACTCTAGAAGGAGTTTGAGTGTAATAATAGATATGAGCGCGTATTTGTTAGTGAATATACAATTGTTTTACATTGTGATGATTGGTTTGTTGAGTGGTATATGGATTCTGGTCGATATAGTTTGTACAACTCTATCGATGAGGATCTCTAAACACTCGTACAGAACAATTCAACATTATATTGTTTTAAAATAGGGTAAATGAAATAATTTTACCCAAAACTATTTTTGTAGATAAAGGAAATAATCTCTGAAAATTATTATAGTATATGGTTGTTTGATTATTAGGAAGTGATAATATTATTATCATGTGAATAGGAAATTGAAATCGTAACTCCAAAGTTAAGAAATAAATTAACATACAAATGGAATTTAAGAATATAAATAGTAAATGTGATTTGTAATTTGAAATAGAATTCTGGAGAAATATTTGAAAGAGATCGAAAGAATTTGAGAATTGAAGTTTTGTAATTTGGAAAAGATTAAATTCCTTTTGTGTTTGAAAATGGTTTTCAAGGGTTTGGAAAAAAATATTTTGAAGGGATGAAAGCTCTAAACTCTTTTCGGTCGCTGGAAAATACTTTCGGTGATGACTGCAGCATCATCGATGTTCATTTTCGAGTTTCCAAGAGAGGAATTGCTGCCAAATTATTTCAAATGGAAGTTGTTTGCAAAACTGATTTGGATTTTTGAATTCAAAGGATAATTTGAATTGCTTTCAAAAATGATTTTTGAAAAGATGAAAAAAAAACTATGAAATCTTATTAAGAATGGTTATGGAATAATAAATAAGTTTGGAAACTTAGAAATATTCAAATTGAAACTGAATTTATCTTGGATTAATACGAATAAAGACAATTTGAGAAGTCTTATAGACTAAATGGTTGGACTAAAATCTATAAAGGTGGAAAATAAAATTATGAATGAATGAATATATTTACAATTGAAATTAAATGAAAGTGAAATTGAATTTTGAAATTCATTTCGAATTTGTAAGTAAATAGAACTGGAGTTGGAATTGAAATTGATTTGTGATAAACAAAGTGAAGTATCAAACTAAAATTAGTAAGTGAATCTAATTGATGAATGACCAAATGTGCAAGGTTTAAAATGAGTTGAATCTAACAGTTATAAACGAAAGGTAAATTAAATTCATATGGAATTTGAAATCCACTTTAATATAAGTGGTTATAAACCAAAACAGTGAATTGAAAATAAATTTTTGGGAATGAACAAAGGAATAAAACTAGAATTGGGACTGAATATTGAAAATCAATTTGAATTGTGTGAGATAAAATGAAGTTGTAAAATTAGTTCGAAGTGAACTAAAGATAATAAAGGTGAAAAAAGGGGTTGAGATAAAATGAATTGGAATTTGTAATGAATTAGTAAATGAAACTAATTTAAAATAGTGGGATGAGTCAGTTGTAAGTGAAAGATAATTGATAAAATTCAATATTCAGAAGGTAAGTTAAATCCAAATAGAATTGAAATTGTGAATTGAATTCAAATGAAATTGATAATGCAAGATTGAATGAAAATGGATATATAACTTCAATAGTGAAGTAAAAATGGTATAAGAAGTATTCAAACTTTTGTAATGAAATATGCAAAATGATATATGAATTGAATATTATGGCTAGTAGAATATATAGGTATGTTACAGGAAAAAGGAAAATTGGAATTGAGATTTTGAAGATAAAATTGAATTGTTCGACAAAATTGTATGTACTTAAATTTCTATATGAAATTTGATGATTTTCTTGTCTAGCCACTTGGCGTTTTGTTTTCTTTTTGAAATCTGGGGGCCTGTGGTGCCATTTTGTAGTCGTACCGAGCTAGCCACGCAAAGGAGACGCTGGCGAAATTTTTCAAAAATTTAGGGAGTTAGAAATTTTTTGAGAAAGTTTTGAAAATTTGAAATTTGAATTTAAATTTAAATTTGAATTATTGAGAAAACAATGTTGTTTGGAAATTATGGAAGATTTTGGAAAGTTAGTCGAAATGATAATGGGTCTCTAATAGAAAGATTAGTTTTGGAAAGTTGAAACTGTTTGGTTTTTGGAAAATGATCAACGGGTTAAGGATCATTCTTCTTAACTAGTAATTTCGGGACGAAATTCTTTTAAGTGGTGAAGGATGTGACGACCCAGAAATTTTTGACATTTGAAATGGAATATTTAATTGATTTTAAATATTTGGGGATTAGTTTAACTTGAATTTCGAATATAAATATGAATTTGGCAATTAAATTATTGAATTTAGTTTATTAATGATGGGTAAAAATTTGAATTTTCAATTTTTAGCTTGTTAAAAATTACTTGATGGCTTCGAAAATTTATATTGATAATATTGAAGATAATGGAAGCTCCAGAATTTGATTTGGGAATATTTTGTTTAGTTTTGAATTTATATTGTTTAAATCGATATTTAAAAGTAGCCTTCCGAGGCACAGTCTCGGATTTCGACGAAACATGTTCCATTGGATCCATAATATTGTATTATTATCAGATTTCAAATTTCGTAGCGTTTGGATTCACCGTTTGGTCGTTCGATCTGGAAACGTCTAGAAATAATTTAGTTGAATTTAATTTAAATAGTTGATTTAAATAGCTATCTTCCGCATACGATCAAATTGGAGGCCGAGACACGTTCCATTGTGTTCGGAATACGGGTGAAACCTTATAAACGCCTGTCGGCATGTCTGATTCGGAGTTCGAGATTTCGGGTTATGCTTAACGTGATATTTTGGGATTAAATAATATTGTAAAATTTCTAAGTCAAACCCTATTACGTCTCCATCAGCCACCCCTACGCATACAAAGCCGCCTTCCTTCACATTTTAGTCGCGTATGCCTTTCTTCCTGCTGATTCCAATTCGAAACTCATACAGATAAAAAAATATGCAGGACTTCAAAACGAAATTAATGGCCGCTCCCCATTTCAGTTTCGTTTTCCAGGCAAATTCAGAATTTAAAAAAAATTCATGGCCGATGCCTCTTTGGAAATAAATGAGAAATCAGAGATTAATATTCCTCAAATAAAAAAACATAATCGATCGAAATTGATTCGAGCAATGGGCACGAAATCGAGTTTGATTTCGCAAGGTTCATACGGATGGCGGCATTGAAGCACGACATTTTGGGTCGCGAAGTAGAAGCATGTGGTGGTGATTAGTGTTTTGGGCGATGTCGATTTCAGGGTTCGACTGAGGCTATGACGAAGTCGCGTTGATGTGAGGGAGGTCGGCGAGGCTCAAGCGCGTGGATGTTGATATCGTGGTGGAGGCACGTGATGGCAAAGGGTATTCGATGGTCGACAAGGCGTTCTTGCGCTACGATGTAAGGGCCGATGCTAGGGAGGTTTGATGATCTGGGTATAATTTCTTTATCGTTTTTAAATTTTGATTTTTTTTTTAATTTTGAAAAGAATTGAATTTGAAAGAAAATAATAATAATACAGTAACTAGAAAAATTCATATGCAGATTTTATATAAACATGTATACATGCAGGTGTAGGGTATATGTTGTTTTCAATTTCTATACATATAGCTGTATAGAAAAATATAGGTAAACAGTAGAAAATAATATTATATATATGTAATCCTAAGAAAAATAAATATGCATGTATATATTCTAATTTATTCGGTTATGTTAAAATAATTTAGTGAGGAGATAAATTGTTTAATTAGTTTATCTAAATTTTTAGTTACCAATAAAAATTATTTAAATGGAAATTAGTTTAAAATTTAAAATTCTTTGGTTAAAATTAAATCACTAGTTTAAAATTAAATTTATTAGTTGAATTAAAATATAAAAATGGCAATAGAATTGTTCGATTGTTTCGAATATTAATAAAAATCATATAATTATTTATACAAGGTATAATACAGTGAAGGAAACAAATGGGTATGGAAATGGATTGCAAAATAAAAGCAAATATGAGATCTTCTCACTCAATCAATATTTTTCTGATTGAAATTTTGAATAATTAGGTTTAAAATTGATTGACTGTGTGCTTGGATGGTTGATTTATAATAATTATTCACTGGATGATATTATATATATAGTAGTATATAGTATATATTGGAGTTGTTGATTTCCCACATTATATAGCGGATGTGACCCTATGCGTCGCATAATAGCGGATAATATTTTATAAATCCCATATACCGCGATATTCCACCTCGAAGTGGAATGGGTATTTAATTGTTGTGCTAACATCTATGGATGTAAGGAAACAGGTTGGAGGGATCCAACTGGATTCCTCAAATATTTGAATTTGTTTCAATATTGTATGTTGATTATTTATAATCTGTATGTGACTATTTGTGATTGAAACTGTTGAAGGCTATAATTTAGCCGAATATATTTTTGGTATCGTAGGATACCAGAAATAAATAAAATCGGATTTTTGAAATTTAGTAGAAAATTTATAGTAAATTAATTTTAGAAAATTGAATAAATTTAAAAGAAGGAATTTGTTTCAAAAGATAATAAATGTGGTGTTGAAATAAATTAGAAATCAATTTTGCAAATTGATTTGGTATTTGAAAATAAATTTGGAAATCAATTTAAAATTTAATTCGGTGCTGAAAATGAATATTTGGGAATCGATTTGAAAATCATATATATGTGGATATTTAAAAATTTAAATCCACAATTGAGAATTTTATAAAGGAAAGGGAAATTTGTTTTAAAAAATGAACATTTGTTTATTTTTAAAAGTGTGGAAAGGAATTTATAGATTTGGAACGTAAATTTAAAATAAATCCAGAAAGATTTATAAATTGATTTGAATGAACCATTTTAGAATGGAATGTGTATTTTCCCTGAAAGCCGAGAATGTTTTCAATATAGTTTATAAAAATAGATTGAAGTTGTAAAGATGGTTTTAAGGATAGAATGTTTGGAAGAAAAAAAATATTCACTTAGGTTATTTTAAAAATCTTTAAAGTAAAACATATTTTAAACTATTATAGAAGTGATTAATTAAAGTTTTAAATTGATATTTATTCTAGAAATTGGATATCTAAATAGTTACATCCTATCTACTAATTTTATTTTAAAATTAGTTTTGGACTTGAATTTTTGTATGAGATATTAGTGTAATATTTTCATAACTAATATTTAAGCAAGTATTTTAAAATAGTTTTATTTTAAATGTTTCCAAGTATATTTTGGATATGTATTTTATATTATTTTAAATTATTTGAACTCGGCAGATTTTCAGTGGAAATGAATAAATATTTGGAAATATATTCCAATTAAGGAAAATGCTTTGAAAATTTGTTTCCAAAAGATTGAAATGTGAATAGTGATTTGAAATTTATTTTCAAATATTAAAGTGATAAAAGTATATCTTACGAAGATATTTTGGAAATAAATTATTTGGGAAAATTATTTAAAATCCAGTAATTGTTGGGAATGTTTTTTTCTGGCAAGGCCGACGGGGTTAGATAGACCCCGACCATTTTATTGCAGCACAAATAAGAACTACACACATACAACAACAAGCAAAGCTAAAGAAAAACAGAGCGAAACAAAGCGCTACAATCACAAAGGGAAACAAGCACGAAAACAATAAAAAGACAGAACCCAAGCATTCTTAGCTGTTGAAAGGCTGAAAAATCCCTGGGTCGAAAGACAACTGTATCATACCCAAAGCATGCTTTATTTCTTGCATAACCCATTGCTTGAACAAAGTACTTCTCTTCGAATTAACATGGTCAAAGACCCTAACGTTTCGCTCTGTCCAAATAGCCATGATAAAACTCTTCAACACAGCAGTATATTGCCTCTTCATTACATGTTTACTCCCAGTATTAGCATGAATGAGGTCCAGATTGTGGTTTGCAACATTAGAATGCCCGAATTTGATCTTCACAGATTGTTGTGAATGTTGATTGATAGTTAAATAACCGACTATCAATATTGGCCTTTAAATGGCATTTGAATTTCGTTGCGACCGGGGGTCGGATTCCAAGTGGATATCTGAAAACCACATCCAACCTTTGTGATTGTGATGGATCTTTTATTTAAAAGATCAAAGTGAAAATTGTTGTGATTTGTTGAAATCTGAATGTAACACTTATTTTTTTTAAATAAGCGTTCGTTATTCGGATTAGCCGGGAGAGGACTTTGTGTTATATAACCCATTCCAAATAGTGATTCGATGAAAATATAACATTTGAAGATGGTGTTGAAGTCCGGGTATTTTCGAAAATGAAAGGATTACCTATCGAATATCTCTGCACCGGGTTGCTCTGGTATAGAGATTTTATCACCCTTTGCGATGGGGATTCCGAATGTGATTAGTAAATATCCGGATTTGCAAGGGCTTCTTTGAAGTGACTTTGGTTCCGTTCGATCCCGGAACGGACATGTATGGAGATGTGTCTGACATTACACTTTGAGATATAAAGCTGATTTCTATCAAATACATTTCTGTTGGTGGCGGAGAATTTATTCTCTTAGCTTAACACCCTTCTCTGAGACGTATGAGGTCAGAGGTTATGTAGTTGATGGTTATAAGTGATATACCTCCAACTTGGTAATGTGGCATACGAAGTGCTGCTGATCATTTATTGATCAAAGCATGACTTGGTGAAAAGTGTAGCTTTTTGGACGAGACTTCGTCGGACCTCACACCACGAAAATGGTCAAAACAGGAAAGATACGACAAGGTTACGAGGGTCGCGCCCTTTAGGGTATGTCATTTCCTTCTGGAAAAGGATGGTATCATGGTATAGAGCCCAGATACTTGACCTATGTTGTTGCCGCAAAAGTTTATTATACTTTGTGGTTGAGGATCCTCGGATAAAGGTCGCAAACGACAGGGGGATGGCATACTCGTGTAGTAGTTAACTAGTTACAGAGGTAACGTGGCCTTGTGTTGGTAGAGATCCGGGTAGGTTCTCGGGGTGTTCCTCCAGAGGCGTACCCATGTGGCAATAGGAAGTTCCTTAGCCAGACCATTTGTTGGAAATCCAAAGAAACAATACGAGCCCTTTACGATTGCAATTATATAACCTGCCTCCTCAGGAGGTAGCTATAGTAGGCATAATATAATGGTACCTATGTTGGCTAAGATTAATATTATACTTTCGAAATATTTTCTTCACTATGCACTGCGATAATATTAAAAAGAATTTTTCATATCAAGCATGTTTGACTATCATAAGGAGAAATCTCCCCCAAGTCTGCGATTGCATTGTGTGTGTGCCGGGCGACCTTATGGTTGTTTCAATTTTCAAAAAGCATAGCGGATTTCTTTTTATTTTCTTTGTGAAAATAACTGTTTTTAAGATCTCACACCATTCCCACGACTGACCCGGAGTCTATTGTTCCCTTTGTAAACTCTATGTACTCACAATTTTCCACACGGGCAGCCTAGAGTCAAGTTATCATTATTCTGGAGCGAAGTCGAAAAAGAGATGCTATGGAGATCAGGAGCAAGCTGGATGGCGAAGCGTATCACTAGTATATGTTATATTCTTTTTCGTTTGCTGTTGTAACACTTTGATAATGTAATGTGATGTAATGTAATAACTGATATAGTTCTTTGTTTTAAAGATATTCATTTATCTATTATATTTGTTCCGCTGCGATATGTGAGATTTTGTTATTGTTGTATTTCCTTCTTCCATCTTCTTCTTCTTCTACCTCTTTCTTCTTTAAACTCGAAGACTCGTACATTTGTTCCACTTTGGGCTGAATTGTTATGGAATTTTGCCAGCTCAAACGGGGTACGGATTTTCGGGCCTTTACATTCTAAATTCAAACATATATTAAATTAAATACATATATATGTGTGTGTATTTCAAAAATCATTTTTTTAAACTAAAACACATATCTTAAAATCAAACATACATACATATACATTATAACACCTATAGTAAAATTTGAAAGCTTAAGCAATTTATATATATATATGTATATGTATATATATATATGTATATATATATAGACTCATATATTATGCATATATATTTACCAACAACTAGATTCCATAAATATACTCACATATATAGTTCAACAAATCTTTTAAAAATCTATACAGACTTACAAATTTAAAATCTATGCATATTACTATTTCCTGCAGCAAGCCAAATAAACATACTTATATAAATTTTAAATAATAGATATATAGATATATATTTTACTTATATAACCTAATAGACCACTAATATTTCTTATACATTGAGAACAACTTAATATACAATAAAATATATACATGCATAAAACTGTATATTTTATTATATATGTATGTTACTTAATATATTATTACATAAATTTATATATATGCATTTAATTAAAAAAAGACGCAGGCCATATACAAACTATGCCATATATACAAGAAAATATACGCAGACCTGAGTATATAAAATAAATATATGCAAGCTTCATACATGCAGGCTCTACTATGTTAGATATTTATACAATAAAATATACATGTATGCTACTCATGCATGATTACTGCAAAAATTATATGAACTGTAAAACACATATAATCCCTCTTTTATGAGAATATATACTATAACTTATATGCTTGTAAACATATCTATATAGCCGTATATATTCAAACATATATATATATATATATATATATATATATATATATATATATATATAGTACTAGAGCAGCTTACACCATTTATATATGTACTTTAGACAATGCTAGAACAACAACTATATAGCAATATATATAATACTGTAAAACACACACACACACACACACACACACACACACACACATATATATATATAATATGTAACTTAAAATTGTCAGCAACAATTCTATACTGTACTATAACTATATATATATATATTAACTTTATAAACTTAGGTAAACATATACACACACACATACTATGATTTGGTAAGAAAAATACATGACAAACACTATAACATATTATATTATTTTTAAAACCCAATACTAATCTACGTACCTATATAAATTAATATATGAACAAAATCAGACAATATAGATCTTGCATAAACTCATGTATACTTGTATAAGTATATAAATCATCAATATAACACGAACAGCCACAGGCAAAATAGGCTTGGAAATAACTTACTGTAAATAGCGTGTGTATATATATACACTATAAACACTATATATATACTTTGAAATCAACATCATATTATAACCATAATATATGTATACAACATACATATACTTTATTGTAAACTTACCAAAAACATTACATTATATATATGTACTAATATATAAACTAAACTGTTATATAATAAATCACTTATTACACAGATTAACAGACATATATGTCATTTACAGACAATTTTGCATACACTAACAAATATATGTATATATTCAACATAACTAAAATAATAATATATAAGATTTATATATATATATATATATATATATATATATATAGTACCTTAGATACATGCTACAGGTGGTTAGACTCGGCTGAAGTAGGGGAGGAGGCACAAGGCCCATGTGTGGTGAGTGAAAAAACAGGGAAGAAGACGTGGTAAAGGATATTGAGGAGCTTAGGTTGGAAGGGATGAACCGGGTTTGGGTGGCTTCGGTGAGGTGCTCGGCTAGCAAAGTGGGAGAGGGGAGAAGTTCGGTGTAGGGAAGCATGAGTGCTCGGCCTAGGGAAGAAGAGGAGCTGTAGGCGATGGGGTGGAGGCCGAGGGGGTTCGGTTGCCAAGTAGTAGAGGAAAGATGGTGAAAATGGAGGGGCTGTGCATGCACGATGATGGAGTGAAAGATTAGTATGGGAGAAGGTGAAAGTGGAGTGGCCATGGGCAAAATATGGAATGCAAAGTGAAAGAGGAAAACTGTATATTGTATAAACATTACATATATATTATTTCTTTTCAATGGTGACTAGAGGGCAGCAGTAGTTTAAAAGTGAACAGTAGGATATCGAAAGTCACGCATGCAAGTATAGCAAATATAAATGCAAACAGCTGGAATAATTAAAGGCAATGGCTGCTTGATTCGACGGGTAGAAAATGAATGGACATGAGGAATTCAAATGGCTCAAAACATTATGAACGTGTACCGATACTGCTAACCGTTTTGTGGGTTTTATCACGTATAGGACTTCAAAACACAGAATTGAATATACCACAGAGATCAGCACGATGAGACGATCAAAAAGGTACACAGATATCCATGGCACGATCATCTGATCAAAAGTCGATAATCAGTACCGAATATGCTGCTAATTTGTCAAAAATAAGATAAACGGAACAATAGCAGTTCAAATTTGATGAAAGATGACGTCTCACTCATAAGATGATTTATAAATTTATTGTATAAAAATATTCAGGTTTGGATAACGTTTTATTATCATCAAATTTTAATTGATTTAAATTGAAATATAATTACACAATAAAAATAAACTTCCATATTATTTGATGAAAATTTTCCATTTGCTATGTTAAAAGAGACGTATTCCAAATATTAAATCTTTATTTCAAAATTTTATTATTTAAAATTTCACAAAAATTCAGTTAAATATATTATTAAAACTAATAAAATTTTATGGGTCGTTACAATAACCAGACCATTTCAATTATAAAATCTAGTGATAATATAATAATGTCTGAGGTATGAAATATAAATAATTACACAACTGCGATTACATGAGTGTACATCATAACAATAATAGGTATACAATCACAACTCTAAGGCGCGTCCGTTAATTGTGTAGGATTTCCACGTAGAGCTCTTTGGGGAAGCCGAATCCGAACTACTGCACAAGGATTAGAGATATCCTTTCGAAACGTTGTACATCTCTAGTGAATGTACTAAAGGAAAACGATAGCTGGTCTTACTAAGACCTGGTCCATCACTCCAGCATGCATATCCCAATCATTATCTCTAAAAATGGTGTAGCATGCATCCTATTGGTTTGCCAACCCTACTAGCTAAGTCTCTTATCTCTGGTTTTATTCATACACACTGATGAGGCTACGTCCAGCATTCCAGCCCAAGATTCTCCACTCAAATAGCTCTTCCACATGAGCTCCAACTCGAATGATATCGAAACCAAATATGGGATCCTATATCCCAATAGATCTTAAAATCACATATGGATTCCTCAACAGATCTCAGAATCACACATGGATTCCCATACCTCAATAGGTCTTGGAATCACACATGGGTTCTAACATCTAGAATAGATCACAAACAGTTACATGTGTTCGAGCATCATAAAATAGATCTTGAATCTCCACATAGATTCCAGCATCACGAACCAATCATGAACCAATCGTAAAGCAATCACAAACCAATCAAAATCATGAAGCAATCACGAACCTCTTCTAAAGCCTAGAACACGTATATAGTTTGGGAGTGGTTAATGTTTCAATTCATCTCACACAAGTACACTCTCCCGCTTACCGGTTGCTCCAAAACCAGTCAATCGATTTCGTAAGAGTCTCAACCCTAATTTTGTGGGAAATAAAAAGACAACACATAACATTAGAGATCACCTCCTAACGTTTTAAGCGGATGGATTTCCTTATCGTTTTCTCTAGAAGAGCAAAATGAGTTTATATGTACAGTATAGTATCATTGAAGATAGTACAATATTCATGTTTCTTCAAGATATTTTCAGAATATATTTGGCCAAATCACATAACAACTGTGTAGTTAATGCGCTCAGTAGATTCAAAGCGGTGGAGGTGGAAAAAGTCATAGCGGGGATACAGCGAGGATATAGCAGGATATAGCGGATGGCTCAAAAATAGCACATAAAACTCATACTTAATGTTTTTACAAATATATATAAATGGTAATTAAATAAAAAATTATCATTCAATTGAATTATAATTAATACATAATTAAATAAAATCGTGTGTGAATATACTTTAAATAAACGTAATGTAACATAATTGAATTTAGTAGAATATTAGAGTATTTTCATTTCTAAAAATATATTAAAAATTAAATCAAATAAATCAATTACATAATTTTTATAATGTATAAATGCAATTTTTCAATTCATTTTATTAAAGAAGATATAGCGGAAATAGTGGAATATAGCGGGAATAACGGGATATAGCGGAAATAGCGGGGCTTAAAGCGGAAAGGTAATATTTTGGGGCAACATGGAAAAATCGTAGCGGTTGAAATCCACTATAAGATATAGCGGGGTAATAGCGGGGCATTAACTACACAGCATAAGAATGAGAATAATTGCATAAGAGAAACTAGTTCCCGCATACTCTTTATAAGTAGTAACACACAAAGTATGATCGAAACAATCAAGCACGATCAAGTCATATAAACGACTTTTAATCCTCTTTTAATTAATTTTCCTTTATTGATTAAAATCCTCTTTTATTAGTAAAACTTATTTTACTCAAGTATTCGTATACTCATCTCAACTGTATAAGTACATTCACAAATCAATTTCAAAGGGTTAAGAAGAGTGTTATCCAAACACGGTCACTACAAACCCAAAACCATCTCACTTATGATAATCTTTAAGACATTGTTTTTAAAGATCTATTAACATTTGTAATCACAATCAAAACAGGCTACAAGTGAATGTTAATAACCCATCTGACACAACAAACCCAAAATAAATTCATACTCGTTATTCTATTTAAAATACTATTATTAAAGATCTAAATATTTTCCAAACTCATTTAACAAAATTTGACCTCTTTAAAACATTATCCAAGAGTTTAAAAATATATGTTACTAAAATATTATTTACGCAAATCCCAAAGCACTTTACTAACCCGTTATCTTTAAAATTCCATTTTAAAGATCTAATTACTTTTCAATGGTATAGTTAAAATGGATTAAAACAAATGTTGCATAAACATCGTTACTATAAATTCAAAATCATTTTTATACTTTCCATTTACTTTAAAATATCCATTTAAAGTTCTAGGTACATCTCCATTTATTAAACAAGGTTATATACCCTTTTAATCAGTTTTACAAAATAATACATTATAACATAAGTGTTATAATCTAAAGACTCCTTTTAAATTTCTTTACAAAATATTAAACTTCCTTTTTAAAATTTCTAAACATATTAAAATACCTTTAAACATTCAAATATAGAATTTTCAAACATAATAATCATGTTTTGTATGTTAAGTAAGGACAGTGAACTTATTTTTAGAAATGGTTTGCAAAAAAGTAAAAGAAATTTTAGATTTTCATCCAAAAATTGACAAAAGCCGGTTTTCAATAAAATTTGATATACATTTAGATAATTATTGTAAAATACAAACCATTCTTTTTAATGGTTGTATAATAATATGATAATAATAGAAATTTGATTTATAATGGTTTTATAAATGTATATACTTGTTTTATAAAACTGTAAAAACTTCGTTGCACTTTGACCGATCGACGTCGTATTTTTACACTTGTTTATTTTATCATTTTTAAATATGGTTTTATAACAAAAATAACCTTATCTACATAAATAAATAGTTTGATAAAAAGGGTTAATTAAGCTAAGTGTTTAATTAAGTAAGGAAAAGTACTTGAGAAGATATTTTCACCACATCCAATACAAGTCAAATCAAATCACGTTAACATAAAAGAAAATCAAACCAAATCTCCACCTCAGTCCACTTTTCCAACCAGGTCAAAGTATGTTGCAAAAGAAGATTGACAATTCTTGCCTTTGGTCGAAAATTTCGATTCTTGAATTGAAAATTATCATCCCCTTTGAAAATGTGATGAAATGTCCCACGATCATTTTCATCGATTTTAAAATTAGAAAGATCCATTCCCGTACACTTGCAATTGATAATGGTACCCAAAAGATCACAATTCAAAACAATTTTAGTGCCTTTGACACTACTCCAAATTTCATCCTCATTTCCATGATAAAATCCACGGTTTAAATTAGCATAAAAATGTTGACAAGAATTGGATAGCAAACAAAATCATTTTGAGAAGCATCAATAAGACTAAGAACTTCATTGTTTGCAAAAAAGAGAATCAAGTTCATGAGAAGAGAAATCTTGAAAAATAGCAAACTTTCTAGGATGGACTTCGGCATAATTAGCATAATTGATGTATGCTTTTATTGCCTCCGGATCATTGAATAGGTGCTCTTTTATTTTTCTGGAAATTCTCATGGTGGAGGGGTTGCTTGAAGAAGCCATTGAAGTAGAGAGTAGAGAGATTGAAGTTATGAAGTGAGAGTTTGAATTTGAAAATGAGAGTGAAAAGAGATGATAAAGGATAGTGAATAAATAGATTCTCAAAGGACATATTCTCTGGTCAAAAGATAGCTTTTCAGAGAATTGAATGAAGTGAAAAGATGGAGGGAAATTCAAACATTTGAATTCAAATTTTGAAATTCAAATTCTGGTACCTATGTCGACTCATGATAGGGACCATGTCGACATGTGCCAGTGAATTTTCATGAATTATTTTTCCTAAGTTCTCTAATAAACATATATATACTCTATTATTTTTAATGTATATATATGGAATTTATTAGAATTATAGTATGCTCCATAATATTTCAAATAATAATAAAAATAATAATAAAATAATAACAAAAATAACAAAATAATCGTAAAAAAATTGAAATTCAAATAACACACCAATTCAAAATCAATCAATCAAGCAATCGAACATCTAATTCTAAGAAAGCAATTTCAACTAATTGTATTGTAAACATTTATTCTTTCTCTGAGTCCATTTCTCTGAATTCGTCGGAGTCATGAACTGCTGTGAAACACAAATTTGAATTATCTGTCTTCTGATCATCATCACTTGAGGACGAGTCTAAGTCATCTAGAGTAGCAGTAAATGCACGCCTCCGTTTCTTTGCTGGATCATTGTTCATTGGAGGATTTTGCCTCTCTGGATATGGACAGTCTCTTTTGATGTGGCATGATTCATCACAGTTGAAACATTTAACATTGTTTGGCACTATATTCTAATTTTTAGAGTTCTTATAGTTGTTTCTCTTGAGATTATTCATCTTTCTGTATTTCAAGAATTTCCTAAAATTTCTGGTCATCAAGGCTATCTCTTCATCATTATCGCTGTTTGAATCTGATCCATCAGCCAATGCATTGAATGCCATTAATTTCTTTTCAGATGTTTTTCTTTCTCTTCTCCAGATCATTTGAACTTCATATGACATTAGATTTCCAATTTATTCTTCTATCTTTAAAGTACTGATGTCATTTGCCTCTTCGATAGCAAGTGTCTTTTGATCCCATTCTGGAGTAAGAGAATTTAAAATCTTTCCGACTTGATCTTCTTCAGAAAATTCATTTCCCAAAGATACTAGAGAATGCGTAATATCCTGAAATCTACTATACATATCTGAAATAGACTCATTAGGATTCATTTTAAATAATTGAAACTGATTTGTGAGCATGGAAATTTTGGTCTGTTTAACTTTGTTTGTTCCTTCGTGGGTAACTTGCAAAGTTTTCCATATTTCATATGCAGACTTACAAACCGACACTCTATTGAATTCATTTCTATCAAGTGAACAAAACAAAATAATCATTGCCTTAGAATTATTATATGCAACGGTCTTTTGCTCAGCAGTTCAGTGTGCAAAATCAGTTGTGGGTTCAGAATATTCAGTTTGTGTAATATTCCAAGTATCTAATCCTATAGATTGTAAATATATTTTCATCCTACATGCCCAATATGCATAGTTACTGCCATTAAAAAGTGGTGGTCTGAAAGTTGACTAACCTTCTACAAATGAACTAGTGACGTGAGTACTAGTGTTAGTAACAGTACCAGTGTTGGTAGCCATTTTGAAAACTTTTCAAAAATCAGATTATGAAACTTTGAAAACCTTGCTCTGATACAAATTATGAAAATTGCGGATTACGGATCTTAAGGCTAGAGTTAACACTAGAGGGGGTGAATAGTGTTTATAAAGAATTACTAAATCTTTTTGAGTTTATGTTAATTTATACACAGAAGTATGCAATATACTGATATAGATATGATCACATAAACAAACATAGATGCAAAAATAAAAAGCAGTAAAGGAAAGAACACACCGGATTTTATACTGGTTCGGAGTTACCCTACATCCAGTCCCGCACACAAGTACGGATTTCCTTTCAAAATCAATTGTACAATTACACCCTCGATTTCAAGGCTACGAGGTACACCCTCCAGAATCACAATCCTCTGGGTAGATATACTTGATTTTCCGAGCCACAAGTTCACCTGCTTGATTTTACGGGCAACTAGTTCACCCAATTGATTTCCCAAGGCTACAATCACACCTTATATCGCTCGATTGATTTTCAAGGCTAAAATCACACCTTTTCTCGCTAAGTTGATTACAAAAAGCCTATAACTCTGAATAGCGTTGAGGATCTTGTTGAGAGAGTGATAGAGAATCAAACTACAAATGATCGAGTTCGATTCAATGTTGATTTCAACAGAGTAATGGTAAGAATATGTATTAAGAAAAGTTGAAGAAGAAGAGGAGTGAAAAACCAGAAAATCTCACATAAAATTCGTTAAAACTGACCCCTATTTATAGAAGAACAACAGTCATGTCCATTCGTGAAGAGTTATGGTGAATAGACACTTCTTTCGGAATTTAAATTTTAAACTCAACTGACACCATGTCGACATGGTCACCATGAGTATGTCGACATCCCAAAGCATTTTTTGATTATTTGATTTTATTTGAAAATAACCTTTATCTTATATTAAAACTATTTTAAAACTTTATAAATATACTTGCCTATAGTTAAAATTCATAAGTAAATATAGAGAATAATATATATAGAATTTAACTCTAATTATATTTAAATTTAAGTATAAATATTTAGAAGTTAAATATATTATATCAAAAGATAGTTTAAAATTAGGAGTAATTTGACTTTGAAATTAAAGATAATTTTGAAGCTAAAATTATTAAAATCAGGATAGAGGTTTTTGATGATTTTAAAAGGAAGGTTTTGAAATCATTTGGAAAACAAGATATAATTTTGAAAAATCATTTTGAATAAAAAGTTAGCGGATACAAAATAATGTTCCACTAGATTTTTCGTAGGATCCACCCTACTTAGGGTTCCATCCCTTTAACAGGCTCGAAGTGGATTCCATTCCACGAATAAATTAGATTTTAAGATGCCAGTGATTTTCTATGAGTTTTAACAAAATTTCTAATTTAAAGAATAAATTACTTGAATTCTTGAACTCTTGATAATCTTGATACTCATGAGTCTTCAATCTTGATATCTTGAATCTCTATACTGTACAGTCTTCATTCTTGGTACCTGCATGGTTAAACCCTGCATATACATATATATCTAAACTTATAATGTTAGTATTTATATTTTATAATCTATTCTAAGGTTGTTGTCATCAAAATCATCATCTCGCGGACTAACAATCTCTTCCTTTTTGACGATGACAACCTTTGTTTATAAAATATTACTTCTATCCTAATAACTCCCCCTAAAACTAATAACTTCCCCTTAATCTATGCCTAACTACCCTATTTTATACTTCTCCCCTTTTGTCATCAACAAAAACAAACTCCCCCTCATTCTAGGACTAGAGTACCTGCATTAACAAACTATACTATGGAATATATAATAGGTAGATTAAGAATTAAGTATCCTGATGAACATGATAATTAATCAAGGATTATATACATTTCGATGGATATATACACACACATGTTTTATGTAGCAAACATCAAACCGCTCAATCCACACCGATTATCAATCCAAACCAAATCAAATAAATTCAAACAAACAATTCAAACAAAGCAAACAAATAAAATCAAACGTTACGTGGAACTTCCACCCATCCTTTTTCTCCAAAGATTGGGTCTGTCTTAATAGCGTCCCAATTTTCATTGTCGTTGGTGAGAGAGATTGGAGGATGTGCTTCGTTACCATCCTTGTGTAGGGAGGAAATCATCCACCGTATTGCATCGAAATGACTTTCTTGCTCCTTGATCATCTGCATTACTCAATTCTAAGTGTCGTTGGTTATGAAGAATGAACGAGAGAATACTCTTGAACGAATTAAGAGTTTGTTCAAGATTTTCGGATAAATTATGAATTGGATTAGCCATAGTTGAATTCATGAAAGAAATGAAGAATTAGAAGGTAGGAAATAATTTTCAGTGAAGAATTCTGGAAGAAACAGGTATACATAGGTGTAGAAATTCGTTTGAAATGAATAGACATATGGTTGTTATTCAAATTTCAAATTCAAAATGAATTGTCATTTCTGACCAGTACATGTCGACATGGTCATAGGGGGTGTGTCGACATGGGTTAGTGAAAAAATATGACTAGTTAGATTTTGTGAATAATTATGTACATATATGTATATATATAATATACTAACATTCATTCTGGAGATAAGATAAACTAGGTAACAAAAAGGATATTTCATTTCATTGCATAATAAGGTGATACAATGATTAAACATATGAAACTACATGAACTTTCGAATTAAAACCAGCTAAAACACATACAACCTGATACGAAAAGATAAAACTAGTTAGAGGATGATGATGATGAAGAAAGTCCAAGTTTCTTGCTGACTTTGGAAATGATCTTGTTCATCTTGGATGAAATTTTGTCCAACTTCTTTCTAACGGAGCGTTTAAGAATCCGTTGATTCTCAACAATTACCCTTTTGTTTTTGAGAAGGGTTTTGGTGGATGGATTAGGAGGATAGTCGATGCTTTCCAAAGAGTTTTCACCTTCTTCTTCTTCAATTTCCATTTCATTCCATTCTTCATATTCTTCCTCTTCCTCTTCTTCCATTTCCTCATGAGCCAAGCGCTCTTCCTTTTCGGCAAGGGTCTCATAAGGTTGAAAAACAAATGGAATTTTCATAAGCGAAATGTTGGAATGATTGAAAACTTTTCAAGAAACAAATTCTTCGCCTTTGAAATCTACTCCAAAATAGTAAAAATCCGAGTGAGATAAATTCCATGATACAAAGTATTCTTACCCATTTCAAGATTTTTAGGATGAAGTTCATCCAAAATAACTTGCACCCAATTTATGTCATAATTTCCAAAAATAGCAAAAAGTGCTTTGCAAACTTTTGAAGTAGGATTGTTAAAATTCCCCGATCTTCAGGTCAAAGTATGTTGCAAAAGAAGATTGACAATTCTTGCCTTTGGTCGAAAATTTCGATTCTTGAATTCAAAATTATCATTCCCTTTGAAAATGTGATGAAATGTCTCACGATCATTTTCATCGATTTTAAAATTAGAAAGATCCATTCCCGTACACTTGCAATTGAGAATGGTACCCAAAAGATCACAATTCAAAACAATTCTAGTGCCTTTGACACTACTCCGAATTTCATCCTCATTTCCATGATAAAATCCACGGTTTAAATTAGCATAGAAAATTTTGACAAGATTTGGATAGCAAAAAAAAATCATTTAGAGAAGCATCAATAAGACTAAGAACTCCATTATTTGCAAAAAGAGAATCAAGTTCATGAGAAGAGAAATCTTGAAAAATTGCAAACTTTCCGGGATGGACTTTGGCACAATTAGCATAATTGATGTATGCTTTTATTGCCTCTGGATCATTGAATAGTTGCTCTTTTATTTTTCTGGAAATTCACATGGTGGAGGGGTTGCTTGAAGAAGCCATTGAAGTAGAGAGTAGTGAGCTTGAAGTTATGAAGAGAGAGTTTGAATTTGAAAACGAGAGTGAAAAGATATGATAAAGGATAGTGAATAAATAGATTCTCAAAGGACATATTCTCTGGTCAAACGATAGCTTTTCAGAGAATTGAATGAAGTGAAAAGATGGAGGGAAATTCAAACATTTGAATTCAAATTTTGAAATTCAAATTCTGGTACCCATGTTGACTCATGGTAGGGACCATGTCGACATGTGCTAGTGAATTTTCATGAATTATTTTTCCTAAGTTCTCTAATAAATATATATACACTCTACTATTTTTAATGTGTGTATATATATATATGGAATTTATTAGAATTATAGTATATTCCATAATATATAAAAATAATAATAAAATAATAATAAAATAATAATGAAATAATAGTAAAAAAAAATTTTAAAAATCAAATAACACACCAATTTAAAATAAATCAATCAAGCATCTAATTCTAAGCAAGCAATTTCAACCAATTGTATTGTAAACGTGTACCTTTTTCTGAGTCTGTTTCTTTGAATTCGTCGGAGTCATGAACTGCAGTGAAACATGAATTTGAATTATTTGTCTTTTGATCATCATCACTTGAGGACGAGTTTGAGTCATCTAGAGTAGCAGTAAATGCACGCTTCTGTTTCTTTGCTGGATCATTGTTCATAGGAGGATTTTGCCTATCTGGATATGGACAGTCTCTTTTGATGTGGCCTGGTTCATCACAGTTGAAACATTTGACATTGTTTGGCACTATATTCTAATTTCCAGAGTTCTTATAGTTGTTTCTCTTGAGATTATTCATCTTTCTGTATTTCAGGAATTTCCTAAAAATTCTGGCCATCAAGGCTATCTCTTCATCATTATCGCTGTTTGAATCTGATCCAACAGTCAATGCATTGAATGCCATTGATTTATTTTCAAATGTTTTGCTTTCTCTTCTCCTGATCATTTGAACTTCATACGACATTAGATTTTCAATTAATTCTTCTATCATTAAAGTATTGATGTCATTTGCCTCTTTGATAGCAAGTGTCTTTTGATTCCATTCTGGAGTAAGAGAATTTAAAATCTTTCAGACTTGATCTTCTTCAGAAAATTCCTTTCCCAAAGATATTAGAGAATGCACAATATCCTGAAATCTACTATACATATCTGAAATAGACTTAATAGGATTCATTTTAAATAATTGAAACTGATTTGTGAGCATGGAAATTTTGGTCTGTTTAACTTTGCTTGTTCCTTCGTGAGTAACTTGCAAAGTTTTCCATATTTCACATGCAGACTTACAAACTGACACTCTATTGAATTCATTTCTACCCAATGAAAAAAACAAAATATTCATTACCTTAGAATTATTTTGTGCAACAGTCTTTTGCTCAGCAGTCCTTTGTGAAAAATCAGTTGTGGGTTCAGAATATTCAGTTTGTGTAATATTCCAAGTATCTAATCCTATAGATTGCAAATATATTTTCATCCTACATGCCCTATATGCATAGTTACTGCCATCAAAAAGTGGTGGTCTGACAGTAGACTAACCTTCTGCAAATAAACTAGTGACATGAATACTAGTGTTAGTAACAGTACCAGTATTGGTAGCCATTTTGTAAACTTTTCAAAAATCAGATTACGAAACTTTGAAAACCTTGCTCTGATACCAATTGTGAAAAATGCGAATTACGGATCTTAAGGCTAGAGTTAACACTAGAAGGGGGTAAGAATAGTGTTTATAAAGAACTACTAAATCTTTTTGAGTTTATGTTGATTTATACACAGAAGTATGCAAGATAATGATATAGATATGATCACAGAAACAAACACAGATGCAAAAATAAAAAGCAGTAAAGGAAAGAACACACCGGATTTTATATTGGTTCGGATTACCCTACATCCAGTCCTGCACACAAGTACGGATTTCCTTTCAAAAGCAATTGTACAATTACACCCTCGATTTCAAGGCTACGAGGTACACCCTCCAGAATCACAATCCTTTGCGGTAGAGATACTTGATTTTTCGAGCCATAAGTTCACCCACTTGATTTTATGGGCAACAAGTTCACCTAATTGATTTCCCCAGGCTATAATCACACCTTATCTCGCTTGATTGATTTTCAAGGCTACAATCACACCTTTTCTTGCTAAGTTGATTACAAAAAGCCTATAACTCTGAATAGCACCGAAGATCTTGTTGACAGAGTGATAGAGAATCAAACTACAAATGATCGAGTTCGATTCAATGTTGATTTCGACAGAGTAATGGTAAGGATATGTATTAAGAAAAGTGGAAGAAGAAGAGGAGTGAAAAACCAGAAAATCTCGTACAAAATTCGATGAAACTGACCCCTATTTATAGAAGAACAACAGTCATATCCATTCGTGAAGAGTTATGGAGAATAGAAACTTCTTTTGAAATTTAAATGTTGAACTCAACTGACACCATGTTGACATGGTCACCATGAGTATGTCGACATCCCAAAGCATTTTTTGATATTTTGATTTTCTTTGAAAATAACCTTTATCTTATATTAAAACTATTTTAAAACTTTATAAATATACTTGCCTGTAGTTAAAATTCATAAGTAAATATAGAGAATAATATATATAGAATTTAACTACAATTTTATATTTAAATTTAAGTATAAATATTTAAAAGTTAAATATATTATATTAAAAGATAGTTTAAAATCAGGAGTAATTTGACTTTGAAATTAAAGATAATTTTGAAGCTAAAGTTATTAAAACCAGGATAGAAGTTTTTGATGCTTTTAAAAGGAAGGTTTTGAAATCTTTTTGAAAACAAGATATAATTTTGAAAAATCATTTTGAATGAAAAGTTAGCGGATACAAAACAATGTTCCACTAGATTTTTCATAAGTTCCATCCTACTTAGGATTCCATCCCTTTAACAGGCTCGAAGTGGATTCCATTCCATGAATAAATTGGATTTTAAGATGTCAGTGCTTTTCTATGAGTTTTAAATTTTTTTCTAATTTAAAGAATAAATTACTTGGATTCTTGAACTCTTGATAATCTTGATACTCATGAGTCTTCAATCTTGATATCTTGAATCTCTATACTGTACAGTCTTCATTCTTGGTACCTGCATAGTTAAATCATGCATGTACTTATATATCTAAACTTATAATGTTAGTATTTATATTTTATAATCTATTCTAAGGCTGTTGTCATCAAAACCATCATCCCGCGGACTAACAGTAGCCTCATGAGCCTTACATCCCAGGAATGGTACGAGATACTATGTGGTCTGCACGACAATTTTCAAGCTGTCAGTTATGAGAAATGGAAGGCAATTGTTGCCTTAAGATGAGAAACAGACAAACATGGAGGCTGAAGGAGGTCGTGTAAAGCCACCGGAGTGAACTAATTTGACATGTTATACGTGGATTTTCGGGTCTGAATGATCATTAGTTCCCTATTGGAAATCCAATTCCAAATACAAGCTTCACGGTTTTGTTTGTAGTCCTAAAATAGCTGTAATGCTTCGTAAACATTAAGCTACCCCTTGCTGGAATTTAATAAAGGTAATAATTTCGGCTATGTTTATATATATTTACTTGGAAAGGATTTTCAAAACAATGTTATTAGAAATAATATCAAATGGTTTAAGTACAAATAATTTTGGTTATCACTAGATAAAAAACCCATCTGTATTTATGTGTGGGTATGGTCTTATGAAATACCTTTCTTTTCAAAAATTTGATTGACATCAGCATTTAAAAATTTCAAGTTTGTCGCGTTGGTTTATCAAAAATGATCCGGGTATTTTTAATACTCGGGTCAGATCTGAGTAGTTACAGGTTTAGTTGAATAAGCTTGGAGTTTCCAAATGAAAGCTGTAGATATTAATCTACGTATGGATGTATTCTATTATCTGCTGCATAGTTTGATTTTTTTTTATTTTTTCGCATTTATAAGGACAGAGAGTTAATAACGATCCCAACTGAATCCATATTAGACTCTGATTTTGTATTCAAATATATTTCCTCTGCAAAGATTATATATTGAAATATTGTATGTTATTCCATTCGTGTGAGATTCTATTCTATCTTTATTTTCTTTTCTATGCATTAGTGTCAGTTTTCGAGGGTCGAAAATCCTAGTCATTACATTTGGTATCAGAGCTTAGGTTAAGCGACCACTAGGCTTTGATGGGGTAAATCTTAATATAGATAAGGTTAGTGATACCTTTGAATGAGTGACTCATTAGAGATAGGGTTAGGAACACTTTAGAATGAGTTTAAGAGTATAACATATATATATATATATATATATATATATATATATATATGTATATGAGCACGTATTTGTTATTTGATAAAAAATATATTTTGTGTTGGTTTATCTATTGAGTGGTTTATAGATTCTGGTCGATGTGCCGATCATCATTATTAATAGGGATTTCTAAACACTTAAACTAGGAAAATCGACACACATTTTAAAAGGAGAATATTTTATATATACAAAATTATAAATATTCCTATGATATGAAAAGTTTATAAGAAGTTATCCCATTGGAAAGTTCCAAGAATAAGGTCTTGATCTGTTTGAAGATGGTGGGAATAATCTTCTAAGTATCGATCATATGTTGGCTTAGACGAATGGTATCAAATGCTTGGTAAATTATTTTAATTATCATTGTACAATCAAGGAAAGTTCAAATCCCAACAAGTATGAATCAAGTAATTTGGATAAATCAACAAATTATTGGTATGAAACTTCTCATTGTAACTTGGAATAAAACTTAGGGGCAAGATGTCCTATTATATGCCAGGTGATGGGTTAAGGGCTAATCCAAAGCAAGCATGAAGAATATGTGCACAAAAAAAGGCAAAAGAGAAATTATAACTAGGATCTTATGGGACATCTTCTATTATAGATGCGGTAAAGAATGGCATTAAGCAGTTATATAGAAGGACACAAAAATAAAGAAAAAAGGATAAAAGGAAAGCGAAGAAAAACGAAGCTAGAAAAATCTTATAGGGTTGATATATTCTGTTTGGGTGAAAGATGTATGTTCAATAAAATGGAATTTTAAGAACTTCTATCCTAATCTTTTGAAAATCTAAAAGGATTATATTTTAAGTGTAAAGGAATATCTTTTGAAAGATGTAGATATTTATGCGTGTCCGTTTATGGTTAAGGGAATGATAATATTCAGTTATTACCATTTGTTGATTGAAAAAATATCTTGTAAATTAAGTTTCACGATTTGGCTATAAGATGTTTGATAATAATATTGGTTAAGGTTATGAATTTGTAAAAGATAATAAAATAAGCATGTAGTATAAAAATGTATTTTACGCGAACAAAATAATTTTAAAAAAGATGGATATGAAAAATATGTTATACAAATTTTGAGAAACTAAATTTTAGGTATTTTGGAAAATAATTATGAAATTTTAAAAGAATATAAGTTGATATAAAATGATTTTATGAAATAATTTATAAAATAGGTTTATAAATAAAATATTTTAGAATGTATTTTTTAAGAATAAATTTCAAATAAGAAATTTTAGAAGAAAGAAATTCTCAAATGGTAACTAGTTTTAGTGGGTTGAAATTAACTAAAAATGGGCAAGAGATATGTTCGGATGATAAACACTTCTTGTAAGTATTACCCTTTTTGTTACGGGGATACATAATACTATTAGTAGTACCCAGTTCCTTGGTATTATTTTGGAGTTGCTTGAGCTATATAATCTTCCTTAAGTTAAAGGATAATTTTGAATTATTATTTGATAATATCAAGATTGGTTAAAAAGGAATATATTATAATGAGAGAAGTTGATTGTAATCTTGGAAAATAAAAGGTAAATAATATTTTGAAATTGAAACGATTCCTTTGGGATGAAATGTTTTCCTTTTAGAACATATTTGGAATGAATATTTACAGTGATTATATATAAAGAATTTTTTTAAAAAAAGATAGTAGTTTTATGAAAAGCTTTCATAAAGATTTTTGAATGTTAATAAATACAAATGAGGTACATAGATCATTTCGTCACACGATTTTGATCTATCATTTGAGTATAGTACTTTAAGGTGTTTATTCCATTATGAAAAACGATTTATCACTCGATTCTTGACGACAAACATTAATGAGGATTTATGGTTATGTACTTAAGTTTTCTATCATAGTTGAGAGCTATGTAAGGGAAACAAAGGTTTCTGATCACATAGCCTGATCAGAATCTGCACTAGAGGATCGGGGGATCACTTTTAAATGGAATATTTAGTTAACTTTGAATATTCAAATATACCATTTTCAAACTCAATAATCATGTTTTATATGATAAGTAAGAATGGTGAATTTATTTTTAGAATAGGTTTACAAAAAAAAGAGATTTTGGATTTTTGTCCAAAATTTGACAAAAGCCAGTTTTCGATAAAATTCGATATACATTTGAATAATTGTTGTAAATGGTAGATTATAATAATATAAATTTTATTTATAATGGTTTTATAAACGTATGTACTTGTTTTATAAAAGTGTACAGACTTTGTTGCACTTCAACCAATCGACGTCGTTTTTTACAATTGGTTTTGGGTATTTTTAATTATGGTTTTATAACTAAAATAAACCTGTCTTAATTATTTAAAGATGGTAAGAAATTATTTTCAAGTTTTGTATATATATATAAATTGTTTGATTAAAAATAGAAAATATGACTGAAAAACATTTTATCGAAAATCAATGTTTTTGCAGTATAACTTATGTAAACTTTTTGCAACTTGAATAGTTGTTATATAAACACATTTTCAAAGAAATAAACACCTTACTTATATTAACTTAGGGTTAATTAAGCTATGTGTTTAATTAAGTAAAGTAGTTGAAGAAGATATTTTCACCACATCCAATACAAGTCAAATCAAATCACATCAAAACAAAAGCAAATCAAACCAAATCTCCACCTTAGTCCACTTTTCCAACTAGGTTCATCACTTAAGTATTAAGTAAAGGTGACATAAAGTAATGAAGTGATGTGATGATAGTAAGTGTTGAAAAAGCAAGTTTACTTAAAGGTTAAGGAAGGGTAATTATGTCATTTGACAAAGCATAAGGGTTAAGGATTCTAAGGCTAAAAATATGGACCCTTATGACTTTATTTCTTCACACTTCCATTTATTCTTTTCTTAGCTTCTTCTTCTCCTTTCTTTTCATTCTAATGGCTTTTTCTCTTCTCTTTCTTTACTTTCTTAAAATCATATCAAACGGATTCCAAACTCTATCAAATTTTACCAAAGTTCTTATATCGTCATTAAAACATGATTTAGCATATATGAAGTGAAGAAATGATGGAGTAAGGGATTGAACCTATGGAGGTCAAGCTCAACATAAGGAGAAGTGAAGATCGGGAAGTTTCGGTGCAAGAAAAAGAGAAGAAAGTGCCGTCGATTTTGTTCCAAGAAGATAGGAGGAAGTTTGAAGTACTGCGGAAGCTCTGCTGGATTTTTTGGAGCTTTAGAATGAAGAATGGAGTAGATGATGATTATTTGAAGATAATAACGGTTTAATGAAGTGTTGTTGGATAAGAATTCGGTAGGAAGAATTAGTTAGAGACAAATGTGAGTACTCACATTTAAATTTACTAAGTAATCTCTAAATAATTTCAAGTTTAATGACATGAAAATAATATATATATATATATATATATATATATGTAAGTATGTATGTGGGAAATTAAATGTGTGATTACTTGGTTGATTACTTGTTTGAATATATGGATGTTAATACAGATGATTACTTAGTTTGATAAATGACAAGTGAAATGGCTAGTAATTAACCATAGTAAATTTAATGAGAATTAAATCCACATAAGTATGTATATGGAAATTATTTAGCCTCTTACTGATTTTAAACTATCTATAAAGGTTGAAAAATATATTACAATAATTTAATATTATAATATGGAATGTAATGAAATATGGAAATATTGTTTAAAATGAGTTTAAAATGGTTTAGAAATATTTTATAAACATATAAAAGTGTTTCCATAAAGTTTGAAAGAAACCATATAACATGTCAAAACTGTGTGCGTCGCGTAACGATAGTTCACGATTTTGCGCCGAAGATTTATAATGAGTATACGGTATGGAATATAGCTCGGAATTATTTAAGATAAGAATTTTTTATACTATTATATCCATAGTTTATAAATCAAAAAAGAAAACCAAGATTTCATCTTGTAAATTTTTAAATAAGTCAAACACAAGTTCCAGAAAAGCCACGGTTTTGCAGTTCAAAACCCGATTTGAAATTAGTTTAAAATAGATATCTTTAAATAATTAAAAATATGAAATAAATTTTATATATCTTTCAAAATGTTTTAAAGGAAATTTGAGTCATATAAATCAATTTTCAAAAGATAGAAAAGTCGTTTTGATCAATATAGCTTTTAAAGTACTTTCGTAGCACTTTTCACTGTAGTTTTAAGTAACTTATGAAATATGATTTTAAACTTAACCATTCTTTTTTATATCATTTATAAATGGTTTTTTAAAGAATAATTACGTGTTTTAAATAATGATTTGGAATTTTTATAAATCATTTCTGAAAATGAAATGAGTATGCGGAAACGACTAGTACATCTGTCATGCTTGTGAGATCTAAATGGTAAAATAAGGTGTGTAACTAAGGTTAGTGCACTGAACTCACCTGGCCTTTTATTTCTCTTTTGGATAATGGGTGGAACATATCGAAGGGAATGTCCGGATGCTAAAAAAAAAATCTTATTTATATTTTTTCAAAAGTAAGAAGAATTTTAAAAAGAGTTAATTAAACTAGATTTTTAATTGTATAATGGAAATCCTGGTCAAACTTTGTTTTAAGGTCTAAGGATGGAACTTGTACTATCTACGTGAATTTAAAAGGTGATTTCACCGTTATTCCACGAATAATATGAGTTGAATACGGAAATCAATCTGGGTATGATTAGTCTAATCTTTTACTCAATACAAATTGGTTTGGGGTTTACAATAAACGTATCTGTAATTACATTGTTTCGGCCCTTTAAAATGTTATGATTTGATTATAAGAAATCTTTGATTTAGATTTAAAAAAAATAAAATAATCTAGAAATGTTTTTCCTATGTAAAAAGTGAAGCTGCTTAGAATTAATGCAAGATTCAAAAAGGTTTAATTAACCAAAGGATTTGATAATTGAGGCTTAATGATTCTATATGCTAATTAGAAAATAAATGGAATAATTTAAAATAATATGTCTCTCTTAGATATTTATGAATGAAAGATGAATTAAATTAATTGTTGATTGATAATCACATATGAACTTAACATCATTTTCATCAATGATTGGTATGACGGAACCAAGGTTGGATTTGGGTAATTCCTATTCGAAAACCACTTCGAACCAATGTATACGTTTGGAAGTGAAGACATGATGAAGATGATGATTTTTCAAAGAGAAGGATCTTCATGATGTCGGGCCGCTTGCTACTAGTCCCTCAAAGTAAAATTTACCATATCATATATTTATGGTGACAGTAGTGCTCTATTATGAAAATCTCCGACTACAAGGACTAATCGCTATTAATCCTAGGGATAATTCTCGACAAGATGTTGTAGAGGAGTGTCATCAGTTTAGTTCAGTTCTAGAGTGAGTTGATATGGACAAATGTCAAACATTGCATTTCTAGGATCATAACATTGACTTTTACAAACATACATCTGTTTGTGGCGAAGAAGTCAACTTCTCTTAGCTTAACACTCTTCTCTGAGACATACGAGTTCAGAGGTTATATGTTTCTGAAAGTCAATATTGATTGAAGGAATGGCATTATGGCATTCAAAATGGAACTTGTTATGATTAAAGTGTGGCTTTATAAAAAATGTGGCTTTTTGGATCGTAGCCTAATGAGTCTTACATCCTAGGAATGATATGTGGTACCATGTGGTAAGCAGAACAAATTTCAAGCTATCAGTTGTGAGAAATGAAAGGCATCTATTGCCTTAAGATAAAGAAATGGACAATTATGAAGGTTGACAGAGATTGTGTAAGCCACTGGAGTGAACTAGTATTGTTATTCGGGGATTTTTCGGGTCTAAATGGTCACTAGTTCCCTATCATGTTGGAGTGAACTAGTATCACGATTTCGTTTGTAGTCTTAAAATAATTGTAATGCATTGCAAACATTAAGCGATCCCTTGGTGGAATTTAATAATGGTAATAATTTCGGCTATGTTTATATGTATATACTTGGAAAGTATTTTCAGAACAATTTTTGTGACAATCCGAATTTCAGCGTTTGAAAATAGACACCCGTACTTCAATTATACTCGAATGACGCAGATTCAACCGTTGAAATTCGATTGGTCGGAGCTTATAACACATTAAGTATAACAACACAGCGAAAGAAAACAATAAATAATATTATTGATATAACAATGAATACAATATCCGATACGATATGGATTCCAACAATATCAGAGATAAACATAGAACAGCGGAATAGGATAACAACAACAAGGATGGTATAGACTTTGCGATCATTGACAGTAGAAAGTTGACCATCAATAGAGTGTATCTCCTAAAGAGAAAGGAAGAATCCGAGACAACATTCCAATCCAATGCCCCAAAAGGTCTCCAATCCAAAAGCCGTGGTATCCAAGTCACAAGCTCGAACCACCATTATCATGCCAACTAAGCAAGGTCATTTCCTGATGCGATTGCCAAGATCCAAAGACTGGATGCTATTGAATCTACACCTACTATTAGATTATCTGCAAAATCCAAATCTAGACTGCGCGTGTGGAAAATTATGGGCACCTAGAGGATAGAAAGGGAACAATAAAATCCATGTCAGTCATGAGACTACTATGAGCAAACAAAAACAGTTTATCTTTAACGAAAGCAAAACAAAAGAAAGTTAAAAGAAATCCGCAATTCTTTTTGGAAAATGAAACTACCATAAGGCCTCCCGCCACACACACAATGCAAGCGCACAATTGAAGGAGATTTTTCCTTATGATAGTCAAACATGCTTGATATGCAAAATTCTTTTGATATTATTATTAGTGCATAGTGCAGAAAACATTTCGAAAGTATAATATTAATCTTAGCCAGCATACAACCATTATTGTATGCCTACTATAGCTACCATGTTCAATAGCAGGTTACCACCACATTCCATGGCAGGTTATACAACTAAAACCATACAGGGCGCAAATTGTTTCTTTGGATTTCCAACAAATGGTCAGGCTAAGGAACTTCCTTACCGAATGGAACGCCTCTGGAAGGACGCCCCCAAGAAGCAAAATGGTTCCCTTCCAACACAAGGCCGGGTTACCCCTACCCGAAAGCAACACCTACAAGTAAGCCATCCCTAGTCGTTACTGACCTTTATCTCGGGATTCACCAACAAATAGCAACAACCACACAGTTAAATATTTGGGCTCCATACCATGATATTACTTCTATCTAGAAGGAAATAGACATACCCTAGGGGCACGACCCCTAAAAATCTTGCCGCAACATTCCTGTTTCGACCATTTTCGGGTTGTGAGGCTCGACGAAGTCTCGTCCACAAAGCTACGCTTTTCACAGAAGCCATGCTTCGATCAATAAATGATCAGCAGCACTTCGTATGCCACATTACCGAATTGGGAATGTATCACCAGTAACCATCAACTACATAACCTCTAAATCGTATAGCTTAGAGAAGGGTCTTAAGCTAAGAGAATAAATTCTCCGCCACCAAACAAAAATGTATTTGATAGAAACCAGCTTTACATCTCAATGTGTAATGTCAGACACACATCCATACAAGTCTGTCCCGGGTTCGAACAGAACCAAAGGCACTTCACAAAGAAACCCTTGTAAATCCGGATAATCCCTAATCACATTCGGACTCTCCATCACAAAAGATGATCAAATCTCTATAGCGGGGATCCGCTGGTGCAGAGACATTCGATGAGTTATCCTTTCGCTTTCGAAAATATCCGGTCTTCAAATGCTATTCATAACGTCGTATCATTTTTCGGAATGGGTTATATGACACAAAGTCCTCTCCCGGCTAAACCGAATAACGAGTGCAATATTTAAAAACATATGGATATTGGGATCTCAGTTAAGTCACAACTTAAAGCCCAAAACCTTTCTTCAAATGGTATAAACAAATTACCATTTTAATCTTTTAAACAAAAAGATTCACTTCACAAAGTTCACCAGTCTTTCACAAAGATTTATTCACAATATTTAAACAAAAGGTCTATCTTTGAGATCCTCTTTTGTTTGAAAACAAAGTTCACCAAACATTTCACAAAGATTCCTTCATAGATTTCGAAACATTTCGATTTCAAATCTTTTATACAAAAGATACACCTTTTGGATCCACTTCAATTTCAAAACAAAGTTCAACAATATTTCACAAATATTTATTCATAGCTTCCAAAACAATTCTATTTCAAACTTGAAATCTTTTCAACATAAATTGGAAATCCTTTCTTTATATGAAATCTGTTATTATTTGAAAATAAATAGTTTTCGTTTTGAAAAAATCTGATTAATTTGCACAAGTTAAAGCCCTTTAAGTCTAAAACTTAGGTTAAATTCAAATTTCCAGAATAATATTTTTGAAATGGTTAAAACCCATATAAACGCATTTATAACTTGTATAACCTTTTTAAACCATAATTTCAAAACATAGAGTTCAATTTCAAATCATGAATTTAAATTCAAATCAAACTATTTAAATTTCAAAACTTTATCAAGTTATTCAAAATAACTTTAATCTTCAAAACTCCTTTTCAAAACTTTTCATTTAACCCAATTCCATTTCCAAAACTATTTTGGATTAAAAATCCAACTTTAAAACCATTTCATTAAATTCAAATATCTGTGACTTAACCAATTTCCTCGTGCAATCTATATTTGTGTTTGTATGGTGTAGTCCAGGGGTTTTACACAATAGTGCAACATCATCAATTATCACAGATTCAAGTACATCAATATCGATAAGCGGTGTAATCTATAACGCTTATCTTCATTCACAGATTCATAGATAAATAATATTAATTCATCACAGATAAAAATAAATTACATTCATCACAGATCACACCAAAACAATTCATAGCACAAAGCATAACACAGCAGGGATATCAAACAATTCAACATTCAATTGAATCCAAACATCCATAAGTAAGATTAATAAATTATCTAATTAATTTAAATCAGATAAATTTCTTATGAATAAACTACTAATCCTGGTTAATTAACATTAATTAATTACAACCCATTTAATTAATTATCCTTTAATAATAAAAGAATTAACCTTTATTTAATGATTAATTAACCTTTTATTATTTAATTAATCACATTAATCAATCAGTCCTTCATTACTTACCATTTAATTAATTGTCCTTAATTAATTATAATCAATGATTATTTCTAATCATAAATTAATTACATCGATTAATTGTTCTTTAATTACTTAGTTGCTCAAACTTAATTATTAATTAATTACTTTTAATTAAGTCATTATTCTTAAGTAATTAATTACTTTTGATTTACTTATCATTAATTAATTTTAATTAATTAATTACTCCCAAATTAATTTCCTTAATTGATTTATCACATTAATAAATTATCCTTAATTAATTAATTACCATAAGTGATTCCCCCTAATCACTTATATTAATTAAATCACAAATCAATTTTAATCATTCGATTGATCAACCTTAATCATTAATTAATTACTTTTAATTAAGTAATTATCTTTAATTACTTTCATTAAATAGTTATCTCTAAGTAACTAATTTCCCTTAATAACTTTCATTTATAAAATAAATCTTTAATTAATTACATTAATTAATTAACCTTTATTAATTTAAAGACAAAACATTAGTTTTAATTAATTACTTTAATTATTGTTTAAACCTTTGATAATAAACTTTAGGACTCTTAAGTTAATTAATTAAATTAAAACATTATTTAAGATAAGCCATTTATCTTACTCACATTTAATTATACATAATTAAATCCCATTTGAGAACTTAGGAATTTTTTTAAATAAACTTAATTAATCCAAGTTGAAACAATTTATTCAACTCTTATTTACCCAAACTTTTTAAATCAACATTATTTATTTAAAAGTAATTTATTTTGAGAAGATTAGTTTCTCCTTTTAAACAATGTTTATTAACTAACCCCTATTTACAAACTTCTTTATATAAATATAAAATCCTAAACGGGCCGAAGCCCAAATCAAACACCACAACCCGTAATCATCTTCCCCAAATCTCGATTGAAATTCGCTCCAGTTCTATCTCTAATAACGAAATCGAATCGGCAACAACCTTACCATTTGAAACTCATTAACTTGAAATTCTATCGAATCCATCGTCGAAACCATTTCGATTCGCACCCTACCACTTCAACGAACCAACCCAGCCTGCCTGAGTCCATCGTGCATGATGACATGCGCGCACGTGTACGCCCTCGCCTCCGACCATCTTCCTGTCGCGGCACCACCATGCAGTCACTCATCGCCACACGGTCCAAACTTGCCACTTCGCCGAAACCAAAATCACCTCTTATCGAAAACAACCCTACAACGCAACCCAAAACACAACCAGAAACCAAACTCTCACCATTGATCGACTAACCACAACGTCGATCGACTCCTGCTTCACCCACCACCAACCACCGTGAAAAGCTCGGCCACGCATCCACCATCAAGCCCAACCACATGAATTCTGACTGCCTATATGCTTCCCAAAAACATCGCGGTTCTACCAATGTCAACAACCAACCTTAAACCTTAGTTTGACTCAGACAAGTCACCTTGATGCATTAAAAATTCTTCCATCATTGTTGCCAGATCCCCTGACCTTCGAGTGAACTTCAACCGTGATCTTGACACTTCCAGACCACGCGATCACCGGCATTTGCCCAAAATGTCATTTCCATTCATTCTAAAAATTCTCGACCTCTAATTTCTTAACAATCACGAGACCTGAATCTAAAAGCGTTAATTCGTGACACAAACTTGATTATATAATTAGATTTTAAAGTTAAGATGTTTGAATTTTTTGATATATTATGAGCTTACTATAAATTACCTTTTTCACAAAATTTATTTAATATTTTTGCTTGAAATTATTTTTAAAAATAAGTTCACATTCATATCATCATTTTATCTTCAATGATCTTGCTCTAATATTGATCATATAAGGAGTAGTTTAAAATTTTGTTTTAGTGGCCTTACTCCTGTACTTAACAGAGAGATGAATATATCCTTTTATAGATATGCACACAACAATTACTTATTTATATATATAGATATACAAATATATTTATACTTAGCCAAATATCATTCACACACACACTGATATCAATCACCAATATCAACAGAATCAAGTCAAATAGGGTAGTCTACTCACCTTGTAGTTTGGAACAGAGCAGGAGAGACCTGGAAATGAAAATTTGAATTTGAATGTTGGCATTTGTTTTTTTTCCTTTTTTTATGGATTTAATTTGAATATGCATTTTACTTCTGCCTAATCTTTGAATCACTTGAAGATTAATTTGTCTCTGGAATTGATTAATCTTGACCCTTGTTCCAGATTGAAGATTATTCGATCAAGCTCTGTCCAGATTTGAAAATCTAGAAAGTTGAACTGGAAAATGTATTTGAAACTGAAGTTGTTGATCTGAATTTGATTATTAATGAGCTGAGGCTTTTGTTTGATCTAAGTTTTTGTTTTCCAGTTTGCAAATTTAAAATTGTTTTGGTTCCAGATTGAAAACTTTTCATTTTGTTTTTTAGATTTCTTTTGCTATAAATTTGGTTTCTTAGATTTGAGAAGTTTTAAAAATGAAAACAACCTGGTTATTTTTTTTTTCCTTATGCATGTTTATAAATTTTAACGAAAAGATAAATGTCACTTGTAAAATTAAGTTACACTTGTAAATTCATATTCTCTTAATTTTACAATTGTCATTATATGATAAAATTGTGTTTAAATACTTAATTCTAATTAATTTATAGGTTTAGCTTTAAACACTTCCATAAATTTATTTAAAGTTATGTTTAAACCCTTGTTTATAATTTACTTACAAATTCATATATATATTATTTACTAACTATATTTATTTTCAAATACATAAAAGAAAAGTAATTTAAATCTTTTATCAAATCTTATTTTGTATATTTAAAAACTTTTATTATGCCTTGTTATATATCTTTTTATCAAATCTAATAAATATTCATAACTTTAAAGAATGTAATTTAAAATAAATCAAACATAAATAAACAAATATGTAATATATATTTGAATTTTAACTCTTTAAATAGCTTTTATAGTTTATTTATAGCAATTTCAAAGTAAAACTTTCAAATCACCATATTATAAATGCAAAACCAATTTTTCTATTAGTACAGAGTTTCCAAATCCAATATATTATTTAAAACATTTATTTTTAAATTTCAAATTCCAAAATTAATATATAATCAATTTGTATTTATAAATGAATAACAAACAATATCTTTTTATACATATACATTTTATTCCATTCACAGTCTATAAATATGTTCCAAATAATTATTTTCAACATATATGTATTTGAATTTCAAATTCAAATTCCAATTCATAACCTATTTATAAAATATTTAGATTTCCAAATCAAATCCTTTATTTAAAATCTTATTTATATTTTTATTCCTATATTTTCAGTTTAATTTCACAATTAAATTCACAATTTTATCCAAAATTTCATATTAATTCTTAACTTAATCAAAAAATCAAATTAATTTCTAAATTAATTTGGCTTAAAAACCGAGATCGTTACAGATTCCCCCTTAAGAAAATTTCGTCCTCGAAATTTGTTAGTAGAGACAACAGAGGATGGACACAAAGATGGAGAATCGACTCATTTATCAAGATGATTATCTATTTTGTATTTGGCTTACCAAACCAGAATATCACCAATAATTATGAGAACAAACTTATTCAATATTACACAGGATACTCGGGTCACCAGATCTACGAAATAAGCAGGGACCTCAGTTAGTTCAAAGGAATAACTAACCACTCGTAGAATATATCGGGACCCAAATATTAGATAAATTGATTCAATCTTCCACAACTCTTAAACACTAGGTATGGATTCCAAACTCAGGTCGGAATACCCCATAGTATATATTAACTTGTCCCTCTTTGGACTTTGGTTCACAAGAAATTAAAACAAAATTTTCAAACCTTGGTTTGTTAATCGAAATCGTTTCATCGATACAAATTAATTTAACTTCATATTTTATTTACCAATTTATTTCATTTTAAAATTCCAACTTCATTTTAGTTAAAACGAAAAACTGATAAGGAACTGATGAAAAAATACGAAATAGGAACTTATCTACACGATTCGTAGGGCTACTATCACACCAAAGCTTCTTTCCGAAGCTTCCACGAAGCAATCAATGAATTGAAACTGGATCAAAGGAGATTGAGGAGAAAAATTGTTTCCTTGTTGTTACAGGGTATTTCTCATATGAAGTGGTATTTCCCTGTCCCCTATCTCGTCCTCTTCTTGCACTCATACTTACTATCAGCGGATATTAAGAGAATTTGCCGAGGCACACAAACAGATATCTTAAGGATATACTCATTCAAGGGTATACTTCACCCTATCTCTAATGAGTTACTTAATGTATTATACTCCAAAAGATAAAGTTCAACCTTTAGCTCTGATACCAAATGTGATGACCCAAATTTCAGCGTTTGAAAATCAACACCCATACTTCAATTGTACTCGAATGCCACAGATTCAACCGTTGAAACCCGATTTTCCGGAGCTTATAACACATTAAGTATAACAACACAGCGGAAGAAAACAATAAATAATATTATTGATATAACAATGAATACAATATCTGATACAATATGAATTCCAACAATATCAGAGATAAATACACAACAGCGGAATAGGATAACAACAAGGATGGTCTAGACTTTGCGACCATCGATAGCGGAAAGATGACCATCAATAGAGTGTATCTCCAAAAGAGAAAGAAAGTATCCAGAACAACTTTCCAATCCAATGTTCCAAAAGGTCTCCAATCCAAAAGCCAAGGTATCCAAGCCACAAGCTCAAACCACCATTATCATGCTAAATAAGCAAGGTCATTTCCGAATGCGATCGCCAAGATCCAAAGACTGGATGCTATTGAATCTACACCTACTATTAGATTATCTGAAAAATCCAAATCTAGACTGCACGTGTGGAAAATTGTGGGCACCTAGAGTTTAGAAAGGGAATAATAAAATCCTGTCAGTCATGGGACTACTATGAGCAAACAAAAGCAGTTTATCTTTACCAAAGCAAAACAAAAGAAATTTAAAAGAAATCCGCAATTCTTTTTGGAAAATGAAACTACCATAAGGCCTCCCGCCACACACACAATGCAAGCGCACAATTGGAGGAGATTTCTCCTTATGATAGTCAAACATGCTTGATACGCTAAATCCTTTTGATATTATTATAAGTGCATGGTGCAGAAAACATTTCGAAAGTATAATATTAATCTTTGCCAGTATACAACCATTATTGTATGCATACTTAGCTACCATGTTCAATAGCAGGTTACCACCACATTCCATGGCAGGTTATACGACTAAAACCGTACATGGCGTGTATTGTTTCTTTGGATTTTCAACAAATGGTTTTGCTAAGAAACTTCCTTACCGAATGGAACGCCTCTGGAGGGGCGCCCCCAAGAACCAAAACAGTTCCCTACCAACATAAGGCAGGGTCACCCCTGCCCGGAAGTAACACCTACAAGTAAGCCATCCCTGGTCGTTACCGACCTATATCCCGGGATTCACCAACAAATAGCAACAACCACACAGTTAAATATCTGGGCTCCATACCATGATATCACTTTTATCCAGAAGGAAATGGACATACCCTAGGGGCACAACCCCTAAAAACCTTGCCACAACATTCCTGTTTCAGCCATTTTCGGGTTGTGAGGCTGGACGAAGTCTCGTCCACAAAGCTACGCTTTTCACAAAAGCCATGCTTCGATCTATAAATGATCAACAACACTTCGTATGCCACATTACCAAATTGAAAATGTATCACTAGTAACCATCAACTACATAACCTCTGAGCTCGTACATCTCAGAGAAGGGTGTTAAGCTAAGAGAATAAATTCTCCGCCACCAAACAAAAATGTATTTGATAGAAACCACTTTTACATCTCAAGGTGTAATGTTAGACACACATCCATACAAGTCTGTCCCGGGTTCGAACAGAACCGAGGGCACTTCATAAAGAAGCCCTTGAAAATCCGGGCAATCCCTAATCACGTCCAGACTCCCCATCACAAAGGATTATCAAATCTCTATATTGGGGATCAGCCGGTGCAGAGACATTCGAAGAGTTATCCTTTCGCTTTCGAAAATATCCGGTCTTCAAATGCTATCCATAACATCGTATCATTAGTCGGAATGAGTCATATGACACAAATTCCTCTCCTGGCTAAATTGAATAACGAGCGCAATATTTAAAAACATATGGATATTGGGATCTCAGTTAAGTCACAACTTAAGGCCCAAAACCTTTCTTCAAATGGTTTAAACAAATTACCATTTTAATCTTTTAAACAAAAGGATTCATTTCACAAAGTTCACCAATCTTTCACAAAGATTCATTCACAATATTTAAACAAAAGACCTATCTTTGTGATCCTCTTTTGTTTGAAAACAAAGTTCACCAATCATTTCACAAAGATTCCTTCATAGCTTTAGAGACAATTCCATTTCAAATCTTTTATACAAAAGATACACCTTTTAGATCCTCTTCAATTTCAAAACATAGTTAAACAATCTTTTACAAAGATTTATTCATAGCTTCCAAAACAATTCTATTTCAAACTTGAAATCTTTTCAACATAAATTGGAAATCCTTTCTTTATATGAAATCTGTTATTATTTGAAAACAAATAGTTTTTGTTTTGGAAAAATCCGATTACATTTACACAAGTCAAAGCCCTTCAAGTATAAAACTTAGGTTAAATTCAAATTTCCCAAATAATATTTTTAAAATGGTTTAAAATCTATATAAACATATTTATAACTTGTATAACCTTTTTAAACCATAATTCAAAAAATAGAATTCAATTTCAAATCTTGAATTTAAATTCAAATCAAACTATTCAAATTTCAAAACTTTATCAAGTTTTTCAAAATAACTTTAATCTTCAAAACTCCTTTACAAAACTTTTCATATTTAACCCAATTCCATTTCCAAAACTATTTTGGATTCAAAATTCAACTTTAAAACCATTTCATTAAATTCAAATATCTGTGACTTAACTAATTTCCTCATGCAATCCATATTTGTGTGTATGGTGTAGCCCAGGGGTTTTACACAATAGTGCAACATCATCAATCATCACAGATTCAAGTACATTAATATCGATAAGCGGAACGCTTATCTTCATTCGCAGATTCACAGATAAATAATTGTGACGACCCGAAATTTTTGGATGTTTGAAATTGGAATATTTAATTTATTTTAAATATTTAAAAGTAAATTTTTAACTTGAATTCAAATATTATTATTATTTAGCAATTAAGTTATTGGATTTAATAAACTAAATTGGGTAAATTATTGAATCTTCAGTTTTAAGCCTGTTAAAAATAATTTGAAGGCTTGTAAAATTTATATTGATAATACTAAAGATAGTAAAAGTGTTAAAATTAAATTTAAAGGTGATTTGTTCAGTTTTAAAAATATATCGTTTAAATCAAAATTTAAAAATAGCCATCCGAGGCGCAGTCTCGGAATTTGACGAAACCAGTTTCATTGGATCCATAATACTGTATTATTATCGGATTTCAGTTTTCGCAGTGTTTGGAGTGACCGTTTGGCCGTGCGATAAGTAAACGCGCTGATAATTAAATAAAAATTTAATATAATAACTGGGTTCAAAAAGCTATCTTCTCCATACGATTGAACTAGGACTCGAAACCTTTTCCATTGCGTACGGAATAGGGATACAACATTATAAACGCCTAGCGGCACGCATCGATAGGAGGTCGAGATTTTAAGCTACGTTTTCGAGACGATGAAATTTTTAATAATATATATTCATATACCAGTCAACCCTTCCATTCAGCTGTTTTTCTATCCCATTGGTCATTACTCCTTTCACTCAAATCACTATTCTTTTCCTTCCAAAGCACGCTTCCCCTTCAATTTCATTTTCCTCCTCCCTTTTTATAAACAGCCGAGTGTTTTGCAACCCCAAACCAAGAATAAAAAAAGGAGAAAGAATGGGATGCCTGTCTCAGCGAAATCCAAAAATCGAAAGAATATATTCACAGCCGAACCCCATACAAATTAAAATCAGAATTACCCTACTCTTCATTTAACCTCGCCCACCCCTTTTTCATGAATTCAGATCAAAAAAAATTCCATTCGAAGAAATAGGGGAAGTACGACAGCTCGTTTGGGTTTCGCGATATTGGAGGCGTCGATCGAGGCGTCGAGGTGCAATCTAGGTTGGAGGAGGGTATTAGCATGACTTGGTGGCGTCTTCGACGCGGCAATGAAGGCGTGATCAGGTCGATTTCCACATCATCAATTTTGTGGCAAGAGGCGCCAATCGATACGCGAGCTGTTCTCGAGTTAGGGCTATTAGCAGCAATCGCCATGAGGATCGATGAGAGAGGTGGGTTCGCGATCGCTTGTGGGTTTTGAGATTTAGGCTTGTCTACGACTAGCGAAACTCGATTTCGCCTGGCCGTGTCGCGCAGTGGCTGTCGCGCTTCTGGAGGAAGTCGATCTGGTGAGTTATGTATATTGTTTAAGATTAATGATTAGACAAATATTAATTATGGGATTTAAATTGTTATGGAATAGAAAAAAATAATATCAGAGATTTCTTTTAATTAAAAGCAGTTTTGTTGTAATATAGGTTTATCTATTTTACTGTAAGATATTTTTAATAACAGTGAAGTAAATACTTGTTGTTTACTGAAGATAAAGGAAATAAATATATATATAAATATCCTACAGTAAGTTATGTAAAGTAATTCTATTATGAATTAATATATGGATTTGAAAAGAATTTTAAATTCATCAGAATCTAATGTATATATATAAGATTTTGAAATATATTGGGATTCATAATTATTTAAGGAATTTATAATAGTAGATTTTTGAAATCTATAATTTATTTTGAAAAGAAAAATAATAGTTTAATTAAATCATTGGTCAATTAAAAATTTTTCTTGGAAATTGATTTTTAAATTAATTCAAATATTAATAAAGCATATAATGTTTAATAAAGGTCTGAAATCGTGAAGAAATCAAGCTGGATTGGAAATAGATTTCATACAAAATCTAAGGTGAGTTAATCTCACTCATCTGGGTTTTTATTTAAATTTAAATGGTTGAATTTAAATAATTGGTTGAATGATTGAATTTATTTGATGTGCTATATTATATATAGTAGTACGTAGTATATATTGGAGTGATTGATTTCCCGCATTGTATATCGGATGAGACCCTATGCGTTGCATAATAGCGGATGATATTATATAAATCCTGTATACCGCGATATTCCATCTCGAAGTGGAATTGGTATTATTGTATTATGCTAACATCTGTGGTTGTAGGAAAATAGGTTGCAGGGATCCAACAGGATTCCTCAAATTTATTTAAAATGTTTTAATATTCTATGATTTAGTCATTGATAATCTATGATAAATTATATTGGTAACAGAAATGTTGGATGCTATATTGAAAATATTTAGGTGTACTGAGTTACCAAAAATATATAGATTGGATTTTTGAAAAGAAAATTTAAAGAGAGAATTTGTTAATAAATTGGTTATTGAAAATTTGGGATAAATTGAAGAATGAATTGAAAAAGAATGAAAGTGATTTTAAAATTCTAATTAATAAGTTCCGAGTATAGGAAATGGGATTTTGAATAAATAAAGAAATAATGAATTTTAAACTTAAGTGATGTTATATCAAGAAATAAAGAATTTATTTCAAATTCGAGGTTTGAATTTATTTAAAAGGATAAAGTAGGAATTTGGGGAAATCTGAAATTGGTATTTTCAGTTAAAAGATTTTAAATCGTAATTAAGGAATAAAAATCTAAAGTCAATGGGTTTTGAAATAAATGAGTAAGGAAAGGAGTTTATTTCAAAATGGAGTAAACTGGAAATCAATTTGGAAATTGATTTAAGTGTTTGAAATTGGAAATTTGAAGGAGAACGTGACTATGAAATTTATAAACTGGGTTTATAAAAGTGAAGCAATATATCAGTGGATATTTGGAAGAATATATTCACGGTGGGAGTTTATTAAAAGAATGTGTAAATTTGTTTAAAAAAATATAATGATTTATTTTTAAAAGATGTGGAGGGGAAGCGTATTACCCTGGATAGCCAAGTACTTTTTCAAAGTAAATTTTTAAATGTAAGTTAAAAGCTTTAATGTTGTTTTAAAAAGCATGTTTTAGAAAATTTATTATTTATAAATGTTTAAATTCTAAAGTAAGTATTTTTCAAATCTATTATCGTAGTAATTATTTAAAGGTGCCTTGGTATTTTGTTTTAAAAAGGGAAAATTTAGTTTTATATTTTATAAAGTAACCTCATTTTCAAATATTCCTATAGTATATATTTTTAGTAAAGTATTGAAGTAGCTTTTAATTTAAATTATTTAAAGTATATTTTATAATAAAGTGTTTTTAAAATTATTTTAAAAATCTAAAGTTTTTGTGCTTGGTGTTTCAGTGGAAAAAAGTATTTGGAAATTTATTTCATGAGAAAAGTGCGGTTTGAAAATTGATTTCAAAAGGGTTGAAAAGTGGAAATATATCTTGTGATGTTATTTTGAGATTAATAAATAGTTTGGGAAATTATTTATGTTTGATGGATGTTTGTGAATGTTAATTGATAGTTAAATAACCGACTATCAATATTGGACAATGCGCTGATCGTTTCGAAGAGACCGGGATCGAGGTTTATTTCCTGAAAACCACTTCGATCTAGTTTGAACGTTTTCGTGTGGAAAACAAGAGTTTGGATTCGAAGGTGGAGTAGTGAAGTGCAAGGGCTAGTCGCTAGTAATTCTGAGGTGATGCCAAAATGGATGTAGTAGGAGTGGTGCCTTCGGTTATGTTTGAACCCAGGACGGACTTGTATGGATGAATGCTTTCAGAATATAGTCAGGTGGGCGATGAGCATTCTGAGTGATATGTTCTAAAAAGGTAACGCTTAGCCTCGAGTCTCATCAACTGAGAATGACTGAAAATCAGGGGTTATGCAGCAAGGCTAAGTGGGTAGCACCCATTAGGGTGAGGTCATCCTTGTCTAGATATCCCTTTTTATTCGGCTTAGTGGTGCGGTTGCTGATCCCAACCGTGGGATGATCTTACTCGAGATTATCCAGTAAGGGGTAGTCACGGTCATGTGTTGCAGGGGATTAGGAGTAATCCTTTATACGGTGATCTAGGCCACATACTGTGACAGGTGGTACCCCAGTGCCTAGTCATTAGTTGGTAATCTATTCTCCCTACACGCCTGTGCAGTTTTGATTGTGCCCAACTATTGCTGAAACGTGAGATGCAAGCATTTCAGCTTGATTCTATTTTATTTTCTATAGACACTATTATAATATCGTACAGATTTGATAAAAAGTGTTTTGGCTATCGTAAGGTAAAAACCCGACAAGTTTATTTGTGGCGTGGTCTTACGAGATGCTTTTGATTTCAAAGGATTTTGAAACTTTAATAATCAAATTGAGTGTGGTTTTCTCACGCTGGTATTCCAGACCGACTCGGGTGTTATTTAACTATAATGCTCGGGTCGGACCGAGTATTATAGGATACAGGAAAGGATGCTGTGGAGCTCAGGAGACGAGTTGGATGGCAATACATACTTCAGTATTTGTGTTAAATATTCCGCTGTGTATTTAGATTGTAGGACAGGTTATGGTTACTGTCCAGTTGTGTGTTATGTATACTCTGATGATGTAATGTATAAATAGATTTTCTTTTGTGTAAAGATCATTTATTATCTATTATATTTTATTCCGCTGCAATGGTTAGGTTCTGATGTTGTTTCTATTTTCTTCTTCTACCTCTTCTTCTTTAACCCAAATGGTTCATATTTCCGTTCATCTCGAGTTGATTTATGGAGAATAGTGTCGACTCAAGATGTACGGGTTTGCGTCCTGTTACAGTTGGTATCAGTGCTTAGGTTGGTGATAACCATGGCTCTGGTGGGAATTACTCATTGAAAATAGAGTCCATAGTACTCTAGAACGAGTTTGAGCGTATTAATAGATATGAGCGCGTATTTGTTAGTGAATATAAATTGTTTTAATATTGCGTTGACTTATTGGTTGAGTGGAATATGAATTATGATCGAGTAAGTTGGCCGCTATTCGAGAAGAGTTTATAAACACCTGACACGATAAACTGATACAGTATTGTTTTAAAGGGTGGGTGAATGAAATTATTTTACCCAAAAATAAATTTTGCTATAAAAGAAATATTTTTATTAAATTGATATATAACTTGGATGTTTGGATGATAATATTTTAAACAAATCAGATTATAAAAAAATTGGAATGACTTGGATAATCAAATGGGAATTTGTATGAGCATATATTATACAAATGAATTATAGTTAAATTTGATTTAAATCAAATCTGTAAATTTAAAACCGCGGAGATTTTGGAAGTGTTTTCGAAGTGTTTTGAAGGTAAATAATAGCATTATTATTTTAGAAGTATTTCTGAAAGGAAATTGTTACAAATAAATTTTGGGAAGGGATATAGCATTGAACTCACTTCGGTCGCTGGAAAATAATTTCGGTGATGACTGCAGCATCATCGATGTTCATTTTCGAATTTCTAAGTGACGGATTACTGCCAAATTGATTTATTTAGAAGAAATAGTTTTATTTTTGAAATTTCACAGGAAATTTGTTGGGGATAAAAAACCAGGATTGGTTTAAAAAAATTTGAGAAATGTGATCTTGGGATAATGGTGGTTGTAAAATGATTTGAACCAAAAGCCGGGTGTTTGAAATCCTGAATCCTTATTTGAATTGAAAATCCTGATGAGGTAAGTTATAAACTTGTAAAGTTGAGATGATTTTTAAATAAGGGAGGAGAATATGAGCTTTGAATGTTGGAATTAAAATTTAAAGGTGAAAGTTAAAAATGAGGATTTAACTTAGGTTAAGATTAAACTTTGAAATCTAATGGATGATTGGAAGAAATAATTAGTAAATCTTGAATGTGATTGGAATGGGAAAATAAATATTAAATTTGGATTGAGGAATAAAATTAATTATAATTAAATTAACTTAAGCAAAGTTAATAATAATGAATTGGATTTGACGTAAGTTGAAAGGAATTGGAATGAAATTAAGGTGAATAGTGTGGGATGGTATTAAATGAAATTAAATCCTTGCTTAATAAATTCAAAAGAATGGTATGTAGCTAGATTTAACTGAAGTTAAGTTAAATAAAATTGAATTTAAATAAATTCAGTTGAGTTATAGATAATATTGAATGGACTAAAATTCTTACTTAAATAAATAAGTATAAACTAAGTAAGTATTGAATTGGGATAAATAAGCTTTGGAAGCTTATAGAAGAATTAAAAATCATTGAAATAAAAATATAATCCCTAGTTAAAAGTAAAGTGAAAATGTGTTTTACTGTTTGTTATGGTCAGGGAGTATGTGATCAGGTATGGGGATGACTGGCGTACGTGAATGGTCAGTAGGGTGGCCAAAATTGAAATGAACAGTTAATGAACAAGTATTGAAATGAAGTTGCAGTGTTCAGGTGATGTTAAGGTAATGAAAGTAAGTTGTAATTGCTTGGTTAAGAAATGTGACAGAGGTATACAATGTAAGGTGATGGACAGTAGGGGTATTTGATGTATATAGTGAAAGAAGTGTTGTGGTTGAGATGCAACAGTGATGAAGGCAGAAGGCAATGTGGTGATTTGTGCACTGGTTATGAAGTGTAAGTATGGTATGAAGATCAATAGAAGTAATTTGAAGGACATTTTGATGACAGAAGTTTGAAGTAGGTGTATGTTGTTGTATGAATGTAATGTAGTGATTCAGTGGACAATATGGTTGTTGGAGGAGAGTTAACAATATGACATATGGGTAAATAAAGTGAATGTCAGGGTGGTTGGTTTTATAGATGGGAAGATGGTGAAATGACTGCTGCATAGTGTGCTGTGGTGGTAGTGATCTGTTGAAGGCAGTGTGCACAGTTGAAGGAAGTGCAGTGTACACGGTTGATAGTTAAGTGATAACTGGAGTCTTGGTGACAGTGCATTGGACTAGTTTGTAGTATATTTTGATGAATGGTGGGTTGTGAATGTTAATGAATATGTTAGGTAAATCATGGTATGGGAGGGATGTGTTAATGTGACAGTGCAAGTGATGGAAATGATGGACTAGTTGATGCACTGAATTGGTGATGGTGGGTGGTGGTATTGTTGGTGAGGTATATGACAGCGTAGGTGGTTTGGGTAGGAAAATGGGTTGCTATGAAGTGTTGTAATAGAAAAGGAAATGGCATATGTTAGGCAGTAGTAGTGAACTGTGGTTGCACTGGATGGACTGGAGTAGCAGTGAGCGAAGTATGATAGTTGCAGTGTAGTAATAGTGTCGAGGCAGTAGTAAGTGTTGAAGGCCACGCAATGTTCTGGCAAAGGGGGTAGTGTTGCAGTAATGTGTAAATAGGAGTGCTGTAAATGTGGAAAAAGCAATGAGGCTGAAGTGGTGCTAAAATGATAGCAGGGTGCAATGTTTGTATGCAGGTATGTTAAATGGAGATGGATGATGCATCGTTGTCTGTGTTGTTGTCTAGTGTAGCAGCAATTAAAATAAGTGGAGATGCTGTAAAAATAAAATGGAATTGGATTATAATAGAAATGATTTGAGTTACAAATAAATCCAATTCGAGTATAAATGAGTTAAATATGTGCTTGGATATCATTTTGATAAATTGAGAAGGTAAATTAAAATAAAATGGATGGGTTAGCTGAATTAGATGGAATTTGATTAGATGAAAATCAAATAGAAGTGAACTTAAGTTTGAAGTTGGAATAAATTAAAGTAAATTAACTTAAGTTTAAAATTTATAGAAGCTTGGCTTCGAGGAAGGGTGAAAGTTCAGTAAATAAAAGTTTGGGTTAAATTAATTTGGAAAATGGTTATTGATATAAGCATGGAATGTGCCGAGCTAAATAAAATGGTTGTGAATGAATTAAAATGAAAGGAATTAAAATAAAATGAGTTGGAATCAATTGGATGTGGATAAAAACTAAAATTGATATTCTATTGAGAGAATATAATCGAATTGTACAGAATAAATTAGTCGTACGACTTAAACGGAAGTAAATAAAAATTCTATGTATTAGTAGAAGTTAATAAAATTGATTTTTGGAATCAATTGAAATAAATGTGAGTTGTTGAGTTAAAAATGAATCGAATGTAACAAATTGAGTTGTAAACCATTAAAATTGAATGAAATGGCATATGAATTGGTTGAAAGCAATTGAATTAGTTTTGAAATCATATAAATTGCTCATGGAAAGTGTTTGGTGCATGTTGCTTATGAAATGCATGTGTTTAGCTATTGAAAGTAAGTGAAATGTTAATAAATTTTGTATATTTAGTACTTACATGTTTGAATTGAGTAAGTACAGGTACTGGGAAGCCGTTCGACTGGATTTAGACGCGCAAAATGCTAAAACAATAAGCCGCTTGCTTAAAAATGCTAAATAAAGGTATGCCTATGCAATAAAAATAGGAAATACGAACTGTTTTTGTTTTTCCGACCGTGTGGGTCGATGTTTGTGTATATATATATATATATATATATATATATTTATATATCTTGTCAAATTGCAAAAGCTCCTCCGTACAAAGGAGACTCTGCCAAAAAATTTTGAAAATATTGGGAGCTAGAAATTTTTTGAAATTTTTTTGGAAAATTTTATTAGCGACAAAACGATTTCAAATTGGAATTGAAATAAGGGATTTTGGAAATGGAAATTGAAACTAATTGTTTAGTTGGACCTAAAGGATTATGAAAGTGAATTTGAGATTTTTGATTTCATAGGATAAATTGAAATTTGCTCGGCAAAGGTATGTATTTGAATTTCTATATGAAATTTGATGATTTTCTGGTCTAGCCACTTGGCTTTTTTTTCTTTTGAAATCTGAGGGCCCGTAGAGGCATTTTATAGTTGTACCGAGCTAGCCGCGCAAAGAAGACGTTGGCGAATTTTTTCGGAAATATAGAGAGTTAGAAAATTATTGAGAAAGTTTTGATAATTTAAATTTGGATTTAAATTTAAATTTGGATTTAAATTTAAATTTGGATTTAAATTTAAATTTGAATAAGTGTAGTAAATAATGTTGTTGGAAACTATGGAAGGTTTTGGGAAGTCGGTTGAAGTAATAGTGGGCCTTTAGTAAAAGATATGTTATGGCGAGTTGATAAAACTGTTTGGTTTTGGAAAATAGTAATGGGTATTGGATCATTCTTCTTAACTAGCAATTTCGAGGACGAAATTCTTTTAAGGGGGGAAGAATGTGACGAACCGGAATTTTTGGATGTTTGAAATTGGAATATTTAATTGATTTTAAATATTTAAAAGTTAATTTTTAACTTGAATTCAAATATTATTGTGATTTAGCAATTATGTTATTGGATTTAATAAACTGAAATTGGGTAAATTATTGAATCTTCAGTTTTAAGCCTGTTAAAAATAATTTGAAGGCTTGTAAAATTTATATTGATAATGCTGAACATAGTAAAAGTAATAAATTGAATTTAAAGGTGATTTGTTCAGTTTTAAAAAATATATCGTTTAAATGGATATTTAAAAATAGCCTTCTGAGGCGCAGTCTCGAAATTTGAGAAAACCAGTTTAATTGGATCTGTAATATTGTATTATTATCGGATTTCAATTTTCGCTGTGTTTGGAGAGACTGTTTAGCCGTATGATAAGTAAACGCGCTGATAATTAAATTGAAATTTAATATAATAACTGGGTTCAAAAAGCCATCTTCTCCATACAATTGAATAAGTACTCGAAACCTTTTCCATTACGTTCGGAATAGGTGTATAACGTTATAAACGCCTAGCACGCGTCGATAGGAGGTCGAGATATTAAGTAACGTTTTCGAGATGATGAAATTTTTAATAATATATATTTATATACCAGTCAACCCTTCCATTCAGTTGTTTTTCTATCCCATCGGTCATTACTCCTTTCACTCAAATCACTGTTCTTTTCCTTCTCGAGCATGCTTCCCCTTCAATTTTATTTTCCTCCTCCCTTTTTATAAATAGTCGAGTGTTTTATAAACCCAAACCAAGAATAAAAAAAAGGAGAAAGATTGGAATGCCTGTCTCAGCAAAATCCAAAAATCGAAAGAATATATTCACAGCCGAACCCCATACAAATTAAAATTAGAGTTACCCTACTCTTCATTTAACCTCGCCCACCCCTTTTTTCACTAATTCAGATTGAAAAAAAATTCCATTCGAAGAAATGGGGGAAGCACGACAGCTCGTTTGGGTTTCGCGATATTGAAGGCGCCGATCGAGGCGTCGAGGTGCAATCTAGGTTGGAGGAGGGTATTCGCGTGGCTTGGTGGCGTCTTCGACGCGCCAATGGAGGCGTGATCAGGTCGATTTCTGCATCATCAATTTTGTGGCAAGAGTCGCCAATCGATACGCGAGCTGTTCTCGAGTTAGGGTTATTAGCAGCAATCACCATGAGCATCGATGAGAGAGGTGGGTTCGCGATCGCTTGGGGGTTTCGAGATTTGGGTTTGTCTTCGACTAGCGAAACTCGATTTCTCCTGGCCGTGTCGCACAGTAGCTATCGCGATTTTGGGGGAAGTCGATCTGGTGAGTTATGTATATTGTTTAAGATTAATGATCTAAACTAATATTGATTATGAGATTTAAATTGTTAAGGAATAGAAAAAAATAATAGCAGAAATTTCTTTTAATTAAAAGTAGTTCTGTTGTAATATAGGTTTATCTATTTTACTGTAAGATATTTTTAATAAAAGTGAAGTAAATACTTGTTGTTTACGGAAGATAAAGGAAATAAAAATATATATAAATATCATACAGTAGGTTATATAAAGTAATTTTGTTATGAATTAATATATGGATTTGAAAAGAATTTTAAATTCATTAGAATCTAATGTATATATATAAGATTTTGAAATATACGGGGATTCATAAATATTTGAGGAATTTATAAAAGTAGATTTTTGAAATCTATAATTTATTTCGGAAAGGAAAATTAATAGTTTAATTAAATCATTGGTCAACTAAAATTTTTACTTGGAAATTGATTATTAAATTAATTCAAATAATAATGAAGCATATAATGTTTAATAAAGGTCTGAAATCATGAAGAAATCAAGCTGGATTGGAAATAGATTTCATACAAAATCTAAGGTGAGTTAATCTCATTCATCTGGGTTTTTATTTAAATTTAAATGGTTGAATTTAAATAATTGGTTGAATGATTGAATTTATTTGATGTGCTATATTATATATAGTAGTATATAGTATATATTGAAGTGATTGAATTCTCGCATTATATAGCGGATGAGACCTTATGCGCCGCATAATAGCGGATGATATTATATAAATCCCATTTACCATGATATTCCACCTCGAAGTGGAATTGGTATTATTGTATTGTGCTAACATCTGTGGATGTAGGGAAACAGGTTGGAGGGATCCAACAGGATTCCTCAAATTTATTTAGAATGTTTTAATATTCTATGATTTAGTCATTGATAATCTGTGATAAATTATATTGGTAACGGAAATGTTGGATTCTATATTGAAAATATTTGGGTGTACCGAGTTTCCAAAAATATATAGATTGGATTTTTGAAAAGAAAATTTAAAGAGAGAATTTGTAAATAAATTGATTATTGAAAATTTGGGATAAATTGAAGAATGAATTGGAAAAGAATGAAAGTGATTTTAAACTTCTAATTAATAAGTTCCGAGTATGGGAAAGGGGATTTTGAATAAATAAAGAAATAATGAATTTTAAACTTAAGTGATGTTATATCAAGAAATAAAGAATTTATTTCAAATTCGAGGTTTGAATTTATTTAAAAGGATAAAGAAGGAATTTGAGGAAATCTGAAATTGGTATTTTCAGTTAAAAGATTTTAAATCATAATTAAGGAATAAAAATATGAAGTCAATGGGTTTTGGAATAAATGAGTAAGTAAAGGAATTTATTTCAAAATAAAGTAAATTGGAAATCAATTTGGAAATTGATTTAAGTGTTTGAAATTTGAAATTTAAAGGAAAATGTGACTATGAAATTTATAAACTGGGTTTATAAAAGTGAAGCAATATATCAGTGGATATTTGGAAGAATAAATTCACGGTGGGAATTTATTAAAGGAATGGGTAAATTTGTTTAAAAATAAATAGTGATTTATTTTTAAAAGATGTGGAAAGGAAGCGCATTTCCCTTGATAGCTAAGTACGTTTTCAAAGTAAATTTTTAAATATAAGTTAAAAGCTTTAATGTTGTTTTAAAAAGCATGTTTTAGAAAATTTATTATTTCTAAATGTTTAAATTCTAAAGTAAGTATTTTTCAAATCTATTATCGTAGTAATTATTTAAATGTGACTTGGTATTTTGTTTTAAAAAGAGAAAATATAGTTTTATATTTTATAAAGTAACCTTATTTTCAAATATTCCTATAGTAATTTTTTTTAATAAAGTATTGAAGTAGTTTTTTATTTAATGATTTAAAGTATATTTTATAATAAAGTGTTTTTAAAATTATTTCAAAAAATCTAAAGTTTTTCCGCTTGATGTTTCAGTGGAAATAAGTATTTGAAAATTTATTTCATGAGAAAAGTGTGGTTTGAAAACTATTTTCAAAAGGGTTGAAAAGTGGAAATATATCTTGTGAAGATATTTTGAGATTAATAAATAATTTGGGGAAATTATTTATGTTTGATTGATGTTTGTGAATGTTAATTGATAGTTAAATAACCGACTGTCAATATTGGACAATGCGCTGATCGTTTGGAAGAGACCGAGATCGGGATTTGTTTCCTGAAAACCACTTCGATCCAGTTTGAACATTTTCGTGTGGAAAACAAGAGTTTGGATTCGAAGGTGGAGCAGTGAAGTGCAAGGGCTAGTCGCTACTAATCCCGAGGTGATGCCAAAATGGATGAAGTAGGAGTAGTGCCTTCGGTTCCGTTCGAACCCGGGACGGACTTGTATGGATAAATGCTTTCAGAACATCGTCACGTGGGCGATGAGCATTCTAAGTGATATGTTCTAAAAAGGTAACGCTTAGCCTCGAGCCTCATCAACCGGGAATGACTGAAAATTAAGGGTTATGCAGCAAGGCTAAGTGGGTAGCACCCATTAGGGTGAGGCCAACCCTGTCTAGATGTCCCTTTTTATTCGACTTAGTGGTGCGGTTGCTGATCCCAACCGTGGGGTGATCTTATTCGGGATTATCCAGTAAGGGGTAGTCTCGGTCTTGTGTTGCAGGGGATTGGGAGTAATCCTCGGTACGGTGATCTAAGCCACGTACTGTGACAGGTGGTACCCCGGTGCCTAGTCATTAGTTGGAAATCCATTCTCCCTACGCGCCTGTACAGTTTTGATTATGCCCAACTATTGCCAAAACGTGAGATGCAAGCATCTCAGCTAGATTCTGTTTTACTTTCTATAGACACTATTATAATATCAGACGGATTTGATAAAATGTGTTTTGGCTATCGTAAGGTAAAAACCCGACATGTTTATTTGTGGCGTGGTCTTACGAGATGCTTTTGATTTCAAAGGATTTTGAAACTTTAATAATCAAATTGAGTGTGGTTTACTCACGCTGGTATTCCAGACCGACTCGGGTGTTATTTAACTATAATGCTCGGGTCAGACCGATTATTATAGGATACAGAAAAGGATGATGTGGAGCTCAGGAGACGAGCTGGATGGCAAAACGTACTTCCGTATTTGTGTTAAATATTCCGCTGTGTATTTAGATTGTGTGGACAGGTTATGAATACTGTCCAGTTGTGTGTTATGTATACTCTGATGATGTAATGTATAAATATATTTTCTTTTATGTTAAGATCATTTATTATCTATTATATTTTATTCCGCTGCGATGGTTATATTCTGATGTTGTTTCTATTTTATTCTTCTACCTCTTCTTCTTTAACCCAAATGGTTCGTATTTCCGTTCATCTTGAGTTGATTGATGGAGAATTGTGTCGACTCAAGGGGTACAAGTTTGCATCCTGTTACAATAATATTAATTCATCACAGACAAAAATAAATTACATTCATCACAGACCACACTAAAACAATTCATAGCACAAAGCATAACATATCAAGGATATCAAACAATTCAACATTCAATTGAATCCAAACATCCATAAGTTAGATTAATAAATAATCTGATTAATTTAAATCAAATAAATTTCTTATGAGTAAACTACTAATCCTGGTTAATTTACATTAATTAATTGCAATCCACTTAATTAATTATCTTTTAATAATAAAAGAATTAACCTTTATTTAATGATTAACTGACCTTTTATTATTTAATTAATCACATTAATCAATTAGTCCTTGATTAATTACCATTTAATTAATTGTCCTTAATTAATTATAATCGGTGATTATTCCCAATCATAAATTAATTACATCAAGTAATTGTTCTTTAATTACTTAATTACTCAACCTTAATTATTAATTAATTACTTTTAATTAAGTAATTATTCTTAAGTAATTAATTACTTTTGATTTACTTATCATTAATTAATCTTCATTAATTAATTATCCCCAAATCAATTTCCTTAATTGATTTGTCACATTAATTAATTATCCTTAATTAATTATTCTTAACTAATTACCATATGTGATTACCCCTAATCACTTATATTAGTTAAATCACAAATCAATTTAATCATTCGACTAATCTACCTTAATCATTAATTAATTACTTTTAATTAAGTAATTATCTTTAATTATTTCATTAAATAGTTATCTTTAAGTAATTAATTTCCCTTAACTACTTTCATTTATAAAATAAACCTTTAATTAATTACATTAATTAATTAACCTTTATTAATTTAAAGACAAACCATTAGTCTTAATTAATTACTTTAATTATTATTTAAACCTTTAATAATAAACTTAAGACTCTTAAGTTAATTAATTAAATTAAAACATTATTTAAGATAAGCTATTTATCTTAATCACATTTAATTAAACATAATTAAATCCCATTTGAGAACTTAGCAAAAATTTTAAATAAACTTAATTAATCCAAGTTAAAACAATTTATTCAACTCTTATTTACCCAAACTTTTTAAATCAACATTATTTATTTAAAAGTAATTTATTTTAAGAAGATTAGTTTTTCCTTTTAAACATTGTTTATTAACTAACCCTTATTTACAAACTTCTTTATATAAATATAAAATTCTAAACAAGCCGAAGCCTAAATCAAACACCACAACCCGCAATCATCTTCCCCAAATCTCGATTGAACTTCGCTCCAGTTCCATCTCCAGTAACGAAAACGAATTGGTAACAACCTCACCATTTGAAAATCATTACACTCGAAATTCTATCGAATCCATCGCCGAGCCCATTTCGATTCGCACCCTACCACTTCAACGAACCAACCCAGATTGCCTCAGTCCACCGTGCATGATGATATACGTGCACGTGTACGCCCTTGCCTCCGACCATCTTCCTGCCACGACACCACCATTCAGCTACTCATCACCACACGGTACAAACTTGCCACTTCGCCAAAACCAAAATCACCTCTTATCGAAAATCACCCTACAGCGCAACTCAATCACAACCAGAAACCAAACCTTTCACCACTGACCAACCAACCACAAGGTCGATCGACTCCTGCTTCACCCACCACCAACCTCCGTTGAAAACTCGGCCATGCATCCACCTTCAAGTCCAACAGCATGAATTCTGGTTGCTTATATGCTTCCTAAAAACATCGCGATTCTACCAATGTTGACAACTGTTGGGCGGATTCTCACCCAGAAGATCTCGAGACTGAGAAGTCACAGTTTCACCCGGGCTCGCAACCTCCACTTCGTTCGACAGCCAAGGAGCTCAACACTAACCTAGAAGTCCATCCAACATTCTCAGTGTAGAAGCTCATTCGGCCCCAAGCTCATTCGGCCCCAAGCTTCATTCGACCCAAGCCCTCCAATACCGAACCAACACTACTACCGAGTCCCAAGACACCGGTCCAGGAGCCAGGCCGAATCAACCTTCTCCCCAACATGCCACCGAACCAAGCCTCTCCTCCATAGCCGGTCCAAACAAGCACCGAACGACACTCACTGCAGGACCAACCCTACTTACCGAACCACATACATAACGCCTTCACAACCGGTCCAAACAACCACCGGTCCACTCTCATTGCCGGTCCACACCTACCACCGGACCAAACTCCATGCCGAATGTAGCATCGCCGAACCAGATGATTGCCAGTCCAGACTGCTTCAGCCCGGGCCCACCAGCAGCTATATACATCCAAGACCCCTGCCCCCTACCTCACTCTATAAATAGAGGGGCAGGGGTACAACAATGGAAGACAAGTTTGAGAGCTCAAGCGAGGAAGGAACTTTCAAACTACTTTCATATACTTGTATACGAAGCATTGTACTTGTAATCCGAAAGAAAGAAGATAATAACATATAAAGTGGACGTAGGCATATTCCGGCCGAACCACTATAAATCTGCGTGTCTTTTACATTTCAGCCCCTACTTCTTTTATATTTACATACTCATCTAAAATCATTGAAAATCACATATAATCAACTAAATAATACGACTTGGAGGTGTTTGTCCATTTTTTGTGCAAACATTTTTGGTGCTTTCACTGAGAAAAGAACTCAAGCTTCATCTTCTCCCACTCAACCTTCTTCCTAACAACATCGCTCGTTGCTTAGAAATCATGCCTTCCAAACAGAGAAGGGATGTTAACAAAGGGAAGAACATCGCAACTAGCAGCCTTCCAGATCCAGCAATCGCAGATCAGCCCACTTCAACAGCAGTACCAGATGAAAATCAGGAAAATCCAACTGGTCCCGCAACGGAACAACCAATCACTAGGGCAGATCTGGACAGGGTTGTGACTGAAGTAACTAACCGCTTCACATCCCAACAAGAAGCTTTGGTGGACCAACTCATGTCACGCTTAAAGGATGCTGAAGAGTCCAACCACAACACTGAATCATGGGGTGAGTCCCAATCCGGAGGATCTCGGAGGCAACAAAGGTCTTCCCTCTTCGAAGAAGCTATCAACAGGAACAACAATGATAGGGGCCGCGCCCGGACTCAGCCCGAATTCCGACTCGAGGAAGCCCTTGGAACCGAACCCAGCGGGGGAGGCACCAGGCGAGGGTCGGATGTAGCTGAGCCAGTCATGCCACCTAATCATAGAAACCCCGCTGAACGGAGCCGAGCTAGAACCCAGCCCGAAGTTGACCCCATGGATGTGCTCGAAACAGAACCCCACAGGGGAAGATCAAGGCAGGGGGCAACTGTAGCTGGTCCTAGCGGGCATCCGAGCAGCCAAAGACAACCACTGGATAATGCTAGAAGTGATAGACTGTACCATCCCTACAGGTCATCCGGACGAGATAGATCCCGCAGGGAAGAACCAAGCTCATTTTTGTCCGCTCCAAGTTCTGACGAACGAATGGCACGATTATTCAGAGAATGTGTCCAACGGGAGCAAAGGGACCGGGGAATAGGCGCTAGGGTCACCAGTCCCTTTACCCGAAATATCGAAACTGCCATCACTCCCCGGGAATGGAAAATGCCAACCATGGAACCTTACAAAGGAACTTCCGACCCCATCGTACACTTGCAGAGATACACCCAGCATATGCTCATGAGTGGAGCAACAGAAGGAGTATTATGTAAATGCTTTCCGCTATTCCTAGCAGATCTAGCTACCTCCTGGTTCTGCTATCTACCCCAAGGATCCATCAGCTCATGGGAGATGTTGAAAGAAAGGTTTATTAGCCAGTTCCGCATCCATGTGGAACAACCCAAGGATGCTTATTCTCTATCCAATGTCAAACAGAAATCCGGAGAGACGCTGCAACAATATCTAACACGGTTCAACGCCGCAGCGGCAGCAGTTCAAGATGCCGATGAAAAACTCACTCTAATGGCCCTCTGTAGTGGTGTACATCCAGACACCAAGTTTGCCAGAAGATTAACTAAGGAAAAACCAGCTACCTTGCCTGATTTCTTCCATGAAGCTGGAAAGTATATGAGACTTGAAGACGCTGCTACGGAGAGGCAGTCAGGGCAACAAGGCAAGATAGTTCAGGACAAGGTTCCCACTGCAGCTAAGGACGCTCGAAGAAATGAATCTAGAGACAATGCTGGGGGCAGAAAGGTCGAAAAGCGCCAATATCGACCAGGACCGAGATTTGACTCCTACACTCCTTTGAACGACACAATCGAAAATATCTTCCTAGCCACTCAGGGCGAACTAGGATACAAGCGTCCCCCGCACAAGAAAGAAACAGATAACGCACTCAAGTCCGGAAATTTCTGTCGCTTCCACGAATCCCACGGACATGACACCAATGAATGCCACCATCTTCGGGACTTGATCGAAGAACACATTAGAAGAAGAAGACTGGAACGCTATGTGAAGGGTCAGAACAGGACTCCAACTCCAGCCAATGAGAACTCAAAGCAACCCCTCCCAGAGGTAGGCGGAGGGAATCGCAACAATCACAACACCAGTGGCTCTAGTCAAGAGAAGATAGTGGTCCTTACCATCTCAGGAGGACCACACATCGTCGACAGAAGTTGGGCAGAGATGGAAAGGTACGGCAAGTCGCTTAGAAATGCAGAAGGCTATGTTAACTCCATCACGGAAGAACGCCACCCGAAACGAAAAGAGAACGACGACATCATATTCAGTAGGCGTGGTTTGGAAGGAAGACAGTACCCACATATGGATCCTATGGTCATCTCTGCCTGGTTCGGTCCAGCTAAAGTTTTTCGGATTCTAATAGACACAGGAAGCTCCGTAAATATCCTATTCAAACATGCTTTCGACAAAATGAAGTTATCAATGAAGGATGTATCCCCCTGTGACAAACCACTGCACGGTTTCACTGGAGATGCAAAAATGCCCCTCGGGCAACTTGACCTCTTCGTCGAAATAGGAAGTCATCCCCGCTCCGTTGTGCGAAAACAAACGTTCGTACTAATAGAAAACCACTCGGCTTACAACGCCTTCTTGGGAAGACCAGCCTTGTCTGACTTCCAGATTGTATTAGCCCCCTGGTGCCTGAAAATGAAACTTCCAACAGACAACGGAGTAGGAGAAGTAGAAGGGGATCAAGATGCTGCCCGAGACTGCTACGTAACTGAACTTCGCAATAACCGCAGAAAGAATAAAGGAAAAGATGCAGAGACTACTCTCTGCATGAAAAGCTTGGAGGCATAGCAACTAAAGAAAGCCCCTCCTCTTCGATACACAAGCGATCCCTTCATTGAACTAGACCCCAGGGATAAAGAGGAGGAGGCTACCGCCGAGCCTGCAGAGGCTATGGAATTCGTATCTGTAGACAAGCACGATTCAAGTAAACTATTAAAAGTCGGATCTCAGCTAAAAACGGAGTTGAAAGATCAACTCATTGACTTTCTCCGCCACAACTTAGATGTATTTGCATGGACCCATGCCGATATGACAGGAATCTCCCCCGACATAGCATGCCACATGCTGAACATCGATCCCACCAAGGTACCAGTAAAGCAGAAAAAGAGGAGCATGGGGGCAGAGCGATCGGCAGCCCTTGATGAGGAAGTAAAGAATCTACTTGCTAATGGCTTCATACGGGAAGCCATCTACCCAGAATGGATCGCTAACCCAGTGCTAGTAAAAAAGGCCAATGGAAAGTGGCGAACATGTATTGACTTCTCCAATCTGAATGACGCTTGCCCAAAAGATTGCTTCCCACTTCCCCGAATTGACCAACTTGTGGATAGCACAGCCGGACACGAACTCCTATCTTTTATGGATGCATACTCCGGATATAACCAGATTCCCATGCACGCTCCTGATCAAGACCACACTAGCTTCATCACCGACCGCGGACTATATTGTTACAAAGTCATGCCTTTTGGACTCAAAAATGCTGGAGCTACCTATCAGCGCCTCGTCAACAAGATGTTCGCGGAACTAATAGGACGAACTATGGAAGTGTATGTGGATGACATGTTGGTAAAGTCCAGGAAAGCCGACGACCATGTAAGCCACCTGGGCGAGATGTTTCAAGTACTTCGCCGATATGGAATGAAGCTGAATCCTCTAAAGTGCTCCTTCGGAGTATCTTCGGGAAAATTCTTAGGATTTATCGTCCACGCCAGAGGAATCGAAGCAAACCCTGAACAAATCCGGGCTCTGAAAGAAATAAGGATACCCTCCACTCGAAAAGAAATGCAGAGCCTAAACGGAAAGGTGGCCGCCCTAAGCAGATTCATTTCCAAGGCAACTGACAAGTGTGTCCCTTTCTTCGAAGCTCTCAAGAAAGACAAAGGGAGATTCGAGTGGACCGATGAATGCTTAAAAGCCTTCCTCAACCTAATCGAACACCTTCAGAGACCACCAGTACTCTCAACTCCAAATGAAGGTGAAGTGTTATACCTATACCTCGCCGTATCATCTCATGCTCTAAGCGCCGCCTTGGTAAGAGAAGAAGACCGCACACAACGCCCGGTTTACTTTGTAAGTAAGAGATTTACAGGGGCAGAGGCCAGATATCCTAAACTAGAGAAATTAGCATATTGTTTATTGATCGCGTCACGAAAACTGCGACACTACTTCCAGTCTCACTCCATCAGGGTTCTAACCGATCAACCGCTAAGACAAGTGCTCCATCGTCCTGACACTTCTGGGCGACTCCTCAAATGGTGCATCGAACTAAGTCAGTATGATATCACCTACCATCCTCGCACCGCTATCAAAGGACAAGCTATGGCCGATTTCATTGCCGAATTCACTACCAACGAAGGCAAGGAACAATCCGAAGTAGCAAAAAACATCAAGTGGAACCTCTTTGTAGACGGAGCATCGAACGAACAAGGCTCGGGGGCAGGTATTGTGATCATCACCCCCAGGGGAAGAAAGTTGTACTACGCATTAAGGTTGGAGTTCACGGCCACCAACAACGATGCTGAATATGAGGCAGTAATAGCGGGATTGGAGCTTGCCCTAGAAATTGGAATCAATTCCTTATGTCTTCATAGTGATTCTCAGCTTATCGTAAACCAGGTACTAGGAGAATTCCAGACTCGAGGAGAACGACTCACAGTATACCTAAAGAAAACCAAACTGCTGCTCGATCAATTGGACCACTATCTAATCAAACACATTCCTCGAGAAGAGAACCAAGAGGCAGATGAACTTGCAAAGCAAGCTAGTATGAAGAATAGCACCATTTCCGGAGCATTAGCCATCTCAAGGCAGCTAGCCCCAAGTTTCGAACAAGTGAATCTGATAACTGCAATCGAAGAAGGAACCTGGATGACTCCTATCCGGAAATATTTGCAAGATGGCACACTACCCGACAGGCGTGACGAAGCCAAGAGGATCTTGAGAAAAGTTCCCCACTACACAATACAAGAAGGCATCCTCTATCGGCGTGGCTTCTCTAGCCCCTTATTGAGATGCGTCGCCGGAAGGGAAGCCAAGGAGATCTTATCAAACATCCATCAGGGAGGATGCGGAGATCACACTGGAGGGCAGACTTTGGCAAGGAAGATACTCCGATATGGATATTACTGGCCCACACTAAACAAAGATGCCCTAGACTTCGTCAAGAAATGCGACAGATGTCAGAAGTTCGCCAAGATTCCTCGACTACCCACAAACGAAATTACTCAAATGACCAGCCCTTGGCCCTTTGCTGTATGGGGAATTGACTTAATTGGCGAACTGCCAACGGGCCGAGGCGGATCCAAATATGTTATAGTGGCAGTCGATTATTTCACCAAATGGATGGAAGTAGAACCTCTAAATAAAATATCTTCAGCAAAAGTTATAAACTTCTTGATCAAAAATATTCTGTGCAGGTACGGAGTCCCACTCAAGATCATATCAGACAACGGACTCCAGTTTGACAGCGAAGAATTTGCCGACTGGTGCCAAGAGCATGGAATTCATAAAAGCTTCTCATCAGTAGCTTATCCTCAGGCAAACGGACAAGTTGAAGCCGTCAACAAAATTCTCAAAACCCTAATCAAGAAGAAACTTGAAAAGTCAAAAGGCGCTTGGGTGGACGAACTTCCTACGGCACTATGGGCGTACCGCACATCTTTCAGAACATCAACGGGACATACTCCTTTCTCTTTGGCATATGGATCGGAGGCAATGCTCCCAGTTGAGACTATTGTGCCTTCCCACCGTAGGATCCACTACAACCCAGAGGAAAACGTAGAACTCCTCCTCATGTCTTTGGATCTGATTGAGGAAAGGAGAAACGATGCAGCGCTCAAAGCAGCAGCTCACAAACAAAAAGTGGCAGCGCTATACAATTCCAAAGTCAAGCATCGCAGCTTACAAGAAGGAGATCTTGTCCTCAGGCGAATCTTTCCGCGCCCCGGGGCACTAGACCCCATCTGGGATGGACCGTATGTAATTCCTAAAGATCTCCACAACGGAGCTTATATTTTGTCAACAGTGGACGGAGAGGTGTTCCAGAGGGCATGGAACATCCGACACCTCCGTCGATACTTTTCTTAACTTGTACTGCCCATATGAAGTGAATTAACAAAGAGAATCAGTGGACGTAGGCATTTTCGTGCCGAACCACTTTAAAAAATCTTGTCTCATTTTAACTTGTTCCTTTATGTCTTGGCTACTTGTTAAGTTTTATCCCTTTCTGTTGAACAAAATCCTATGGCATCTCCACTAAAGACGCACCGCGGCCTCATCTGGACTAGGCCTAACAGGTACGCTACGATTCTATGCACTCGCCAATGAGACACTTTTGCTCCAGCATCCCTCTGCTGCGGGTTAACTCATTGCGCGCCTGCCCTCAAAGCCAACTGTAATGAGCCGATCATAAGTCATCATAAAGGCCGACTATAGCCGATGGCAGCTCATTACGGCGTTCGGCTCGCCGGCAACTGTGAACCTACTTTAAGCCCCAACATAAGGTGTGGCCAGCCAGGGGTAGTTCACGGCCAACGGCACCCACGCTAGCCGGCCACGGTAAATCGAATAATACCCACGATTACGGACCATAATGGTTCGGGTAGTTACCGTGCGCGATCTCGGCTCCGATGTGTCTTAAGTGCGGCTGTGGTAAAAAAGAAAACTCCCCGCGGAGGCGTAAGATGGGTGACAAATGTCTCCAAGACCCACAGCTAGGGAAAGTGACTACAAAACCCGTTTGCCACGAACTTAAGCACATCGACGGCCTTCCGTGACTGGAAGTTTTACTTTTACTATATTTCCATTTCATTTAAAAACTTTTCTCTTATCCTGTATAACAAACTCTAAAGTACAGGAAACCAAATAGGAAGCATTCGCTCATAAGAAACTAAGTCTGCATACTGGGTGGCAGGGTACTCAGCTATATCCGTGAACAGTTACATAAGACACTCTAAGCTACCGCCTGCGAATGAAACATAAAGGGCGGTACTCTCTTTTCTTGTACATAAATACGTAACTATAGCTTGTTCGTACAATAACATTACAACACATGAAATTATATTTCTAGCAAAAAACTTAGCATCAAACACAACTAGAATCACAGGCATATACATAGTTATATTTCTCACGCAGCACATCAAGATGACAACAACATTTAAACATAACAACATCAGCTTATATTATAAAATCACACGAAGTTATTCTTTGCAAATAATATTATTATAGTTACATGTCAATGACTAACGTAAACAGTGATAAAAAGAAATAAAAAGGTGGCAGCCGCGTCCACACTCCATCACCAACTTCCCCAGTCTACTTAGCCGCAGGATCAGAGCCCCCAGCATGTGGATCAGGAGTCCCACCTGTCCAGTTCAGAAGAGGAATTCATTAAATGAACAATCAAGTTATGAAAACACGGAAAGGAAAGAAAGGGAAAAGAATAACTCACCAGCATCCGCCGCTCGATCCTCATCATCCAACTGCACGCCCGCTTCCTCTGCAGCAAGCAGCCGCATCCCCTCCTTCACCGCCGCTTGCTCCTCCTTCGATAACTGGGCAGTAACCGCATCCAAATTGAAAGCCTCTCCGCCTTCCTTACCCGCGTTCACCCTGGCCTCCTCTAAAGCCTGGAGATACACCTTGGCCATCACCCGAGGGTAATCGTCCATCCAAGACAAGCCGCCCTCCTTCCAAGTGTGGAAGTACATGTCCTGCAGCATCTCATCCATCATCCCCTCATTCTCCTCAAACTCCCTCACCCGGGCCTCGGAAGCTTGCAACTTAGCGACGGCAATGTCCCTCTCTGATTGGTATCTCAAGCAGTCCGCCTGAAGAGACCTCCGCATTTCCTCCTCCTTTAACTTGAGGGACCTCCTCATCTCCTCCATCTCCTCCTTCAACTCGGCCTGAGCCATCTCCGCAGCCTCGAGCCTCCCAGACAACTCCTCTACCCGCTCAAGATCCGCATTTCGAACCTCGTCCACCGTCGTAATGGCCATGTTAATCCGTTCCCTGCAGGCGACCTCCATCTTCCGTAATTCCGCCCTACTAGCCTTCTCCATCGTCTCTTTCAGCCGCTTAGAGGCTTCCTCATGCTGAGAAATCTGGATGGCTTGATCGGCGAGCTGCTTGGCCTGATCGACAACTTTTAACCTCAACCGAATATTAGCACTCCCGATCTCTTCCCCGGCCTTGGCCAATCTAGCATGATGCTCCATTAACTTCTTAGTCTCTGCGGCCACCCGATCGATGTTAGCCTTGGCTTCGTCCCCCATGGTGACTACCCGTGTAGTAAGTAAATCAAGATCTAAAGACTTGGCCTCGTCCAACACTCTTACCATGGGGTTGCGGGGAAGGAGGTGCTCGCCCGTGGCCTCATCAAATGAGATATCCTGAAAGCTCGGATCTAAATCAGGATGACCGGCAAAAGGGTCACGAGGCACGGGACGAGGCACATCAGGACGCCTTATACGAATAACAGTTGGGCTCTTGAAAGGAGGATGAGGGGGGCCAGATTCCGTGCTCTCCTCCGTAGTATCACAAGGAGGCTGAGTAGGAAGCTGCGGACCAGGGGAAGACTCAAATAAGGAACGGCTCCGCTTCTTTTTCCGAATGTCCTCTTCAATGACCCCAAGAAGAGGGCGATAACGGACTACATCCCCAGTGCGACCAGTAGAGGGTTTCGCAGAAGCTCTCCTCGACTTAAACTGCTCAAGGCGGTGTCGAACGTCCGACGTTTTAACCACCTGGCCTGCCCCTGGAATAAAGAACAAGTGTTACGAACATACAATAATCCACAGTTCGAAAAATGTGTTAAGTTAAAAGGAAAGAAAAGTGAGAAGGCACATCTATTATACAAACCCGGCGGAGGAGTGGGATACTGCAATAAGTCCTGGATCTCATTCCAGGATGGAAGTGAACCGTAAAAAATTTCTAAGTCCCTATCGAAAATGGAATCGGCAGAGGACAAAAGTTCACCTTGCATCGCCGGAGTCGCCTTAGCTGAGGAACCCTTAGAGGATGGGTCAGTGCCAGCCACAGCTTTGCCGGTTTCCTTTGCCTTCTCCGTTTCCGACTCTCCCTCCGACTCCCCGAAGGCCCGACGGAGAGCCTCATCCAGTTCAAGGTCTTGCTCAGAGGTTAGGGCACCGACGCCACTACCACCTTGACCGTCGCCATCTCCTCCACCCTCCGACCCTTCTCCAACCTCGCCTCCTTCCTCCTCTTCTACACCTTCCTCCTCCGGGACAGTCGGAAGAGTACTTGGAGAAGGGCCATCAGACTTCTTCAGTTTCTTCCCCCCGACAACGGGGCGCTCTGTAAAAGGCTCCCTCTTGCCGCTCTTCACCATAGCCCCCTCCTTAGCTTTGGCAGCCTTCTCCTCAGCCGTGTCTCTTTGCTTAACCACGGACTGGTGCGGTAAGATCAAATTATACTCCAAGAGGGTTGCATTCCTGATCAAGAAGGAGGCCGACTGGTCCCGTGCCGGAATAGCCTTTAGTTCAGCAGCCATTCGCACCAAGGAATCATCCTCCACGACTGCAATACCACCTGTCGCTAGCCAGAAATAGAAGCATGTCAGAAAAAACACTACAGTCAAAACATGGAAAATATAAATGAAATCCATTTTACAGCCGGAAGTGAAAAGGCGGAAAGAAACAACGTCGTCCTTGATGAAGAACCACTCTTTCTTGAACATGGTAAACTTGGAATATAAGTCCAGGACTGGTTTGAAGGGCACGGCCGCTTCCAGACTGATATACGGAGACCCCTTCTTATAGCCTCTCAGGTTGTACAAGTATCGAATTTCCCGGTTAGAAGGAGGACGCCCGTACCTCCTCTGGAAGATAACAAAGAGGCTCACCAGGATGGCATAAGAGTTAGCTGAAGTTGGAAAGGAGCCACCTTCAAATATGTGGTGAAACTTACTATCCAAGCGTTGATAGGAGGGATAGCACCGCACATACAATGGTATCTGCTATAAGCAAAATAGCCTTCGGGAGGATTATATTGCATCACTCCATCTCCCGGCAGCAGCATAAGAGCCCTGTCTATCCCGAAGGAACGGGATATGACGTCAAGTTGCTCCTCCTTTAGGGAGCTAGGAAAGCAATCGGGAGGGGAGACTAGAAGTTCCTGTGGACCATATCCGTCCACTAACGACCTCGGAACAGGTCTATGTTGCCCGGATCCTGGTTGGGCTGGGGGCACAGAAGAAGACTCTCCTGTACCTTTAGACTTCTTTCTATCCGATCGTGTTTCCGCTTTGCGAGACATTTTCTACAGCACAAGAAAAACTTGATATTAGAATAAGAAGTATAGAAACATAAACAAGCAAGTATATAAGGCAAGCGTGTAAAAAAGTCTAAGATTCCACTCAAGGTTCAAGTATGAAGTCTCATTCGGCGGTGCAAGACAAGTTCATTCGGCATCGAAAGCATATGGCCATTCGGCACTCATTCGGCATACATATCATTCGGCCCTAAGGCCTGAGTCTCATTCGGCAATCCAATACACATCGTATACATTCGGCAAACAGGTCCATCCGGTGATAAGAGATCATTCGGCAAAAAATATATATACCTGATTCGGTATAAACTGGTTCGGCAGAAGGATGGTTCGGTCAAGAATTGGTTCGGCTCTCTGGTTCGGTAAGAAGAAACCAAGGGGGGTACGGCCTCTATATATAGGCGAGCTCAGGGCCGCCGAACCAACTGGTTCGGCCCACCGGATAGGAACACCGGACCAATAACAAATATACCGAACCAACTAGATACCGAATGAAACCACAGCCGGATGAGAATAACCGGACCAACAAAAAACCGAATGAACTATCTCTCTACCAACGACAACCAGGAACTAGGGGCATGCAGAGCGCCTCATGCAGATAAGTACCGAACTCCAGAACTAACTAATAAAATGAGGATTATTACAACGATGAATAAGTTGTAAATCTCTCACTAACATGGATTAATCGTTTACACGTGTACGCGACCACGAACGGTCCATAGGCACGCTCTGAATGGTTATTAACCCTATTGTCGTGGGAATTTACACTTTGACACGCCTTTTTAAACTCGTAGGTTAAACGGATATTTGACTCTGATAATTATGAAATGGCTAAGCTACTTACACATGTACGGGGTCGCGAACGATCCCTAGGCATGCTCTGAGCTGGCGTTAAACCATCTTGACAAACGATCCAAGGATCTACTATGACATGAACCTGGCATCAATGATGCTAAGCCCCCTCGGGGCTTACTCTCTCGTCCCAAACAGCACAGTTCAATTCAACTCGAATATTTCGATCACGAACGGTTGTTGTTTGAAATCACTCTTCTAAAACTGTAAATTCCTTTGCAGGACATCAACAGGATATGAACATCCAGCCCATGGCGTTACAAAACAAGCCTTCTCGCCACAGGGAAAACAAAGCGCGACACATGCAAGCACGTGCCCCACTTTGGGGGGCAAATGTTGGGCGGATTCTCACCCAGAAGATCTCGAGACTGAGAAGTCACAGTTTCACCCGGGCTCGCAACCTCCACTTCGTTCGACAGCCAAGGAGCTCAACACTAACCTAGAAGTCCATCCAACATTCTCAGTGTAGAAGCTCATTCGGCCCCAAGCTCATTCGGCCCCAAGCTTCATTCGACCCAAGCCCTCCAATACCGAACCAACACTACTACCGAGTCCCAAAACACCGGTCCAGGAGCCAGGCCGAATCAACCTTCTCCCCAACATGCCACCGAACCAAGCCTCTCCTCCATAGCCGGTCCAAACAAGCACCGAACGACACTCACTGCAGGACCAACCCTACTACCGAACCACATACATAACGCCTTCACAACCGGTCCAAACAACCACCGGTCCACTCTCATTGCCGGTCCACACCTACCACCGGACCAAACTCCATGCCGAATGTAGCATCGCCGAACCAGATGATTGCCAGTCCAGACTGCTTCAGCCCGGGCCCACCAGCAGCTATATACATCCAAGACCCCTGCCCCCTACCTCACTCTATAAATAGAGGGGCAGGGGTACAACAATGGAAGACAAGTTTGAGAGCTCAAGCGAGGAAGGAACTTTCAAACTACTTTCATATACTTGTATACGAAGCATTGTACTTGTAATCCGAAAGAAAGAAGATAATAACATATAAAGTGGACGTAGGCATATTCCGGCCGAACCACTATAAATCTGCGTGTCTTTTACATTTCAGCCCCTACTTCTTTTATATTTACATACTCATCTAAAATCATTGAAAATCACATATAATCAACTAAATAATACGACTTGGAGGTGTTTGTCCATTTTTTGTGCAAACAACAACCAACCTTAAACCCTAGTTTGACTCAGACAAGTCACCTTGATGCATTAAAAATTCTTCCACCATTTTTACCAGATCCCCTGACCTTCGAGCGAACTTCAGCTGTGATCCCGACACTTCCAGACCATGCGATCACCGGCATTTTCCAGAAATGTCATTTTCGTTCATTCTAAAAATTCTCGACCTCTAATTGCTTAAAAATCACGAGACGTGAATCTAAAATCATTAATTCATGATACAAACTTGATTATATAATTATATTTTGAATTAAGATTTTTGAATTTTCTGATATATTATGAGCTTACTGTACATTACCTTTTTCACAAAATTTATTTAATATTTTTGCTTGAAATTATTTTTAAAAATAAGTTCACATTCATATCATCATTTTATCTTCAATGATCTTGCTCTAATATTGATCATATAAGGAGAAGTTTAAATTTTTGTTTTAGTGGCCTTACTCCTGTACTTAATAGAGAGATGAATATATTCTTTTATAGATATGCACACAACAATTATCTATTTGTATATATAGATATACAGATATATTTATACTTAGACAAATATCGTTCACACATACACAGATATCAATCACAAATATCAACAGAATCGGGTCAAATAGGGTAGTCTGCTCACCTTGTAGTTTGGAACAGAGTAGCAGAGACCTGGAAATGCAATTTTTAATTTGAATGTTGGCATTTGGTTTTTTTTCTTTTTTTGGATTTAATTGGAGTTTGCATTTTACTTCTGCCTAATCTTCGAATCACTTGAAACTTGATTTGTTGCTGGAATTGCTTGATCTTGACCCATGTTCCAGATTGAAGATTATTTAATCAAGCTCTGTCCAGATTTGAAAATTTGGAAACTTGAACTGGAAAATGTATTTGAAACTGAAGTTGTTGATCTTAATTTGATTGTTAATGAGCTGAGGCTTTTGTTTGATCTAAGTTTTTGTTTTCCAGTTTGCGAATTTAAATCTGTTTTGGTTCCAGATTGAAAACGTTTCATTTTGCTTTTCAGATTTGTTTTGCTTTAAATTTGGTTTCTCAGATTTACGAGATTTAAAAATGAAAATAGCCTGGTTATTATTATTTTTTTCTTATGCATGTTTACAAGTTTTAATTAAAAGATAAATGGCACTTGTACAATTAAGTTACACTTGTAAATTCATATTCTCTTAATTTTACAAATGTCATTATATGATAAATTTTTGTTTAAATCCTTAATTCTAATTAATTTATAGGTTTAGCTTTAAACCCTTTCATAAATTTATTTACAAGTTATGTTTAAACCCTTGTTTGTTATTTACTTACAAATTCATAAATATATTATTTACTAACTATATTTATTTTCGAATACATAAAAGAAATGTAATTCAAATCTTTATAATCAGTAGACCTCCTCTATTTGATGGCAGTATTTACGCATATTGGGCTTGTAGGATGAAACGTTATTTGCAGTCTAATGGTTTGGATATTTGAAACATTACCCAAATAGAGTATATAGAGCCTTAAACTGAATATTCAAAATGGACACTAGACCAAAAGACACAAGCACTTAATAACTCTAAGGCCATGAACATTTTATTTTGCTCCTTAGATAGAAATGAATTTAATCGAGTGTGTATTCGTAATTCTGCATATGAAATTTGGAGAACTCTACAAGTCACACATGAAGGCAGCAATAAAGTAAAACAAACAAAGATATCTATGCTAACTAACCAATTTCAACTCTTTCGAATGAAGCCAAATGAGTCTATTTCTGATATGTATTCTAGATTTCAAGATATAGTATATGCCTTAATATCATTAGGAAAGAAAATTACTGAAGGAGGCAAGGTCAGAAAGATCCTGAATTCACTTCCTAGTGAATGGGGTCAGAAGACTCTGGTAATTGAAGAAGCCAATGATATTAGTATTATGAAAATAGAAGATTTAATTAGTAACCTAATGTCTTATGAAGTAAAGTTGTAGATTAGAAAAGAGAATCAGGCAAATGAGAAGAAATCACTAGCACTCAATGCTATGATCGACAAAGATGAACCAGATGATGATGCTATTGATGATGATATCGAGTTTATGACCAAGAAGTTCAAGAAATTCTTGAAGTATTGGATAACAAACAAACTTCGAAAAACTAATAACAATAATTCTAGAAATAGAAATGTTGTTAAGTGTTTCGAATGTGATAAACCCGGTCATTTGAAAAGAGATTGTCCCAAGCTGAAGAAATCAAAGTCAAACACTTTCAATAAGGAGAGTAAACAAGCATTCAATGAAAAATGGGATGATTCAGAACATCATCAAGTGATAGTGATTTAGAAACAGAAAATGCCAACATATGTTTCATGGCAAAGGATGACCAGGTATGGAATTTTAATAAAGAAATTACTAATGTTATGAATGATATGAATCAGGGATATAAAATACTTAGGAAAGAGAACAACAATAGTTTGGCAGAGACAGATAGATTAAAAATATTTAATGAAAGGTTAACTGAAGAAAAACAATATCTAAAAGATGAAATTGAAAGACTTAATAGGTATAATGATGAAAAGGATTTGACACTTGGAAGTTTTGAAAAACTAAAAAGTGAAAATGAATACTTAAAATCAGAAAATCTTTCAATAAAATCATAGATCACTGATCTGAATGACAAAATAACATCTCTAGACATTGTTATTCTTAACCGTAATAAGGATTTTGACAAAATGAAAACTGATATTGATAAATTTAACAAAGGGGAGGATAATCTAGAAAAATTATTTTCTGCAACTAAATACACTAGGAATAAACATGGACTTGGATACACCCCTAAGGCTAAATTGAAAAATAGTATTCAAAATACTAAGTTTGTTAAGGCTACAAATTTCAAACCAAAACCTATGAAATTAAAGTTAAAACCTCCAAATAGATTCATTAATTTATTGGTTCCAAAAAGGTTGGATGATAATGAAAAAGAAAAATATATTGATAATTATATTAATAAGGTTCATTCATCTTATGATTATATTTTGAGAGGAAATTCAAACTCTTTATGGGTTTGGCATCCCAAAACTTAACCCCATGGACCCCAAAATAAAAGGGTACCAGTATGCATGTTTTATAATTTTTCAGGTACCAAACAATGTATATCAGATGGCAGATGCTCAAAGCATATGACAAGAAATCTATTGTACATTGGATAAATACGAAAAGGATTTGTTATTGGCATCAGCAAAGTTGGTAACTCTAAAACTCGTCTTATTATTTGATAAGTTTATTTCATGTTTTGAATTGATTTGGTTTCCCCTCAAGTGTTTTATTTATAAGCATTTATCTCTATATACAAACTCTACATATTGTCTAGCAGTGATTTAAGCGACTCTTTTTCGTCCTTTTTTTGTTGATCACAAAGGGGGAGAAGAGGTATAAATATACTAGGCAATATCATAGGAGGAGTGCATAGAGTTAGGGGGAGTCAAATATAAAAGTATTATATTTTATCTCTCAAATATTTATATGGTTGTCATCATCAAAAAGGGGAGATTGTTAATACCCTAAGTATTGATTTTGATGACAACAACCATATAAATATTACTACTAACGTATCTTCGAGTTATGCAGTCATATCAGATATATTATGGAGACATTTACAGGGATAAAAAAGAAAACAGTGGAAGTAAATGAATTATAGAAGAAGGTCAATCAGAGAAATTGAAGAACAGAACCCAATTAGAGAAGAATGCTGAATGATAATGGTGTTTGAAGTGATGAGGAGTTGGTTGAACCATAGAATATCTTGTTAAAGATCTAATGGCAATTATACTTGAAGATCATCAACCATTGACCTCAATCGATTCACAAAAATCCACAGATATAAGGTAAATATTTATATGGTTGTCATCATCAAAAAGGGGGAGATTGTACCCTAAGTATTGATTTTAATGACAACAACCACATAAATATTACTACTAACGTATCTTCGAGTTATGCAGTCATATTAGATATATTATGGAGACATTTACAGAGATAAACAAGAAAATAGTGGAAGCAAATGAATTATAGAAGAAGGTCAATCAGAGCAATTGAAGAACAAAACCCAATTATGGAAGAATGCTGAAGGATAAAGGTGTTTGAAGTGATGAGGAGTTGGTTGAACCTTAGAATATCTTGTTAAAGATGTCATGGCAATTATACTTGAAGATCGTCAACCATTGGCCTCAACCGATTCACAAAAATCCACAAATATAAGGTAATTTGAAATGCTGAAAATTTGCAACACTTATTAGTGTTGCCGTTCATTTTGCAACACACCCATGTCGACATGGGGAGTAGGGGGATGTCGACATACTAGCTGTTTTTCAGAATTTCAAATTTTAAATGAAGAGACATTTCCCTCCACCTCTTCACCAAAAGATACGTCTCTTCAACCACTATATAAAGGCCCCTGAAAACGAATTTTAACAAGAAGAATTCTTATTTTCTCTTACTCCTTCTCCAAACATTTGCAAAAGAAACCCATTGCATACTCTTCAAATCTCCATGCAAATCAATATTATTTCACTCCAATTCTTCACTGATTTGCATGCCACACAATATCAGAGAGTTGTACTTTAATTCACATCATTCTCTCTCCGATTTCATCATATTCCTCAAAGAATTCAAAGATATATTAACATTGGAGGTCTATAGGATCATTATACCGAATCTGCAAGAATCTGTATTGAAGATACAACCACTTTCCATAGTTTGTTGTTGGTGATAAAGAGAAGGTGTTCTTGTAGCCTGTAAAATCAAGAGGGTGTGTCTTGTAGCCCGTGAAACCAAGATTGTAAAGGTGTTCTTGCCACCCGTGGAAAGCAAGCGATTATACTAGAATTCTGCACGATAGAGTGCAGGACTGGATGTAGGATTAGTTAATCCGAACCAGTATAAAAATCCGGGTGTTATTTACATTACTGTATTTTACTTTATTACTTACTTATTCTCTGATTACTTTTTTCTGTTTACAATTTGAGTAAATACGGTTATATATTCATAAGTAAGTAGTTAATATACAATTCACCACTTCTAGTATCTGAATAGCCTTAAGATCCAACACAGTGTTATAGCCACCCCAGTTTCTAACAAATACGAAATCAACGCTTCCCGTCGATACAAAGTGGAATGCAATCGATTGATACGAACAGAACGATGCAATTGATCGATATGAAAAGAGCTGCTATGATTGATACGAACAAAGCTATTATGGTCGATACGAACAAGGCTGTTGCGATCGATATTAACAAGGCTATTATGATCGATATGAACTAGGCTTAGACATTGGATACGAGAGAGGAAGCAGTCAACAAGGCAAGAAAAGAGGATGGATTAAAGAATTTAACGCCACATCGACTTGCAGGCACGTGCTCGAACCGATACGAACAGAGTGATACGAAGGGCATCAATACGAAGGAAACAGCCTTCGAAAAGCACAAGCTTGCTACAAGTTCAAATGCCATCAAATTTTCACAGGAGCTTGCGTACATCCTCAGCAACATTCACAATCGATCCCGACTTAATTGGATGAAGTTTTGATCGATACGAAGCTCATTCGTATCGATCCTAGATCGTGTGCAGATCATATGAGATCGATCAAGTGGGACCACCCATGTGCCAGAAGAGGTCTCCTGAGATTTGAGCGAGATATTTGCATCCTACGCCTATAAATAGCATCCCAGAGCCTACAGAAAAAGGACTTTTTAGCTCTCCTACGTCCAGACTCTACCGAAACCATTTTTGCACTCATAGATCACTGCTGTACTCAAAATCTACTACTGCAATCTACTGTAAGCAGTTGTAATCAGCAAATAAACATCAATAAAATCATCAATTTCATAATGGACTTAGGCGATATGCCGAGCCACTCTAAATCTTTGTGTTTCTGCATGTTTTTCTTTCTGTTTTTGAAGTGTTTGTTAGATAATCCTCTTTTTATATTTACTTTCTTCATTTTATCTATTTAAATACTTCCGAAGAGTGCTGTGCCCAATTTTGGTAAAAACATTTTGGTGCTTTCACTGAGAGAATATAGTTTTTCTCCTACTCGTTGGATCTACTACCGATATTGGATTGCATAAATCTACGAAGAAGATCCAGATCTCATGTTCTAAAGTTCTTCCATCCTTTTCAGATTTTCATCAAATCTAGGAAAGAGCTTCGCTATTCACCATGGTAAACATAAGGACTACTTCTACCGCTGCAAATCCAGAAGGACGGGATCGATAGAATCCCGTACAACTATCTTCGACTAATTAGAATGCTACCGGACCATCAGATCCGCATGGACCTGTCATTAGGGAAGAGTTTTAGATGCTAATGCAAGAGCTGACATAGAGCCATCAACAACTTACTCAACAGCTGTGTGCCAACGCACAATTAACCGATCAGCTGAATCGCCAAAGGCATAGGATATTCAGGAGGGAATGGGCTTTTTATTCATCCACTGAGAGTTCAGCTACTTCATACTATCATCACAGATCCACATGCCCACGGCTAGATATAAGTTACACCCAAGCTACTGGACATCAGCACGCACTAAGCCTTGGGCAACCAAGAGTTGGCCCGTCAACCAGCCATCAGACTGGACCCTTCTCCTGAGGAGGTACCATTCCATATCATGTTACAGACAACCAAGCTACCACCACAACTGCTGAGCCGGGAGTTGATGCCCGAAACTGGACAGATCCGATCCATCGTCAGCATATTCCCAAACCTTACATCCCTAAAGTCTTAGAACCAAGGAGGCGAGACCTGGACCATCGACCACGTTCGGCCTAGCTTCGCGTTGTGGAACCTAACCATATCTCGGCCCAACGCGCTCAAAATGTACAGACGCCAGATATACCGACGATGATACGTCAAATGATCCATGAAAGTTAGGGTCTCACTAACAACGACTGGGGAATCTCTCGAAGTCATCCCTCTTCCACTGATGACATACTCTATGCTGAACCACCTCAGCAATTCAGGTTGCTGACTCTACCCGTCTATGAAGGAAGCTTGGATCCTAATCAGCATATTATAAAGTATGAATGGTTGATGAATGCTGCACGAGCTGACAATGTAGTTAAATGTCGGAGTTTTCTGATCTCTCTTTGGGGCATAGCTACTATATGGTTTACCCGTCTCCCACCTCGATCTATCTCGTGTTTTGATCAGTTGGTGACAAAGTTTGTTGAGCAGTTCTGAATGCATGTAAAGAGGCCGAAGGATGTTAACACTTTGTCTAGTGTCATTAAAGCTCCTGGAGAGACACTCAGGCGTAATATAAAGAGATTTCATGCTGAGTGTGCTGAGATTAGCAATCCCAATGATAAATCTATTTTGATGGCACTAACTAAGGGGATTGATCCCAATTCTAAATTCGGCAACTGGTTGGCCAGAAAGCCTCCTGCATCGTTGGACCGCTTCTGTTCCAAGGCAGCTCAATTCTTGAGAATGGAGGATGCGAAACAGTCTAGGAAAAAGGACGACGCAGGGCCCAGTGTCCAAGGAATCCGAAGTAATGTTGGTGTTAAACAATCCAAGGAGAGCTTCGAAAAAGTGCAATTGAATATTCAAAATAAACAGAATCAATAAAGAGATAATGGAGATCGAAATAAGAAATGGGATCAGAATCATGGTCCACGACGTAGGCTACCATGTTTGATAATTACACTCCTTTGAATACGTCGTTGGAGAATATGTACCTACAGACTTGTAATAACATTCAATATAGGAAACCTACCCTAAGACCAGCATCAGAGAAACAAATCCAAACGCGAAAGTTTTATGGATTCCACGATAGCTATGGCCATAACACTAATGAGTGCCATCACTTGTAGGACCTTATTGAAAAGTTGATAAGAGAAAGGAAGTTAGAGCAGTTTGTACGTGTGCCACAGTCTGGAGGTGTGGTCCCATCAAATCAAAATCGTGTAACTAATCAGGCGAGACCAGAGGAACCTACTCGTACTGGCGGGAGGTTAGTGATAGATACTACTAGTGGTGGTCCTCATCCAGCAGACCGAAGCTGGAAGGAAATGGAGTCGTATGCCAGTTCTATTAGGCATGTGGACTTCGAGTGTTGTAGTAGTTTTGACGATGACTGATGACATCGTGTTTCGAGATAGAGATGTTGACAAGGTCGAAGCCCTCACTATTGATCCACTTGTCATATCATCTCAAGTAGGTCCTGCATGGATGAAGTAGATCTTAGTCGACAGTGGAAGCTCTGTGAATATATTGTTTATGCAAGCTCATGACTAGATGAAGATGGAGGCTAAAGATTTGAAGCCTTGCCAGTCCCGTATTCATGGCTTCAACCGGAGTGCAACCATACCCACTAGGGTGACGGAATTGCCAATGGAGTTAGGAACCAGAGAACGCCGAAGAGTCCGGATATTACAATTTCTTGTGCTGTACATCGACTCGCCATACAATGCTTTCTTGGGCCGACCAGCCATAACTGAGTATAGGGCTGCCATTGCCCCGTTGTGTTTGACTCTAAAGTACCCCACCGATTGTGGAGTGGGAGTCATTCAAGGAGATCAGGCTGTTGGGAGAGCCTATTATTTTGCTGAGCTGTGCAAGGCGTAACGAAAGGAAAAAGGAAAGGGCGTAGAGGAATCTCTCTACATCCGCTTTGTTGAAAATTGACAATTGATGCCTAGGCCCAGGCCCGGGCACCCCAACCAATTCCAAAGAGATTTTAACCCAAGAGATAATGAAAGTGAAGAAGAAAGTAAAGACAGTCGAGCTTCTTTGGCCGAATTGACGATCGATGTTTCAATTGACGATAGCGATGATTCTAGAATGATAAAGATTGGATCTCATTTAAGCCAATAAATGCAAGAGGAATTGGTTGAATTTCTCTGAGCAAACCTTGACGTATTTGCTTGGAAACATTCTGACATGTGTGGAATCTCCCCAAACATCGCGAGCCACACACCCATGGTACATTTCGATCAAGCAAAAAAGGCATGGTATAGATCTAGAGAGATCTGCCACCCTTAAGGAAGATGTAGATAAGCTTAAATTGAATGGATTTATTCGAGATGCATCATAGTCAGAATGGGTATCTAACCCTGTACTCGTCCGAAAGCTAAATGGAACATGGAGAACGTGCGTCGACTATTGAGACTTGAATAAATCTTGCCCCAAAGATAGTTTCCACTTTCTCGAATCGATCGGCTTGTAGACTCAACAGTTGGACATGAAATCCTATCCTTCATGGATGCTTATTTAGGCTACAACCAGATACCCATGCACTTGCCAGACCAGGAGCATACCAGCTTCACGACCGATCTGGGACTCAATTGCTACAAAGTAATGCCTTTTGACTCAAGAATGCCCGTGCAACCTACCAACAATTGGTTAATCGGATGTTCGCCGACCTAATTGGAAAAACTATGGAGGTATACGTGGATGACATGCTAGTGAAATCATGATTCTCTGCTGATCATATTAAAGATCTGGAGTCAATGTTTAATATCCTCCGAGAATACAGAATGAAGCTTTATCCATTGAAATGTCACTTTGGGGTCGCATTCGGAAAATTCCTTAGGTTTATCGTCAATGCCCGAGGAATTGAAACCAATCCCGAAAAGATCTGGACGATTAAAAATCTTGAGACTCCAAAAACAATATAGCAAGTCTGGAGCCTCAAAGGGAAAGTAGCAGTGCTGAGCAGGTTCATTCCGAAATCCACTGACAAATGCATTCACTTCTTCGATTTTTCCGAAAAGGGAAGCAGAACTTTGAATGGACCACAAAATGTGAGGGCGCATTCCGAGCACTAATTCAGCACCTCTCTACACCGCCTACTTTGTCAAAGCCCATCGATCGTGAGAAATTATAACTTTACTTGGCGATATCAGAAAATGCAATCGGTGCTGCCTTAATTCGAGAGGAGGACCGAGTGCAAAAACCGGTCTACTATATTAGTAAACGACTAACCGGTGCGTAGAAAAATTATCTGAAGTTAGAGAAGCTGGCTTATTATCTTGTTATTTCCTCAAGGAAGCTCCATCCGTGTTTCTAGGCTCATCCTATCACTGTTTACACTGATCAGTCGTTACGAAAGGTCCTTACGCGGTCTGAGATGTCTGGTAGGTTACTCAAGTGGTATATCAAGTTAAGTCAGTTTGATATTACCTACACTCCAAGGTAAGCCATTGAAGGACAAGTCCTAGCAGATTTCATAGCTGAATTTACCAACCTCCTTGCCTTAAACCAGTGAATCTCCTAAATATATCTGAAAGCTGCATACTGATGGTGCCTCAAATGACCGTTGCTCAGGTGCCGGAGTTGTACATGAAACTCCCAAAGGTCGATCTATATATTATGCTTTGAAGTTTGATTTTCATGCGACCAACAATAAAGCTGAGTATGAAGCCTTAATTGTTGGATTGAAACTTGCCCAAGATTTAAAAGTCATTGTTGTGGAGATCTATTGTGATTCATAACTGTCCGTATGTCAAATTCAGGGGGAGTACCAGGCAAAAGATCAAAGATTGGCTGCTTACCTTGCTTGGGTCTAGGAGATACTGAATCAGTTCGATTATTATGCTATCTACTGCATCCTTTGAGAGCACAATCAAAAAGTTGATTCATTGGCAAAACTATCCAACACAGGTGAAGCACAACAAATGGGACTCATTTCTATGGAAACATTGTCTTCCCAAAGCATTGATCGAATGGAGACAGATTGGTTATTTGAAATCATTATCGATAAGGAGTCATGGATGACTCCATTCAGAAATTATCTCGAGCATGGAACGCTGCCAAAGCACAGAAGTGAAAAAAGACAAGTTCTTCGAAAAGCTTCGCATTTCACTATTCAGAATGGAGTCATGTATAGAAGAGGATACTCTGTTCCTCTACTCTGGTGCATCACTCACGATGAAATCGAACGAGTGTTGCATGATATACATGAAGGAGAATGTGGCGATCACACCGTGGGACAAGCTTTAGCTAAGAAAGTACTTCAATATGGATATTATTGGTCGACCGTGAATCGTGATGCGTCGAACTACGCTAGAAAATGTGACAGATGTCAAAAACACGTTTCGGATTCCTAGAGCCCCTCCTATTGAAATAACCCAGATGGTCAGTCCATGGCCGTTTGCAGTCTGGGGCATTGATATCGTTGGCTCCCTACCTCTGGCCAAAGTAGGTGCGAAGTACACCATCATCGTAGTTGATTACTTTACCAAGTGGGCTGAAGCCGAACCCCTTGCTACAATCATGACAAAGAAGGTGATAATCTTTGTAGTCCGCAACATTATCTATCGATTTGGTCTCTGGCATACCATCATCACCGATAACGGAACCTAATTCGACAGCATTAAGTTCAAAGATTTCTGTCAACGATTCCATATTCAAAAGAAATTCTTTGCAGTTGCACACCGTTACGCAAATGGACAGGTTGAACTTGTGAACAAGGTTACAAAGTCTACTCTAAAGAAACGACTGAAAGAAGTCGGGGACAAGTGGGTCTACGAACTTCCTATAACTCTCTAGGCTTACCGAACAACCCACAAGTCCACTACCGGACACACTCCATTCTCGCTTTCCTACGATCCAGAAGTCGTTATTCCAGTCGAGATGGAAGTACCTTCTCATCGTGTGACTTATTATGATCCGAAGACAAAGGCTATATTACTTTATGAATCCTTGGATTTATTAGATGAGAAGCGTGAAGAGGCTGATTTGAGCACAGCCGCATAACAAAGTCGATTCAACCGATTATGCAATGCAAAGGTCCGGCTCTGAACCTTTGAACTCAGCGATCTCATCCTCAAAAGAATCTACCTGATTCCTTTACACATGAAACCACTATGGGAAGGGCCTTATGTGATTGAACGAAAGCTCGGAGATGGCACGTATAAGTTATCGACTATTGACGGACTTACTTTGCCAAGAGCATGGAATAGCAAGAGTCTTCGTCGCTACTACACATGACAAGCTTTATTTATTTAGTCTACTTTTCATTTCCAATTTTTTCTGCATTTCGAAATTTGAATTTTTAATAAGGCAACTGACTTTGCTGTATTTTCTTATTTCAGCAATAAAATGTAATCTCTTCAAGCTATAGCTATGATTTATTGAATGTGTCATACAACCTTCATGATGCACGAAGTGCTAAGTTCCATCATACGGTGAGATCTATTCAAATAGGGAGTGACTATGATGCGACCGGCCACTCACTAAGTGAAACCTAAGCTAGGGGGCAAGCCATCACACTGAAGCCAAAAAAGGATTGATACACGACAATCCTTTAACTAACTCCAGTCTTCCAGAGTGCTAGCTGGAGTATAAACTTATGATTATGGTTTCGAAGAGAGTGGATCCGTCCACCTAACGACTTTGCCCATATCCTGACCAAGTTTGAGGAGGATGGACCCATCCATCTAACAACTTCTCTTGTTAACTTAGGGTGGATGTGAATCGACCATCCACGATCCTGATAAATCCATCCTTCCTGGAGTGCAAAAGAAATTCAAATGCACAAACAGACATGACTGACCGTTTATCGGCCAACTCCAAGTTCCTAGAGTGTGAACTACAGTATAAACATCAACTCTAAGTTCCCGGAGTGCGAGCTGGAGTATAGGCATCAACTCCAAGTCCTAGAGTGCGAGTTGGAGTATAAACACTAACTCTGAATTCCCAAAGTGTGAACCGAAGTGTCAACATCAACCAACTTCAGGTTCCTGGAGTGCGAACTGGAGTACAAACGTCAACTAACTCTAGATTCCTAGAGTGCGAACTGGAGTATCGACCGCAATTAACTCTAAGTCCCCAGACCGTGGATTGGAGAATAAACATCGACTAACCCTAAATCCCCAGAGAGTGAATTAGAGCTTAAAACAAACCTGATATGAATTGATCATCTGTAACATAACTCTAAGTCCCCAGAGTTTGGTCAGAGTATAAATATAACTCAGGTGTGAGCGACTACCCAAAAAATAACTTAAGTCCCTTGAGTGTGGACATATACTTAAAACTTAAACAGGCATGGCCGACCGCCAATGGACAAATGTAAATCCCCGGAGTATGGATGTGATCATGAATAAGTGAGCGAGTGTGATTCGACCACTCACTTGTTTCAGCATCAATTCAACGACATTAGGCTCGATGTATTAGAGGCTAAATGCAATCTCTAGCCGACCTTTACCACTCATCCCTGAAATTGGCGGCAAAACTTAAGTGTCGATCACTGATTGCAGTAGTGCACCATCGGAATTCAGCTTAGTGCCTAGAAATGATTTTTATCGGTGATTCCAGGACGTAAAAAATAAACTCAAAACCCGATCCAAAGGTCGAAACTTCATAAGTTTACTGGACAAGAATTGAAACGCCGGAACACTTAAGAAAATAAATGATAATTGAGTTGAAGACAAATTAGAATTTTATTTCAGCTATTTGTGGAAGGAATTTATGTACAACTTATTTCCAAAAATCCTACTAGAAGGGGTCGAACCCACATCTATGCACGACCAACAAAACCTGAAGAAATTCCTATCTAATCAAAAGCGAGCCGAAGAAGCATATCTACTCGTTCTTCTTTTTCAATTTCTTCTTCGGCGTAGACCTGCTAGAGCTGCCACTGAGTTTCCTCTTTGAGGCTTTTCCCTTCGACGGCTAATCTCCTTTGGGGGACATTACATCATTTCCTCTTTCAAACTCAAGTGTATAGGAATACTTCGAGTAGGCGGAGTCGGAGATGTCGGTTCCACTACAGGAGGTGGAATAGGCACGCTGCTGTCGACAACAGTGCCATCTAGAGATATCATTTGTAACGGGGCTGGACCAAGGCCCACCATTCCACCTCCGAAGTTGCTGGCCCGAGCAGCTGCTTCCATTTTAGCATTGATCTGGTCTATAGTTTCTTCCTCGTGAAGTGTTTGTTCATCGTGGGAAACGCTTGTGATTGGGACTGAGGAGCTGGTACTACTCAACTTACGACAAACGGCAAGTCAGAGAAAGGGTCACTATGATGACTGAGAAGTTCCTCCATCATCTATTCATCGAGTGGATGTGTGCTCCCTTATGCATAATCTGTAGGTGTAGTGGCCGATGTCATGGTCGCTTCAGTAATAATCGCCTCCTGCTCATGATGCGACTCTTGAGTTGCAGGAGGCACGACTGATGTGGCTCCAATCACTGGAAAGAGACAAAGAAAAACTATTATTAAGTATTTCAAGTGAAGCTTCCGATCATGAACAAGTATACAAAATGTTCAGAGTACCTTCCTCGGTTCGACTCTTTGGCGGTTGAACGACCTCGGAAATTTGCTCGCTAGCTTAAGATATATGCGGCTGATCCGGGTTGTAAGCGGGAACGGATTGAGAATCAACCGTAGAATTTGGTTCAATATGAGTCGACACAAGAGTTTCGGGACTTGTATCGCGCTGCTCGACACCAGGACGTTCTTCGACCTCCAAGTGTTGAGCGCCAAGCTTCTCCTTCTCATATGAAATCATGGCATCATGTAGAACTTTCCTTTCGTCTTCGTTTAGCACTCGGTTCTCAATCTCGTATTCATTGAACGATTCACGCTGATGGGCAGCCTTCTCATCCTCTACTAATTGGCCCCAGGCATTGTATAAATGGGTCGGATAATTATCGAGCCAGGCTAGGTTCGTATGCTTCAAGACGTTTGCATTATAGGTAATAATGAGATCTTCAATGTCAGCCTCTAACCTACACTCCACCATTTTGACCTTCTCCTCGACCTTAGCCGTAACCGCATCACGTTCGCCCCGAAACACTACGGCATGTTCACATGCCTCCTGGGCTGCGCTATTTGCATCATCCCTTTCCTTGATATTTTGGAAAATTTGGCTTTGAGCACATCAATTTCTTTAAGAGCAGCATCCCGTTCGGCTGTGACAGTTGTGTTTCGGTAGCCCATCTCCTCCACCAAGGCAAAATGTGTTTTCCGCATCCTCTCCATTGCTAGGTTTGCCTTATCGGCTTTCTGGGTGGCCTCTATTTGGCTTCATCATTAAGCACTTGAACAATATGGTCCTTTTGAGCTAGTTCAGTTTCTAATTTCTCTATGGTGTTCACCCGCTCAAAGGCCACTTTCAATGCTTTCTCTGCAGCTTTCCCTCACTCGTACTGAGTGTAGATATCATGAATATAATCATGCATTGTATGCTTTGCCTCCGATGGAAATCTCTTTAAGTGAGGGTGGAAGATGAAGCCGTCAAAGCATAAGTTTGGGAAATCTTTCTTCAACTGGGCAATTCTGATAGCCCCTTCCCCCGTGGGCTTAGTAATAGCTTGTTCAACAGCAATAGGAGTTTCAGCCTCATGTCCACAACTTTTTGATTTAGGCATAGAGGTTTAAGAAGATGATTTCTGGCCAGGAGGCTCTACCTGTTGTTTTCCATGGCTCGAAGGTTGTGTGGAGGCTCGAGAAGGAGAACGCGATCGAGATCGATGTCTATAATCCATGTCCCTCTCTCTCGCGACGTTCTTGGCTCGAATAACCGTGATCGCGGTTTCTATCATCCTCCCTTCGACGAGACTCGTAATACGAGATAGATGATTGTCATGCTAAGCGGAGACTTCCCAGCATGGAATCTCGTCTAGTCATTGAATCTGTAAAGAAGAAAGAAGAATAGATTTAGTAATCTCCTGAAGTAAACAGCTTGTGATCAAAAATCGTGTAGTGTCGTGAAGTGTATATGTATGTGAAACCCTCGACCAACCGAAAATGTCGACCACGCTTGTGGAAAGAGACTCACTTAAGTCTAAAGCACTCTGAAGCTCCTCCAATCCGACGTCATGTTGAAGTGACACATAATCCGAGATAGGGATATTGGAAAACCCTTCAAAAAGGTTCTTCACTTGTGAGGGAGAGCCTATAAAATTCTAATACTACGAACAGGCAAAGACACGATTACAGATTTCCATCTCAAAGATTTATGGCGCTTATGCGCTGCAGCCTTGCCTTTTCTCCTTCCCTCAAGACTTTAAAAGCTATCAGAAGGCACGACTGCGGCTTCATCATTGGTGGGTGTATTTTCTTCCTCGCCCTCTTCGGATATTACGATCCTGGGTGCTCTACGTTTAGCCCGTTTCACCGGAGCCACCCTCAGCATTCCTTCAAGCCTAATGCTCTGATTTCGCTTGATTAGCCAACGGTCCTCAAATTTCTGTCTGTTAGCACCGAGTCTATGTCCCTTATTTCACTCGGCACTTCTCGAAGGACCCGTACTATTTCTTTAAAATGTGCGCCTTCGGGTCATGGGATTACGGCTTTAAAAGGAAAGAAGATGTGAGATTCAGCATCGGTTACGACAAATTCATGAATTAATGAAGAAAGTTGTGACATTTATGTCCAGTAACCTTCGACTGGCGAATCCTGAGGGGCATCAGACGTAGAACCATTTTGGCATGAAATAGCTAAATGGTCTAAGAGCTCGTCACCACTTGGCAGTTCCTAACTGCCCCTAGGGATGTGAACGAAGGTCTATCTCCCGGACTCTTATTATTAAATAGGTATTTGATTTCGATCGGAGTCGGGGGTCGGAAAAGATGCTCCATGGATACAATGAATAGGCTATTCTGCAACGCATATCCATTGATAGTAGTTGTGAGGGGGAAATTTTGAAAAAATCCAACACTTCCCGAATGTATTGGTCGAATGAGGGAAGTGTTCCAGCTATGCATGAATGCCTACTGAAAATAGTAAACCCTTCGGGGAGGAGCATGTGGTCGATCGTTCGGCCTTGGTAATAAGACGTCATCCAACTACAAGTCGTATCTTAGGTATATTCGTCCCAACATATCTTCGGAGACATTGGACAGCATAGAATCTTATGGATTTGCAATAAAAGTTGCTCTTGGCAACTCGTCCAGAGTTGGATCGATGTCCTCGACCGCGATGGCCGACAATTCTATTATTGGAAGAGATGAATTCGGGTTTCTTGCTGTTGAGAACTTGTGGATTCCATAGCTAATCAACTTATCAAAAACCATCATTAGACGATAATAAGCCCGTGTGTTCCCAGTTTGAAGTGCATGAGTGTGTTGTGTAGTGCAGTGCTACATATTACTTGAGAAATTCTACCGAGTTTGAGAAAATATTCAAACGACAAGACTTAGAGATTCAATGACGAGCTTCAAAAATATTCAAGCTGACCGTCACCACCATACCATCCTGGCTTCAAAGGCCGATCCGAGTTAAAATTCGTTAAATTTTTGCTAAGTTATAGTTCCATCGACGAGCTTCGAAAGGCAATTAAGTGTGCAGTTTAACAATTAAGTCCATATACGCAAGGCAGAAGCTCGTCAGAGTTAAATGTTCAAGTGTTCAAAGATTTCAAATCCATCAAAATTCAAACTTGGATCGTCCCGCAAAGGCATTAAATTTCGTATCGATATAGATTATCAACCTCACATCGATCAGTCAACATTGAATTTCGTATAGATCTGGAATCGGTAGCTTCGCATCGATTCCTATCTAGAAACTTCGTATCGATGGCATACAGTCATTTCGTTCCATCAAGGTTGAGTACTTCGTATCGGTCAAAGCCGGTCACTTTGCGTCGCTGAGAAGGCGCTAGTTTCATGTCGATCATTAGCATACATATCGTATCGATCGAAAGGCATTAATTTCGTACCCATTTAACAACTTTATTTCCTATCGATCAGGGAGTCATTGATTTCGTATCGATAAATTTTTTTGCACCCGTATTAATTAGAAATGATCTTTATGAAGTTAGATAACTCTCTATCGATACGAAAACGGAGCATGGTGATCGATACAGAACCTCATGTTATAATTGATACGAAATTAAACTCCTTCTTTCCCAATCCATCGATATGAAACAAAGTCCAAACCACCGTATGCCTAATTTTTCATAGTCCTCCAATTCTTCATTACGAAGCACCAACATCAAGCTCGATATGAATTTTCTCAACTCGGATCGGTACAAACGTTCTCAATTTAGATCGATGCGAATTCATCTTTCACTCTTCATCGATACGAAATTGAGACCGAACAGCCTTCCACCAATTCCTTCGTGTCCCTCCTCACTCCTTCTCCAATAAGCACAAACGCCATTGCTTTTTCCTTGACCTCGCTTCGACCCAACTTCGGCATCAATATCGCCTGAATAGGCCGCGACTTTGATTGAATTGGTGTTGAAAATCGAGTCTTATCATTTTTATATGAATTCATCAACTAGTTACCTAGATTAAAAGTGTGGATTCAAAGGCTTAAGAAATTATGTTAGTTTGGATGGAGACAGTTTCAATTTCTCGGTTTCTCAATCGATATGAAGACAAGCTAGAAAGTAAAAGCAGATGAAAAATTGGCTAAGTACATAATGTATTTATACGGACATGAAACCAAGAATGAATCGTTTCCTAGTCAGGCTAACCTACATTCGTGTATAATGGACTAACATCCAATCTTTAAAATTCGCAAGAGTTGAATACTTGTCTAGTGACGATTACAACAATAAACGACGGAATACTATCATATGGTGATCAATTACAATAGTACATGGCACAACAATTGGCAGTCTACAGTTCATGATTCATGTTTCTATGGATCAATCAAAGGTCACAACTTTCGACGAGAAGAAAAAAACCATTTAACAAGTCAGATGGAACTTTTCAGAATGAAGATTGCAGCTTTTCAAAGCACATCATGATCTCACAAGACATGCTTTAGGGGGGTAAATGTTATCCCGCCTTTTGGCAAGGCCATGAGACCGAGAACTTAACTGAAAACCGAGGACATGCCGTCCCGAAGATCGGTTATACGCAGGCCCACTATGGATATCGACGAATTTTGACCAAGTCTGGATTGAGCTAAAATTGACAAGACATGACAAATAAAGCTGTGAAAGCTATTATTTCAAATTTCAAGTCAATCCGAGTCCGTATGCTCAAGATATGATCGATGCAAGCCACGAAAATCAACTCACTCATGTTCATCATTTCGCATCGATCAGGTCGTATCCCACATTTCTTATCGATCGGCTTCGTTTCCATCAAGCCTCAGCATGTTCATATCCATCAGCAAGTATTACTTCGTATCTATTGAGAAAATCGGCCTACTTCGCATCCAGCTTGTTCGAACCTATCAGATGCGCACGACTTCGTATCGATCAGCAGCAAGTGAGTCTACTTCATATCCATCAAGACCCACCTATTTCATATCCACCGACTACACATGAACGTCCATTTCACATCGGTTAAGCTTCAAACATGCTTTGTATTGACCAACCACAGATTGATACGAAATCAACGCTTCCCATCGATACTAAGTGGAATGCGATTGATTGATATGAACAAAACAATGCAATTGATCGATACGAATAGAGCTGCTATGATTGATACGAACAAAGCTGTTGTGGTCGATACGAATAAGGCTATTGTGATCGATACGAACAAGGCTTAGACATTAGATACGAGGGAGGAAACAGTCTATATGGCATGAAAAGTGGATCGATCCAAGAATTTAGTGCCATATCGACTTGTAGGCACGTGCTCGGACCGATACGAACAGAGCAATACGAAGGGCATCGATACGAAGGAAATAGCCTTCGAAAAGCACAAGCCTGCCATAACTCACAATCTACAAGTTCAAATGACACCAAATTTTCACAGGAGCTTGCGTACATCCTTAGCAACATTCATAATCGAACCTGACTCAATTGGTAGAATTTTTAATCGATACGAAGCTCTTTCACGTCGATCCTAGATCGTGTGCAAATCACATGAGATCGATCGCATGGGCCCACCCACGTGCCAGAAGAGGTCTTTCGAGATCTAAGCGAGATATTTGTATCCTATGCCTATAAATAGCATCCCAGAGCCTACGAAAAAAGGAATTTTTAGATCTCCTACATCCAGACTCTGTCGAAACCATTTTTGTACTCATAGTCACTATTGTACTAGAAATCTGCGGCTGTAATCCACTATAACCAGTTGTAATCAGCAAACAAACATTAATAAAATCATTAATTTTATAGTGGACGTAGGCGATACACCAAACCACTCTAAATCTCAATGTTTCTGCGTGTTTTTCTTATCTGTTTTTGAAGTGTTTGTTAGATAATCCCTTTTTTACATTTACTTTCATCATTTTATCTTTTCAAATAATTGCAAAGAGTGTTGTGCCCAATTTTGGTACAAACAATTGCAAATTCAAATCAAAACTACTGGTAAGGCAAGAAGAACCAAAGCATTGGATAAATAGGCTGTGTCACAATTTTCTTATGACAGTTGACTTTAGTGAACCAAAACTAATTGTCGACAACTTACCTTCATATTACAATGTCACTGAAAAATTAATAACCACGTTTAGTAGAACATGTAATCTACTCAAGTATGCCTTCGCAAACCTCCCTGACATAGCTAACATCTTCATCATCCATTTCGGTTATTCACACTCTTCCATGACTTAGATATGTTCCTCGACGCAATATTTGTCTCTAAATCATCAAAACTTCTTAATAGTTCTTTCATTACAACATACCAATCATAAAAACTAGAATAAGATTCTTGTCTTCCTTGAGATGAAAGTATGTATGGATCTCTTGAAAATAATGTTTGATGTAAATTAATAAGAATGGACCCATTATCATCAACATTTACTCTAATTCCTTTATATATGTAAATAAATGAATATAAAAAAATGATACAACAATAACAACAAAGCCATTTTTCCCAAATAAGTTGGGATCAGCTAGAGATGGAACCCGAAATTAAAGAACAAAAGTAATTTAAAGGTTATAATAACAATAATAGCAATAACAATAATAAAATACAGTCAAATAAGTAAACTAATAATAATAGTAACTAAGTAAAATAAACTTAAAGATAGAAATACATATGTATGTAAAAAAAATAAAAAAATAAAAAAATAAAGTATGATAACAACACAATAGTAATAATGGTCCTGATAGTAATATTGATCAAAGAACAAACGCTATGTCTTAGGCTCTTTTGTCCTTAATCCTATAATTGAAACTTATAAAACTCATAGCTCATGGTTCTGGTATGTGGTCGCTAACTTGCAGCGCTCCAATCTGTTACTAGCTCTTCGAATATATTCCAACCCTTCAAGTACCTTTTAACTACTTCCTTCCATGTCAACCTTGGTCGACCTCTGCCTCTCTTTGAGCAAACGACGCGGTCTTTAATTCCAACATGCACAGGTGCTTTGGGTGGTCTATGTTGGAGATGTCCAAACCATCTTAAGTGATGTTAAATTAGCTTCTCCTCAATTGGTGCTACTCCAAAGTTTTCACGTATATCATCATTTGTAACTCGGTCTCTTCTTGTATGATCGCAACTCCATCGTAGAATACACATCTCTGCTACGCTTATCTTCTTGACGTGTTGGTTTTTAGCAGGCCAACATTCTGCACCATACAACGTAGCAGGCCTAATTGCCGTTCTATAGAACTTTCCTTTAAGCTTCTATAGGACTTTCCTGTCATAGAGAATACCATATGCTTGTCGCCACTTCACCCATCCCGCTCGAATTCTAAAACTAACATCTTTATCAATCTCACCATTACATTGCAATATTGATCCTATCAACAAATTTATATCTTGATATATCATTATAGTCCTTGGAGTTAATAGGCATCTACAAAAAATTTCATTTAGCATGAATATTTTATACTAATATTGTAAGTCAAATAAGAATTTGTTTAGAATCTAACAAACCTTCCTTTTAATCCAATGGGCAAAAAAGTTTGTATGTGTTTCCCAAAGTAAGGTTGCATTTTTTCTCATGTGTTGATCTAAATTTTCTAATTCCTCCAAATGCAAACTAGTGTAGAACAAGTGATTGTAAGTTATATTTAGCATTATGAACACATCAAAATACATAAAACAATGTAACATAAACTTACTTTGTAAATGGCGGCACTATAGCCACATTCATAAACATAGTTAAATGACCACTTTCTTTCTCTTCAAATGATAATGTAATTGTCTTGGACATTGAAATCGGACGTGTCTCGATTATTACACTACTTTCGTAATCTTCATTACGGGCTTCTTTCTCCTCTATATGTCCTGTTTTTTCAAAAAATCATTGAAAGCCTTATGGATTCTTCTGCAAGATAGGATTCTACAACATATCTCTCTGGTTATGCATAATTTCTTACATAATCTTTAAGTGTCTTCATATATCTTTTGAATGGGTACATCCAACAAAAATGATCAGTCCACACATTAGTGCTTCTTTACTAGATGAATTGACAAATGTACCATTATATCAGAAAAAAGATGGTGGAAACTTTTTTTGAGCTCGCATAAAACTTCAATAATCTCAACAATGATTTGTTCCAAATTCTCTTTATTATGAACACGTTGACATAATTTGTTGAAAAAAGAATATAAGCAAATTATTAATTTTCTTGCCTTCTTTACTATTAATCCTCTCGATGCTACTGACAATAAGTGTCGCATTAATACATGGTAATCATGTGATTTCAATCCACTAATTCTGCAATCCTACAACAAAAATTTGATTCTTTAAATTTTAATAGTATCCATCTAGTCCTTTGAATTCGTAAAATCTTTTGCAAAATATTTTCTCTTAGAATTTGACAACATATATGGAGCCGGTGGAAGATATGTTTTATTCCCACGAGGTTTTGCATGAAGTTCATATCGAATTCTATAATCCTTTCTACAGTTAGTTCCATCTTTTGATTTATTACCATGTAACATCATGCCTAATAATCTTTCGCTAATGTTTTACAACAATTGCATCACATCTAAATGGTGACATAATGAAAGTTCCTGTGAAAACCAGAACTATAATGCATTACTATATTTTTCTACTATTAAAACAATGAAAAGTAAACAAATTAACCTCCCAATATGGAAAATGAACGAAAATCAATCTTTTTCCCACACATATAGTTCCATTTTTGTAGAATCATTAGTTCTATCATATTCGTCTTCTATATCATGAGCACACTTCCTCTTCTTACTTTTCTTTTATGAAATCATTTGGAAAATTCTTTAACAATGCATAATTTTTTTCCAGTTAGAACTCTAGGAGTAGTACCTTTTTCTATGGTGTTATCAAACAGTGCCTTCCGTTTCCTCTATGAATTTGAGATAGGTAGAGATTTTCATTGACCCATGTAGACGTTCTTTCAACTATGAATCAACCAATGAGAATGTGTGTTGACACCACATAATGAGCAATTCCCCCTTCACGCGACAGCTAGCAAGATTTCCATAAGCCGAAAAATCATTAATCGTTCATAGCAAAATTGCATTCAGTTCGAACAATGTTTTACTAAATGCATCATAAGCATCAACTCCATTACGCCACAAATGATGCCCATTATACTACAAATGATGCAAGTATCCCACCAAATGTGCCAAAAATACATAAATATCATTGCGGGGTTTCTTTGGGCCTGGAATAAGTAAAGTCAACATAATATTTTCCCTCTTCAAACTCAATATAGGCGAGAGATTGTATGTTATAAGCACTATCGGTTAGCAACTATATTTCAAACTCAACATGGAAAATGGATTGAATCTATCTATAACAAGACTAGGTCTAATATTGTGTGGATCAGATGAAAATGATTTATTCTTTTCATCCACCATTTTCCATGTCATGGAATCTATGAGATGACACATTTTTCCATCATTGCTTCTATTATTAAAATGCCATCTTAGATATTCTGCCATCTTTTGAGATCTATACATTCTTGTAAATCTCAAAATTATTAGAAAGTATCTCAACACTTTAATTGGAACATCTTGCATAATCTCTTCGATATCATGATTTCTCTTCCGTCTCAAAGAACCACATATTGGACAATTATCTAAATCTTTCTATTCTTTTCTTAAAAAGTAACAGTCATTCTCATAAGCATGTATCTTTTTAAAACCCATTTCGAATGCATTGGGAAGTTTCATTACCTTATATAAAGTTTTGGGAAGCACTATCCTTTGGCAAAAATAAATATTGCATAGTTAAATGCTTATCAAACCCGCTATCAAACAAGCCATCTCACATTTAAGACTATACAAAGTGATGATGATAGATAATTTTGTGTGATCTGTGCAACTAGGATACAATAGGGTTTTTGCATCTTCCAAGTTCTTGAGTAAATTGTCCTCTTTTCTCTGAGAATCAGCATTATCTTTATCATCATCAAAAAATTCATGATTCAAAAAATCTTCATCTTCATAGTGAATCATTTTGAATAAATCATTTTCGTCAAACGACTTTGTTTTCTTCTCGACATATCTTTTCGACATGATTATACTATACACTACTCGTTTATCTAGGATCCATTCCTTCATAATTAAATGTTTGACGATGATGTTGTCATCACGATGACTAAGATTCTGACAATCTTTGCATGGGCATAATTTTTTTTACATTTCTTACATTCCTCTTTGTAGCAAGCACGAAATTCAATGCTTCTTGTCAGTACTCTATACTAGTTCTATGAAAAAAGTAAAAACATAAAAAATTGAGTTTTATTATGAGATTACATGTCATAATTCTCAAAATACATATTAAGTTAAGCATTGTATTATCACCTATTTAAAAAAACTAATCTTTTTCTATCATCGACATATGGAGGCAAATAAGTTTCCGAACTTTAGAAATTGATTATCTATTGTACTCAAAAAGTTACTATACACATTGAAGTTATCACACTTAGGTATGTAATATTGCATCCAGGTATGTAATATATTAACTTATTGCATTTAGGTATGTAACAAGTCATGTAATATTGAAGTTATAACAAATAGAACTGGTCGTCATTGAACATGCAGCTACAACAAACTCAACAAAAAAGGACAAGCCAAAAGAAAAATACAACATGCACAAAAGGGCACAACCCTGATTATATAGAACATCGCTTTAGTTCAGCTGTTAAGATAACTGATTCCTTAAATATATTTTTTGGCAGTTCAAATCTAGGAACAATACAATTTATATATGATAGCTATATGCTTGCTTTTGAATAAGATGGACATAATGTAAAAAAGTGAAAAATAACTTAAGCATGTTGGGTATATTTCTGCAACTTTAAGTTAGGAAGTGCATACATAAATTATTTTTGATCGTCAATCTTATAGTAATTAAAAGATCTATACAGTAAATCAGTGGATTTCTTTGAAGGCATCTAAACATGTATTAATTGATGACTGAACTTTATAATAAGTAGTTCATCATCTAAGTTTTTCCCTACTCTGGTATAACATCTAGGCAACCCCAATGATCAGGCCACCTAATGCCCTACTGAATAGTGTATAGATATTTAAAAACTATCAAATTATAACAACAATGCATCAAGTGTAATAGTTAATGTACTATAACTCTAATATAACAATCCAGGCTTGAATCTTGTAGTCGTTTTGTTTTCTATTTTGTTGCATTGCTTCAAATTCCATAAAACCTATTGCTTCATTTCAATTTTCATTAACCTATTGTCATTTTATTCTTTTTCTGATTAATCTACATCAGCTTCATGCACATAGCCCATACGCTAAAATTTCTATAGTAGATAATTAACTTATGCGTTTTTTATTTTTTATTTTTCATGTACATTGAAAATAAGGAATAAAATAAAATATAAAGTTAGTCACAAAGATTTTTGTAAGAAGAATCATTTAATAATAAACTTCTATTTTGTTACATAAACAACTAATTTTAGTCTTGGCATGGGAAACCAAAAAAATGCATTGATGTTCTATATAATCATGGCTTGGCTTGGTCCAAGGAAACCAAAGTGGTTGTCAAGTGAAAGATCCTTCTTTGTTGATAGTCTCTCTTACAAGAAGTGACATGATAAATAGCTCAATAGAAGGCTGTGAATTTAGCGCTCATAGAACAAACACTGGATTAGAAAAAAATTAATGAGGAAAGAAACATATCAATTCATAGACATATAAATAACTCTGATTACCTATTTTAAAACATGCTTTAATCCGTATGATGTAGAGCAAATTGAAACAATCAAGAGAATTATATGTTGATCAGAATAAAAACTAAATTATGCAGAAAATAGATAAAACTAATAATTGTGGAGTTGTAATTTACTATTGCAACAATACTGAATTCTCAAAATAAAATAGATAAGTAGGTTGTCTCTTAAAACAATTATAATTATCTAACACATTATACATAACTGAACATAAGTAAGAAAAAAAAACTGTAATGCACCAATTAAATAGTAAAGTTGGAAAATTCATAATGAGTTGATTTTGTTTACATTAAGAATATCTACTTCCAAAATACAATATTATCATATGTGCCCAAAATAATACTATTTCACCTTTACTTATTTCAAAACCATATTATTAATATTTATTCCCAAAACTAAAGGTGATATATTGTAAGTTTTAAATAAATCGTTTATTTTGCAGAGCAAGTCAGTTTTTAGAGTGAATAGTACATTTATTTATAAATAAATAAACCAAGTGCGAGGTTGATAGACTTTAATAACTACAACTTACATTTTGCAATGCATGCTTACATACCCAAGTTGCATCCAAATAACACTATAGCTTATACGTTTTCTCACTTACATGACAAAGACATACATCAAATGACATGTACTAATATAAATTACATATCTACTTTCTTACGTACATCACATAAAGGTAAGATAAAGCATATGATGCAAACTAAACAAGTAATGACATACAAGACTTCAAGATTGTCCAAAATATCAAATGTTGAGCAAGCTTATACCAAAAAATAATCCAAAGCTTCGGAAAGTGGAAAGAAATATAACTCCAACAAGCACGCTAAGATTATCAACTAAAAAGCTCATCGTGCACAACAAAAATCAACAACAAAACCATAGACCCTATAACTTTGTTATTGTCTAAGATATGATAATATTGTCGGTGAAAAAAATCAACAACAAAAAATCAAAAATCCATCACTAGTGTCTAAGATATAAAATATAGATAGATATAATTTGCTACTTAAGTAGAAATAAAAAATCATATCAGTGAACAATAAATAAGTTTACATTACACAATGCTAAACCAACTCCTTAACAAGTTTAAGCATCCTTTATAAACACTACAACTTTATAAACCCTATAACAAATTATACATTTACTAATTATATGTTTGCTAATTATACATTTCCACCATCCAAATAGAATCGCAAAATCAATTGATAAAATTTATACCTAAATATACCTATTTAGAGAACCACGAGGAGAAAACCTTGTCGGAGAGCTACCATAAAAATATAGAGATTAGTGGATGGACAGAGTGCTACAACTATGACGTAAACTGAGCAATGGTTGAATCAAAAACAAAGGGCGAGGTGGATTTTGTTGAAGAAAAAGAGGAAATTTTGTTCTTCAGCTTTTTTATGTTATGAGAGATGTTGAGAGAAATTTTTCTATGTGACGAGGAATAACGAAGGGTAAATATTTGGTTATGTTTATCAGATTAAGTTGGAAATTTTTGACAAGAAGTGATAGTGAAATGTTTTCTGTTATGTATATAATGTAAAGTGAAATATTATTAGTTGCACTTATAATTAAAAGCCATGAATTTCTACAACCAATGGCTGATTTTCTTGTAGTGAGTGTTTCACTACCAGTACTTCAACTTAGACCCAACTAGTCATTCAATAAATGTCATGCCATAGTTTAACACCATGATTTGATAATAATCTAAATGAAGTGTCAACACTGAAGTATAGCAGTATTCTCAAGTTAAGAGAACTATGTAATATCATCACTTTGGAATTCTCTGTTCGACCTTAGTTATATTGACTAATAGAAAACTCATGCTGATCTAATAAATATCCATACATAACCTCTATGTCCCCTAACAGCTATGGGTAATACACCATCGAACATTTGGATAGCTTTACATATTAGAGTCTTAGTGGATGATTCGATATCCTTCTCGAAATAACTTAATTAAGAATATTTAAATGAATATGTTGTTTTTAACCTGATAAATCTATAATTATTACAATACATTGTAATTACTATCACATAACATATCATTTATGGATTTTCTATTTAATATATTTAAATTAATTAATTAATTAACATATTACAATACAATAAGTATAAAATGGAAAGACGTAGAACTTTTATTATGAACAAGATTGGTTATTAAGTTAGATATACAAAACAAATTACATAATTGCCCACTGAGCATATCTCTAACTCTATCATAAACCCTTTTTTTTAATTTTATTGATGTTTTCAATTGTTTTGGAGTCGTGTTTTTCGAAAAACGGAGGATTTAATTTTTTCCATGGCAAGAAAGAAGAGACGAAGAAAAAAATCAAGTCAGGAAATGAATGAGACTCGGGAGATTCAAACGAGGATGAAACACCTTGAAATTTGGAAGTCACACTCAAATAAACTAAGGAAAATGCTAGGGAAAATACCAAGTGAAAGTACGCCAAGTCCATAACTAGGTACCGAATCGCCATGGATTGGTACCGAGTTATCACAAAAGCATCTGTAACTGGACTTAGAGAGCTTAAACGGAATTAGATTTAACTTGAAACTTGACATGTGCACTTATAAGAGGCTAGGGAAGGACTTGGAAAATTTTGGATTAGAAATTGAGCTATCATTTAAACTCAAGGTCGAGTTTAGTGCTTAGGTGGCACCGACCTAAGTTGCTTCAACCAGTCACCTCCTCGACTTCATATTTTTGACTCCCCTAATTTAGTACTTCATACTCAAGAAATTGTGCATGGTTTGGCTAAGTACTAGATGACTTACTCTATGAGTTGGCTAAGTTAGAAGAATTAAGATGATGAATACTTAACTCAACTTGAAACGACTTGAGATTGGATCAAACAACTCAATAGGAAGGTAGGAGAAACATGCAAAAGGAAAAGGACAAAAAATAACTAAGGCCATGAGTCGGTCCCAACCTGACTCATAGGTATAACTCAGCCTCAATTCATGCCTATGACTCAGGTTAGCTCATACTTTATGGTGGGGACCTGACTCATTCTCAAGACTTGGCTGCAATTGGGATTTTGACCCAACACCTACTAGTTCCCCTATAAATACACATCTATCAACAACTAGAGAAAGATCTTTTTTCAAAGGAGTGTTGCCATTACTCAGCTGGATTCTCTTCGCTTCAAAACTCTTCCAAACTTATTTAAACTCATTGTAACTTAGACCTTGTAGAAAAATAGATGAAATCTAGACAGGTAACAATTAGCAGCTAATAATAGAATTATTTGAAGTGGACATAGGTAGGAGTACGCTGAATTACTATAAAAACTTCTGTGTGTTCTTATCTATTTACTGCTTACTATTTTACTTTTATGTGAACTGGTGCATTCGCCTGATTTTTGGATGTTGATCCATTTTTTGGGTTAACATTTTGGTGCTTTCACTGAGAACAACGTTGGATCTGAAGACTAGAAGCTCGAATCTAAGATTTGGAGAAGATAAAGAGGCCTAATACTAGATCTAAAACAAGAGTAAGTCAACAAGAGTTTGGCGGCAACTAGTAGTTGTGCTCAAATTCTCTAATCTGTCTACATGATCAATAAAGTGGTGGAGAGAATGATGAAGGAAATGCAAGATGGGAAGATAATTAGACAATAGGAAATGCTGAAAGGATTTTTTCCAAAGGATTGGACAACAAGGAATAGCTAGAGCTACGAAAATTCAAAACAAAGGACAAGGAGCAAATACAGGAGCATTTGGAGCTGGAGTGGAGCAAATAGGAACAATGCCCTCAAAAGTTGAACAACTCGGCACCAAAAGGAATGTACTAGGGAACAACGTTGGTGTGACTACTGGAAAACTGGGGATGGATAATGATGGAGTTAGAAATGAAAATCAAAATGTAAATGCTCAACCACAGTAAGGATATCTGTTGGAGCTCCCCCATAGGAATGGAGGAGAAAATGAAACAAGAGCTGTGGATCAATATGCTAACGTGTAGCCAGAGGAATACATGCCAAAGTATGTGCCAGAATTCCCCTACAGGAATAGAAGGCAAAATATTACTTTTAGATGAAAATCTTCATTAGATGATGAAAACCGGGTTGTTGAGTTTGTAAGGAGAATGATCAGAGATGGAACTCTAGATCAATGTCTGGAGGATTTTAACAAGTACCCATTCACTTCTAATATCTGAAATGCAAAAAATCTTCCCGATTTCAAGCTTCTAACGCTGGAAATGTATGATACAAAGTCGGATCCTACAATTCACCAAATGAGATACATCTGACATATGGAGGTTGGGTGCTTCTTAGGAAGTAATGGTGTGGTGCTTCCCATTGTATTTGATAAACTTAGTGGTGATTTGGTTTAGGCAGTTGGAGAATGGGTTCATTAGCACGTGGACTGATTTAGTGAGTAAGTTCTTGCGACAATTCTGAGTTCACCTCTCACGGCAAAAGAATACGATGATACTATCAAGTGTAAAATAGAGGCTCAAAGAGTCCTTGAGAAGCTATTTAACTAGATTCAATGTAGCAATAGCTGTAATCGATAAACCAGATCCATCTATAATCTTAATGGCGATAGTGTCTGGATTCGCAAGCAAGACCGACTTTAAAGTTGCATTGGAAAGGATCCGCCGATGGATCTTGCGGAATACTACCATGAAACTGAAATACATTTGCATCATAAAGACACCAAATTTGAGGATGAGGATATTGAAGTTAATCTTATAGATGAAAGAGGGCTGGCCGGATTGGACAATGAAAGACAAAGAAAAATCAAGAACCGATGACAACTTCGGGGAACTGAAATTACAAAGGAATGAGCCAACATTCTCTTCCTACACCAACTTGACTGAACCTAGAGCGGATATATCCGGTACTAGGGGGTAGATCATCTACCGAAAGTTAATTAAAAGAGAGCGTACTGATCAGGAGAAAAGATCTGGAAAGTTATATGTCCTCCATAAGCTTGATGGACCTGAAATGAATGAGTGTTGACACCTTCATGATCTGATAAACGTGTTCGGGGCAATCAGCTGCAACGGTATATGAGAAACCAAACTACGATGGTGCGGTTGAAGAAACCACCATCTTTAGCGAATGTATTATGAAAAAACCAAAGATCTGGTTCAAGACTTGAAATCTCATGATTGGGATGAACGAGAGTGGAATCCAGTTCCCACGCTTTGCTTTTTCGTTTCTTTTCTTCTACTTCTCTTTCCGCTTTATGTAATTAAGACAATAATAGCCTTGATCGCTTACACATATAAGAGATCTCAAATAGTCCCTAGGCATGCTCCTAATCGGATGCTTAATAAGGGCACTTAGGACGATAACAATCTCATACCGCTTACACGTGTACGAGACCTTGATTGGTCTCTAGGAATGCTTTGAGTTGGATGTTCGGGATGTACGCTTAGGATTTTTACTTATTTGCATTGCTTTGATTTGAATATTTGAATATTTGAGCATTACAAAAATCCACATTAAATGTGATGACTAATATTGATCGTTTTAAGTTCCATCCAGAGAGATGGAGCTGGAGTGTAGGGTGCAAGCCCCTTCGCCGGAGAGCAAGAATTAAATAGGCTTGTATGATATTGATCGCTTTAAGTTTTGTCTAGAGAAATAGGACTGGAGTGCAAGAAGTTATTCGCCTAACCTAAGAGTGAGCGGATGGGATTGCTTTTTGTTGCGTCCCCTTGTTAAAGAGTGAGTGGATTGGGCTCAACAAGGTCCCAAAGAGGTCAAAGTTAGGTCCCCTTAGCGGAAAGTGAGTGGATAGGCCTACTCGGTCATTGGGTCCCTTTGCCGGAGAGCAAGCGGATCGGACTCAACGAGTGAACACCAAAGAGATTGAACCCTAAAATGGATGAAGAGTGGTATGGAGTGATCAAACCCAAGTGGAAGATCAACGGCCAAGTCCTACAGTGGATGCAGAACTATAAAAAGACTTGAATGACTAGCAATCGAAGAAAGGAAGATAAGCCCTGGGTGAACATAAGATGACCTGGATTCGAGTGATGATATTTCTAGGTGATAAACTAGGATTTAGATAGCTGGAGATCTTGATTTTTGCAGTCGGAGAGCTTGATTTTGATTGTATCAGCTGGAAGGTGAGACTAGAATAGCCGGAGATCACGACTATTAGAATTTGATTCTGGATTATCCAAACTTGTTCTTGAGCAAAGTGCCTTTACATTTGAAAGGAAAACTTTAGAGGGCAAGTGTTAACCCACTTTTGGGCAAAGCAGATTGCAATTAGACTTAGGAGATTCAAATGAGGATGAAACAACTTGAAATTTGGAAGGCACACTCAAATGAACTAAGGAAATAGCTAGGGAAAATTCAAACCGAAAATATGCTAAGTCCATAACTCTTTGCCGAGTTATCGCTATAGAGGCAGAAGTTCTTAGGACTCAGTACAACTCCAGCATTTAGAATTTCAGAGTTACAAGAATATAAGGAAAATGGAGCCAGAGCCAAAAGATCCTCAAAATGAGCCCCACCCTTCTATTTATAGAGTTAGGGGCCTGAAATCCTATATACAATATCTCCTGGCAACTGTACCTGATTTAGACTAATTTTTCAATGAAAACAGGTGCCACATCAGTAGGAGTTGGGAGTTGGTACCAATCCCTAAGTGGTAGTCAATACCGATCCATAAAATGGCCAAACTGGTCTTCTTCAACTCTTCATCTTGGATCATCTTGTGGTACTTTGTGATTCGTTTGTTATTTCTACAAATATTAGCTTATTTCTAAGTCCAAATGATAGAGTTGTGGGAGAACAAAGTTGCAATTTCAAGTGTTCGTGGAGATCGCTAGAGAATTGCATTGATGATTGAACCAACAAAATGAATTTGGAAATAGGCTCTCCACGTCAAGTTAGGCTTGTAAGTAGAAGGTGGGGTCCATCTAAAGAGGATTTGAGAGTTGGCATCGGTCCCTACTTGGGGTTCAGTATTGATCCCCAACTTGAGGGATTACTATTCTCCTTTGTTTGGGTTGTTTTGAATTTGGTTGAACTTGCTTAGAGTCTGACCCCAAGAAATTTGAGCATTTGCTTGGGGATCGACTAGAAGATTCTTTGAGATTTTCATATCCTGAGTTTTCCTTCCCCTATTTGGAGTCACACCCGGGATTTTTGTGTGTCTAACCCAAGTCCAACCAATTTCGCTTTCTTAGAGTTGGACCTAAAATTTTAATGTATCTGACTCGATTTTTCAAAAGTCTGTACCGATCCCCTGAGTGTGGTCGATACCGACCCCTAACTTCGAGTTTCCACATGGGTTGCTCTGGGTCATGTTTGGAATTTTCAAGACTATACTGCTTCGAGTCAAACCTGATGATTTTTTGGGTTTTCTTCGAGTCAACCCTTCCAAAACTTGAACTACCAAATTTTAACTTTTTTCTCTCCTTTTTTGGCATTTCTCTTTTCTTGCCTTCTTATGATATTCCCAAATTTCTTGGGTTATTTCTCTATCATTCTCTCATCCAATCCAATCGACTAAGTCTAATTGAATAATGCCTCGTCAAAAGGCTAGATAAAATTTGCCCTCTAAAGTACATCTTGTTTCAAACGTGATGTGCTTTGAATCGGTACAAGTCCCATAAAGGATTCTACTATGTGCTTTTAATGGTTGTTACCCTTTATTTACGTCGCTTTTATGAAGACTTATATCCATAGCTATTCCTCACGACACTTGACCAGCGTCCAATGTTGTAAATTTGAAGAGTGCTTTCTCGATCTTTTGTTGTGGGCTTAGTAATTCTAAACTAGTTTCTCTTATATATTTTCCAAGTATGAGTCTGCTTTTCTTTGATTCTATTTGTTGGGTGTCGAAGATAATTACGTATAAGTATACACATGCAATCCTTTGTAGAATCTCTCAATCATATGCACATACTTATGTATGCATACGTAGATCATTGTCTTCATGGTTTTTGCTATTTATTTTGTGTAGCTAGATGCACTTTTGGTTTGCAATTGTAGGAGTCTGTTTTTTTCGGTCGGCGTTATTCCATTTCGGCCCCCGCCTTTGTATTCAGCTTAGGTGTAGATAAAACATGTACTTTTCTTTCCAATTTCTGCTTCGAATGTTAATAACATAGATTTTTGTTTCATCCAATTTTTGTGTTAATTTGTCTAAGTATTTGAGAAATGCGCTTTCCATTCAATGTACTTGCGATCCATTTCTTATCTGGATTATTTTCAAACTATATCGTTAGCCCATTCTGTGCTTTGCCGACCTTTCATTATAAAGCAATAACTGAAGCGCCAATCTTTGGGCATTTACATATGATCATATCTAATTTTGGAATTTGGTCAAACTTCAATCATTTGGAAAGGTGATTCATGCTTTCCTTTTGGAAGAACCTTAAATTCAATTGCGCCAATCTCCAAGCAATGATTGAAGTAAATTGCTTTGAATGGCAAGTCATACATCCTTCTTTGGGATGTGTGCTCCAACCATGCCAAACTTCGGGCATTAGTCAGGGCTAGCAACTTAATTTCAAGGTTTAGGTATCGTTTTTTAGGGTATTAATAGTTGATTGCGCAAAACTTAGGGCATCGATCGAAGTTTATAAGTAAGATCTTGCCTTTCCCGAGCGTGTATGCATTGCCTCGCCAACTCCGAGCAAGATATTGATACTCCGCAAACTCTAGGAATGAGCTAATTGATGGCCAGTTGGGTCATATCCATTTTGATTTACCCCCATGCCAAGAGCTAAAAGAGTTGACTAGCATCTACTTCTAGATACCATGGAAAGTTGAACTTTAATGGTTCGATCATGGGCCGTAGAAATTTGGTAGCACCTAACTCCATGTACCTACGCCGCTTGGTGTTGTAATATCGAGCAATTTGATGTCAGTGTGTGGCTTCTCAACTTAGCTTCATCGCGCTTCTCATCAATCGTATCAAGAGACTCCAACAGGTGTTACTCATTTTTTCGGATTGTAGTGCATCATTCGATGAGAAGGTACCTTCAGTTCAACTAGAATCATAGCCTCTAATCCGTAGACTAAGGCGAATAGAGAGTGGCCAGTTGCTAGGGTCGTCCGTTAAGCCCATAGTACGACGGCAAGTTCATCGACCCACTTGCCTCTGTCCTTTTCCATTCGCTTCTTAAGAATGGACTTGATAATCTTGTTTACAGCTACAACTTGTCTATTCGCTTGGGGGTATGCCACCGTAGTGTATTTCCTCTTTACGTGATGCCGGCAATAGAAATCGTTGAATTTGTTGTTGTTGAACTAAGTTCTGTTATCAGTAACGATTGCCTATGAACTCCAAAATAACAGATGATATTTCGAAATACGAAGTTGATTACTTTCTTTATGGTGATCGTGGCTAATGGCTCTGCCTCAACCCATTTGATGAAGGTTGGCTACGACAATGGTGTACTTCGTACTGCCTTTAGATATCGAAAATACACTAATGATATCAATTTCCCAAATTGTAAACTTCCAAGTACTGACCATTTGTGTAATCTCTGTTGTTAGGGCTCCTGGAATATTAACAAATCTCTAGCACTTGTCACATTTTTGGGTGTAATCAACCGCGTTTTGACAGGTGGCCAGAGGTAATGAAGGATCTTCGCTAGGGTTTGCCCTTTGATGTGGTGTGCCACAAGCACCTTCATGAACTTCACTCGGGACTCGTTTAGCCTCATATTTGGTGATACACCATAGCACTAGGACTAAGAATCCCTTCCCATCAAGTGTTCCATACTGAAGGATATATCTTGAAGCTTAGCAAAGGATATTCCGTCGCTCATTCCTTCTGTTTGGAAGGATTCCTCTTTGGAAATAGTCTTTTATTAGAGTCATTCATGACTCCCTTTCTAGTTCAACCTCTAAGATCCAATCGACATCCATCTAGTCGATGCTCGAAGCTGACAGCACTTCCACCAGAACCAAGCCCATGAGCCGTGCATCTCCAGAACTGACCAATTTTGCTAATGAGTCGGCCATTTCCTTTTCCTTTCTGGGATATTAAGTGTGATCGCACCTGTCTTCGTGCATCGATCGAGATTAATCACTTAGGATAACAGTTTAGCTACACTTTTTGGGATTGCGATTTTCAAATGAGCCAAGCTCTGGGTGTTAGTTTAAGTCAACTACTTAAGAACATAGTTCACAGGTCCTCACCAAGATGTTTATTTCCAGTTGCGCCTAATTTCGAGTGTTGGTTCAAATTTCATAGCTAAGATTACGTTTTACATTTGGTATAGATCTTTCATTCTGCCTACTCCAAGCAAAATGTCTGGGATTGGACAGTTTTAGCACTCCATTTTTTGTTTATACTCCTGCACCCAATCCGAAGATAAGAGTTGAGCGCGCAGATGGTCGTATCATGTTTGTTTTGGTTTATACTCCTACCCTTACTTCAAGAGCGAGATTTATCATATGGATGGTCAAATAACATCCGTTTAGGTTTATACTCCTTCCCCTACATCGGGAGAATACGTTGGCGAATGAACAATCGAATCATGTTCATTTAGTTTATACTTCTACCCCCTCCCCCATCCGAGGACAAGGGTTGGCGTGCAAATGGTCAAGTTGCATCCGACTTAATTTTGTACTCCTACTCCTACTTTAGGAGCAAGAATTAAGGTGCGGACTTATGTGTCACGTCCGGCTTAAGTTTATACTCCTGCTCCAATCCGAAGGCAAGAGTTAAGGTGCAGACAGACATGTTACATCTGATTTAACTTATACTCTTGCTCATACTTCGAGAGTGAGAGTTAATTGGCAATGGTCATGTCATGTCCGGTTGGAGTCATACTCCAGCACTCAATACGCATGTAAGAATTAAGATGCAATGCTTATGTTATGTCCCACTTAATTTGTACACCTGCTCCTACTCCGGGAGCGAGACTTAAGGTGCGGATGTCACATCAGGCTTGAGTTTATACTTCTATCCCCAATCCGAAGGCAAGATTTAAGGCGTTGAAAGTCACGTTGCATTAGGCTTAAGTTTATACTCCTATTCCTACACCGAGAGTGAGAGTTAAGGTGTGGATGGTCATCTCTCGTCCGACTTGAGTTTATACTCCTGCCCCAATCTGAAAACAAGAGCTAAGGTGTGGATGGTCGTGTCATATTCGGCTTGAGTTTATTCTCCCATCCCTAATCCAAAGGCATGAGTTAGCTAATATCAATCTTTGGACACTGAGAAGAACTTTGATGGTCCAATCATGCAACGTGGAAGTTAGGTTGGCACTTTCTCGGGCACTTGTGTACCTGCATTATCCATATGTAGATTCATTTGAGTCGGTATAGTCACAACTCTTAAATAACAGAAAAACAGAGTCTTGGACTTTGGAAGTAGTTTTCTTCTATAAAAGATGGAAATGACAGGTTCTGTCTTGGACCTTTTTAACGTTTTCGGAGCAACGACATTTCTCCAGGATTATGGATCGAATGTGACCGACCATCCGGTAGTTCAGACCTTCCCAATAATACCAGGGCAACGCCAATTTTTAGAAAGATAAGGGTCCAATGTGACCATCGATCCAATGATTTAGACCGTTCCGACGTTGCCAGAGCAATGCTAGTTCTCAAAATGTTAAGGATCGAATGCAACCCTCGACCAAGAGTTTTGGACCTTCTCAGAATTGCTGGAGCAAAGCCGATTCTTAAAAGGTTAGGGATCAAATATGACCATCGACACGATGGTTTGGACCTTCCCGATGTTGTAGGAGCAACACCGGTTTTCAAAAGGGTAAGGGTCGAATATGACCATCGAACTAGTGGTTTGTGACTCTGCACTCCCCGTTAATCATTCGAGGACCGAGGAGCGCTTCCTTGGTCATGCCGATGGCTTAAGGCATGGAATTCCTTCTTGCAAGAACATGGTTTTATTAGTTCAAGAAGCTAATTTTATTAATAAGTGAATGAAATGGCTTGTCCTACCTATTATAGTGCCCTTAGTGTCTCTGGGAGGCTTACTTGAAAAAGGAAAACTAGACAATGTCATTAGTGGCTGTATGGGTGTCAACTGTTGCTCTATCCCCAAGTTACCGGTTAGTTGATGACCAGTCTATCATTAGCTCGAATTTGCTCCTATTCGCTGGGCTCGGGCTGTTCACTTGAAGTAGGTAGACGTTGGGGTCTCACGATTTCTTCGTCGTTTGGCGGTTCCTTAACATACTATTGGAGGTTGTTATTCCTTATCAGCTCCTTAATCACATTTTTCAAGTGTCGACATTCATTATGTTATGTTCGTGAATTTCATGGAAACAAGGGTATTTTCCTGAGCGCTTCTGTTCATTAGTCGCCTTACCCTGGGGCGGCTTCTTGTATTACTCTATTCCTTGCATGGAATGGTAAATGTTTTCCAATGTATCATTCAAAGGTGTGTATTCTTCCGGTTTCAAGTCCCTTGAGGGATTGCTTTTCTCACTACGTAAGTTGCCTGGAACTTGATTCCTCTTCCTTTGATTATCGGAATTTCCGGTGTCAACTACTAGGTTCATAGGGTTCCCTCTGGCCTACTTCACAGTGACATTGCTATGTATTACTTCATCCGAGTTTCTAGCGATGGTCCTCTATGTGCATCCTCTTGATGAAAATATTCGTTGGCCTTCCTGTAAAAAACTTCCACGGTCGATGATTGTTTCCTCTCCAACCATTCTTCAAAATTCGAGTCGGGGTGAACTGCCCTACATAGCGCCATTAGTACCATGTCTTCCTTAGGATCCATTACTTCACTTACAGCCATGTGGAACTGATTCAAAAAGTCATTCAACGACTCTCCTTCAGCTTGATAAATACTGCATAGTGACATCACATGCTTAGAACGTGAAGCGTATAAGCGGAATTGCTCCATGAACTTTTGTGATAGCTTTGCAAAAGATGATATGGACTTCGATCGGAGCCGAGTGAACCACGTCATTGCCAACCTTCTAAAAAAATAGGAAACAATGGCACTTTACGATATTTGAAGCTCTGGATGGATCCATGTACCATACATATCTCAATAAGTGCTGCACAGGATCTGTCTTTCCGCCATACATTGGCATCGTTGGCATATTAAATCTTTGAGGATATCTTGTGTGAAGAATGTCCTCCGTAAATGGGTTCCGACTCGCATTGGTACATCATTCACCATTAGTTTAGAATTTGTTTTCACTCACCAACTTCCTAACCATATCTTCTGAATAGTCCGAGTCAACAATTTGGACTGAACACGGTAATTGGGTCTTGTCCCAAGTGTTCGGCACGACGAATGTTCTTGAAAAAGTGTTCGGTACGTAGGCTCCCCAAACTCCAGGGGACCCATTCGTCTAGCATTCCCCACTGTTTGATTCCCGTGAGTAGCATCATCAGCAATATTGTGATTTTCCATCAGATCTTCAATAGCACATCTAGGAATGACATCTATGCCACCTTCCAGAGGACGAGCCTTAAGTCCACCATTTTGGGGCCGGTACCAAATCATAAATGGAGGCGGTACCGATCCCTGAATTTGAGCCTATGGCTGGTCTACTTCCTTGAATAGATATTCCAATAGCGTATTGAGTTTTCTTATGCCTTCATTTCCTTCGTCTTCGCTCGGATGAAGAAAAACTCTCTGATTCTGAGCTGGAAGATCTTCTGTAACAATCCAAAATTTAAGCTATAATAATTCATTAATGAATTAATTAAATGATGAAATAACTTTGTGAAATTATAAGAATTGAGCCATGGAAGTTGCACCATTGTGTCCATAGTAATTTTCTGGTCAATGGCTATGTATAGAACATCAGAATCCGAGCTAGTATGAAGGAGTTATGAATCAAAAAAGAAAATAATAGAAAATAGTAATAATAATAATAGAGCTAGGTCGACCACCAGATCGACCTAACCACCAACTAGGTCGACCGGTCGACCTAGGAGGGGGGTGGTCGATAGGTAGGTCGACCTGCCCCTATTGGTGAGTGAAGAATTGACTTCTTCGTTCGCCTATGATTTCTATACGTCATTTTTTTTATTTCTCTCATCCGGTCCGTCCGTGCTTTCATTCGACGGCTCTTATTCAGCCTATGACGTGGTTGCACCATATTCAATCTCCAAATCCAACGGTCTGAGATCCATCTCTGCCCCTATAAATAAAAATCTAGGCCTAGCTATTTTCCTCATTCTAGATTTTCTCCATTTGGGTTCACCTTTTTAGGAAGGACCCTAAAAGGAATAATTTTCCAAAGAGAAAACCATTTTAAATTAAAATATTTAATAACTCCATGTGGATCCAGGAAGACCAAGGGAAGAGCTTAGGATCACAGGTGGGTGATTTTAATTATTTTAGATTTTTAAGTAATTTAAAATAATAGGGTTTACAATAGTTGTACTTTTTCTACGATTTTGGAATAACTATTTTCTATCTGTTTATTTTTAGTTTAGATTTATTTTTTAGTCTATATCTTTTTAGCTATTCTTTTCAGTTATTTGTAATTAATTACTATTAATAGTAGGTATTCCATTTATTAATGGTTATTTACGGTTATTTACTGTTCTTTATGTTTTATTTCATCTTTTTCTATATTTGGGATTTTCTTCTATAATCTTTAGTTTCTTTCTATTTTTCCTTTTTGTGTGAATGGAATAGAATAGATTAAACGCGAATATGGATTAAATAAATAAGAATACCAAAATTATGGAAATTAAGATGTAAAATATAAAGTCGTAATAAAATATAATTAGACTAAAATTGAAATATTTACACGCCTAATTATGATGTAAAATTAGGACTAAAAGGAGTAAAAAAAAGAAGTAGCTTATTTTTTTACGTAGACCTTGGGTTAAGTTAATAAGCAAAATTATAACGTAGATTATAATTAGAAACAGAACAGAAGGAGGCTTATTTTGAGACATAGAATAAATTAATAAGCAGTGATAACAAGAATGACAATAGAGGCTTATTTAAACAATTTATACTAAGTTAATATAAGAAAAGATGAAAGTAGGACATGTACCAACAACATTCTATGGTATTTCTATAGGCACGGTGTCTTACATTAGCCTGAAGTGAGATGAGGGCATGCTTATGTAGTTGAAGTGGTAAATAAATGGTTAAATAATAGATGTTCAAATCATGGGGATTTGGACAAGGGGCGCAACTAGATATTGTTTCAATGACGGGCCTGTACCAACAAAATCCCCTATTATTTCTATGGACACGGTGTCTCACATTAGGTTGAAGTGAGATGTGGGCACGCTCATGCTGGAATAGTGGTAAAAAAATGGTCCAATAGGCGGAGCAACAGGTAAAATGAGCATAGTGGTGGGCACGCGTGCGGCTTCCAGTTGGTGCTCAATAATCACTTTGAGTTCCATGCACTTAGCAGGAGCCTTTCGTAGGTACTGGTGTCAAAACTTCAGTTGACACATAGTAGAAGGCCGATCGAAAGGGTAGAATTAGGACTTCAGTCTAATTAAAGTAGGATTGAGAATTCAGCCTAATCAAGCAGTTATCAAGGACAAGTGCAAACAATTGAAGTTATCCAATTGAATTGATCTAGTAATTAAATCGTATTTATTTCTAGTTTAACCTTTCCTTCTATTTCCTTTGTTTCTTTTTATAACTAGAACCATTGCAAAGTATATTATCTTCATTTTTCTTAAAAATACTAGTAATTACTATCATTCACCAGACTTTTAGTCTAACCCGCTTCTTTATTTTTCCCTTTTTCCCTATAGGCCAACAAGGGCAAGGACGATAGATTGTGGACTCTTGGAGACTTCTTTGGCAGAGATTTTCTCATGTATTTCTTTTCTTCATTTTTTATTTTAAATTCTTTTGTTGTACTAGTACTCTTTGAGGGTTAGTTTTTACTCTGATTTTTATGAGACTGAGGTTTTGATTTCATAAGAAAGGTTTTAGCATTTTGAGACATCCTATGTATTTGGTATTTTGTGAGCTATTTGGTTTATAAAGTATTTATGAAGTTTGGTTTCAATAGTTTCCGGTGTTTTTATCTATTTTATCTTGTGAATCTTAGTCTCTACAAGTTTTTAACTATACTTATAATGCACCACATCTTTTAGTGTGTCCTTTTGGGTATACTAAGGGGTGTGGGGTGTTTCATTTGGTATTAGAGCCTAAGGTTATAGGATTCCTAAAACTTTGTTTTAAAAGTAAAGTATTTTTCAAAATAACTTGTTTTAAAAGTATTTTTTTAGACAGGAATGCGTAGAAATAGTTTTCAAGTATAAAGTAGCTATTTTCAAAAATCCCCTCAAAAGTCCAGTTCAATCACCCTTCGACACTTTCCTAAATTATGTTTTCTTTGCGTAGAATGGACGGTGCCCCTAATCTTCCTGAGGGTATTCCAGTCCCATGCTGGTTTCATAGGTATCTACAAGCCATGACTTTAGAGGTGCACGGGCAAGCGCCTAATCCAGCACCAGCAGGTGGGAATCCCATCAACCTACTTGCTGCAGCCAATTTCTCTAAGCTTTGTAAAATTTTGTGAATTTGGGAGGAAAGACTTTTTCTGGTATAGATACTTTTGTGGAAGCATGGGCATGGTTATGGAACATGGAGAGGATATTTGGGCTATTAGGATTGGAGGATCAGCAGCGGGTTCAGCTAGCATCTTGGTAGTTGAAAGAGGAGGCTTCTTATTGGTGGGAGGTTATTAAGTTGGAAGGAAGAGACACTAATTGGAATGGGTTCCGAGAGCGATTTTATAGGAAGTTTTTATCTCAAGCAGAAGAAAGTGCCCAGTTGGAGCGGTTTATTAGTTTGAAGCAAGGAAGTTTGTCTGTGAAGGAGTATATCGACAAATTTAATGAGTTGTCACGGTTTGGAATGGAGTTGGTGAATACACCACACAAGAAGGCTATGACATTCGCGAAGTGATTAAATCAGCCCCTTCAAGGGTTGTTTTTGACTCATGTACCGATGGGAGCTACCCATGAGTCACTGGTGGAGACGACGCTTGTGTCTGATGCAGCTAAGGAAGGGGAGTCTAAGAAGTTGTTAAGTCATAAGGTCTTAAGAAGAAATGGTGGAAGACTAATAAAGAGAAGAAGAAAGGAGAAGGCCCTCAGAAGCAAATCAAGAAAGGAGTGAAGTGCTATAGTTGTGGGATTGTTGGACATATCTTCAAGGACTGCAGGAAGGAGAAGATGAAGGGAAACTGCTATTACTGTGGGCAACCCGGTCGCATGAGTAGGAATTGTCCCTAGAAGACGAGCGAGTAGTGAGTGCATCGACATCGCATATTCAAGCATTAGATGCATCAGCATGCAGCAGCATTCTAGAGAGATAGGAAAGTCACCGTGGAAGTTTTAATTTCTATTTTTGATTTTACCATTCGGACTCTTTTTGATTCTGTAGCATCACTCTTTCATTTCTAGTCCTTTGGTAGATTGTTTGCACTTAGACATCTCTTTAGTAGTAGACCCCATTGTTGTTTCAAACCCCATAGGAGGATCGACAAATTTGTCTATGTTTGTATGGATTTGAAATTTTTTATCGTAGGCGTAGATTGATTATGACGCCTATTTATTGGGATTCTCAGGGTATGGGATGATTTTGGTGATGGATTAGCTATCCACATATGCAGCTATATTAGACTGCGAGAGGAGAGTCGTTAGACTAGAGACATGCAGCGGTAGGAGTCTCGAGGTTTCTTGCGACCCGTAAGGGTTAGATATGTTGAGCTTCCTTATTCCCTCAATTCATTATCAACGGAGTTAGATTCAGCTCCTATCGTTAGATATTTTCCAGACATCTTTGAGGAGGTTAGGGGACTACCACCTAAGAGAAAGATTGACTTCAGGGTTTATTTGACTGATAATGTTAAGTCGGTAGCATTACCCATGAGGTACATAGCACCTAGGGAGATGAAGGAATTGAGCAAGCAAGTTCGTGAGCATTTGGAGAAAGGTTAATAAGAAGGAGCATATCGGAGTGGGGAGCGCCAGTCGTCTTCGCTACTAAGGCGGATAGTTCCCTTCGATTTTGCATAGACTATAGAGAATTAAATAAGCTCACGAAGAAGAACCATTATCCACTTCCTAGGATAGATGATCTTTTTCACCAGTTGGTTGGCTCTTTGGTGTTTTCTCAGCTTGATTTTTCCACTAGATTTCATCAGCTTAGGGTCCTAATGATAGCAATGATAAGACCGCGTTTAGAACACCCGACGGATTCTTTGAGTGGTTGGTCATGCCTTTTGGGCTAACCTACGCTCTAGCCTATTTTGTAGATTTGATGAGCCGAGTTTTAGAGATGTCCTAAATAAGTAAGTAGTGGTATTCGTGAATGACATTTTTGTGTTTTCCAATAGTATGGAGGAGCAAGTTGTTCATTTAGAGGATATTCTTTGCACACTTTGTAATCATCAGTTGAGGGAAAAAATTTCAAAGTGTCACTTTTGGCAAGAGGAGGTACGTTTTTGGAGCATGTAGTCTTGAGAGAGGGTTTGGTAGTTGACCCCCCTAAGGTGAAGACAGTGCAAGTTCGGAAGGCCTCCAATAAGGTTACCGAAGTTAGAAGCTTCCTAGGATTGGCTGGCTATTATAGAAAGTTCATTAGAGATTTTTCCATGATTTCAGAACCACTTACTCGTCTTACTAAGAAGAACAAAGCATTTGTGTAGGACGTGGATTGTAAGGATTCCTTCACGATGCTTAAGAGAGCTCTTACTAGTGCACCAGTGTTAGTTTTACTCGATGGATCTAAGCCTTTTATAGTACACACTATTGCATGTGGGATGAGTCTAGGAGCGGTGTTGATTCAAGAAGGAAGGGTAGTATGTTATAGGAGTACGCAGTTGAGGACGCATGAGAAAAACTACCCTACACATGATTTGGAGTTGGGTGCTATAGTTTTTGCCCTCAAGTCTTGGAGGCATTACTTGCTTGGAAAGAGGTTCGAGCATTTCACTGACCATAAGTCATTCAAGTACCTATTCTCACAAAAGGATTTGAACTTGAGGCAATAGAGATGCATGGATTTTTTTGGTGTCGTACGACTTTGAGATAGCTTATACCCCTGGTAAGGGAAATGTGGTTGCGGATGCATTGAGTAGAAAGAAATCAACCCTTAGTCCTTTGTTCGTAGAGTGGAGGATTCTAGAGTTTATTTCCACTTCTGATTTTAAGCCCTCTACGGATATTACCGTTGGATTATTAGCAGCGCTTGAGGTGAGGCATAACCTTATAGATCAGATTGGCTTGAGGCAGTAAGAGGATTCAGAGCTTATGGATATTATGGATAGGATTAGCCAAGGAGAGGTCTCTAGACATCTCCAACATTATTCCATTGATGGAAAAGGGTGGCTTAGGAGAGATGGAAGGCTTTGTGTTCCCCGCGTTAGTGATTTGTTGAGAGCGGTTTTGAGAGGAAGCACACCATTCTTGTATGACTATTCATCCGAGTGGTGATAAGATGTATAGGGAGATGAAGAGGATGTTTTATTGGAGTGGCATGAAGAAGGATGTAGCGGAGTTTGCTGCTAAGTGTCTTGTGTGCAAAAGGGTTATGACATAGTAGAATAAGCCTAGTGGACTACTTTAGCCATTCAATATACCCAAACGGAAGTGGGATATCATTTGAATGGACTTCATAGATGGTTTACCCTTATCTAGGAACATAAATACTAGCATTTGGGTGATTGTAGATCGTTTGACTAAGAGCGCCCACTTCATTCCTGTTAAGAGTAAGATGATGACATCTTATTTGCATCCTTATATTTTCATGAGATTGTCCGACTTCATGGAATTCCCTCTAGCATAGTGAGCAATAGGGACCCTAAATTTACTCGCGAGTTTTGGAGAAGCTTGCAAGAGGCTTTAAGTATGCAACTTAGATTGAGTATGACCTATCACTCTCGGACGGATGGCCAAACGGAGAGTGTTAATAGAGTGCTCGAGGGTTTGTTGCGGATGTGCATTCTAGACTTTGGTTAAACTTGGGAGGAGCATCTTCTTTAGTGGAGTTTGCATATGATAACAGTTTCCAAGCTAGCATTGGGATGTCCCCATTTGAATCTCTATATGGGAGACCTTGCAAATCACCCACATGTTGGGTAGAGTCTACAGAGAAATTGCTACTTAGGCCTTACATGGTTAGCGAAACCTGGAGAAGGTGGATTTGATTCAAAGGAGGATGAAGACAGCCCAAGATAGGCAGAAATCTTATGCGGACAAGCGGAGGAAAGACATTGAGTTTGGGGTTGGAGACTTAGTTTTTATTAAGGTGTCCCTGCTAAGGAAGGTGGTAAGCTTTGGATTGAGTGAGAAGTTAGCCCCCATATTTGTAGTACCATTCCCTATCGTAGAGAGAGTAGGGAAGAGGGCGTATCGAGTGAAGCTTCCAGATAGGCACGTAGGAGTGCAAAATGTTTTTCATGTTTTGCACTTGAGAAAGTGTTCACATGACTCGACGGAGGTGATGGAGCCTATTCGGTTAGAGAAAGTGGAAGTAGAAAAGGAAACATCGGTTCAACATATTCCTACGAAGATCATTGGACGAGACACCAAGAGACTTAGGATTAAAGAAGTTCCATTAGTAAAGGTGCAGTGGAAAGATGATGTTGCAGACTCTACATGGGAAGATTCGTACTTCCTAACCTCATCTTTTCGATAGTTAATTTTAGAATTTCTTATTTACATCTTTAGTTTTGAATAGGTTCTTTCCTTTATTATCCTTTTGGAGGGTAGAACTTAGGATTAACCTATGGATGGTAGGATTTAATGTAAACATGTTATTAGAACATGTTATGAATGATGGATGCTAGTTGTTGTAAGTGTTCGCTAGTGGATGCTACTGGACGCATATACTTACACTAGGCACTATTATCCTTTCGGGATCGGCCTAACTAGGACACTAGAGCATATGCATATGGATGTGTGCGCATTTGCATTTTTATTTTATTTTTTATGGTTGCTATAAATGGATGATTATCACATGATTGCTGCATTTGGATGATGATTGTCGCACACATATAGAATTATCAGTTTTTACTAGGGAATTTTGCATTCGTTTGGATACATGGCATGGACATGATTGCATAAATGGAGGTCAACTGAATTAGTGGACCACCTAATCTTTTGCATTAGTCAAGGACATTGACACTAAAATAATTGCATATGTATCATAAATCTCATTAGAAAGACTTAAGGACAATGGATGTAATGGATGATGGTTGAGTAGTTGGTTGTAGAACTTAGATGAAAACATTTAGTTCATTTTTCTATCCTTAGAGATTTCGGGAACGAAATCCCTTAAGGAGGGGAGAATGTAACAACCCAAAATTTATGCTATAATAATTAATTAAAGAATTAATTGAATGATGAAATAACTTTTTGAAATTATCAAAATTGAGCCGTAGCAGTTGCATCATTGTGTCCATGGTAAATTTTTTGGTCAATTTACATATATAGAATGCTAGAATCTGAGCTAGTATTAAGGAGTTATGAATTAAACAAGAAAACAAGAGAGAAATAATAATAATAATAATAATAATAATAATAATAATAAATGGGGCTAGGTCGACCTAACCACCACCTAGGTCGACAGGCCGGTCGACCTAGGAGAGGGGATGGTCGACAAATAGGTTGACCCGCCCTTATTGGTGAGCGAAGAATTGATTTTTTTGTTTCCCTATGATTTCTACACGTCATTTTTGATTTTGGCTCTCATCCGGCCCATGCGCTCTTACATCCGATAGCTCCTGCTCAGCCTATGATGTGGTTGCATCCTATTCAATCCCCAAATCCAACGGTCTGAGATCCACTTCTACCCTTATAAATAAGACCCTAGGCCTAGCTATTTTTTCATTCTAGATTTTCTCCATTTGGGTTCACTTTTTTAGGAAGGACCCTAAAAGGAATAATTTTTCAAGGAGAAAATCATTTTAAAATTAAAATATTTAATAACTCCAAGTGGATCTAGGAAGTGCTAAGGACCGCAGGTGAGTGATTGTAATTATTTAGATTTTTAAGTAATTTAAAATAATAGGGTTTCCAATAGTTGTATTTTTTCTACGATTTTGGAATAACTTTTTTTCTACTAGTTTATTTTCAGTTTAGATTTATTTTTCATTCTATTTCTTTTTAGCTATCCTTTTCAGTTATTTATAGTTAATTACTGTTAAGTATAGCTTTTCCATTTATTTAAAGTTATTTATTGTATTTTTAATTATTTACTGTTCTTTATGTTTTATTTACATCTTTTTCTACGTTTGGGATTTTCTTCTGTAATCTTCAGTTTCTTTCTATTTTTTCCTTTTTGTGCGAATGGAATAGAATAGATTAAACGTGAATATGGATAAATAAATATGAATACTGAAATTACAGAAATTATGATGTAAAATATAAAGACTGTAATAAAATGCAATTTCATTAAAATTGAAATATTCGCACGCCTAATTATGATGTAAAATTAGGACTAAAAAGAGTAGAAGAAGAAGTAGCTTATTTTTTTACTTAGACATCGGGTTAAGTTAATAAGAATAATTATAACGTAGATTATAATTAGAAACAGAACAGAAGAAGGCTTATTTTGAGACATAGAACAAATTAATAAGCAATGATAGCAAGAATGACAAAGGCTTATTTAAACAATTTATACTAAGTTAATAAGCAAAGATGAAAGTGGGACCTATACTAACAACATTCTATGGTATTTTTATGGAAACGGTGTCTTAAATTAGCCAAGTGAGATGAACGCACACTTATGCTATAGAAGTGGTAAATAAATGGTCAAATGATAGAAGTTAAAATCATGGGGATTTGGACAAGGGACGCACTAGATATTGTTTTGATGACAGGCTGTGCCAACAACATTCCCTATTATTTCTATGGACACGATGTCTCTCATTAGCCCGAAGTGAGAAGAGGGCACGCTTATGCTAGAGTCGTAGTAAATAAATGGTCCAATAGGTGGAGTAACATGTAACATGTAACATGAGCATAGTTGTGGTCACACTTGCGGCTTCCAATTGGTGCTCAGTAATCGTTATGAGTTCCATGCGCTTAATAGGAGCCTTTCGTAGCCACTGATGTCTAAAATTCAGTAGACACATAGTAGAAGGCCAATCGAAAGGGGTAGAATAAGGACTTCAGCCTAATTAAAGTAGAATTGTGAATTCAGCCTTATCAAGCAGCTATCAAGGATAAGTGCAAACAATCGAAGTTGTCTAATTGAATTAATCTAGTAGTTAAATCGTATTTATTTCTAGTTTTACATTTCCTTCTATTTTCTTTGCTTCTTTTTATAAGTAGAACTATTGCAAACTTTATTATCTTTACTTTGCTTAAAAATACTAGTAATTACTATCATTCACCAGACTTTTAGTATGACCCACTCCTCTATCTTCACCTTTTTCCCCATAGACCAGCAAGGGCAAGGACGATAGATTGTGGATTCTTGGAGACTTCTTTGGCGGAGATTTTCTCATGTATTCCTTTTCTTCATTTTCAGTTTTAAGTTCTTTTATTGTACTGGAACTCTTTGAGGGATAGTTTGTACTCTGATTCATATGAGACCGAGGTTTTGATTTCATGAGATATATTTTGGCATTTTGAGACATCCTATGTATTTGGTATTTTGTGACTTATTTGGTTTATAAAGTATTTAGGAAGTTTGGTTTCAATAGTTTCCGCTGTTTTTATCTATTTTGTCTTATGATCTTAGTCTCTAAATTTTTTAGCTATACCTACAATGCACCACATTTTTCAGTGTGTCCTTTTGGGTATACTAAGGGGTGTGGGGTGTTTCACCTTCTATTCAGTTTGCGGCAGTTTTGAGTCTTCTCATTCAGCAGCCTCAAGCTCGGTTGCATCGTGTTGTTCATCTCTTGTTGGCTTGCTTGGAATCTGTTTTCCATTAGCTTCATCATCACATCCACCTACATTCTAATCATGACATCAGTTAAAGTTTGGATCTCGAGTTGATTTGGTTGGACAATTCCATCTCCTTGTTGAGGATTCTAATTCTTAACTTCAGGAATAGTTTTGGAATTTTTAGAACGATATGTTCTTGATGGGGCCATGCCAGAAAGCTTTTAGTAGATCTTTGCAAATACGAGTTATAGAATTAAAAGATACAGAAATTGGATCGATCTCTTGGATATAGAAATCCAATAGTAGATGAATGATCCAAATGACCTTAGAATATCGTTCTCAGTGAAAGCACCAAAATTTTGGAACCAAAGATGACACAAACACCCAGAAGCAATAGAAGAGAATAAAATATATGAAAAATATAAACGAAAATGAGGAAAGAACAATACACAATCTTTTATATTACGTCCACTTTAATATTTTATTGCTGATTTCTAACTTGAAGGCAGAAGTTCTTAGGACTCGATACAACTCCAATACTTAAGAATTTCAAATTTATAAGAATATAAGAAATAATGGCGCTAGAGCCAAAAGATCCTAAAAAATGAGCCATACCCTCCTAGTTATAGAGGTAAGGGGTCTGATATCTCGCATATAATTTCTCTTAGCGATTTTACCCGATTTAGACTGATTCCTCCACGAAAGTAGGTGCCACATCAACAGGAGTATGGAGTCGATATCGATCCCCAACTGGGAGTCGGGACCGATCCTTAAGATGGCCAAATTGGTCTTCTCCAACTCTTTATCTTGGATTGTCTTGTAGTTCAATTTGTGATTGCATAGTTGTTTGTACCAATATTAGCTTACTTCTGAGTCCAAATAATGGAGTTTTGGAAGAACAAAGTTGTCGTTTCAAGCGTTCACAGAAATCGATGGAGAATTACATTGAACAAACAAAGTGACTTTGGAAATAGGCTTTCGACATCAAGTTGGGCTTGTAGGTAGGAGATGGGGTCCTCCTAAGGAGGATTAGGAGTTGGTACCGGTCCCTACCTAGGGGTCGGTGTCGATCCTTAACTTGGGGATTATTGCCCTCCTTGGTTTGGGTTTTTTTGGCTCTGATTGAACTTTCTTGGAGTCCGACCCGAGAAATTTGAAAGTTTGCTTGGGGCTTGACCTAAAGATTCTTTGAGTTTTACATGTCATGAGTTTTCCTTTGCCAGCTTGGAGTCACACCCGATATTTTTGTGTATGACCTGAGTTCGATCCGAGTTCGCTTGCTTAGAGTTAGACTCGAGTTTTCAGAAGTCGGTACCGATCCCCAAAGTGGGGTTGGTACCAACCCCTAACTTGGGATTTCTACATGGGTTGGTATGGGTTACGCTTGGAATTTTTCAAGCCCATCCTACTTCGAGTCAACCTAAGGACTTTATGGGTTTGCTTCGAGCCAACCATTCCAAAACATGAAATTTCAAATTTCAACTTTTTCGCTCATTTTTTGATATTACTCTTTTCTTTCCTTTTTACGATATTCCTAAAGTCCTTGGGTCATTTCTTCATCATTCACTCGTTTGATCCGATCGACTAAGTCTATTCGAATACTACCTAGTCAAAAGGCTAGGTAATAATGTGCACTTAGAAGAGGCTAAGGAAGGACTTGGAAAAAATTGTATTTGAACGGGAGTTAGAAATGAAATTTGGAACCAAGTTGAGTTCTTATAGAATATAAAGTCAAGGAGCAGACTGGGTGAAGCAACTTAGTTCGGCACCGCCCAAAGTTGCTTCTCCCAATCACCTCCTCGACTTCATATTTTGATTCCCTGCTTTAGTACTTCATGCTCAAGAGATTGTGTATGGTTTGGAAAATGATTGGATGACTTACTCTATGAGTTGTCTAAGCTAGAAGAGTTAACAAGATGGATACTTAACTGAACTCAAAACGATTGGAGATTGGATTAAACAAATCAGCAGGAAGATAAGAGAAACTAACAAAAGGAAAAAGACAAAAAATGACTAAGGGCATGAGTCGGCACTGACCCGATCATAGGTATTAATCGACCCGAGTCATTCTTATGACTCGGGTTGGCTCGTACTTCATGGCGAGGGCCAGATTCATCCTCTAGACTTGATTGTAATTCAGCTTTCGACTCAACACTAACCCATTTCTTCTATAAATACTCACTTATCAGCGACTAGAGAGGGATTTTTTTCAGACGAGTGCTGTCATTACTCGGTTGGATTCTCTTTACTTCTTCACTTCTGAACTCTTCTAAACTTGTACAAATTGATTAAATTAGATCTAGGGGAAGACTATAACAACCTAAAATTTAAGAAGGAATTAATAAATAATTATAAGTAAAAAGAAATAGTTTTTATAGTTAGAATTCATTTGAAATTAGTATTGAAATTAATTGGAAGTAGATTTATTGATATGTTTCAATTAGAAAGGGAAAAAGGAATTAAATTACAATGATTGAGTTTAATAAGAACTTACATTTGTGTCAAAATGGAATGAACATTTTAAATAAAAATAAATGCATGTTTTCAAATAAATAAAATAAACTTCTCATTTTTGAATACATATATGATGTTATAAACAGCGAGTTTGTTTTATTACAAAAGAGAAAAAAGTTATAACTGTGTATTTAAAAAGAAGATATCCACTTTTATAAATTCAGATGACAATGTTCAAATGAGATAGGTTATTGTAAATAAGAGAAAATGTAAACATATTTAATTAAAAAGAAGGATCCGTACAGCAGCATTTCCTTATGTTGCTTAAGGTAAGTAAGTGGTCATTTAGTAATTATAGGATTAGGAATTCAACCTAATCAAAGCAGCTATCAAAGACAAGTGCAAACAATCAAATTTAATCAATTATGTCAATTTAGTTAATTTGTAATTATTTCCAGCTTATTCTTCTCTCTATTTCCTTTTTTTCTTTGTATATACTAGAATTGTTGTAAAGTCTATCACTTTTATTTTGCTTAAAGATTCTAGTAATTACTATCATTCACCAGACTTTTAGTCTAATCTACTCCCCCATTTTCCCCTTTTCCCCTTCCCCCCCATAGACAATCAAGGAAGAGGACAGTAGATTGCAGTTGCTAGGAGGTTTCTTTGAAGGAGATTCCACTATGTACTTCCACTTCCTTTATTTCAGCCTTTTTGTTCTTTACTTGTACTGGCAAATGTTGGGGAATAGGTTTACTCTGATTTTTGAGACTACAGTTTTCTTTGATTTCATAAGACATGTACGTATAGTATTTTGACACGTGATGTATTTGGTATTTGGTGACCTATTTGGTTTATAAAGTAATTATGAAGTTTTTTTTCTAAATAAGTTAATACTATAATTGTTTCCAATATATTATTAATATTATTATTATTTAGTTTTTGTCTTCTGAATCTTAGTCTCTACTAGTTCTAGTTATACCTACAACTCACTACACATTTTAGTGTATCCTTTTGGGTATACTAAGTGTTGTGGGGAGTTAAAAACCAGTTGAAATCCAGAGAGATAACAACTAGTAACTAATACTGAACGGATTGAAATGGATGTAGGTCGGAGTACGCCGGCCCACTATAAAAACTTCTATGTGCTCTTTTTATTCCCTGCTTTTTATTTTACTTTTGTCTAAACTGGTGCTTTCATCTGATTTCTAGGTGGTTGATCTATTTTTTGAGTTAAAATAGAGGATTTGTTTTACTGAGAGAATAAAAACCTTTCCTAATCTGTCTTTAAAACTTCCACTTTTTATTCTTGATTAATTTTCAATGAACTCTCATCCATATCCCTTACTCTCTGTGTAGCATGGCAGGCTGCATCTTTCTATCGCATGGGTAATTATTTCCATAATCTTATTAAGAAATTAACCATATTTAAAACCCATTTAAATATATATCAAGTATATCAATATACATATATAGAACTTTTATATATACATTCAAATAATTACTAACAACACCAAAACATAAAATAAAATAAATAATATCAATATTTCTCAAATATTTATTAATTTAATTAATTTACAATATTTTATGAGATAATTAAATCATGTGACATTTTAGAGAATTCGAAAATACATTGTGTGACTCAGAGGTATGAATTTAGTCAACGGTTAATGTTGAACAATTCAAATACTAAGATTCACACGTCAACTTAGCTTGCACTGTGACTGTTTGTCTGAAATCATCACCTATACATCTTTTTAGTAAATTCGTATATTATATTTTCTTAAGCGGTACCTTTTAGTAATGATTATTTTCACTTATTCTCTTTGTCAACACTATATCACCTAAGGATTTATGAATTTAAAATTCGAACATCATCAATATTTAACTTAGTTAGTCATACACAGAGTCTCTGGCTCAATAATAACATTTATTAGTAGAAATACTACTATGGTCAGAGATTTTTACTTTGAGTTGATTACTATTGACCGTGATACTAACCACATATAAAGAGGAGATGAATTCTCTGTTGGACAGTGTTTCACTTCTAGTGTTTCAACATAGACTCAACTATAGTCATTCGATGAACATCATGCCACAATTGAACTATAATCAAAGTGCAGTGTCCACATTGAAGTTCAACAATATTATCAAGTCGTGAGAACTCTATAACACCATCCCTTCAAGGTTCTCTGATTGACCTTAGTTATATTAAATGACATAAAATTCTCGAGTGATTCATTCCATAGTTATCTAGTAACTATCAGTATGTAACCCTTTGGTGCCCCAAACAGCCATGAGTAACGCACTGCCCAACGTTTGGAGAACGTTATATACTCAAGTCTCAATAAATGTTTTGATATCCTTTCTCAAAACATCTTGACCAAGAATATTTAAAATAAAATGTTATATTATATTATTATTAATTATTCGCTATTGTAACCATTTGGGACTACGATCAAATAAGTTTCATTTTGAGGATTTTCTAATTTATATACTTCAAATTTTATATCACTACACAATAAAGTATATAATGGAAATTAAATACCTTTTGATGAACAAGATTGGTTATAGTTTTAAATATATCTAACAAATTACAAAATTGCCTCCACATCTTATCCCTGACTCTATCCACTACCCATTTTCAAAATGTTATTGGAGCTGCAGACAGAACACATATTGTTGTATGGGTAAGTAAAGATGCATAACTAACATTTATAGGTAGAAAGAGGTTACCAACATAAAATATTCTCGATGCTATTAATTTTGATTCAGCATTTAGTTTTGTAATGCCTAGTTGGGGAGGCTCTGCCTATGATAGTAGACTATTCAATCATTTTATTAAAGAAGTTGAAACCTTCCCACATCCACCGCTTAGCATGTATTATGTTTTAGATTAAGGGTACATGCTTAGAAATGAATATTACCACCTTATCACAATGAACTCTATCGCATTCTATAGTTTCAACAAACCTAGAATGTTTCGAAATTGCATGACAAAATCTTCAACTTATACTGCAAACAACCCACTCAGGACCTCGTAACTAAAAAAAAGTCCTAAAAAGGTGAGCCATTGGAAGATAATACCTATTGATATACAAAGAGAGCATAAGATAAAAAAATAATACTAAATAATGACATTTAGAGTCTCATAGTAAATGGCCATACAAAATACCATATTACACAAATATATATATATATATATATATATATATATGTTTAATTACATATCTGATACCACAACGTAAGTCTGTTAAATCCAAACTAAATCAAATCCACACACACTACCACATCATGTCTTTAAAATACAGATTATATACCACATCTATATATTTAATATTTACATTATGTACAAATCCATGCCCCTGGTCTATTACATCTCTAGACTCCATTAACCTGATTAATATAGATAGAAATATATAGGAGTGAGCCGGACATACGTCTGAATGAGTGAAGTCAATCTAAAAGATATATACTACTGTGATAGTGATATAACATGATTTAATTCTAAGTTTAATAATTTTGGGATTGGCTTACGCCATGCTGTAGAATGATATTATACTATATAAAATTGACCTAGTCTCAAATACCTACATAAAAGGATGTCCTATTTGAAATCTGATCTTGCCACCTACGGTAAAGGATTTCACGCCTACATAATCCTATCTCCTCACCTGTGATAAAGGATTATGTACCTACAACCATTATCCCATCTTACCACCTGTGGTAAAGGATTTCATGTCTATGTAATCTAGCCTCGCCACCTATGACAATGGATTACATGTCCACAACCACTATCTGGTCTTGCTACCTACGGTAAAGGATAATATGAACTGGAATCACGCTTAGTCTTGCCACTTGCACTACAGGTCGACTTTTGTCCACACCATACTTCCTAGGCCGGCCCTGTTGCTCTAAAGAGAATGCTCTTCAATACTATGAGTCAAGGACCCGCTGCATGCGCTGTAACATTCAGGTATTCTTTCATTTTTCCGAAACTATATGTATGTATGTATGTATGTATGTATGTATGTGCATACGCGTGTCAATGTACCACATCATCAAACTATACAACCTAAAGCCATGCATATGTGTATGTGTATACTATAATCGTATGTCTCTATTCGCCAAGTCCTATATATTCATATATTTATTCAGAACTATGTACACCGCCTTCGTACATCGTCATTATCAAGTATTACATCCATACTAGGTTTGAATATTCGCCTATCATACCAAACTACAATCTCAACATCCATCCATCATTCCCATCTTCAAGTATGCACCCAAACAACGGCTATTCAAGTCGAATTATCACCATGGAGTTGCTAGGAAACAAAATGCAAAAGGCTGAAACAACTCATCTCGATTTGGGCATTTAAACGCTCGAAATACCAAATCTAGGTCATCCTTGGGCGAACCGTTGTGCACCTATTGATGCATCGGTGCACAACCCAGATATGGGTTTTCAAAGTTAATTTGAACATTTTGATTCCAGATTCTAAGTTATGTATTTGCTCCTTGTTTTGGTGGTCCTATATTATATATATATATATATATATATATATATATATATATAGACACACACACACACATATATTATCTGTTATGTTCCTAGGGCCATAAATTATTTACAGACATCAGATTCAATATTTTTTTAGGTTCCGATTTGAATTAGTGTAAAACTAGGTTTTTTGAAGTTTCTAAAAAGAAGAATACGTGCTTTTACTTCTTTGGTTCAGATCTCATCATTTATACAGATTATACTTCATATTTAATCCTAAGTTAGACTTAAAGCATCATATATCATCATCATAGGATTACACAAGAATCCAAGAAGCAGCACTCACCCAATCCAAAAGAACCAAATTTCCTCCGCTATCCCGAATTTCCAAAAATACAAATCTCTGAATTGGCCTTTGATTCTTACTCCAAGTGATATAGAATTGTGCTACTATTCCAATGCACTTTGTCTCGTTAATTTTTGTTAAGAATTGTGGTTTTTATGTTTGGATGATTGGAGAGGAAAGAAGTAGTTATCGAGTTTTAGAAATGAGAATGAAATGTATTTTTCATCTTATGTACTTCTTAAAAGGGCTTTGAAGGGAAAAAACTGAAACAACATCTAATTTGAATTCAAATATCAAACCCGGCCCAATTTAGCCCAGCCTGGCTCATTGGTCACACACGAATCCAGCTCATTTCATTAAATGAATGATATCTCACTCATACGACGTTCGATTTAAGCAAACAAATACGCCAACTCGATCAGCAAAATGAGAGCTATGTAATGGTTTGACTTTCGTCAACAAATACAACTATCTATAAAAATAAACATTTTGCCCTAGACTAAAATTTACCAAAATACTCTCCAACTTAATTTCAATTTTGTCGTTATTATTTAAGTTCGGTATAAAAGTTTAGGGTATTATATTCTCTCCTTTAAAAGAATTTCGTCCATGAAATTCCAAAGGAATGGAAAATATAATAAACGCTTACTCTTTCATTTACACACCCGTATCACTCATGCATACGTACAACTATTCAAACAAAGAAACCATTTACATTAAAGTCATTCCAAACATATACATAGGTCCTAGTTAAAGTATTAGTAATTCAAACATGGAATAATAAGCAAGATCACGATAACTTGTAAAAATTTAGCATAATGCGAAAAATGCAAAAAAGCACTCACTATGAATGGAAGAGTACAACCTAGTAAGCATGATGCATAATAATGCTACTATAAAACTAGCAGTTTTATATGAATGCAACTTTAATTTCATAAGAGGTAGTACATAGCATATCATCCAATAAATACCACAACAAATCCTAATATCTAATCTAAGCAACAAAAAACTTATTTCCTAACGAATCATATCAACCGAAATAACATACCGATAAAGAGTTTAGGATGAGAAGCCTATATCTTACCCTCAGGCTCCAATATACTCTTTACCGAATAATCTCCCCATTGCACCTCCACCAACTTGATTACTTTATTCATCAAACTTTAAACTCCATGCTCCACTATCCATCCAGTTCCTTTAGATGAGCCTGCTTTAGCTTCTAACTCTATGTCTTCTAACTGACTAGGCTATATTACTTTAGATGAGTCATGTACACATTTGCGAAAATGTGTACATGGAATACATCATGAAATCTAGCCATATTTTCTAGTAACTATATAAGCTAATCCTCTAAATGCTCTAACCTTTAAATGGTTAGAAAACCTCGATGCCAACTTACCTAAGCTTCCAGATCTTATCATAAGCTTAAGAGGTGATACCTTCACGAATACAAGATCACTAACTTAAAATTCCAACTTTTTTCGTTGTTTATCAGCATATGATTTCTTCCTATCTTGTGTTGCCTTCATTCTTTTTCTTATCAACTCTACTTTCTCTGATATATCTCTTATCATCTATGGTCTAAATATCACCTTATTTGTCGACTCCAAACAACATGAAGGTGATTTGTATGGCCTTCGTATAATGCTTCAAACCCATTACAATACTAGCATGGTAACTGTTATCATATATGAAATTCACCAATGGAAAATGATTACTTGAAGCACCTCCAAAAACTAGAATGCGCGCTTTCAACAAATTTTCTAACTCCCTATTCACCCTCTCGGTCCATCCACCCATCTACGGGTGATATTTCGTGCTCAAACTCAATTCTGCATCCAAGCTATCTTGTTGGCTCCTTCAGAACTCACTTGAGAAGAGTGGGTCCCGATCACTCACAATATTAATTAGCATACCATGCAATTTCTCACATCCTTAATATATAATGTAGCTAAGATGCTGCAATCCTTGAAGTCTTCACAAGAATGAAATGTGCACTCCTTGTTGGTCAATCCACCACTACCCAAACAATCTCATTACGTCTTCTTTTACTTGGCAACCCATCTATAAAATCCATTGAAACATTGTCTCATTTGCACTGTGGAACTTCTAAAGGCATCAGTAATCCACTCAGTTTCTCTGCTCCGCATTAATTCTCTAAAAAGTGAGACATCTCACCACATCTCCCTTCATCCCTGGTTAAAGGTAGACTCTCTTCATATCATTATACATTTTATCACCACTAGGATGAACGGTCATCCTTGAATGATGACACTCCACTAATGCCTCGTCAATTAACTCCTTTGACATTAGTATACATAGCCTTTTGTCCCTTCTCAATTATCCTTTCCCATTTTTTATACATCGCTCCTAATGGCTTGATTCATCACCTTTCTCAAATCGATCCATAATCTAAACTATCTCTGCATCCTTACTTCGATTCATACCAATCATATTCACTCTCGTAGGTCTAATCTCTAAGGTTGCTAATAATCCAGGTGTGATATCTCTCGGTGGTCAGAAATCAAATCCAAAAATATACTCAGGCTGCTTCATCTCTAATATCATAGCACTCAGTGCCACATGCTTCCTACTCGGTGCATCCATAACGTTATACTTTTCCGAAGTATAAGCAATATTAAAATCATAAGATGCTAAGAATTCCATCTACCTTTGCTATCTTAAGTTCAAATCTTTTTATGAGAATAAATATTTCAACAATTTATGGTCTATAAATAGATCGAACCATTCACCTAGCAAAAGTGCCTCCATGACTTCAAGGCAAATGCAATTACGGGTAGTTCCAAATCATCTGTAGGGTAATTCTTCTCATGTGTCATCTAGTGCCGACTTGCATGTGCTACAACCCTACCTTACGACATAAGATAGCACCATGACCAGTACCTTAAGAATCCGTGTAAATGGTAAATGGTTTTGTACCATTAGGAATAACCAAAACATATGCACTCGTCAACATCTCTTTCAACTGACAACGCCTCTTCACACTCCGTACTCTAAACATAAATCAAGTTCTTTTTCATAACTTCATCAATGGTGCAGATACCTTTGCAAAGTCCTTTATGAAACCTAGCTAATCCTAAGAAACTACGTACCTCTGAAGCATTCTTTTGACTTTGCCCATCTTTCATAGATGCTACCTTTCTTAGGTCCACTACAAATCATTTCCAAATACAGCATTCCTAAAATCGGACCTCGTTCCTCCAAAAAAACACTTTGAAAATTTAGTCCTCAACTAATTCCTCATTAGTACATCTAGTACTTCTCTTAAGTGCAACTGATGGTCTTTCTCATTTCCAGAAAATACCCGCATATCATCAATAATTACAACCACAAATTTATTTATCTTCTTCTAGAAAACCCTAATCATCAAATCAACAAAATAAGCTGAGGAATTAGTTTGTCCAAACAACATCACAATCCATTCGAATAGACTATTCAGATAACGAAAAGTGGTCTGCGGAATGCTATGTTTGGCAACTATCAACTAATGAAATCTTGTAGCAAGGTCAAGCTGAAAGAAAACCTTTACCCTGACAAGTTAGTCGAAGAAGTCATTAAAGCTAGGTAATGGATACCGTTTTTCTTCGTTAGTTATTCAAATCTCGATAATCGACACAAAGCTTTAGGTAACCATCTGCCTTCGTGATGATAATGACAGGAGCTCCCTACTTTTCAATACTTCACCTAATAAATACTTTCTACAAAAATTCTGTTTATCCAATTGTCTCCTCTCCTTTGGAGCCATATGTCTCAAATGCATCACCATAGGCCTGGCATCTTTCACTAGGTCAGTCTTAAACTCAATTTTTCTATGCGGTGAAAGTTTGGAAACCTTAGTGAATATGTTTGGAAAATCTTTAACTAGGGGATAAATGCCAACTCATCATGCGATAAGTCCAACAAATAAAAATAAGACTTCATCATGGAAACGTTTGGCTCATACAGAACTATCAAATTACGTTTCCTATGGCTACTTAAACGAACAACCCTCCTATCAAAATCTAAAACTACTCCAAATTGAGCTATCCAATTCATTCCCAAGAAAAATCCATATCGCCCAAATAAGCACATATGTATCACAACTTAACTCTACACTGTTGACGACTAACTTAAGATCATAGCAAATAGTAGAAAAATGCATTAATCGCTCAATAAGATTCGACACAGTAATGATCTCATGCACAAATTCAGCGGTCATTCCTAACCATTCCGCTAATGCATTGGTTATAAATGAATAGGATGCGCGGGTGTCAAATAAAACTCTGGTAGGTAGATTGGGTTGCAATAACAGACCTTCCTTAGCTAACTTCCTTTTTTCCTAGGCTATCAATGCAATGCTAGTAGTGGTTACAGCTTCCAATGCATAAACCTTAAATACATAATACTCCTTCTATAAAACTAGCCACCCCATCTTATAAATATCCTATCTGGTTACAATTATACCACTTAAACCCTTTTAATCGTTCATGTTGTCACCACTGTCCTTGTTGTCCTGATGGTTTCGACCCACAATCTCTCGCCAAATGTCCTACCTTACAGCAATGATAACATTTTCTTCCCTTCTTGAGGTTCACTCTATAATTCGTGGTTATATGTCCATCTTATTACACCTTCTACATATAGTAACCTACTACTTATTATGTCCACATTGTTGCCCTTTATTCTTGCACTTACCATGATCTCTAATCGACATTTGCTCCTTATTTACGTCTCAACTCACATCATTCAATACAACTACCTGAACTAACCCCTCAAAAACTGTTCCAAATGGTGCATGACTCAAAGCCACCTTCCTCTATGGTGAATTCAGTCCTTTAGAAATTCTCATAGCTTTCTTCTCCTAAGTATTTATCAATTTATATCCAAACTTCATTAACTCATTAAATTGGCTAATGTACTCCTTTATACTCATATATCTCTACTTAAGTTAAGTAAATTCCTCCAACAACATTTCCCTCTTTTCTCCAGAAAACATTTTTGTCTTAAACTTTCTTCTAAAAATTTCCCAAGTAATGGTATTCTCCTCTACCTCAACTATGACAATTTCCCACCAGTTTGCTAGCTCTTCCTATGTGTGCCAAATTGCCAACTGCCTATTAGTCACATCACTTAATCCCAATAAACCTAATATCCTATCAAAGTTTATTAGCCAGGTCTTAGTCACTGCTGTGATGACCCACACTTTGAAAGGTTTAAATCGATAATAATCCACACATGTCCAACTTAAACATTCCGTGACGTCGATATTCAATGGGGTTGAGTAAGAAAAATAAGAAAAGAAATAGATAAACAAACACAGAATCTCACAGCAGAAACGATGAAATATAATAATCAAATAACAGTTGATGAAACTGCTTACTATACAATTGATAAAATCTATATAATATTTATCAAAGTTATATATATACATCGGGGAATAATAATTAATGCAGCAATATAGCATGATGCAGAGAATAATAATAGTAATATACCATATCTTTGTCCTCGTCCTCTAGAGAATAATCTTCAAAACGTTGAAAAAAACTCAGGACTGGACCGAGCATAATGAAAAGAAAAAACACTTAAGTCAGGACTAAAATGCTCTTATGTAAGTCAAATCAATATAATGAAAAATGAGTGCGAAAGCGTCGGTGATGTTTACGGAATTTTACATCTCATATCCAGTGTATAACATGCGTGCAATAACTTACAAGATGTTACGGGATTTTCCATCTCCTAAGGATCCGTTAAACTATTTATATATAATAGTATACTCTACAATAGGTAATGTCTATCAGTAAAATAAGTATCAAAATAGCGTTAAGGCTTTAAATTATCCCTCTTAATAGATTTTTATAGCATGTGGTCTATGCGGGTCTTAAAACACAACTCGTAACGTCAGTAACCATTGAGTCCCTTATAGGTACAATACTAAACCAAAGTCGTAATGGGATCATATAAGGATAAATATGACAAGGCATGTGAGGCAATGCCCAAGGTAGGATTCTTCCAATTTATCCTTTCTTGCTAGTCGTAACCTGTTATCCCGCTTTTTGGTAAAGCCGCGATACCAAAAGATCGATCGAAACGGAGGACAGTTCGTTTCAGAGATTGGTCATAATTCGTTTCGCTATGGATATCGCTGAATTTTGTCCGAGTCCAGATTGAGCTACATTTGATAGGACATGGCAAGAAAGATCATGGAAGTCATCATCCCAGATTTCAAGTCAATCCGAGTTCATACGCTCGAGTTATGATCGATTTAATTTGAAGGGGAAAACCTAGGTTTCGAGCCCATCACCGATAACCGGTTCGAACCGATCAATTTCGAATCCTTCGAAGCGCCTCGGTTTCGACTCCACCAATTTCGAATCCATTGAGTTCGTATCGATGGACCTCGTATCCATCAGGGAGACGCAAGTTCGTATCCAGCAGGCATCGGTCATTCGAATCCATCATTGAAGCCTTGTTCGAACCCATCTGTGTAGCCCTGTTCGAATCCATCATTGAAGCTTCGTTCGAATCCATTGGGTCAACAAGCCATGGTGACGTGTCTTTCATCGGTTCGAATGCGTCGAGATACATGGAGTCGAAGCGGTCAACTCGGAGTGAAGATCGGATCAATTCGAGGTTTGCGCTCCACGTCATCACAAAGGCGCGTGCCACCATCGATTCGAAGGGATGGTTTCGAACTAAACAGCTGCACGAAGAACATCATCTCGTATCCATCATATCTCTCAATCTACTGATCCAAATGCCACGAAATTTTCACTGAAGCTTGCATACATGTTGAAGAACGTCCACACCAAATTTCACCTCGATTGGATGATTTTATGATCGATTCGAATGGAGTTCGAATCGATGCCAAAGTGGGCCCAAATTTCCCGAGGCCAGGCGCGTGGGCCCCCTCACGTGCCAGACGTGGTCTCCCGAATTTTCAGCGAAATATCAGCATCCTACGCCTATAAATAGAGCTCCAGAGCCAATAGAAAATGGATCTTTCGACTCTTAAGTGCCCAAACTTTGCCGGATTGAGATCTCCATCATCCTACATCATAATTTTGCTTTTGATTTCGAATTTCCAGTTGTAACTTGCCGTTGATCGCTGAAACAACTTGAAATCATTGAAAGAGAATCAATAAAACATCAAAAAACTTCACAGTGGACGTAGGCAATGCGCCGAACCACTATAAATCGCTTGTCTACGCGTTTACTTTACTGCTGATCGGAGTTTTTGTTAGATAATATCTGTTTTGAATTTACATTCTTCATTATTATCTCTTCAACGACTCCCAAAGAGTGTTGTGACCAATTTTGGTGCAAACACTTTGGTGCTTTCACTGAGAAAACCCAGTTTTTTCTCCTGCTCTTTGGATCTGTCATCGATACCGGATTTAATAAATCTAAGAGAGAGATCCAGATTCCGACTTCAAATTCCTTCTATTCTATTCAGATTTGCCAAAGTCTAGGAAAGGAATTCAACCTTCGAGATGGTTAGCACAAGAACCACCTAAAACGCTGTCAATCAAGAAGAAATAGATAGACAGAATCCTGCTCCACTACCCCCATCTAATCAAGATGCTACTGGACATTCGGGACCATCAGGTCCGGTTACCCGACAAGAGCTCCAGTCGCTACTCCAAGAGCTGACCCAGAGTCGGCAACAACTAGAGGAACAGCTACGCGCTAACGCCGAGCTGATTAACAAGCTGGATCGCCAGAAGCGAAAGAGATTCAAGAGATACCATGCTCCTCGCTCCTCCAGCGAAAGTTCTTCATCTTCTAATTATCAAATCGATCACCACGACCCCGACTAGATGGGAGTTGCATGCCAGTCACTGGAGGTCAACCGGCAATGACCGTTGGACAACTGAGAGTTGGTCCATCAGCTAGTTTCCAAACCGGACCCTCCTCCCGGGAAGGTGCCGTTCCTCACCACACCGCAGAATACCGCACCACTAACGTTGCGGCTGAACCAGGAGTCGACGCCCAAGACCAGTCGGACCTGGACCGTCGTCATAGCGGGCGAACTCCTGAACCGTACGCCCCAGAGGACTATGAGCCAAGAAGGCAAGACTTGGACCGTCGACGACATCCGGTCCAACCCCAAAGAATGGAAAGTAATCATACTCCGGTGCAAGTCACCCAAAACACGCAAATGCCGGATCTGTCAACTATGATACGTCAAATTATCCGTGAGAGCCAGGGATTCACAATTGACGATTGGGGAGTTACCCGAAGTCACACTCCTTTTACGGACGATATCCTTACTCTGAACCCCCACGACGATTCCGGATGCCAACTCTACCCATGTATGAAGGGAACTCCGGCCCCAACCAACATATTCTGAAATATGAATGGTCGATGACCGCTGCCAGAGCCGACGATGCAGTGAAGTGTCGCAGTTTCCCCATATCCTTAGGGGGCATCGCTACCATGTGGTTCACTCGATTGCCACCTCGATCCATCTCTTCATTCGACCAGTTAGCCACAAAATTCGTTGAGCAATTCCGCATGCACATCGCAAGGCCAAAAGATGTCAACACTCTGTCTAGTGTCACTCAAGCTCCCGGAGAGACGCTCAGACACTATTTAGAGAGATTCCATACTGCATGTGCGGAGATCAGCAATCCAAATGATAACTCCATTCTTATGGCGTTGACTAAGGGGATCGACCCCGATTCTAAGTTTGGCAACTGGTTAGCTGGGAAACTACCTGCATCGCTGGACCGTTTCCATGCCAAAGCGGCTCAATTCCTGAGACGGGAAGACGCCAAACAGTCTAGGAATCAAACCGATGCAGGACCAAGTACGGAAGGGATCCAAAGCAATGTTGCAATCAAACAGTCCGGTGAGAGCTCCGGGAAAGTTCAGTTGAATGTTAAAAACAAACAAGCTCGACGAAGAGAGAGCGTGAATCAAACTAAAAAACAAGATCAAAATCGTGGCCCGCAGTGCAAGAATCCAATGTTTGACAGTTACACTCCCCTGAATACATCACTAGAGGACTTGTACTTACGAACCCGTAATACAATTCAGTACCAGAAACCCGCACCAACACCGTCGTCAGAGAGGCAAATCCAGACGGGAAAGTTTTGCAGGTTCCACGAAAGCTACGGGCACAATATGAACGAGTATCGTCACTTACAAGACCTCGTTGAAAAACTGATCAGAGAAAGGAAGCTGGAATAGTTTGTGCGGACACCGCAGTCCAGAGAAGCGGGCCCATCCAATCAAAACAATGAACCCAATCGACCGAGACAGGAGGACACGACTTGTCCCCGCTGAAGATTGGTGATAAACGCCATCAGTGGCGGACCAACTTTCTCAGGAGCCTGGAACAACGAAGATCTTCGTCACTGTCACACATGACAGGCTCATTCAATCTATGAATACTTTGCAATTTCCTTTGCATTCTGAAATTTGAATTTGTAATCAGGCACTGACTTTGCCATATTTTCTTATTTCAGCAGTAAAATACAATCTCTTCAAGCTAGAGCTGTGATTCACCGAATACAACATTCAACAATCACGACACACGAAGAGCTAAGTTCCATCAAACAATGGAATTTATTCAAATAGCGAGTGACTGCGATACGACCTGCCACTCACTAAGTGAAACCCCATCTCAGGGGCAAGCCCTCACGTCAAAGGCTGAACTAGACCAACACACGACAGTCCTACAACTAACTCCAACTTCGCAGAGTGTGAATTGGAGTATAAACATTCAATAATTCGTTCCCAGAGTGCGAACGGACTCCAACTTCCCAGAGTGTGAATTGGAGTATAAACATTCAATAATTCGTTCCCGGAGTGCCAACGGACTCTGAATTCCCAGAGTGCGAATTGGAGTATAAACATTCAATAACTCGTTCCCGGAGTGCGAACGGACTCCAACTTCCCAGAGTGTGAATTAGAGTATAAACATTCAATAACTCGTTCCTGAAGTTCGAACGGACTCCAACTTCCCAAAGTGTGAATTGGAGTATAAACATCCAATGACTCGTTCCCAGAGCGCGAACGGACTCCAACTTCCCAAAGTGTGAATTGGAATATAAACATCCAATCACCCGTTCCCGGAGCGCGAACGGACTCCAACTTCCCAGAGTGCGAATTGGAGTATAAACATCCAACGAATCGTTCCCAGAGTGTGAACGGACTCCAAATTCCTAGAGTGCGAATTGGAGTGTAAACATCAAATCCATCGTTCTCGGAGTGTGAAAGAATTCCTAAAGAGCCCAAACAGGTGTGACTGACCATCTATCGGCCAACTCCTACTTCCCAGAGCGTGAATCGGAATATAAATATGGATTACAGGTTCCCGGAATGCGAACTTAAACATACATGCTATCTCCAAGTTCCCAGAGTGTGAATTGGAGCGCGAATACCAAGTCAAAAGTTCCTGGAGTGCGAACCGAAATATCAACATTAACTCCAAGTTCTCAGAGAGTGAAGTGGAGTGTAAACATCAATTCCAGGTTCCCATAGCGCGAACCGTGTTACAAATGTCGATAACTCTCAAATTCCTGGAGTGCGAACCAGATTATCGATCTCAAATTATCCTAAGTCCCCAGAACGTGGACATGTGCTTAAGATTTGCAACAAGTGCGATCAATCGCCAAAAATACAAATGTTGTTCCCCGAAAACGCGGGGGAAGAAAGCTAAGTGTTAGTCACTAACCAAAGTAATGCAATGTCTGAAGTTCAACTTATTCATCGATCACAACTCGTGACCAAGGTTTTCAGAATTGGCAAATAAAAAAAACTCTACTTGACGGTAAAAACACCACAAGTACACAGGACTGAAAACAAAATACTACAAACACTTAAGCACAAAAGAAATGAGAATTGAAACAAAGAAACTGAATTTTATTTCATCTAACTAGAGACAAGGACTTACATGCAAATAAGTTCTTCCAAAAAAGAATTCCTACTTGCAGGGGCCGAACCTGCATCCATACACGACCTATCTGTCAAAAAATATGCTTAAACGGCCCATCTATTTCTTCTTTTTGAATCTCCTTATCAGCGGTTCGTCATCGGATTCGCTAGAAACAGAGATTCTTCGCTTGGAGTGCTTCCTCTCCGGCGGCTGCTCTTCGGCTGGGGGCATAATGTCAATGTCCTCCTCAGAGCTTAAATATACGTGAAGGCTTTCCGCCGGAGGAGTAGGAGGGACTGGACCCACAACGGAAGGTGGGATAGTGCCACCTGATGACATTGTCCTTAAAGGTGCTGGGCTATGCGCCGCCGTACTGCCACCAATACTACCACTTTGCCCCGCAACTTCTAATTCTACATGAATCTCGGCCAAGATCTCTTCATCACGAATCGCTTGGGTTGGCGGGGGGCATCTTCAGTCTGCATTGAAGAGCTAGAGGTTGGCGGGAGGTCACTAACGATGAACGGCATGTCTATGGAGAAGCCACCCTGCTCGTCGAGCAGCTCGCTCACCATTTGTTCATCAAGAGATAATCCACTCCCCTACGCCACCTCAGTCGACACTGCTGTTACGACGGTAGTCTCGGTGATGATGGCCTTCTCCCCCTTACTTGATTCTTGAGTCGCGGCAATTGGCGCAACTCCAGTCACTAAGCAAAAATAAGAAGTTATTAATAACTGCTTCATAGCAAACTCTCTATTTGGAATACACTTGAGATAAGTTCGGAATACCTTCCTCGGTTTGGCTTGCGGACGACTGAGCGGCCTTAGAAGTATGCTCCTGAATAGGAGATAGCTGCGGCTGTTCTGGGTCGTAAGCTGGAACGGACTGTGAATCAACCACAGATACAGGCTCTAGCGAAGGTGGAGCAGTAAATTCGAGAATAGTAGCGTGATGCTCGACACCCGATCCTTCCCCAATCTCCCAGTGCTGGCCACCAATCATCTCCTTCTCGTAAGAAATTATGGCATCGTGAAGGATCTTCTTTTCATCATCGGTCAGCAACCGGTTCTCAAGTTCGAACTGGTCGATTGATGTGTCCGGGTGTGCTTCTCCTTCCTCCTCAACCAACCGGGCCCAAGCGTTACGAAGATGCACCGGATAATCCTGAAGCCAGGCCAAATTTCTGTGCCTCAACACATTGGCATTGTAAGTAACGAGGAGATCTTCGATGTCGGCCTCCAGTCTGGCCTCTGCCCTTTGAACCTTCTCCTCAACCTCAGCCTCGACTGCCTGAACTTTGGCCACTGCCGCATCCCGTTCAGTCCGAAGCATGACGGCTTGTTCACACGCCTCCTGGGTTGCGTTGTTCGCATCATCCCTATCCTTGGCGATTTCGACAAATTTGGACTTAAGCTCATTTTGCTCCTTCAGGGCTGCGTCCCTCTCGGCAGTGACCATGGTGTTTCGATGGCCCATATCCTCTACCATGGCATAATGCTCACGTTTCATCCTATCCATCGTTGCTTGGGCTTCGTCGGCTTTTTTGATAGCCTCCATTTCAGATTTTCGAGAAGATTCAACTTCAGTGTTTAGCACCTCAATAATACGGCTCTTTTGAGCTAGCTCAGCCTGCAACTTCTCGATGGTGGCCCTACGCTCAAAGGCCAACGCCGATGCTTTATCCGCCGCTTTCGACCACGCTTTGTACTAGGCATAAAAATCGTGCACGTAGTCATGTACTAACTGCTTAGCTTCCTCCGGGATCTTCTTTAAATGTGGAGGAAAGATATAGTTGTCAAAGCAAATGTTTGGAAAATCTTTCTTCAGCTGAGCAAGCTTGATTGCTCCTTCCCCTGAAATTTCCACCGGGGGAAGTTCTGTAACAACAGCAGTTATTGTTTCGCTCCTAGAATGGCGGGATTCATGCCTAGAAGATTGAGAAGCCGACATGTAGTGTGAAGATTCAGAGGCACGAGAGACATGAGCAGGAGGTTGTATGGGATCTCTGGGAGGAGGAGGAGTACGCGATCGAGATCGACGCTTATAGCCTCTATCTGTATCATATCTCTCTTGACCAGAATACCCAGAGCGTCCCTAGTCGTAATCACTGTCCCCTTCTCGTCTGCGCGAATCGTGATATGAAGACTTGCGGGCATGTCGGAGAATCCCTAACATTGAACCTCGCCTAGACATAGTATCTGCAGAGCAAAATAAAATAGAATTAATCTTTCAAAACAGGTAGTTTATAGTCAAAGGTTATGCAGTGTTGTGAAATATGTATGAATGTGCAACCCCCCGACCAACCGGATGTGTCTGCCACACCAGTGGGAAAAGACTTGCTCAAAACTAAAGTTTCTGAAAGTTCTTCCAATCCGGCATCATGCTGCAGGGACACATCGTCCGGAATTGGAATATCGGCGAGCCCTTCATAAAGACTTTCAGTTCTCGGAGGAGACATCTCCGAAATTCTAACTCCGGGAGCGGATCGGGCCGTGACAACCGATTTCCATCTCCCCTTCTTAGTTGGCTTTACAATGGCGGCCTTGCCTTTTCTCTACTCCGCGACATCCTGATCTACATCCGTAGGCTCGGTCAGCGGCTCATCATCGGTATAGGTTCTTTCAGAATCAGCTTCCTCAGCTATAATAACTTTGGGCTTCTTGTGCTTGACTCGTTTTGTCGAGACAGTCCTTAGTGCCCCGTCAAACTTTATGCTCTGCCCTCGTTCGATCAACCCGTAAGTCCGGAGATTCCTATCCGTCAGAAGCAACTCGATATCCTTATCTTCGCTCGGGACTCCCCGGAGTATTCATACTATCTCCTTAAATTTTTCACCTTCGGGTCACTGAATCGTTGTTGTAAAAAGGAAAAAATATAAGTTTCACTTCGACTGCAATTGCCGTAGTAATTATTTGAGAACTCAGCTATACTCGCGTCTGAATAACCATCGCCGGGCAAACCCTGGAGGACATCTGACATAAAACCATTCCGTCTTGTAATAACTCAACCTGGTCCAGGACCCAGTAACCACTTGACAATTCCTCACCGCTTCCAGAAATGTTAAGGAAGGGTAATCACTCGGGTTTTGAAATTGAATAGATATCTGATCTCGGTCGGGATCGATGGTCTATGAAGGTACTCCATGAAGACAATGAACAAGCTGTTCACGGAAGCATATCCGTTCGGGTGCAGTTGAGATAGGGCGATCCTCAAAAAAAGACAATACTTCCCTTATGTACTCATTAAACGGAGGAAGTGTCCCAGCCGCGCATGCGTGGCGATTGAATGCTGTATATCCTTCCGGCGGATTGTGTGGTCTATCATTCGGCCCCGGTAATAACACGTCGTCCAGTGACAGGCCGTGCCTCAAGCATATTCACCCTAACATATCTTCAGAAATATTGGATTGAACGGAATCCGATGGATTGGCAATAAAAGACGCATTAGGAAACTCGTCCGGAGCTGGACCGATGATCTCAGGTTCAATATCCGAAACCTCTAGTCTCGAAGTAACTGTACTTTGAATCTCCTGCTGCTGCGAACTTGAAGGTTCCATAACTAGCTAACTCATGAGAAACCATCGTTAGACGACAAAGGACCCGTGCATTCCCCAGTGTAAAGTTATGAATGTATGTTGTACAGTGCCATGCATTACTTGAATAAATGTCGCAGAGTTAAAGGAAATATGCAAACGACAAAGCTACGGAGTCCGGTTATAATGACCGTTATCGCTGACCGTCATCACTAAACCGTTTATATGATGGAAATTGATTCGGATAGAAGTTGTTATGGTTCCATCGACGAGCTTCGAAAGGTGGTCAAGTATGCATTTTAATATTCAAGTCCAAATATGCAGGAATGAAGCTCGTCGGAATTATGCTTAGAAGATGTCAAACTTTGGTATCCATCATAGAGGGTTCGAAACAATCACAGGAAGCTCATTTGAACCCATCCTAATACCACTTCAAATCGATACAGAGGGGCACGCTTCGAATCGATGTTCAAGTTCCAAGTTCGAATCGATCAATGAAGAATGACTTCGAATCGATCCCTGGTTAGTTAGTTCGTACCGATCAGGAAAACCTCAACTCAACATCAATCAAGTTCGAACCGATACCCTTCGTATCAGTCACAAAGAGGCAATTCGTATCGATGTAAAGTTGAGGACTTCGAGCCGATGGCTGATGAATTCGAGGTCCATCGATTCGAATGGACCCATCAAGATAGTCAATCGGTGCGAACTGCGTCACCCCCATAAGGTCATCCAAGGGATCAATACGAAATCCAAGAAAAAATGATGCCGCCATCATCGATTCGAACACAGTCCCCAGATGGTTTCGAAGCTCCCCCAAACCAGATCTGGTTTTACCAATCACCAGAGTGGCCAATCGATGAAGAAGTAGCAGGTTTGAAATAGCTTTGCCATTTGGAATCGAGGTTAATTACCTAATTTGAGTGTGGGATTCGAGGAATAAAGGATGTAAATCTTGATTGTTTCGAAGACGTGGCACAGTTCCTCTCTGGAGCTTCGAATCGATACAAGAGCACGGTAAACGCAAGGCAAAGGTAAAAAGTGAAAAATGGCAAGGTCTCTGCTATTTATATGGAGCCTTGAAGGCAACCGAGACATTTCGCATCCCAGTTAACTCGACTGGTCACAACCGGTCAACTAACGGATCGGTTCGAAATCTGCCTTCGAATCCATGCGCTTGAAGCCTCATCGATACGAAGCGTACAGTAGAGCATCGAGTCGCATCGATGCGAAACACACAGTAGGCACGTCAATTCGAAGCCCCTGTTCACAACTCCATCGCAACCTACCGATACGAACGACGCTTTCGTATCCATCATTTCCTATCGATACGAACTTTTACTTCGTATCCATCCTTCTCATCAGTTCGAATGTCGGTTTCGTACCCATCATAGCATAAGCATACTTTGTTAATATGAATGTTGATCTCGAATCCATCGGTGCTCATACCCGTCAGTTCAAAATATTACAATCGCGCAACACAAGGTCAATTCCTTCAACCTTCTATATCGGTTCAGGAGACGATCGATATGAAGGGACTTTTCAAAACAACCATCAAGCGTTGTCTCAACTCAAATTTCCAAATCGGTTCAGGAGAGAATCGAATCGAAATTCAATAGCAAACAAACTTGACAACGACTTGTGGACACACGACGTTGGCAAGGGTCAAACTAACGTACATGCATATATGTCGGACTAACATTCGATTTTAAACATTTACAGAGATCGAATACTCATCTTGTTACAAATGCAACAGCCAACGGCTAAGCACTATTATACAACAATCAATCATATCAACGCAAGGTTACTGCAATACAGAGTACGAATCTCAACAAAAGAGAGCAATGATTGTTCAGAAAGAAATTGCAGCTATTCAAAGCACGTCATGTTTCCACAAGACGTACTTTGGTGGGCAAAATGTTATCCCGCTTTTTGGCAAAGCCTCGATACCAAAATATCGATCGAAAACGGAGGACGGTTCGTTTCAGAGATTGGTCTTAATTCGTTTCGCTATGGATATCGTTGAATTTTGTCCGAGTCCAGATTGAGCTACAATTGATAGGACATGGCAAGAAAGATCATGGAAGTCATCATCCCAAATTTCAAGTCAATCCGATTTCATACGCTCGAGTTATGATCGATTCAATTTGAAGGGGAAAACCTAGGTTTCGAGCCCATCACCGATAACCGGTTCAAACCGATCAATTTCGAATCCTTCGAAGCGCCTCGGTTTTGACTCCATCAACTTCGAATCCATTGATTTCGTATCGATGGACCTCGTATCCATCAGGGAGACGCAAGTTCGTATCCAGCAGGCATCGGTCGTTCGAATCCATCATTGAAGCCTTGTTCGAACCCATCTGTGAAGCCCTGTTCGAATCCATCAATGAAGCTTCGTTCGAATCCACTGGGTCAACTAACCATGGTAACGTGTCTTTCATCGGTTCGAATGCGCCGAGATACATGGAGTCGAAGCGGTCAACTCGGAGTGAAGACCAGATCGATTCGAGGTTTGCGCTCCACGTCATCACGAAGGCACGTGCCACCATCGATTCGAAACCATCGATTCGAAGGGATGGTTTCGAACTAAACAGCTACACGAAGAACATCATCTCGTATCCATCATATCTCTCAATCTACTGATCCAAATGTCACGAAATTTTCACTGAAGCTTGCATACAAGTTGAAGAACGTCCACACCAAATTTCACCTCGATTGGATGATTTTATGATCGATTCGAATGGAATTCGAATCGATGCCAAAGTGGGCCCAAATTTCCCGAGGCCGAGCGCGTGGGCCCCCTCACGTGCCAAAAGTGGTCTCTCGAATTTTCAGCAAAATATCAGCATCCTACGCCAATAAATAGAGCCCCAGAGCCAACGGAAAAGGGATCTTTTGACTCTTAAGCGCCCAGACTCTGCCGGATTGAGATCTCCATCATCCTACATCATAATTTTGCTATTGATTTCGAATTTCCAGTTGTAACTTGCTGTTGATCGCTGTAACAACTTGTAATCATTGAAAGAGAATCAATAAAACATCAAAAAACTTTACAGTGGACGTAAGCAATGCGCCGAACCACTATAAATCGCTTGTCTACGCGTTTACTTTACTGCTCATCGGAGTTTTTGTTAGATAATATATGTTTTGAATTTACATTCTTCATTATTATCTCTTCAACGACTCCCGAAGAGTGTTGTGACCAATTTTGGTGCAAACATAACCCATCCGTTGCCGATCGCGACAAGCAATCCGAACAAAAAGGGTGCACCCATCGAGTACAAAATCACGATAGTAATACAAGTAATCAACGTCGTTAGAGGTAGGTAACCTCGTTGGCAAGACATAGGCTCTTGATTTTGTCATTTTAATTATGACAGAAGTGTCGAGGCTATCCATCATCGTTCTCTTACTTCATTCCAGTAAACATTCACCAATTCAACCACTACATTCTTGATATCATCCACCGTAGACATAGTTGTTAAAGTGGTTTCAATATTGACAGAGAGTATGCCAATAAGAGGCCACAGTCTCTTAAACAACCAAATATCGTTTTACACACTGTTTGGTACTTTTATATTTCGGAAACCATTCGTATTTGATACCAAAATAGCATATTCGCTTCAAAATCAAATCCATTTCGAAATCATCATATTTACTCAAAAATCATATCCATTTGAAAATCATCATATTCACTTCAAAATTCATATTATACTTCAAATGTCCATTCAGTTCGATATATCGATTTCACTTCAAAATTTGTTTCGAATTGCAATTTAGGTTATAACTTCAATTTAACCTAATTCGCAATTAAATCCAAGATTTAAATATTAACATTCCACCCCTTTGACCCGTTCAAAGTTTTAGAAAATAGTTTAAATAGTTTTAAATAGTTAAATAGTAAAAATAGTTTAAGAGAAAATAATTCGAGTAATAAAAATGGTTTACATAGTAAAATTGTCTAGAAAATAAAAAAAAATGAATATTTAAAGAATATAGATTTTAAACGTTCATACTAAAATAATTCATTTGAAAATAGTTTTAAAATCAAATCAAATTCCAAATTTTCCAATTCAAATCAATTCTAATTTCCAATTCGGTTTAACCGATTTAATTCCGATTTCAAGTTGACTTCAATTTCAATTGCAAATTAATTTCGATTCCAATTCCAAATTATTTTCAATTCTAAGATCGATTTTCAAAATATTGATTCAAAACACTTTTATCAATTTTTTCCTTTAATATCCAATTGAAAAATCCAAACCTTCAAATATTATTAAATTCCAAGCTCAATTTTGAAATATCGTTTTATATGACTTTTACTTAGCAACATTCAAGTTCGAATAAAAGTCCAATCTTTTAAAACAAATCAATTTCTGAAATTTGCGTCATATTTCAATTTTAACTTCAAAATGTTAACTTCGATTATTTAAACAATTTCATTTACCAGATTTAAATTTCAACATTTTGAGCTCCAATTCGAAAATAATTCAATGTCCATAAATTCGATTTTATTTCTTAAAATCAAAATAAAATTTTTAAAATCATTTAATCTAACAAATCTGGTGTCAGTATATAATTTTCTATCCTATAGCCAACTGAATTAATTAATTCAATTTAATTTAAGAATGGATGTGTATCATTTCAATCCAAAAAATGTCATAGTTATATATCATTTCAACCTATTTCTTAATTTATTCGAAATAATTCAATTTACAGTTTATATACCATAAATAATATACAGTATGATAACATGATATGTCAAAATAAATAAACATCCAACCGTTCAAATTCAACCGATTTTCATCCATCAGAACCAACATCCAAACAGTTAATAATCATAACAATTTACCAATTATCAATAATTGGGAAATTTACTAACAGTTTAATTCTAATTAAATTTATTTTCAATTCAAATTCTATTAATTAAATTTAGATGTCAATTTAAATGTCAATTATATTTATCATACAAAAATTAACAAATTTAAATCACTTTATAATATAAATTTTTAAGAACATAAAAATATATTAGTCAAATGTGAGCATATAAAACACTCACCTTTTATTTGAATCAGAAAATTTTATAGATTAAGAAAGACAAGAATCCAGCTCGATAATGTAGACTGTGTCGATACGATTCCAATGCAATTTGTTATGCCCGAATCGACCTCATATGGAAGATTTATAATTTAGTTAATATAACGATAATAATTTACATTTAAATTAACAAAATAATCGAATCAGAACCTACTCTTCATTGCTCTAGCTTGCTAAGCAACCCGATCAGCACCTCTAATCGTTGTGCTCCCCTTTCCAGATCAAGCATCGCTCAGATCTCATCCCCAGCCCAGCATCTCATATCGCACATCAACTGTAACAACCCGCATATTTTAAGATTATATATTTAAATATTTTATTTAAATATAGCATCGTTAGTTGAATTAAGGTTCGAAATGTGACTTTTTGCAAATAGTCGAATTCAGACTCGAGACCCCTTTGGTTGAGTTCAAAATGATGTTTACAACTTGTTTAAGTATAAACATCGATATGTTTGGAATTGATTAGGATTTGGTATTTTCATTTGGGCTTTGAGTTTGTTTCTAGCCCACCAACCTAATAAAATAATCCAAACTCCTCTACCAAATACCCTAACTTCATTCCTCGTCATTCATTCTACTCATAGTTTCCTAATTCAAGCAAAAGGGGAAAAAATGGGGGAAAAGAGGGGAAATCAAAATTCCTAAGCCCTAGATTCTTAGGAAATTCAAATTCAAGTTCTAAAATTAGATTCTTAGGAAATTCAAATTCAAGTTCCAAAATCAAGGAGAAGCATAGGTAAGCATGATATTCATCTTTCCCATCTCAATTCCTCTTCAATTCTTGATTTTTTCTATAACCCACCTTAGGAAATTCATTGCATGTGATCATAGATTGAAGGTTCTTGAAGTGAAGTTGAAGAGAAATTGGCCTTGCTTTGTTTTAGGGATTCTCATTCCTTGTTTTTGAGTATAAAGGTGAGTTCTTGAAATCACGTCTATGTCTATAACTTTCATTTGTTGTTAGGTACGAATTCCTAACATCTATTTCATGTTCAATTGCTTTTGAATTGAATTGGTTTGGTGAATTTTCCTATTTTGGTATTTTGAAGTCAAAATCTATGAAAATCCTACTATGGATGTTTGGAATTGTTGTTTGGAGTGTATTGAAGAGCCTATAGGGCTGGGTTGTCGCTCGGCATAAATCCCTAGCCACCATCGCTCATTCGATCGCTTCCGAGTTGATTTGACCATCAATGGCCTAGGAAAACATTGCCTTGGGTTTCAGCTTAGATGTTTGGAAAACACTTAGACATCTGAAGCAAAGAAATCGAAATTCCAGACCTACAGCTCAGATGTCTAAGGTTTTCCCAGACGTCTAGGAGATCTGGAAGAAAATTTCCAGACCTTCAGCTCAATCGTCTGGGAAAACCACCAGACGCCTGGCACTGGTAAATTCAGCCAATTTGCCTATTTTTATGTGGGTTTCCGTTTTATCCATTTTTGTTGGTCCGGTTAGTTATTATCATTTATTATCGACTTTGATGACTTCTTTTTTGGATTTTTGAGAATATCCATTTGATTGGATTTAGTGTCTATTTTTATGGTTTTAATTCACGTCGTCGAATGTGAATTTCGGTTGTAGATTGTTTTTACAATCGATTCTATGATTTGTCACTTTAAAATACAAAGGTTTCTATACTTGTAGTAGATACTCAAACTCTTTCACAAAAATTATTTCAACATTGCTTTTAATACAAAGCTTGTTTTTAAATCCGTTTTCCAATCTATTAGTATATACAAACCTTTACCTCATTCGTATGAGAAATCTAATTAAATGACTTAGCAAAAAAAGTGGTATGAAACACTTGCATTTAGTTTGTTGGTTAATTCTTGGACTTGTTCGATTGAACTCTTGTGACAATTTTTCGAGTGGAAATCCACAATTTGTTTGTAAATATTTTAGTTAAGCCAGTGGTTATGGCATATGAAGCTAAACTCATTTATTTACGAGCTTGGTGTAACTTACACTTATCGATCAATGGTGATCATTTTCTAATTTAGACTAGCGATATGTGATGTCATTTTGTCCCCAAAAGGGGACTATACCCTGTTAGGAGGAGCTTCGGCTCATAGTCCGCAAAGGGGGACTATAACTTGTTAGGAGGAGCCTCGGCTCTGCAAAGAGGGACTATACCCTGTTAGGAGGAGCTTCGGCTCATTTTATGGGTTAGTGACCCATGGGATATCCTCCCGTTTGTGAAACACACATTGGTGAGTTTTCACGCTCCTATTTGTGATAGGCCTCCCCTTTATGTTTTCTAGATTTCTAATTATTGATTTCTGGAATTTGTGTTTCACCAATTTTTGCAATTTGTATCGATATGTTTTTTCAATATTTGAGGTTTGGTGAATAATCTAAGGAATATGATATTCCTTTTTTGATATTTAAGGAGATTTGAGATATTGTATGATTTTCATTGTTATCAAATATATACTTGTGGCAGTATGACATTATTTTTATCATATAATTTTGTCATATCTCTTATCCTATCTCAACTTGTATGATATTTATAGCCAGACTGATCCATTTATTATTTTCTTCTTAAATAATACTCGGGTCAGACCGAGGTGTTTTTGTGCTTCCACTTGACTTCTTAGCAGGGACTAGCTTCTGGTTTTTGGCGAACTACTTTAGCTTAGTAGTTTTTGGATTTATACATTCAAGATAGAGACTCCTTGATGTATACTTATTCTTTTGTGATGTTGTGGATCTTGTATGACCACTACTTGGATGTACGCTTCTATGTGTTATAGTCATATCTGATTCCGCCTTAGTGATATGTATATGAGTGGTTGATTTTGTGCTATCCTTATTTTATATTTGTTTCCGAAGGCTACATGGCCACTGTGTAGTAGATTTGAGTTTGTATTTGATATGTTAGATTTCCTCTTGAAATGAAATGCATGATATTTTATCTTGCATATCGGTACTTGCTCAAATCGGTTACATAGATGGTCGCTCCTCAACAGCTTTATTCTTCATGCTAGTCGACGGCATTACCCCATAGTGTCCTTGGCTAATGTGAGTATAGAGGTGGGGCGTCATAGCTTGGTATCAGGACCAAATTTCGGAACAATGTAGAATAATCTAGCAAGGATCATGGTCCTATGTCTCTCTTAGGAATCGTGCCTTAGGATTCAATTTGAGTCTTAGGACCCGTTCTATCCTATTTTCTTTTATGATGCCTTATTTTATCAATCAAGTTTATTAGATATTCATTCTAAGAATAACATTTTTCCTCTTCTTTCTTTCTTTCTTAAAGAAGAGAAATGGTTAGACCTGGTCGTCCTAGTGCCGGTCAATCCAGTGCTACTCCTCAGGATGGCGTATTCATGTCTGTCCAATAGCTTTGGGATCTTGTAAAGAATGCCCAAGCTGCCGGACCCGTTGCTGAGCCTACTCATCCTAAATCCGGGTTTGCGCGCTTGTGAAGTGATTATACCAATTTGGGTGGAAGGCCATTCATGGGTTCTGAAAGTGTTATAGAAGTCAAAGCTTGACTTAGAACTTGTGATCGCTTCTTTCCTCGAATGAATCTTGTGTATCTATATCGAGTCCAAGTGGCTTCTAGCATGTTCCAGGAGAGAGAATTAGATATAAGCTTTTGATTTCGAAAATTGTTGAAGCGGATCTTTCTTGGGAGCAATTCTAGGAAAGGTTCGAGTTTAAGTTTGTGCCGGAAGCTGAAAAAGTAACTTGGCCCGACGCTTTATTGGCCATATTCAAGGTGAATCTTCTATGACGGATTATGTCGCATCTTTTGAATCCTTCTTTAAATATGAAGTCTAGTATATTAATACCCGTTGAAGAAAAATCAGAGGTTTATTTATGGGTTGAATAAGAATCTCAAAAAGGCTTTACTTTTGAAACTAGGCCTTTCGATCAACTAGTAGATACTACTCTTCGACTTGAAGTGGATGATAAAGAAGGTGATGGTCATGTTGGGGGTGTGAAATAGAACTTCAAAAACAATAAGAAGAGGCATCCCTCTATTAAGTTCAAAAGCCCTAATCCCAACAAGAAAGTGAAGCAAGTAACTTCGATAGCAAAGACTCCAATCCCTAATCATAGAGAATGCTACAATTGTGGTTCGAAGGACCACCATGTAAATAGGTGTCTAAGGCCTATTTCTTGTCGTTATTGCAAAAGCTCGAATCATTATATATCTTCATGTCCCAAACTTCAAAACAAAAAAGAGGGAAAGCTGAATGTTGTGCAAGCCCTTAGTAACGCTTCTCTTAGTCATGGTATTTCTCATTCTATCCTTGGCGGCATTATTATGTTTCGTGATCGTCCTATTCGAGTTCTTTTTTATACGGGCGCATCCCACTCTTTTATATCAAAAGAACTTGTTGATACTTTTTCTTTAAATGTTATAGGGTTGATGACTTTATTAAGAATTGCGAATTCGATTGGTGGATCCGCAACACTCAGTTTATTTTGTAAAGATGCCGAGATTATTTTATATGATTATGCTTTTCGAGTCGGTTTTCATGTTATGCGCTACTTAGATTTCAAAATGATTTTGGGAATGGATTGGCTTAACCGTTATGAAGCCCATATCCAATGTCTCGAGAGGACTATCCATCTTCGACATCCTCAATCTGTTAAGCAGATTTCTTTTGTTCTTGAAGATTCAGATTCAGATTCCAATTCGATAGCATCTTATATTCTCTTAATCCACATGATGACGATAATGATGACGAGGAAGATGTCATTTCCCTTTTTCACGTTGTTCGTGAATTTCCCGATATATTTGAGCCCGATATATCTAATCCCTGGAGCTCTACCTATCACTCTTCCTTCTTATCGTATGTCCAATAAGGAAAATTAGGAGATGCATAAACAGTTATCCAAATTGGAAGCGAAATATTTTATTTGATCTAGTTCTCTCCTTGGGGAGCTTCAGCTATCTTTGTGAAGAAATCTGATGGTACACTTAGGCATTGCATTGACTACCGTAAGCTTAATGATCTCACTATGAAAAACTAATATCCCTTACCTCGGATTGATGATCTATTCGATCAACTTTGCGGTGCTAGAGTCTTTTCACAGTTAGACTTAGCAGCCGGTTTTCATCGGATTTGTATTGCAGAGGATAGTATTGCTTTGACGTCATTCCATACTCGTTATGGATATTATGAATGGCTTGTTATGCCATTTGGTTTAACGAATGCTCCATAATATTTCGTTGACCTTATGAATCAAATTTTGAAAGACTTCCTCGATCGATATGTTCTCATCTTTATAGATGATATTCTTGTTTATTCTAAAACTGAGGAAGAGCATGAAAAATATCTTCGAATTGTGTTGGAAACCCTTAGGAGAAATCAATTGAAAGAAAAAATTTATAAGTGCCACTTTTGGTAATCCCACTTGAATCCCACGTGAAATTTTTAGGACATATTATTTCTGAATTTGGAATTTTTATGGATCCTTCTAAGATTGAAGTGATTCAAAATTGGAAGAGACCGGAGAGTGTGATAGAAATTCGTAGCTTTCTTGGATTGGAGGGCAATTACCGTCGATTCATAAAAGACTTTTCTAAAATTCTCGTACCTCTTACTAGTTTGACAAAGAAGAGAGTTAAGTACATTTGGTCAGACAAATGTGAAATTGGCTTTCTGAAATTAAAAGAACTCATTTTCGATGCTCCTATTCTTGTGATTTTCGAAGGAAACCAAGACTTGATTATTTATACTGATGTTAGTCGTGTGGGTTTGGGAGCCATTCTCATGCAAAGGGAATGTGTTTCGCTTATGCTTCTAGGCAATTAAAACCTATCGAGACTTGATATGACATTCATGATCTAGAACTCACAGCCATTGTTTTCGCCCTTAGAATTTGGCATCATTATCTTCTGTAAGAGAAATTTGTTCTCTACACCGGTCATAAATATTTGAAGTATTTGTTCTTTTAAAAGGAACTTAACTTGCATCAACAATGTTGGCTCGAATTCCTTGTATCTTATGATCTTGATATTCTTTATACTCCCGGAAAGGGAAATTGTGTTGCTGATACCCTTAGTCATAAGCAACAAGCGGTTGTTTCTATGATGATATTCGAATGGAATGATCTCGAGACTTTGTCCATTTGAGAGATTCGAGATCGTGAATCTGATTCATGTTCATCTTCTATTTTATGTAGCCTTGAGGCTCATCCCTCTCTTTTAGACCACATTCTTGAAGCTCAAAAGCATTGATCTCGAATTGGCTCGTCTTAGCCAAAGTTGTAGGGATAGAAATATGGATGGTTTGAAAGAGTTTGAAAATGATGCTCGTGGTGGCATTCGAAAATTTGGTAGACTTATTGTGCCAAATATCAGTGATCCCCATAAGGACATTTTAGAAAATTCTCATCATTCTAAATTTACCATTCATCCGATAGTAGTAAAATGTACGCGAACATAAAACAAATTTATTATTGGGATGGAATGAAATATGATATTACTAACTTCATTTAGCGTTGCATGACTTGCCAAATCGTTAAGGTCGAGCACAAAGGACCAGTGGGTTATTGCAACCTTTAGACATTTCCATTTGGAAGTGGGATCAAATTTCCATGGACTTTTTTGATGGTCTTCCCCGTTCTCGTTCGGCTCATGACAGTTTATGGGTGGTAATAGATAGGCTTACAAAATCCGCCCATTTTCTTCTCATTTGTTCCAACCAGACCGTACCTCTTTTGGCCAAACTCTATGTTAAAGAAATTGTTAAATTGTATGGAGTTCCTACTTCTATTGTTAGTGATCGCGATCCATTATTTGCTAGTAGATTTTGTAAATGTCTTCAAAAAGCTTTGGGAATGAAGCTTAGCGCCGCTTATCATCCTCAGTCCGAACTGAGTGTGTGAATCAAATCTTGAAGATCTTCTCCATGCACATGTTCTTGATTTTGGTGAAAGTTGGGAAGTGTAGGATCGATTTCACCCTAGAGGGGGGGGGTGAATAGGGTGATGCTATTAATTATAAAAATTATTGCGGAAGTTTATATAATATTTTCAACACAGATATATCAAAATAGCAGCACAGATAATAGCAGAATAATAAATGCAGAAATAGAACGACACGGAATTTACCCAGCTTCGTCAAAACCCTACCTACGTGCTGCCCCTAACGTTTCTATTAGAAATTAAGCAGTCAGACACTTACACATGTAAACTCGCGACACCCGCTATCGACTAGCCTTAACTCTACGCTCAAAACCCTACCACAACTCAGCCACCGAGTTATGAATTCTCAAACTACGCCACGTAGCTTGTCCCCTAGTCACACGACTAGAAATTACAACATTTAAAAGAATAATTTAAATTTGAAACAAATTTAAAAACCTAATTTAAAAATTAAGCCCAAATATAACAATAAAGGCCGGCCCCTTTTCTTTTATTTCTTTATCGGCCTGGTTCCTCTTTTATTTGCTCTGTTCCTTTCTTTTGTGAAAATGGCGGTCGTTCCTTGTTCGTTCTTCTTCAATCTGTAATTAGGGCTTTGAAATGCCGACTTTAAATTGATCAATCAAGTGGTTATTCGCGTGTAGCTTTAATCGATCGTTTCCTTATTGCTCACTTCGGCTGCTTCGACGAGTTCAATTCATAAATCTGGTATGTAATTTTTGCTTTTGCTTCTTCTGATTTGCTTTCTTGAACTCGATCGACTCGACAAGTTGAATGATTACTGTTCTTTGTTTTGCTCGAACTCGGATCATGAAATTTGCCGATGATGTTAATGTTTATATAGGGTTCGAATCCCTATTTTCTCGTTCGTATATATCTGTTTGAATTTGTCAATTGATTTGCGTTGGCCATTGATCTTCGTTCGGATGCTTGAGATGATTACTGACTTTTTCAGTTTACTAGAATAACACGGTGTTGATTTTGAACTGTTCATTTTTCTTGGTCATCACGGTTTCGATTTTGGTTTGACGATGTTGATTTCGTTTGTGGCCACCACGATTTCGATTTCTATTGACTTCGGTCACTTGATTTGATTATGTTGATTTTGGCATTAACTTGTTCAACTTGCAACTGTTTTGGTTTCTGGCCCTTTGTTGGTTTAGCGTGTGCACTTGCTTGGCCATTCGACATCCATATTGTTTCGAGCTAGTTCACATTGTTCTGTTGGCACTGACTTCATCATGTCTGCACTGCACTATTCTTTGTTCTATATGTTTGCTCCTTCGAGTCAGTGAAACTTGTATATGAATGTATTGTAGTCTCGAGTTTGTATTCTACTGTCACCATGTCACTGCATACATTGTTAGCATATCAACTTGTTGAAATCACTTTTTCTTGTATCCACACAACTCTGGTCTTCGCTTCATGTATGCACTGCCTGTGTGTAGTTTCACTTTGTTTGCAGTTTTGCCCTTGTTTGGTTTGTGTTGTATTTGCATGCTTAGGTTGTAACTGCACCCATATGTATGTTGTATATTTGCTCTTTGTAGTTGAGTTTGAGCCATTTGTTTCAGCTACCATGTGTATACATACATCTATGTATGTACATATATGTTGTATTTCCTTGTAATCTTCATTGCACTGTGATTCCTTTAGCCTGTTTTCATTTTGCCTGTACTCTGGCCTTCTTCTGTTGCAAGTGTTCATGTACAGTTATTTTGAACATGGCTATTTCGTTATTGAGGCCGTGTCACTGTTTCACTCGAGTCTGCGCATTTATGTCCATTCGTGTGTGTGTTCGTATATAAATATACATGTGTTTGAGCTTTGCCTCTATTCGCTTGATGTCGACATGCTATCTAGTTAGCTTGTCTTTGGTCGAGACTGTGTTCGTCCCTGTAGCATACTCACTGATTTATCCTGATGCATTGATTTGAAACTGCTGCATGACTTCGTTGTTCAATTTTAGCCTTGACCACTTTGGCTCTAACTTGCACTGAGTTGTTTGGTTGACACACTTGTAGTTTGTACCACTGCCTTGGTTCTGTTTGACTGTCATGACCATTTGAACTAAGCATGTTGAACTGGGTTATAGCCTCGACTCTGTCCACTGTTGTATTATGTTGACTTCGTTTACTTCCTGGTTGACATGTATGGACTGTCTAGTTCTAGTCACTGTTGATCTGGTTCATTTGTTGGGTCATCATTTTTGGCAGTTCTTTTTCATTTCATTTTTAATTTGCACCTGTGTTGAATCCAGCTTGGAGCTCGGTTTTGACCTTGTGCTGATATTGTGACATTATTTTTATTGCACTTGAGTTGAACCCGGCGTTTTGGGTTTGACCTGTGCTCACCTGTCCCTGTAGATTTATCAAGTGTATATATCGGTGTGCACGGCCTTGTTGCATGTACAGTGATATACTGTGCATGTCACAAGGTGTTCGTGTATGATGAATTCAAATTTAAATGATGACGAACAACCCAAATAACCGAGGCAAATATTATTTTCAAAATTACATTTTATTTTGTACTGCAAAAATAATTTATTTTCAATTTTATTGCGTCAATATATATTTTTACAGATTGCTCAGATGCTGGATTCACATTGGAATGAAGTTGAAGATAAATATGACTGTGAGTGATATGTAGTGAGGTGCAATTGTAAATGTGAATTGTGATGTAATCAAATTTGTATTGCAATTGAAATTGTATATATATAGTGAGAGCTTGAAATTTGTACTATTCAAAAATTGTAATAAATATTTGTTTGAATAAAATATTCATTTGAATTCAAATTCTGTGTTATTTATTTTATTCATCAAATATTTATTTAATCTGTGAAGATAAAATAGTATATTAACAAATACATTTAAATGAATATATATATATGTGTGTGTGTGTTTATTTTCATCAAACAAAAATCGTATACTCGCATATTCAACAATCTCCCCTTTTGATGATAACAAACATATATTTAAGATTTTGAATTTATTAAATGTATTTGATTACTCAGTTTTCTCCCCTATTTGAATGCTTCCTCTATACATAAAGCTCCCCCTTCATATATGCATACAATTAAAAATATGCAAATTATCCTAGATGCAAATAGAAAATATTTGACCTTTGCTTCATTTTATTTGACAAAATCTTAACTTTTCTCTCCCCCTTTTGTTATCAGCAAAAGAGTAATTGTGTTAGAAAAATAGAGATAAAGTGATCGATAATAATACAACATTAAAACTCAATCGAACATAAATATTAAATTTCAATAAAAAATCAAACAAAAATCATAAATACTCTGTTAGGCGCATATTCCACTTTTAGAATGATGGGAATGATATCATCATATAAAACCATACAGTTGTGTCTATTTGTGGTATATTTATATCAGGAATTTGAATATCTACCAACCATGCATAACCGTTAGGACTTTTAAATGAGATTAGTAGTATTCCAATTTTATTTTAAAAAAAATGAATTCAAGTATCTTTTAACCACGCATAACCGTGAGGACTTTTAAATGGGATTAGAATCAACTTGTTTATTTAAAAAATCAATTTTGATATGCATTCCATACATGCATAACCGTGAAGACTTTTAAATGAGCATGGAAGCACATAATAAATTCCAAGTAATTCACCCATGCGTAACCACGAGGACTTTTAAATGAGAGTGAATACTTTGGATTTTATTTTATTTTATTATATTCTTTTTTTATTAAAAAAATATAAAATGAAAAACGAATGATTACTGTTTAAAGTACCATGTATCGAAAAACTATATTGAATTTTGATGAGTGATGGTCATTAGAAATAGGATAGAAATAGAGATGGTCATGGAATTTTTACCAACAAAGAGTTTTTATAACTCTTGTTCAAATTTCTAAAGAAATTTATTAAACATATCATCTCAAGTTATAATATATGATTGATATTAACACTCATCACTTTTCAATCACTATTTATCTTTTTGATAATTAGTAAGGAGTCAGATTAGTCAATATTATAATTTAAAAATTAAATTCAAAAATAATTATACAATCAATTTTTCTAAAAATGACCAGTCTGAAAACAAGGTCAAAAATAATTTTCTAGAAGGGTTTTTATGAAAAAAAATTTCTTCTATTTGAAAATTATTTGAAATGAAAAATATTCAGATATTTGCTTTGAAAAACGATGCAGTTACTAAATGTCTCATCATAAATCATGTTCCACTAGTAATTTTTCTATCAACTAGATTACCAGTGTAATTTGCATCTGAATTTTTCTTTCACTCAAAATTATCATTAATTGAATTTGATAGATCAGACCATGAAGTGTGCATCAAAATATCTTAAAATCAATTTTAACAGCTTTTTAAATTTCTAAATCTCTTTCACTCAAGATTATCATTGAATGTTATAGGCCAAATCATGAAGTGTGCAAAAAAATGTATCAAAATCATTTTTAACAAATTTTTAAATGACATTCTCTTGAATGTGTATTGGAGCCATGTAAATAATCAAAAACCGTGAATATAGAGTCAGCCGTAAAATGACCAAATGAACTATTATCCAATAAAACACTATTATTAATCCAAACTAATATATATGAAATAGTTCAAAGATTCTAGTGAATTTTATAGTGTTCTTGGCATGAGAATATAATTGGCCAACTATTTTGAATAAGTCAGAATCAAAATCATCATTTATTTCATCATCACATTATTGGCTGATTTAATTCTGATTACGGTGCACATTATCACATTTAATATATCGTTCAAAATAAATATACCATTACCTGTTTTACCTTTATGATATTTTCCATTGTTGTCCATTGTGATTCTGTCACCTTGGTACTAGGCTAAGGAACTTTGCTTTGTCGCCCGTTGTGTTTCTGAAACAGCCAGAATCCAGATAACACTGTTGTTGTTCCTTAGCCTGCCACCACTCCTACACGATACAAGATTTTGTGACCTATTTGTTTTTATAGGTCTATTGTTGTTAGTTGCTGAATTTTTGAAAAATAATTTCGTGGAGACCCATAAGTATTTATATATGTTCCTTTTGGAACCCAGATTTGTTTAACTGTGAGAGATTTTATATTTGTGCCTTACGGAACCCAAATTGGAATGGTTTTTACGTGTTTGGGTCTATACCAACAATTATTTTTATTGTGTCTAAATTTTCTACAAATTGTGCACATTGAATTGACTTGATTAAATTCACTCCTAACATTTTCTGATTGGTTATATCAAGTCCTAGTCTAACTGTATTAACAGTTTGTTTCCCTAAGAGCGTATTCAATGATTTTTCGCTTTTGGAAAATTTATCTAAAGTTGTTCATAGTTGTTGGACTTGTGTTCTGAAAGATTCATTTTCGTTTAATAATTGTGTGCGCTTTTTAATAAAATTTTCTCTTATTGTATTTTCACTCTCTTTCAAAATCAGAATTTCATTTTCAAGCGATTTAATTTTGATTTCTGATTTTTTAATCTCTTCTTCGAATGTTGGACACTTATCACACTTAGGGATCCTACTTTGATAGGTTTTAACTAATTGTTCAAGCTGGTCATTTACCTCTATCAAACTATCTCTTTGTGATTCAATTTTTAGCATATTTCTCCCTTAGTCTTTCAAAATAGCCATTTACTTCGTGAAAATATATAAGTAAGTCTGAGTGAGTGAGTTTTGATACCTCGCTTGGCTCGTCATCGTCGCTATCAGTTATATTACCTTGAAGGCACATATCTACTTTCTCACTCTCACTGCTAGTACTTTGATTATCTTCATCACTTGTATTCCATGTGGCTGAAAAATTTCTCTTTTTTGATTTCTTTCAAAGTCGCGTCGATTTTGAGGACAATTGGGCTTGATGTGTCCGGGTTGGTTGCACTTATGACAGATGATTTTTTGCGGTTCTGTGTTATCTAAAACTTTGATTATTCTGCTTTTTAATTTTTGATTTAGAGCTGGATTTCCGTATTTGTGGTTCCACCATTTTAATTTCTTTATTACCATTTCCAACTCTGCTGCTCCATCATCATCGTCACCAACATCACTTTCAGTTGTTCCTTTGAGAGCTATTAATTTCTTTTGAGTACCTCCTCCTTCACGCTCTTCCTTGAATTTCATTTCTAGCTCATAAGTGGTGAGATTTTCGATGAGTTCTTCAACTTTGATTTTTTTAAAATCTTTTGATTCTTGAATGGCAGTCACTTTTGCTTCAAAAATTTGTGGAAGGACTCTAAGGATTTTTTGAACTATTTCCAATTCCATGTATGATTTTCCGAGAACTTTTGATTTGTATACGATATTGGAAAGCCGTCCATACATCTCTTTAACATTTTATTCCTTGGCCATTGTAAAATTCTCGTATTCGCTACTCAGCATGGCAAGGCGAGATTCCTTGACTTGAGATGTTCCTTCGTGAGTCACTTCGAGTATGTGCCATATTTCCTATGCAGTTAGACAATGTGAGACACGATTAAATTCAAATTGATCCAATAAACAAATAATCGAATTCATAGCTTTAGCATTAGAATTCTGTAATATATTTTTTAGATCTGTCTATTGATCCTTCGGTTTATTTATTTCCTGATTATTTACAATTATAGTTGGTGCTCTATACCCTGTCTCAACAATATCCCAAGCGTCAATGGTTTTTAGAAAAATTTCCATCCTATTTTTCCAGTAAGCATATTCACCATTGAACATTGGTGGTCTAACTATGGATTGACCCTCAGCAAAAGTAGTATTAAAAGAAGACATTTTAAAAATACAATTTTTTTTATGAAAAAAATGGTTTTTGAAAAAAAAATCAAATTTTCTAAAACAAAAATAGCTTTTGTACCTTGCTCTGATACCACTTGTAGGATCGATTTCACCCTAGAGGGGTGGGTTGAATAGGGTGATGCTATTAATTATAAAAATTATTACGGAAGTCTATAAAATATTTCAACACATATATCAAAATAGCAGCACTGATAATAGCAGAATAATAAATACAGAAATAGAACGACACAGAATTTACCCAACTTCGGTAAAACCCTGCCTACGTGCTGCCCTCAAGATTTCTACTAGAAATTAACCAGTCAGACGCTTACACACATAAACTCGCGACACCCGCTATCCACTAGCCTTAACTCTACGCTCAAAACCCTGCCACAACTCAGCCATTGAGTTGCGAATTCTCAAACTATGCCACGTAGTTTGTCCCCTAGTCACACGACTAGAAATTACAACGTTTAAAAGAAGAATTTAAATATAAAACAAATTTAAAACCCTAATTTAAAAATTAAGCCCAAATATAACAGTAAAGGCCGGCCCCTTTTCTTTTATTTCTTTATCGGCCTGGTTCCTCTTTTATTTGCTCCGTTCCATTCTTTTGTGAAAATGGCGGTCGTTCCTTGTTCGTTCTTCTTTAATCTGTAATTAGAGCTTTGAAATGCCGACTTTAAATTGATCGATTAAGTGGTTATTCGCGTGTAGCTTTGATCGATCGTTTCCTCGTTGCTCACTTCGGCTGCTTCGACGAGTTCAATTCATAAATCTGGTATGTGATCTTTGCTTTTGCTTCTTCTGATTTGCTTTCTTGAACTCTATCGATGAATCGAGTTGAATGATTACTGTTCTCTGTTTTTCTCGAACTCGGATCATGAAATTTGCCGATGATGTTAATGTTTATATAGGGTTCGAATCCCTATTTTCCCGTTCGTATATATTTGTTTGAATTTGTCAATTGATTTGCGTTGGCCATTGATCTACGTTTGGACGCTTGAGATGATTACTGACTTTTTCAATTTACTTGAATAACACGGTGTTGATTTTGAACTGTTCATTTTTCTTGGTCATCACGGTTTCGATTCTGGTTTGACGATGTTGATTTCGTTTGTTGCCACCACGATTTCGATTTCTGTTGATTTCGGTCACTTGATTTGATTATGTTGATTTTGGCATTAACTTGTTCAACTTGCAACTGTTTTGATTTCTGGCCCTTTGTTGGTTTAGGGTGTGCACTTGCTTGGCCATTCGACATCCATATGGTTTCGAGCTAGTTCAAATTGTTCTGTTGGCACTGACTTCATCATGTCTGCAATGTACTTTTCTTTGTTCTATATGTTTGCTCCTTCGAGTCAGTGAAACTTGTATATGAATGTTTTGTAGTCTCGAGTTTGTATTCTACTGTCACCATGTCACTACATACATTGTTTGCATATCAACTTGTTGAAATCACTTTTTATTTTATCCACACATCTCTGGTCGTTGCTTTATGTATGCACTGCCTGTGTGTAGTTTCACTTTGTTTGCAGTTTTGCCCTTGTTTGGTTTGTGTTGTATTTGCATGCTTAGGTTGTAACTGCAACCATATGTATGATGTATATTTGCTCTTTGAGGTTGAGTTTGAGCCATTTGTTTCAGCTACCATGTGTATACATACATCTATGTATGTATATATGTGTTGTATTTCCTTGTAATCTTCATTGCACTGTGATTCCTTTAGCCTGTTTTCGTTTTGGCTGTACTCTGGCCTTCTTCTGTTGCAAGTTTTCATATATAGTTGTTTTGAACATGGCCATTTCATTGTTGAGGTCGTGTCATTGTTTCACTCGAGTCTGTGCATTTATATCCATTCGTGTGTGTGTGTGTGTGTGTGTTTATATATAAATGTACGTGTGTTTGAGCTTTGCCTCTATTCGCTTGATGTCTACATGATGGCTGGCTAGCTTGTCTTCGGTCGAGACTGTGTTTGTCCTTGTCGCATACTCACCGATTTATCCTGATGCAGTGATTTGAAACTGCTGCATGACTTCATTGTTCAATTTTATTCTTGACCACTTTGGCTCTAACTTGCACTGAGTTGTTTGGTTGACACACTTGTAGTTTGTACCACTGCCTTGGTTCTGTTTGACTGTCATGACCATTTGAACTAAGCATGTTGAATTGGGTTATAGCCTCGACTCTATCCACTGTTGTATTATGTTGACTTTGTTTGCTTCCTGGTTGACATGTATGGACTGTCTAGTTCTAGTCATTGTTGATCTGGTTCATTTGTTGGGTCATCATTTCTGGCAGTTCTTGTTTCATTTCATTTTTAATTTACACCTGTGTTGAATCAGCTTGGAGCTCGGTTTTGACCTTGTGCTGATATTGTGACATTATTTTTATTGCACTTGAGTTGAACCCGGCGTTTTGGGTTTGACCTGTGCTCACCTGTCCCTGTAGTTTTATCAAGTGTATATATCGGTGTGCACGGCCTTGTGGCATGTACAGTGATACACTGTGCATGTCACAAGCTGTTCATGTATGATGAATTCAAATTTAAATGATGACGAACAACCCAAATAACCGAGGAAAATATTATTTCCAAAATTACATTTTATTTTGTACTGCAAAAATATTTTGTTTTCAATTTTACCGCGTCAATGTATATTTTTGCAGATTGCTCAGATGTGGGACTCACATTGGAATGAAGTTGAAGATAAATACGAGTGTGAGTGATATATAGTGAGGTGCAAATGTAAATGTGAATTGTGATGTAATCAAATTTGTATTGTAATAGAAATTGTATATATATAGTGAGAGCTTGAAATTTGTACTATTACATAAATTGTAACAAATATTTGTTTGAATAAAATATTCGTTTGAATTCAAATTCTGTGTTATTTATTTTATTCATCAAATATTTATTTAATCTGTGAAGATAAAATAGTATATTAACAAATACATTTAAATAAACATATATATATATATATATGTTTATTATCATCAAACAAAAATCATATACTCGCATATTCAACAGAAAGATCATATTTCTCTTGTTGAGTTTTCTTAAAATAATAGCTTCCAATCTAGTATTGGTATGGCACCTTTCGAGGCACTCTATGGAAGGCTGTGCCGATCTCTTTCGTGTTGGGTTGAAGCTGGTGAGAAGCTGGTTTTTGGTCAAGATTTTATTCACGATTCCACAGAAAAGATTGACCTTATTCGTCTTAGGATTAGAGAAGCTCAAAGTAGACAAAAATCATATGTCGATAACCGAAGAAGGAAATTAGAATTTTCTGTGGGAGATTTGGTGTTCATTCATGTTTCACCTATGAATGTGCATTTCAGTCATTCGGGAAAATTAGCACCTTGATATGTTGGTCCATTTTCTGTCACCGAACGCATTGGTTCCATGGCTTATCACCTTTTATTACCGACTCAGTTTTCTGCTATTCATGACGTATTCCACGTTTCTCAGCTACGGAAATGTCGTAGAGATTTTGATTCTATTCTTGAGCCTGGTGTAATTGAATAAATTGAAGTTTCACCTAATTTGACTTATCAGTAACATCTTATTCATAGCATTTCTATGGAGGTTAAATGCCTTCATAATAAAGATGTTCTGCATGTGAAAGTTCAATAGTCCGCAAATCCTAAGGATTGTTCTTGGGAATCAAGAGAATTCATCAAGCGAACACATCCGATTTACTCTCTCGTGCTCCTTAAGGTGAACTTCTCACTTCAAATTTATTTTGTGTTGTTATGCCTTGGAATGGTTGTTACTCTTTGTTTTCTTCTTAAGTATTACGAGGACGCAATTTCTTTAAGGAGGGGGGTCTGTAACAACCCGCATATTTTATGATTATATATTTAAATATTTTATTTAAATATAGCATCATTAGTTGAATTAAAGTCCGAAATATGACATTTTGTAAACAGTCAAATTCGAACTCGAGACCATTTTTTTTGAGTTCAAAATAACATTTACAACTTGTTTAAGTATAAACATCGATATGTTTGGAGTTGATTAGAATTTTGGTTTTTTCATTTGGGATTTTGGTTTGGTTCTAGCCTACCAACCCAACAAGATAACCCAAACTCCTCTACCAAATACCTAATTCCACTCCTCTTTATTCATTCCACTCATAATTTCCTAACTCAAGCAAAAGGAGAAAAAGGGGAAAAGAGGGGAAATAAAAATTCCCAAGCCCTGGATTCTTACGAAATTCAAATTCAAGTTCCAAAATCAAGGAGAACCTTAGGTAAGCATGCTTTTCATCTTCTTCATCTCAATTCCTCTTCAATTCTTGATTTTTCCTATAACCTAACTTAGGAAATTCATTGCATGTAATCATAGATTGTAACGACCAGGAATTTTGAGCAATGTCAATTTAATAATCTTTGTTAATAATTAAATTGATTTGATCATTTTATATTATAAATTGACAAGTTAAAATTATTTTAAAGATTTATAATAATAATTTGTTAATATCTATAAACATTTTTCTTAACAATAATATAAATATGCAAGTATAATTCTTTTGAAAATTTATAATATTTTAATTTGGAATATTTATTTTGGCAACTTAAAATTTGTAAGATTTATTTTCCAGAAACTAATCAAAAATATTTCCTATTTATAATATATATGTATTGATATATCTTGTGAATAGGAAGTTTTAAAAGCTAATATATATATTCAAATTATAATATATATGAATATATATATATTATGATTTGGTTTGTGTTTTAAAATTCAACACAGTAAATTTCAAATTAATGTTAAAATGTTTTTCTATTTGAAATGTGTATATATATTTGTATATATATTTGAAATAGGAAAAAAAATATTGATTTGAATTTAACAAGAGTTTTCAAACTTTAATATATGATTTGAAATTTGAAAGGTAAATTTGATTTAATGCTTTTGAAATGATATTTGAGATTTAAATTTTAAATAACAAAGTTAATTTCTTATTTAATATAGATACATATATATATTTTGTACTTAATAAGATTTAAATTAAAAGTTTAATTGCTTTTAATATTCGTTCATTTTAATTCTTACACAAGATAAATTTGTTTTAAAATTTTAAGAGTTAAATTAAAATAGATGTTTCAAACATATAAACATTAAATTGAATCAAAATGTAAGTTACTTGAATTCGTATGAATATTTATTAAAAAGATAAATACACATTTCCATATTACATAATTATATATACATAGCTTAAATAATTTTAAAATAAAAAGGAAGTAATATTTATAAAACATTAAAAAAAACTACACATAAGTATATTAATGTGTGCTAATGACGCTTGTGAATCATATTGCATAGGTGTTAGATCATTAAGGCATTAACATGACAAATGTCTTCCTCTTGTAAAGTTAAATTTAAAATTAATTGTAAAATAAAAGGTGAGTTTATTTTCAGTAAAAGAATTCTTTTACTCTCTTCAACACAAATGAATAAAAATGCAAAATAAAGATCAAAATATAAGTAGTAAAAATCTAAAAAGCAAGTTCAAAACAGAGAATATGCAGGAATTTCCATAGCAAGAATTAATCAACATGCAAATTTGGAATTACAACATGATGCAAGGTTTTCAAATAGAAATCAGAGGCAAAGGGAATTCAACATTTAAAACTGGAAGTACAGCTGCAAGATTAAAAATTCAACATGCAAATAAATTAAACAAGAGCCTGGAAAACAAATATAAGTTCTCTGTCCTCTGCATTAATCTGGTGAGTAAATGAAACCTTTTAAAAAAAGTTTTAAACTTGATTTCCAACTGTTACTGATGAATGAAGATCATGATGATTTCTGAAGTATTTGAATTAAATTGATGCATGTTATCTTCTTGTATGTTTATTGTCTGTATAGTTAAAACTTGAGCACTGTGTGATACTGACAGTTTCAATTGTCACAAATAATTCAATAACTAAATTTTGAATTTGAATTTGCTTATGGTTTGTGAAGGAAAGATGTTTGTTACCACGTTAACTTGCTTCTAAAAATAATTACAAGTTGCAAAAATGAAAAATTGGTTCTAAATTTTCGAATTTACAATGAAATTTAAAATTGGGTCTAATCCTGATCAATTCAATTTTAAGTTTTGATTCTATAATTGGTTTACAATTAGGAAATCATGAATTTTAGGGGTTGAAACATGATTTTTACTTTGGTAGTTGAAGAGAATTTTGGGATTTACTGATTTGGACTTTTTGGCCAATCTGAGGCGAACGGCGGCGAATTTGTCAACGTCGTTGGGCATGGAGGTTTAGGGGAGGTAGGTGTTCACCAGAAAATTGCTTTGGGAATTTTTAATTGTTCGAGTTGGCCGATTTTGGATGGCTTAGGGTTTAACTACCTTGTTTGTCGTTGTTCTGTATTTTGGGTTTCGAGGCGTCGTGACGCAATCGGTGGCGATCGCGAGGGTTGCGTGAGGTTCGAGAAGATGCGATGTGGCTTCGGAAAGAAGAGGGAGGCGTATTGTGGCAAGGATCGTCGGCGGCATTGGATTTTCTGGTGAAGGAGTTTTCGTACTGTTGGGTTCAGAGATCAATATTTGATGTTCGATCGTATTTTGTTTTCTGGGTTTCGATCATTGTTGCTTGGGTCGAAAGTGAAGTGTCGGAGGCAAGAATGGAGTTCGCGTCGTTCGGCGTGGTGGTGCACATTTACGTGCACGGGATCGTGCATCATGTGATGACTGGGGATGGGTTTTGGAAGGATGATGGTAGGAGCTCGAGTACTACTTCAGGTATTTAGGAATTTGGCTCGAAGTAGGAGAAGAGGTAGGGAAACTCGGGGTGTTTGCTTGTTTTACTCGGGGTAGGCACGGGTTTTAGTGGGGTTTACTTGAGTATTAATATATTCAGGCTTTAGAACAGGATGCTTATGTTGTTAATACTAAGGAAATTTGATTTTGGGAATAGAGTTTTTAAACAAAGGTTAAACAAGTTTCAAAACTAAATTTGTTTCAAAGTTATGTTTTAAACAAGTTTTATATTTAATAAACATGAAAGTTTAAAAATAAAATAATTGAATTTTTGAAATAAAATTTATATTAAATTTTATTTAATAACTTTGGAAAGTTTTGAAAGATTTAAAAGTTTTAATTTGAATGTTTAAATTGTATTAATTATAATTTATTTCCAATATATTTTATTTTAAATAAGGCTTAATGATTTAGAATTTGGTAATCAATTATAAAAATTTTCTTAAGTAACTTGGAATTTTGGTTTAATTTAGGATAATAAGTTTTCTAAATTAAAAATCTTTTAAACATAAGAAATTAAAAAAATCATTTAATTTAATTTAAATGATTAATTAAATAATTAATTAAGTAATAAATTTATGATTAATTAAGTTAATCATTATGGGTTAATCTTATATAATTACTTGGGGAAGTAATTAAAGTAATTAAGTGGTTAAATACTAGATGTTATTAAGTAAGAGTTAATTACTTCATTAAAAGTAATTAAGTAAATGTGATTAAGGATTAATCACATGAGTTATTAATTAAAGAATTAATTAATAATTAGTTAAATATTTAAATTATTTAATTAATGGTTAATTAATAAAAGGATTAAAAGTAATTAAGTAAGAAAGAAATTTAATTAATGAAGTAATCATTAATTAATGGAAATAATTAATTAATTGTTAATTAATAATTTAAGGATAACTAATTTGTAATTAAGTTTAAGTTACTAAATGTAATTAAAGTAATTAATCAAGGGTGATTAATTAAAAGTAATAAATTAAATATGATTAATTAAAAGTAATTAATCAAGTAGTTTTAATTAAAAGTAATTAATCAAGTAGTTTTAATTAAAAGTAATTAATCAAGTGTGATTAATTAAAAGTGATTAATCAGGTGTAATTAATTAAAGGATAATTAAGGAATAATTATCAGGGTAATTAAAGAATAGTTAATCAAGTATGATTAATTTTAAAAGGTAATTAAGAGATAATTACTTGGTATAATTTGGAAGTAATTAATCAGGATGATTAATTAATATGGTAATTAAGTAATAATTACTTAAAGCAATTAAGTAATAATTAATCAAGGAAGATTAATTGAAGTGGATAATTAAGTGATGTTAGTTAATTAATTTGTAATTAATTAATGAATAGAAAGATGGATTGATGATAATCAAAGTGATTAAGTAAGAATCAATTTAATTAAGGATTAATTAAATTATTTAAGTTGGATCAAACCTTGTGTATGGGTGTTTATTGATTGGTTGATAAGCATCATTGAATGAGTTAATAATATTGGATAATATTGGATGTCATTGGTTGATATATGATGATATGAATGTGATATATCTGAGATGTGATATATATGCTGCTTTGTGATGTATATAGATGCATGTGATAATAGATGATTATCTATCTGTGTAATATGAATCATCCATTTATGTTAAGTGAAATTTCTGAATATCTACTGTTTAAATCCCTTAAGTACAACTTGCACATTAAAATGGCGTTTGAATTCGGTGAGACCGGGATCGGGTTTCCATATTTGGATATTCGAAAACCACACCGATTCCAATTAAACGTTAGGTCGTTAATCCAAGTGGAGTGAGTGAAGACTCGAGGTGTAAGGGCTATATGTCAGTGTAACTCTGTGGGTGATTCCGTAATGAGTTTGACGGAATAGTGCTTATAGGTTCGAGATGGTGATTCAGACTGCAAGGGCTATGGTCGTTGACTCTGAGGGTGATTAGAAAATGAGTGCAACGAGATAGTGCCTTCGGTTTCGTTCGAACCCGGAACGAACTTGTATGGATTGAATGCTTTCAGAACATCGTCAGGTGGACGATGAGCATTCTAAGATAGATGTGTTCTATAAAGGTAATCGCAGCCTCAAGCCTCATCAACCGAGAATGGCTAAAACAGGGGAGGTGCAGCAAGGCTTCGTGGATAGCTCCCACTGGAGAGCAAGATACATCCCTGTCTAGATGTCCCTTTTTATTTCGGCTTTGTGGGCAGTTGGTCTGCAGCCAACTGCGGGGTGGTCTTGTTCGGGACTGTTCAGTAAGGAATGGTCCCGGCCATGTGTTGCAGGGGAGTTAGGGTGGCTCCTCGGTACGGTGATCTAGGCCACGTACTGTGACGAGCGGTACCCCAGTAGCCCTGCCATTGATGGAAACCCATTTTCCCTACGAGACCCTACAGTTTTGATTGTATTACCCACTTTTGTGGCTAGTAGCTGGAATTTAATAGATGTAACAATTTCGGCAATTTCATATTTATTTGAAAACCCTAGACACTATTATAATATCACTGGATTTCCTATCAAATGTTTTGGTTAGCATAAGGTAAAAACTTTTCCATGTTTATGTGTGGGAAGTCTTACGTGATACCTTTTCTTTCAAAGGATTTTCTAAAGTTAATTAATCTTAAACCGTTTACTCACACCAGACCACTGTCTGACCCGAGTGTTTATTTTTTGTTTTATTAAACTCTTGGGTACTCATATTCTATATGAGTAGTCAAGTGATTCAGGTTATCCTTGACGAAATCTGGAGGAGCTTTGGAGCAGGAGGCTTCAGTGTGTAGATATATAGTTAGAGTTTCCGCTGTGTGTTATTCAGTATGATGTTCTTGTATTGTATTAAACAGAAATGTTATATCTGTCTAAATTGAGATGTATAGTTGTGTACTATGATGTATATGATACTATATATATGTTCTATATTATATTTAAATCGTTCCGCTGTGAGATTCTGATGAGTTGTTGTTCTTTCTTCTATTTCTTTTCTTCTTCTATCTCTTTCTTTCTTAATTAGTGATGCGATTTTCTGGTGATAGAAAGTCGGGTCACTACATAGATCAAAGATTCTTGAAGTGAAGTTGAAGAGAGATTGATCTTGCTTTGTTTTTAAAGCTTCTCATTCCTTGTTTTTGAGTTTAAAGGTGAGTTCTTGAACTCATATATATGACCAAAGCTTTTATTTGTTGTTAGGTATGAATTCCTAACATCTATTTCATGTTCAATTGCTTTTGAATTGAATTGGTTTGCTGAATTTTCAAATTTTGTTATTTTGAAGTCAAAATCTATGAAAATCCAATTATGCATGTTTGGACATGTTTTTTGGAGTGTATTGAAGAGCTTATAAGGCTGGGTTGTCACTTGGTATAAATCCCTAGCCACCATCGCCCATCCGATCACCTCCGAGTTGATTTTGCCATCATTGGTCTAGGAAAATTTTGCCTAAGCTTCAGCTCAGGCGTTTGGGAAAACACTCAGACGTCTAAAGCAAAGGAATAAAAATTCCAGACCTACAGCTCAGAGGTCTGAGGTTTTCCCAGAAGTCTAGGCAACCTGGAAGAAAATTTCCAGACATTCAGCTCAAACGTCTGGGAAAACCACCAGACGTCTGACGCTGCTAAATTTAGCCAATTTGCCTATTTTTATGTAGGTACCCGTTTTATCGATTTTTGTTGATCTAGTTAGTTTTTGTCATTTATTATTGACTTTGATGACTTCTTTATGGATTTTTGGGAATATCCATTTAATTGGATTTGATATTGATTTTTATGGCTTTAGTTCACGTCCTCGAATGTGAATTTTGGTGATAAATTGTTTTTACAATCATTTTTATGATTTGTCACTTTAAAATACAAAGTTTCTATACTAGATACTCAAAATCTTTCACAAAAATGATTTCAACATTACATTTAATACAAAGCTTATTTTTAAATCCCTTTTCCAATCTATTAGTATATACAAACCTTTACCTCATTTGTATGAGAAATCTAATAAAACCACTTAGCAAAATAAGTGGTATGAAACGCTTGTGTTTACATTATCGGTAAATTCTTGGACTTGTTCGATTGAACTCTCGTGACAATATTTCGAGTGAAAATCTACAATTTGTTCGTAATTATTTAAGTTAATCCAGTAGCTATGGGATATGAATCTAAACTCATTTATTTACTATCTTATGTAATTTACACTTATCGATCAATGATGATCATTTTGTAATTTAGACAAGCAATATGCGATGTCTCTTTGTCCGCAAAGGGGGACTATACCCTATTAGGAGGAGCTTGGGCTCATAGTCCGCAAAAAGGGCCTATAACCTATTAGGAGGAGCCTTGGCTCATAGTCCTCAAAGGGGAACTATACCCTGTTAGGAGGAGTTTTGGCTCAGTTAATGGGTTAGCGACACATAAGATATCATCCAATTTGTGAAACACATGTTGGTGACTTTTCATGCTTCCGTTTGTATTAGGCCTCCCTCTTTGTATTTTCTGGATTTCTAGTTATTAATTTTTGGAATTTGTGTTTCACCAATTTTTGCGATTTGCATCGATATGTTCTGTCAATATTTGAGGTTTGGTGAATATGCTAAAGAATATGATTTTTTTTTTGATATTTGAGGAGATTTGAGATATTGTATGATTTTCATTGTTATCAAATATATACTTGTCACAGTATGACATTATTTTTATCATATTTTTTTTTCATATCTCTTATCCTATATCATCTTGTATGATATTTATAGCTAGAGTGATCCGTTTATTAATTTTCTTCTTAAATAATACTTGGGTCAGACCAAGGTGTTTAAGATGCTTCCACTTGACTTCTTGACTTCTTAGCAGGGACTAGCTTCTTACTTTTGGCTAACTACTTTAGCTTAATAGTTTTTGGTTTTATACATTCGAGATAGAGACTCCTTGATGTACACTTGTTCTTTTATGATTTTGTGGATCTTGTATAACCACTACCTTGATGTACACTTCTATGTGTTATATTTATATCTGATTCTGCCTTAGTGATATACATATCTGTGACCGATTTTGTGTTATGCTTATTTTATATTTATTTCCGAAGGCCACATAGCCACTGTGTAGTAGCTTTGAGTTTGTATTTGATATTTCAGATTTCCTCTTGAAATGAAATGCATGATATTCTATCTGGCATATCGGTACTCGCTCAAATCAATTACACAGATGGTCGCTCCTCAATAGCCTTATTCTTCATGCTAGTTGACGGCATTACCCTATAGTGTCCTTGGCTAGTGTAAGTATAGAGGTGGGGCGTCACAGCAACCTTCTGCCATCATGGCCCCTTGCTCATACACACGTCACGCAGTTCGGCCTTCCTCCTCGCGTCACCATCGCGCCTCCATACATCGCCCATGCCAACTGCCTCCAATGCCGCCTCCAGCCTATCACGCATCTCCAGGTCATAAACGAATACTCCATGCGCACACGATCTACTCCTCCATGCCGTTAAGCTTCGCCCACGATTACTAAATCGCAGTTATTTTTTTCTTCTTCCGGTCGATTTGAAATTTCTCACTCTTTTTTTTAAGATCTTCGGTTTGGAATAGAAAGAAAAAAAGGAAAGGAAGGGTACATGATATACGGCAAGAGAAAAGAACTTGAGTTTGAATGTTGATATTTGTATTATCAATTAATTAATTTAAAAAATATCAAACGTTTAATGTTCGAAACTTTTCGAGCTCCAAACGAAACTGTCGCCAGGTGTTTATAATGTTTTAAGCCCATTGCGAACACAATGTTACTAGTCTCGAGGCCTAATTCGATCTTATGCGGAAGATAGCTATTCAAATCGAAATATTTTAATTAAATTCCTAAATTATTTTCTACGTGTTTCAAGCTCGTGCGGTCAAATGACAAGTCTGATCGCTAAAATTTTAAAATCCTACAGTAACTCACTATTATGGATCTGATAAAACTAGTTTCGTCGAAATCCAAGGCAGATGCCAAAATGGCTATTTTCACTCGTTAACTAAAAAATAAAATTTTTAATTTTTAATTATCCACATTTAAATCCAATTTTAAATGTCAACCATCTTCATTCATATTTAAATAAATTTAAATCAATTTTCGATGCCATTTTCATTCATACTTAATACATGATTTAATTATTTGAATAATTTCCAATATTTAATTCAAATGATTTTATTATCCATAAAATCACCATCTTAATATATAATTCAACAATTATTAACAATCATAAATTTCCAAATGAATTTAGCTATTAATAATTATTTCCATCTAAATAATTCAACTCTTATGATCTAATCATTTCAATGTAAATAATTCCTAAATCTCCAAAATTGTTTATTTCAAGATTTTATTCAAGTTCATATCCAATAACTATATTAATAAATTATTAAACTTTGTTTCTAGCCATTTTAATCCAATACTCACCTGAAATTAATAATTTAAAATAATTAAAAATACGGCTCATTACATACTCCCCCACTCAAAACTTTTCGCCCTCGAAAAAGCGTTAAGTAAAGAATTTAAGCTATAATATATTTTATTCAAAATAATTAGCTTATAAAACATAAACATCTTATTAGAAAACATTTACTACGCTCTCGCTACGTCATCTTGATATCAGTTTTATGAAAATTACAAGTTAATTATCAAAACAAGTTATAAAATTTTTAAAACCTCAAAAAAATTCTAACTCTCGGATTTACGGAAAATTTCGGCAGAGTCTTATTTGCCAGGCTTGATCAGAAATTTTTTACAATATAATATATATCACAAATATACCCAATATATATCAAATTTACATCTCATCTAAATATGAGGCGTCCCAAAGGGTAAAAACATAAAATCGCAGTATGTAATCCTAGGTACATACCTTATTATTAATAATACGAGCAAGTTCGCTCGTATTAAGCAAGTAAAAGTAACAAAAGGCGTAATCGAGCTCCAAAAACCAGCATACTCCCTTCCGTACCTACTATACACTCAATAATAGATGAGAATATGTACATGGAAAAAGAAATCAATATATAACATAACTATACAACAACCATACAAGCAAACATAGCCATGCAATAAAAGAAACATCCAAACAGCCATATTCATGCAAATTTTATTCATAACCAATTATTTTTCAATGCCAACATTTCAATTCATACACTAAAATTTCTATTAACATTCATTTCGTTAACATTTTAATTGACTTGGTTTAAATTAGTTTACATTCACATCCAATTTATTTGCATTCACATTTGATTTATTATAATCTAATGTATTTACATTCAATCAATTTACTTTCAGTCGATTAATATTTATTTTAATGACATTCAATTTTACTTATCATCCAATGAATTTTCATCCCATTCATTTGTACTCATTTATTCATATTCATTTGCTTCAATTCATTTTTTATTCATTCAAATTTTCATTTAATACTACTTTAACATTAATTAAGTGTATAAAAATTCTTATAACAACTTAACTTTCATCTTCAGACATTTCTTTAGTTGATCACTATTTTATAGAGGTTCGTTTCTTTTTATTCCAAATTGTTCAAATTTGTAATTTATTCTAATTAATTATTCAATAATATATTTATAGAATAAAATTATTAGCAATTAGTAAGAAGTAATGTACAGTCACAACATACTACTAATATTGCTGCGCCTTTGAGCATTTCAGAAAAAAATGAATTATACTTATCAGTTAGGGAAGTTCAAAAGTTATAAATAATGATGATATCACTATTTTTGCACTGTCATGTATAATAGATCTGAAATTGAGAATTAAAGTACAATAAATAAGTATTCTGAACAAAAACACATGTGACTTCTCAGGTTGATTCATAATCTGAGTTTGCATACATCAAATAATCAGAATTTATAATAAGAATTTGAATAACTACACAATAATGCAGCAGCATTGCAGAGTAATGATGAATACTAAGTGGTCATCAAGTAGCAAAACTTGGTCAGTCATTGTTGTTGATAACATATGTTCAATATCTTAAACTTATCTACACTGGCAGGATATAGTTTGCTACATTCATTGGCCAACAGTGGATATATGATTTTGAGAAAGGATCTGTGGATGATAATAAGATCACCTTCGCCTTATCTCTAATAGTCTAATATTGTCATCTCACTTCCCTTCACTCGTACTCATGTGGTTCTAACCTTTGGGTTGCCTTGTTCAAGATTAAAGTTGTTGGCTTTTTGACATCAAAATTTCAAAACTAACATTTCAATGTTTTCATTAAGTCTACATTTATAACAAAACACAGTCAAAATACATGATACGTAGAGCCAAAACTATAAATAAATTATCGTTAATGTTAATATAACCAACGAAAACAATTCCTCACATTTTCAGACACAAACTCATCAATTATCATCATATTTACCATAGTTAAGTTTTTTTTTTCAATGAAAACATGTGATGACATCTTTAGAATTGATTTCAACGTTTTTATTAATATTTTCATTTCAATACTAACCTCTTCAAGTGAAGCTGAAGATTAGCTCACTGAATTTTTGCTTGATACTAATTGGAAGTCAAGCAATGATTTTTTTTCTAGCTCATTTTCCTTTTGTTTACTTAACCAAAATATTCAATAGTTTTAAAAAAAGTAACTTTCTTGTTCAAATTTATAAGTTATAAACTTATTTCATGTATATACTACTTCCAACTTTTAAGTTCAAAACTGTTTCCATATATTTATTAAGTCATACTTAGAATATATTTTTCTTTCACAATCAAAACTTGTTTTAATCGAATATAAATTTCTTTTGGTAGCAATTTTCACTTACAAACTCGAAAATGAATACTGACAATGCTGCAGTCATCTCCAGAATTACTTCCCAACGACCAAAGCTAATTCAATGCTTTTATTTCTTTCCAAAATTCTTTTCAAAATATTTTTCTAGTTAAAACACTTTTAAATAATATTAATATTAATTTTGAAAGCTTCGAAAACAAATTTTGAAAAATCAACAGGGTTTAAATTATAAAATTCTCAGCTTTTAAATCTCTTCTATTTAAAAGCTATATTTAAATATACATATACAATTTCATTACTTCATTGTGAAAATATTTTGTTAATTTACAAATTTGTTATTTCAAACAATTTTTATTATAATTAGATTTCAATTCAATTTAATTATCAAACGCTTCATAAAATAAAATTCATCAAGTATTCGTTTTATTTTTAATTCAACCAATAATCGATGATAATTAAATATTATCATCGCCTAACAGCTAACATTCATTAATAATTAATATGTTATATGTATAAAATATAATTTAGGTAAAATTATTTCATTTACCCTATTTTTAAAAACAATATTATGCTGACTTGCCTAGTTTAAGTGTTTAGAAACCTCTATCTATAACACGACGTCCCGCGCATCGACCAGAATTCATAAACGACTCAACGGATAAGTAAACACAACATAAAACTTTTTATAACACTAACAAGTACGCTTTCTCATATATATACACTCAAATGGACTCATTCTAGGGTATTGCTACCATATCTCTAATGAGCCAAACCCCTTAAAGCTAAGGTTATCATTAAACTAAAGCTTTGATACCAACTGTGATGACCCATCAGAAGGTTTAAATCGACAATAATCCACACATGTCCAACTTAAACAATTCGAAACATAGATAATCAATGGGGTTGAATAATAAAAATAATAAAAGAAGAAGATAAACAAACACATAATCTCACAGTGGAAACGATAAAATATAATAATCAAATAACAGTTCATGAAACTGCTTATTATACATTTGATAAAATCTATACAACATTTATCCGAGTTATATATATACATCAGGGATAAATAATTAATGTAGTAGTATCGCATGATGCAGTGAATAATAATAATAATAATAGCAATATACCAAACTTTCAACCTCGTCCTCCAGAGAATAATTTTCAATACATTGGAAAAAAACTCACGACTGGCCCGAGCATAATGGAAAGACAAAACATTCGAGTTGGGACTAAAATTCTCTTATGTAAGTCAAATCAATATCATTAAAAATGAGTGTGACAACCTCAGAGATGTTTACGGAATTTTACATCTCATACCCAGTGTATAACGTGCGTGCAATAACATAAGAGATGTTACGAGATTATCCATCTCCTAAGGATCCATTAAACTGTTTATATATAATAGTACACGCGATAATAGGCAATGTCTATCAGTAAAATAAATATCAAAATAGTGTTAAGGCATTGCATTATCCTCCTTAACAGATTTTTATAGCATATAGTCTATATAGGTCCTGTAACACAACCAGTAATGTCGGTAGCCAGTGAGTCCCCTATAGGCACAGTACTAAACCAAAGTTGTAATGGGATCGCATAAGGATAAATATGACAAGGCACGTGAGGCAATGCCCAAGGTAGGATTCTACCGCTTTACCCTTTCTGACTAGTCGTAACTCATCCATGGCCGACCGCAATAATCAATCCAAACAAAAGGGGTCACCCATCGAGTACAAAATCACGATAGTATTATGAGCAATCAACGTCGCTAGAGGTAGTTAACCTAATTGGCTAGACATAGGCTCATGTTTTAGTCATTTTTAATAATGACACAAGTTTCAAGGCTATCCATCATCGTTCTCTTACTTCATTACAGTAAACATTCGCCAATTCAACCACTACTTTTTGGATATCATCCACTGCGTAAGCAGTTGTTAAAGTGGTTCCAATACTGATAGAAAGTACGCCAACAAGAGGCCTCGGTCTCTTTAACAAACAAACGTCATTTTACACACCGTTTGGTACTTTTATATTTTGAAAACAATTCATACTTGATATCAAAATATCATATTCGCTTCAAAATCAAATTCATTTTGAAATCATCATATTTACTAAAAAATCATATTCATTTCGAAATCAACATATTCACTTCAAAAATCATATTTTACTTCAAAATTCCAATTTTAGTCGATATATTGATTTCACTTCAAAATTTATTTCGAATTACAATTTAGGTTATAGCTTCACTTTAACCCAATTCGCACTTAAATCCATGATTTAAATATAAACATTCCACCCCATTGACCAGTTTGAAATTTTAGAAAATAATTTAAATAGTTTTAAAATAATTAAATGTTTAAAATAGTTTAAGAGAAAATAGTTTAAGTAATAAAAATGGTTTATATAGTAAAATAGTCTAGAAAATAAAAAAAATTGAATACTTAAAGTATATAGATTTTAAACCATTTATACTAAAATAATTCATTTGAAAATAGTTTCAAAGCCAAATTGAATCAACATTCAAATTTTCCAATTCAAATCAATTCCAAATTCCATTTCAATTTAATCGATTCAATTCCGATTTCAAGTCCAATTCAATTTCAGTTCCAAATATATTTCAATTCCAATTTCAAATAAATTTAAATTCCAATTTCAAATAAATTTAAATTCCAATTAAAAATTAACTTTGATTCCGATTCCAAATTAATATCAATTCCGAGTTCGATTTTAAAAATATCGATTCAAAACATTTAAATCGAAATTTTCCTTTAATATCAAATTTAAAAACCAAAACCTTTAAATATTATTAAATTCCAAGCTTAATTTCAAAATATCATTTTATATTACTTTTACTTAACAATATTCAATGTTCGAATAAAAGTCCAATCTTCTAAAACAAATCAATTTCTGAAATTTGTGTTATGTTTTGATTTTTAACTTCAAAATCATAACTTCGATTATTTAAACAATTTCGTTTACCAGATTTAAATTTCAACATTTTGAGCTCCAATTCAAAAATAAATCGATTTCCATTGAATTTGATTTATTTCTTAAAAATAAAAATCAATTCAAATAATTTCAAATCAAAATTTTAAAATCATTTAATTTAACCAACCCGGTGTCCGTATATTATTTTCTATGATATGGCCAAGTGAACTAATTATTTCAATTTAATTCAGGAAGGGATATGTATCATTTTAATCCAAATAAATGTCATAGTTATATATCATTTCAACTTATTTATTAATTTATTCAAAATAATTCAATTTACAGTTTATATATCGTAATTAATATACAATATGATAACATGATTTGTCAAAAAGAATAAACATCCAATCATTCAAATATTAACCAATATTCATCCATCACAGCCAACATCCAAACAGTCAATAATCACAACAATTTACCAATTATCAATAATCGAAAATTTTACTAACAGTTTAATTCTAATTAAATTTACTGTCAATTCAAATTCTATCAATTAAGTTTAGATGTCAATTTAAATATAAATTAAATTTATCAAACAAAAATTAGTAAATTTAAATCGCTTCACGATATAAATTTTTACTAACATAAAAATATATTAGTCAAAATTAAGTGCATAAAACACTCACGTTTTATTTGAATCAGAAAATTTTCTAGATTCAAATAAACACGAATCCACCTCCTTAATGTAGATCGCGTCAATACGATTCCAATGCAATTTGTTACATCCGAATCGGCCTCGTATGGAAGATTTATGACATACTTAATATAACGATAATAATTTACATTTAAATTAACAAATTAATTAAATCAGAACCTGCTCTTCATTGCTCCAGCTTGCTAAGCAACCCGAACATCCCCTCCACTCATCATGCTTCCCTTTCCAAATCAAGCATCTCTTAGATCTCGTCCCTAGCCTAACATCTCATATCACGCATCAACCTTCGACCTTCACACCCCTTTGCTCACGCACACGTCGCCCAAGTCGTACACCAACGTACAGTTTGACCTTTTTCCTCGTGTCACCATCGCGCCTCCGCACGTCGCCCATGCCAACTGCCTCTAATGTCGCGTATCGCGCATCTCCAGGTCGCAAACGAACACTCCAGGTGCACGCAATCTACTCATCCATGTTGTTAGGCTCGCTCGCGATTTCTCAATCGTGGTTATTTTTTCTTCTAGTCGATTTGATCTTTCTCTTTTTTTAGATCTTCGATTTGGAATAGAAAGAAAAGTGGGAAAGGAGAGGTACGTGATATACGGCTAGAGAAAGAAACATGAGTTTGAATGTAGATATTTATATTATTAATTAATTAATTTAAAAAATTATCTAACGTTTAACGTCTGAAAATTTTCAGCTCCAAACAAAATGTGCCACGAGGCATTTATAATGTTTTATTCTCATTCCAAACACAATGGAACTAGTCTTGAGGTCTAATTCGATTATATACGGAAGATGGCTTTTCAAAATGAATTATTTTAATTAAATACAGAAATTAATTTCTACGCGTTTCAAGCTCGCACGGCCAAATGATAAGTCTGATCGCTACAAAATATAAAATCCTATAATAACTCACTATTATGGATCCAGTGGAATTGGTTTCGTCGAAATCCAAGATAGTTACCAAAATGGCTATTTTTAGTCGTTAATTAAAATATAAAATTTCCAATTTTTAATTATTCACATTTAAATCCAATTTTAAATGTCGACCATCTTTATTCATATTTAAATAAAATTCAATCAATTTTAGATGCCATTTTCATTCACACTGAATATAGGATTCAAATATTTGAATAATTTCCAATATTTGAATTCAAACGATTTAATTATCCTTAAAATCACCATATTAATAAATAATTCAATGATTATTAACAATCATAAATTTCCAAATGAATTTAGTTATCAATAATTATTTCCATCTAAATAATTCAACACTTATGATCCAATCCTAATTATTGATTGTAATTTTATTTCAATGTAAATAATTCATATATCTCTAAAACCGTTTATTTCAAGATTTTATTCATGTTCATATCCAATAACTACATTAATAAATTATTAAATTTTATTTCTAACTATATTTATCTAATACTCAACTTAAATTAATAATTTAAATAGCTAAAAAAACGGATCGTTACAACTGCATAAGATTCTGTCCCTGTATTCGGTTTCCCACCTTAGTAAATCTTTACAAAGTTTTGGGAATTCAACATTCGATGGTGGAACAACAACAATAACTTCGATCATAGCAACTGGTTTGGTGGAGGTGGAAATGGTACTAGCCTGAGTAGTTGCTTAGAGATATCTATGGAACCAAAAGGGTGTATTCACAGGATCTTAGGGACATCAACTCGGGTACTGGCACCCGCACCGGTATTAACTCCACCAACGTTGGTTCCATTCCAGTTTCCTCTAAATTATTCATGATTGAGTTATCTACAAATGAGATTCACTAGCAAATCCTTAATAGATAACTAGATAATTAGATACTAGAATAGGCTACGATGTATTAACAAATATTAAATTTGACTCTTACATATTATGCATTTTATCAAAATATACAAGTATATGCTCTCAAAACATCCCTTACCATGTAACCTCTGCTCTAATACCAAATGTTGCAGTCATCATTTTAGAACTCTACAACTACACAACAAAATCCTAAAACAACGAGTCTTTGGAAGATAATACATATTCATATACAGAGAAAGCAAAGACAAAAAGAACTATACTAACTATTAACTTTCAGACTCTTACAGCGGATGGTGACAATAAATACCATATTACAAAAATATAAATACATATATACATACATATACATATATATAATTACATATCTGATAACACAATGTAAGTCCATACAATCCAAACTAAATCAAATCCCCACACACACTGTCATATCATGTCTTTAAATACAAATTATATACAACATTTATTTATTTAATATTTAAAATTATGCACAAATCCATGTCTTTGGTCCATCACGTCTTTAGACTCTATTGAATAATATAGATAGAAAGAATATAGAAGCGGGTCAGAAAAACATCTGAATAAGTGTTGCCAAATTAAAACTTATATATTACTATTACAGTGATATAACATGTCTAAGTATAATATCTTCTAGACCTGCCTATGCCACGCTCTAGAATGCTATTACAATATCTAAAATTAATCTGGTCTCGAACACCTACTGTTAGCACCAAAATTGGTCATTAACACCCTTGAGTAGAGTTATGTAGAGAGTAAATTAGAACAGAAGAATAGTGTAATTTAATGCAAAAAGAACAATAAAAATGAGAACACCAGATTTATAGTGGTTCGGCATAATCGCCTACGTCCACTTTGAGTTTAATCTTTATTGTTTTCTCAATCACTTGAATACAGATACAATCCGTAAACCAATCACTTGCGTACAAGTTTTAACTAAAAAGAGGAGAGTATCAAAAATGGCAGGGTCTCCCCAGTGTTCTTCGAAAAAGGTCCCTTTCACTATGCCTCTGCCCTTCTATTTATAGACGAAGATGGGTTGGACTTCCCTCATGGTCTTAGGAACAAGGTACCTTGGCCCATAGTAGGTGACATCTGCGCACCGGGCCAGGCAGGCCAAATGCTCTTGCTTTGTTGTGGGCCTGACAACTTGCTAACACCTCCAGTCTACATCGTGCCAGGGATGCCGAAACATGTCGATTGCGTCAAACCCTTATACCTCCAGGCTCTTCTTGGTCAGAATCTTGTCTAGTGCTAATAATAATATCTTCAACTATCATTTTGTAGCCGGCCCAAGGTGTCGGGTAGCACTTGCCCTCCAAAGTGTGTTGTATGAAGCAACATGAAACGCTTTGAATCGGCGAGCATTCCTTGTTTACAGAGAGAAACCCGTCATGTTTCCTGAGTAGTCATTATTCCTCAATTTGATCCTCCCAAGGTGTCGTATCCTTCTTTGGTCGTCATGACACTTGGTCGATTCCTAATATGATAAATCCAGGGTTGTAGTTCATCAGTGGCCATCCGTGTCCGGTTCTACAGGGCAAATAAGCTTCGGCTATTTGATCCAGTCTTTTCTTAATAACGTTAAGTGAGAATTCAATTCCCTGTTGATTTCAAGAAGTCGAACTTTTGTTGGATGTACACATGCATGTTCAGGTACATGTTCTTGCCATTGGCTGTCGGATGCGTTTTATAAGCTCATAAGTCATCGCCGGTTCCATCTAGTTTAATTGCAATTCAATTGTGATTCCTTATTTGTATTTTTTGTGAAATAAGGGTTGTAATCAGCCTCTTGATGAGAGCAGACTTCAAGTTTTACATGGATGACGATCTCAGAGCAGTAAGCAAGGGCGATTGGAGTACGGTCAGTTATGGACTCATGGGTAGTTCTATAAGCCCATAATGCTGTTGGGAGCTCATCCACCCATTTATCTCTAGCCTTTTCCAAACATCTCTTCAGAACAGGCTTTATGATTTTGTTCAAAGCTTCAACCTGTCCATTTGCAGTTATAATGGATCATGGAAGGTCATAAAGACAGATGATGTTACGGATAATGAAGTTGATTATTTTCTTCATCTTGATTGTGGTTAAAAGTTTTTCATCTGCGCATTCAGTGAAGCAATCAACTGATATGATGGCGTATTTCGCACCACCTTTAGGATCGGTAAGAAGGTGATGTTAATGCCCCTAAGTGGCAAACTACTATGGACTAGCCATTTGAGTAATTTCCATCGACGGGGCTCCCGGATTTTTTGCAAACATCTTGCACTCGTCGCATTGTCTAGCACGATCAACCGCAACTGGATTGATAGTTGGCCAGTAATACCTGTAGCAGAGTATTTTCTTTATCATGGTTTTCCCCTGATGTTATAGCCGCATTCTTCTTCATAGACTTTGCTCAAGGTATCATCATGGGTGATACACCAAAGCATGGGGTTGGATAAACTCCTTTCTACACATGACTTCTTCTTGGATGATTTGGCATGTAATACGTGAAGTCGGTTCGTAGTTCTTGGACCTGGCCGAGATAAGGAGCAAGACAACGCCCCTTAGCAAGATCTACCTCCTTAACTTTGCATACTATCAATCAGGAATCACAAAATTTATGCAAAGTTTCCACTCCAAATCCTCTAGCAAGTTTGAGGCTTGTGGTCGAGGCTTCATAATAAGCATCATTGTTTGTTATAGGGAAATTGAATTTTAGGACGTAGAAGATCGATCGTTCGTCAGGAGTCATTAACATGACTCCTGCGCCATAACAGTGGTCACTAGATGCTCCATCCGCGTGCATTTTCCATCTGTCAGTTGGTTCTCTACTACCCTTCGAGTAGTCATTTGATGTAGTGAATTCAGGTGTGAGGTCTGCTAATTTCCGTCCGTGGATAGCCCTTCGAGGGAAATAAGTGATATCGAATTGGCTTAGTTCGATATTCTATTTAAGTAGTCTTTCAGATGTCTCAGGTCGTTGTATGCCCTGTCGCAACGACTGGTAGACATAGACGTTGATGGGGTGAGCCTAAAAGTAAGAGTGGAGCTTTCAAGATGAAATCAATAGATATTGTGCTAGCTTTTGTAGCTTTCGGTTGATATCCAATGCATGGCTCGCGATAGTTAATGAAATCACAGATGAATGTCAGAATGGGTCCAAGGGAACATATCATTATTTATTCAGAAAAATCCAACTGATTCTTTTATCATCACTGCACTGAGCTGTGATTCGATATTCAGCACCCGAAAAGGGTTGCCATGGCTGGCTGTAATGTCGACTGTCAGCTTAGCAGGTGCAATCCCGGATTCTTTGAGCTTAGATGTAACTATTTTGCATTACATTCAATGTGAAATATGGATGGAACGGTCAATGTTGATGGTTACTCTAGTCGAATCCGAGAGTCTTATCATGAGTTATTAAATCTAATAGCGATAGGCTCTGAATGCTCTAATCGATTATTTGCAAATTGCCAAAGATCAGGCCTTAAAGCATGTTGAAGGAAATGTTGAGTAGGGGTCAGCCTCAAGTTACGTGCAACTGCATAGCTGGATATTGCTATGAGTTTGAATCTGCTTGTATATTCGAGTAACGCACTTTCTACTCAATGCATTCATGATCCTTTACCCATGCTTTGGGTTGTAGTGACAGTCAGTTGCCCACGAGCTTAGGTATCGATTTAATGATTCTATCTCTAGGCATTCTTTCGGTTGTAGCCTTGTGTAGCTGTAAGCACTATATATAAGTTTCAATATTTAGCTATCGTAGCCAGTCTATGGATGACCATGCGTCTGCTCCCAGTCTCGGGTTGAAAAATGTACTGCATGGACGGTTGAGTCTTGCCCTAGCTACGTTTATATTCCCACCTAAACTCCAAAGACATAGAGTTGATCGATGAATAGTCAGTTCGCATTCATCTTTCTTCTCGCTCGTGCCCCCAGCTCTGGGGAATATACTGATAAGTAGGAAAGCCAGCCATGCCCACTTTAGCTTTACTCTCTTTCCTGTTGAATCGTGGGATTAGGTCAGTTGATGGGAGGTTGGGTCTTGCCTATCTTGGATTTTATCGTGGTTTTTCATTCCAAGAGGAATACTTTGATGCCTCGTCGGTTTTAGGGCGTAATTTGGGCACTGGACGGTCATCCACGTCCGCTTTGGTTCATGTTCTGTAATTAGATCTTGGGGTAAAGTTGGCTATAATTGCAGGCGGGCCATGCTCATCCAGTTTCATACTCCTCCTGATTGATCGAAGGAGGGTGCTGGAGAATTTTTGACCAAGTCTTTGTGGTTTACTCTCCTTTCCACACTCTGGAGGTCTTAGTTTTTTAAGGAACATCCGAGTCACATTTGTATGTGCTTGGTGCAGATCGGTATTGACCCTCGATCCGAGGTATGATATAGTTGGTTGCTCGTAGCTTTGGATGTCGTTTCGATTAGTTCTTCATTGAGGCCTCCCCGTAGTCATTGCCTTAAGTTATAAAGAACGACAAGCTAGAGCTATAGTAAGCTGTCGTATTCAGCTTTTAGTGATTTGTACTCCTATTCCCAGCATTGATTTGGCAAGGCCACTAGTTGGATGGTCGAACTCCATCCGTAGCGAGTTAATAATCCTCTTGTTGATTTTAGGCCGAAGTTTTCAAAATAGAGAATGGTCGGAATCCACTTGTCTATTTATCAATGTTTATACACCACTCTGCATTCTGGTGACTTACTGTTATTCTCCCCACCGGTAGACTCGCGCCCAATTTGTGTTCATGCTTCGGTCCAAGCTCCGGGGACTTAGAGATTTGTCAAACGGTTTATGCTTTAGTCCATAGTTTGGAATGCAGAGATTATCGTTATTTCATTTATACTTCAGTCCACACACTGCGGACTTAGAGTACTCTAGTCCGCTTCTGTGATTAAGAGATTTTTTTCTCAAGTCGTTTATAATATAGTCCGCGCTCTGGGGACTCAGTGTACTCTAGTCCGCACTTTGGGGACTTAGAGATTTTTTAGGTCATTTATACTCTAGTCCGCGCTTAGCGGACTTAGAGTACTCTAGTCTGCACACTGGGGACATAGAGGTTTTCAAGTCATTTATACTCTAGTCTGCACTCAGAGGACTGAGAGTACTCTAGTCCTCTTTAGGGACGTAGAGGTTTTTAAGTTGTTTATATTCTAGTCCGCACTCAGAGGACTTAGAGTACTCTAGTCCGCACTCTGGGGACGTAGAGGTTTTTATGTCGTTTATACTCTAGTCGGCACTCAAGGGACTTAGAGTACTCTAGTCCGCACTCTGGGGACGTAGAGGTTTTCAAGTCGCTTATACTCTAGTCCGCACTCAGGAGACTTAGAGTACTCTAGGCCGCACTCTGGAGACGTAGAGGTTTTCAAGTCTACTCTAGTCCGCGCTCAGGGGACTTAGAGTACTCTAGTCCGCACTCTGGGGACGTAGAGGTTATCAAGTCGTTTATACTCTAGTCCGTACTCAGGAGACTGAGAGTACTCTAGTCCGCTTCAGGGACTTAGAGGTTTTTAAGTCGTTTTATACTCCAGTCCGCATTCAGGGGACTTAGAGTACTCTAGTCCGCACTCTGGAGACGTAGAGGTTTTTAAGTCGTTTATACTCTAGTGCACACTCTGGGGACATAGAGGTTTTTAAGTTGTTTATACTCTAGTCCACACTCAATGGACTTAGAGTACTCTAGTCCGCACTCTGGGGACATAGAGGTTTATAAGTCGTTTATACTCTAGTCCGCACTCAGGGGACTTGGAGTACTCTAGTCCGCACTCTGGGGACGTAGAGGTTTTTAGGTCGTTTATGCTCTAGTCCGTACTCAGGGGACTTAGAGTACTCTAGTCTGCTTCGGGGACTTAGAGGCTTTTGTCGAGAGAAGTCGGATTTCCATCCAGCTAATTTGTATTTCATTTACCATATCGAGGCTAATGCTGTCGAATGAACGATCGACCAACGTTTGCTCATGGAATGGGACTCTGCCTCCATAATGAATGACGAAAATTGAAGAATGGATGGTCGATTCTCGTCCTCTTAGTGATTATAGCTCTTCCAATCAAGTCAACGAAGGAGGTACACGACAGATGATTGGATCACATCCATGATGGTTTAGATAATCAAGTCTCGCACAACTTGCTTCGCATCTCTTTCTAGAAAATGAGGATAATATATTATTGAGTAGACAAAGCAAGTTGCATATGTTTTAAGGTGTAGTCATGCCCATGTATTAAGAGCGATGGTTGGCGAGTAGGTAGTCCATCACAACTACTCCAAGACGGGCTTTCGAACAATCTTTTGTGTTCAGGGTAGGATTTGATGTGTAGATGGTCAAATCACGTCTATTGTAGATAGATCCCGACGTCACTGAGCTTCAGGAAAGGCATCTGTATTTTGTCGAACTTTGTTCTATGCTGTGCAGTTAATGTGCTCGGTAGATTCAAAGCGAGGGAGGTGCAAAAAGTCATAGCGGGGATACAGCGAGGATATAGCCGGATATAGCGGATGGCTCTAAAATAGCATATAAAACTCGTACTTAATGTTTTTACAAATATATAAATGGTAATTAAATGAAAAATTATCATTCAATTGAATTAAAAATAATGCATAAATAATTTTAAATAAAAACATGTGCAAATATATTTTAAATAAACGAAAAACTATTATATAACATAATTGAATTTCGTGGAATATTAGAGTATTTTCATTTCTGAAAATATATTAAAAATTAAATCAAATAAATTAGTTTCATAATTTTAAAATGTATAAATACAATTTTTCAATTCATTTTATTAAAAAAGATATAGCAGAAATAACGGGATGTAGCGGAAATAGCGGGGATTAAAGCGGAAAGGCTATATTCTGGGGCTATATGGAAAAATCGTAGCGGTAGAAATCCTCTATGAGATATAGCGGGGTTGTAGCGGGGTAATAGCGGGGCATTAATTACACAGGTTCTATGAATTGATTTGAGTGGATGATCGGGCCATACTCATTCCAAGCTTCCAAGTCAAATGTGGAGGTCAATGAATGGATGGTCAGTCATATTGACTTTGTATTGGGCTATAATCATGATGAGCTTTTCAATCTCTAGTTCTTGGCCCCAAATTAAAGGCACATGGTTGATGATGAGCAATTGAATCATGCTCGTCTAGATGAAACTCCACACGTCCGATCATGGTTTGCATGGATTGGTTGGCGGCCAAATCTGAGTACCTGGTCACCTGCATCATTTTGAAAGAGTTTAATTCAAGTTGGTCGTAGTTCATAGAACAATTTATATAGAAAATGGAAATAATTCAAAGAATATTGGAATAAATCTCACTGATAAGTGAAACAGCATCGTGTGCTCGCTATTCAACTTTGCCCCTGGATCCTTTCAAAGGGATGTCGGCCGTCAGCAGTCCAATTGATAATGATAGCCCTTTATTAATAGGTATCGGATGTTCCATGCCCACCATTCTGCAGGACTTGTACATACTATTGAAGCTTTCCTTTCCAGATCAGATTTTCGATCACACCTCGGAGGTGTTTGTAATCGCCCGTGTTAGGATCAATGAGTATCTTGGAATATACAACATTCCCTTGATTTTGTTTACACTTTGGTGTATTCTCTCGATATTGGTTTACAGTACCACTCTGAGTCATGAGACTTCAAGTAGAGGTTGTCGATCGAATCTTTCAAAGAGCATATGAGTCGAATTTTGAGATCTTGTTTTGTCTACTAGGATCAGCCTCCTTAGCCAACGGGCCTTCATTGTTATTTTTCCTAGTCTGTTTCGCTCCTCCACATTTGGTTTAGATTCATTTTTGTCATAGAAACGATCCATGGTCGTAGGAGGCTCTCCAGCTAACTAGCTGCCAAAATATATATGGAGGTCGATTCTCCTCTAACGTGATCAGTATGATATCCATTTAAGAGTATCGTTTGAGTAGCGGTTGCTTGTCCATTCCCTTATTGCCATTCAGAAGCTGCCGCTAGATCCTTTGTGCCCTGGTCGATCATGGGATGTAAGGGAAGTGGATAGAATGTTCCTTTATTAAGTTGAGTTTTGAATTCACTATCTGGAGGCACTGCGCTGCGACTAGGGTTTGGGGGAACTGGTGTAACTTAAAAAAATTTAGCCTCTTTTTCGAAAATTTGGGACGTATCCGATTTTTTTTTAAAAAAATAGGGGTCGTATAGGAGACTGGTGTAACTTAAGTTTGGATCGGCCTGGATGCCACTCAGCATAGGAATGCGGCTCGGCCTGGATGCGGCTCGGCATAAGAATGCGGCGCGGCTGGATGTCGTTCGGCATACTCTCCCTCGGCATACTCTCGTTCGGCATGCATTGGGTCGCTCTGTGTACTCTCACTCGGCATGCACTAGGTCTCTCGGTGTACTCCCGCTCGGCATGCACTCGCTCGGCATGCACTGGGTCGCTCGGTGTACTCCCGCTCGGCATGCACTCGCTCGGCATAGTCTCGCTCGGCATGGATGTGGCTCGGCCTGGATGTGGCTCGGCCTGGAGTGGCTCGGCATGGATGTGGCTCGGCCTGATGTGGCTTGGCATGGATGTGGGTCGGCATGAGAAGGGAGTGGCTCGGCATATGCCTTTTCGGGAGCGATCGGCATACACCTTTTCTAGGGCGATCAGCTGAATTGCCTTTAGAGGAGGGTCGGCCTTCATTCAACTTAAGTGCAAACTTCAACATCCAATCCCCATATCTTGCGTACATTAGTGAATCCAATCTATGGCTATCGGCTTCCTTTAGATTTCTTTCAAATCTGAGTAGAATAGGAAGTTTTCTAGTAAACAACTGGATCTATCTCGTGAATATGGAAATCCACTTAGTAGTCGATGAGATCCAATCAAGCTGAGAATTCAATTCTCAATGAAAGCACCAAAATTGGTCACTAACACCCTTGAGTAGAGTTATGTAGAGAGTAAATTAGAACAGAAGAATAGTGTAATTTAATGCAAAAAGAACAAAAAAGACGAGAACACCAGATTTATAGTGGTTCGACGTAATCGCCTACGTCCACTTTGAGTTTAATCTTTATTGCTTTCTCAATCACTTCAATATAGATACTATCCGTAAACCAATCACTTACATACGGTTTTAATTAAAAAGAGAAGAGTATCAAAAATGGCAGGGTCTCCCCAGTGTTCTTTGAAAAAGGTCCCTTTCACTGTGCCCCTGCCCTTCTATTTATAGACGAAGATGGGTTGGACTTCCCTCATGGGCTTAGGAACAAGGTACCTCGGCCTATAGTAGGTGACTTCTGTGCATCGGGCCAGGCAAGCCAAATGCTCTTGCTTTGTTGTGGGCCTGACAACTTGCTAACACCTCCAGTCTACACCATGCCAGGGATGCCGAAACATGTCGATTGCGTCAAACCCTTATACCTCCAGGCTCTTCTTGGTCAGAATCTTGTCTAGTGCTAATAATAATATATTCAACTATCGTTTTGTAGCCGGCCCAAGGTGTCGAGTAACACCTATAGTAAAGGATTTCCTATATGAAATTCGGTCTCGCCACCTACGGTAAAATATTTCACGTCTACACAATTTGATATTGCAAAGTGCGATAAGGATTATAGGTCTACAACCACTATTCGATCTCGCCATCTATGGTAAGGATAGTATGAACCGGCCTCAAGTTTGGTCCCTCTATGTGTGCTGCTAGTCGCCTTTTATGCATACCAAAACCTCTTGGACCAGCCACGTTGCTCTATAGGAGAATGCTTATCGATACCATAAGTCAAGGACCCGTCGTATGTATTAAAAGGTTTTCGTATTTGTTCCTCATTCCAAAACTATAAATATAAAAATGTACCGCACCATCAAACTACAAGATCTAAAGCCATACACAAACACATATAATAACCATATTTCACCTTTATCATCAAGTCCCATGCATTCGTATTTTATCAAGAACTACGTATACCACCTTCGTACATCGTCATTATCAAGCTTCACATCCATATACGGTTTAAATATTTTCTTATCATTCCAAAACTATATTCACAACATCCATACATCATTCCCATCTTCAAGTATACGTCTAAACAACAGAGATTCAAGTCAAGTTATCATCATGGAGTCACTAGGAAACACTAAGCAGAAGATCGAAACAATGCACCTTAATATGGGAATTTAAAGGCCCAAAATACCAAATCTGGGTCGTCCACTATGGATTGGTGTGCACGTACTGATGCACAACATAAATACAGATTTTCAAAGTTAATTTGTACATTTTGATTCCAAAATCTAATTTATTTACATCCTCCTTATTTGTTGATCCTATATTATATATACATTGCCTATTATCTTCCTAGGGTCATATGTTATTTCAAAACATCGAGTTTGGTATTTCTTTAGGTTCCAATTCGAACTAGTGTGAAATTAGGTTTTCTGAAGTTTCTAAAAAGAAGAGTACATGTATTTATTTCTTAGGTTCATATATCATCGTTTATACAGATTTTACTACATAGTATAATCCTAAATTAGCCTCAAAACATCTTATATCGTCATCATAGAATTATACAGGAATTAAAGAAGCCACACTTAGCCAATTAAGCAAAAAGAACCAAATTTCTTCCAATGTCCCGAATTTCCAAAATTTCAAATCTCCGAATTAGCCTTTGATCCGTACTCTAGGTGATAGGGAATTCCATTACAATTCCAATGCTCTTTGTTTCGTCAATTTTCGTTAAGAGTTATGGTTTTTGTGTTTGGTTATTGGAGAAGGAAGAAAGAGTTGTTGAGTTTAGGGATAAGAACGAAATGTATTTTTCAGTTTACGTACTTCTAAAATGGGCTTTGGAGGGAAAAACTAAAAAGACATTTAATTTGAGTTCAATTTTCAAACCCGGCCAAATTTAGCCCAGTCTAGCTGGCTACTCGCACACGAATCCAACCCACTTTAGTAAATTTAAGATATGTCACTCATGCGATGTCTGGTTTAAACAAATGAATAATTCATTTCTACCAAAAAAAAATAAAAGCTATGTAGTTGTGCGACTCCAGTCAGAAAATTCAACCGTCTATAAAAATTATCATTTTGCCCTTCCATTGAAAATTTACCAAAATACCTTCCAACTTATTTTATAATTTATTATTATTATTATTTAAGTTTGATATAAATTTTTGTTAGGGTATTACATCTATCATTCTAGTTGCCATGACTGTGGAAAGGTCGTTAAATATTTGAAAACAAAAATCTACATTTTGTAAGACATGTTGACATGTAATTCCACTAAACAAGCATAGTTTTTCGTTGCAGGTTGTGCTATTCATAATTTTTTAATAGTTTACAATGGTACAAATCCCAATTATGGAGAAACTGTTACTGTAGAAGTTCCACCAAGTTATGTTGAAAATTGGCATGAACCGTTCAACACAACTACGGTGGTACAAGTTCATGAAATAAAGTACAAGTTGTTGCAACACGTGGTTGAATGGTTATCTTCATTTTGAAATCATTCATTTTGAAATCAATATTCATAGTTACATTTTAGGCGATACCAAAAATTACAATGATAGTTACATTTCTAGTTTCATCAAAGACGCATTGATCAGTGCAGGACAATGTAGATTTATTAAATATTTGTACGTTCTTTCTCATTTTTTTTCATTCTGTGTACTGTTATAATCGAATTTAGCATTTTGAATATTATTGTAGTTGAATCATTTAATTATTAGTTACTAATTACTAAGTATTAATTATCAATTATTATCTTTTAGTAAATAATTAAAATTTATTAACTAATAATTGTTGCAAATAAAAAATAAACACTTCACATAACACAATTCTTTCCATCTAACCTCTAATCAATTTTTTTATCCACGAACGCCACAATCTCTAACCTCTAATCCAATTTGTACATAAATGCACCCTTACTTTAGGCATATTATCATTCCCAACAACAAATACATTATTCATATTAAGTACGTAAATGTCACTATTTAAAGCACCAAAACCAACACTTTTATTCCGTAATAAATATTCATAATATTGCCATTAAAACACACAATTATCATTTTTGTCAAACGGGAAACAAAAATTATTCCACCAATGAAATTTGATACATAATAGAATTATTTAAAATCAAATCATGTCCACTAGCAAGTTTTATGGAACTTTCCCATCACGATGTCACCTACATAGCTCTATTTACAGTGGAATTCCATGCACCCTCTTGCCATGAGCCTCTTGCTTCTAAGTCCCTGTAATTATAGATATAACTTTCGACTCCAGTATCTAATATCCAACTAAAGCAATTATAGATAAACAATTTTCTATAAAAATTTTACCTACATGAGCAGAATTTGATTCCCCTTAAGCATCTTCAATTATTATGGAAAGTTCCACTTCCACTGTCCCTTCTTTAAGCAAAAGCGACAACCATTTTTCTCTCTCACCTTTTTTTACCCTTGCCACCTTTAAACTTACACTTTCTCTTCTTCTAACTGTTTGAGAAAGACGTACCCTTAACAGCAGGTGTTGCACTTGGTACCTTCATGCACCCACTCTCAATCACCCTTAACATATTAACGAGGCCCACTAAAATACCCTTCAACGAGTTCATATTGAAGTTCAATAGAACGAATCAAACTGTGAAGTCAGCGATACAATAATCCAATTAGTTTAAAGCTCATTTGCAAGCGTGGTTTCTAACTAGGCCAACCTTTCAATGTTCTCAATCATATTGAGTACTTGATCTTGAGCTGGGGTGGCCTTACTCATCTTCACATGTAACAGTTTCGATAATATATCATACTTATGTTATGAGCTAGCTCTCTATACCAAGGTTTTAAAATCCGTCCGGCACTCTGGATTTTCGTTGGTTTCGTTCCGGTTCCGGCATGGTCCGGAACGGAATTAAATAAAAATCTCGTTTCGGAATTTAGTAGAAAGGGGGAAAGCTTAACAAAGAAATTGATTCACTGAAAGCAAAGTAAACCTAAATAATACCTCTTTTGAAGTTATCTTCCTCGATTTCAAGCATTAGGTGAATCGAATTTGTGAATGCCCTAATATCAACATCGAATGGGAACAACATGATACTTTTTCTTCTTTCTTGCTCTGCTCTGGCTTTGAACTTTTGGACTGGGATACTGATAGGGATTTTGAACAGGAGCAACTTGATTAGGAGAAGCTCAGTAAAGCGACGAAGTATTTGAGATGCTGATGTGGATTTTGAACTTTTGGGCTGGGCCAAGTTGGGTTAAGATTATTTATAAGATGTTTATTTTTTATTTTTTGTAAAGAGTCTATGTTTACAGTATATAATTTGTATAAACATTTTAATAAAATTTGGGTAACCTTTACTAAATTTTTAAAATTGCCTTCATGAAATTTGTATAATATGAAGAACATGATAAAAGATTATGTTAGCATTAACTATTATTAATGTATTATGAAAAAAGTAACGATATCGGCTAACCGGAATCAAAACGGAACTTCCGAAAATTCCGAAACGGAACCGAAATTTGAAAAAAAATTGATGACCGGAACGGAAACGGAAAACGAAAATTTTAACCTTGCTCTATACAACTTTTATTTAAATATTTCATGAATACCCATGTTTTTATGTTGACTTTGGAGATCGATGCTCATAATCGATTACATTTGCCGGTGGATAGCTCGTTGTCCGATGACCAGTCTTCATAAGCCTTAATTTGTTCGGGTATGACATTCTTATCGGGTTTAGCTAAGGATCGTTGGTGACGACATGTCAGCTCTTTTCACAGGTGAGTGATATCTTAACGTTTCTTAACTGATCTGTGTAGTTTCTTCCATTTAGTGTGTTCCATTCAAAAATAGCATTATAGTTGCCATTTGATCTACGTAAATTCACTAAAGTAAGTTAAAAACATTATATATGTTTTATACTTATCAGATTGGTTTAGTATATTTATTCAATACCACTTCTAGTGAATTTGGCATTTCTCAAAAACCCTAAAGGAGATAGAGAAATTTTATAAATTCCTTCAGTAGGTATTAAGATCTGTTTATCATATTAGAACAATCTTGAGGGTGTTCAACTAATTATATCTCATATATTATTCTAAACATATTTTTAATCATGCTCCTAATCATCTTCATGACTTTGAGGGTGCTCAACAAATCATGAAGTACATTAGTTACCCTTAGCCCATCGTCTAGTGATATCCTAAGCGGAGTATGTAACCCTTGAGGGTGCTCAATAAAGTTATATAAACATTCTTACTTATTTAGGAATAATATAAATATCATCCAAGATGTTCTATGACTTGAGGGTGCTCAACAACCATATGTATGTAAGGCACTCTATTTATATGATAAATGATGAAGAGCATTATTATTTTATATTCATAATTGAAAATAATTAGTAAAGAATATTATAGACTGTCTAAGGGACATGAGTATAACTCATGATATATATGTGCGTTCGTGTGTGTGCGCGTGTGTCCGTGTACGCACATTTAATGTATACCCCCTTAAGTATCATGGGTTTTAATTTATTTGACCTCCCATTTTCTTTATATGTATGTGCGTGTGTAAAATAACATTTATAATCTAGCAATTTTTATATATACTTCTATGTATTCATAATTAATTATAAATATTATATATATTTCTATTTATATTTAAAACAATTTTAATTTTACATTCTATAACTATTTATAAAATTGTGTAATTATTTCTTTAAATTTGAAATTTTTTAAATTATTTTATAATATTAAAATATATTTATTTGAATCAATCAAAGGCTAAGATCACTTCTGAGTTTTCCATAGTGGCATACTCATAAAATTAACCACTTCGACAAGCCAAGCAAAAGTCAGGAGATCCGCATGTTTTTCTCTTATAAGAATGGTCCTTGATTTCAGTAACCTTCTACTTGGTTATGCATTTTTTCCTTTGGCACACATCTAATTGGTTTTTCCTAAAGAATTCACTACAAAACAGGCTTCGTTTAGTGATGGGTACTAGTGACGGCTAAAAAAGACGGCTGACGCCAGCCATCGCTAGACGTTACTATGCGCGTATATACAGGCACACCGAGAATAGAAAAACACAATCCCTTTTCCCCAATTCACTTCGGCAAACCCTTCCCCTCCTCCACCGCCGACTCCCCAGTCGTCGCCCTCGACACGATCTACCGATCTTCCCATCGCGAAAGCCACAACGCTCCAAAGCTTGAAGGTATGCTATTGCTCTTCAATTTCGGCTTAATGTAGGTTTAATCAAAACCCTAATTTTGAAAATTGATTATATGTGATAGAAATTGATGATTATGCGGTAATAGTAGTTGGTAGCAGCGTACTGATGATTTGGGGATATGTTGAGAACCCTAGTTTGGCAAATTAGTTAATTATGTGTTCGTTATCGTGTATTAGGTAATTTCAACCTCTCCAAATTTGCCGATATCTCCTATTTTCCATTATCTTTGTTTACTTTAGGTTTAAATTAAATTAGTTGATGATTTAGGAATTTGGAATTGGATGATTTAGGGGTTTCGAATTGATTAATATATGTTATTAGTTTTTGATATATAGTTTACTATTTGAATTGGGTATATAATGGTAAACCTAATTTAGAAAATTAGTTGATTATGTGTTTGAAAATGGTGATTACTGTGTATTAGGTGATGATAATTAGTGTTGATTTGGTGGTATTAATTAGTGAATTTATTGTTTACTATATTGTTAAAAATTATGGCTAATTTAAAATCCAAAAAATAGTCCATGACTATTGAATAATATGTTTATTGTTAAGTTTACGAGAATGTTTGTTATACTGTTGCAAGTGCTAACTACTTATTTAGTTCACAAAATCGTTAATTAAAATTTATGTAGTTAAACAAAAGTTAAAATGCGTTTTAAAATTTTAGATTTAATTAATAATTATTTAAATAGTTAAATGAATTATAAAATAGTTTTTGTTGTTGTTAAAAGAGTAACTTATAGTTTCCATTTGTGAGATAAGGCATATTTTTCGAGTTACTATAGTTCCCATGGACTTTGAATCATAATTAAATGAATTCTATTCGGCTACATTACTAAAAAAAATTAAGATCATTATTTCACTACGGACCACTAATACTTCAATATTAATATTTTTTTAATTTGTGCTTTATTTATGTGAACCCCTTAGAGAATTTTTGGCCCCGTCTGACAAGTATTGTATATGACCATTATATGGATATTCATTTTCCATACAACGGGCATCTGTATTCATCAGATACAACATTTGTTGGATTTGTCCTAGTATTTGGACAAGTTACAAACACAATAAAGTAATCATATTTTGTAAATCATTTCAGTTTAAACGGTTCAGAAAATTTCGATGGCACTTCCTTTTTCTCTGTGTACACGCATTTGTGTACGATACATGGAATAAAGGGAAGTGCTGTCGAATTTCTTTAGAATCGTTTAACCTGAAATGATTTATAATATATGATTACATTATTGTGTTTGTAATGGGAAGTAGGATAACCGGCCGTCAAAGTAAAAAACAATAAACTTAAGAATTGAAAATTTGAATGCAATATTTATTTGAATTTGTTACAATAGTAAAGGGTTATATATAACTTTTTACAAGACTTTAATATGAAATGTGTTATTCAATCTTCTAACCTACATTTTACAAATCAGGAAATATGTTCAATTATTTTCTCGATCGTAGTTGGATGTATGAACCTCGAAAATGTATGAAAAGATCAATAAAAGAACATTTCTGTATTGGTGTACACGTATTTATTAGATTTGCTCAATCTAATAATCGAAATAACGTAGACATTCATTGTCCGTGTAGTAAGTGCAAACATCTGAAGCATTGGAAACCAGATGTAGTAGAAGTACATTTGTACAAATTTGGTTCTGTGCCAATTATTACTTATGGGATCGTCATGGGGAAGTTGTTCAACCTACACCTAATCCTGTAGTGTTAGAGGACGATAATACTATGACCAATCCTATAGAAAACATGGTGCAAGATGCTACATGATCAATGTTTCCTACCTTTGACCAAGGTGATGATGGGAATGAAAATGATGACGAAGAGCCGAGCGCAGAAGCTAATTTTTTTTATGATTTATTGGATTCTGCTAACAGGTCATTATGGGATGGATGTACAAGCAAAACCGAATTATCACCGCCGAATACATCACTATGAAATCGAAATTTAATCTTACAGAAGCTGCATTCACAGCAGTTGTACAAACTGCAAAACCATACATGCCACCTAATAATTTGATGTGTGATAGTCATTATAAAGTAAAAAACTTATGCCTGCTTTTGTATTGTCGTACCAGAAGATAGATACATGTGTAAAAGGCTGCATGCTATATTGGAAAGAAGACGCTCATCTTATTAAATGTAGAATATATAACGAGAAAAGATACAAACCAAGAAAAAGAAAGGAAAAGAAGTTCCATATAAGAGGATGCATTATTTACCCATCGCTCCCAGACTTCAACGGTTATATGCATCTTCTGCTATAGCATGTCATATGCGATGGCACGGTGTGAGAACACCAGAAGAAGGAACTTTGGACATCAATCCGATGGAGAAGCATGGAAACATTTCGATAAGACTTATCCTGAATTTGCGACAGAGAGCCGTAATGTTAGGCTTGGCTTATGTACGGATGGATTTTCGTCATTTTCTCAGTTTGGTAGTAAATATTCATCATGGCCTATTATTATTACTCCTTATAATTTACCTCCATGGATGTGTATGAAAACTCCATATATGTTTCTAACGATTGTCGTCCTCCGTCCCGATGATCCGACATAAGGAATTGATGTTTATCTACAACCACTAATCGACGAGTTGAAAACACTAGCATGAAGAATTTGAAACGTACGACATTTCGAGAAAAAGGAATTTTCGTATGTTTGATTCTTTATTATGGATATTAGTGATTTCCCACGTATGGCATGCTTTCAGGTTGGAGCACATCTAGACGTCTATCTTGTCCTTATTGTATGGATGAAACACGAGCATTTTCATTAAAGTATGGAAAGAAAATTTCTTGGTTTGACTGTCATCGGTGTTTTCTACATATCAATCATAAATTTAGAATGGATAAAAAGAACTTTAAAGCTAACAGAGTAGAGAGTATGCTACCACCTAAGGTTTGGACAAGTGAAGAGGTATATGAAATTGTAAAAGACTACCTAAAGATACATGAAACTGGGGTACATGTTGGCATTCCAGGTAAATCGGACATTCATAACTGGTGCAAGCAAAGTATATTCTGGGGGTTACCGTACTGGAAAAATCTCCTACTCCGACATAACATTGACGTCATATACAACGAAAAAACGTGTTTGACAACGTGTTTAATACAATTTTGAATGTGAAGGGGAAAACCAAGGATGATGTGAATTCAAGACGTGATATATTACACTTTTGTAAGCGACCCGAACTTCAATTATACGACAATAATAAGAAACCCAAAGCATGTTATGAGCTAGACAATAAGCAAGTAAAACTCGTTCTAAAGTGGGTGGAAGAACATAGATGTCCTGAAGGGATTTCTTCTAACCTACGTAGATGTATTGACTTTAAAAACGGCGATGAAAAGTCACGATTGCAACATTATGAAGGAGTATTTTTTTCCCATGATTTTCGAAGAACTGCTGCTTGCAAAAATATGGAGTGTTATAACAGAATTAAGTATGTTTTATAAACAGCTTTGTTCTACGACGTTAAAGGTAGATCGTATACATAAACTTGAAGCAGAAATCCCTGACTTCTATGCAAACTGGAGAAAATATTTCCATACCTGTTCATCTTCCATTTGAAGCACTCCTTCGTGGTCCTGTGCAATATGGATGGATGTATCCATATGAGAGGTAATTTAATTAATTTCGGTTTTTGTACCACCATATAAATTTAATTAATTTTCTTATAGATGCTTGAATCATTTGAAGAAAAAAATTAAACAAAAAGCACGAGTAGAAGGTTCGATTTGCAAATCGTACCTTGAAGAAAAGCTTTATTTTTTTCTCACATTGTTTTAGTAACGATGTGAACTTATCGTTCCTAAGTGTTCTCCGTAATGAAGAAACTATTGAGCAGGATTCTTCTCAAATAATGTTATCTATTTTTAGACAACATGGAAGACCTGTTGGAAAATGTGTGGAAATATGGTTAGATGATAGCGATTACCATGTGGCACACACATATGTTCTTCTAAATTGTGTTGAAGTTGCACTATTTGTCGGGTAATTATGAATTCATATATAATTCAATTATGCATGTATATATTAATTATAAAGGAATATAATACATATTTGCAGCATATACGAATCACAACATCCCTCTGGCGATCTCAGTAAACAATTTGTTGGATGGTTTTCAAACTACGTTCATGCTACAGAAAACTGTGTTGTTGACGAAGGATTACGACATCTTGCTATCGGACCAAAACTTATTTGTCAAGACTTATCCAATATTCTTCGTCAATGGATTTAAATTCAATACCAAAGATTACGGGGCTGAAAAATTAACATATAACAGTGGTGTATTTGTCAAAGAAAGTGATGATCCAGAGGAGCATATAAAAGATTTTTACGACGTCCTAACACAAGTTTTAGAGTTGACATATTATATACAACCTGCAGAGAAAGTTGTTTTATTCAAATGCAACTGGTTTAGCAATGTTCCTGGCTCTCGACTTAACGTGCACAAAGATTATAAGCTAATTGAAATAAGGCATACGTCGTGTTACTATAAGTATGATACTTTTGTATTAGCTAAGCAAGCTTTACAAGTTTATTTTGCTCCATATCCGTCCTTAAAAAAAGATAAAGCAGACTGGTGGGCTTTTTTTTAAAAGAAGGCAAGATATATATTTGATGGAAATAATATTCCAGGTAAAGCAGCGTATCAAGCGGATCTCGAGCCAAATACTGAAATAGTGATAATCGATGACATTGATGTAGAGTCGTTGACTGATGAATCGAATGTTTTAATAGATGCATTTGTAAGAATCGAAGAAAATGATATAGAGTACGAAACCGAGTCTGAATCAGAATATGACAAAGACCGATCATAGACAGCATCGCTTGTTGCATAATTCTGAGCTATGTATTAACAATAATGGCTATGTTCTATAATATTCTGAGCTATGTAATAATAATGATGACTATATATGACCTGTATCATTCTGAGTTATGCATTATTCTTTTCATGTACACTTTTTTCGATGATTATGTGCAGAGTATGCTTATGTGATGATTATCACTTGATTAATAATTATGTGATGATTGTGTGATGATTAATGATCATGTGATATTGATTGATGATTATGTGATGCTAATGTTATCAATACTCTTTTCTAAGCAGTGTATGATATTATATTTATGTTTATGCCAGATATGTCTGATAGGCGACGTAATCGACGTAGTACATCTCAGTCACCTTCACTTGGAATAGGTCCGAGTAGCTCTGAGCCAGATCTCCGTCGAGTTGCGGAGATAGTTTCGAAAAGTTCTGGGTATGTATCAAACTTATTCAAATTTTATTATATGAAATATATTGAATATATACATCAACATTTCTAAAGAGGGTTCGAGGTGGAGCCATTCGAGTTCATTTTACAAGTATCGAAGGAAGCATACAAGAGTAGGATGTTCGGGTGTTGTTCTCTGTGGGATAACATCCCAACACATATAAAAAACGCAATATGGGCTGATCTTATGGTAAGTACGACTTTGTAGTATTTAATAATGCCTTATATGAAACCAAAAACAATATGTCATCATGCCTTATGATATCAGTTTTACGTATTCTGTTCTGCTGATTGTTTTATAATTATATAATCTCTTTTACATAACACGTATGATAATTCAATATGCAGGCAGCTGTATGTGTAGATTCGCAGGATATGGATGTTTTTATAAATCATTAGAATAAAAAGATGCAGAAAAATTACAGAGAGACCCTATCAAGGGCTAAGAGTTCAGGGAAAAAGCCAAGTTGGATGGGAGATGATATTTGGGCCGGATTCCAACAATATTGGAAATCTGAAGCATTCAAAGTAAGTTATATTGTCACTATATTTTTACAGTTAAATGTGTTGAATAATTTTACTTAATAGTGTGTATAAATTAATAGGAATTATCGGCCATAAACCAGGCTAATAGGAACAAAAACCCTGCTTTACATCGTGGTGGCTCGAAATCCTTCCAACAATATAGGAGGGAATTAGTAAATAAATTAACCAATATTTATGTTATTGGTGTATATATTTACTATTGTCTCTTTACCATATATTCTATTCTTGTTTGCAATCTATTCTTTTATATACTCATGCAACTTATCAATATAATCTGTTCTTGTATATATTCGCTGTGCAAAGTATGAAAGGGAGCCTACAGCAGCTGAGGTTTTCAGAGTCACACATGCAGTGGAGCATACAGATGAGGATGGGAATGTTTCATATGATTGGTCGGACGACAGAGCTGCTTCTGTAATGGTAAATATGTTTATGTCTGTAATGAAAATATTTCATATTCGTTTATTTCACAGTAAATAAGTAAATTGTATAGCAATTGTGTCAAATATCTATTCGTAATTGTAGGAGAGATATAAAGCAGAGCATGCACGAGCGATACAAGCGAGTGAACGGAAGTCGCTTATGGTTGATGAGTCTAATCGAATATGAGATTCAATCATTGAACCGGCAAGTCGAAACAGGCGTTACAGTTTCGGCAACATGGTATGTACTCAACGTTTACACAGTAGAAACCTGTATGATTCACTTGAGTTTATTACCAATAACTTGAGTTTTCTTATTGTTATTATATGCCATGAACTTCATACTCACTTGAATTATTTCACAGGCTCTTAATTTCCAAAGGGCATATAGGAGATCCATAGATGAGGAAGAGATTGCTAGGATGCAAACACAATTGGATGAGCTCAATGATTGCCGAAAGAGTCAGTTGGCGACGCAGATAGATGAGCGTATTGCTGCCTTCTATTAGGAGCATGGGTCAATGCCCGGGGAAGGAGGTGCAGATGATGATGATGATGATGATGATGATGATGATGCTTAGTTGGTTTATTTTGATGGGTACGCTTTATATATATATATATATACATATTATGATGGGTTTGATATTTGGTACTTTGGATGTTGTGATTGATACTTAGTGTTTTGGTGGATTTGGTATTTTGGTTGTTGTGATTGATACTTTGGCACTTGATATGTACTGGTCGTTTAATTTAGTTATGTTATTTGGTTTGCTGGATTTTCATATTTGGTTATGTTGATTTTCTTATATGATTTTGTGAATATATGTTGGAATATGCAATATTTGATGATTTGGTTGTGTTGATATTGATTATATGGTTTGATGGAATGGTATTATATGTGTGGAATGATGGAATTATATTATTTGAATTGATTGGGATTGAGGGTTAAAGGTGCTGCAGCGTTGCAGCAAATATATTCCAGTTTTGCAACGGCTAGCTTCGGCTTTGTGCTCAAATATAGCGACGGCTCGCAACGGCTAGCAACGACAATGTTGCAACGCTTTGCAGCGGTTTGCATTAACAACCTCAACGGTTGCTTTCACGTGGACACTTAGCCGTTACAAGCCGTTGCGAAAAGAAAAACGGAGTCGTCGCTAAGGTCGTTGCTTTCTTTAGTTGCAACGAAATATTTTGCAGCAGCTTTTAGCGACGGCCGCCAACGGCTATTAGCCGTCGCTAAACAGTGCTGCTTTTATAGTGATTGCCCTGCGTATTGGTAGCAAGCATAGAGATGATAATGTGTATGTGCATATATATTATGAATATGTGTGTTTGCGTGTGTGTGTATATATTTAAAATAAAACCAATATCTTCCACCTTGTGACCTAGCCAACAGTCGAACACTTCTTTTGTTGGTTGGTTCCTCCTTGAATACTTTGTTCTTCTCCTTAGTTACAGGTTGCGAAGTTGTCGCATTAGTTTCACAATGTCCAATGGAAGAAAGTGCAGAGAGAAAGAGAATGAATGCCGTTTATGTATAGACCGCGAGATATCAAAATATTTGTTTTTTTCTCCTAGATAGGTAAGTAATGGGTGAAGCATCAGAGTGGGGATGCACATGCACTAAAGCGAGTGTTAGAACGGTTGCCAAGAGACGTGGAGGGGGGGTTGCAGGTCAAGATTGTGACCGGGGTGAAGACGGTGGTGCTTTAGTGGTGACAACGATAGTCGAATTTAAAGGATGCAGAAGTAAATGCTCAGCCAATTGAGTAAATGCAAAGAAAATTATTTTGTTTCCTAGTTTTTCTTTTTTCTATTTCCCTTTTTTATTTTCCTTCCTTTCCCATCTTTCTTTCTTTCTTTCATTTTTTTTTTTTTTTTGAGGAGGGATTTATATAGACCACCATATTATATACGTTACCCAACAACCTACAAGTACATTAACACCTTCATCCCTATCAAGTATATATGATAAAACGCCTCCCGATCCTTGCTCCATTAGTTTGAACCATACGACTGCATCAGACATCCACCTCCACTGATCAACGGTCGAGTGCTAGATGATTCAGACCTCAACTCAAGTTCTACTGCACTCATCTGTGGACTAGTCCCAACCCCTAGAAAGTCCCTTGTCATCTCATTCCCTCCCATGGATAGCCGATCTTGCCCCATTATTCCACTTCCATATGTCTGGTTGACTGTCAACCCTGCTGCATCATACCCAGCACCACATATTCCCATGTTACCATTAGCAAGAGAATACATTAGATCCTTCAGCTTTGAATTGCTTTCCATCCCAAAACTCATGCTACCCATATTCATCGATACACTATTATTTCTATCATATCCTCCAGTAGCACTTGCACCAATTTGTGCGTTGTACTGATATTCGCCTCCAACAAGATTCCCTGAATAGACAGCATTATAGTTACTGTATATTTGATTTGAGCTTAACATGAAACCAGCATCATTTTGAGCGCCATTGATGCCTGAATAAAGGTTCGGGTGCTGAACTAGAAAATTGTATGGTTTGATAATGCTTTCTTGGAACTGTTGATGAGCACTAGTGACTGCACTGGGGAGATAGAAGGCATAACTAGGCCCAGGGCTAGGTGTCATTTGGGAAAAGGACTGCGGTTGATCTTGAAAGGAGCAAAATTGGGAGTTTGAGTGAGATAGAGATGGAGTGCTGCTCGTCTTGTAATTTGCTAACAATCCAAAACTGCTGACACTGTTGAGCCCAATTGACACTCTTGCACTGTCTTGAGCAAGCGCATTACAAAAAGCTCGATGTGTGACGAAACTGTCCCTCCTACACTTCAGCAGCAGCATATGTTATAAAACATTATTAATTCAAGCAAGAATAGCGTAGTAAATCCATCATTCTACTAAGCTGTGTGTTAGGGAAATACTCAAGTTTTCGGTGTATACTAGAAGTAAATCTTGGTTTCTAAGTCGTAAATGAAACAAATATGAGTATTTATTTATTTATTTTGAAACAAGACCTGGATAAAGTTGAAAATATAGTATATACAGAAATTCTTAAGCTTTTAATTAGGTATACGAATAGGATAAGATATTGATATTTAAGTGATGAATTAATTAACTATGAATAAACAGGTTGTATAACAAATGATATTTAAAGTAATGGCCCTTCAATTACTAATGCCTAATATAGCATGAAACTGAAATTTGGTCCCCAGACCCTAGAACTAGTAACACTAAAACCATAAAGAACAAAAGAAAATTCTCCTTAAATTAGAAATTGTTAAATACCAAAAAGCCTGCGTACATTTCAGAAATAAATGCAAATCCAGATTTTTGTAGAAAACATGAAAATGAATCATTAATGATTATTCAGAAAACAAGGGCTATGTATATGCACGTTCACATTCCATCAATCAGTTGGAATTAACATATTCCTAGGATTTGAGTACTTAATGCTTTCTTTTCAATTTGATAATGAAATGATGATATATACTCCTGTGTAATATAATATTGAGAATGATATTTTTTAATGCAGTACATAGAAAAGAGTGGACCTAAAAGAATAATACTGAGAAGCAACGCATCCGTTCACAACTAGCCAGTTCAGAAGAGAACAACATCCACATGTGAACTCTCACTGATATAATTGGTGTTCGTTTCAGGAAGATGCTCTATGTTGCAATCTTCTCATTTTTTATTTCTGAAAATACCTTAACCCTAAAACCCTTACAGATTAGAATATACCAGCCAAAAATATAAATAAGTACTCTAATCATTGAGCATTCATGCCGAAATTGATATGTCCCACAACATAAGATTTTTAGAATTTTAGTGCTAGCCATGGAATCAAACCCTAATTAATTCCTAATTAATTCATAATAAAAACACCTAAATTAATTCAAGCCCTAGATAACCAAGTAAATACTTCATAACTCCGTCAATAACTAAAGTTTCACAAACAAAATAGTTGATACCTTGAGAAAATCGTGCCACAGTCGCATCGATACTCACGAGTACCGCATGTCTTCAAATGCGCCTTCCAGTCTGATTGAACCGCATACTTCTTAGAACACTTTTCACATCTGTACTTCTTCTCACCATGTTTTCTTGAATAGTGCTTCTTGATTCCTGTTAAGTCCCCTAGTGCTCTTGATGGATCGTGATGCACGCATGTCGGTTCGGGACATAGGTAAACCTTTTTTCGCACTACTTCTTTGGTGCTCTTTTGCTTCAACTTCCATGGCAAGTTGTGGCCACGGCGGTGCAATTGTAGGTTCTGCTCCCTTTGAAATCCCTTGTTGCATACCTCGCATATGAATCGGTTTGTCGCTTGGAGTGAATTCGGAGACAGTGCTACTACTTCCGCATCTAGATCTAAACATATTAGGCATTTTTTTTTTCAATTAATTAATTGCTTCTCTATATTGATATATATATATATATTTAGTAATATATCAAGATTATAATAGCTTGTGCTTTGTTCTCAAAAATGAAATTGAAAGCTTCATAAATTGGTACATCAAAGTGTTCTATTACGCGAAATAGGATCACCGAATCTGGTTTCTACTAAAGTAGATAAACACCTGCCATTAAATCAAAGATCTTTAGCATAAATTATCGTTGCTAAAATGCATTGTCGGTCAATTGATCTTTGAAGTTTGAACTAGGTATCCAGATCCACTGGTGTTTCTCTACTCCAATTTTAAACCCAAGTATGTGATCATACCCGAAACATGGTTGATTTGACTATGAACCTTTCCTATTCTCAATTTTGTGCCATGAAGGCTAAATCAAATGGCATTAAATGATAATACTGTATATTGTTTAGTTTGATGTAATTCTAAGAACATACAAGGATCGTTATCTTTACTTTAAATTAATGAGAAAGCAGTATTTGCCAATAAGAAAGTAAAATAAAATATGCCCACAAGCAAAAACATAATTAATTAAGAATCTATAATAAGAAACAATGAAGTAGAGATACTTGCATGGATTTCCAAACTGGTTTCTTTTCCGCTTCAGCGGCGCCGATGTAGAATCTACAGCGGTTGATGATGACTCTTGTTCTTGCTCGACTTCCATCTGAATTTGGTTATCAAGATCGGCTTCTGTAATGATTTCATTCAAAAAAGATGCTTCTTCCATTTCTTAACATTCGTAAACAAAATAACTTTCTTGTTTTTGCTGGTTTTACCGACTTGTCCTAAAATGGCATGCCAGAAATAGATCTATAAAGCATCTAGCAAGTTCAAATAAATGTAAAAATTTAAAATAATTAATATAGGAGGAATACAATAAACACTAAAAAAAGGGTATAGATTAATTGAATATGGAATGCAGTAAGATAAACTGTAAAAATCGAACCAAAACCCACTTGGCGGTGAAATCAGCACTTTGACAGATTTCGTCTTCAAGAGAAAAGGAAAGAAATTGTGAAAAAGGATGAAAAGAGTGTACGTAAGAAGGTGGTTGTTGTAGAATGCCTGTCAAATCCTTGTCATAATATTTCCTTCTCACTTTCTTTTTATCTACAAAATTTTAAAATTTCTGTGATTTCATCATCTTCAGTGTCCCATGAATAAAAGATTGTAGCGGAAAACGTATATAAAACGGAGGGTAGGATGAGAGAGAAAGGTGGGAGAGGAGAGCAAAATGAGACATGTGTGTCGTCATGTGTCGCAAGGAGAAGGGCCCCACCGACCTTGCATTTGCATGTTAACCCCCATTGGTAACCTTATTCTCACTTGTGTGACAATGAGCAAGCCAGTAACAAGGAAGATGAGGGTAAGTTTGTATTCACCTACCTATAACACTTGGGAATTTCATCGTATGCCCAAGTATACCAGGATTTAAAATCATGGTTTACTTTAATCTATATGATTGTTGCGGTGATTTACAAAGATGAGGGCCCTAATCTCTTTGTGCTTAATGTACATTAGTGACAATGAGCAAAAATGCACTGTATCATCTGTCATGCAGCAGTGTTAATTTGGTACTGGATCTCCTATTCTGGTCATGTAGCTGAGCAGGATACTCCTAATCACGTGTGGATCAATACTTGAATACATTTTAGCAAAGTATGCACATTTTAACTTTAAAATTTGATTTCGGTGTGACTAACAGTATCCTTATTCCAATAGAGGGTCGTAGTAGGGAATCTCACATCGATAATTTAGCAAAGTATCATGTTGTTTGGAGAGTTATAAATGAATCGTCCACTGTAATACTAGGGTTTTATCCATTTGAGTGGACCGTTAGATTTACACGATAGTGTATTTAAATTAAAGGATGCATTTTAGAAATTATAATTTAACAAAAAACACAGCAAAATTTTTGCTAAGACTTAATTTAAAATCCCTAGTTATTCAGTTTTTAATACTTAGGTAGAAACATTGTTCTTAAAAACCCTAATGAACCATACACTACTAGAACTACAATATATTCCGACAATCCTTACCAACGGCTTCCACACTACAACATAGGCTTCGTTTAGTGACAGGTACTAGTGACGGCTAGCGATGGCTAAAAAAGGCGGCCGACGCTAGCCATCGTTGGCCGTCACTATGCTTGTATATACTGGCATACTAGAGAACAGAAAAACACAATTCCCTTTCCCCAATTCACTTCAGCAAACCCTTCCCCTCCTCCACCGCCGATGCCCCAGCCGCCGCCCCCGACGCGAGCTGCCGATATTCCCATCGTGAAAGCCACAACGCTCCAAAGCTTGAAGGTATGCTATTGTTCTTCAAATTTTGTTAATGTAGGTTTAATCAAAACCCTAATTTTAAAAATTGATTATATGTGATAGAAATTGATGATTATGCGGTAATAGTTGTTGGTAGTAGCGTACTGATGATTTGAGGATATGTCGAGAACCCTAATTTGGCAAATTAGTTAATTATGTGTTCGTTATCATGTATTAGCTAATTTCAACCTCTCCAAACTTGCCGGTATCTCCTATTTTCCATTATCTTTGATTTTATGTTTAAATTAAATTAGTTGATGATTTAGGGATTTGGAATTGGATGATTTAGGGGTTTGGAATTGATGAATATATGTAGTTTATGGTATATAGTTTATTATTTGAATTGGGTATATAATGGTAAACCTAAGTTAAAAAATTAGTTGATTATGTATTTGAAAATGGTGATTATTGCGTATTAGGTGATGATAATTAGTGTTGATTTGGTGATATTAATTAGTGAATTTATTGTTTACTATGTTGTTAAAAATTATGGCTAATTTAAAATCCAAAAAATAGTCCATGATTATTTATGTTTATTGATAAGTTTACGTGAATGTTATACTGTTGTAAGTGCTAACTACTTATTTAGTTCAAATAATCGTTAATTAAAATTTATGTAGTTAAACAAAAGTTAAAATACATTTTAAAATTTTAGATTTAATTAATAAATATTTAAATAGATAAATGAATTATAAAATAGTTTTTGTAGTTGTTAAAATAGTAACTCATATTTCCCATTTATGAGATAAGGCATATTTTCCAAGTTACTGATAGTTCTCATGGATTTTGATTCATAATTAAACGAATTCTATTTGGCTACATTACTAAAAAAAATTAAGATCATTATTTCACTACAGACCACTAATACTTCATTATTAATATTTTTTAATTTGTGCTTTATTTACGTGAACCCCTTAGAGAATTTTTGGCCCGTCTGACAAGTGTTGTACATGATCGTTATATGGATATTCATTTTTCAACAGAACGGACATCTATATTCATCTAATACAATATTTCTTGGATTTGTCATAGTATTTAGACAAGTTAAAAACACAATAAGTAATTATGTTTTATAAATCATTTCAGTTTAAACGGTTTAGAAAATTTCGATGGCACTTTCTTTTTTTCCTGTGTACACGTATTTGTGTACGATATAGGGAATAAAGGAAAGTGCTACCGAAATTTTTCAGAATCGTTTAACCTAAAATGATTTATAAAATATGATTACGTTATTGTGTTTGTAATGGGAAGTATGATAACCGGCTATCAAAGTAAAAAAACAATAAACTTAAGAATTGAAAATTTGAATGCAATATTTATTTGAATTTGTTAAAATAGTAAAGGGTTATATATGAATTTTTACAAGATTTTAATATGAAGTGTGTTATTCAATCTTTTAACCTACATTTTACAAATCAGAAAATATGTTCGATTATTTTCTCGATCGTAGTTGGATGTATGAACCTCGAAAAGGTATGAAAAGATCAATAAAAGAATGTTTCTGTAACGGTGTACACGTATTTATTAGATTTGCTCAATCTAATAATCGAAATAACGTAGACATTCCTTGTCCGTGTAGTAAGTGGAAACATCTGAAGCATTGGAAACCAGATGTAGTAGAAGTACATTTGTACAAATTTGATTTTGTGCCGAATTATTACTTATGGGATCGTCATGGAGAACTTGTTCAACCTACACCTAATCCTGTAGTGTTAGAGGATGATAATACTATGACCAATCCTATAGAAAACATATTGCAAGATGTTGCACGATCGGTGTTTCCTACCTTTGAACAAGGTGATGATGGGAACAAAAATGTTGACGAAGAGCCGATCGCGGAAGCTAATTTTTTTAATGATTTATTGGATTCTGCTAAGAGGCCATTGTGGGATGGGTGTACTAGCGGAACCGAATTATCTACAACCGTCGAATACATCACTGTGAAATCGAAATTTAATCTTACAGAACCTGCATTTACAGCAGTTGTACAAACTGCAAAAGACACATGCCACCTAATAATTTGATGTGTGATAGTCATTATAAAGTAAAAAAAAACTTATGTCGGCTTTTGTATTGCCGTACCAGAAGATAGATACATGTGTAAAAGGTTGCATGCTGTATTAGAAAGATGACGCTCATCTGACTAGATGCAGAATATGTAACGAGGAAAGATACAAACCAAGAAAAAAGAAAGGAAAAGAAGTTCCATATAAGAGAATGCATTATTTACCCATCACTCCCAGACTTCAACGGTTATATGCATCTTCTATTACAACATGTCATATGCGATGGCACAGTGTGAAAACACCAGAAGAAGAAACTTTGATACATCCATCTGATGGAGAAGTATGTAAACATTTCGATAAGACTTATCCTGAATTTGCGGCAAAGAGCCGTAATGTTAGGCTTGGCTTATGTACGGATGGATTTTCGCCATTTTATCAGTTTGGTCGTAAATATTCATCATGGCCTATTATTATTACTCCTTATAATTTACCTCCATGGATGTGTATGAAAACTCCATATATGTTTCTAACGATTGTCGTCACCGGTCCTGACGATCCGACACAAAGAATTGATGTTATCTACAACCACTAATCGACGAGTTGAAAACACTATGGCATGAAGGAGTTGAAATGTACGACATTTCAAGAAAAGGGAATTTTCGTATGTTTGCTTCTTTATTATGGACTATTAGTGATTTTCCCGCGTATGACATGCTTTCAGGTTGGAGCACATCTGGATGTCTAGCTTGTCCTTATTGTATGGATGAAACACGAGCATTTTTATTAAAGTATGGAAAGAAAATTTCTTGGTTTGACTGTCATCGGTGTTTTCTACATATCAATCATAAATTTAGAACAGATAAAAAGAATTTTAAAGCTAGCAGAGTAGAGAGTATGCTACCACCTAAGGTTTGGACAAGTGAAGAGGCATATGAAATTGTAAAAGACTACCCAAAGATACATGAAACTGGAGTACAGGTTGAAATTCCAGGTAAATCGGACATTCATAAGTGGTGTAAGCAAAGTAAATTCGGGGAGTTACCGTACTGGAAAAATCTCCTACTCCGACATAACATTGACGTCATGCACAACGAAAAAAACTTGTTTGACAATGTGTTTAATACAATTTTGAATGTGAAGGGGAAAACCAATGACAATGTGAATTCAAGACGTGATATATTACACTTCTGTAAGCGGCCTGAACTTCAATTATACGACGATAATAAGAAACCCAAAGTATGCTATGAGCTAGACAATAAGCAAGTAAAACTCGTTCTAAAGTGGGTGGAAGGACATAGATGTCCTGATGGGATTCCTTCTAACTTATGTAGATGTGTTGACTTTAAAAACAGCAAATTGAGTGGGATGAAAAGTCACGATTGCCACATTATGATGGAGTATTTTTTCGCATGATTTTCAAAGAACTGCTGCCTGTAAAAATATGGAGTGTTATAACAGAATTAAGTATGTTTTATAAACAGCTTTGTTCTACGACATTAAAGGTAGATCATATACGTAAACTTGAAGCAAAAATCCCTGTACTTCTATGCAAACTGGAGAAAATATTTCCGCCTGGTTCTTTTTAATGTAGTGGACCATTTACCTGTTCATCTTCTATCTGAAGCACTCATTCGTGGTCCTATACAATATGGATGGATGTATCCATTTGAGAGGTAATTTAATTAATTTCGGTTTTTGTGCCACCATACAAATTTAATTAATTTTGCTATAGGCACCTGAATCATTTGAAGAAAAAAACTAGACAAAAAGCACGAGTAGAAGGTTCGATTTGCAAATCGTACCTTGAAGAAGAAGCTTCATTTTTTTTTCTCACATTACTTTAGTAACGATGTCAACTTATTGTTCGTAAGTGTTGTTAAATATGCGACTATATGATTTTTGTTTGATGATAATAAACATGTATACATTCATTTAAATGTATTTGTTAATATACTGTTTTATTTTCACAGATTAAATAAATATTTGCTGAATAAAATAAATAACACAGAATTTGAATTCAAACGGATATTTTATTCAAACAAATATTTATTACAATTTTTGAATAGTACAAATTTCAAGCTCTCACTATATATATACAATTTCAATTACAATACAAATTTGATTACATCACAATGCACATTTACGTTTGCACCTCACTACATATCACTCACACTCGTATTTATCTGCAACTTCATTCGGCGTAGTCTGAGAATTCACAACTCAGTGGCTGAGTTATGGCAGGGCTTTGAGCGTAGAGTTAAGGCTAGTCAATAGCGGGTGTCGCGAGTTTACGTGTGTAAGCGTCTGACTGCTTAATTTCTAGTAGAAACCTTGGAGGCAGCACGTAGGCAGGTTTTGCCGAAGTTGGGTAAATTCTGTGTCGTTCTATTTCTGCATTTATTATTCTGCTATTATCTATGCTGCTATTATTTTGATATATTTGTGTTGAAATAATTTTATAAGCTTCCGCAATAATTTTTATAATTAATATCATCACCCTATTCAACCCTCTCTCTATGGTGAAATCAATCCTACAAGTGTTCCCCGTAATGAACAAACTATTGAGCAGGATTCTTCTCAAACAATGTTATCTATTTTTAGACAACATGGAATACTTGCTGGAAAATGTGTGGAAATATGGTTAGATGATAGAGACTACCATGTGGCACACACATATGTTCTTCTAGATTGTGCTGAAGTTGCACCATTTGTCAGGTAATTATGAATTCATATACAATTCAATTATACATGCATATATTAATTATAAAGGAATATAATACATATTTGCAGCATATACGAATTACAACATTCATCTGGCGATCTCAGTAAATAATTTGCTGGATGGTTTTCAAACTATGTTCATGATACAGAAAACTGTGTTGTTGACGAAGGATTACGGCATCTTGCTATCAGACCAAAATGAAATGTCAAGACTTATCCAATATTCTTCGTCAATGGATTTAAATTCAACATCAAAGATTACGGGGCTGAAAAATTTACATATAACAGTGGTGTATTTGTCAAAGGAAGTGATGATCCAGAGGAGCATATAAAAGATTTTTACGGCATTTTAACAGAAGTTTTAGAGTTGACATATTATATACAACCTGTAGATAAAGTTGTTTTATTCAAATACAACTGGTTTAGCAATGTTCCTGGCTCTGGAATTAACGTGCACAAAGATTATAAGCTAATTGAAATAAGGCATACGTCGCATTACTATAAGTATGATCCTTTTGTATTAGCTAAGCAAGCTTTACAAGTTTATTTTTCTCCATATCCGTCCTTAAAAAAAGATAAAGTAGACTGGTGGGCTGTTTTTAAAACGAAGGCAAGATATACATTTGATGGAAATAATATTCCAGAAGAAGCAGCGTATCAAGCGGATCTCGAGCCAAATACTGAAATAGTGATAACTGATGACATTGATGTAGGGTCGTTGACTGATGAATCGAAATTTTTAATAGATGCATTTGTAAGTACCAAAGAAAATGATATAGAGTACGAGACCGAGTTTGAATCAGAATATGACGAAGACTGATCATAGATGGCATCACTTGTTGTATAATTCAGAGATATGTATTAATAATAATGACTATGTTCTGTAATATTCTGAGCTAAATAATAATAATGATTATATATGATCTGTATCATTTTGAGTTATGTATTATTCTTTTCATGTATGCTTTTTTCAATGATTATGTGCGATTATGCATATGTGATGACTATCACTTGATTAATAATTATATGATAATTATGCGATGATTAATGATTATGTGATATCGATTGATGATTATGCGATGCTTATGTTATCAGTACTCTTTTCTAAGCAGTGTATGATATTATATTTATGTTTGTGCCAGATATGTCTGATAGGCGATGTAATCGACGTAGTACATCTCACTTGGAGCAGGTCCGTGTAGCTTTGAGCCAGATCTCCGTCGAGTTGCGGAGATAGTTCCGAAAAGTGCTGGGTATGTATCAAACTTATTTGAATTATATTATATGAACATATTGAATATATACATCAACATTTCTACAGAGGGTTCAAGGTGGAGCCGTCCGAGTTCATTTTACAAGTATCGAAGGAAGCATACAAGAGTAGGACGTCCGGGTGTTGGCCTCAGTGGGATAACATCCCAACACATATAAAAAACGCAAGATGGGCTGATCTTATGGTAAGTACAACTTTGTAATATATAATTATGCCTTATATGAAACCAAAAATAATATGCCATCATGCCTTATGATATCAGTTTTACGTATTTTGTTCTGCTGATTGTTTTATAGTTATATAATCTCTTTTACATAACACGTATGATAATTCAATATGCAGGCAGCTGTACGTGTGGATCCGCAAGATATGGATGTTTTTATAAATCATTGGAACAAAAAGATGCGGAAAAATTACAGAGAGACTCTGTCAAGGGCTAAGAGTTCAGGGAAAAAGCCAAGTTGGATGGGGGATGATATTTGGGCTGGATTCCAACAATATTGGGAATCTGAAGCATTCAAAGTAAGTTATATTGTCACCGTATTTTTATATTGAAATGTGTTGAACTATTTTACTTAATAGTGCGTATAAATTAATAGGAATTATCGGCAAGAAACAAGGCTAATAGGAATAAAAACCCCGCTTTACATCGTGGTGGCTCGAAATCCTTCCAACAACATAGAAGGGATTTGTAAATAAATTAAGCAATATTTATGTTATTGATTTATATATTTACTAGTGTCTCTTTACCATATATTCTATTCTTGTATATAATCGATTCTTGTATATACTCATGCAAATTATAAATATAATCTATTCTTATATATATTCAATGGGCAAAGTGCGAAAGGGAGCATACAGCGGCTGAGGTTTTCAGAGTCACACATGCAGTGGAGCACACAGATGAGGATGAGAATGTTTCACATGATTGGTCGGACGACAAGGCTGCTTTTGTAACGGTAAATATGTTCATTTCTGTAATGAAAATATTTCATATTCATTTATTTCACAGTAAATAAGTAAATTGCATAGCAATTATGTCAAATATCTGTTCGTAACTGTAGGAGAGATATAAAGCAGAGCATGCATGAGCGATACAAGTGAGTGGACGGGAGTCGCTTACGGTTGATGAGTCTAATCGGATATGTGATTCAATCGTTGAACCGGCAAGTCGAAACAGGCGTTATATTTTCGGCAATATGGTATGTACTCAACGTTTACATAGTAGAAACCTGTATGCCATGAACTTCTTATTCACTTGAATTTATTACCAATAACTTAAGTTTTCTTATTGTTATTGTGTGCCATGAACTTCTTATTCACTTGAATTATTTCACAGGTTCTTAATTTCCAAAGGGCATATAGGAGATCCATAGATGAGGAAGAGATTGCTCGGATGCAAACACAATTGGATGAGCTCAATGATTGGCGGAAGAGTCGGTTGACGACGCAGATAGATGGGCGTATTGCTGCCTTCTATCAGGAGCATGGGTCAATGCTCGGGGAAGGAGGTACAGATGATGATGATGATGCTTAGTTGGTTTGTTTTGATGGTTATGCTTTATATACACACACACACACACACACACACACACACACACACATATTATGATGGGTTTGACATTTGGTACTTTGGATGTTGTGATTGATACTTAGTGTTTTGGTGGATTTGGTATTTTGGTTGTTATGATTGATACTTTGGCACTTGATATGTACTGGTCGTTTAATTTAGTTATGTGGTTTGGTTGGTGGATTTTCATATTTGGTTATGTTGATTTTCTTATATGATTTTGTGAATATATGTTGGAATATGCAATATTTGATGATTTGGTTGTGTTGATATTGATTATGTGGTATGATGGAATGGTATTATATGTGTGGAATGATGGAATTATATTATTTGGATTGATTGGGATTAAGGTTGAAGGTGCTGCAACGTGGCAGCAAATATATTCCAGTATTGCAACGGCTAGCGACAGCCCTGTGATCGAATATAGTTATGGATCGCAACGGCTAGCAACGGCAATATTGCAATGCTTTACAACGGTTTGCATCAACAACCCGAGAAACCAACAACCTCAATGGTTGCTTCCACGTGGACACTTAGCCGTTACAAGCCGTTGCAAAAAGAACAACGGAGCCGTCGCCAAGGTCGTCGCTTTCTTTAGTTGCAACGGGATATTTTGCAACGTCTTCTAGCGACGGCCGCGAACGGCTATTAGCCGTCGCTAAACAGTGCTTCTTTTGTAGTGCCAACGGCATATATTTATGAACTTTATTACAATTAAAATAATTAGCTGTTGAAAATATGCCATTTACGGCCATTGATAACCATCGAAAAGTCGCGTGTATCTTCTTCTTCAGGTCGAAGCCTGATTTCTTTCCTCCCTAAATCAAAATCCCTCCTCCACCCTTTCCCCTCCAGTTCCAAGAGACGAATTTTTGCTAAAATTAACTCCAACTTCATCAAATCGAAATCTCATCTCCTCCAAACCTCTAATCTCCTCTATTTTAGGTATTATCCCTAAACCTAATTTAATGAATTTGTTAATTTAGGGTTAATTTGTTAGTTTAATTGTTTATATTGTCTCATTGATTGTGTAGTATAGTTTATTGAATGTTAGTTTGATTTGTTAGTTAGTTAGTTTAATTTGTTAGTTTGTGCGATAAGAAAATAGTGTGTATTAGTTGAATAATTTAGTACTTTTACGCGTTACTTGGGTTATTTAGTGTGGATGAGCATAATTTAGTACATGCGTTTTCTAAAACGTCGATAACGATAATTAATTTTATATACGTACGGATAGTTAGTTAAAGTTTTAAACTGTGCGTATGCGATAAACCATCGTATACGGTAGTTTAACTTAAGTTAAATGTTAATCAATTTAATGTAAACGACGAAAGCTATATTTTTTGAAAATATAAAATATGTAATATATTTTATTCATAAAACCCTTAGAGTGTTTTTGGTCCCATCTGATAAGTATTGCATATGATCATTATATAGGTATTCGTTTTTTGACAGAACGGATATCTATATTTATCATATACAATATTTGTTTGATTTGTCCCTGTATTGGATAAGTCACAAATACAGTAACGTAATTACATCACGTAAGTCATTTCATTTTAAACGATTCATAAAATTTCAACAACGCTTCCTTTATGTTCCTTGTGTACACGCAATCGTGTATGACTCAGGGAACAAAAGGAAAGTGCTGTCGAAATTTTATTGAATCGTTTAAAATAAAATGATTTACGAGATGTAATTATGTTGCTGTGTTTGTAATGGAAAGTATGATAATCTAGCGACCAAGTGTCAATGATCGATTAATATAAAACATTAAACTGTAAAATTGTATTGAAAAGTAAATTGTGAATGTGGTTTTCATTTATATCATATTTTTAAATTACAGTAGCAGAGATGATGAATTATTTTACCGACTGAAGCTGAGTATATCAACAACGAAGGAAAATTGGAGGCTCAATAAGTGAACATTTAAATAATGGTATACACGTATTTATTGATTTCGTTTTAAGTAATAACAGAAACGATAAAGAAATTCGTTGTACATGTAGCAGATGTAAATTTTTGAAGCATTTGATACCAGAAATGGTCAGAGATCATTTGCGTCAGTACGGTTTCGTGCCAAACTATTTGGTATGGGATCGGCACGGAGAACTTGTAGCACCTAATCCTGTACAGTCAGAAGAGGTAATGTGTAATGAAATTGTTACGACGAATCTCGTAGAACATATGGTTGAAGATGCAGCACGTTCAATGTTCCCTACTGTACAATTTGTTGATGATGATGTTAACGTTGAAGAAGAACCAAATATTAGAGAAAAAAAGATTTATGATTTATTGCATTCCGCAAAGAAACGGCTTTGGGATGGCTTTACAAGTGACACCCAATTATCAGTAACTGCAGAATACATTGTGATAAAATCTAAATTCAACCTCACAGAAGTTGGATTTACAGCTGTTGTATAAGTTGCGAAGCGCCATATGCCTTCTGACAACTTAATGTGCGAAAATCATTATGAAGTAAAAAAACTTAAGTTGGCTTTTGGTTTACCGTATCAAAAAATCGATACATGTCTAAACGGTTGCATGTTGTTTTGGAAAGAAGACATCAATCTTATGAATTGTAAAATATGTAATCAGGAAAGGTATAAACCAAAAAAGAATAAGGGAAAGGAAGTCGCATATAAATATATGCATTATTTAACTATTACACCTACGCTTCAAAAGTTATATGCATCTTCTGTAACAGTGCATCATATGAGATGGCACAGTGTTAGAATGCACGAAGAATGTACATTAACACACCCAGCTGATGGGAAGCATAAAAGCATTTCGATCAGAAATATTCCGATTTTGCAACGGAGAGCCGTATTGTTAGACTTGGTTTACGTATGGATGAATTTTCACCATTTTCTCAATTTGGTTCTAAATATTCATCTTGGCTTATAATCGTTATACCTTATAACCTTAGATGTGTATGAAAACTCCATATATGTTTATCACAATTGTCGTCCCCGGCCTTGCTGATCCGACATAAGGAATCGATGTTTATTTACAGCCGTTGATTGAAGAGTTGAAAACATTATGGTATGTATGACATCTCAAAAAAAAGAATTTTCGTATATTTGCTTCTTTGTTGTGGATTATTAGCGATTTTCCTGCGCATGCAATGCTTTCAGGTTGGAGTACGGCCGGTCGTCTAGCTTGTCCTTGTTGCATGAAGGAAACACGAGCATTTTCTTTACCACATGGAAGAAAAATTTTGTGATTTGATTGTCGTCGGTGTTTTCTCCATATTAATCATCCTTTTAGAAAAGAATAACTTTAAAACTAATAGACACGAGCCCTTGAAACCACTAACGGTTTGGTCAAGCGAAGATATATATGAAATTATAAAGGATTTTCCAAAGATACATGAGACCGAAGAACAAATTGAAATTCAAGGTAAATCAACGATTCATAACTGGTGCAAACAAATTATATTTTGGAAATTTCCATACTGAAAAAATCTACTACTTCATCACAATATTGACGTGATGCACAACGAGAAAAACATGTTTGACAACATTTTTAATACAATTTTGAATGTTAAGGGAAAGGCGAAGGATGATTCGAAATCAAGACGCGATATCGAAGCAATATGTAATCGCCTTGAGCTTTATATCAAGCCAAATGACACCAAAAAACCAAATCATGCTATGAGCTAGACAATAATCAAATTAAAATACTTTTAAAATGGGTGGAAGGATTAAGATTTCCTGACGATATTTCTTCCAGTATTCGTAGATGTGTGACACATATAAGAACAATAGACTTAGTGGGGTGAAAAACCATGATTGTCATATTCTGATGGAAAATTTGTTACCCGTTGCTTTTAAAGAACTGTTTCCCATAAAAGTTTAGACGGTTGTAACAGAACTTAGTTTGTTTTATAATGAGCTTTGTTCTACTACGTTAAAAGTTGATCATCTACGTAAACTTGAGGAAGAAATCCCCATACTGCACCGAAAAATAGAGAAAATATTTCCTCCAGCTTTATTTAATGTAATGGAGCATTTACCTATTCATCTTCCATCTGAAGCACGTCTTCGAGGGCTTACGTAATATGGATGGATGTATCCATTCGAGAGGTATTAACGTTTGGTACGTTAAATATTAATTTACTTCATGTATAAATATAGAATAATTCTTAATAGGTACTTAAATCGTCTAAAGAAAAAAGTGAGACAGAAAGCACGGGTTGAAGGTTCAATCTGCAAATCATTTATCAAAGAAGAAGCTTCATATTTTTTCTCCCATTATCTTAGTGATCATGTGAACATATCGTTTGAAAGTGCTGCGTGATGAAGACATTAACCAAGATGATTGTCAAGCGAGTTTATCTATTGTTTAAAAACATGGCCGACCTGCTGGTAAATGTGTGGAATTATGGTTGAACGATAGAGATTACCATGTAGCACACACATATATTCTTTTCAATTATGCTGAAGTTGCACTTTTTGTTAGGTAATGCACATATATTCTTCTTAATGCATTATATCATCTACATATGTGTATATATACGTATGCACACTTGTGTGTTAATTATAATGCAATATTTTGTCTTTAGTTGCAGTGTTTACGAATCACAACATCCAAATTGTGATATCGGTAAAGATTTCGCTACTTGGTTTTCAAATTACTTTTACGATTCGACAAACTATGTGGTCGATGAAGGATTGAAACATTTATCTATGGGACCAAAATTGAAAGTCAAGACCTATCCAATATTCTTCGTTAATGGATATAAATTTAACACTAAAGAATACGGTGTTGAAAAATTAACCAACAGTACCGATGTATTTGTTAAAGGTAGCGATGATACAAATGATCATGTAAAAGACTTTTATAGCATGTCAACTTGGGTTTTGCAATTGACATATTTCACAAGACCTACAGAAGAAGTTTTTGATTTAAATGCAACTGGTTCAGCAACATTCCAGGTTTTGAAATCAACATGCACCCAAAGTATAATCTTATAGAAATAAAGGATACCTCGTGTTATTATAAGTACGATCCTTTTATACTTGCCAAACAAGCTCTTCAAGTTTATTACGCTCCGTATCCATCTCTACGAAGAGATAAAACAGATTGGTCGGCTGTTTTTAAAATGAAGGAAAGATTTATATTTGATGGACAAAATATTCCAAACGATTAAGCCTGTCAAGCAGATATCGAGGAAAATACTGGAATAATAATAACTAACGATCAAACCAATTTTGGACCTCTAAACGATGAATCAAATGCATTAGTAGAAGCATTTGAGACTACAAAGGAACAAAACATAGAGTACGAAATGGAGTCTGAATCAGAAAAACGACGAGGACTGATTAATAATCTACATTTTCTAAATGTATAACTTTCATTTTCTAAATGTGCAGGGTTCGTCAACCTACAAGAGACCGATGTATCCCTAGTGCAGCAGCAGCATTGGAATATCAATGAGAAGAGTGGGGAAAAAATCCAAGTGAATGAGTGCTAGCGTTTAGGAGATCTGGATCGCATGGTAGGGTAATGAGGAGTTCCAAGTAAGTTTACCACATATGAATTACATGAAATTGTTGCGTGTATTTGTTTATCGATGGAATTTCTATTAAATTAGAAAACCGTCGATAAATTTTGAATTAAATTTATACCGCAAGCGCACGACGTACTATCGTAGTATGTAGTGAGTACGGGTCGATCCATAGGGAATTGTTGATTTAAATTTCCTATTCAATCAAATTAACCAAAATTGAAAAGTGTGAAGTTAAAAATGTAGAAAAATGACAAAAGAAAAGTGATAAAAATAAGAGTGTAGAGACAATTTAGAGATAAAATCCACTCTTTAGATCACATAAATCGATAAAATAAAGTTACGATCTCTCTTTTCTTATCATTAGTGTAATTAGTTGATGTGCTTATCATAAGTACGATATTTTTTTTTTATTAATTAGCCCAATATAAACTATCAAACTATAACACAACCCATAATACACATTAAATCTCATGAAATATGACAACCAAGTTGAAAGCAAAATCTATTTTAAGCATGGCCTATTAACTATTGTTTAGAAATATTGATCATCAAATTTTAATTTTAACATTCACTTCTTTACCATAATCATATGTAAATGAAGAAGCAATTTGTGTTATGTTTGTTTAAGCATAGCTTATTTGTTATGAACAACATAGACTATCGAATTCAAAGCTAAACAACATCACTAAACCACTTCAAGTTTTTCCATTGAAGCCCAAAAAGAGAATACCCTAAATTGAAGGGATTACCTTCTTCTTTTTGTTATCAAATCAACAAATATAGAAAGCAACATTAAACAATCAAGAGGAAAAAGAGAGGAAAAAGAAAAGAAAACTAATCTACTTGCATTAAAAGAAAATCTAAACTACTTGCATAAATAAACAAATCTACACTACTAACATGAAAGGAAATAAACAAAAGAAGAAAAGAGAATGCATTGAAAATTGCATAAAAAATTACATAAAAGAAATGGCTAAGTAGCCATAAAAAGAAAGAAGGGAACTTGATTTATTTTTGCCTAAACTAAAACTAAGAAGAAGAGGGTTACATGAAACATAAAGGGTATCTATACATGTATGAAAGCCTAATTCATATTTTTGGAGAATGTCATAATTGCCCTTGAGGTAATGTGGTGGCCAAATTACCGTTAGCATCCAATAATCATCCATTAAGTGTGCACGAAGATTTAATGACCTTTTAACATATGAATTAGCTCTAATTTGTACATTAAGGCAGGAGGGTAGGTTAGGTCCTCCATGATCATGGCTTTGAATCATTTCCATCTCCATTCCTTTCTATTCACTCTTGTGCATGCATGTATCATCATGAAACCACTTGTAAAATTCATCAAATTTCTTACAAAACAACATAGAAAATTCCAAGTAAATTTTCACAATTTAATAAATGCATGAAAATGACCATTTTGGCCTTATATGAAGATGAATATGTGAAAATTTAAAAGTAATTTAAATTTTGGTTTAAACAAGTTAAAATACCCAATATGATCATTTATTTAGTTTAAATAGATTAAATATGGTGGTAAAAACATGCACATTTACGTGCATATCAAATACCCACACACTTATCTTTTTATTTGTCCTCGAATAAAGAAAAACTAAGATAAATCCGTTTTCATAAGGAGCACGATGGCATTGAGCGTATGCAACAAGCTGTTAAACCTCTGTGTGTCCCAGTAAGACGAGTATTGTCTCATGAGGGTTTTCAGTGGATACTACCCACAAAATCCAAATTCGATATGAAAATATTTACAAAATGCAAAATTTATTTACAAAGAGATGAATGCGAGTTCTGAAAATATTTACAAATGAAAGATTTACTTTAAAATTTACATAACTTAAATATAGGTTTTGGTCATTATCTTGAATATTTAAGACTTTTTACTTGTCAAAATTTCTAACAAAAATCAAGTTATCATAACAAATAGACTGTATTTTAACTCGTTATTTCGGTTGATAACACGATGTAATTATGAAATAAATTCTTAGTTGATTATCAAAATTTATCAAGTGGTTTTTTCATTTCTTTTCAATAACAAGTCAAATCAAACAGGTTAAAATAGTGCTTGGATTTCATTTGCTTACTCTCTCCAATTTTTCTTTTGAAAATTTTATTGATATTAACAATATTTACATATTCCAAACTCAGATAAACTAGGGCCAGGTATATTACCCATGCACTGCCTTTCAGACTTATGCGAGGGGAATACAGAGCATAGCGAGCGAACACATAAGTGTGAATACTTATCGACTTTAGGCGTTATTAATAAAAGAATTTTTATATACACACCTAACTCGGATAAACTGAGGCTAGATATACCGATCATGCACTGCCTTTCGGGCTTACGTGAGAAGGGTACATAGCATGGCGAGTGAACACACGAGTGTAAACACATGACTCTATGTGTTAATAAAAATTGTATACATATATACAAACATATATTTTTTTTGTTTTTTTTTGTTTTTAAGAAAGAGAGTTTCATACTATCATCTTAGCACCATTTAACTTAGAAGACAAAATTTTTTTATATCCTTTACTTTAATCAACCTCTTTTTAAAACAAAGATTTTCAATTAGAATATGATTCATACTTATCTTGTATGAATCTTCCCATGTACTAGTTAAAACATCGTTATTTGTAATCAAACTTTTATTTTTATTTTTGTTAAGGCAAATAAATTTTCAAAAATTTCAAATCAATTTATCAAAGCCGTATATTTATCATACAGTGTTTCTTTAAAAATAAATCAAAATGCTTTAAAAAAATTGAAAATTTTTATCTTTTTTTTTGGAGTTTTGGAAGAAAAAATAATCATGAAAAATAAATAAGAAGATGAGTCTCCCCCTACACTTGATTTGACTGTGTCCCCACAGTCAACCCAAGTGAAAGGAGTAAAACAAAATAGAAAGATGACCTATATTTAGATGAACACGAAAAAATTATTATTTACAAGAGTTCAGAAAGTATATTGTCAAGAAGTAAATGAAATGGTCTTTCAAAGACCGATTCATTTGTCTCGTCAAGTATGCGAGATAGCTTAAGCTCGGAAAACCAAATCGTAAAAGATTTCGAAGTTGTATGTGGATTTGGAAAAATGAATGTCGTTTTATTAAAAATCGTATGAGTTGTTTCCTTTTCAATAATTTTCGGGGTTGATAGAAAAATTGGTTGAAGTTCAAGTTTACTCGCACCAAAGTGGAATTCAAACTTATCATTGAAAACTTCTTCAGAATTATCGAATTCAAAATCAAAATGGTGATTTAAGTCTTCTCCATAAAAATTTGAAAACTCGTTTTCAAGAAGTCCAAAGAAATCGTGTTTCTTAAATTCGTCTTCCTTTATTGAATTATCAACAACTTTATTACATGTGTCAAGTTCAAAATCCAAAGTATTAGTGTTCAAAATTTCAAAATCGAGAAAAGGAAGATCGAATCTTAAATCGAGTTTCTCATGCTCAAAAGAATTGAAATCCAACTCAACTACTATGTTTTCAACAACTTCATTAAGATCATTATTTTCACTTTCAAAAATTATTGTTTGAAAATCGTCGATTTGGGTAAAAAATGGATTATCATTTGACTCGTCACATGTTGGGTTTTGGTTTTGTTTCTCATGTTGTTTCATATTTGTTTTGAACAACAAATCCATGTGATCATTGTAGATTTCATCCATTTGTTCAATAAAATCCAATTTATAGTTATTAGTTTGAGAATTTTCGATTTGGATTTGTTGAGAATAAAATTTTTCACTCGTATCGTAGTTGAGATTATTACCATTGCCAAAATTATTTGAAAAGTGCATCACATTTTCTTTTTGATTTTGAAATTCACTTTGGAGTTCGAAATTAAATTGGCATGGGTTATACTCGAAATCGTTTGAATTTTGAAGTGAATTCAAATCTTGATTAGTTTAAAAAAATTGACTCGAGTTATTGCACAAATATGAACTACACAATTCATTTATCATTTGATTTTGTTGTGTACAGAGTTCGAGTAAAGATGAAATGCTATTGTCAAGATTCGAGGGTTGTTCGTCATTTTGAAAATATTATGGTTCAAAACTCGAATCGTTTGAACAATAGTTAGTGTTGAAATATCCATAAGAATTTGAATTGAAATTATATGAATTATATTGATTTTCATAACTATTGCAAAATTCAAGTGAGTAAAGAAAAGGAAACTCGGACATTTTCAAGAATTTTAAGTTTTTTTCTAAGGGAAAAATATTTACAAATCAAATTTATTTTTCAAAAGGGAAATTGATTTTTATTTTGATTTTTTGGTTTCTCAAATTTTTTTCTTTGTTTTTGAAAAAGATTTATAACATTTTTTTTTTGGATTTTTGTTTTTCTAAATTTTATTAGATTTTTGAAATTTCAAAGAAAAAGGATTTATAAATTTCAAACGGAAAGAAAAAAGAATATTTACAATTTTTTTAGTTTTTGATTTTTGAAGTTTTTTTTAAAATATGAATGAACTAATGCAACTAAATGATTTATCCTAAGTTAACCCAAAATTGTATAATCATATATTGTCTTAAATCAACAAGATAGTTCTCAGTGAGGTAACGGACAGGATTTTTCGGTGCATCACGAATCACCATAGAAATGCAGCCGAAGGTTTAAGTACCTTCAGAGGAACAACCACTATAATATTTATGAATCACCGTAATATTTATAAATGGTTATTACTCTGTCGTAGCCTAGACACCAAGAAAACAAACTGTTGAAAGAGGACAAATTGTCAATATACAATTACGTATTATCGATGTATAACCGTTGTTATTAATTAAAATTATAGGATGAAACGCAAAACAGAAATTAACAATGCAATTACAAATGGATTTTTGTTTTTGTTTTTGAAATTCGAATTTTTTTTCAAATGCACGTAAAAAACAATTCAAGATAAAGAAAAACAATAAATATATACATTGAAATGCAAATAAAAATAAAATTATAAATAAGCAAGCAGTTATTATTATTTTTTGACAAGATCAGCAAATCAAGAAATTTATTTTAGTAAGCACTTCTGCTCCTTCTGCAACTCTGCTTTGGCAACCTGAAACTGAAAACATGATGTATACATTTTTTTTTTTTAAGAGAAATGAAAATAAAACATATCAAAATCAACACAAGTGAAACATAAATAATGGAAAACAAAATAGACTAAAACAAAATGGACTAAAACAATTGAAAACAAGATATATACTTTTTGTTTGTTTTTTTTGTTCTTTTTTTTAACAACAACAAACTAAAACAAAACAAAAGAAAACATCAACCTTAAAAAAAAAAAAATCCCCAACCCAAGCAAATAAACAGAACAGAAGAAAGTAGAAGAAAAAAAAAATAATCAGAAAACAAAAGAAGAAAAAAGTATCAACACCCAACCCAAGCAAAATTGACCCGACCCAGAAAGAAGTAAACGAACTAAATAGCTCTCCAATTTCACAATAAAAAAATTGAATCGAAACAATTCTGATATCCCAAAATCGAGTTAAATTTGCGAATCAAAAATGTTTCTCTTTTTTTTTTCTTGTTCGATTCTGCTAGGAAGAAGAGTTTTTCAAGCAAAATGAAGTAATTTTTATTCACGATGGCGAATTAGTTCTGTGTTGATGGGTTGCTGTGGAGTTTTGGGGAGCGGGTTTGGGTCTGGCGATTGAAGTCGCGAGTTAGGAGTTTGGATTTGGGTTGCGGTTCGGTGAAGTATGGCTTCAGTTGACTGTCAACTGTTGTTCGGAGTGGCTGTTAATTGCTAGACGGTGGAGTGACAAAACAGGTGAGATGAAGAATGTGAATGTGGTTGGGGGTTTCTGGTTTTTGTGAATTGCGATTGGTGGCTTCGGAGTTGATGTGAGGGTGTAAGCAAGGTTGCAAGCGACAGTGATTTGAATGAAGTGCTTTGGTGAGGAGTGTTTGTAATGCAGGTTTTGGTTGATGATGTTTGTGGGAGTTGTTGTATATTGAAGGCAGTGAAGGCAATTTGGGTTGAGAAGGAGAAGAAATTGTTATGGTGAAATGTGCAAAAGTTTGGGAAGAAGTATATGTGCAGTGGAATGAAGGCAGCAGCGGTAATGCTTTGGTTCGTGGTTTCTGGTGGTGTGGACCGGTTAGGGTGATGGTGTTTGAAATGAAAACAATTGGTATGCTCACGGTAACTGGTATGATGCAAGGCAGTTTTTTTTTTCTGTTTTTCTGTCTGGAGCAGATGGATAATTATGTAGATGAGATGATTGTAGTGGTCTGTGGAGTTTGCACATAAGTGTGTAGCTTAATGAGGATTTGTAACAATGTGAATGGATTTGTAGTAATGCAGTAAGATAGTTGCACTGCCGATATGATTGTAATTCGTTCAAATGAGGAGATATGACAGGCACTGAAGTGTTGTGGCAGGGGTCGTATGGCTGGTGTGTAGTGATTTGCATTTGCGTAGTGATTTGTAGTTGCGTAATTAGAGCTTGAAATGGTTGGGGTAGGGGTATGTGCAGTGTAATGCACAGCGATTTGACAATGATGGTGGCAATGTGTGTGACAATGATGGGGTAGGGGTAGGGGTATGTTGCAGTTTGAATTGGCAAATGGCTGGAGACTGTTGAAACTTGAAGCTGAATGAGGTGAATGATTATGTAGATAGTGATGATGTGAAGGAGTTAAAAGATTGGTTGAAGGATTCGATCGAAGCGACTGCAGGTCAGGTGAAGGTAGAGGTTGATGTATGATGGTTTCAGGCAGAGCAAAAGGGTGGAGGACTGAGTGGATTGTCTAATGAATGTTGGTGGAGGAAGGCAAGTCAGTGAATTGCACTATGTTGTGATAATGAAAATGGTGCGATTGAAGAGGTGATGTTGACAGTTGGCAGATATGCAATTTTTTTGGTGGATATGCCAGTGACAGTGAGTATGGAAAGAGCTAATGTAGTGACTGTTTCGTTTGTATGCAGGGCAGTGAGTAGTATTGGCAGAAGATGGTTGGTATAGCAGTTGTAACAGTGAAGTTTGTGACTGATATGCACATGAAGATGGTATCACAGTGAAGTTTGGCTAACGGTCAGTATGCAGTTGGTTGAAGTGGTTGCATGCAAGGGATTGTGATGACACTGTGGAGAGGTGCAGCAAGCAGAGGTGAACAATGAAAACAGAGAGTGAAATTTAATATGTAAATGTAAAAGAAATAAAATTTGCAAATGTAAACGAAAATGTATATGCAATAAATAATAATAAAAAAGTTTCTTTTTCAAATGAAATTGTGTGTATATAATTTTTTTTAATATGCAAATGCATGGCAAACTAAAAGAAAACAAGCACACAAACAAATGCAAGCAAAATTCGCACAACACAATTTTTTTTAAAATGCAAATTAACACACAACAAACACACAATAAAATCAAACGAAAATAATTCGAAAAATAGAAAATCAAAATCAAAACAAATTCACTGGTAACGACGCCGAAAACTTGTTTATCGACGGAATTTCTATCGAAGTAGAAAACCATCAATAAGTTTTGAATTAAATTTACACCGCAAGCGCACGGCGTACTATCGTAGTACGTAGTGAGTACGGGTCGATCTGTAGAGAATTATTGATTTAAATTTCCTATTCAATCAAATTAACCAAAATTGAAAAGATTGAAGTTAAAAATGTAGAAAAATGAAAAAAAAGTAAGTGATAAAAATATGAGAGTGTAGAGACAATTTAGAGATAAATTCACTCTCTAGATCACATAGATCAACGAAATGAAGTTATGATCTCTCTTTCTTGTCAGTAGTGTAATTAGTTGATGTGTTTATCATAAGTATGATATATTTGTGCTATTAATTAGCCCAATATAAACCATCAAACTGTAACACAACCCCTAATACACATTAAATCTCATGAAATATGACAACCAAGTTGAAAGCAAAATCTATTTTAAGCATGGTCTATTAACTATTGTTTAGAAATATATGTCATCAAATTTAACTTTAACATTCACTTCTTTGCCATAATCATACATAAATGAAGAGACAATTTGTGTTGTGTTTGTTTAAGCATAGCCTATTTATTATGAACAACGTAAACTACCGAATTCAAAGCTAAACAACATCATTAAATCACTTCAAGTGTTTCCATTAAAGCACAAAAAGAGAGTATAAACATCAAAATGTTGGATCTACATACTAGAGAGCTTCATTACCCCTACATTGAAGGGATTAGCCTCTCATTTTTGTTATCAAATCAACAAATGTAGAAAGCAGCATTAAACAACCAAGAGGAAAAAGAGAGCAAAAAGAAAGAAAAACAAATCTATTTGCATTAAAAGAAAATCTACCCTACTTGCATAAATAAACAAATCTACACTACTAACATGAAAGGAAATAAACAAAAGAAGAAAAGAGCATGTATTGAAAAATGCATAAAAAAATTACATAAAAGAAATGGCTAAGTAGCCATGAAAAGATAGAAGAGAACTTGATTTATTCTTGCCTAAACTAAAACTAAGAAGAAGAGGGTTACATGAAACATAAAGGTATTTATACATGTATGAAAGCCTAATTCGTATTTTTTGAGAATGCCCAAATTACCCTTGAGGTAGTGTGGTGGTCAAGTAACCATTAACATCGAATAATCATTCATTAAGTGTACACGAAGATTTAATGGCCTTTTAACATGTGGATTAGCTCTAATTTATACATTAAGGTAGGAGGGTAGGTGGGGTCCTCCATGATCATGACTTTGAATTATTTTGATCTCCATTCTCTTGTATTCACTCTTGCGCATGCGTGTATCATCATAAATCCACTTGTAAAATTCACCAAATTTCCCACAAAACAACATAGAAAATTCCAAGTAAATTTTCACAATTTAACAAATGCATAAAAATAACCATTTTTCCCTATATGAAGATGAATATGTGACAATTTGAAAATAATTTGAATTTTTTTTAAAAAAGATAAAATACCCAATATGATCAGTTATTTAATTTAAATATATTAAATATGGTGGTAAAAATATGCACATTTACGTGCATATCAGTATTTAATACATAATTTAGAACTGTAATGTTATTTCCAATTGAAATTTTCAGAGAGTGTCAGATAGAAACTCCGCAAATAGAAATAAGAATCCCATCACACATCGCGGTGGTTCCAAGTCGTTCCAATATCATTGCGAGGATTTGGTAAATTTTTTGTATTCACATTTTTATATTTTAAGTCATAAGTTGTTAATAGATAGTTAATAAAACAATATATATATATATATATATATATATATATATATATTCGTATTTCAGGAAAGAGCGCGAGGAGATGCTGTTTCGTATTGGGATGTTTTTGCTCATACTCATGCCTTGAAACAAACTAACGATTCGCGCTCAGTCGTAAACTTATGGGAGCATGATGATAAAGCGACTATTGCCTATGTAAGTATAGTATAATTAAGTTAAAAGTCATCAGTTAATTAATTAAGTACACCTTTATAGATATATTAATTAGTATTATTTATACCAATGACCATTTCAACTTTTTGTCAATTAATATAGCGATTAGTCCACTAAATTGTTTCTGTATTTTACATTGCAGCAAAAGTTTCAGAAAGCACGGGCACGGCTGCTGGTTGAGACAGGACGGGATGAGTTGACAGTTGATGAGGAGGACGCTATTTTTGAGTCTGTCATGGATCCACCATCCCGCAGTAGTCGCTATGGATTTGGGAACCAAGCGGTAATTTTCAAAAAATAAACTAAATTCAAATATTGCATATTTTTCAATTAAAGTTATGTAAATTACATTTATGATGTTGAAGGCAGTATTAATTATGTTCGCAGGCAACGACATCGCATAAAGTTTATAAGATGGCTCAAGACAAAGAAGAAATTGCATCGCTGCGAGCCAAGATTGCCGAGCTGCGGGAGCATGATCGTCGTCGTGCTGTGTAGATGGAGCAGTTGAATCAGCGCATGGTGGAGTAAATGGTGCAACATGGGAGGTTTCCTTCGTCGGTCGGTTTTGTAGGGGATGATGACCAGTGATGCTAGGTATGTTCTATTATATTTTCTGTCTGTATATATACACTTCAAGTGGGTAAGGATGTGTTTGATACATTTTGATGGATTGTATATTATTTTATGTGGATTTGGATGTTGAGTTTGTAGATTTGGATGCTGATTTTGTGGATTATGTTGGATTTGGATATGGATTTTATGTTTGAAATATTATGTATGCTTATTTATATAATTATTGGTTTATATATGCTCGAAAAGGATCTGTTATTAGTATTGATAGATGTGGGGTGGCTGGAAGGCAGCAGGTTCAAATTCATGAAAAAAAATTACCCACATTACCGACGGCTTGTAACGGTTTCTGATGGCTCATAGGTTATAATTTCCCAACAGTTTCCAACGATAATTTCGGACCGTTTACAACGGCATGGGATTGCTATTTGGTTTTTCAGGATTTCCATGTGGACATTTTTGCCGTTGGAAACGGTCGGAGATTACCGTTGGAAGCCGTCTGGAATGTGCCGTTGATGCCGTTGGAAATCGTTACTAAACGAGATTCGTATTCCAACAGCTATTCCTATGGTTTGCGATGGCCTTCCAATGGCCACAGATGTCTTTGAGCCGTCATAAGCTAGTGTTGTTCTTGTAGTGATACCACATGGCATAGTTATCATAACCTAACACTGAGTCGGACCAAGACAAATAAATGTTTAAGGTTTTGACAGAACCGTGCATTTTCTATTTTTTGACAATTTGCACATTCAAGTACAAGTTATACCAAAAAAATAGAAAGAAAAATGCTAGGTGGACGAGTCGTAGTGGCACTACAAGAACAACAGTGATTTTCGACGGCTAAAAGCCATCGGTGGCCATTAGTAGGTCATCGGAAACTGTAGGTAAGACTGTCGGAATACGAATCTCGTTTAGTAATACTTTCCGACGTCATCGGTCTTTTTCTGACGGCGACCAATGGCATTTCGAGATGATTTCCAATAGCTATATTGGACACGTGGCAAATCAGAATGACCAAATTGCCGTCCTAAGCCATCAGAAATGGTCGAAATCTGCTGTAGAGAGCTGTTGGAAACCGTTGGAATATGAGGCTAATATGCCGTCGGAAACCATTTGAAGCCGTCGGAAACCTAGGTTTATTTTTTTCTGTTTTTAAGCTTACTGCCTTCCTGCCACTGCATATTCGTCAATACACATAACACCTCCATTTCGGGCATATATAAACCACTAATCATATAAATAACCAAACATAATGTTCAAACCAAAAAATCCATATCCAAATCCAATATAATCCAAAAAATCCATATCCAAATCCAACACGATCCAAAAAACCAACATCTAAATCCACATAAGATAATATACAATCCATCAAAATGTATCAGAACCACCCTCACCCACTTGAAGCGTGTATATACAAACAAAAAAACATAATAAAACATACCTATCATCAATCATCATCCCCTACCGAACCATCTGATGAAGGAAACCTTCTATGCTGCTCCATATACTCCGTCTAGTGCTGGTTCAGCTGCTCCATCTGCATAACACAACGACGATTGTGCTCCTGCAGCTCGACGATCTGGGCTCATAGCTCTACAATCTCTTCTTTGTCTTGAGCCATCTTATACTCCTTCTAAGATGTCCTAGCCTGCGAATAAAAATAAATTGTTATAATGCCTCCAACATATTAAACGTAATTTACATAACTTTAATTGAAAAATAGTAATATTTGAATTTAGTTTATTTTTTGAAAATTACCGCTTGGTGCCCAAATCCATAGCGCCTGTTGCGGGATGGTGGATCCATGACAGACTCGAAAATAGCGTCCTCCTCATCAGCGGTCAACTCATCTCATCCTGTCTCAGCCAGCAACTGTGCCCGTGCTTCTTGGAATTTTTACTTTAATGCAAAATACAATTGAGTATAAATAACAATAATTAAAATAACATTAATCATTTTTAAGTAGACTAATCGCTATACTAAATAATAAAAAGTTGGAATGGTATAAATAACACTTGTAACTTAAAATATAAAAAGTTAGACTAATCGCTATACAAAGTATAATATACTTACATGGGCAACAGTCGCTTTATTATCATGCTCCCATGTGTATACGGCTAAGTTTGAATCGTCGGTCTGCTTCAGGGCATGAGGATGAGCAAAAACACCACAATACGACACAGCATCCCCGCACGCTATTTCTTGAAATATGAATATATGTGTATATATATATATATTATATTGTTTCATTAACTATCTATTAACAACTTATAACTTAAAATATAAAAATGTGAGTATAAAAATTTAACAAATCCTCATGATGATGCTGGAATGACTTGGAACCACCGCGATGTGTGACGGGATTCTTGTTTCTATTTGCAAAGTTTCCATTTGACTCTCACTGCAAATTTAAATTGAAAATAACATTTCACAGTTCTAAATTATGTATTAAATACAAGCAACAATTTAAAGTAATTAATATATGGTAAACTTACCTGGAACTCATTATTTTTCCACCATGTGACCTAGGCATCCCAGACGTTAGTACTAATCCAGTTCAGTTTTTTCCTGCTCTTCTCATAGAGACACTGTGTCCCTATAATTTTTGGTAATTTTACCGTTCTAATGGCGCTGCACCAAGGAAAGACCAATCTCTTGTAAGTCCACTAAACCCTACACGTTGAGAAAATGAAATTTATACATTTTTTATAAATAGTCTACAATATAAAAAGTGAAGCAGGATCAAATAGAAAGTATAAAATATAAATTTACACATACTAGGAAGTCCTACCAAATGCTCTCTCTGACATTATCGGGTATCTTGCTCCACTAGGGCCAGTAGACAGTTATCCTGCATTTATATGCCTGTCTAGATATGGAGAGCATTGTAGCTGAAGGCTGAGCTCAAAGCCACTGTGTCAAAAAGAAACAAAAATTTAATAAAGCATGACTAATATATAATATATCGTATAGTAAAATATTGTTAATATTGAAATAAATTTAATACTTACGATCCATCAGTTTTGGCCTACAACCAGACCGTAGGAAGTGTTGCCTCCTGTAATGGGCCACTACCATCACAAGTTGGAGGCGCACCAGTCCCACTCTGAGAAGAAGAGGGAGGCCCTATATGGGAAGAGCTACGTCTACGAAAAAAGACATATGTATATAGTACATGTTACAAACATATTATATATGAGAAATATATCATTTAATTATGTGAAACATACATTATGGAAGGATATAAAAGGATTATGTGAAATAGATTACGATTAAACATATCATTAGCAGAACATATCATTTTTAATGAGAAAAATGTAGCATAAACAAACTCATAAATTACCTTCTCCCGAACTGTAGATTATTAATCAGTCCTCGTATTTGTCTGATCCAGTCTCTATTTCGTACTCTATGTTTTGTTCCTCTGTAGTCTCAAATGCCTTTATTAATTCATTTGACTCATCGTTTAGAGGTCCAAAATCATTTTGATCGTCGGTTATTATTATTTCAGTATTTTCCTCAATATCTGCTTGATAAGCTTGTCGCTTGGAATATTCTTTCCATCAAATGTAGATCTTGACTTTGTTTTAAAAACAGCCAACCAATCTGCTTTATCTCTTCGTAGAGATGGTTATAGAGCGGAATAAACTTGAAGAGCTTGTTTTGCAAGTATAAAAGGATCATACTTATAATAACTTGAGGTATGCTTTATTTCTATAAGATTATACTTTGGGTGCTTGTTGATTCCAGAACATGGAACGTTGCTAAACCGGTTGCATTTAAACAAAAAAACATCTTCTATGGGTCTTGTGAAATATGTCAGTTGAAAAACCTAGGTTAGCACGCCATAAAATCATTTACATGATCATTTGCATCATCACTACTTTTAACAAATACAGTGGTATTGTTAGTTAATTTTTCAGCACCGTATTCTTTGTTGTTAAATTTATATCTATTAACGAAGAATATTAGATAGGTCTTGACTTCCCCTTTGGTCTCATAGCAAAACGTTTCAATCTTTCATCGACCATACAATTTGTCATGTCGTAAACGTAATTTGAAAACCAAGTAGCGAAATCTTTGCCGATATCGCCATATGGATGTTGTGGTTCATAAACACTGCAATTATAGAAGAAATATTGCATTATAATTAACACATACATGTGCATAGGTGCATGTACGCATATGTAGATGATATAATGCATTAAGAAGAATATATGTCTATTACCTAACAAATGGTGTAACTTCAGCACAATTGAGAAGAATATATGTGTGTGCTACATGGTAATCTCTATCGTCCAACCATAATTCCACACATTTACCAGTAGATCGGCCATGTTTTTAAAAATAGATAAAGTCGCTTGACAATCATCTTGATCAATGCCTTCATTGTTACGCGTAACACTTTCAAATGATAAGTTCACATTATCACTAAAATAATAAGAGAAAAATGAAGCTTCTTCTTTGATATATGATTTGCAAATCGAACCTTCAACTCGTGCTTTCTGTCTTACTTTTTTCTTTAGATGATTTAAGTACCTATTAAGAATTATTCCAAATTAAAATTTATTTATACATGTAATTAAACTAACATTTAACATACTAAACATTAATACCTCTCAAATGGACACTTCCATCCATATTACACAGGCCCTCGAAGACATGCTTCGGATGGAAGATGAATAGATAAATGCTCAATTACATTAAATAAACCTGAAGGAAATATTTTCTCTATTTTGCAGAGCAGTATAGGGATTTCTTCCTCAATTTTATGTAGACGATCAACTTTTAACATAGTAGAACAAAGCTCCTTATAAAACAAACTAAGTTCTGTTACAACCGACCAAACTTTTATGGGCAACAGTTCTTTAAAAGCAATGGGTAACAATTTTCCATCAGAATATATCAATCATGGCTTTTCATCCCACTAAATCTTTTGTTTTTATAGTCGACACATCTACGAATACTGGAAGAAATACCGTCAGAAAATCTTGATCTTTCCACCATTTTAAAAGTATTGTAACTTGGTTATTGTCTAGTTCGTAACATGCTTTTGTTTTTTTATGTCATTTGGGTTGATATAAAGCTCAGGACGATTACATATTGCTTCGATATCGCGTCTTGATTTCAAATCATCCTTCGTCTTTCCCTTAACATTTAAAATTGTATTAAAAATATTATCAAACACGTTTTTCTCGTTGTACATCACGTAAATATCGTGACGAAGCAGTATATTTTTCCAATAAGGCAACTCCCAAAATATACTTTGTTTGCACTAATTATGAATCGTTGATTTATCTTGAATTTCAATTTGTTCTCCGGTTTCATGTATCTTTGGAAAATCCTTTATAAATTCATATATATCTTCGCTTGACCAAACCATAGGTGGTTGTAAGGGCTCGTGTCTATTAGATACAAAAAAAAATTGTCTCTCCTAAAAGGATGATTAATATGGAGAAAACATCGATGACAATCATACCATGAAATTTTCCTTCCATGCGGTAATGAAAATGCTCGTATTTCCTCCATGCAATAAGGACAAGCTAGGCGACCGACCATACTCTAACCTAAAATCATTGCATACGTAGGAAAATCGCTAATAGTCCACAACAAAGAAGCAAACATATGAAAATTCTTTTTTTAGATTTCTTATATTTCAACCCTTTATACAACGGTGTTTTCAAATCTTCAATCAACGGTTGTAAATAAATATCGATTCCTTGTGTCGGAACATCAAGGACAGGGACGATAATTGTGAAAAACATATATGTAGTTTTCATACACATCCATGGAGGTAAGCTATAAGGTGTAACGATTATAATCCAAGATGAATATTTAGAGCCAAATTGAGAAAATAGTGAAAATCCATCTGTACACAAACCAAGTCTAACATTACGACTCTCCGCTGCAAAATGGGGATATTTCTGATCAAAATGCTTCCATGCTTGCCCATCAGCTGAGTGTGTTAACTTACCTTCTTCCTGTGTACTAACACCGTGTCATCGTATATGATGCGCGGTTACAGAAGATGCATATAACCTTTGAATCCTGGGAGTAATAGGTAAATAATGCATAAGTTTATACGAACTTCTTTTCCCTTCTTCTTTCTTGGTTTGTACCTTTCCTGATTACATATTTTACGATTCTTAAGATTGATATCTTCTTTTCAAAATAACATGCAACCATTTAAACATGTCTGTTTTTTGATACAATAAACCAAAAGCCAACATAAGTTTTTTCACTTCATAATGATTTTTGCACATTAAATTATTGAGAAGCATATGCCGCTTCGCAGCTGTACAGCAGCTGTAAATCCAACTTCTGTGAGGCTGTATTTAGATTTCATCGCAATGTATTCTGCGGTTACTGATAATTGGGTGCCGCTTGTACAACCTTCTGAAATGGGTTTCTTCGTGGAATCCAATAAATTATAAAAAAATTGCTCCTATATTTGGTTCTTCTTTAACATTAACATCGTCATCAACAAACTAAGCAATAGGGAACATTGAACTGCTGCATCTTCAACCATATATTCTACGAGATTTGTCGTAACAATTTCGTTACTCACTGCCTCCTTTGAATGTACAGGATTAGGTGCTGCAAGTTCTCCATGACGATCCCATACCAAATAGTTTAGCAAGAAACCGTACTAACGCAAATAAACTCTAACCATTTCTGGTATCAAATGCTTCAACAGTTTGCACCTAGTATATGGACAACGGATTTCTTCATCGTTTCCATTACTACTTAAAGCAAAATCAATAAATACGTGTACACCATTATTAAAATGTTCACTTATTGAGCCTCCAATTTTCCTTCGCTGTTGATACATCAAGCTTTGATCAATAAAATAATTGATCGTCTCTCCTACTAATTAAAATATACGATATAAATTAAAATCACATCGACAATTTATTTTTCAATACAATTTAATGTTTTATATTAATTGATCATTGACACTTTGTTGCTAGGTCATCCTACTTTCCATTACAAACATAGTAACGTAATTAAATCTCGTAAATCATTTCAGTTTAAATGATTCAAAAAAATTTCGACAGCACTTCCCTTTTGTTCCTTGAGTCTTACACAATTGCGTGTATACAGGGAACATAAAGGAAGCGCTGTCGAAATTTTATGTACCGTTTAAAATGAAATGATTTACGAAATGTAATACGTTATTGTGTTTGTAGCTTGTCCAATACAGGAACAAATCCAATAAATATTGTATATGACGAATATAAATGTCCGTTCTGTGACAAAAAACGAATATCCACATAACGATCATATACAATACTTGTAAGACGAGACCAAAAAACACTCCAAGGGTTTTATGAATAAAGTATATTACATATTTCATATTGTTTTTGAAAATTTGCTTTCGACGTTTAAATTCAATTTAATAACATTTAACCTAAGTTAAACTACCGTATACGATAGTTTATCATATACACACGTATTTAAAACTTCAATTAACTAATCGTAAGTTATATAAAATTAATTATCGTTTTTGACATTTTAGAAAACATATAACCTAAATTATGTTCATCCACACTAAATAACCCAAGTAAGGTGTAAAACACTAAACTATTCAACTAATGCACACAAAATTTTTGATCGCACCAACTAAACAAGTTTGTATTCAACACTTATGGGATAATAACAGTAATTAACATTTAATAAACTATACTACACAATCAATGAGACAATATAAACAATTAAACTAACAAATTAACCATATATTAACAAATTCATAAAATTACGGTTTATGAATAATATCTTAAATAGAGGAGATTAGGGGTTTGGAAGAGATGAGATTCCGAATTGACTAAGAAGGATGCGATTTCGGCAGAATTTCAGGCGTTGAAGGTGGAGATGGAAATGGTGGAAGAAGATTTTTGATTTTGGGTGTGAAATGTTTTTTGTTCGGCCTGGGGAGGAAGATAATCACGATTTTTCGATAGCTACCAACGGCCACAAACGGAAAAATTACGACGGCTTCCGACGGCTAATTATTTTATTCGTAAAAAAGTCCAGAATATACTAGCCGTTGGCGGTCATTGATACCTATTGTCAGAATGTACTAATGTTCTTGTAGTGAGGGTGTTCAATGTCTATAGCATAAACTGCACAACCGAAATTATGTACTGCAGCAGTGCACAACTACATCTAGTGTTTTAAAGACGATGTCGGACCGCGGTTCAACAGCGAAAAACAGCCGGCCATTTGAGCTTAAGGTCTGAAGTGGAGTTGAGCTGTTAACAAGCGTGAACTATTGGTTAAACCATTACAAATCACCCAAGTCTAGCCAATTTTTCTTTCGCCACTTTCATTTCTCACTTTGTTGTCAATTATAACTCCATAATTATAAAACATAATTAATAGGCTCACTTACGTGCCTAAGAAGCCATGCATTATAGCCTTCTTAAAGGTTAGTTGATCTTAAGGCAGCTACGTATTTGTGTACGGCGATTAAGGCTAATATATTAGGCATTAGTCTTAATGTTCCTGTTGATTTTAGCTTGCTTTTCAAGTTCTATGTCAAGAAATTCTATAGGTTCTAGCTTGCCAGTTACTGTTAGTCGATCATGCAAATGAAGTTATTTGATATCAAGGCAACATGTTTGTGGCACGAATGTGATCCATCTTTTGGATTATTGTAATTATTGTGTGTACTATGCCAATAAAAATGAGGATATAAATATATTAGCATTTTCATGAAACAGAAACTGGAATCTGAACTTGCAACCTGAATGAAACTTACTAATATGCTTAAGCTAACAACTGAAACTTATTACCTGCAATTCCATTTATGCTTTTATTTTTAGTATATACATATTTTAGTTGAATGAAATTTATCTTTGTGAAATTGCAAACTAGTATGTTGAATTTTTATGTTTTATAATTGATATATGTGAACTTATGATATGTTGGAATTTTATTGCTAATTAAGAAATGTTGTGCACTTGTAATATGTTGTGCACTTGTAATATGTTGTGCAATTATGATTTGCTAATTTGCAAACAAAATAGTAAATTTGAAAGAAAATTTGCATTTATGATATATCTAAACTAGCATTTGTATTCTAATATTTTTGTGTATATCTTGTATTTAAATGTGTAAGTTCTCAAAAAATTAATTCAACGGTTCCGAGGTTCAACCGGTTGAACCATCAAAACTTTAAACCTACAGTCATCATGGTTTGAAGTACGGCACATCATGAGAACTATGACTACATCAGTTGTTTACAACTGAAGTTGTACAACTACACCAAGCTAACTATTGTTGTACACACAATAGTAGTGCACAACAACAGGAGATTAGTAATGGCAAATTTGACGAAGCTTATAGTAGACTTAGAGGTGCTTACAGCATCAAAGAACGAATGGTGGAGGTTGTTGTTTTGATGTTGAGACAATGATGATTTTTTAAATGTAGATTGAATTTTTTTTATTTGAAATGGTAGAGATAGGGAGAATGATACACGATGAAAAAACAAGAAGAAAAATAATAAAATCACGATTCAATCGGGTAAAATGGATAGTTGTTTTAATGCATATAAAGCACACTGGACTTGTTTGTTTGATTGAGTATTGATCTACTTGCGACTAATTCTTGGATTTTATTGTACATAGCGTGCATGTGCCCATATATATGTATCAGTGTGTATGAGTATTTATACTATGATTGTTCTAACCTAATAATGTAATAAAAGTTTTCACACTTTATCTTCTATTCTCCTTTTACTCTTGATCCCTGCATATCAGTCCTAATATTTGCATCGTAGCAGAGCATGTTCATGTATAAAAATAGCTTCACATATTCTCCACCATTACCTTTTCAAAATTTGAAGAATCCCATTCAATAATCTTCCATAGTAGAAACCGAAGGCTCCAACAACTCATCCAGTGAATCTAAACAGACCCCTGAACGTAGATCTACATCCCGAAACAAAAAATCAAGAAACCCTAAATAATTCTCCTAAAATGATAATCAGCCCCCAAACAACCCTCATTACCATTCAACTTGATGAAAACAACTACCCACTATGAAAATTTCAAGAAGAAACTGCCATTAAAAGATACAAACTTGAGAGCTTTATCTATGCCTCATCATCAAATCCTCCAACATTTATTGCAGATTCAGATGAGAAACTTATTAGCAACAAAGAATTCATCACCTTCCAAAAGCAAGATTGTCTTTTATCCTCATGGATACTCTTTTCTATCAACCTTACTCTTCTACCCCAACTGGTAGGCTGCAATTCATTATATGAAATCAGGAAAAGCATTCAACAGGCGTTTAACTCTCAATCTGCTACCAAGATAATGTTCTACAAACGGAAAATGCAAATCATGAAGAAAAAAAACATGTCAATGAGAGAATACTTAACAAAAGTAAAGAAAATATGTTATACTATGAGTGTAGCTAGGCGTCTTATTTCAGAAATTGAACAAGTCTTGACAATCTTGAATGGACTTGATGATGATTACGAAGCCATACTAGTTGTGATCTCATCTCAAGAAACAACACCATCTTTTCAACATGTTCACTCTACACTACTATCACATGAGGGAAGAATGGAACAAAATCCCTAGAAAACTCTAGATCTATCAGTCAACCATCTATTAACTTCCAAGAATCAAGGCAAAGGATCTCAAAGAAACGAAAAAAGTGGAAGAGAACAATCCGCAAGTAGAGGAGGAGGTATTGAGATATATTTAGAATATAAGATTAAGATATTATGATATATTTAGAATATATGATTAGATGTTATGAGTGGTATGTAATAAGGGATATATCTTCGAAAGATTTCCTGTTGTTTCCGCAATGTATGATTAGATGTTATGAGTGGTATGTGATAAGGAATATATCTTCGGAAGATTTCCTGTTGTTTCCGCAATTTTAGGGTTACCATAAGATAGAGTCTTGGGTATGTATTATAAATAGGGATGCTGGTGATTAATAATAATTCAAGCCGAGTTTTACCAATTCTTCATGGTATCAGAGCCAAAGAATGATTTTTTTCTTCAAGAATAATTTGCCATGCCTGGTGTTGAAGATCCACCGCCTCCTCCACCGCCTAAAATTGAACCCAATTCCCCTTATTACCTCGGCTCATAAGATAAACCAGGAGACTTCAGTACACCCACTCGACTCAAGGCCGATAGTTATGACGACTGGGCGGCTGATATTCAGACGGCATTTGAAGCCTAACGCAAGTTTGCATTTCTTGATGGCAGTATCCTTGCACTAGCGCCTCCCTGTACAAAGTCCGATTGGACCACGATTAATGCTATGCTTATTTCTTGGATTTTAAATACTATCGTACACCATCTTCCATGTTACAAAATAAAACACCTTTTGAGATACTTTTTAGTAAACCGCCCTCTTTTGGTGCTATTCGAACCTTTGGGTGCTTGTGCTTTGCTCATAAATTTGCAAGTCGAAGTCGAAAGTGTATTTTTTTGGGTTACCCATTCAGTAAGAAGGGGTGGAAATTATTTGATCTTGATACAAAGGAATTTTTCGTGTCTAGAAGTGTGAAATTTGCAGAGGAGGTATTCCCGTTTGGGTGTTTGGAAGATGTCAATATAATATCTAGTAAGAATAATGATCATGATATTCATCAAGATTTTGCTGAAATAATTTACGAAGATGAGGATGTTGATCTTTTTATTAATGATAATGGGTCTGCTGGGTCTGTGCATGGTCTGATTCTCCTCCTTCCAATCACTCCTCAAGTAATCCTTATCCTCTAGCACGTTACATAAATTGTGACAATTTTTCTATAAATTATCATTCTCCTCCTTCCAATCACTCCTCAGCCATAATTAAGGGTAAAGACCCCAAATCATTTAAAGAAGCCATGAAATCCGATGAGTGGCGCCTTTCCATGAAAGATGAGATACGGGGTCTAGAATACAAAAGCAAGACTCAATTTGATTTTCTTCTCTCTAAGTTGGGCATTTTTGAATCTCATGCTCCAACTTGAGGGGGGTATTGAGATATATTAATAATATATGATTAAGATATTATGATATATTTTGAATATATGATTAAAATATTATGATATATTTTGAATATATGAGTAGATGTGATGAGTGGTATGTAATAAGGGATATATCTTCGGACGATTTCCTGCTGTTTCCGCAATGTATGATTAGATGCTATGAGTGGTATGTGATGAGGGATATATCTTCGGAAGATTTCCTGCTGTTTCCGTAATTTTAGAGTTACCATAAGATAGAGTATTGGGTATGTATAGGGATGCTGGTGATTAATAATAATTCAAGCTGAGTTTTACCAATTCTCCAGGAGGACATTATTCAAGAGAAAGAGGAAGATATGGAAAATATATTAATAATTCAAGACCTATGTGCTAAAATCGTGAAAAAGTTGGTCATACTACAATCAAATGTTATTTTAGATTTAATAACCAATTTTTTGTCCCTCAAATGAATAATTCATCCAATCCAAATTCAAGAAATAATGTCGTCAATGCTAGTCTGGCTTAACTGAATCAAGAAGCCAGAATCAGTCAAAAAGCAATGAATCTTACAACATATCAAGACTTTGCAAAGTCAAAAGATATTGCGAATGAAAGCTTGTATCAAGACTCTGACTAGCAAACTTCAGAATTTAGATCTAGGCAGCAATGAATATAAAGGTAGGAACTCTGTATATGTTAGGAATGCAGCCTCACTTAATATCACTCATATTGGCTACATTAGTATCATTTCTCAGGAAAAAAGGTACTTCATCAAATAATATGTTAAGGGTTCCCCAAATCAAGAAAAATTTGCTAAGTGTATCACAATTTGCAAAAGACAATCACGTTTATTTTGAGTTTCATCCACAATACCATTTGATGAAGATAAATTGAGTAATGAAATTTTAATATAAGAGATCTTCATAGATGTAACAACCCGGGGTTTGTAACAATTAATTTTCGTCATTTAACGATTAATGTTGATGGTTAATTGATGATGGATGTTTTAATTGGTTGAAATTCATTTTAAGAAAAATTCGTTGAATGTGGTTTGGACTTTAAAATTCAATCTTGGCCCAAGAAGACTCTCTCCCTTTATTTTATTTGGCCCGTTCCCTTATTTCAGTTCAACCCGTTCCTCTCTATTCACTTTTTAGAAAACCCTAAAAAAACAAAAAAGAAAAAAAGAAAAAAATGGCTACTCGATCTCTTTCTCGTTGGTCTTCAAAAATTAGGGCTTGTGGGAGAATCGAAGGCGCCGACTTCAAATGTGCGATCGAACGATGATTTTCGACCTTGCTCTGTCGATTGACGTCTCTTCGCTTCGCTCAAGGCTGTTTCAATTCGTCGAAAAGGTGAGTGATCTTCTCTTCACTCACATCTAATTTGAATTCTAGTGGTTTTATGAATTGGGTTTTTAATTAGGGTTCGAATCCCCTTGATGTTCAGTCGTATATATGTATATGTTTGAAATTGTCTTCGGCCGTTTTGATTATTCTTAAAAGAGGGTGGTTTATCTGACTTCATAAATTCGTATACTTTCATTACTTGATTTTTCGGCCATCGATATGTTGGAAGTTGATGTTTTCTGACTTGGTTCATTTTTGTTTTCCTTGGCTTTGATGATTTTTGAATTTGAGTTTGACGATGTTGTTTTGTTCGATTTTGGCCCTCTGTCGTCTTCGGCCAATTGACCTTGTAAAAATTTGTACCTTGGTTATACTGCGTAGCTTCAAGTCAGTGCCTATATATGCTATTGATAAAATCCATGTTGTATGTTTACATGAAGTCAGATCCATTGTTGTTCCTTCTTTTTAGTGCTATTTCACGATATAATTGTATTCATGTGCACTTTGTAGACTTAGACTTAATTTTATCACTTGACTTCGAGTTTGATTACCCTGTAGCTTCTGGCTTCAATAGATCTTTACTGACTTGTTTCATTTACTTGGTTATTAAAGCTTGAACAGTGCCTTATTTTTTTCATCATTTCATTGGGTATGCTGCGGTTCTCTGCAGCGGCACTTTGGCTCATTATACATTGTCACCCCTATGTATTTGCAGTTTGCATTTGGGTTGTATTGTCTTGAGCTCGAATACGTGGAACATTAGCTTGACCTTTGGGCTTGTTGCATTGTTGGATGCATCGTTTTATATATGTTTTCTCACTTTTAGTTGCACCTGTGCCGAATTGGCTATGGCCATTGCATTGTTGAGATTGAGTTGTATTATCCAATTCAACTCACTGTTGCATACATGTTGACTTCATATATTTTGCCGTTTTGAAGTGGCACTGTCTGTTGTAATTGCACTTTGCATTCATGCGTTTGCACTGTCCAGTATTTGTTTTGAAGAAGCAATATAATTTGCCTTTTTTGAAGAAGCAATAAATTTTGCCTTTTTTCTTTGGCACCGCACCTTGTTCTTGATTGTGATACTTGTACATTAGTTACTAGTTCATGTTTGTATACATGTTGATGCCAGTTGCCTCTGTTGGGTAGCTTGTCACTGTGTTGCGCTATGCTATGCCGTGTCACTGTATTGGGTTTTATGAATATTTGGATATTCAGGTTGCATGCAAAATTCATTTGTTGCCAACCTATGGCCTTTGTGCCTTGATGCTATTCCTTTATATGATATTTTACACCACTGCCTGGAGCATTATGTTGACTCTGTTTTTGTGTCTTCGGTCTGGGCACATGTGCTTCATGACCTTGTGTTTGGTTTTGTGCATTTGAAATCGCTGCCTTGGTTCAGGTGCACAGCATATTGAACTTGATTATATTTTCTTTGATCATACGGCTGGTTTGATGTGCACTGCGTCTTGAGTGTGCTCGCATCTGAGTTTTTGTTGCAGTTCTGCCCTTGCATTCTTGTGGCGGCTGCAGTTTCATTTTTGTTGGCAGTTGTGTTGAGTCATGACAACTGTGACTTGACCTTTACAGTTTCGATTTGTAGTTGCGAGGCAGTGCACGCGTGCGTGTACTGCAGCCACACAGTATTGATTTTTGTGATATTTCAATTGTTTGAATTGTTTTGTTTATCCAATTCAATATTTTGAATCGTATTTTGATTTGGTTTAATTTGATGATTTTGTTGATATCTAATTATCTTTTTGATAATTAGATTATGAGTTTCTAATTATATAATTAATTATTAGATTTCATTGTTAATTGCCATTTAGGCAATTCTGTTGTTTTCTAAATTATCTTCATTGATAACTCTATAATTTATCTTCGTTGATAATTTGAATTTGTTGGTTTGTTGTTTAACACAGTTACGTGTTATATTTACCGTTATCTGATTTCCTTATTTAAAGATTGGATAGGTGAATTTACTTTGACTGTCGTCTAATTGTTAATTAATTATTATTGCTTCCGTGCATTAATAACTGAGTTTGAATTAGACTGACCCGTGTATTATTTTCTTTTGAATTTAATACTCGGGTCATACCGAGTTATTACAGGTTGTAGATATCTTGCTTTGGGTTGGTGCTTGAGCAATGAAGTCTTTTCATATCTTTTGGAGTAGTCGTTGTCGTTTCTAGTAATCAGTGTATCGGTATAGGATGATATGTATTCATGTATATTATTCACGATAATGTACTTGTATATGTAACTTCCCGAGTCGACAGATATAGTTGTATCATATGTACTATATCACATGTATTGTAACTGACATCAGTTATATATATAAGACTTTTTATTATCGGTGTTCCGCACTTATCTTATCTGTGTTATTATTATATATGTTGTCCTAAACTATTATGAACCATCGTAGTTCGTTTTATACTGGAGTTGGGTATGTCGATTGGAGTAAATAAATAAGAGATGAAAAATAAAAATATATATCACTCCTATCGAGGTAACCAATACTAGTTTAAGGCCTAACTACGGATGGCCGCACCTATCCAGCCTTATTCTTCGTAATAACAGACAGTATTTTTTTTAATACTCTTTGTTACTGTGTGCATAGAGGTGGGGCGTCACAGTTGGTATCAGAGCGAGGTTTTATGGACATAATATAAAACATAACTTAGATGGAACATATGTTACAACTATTTATCGATGTTTTTAGTTGTGCTATGAGTCAAAACTAAAGTTTTGAAATTATGATGAAATTTTTAAAATATCTTTATTTAAAAATAAAAGTGAATTGTGTTTGATGATTAAGTAATTTGTGTTTTGTTTATCAGAGTGCGCAGCGGAAACAGCGAGACTGTCTTCGCTGAGTACAACTGATAACCTTTTTGATTTGAAAGTCAAAATATGAAATTGAAATAAATTTCATTTGTTGTTTACATAGCTGTGTTTATTTTGTTTTCTTTGAAAATTTCGAATTTGATTTGAGGATTCGAAGCAATTGCAGTTATGTGATTTTGTTGAGATTTTTGCTGTTTTGAATTATCTTCGTTGAAGATATATTTGATTGATTTTTTTGTTCACTTGTGGTATACGTGCAAATCTGGGTCGTACGTTACTGCATTAATTTTACGTAAACCGATGTTTGGTTTTAAATGTATTTTGTTGCCGTTATTTGTATAACGGGATTTTTACACTGGTGCTACATTTTTGAAGTACGGTATTTTGTTGACATTTTTAATGAATGAAAATTCACTGATATTATATTTTGATGCAAACTATTTTGATGAGATTTTGACATATAAAATTACTGTCGCTTTAAATTCAGTAACCGTCAAATTTAAAGTGAATTTTCAAGCGGTTATCCCGCAATGCTGATTTTGAGATCCGTTTTTACAGTGTTTAGAGAAGTGCAATTTCCTTGTCGAAATTGTCATTAATGTTGCTGTTTTTATCACAGATTTGCAAATCGTTTTAAAAATAAAATTGTTTTTCAAAATTTTTATAGTTTACGCTTTCAAAAGAATGAGGGAGCGATTTAAACGATTCAGCAAAATCGAGGACTATGAACCCTTACTTTTACTGATTCGCTTAATTCCGGACTTGTCCGTTTGAGAATATAAATTATTACTTTTATAAAATAAATGAAATTGTTTTCATAAGTTTTACAGTTTGCGCTTTCAAAAGAATAAGGAAGCGCTTTAAATGTTTCAGCAAAATCGAGGACTATGACCCCTTTCTTTTACTGATTCGCTTAATTCCGGATTTGTCCGTTTGAGAATGTGAAATGTTATTTTTGGAATACACAATTTTGCACTTTCAAGGAAACAATGAAGAGATTTAAACGATTTAGTAAAACATGTGGTATGAGACATGTGTGTTTGCTATTTTGGTTAATTCCGGACTCGTTAATTGAAATATTTGCTGTTTGATGATTTTGCACTTTCAAGGAAACGATTAAGAGAATTAAACGATTTAGTAAAACACGTGGTATGGGACATGTGCGTTTTCTATTTTGGTTAATTCCGGACTCGTTAATTGAAATATTTGATGATTTTCGTGTGCTTTCGAGCCACTATGTTGGACCTTCGGGTCATATGTTGGACCTTCGAGTCAATACTAGTACCAGACCTTCGGGTCATTTGTTAGACCTCCGGGTCATTTATTGGGCCCTTAAATTATGTTGACGGTACTTGGTAGGCTTCGGCCATATGTTGATGCACGTGCGGCGTAGCTAAAACTCGCCATTTGTTGGGATCGATCCACCTTTTATGTTGATTTTCTAGATTATCTTAATTGATTTCTAGATATTTGTTGTTTTCAATTATCTGCAGGTAATTGGATATTTGTTGATATGAGTTTTGATTATCGTTTTTTATAATCGGATATTTGCTGATTCCAATTATCGTTTTTGACAATCGGATATTTGTTGATTCTGATTAACGTTTTTGATAATTGGATATTTGTTGATATGAGTTCTGATTATCATTTTTGATAATCGGATATTTGTTGATTCTGATTATCGTTTTTGATAATCGGATATTTGTTGATTCTGATTATCGTTTTTGATAATTGGATATTTGTTGATATGAGTTCTGATTAACCTTTTTTTAAATCGGATATTTGTTGATTCTGATTATCGTTTTTGATAATCGGATATTTGTTGATTCTGATTATCGTTTTTGATAATCGGATATTTGTTAATTCTCGTTTTTGATAATCAAATATTTGTTGATTCTGATTATCGTTTTTGATAATTGGATATTTGTTGATATGAGTTCTGATTATCATTTTTGATAATCGGATATTTGTTGATTCTGATTATTGTTTTTGATAATCGGATATTTGTTGATTCTGATTATCATTTTTGATAATTGGATATTTGTTGATATGAGTTCTGATTATCGTTTTTGATAATCGGATATTTGTTGATTTTGATTATCGATTTTGATAATTGGATATTTGTTGATATGAGTTCTGATTATCATTTTTGATAATCAGATATTTGTTGATTCTGATTATCGTTTTTGATAATTGGATATTTGTTAATTTGAGATTTGATTATCGTTTTTGATAATTAAATATTTGTTGATTTGATTATCGTTTGTGATAATTAAATATCTGTTGATTTGAGATTTGATTATTGTTTTTGATAATTAAATATTTGTTGATTTGATTATCGTTTGTGATAATTAATATCTGTTGATTTGAGATTTGATTATCGTTTTTGATAATTAAATATTTGTTGATTTGATTATCGTTTGTGATAATTAAATATTTGTTGATTTGAGATTTGATAATCGTTTTGATAATTAAGTATCTGTTGATTTGAGATTTGATTATCGTTTGTGATAATTAAATATTTGTTGATTTACGATTTCTGATTATTGATTTTGATAATTAGATATTTGTTGATTTGAGATTTCTGGTTATCGTTTTGATAATTAGAAAATTGCTAATTTTGCTGAGTATAAAATTTTCTAGTCTCTAATTGATTCTAGATTATGTTGATTATATTGAATTGCTGTTTTCTATCTATCTCTGTTGATAGTTAGAGTTTATTGATTATGAAGTTCGTGTTTTCTAATTATCTGGTTGATAACTAGATGTTTGCGGTTTTGCGAATTGTGATTTGTGTTTTCTAACTATCTTTGTTGATAATTAGATTTTGCTGTTTTCTAATTATCGTATCGATAATTAGATATTGCTGTTTTGTGGTTTTTGTATCTAATTAATTGATAATTGAATATTGCTGATAATTGCAATCATTCAGTTTTGTTGTTTTCTGATTATCTACTTGGTAATTAGATTTTGTTAAGATTTTGTGAATTTCTTTTATTGGAATTAAAAGATTTCTTTGACGTTTGTATTCTCGACCTTTATTTTTCTAGCTTAACTAGTTTATGTTAGAAAAATAATTGTTATTGACGACATTAATTATGATAATTGCGGGGACGCAATTTTTATAAGGAGGGGAGTCTGTAACAACCCGGGGTTTGTAACAATTAGTTTTCTTCATTTAACGATTAATGTTGATGGCTAACTGCTGATGGACATTTTAATTGGTTGAAATTCATTAAAAAAAATTCGTTGAATGTGGTTTAGACTTTAAAATTCAATCTTGGCCCAAGAAGACTCCCTCCCTTTATTTTATTTGGCCCGTTCCCTTGTTTCAGTTCAACCCGTTCCTCTTTATTCACTTTTTAGAAAACCCTAAAAAACAAAAAACAAACATAAAAGAAAAAAATGGCTGCTCGACCTCTTTCTCGTTCATCTTCAAAAATTAGGGCTTGTGGGAGAATTGAAGGCGCCGACTTCAAATGTGCGATCGAACGATGATTTTCGACCTTGCTATGTCGATCGACGTCTCTTCGCTTCGCTCAAGGCTGTTTCAATTCGTCGAAAAGGTGAGTGATCTTCTCTTCACTCACATCTAATTTGAATTCTAGTGGTTTTATGAATTGGGTTTTTAATTAGGGTTCGAATCCCCTGATGTTCGGTCGTATATATGTATATGTTTGAAATTGTTTTCGGCCGTTTTGATTATTCTTAAAAGAGGGTGGTTTATCTGACTTCATAAATTCGTATACTTTCATTACTTGATTTTTCGGCCATCGATATGTTGGAAGTTGATGTTTTCTGACTTGGTTCATTTTTGTTTTCCCCGGCTTTGATGATTTTTGAATTTGAGTTTGATGATGTTGTTTTGTTCGATTTTGGACCTCTGTCGTCTTCGACCACTTGACCTTGTAAAAATTTGTACCTTGGTTATACTGCGTAGCTTTAAGTCAGTGCCTATATATGTCCACTGATAAAATCCATGTTGTATTCCATTTTGTTTACATGAAGTCTGATCCATTGTTGTTCCTTCTTTTTAGTGCTGTTTCACGATATAAGTGTATTCATGTGCACTTTGTAGACTTGGACTTAATTTTATCACTTGACTTCGAGTTTGATTACTCTGTAGCTTCTGGCTTCAATAGATCTTTACTGACTTGTTTCATTTACTTGGTTATTAAGGTTTGAACAGTGCCTTATTTTGTTCATCATTTTATTGGTATGCTGCGGTTCTCTACAGCGGCACTTTGGCTCATTATACATTGTTACCCCTATGTATTTGCAGTTTGCATTGGGTTGTATTGTCTTGAGCTCGAATACGTGTAACATTAGCTTGACCTTTGGGCTTGTTGCATTGTTGGATGCATCGTTTTATATATGTTTTCTCACTTTTAGTTGCACCTGTGCCGAATTGTCTATGGCCATTGCATTTTTGAGATTGAGTTGTATTGTCCAATTCAACTCACTGTTGCATACATGTTGACTTCGTATATTTTGCGGTTTTGAAGTGGCACTGTCTGTTGTAGTTGCACTTTGCATTCATGCATTTGCACTGTTTAGTATTTTGTTTTGAAGAAGCAATATAATTTGCCTTTTTTGAAGAAGCAATAAAATTTTCCTTTTTGCTTTGGCACTGCACCTTGTTCTTGATTGTGATACTTGTACATTAGTTACTAGTTCATGTTTGTATACATGTTGATGCCAGTTGCCTCTGTTGGGTAGCTTGTCACTGTGTTGCGCTGTGCTATGCCGTGTCACTTTATTGGGTTTTATGAATATTTGGATATTCAGGTTGCGTGCAAAATTCATTTGTTGCCAACCTGTGGCCTTTGTGCCTTGATGCCATTCCTTTATATGCTATTTTACACCACTGCCTGGAGCATTATGTTGACTCTGTTTTTGTGTCTTCGGTCTGGGCACGTGTGCTTCATGACCTTGTGTTTGGTTTTGTGCATTTGAACTCGGTGCCTTATTTCAGGTGCACAACATATTGAACTTGATTATATTTTCTTTGATCATACGGCTAGTTTGATGTGCACTGCGTCTTAAGTGTGCTCGCATCTGAGTTTTTGTTGCAGTTCTGCCCTAGCATTCTTGTGGCGGCTGCAGTTTCATTTTTGTTGGCAGTTGTGTTGAGTCATGATAGCCGTGACTTGACCTCTGCAGTTTTGATTTGTAGTTGCGAGGCAGTGCACGCGTGCGTGTACTGCAGCCACACAGTATTGATTTTTGTGATATTTCAATTGTTTGAATTGTTTTGTTTACCCAATTCAATATTTTGAATCGTATTTTGATTTGGTTTAATTTGATGATTTTGTTGATATCTAATTATCTTTTTGATAATTAGATTATGAGTTTCTAATTATTTAATTAATAATTAGATTTTGTCGTTAATTGCCATTTAGGCAATTCTGTTGTTTTCTAAATTATCTTCATTGATAACTCTATTATTTATCTTCGTTGATAATTTGAATTTGTTGGTTTGTTGTTTAACACAGTTACGTGTTATATTTACCGTTATCCGATTTTCTTATTTAAGGATTGGATAGGTGAATTTACTTTGACTGTCGTCTAATTGTTAATTAATTATTATTGCTTCTGTGCATTAATAACTGAGTTTGAATTAGACTGACCCGTGTATTATTTTCTTTTGAATTTAATACTCGGGTCAGACTGAGTTATTACAGGTTGTAGATATCTTGCTTTGGGTTGGTGCTTGAGCTATGAAGTCTTTTCATATCTTTTGGAGTAGTCGTTGTCGTTTCTAGTAGTCAGTGTATTGGTATAGGATGATATGTATTTATGTATATTATTCACGATAATGTACTTGTATATGTAACTTCCTGAGTCAACAGTTATGGTTGTATCATATGTACTGTATCACATTTATTATAACTGACATCAGTTATATATATATATATATATATATATATATATATATATATATATATATATATGAGACTTTTTACTATCGGTGTTCCGCACTTAGCTTATCTGTGTTATTATTATATATATTGTCATAAACTATTATGAACCATCGTAGTTCATTTTGTACTGGAATTGGGTATGTCGATTGGAGTAAACAAATAAGAGATGAAAAATAAAAATATATATCACTTCTATCGAGGTAACCAGTACTAGTGTAAGGCCTAACTACGGATGGCCACTCCTATCCAGCCTTATTCTTCATAATAACAGGCAGTATTTTTTTAATACTCTTTGTTATTATGAGCATAGAGGTGGGACGTCACAGCTGGTATCAGAGCAAGGTTTTATGAAAATAATATAAAACATAACTTAGATGGAACATATGTTACAACTATTTGTCGATGTTTTTAGTTGTGCTATGAGTCAAAACTAAAGTTTTGAAATTATGATGAAAATTTTAAAATATCTTTATTTAAAAATAAAAGTGAATTGTGTTTGATGATTAAGTAGTTTGTGTTTTGTTTATCAGAGTGCGCAACGGAAACAATGAGACTGTCTTCGCTGAGTACAGCTGATAACCTTTTTGATTTCAAAGTCAAAATATGAAATTGAAATAAATTTCATTTGTTGTTTAGATAGCTGTGTTTATTTTGTTTTCTTTGAAAATTTCAAATCTGATTTGAGGATTCGAAGCGATTGCAGTTATGTGATTTTGTTGAGATTTTTGCTGTTTTGAATTATCTTCGTTGAAGATATATTTGAATGATTTTTTTGTTCACTTTGTGGTATACGTGCAAATCTGGGTTGTACGTTACTGCATTAATTTTACGTAAAACCGATGTTTGGTTTTAAACGTATTTTATTGCTGTTATTTTTATAAAGGATTTTTACACTGGTGCTACATTTTTGAAGTATGGTGTTTCGTTGACATTTTTAATGAATGAAAATTCACTGATATTATATTTTGATGCAAATTATTTTGATGAGATTTTGACGTATAAAATTACTGTCGCTTTGACTTCAGTAACCGTCAAATTCAAAGTGAATTTTCAAGCGGTTATCCCGCAATGCTGATTTTGAGATCCGTTTTTACGGTGTTTAGAGAAGTGCAATTTCCTTATCGAAATTGTCACTAATGTTGCTGTTTTTATCACGGATTTGCAAATCTTTTTGAAAATAAATTTGTTTTCAAAATTTTTATAGTTCACGCTTTCAAAAGAATGAGGAAGCAATTTAAACGATTCAGCAAAATCGAGGACTACGAACCCTTACTTTTACTGATTCGCTTAATTCCGGACTTGTCCGTTTGAGAATGTAAATTATTACTTTTATAAAATAAATGAAATTATTTTCATAAGTTTTGCAGTTTGCGCTTTCAAAAGAATGAGGAAGCGATTTAAATGTTTCAGCAAAATCGAGGACTATGACCCCTTTCTTTTACTGATTCGATTAATTTCGGACTTGTCCATTTGAGAATGTGAAATGTTATTTTTGGAATACACAATTTTGCACTTTCAAGGAAACAATGAAGAGATTTAAACGATTTAGTAAAACATGTGGTATGGGACATGTGCGTTTGCTATTTTGGTTAATTCCGGACTCGTTAACTGAAATATTTGTTGTTTGATGATTTTGCACTTTCAAGAAAACGATGAAGAGAATCAAACGATTTAGTAAAACACATGGTATGTGACATATGCGTTTGCTATTTTGGTTAATTCCGGACTCGTTAATTGAAATATTTGATGATTTTCGTGTGCTTTCGAGCCACTATGTTGGACCTTCGGGTCATATGTTGGACCTTCGGGTCAATACCAGTACCAGACCTTCGGTTCATTTGTTGGACCTCCGGGTCATTTGTTGGGCGCCGAAATTATGTTGACGGTACTTGGTAGGCTTCGGCCATATGTTGATGCACGTGCGGCGTAGCTAAAACTCGCCATTTATTGGGATTGGTCCACCTTTTATGTTGATTTTCTAGATTATCTTAATTGATTTCTAGATATTTGTTGTTTCCAATTATTTGCAGGTAATTGGATATTTGTTGATATAATTTTTGATTATTGTTTTTGATAATCAGATATTTGTTGATTCTGATTATCGTTTTTGATAATCGGATATTTGTTGATTCTGATTATCGTTTTTGATAATTGGATATTTGTTGATATGAGTTCTGATTATCGTTTTGGATAATCAGATATTTGTTGATTCTGATTATCGTTTTCGATAATCGGATATTTGTTGATTTTGATTATCGTTTTTGATAATTGGATATTTGTTGATATGAGTTCTGATTATCGTTTTTAATAATCGGATATTTGTTGATTTCGATTATCGTTTTTGATAATCGGATATTTGTTGATTCGGATTATCGTTTTTGATAATAAGATATTTGTTGATTCTGATTATCGTTTTTGATAATTGGATATTTATTGATATGAGTTTTGATTATCGTTTTTGATAGTCGGATATTTGTGGATTTTGATTATCGTTTTTGATAATTGGATATTTGTTGATATGAGTTCTGATTATCGTTTTTGATAATCGGATATTTGTTGATTCTGATTATCGTTTTTGATAATTAGATATTTGTTGATTTGAGATTTGATTATCGTTTTTGATAATTAAATATTTGTTGATTTGATTATCGTTTGTGATAGTTAAATATCTGTTGATTTGAGATTTGATTATTGTTTTTGATAATTAAATATTTTTTGATTTGATTATCGTTTGTGATAATTAAATATCTGTTGATTTGAGATTTGATTATCGTTTTTGATAATTAAATATTTGTTGATTTGATTATCGTTTGTGATAATTAAATATTTGCTGATTTGAGATTTTATTATCGTTTTGATAATTAAATATCTGTTGATTTGAGATTTGATTATCGTTTGTGATAATTAAATATTTATTGATTTAAGATTTCTGATTATCGTTTTTGATAATTAGATATTTGTTGATTTGAGATTTCTGGTTATCGTTTTGATAATTAGAAAATTGCTAATTTTGCTGATTATAAGATTTTCTAGTCTCTAATTGATTCTAGATTATGTTGATTATATTGAATTGCTGTTTTCTATCAATCTCTGTTGAGAGTTAGAGTTTGTTGATTATAAAGTTCGTGTTTTCTAATTATCTGGTTGATAACTAGATGTTTGCGGTTTTGCGAATTGTGATTTGCGTTTTCTAATTATCTTTGTTGATAATTAGATTTTGCTGTTTTCTAATTATCGTATTGATAATTAGATATTGCTGTTTTGTGGTTTTTGTATCTAATTAATTGATAATTGAATATTGCTGATAATTACAATCATTCAGTTTTGTTGTTTTCTGATTATCTACTTGGTAATTAGATTTTGTTAAGAATTTTTGAATTTTTTTTATTGGAATTAAAAGATTTCTTTGACGTTTGTATTCTTGACCTTTATTTTTCTAGCTTAACTAGTTTATGTTAGAAAAATAATTGTTATTGACGACCTTAATAATGATAATTGCGGGGACGCAATTTTTATAAGGAGGGGAGTCTGTAACAACCCGGGGTTTGTAACAGTTAATTTTCATCATTTAACGATTAATGTTGATGGTTAATTGTTGATGGACGTTTTAATTGGTTGAAATTCATTTAAAAAAAATTCGTTGAACGTGGTTTGGACTTTAAAATTCAATCTTGGCCCAAGAAGACTCTCTCCCTTTATTTTATTTGGCCCGTTCCCTTATTTCAGTTCAACCCGTTCCTCTCTATTCACTTTTTAGAAAACCCTAAAAAAAAAAAGGCTGCTCGATCTCTTTCTCGTTCGTCTCTAAAATTTAGGGCTTGTGGGAGAATCGAAGGCGCCGACTTCAAATGTGCGATCGAACGATGATTTTCGACCTTGCTCTGTCGATCGACGTCTCTTCGCTTCGCTCAAGGCTGTTTCAATTCGTCGAAAAGGTGAGTGATCTTCTCTTCACTCACATCTAATTTGAATTCTAGTGGTTTTATGAATTGGGTTTTTAATTAGGGTTCAAATCCCCTTGATGTTCGGTCGTATATATGTATATGCTTGAAATTATCTTCAGCCGTTTTAATTATTCTTAAAAGAGGGTGGTTTATCTGACTTCATAAATTCGTATACTTTCATTTCTTGATTTTTCGGCCATCGATATGTTGGAATTTGATGTTTTCTGACTTGGTTCATTTTTGTTTTCCCCGGCTTTGATGATTTTTGAATTTGAGTTTGACGATGTTGTTTTGTTCGATTTTGGCCCTCTGTCGTCTTCGGCCACTTGACCTAGTAAAAATTTGTACCTTGGTTATACTACGTAGCTTCAAGTCAGTGCCTATATATATCCACTGATAAAATCCATGTTGTATTCCATTTTGTTTACATGAAGTCTGATCCATTGTTGTTCCTTCTTTTTAGTGCTGTTTCACGATATAAGTGTATTCATGTGCACTTTGTAGACTTGGACTTAATTTTATCACTTGATTTCGAGTTTGATTACCATGTAGCTTCTGGCTTCAATAGATCTTTATTGACTTGTTTCGTTTACTTGGTATTAAGGTTTGAACAGTGCCTTATTTTGTTCATCATTTCATTGGGTATGCTGTGGTTCTCTGCAGTGGCATTTTGGCTCATTATACATTGTCACCCCTATGTATTTGCTGTTTGCATTTGGGTTGTATTGTCTTGAGCTCGAATACGTGTAACATTAGCTTGACCTTTGGGCTTGTTGCATTGTTGGATGCATCGTTTTATATATGTTTTCTCACTTTTAGTTGCACCTGTGCCGAATTGGCTATGGCCATTGCATTGTTGAGATTGAGTTGTATTTTCCAATTCAACTCACTGTTGCATACATGTTGACTTCGTATATTTTGCCGTTTTGAAGTGGCACTGTCTGTTGTAGTTGCACTTTGCATTCATGCATTTGCACTGTTTAGTATTTTGTTTTGAAGAAGCAATATAATTTGCCTTTTTTGAAGAAGCAATAAATTTTGGCTTTTTTCTTTGGCGTTCTTGATTGTGATACTTGTACATTAGTTACTAGTTCATGTTTGTATACATGTTGATGCCAGTTGCCTCTGTTGGGTAGCTTGTCATTGTGTTGCGCTATGCTATGCCGTGTCACTGTATTGGGTTTTATGAATATTTGGATATTCAGGTTGCATGCAAAATTCATTTGTTGCCAACCTGTGGCCTTTGTGCCTTGATGCTATTCCTTTATATGCTATTTTACACCACTGCCTGGAGCATTATGTTGACTCTGTTTTTGTGTCTTCGGTCTGGGCACGTGTGCTTCATGACCTTGTGTTTGGTTTTGTGCATTTGAACTCGCTGCCTTGGTTCAGGTGCACGGCATATTGAACTTGATTATATTTTCTTTGATCATACGGCTGGTCTGATGTGCACTGCGTCTTGAGTGTGCTCGCATCTGAGTTTTTGTTGCAGTTCTGCCCTTGCATTCTTATGGCGGCTGCAGTTTCATTTTTGTTGGCAGTTGTGTTAAGTCATGACAGCCGTGACTTGACCTCTGCAGTTTCGATTTGTAGTAGCGAGGCAGTGCACGCGTGCGTGTACTGCAACCACACAGTATTGATTTTTGTGATATTTCAATTGTTTGAATTGTTTTGTTTACCCAATTCAATATTTTGAATCGTATTTTGATTTGGTTTAATTTAATGATTTTGTTGATATCTAATTATCTTTTTGATAATTAGATTATGATTTTCTAATTATTTAATTTATAATTAGATTTTGTCGTTAATTGCCATTTAGGCAATTCTGTTGTTTTCTAAATTATCTTCATTGATAACTCTATTATTTATCTTCGTTGATAATTTGAATTTGTTGGTTTTTTGTTTAACACGGTTACGTGTTATATTTACCGTTATCCGATTTTCTTATTTAAGGATTGGATAGGTGAATTTACTTTGACTGTCGTCTAATTGTTAATTAATTATTATTGCTTCCGTGCATTAATAACTGAGTTTGAAATAGACTGACCCGTGTATTATTTTCTTTTGAATTTAATACTCGGGTCAGATCAAGTTATTACAGGTTGTAGATATCTTGCTTTGGGTTGCTGCTTGAGCTATGAAGTCTTTTCATATCTTTTGGTGTAGTCGTTGTCGTTTCTAGTAGTCAGTGTATTGGTATAGGATGATATGTATTCATGTATATTATTCACGATAATGTACTTGTATATGTAACTTCCTGAGTCTACAGTTATAGTTGTATCATATGTATTGTATCACATGTATTGTAACTGACATCAGTTATATATATGTATATATATATATATATATGTATATATATATATATATATATATATATATATATATATATAAAAGACTTTTTATTATCGGTGTTCCGCACTTAGCTTATCTGTGTTATTATTATATATATTGTGCTAAACTATTATGAACCATCGTAGTTCGTTTTGTACTGGAATTGGGTATGTCGATTGGAGTAAATAAATAAGAGATGAAAAATAAAAATATATATCACTCCCATCGAGGTAACCAATACTAGTGTAAGACCTAACTACGGATGGCCGCTCCTATCCAGCCTTATTCTTCGTAATAACAGACAGTATTTCTTTTAATACTTTTTGTTATTGTGAGCATAGAGGTGGGCGTCACAATAGAAGACTATACAGATTTCACCTCTCTAGAGGCAGAGACTCAAATCACGAAAGGATGGATTGTAATCTTGCTGAAACTGTAATAAAAAATGGTAATAATGTATTGAATTTGTGGTACAATAGACTTGGTTATGCTTGTACGTAAGCTGTAAAACAAGTGTTGAATAAAAATATAATTCATTACTCAAATTCTGAATCTACCTATGTTTGTACTCACTGTCAAATGGGAAAAAGTCACAAAATTCCATTCTCAAGATTACCATTTAGTCTATACACATTATTATTGACCTTTGTGGTTTAGCTCCTATCACATTTATTTATGGGTTCAAGAATTGCATGTCATTTGTCGATGTATTCTCTCAAAATACATGGATGTACTTTCTTAAAGATAAGAGTGAAACTTATAATGCTGCTGCAGGTTTTATTGCATTCATAGAAAGACAGTTAAACCGTCAAATTAAAGCCATTCAAAGTGACGATGGGCTGAATTTAAAAATCTGAAGAGTTATTTTCGAAATAGGAGCAAAAATCATAGAATTGCATGCCCCTGCTCATCAAAAAGCATAATGGGATTGTAGAAAGGAAACATATGCATCACTACCCTTAAAGTTTTGGTCAGAGATCTTTGCAACTGCTGTACATCTCATCAATCTAATGCCAGTAAAAGTAATTATTAATTCATGCCCTATTGAAGTATTGTATGACACAAAACAAAAATATGATCACCTAAAAGTTTTTGGGTGTTTATGCTTCCTACAGTTGAGATAATATGATTATCGCAAGCTTGATTTTAGATCAAGTCCTCGTACCTTCTTAGGTTACTGCAATAACCAAAAAGGTCATAGATGTCTGGACAAGAATTGGAAGATTTTCATCTCAAGACGTGTAATATTTGAAGAGTATAATTTTCCATTCAGTGACAAAAAATACGAGAGTACAAATAAGGTCTTCAACTCCCATGCACATTCTTTATCCATTCTTATACTTAAAACTCAACCAATACCAATCAATACAAAAGATATTACAGCCGATTCAAATCAAAATACAACTAAATGGAACCGTGAATCTATTGAACCTCCTAATAATGCATCAGTAAACACAAGTAAAATTGGGTTTAATCATAATAAGATAGATAGCACAAATCTGAAATAGACAGAAAATGGATCAAGTCAAATGCACCATCTTTTACACACATAAGAGTCATTGGACACCTAATGAAAACAAGAGCTAAGAGTGATATATTTAAACCAAAGATTTACACTATCAACATCATCCATGATGAAACAACAAGCTTCCATGAGGCAATGAAGAATGGCCATTAGAAAACTACAATGCAAGATGAAAGTGGACATACTAAGTCAAGAAAAATCCAGATGGAAGCATATCCAAATACAAGGCCAAGCTGGTGGCAAAAGGTTATACTCAACAACATGGATTGGACTTCAAGGAGACCGTTTCTCCTGTAGTAAAGCCTACCTCCATCATATTGATACTCACTGTAGCATTACATAAAAACTGAAAGCTAAAGCAAGTTGATGAGAAGAATGCCTTTTTGAATGGTGACTTAAAGGAGGAAGTTTATATGACACATCCTGAAGGATTTGAACTAGGCATAAAAAGGTGAAATAGCATGTAAATTGAACAAAGCTATATATGGACTTAAGCAAGCTCATCGTGTATGGTTTAAAAAGCTCAAACATACTCTTACTGAACTTGATTATGTGGCAAAAAAAATGATAATTTAGTATTTGTTAAGATCATAAGAACTACCACTACATATATACTTATATATGTTGATGACTTTATTATCACATGGAATGATAATTCATAAATACTCAACGTTACTCAATACCTTGATCACATATTCTCTAAAAGTATTTAAGTGAGCCTAAATACATTTTGGGAGATGAAGCACTCAAAAAAAGTGACATTGAAAACTATCTCAGTCAGAAGAAGTACATAAAGGAAATTTTGTGTGAAGCAAACATGGAAAATTCCTAGCCCCTACTAACTCCTATAATAAGCAGCTTACATGTCTCTAAAAATTGGAAGAGACCCTATTGAAAATTCTCATTAATATAGAAGTATAATTGGTGCATTGCAGTATGCAACCATTATTGGACCAGAAATTGCCTTCAGTGTTAATAGCGTATCATAGTTTATGAAAAATCCTCCCACCGAGCACTAGAAGGCCACCAAGAATATTGAGATACCTGAATGGAATCCTAGATTATTATATGAGATTCCATGCAAGCAGGTTACTGAATCTACAACCTTTGTAGATGCTGATTGAGCCACATGTGTAGATGACAGGAGATCAACCTCTAGCTTCTACATATTTCTAGGAATTTTTTCCCCCAAAGCTCAAAGAAGAAAGCAATGGTATGAAGATCTTTCACTAAGGGTGAATAGAAAAGCATTGCCTCTACTACTGTTGAATTCATGTGGATTTAATCCATCGTGGCTGAACCAAGCGTTGAAACAGTGAACAAACATGTAATCTGTTGTTATAATCTAAGTGTAGTTAATTTATCATCTAACTCCATTCTTCATTCAAGAAACAAACATATCGAGTTGGATATATACTTTGTTAGAGATCAAATTGCAAGAGGAAAACTAAGCGATAATCATGTACCGGCTTCACATCAAAAGGCAGATATATCGACAAAGCCCCTTTGAGTTTGAACTACTTTACAAATCTGAGAAATGCCTTAATAGTATGTAATAGTTAATGTAGAAGGTAGAGGTAATATGATGATGAAGAAAAGGGTTGGAAAGGTGAAATTCTGCAGGATTGAGACAAATGAGAAGACCGGCGCAAATAAAGAGAAGGGAGAAGCTCAAATTGAGGGGGAATATTAAAGCATAACTCATACTAGAGTTGTTTGTTTGATTGAGTCTTGATTCACTTGTGACTAATTCTTGGTTTCTGTTGTACATAGGCATGTGCATGTGCCTATATATATGTGTGTGTATCAATATGTATGCATATTTGTATTATAATCGTTCTGACCTAACAGTAGAATAATTTTTTTTAACTATTCTCCTCTTACCCTTAATATCTGCACATGAATCCGAATCTTTATAGTTGAATCGCTCCTTTGAAGGTCCAACCTTCAATTCGTGCACAACTGAGGTCTAATTAAGTACCGTACGACAATGGTCCATGGTTCATGGTTTTTCGAGGTTGGACCGAGGTTGGGTCCGGTCATAATAATGCTGCCATAAGGTCTCCGACTTCATGTCACTAGCAAGTGGATTTAACATCGACATTGGGAATCAATCAATGCACCTACTCTTGGCATCTTGATACTTTGGCTAATTGATCTACCACTTAGGGATCCGAGCTACTCAATTGATACATCCACTAATCATGATTTATCCACTTTTATTATTGTTGACCATACGGTCTAATCTGTCTCTGGAAATGTTTATCAATTGTGTAATTACCCAGTTATTACTTCACCATGCAACACTTATGTGAACTCCATGACCTCTACTATCCCTTCCTCATCCACACCCCCAACCACCTCCTAACCTTCCTTACTTTAATGATTTTGACAAGAAGATTGATTCTTTTATTTATGATGTCAATCCTGTCTCTTTACCTTTATTTATACCTCTTTTGGCTTCAAATACAACACCATATTTGCACCTAAATATCAATCTCTCCGTTTGCTTATTCATTTACCCATTGAGATACATATTTATGAAGATGAGCTTGATTTAGGTTCTACCTGAATTCAACCTCGATTGAGATTTCCCTTCCCTGGGTAGTTAATCTTATTCTTCCTTAGTGAATTGTTCATATTATGCTTTTATGTTAGGCATGCAGTATGTGTTCTCTAGTTTCGTTAAGTTGTATCGAGTGAGTTGTAGTAGCTAAGACTATTTTCCCTCTCTCCCATCTCTATCCGCATTTTACAAAATATGGTTCTAGACTATGCAAACCCTTGCCTTGTAGAAAATTTAAAGCCATTAAATTTAGAATCAAATGACCTATATATTTGGTGAATTCCTGCATTTGTTCTCTGCTAAAATATCCATTTAGAGGAATCTTCAATGGTTTACAAAGATTCGTACAATTTAAAACTATCAATGAGAATATCGTAGCAAATCACAACAATTACACCATTTAGTAAACTTATATAGCAGTTAACTGAAAAAATTTCTATAACTTCACAATTTTTTTTAGAATATTCATAAAAAAATTTCCTGCTAGAAATCTGTAATGAACTAATTTGAATTTCTTATGAATCCGTTGTTAATTTTTGGTATATTTTTGTTGCTTCTCATGTTGTTCTTCCATAACGCACACATACACATAGATCTGTGTGTACGCAAGCGTTAGACTATAATTTTCTACAAAACAACAAGTAAATAGTGCATAGCTATAACATCCTGTATGTGGAGGCCAAATGTTAAACGCTATGGATGCTACAGTCATCCATAGTATTAACTTCAAGTGACGACATATGGTAATATTAATGGTATTCATAATGTCAGACGAACTTGAATATGAATAGAATCACAGATTTCCGAAAAAACATAATTTCGGTTATTACATTTCAAACAAATTATTTCCAATTTACAAAAATTCCTAAGCATATTCCCAGACAATGATCAAATATAATTACAACAATACGTCAAGAGCGACATATGAAGATGCTCCCTTGGATGATCAAAGCAATATAGAGATGGATGTCTTAATACACAGCGGAAATAAAAGCGAAATTCCTAATTTAGCTATCCATCAGCCACTGCTCGTCTTCGGAAGCTTATTCGCCAAAATCCGCTGAAACCTGAAAACCTAAACCCTCGCCTACTCGAATCAATATTGAGAACCCGAGAGTTTAAGGGGAAACAAAAACTTCGAGTCCGACATAAAGCATGGTATGAATAATTTCTTTTACATCTCTATTTACTGATATATTGTGAGACCACACCGCTTAGAGGAACGAGTTTCTCCTCACTAATATCTCCATTCAAAACATATATTTTGCCAATCTTTTGCTGCAACCAAACTGGTTAATCAACTGATTATAATAATAATATAGCAATATCCATTATGCTAAAACACGAAATAAAATAGACTATCTGTCTATAATTAGAGCTATCCGCTCTTTACTAGCCTATCTGTCCTAAATTCTAATTATACCAAAATAATAATATCTTTTAGGCTAGATAATGGGCTATCTACCCAAAAAAAGTAAAAGGGTGGACTGACCGTCCTTAAAAAGTAGCAAGATCTGTTATGTAATGAACTAACTATTCATGTCTGGGCTAACTGCCCTTATCTGGACTAACTGTCCTCTAAGCTGACTACCCTCAAAATGGACCGACAGTCCAAATTTAATTGAGCTAACTGCCCGAATGTTCTTAGGGTTAACAACCCTTTAAATTTTCCTCGAAAATCTTTTCAAAATGATTTACTCCTACAAATCATATATGTATATATATAAGTAAAATATATCTTTAGCTTTACTCTAAGCTATTTTTACCATGTTATATGTACTTTGCTCAAAATAATGTTGATGATGTTCAATAAGGATTTTCTATACTTTAAGTTAAAGTCCTTTATAACTAAACACACTCAAGCTGTCCGCCTAATCATTATATTCGAATTCTCGGTTTAAAACATTTAAACAATTTTTTGAAAACATTGAAGGTTACCCCTTCAAAACCATTAATAAAACCCTTCGAAATCATTGAAGGTAACTCCCTCGAAACCAATAAAAATCCTTTATTTTATAAGCCTTAACATATACGACATCAACCTTTAAAATCCTTTAGCCTTTGCCTTCGAAAAACAAAATCCAACCTTTAACCTTGTCGAAAGGTTTTTTTTGACCTTGTCGAAAGGTCTCACCTTTCGACCTTGTCGAAAGGTTTGGTGAATTACCCCTGTGAAATCATATATAAAACCTTTTGAAAGCATTGAGACTTAAAACCTTTCGAAATCATAGGGTTCAATTTAAAATAAGTGAAAACCTTTTGAAAACATTCGAAGTTGACTACTTCAAAACCTTTAAGACATTTCTGATTAAGACATTTGGGTTATGCCTTCAAGTAGAGCAAACGGATTATAAAAACAATGGAGTTGAAAGCAACTATTTCGAAACCTTTAACAACACTTTTCAAAACCATTCGAAAACAATGAAGTGTTGGTGTTGGAACTAACCTGCGAAAGCAATGAAGAGGTGGCATATTTTAGAAAACAAAAGATTCCCTCTGAGTGTAACTGAATTGAAAGGTAGGAAGCGGCAACTATGATCTTGTCGACTTAGTCGAAAGGTTTCATACCTTATGACTTTGTCGAAAGCTTTACCTTTCGACCTTGTCAAAAGGTTATAATTAAAACAAGAAATAACCCAATCAAAAAAATTTCTTTTATATCATTTGACATTGTCGAAAGCTCTTTGTCGAATGCTGGCAGATGTATTTTCTTTAAAGCCAAAATAAAGTTTCATTTCTTTCGAAAGCTCTAACCTTTTGACCCTAAATTTTTTGACTCCTTTCAATTCACTACGTACCAGTTGCCTGATACCATGTGCATTGATTATTAACGACGTCGAAAGGTTTGAAACTTTTCAACTTTTTCGGAAGGTTTGGAATAGCTATGGAACTTCTTACCGAAAGAGTTGAAATAGTGAAAATCCTATTTATTAGAATAGTTCTTTTGTACCTAACCTGCTTTATTTGTCTAAATCTGATTGGTTGCCAGATTTTTATACTCAAAAATGCTACCGACTTTTCTTATTTGGAAATTTAAACACCTTTTGAAAAAGCTTATTTCTCCTTTATAATTATATAAAGTATTTAAGTCTCATACCTTAAATCATTCTATATAACAACTAAAGCATCTTAGATAATTTGAAAAAATTCCAAAAAGTTAATTAATATGTTCTTTTCAACATATTAAACCTTCAGATCCAAACAATAATTATTTTTTCTGTAAATAATTATATAATCCAAAATACCATTTTCTTTCTTAGAAAATTCATAATAATTCCACAAAAATTCAGAAAAACCTGAAAATTGAAATCCATCTCTAAAATATATTTTTAGATCATCATAAAATTTTGTAAGGCTAACAAATGTCATTTAATAGGGTTTTCATCTCAAAATATGTCATAAAATCTATATAAACATACATAAATCATCAACATGTATATGTAATCATTTTATCATTCAAAACATGGAAAATCTTTGCAAAATCATTCGGCTTTTAATCTTAAAACTAATCCATTAAAATTTAGAGATGTAGACATTATTCACCTTTGCTTTAGAGATTAAGGAGCTTGAGATTTGAATGAGTTTGATTTGAATTTGCTTTTCCTTTGTTTTCTCTTCTTCTTTCCTTGTTAATGATGGCCAATCGTGATTTTGAAAATTTTTGAAACAGAATGTACGTGTAAAATGATACACCACCTAGGCTAGGGGATATAGGAATGGCCTCTTTTCCATAATACCCCTCTTTTAATTCATTTTAAACCCTCTTTTAATCCATTAATTTAAAAGGCACGACTACCTCAGTTAGAATCAAATCTCAATCTCCAAATCAACACATTGTTTTATTTAGTTTTACTAACTAAATCTCCTAAATAATGTTACCAAAAAAATCTGGGGTGTTACAGATTCCCCTCCTTAAAGAATTTCGTTCTCGAAATTACAATAAGGAAAACGCAAAACAAACAAGAAGGTAAAACATACCATCAAATAAGTTAGGATAAGTATCTCTAATTCTTCTCTCAACCTCCAAAGTATAGTCTCTGTCATCGTCACTCCACTGGACTTTGACTAACCTGACCATTTTGTTTTTAAACCTCTTCTCATCTCTCGCAACAATGCAAACTAGCTTTCTTACTATGGTCATGTCAGCTTCTACCACTAAATCCTCTAGCACTATCGGTGCCATGGCCGTCTCCGGGTCTCTAATACACTTTCTGAGATGAGAAACATTAAAAACATCCTAGACACCTACCAAAATGCTTGGTAAGTCAAGTCTATAAGCGAGTTTCCCGATCCTCTCAGCAATAGGAAAGGTCCAATGAACCTAGGAGATAACTTCCTCGACTTTCCAAATCTAAGCACACCCTTCATTGGTGATACTTTGACGAATACTTGATCCCCAATTGAGAACTCCAAATCTTTCCATCTCTTATCTACATAGCTCTTCTGCCTAGACTGAGCCTCCTTTTTTCTATCCCCAATGATCTTAATATTTTCTGTAGCCTCTCTAACCAGATCTGGACGAAGAATCAACCTATCCTCGATCTCCAACCAAGAAATGGGAGATTTGCATGGCCTTCCATGCAAAGCTTCAGATGGTGCCATCCTAATACTAGTTTGATAACGTTGTTATACGAAAACTCGATTAGATGCAGACAGTCCTCCCATGATTCTCCGAAATCCAGAACACACGCTCTTAACAAATCTTCCAAGATCTTGTTAACTCTTTCGTTTGCCCATTTGTCCATGGATAGTAAGTGGTACTCATCTTAAGCTTGGTTCCCAAAACTTCCTGCAGACTCTTCCAAAATTCGCTAGTGAACAGGAATCTCTATTACTAACTATACCACTAGGAACTCCATGCAGCCTAACCACATTCTTCATGAATAACCTTGCTAAAACAGGTGTCATGTTGGTTGACCTAACTGGAATGGAATGAGCACTCTTGGTCAATCTGTCCACTGTAACCCATATACGTTCATTACCTCTGTTTGACATTGGCAACCCGTCCATGAAGTCCGTAGAAATAGAATCTCACTTCCATACTGGAATATCAACGGTTGAATCTAACTACTTGGCTTTTGGTGTTCGGCCTTTGCCTGCTGGTAATTCAAGCACTGCCTTACAAATAAACCAATATCCCGCTTCATTCCTTCCTGGAAGAAATTCCTCTTCATATCCTGATACATCCTGGTACCTTTGAATGTATAGAGAACTTTAAACGATGACATTCATCTAAGGCTTCCTTCTTTATGTTTCCTACACTCGAAACACATAATCTTCCTTTCTTTCACAACCACCCATTCTGCTCAAGACTGAATTCTTTCAAGCCAACGCTCTTTGTTCCTTCCTTTAGCTTCTTGATCCCCGCAACTAACACTTGATCCTCTATCTGCTTAGAAGCAATCTGCTCGATCAACACTGGTCGAACTTTCAAACAAGACAATGCAACTGCATTACCACTAGACACAATTTTAGATCTCCATTGTACTCTGCAATCGGCCAATGCTGCTAAATCTTTCCACTTAGCCATCATTACTAACATTGCATTTTGATGCTTTCTACTAAGTGCATCTGCAACCTTATTGCCTTCCCTCGTGTGTACTCAATCTCAAAATCATAAGCAGTTATGAACTCTAATCGCCTCTGCTGTCTCATGTTCAGCTCCTTTTGAGAGAGTAAATACTTTAGCGACTTATTATCTGTATACAGTTCAAACCTTTCTCCCAAAAGGTAACATTTCCATACCTTTAAAGAAAAAATCACCGCATCTAACTCTAATTCATGCGTCGGATATCTGACCTCATGCGGTCGAAGCTGTCTAAAAGCATATGCAATCACTTTACCCCTCTACATTAGCACAACTCTTAATCCTATTCCACACACATCGCTATAGACTACCAAATCCTAATTCCCTTCTGGAACAACAACATAGGTGTATGGGTCAATAAATGTTTCAAACTCTGGAATGCTTCCTCACACTTATCGATCCACACAAACTTCATATCCTTCCTTGTTAGCCTAGTCATCGGTGCCGCTATCCGCGAGAAATCCTTAATGAATCTTCGATAATAACCAGCTAACCTAAGGAAATTATTAATATTAGTTACATCTCGGGACTCTTCCAACTAATCACTGCCTCGATCTTAGTCAGATCCCCTGATAACCCTTCCTCAAGATCACATGACTAAGAAATTTCACCTCCTTTTTCTAGAAGTGACACTTCAAAAACTTCGCTTTCAGCTGATCTTGCCTCAATGTCTTAAGCACCACTTTAAGATGAACTTCATGCTTTGTTTCTCCTTAGAGCAAATCAAGATATCATCTACGAAAACCAGCATGAACTAGTCCAAATGCTCTTAGAAAATCCGATTCATCAAATCTACAAAGAAAGATGGAGCATTCGTCAGTCCGAATGGCATGGCTAACCCTTCATACGACCCATATCTGGTCCTGAATGCTGTCAAAGATATACTATCCTCTGCTACCCTAAGCTGATGGAAACCCGTTGCTAAATCCAACTGAGAAAATGCCCTTGCTCCACTTAGATGGTCAAACAAATTGTAAGATCGATTTCACCCTAAAGGAGGGATGAATAGGGTGATACTATTAATTATGAAAATTTATATAAAATAGTTGAATCACAGATACAATAGAATTATAGCAGCATAGATAATAGCAGAATATTGAAAGCATAAAATAGAACACATAGATTTACCCAGCTTCGGCAAAACACTGCCTACGTGCTACCTCCAAGGTTTCTATTAGAAATTAAGTAATAAGATGCTTAAACACGTAAACTCACGATAATCGCTATCGACTAACCTAACTCTAAGCTCAAAACTCTGCCACAACTCAGCCACTGAGTTGCGAATTCTCAAACTACAGGACCGTAGTTCGTCCCCTAGTCACATGACTAGATATCACAAAAATTTAAAAAAATACAAATTTAAAAAAAAATTAAAAACACAAAACCCTAATTTCTATTTTAGCCCAAATTAATACAAAAGGAAACTGGCCCAAATAAGATTGAGTAATTAAAACTGATCCCCTTTATCCTTTTATTTTATTGTATATCCTTGGCCCGTATCCTCTGCCTTGTTTTCTTTTGCTCGAGAACAATTGTTTCTCGGTCAAAGATTAGGGCTTCGTGATAACTGAGGCGCCGCTTGAAATTGATGTTCGAATTGAATTTCTCTATTGTTCCTTCGCGTAGTGAATCGATGGCTATGATTTGTTTAGTTCTTTTACGCTTGCAACTGCTCCCAGTATTGAGTTTGAATCAATGAATCTGGTATGTAAATTATGTCGTTTAAATTCATTTTTGTTTTGCCTTGATTCGAACTCAATCGAGTTGTTGATTTATTGTTCTCTATTTTGCTCGTGCTCGAATAAATTTATAGCCGATGATGAGATGGGTTTAAATAGGGTTCGAATCCCTTAAGTTTCATTCGAATTAATTTACTTGAATTCGTCAATTGATTTATCTCGGCCACTTGATTATGATTGAATGTTGTGATTTGTATTGACTTTTTCAATTCGTATATGTTCTGTTGCTTGATTATCACGGCTCGATTCTAACTTGTGTTTGATTCATTGGCCACCATGATTTTGGTTCTTTGGTACTTTGAATTTGATTCCATTTTGACTTAGGCCTTAACTTTGTTTAAGCGATGATATTGTTCGAACTGTACCATATTCACATGGGTTTTGATTCTCTGGCATTTTGTCTTGACTTGAAACTTCATTGAGCTGTACACTTAATGTTGCTTCGTGAAGGCTATGCATCTGTTACGTCTTAATCATCTTGAACTGTTTGTGTCATCACTGTTCATCCATTCTTATGGTTCTGTTGATCACTGTTAAACTTCATTTATGTTTGGTTGCCAAGTCTAGTTGCTATTTTCTTGTATCCACACAACTTTGGTTGTATTCTATTCTTCATGAGCATTGTTCTAGTTACCTGGAGATTTGACCAGGTAACTAAGTACTCGACATTCAGTGTGTTCGACATTCACGGTGTTCGGCATTCAGGATGTTCGGCTTCACTTTGTTCGGCATGATTCCATACTGCTCGGCATTCAAGGTGTTCGGCATTCAGGATGTTCGGCTTCGCTTTGTTCGACATGATTCCATACTGCTCGGCATTCAGGAACTCTCGGCATTTATAGAGCGTTCGGCATTAGAAAACGCTCGGTATTCAGGGTGTTCGGCATTCAGGGTTTTCGGCATTCAAGATGTTCGGCTTCACTTCGTTCGGCATGAGAATGTCGTTCGGCATTCGGGGTGTTCGGCATCACTTCGTTCGGCATGAGAATATCGTTCGGCATCCATGCCTTGCTCAGCATCTTTTCCGTTCGGCCTCTCTAGATCAGCATAAAGAGATCACTCTATTTGGGCCAAGCTACTTAGCTACCTGGCCCACCAGGGAAGTCCAACCCATTCTCGCCTGAAAATAGAGAGGCAGGGGCACAGTGAAATGGACCTTTTTTGAGAGAACACCGTGGAGACTCTGCCGCATTCAAGATTCATTCAAGACTTATCTTTTTTGCTTAGCGCTTGTATTCAATATAATTGGTATATGGATTGTATCTGTAATCGATTATTGAGAAAATCAATAAAGATTAGCCTCAATATGGACGTAGGCAATTACGCCGAACCAAGATAAATCTTGTGTTCGTATTTTCTGCATTTAAATTTGCATATTATCCTCTGTTTAACTTACTTTCTTCATTAACCTCTCTACAAAAACTCTCTTAAGGGCGTTAGTGACCAATTCTGGTGCTAACATTTTGGTGCTTTCACTGAGAATCAACTTCTCAGGACGATAGGATCTACTTTGCAGCTACTGGATTGAAAAATCCCCCGAAAGAGATCCAAATCATTCACAAGACATCTGTAGATTCTACTCAGAGTTACAACCAACAACTCTACCATGGGGAGACCGTGAACTAGATCGCCCTCTCACAACGCAGATGTCCACGAAACTACTAGTGCACAACGGATAGGACCTAGCAACCAACCAGCAATTCAAGGCGCAGGAACCTCCACCCAGAACCAAGCGGAGGTCATTTCCCGAACAGAGTTCAACGACTTGATAAGAGAACTCAGGGAAAGTAGAAGGCAACTTGTTGGGCAGATTCAAGCCAACACTAATCTCATGACTCAGCTTGCCCAGCAGCACCATCAGAATGCTGGAAGTAGTCCTGCTCCTTATTCTAAATCTGATAGCTCAACCTCAGTTGATGAACCTCCTAGGCGTAGACGCCATATGGATGAAGCTGCACAAGCAGGTGCCATTGATCGATCCGCCAACGATCAGGCACGTGATGAGACCGGACGCCCGAATCACCAAGACCCAAATCAAGCGGGACATCAACCCGCACGCCTCGTGGAACGGAACCCAACCTTCCACCTTCCATACAAACTCCAGATTTATCAGCCATGATCAGGCAGTTGATGAGAGGGAACCAAGGCCTAACCAACGAAGATTGGGGAGTGTCCAGGAGTCATACTCCCTTCACAGATGTTATCCTACAGGCTGAGTACCCCAAGAAATTCAATATGCCGACTATCCCAGCCTACGAAGGAAAAACTGACCCTAGGCAACACGTGATGAGGTACGAATGGATGATGGATTCGACAAAGGCAAACGACGCAACTAAGTGTAGGTGTTTCCCAATCACTCTGTCCGGATTCGCCACTGTGTGGTTTACTCGGCTTCCTCCGCGATCTATATCTAGCTTCGATGAGTTAACAATGAAATTTGTTGAACAATTCAGGATACATGCTACCCGTCCAAGGGACATAATGTCTTTATCAAGCATAATCCAGGCTCCGGGAGAGTCTTTGGAAGCATACTTATAGAGGTTTCATGTTGCCGACACTGAAGTTAGCAATCCTAACGACCACGCAATTTTGATGGCGGTAATACGAGGTGTAGATCCAAACTCGGAGTTTGGAGATTGGTTAGCGGGAAAGCCCCCGGCTACATTGGAACGATTCTATTCCAAAGCTCATCAGTTCATACGGAGGGAGGAGGCTTGATGGACGAGATGAGATAAAGCACCAGGGCCTGTTCAGGAGACAGTGAAAAGTAACATTGCCGTGAAGTAGTCTGGCGATAGTTTGAGAAAAGTTCAAGTCAACGTCCAGAATAAGCCTGGGCAGTCCAAAGGATCCAGAGGTGGAAATCCTGGAAAGAAAAGAGAAGCAGAGAAATGGAAGTCAAGGATTCTGACCTACAATGAATACACCCCGCTGAATACTTCTCTTGAAAACATTTATCTATCTACCTGTAACACCTTTGAATACAGAAAGCCACACCCGAAGGAGTCCACTGAAGAACAGAAATGGATAGGGAAGTACTGTCGCTTCCATGAGACCCATGGGCACAATACTGAGGAGTGTAGATACCTCCATGACGCCATAAAAAAGTTAATTAGACAGAGAAAATTGTAGGAATTTGTCAAAAACCCACAAGATGGAAGGCGGGAACGTCAGACCCCGGATGCGGGCCGGCTCCACGCCAACCAGAACAACCTGCTCGGACTGTGGGTAGATTGATTATAAACACTATTGTCAGAGGACCTCATCTTACAGACAAGAATTGGCAGGAGATGGAACGATATGCTACCTCCTTGAGGCATGTGGATTACGAATGTTGTTCGAATGTGGAAGATGGAACCCCCGTAAAGCAATAATGCATGATGACTGACGATATAGTGTTTAGGAGTCGAGACGCGGACAAGGTGGAGGCTCCTACTATCGACCCGATGGTTATATCTGCAACAATCACGCCAGCTTACGTGAAAAGAATACTGATTGATTGTGGAAGCTCTGTTAACATCATCTTCAAGAAGGCTTATGACCAAATAAAGATGGAAATGAAAGATTTGAAACCATGCAAAACCCGTATCCACGGCTTTAACAGTGCTGCAACCGACGCGATGGGGTATATAGACCTACCAGTTGAACTAGGGGAAGTTGAGCGTAGGAGAGTGCGAGTCCTACCGTTCATAGTAATGGATGTTGACTCTCCATACAATGTCTTTTTGGGTCATCCAGCCTTGGCAGAATTTAGGGCTGCTTTGGCCCCATGGTGTTTGACATTAAAATTTTCGACAGACAAAGGAGTCGGTGTTGTACATGGCGATCATGCGACGGTCGCCCATGTTATGTGGCAGAATTGAGAGAAGCTCAGCGGAGAGAGAAGGGAAAGGTTGCGGACAGCTCCGTCCGCATCCGAAAGACTAATGATTTACAAGTAGTGCCCGAGCCCTGGCTCGGGTAGCATTCTCGGATACTTAGAGACATAAATCCAAGAGATGATTATGGGGAACCTGTTTGTACCAAAATTGGGCACAACACTCTTCGGATGTGTTTGAAGAGATAAAATGAAGAGAAAATTTGTAAAATGAAGTAGATCTAATAAACACACCAATAAATATATAAAAAAATGAATAGAAACGCAGAGTTTTAGAGCGGTTCGGCGTATGGCCTACGTCCACTATGAAGTTTTATCACTTTATTGCTTGATACTTTAAGATTTCAAGTTTTTTATAGCGAAGTACAGCAGATAATAAGCTTAAATTCGAGATCAATGGTAGTAATGGCGTTCTGGAGTGAACATGGCTGAGTCTGGGCATTCTTTTACTCTAAAAATTCTCCGACCCCTTTTCTGAATGACCAGGGGCTCTATTTATAAGTGCTGGAGGCTGATATTTCGCCTTAAATTCGGGGAGACCGCTTCTGGCATGTGAGGGGGCCCACACGCCTGGATTTTGGAAATCCGGGCCCACTTTGGGATCGATTCGAACTCGGGTTCGAATCGATCAAGATTTGATCAGATTGAGCTGAAATTTTGCATGAACATTCCTCATGTTGGCAGTAAGCTACTGTGAAAATTTGATAGCATTTGGACATGTAGAACTCGAGTTATGATGGATGCAAGTTGGAGTTTTCCGGTCCGGGATCGATTCGAACTCAACTTCGAATCGATCAAGAATTCATCCGATTGAGCTAAAATTTGGCATGAACATTCCTCATGTTGGAAGTAAGCTACTGTGAAAATTTCATAGCATTTGGACTTATAGATCTCGAGATATGATCGATGCAAGTTGGTCAGTGATCGATACAAAGCAAGTTCGAATCGATCAAGAACTCATTCGATTGAGCTAAAATTTGGCATGAGCATTCCTTAGGTTGCCAGTTGGCTTCTGTCCAAATTTGGTGGCATTTGGACTTGTAGATCTCAAGTTATGATCGATGCAATTTTTGATTTCTCAACCGTGATCCATCAATATCTTGAGCATACGAACTCCGATTGATTTGAATTTTGGAATATTGGCTTTCTCAGCTTTGCTTGTCATGTCATATAAATTGTAGCTCAATCCAGATTTGAAATTTTTTTACCGACATCCATAGTAGACCTATGTATAACTGATCTTCAAGACGAACCGTCCTTGGTTTCTAGTCGAGTTCTTGGTGTCACGGCCTTGCCAAAAGGCGGGATAACATTTGCCCCCCAAAGTACGTCTTGTGTGAACATGACGTGCTTTGAAAGCTTTCATCTTCACTCTGGATAGTTCCATTAACTTGTTAAACAGTTATCGTCTTCTTGTTGGAAGTTGTGATCCTTGACCGATTTTTTAGTAATATGAACTGTTGACTACCAACTGGTGTACCGTTGTAACCGATTGTTGTATGATAACGATTAGCTATTTGTTGTTGTAATTGTCATCAGGTGGGCATTCGACCTGCGGATTTTTAAAATTGAAAATTAGTTCAACGTACCTGCATATGCGTTAACCTGACTCTTTGTTGACGTTTGCACGTTAACAAGTCGTTGTCGGTCTTCTCGTATCGAATTCTGTATCGATCCTCTCCTGAATCGATGTGAAATTCAAGTTGCAACAACACTTGATGGTTGTTTTGGATTCATTCCTTCACATTGATCCTGTCTTGGATCGATCTGGCATGCACTAAGGTAGACTTCTTATCGATGGTTACGTAATATTGGGTCTAACACTGGTGGATTCAAAAGTAATGCTTTGTGTCGTTGGAGTCGAACGATCCAGATGTAATCATGCAGTGATGCTTCGCGGAGGATATGCCATCTCTCATTCCCCTATTCAATAAGAATTCCCCATGGTAAATAGTCTTTGATAGGAGTCATCCATGATCCCTTTCCTGGATCCATCTCTAAGATCTAATCGATCTTCATCTATCAGTGCTTGGAATAATAAGTATTTCAACTGGGATAAAGTCTATTTGTTGCGCATTCCCAGAACTGGCTAGCTTGGCCATTGATTCGGTCATTTCGTTTTGCTCTCTGAGGATTTGTGTAGTGGTGTAATTATCGAAGTCAGCTAGTAGCTTTTGGCTTCAGCTGGGCAAGGAACAAGGCGTTGCCCCCTAGCCCGATAATCCTCCCTGCCTTAGCATACTGTTAATCAGAAATCACAAAAGATATGTAAAGTTTCCACTCTTATCTTTCTTGCAAGTCTCAGCGTGGTGACCAAGGCTTCATACTTAGCTTCGTTATTTGTTGCAAGGAAGCTGGGTTTCAGAGTATAGAAGATCGATCATTTTTCAAGTGCCATTAACACGACTTCGATGTTAGAAAGATGATTATTGGGAGTTCCATTTATGTATGTTCTCCATCGATTGGACGGTTCTCTACTGTTCTTCAGATAATCGTCTGATGCAGTGAATTCAGATATGAAGTATGCTAATGTTTGACCATGGATAGCTCTCTAAGGGAGATAAGTGATATCAAATTGGCTTAGCTTAATATTCCGTTTGAGTAACCTTTCAAATATCTAAGGTTGCCATTGGACCTATCATAACGGTTGGTTGATACAGACATTAGCAGGGTAAGCTCGTCAATGGCTAGCTTTCATTATATACTGGCCTTTGGATTAGTTTCTCTTCACTTAGCATTGCAATGCTAATGGCGTGTGTTGACATGACCTAATTAAGGTATAGAACTTCAAGACCCAACATCTTGGGTAAAATGGGAGGCCTCTCTGAGCGATCTATCAGAGCTGCTTGGTTTCCTCCATATATGGATGACTTTAATCTTCAGCATTTTCTGACATTAGCCTCAATCTTACGAGAATTGATGACGAAACCCGAGAATTCATTTTATACCACGCTGAAAGAGCCTTTCAAAGGATTAAATTTCATTCTGCGGTTGTTGGATAACACTGATTATCTTTGCCAAGTGATCGATGCCGTCGCTTGATGGTCGTGATCTCACGAGCATATTAACCACATATACTTTCATTGATCGTCCGATCTGATTTTCGAATGATCTATTAATCGTCTTTTGGTAAGTAGCATAAGCATTCTCAAGTTTGAATCCATGGATTGCAGCATAGCACTATAGGCTCGGGTCAGTAACGAAACAGTTGTATTCCTTGTCTGGGACATGTTTCAATATCTGATTTTATTTGGTATTTTGCGTACATGGATGAGAGTAATTCATGTCTGATGATCGAGTCAATTAGTTGGTTGATCATTGGATATGGAAAGCTATGCTTCGCCATGCCTCATGCAAATCTGAGTAGTCGACGTACGTCCGCCACTCTCCATTTGTTTCTTTCGTAAGTAAAGGATTGGATACTCATTTTGGGTAGAGGGCATCGTGGATAAACCTATTGGTTTTGAGTAGATTCGCCTCCTCCTTTAGTGCAACAGATCTTTCTAGATCCGTGTCGCTTCATTTTTATTCACCGAGACATGCTTCAGGTTGACATTTAATGCAAGGTTCTCAATAGTTGGTGAGGGTCCATATGTATATATGAGATCGAGTCCAAGTGGACATATCAAATTCACCTGGAGCAATGCAGTTGACTCTTGCATCATACTTGCGAAGAGTTGTGATTTGATCTACAATACCTGTGATGGGTTGTAGGCACTTCATGTGCTTATTTGCAATGGTAAATGATCAGGCTCGTAGGGATGTGGAATTAAAGGCATAGTAGAGTTTAGCCTTGTGTCGCATGCTGCAGCATAGCTGGTTCTGGCTATGAGTTGGAATCTACTTGTGTTTCCGAGCAATGCGCTTTCCATTCAATGTACTTGCAATCCATTGCTCATCGGAAGGGTCAGAATGATGATTAGTTTCCCATAAGTCCAGGCGTCGATCTGATGATTCTATCTCTAAGCATCCTTTCGGTCGTAACTTAAAGTTGTTATGAATACTAGGCACGAGCTATAGGATTTAGTAGTCGTATCCAGTTCTTGGATGATCACATTCATGCCCCCAGTCTCGGGTTGATGGATGTATTATGCGAATGATCGGGCCTTGCTTCTGCTGTGTTTATACTGTAGTCCAAGCCGTAAGAGCAAGAGTTGTTCGACGAACGATCAAATTATTTTCATCTTAATTCTCATGCGTGCCAGCAAGGTAGATAATGTCCGCTTCAATTTCGCATTCTGTCCCATTGAACCATAGGATCGAGTTAATCAATGGAAAGCTGAGTTGTGCCTTATCCTGCATTCTATCCAAGTTCTTTCCTCTAGGCAGAATATCTCGTTTCCTTATTGACATTCACTTTGCTGCCTATGTTCTCATACTCGGGGAAATATTTGAAGAATAAATTGTCCAGTAAGATTCAATGCAGGATTGATGCTTTCTCGAACCGAGGGTAAGAATCGGTGCGCGGACATTTAGGTTGTAGTTTTTTTGAATTGCTCGTTTTGTTAGATTTGGTTAAGAGCCAAAAAATGAATGGTCGCATTGCATTCTTTTGGAGTTAGGTGATCAACTACGTCCGTTTCGATTTACGTTCTCCCGTCAGATCTAGGGACAAAGTCAGCTCAAATGCAGTCAGGTCATGCTCATCCAGTCTCATGCACTTCCTGGCGGATCGATGGAAGACGACGGAGGACGAATGGTCAAGTCACACTCATTCGCGGTTCTATCCATGCTCTGGTGGTCGAAGGTATTCGATGGGTGCTCGGGTCACATCGAATTGTAGTCGAAGAGGATCAATATTGGCCTTCGATTTAGCGACACAATGTAGAATGTACGGACCTCATTGCCTATCGATCCTTTGGTATGATATGAAAGGTGCAGATCGATATTGCCCGTCGATCTGGCGGTACGATATAATTGGCTTCTCGTAACTTCGAGCATCATTCTGATTGGTTAGCATTAACGCCTCCTTGCAGTCGTTGCCTTAAGTTGTAAAGGAATCTGAATAGCTAGCAATGTAGAGAGTCTCATTTCTCTTCTTTCAATGATTTGTTCTTCTGCTCCCAGTCTTGGGTTAGCAGAGTTAGTTTGTGGACGGTCCAACTGCATCCGTAGCGAGTTTGTACTCCTCTCGTCGACTTTAGGTCGGAGTTGGTGAATGAATGGTTGAATCACATTCTTCATCTGTCTATGATCGCAGTCGCACTCTGGGGACTAGAGGCAGTTGAAGGGCCATTAGTCACACCTAATTGATGTTCATACCCATGTCCCCACTCTGGGGACTAAGAATTTTAGCAGAAAATGGTCAACCGCATTTTCCTCGATTAATTCCTCTAGCACTTGTCAATGGCGAAAGTCGAAGTGTAGTCGGTCACATTGCGGCAACTTTAATTTGATGTTTCTCCTATTGAATTGGAGGAAGGAGTTGATTGGCAGATGGTTGGGTCACATCCGTCCATGTTGCATGCACAACTCGCTAGATCATTGGCTAGAGTTAGCGGATGAACGGTCGTATCATGTTCATTTGCGGTAGGATGCGTAGTCACATCCATTTAGGATAAGGCGTTCAGCTAGGTCCATTTTGCGAATCTACATCTCCCTGTCGAATCAAGGAAGAAATCTTGTCTTGCTGGGTTGGAGTGCATCCCTAAAAGATTATGTTATAGGTCCCGTGTCGGGAATAAGTGTTGATGCATGAACGGTCATGTCGTGCCCGCTTAGTGCTAGATAGTCGGATCACAACCGATTTTTTATGATAAGTGTGCCCCCATGTCAGGGGAAGGGTTGGAAAGAAGAAAGTCTAACCACATCCGCTTTTTGTACTACAGAACTTGCTGCAGAATTAGAATTGATAGATGGACAATAAAGCCGCATCCCTTCTGGTATTTATATTCCAATCCATGCTTCGAGGATTGGAATTGGTTGATGGGTGGTATGTCACGCCCACTAGGTCTTTATACTTTAGTCTGTGCTTTCGGGACCAGAGTTAGTTGATGTTTACAATCCAGTTCACACTCTGGGAATCTGGAATTAGTTGATGGGTGGTTAGTCACACCCATTTGGCATTCGTGCTCCAGTCCGTGCTCTCAGTACTTGAGTGAGTCATTGTTTTATATTCCAATTCATCCTCTGGGAATCTGGAGTTTATTGATGTTTATACTCCAGTTCGCACTCTGGGAATCTGGAGTTAGTTGATATATGGTCGATCATACCCATTTTAGGGTTTATACTCCAGTCCGCACTCTGGGGACTTAGAGTTATTAAATGTTTATACTCCAGTTCACAACTTTGACTTGGCATTCACACTCTAATTCACACTCTGGGAATTTTGAGTTGACATTTGTATTTGGTCCGCGCTCCGGGAACCAGGAATTGATGTTTATACTCCACTTCACGCTCTGGGAAATTGGAGTTGACATTTGTATTTTCCGGTTCGCCCTCCGAGAACCTGTAATTGATGTTAATGCTCCGATTCACGCTCTGGGAACCTGGAGTTAACATTTGTGTTTTTGGTTCGCACTCTGGGAACCTGGAACAGATGTTTATACTCCAATTCATGCTCTAGGAAGTTGGAGTGTAGATTGACGCGTCGGTTCGCACTCCGGGAACCTAGAATTGATGTTTGTACTCCGACTTGCGCTCTGAGAATTTGGAGTTAGCATTTGCATTTTGGTTCGCACTCCGGGAACCTGGAATTGATGTTTGTACTCCGACTCGCGCTCTGGGAATCTGGCGTTAGCATGGATGCTTCAGTTCGCGCTCCGGGAACCTGTAATTTATGTTTATACTCCAATTCATGCTTTGGGAACTTGGAGTTTGCATTGATGGGTTGGTTCGCACTACGGGAACCAGGAATAGATGTTTATACTCCAATTAACACTCTGGGAAGTTGGAGTCAGCCAATAGATGGTCAGTCACACCTATTTGGGCTTTTTAGGAATTCGTTCACACTCTGGGAACGATGGATTTGATGTTTATACTCCAATTCGCACTCTGGGAATTTGGAGTCCTTTCACACTCTGGGAACGATTTATTGGATGTTTATACTCCAATTCACACTCTGGGAAGTTGGAGTCCGTTCGCACTCTGGGAACGATTTATTGGATGTTTATACTCCAATTCACACTCTGGGAAGCTGGAGTCCGTTCGCACTCTGGGAATGATTTATTTGATGTTTATACTCCAATTCGCACTTTGGGAATTTGGAGTTAGTTGTAGGACTGTCGTGTGTCGATCCAGTTCAGCCTTTAATGTGACGGCTTGCTCCCGAGCTCAGGTTTCACTTAGTGAGTGGCCGGTCGAGCTGAGGAAGAGAGTTGAAATGATGGCTTATGATGATTAGCGAGTAAGCAGTCGGTTGTTGATGTCTATAAATTGAGGGTTGCCCCTGATGAAGTCTGTGTAATGCAAGATTGTTTTGCGGAATCACAGACGCAAACTGGGGAGTGAATGGTGAAATCATATCCACTTTAAACAAATGTTATTAAGTAACCACAAGCATCTAATGCAGGATTGGATGCATGGACGGTCACGTCTACCCTTGGTATGACTCTGATTCTACTGGGCATCAGAAGAAGCATAAGTATTTTGGCGAGCTTCAAGTACGAGATGGAGAGTGCATGGTTGGGACATATAACTCCAAGTCTTTCCCAGATCTCCAATTAAGTTGCATAGGCATATGAGTGGATGGTCGGTTGCATTCACTTTGTACTGGAGTCCTGAACTTATCAGTCTCTTTTGCTTTGATGCCCTGCCCCAAAGTCAGCTGCATACTGCAGCCGACAAGCGGTTGATTCATGCTCGTCATGATGATACCCCAATGATTTGATCATAGACCACAGAGGTTGTTTTGCACCCATCCTTAAGTACTCGGTTACCTGCATTATTTGCAAGTAGTTTAATTCAAGTCGATCATATTTGCATCATAAACAAAATTAAAATAGAATTAATTCAAAAGAGATCGGATTAAATCTCATTGATGTGTGAAGCGGCGTCGTATGCTCGCTATTGCACTTCGGTCCAGCCCTTCATAGTTGGAATTCTAACGCAAATGGTTCCGTTTGATCAAATTTCTTGATTGATAGGGGTCAGAGTTTTTCGGCCCTTCGTTTTATGGGGCTCTAACATATTGTCAGAGCTATCCTTTCCGGAGCAGCCTTATGGCGTTGACATCCACGGTAGCCATGTAGAGAAGAGGAGCTTCCCGATTTAGAGTATGGAGTAGGTTCCCTCTTTATCTCGCCATGTTGATCCTTCATCTGATTTATCAACTCAATATTGCCGTGGACATGTAGGTGTAGTCGTCGACGCCTATCCACCAGTTCTCTTATCAAAGTCTGGAAATAAGCACTAACGATGAATTCATTTATAGGTATTGGCAGCAACTGGCTGTGGGCTTTGGATAAATTCATTGGCTGCCAGCTTCTTTATTCCCGTCAGCAATATGAGAAGTAGAAATGGTATGTCTAACCATGATTGACAGTCTTCTTTGAGGAATATGTGGAGACATCTGCATTTGATGGCATCCATCACTGTTTATGGAACCACTCACCACTCTCAGTTCATGAGATAGTGTCACGGGTCGAATTTCCATAGTACACTGACATAGCCAACATGCTGTAATTTCGCTAGAAATTTTGCATGGAGGATAGTATCAATGAATAGGTCCCTACTGGGAAAGATACTCTAATCAACATTATCAAGTTCATTTTAAGGCTACAGGGCCTTGTAATACTAGTGAATGATGTATGCCCGATTTCCCAATGTTCGAGTGGTTGGTAATGTCGATTGGATGGTGAGTAGACTAATATGGGCTCATAGATTGGTGATTATTTCTAATTTTCACCAGGAAGGAGGCTCGCATAAGATAGTTAGGAAGTCCTCTTAGAGTTTTATGTCATGCTTTTAATCATATGGACGTGGAATGATTAAGATGCGGGCATATGAAGATGGTTCGGTGGTGACAGCTACGTTTTGAGTTGGCAGAGTAGACAAGGCAGGGTAGTCGTTATACTAGCCATCGCACCATAATTGTCAGTTTAGGAGTTTTAAAAGCTGGTCAATTGGAGGAAGTTGCAGTCTACCTTAGAAGCATGATACATTAATCAACTCTAGTTCTTGGCATATTAGCTAGGTTCTCCAGCCCCTGGGAGCACCAGTAGAATAGTATTTCAATACCCATTCCTTGATTGCAACTCAAAGATTGCTATTGTAATCTCCTACTTCTCGTCCAGTCAGGGAACGATCAGAATGTTCCTTTATTTAAGTTGAGGTTTGGATTAACTATGCGGGTGCTCTGCGCTGCGGCTGAAAATATTTATTTAAGTTGGATCGTACCCGAATTTTTTTTTTTTTTGAAATTCCGTATCCATCAAGCAACCTGAAAAAGTCCTTCTTCGTATCGTTCTTGTTCGAATCCATCAGATGCGCTCGTCTTCGTATCGATCAAAGGAATTGCACTTTTCGTATTCATCAGCTGAAAGACCCAGTTCGTATCCATCCATAGAATTAGCTCTAGTAGCATCGATACGAAATGGCTAGATCGATACGAATTAAAGGCAGATGGATGGATACGAACTGCATGTGCGTATCGATGCGAAATGGAGGCAGATGGATGGATACGAAGTACATGTGAGTATCAATTCGAATTGGAGGCAGATGGATGGATACGAAGTAGCGCTCCGTGATGGATACGAAGTAGCGCTCCGTGATGGATACGAAGTAGCGCTCCGTGATGGATACGAAGTAGCTCTCCGTGATGGATACGAAGTAGCGCTCCGTGATGGATACAAAGTAGCGCTCCCTGATGGATACGAAGTAGCTTGATGGATACGAAATAGTCAATAGGTGATCGATACGAAGAGAGACTATCTGCTGATGGATACGAAAACCACCACATTTACTGGATACGAAGGCATGGATACGAAAACCACCACATTTACTAGATACGAAAGCATGGATACGAAAACCACCACATTTACTGGATACGAAAGCATGGATACGAAAACAACCACATTTACTGGATACGAAAACATGGATACGAAAATCATCATATTTTCATGGATTCGAAAACATGGGTACGAAGAACAACATATTTTCTAGATTCGAAAATATGGGTACGGACTTCATGATGAATATGGTTCCTCTTAGATCTGGGGCAATCTGAATAGAATAGAAGGAACCGCTGAACAATAGATCTAGATCTTCTCCTTAGATTTATGCAATCCGATATCGAAAGTAGATCCAACGTACGGGAGAAAAACTGGGTTTCTCTCAATGAAAGCACCAAAGTGTTTGTACCAAAATTGGGCACAACACTCTTCGGATGTGTTTGAAGAGATAAAATAAAGAGAAAAATTATAAAATGAAGCAGATCTAACAAACACACCAATAAACATATAAGAAAATGCATAGAAACGCAGAGTTTTAGAGTGGTTCGGCGTATGGCCTACGTCCACTATAAAGTTTTATCACTTTATTGCTTGATACTTGAAGATTACAAGTTTTTTATAGCGAAGTACAGCAGATAATAAGCTTAAATTCGAGATCAATGGCAGTAATGGCATTCTGGAGTGAACATGGCTGAGTCCGGGAGTTCTTTTACTCTGAAAATTCTCCGACCCCTTTTCTGAATGACCAGGGGCTCTATTTATAAGTGCTGGAGGCTGATATTTCGCCTAAAATTCGGAGAGACCGCTTCTGGCATGTGAGGGGGCCCACACGCCTGGATTCTGGAAATCCGGGCCCACTTTGGGATCGATTCGAACTCGGGTTCGAATCGATCAAGATTTGATCAGATTGAGCTGAAATTTTGGATGAACATTCCTCATGTTGGCAGTAAGCTACTGTGAAAATTTCATAGCATTTGGACATGTAGATCTCGAGTTATGATGGATGCAAGTTGGAGTTTTTCGGTCCGGGATCGATTCGAACTCAACTTCGAATCGATCAAGAATTCATCCGATTGAGCTAAAATTTGGCATGAACATTCCTCATGTTGGCAGTAAGCTACTGTGAAAATATCATAGCATTTGGACTTATAGATCTCGAGATATGATCGATGCAAGTTGGTCCGTGATCGATACGAAGCAAGTTCGAATCGATCAAGAACTCATCCGATTGAGCTGAAATTTGGCATGAGCATTCCTTAGGTTGCCAATTGGCTTCTGTCCAAATTTGGTGGCATTTGGACATGTAGATCTCAAGTTATGATCGATGCAATTTTGGATTTCTCAACCGTGATCCATCAATATCTTGAGCAGTTTGGAACATTGGCTTTCTCAGCTTTGCATGTCATGTCATATAAATTGTAGCTCGATCCGGATTTGAAATTTTTTTACCGACATCCATAGTAGACCTATGTATAACTGATCTTCAAGACGAACCGTCCTTGGTTTCTAGTCGAGTTCTTGGTGTCACGGCCTTGCCAAAAGGCGGGATAACAGAACCCAGGGAAAAAAATGCAGCATCGGCTGAGCTGACGGTCGACATACCAGTCATCCTGGATGACCCATCACGAGTTCTTAAGATTGGATCACAACTTGACCCCTCAGTGGCCAAGGATCTTACTGATTTCCTCTGGGCGAATCTGGACGTTTGCGCTTGGACACACTCTGATATGTGCAGGATTTCTCCAGCAATTGCGATTCATATGTTGAACATAGACCCGAAACACGTTCCCGTAAAACAGAAAAGGAGAGGTATGGACCCGGAGAGGTCTGCGGCTCTCAAAGAGAAGGTGGACAAACTCAAAGCCAATGGGTTCGTCCACTGCGCCCTCTACCCTGAATGGGTATCTAACCCAGTGCTAGTGAAGAAAGCAAATGGAAAGTGGAGAACTTGTGTTGATTACTCCGATTTGAATAAAGCATGCCCGAAGGATAGTTTCCCTTTACCTAGAATCGACTAGCTCGTCGACTCTACCGCCGGACACGAATTATTGTCATTCATGGATGTGTATTCAGGATACAATCGGATCCCGATGCATATTCCAGACCAAGAGCACACTAGTTTTGTCACGAATATGGGGCTATATTGCTATGTAGTAATGCCCTTTGGATTGAAAAACAAGCGAGCAACTTACCAGCGTCTGGTGAATCGAATGTTTAAAGACCAGATCGGTGAGATGATGGAAGTCTATGTGGATGACATGCTCGTGAAGTCACGGCAGTCAAACGACCACATTCGAGACTTAGCAGAAATGTTTGATATACTCAGACATTATGGTATGAAGATCAACCCCTTGAAGTGCTCTTTTGGTGTGGCATCAGGAAAGTTCTTGGGTTTCATTGTGAATGCACATGGAATTGAAGCTAAACCGGAAAAGATTCAGGCTATTCGGGACATACAAGCGCCCATAACTATAAAGAAAGTACCAAGCTTGAACGGAAAGGTGGCAGCACTGAGCCGATTCATATCCAGAGCCACAGATAAATGCATTCCCTTCTTCAATGTGATAAAGAAGTGAAAAAGGAATTTTGAATGGACATCCGACCGTGAGGAAGCATTTCGAGCTCAGGTAAGGCATTTGGAGAGCCCTCCGGTGCTATCGAAACCAATCGACCATGAAATCCTGTATGTATACATGGCAGTATCCCAGCATGCTATCAGTACGACTCTGGTTCACGAGGAGGACCGAGTTCAAAAGCCAGTATATTATATCAGTAAATGCTTGACGGGGGCAGAAAGAAATTATCCCAAGATCGAGAAATTAGCTTATTGCTTAGTGATTGCATCATGCAAGCTTCGCCCATACTTCCAGGCATACTCAATCAGTGTTTACACTGATCAACCCCTGCGACAGGTACTCCAATGATCGGAAACTTCTGAAAGGATGTTAAAGTGGAATATCGAATTAAGTCAATTCGATATTACCTACCTACCACGAAAGGCCATACAGGGACAAGCGCTAGCGGATTTCATCATTAAATTCACCATAACAGATGAATCAAACGGCCGTAGTGTCATACCTCCCGTCCGATGGAAGATGTACACAGATGGGGCATCTAACGACCGTTGTTCGGGGGTTGGCATAGTTCTGGTAACCCCTGAAAACCGATCAGTTTGCTATGCTTTGAATCTCGAATTCACAGCAATGAATAACGAAGCCGAGTATGAAGCATTGATCGCCTGTTTAAGACTCATCAAAGAACTAGGAATAAGATCGGTTGAAATTTTCTGCGACTTGCAACTGGTGGTGTATCAAGTGCATGGAGACTAAGCAAAAGGGCAGAGACTTGCCCCGTATTTAGCCCAAGTTCAGGAGCTGCTAGCGAATCTCGAGTGTTATGATATTTCACTTGTCCTGCGTGAGCAAAACAGAGCAGCCGATTCATTGGCAAAATTCGCAAGCACTGGTGATGCACAACGGATGGGATTATTTCCTGTCGAAACCTTACATGTTCCGAGTATAAATATGATGGAGGTAGATTTCTGTTAGAAATAGAAATCGAAAGGGAGTCATGGATGTCCCCATTCAAGTAGTATTTGTTACACAGGGCCGTGCCCGAAAGAAGGAGCGAAAGATGACTAGTCATTCGTAAGGCTTCTCGTTATGTAATGCAGGATGGAATAATGTATCGGAGGGGATTCTCGACCCCATTACTCCGATGCATTGCCCATGATGAGATAAAACGAGTCCTGAAGGAAGTCTATGAAGGTCAATGTGACGACCATACCGGAGGGCAGACATTAGCAAAGAAAATCCTCCGCTATGGATACTATTGGCCAAATGTTAATCGGGATGCCGCAAACTACGTGAGAAGATGTGACAAATGTCAAAAGTATGCGAAAATCCCAAGAGCTCCGCCGACGAAACTCACACAAATGGTTAGTCCTTGGCCATTTGTAATATGGGGAATCGACATAGTCGGTTCCTTGCCTCTATCCAAAGGTGGTGCAAAATACGCGATTGTGGCGGTCGATTATTTTACCAAGTGGGCAGAAGAAGAACCTTTGGCCACTATCACCACCAAAAAGGTCATTAATTTCGTTGTACGAAATATTATATGCCTTCTTGGCCTTCCATGAACCATCGTCACAGACAACGGAACTCGGTTTGAAAGCAAAGAGTCAAAGAGTTTTGCCAAAATATGGTATTGAGAAAAAGTTTGCAGTAGTTACTCATCTGAAAGCTAATGGACAAGTGGAGGCCGTAAACAAGATAATCAAATCCACATTGAAAAAACGTTTGGAAAAGTCTAGAGGAAAGTAGGTGGATGAGCTTCCAACAGCACTTTGGGCTTACAAAACTACCCACAAGTCCGCAACTGGCCACACTCCGTTCGCGTTAGCATAGGCATGGAAGCTGCCATACCCGTGGAACTTGAAGTCCCATCGCATCGGGAAACTTATTATGACCCCGAGTCAAACCAAGATCTCTTGCTGGAATCATTGGAATTCATTGATGAAAAACGCGAAGAAGCTAATTTAAGAGCGGCCGTGTACATGCACCGAGTTGCTCGATATTACAATGAAAAAGTCCGACCGAGAATCTTTGGGGTGGGTGATCTCATTTTGAAACGAGTTTTCCCAGTTCTGTCACACATGAGCCACGGATTGGAAGGTCCATACGTCATTGAACGGAAGCTTGGAGAAGGAACTTTCAAGCTAGCGACCGATGATGGTGCGACACTTCCCCGAACATGGAATTGTGAGAATTTGCGGCACTATTACACTTAGTTCATTTCTATCATATTTTAGTTGCATTTATTTCCAGCAAGTTTTTATTCCTAGTTTACGGCGTGTAAAAAGACAATTTAGCTTATTTGCATTAATAAAGGCTTGAAGCCATTTCCTTTTCCTATGAATTGTCGATGTTTCTGTGTATGATAACGCTGTAACAAATGACTAAGAGATACATTACTCTGTCTGACATATGAACAAGTATAAACGAATCAAAACCTCTAAGTCCACGGAGTGCGGACTGGAGTACTCTAAGTCCCCAGAGCACGGACTCGAGTATAAACGACTCAAAATCTCTAAGTCCCCGGAGTACGGACTGGAGTACTCTAAGTCCCCAGAGTGCGGACTCGAGTATAAATGACTCGAAATCTCCAAGTCCCCGGAGTGCGGACTAGAGTACTCTAAGTCCCCAGAGCGTGGACTCGAGTATAAACGACTCAAAATCTCCAAGTCCCCGGAGTGCGGACTGGAGTACTCTAAGTCCCCAGAGTGCGAACTCGAGTATAAATGAATCGAAATCTCTAAGTCCCCGGAGTGCGGACTGGAGTACTCTAAGTCCCCAGAGCATGGACTCGAGTATAAATGACTCAAAATCTCCAAGTCCCCAAAGCACGGACTGGAGTACTCTAAGTCCCCAGAGTGCGGACTCGAGTATAAATGACTCAAAATCTCCAAGTCCCCATAGTGCGGACTGGAGTACTCTAAGTCCCCAGAGTGTGGACTCGAGTATAAATGACTCGAAACCTCCGAGTCCCCGTAGTGCGGACTGGAGTACTCTAAGTCCCCAGAGTGTGGGCTCGAGTATAAACGATTCACAACCTCCAAGTCCTCGAAGTGCGGACTGGAGTACTCTAAGTCCCCAGAGTGCGGACTCAAGTATAAATGATTCAAAACCTCCAAGTCTCCGAAGTGCGGACTGGAGTACTCTAAGTCCCGAGAGAGTGGACTCGAGTATAAACGATTTAAATGTCCAAGTCCCCTGAAGGCGGACTGGATATAAATGACTTGAAGTCATCGAGCCCTTGGCATACGGACTAGAAAATATTCTAACTACTCGGAGAGTGGAATAAAGAATGTGCAATGCCAAAAGATTATCAACTTATTTGAAGATGAATCGAGAAGCTTATGTAACTCGCAATAGCTTGGGTTTCGACAAAGATTATACTAAAAACCGGACAACAGAAATCTTCTGAAAGGCAAAAGAACTAAGTTTTATTAATCAAAAATAAGTTTCTACTATAACTCCTCCGAAGCTCGGAGTCAAAAGTTTATTTACATAAACTATGAAAACAAAAATAATTACATAATCTAAACTAGATCTTGTTGAACGAGAGCGAAGACTATTTCTTTGACTTCTTCGACTTTTTGCCCGATGACTCCTCCCCGGTATGTTTACCCTTAATGGCTTTCTTTGACGGGGGAGTGACAGCCGAAGAAGTATGAGAAACATCCATGGGTTTGGACCCGCCTAGGAGAATGACCTTTAACGGCTTGTTCAAAGGATCGTCCGAGTCCACAGCTTGAGGTTCGACCTTGATCTTGATCATCTTTTCCTTTTCTTTATCAAGCTGCTCCTTCATGCTCAGTTCGGACGTGTGCTCTGATACGCCTGTAATTTCAACTTCGTAACTCCCACCGATGGGGGAGGAAGTCTCAGATTCGTCCTCGTCAAGCGCTTCGATCACCTGAGCATCGGGACCGGGAGCCTCTCCTGCATGAGTGGCTTTACTCGTTTTTCCCCTAACCTCCTTGGCGACATCGCTCCTCGGAGTGGGTCAAGATCAGAACGACCTGCATGAAATCACGAAAAGCAAGTATTAGAATGCGATAGCTTCTGGTAGAAAGCGAAAACTCTTGGAATGTTAAAGCGAAAGAGTTGCCCACCAGGTTCCAGCTGGCTCTCAACCGTCAAGGGGGTCTCGCCCTTTGGAATAGGTGACAAAACATGAACACCAAGGCCGATGTGTTATTCAAAAGGATCCAGTATCGGCCAACTGGTCGGCTGGGTAGGTACACGAGCTGGAGACTCAATCCCGGATGGACCGGCGATAACTTCTTTCCCTTTTGTTGTAGGGGAGCCTTTGCAATAAATAGCTTTAACCGCTGACAGGTCCGAAGGCTCATTTCCCTTGAGGAATTCTTTTATCAAGGCCCCTTCATCAACCTCCTCAATACCGTGTTTGGCCTTTTTGATTTCAATTAAAGTCTCCCACGCCTCGGTCAAAGATTCGAGATAGCCCTCGCCCAGAAAATTTAAGTCCCGGTGCATGAGAACGCGGGCATTGAATTCGGCAATAAGTGGGTCGATAGAGGTTTTGATTTCTTCTCTACCTTCTTCCTTGGCCGCCTCAAGACGGGAGTCGATTTCCGTAGAGGCTATTTTTTTGCCCTCTTCGCGGGCTTTATTCTTCGGCGCCTCAACTTTAGAAAGCTCGCCCTCAAGTTTCGCCTTTAGGAGTCGCGTTGCAACAATCTCGTCGCAAGAACGTTGCGACTCTTCTTGGGCAACAACCTTCTCCTCTGTTTCTTTGTAGAATCGCTCCTCAAGTTCTTTAACCTGGAGACAGAATGCATCCCTCCCTTTTTGCACCGAGTCTATTTCCAAAGCCAAAGCCCCACAGCGTTGTACCGCCTCATCGAGTTCTTTCTTGTGAGTCGATTCCAGACGAGTTACGGCTTCGGCGGTATCCTTGGCGCTCTACTGGGCGGCCTCAAGTTCAGATTTGTAAGTCATAATCTCTTCGTCTTGAGTTTTAATGATATCTTTGTCATGGATAGCCTAAAGCTTTAGGCGATCGATCTCATGTTGGCGCTCCATGGAGATTTCTGAAAGTTTTTCAGCCAAACGAACAAATGCACCATGTTGAACATAGACGTCATTGGTGCAGGCGATGGCGCTCTGTTTAACATCTCCAAGTATATGGTGGATTGCCGGGGGGAACTTCAGACCATCAAAGCAGATCTTTGGAAATTTAGCTTTAAGCTCGACCGGTCTCTTCGATACAGTTGGATCTGTTGCAGGAACAGAAGGAGACAACTTTGAAAGTTTAACTCTCCTGTGAGGATCCCGGGATTGTCGTGTGGAAGAGGAATCAGAGTGTTGGTCTCGGGGGACGTTGGATTGCGACCCCTTATAACCGTGCTTATCTTTGCTTTATTTCGAGTGAGAAGAGGGATGTTGGTGGTACTTGGTCTGATGATATGTTTTCTTCCGAGATGATGAGTCCCGGGAATGATAACCCCTATCGCCATTATCGTCTCTGTCCCGATGTCTCCCGGAACCTGAGTCATGTCCAGAGTGATGGAAGACAGATGACCCGCGGAGGCGGTCAATTCTGTGTGTATGCCCCATGTCACTTGCATAGAATTTAAATAATAACAAATTAAAAAAGTGTAGTGTGACGACGAAAATTTAAGTGCGAGGCAAAGTGCACGTGTTTGTGTGTCCTAGTGTTTCCCCCCAATGGACCAGTTTCTTTACTAATGGGAGTTTTTTCTCCCAGAGTTTGGGCTCGAACGCCTACATCGCCTCTGATGGGCGAGTGAAGTTTAAGTGCCTCCGGATCATCGAAATCATAATTAAGTAGATCATCAGGTATCGAGAGGCCCTTTAAAGAACTTTCTATACGTTGTGAGGAGGCCTCTTTCTCTGTCGGAATAAGAGTAACTTTTGAGGTTGCACCAATTTTTTCCCTCCTTATCTTGTACGTCAGTTTCTTTTTCCTCTTCGAAGGGGAGGATGACGTTTCGATGTCATGAACTTCAACTAGTGGGTCCTGAGTAGACCCAACGTTCTCATCTTGTGCTTTGGGTGTTTCATTTTCTTTGATTTCTCCTTCTTCTAATGCGCCAGGAGCGTTGCATGCTGAAGACTCAGCTTGTTTTTTCCCTTTACCAAAGGCGGGCCTAGGTATGAAAACGCCCTGAGGAAGGCTTATCCGACGACCTTCTGCTACAGTCCAAACCTCGAAGGTGACTCATTTGAAATGAGAGTTCGGATGTCCCGTTCGTCGGCAAGAAGGTCTCTAATGGCTTTGACGGCTTCAGAATACCCGCGGTCGTCAAGACGTGGATTGATACCTAAAAAGATGGAAAAAAGAATTAGAAGAGTCACGACTTTGACCAAGCATGAATACCGATCCAGAGAAAAGACTTACTTCCTTCCACTCATCTCCTTGCAAAACCAGGATAGCAACGCACATAACACCATTCCTGTTTATACAGGGCGAACTTGCTGCATGCCCCAGTTAAGATTTGGCATTTGTGGTGCGGCTCGAGAAACATAAAAGAGGGGCTATCTCTCCGCTTCTTGATCATATATATATATATATATATATATATATATATATATAATGTCACCCGGGGTGGAGGCCTAGAGAGGACAGTCATGAAGAGGATGTAGGTACCGTAGATGAAGGCGTGACCGTTCGGGTGCAATTGTGATGGGGCAATTCGATGTATTGTAGCACGTCCAGAAGAAATAAGTTGAACGGTGGCATACTGCCGACCCAGCACATTAACTTATTACAAGCAGTATATCCAACTGGGGCGGGTGCGGACGATCGTGCCCCGATGGAACTAATACGTCGTCGAAGGGGATTCCGTGGACGGAGCATATCCGACGGAATGCACTTTCATTGATCTTCAAAGCCTGTGAATCGACCGGGTTGTCCAAGAAAATTGATGCCTCCAGGGCATCGGGAGCTAAGTTATGAGCAGGGGAAGTCGACGGGTTCGAAGTATCCGCGACTCCTTGTTTAGAAGACGGCCCAGGTCTATCCGAGATCGTGGTGGAGCTAGATTTCTTAGACATCTTTGGTAGAAATTGAATCTAGTAGAGTACCTGTTTGAACTATGCTTGAAAAACAATCGACGTTAGACCTAACAACACAAGTATCCCCCCCGTGTGGTGTGTGGACTAGTGTGATAATTCAAGAAAAAGCGCTGAGAAATTGGAAGTCACGGAGTTAATGGTATAAAGTTGAGCTTCGAATCGTCGCCTTCGAAGACCGTTATCGCTGACCGTCTCCAAAAACCTACCCTATGGTGTTTACAATTTCGGACTCAAACATTGGCGCTAAATGTTAGAGGAAATTATTCATTTTTGATTTAGGTTCAGGCTTGTGACTACTGAAATTAGGAAGTTATCAGTCCAGATTAGTTCGATATGCTAGTTTACTTAGGTCCTAGTCCTTGTTTTTGTCATAAGATTAAGCAAGGTAAATGTTGATCGGCCAAACTATTGGTCGACCTAATTATCGTTCGGCCTAAACCTTGGTCGGCCTAATTATCGTTCGGCCAAAACCTTGATCGGCCTAATTATCGTTCGGCCTAAACCTTGGTCGGCCTAATTATCATTCGGCCTAAACCTTGATTGGCCTAAGTATCGTTCGGCCAAACTATTGGTCGGCCTAACTATCGTTCGGCCAAACTATTGGTCGGCCTAACTATCGTTCGGCATTCATGACCGTTCGGCCTATGTGCTGTTCGACCGAAACACCGTTCGACATCCTATCCAACTCGTACTTCCTCCCTATTTTTTCCACTCCATTGCTTGGCATGTGGCAAATCATGCCGAGTCGAGGTTACGCCGAGCCCCAACACTCGGCACTTCGCCCTTAACAACGGTTTTATCTTTCTCCTCCATCCATACCGAACGACGTGGTCAAGTCGTTCGGCAAATCATGTTGGGCCAAGTTGTTCGGCTTTCTAGCTAATTTCTGTTCCTCCTCTACTCTTCCCTCCAATCTCGTTTGGCATGATAGAATCATACCGAACCACAATACATCTTCCATCAACACCCTCATGAACTTGCCTCTGAGCACTTCCCCTTTTCTCTACATCATCTAGCCCTAGAACATGCCCTAATCGCAGTTCGATCCTTTCATCCACGAAATACCTATTGGCCACGGTTCTAAGTTACGAGTTTAAGCCTCGTATTAAAACTTTTAGTCAAAGAAAGCAGTTAAATAGAAGGGGTCGATACCTAACAAATAGATTGAAGCTCGAGAGAATTCTGGAATTAAGGGCACGGCTTTGATTAATTCCGAGTGACTCGAGAAAAGGGCGATGCAGGGTATGAAGTTCGAGGAAAGAAGGGTAGTCAAATTCTTGGAGTTTGACGAGATTCGTGAATATAGGATAACGAAGGTAAAAAGTGTAAATAGAAGAAGAAGGAAAATGCTGACTTTTATAGGAGAAGAGGGGAAGTCGAAGTGACTATGACCGGTAGATTCGTTCAGAGCTGCATCGTTCGGCATCGGCATACAAAGCCGTTCGGCATGCATGGAGCATTCGGCTTCAACTATGCTGTTTGGCACACAACACTTCATCTAGCAATCAATGGAAGTCACCATTGAGGAAACTAAACCGTGGCTCGGAACAAAGCACAGTGGTCACGTGATTCAAAGCGCACCACGTTCTACCACGTGATGCACTTTGGGGGGCAAGTGTTACCTGGAGATTTGACCAAGTAACTAAGTACTCGGAATTCAGGGTGTTCGGTATTTGATATGCACGTAATTGTGCATATATTTACATCCATATTTTATCTCTTTTTATTTAAATAATCATCATATTTGGGCATTTTAACATGTTTAAAACCAAAATTTAATTATTTCCGACCATCATATTTTCATCTTCCTTCAGGGGAAAAACGATCATTTTGTGCATGTGTCAATATAAGAATTTTTACTTGGACATTTTTGATAATTTTTATAGGAATTTGGATGCATATGGAAGAGGCTTATATGAAGATATATGCATGCACAAATGAATACAAAGGAAAGAAGAGGGAAATAATTCAAGCCATGAACATGGAGGACCCCACCCACTTACCTAAAAGTACAATTTGGAGCTAATGGACAACTAAGTGGAGGTTAAAGCTTCATGCAAAACAAATGATGGATTAATTAGTGGTTAATGGTTACTTGTTGCCCACACTTCCTAAAGGGCATTTTAGGTAGCCTCCAAAAAATAGAATTAGGGTTTTATGCATGTATATATAGCCCTCTTATGTATATGAAACTATCATCTACTCTTTCATTTTACTTAGGAAATTAAGAAATCAAAGTGTAAGCTCAATATTCTATGAAATAATAATGGCTTCCAAGCCTCTTTCTTCTCGCTTTTCTACATGCTCTTCTTTGTTTTATTGATAATGTTTATTTATATACTTTCTTTCTCCTTATGTTCATAGCTTAGATTTACATTTATGCAAGTAGTTAGTAGCTAATCTCTTTTGCTTTCTTTGCTTATTTTCCATTTTCTTTTCTTTAATGTTGAAACTTACTTGTGTTGCTTCAATGCCACAAATGAGTAGCTAAACTCCTTCAATTTAGGGGTGATGAAGCTCTCTAATTTTATGTAATTTCAACATTTTATGATTTATGATCTCATTTGGTTTATGCTTCATGAAGTGGATTTTGATGCAAGTTTATACAAGTGAGTTTGATAGCTTATATTGCTTATGCAAATGAGCTATTCTTATTCAACATAAACACAAGTTGCATCATCATTTGCTAATCCATTTTTGACTGTGAAATTAAAGTAAAAATGAAATTTGATGATCTATATTACTAGATACAATAGTAAATAGATCATGCTTAAAATAGCTTTTGCTTTTGCTTCATTTTCATGAGAATTATAAGTGGGTATTTGTTGCATTATAGTTTGATGGTTTGAGTTATGTTAATTAATAACATAAACAAACCATGCTTATGATAAATACAACAATATTTCACTTAAATCAAAGTTAGAGATCGTAAATTTTTTATTGTTGATTTACAAAAACATAAGAGTGGATTTGCCTCTAAATTGTTCTCTAGTTCAATAGTTTACTAATCACATTACAATTCTAGTTTAGCTTCATTTTAGTTCTATCCAACAATTTCACTCAACTTTTGTTTAATTTGATTGAATAGAAGTTTAAAATCATCAATTCCCTGTGGATCGACCCGTATTCGCCACGTGCTACATTCGTACACCGTGCGCTTGCGGTTATTTTTAATTTAAATTCGTTCGACGGTTTTCTAAACCGATAGAATTTCCATCAACGAACAGTATTCATGGTGTTCAGCATTCAGGATGTTCAGCTTTGCTTTGTTCGGCATTCACGGTGTTCGGCATTCAAGATGTTCGGCTTTGCTTTGTTCGGCATGATTCCATACTACTCGACATTCAGGGTGTTCGGCATTCAGGATGTTCGGCTTCGCTTTGTTTGGCATGATTCCATACTGCTCGGCATTCAGGAAAGCTCGACATTTAGAGAGCATTCGACATTAGAAAACGTTCGGCATTCAGGGTGTTTGGCATTCAGGATGTTCGACTTCGCTTCGTTTGGCATGAGAATGTCGTTCGACATTCGGGGTGTTCGGTATCTCTTCGTTCGGCATGAGAATATCGTTCGACATCCATGCCTTGTTCGGCATCTTTGCCGTTCGGCCTCTCTAGATCGGCACACAGTGATCGCTCTATTTGGATCAAGCTACTTAGCTACCTGGCCCACCATGGCAGTCCAACCCATTCTCGCCTATAAATAGAGAGGCGTGGGCACAGTGAAATGGACCTTTTTTTAGAGAATACCGGGGAGTCTCTGCCACATTCAAGATTCATTCAAGACTTATCTTTTTTGCTTAGCACTTGTATTCAATATTATTGGTATACGGATTGTATCTGTAATCGATTATCGAGAAAAGCAATAAAGATTAACCTCAAAGTGGACGTAGGCAATTACGCCGAACCACATAAATCTTGTGTTCGTATTTTCTGCATTTAAATCTGCATATTATCCTCTATTTAACTTACTTTCTTCATTAATCTCTCTACACAAACTCTCTTAAGGGCGTTAGTGACCAATTCTGGTGCTAACAGTTCTATTTACTGTTCTACATGCTTGCTTGTACTACACGATGTATTATTCAGGTTTCCGGTCTGGTTGAAATTTGTGGCCTTCAATGTTGAGGCTACACTTGTACATGATTCCACTAAGTACATTTTCTTAAGTCTGGTTCCATTGATGATGCTATGTGCTTGTTGTATATATGCACTATATATATACGTGTGTGATCATACATGTATATATGTATGTTGTTTATGTTGGTCTGGTCTTGTTTTGATACAAGTTTGTACTTTTGTACTTCTGATCATGCTACTTGCTACGAGGTAGTTTGCATACCATCTTCATTTCTATTTGGTTTGCATCGAGTCAGTTGTATTCCTGGATTTAATTCTTGCCTCTTTTGTTGTTGGCTTCATGTGTACATTTTCATCTGGACTTTTTTTCGTATTGCACCAGTATTGAATCCAGCTTATAGCTCGGGATTGACCTTGTGGTCGTGTCGTGACTTTATTCACATTGCACTTGAGTTGAACCCGACTTTTGATTGGGTTTAACCTTGTGCTCACCTGTCCCTGTAATTTCATCAAGTGTATATCGGTTGCATGGCCTTGTGGCATGTACAATGATACACTGTGCATGTCATAAGCTATTCTTGTATGATGAATTCAAATTTAAATGATGACAAACAACCCAAATAACTGAGGCAAATAATATTTTCAAATATCATTTTATTTTCACACTGCAAAAATATTTCTTTTTCAATTTCATCGCGTCAGTATTTTCTTTGCAGATTGCTTAGATGCTGGATTCAATCTGGAATAGAGTTGAAGAACAATTATGAGTTAACAAGTGAAATGAAGTGAGGTGTAGATGCGTGTATCGTGAAAAATATGATGTGATTGAAATTGTAATGTAATTGAAATTTGTATATATATAGTGAGAGCACAACTTTGTACTATTTAAAATTGTAATAAAATATTTGTTTGAATAAAATATATGTTTGAATTTAAATTCTGTGTTATTTATTTTATTCAGCAAATATTTATTTAATTCTACGAAAATAAAATATTACATTAACATATACATTTAAATGAATATATATGTTTATGATCATCGAACAAAAATCATATACTTGCATATTCAACACAAATCGTCAATTCTGGGCAATGGATATTGATTCTTTATCGTTCTCTCATTCAACTTACGATAATCGATACATAGCCTCAACGATCCATCTAGCTTCTTAGCAAACAGCGCTACTGCACCCCATGGCAATCTACTTGGCCTGATAAAACACTTGCCCTCCAAATCCACCAACTGCACCTTCAACTCCCTCATCTTTGAAGCGTTCGTCCTGCTTGGTGGCCTACTCACCGGTCCTGCTCCCGGAACCAAATCTATCTGAAACTCAGTGGCCCGCTTTGGTTGCAATCCAACTATAGGCTCAAATACACTTGCGAATTCCCTAGCCATGAAAACCTTGCTCAACTCATCATCTGAATCAAAAGCACTCAATAAAGCAAACACTGCACCGCTAGAACCTCATTCGGTGAAAACAATCCGATCACTACTATCCGAGTTTCTAAGAGATATCTTCCTACCTTGGAAAAATATCTTAGCATCTTAATCACTTAACCAATCCATACCAAGGATAATCCCAAACCCCACAAAGTCAAACACATGCAAACTGCACACAAAAGTATGACCTAACAGGTCAAACTTAAATTGGTCACACCTCAACCCCAAAGTTGCATACCTTCCTATTGGATTTGCAACCCGTAAAGAAGTAACAAAATATGTGGGTTTAAGTTAAGCTTTTTTATCAAACATCTAGATATAAAAGAACGCAATGCAACAATATCAAATAAAATGCTAACAGACAAACCATGAATCTAAACCGTTCCTCCAAGAACTGCCTTCCTCTTATCCTAGGCTGTTGGCTTGGAAGCAACAGCCTCCAATGCATACAACTTGCCCTACCATCTCTACCGAACTCCTTGCGTTGGTTCTTGTAATGGCCTATCTGGTCACAGTTGAAACACCTGACATTCTTCCCCTTAGCCATATCCCTTGTCTTCCCTGAGCGACACTCATTAGCAAAGTTCCATTTCTTGTTGCATTTATAGTAAGTAACCTCAGACTTCGCTTTGTTAGCCGCTCCACCCTTATGAGCACCTTTCTTGGGAAAGAACTTCCTCTTTTGACCCTACCGAACCTGGACCCCTTTTGCCTTGCTCTTCTCCGGAGACTCAAGAATTTCTTCATGCCTCAAAACCATCTCTAAGACAATATCAGAAAGATCTCTAAGACGAGACAAAGTAGCACTAGCCAATTCTGGCTTCAATCCCCTGATGAACTTCTCATTCCGCTTCAACACGATATCCACTGAAGCATACCCATACCGAGCAAACTCTTTAAACTTCCTAGCATCCTCAACAATAGACATCTCACCCTGCACTGGCTCTGCAAACTGCCTAATCAAAGCTGATTGTGCCATTACAGACATAAATATCTTTTGGAATCTCCTCTTGAAATCCTCCTAGGTTACTGTTTCCTAATCAACTGTCGCAGTTACACTGTTCCACCAAAACAATGCGGCTCTCTAAAGCATCCTTGACACTAACCTCCTTATCTGCTCATCATTGATCCTCAGATCTGCAAAAATCCTTTCGTAGTGCAACAACCAGTTCTCAACTTCAATTGCATCCTCCGTTCCTATAAATGCCTTCTCTCCTAGCTTCACATAATATTAGCTCATCTTAATGAAATGATTAACCACTGCATATCTGAAACCCCTGCTTCTGCAGCATATCCTCCTAATACTCTGGCTGCAACTCCTGCTTGCACCATATTCTTGAAAAACTGATACATAGCTTCCACTCCAACCTACGGGACTTCTTCACCAACATTCTCCACCTTATCTCTCCTTACATTTGGTCCGGAATTTCTTTCGGTGCTTCTCCCAACTGGGTCAACTCTGCTTCTTCTACCATCCATATCTGTATTCAAACCTCATCAGATACAGAAAGACAACCTAATCAAAGATAGAAGAATGAAGATAAAGTGCATACTTATATATATATACAAATACAAGTACGTTAACATAGCGTTATCCCAACTCCCATCTTACTCTAATTCCTTTGGCCTTTTGTTTTCAAAACCACTTTTAATTAAATTTTTCATAAATCCATGCTCTGATACCAAGTTGTAACATCCCGTATCTAGAGGCCAAAAGCTAAGCGCAATGGATGTTGTAGTCATCCTCGGTATTAACATCTAGTGACAAAATACAGTAATATTAATGGTCTCCATATTATCAGAAGCACTTAAATATGAACAGAATCACATATTTTCAACAAAACATAATTTCAGTGATTACATTTCAGACAAATCATATCCAAGTTACAAAATCTCCAAACATATTCCCAGGCAATGATCAAATATAATTACAACAATACGCCAAGAGCGACATATGAAGATGCCCTTTGGATGAACAAAGAAATATACACATAATTTTCTTAATACACAGTGGAAATAAAAACAGGATTCCTAATTTAGCTATCCATCAGCCACCTGCTCGTCTTGGGAAGCTTATTCGCCAAAATCTGCTAAAACCAGAAAATCTAAACCCTCGGCCTACTCAAATTAATTTTGAGCACCCGAGAATTTGAGGGGAAACAAAAATTTTAAGTCAGACATAACGCCTGGTATGAATAATTTATGTTACATCTCAATTTACTGATATATAGTGAGACTACACTGCTTAGCAGAATGGGTTTCCCCTCACTATTATCTCCTTTCAAAACATATATTTTGTAAATCCTTTCCTGCAACCAAACTGGTTAATCAACTGATTATAATAGTGATATAGCAATATCTATTATGCTAAAATAGGAAATAAAATAGACTATCTGTCTATAATCAGAGCTATCTGCTCTTTATTAGACTATCTATCCTAAATTCCGATTATACCAAAATGCAATATCTTTTTTGCTAGATAATGGGCTATCTTCCCAAAATAGGTAAAAAGGGTGGACTGACTGTCCTTAAAAAGTAGTTAGATCCGTTATGCTAACAAATGAACTAACTGTTCATATATAGGTTAACTGCCCTTATCTGGACTAATTGTCATTTGGGCTGACTACTCTCAAAATGGACCAACTGTCCGAATTTAGTTGAGCTAACTACCTGAATTTTCTTAGGGTTAACTACCCTTTTAATTTTCCCTGAAAACCTTTTCAAAATGATTTAGTCCATCAAATCATATATACATATATAAGGAAAATATATATCTAGCTTTACACTAAGCTATTTTTGCCATGTTATGTATACTTTACTCAAAATAACGTTGATGATGTTCAGTAAGGATTATCTATCCATTTAAACTAAGTTAAAGTCCTTTATAAATTAAAACACTTAGGCTATCTGCCTAATCATTATATTCGAATTCTTTGTCTAAAACATTTAAATAACCTTTCAAATACATTGAAGGTAACCCCTTCAAAACCATTAATAAAACCCTTCGAAATCATTAAAGGTAACTTCTTCGAAACCAATAAAAAGCCTTTCTTTTATAAGCCTTAAAATATATGACATCCACCTTTAAAATCCTTTAGCCTTTGCCTTCGAAAAACTAAACCTAACCTTGTCGAAAGGTCTCACCTTTCGACCTTGTTGGAAGGTCAGGGGAACTACCCCTGTGAAACCATTTGTAAAACCTTTCAAAAGCATTATTGAGACTTAAAACCTTTCAAAATCATTGAGTTCAATTTAAAATAAGAGGAACCTTTCGAAAACATTCGAAGTTGACTACTTCGAGACCTTTAAGAGGTTTCTGCTTAAAACATCTGGATTATGCTTTCAAGTAGAGCAAAAGGATCGAAAGAACATTGGAGTCGAAAGCAACTGCTTCGAAACCTTTAACAACACCATTCGAAAACAATAAAGTGTTGTTGTTGGAGCCAACCCTTCGAAAGCAATGGAGAGGCAGCTTATTTTAGAAAACAAAATATTTTCTTCGAAAGCAACTGAATCGAAAGATAGGAAGCGACAACTATGATGTTGTCGACTTAGTCGAAAGGTTTCATAGCTTTTGAATTTTTCGAAAGCTTTACCTTTTGAACTTGTTAAACGGTATCAATCAAAACAAGAAACAAGCCAATCAAACCTTTTCTTTTAAACCATTTGGGATTGTTGAAAGCTCTTTGTCGAAAGCTAGCAGGCGTATTTTCTTTAAAACCAAAACAAAGTTTCATCTCTTTCGAAAGCTCTAACCTTTTGACCCTAAACCTTTCGACTCCTTTCAATTCACTACATACCACTTGCCTGATACCATGTGCATTCATCATTAAACTAGTCGAAAGGTTTGATACCTTTTGACTCTGTTAGAAGGTTTGGAATAGATGTGGAACTTCTTGCCGCAAGAGTTGAAATATTGGAAATCCTATTTATTTGTTCTTTTGAATAGTTCTTTTGTACCCAACCTACCTTATTTGTCTAAACCGGACTAGTTGCCAGATTTTTATATTCAAAAATACAGCCGACTTTCCTTATTTAGAAATTTAAACATTTTTGAAAAAGCCACCTTCTCCTTTATAATTATATAAATCATTTATGTCCCATACCTTAAAAAAATTTACATAACTATTAAATCTTCTTAGGTAAATTTGGAAAAATTATAGAAAATCAATCCTATTAAATTTTCAGATCCAAATAATAATTATTTTTCCTGTAAATAATTTTATAATCCAAAATACCATTTTCTTCCTTAGAAAATTAATAATAATTCCACAAAAATTCAGAAAAACCTAAAAATTGAAACCCATTTCTAAAATATCTTTTTAGATCATCAAAAAAATGCACATGGCTAATGGATATCATTTAATAGCATTTTCATCTCAAAACATGACATAAAATCTGTATAGACATACATAAATTATCAGCATGTATATATATATAATCATTTTATCATTCAAAAACATGGAAAATCTTTACAAAATCATTCAGGTATAATCTTTAAATCGAAACCATAAAAATTTAGAGATGTAAACATTATTCACCATTGCTTTAGAGATTAATGAGCTTGAGATTTGAATGAGTATGATTCGAATTTGCTTTTCCTTAGTTTCCTCTTCTCCTTTCCTTGTCAATGGTGGCCGGCCTTGATTTGAAAATTATGAAATACAATGAATGTGTAAAATGATACATCGCCTGGGTTAGGGGATATAGGAATGGCCTTTTTCCCATAATACCTCTCCCCTGATTCATTTTAAACCCTCTTTTAATTCATTAATTTAAAAGGAACAACGACCTTAATTATAATCAAATGTCAATCGCCTAATCAACACATAATTCTATTTAGTTTAACTAACTAAATCTCTTAAATAATTTTACCAAAAATCTAGGGTGTTACAATAGCATCCAAGAAAAGAAAGAAACAAATTCAAATATGCAAGTTTTATGTTTCCAAATCCCTTATTGGATTTGGGCAATTTCAGTTTGCCCCATCATTCATTGATGTACATTTTCAAGCTTTTAATGACTTCAAATTTACAAATGATTTTTAAGAGACAAGATATTTTTGAAAGCGCCCTTGTTAAGTGAAGATGGACACATATTATAGAAATTCCATGGGCACTATATTACACATGAAAATTAAACCATAAATATTTTTCTCCTTGATTATGACATGGAATATTTCTATATTAACACATGTCATGATAAAGATGATTTTCTCGATAAAGTAGAAAAAAACCATAGTCACCCTATTGACATGATTAAAATGAACCAATAATATCTTAACAACTGGCATTCAATGGATAAAACCATAGTTTGATAACTCAAAATTTTATCTTTATTAGCACTCACTTCATGTTTCTGATATCCCAAATTCATACTTCAATAACAGCTAACTCCTAAGATAGATTTTGACTCATACTTTCAATAATTTTCATCTCGTGCATTTAATAGTATCCTCCTCATACTTTTGATAGTCTTTATCTTATACTTTCGATAGTCTTCATCATCATACTTTCGATGGCATTGACTAATAAATTAACCAACCTCGAAATTAAACTAACATGTTGTATTAGCGAAAGACACTTACTAATGCTAGGCTTAAAAATGTAAAATGAGGAATGAAACAAGCAAATAATGTAAATGGCACAAGGATGTAGAGTGGTTCGACATATATTTTCCTATGTCCACTATGAAGATCTCTTACTATGTTTATCTCTTACGATTATAAGAAATTACAAGAGAATAATAATAAATTTAGCATTTATATAATGATAAATTTAGCATTTATATAATGATGCCAGAGTAAGAGCTTTGAAAGGATATTCTTGATGTAAATGGATTCTGGGCTTGTAGATTAGCTAAATTCCAACTGGTTTTCAACCCCTTCGATATGGTATGATTGAGGTATTTATAGTAGTAGATGTGAGGCATGTATGGATGAGATTACACGGTAAAAATGTTGGACAAGCCCCTAGTCGTAGATCCAGGCACGTAGATTGATGGAAGACAACTGTAAAAGTGGTGAGAACTTATGGTTTGGGTACTTACCAACTGACGTTATGTATTGGACTCGTGCTTTGCATTTAATGTGCATTTAACTTAGTGGTATAGTACAGGAGTATGCATACTTTTTGCAGATAAGCTATAGTATTTAGTACAACTAGTCGTATAATTTGTAGGTTACTTTTACTTGTCCAAGTAGTTACCCGGCTGAGAAGCTTTCCGTGCATAGTAGCAGATGGTCTCTTATCACCGAAGCTTGTTGTGCACAAACCTAAAAATGCTAAAGCTGGAGCATAAAGGGACGGGCCAAGACATAGTGACAAGACGAGCTTATTAGGACCGGTCATAAGCGAGTTGGGAGAGATGAGCCGTAGATTGGTCACTTTGAGATGGGTCAGGTCATATGTGGTGGTCATACTGTATTATGCCATGTCGTACCAAGCAGAAGGAAATAGGCTTGCATATCTATGACTTGCTTACTCGATTTTCTTAGAAGGAACTAGGTTAAATGTAGACCGGTAGAAAGAGGCCATGTTGAGTGTTAATTAGTCTAGACCTGGGGTCGGGCCTTAATGTATCGGCTGGCTCAATCAAGCTTACGAGAAATTTAAGCAATATTTTTCCCCTAAGCCTGTCTATGTAACGACCCGAAAATTTCGATCCCGAAATTTCCAGGAAAAGAAGAAAGAGAAAGAAGAAGAAGAAAATAGAAAACCAAACTTAGAATGTCACATTCGCAGCGGATAAAATATAATATCAAATAATAACAGTTATACAAAGAAAAGCTATTCTTATCAAATTACATTTTAACACACTAGAGTTACAGATTTTACAATCACTGGACAGTTAAAATAACTTGTCTTAGATATACAACAACAAGAAAACACAGCGGATACACTCTATACGTTCCTACAATCCAGCTCGCCTCCTAAGCCCCAGAACGTCCTTACTTGAAAATCTGTAATACTCGGTCTGACCCAAGCATTACATCAAAGTAACACCCGGGTCAGGCTGGAAACCAGCGTGAGTAAACACATCTAATGTGGAATACAAAAGCATACAACTTGTATAAACCAGGGTAACTTGTATCAATTTACAACTTCACAAGTCGTTATAGACATCACTTACATCACACATCAATTTCTAAGTACCAAAACTTAGATTAAATGGTCCAATTCACTTAAATTATTCATTTCGGCCTATTGATTTCACATATCAATCTATAAAGAATCGAAGTGGTTTCGGGTATTAACTAATACCCAACTCCGGTCTCTTCGAATCCAATGACATCTCAACCCAAGTTATTCAAGTGATTAAATTCGAATACTGGATGCCACCTTTACACAGCAATAACACAGATAAACCTTACACATTTATCATTGATATAACCAATATCATATCAACAGAATGTCATAGCATATCATCCAACAGATATCATCTAATAGATATCAACCAATTCAGAGCACTCTTCATCATTTAATCATTAATAAGCAAGATTGATCACTTCCATTTATTATATTAATTAATGATCCTCTAATTGCTTTCATTAGTTAATTATTCCTAAATTTCATTTAATAATTAACCTTTAACTTAATTACATTCATTAATCAACCTTGATTAATCAAAATCAGAAATTATCTTTTCTAAATTACTCCATCAATTAAACCAACTTCTTGATTAATTATATTAATTTATCCTTTAATTACACTAAGTAAATATCACTTAATTTATTCCTCCAAGTAATTATCCATTAATTACTTCCCATCAAGTAGTTTCCCTTTTAATTAATTACATCCAGTGATTATCCACTCATTACTTCACTAAGGAATTATACCTCATTATTTACCTTAAGTAATTATACTTAATTTTTATTTAATTATGTTTATTAATCACCCTTGATTAATCTCATTCTTTAATTAATTATTCTTAATTAATTACATCACTTAATTAACTTCCCATAACTTTTATTAGTCCAAATTTAAATTAATTACACAAAGTAAATAATTATTAATTACTTCTACTAAGTAATTATTCTACATGTTAGTTACACTAGGTAATTAACCCAAAACTACTTTCAATCTTCAATTAATTACACCCTGTAATTACCAATACTAATTACTTTACTAGTAATTACATTTTATAAATCTCATTAAGTAATTATACTCAATCCCATTATCAAGTGATTATTTAAATTAATTAAACAAATAAATTAACTTAAAACTAATCATACAAATTAATTACATGGATTAATTAATCCTTTTAATCATTTCCATTAAGTAATTATACATAAACAATTCCATAATGATTATCTTTAAATTAATCAATCTAATTAATTATTAAAATACATTGATTAATTATTAAATAATCTTAAGTTAATGAACTTCATTAACTCTTAACAAATTTTTTTATTTACTTTTCTTAAGTAATTAACCTAGATTAATCATTATTAATTACAATTTAATAAATCTTAAATAACCCATTAATTAATCCTAATTATTTAATTAATTAATTTTAAAAGGTAACTTAATTAATCTTTAATTATAAATAAATAAATAAATTAAATGATAATCATTTAATTAAAATACTTTTCTCAACTTAAATTAACAAATCATAAAAAATCAATTTGATACTTAAATTTGTTGTTAGATAATAGATTTATCTTAGCTTTGTAAATATTTTAAAGCTTTAACATCTAATTATAACCCGAGAACAACCCGCGTTACTCCAACTTCCCGAGCTTTCTGTAATAGCCCGCAAATCCGTACCCCTTGAATCAACAATATACTACCCTAATTGACTCAAGTGGAACAGAAATACGAACCATTGAGGTTAAAGAAAAAGAGATAGAAGAAGAAGAAACTAAACAATATCAGAATCTCACAGTCGCAGCGGAATAAAATATAATAGTAACTATAGAACTTTACACAAAATGAAATCTATATCTGTTTATATACAACATATCATCAGAGTAACTCATACATCAATCAACACATAACAGACATACCATACAACATAGCAGCGGATATATATAGGTACATATAATACGTCTCGGACTCCAGCTCCTCTCCTGCTCCATAGCAACCTATCCTGAACAAATAATACTCGGTCTGACCCGAGCATTATAACGAAATAACACCCGAGTCAGTCTGGAATACCAGCTGATAATAATGCACACAATTGATTATTAAAGTTTCAAAAATCCTTTTGAAAACAAAAGCGTCTCGTAAGACCACGCCACAAATAAACATGTCGGGTTTTTACCTTACGATAGCTAAAACTCTTTTCATAGAAATCCTCTGATATTATAATAGGGTCTATTTACAAATACTTATAAAATAGCCGAAATTGTTACATTATTAAATTCCAGCTACTAGCCACCGAAGTGGGTGATACAAACAAAACTCGTAAAAGGCTCGTAGGGAAAATGGATTTCCATCAATGACTAGGCACTGGGGTACCACCTGTCACAGTACGTGGTCTAGATCACAGTACCGAGGACTACTCCCTTCGTCCCCTGCAACACAAGACCGGAATCACCTATGGGCAATTCCGAATAAGATCACCCCGCGGTTGGGATCAGCAACCGCACCACTAAGCCGAAATAAAAAGGAACCTCTAGACAGGGATGACCTTACTCTCCAGTGGGGGCTACCCACGAAGCCTTGCTGCATATCCCCTGATTTTCAGTCATTCCCGGTTGGTGAGGCTTGAGGCTTAACGTTACCTTTAGAACGTTTCCCTTAGAATGCCCATCGTCCGCTGACGATGTCACGAAGCATTCGTCCATACAAGTCCGTCCCGGGTTCGAACGGAACCGAAGGCACTATTCCTACTACATCCATTTTGGAAATATCCTCAGGATTAGTAGCGACTAGCCCTTGCACTTCACTGCTCCATCTTCGACTCCGAAAAACGTTTATCGCACGAAAACGTACAAACCGGATCGAAGTGGTTTTCGAGAAATAAATCTCGATCCCGGTCTCTTCGAAACGATCAACGCAATTTGTCCAATATTGATAGTCGGTGATTTAACTATCAATTTATATTCATAAACATCCATAGCATCCATCACACAATAAATAATATTCCATATTATTTATTTACCTCAAATATCTTTAAAAGATATATTTCAAATTTCCAAAGCTCATTTGAAAACATTTCCCAAAATTCTCCATTTACAAGGTAAATCCTTTACCATATATTTCCATTGGAATCGCCAAGTTCAAACAATTTAGATTTATAATAATTAAAACATTTATTTCTAAAATATACTTAAAACAGGTAAATTTACTACTAATTATATACTCAAGATATAATTTCCAAATATATAAAGCAAAACTATTATATAAGATATAACTTGATTTAAAATAGGGTTTTAGTTATACTATAATTAAAAAAAATAGAGTTGTAAAAGAATTTATACTTATACCAAAATATCTTGAGTCAAAACTAGCTCTTGAAAACAAATCCAATTGTTAAAAATAATTATTAAGGCATTTATAAAATTTACTATTGCTAATTTATAAATAATTACTTTTAAAACAAAAATTTTCAAAACATTCTTTAAAACTGGTTTAAGATTTTAAAACTTCCTTTTTATAAAATCAATTTAAAACTCGAACTTGGTTTTTTCCCAAGGAAATCTCATTTCTACTAAATCATCACAGAAATCCTTCTCACGATTTCTGTCCAATTATTTCAATTTAGTTTTATATTTTAATAACATAAATTATTTTCCCAAATTTTCAACTAATAACATTTATCTTTGATTACCATTCCAGATTTTACAACTTTCAATTTCCATTTTTAAATAGATTTTAGATTTTAATCTTTTTAAATCCATTATTTAACAATACCTTTTATTTCTCTAAAATTCAATTTTATCCATTTACAATTAATTATGGATTTATAATTTATTTAGAAATATTCCAATACTATTTCATTTCAGTTTTCCCATCCAACAGATTATAATTTTTATATTCTTTCAAATTTCATATTTATTAATTTTCTTAGTTTCTTTTGAAACCCAATTAAATTCCTTTAAAATTTAAACTCCAAATTCTTTTAAAATTAACATTCTGAGTTTTATAGTTAATATCACAATATCACAATGCAATTCAATTCCAAATTTATCAATCACAATATATAACAGGCATCATTACCAATTATAAAAATAATACTACATTGTGAGGAATCCAGTTGGATCCCTCCAACCTGTTTCCCCTGCATCCACAAATATTAGCATATCACATATATAATATCAATTCAATTTGATAATAATTAACATATTCAGCTAAACATCCAAACAAACAATCAATACTAGCTGTCTACTTTACTAGCATCCAGATGTGAGTGAGAATAACTCACCTTGAGTTTCGGCGAGCGTTCGAAATTCAAATTAAACCGGACGGTGTCCGATTTAACCTAAATTCCTACTTGCCCGGAATGACACCGGATCTGCACCATCGCGTAGCACTCGTCTCTGCGATTCCGGCGCTACCAAGTTCGTCAATTTCTGATTTCATATGAACAAGTTATTAAATTTTAAAGTTTGAATTTCAATTCAAAACAATTGTTTATTTATTTATTATACCAACAAGATCCTGGCCGCATGCTAACAGAAGAAAATCACGGCCTCTACCTCCCTTCTTCCCTCTTGCATGACAAGCTTGCTCCAGTAACAACAAAACCCATCTACCTTAATTAGGGTTAGAAATCAATCGACCTATGCTCGCCTAGAGGACGATCGGCCTATGCTAAAACGATGCTATAACTCGCCTCCACCCTCTCCTAACGTGCGCGCGAGCTCGGCCACCAACCGAGGTTGAAAAACGCGAACGAAACCAAGATGAACGGCAGCGAAATCCCCTCCATCCACCTCGCCAAATCACATCTCGCCCGTTCACTTCATAGATCTTGGAGTTCCCTTCGATTCTCTAGTTGAAGATATTCGACGAAAATCAATGGATTGAGAGGATTGGGGGGAGAAACAGGATGTAATTTCGGCCATAGATAGAGAATAGAGCGACGGCCTGATGTAAATGCTAGGGTTTAGAGAGATATAAGTGTATATTTAATATAATTTAATATTATTTTATTAATAAAACCCTCAATTTAATCACGTATACAAACGAACACCAAATCTCACGTTCCGACAGGCTATCCTGGGGTTTTTCAACGTTCCGGACACAATGGAACAGGTTTCGTAAGCTAATTCGCTCGTACAAGCGACTTACGGAATTAAACGTACAATTTAAAATTAAATCGGTAAAATCGATTTCGATGCGTTTCGAGCTGCCAGGGTCAAACGACAACTCCGATTGCTACGAAAATTGAAATCCGATAATAACTAACTATTATGGATCCAATGAAACTGGTTTCGTCGAATTCCGAGACTGTGCCTCGGAAGGCTATTTTAACTCGTCTATTTAATTAAGCAAATTTCGAAATTATCGAAATCACTCAAAATTTCCACGTTTAAAATTTTATTAACTTGAAAATAATTCATATTGAATTTATAATCACAATAGAAATCATTCTGGCTCATTCTGGACTTAAATTGGATTAATTGCATTTTAACAATATTAAATTCATTTTAAATTAATATAAATTCCCAAATATTAATTTATCAACTTTAAAATTCTTCCAAAAATCCAATAATATAAATTATGTCCCATTGAACTTAAAAACACATTTAAACATCATTTTACAACCATTCACATTTAATTTCCCAAATTATCTAAATCCAATATTCAATTATTATTATCCAATTTCCAATTTAATTTCCCGTATTTGAAATTTTGACTAATTTTATTAACTTAACCAAAGTCATCTATCTCTAAATTCAAATTATAATTCATATTCAACATTTAAAATGAATTAAATGTTCAATTTGAATAGCTTAAAAAAATACGGGATGTTACATTCCTCCCCCCTTATAAAAATTTCGTCCCCGAAATTTGTATAAGGTAGAAGATACCCCCAAACTCATCTACTTATCCCATTAGCTTAGTTAAAAGCTTATATACATTTCACAAAATCCTTTCGCTCAATTCCCAAACCTATTTTCTTTACTTATCTCTAAAGCTTTAATTTTAACTTATAACTTCATAAGTTATTTAACTTTTTCCAAAAACCCCAAAAATTTTCTAACTCCCAAAATTTTCGGAAAATTTTGGCAGAGTCTCCCCTGTACGGAGGAGCTTCTGCGATATCGCAGGATACACAAATATATATACATCGGCCCACACGGCCGGAAACCAAAATATAACACAAGATATATATCATTTTCCAATTTTATTAGCGTAGGCGTACCTTTTAGCAATTTTAATAGCAAGTAGCTAATATATAATGCATATACGCGCTTCAAACCCTCTCGAACGCCTCGCATTCCTGCACTTACTCAACATACTCATTAGTTACAAGATCTGTGCATTTTAATCAACATTTTCCAATATAAAAGCAATCCAACATATCTATGGCATAATCCAAACCAAGCAAATTTCAAAATTTACTAATATTAACCATCCTTTACCAACAATTCAAGATTTTAAATCACCTTTCAAATTGCTTATTCAAGTCCAACTTCATTTTAATTTCACTTGAATGATTTATACTCAAATCCACTATATACAATCCATATTTATTTCAACCAATTCATTGTTATTTAACATATAATAAACATGTGCTTCACTAACATCTTTCTATATCATTTCAATATCAAGTTTGATTCACAAACCAAATTCTTATTTCAGATTTTGAAGCATTTACATTTCTTTTATGCCTATGCCCATTCATATGCAAAATCACTATATTTGATTGCATTTATATATACAACTCTTAGAATTGGATTCTAATCCATATCAATTTATTCAAGAATCAATTCAATTGCATAATATCTCAATTCTTTCTTGCATACCAAATTTAGTTTCATTTTAATTTGACTTCACTTAATCAAATTCCAATTTATCCAAAACCAATTTAGTTGTTTAAACAACTCAATTCTAAATACATTCAAATATTCAAGTCATTCAAGCAAAACAATTGCCACTTAAGCTTATAACCATTTAAAATTAATTTCAACTTAGATTTATATTAATCTTACTCCATTACCAGGTTCACAACTCAAACATTTTTTTTTCTTCTTTCCAATGTAATTGTTAAATTACATTTCCTTACATCTTTATTTCTTTAACCAATCCCAGTTTATATTAATATCATTTCATCCTGGATTATTTACATCTCTTATATCCATATCTCAATATTAATTAAAACCATTTCCACTTGCACTTCAACTTTTTTACCCAAACAAAATTTATACAAGACAACATTATAAAGCTTAATCACAATTATTATTTAATTTGCTTAAATGCTTTCACAATATTTTCATTATCTTCTTATATCAGCTTTATTTTATTTCCATTTGATTCTCATTCAATCAAATTTTCAATTCATATACACATTTAATGCTCTTTGTTTAGTTATCCAATCCAAGTTAAGTTTATTTTATTAACAAAGAGACCATTTAAATTATTTCCCTCATTTGAATTTTATTTACAATTCAAATCATCATAAATATATTCATATTCCATTATTCATTCACACTTCTTTAAATAGAACCTATATTGCTTCCAATATTATTTATTTCTCAACTGAAATTTAATTTTCAATTCCATTATCAAAATAAATTTCAGTTCACATTCATATGTTCAAGACTTATTTGCTAACTTAAGAACATCCACCTTTTATATTCTCACTTTACTTCATTACTCTTTACATTTCATTTATGGACAAATTTTGAATTTGTCACTCCATTCAACCTTTTCCATTAACAAATTATAATTTCACTTCTATTCAAGAGTTTAAATTTAATTCGAATTTCAAAATTCACAAATTTTAATTCTCCAAATACAAGTTCAAAACTTGTTTACTAAGTGAAGTTCATTCACTCCTTTTATATTCCCCTTATCTTATCTCAATTCACATTCATTTGAGATTAGATTTTTTTTTAAATTCACCATTCCATTTCATTATTTCTCATTGTGATTATAATTTCTATTTCTATTTTATAAGTTCACCAACTTATTTATTTTAAAGCTCATATTGCTCATTTTAATTCTTTTACAACTTATAATCACAAATTCCAAATTCACACATATATATCACTAAATCCTTAAGGATATAAATTTCCTTAATTTAATTTTTTGCAACTTCAAATCCACAATCTCAAATTATAAGTATAATACTTAATAGCTTATGGGTATAATCTATTACACAACAACCCAAATTTTCAAATCAACTTACTTTTGATTTAAACCCAAATCCATTTAATTCTGGGTCCAATATATTTAACTTGTCCAAGTTAAATTTAAATTTCCATTCACTTCAATACCCTTCATTTACTTCAATACATTTTATTCACTTTCAATTACTCAAATTAAATTTTAATTCCATGATTAAAATTTCTCATTTCCTTCTTATTAGCATTAGCTCCACTTAACAAATTCAATAGTTGATTCATTTCAACTTTACTCATTATTTAATTAGAACTTTCCCAGAATTCAATTTACCCGGTTTTATCTCAAAACCATTTTGAAATATATCAAATATATATACCCATTTGGTATATCAAATCAAATTTCCATGTTTTCCAAACCAATTTGTTTGTACCCAAAACAATTTGTTCATATCCCAAAACAAATTCTCATTTTTGAAATATCCAAAACAACCGTTATCCCCAACAAATCCAAACAATACCATAACCAATTACTAGGGAAGCAATCCATCACTTTAGAAACTCGAAAATGAATTCTAATGATGTGGCCAGCATCATCAGGATTATTTTCCAGCGACTGCAGTGAGTTCAATGCTTCTTAACTTTCCCAATTTCATTTCAAACAGTTTCCATTCAAAAATATTACCCAAAACAATACTCCATTATTGTCTTCAATACATTGGAAAACATTTCAAAACTTCCCAGGATTTTAAATTTCCAAATTTTTATTTTCAATCTATTAAAAATCCTTTTCAAAACTTCCGGGTTAAAATTCTGGTTTAAATTCAAATTTTAATTTCACTTCTTATTTGCAACATATTTAATTAATTCTATTTGGTTATAACCATTTCAATTTTACTATCCTAAATTCCTTATTTGCTTATATATATCATTTCAAATTTTAGATCATATTCAAGATTCTTACTTAATTATGGTATTAACAATCCAACAATCACCCAATATATAATAAGCTAGAAAATCATTTCTTTTATATTAAAATATAATTTTGGGTAAAATTATTTCATTTACCCACTTTAAAAACAATACTATGTCGGTTTATCTTGTTTAAGAGTTTAGAAATCCCTATCGATACGGTTGTACTTCCCGCACCGACCAGAATTCATAAACACTCAACCGATAAGTCAACACAGTATAAAAACAATTTTATAAGCACTAACAAGTACGCTCTCATAGCTATTAATACACTCAACTCATTATAGAGTACTATCGACTCTATTAAATGAGTAATTACCCCACCAAAGCCTAGGTTGTCGCCAACCTAAGCTCTGATACCAACTGTGACGACCCGCAAATCCGTACCCCTTGAATCAACAATATACTACCCTAATTGACTCAAGTGGAACAGAAATACGAACCATTGAGGTTAAAGAAAAAGAGATAGAAGAAGAAGAAACTAAACAATATCAGAATCTCACAGTCGCAGCGGAATAAAATATAATAGTAACTATAGAACTTTACACAAAATGAAATCTATATCTGTTTATATACAACATATCATCAGAGTAACTCATACATCAATCAACACATAACAGACATACCATACAACATAGCAGCGGATATATATAGGTACATATAATACGTCTCGGACTCCAGCTCCTCTCCTGCTCCATAGCAACCTATCCTGAACAAATAATACTCGGTCTGACCCGAGCATTATAACGAAATAACACCCGAGTCAGTCTGGAATACCAGCTGATAATAATGCACACAATTGATTATTAAAGTTTCAAAAATCCTTTTGAAAACAAAAGCGTCTCGTAAGACCACGCCACAAATAAACATGTCGGGTTTTTACCTTACGATAGCTAAAACTCTTTTCATAGAAATCCTCTGATATTATAATAGGGTCTATTTACAAATACTTATAAAATAGCCGAAATTGTTACATTATTAAATTCCAGCTACTAGCCACCGAAGTGGGTGATACAAACAAAACTCGTAAAAGGCTCGTAGGGAAAATGGATTTCCATCAATGACTAGGCACTGGGGTACCACCTGTCACAGTACGTGGTCTAGATCACAGTACCAAGGACTACTCCCTTCGTCCCCTGCAACACAAGACCGGAATCACCTATGGGCAATTCCGAATAAGATCACCCCGCGGTTGGGATCAGCAACCGCACCACTAAGCCGAAATAAAAAGGAACCTCTAGACAGGGATGACCTTACTCTCCAGTGGGGGCTACCCACGAAGCCTTGCTGCATATCCCCTGATTTTCAGTCATTCCCGGTTGGTGAGGCTTGAGGCTTAACGTTACCTTTAGAACGTTTCCCTTAGAATGCCCATCGTCCGCTGACGATGTCACGAAGCATTCGTCCATACAAGTCCGTCCCGGGTTCGAACGGAACCGAAGGCACTATTCCTACTACATCCATTTTGGAAATATCCTCAGGATTAGTAGCGACTAGCCCTTGCACTTCACTGCTCCATCTTCGACTCCGAAAAACGTTTATCGCACGAAAACGTACAAACCGGATCGAAGTGGTTTTCGAGAAATAAATCTCGATCCCGGTCTCTTCGAAACGATCAACGCAATTTGTCCAATATTGATAGTCGGTGATTTAACTATCAATTTATATTCATAAACATCCATAGCATCCATCACACAATAAATAATATTCCATATTATTTATTTACCTCAAATATCTTTAAAAGATATATTTCAAATTTCCAAAGCTCATTTGAAAACATTTCCCAAAATTCTCCATTTACAAGGTAAATCCTTTACCATATATTTCCATTGGAATCGCCAAGTTCAAACAATTTAGATTTATAATAATTAAAACATTTATTTCTAAAATATACTTAAAACAGGTAAATTTACTACTAATTATATACTCAAGATATAATTTCCAAATATATAAAGCAAAACTATTATATAAGATATAACTTGATTTAAAATAGGGTTTTAGTTATACTATAATTAAAAAAAATAGAGTTGTAAAAGAATTTATACTTATACCAAAATATCTTGAGTCAAAACTAGCTCTTGAAAACAAATCCAATTGTTAAAAATAATTATTAAGGCATTTATAAAATTTACTATTGCTAATTTATAAATAATTACTTTTAAAACAAAAAATTTCAAAACATTCTTTAAAACTGGTTTAAGATTTTAAAACTTCCTTTTTATAAAATCAATTTAAAACTCGAACTTGGTTTTTTCCCAAGGAAATCTCATTTCTACTAAATCATCACAGAAATCCTTCTCACGATTTCTGTCCAATTATTTCAATTTAGTTTTATATTTTAATAACATAAATTATTTTCCCAAATTTTCAACTAATAACATTTATCTTTGATTACCATTCCAGATTTTACAACTTTCAATTTCCATTTTTAAATAGATTTTAGATTTTAATCTTTTTAAATCCATTATTTAACAATACCTTTTATTTCTCTAAAATTCAATTTTATCCATTTACAATTAATTATGGATTTATAATTTATTTAGAAATATTCCAATACTATTTCATTTCAGTTTTCCCATCCAACAGATTATAATTTTTATATTCTTTCAAATTTCATATTTATTAATTTTCTTAGTTTCTTTTGAAACCCAATTAAATTCCTTTAAAATTTAAACTCCAAATTCTTTTAAAATTAACATTCTGAGTTTTATAGTTAATATCACAATATCACAATGCAATTCAATTCCAAATTTATCAATCACAATATATAACAGGCATCATTACCAATTATAAAAATAATACTACATTGTGAGGAATCCAGTTGGATCCCTCCAACCTGTTTCCCCTGCATCCACAAATATTAGCATATCACATATATAATATCAATTCAATTTGATAATAATTAACATATTCAGCTAAACATCCAAACAAACAATCAATACTAGCTGTCTACTTTACTAGCATCCAGATGTGAGTGAGAATAACTCACCTTGAGTTTCGGCGAGCGTTCGAAATTCAAATTAAACCGGACGGTGTCCGATTTAACCTAAATTCCTACTTGCCCGGAATGACACCGGATCTGCACCATCGCGTAGCACTCGTCTCTGCGATTCCGGCGCTACCAAGTTCGTCAATTTCTGATTTCATATGAACAAGTTATTAAATTTTAAAGTTTGAATTTCAATTCAAAACAATTGTTTATTTATTTATTATACCAACAAGATCCTGGCCGCATGCTAACAGAAGAAAATCACGGCCTCTACCTCCCTTCTTCCCTCTTGCATGACAAGCTTGCTCCAGTAACAACAAAACCCATCTACCTTAATTAGGGTTAGAAATCAATCGACCTATGCTCGCCTAGAGGACGATCGGCCTATGCTAAAACGATGCTATAACTCGCCTCCACCCTCTCCTAACGTGCGCGCGAGCTCGGCCACCAACCGAGGTTGAAAAACGCGAACGAAACCAAGATGAACGGCAGCGAAATCCCCTCCATCCACCTCGCCAAATCACATCTCGCCCGTTCACTTCATAGATCTTGGAGTTCCCTTCGATTCTCTAGTTGAAGATATTCGACGAAAATCAATGGATTGAGAGGATTGGGGGGAGAAACAGGATGTAATTTCGGCCATAGATAGAGAATAGAGCGGCGGCCTGATGTAAATGCTAGGGTTTAGAGAGATATAAGTGTATATTTAATATAATTTAATATTATTTTATTAATAAAACCCTCAATTTAATCACGTATACAAACGAACACCAAATCTCACGTTCCGACAGGCTATCCTGGGGTTTTTCAACGTTCCGGACACAATGGAACAGGTTTCGTAAGCTAATTCGCTCGTACAAGCGAGTTACGGAATTAAACGTCCAATTTAAAATTAAATCGGTAAAATCGATTTCGATGCGTTTCGAGCTGCCAGGGTCAAACGACAACTCCGATTGCTACGAAAATTGAAATCCGATAATAACTAACTATTACGGATCCAATGAAACTAGTTTCGTCGAATTCCGAGACTGTGCCCCGGAAGGCTATTTTAACTCGTCTATTTAATTAAGCAAATTTCGAAATTATCGAAATCACTCAAAATTTCCACGTTTAAAATTTTATTAACTTGAAAATAATTCATATTGAATTTATAATCACAATAGAAATCATTCTGGCTCATTCTGGACTTAAATTGGATTAATTGCATTTTAACAATATTAAATTCATTTTAAATTAATATAAATTCCCAAATATTAATTTATCAACTTTAAAATTCTTCCAAAAATCCAATAATATAAATTATGTCCCATTGAACTTAAAAACACATTTAAACATCATTTTACAACCATTCACATTTAATTTCCCAAATTATCTAAATCCAATATTCAATTATTATTATCCAATTTCCAATTTAATTTCCCGTATTTGAAATTTTGACTAATTTTATTAACTTAACCAAAGTCATCTATCTCTAAATTCAAATTATAATTCATATTCAACATTTAAAATGAATTAAATGTTCAATTTGAATAGCTTAAAAAAATACGGGATGTTACACTTTCCCTCTCCCTTTTCTTTTCTTTAAAGTCTTAAAAACTGCTATACTTAAACACACGCATAGGCACGAGACAACCCTGAGTAAAACTCCATCCTACCCGTGCTCCATCCCGAGAAAGCTTCCTCATTTCCACCTGTAAACTTCAGTGCATACGATAACTGGTGCACGTGCACCAACCCACGGCGGCACTCCAGCGACTGCGACTTCCTCCAACAAGTCAACTTAGGCAACCCCAATCCATCAAACCTTCCACCATTTCGATCGAGCGTCAACAACTGATTTGAACATTCCAGTTCAAACAAGAGCACTGCTCCGGCCAAAAATCCTCCTTGATAAGACAACCCCGATCAACAGAAATACTACCACCCCGGCCACAACCTCGTCCATGACCCTAGCACCGATTCCCCTCATCTGGCATAACTCGATGCTCTATCGATGGCCAAAAATCCGACCTTGACTCACTTTGGTTCTAAAACCCTAGTATGATCCATAGCCGACGCCACGACGAATAATCATCATATCCACGATTTTTCCCAACCCCTCTATCAACAAGCAATCTTCGCCAAAAACCCCGACCCCTAAAAGTTCTTCGATCAACAGAAAAAGAGAGACATCCAATTTCTGGTTATCTTCTAAATTCTCATTCAAAACTCAACTAAAAATCCAGATTTTCATTTTAAAAATCCTAGATTTTATAGATACATCAGATTATAAACTTGAATCTATAATTTAATCATGTTGAAATTTGGCTAAAAATCGAGTTTCACTGATCTTTTTGTTTCTAAAAAAAATTCAAACTTACTTCATATAAATAAAAATTTGTAACCTTGATTATGATTAAACAAACAGATCTGTTTAAATTCCTAAGCCTAACAGAGATTAATTGAAGAGAATTGAAATTTTTATCAATATTTTTAACTATGAAACATAAACAGAGATGGTCACACTCAACAGACCAGAATATTCACTTCATATATACCTGTATTCATATTTTAAACAAGCATGCATCCATATATTTAAACATGCAACACAAAATTTTCATCCAATATTTCCACATACATCAATTTAAAACTGCTTTAAGTTTAGGTCTACTCACCTGTAAAAGAAGAAAACAGAGAGCTTGAGCTAAAATCTGGAAATGCTTCCTTCTGGCAAAACTGAAACTGGAACTTTGTATTGTTCTAAAGATTTGAATCCTCGTCTTGCTTTGATTATCCTTCTGGTTATGATTTGAGGAATGAATTACAAGTTTTAAACTTTGGTTTGAGGAATGTTTTTAAATTTGAGTCTGTTTTTTTTCAGATCTGGGATTTGAGAATATTACAGAGTTTTGAAAATGCTTTTGAGGTATAAAATGGTTACAGGTTTGATACCATTCTCTGGTTTGCATTTGTTTTAAGAGAAGATGAATTACAGACTTGTATTTTGGTTTGAGGAGTGAATAGCAGGGTTTTGATCTCAGTTTTGAAGATGCTTGCATTTAATAAGTTTGAACTGAGTTGTTGAAGATAGTATATAGATTTGGTTTTCTTAGTTTTAGAAAAGAAAAACAATATGAAGAGTAAGATAGGAGTTTATATAAGTTATTTAGATTTTATAAACATTAAAAGAAATTAAAATAAATGATGACACTTGTCTATTACATTACTTAATTTCTTAACACATGTTCTTTTAAGGGGTTTAGATCTTAACATTTGTAATAATTCATATTTACATTATTCTTAAATGATCTAAAAAAACTTTTCTTATTAAATTCCTAATAAACAAATACATTTATAATATAAGAAATGCTTTCCTAATTTTAAATAAATAAAACTTTTAAAAGAAAATAAAATGAAAACCAATTATATGTTAAACAAAATCATATAAAATTATTTAATCCATTTTTAAATGCTAATTAAAAGCTTTTGTATTTATTCCTATTAAATAAATACCTTTTTTCTTTCTTTCTTCCAAATTTCTATAAATAAATTTTTAAAGAGAATAATATAAATCAATTCTTATTTTAAATAAAAACCTTATCCATATATTTAAATCCAAACCATATTTTTATTTTTATTTTGAGATATATATTCCTTTAAATTCAATTTTAAATTCAAATTCAAATTCAAATTAAAACTCAACTTAAAAACCAATTCAAATAAATATATATGTTGATTTAAACAAACATATTATTAAATTTATGTTGAAGATAATAAGTTTTGCCCATCTTTAATAATCATATTAGGAGATTATTAAATAATTATTTTCCCTGATATGAATAGTAATTTTTTTAGATTTGTTGTTTCATTCTTAACAATTAATATTTTAATAGTTAAAATTAGTATTTGTATTAACTAACCCAGTTAATTATCAATTAATAGATACTCAAAATTCGGGTTATCACAGTCTATGTGAATGGGGACGGGCTTGTCAAATCATAAAGATCCTATCGATTGGCTCTTTAGTTATGCATTTTATGGGTGCCACACGTGGCCATATGCCATTGGTAGAGACGGTTCATGTTTTCCAAATGTGGTAGAGTGCTTACGTTTATAACTTGTGTGAAGTGATGACGACATTGATTACACATAGACGGTCGAAATCTATTGGTTTTTCAAATCCAAAAGTTATGATGAAATGGGTGGGTATTATAAATATCCTATCTTCTCTTCTCTCATTCTTTACTGATATAAAAGAAAATTTTCCACTAATGCTTCCAAAAACCTTTACTTCTCTTTGAATTTTCAAGCTTCCTCGCTCAAAAAATAGTAAGCTCTCACCCTATTTATACCGCTGAATTGTTGACTAATAAATTAGCCAACCTCAAAATTAGACTAATGCTTTGTATTAGCAAAAGGCACTTATTATACTAGGCTTAAAAATGTAAAATTGGAAATGAAAGAAGAAAACAGACACAAGGATGTAGAGTGATTTGATAGAGATTTACTTTCGTCCACTATGAAGAACTCTTACTATGTTTGTCTCTTACAATTAAAAGGAATTATAAGAGGATAACAAGAAATTTAGTAGTTAAGCTTATATTCATACTAAACTTAAGAGCTTTGAGAGGAGTTGCTTGATGTGAATGGATTTTGAGCTTGTACGTTAGATAAATTCCAACTGGTTTTCAGCCCCTTCAGTATGGTATAGCATAAGGTACTTAGAATAGCATATGTGGGACATGGATGGCTAAGTTTGTCTAGTAAAACATGCAGGAAAATATCATGACCATAGATATGGGCGTGCGGATTGATGGAAGACAATCATAAAGGTCGTAAGATCACACGGCTGGGGTGCTTGCTAGTTGACATTTCATATTAGGTGCATGCTTTGCATTTAATGTGTAGTTAATGTGGTAGTATGCTACAAGAGTGGACGTGCTTTTCGAAGATATGCTATATCTAGTATAGTTGGTTGTACTATTTGTAGTTTAAATTTCCTTATCCAGTTAGCTGGGCGAATAAGAATCTTCTTATGCACAGTAGAGATCGATTGCTTGTTGCCAAAGCTTACTAAGCACAAAGTTAAAAATGCTAATGTCGAAACATGAAGAGATGATTTAAGACATAGTGATGAGATGGGCTGCTTGGACTGATCGTAGGAAATTTGAAAGAGTCAGGTCGCAGATACATCATTTTGGGCCGAGTCAAGTCATATATGGTGGCCATACTGAATTATATCGGTCGGTCCAGGCGTTGAGAAATAGGTTGGCCTATATGTGACTTGCTTGCTGGATTTGCTTAGATGGAACTAAGATAAATGGAGGCTAGGTAGAATTGGGCTGGGCTGAGTGTTAACTAACTTGGAATTGGACCAGGTGTAACATCCCGTATTTTTAAGCCATTGAATTTGAACATTTAATTCATTTTAAATGTTTAATGTGTTTCTTAATTGATTTTGAAATGAATGGATTCGGGTTCAATCAATGAAATAAGCTATAATTTTTAATTATAGTAATTCCGGTTGAATTTGAATAATGGAAAAATAATAATTTAAATATTCGGAATTGAAATAAAAGTAAATCTGGATGTGAATAACGATAAAAATGGTTTTAAAAATTTATTTTGAGTTATTTGAGTGTAAGTAGCGTGGTGGGAATTTTAGAAGAATTTTAAAGTTGATAGATTAAATTTGAGATTTTATATTAAATTAACAATAGGATTTAATAATATAAAAAATGTAATTAATCAGATTTTGATTCGAAATGAGTCAAAATGATTTTTAATGTGTTTATAAATTTCATATGATTTATTGTTAAGTTATTAAAATTTTAAAAGTGAAATTTTAAGCGTTTTAGTCAATTCTGAAAATCGCCCGATTAAATAGACGAGTTAAAATAGCCTTCCGGGGGACAGTCTCGGAATTCGATGAAACCAGTTCCATTGGATCCGTAATCGTTAGTTATTATCGGATTTCAATTTTTGTAGCAATCGGGTTTGTCGTTTAACCCCGACAGCTTAAAACGCATCGAAATCGTTTTAACCGATTTAATTTCTAATTGATCGTTTCTTTCCGTAACTCGCACATACGACCGAATTATCTTACGAAACCTATTCCATTGTATCCGGAACGCGGAAAAACCTTAGGAACGCCCGTCGGAATGTGTAATTTGGAATTTGTTTGTAAAAGCTGTTAGAGTTGGAGATAATAATAAAATAATATTAATAAACATATATATATTATCACGTTATTCAAGAAAACCCTAGAAACGTTCAGGCCGCCGCTTATTATTTCTATAGCCGAAAATGATCGTCTTTCCCCCACCAATTTCTCTCCATCCAAGCTTTAATTTGCAAAACTCTCTACTGGAAAATCGTAGAGAGTGTCAAGATCTTCGAAGTGAACGGTAGAGATGGATTTTCATTGATCGGAGGTGGAGTTTTGGGGCTGCGTTCGTGGGGGTTACGTGCGCAAATTCCCACGCATCAGGGAGGCCGAGTGGCGCATGGTTCTAGGCGGTGGTGGAGAGCGTGTTGGCGAAGGTAGTGGCGGTGCCTGATGGGTTCCACGTGGGACGTGGTACGTGCGGCGGCGAGCCCTAGATTTCGATTTTGGGTTTGGTGCTCTCCCATACGCATGCGTGCTGAGAAGAAGGAGCGTGTGGTTTGGATCTGAGGCCTCTGAATGAACGGCAAGGATTCGTTGTGTTATTTTATAAAAAAAGAAATTGTTTAAAAATTTGTTCAAACTATAAAAAAATTCATATCTGGTGCATACGATTTCAGAATTCGACGATTTTGGTGGCTTTGGAATCGCAGAAAAGAGTACTACGCGAGGGTCCAGTTCCGGATTCATTCCGGGCAAGTAGAAATTTAGGTTAAATCGAACGTCGTTCGGTTTAATTTAAATTTCGAACGCTCGCCAAAAGCCAAGGTGAGTTTAACTCACTCACATCTGGATGCTAGCTATTTTAAATAGTCAATATTTAAATATCTACGTGATTGGTTGATTATAATTGTTATTATCAGTCTGGAATGATATTTATTTATGTGATGTGCTAATATGTGTGGATGCAGGGAACAGGTTGGAGGGATCCAACTGGATTCCTCACAATATTGGAATTGTTGTTATGACTGATGATGTATTCCATTTATATATCCTGTGATAGCTAAATTTGGAATTCAGTTGTTGTGATATGAATTGATAAATTTAAACCTGAAATTGATAAGCATAAATAAAATAAATTGTGATTTAAAAGAAATAGCAGAAATGGTTAAATGAAAGATCTAAAGGAATAAAATTTGGAATCTGGTTGAATGAAGAATGGAAATTGGTAAATTTTGGAATTTATAAATGAAATGGAAAACTTATCAGTTGATAAATGTGAAAATATGGATTTGTGAGGATAAATTCCATAAGGAATTATAAATTGTTAAAAATAACGATGGTTATTTGATGATGTATTCCTGGAAATTAAAATATATTTAAAAGAGGCTTTCCAATATAAATTAATAGATTTTAAATGTAAATAGATAATTAAACGTAAACTTGAATCGGAATAAATTGGTGGGATTTATAAGAAGGATTGAATGGGTTGTTGAATAGAAGTGTATTTCCCTGGGAAACCAAGTTCGTGTTTTAAGGCAGATTTTAGAAAAATTAAAGTTTAAACTTGTTTCAAAAGTGTTTTGAGAAATTATTATTTAAATTAGCTATAATAGTAATTATTTTTATATAGGGATTTATTTAAAAGATAGTCTGATTTAAGTTATTTGGAACCTTGTATCAATATTTTTAAAACTCTGTCTTTAAAATTTCATTTAACTAAACCCTATTTAAACTAGTTAATACCTTATCAAGTGGTTTTACTTAAAATATTTTGAAATTATTTTTAGAGTAAATAACTAGTAGAAACTATAATATTTCAAAGTATATCTAAGAATAAAGTATTTTAAATTGTTTTGAATCTAAATGTTTTGAACTTGGTTATTTCCAATGGAAATAAATGGTAAAGGATTTACCTTGCAAAGGAAGAACTTTGGGAAATTGTTTTCAAATGAGTTGGGAAAATTTGAAATATATCTTTTAAAGATATCTGAGGCAAATAAATAATGTGGGAATTATTTATTGTGTGATGAATGTTTGTGAATATAAATTGATAGTTAAATCACCGACTATCAATATTGGACAAATGTGTTGATCGTTTCGAAGAGACAGGGATCGAGATTTATTTCTCGAAAACCACTTCGATCCGGTTTGTACATTTCATGGAAAAACGTGTTCGGAGTCGAAGATGGAGCAGTGAAGTGCAAGGGCTAGTCGCTACTAATCCTGAGGATATTTCCAAAATGGATGTAGTAGGAGTAGTGCCTTCGGTTCCGTTCGAACCCGGGACGGACTTGTATGGGCGAATGCTTTCAGAACATCGTCAGGTGGACGATGAGCATAATAAGTGATGCGTTCTTAAAAGGTAACGTTTAACCTCAAACCTCATCAACCGAGAATGGCTAAAACAGGGGAGGTGCAGCAAGGTTAGGTGGGTCATGCCCAAGCAGGACAAGATTTTCCCCTGTCTAGATGTCTCTTTATATTCGGCTTAGTGGGTGGTTGGTCGCGCCAACCACGGGGTTATCTTGTTCTGGACTGTTCAGTAAGGAATGTGTAACGATCGGGATTTTTCGTTGCCGAAAAACCGAACCGTTAGGGTTTTAGAAGAAGAAAGAGGTAGAAGAAGAAAGAAAAGAAAGAGAAGAGAAAACAGAAAAACAAGTAACAGAACGAGAAACAATAACAGAATCTCACAATCGCAGCGGAACAATATATAATAGATAAATGTACATTCGTTTAAAACAAAGAACTATACATTTTATATATCACATTACATTACATTACATCAATCAGAGTGTACGACAACAACAGCGGAAAAGAAATACTATATACAATAGATAATAGACTACGCTATCTGGCTCGCCTCCAGATCTGCACAGCAACTCCCGAATCCAGAATAACCTGATAACCTAACTCTAGACTGCCCGTGTGGAAAATAGTGGGCACCCAGAGTTTAGGAAAGGAACAATAAACTCCAGGTCAGTCATGTGACTGGTGTGAGAACTCAAAACAGTTTATCTTTAAACAAGCAACAACAGAATTTAAATTTAACTTTCGAAATTCGAAATGCTTTTTGGAAAAATGAAACTACCATAAGGCCTCCCGCCACACACACAATGCAAACGCAGAATTGGAGGAGATTTCTCCTTATGATAGTCAAAGATGCTTACTACGCGAAAATCAAATCATTTTTGATATTATTACTAGTGCATAGTGTAGAAAACAATTTCGAAAGTACAATATAAATCCTAGCCAGCATAGACATTCCGAACTATGCCTACTATAGCTACCATCCAAACAGTGGTGACCACCATAAGTGAATGGCAGGTAATACAACTAAAACCGTACAAGGCGCGTATTGGAGGAATGGATTTCCAACAAATGGTCAGGCTAAGGAACTTCCTACTGCCACATGGGATCGCCTCTGGCGGGACGTCCCGAGAAACTAACGTTACGGTTAGATCTCTGCCAACACAAGGCCGGGTTACCTCTGTAACTAGGTAACTACTACACGAATATGTCATCCCCCGGTCCTTTGGGACCTTTATCCGAGCGCTCGCAACAACAACACCACACAGTAATAGGTATAGTGTATCAACATGAGTAAGTATCTGGGCTCCATACCATGATACCACCCTTTTCCAGAAGGGAATGACATACCCTAAAGGGCGCGACCCTCATAACCTTGCCGCATATTCCTGTTTCGACCATTTCCGGGGAGTGAGGTCCTGACGAAGTCTCGTCCACAAAGCTACGCTTTGTGCAACAAAGCCATGCTTTGGGTCCACAGATGACCAAAGCAATAATCACAAAGATAAATGATCAAACAAATGATCATATCCAAACGATCAACCAATGATCATCATACAGCAGCACTCAGCATGCCACATTACCAGATTGGGAAATATCGCTGATAACCTTCAACTACATAACCTCTGAGCTCGTACGTCTCAGAGAAGGGTGTTAAGCTAAGAGAATAAATTCTCCGCCACCAACAGAAATGTATTTGAAAGAAATCTGCTCTATCTCTCAAAATGTAATGTCAGACACGTAACCATACAAGTCTGTTCCGGGTTCGAACAGAACCGAAGGCACTTCCAAGGAAGCCCTTGCAATCCGGGTATTCACAATCCCGATAAAATTTCCCATCACAAAGGAAATCTCCATATCGTAGCTAACAATGCGGAGACAATCGATAGGTCATCCTATCGTTTTCACAAATACCCGGTCTTCAACACCGGTCTTCAAATGCAATCCAAACGACGTATCGCATATTCGGAATGGGATATATGACACAAAGGTCCTCTCCCGGCTAAACTGAATAGCGAGCGCTTATTTTAAAAATAAGTGTGCATTCAATTCCAAACAAACACAATCAATACCATCCAAGGGTAAATATTGATAGTCGGTTATTTAACTATCAATAAAGATGCGCCACATCATCAGATTCCAAATAATTTTTCCAAAATTATTAAGTCCCAAAATATCTTTACAAGATATATATATATATATACACCATTTACAAATAATTGCCCCAGTTATTTGTTTTACCAAAACCACTTCACGATAAAATTTTCCACACTTAACCAATTGAAAAACCAATTTTCAATTTACCTTTACCATTTGAAAACCAATTTTCAAATTACATTAACCATTTGCAAACCAATTTCAAATCACCTTAACCATTTGAAAACTAATTTCAAATCACCTTAACCGTTTGAAAACTAATTTCAAATCACCTTAACCATATATACCTTTTGAAACAAATTTCAAACCACCAAATAAATCTTTACCGATTTATTTTACTTACGTTCCAAATTCGTAAATTATATTTTCACATTTAAGAATAAATCAACATTTATTTTTAAACAAATTTCCCTTCATATATATAAATTCCAAAGTGGATTTAAATTCCAAGCATCTACTAGCATACGATTCCCAAATCGATTTCAAGTTATTTGCTTTCAATTACCTTAAAGGTGAATTCACAAAAACCGTTCCATTTCATATTAGAAAACCATTCCCATGCTTATTTTAAAAATAAGTAATTCACAAATTTATTTATTTTCAACGATTTGAAAATATTCCATATACTTAAATCACAGTTAAGTATTTATTCCATTCTCTTTAAGAAAACATTCCTTTATTCACATTTATTTGGGTTAAAAACGAATGTTGCGTAAAACATCGTTACGACAACCCAAAAACACTAGTATATGGATTTGAAATAAAAAAAATAGATATATAAATCCAACACTATACAAATTATCCCCTTCTGTTTCTCGAAAACGTCTATTTCAACAATCAATGTTGAAATCTATGTTTTCAATACTCAATACATTTTAAAACACCTTTAATTCGTTTTAAATTCCATTTAAAACATTCCTTTCCCAAAAACAAACCCATTCTATTTAATAATCTATTCAATATTCAAAATAGTGAATATAGCCCACTTAACAAATTCCCATATTTCAATTTATCAAATTCGATGGATTTCAAATTTATAAACATAGTTTATAAATTCCATTTCTATTATAAACCCCAATTTTACAAATTCCTTTATTAATCCGATGCAATTTACATAACCCAATTTCATACCCAAAAGCCATATTGTAAGTTAAATACTTATAATATTATTTATTTACCAAATCGTTCCTTTGAACTTTACCAATTTAAAATCTTATCACTTACAAGATTTCTTTATGGTTTAAAATAATTTCAACTAATGAAATCTTCATTTATTAACAATTTCTATAAAATTCCCCTTTTTAATGCCCAAATCCATTTCTATAAGTTAATAACTTATAAACTTAAAATTTTCCAATAACCATTCGTTTTATAAATTTCACATTTATTAATCTATAAATCCTAGTGAAATTCATGTTATACATCAACTTAACACTTTATAAATTTATTCTATAACTTCAATAATTTTTTATTTAAAAACATCCATTTATAAAATCCTTTATATAACCCATTAATAATAATAACTTCCCAAAAACCAAATTTAACTATTTTATAAAAACCTATTATTGTTAAAAATTTCTTTTAAGTTATATTTTATAAAAATATAAATTTTTAAAACATAAAAATTTATCCATCTATTTATTTTAAAATTTAATCAATTCAAAATTTTTAATAAACCATATTCTTTGAAAAATCGATTTAAAACCCCTTTTAAATTCAAAACCGTTATTTTTAATTTAAAAATTAGAATCCGATGATGCAACGACATCGAATGGTCAATCATGGGAATAACATCATATATCAATGTGATTATCAACAATCAACATAATATTCATAAACAAATAAATATGTGAGGAATCCAGTTGGATCCCTCCAACCTGTTACCCTGCATCCACAGACGTTAGCACAATACCAATTCCACTTCGAGGTGGAATATCGCGGTATATGGGATTTTATAAATATTCCGCTTAATAGGCGGCGCAATAGGGTCTCATCCGCTATACGAGGCGGGAAATCAAATCCGATATATACATATGCCAATATATATATATCGCTATATATAGTATATATCCTACTATATCTACTAACACAATCAATCAGCAATCAACAATCAATATTAACTATTCAAAATTTTAAACAAAACCTTTCGATTGAGTGAGGAGTTCTCACCTTGATTTTATTTCCGTTTTTCGCGTTCGTTTCGAATAAAATTAAACGAACGTTTAATTTTACCCGAAATTCAAACGAGCTCCAATCGACTCCAAACCAGCTGCATTGCGAAGAGCTCGGCGATACGAAGCCAACGCAAAAAATCTCGTTCAATTTGGACCTCGCAGCAAAAAGTTATCACGTTTTAAAGATTGAACGAATTTGAATTTTGAATTTAAACTAAAAATTAAAAGAAAACACCTCACCCCCTCTTCACGCGTGCGGGCCCCATGCTCTCCCTTCTTCCCGTTCGCATTTCTCCTCCCAGGTATACACGCGCGCACGAGAAACCCAAACATCCACACCTAGGGTTTGAATTCGCGACCACCACACTCGCCTTTGCATCGATCAGAGAGCGCCACCTCGTAGCCCACGACAAGAGCCACCTTCGGCCAGAGCTAGGCCAAACTCGGCCCCCTCCTCCACCTTGAGGAATGCACGAAACGCACGGCCTTCATGGCCCCCTAACGACCACCACGCAACTCCGATTCAGATCACTACCGTTGGATACGTAGTGCTCGAGGCTCTCTTCGTTTTGTTAGTTGGGAACTTCTCTCGAAAGTGAACGGATTGGAAGAAAAATCAAGATGAAAATCGTTGCGTTCTGGCCATGGAAAAATTTAGGGCCGGCCATAGGTGGTAGTGGCTAGGGTTTTGAAAAATATTAAGAGATATATGTTATTAATCTTATTTTAATAATAAAATTCTCTTTTTAATAACTTATGCAAACGAACTCCAATCTACGCGTTCCGACAGGCGATTCTAAAGTTTTTCCGCGTTCCGGACGCAATGGAACAGGTTTCGTAAGCTAATTCGGAAGTATGTGTGAGATACGGCAATAAACGGTCGATTTAAATTTAAACCGATTTAAGCGATTTCTAGGCGTTTTGGCTTGTACCGGACAAACGATAAATCCGATTGACTTGAAATTTGAAATCTTGCAATAATATCACATTACGGATCCGATGAAACTGGTTTCGTCGAAATCCGAGACCGTTTGAAAATTGGCTATTTTTACTCGCCGAATTTATATTAAAACGATATTGATGCGTTTCGAGCTGCCACGGTCAAACGACAACTCCGATTGCTACGAAAATTGAAATCCGATAATAATTAACTATTACAGATCCAATGGAACTTGTTTCGTTCAATTCCGAGACTGTTCAAAAATTGGCTATTTTTCAGTCGATAATTAAATATTAAAATATTCAATTTTTACAAATTACTCCAAATTCAGTTTTACAAGTTCTAAAACATTTCTATAACTTTAATATGATAAAATAAAATTTTCCAAATCATTTTCAATCATATTTAACCCAATATTTAATTATTTGTGGAATTTCACTATTAAATAAATCGATTTAATTGCAAAATTAAATCCAAAATTCAAAATAAAATTTATTCGACTCCAAAAATTCACTTATTAATATTAAAAATAAATTAAATATTCAAATTCAAGTTATCAAAAATTCTGGGTCGTTACAATCTTCCCCCCTTAAAAGAATTTCGTCCTCGAAATTGCAAGTTAAGGAGAATAATTCATAATCCGTTTATTATTTTTCCAAAGCTAATTAGTTTTACTAACTTTTCAAAACAATCTTTTTATTAAAGATTTATTATCATTTCAATTAGCTTTCCAACTCCAATTATAAGTTTCAAACAACATTGTTTATTTGACAATTCAAATTTAAATTTAAATTCAAATTCCCAAACTTTCAAAATTTTCTCAAAAATCTTCTAACTCCCTAAATTTTCGAAAAATTTCGCCAGAGTCTCCTTTGCGCGGCTAGATCGGTACGACTACAAAACGGCTCTACGGCCCCTCAGAATCAAAAAGAAAAGAGAAAGCCAAGTGGCTGGAGAAGGAAATCATCAAATCTCATATAAAAACTGAAATACGTACCTTTTGTCGAGCCATTCAATTTTTAACTTCAAAATCAAAATTCCAATCCATTATATACCTGTATATCCTGCTAGCATAATATCCAATTATAATATTCAAACCAATTTGCCAATTCAATTATAAAATTTCCAATACGTGCTTCTTATACCACTTTTAGTTTACTATTAAAGTTGCATATTCATTTTCATTCAACTTTGCATTCCAATTTTCGTTTGAATTCAATTACATAGCTTTCAAATTAGCAGATTCAATTTCGTTAACACTTAAGGAATTTTCATACAATCAACCAACAAGCAAATAACAACCAATGCACATCCAATACAACCAAATTTTATCCATTTTACTTACATTCAATTTGGTTCAACTGTTTTAATTTCAATTGGTTTAACATTCAATTGATTTTCATTCTACTTTTCAACTATTTTCAAATGAATTTACACTTGCATGCATCATTTCATATCAACTTATTCATATTCTATTGATTAACATTCAATTCATACTTTAACTCAATTGCTAGTTCTTTTTACAAATAAAATTGAATTTCATTTATATAACTTAAGTTCACATCTTTAACAATTTTATTTACTCACTTTATTCACTTACTTTGATATTAACATCAATTCTTTCAACATTACTTAACTTGCATTCCATTCCAACTTTATTTACATCATTTAATTCACTTGATTATTTAACTTTGATGCAAAGATCGATTTTTTATTCAACTTCACTTAAGTTATACTTCATTAAACATCATTTGTTCAATTAAACTTAAGTTTTACTTATCAATTCAATTCGGATTTTAAATTCCAAAGTAAATCCCATTTAACTTTTACTTAAGTCAAATTCATATCAATATTCAAATTCATATTCCATTTTATTTAACTTAATTGTTTAACCATTTCAATAATTGGTTTTACTTACATTCTCCCATTTAATAAGTTATAAAACTTATTATTCAACTTCTAACTTATATTATAAGTTCAAAACCTATTTCGCTTATATTTATCAACTTTAGGTTGAATTTTAATTTCAAATTGGTTTATTACAACAAAACTTAAATTTTTAAATTCATTTTTGTAGCAAATCCATCACATAGAAACTCGAAAATGATACTGATGATGCTGCAGTCATCACCCTTATTATTTCCCAGTGACAATAGTGAAATCAATGCTAATTATTCTTTCAAAAAGTTTCTTTCTATTCATAAATCACTTTTATAACCCTTTTACTTATATAATTTTTACTTCTTATATACATACATGATTATCTTACAATTGTAACTCATTATTAATTATAATTCCATCTTATGATTCATTGGTTTATACCATTATTCTTTTACAATAGTTGCTTTTATTAGCTTATTCAAACAACTTTTAATTATTTTATATATATATCCTATTTAACAACAACCAAGCAATCAATTATATACACACTTCAATAATTCTTGAAAAATTATTTTCTTTTTATATATAAAATATAATCGAGGCAAAATTATTTCATTTACCCAATTTAAACCAATATTGTGTCGAATTGTTCTATTCAAGTGTTTAGGAACCCCTTCGATTCAGTTTTCGAGGCTGCGCCGACGAAGGTTCATATACCACTCAACAAACCAATCATCACAATATAAAACAATTTTATATTCACTAACAAATACGCACTCATATCTATTATTACACTCACACTCATTCTAGAGTACTACTGACTCTATCTCTAATGAGTAATACCCAACAGAGCAGGTTGTCGCTTAACCATAAGCTCTGATACCAAATGTAAAGATCGCGATTTTTCGTTGCCGAAAAACCGAACCGTTAGGGTTTTAGAAGAAGAAAGAGGTAGAAGAAGAAAGAAAAGAAAGAGAAGAGAAAACAGAAAAACAAGTAACAGAACGAGAAACAATAACAGAATCTCACAATCGCAGCGGAACAATATATAATAGATAAATGTACATTCGTTTAAAACAAAGAACTATACATTTTATATATCACATTACATTACATTACATCAATCAGAGTGTACGACAACAACAGCGGAAAAGAAATACTATATACAATAGATAATAGACTACGCTATCTGGCTCGCCTCCAGATCTGCACAGCAACTCCCGAATCCAGAATAACCTGATAACCTAACTCTAGACTGCCCGTGTGGAAAATAGTGGGCACCCAGAGTTTAGGAAAGGAACAATAAACTCCAGGTCAGTCATGTGACTGGTGTGAGAACTCAAAACAGTTTATCTTTAAACAAGCAACAACAGAATTTAAATTTAACTTTCGAAATTCGAAATGCTTTTTGGAAAAATGAAACTACCATAAGGCCTCCCGCCACACACACAATGCAAACGCAGAATTGGAGGAGATTTCTCCTTATGATAGTCAAAGATGCTTACTACGCGAAAATCAAATCATTTTTGATATTATTACTAGTGCATAGTGTAGAAAACAATTTCGAAAGTACAATATAAATCCTAGCCAGCATAGACATTCCGAACTATGCCTACTATAGCTACCATCCAAACAGTGGTGACCACCATAAGTGAATGGCAGGTAATACAACTAAAACCGTACAAGGCGCGTATTGGAGGAATGGATTTCCAACAAATGGTCAGGCTAAGGAACTTCCTACTGCCACATGGGATCGCCTCTGGCGGGACGTCCCGAGAAACTAACGTTACGGTTAGATCTCTGCCAACACAAGGCCGGGTTACCTCTGTAACTAGGTAACTACTACACGAATATGTCATCCCCCGGTCCTTTGGGACCTTTATCCGAGCGCTCGCAACAACAACACCACACAGTAATAGGTATAGTGTATCAACATGAGTAAGTATCTGGGCTCCATACCATGATACCACCCTTTTCCAGAAGGGAATGACATACCCTAAAGGGCGCGACCCTCATAACCTTGCCGCATATTCCTGTTTCGACCATTTCCGGGGAGTGAGGTCCTGACGAAGTCTCGTCCACAAAGCTACGCTTTGTGCAACAAAGCCATGCTTTGGGTCCACAGATGACCAAAGCAATAATCACAAAGATAAATGATCAAACAAATGATCATATCCAAACGATCAACCAATGATCATCATACAGCAGCACTCAGCATGCCACATTACCAGATTGGGAAATATCGCTGATAACCTTCAACTACATAACCTCTGAGCTCGTACGTCTCAGAGAAGGGTGTTAAGCTAAGAGAATAAATTCTCCGCCACCAACAGAAATGTATTTGAAAGAAATCTGCTCTATCTCTCAAAATGTAATGTCAGACACGTAACCATACAAGTCTGTTCCGGGTTCGAACAGAACCGAAGGCACTTCCAAGGAAGCCCTTGCAATCCGGGTATTCACAATCCCGATAAAATTTCCCATCACAAAGGAAATCTCCATATCGTAGCTAACAATGCGGAGACAATCGATAGGTCATCCTATCGTTTTCACAAATACCCGGTCTTCAACACCGGTCTTCAAATGCAATCCAAACGACGTATCGCATATTCGGAATGGGATATATGACACAAAGGTCCTCTCCCGGCTAAACTGAATAGCGAGCGCTTATTTTAAAAATAAGTGTGCATTCAATTCCAAACAAACACAATCAATACCATCCAAGGGTAAATATTGATAGTCGGTTATTTAACTATCAATAAAGATGCGCCACATCATCAGATTCCAAATAATTTTTCCAAAATTATTAAGTCCCAAAATATCTTTACAAGATATATATATATATATACACCATTTACAAATAATTGCCCCAGTTATTTGTTTTACCAAAACCACTTCACGATAAAATTTTCCACACTTAACCAATTGAAAAACCAATTTTCAATTTACCTTTACCATTTGAAAACCAATTTTCAAATTACATTAACCATTTGCAAACCAATTTCAAATCACCTTAACCATTTGAAAACTAATTTCAAATCACCTTAACCGTTTGAAAACTAATTTCAAATCACCTTAACCATATATACCTTTTGAAACAAATTTCAAACCACCAAATAAATCTTTACCGATTTATTTTACTTACGTTCCAAATTCGTAAATTATATTTTCACATTTAAGAATAAATCAACATTTATTTTTAAACAAATTTCCCTTCATATATATAAATTCCAAAGTGGATTTAAATTCCAAGCATCTACTAGCATACGATTCCCAAATCGATTTCAAGTTATTTGCTTTCAATTACCTTAAAGGTGAATTCACAAAAACCGTTCCATTTCATATTAGAAAACCATTCCCATGCTTATTTTAAAAATAAGTAATTCACAAATTTATTTATTTTCAACGATTTGAAAATATTCCATATACTTAAATCACAGTTAAGTATTTATTCCATTCTCTTTAAGAAAACATTCCTTTATTCACATTTATTTGGGTTAAAAACGAATGTTGCGTAAAACATCGTTACGACAACCCAAAAACACTAGTATATGGATTTGAAATAAAAAAAATAGATATATAAATCCAACACTATACAAATTATCCCCTTCTGTTTCTCGAAAACGTCTATTTCAACAATCAATGTTGAAATCTATGTTTTCAATACTCAATACATTTTAAAACACCTTTAATTCGTTTTAAATTCCATTTAAAACATTCCTTTCCCAAAAACAAACCCATTCTATTTAATAATCTATTCAATATTCAAAATAGTGAATATAGCCCACTTAACAAATTCCCATATTTCAATTTATCAAATTCGATGGATTTCAAATTTATAAACATAGTTTATAAATTCCATTTCTATTATAAACCCCAATTTTACAAATTCCTTTATTAATCCGATGCAATTTACATAACCCAATTTCATACCCAAAAGCCATATTGTAAGTTAAATACTTATAATATTATTTATTTACCAAATCGTTCCTTTGAACTTTACCAATTTAAAATCTTATCACTTACAAGATTTCTTTATGGTTTAAAATAATTTCAACTAATGAAATCTTCATTTATTAACAATTTCTATAAAATTCCCCTTTTTAATGCCCAAATCCATTTCTATAAGTTAATAACTTATAAACTTAAAATTTTCCAATAACCATTCGTTTTATAAATTTCACATTTATTAATCTATAAATCCTAGTGAAATTCATGTTATACATCAACTTAACACTTTATAAATTTATTCTATAACTTCAATAATTTTTTATTTAAAAACATCCATTTATAAAATCCTTTATATAACCCATTAATAATAATAACTTCCCAAAAACCAAATTTAACTATTTTATAAAAACCTATTATTGTTAAAAATTTCTTTTAAGTTATATTTTATAAAAATATAAATTTTTAAAACATAAAAATTTATCCATCTATTTATTTTAAAATTTAATCAATTCAAAATTTTTAATAAACCATATTCTTTGAAAAATCGATTTAAAACCCCTTTTAAATTCAAAACCGTTATTTTTAATTTAAAAATTAGAATCCGATGATGCAACGACATCGAATGGTCAATCATGGGAATAACATCATATATCAATGTGATTATCAACAATCAACATAATATTCATAAACAAATAAATATGTGAGGAATCCAGTTGGATCCCTCCAACCTGTTACCCTGCATCCACAGACGTTAGCACAATACCAATTCCACTTCGAGGTGGAATATCGCGGTATATGGGATTTTATAAATATTCCGCTTAATAGGCGGCGCAATAGGGTCTCATCCGCTATACGAGGCGGGAAATCAAATCCGATATATACATATGCCAATATATATATATCGCTATATATAGTATATATCCTACTATATCTACTAACACAATCAATCAGCAATCAACAATCAATATTAACTATTCAAAATTTTAAACAAAACCTTTCGATTGAGTGAGGAGTTCTCACCTTGATTTTATTTCCGTTTTTCGCGTTCGTTTCGAATAAAATTAAACGAACGTTTAATTTTACCCGAAATTCAAACGAGCTCCAATCGACTCCAAACCAGCTGCATTGCGAAGAGCTCGGCGATACGAAGCCAACGCAAAAAATCTCGTTCAATTTGGACCTCGCAGCAAAAAGTTATCACGTTTTAAAGATTGAACGAATTTGAATTTTGAATTTAAACTAAAAATTAAAAGAAAACACCTCACCCCCTCTTCACGCGTGCGGGCCCCATGCTCTCCCTTCTTCCCGTTCGCATTTCTCCTCCCAGGTATACACGCGCGCACGAGAAACCCAAACATCCACACCTAGGGTTTGAATTCGCGACCACCACACTCGCCTTTGCATCGATCAGAGAGCGCCACCTCGTAGCCCACGACAAGAGCCACCTTCGGCCAGAGCTAGGCCAAACTCGGCCCCCTCCTCCACCTTGAGGAATGCACGAAACGCACGGCCTTCATGGCCCCCTAACGACCACCACGCAACTCCGATTCAGATCACTACCGTTGGATACGTAGTGCTCGAGGCTCTCTTCGTTTTGTTAGTTGGGAACTTCTCTCGAAAGTGAACGGATTGGAAGAAAAATCAAGATGAAAATCGTTGCGTTCTGGCCATGGAAAAATTTAGGGCCGGCCATAGGTGGTAGTGGCTAGGGTTTTGAAAAATATTAAGAGATATATGTTATTAATCTTATTTTAATAATAAAATTCTCTTTTTAATAACTTATGCAAACGAACTCCAATCTACGCGTTCCGACAGGCGATTCTAAAGTTTTTCCGCGTTCCGGACGCAATGGAACAGGTTTCGTAAGCTAATTCGGAAGTATGTGTGAGATACGGCAATAAACGGTCGATTTAAATTTAAACCGATTTAAGCGATTTCTAGGCGTTTTGGCTTGTACCGGACAAACGATAAATCCGATTGACTTGAAATTTGAAATCTTGCAATAATATCACATTACGGATCCGATGAAACTGGTTTCGTCGAAATCCGAGACCGTTTGAAAATTGGCTATTTTTACTCGCCGAATTTATATTAAAACGATATTGATGCGTTTCGAGCTGCCACGGTCAAACGACAACTCCGATTGCTACGAAAATTGAAATCCGATAATAATTAACTATTACAGATCCAATGGAACTTGTTTCGTTCAATTCCGAGACTGTTCAAAAATTGGCTATTTTTCAGTCGATAATTAAATATTAAAATATTCAATTTTTACAAATTACTCCAAATTCAGTTTTACAAGTTCTAAAACATTTCTATAACTTTAATATGATAAAATAAAATTTTCCAAATCATTTTCAATCATATTTAACCCAATATTTAATTATTTGTGGAATTTCACTATTAAATAAATCGATTTAATTGCAAAATTAAATCCAAAATTCAAAATAAAATTTATTCGACTCCAAAAATTCACTTATTAATATTAAAAATAAATTAAATATTCAAATTCAAGTTATCAAAAATTCTGGGTCGTTACAGAATGGTTCCGGCCTTGTGTTGCAAGGGAGCGGGCGTACTCCTCGGTACTCTGATCTAGGCCAGGTACTGTGACGGACGGTACCCCAGTAGCCCAACCATTGATGGAAATCCATTTTCCCTACGAGCCTTGTACGAGTTTTGTTTGTATTACCCACTTTTGTGGCTAGTAGCTAGAATTTAATGAATGTAACAATTTCGGCTATTTTATAAGTATTTGTAAATAGACCCTATTATAATATCAGAGGATTTCTATAAAAAGTGTTTTAGCTATCGTAAGGTAAAAACCCAACATGTTTATTTGTGGCGTGGTCTTACGAGATGCTTTTGTTTTCCAAAGGATTTTTGAAACTTTAATAATCAATTTGGATGCATTATTATCAACTGGTATTCCAGACTGACTCGGGTGTTATTTCATTATAATGCTCGGATCAGACCGAGTATTATATGTACAGGACATGGTGCTTTGGAGCAGCAGAGGAGCTGGAGCCCGGGACGTATTATCTATATATATATTCCGCTACTGTGATTGTATGGTATGTCTGATTTGTAATTGGATGTATGAGACACTCTGATGATATGATGTATAAACAGTTATAGATTTCATTTTGTGTAAAGTTCTATATTTATTATTATAGTTTATTCCGCTGCGACTGTGAGATTCTGATATTGTTTTAGTTTCTTCTTCTTCTATCTCTTCTTCTTTAACCCGAATGGTTCGTAATTCTGTGCCACTTGAGTTAAATAAAGGTAGAATAGTGTCGATTCAAGGGGTACGGATTTGCGGGCTGTTACACTTGGTATCAGAGCTTAGGTTGGCAACAACCTAGGCTTTGGTTGGGAAAATTACTCATTAAACAGAGTCGACGGTACTCTATAATGAGTTGAGCGTATTAATAAATATAAGGGCGTACTTGTTAGTGGATATAAAAATTGTTTTTATACTGTGTTGACTTATCGGTTGAGTGTTTATAAATTCTGGTCGGTGCGGGAAGTACAACCGTATCGATAGGGGTTTCTAAACTCTTAAACAAGATAAACCGACAAAGTATTGTTTTTAAAGTGGGTAAATGAATTAATTTTACCCAAAATTATATTTTGATATAAAAGAAATAATTTTCTGAAATTATGTCTATTTGGATGTTTGGTTGTTAATACTATAATCAAATAGGAATTTAAAATTTAATCTAAACTTGAAATTGTTATAATCAAATAAATTCCATGAGTATAAATTATATAAAAGAAGAATAATTAAATTTGAATTGAACCAGAATTTAAATCCCGGAAGTTTTGGAAAGGATTTTAAATGTAATGGAATAAAGGTTTGCAAATTTAAATTCCTGGGAAAGTTTGAAATGTTTGCTAAAGTGTTTGAAGGGTATATTGGAATATTGATTTGGGAAGTATTTTTGAATGGGAACTGTTTTGAAATGAATTTAGGAAAGTAAGAAAGCATTGAACTCACTTCAGTCGCTGGAAAATAATCCTGATGATGCTAGCCACATCATTAGAATTCATTTTCGAGTTTCTAAAGTGATGGATTGCTTCCCTCGTACTTGGTTATGATATTTGTTGGACTTTTTTGTGATGCAAGTAATTTTGGAAATTCCAAAATAGAAATTTGTTTTGGTATAAACAAGTTGTTTTGGAAAATCTGGAGACTTAATTTGATATACCAGGGAAGTATGAGTTATTTATTATTTCAAAATGGATTTGAAATAAAACCGGGTAATTGAATTCTGAGAAAATTTTATTTAAATAATGTGAAGCTAAAATGGATCAACCATAGAATTTATTTGGTGGAGTTGATATTAATATGAAGGGAGACATGAAATTTTTAATCTTGGGATTAAAATCTAATTTGAGTAATTGGAAGTGAATGAAATAGATTGAAGTGAGTAGGAAATTGGAATTTAACTTGGATAAGTTAAATAAACTGGGTTTAGAATTAAATTGACTTAGATTAAATTGAAATGTAAGATGACTTTATAATTGTGGGTCACTGTATAATAAATTATATCAGTGAGCTATTAAGTATTATACTTATAATGTGGAATTATGGATTTAAAATTGTACAAGGAATTAAATTAAAGGAAATTTGTATCTTTAAGAGGTCAGAGATATATACACATATATATAAAATTTGAAAATTGTGATTATATGATGTAGATGGGTTGAAGTGAGCAATATGAGCTTTGAAATAAATAAGCTGGTGAACTTATAAAATAGAAATGGAGTTATAGTCACAAATGGGAAATAGTGGAATAGTGTTGTGGATTCAAACTTAAGCTCAAATGAAATGTGAATTGAGATAAGGTAGAGTGAGATATAAAAGAAGTGAAAGAACTTAAGTTAGTAAATAAGTTTTGAACTTATTTATGGAGGGATAAAATTGAATATAAAAGTGGAATGTAAATTGCTTATAATTGCATAAAGAAATTCACATTCTTAAGTCATTAAGTGTTATAATTTGAGCTTGTGATTATAAAATGGAAATGGACTTAAAAAGAAACCTAAACTCTTGGATAGAAGTGAAATTTTAATTCATTAATTGAAAGAATTGAATGTTGCGACAAATTCAAAAACTTAACCATAAATGAAATGTAAAGTGCAGTGAAGCAAAATGAGAATATAAAGGTGGATGTTCTTAAGTCAGCAAATAAGTCTTGAATTTATGTATGGGAAAATGAAAGTTGTTTTGATAATGACATTGGAATTAAATTTCAGTTGTGTAATAAATAATGTTAGAAGGAATTTAAATTCTATTTAAAGGAGTGAAAAGGAAGGTAGAAAATTTAAATTTACTAAATGACACAATTGGAAAAATTGTCATATTATAAAAATGAATTCAGAGTGAATTAAAACCTAATATGGATTAGGTTATTGACTCAATTGAATTACAATTTAATGGAATTTGTAATGAGATGAATAGAATTTTGATGGGTTGGTCAAAATTTGGAAAGTAAATAAATTCCAATTGTGGCATGGGATATAAATTTGTGGCAACTAATATTGAAGTGTAGATGAAAAATGGAATTAAATTATAATGGAGATAGTTGGATTGTGAATAAATTCAAATAAGTGAAATAATTTAAATGGTTTCTGGGTTATTAAAATAAATCTAAAATGGATTGAATAAGTAAACAAAGGGCATTCGAATTTGTAAATGGATTGGAATTTGATTGAATGAGAATCAAATGGAAATGAAATAAAATTGAATTGCAAGTGAAATGGTATTAATTAATTATTGTGATAAATTAAGGGCGTATGGATTGTAAATAATCCAGGATGGAATGAAACTAATATAAACCTGAATTGGTTAATGGAATTAAAATGTAAGGAAAATTTAACTTAACAATTGCATTGGGATAAAAATTCTTGGATTGTGAACCTTGCAGAATGGGATAAAATTTATATAAATCTAAGTTGAAATTAATATTAATGGTTATAAGCTTAAGGATTGGTTATTTGGTTGAATAACCACAACCTGCATAGAAATTAGTCGTTAAACTTAAGTGAATGAATTAAAGAAAGCAAATGAAATTGGTTTCGAATAAATTGGAATGGATTGAAATTTTAATAAGTAATGTTTATATATGAATGAAAATGGATTATAAAAGAAATGCAAATACTTCAAATTCAGAATAAGAATTGAATTGTGAATCAACTTGGAATTGAAATGGAATAAATTGATGCTAGTAAAGTACATGTTAATCATATTGTAATAAAAATGAAGTTTAGATTTGAATAAGAAATTAAAAAGTGATTGAAATCTTTGGATTGTTGAAATAGATATGGTTAACATTGTTAAACTATGAAGTTTGGGTTTGTAAAGAGGATTTTAAATGATGTCGGAATTGTGAAATTGTGTATAAAGGAGGTTACCATGCATAATTATGAAGTTGCTTGTTTTGGTTATGAAATGGATATGTTTTGGTTTACATTTATATTTGAAATGTTGTTAAAATGTTCATATCTTTGAAAACTGATGAGTTTGTTGAGTAAGTACAGGTAGGGGAGGCGTTCGAGAGAGTTGGAGCGCATTTATGCTAAAATATTAGCCGCTTGCTTTAAAAATTTGCTAAAATGGTACGCCTACGAAAATATAATTGGGAAATGATATATATATTATGATATATTTTGGTTTCCGACCGTGTGGGTCGATGTATATATATTTATTTGTATCGCGATATCGTGAAAGCTCCTCCGTACAGGGGAGGCTCTGCCAAAAATTTTCGAAAATTTTGGGAGTTAGAAAATTTTTGGGATTTTGGGAAAATTTATTAACTTGGAAAGTTATTTTGAAATACGTTAGAATTTAAAGCTTTAGTGTAAGTAAAACCAATGATTCTGGGATTGAGCTAAAGGATTTTGGGAAGTGAATATGAGTTTTTAACTAAGCAAATTGGATGAGTAAGTGAGTTTGAGCATAGTTTTTACCTTAGCAAATTTCAGGGACGAAATTTTTATAAGGGGGGAGGAATGTAACATCCCGTATTTTTAAGCCATTGAATTTGAACATTTAATTCATTTTAAATGTTTAATGTGTTTCTTAGTTGATTTTGAAATGAATGGATTCGGGTTCAATCAATGAAATAAGCTATAATTTTTAATTATAGTAATTCCGGTTGAATTTGAATAATGGGAAAATAATAATTTAAATATTCGGAATTGAAATAAAAGTAAATCTGGATGTAAATAGTGATAAAAATGGTTTTAAAAATTTATTTTGAGTTATTTGAGTGTAAATAGCGTGGTGGGAATTTTAGAAGAATTTTAAAGTTGATAGATTAAATTTAGGATTTTATATTAAATTAAAAATAGGATTTAATAATATAAAAAATGTAATTAATCAATTTCGATTCGAAATAAGTCAAAATGATTTTTAATGTGTTTATAAATTTCATATGATTTATTGTTAAGTTATTAAAATTTTAAAAGTGAAATTTTAAGCGTTTTAGTCAATTCTGAAAATCGCCCGATTAAATAGACGAGTTAAAATAGCCTTCCGGGGGACAGTCTCGGAATTCGATGAAACCAGTTCCATTGGATCCGTAATCGTTAGTTATTATCGGATTTCAATTTTTGTAGCAATCGGGTTTGTCGTTTGACCCCGACAGCTTAAAACGCATCGAAATCGCTTTAACGATTTAATTTCTAATTGATCGTTTATTTCCGTAACTCGCACATACGACCGAATTAGCTAACGAAACCTATTCCATTGTGTCTGGAACGCGGAAAAACCTTAGGAACGCCTGTCGGAATGTGTAATTTGGAATTTGTTTGTAAAAGCTGTTAGAGTTGGAGATAATAATAAAATAATATTAATAAACATATATATATATATATATATATATATATATATTATCACGTTATTCAAGATAACCCTAGAAACGTTCAGGCCGCTGCTTATTATTTCTATGGCCGAAAATGATTGTCTTTCCTCCACCAATTTTTCTCCATCCAAGCTTTAATTTGCAAAACTCTCTACTGGAAAATCGTAGAGAGTGTCAAGATCTTCGAAGTGAACGGTAGAGATGGATTTTCATCGATCGGAGGTGGAGTTTTGGGGCTGCGTTCGTGGGGGTTACGTGCGCGAATTCCCACGCATCAGGGAGGCCGAGTGGCGCATGGTTCTAGGCGGTGGTGGAGAGCGTGTTGGCGAATGTAGTGGCGGTGCCTGATGGGTTCCACGTGGGCCGTGGTACGTGCGGTGGGGAGCCCTAGATTTCGATTTTGGGTTTGGTGCTCTCCTACACGCGTGCGTGCTGAGAAGAAGGAGCGTGTGGTTTGGATCTGAGGCCTCTGAACGAACGGCAAGGATTTGTTGTGTTATTTTATAAAAAAAGAAATTGTTTTAAAATTTGTTCAAACTATAAAAAAAATCATATCTGGTGCATACAATTTCAGAATTCGACGATTTTGGTGGCGTTGGAATCGCAGAAAAGAGTACTACGCGGGGGTGCAGTTCCGGATTCATTCCGGGCAAGTAGAAATTTAGGTTAAATCGAACGTCGTTCGGTTTAATTTAAATTTCGAACGCTCGCCAAAAGCCAAGATGAGTTTAACTCACTCACATCTGGATGCTAGCTATTTTAAATAGTCAATATTTAAATATCTACGTGATTGGTTGATTATAATTGTTATTATCAGTCTGGAATGATATTTATTTATGTGATGTGCTAATATTTGTGGATGTAGGGAAAACAGGTTGGAGGGATCCAACTGGATTCCTCACAATATTGGAATTGTTGTTATGACTGATGATGTATTCCATTTATATATCCTGTGATAGCTAAATTTGGAATTCAGTTGTTGTAATATGAATTGATAAATTTAAACCTGAAATTGATAAGCATAAATAAAATAAATTGAGATTTAAAAGAAATAGTAGAAATGGTTAAATAAAAGATCTAAAGGAATAAAATTTGGAATCTGGTTGAATGAAGAATGGAAATTGGTAAATTTTGGAATTTATAAATGAAATGGAAAACTTATCAGTTGATAAATGTGAAAATATGGATTTGTGAGGATAAATTCCATAAGGAATTATAAATTGTTAAAAATAACGATGGTTATTTGATGATGTATTCCTGGAAATTAAAATATATTTAAAAGAGGCTTTCCAATATAAATTAATAGATTTTAAATGTAAATAAATAATTAAACGTAAACTTGAATCAGAATAAATTGGTGGGATTTATAAGAAGTATTGTATGGGTTGTTGAATATAAGTGTATTTCCCTGGGAAACCAAGTTCGTGTTTTAAGGCAGATTTTAGAAAAATTAAAGTTTAAACTTGTTTCAAAAGTGTTTTGAGAAATTATTATTTAAATTAGTTATAATAGTAATTATTTTTATATAGGGATTTATTCAAAAGATAGTCTGATTTAAGTTACTTGGAACCTTGTATCAATATTTTTAAAACTCTGTCTTTAAAATTTCATTTAACTAAACCCTATTTAAACTAGTTAATACCTTATCAAGTGGTTTTACTTAAAATATTTTGAAATTATTTTTAGAGTAAATAACTATTAGAAACTATAATATTTCAAAGTATATCTAAGAATAAAGTATTTTAAATTGTTTTGAATCTAAATGTTTTGAACTTGGTTATTTCCAAAGGAAATAAATGGTAAAGGATTTACCTTGCAAAGGAAGAACTTTGGGAAATTGTTTTCAAATGAGTTGGGAAAATTTGAAATATATCTTTTAAAGATATCTGAGGCAAATAAATAATGTGGGAATTATTTATTGTGTGATGGATGTTTGTGAATATAAATTGATAGTTAAATCACCGACGATCAATATTGGACAAATGTGTTGATCGTTTCGAAGATACCGGGATCGAGATTTATTTCTCGAAAACCACTTCGATCCGGTTTGTATGTTTCGTGGAAAAACGTGTTCGGAGTCGAAGATGGAGCAGTGAAGTACAAGGGCTAGTCGCTACTAATCATGAAGATATTTCCAAAATGGATGTAGTAGGAGTAGTGCCTTCGGTTCCGTTCGAACCCGGGACGGACTTGTGACGCCCCACCTCTATACCTACGCTAGCCAAGGACACTACAGAGTAATGCCGTCAACTAACACGGAGAATAAGGCTGGTTGGGAGCGACCATCTATAGCCTTGCTCTAATTATCTATTGAATACATCGTCAATAGTCATACCAAGAAGGTCGACATACCCAATGAATATTTAAAACAAAACCATAGGTGGTTGGATCTATCAGAACAGAATATAATAATTCAAATGTAATATACATCACAGAACAGTAGATCATCATATACACATATACTGGTACATAACAGAGTATACAGAATAATACACGTCAAGTGGTATTGCAAACCACATTATACAGATGAATCCAAAATAATACATATATCAGAGTTACAACAAAATGGGACTACACAAAAGCTATGACAAAAAGGAACAAGCTGAATAGTCCGTGCGGAAGCAAAATAGGCTAAGTCCAAAGCAACTTACCTGAAACAACTCGGTCTGACCCGAGTATAAAATACACGGATCAGTCTAGCTAAACAAATCAGTTAGATAAACTGAACAACAATAAACCTGCAAGGTCACAAATTATATCGAATATCTCTAAAAGAGATAACACAGTCATCTAACAAAAAATGAATCATATCATAACAAAACAAGCCTCACATCATTGGCAACTCATAGAAACAAAGGATAGGAATATCCCAAAACAAGCCATAAAGGCAAACAACAAATACCGATAAATAGGAGTTCCACAAGGTAAACACTATATTTCGTGTGGCTCCAAAGAACCAATACAGAAAAGCAATACCTTGGGAATATACATATAAATGAAACATCATGAGCGGTGGTGAAGAAACCACTCCAATATCTCTTGAGCGGTGGTGAAGAAACCACTCCAATATCTCTTGAGCGGTGGTGAGAAAGAACCACTCCGAAAGCAATACTAAAGGTAACCGACAACCATAAATATCTCTCGAGTCAGGGCAAAGGACCAACTCCAAAAGCGATATTAAAGGCAACAAGCCAGAGAAGACAGTCCGAAGACACTATCCCAAAGGAAGCATGTGTCACAAACTCCCAGAAAGGAATCCGAAAAGTGGTAACGTGAGTCCCATAACCACCCGTTCGCACTAAACGGTTTACTATCCATTAGTTAATTTCACACTCGAAGCAGTACAAAGTTCACCTCATATCCTCAGTAAACCAAACCCGAAGGTCAAAGCGATCAATTGAATAGGTCGGGGATTAATCGGAAAGATAAACGCACAGATTCATGGTCCGTGTTTTGCCCAACCATTTAATCACCCTTCCACTTCGCTCGAAGTGCAAAATTGTGCATGTGTTTAAATAGAATTTATAAATTGGAGAAACGAGCTTTTAATATGATTAGAAAGATTATTTTATAAAAACCCGTGGATGAAGTCAAAAATAAGTTATCAAAGTCAAAGGGCAATAACGACCACTAAGAACCAATCATGAATCGATAAAATCCGGAAAACCAATCAAAATAAGCATAAATAGGGAAAACAGGAATACAGGAGCAGGTCAGTCGACTGAAATCCCTGTTCAGTCGACTGTACACTGTCCAGAAAAAATTTGGGCTTCAGCTCAGTCGACTGAACAGAGGATCCAGTCGACTGAACCCAATTTCCTACTTATAACAAATGAAGTGCAAACTCTCCCAACTTTCAACCGGACGAGCACGGACGCTAGGGGTTTACGCCTAGCGGCTACCCGGCTCTATAAGCACTTCAATGCATCACCAAAACATGATCAAAACATCAAAGTTAGGATCTCTAAAGAATTGAACCCAAAACACTAAAAATTTGGGTATTCACTAATTCAATCCAAACTAAAAGCAAGTGCATATGAACAAGTGCTAGGAATTCATACCCAACATCAATGAAATCAAGAGAAGTAGATGTGAGTTCAAAACTCACCTTTAACCCAAAACAAAGAAGATGAAGGAGCTAAAACCCAAGAAGAAGACCAATAATCACTACTACAACCCAACAAGCTTCAATCTAAGATCAAACAAGCATTTTCCTAAGTTAGGTTTAGGAAAACTTTCTGAAATTGAAGAGAGAAAGAGATAGAGGAGATGAAGAGTAGCTTACCTATGTCTTCTCTATGAATTTGGAGCAAGAAATCAAGTTGTAAGAGGAAACTAGGGCTTGCAAATTTCTATTTCTCTTTCCCTTCCACCATTTTCAGTTCTAGCTTAAGAAATGAAATGAAATGAGGATGAATGAAGAGAAGGGGTTGGGTTAGGGTATTAGTTAACTAGTGGGCTGAACCCAAACCCAAAACCCAATAGAATAAGGGTCAAAATTTCACAAACTCCAAACATATCAAAGATTATACTCAAAAAGATCGCAAACGCCATTTTGGAACCAATGGAAATGGTTTCGAGCTCCAATTCGGCCGTTTGCAAAAAGTAACATTTCGGACCCAAAATCCGACTAACGACGCTATATTTAAATAAAACATTTAAATATATAATCGTTAAATATGCGGGTTGTTACAGATCTCCCCTCCTAACAAAATTGCGTCCCCGCGATTCCTAGAGACGATACTTGTAACAACTACATACATACAACATTCAGATGAAAAAGGGAATAAGCTTGAGATGAAAAGACATACTCACCGTTCACAAGCTAAGATAGAAACCCCGGATAAGATCGCTCGATGAATTCTCTGGTTTCCCAAGTACAATCATTGGGATTAGCGGACCATTGAACTTTAACGAGCGGCACGTCCTTGTTTCGAAGGTGTCGCACCTCCGTGTCAAGCACGCAAATAGGCTGCTGCACAATAGATAAGTCCGGTGAGACCTCAAGCTCTAGCAAGTCAGGAGAATCAATAACAGAATCCGACTCCCGAAGACACTTTCGAAGTTGAGAGACGTGAAACACGTCATGAATACCCGATAAATGAGCAGGAAGTGAAACTCTATAAGCCACAGGGCCAATACGTTCAGTAATAGAAAATGGTCCTATATAACGAGGAGCCAATTTTCCAGTCGTACTGAAGCGCATAACCCCTTTCAAAGGAGAAACACGAATAAAAACAAGATCGCCGATCGAGAACTCGAGAGGCTTCCTACGGTTGTCCGCGTAGGACTTCTGGCGACTCTGTGCCTCTTTCATTCTCAACCGAATAAGATCAATCTTCTCGGAAGAATCCTGCACAAAATCCGGCCAAGAATAAGCTTCTCCCCAGATTCCAACCAACAAGAAGGTGATCGACATGGCCTTCCATATAAGGCTTCGAAAGGAGCCATACCGATACTAGATTGAAAACTATTGTTGTAGGAGAACTCTACAAGAGGTAGGTGATCCTCCCAACTTCCATCGAAATCAAAAATACAAATACGAAGAAGATCTTCCAAGATACGATTCACCCGTTCAGTCTGTCCGTCAGACTGCGGATGATAAGCTGTGCTAAAATTAAGCTTTGTTCCTAAAGCTTGCTAAAGACTCTTCCAAAAATGACTCATGAATAAAGGATCACGGTCACTCACAATAGAACTAGGAACACCGTGAAGTCTCATGATTTCCTTGACATACTACTTAGCCAAATGTGAAGCAGTCCTATTAGACTTAATAGGGACAAAATGAGCAGACTTAGTGAGGCAATCAACAATAACCCAGATGCTAAAATGGCCAGATCTCGAACGAGGTAGGCCGTCAATGAAATCCACAGAAATTTGGTCCCATTTCCACAATGGAATCTCTAAAGGCTGAAGAAGACTAGAAGGACGCTGATGTTCGGCATTAATACGCTGACAAGTTATGCAATTACTCACATAACTCGCCACATCGCGTTTCATGCCTTCCCAATAATAAAGACGATGCATATCGGCATACATCTTACTACTACCTGGATGAATGGTATACTTAGAGCGGTGACAATCATCAAGAATGTCATGCCTAAGTGCAAGATCAGAAGGCACAAAAAGACGGTTCTTCTTGCGAAGACACCCATGAGAATCAGTGCTGAAATCCCGCAACGCCTCATCACAGGATCCAGACTCACAAAGTTGAATAAGATGCAACAAATCAGGATCACGCCGTTGGGAATCGGCAATACGATCCAATAAAATAGGTCGAGCTCCCAAACTAAGTAATAGAATAGGAGAATCAGAAGATGAACCTCGATCATGAATTTCATAAAAGGATAGAGTCTCAAGAACATTCCATTCGGCAAGCATCATAGAAACAACAGCCGAATGTTTGCGACTAAGCGCATCAGCAACACGATTACCCTTTCCAGGGGTATACAGGATATCAAAGTCATAGGAAGCAAGAAACTCGAGCCAACGCTGTTGTCTCATATTGAGTTCCTTCTGAGTGAACAAATACTTCAAAGATTTATGATCGGTATAGAGAATGAAGCGCTCACCCAATAAATAGTGTCGCCAAATCTTCAAGGCAAAGACAATGGAGGCTTACTCAAGATCATGAGTGGCATAGAGAACTTCATTCGGACGCAGTTGCCTAGAAGCATAAGCAACTACCCGATCCTTCTGCATAAGAACAGCACCGAGACCACTACCACAAGCATCGGTGTAGGCAACAAGATCATGATTCCCCTCGGGAACCACAAGAATAGGAGCATTAGTGAGAAGTTCCTTCAATGTCTGAAAGGAAGCTTCACACTTGTCGGACCAAATAAAACGAATACCTTTCCGAGTAAGGGTGGTGAGAGGAAGAACAACACGGGAAAAATCCTTAATGAACCGACGGTAATAACCCGCCAATCCAAGGAAACTACGAATCTCATGCATATTCTCGGGCCTCTTCCAAATCTGGATGGCTTCGATCTTTAAGGGATCGACAGAAATGCCATCGGAAGATACAACATGGCCTAAGAACTTAACCTTATTCTCCCAAAAGTGGCATTTGGAGAATTTGGCTCTAAGCTGATGACGATGGAGAGTACTCAAGACAATTCTCAAGTGATTAGCATGCTCAACTTCAGACTTAGAATAAACAAGGATATCATCAATGAACACAAGGACGAACTTATCAAGATATTCCCAGAATACCCGATTCATGAGATCAACAAAGAAAGTAGGAGCGTTCGTCAAACCGAACGGCATAACGAGCCACTCAAAAGAACCATAACGAGTGCGGAAAGCTGTAAGAGGTATGCTATCCTCCGTGACTCGTAACTGATGAAAACCCGTGGCAAGGTCAAGCTGAGAAAAGACCTTAGCACCACTCAATAGATCGAACATATCATCGATCATAGGCAATGGATACCTATTCCTGATGGTTAACTCGTTAAGCTTGCGATAATCAATGCAAAGTCTAAGAGTTCCATCGGACTTCTTCATGAAGACGACCGCGGATCCCCACAGAGAAAAACTGGACTGAATCAACTGTCTGGACTCAGGTTGTAAAAGCTGCTTCTTGAGTTCCTCATTTTCCTTTGTAGACATCCTCGTAGGAGGACGACTAACTGGCTGCACGCCGGGAATGAGATCAATGCAGAACTCAATTGCCCGCTTGGGTGGCAAACCCGATACAGGCTCAAAAACATCAGAAAAGTCACAAGCAATAGGAATACGAGACATATCATCATCATCATCTCGCGAGTCAAGAGAATATAAAGCCATTTCGGAATTATCCACATCCCGAAGAACAAGGGATAGCTGAGTAGGCGAATCCGGATGTCGAAGATACAAAATTCTCTCCGAATAAATAATCCTGGCATCATATCTCACTAGCCAGTCCATTCCCAAAATCATATCAAATCCCAGACAAGAAATAACGTGCAGATTCGCACGAAAAGAAAAACCACATAAAACAATCTTAACATCATCACACAGCAAACTAAGGGTCGCAGATCCCCCAATAGGATTCGCAATCCTCAAAGAAGTAACCAAACAAGAAACATTCAAAGATAAATCATCAACGAGCTTTTTCGATACGAAAGAATGTGATGCACCCATATCGAAAAGAACTCGTATACTATGATCATGAAATAAAATAGAACCTTCCAAAATAGATGGAGATATACCTTTAGATTGAGAAGGACCTCTAGAAGCATTCGCTACATTTAACTTGCCAGATGAAGAATTATTCGGAGCAATGGGAGAAGTGGAACTACGATGACCTTCCCTCTTGCAATTGCGGCAGAAGAGAGGCTTAGGGCAAGCTCGAATCATATGATCAGGAGAACCACAATTGAAACACTTCCGAACAAAAGGTGTTCCAGAAGGTTGTGGCTGAGAACTAGGACCACCAGTCTTCTTCTTCTTGGAAGGAAAAGACCTGGACTTCTGAAATGGAAACGGCTTCTTGTTGGGGTTCTTAGAAACCTCAACATCATTACCACTATCACCCTCCTTCTCAACCGTTTCAAGATGAAGTGCCGAATCAACCAACTCCTCAAAGGAAAGCTTAAGCTGGAGCAACAAGGACTTCTTGAGATATTTCTTAAGACCAGAGACAAACTTCAAATTCTTCTTATAAGAAGTGCTAATGAATTCAAGACCATACTGAGATAAAGCCTCGAATGATGCAACATACTCAGAAACAGAAGATTTCCCTTGCTTCAACTCAAGGAAGCGACGGGTCAATAAAACTTTTTCAGATTCAGGAACGAACTTGAGTTCAAATCGTCCCCGAAACTGAGTCCAAGAAAGAGTAGACTCATCAATCTCGGCTACAAGAAGCTCATACCAAACAAGAGCACGCTCTTGTAATAAGCTAGAAGTTACAAGAACTCTATCATGGTCAGAAAGGTCCATGCGAGAAAAGATACGCTCGCACGTGCGAAGCCAAGCTTGGACTTCAAGAACAGATTCAGAGCCTTTAAACGACTTCCCTCCAAGATGAGCAAAATCACTGCACTGGCGTGCAAAGGCAGATTTGCGAGGTGGAGACACTCGAGGAGGAACTGGAGGTTGAGTGCTCCTAAACAATTCCAAAAACTGATCAGCAGACATATAAACGCCATCCGGATGTGTGCCACTGGATTGCCCAGCATCCGAACGTCGTCCCCTGCCTCTTCCAGCCATACGCTGAAAGTAAGATAAGAACAAGATTATTCACAAGGTAGATACTTCAATATGGAATACTACGGAAGTGAAATGCATTCCTAGACATATTCCCAATCCTATCTACCTCCAAAGGTACAGAAAGAATAGAAAGACACAATGATTCAAAGATTTGTATCACTTATACACTCTGATGTATCGTAATATGTGCTCTATTCTGTGTTTGTCATACTTTGTTCCGAACCTGGCTTTGATACCAAGCTGTGACGCCCCACCTCTATACCCACGCTAGCCAAGGACAATACAGAGTAATGCCGTCAACTAACACGGAGAATAAGGCTGGTTGGGAGCGACCATCTATAGCCTTGCTCTAATTATCTATTGAATACATCGACAATAGTCGTACCAAGTAGGTCGACATACCCAATGAATATTTAAAACAAAACCATAGGTGGTTGGATCTATCAGAACAGAAATGTAATATACATCACAGAACAGTAGATCATCATATACACATATACTGGTACATAACAGAGTATACAGAATAATACACGTCAAGTGGTATTGCAAACCACATTATACAGATGAATCCAAAATAATACATATATTAGAGTTACAACAAAATGAGACTACACAAAAGCTATGACAAAAAGGAACAAGCTGAATAGTCCGTGCGGAAGCAAAATAGGCTAAGTCCAAAGCACCTAACCTGAAACAACTCGGTCTGACCCGAGTATAAAATACACGGATCAGTCTAGCTAAACAAATCAGTTAGATAAACTGAACAACAATAAACCTGCAAGGTCACAAAGTATATCGAATATCTCTAAAAGAGATAACACAGTCATCTAACAAAAGATGAATCATATCATAACAAAACAAGCCTCACATCATTGGCAACTCATAGAAACAAAGGATAGGAATATCCCAAAACAAGCCATAAAGGCAAACAACAAATACCGATAAATACGAGTTCCACAAGGTAAACGGTATATTTCGTGTGGCTCCAAAGAACCAATACAGAAAAGCAATACCTTGGGAATATACATATAAATGAAACATCATGAGCGGTGGTGAAGAAACCACTCCAATATCTCTTGAGCGGTGGTGAAGAAACCACTCCAATATCTCTTGAGCGGTGGTGCAAAAGAACCACTTCGAAAGCAATACTAAAGGTAACCGACAACCACAAATATCTCTCGAGTCAGGGCAAAGGACCAACTCCAAAAGCGATATTAAAGGCAACAAGCTAGAGGAGACAGTCCGAAGACACTATCCCAAAGGCAGCATGTGTCACAAACTCCCAGAAAGGAATCCGAAAAGTGGTAACGTGAGTCCCATAACCACCCGTTCGCACGAACGGTTTACTATCCATTAGTTAATTTCACACTCGAAGCAGTACAAAGTTCACCTCATATCCTCAGTAAACCAAACCCGAAGGTCAAAGCGATCAATTGAATAGGTCGGGGATTAATCGGAAAGATAAACGCACAGATTCATGGTCCGTGTTTTTCCCAACCATTTAATCACCCTTCCACTTCGCTCGAAGTGCGAAATTGTGCGTGTGTTTAAATAGAATTTATAAATTGGAGAAACGAGCTTTTAATATGATTAGAAAAATTATTTTATAAAAACCCGTGGATGAAGTCAAAAATAAGTTATCAAAGTCAAAGGGCAATAACAACCACTAAGAACCAATCATGAATCGATAAAATCAGGAAAACCAATCAAAATAAGCATAAATAGGGAAAACAGGAATACAGGAGCAGGTCAGTCGACTGAACACTGTCCAGAAAAAGTTTGGGCTTCAGCTCAGTCGACTGAACAGAGGATCCAGTCGACTGAACCCAATTTCCTACATTTCCTACTTATAACAAATGAAGTGCAAACTCTCCCAACTTTCAACCGGACGAGCACGGACGCTAGGGGTTTACGCCTAGCGGCTACCCGGCTCTATAAGCACTTCAATGCATCACCAAAACATGATCAAAACATCAAAGTTAGGATCTCTAAAGAATTGAACCCAAAACACTAAAAATTTGGGTATTCACTAATTCAATCCAAACTAAAAGCAAGTGCATATGAACAAGTGCTAGGAATTCATACCCAACATCAATGAAATCAAGAGAAGTAGATGTGAGTTCAAAACTCACCTTTAACCCAAAACAAAGAAGATGAAGGAGCTAAAACCCAAGAAGAAGACCAACAATCACTACTACAACCCAACAAGCTTCAATCTAAGATCAAAAAAGCATTTTCCTTAGTTAGGTTTAGGAAAAGTTTCTGAAATTGAAGAGAGAAAGAGATAGAGGAGATGAAGAGTAGCTTACCTATGTCTTCTCTATGAATTTGGAGCAAGAAATCAAGTTGTAAGAGGAAACTAGGGCTTGCAAATTTCTATTTCTCTTTCCCTTCCACCATTTTCAGTTCTAGCTTAAGAAATGAAATGAAATGAGGATGAATGAAGAGAAGGGGTTGGGTTAGGGTATTAGTTAACTAATGGGCTGAACCCAAACCCAAAACCCAATAGAATAAGGGTCAAAATTTCACAAACTCCAAACATATCAAAGATTATACTCAAAAAGATCGCAAATGCCATTTTGGAACCAATGGAAATGGTTTCGAGGTCCAATTCGGCTGTTTGCAAAAAGTAACATTTTGGACCCAAAATCCGACTAACGACGCTATATTTAAATAAAACATTTAAATATATAATCGTTAAATATTCGGGTTGTTACAGGACTTGTACGGACGAATGCTTTCAAAACATCGTCAGGTGGACGATGAGCATTCTAAGTGATGCGTTCTTAAAAGGTAACGTTTAACCTCAAGCCTCATCAACCGGGAATGGCTAAAACAGGGTAGGTGCAGCAAGGTTAGGTGGGTCATGCCCAAGCAGGACAAGGTTTTCCCCTGTCTAGATGTCCCTTTATATTCGCCTTAGTGGGTGGTTGGTCGCGCCAACCACGGGGTTATCTTGTTCGGGACTGTTCAGTAAGGAATGGTTCCGGCCTTGTGTTGCAGGAGACTCCTCGGTACTCTGATCTAGGCCAGGTACCGTGACGGGTGGTACCCCAGTAGCCCAGCCATTGATGGAAATCCATTTTCCCTGCGAGCCTTGTACGAGTTTTGTTTGTATTACCCACTTTTGTGGCTAGTAGCTGGAATTTAATGAATGTGACAATTTTGGCTATTCTATAAGTATTTGTAAATAGACCCTATTATAATATCAAAGGATTTCTATAAAAAGTGTTTTAGCTATGGTAAGGTAAAAACCCGACATGTTTATTTGTGGCGTGGTCTTACGAGATGCTTTTGTTTTCCAAAGGATTTTTGAAACTTTAATAATCAATTTGGATGCATTATTATCAGCTGGTATTCCAGACTGACTCGGGTGTTATTTCATTATAATGCTCGGGTCAGACCGAGTATTATATGTACAGGACATGGTGCTTTGGAGCAGCAGAGGAGCTGGAGCCCGGGACGTATTATCTATATATATATTCAGCTGTTTTGATTGTATGGTATGTCTGATTTGTAATTGGATGTATGAGACACTCTGATGATATGATGTATAAACCGTTATAGATTTCATTTTGTGTAAAGTTCTATATTTATTATTATAGTTTATTCCGCTGCGACTGTGAGATTCTGATATTGTTTTAGTTTCTTCTTCTTCTATCTCTTCTTCTTTAACCCGAATGGTTCGTAATTCTGTGCCACTTGAGTTAAATAAAGGTAGAATAGTGTCGATTCAAGGGGTACGGATTTGCGGGCTGTTACACCAGGCCTTGATGTGCTGGCCTGCATAATCATATTTCTGAGAAATTTGAGCAATAGATGGCCTCCTTTTTATTTTTTCTATGCCTTCAACTCATACTTTTGACAGCTTCTAACTCATACTTTAGATGGCCTTCATATTCATACTTTTGATAGTCTTCATATGCTATATTCAGTAGCTTCCAACTCATACTTTCGATTACCTCCTCCTCATACTTTTGATAGCTTTCTCTTTACACTTTTGATAGCCTTCATCTTCATATTTTGGTTGCTTTCTCTTTATACTTTTGATAGACTACATCTCCTACTTTTAATAGCTTCTGAGTTATACTTTTGATAGTTTTCACTGTCGTACTTTTTGTAGCTACTTGTATTTTACGAATGGAAATATTATTTCAAAATCCAAATTGGATCGTATGTGTAACACTTCGTAAACTGAACGATAATTAATTTAAAAGATATTATTTAATAATTATTAAACTCGAAAATGGAATTTTCACAAATGTTAGATTTTGGTTAAGAAACTAGCATCAATGTGTTTGTGGTGATTTTCTGATCAATTTTCATACCTAAAGTTTTACGATTGGAGTTCAAAAGAAAAGGTTATTAATGTTTGATGTTTTTGAATCGGAAATAATTATATATATATAATTAAGGAAATAAATATAATTAATTAACGTTAATAGATGCTTAAAGTCTAAGCATAATTAACGTCAAACAGATCATGTCAAAATTGTATAAAATAATGTTTAATAGGAAACAAATGAACAACTAACAAAATAACACGATCGATTGACACCCAAGTTCAATCGGTCAACCGCCAATGGTCGATCAGTAGAAAGGAAGCGGTCGATCGGTGGTGAAATGGCGGGGCATATCGGACCTAATTCGAATAACCTGGATTTAATATAATCTAATCCAACGACTGACATTGATTCGAGCCCCTATAAATACAGGCCTAACCCCTCACTTTTCTTCTCATATTTTCTAAAGCAATGGCGAAGCTCTGCATTTTCGTTTCTCCATAAATTCAAAAATCTGTTCAAAAAATATATGTATACATATAATGGAGAATAGTAAAGAATAATAGAGAAGAAGGATAAAATCGAATTGAATCACCAAAGCCAAGGTGAATTGTAAATCTAAATTAAATTCAAGTCTCTTCCCAAATCTAAAATTCTAATAAATATGTATATACTTTCGATACATATTTTAGTAAGAAAAATGAAAGTCAAATAGGGATAACATGATTTAGATCTGGAGAATTGGAAGCTTAGAGGTAAACGGGAAATCATATATCTTTATATAATATTTGATTTATGTCATTGTAAATCTCTTCCGTGTATGCCTAAATGTAAATATTGGAGTTGTAGGCTTAAATATATATATGCAATGAATCTAAGAAATATGCCTATATATTCTATGAATTGTTAACTTTGATTAAATATTATGTATACCTGATCAAGAAATAGGGTGAAAGGTGTCCCTAAATGTTATGAATGATCCACTGATGAATGATATATGTTATTATATATGAATTAAAAGTTGTTACGGACTGGATTGGATTTAAGTAGTACTTTAATTCATTGCAAGAATGCGTGTTGCAATAAATTGTCCAGTTCGACAATTATGCATAAAAGTGTATTGTTTAAAAGAACAAGGACTATGCCTAAAAGATGAGATGTATAAAATAAGAGTGTTTACCATGTTTTGTACTGTTTATTTCAATAATAAAAGAAAAAATAATTCCTTGTAATTTCAAAACATAACAGAAGTCCTAAATGGACTACCCTCCTACTAATTTAGGCTAAATGAACTTGGATTATGCCTAAAGGACTACACCTCATACTAGTTTAGGCTTCATGTAGGACATGCACCGACTCAAAGTTTTTTTATTTGTTTTTAGTAGGAGGCATGTTTATATAACGCCTAGATGAGTCTTAAAGATGAGTTAGAATATGGCTAATAATTATACTGCCATTATTAGGAACTAATGGGAATATCATCGGTATATGCGGACAATTTGGCCTAGATACATATGGTGGATAGCCGGTGTGGTGCAAAGTTATGGATACTAGGGGAGAACATGTCCTATTTCATGGGGGGACTGTGGTACTTATACATACACACATATGCATGTATTTATTGTATACCTCAAGTTGGTGGGGCATATTGTACGCATACATGCAGTCAAGATGAATAAGTTTAAATAGTAGACATAACAAGTAATGGAAGACAGTCGGCATAAAATAGTGTTATGGATAAAGTATGCAATCTACCAATCACCGGAACATTGTTCTGACCCCGTACTCATTACTGTTAGTCCGTGAGATGATGGTTTTGATGAAAACAACCTTAGAATGGATTATAAAATATAAATACTAACATTATAAGTATAGATATATATGTGTATGCAAGATCTAACCATGTAGGTACCAAGAATGAAGACTGTACAGTATAGAGATTTAAGATATCAAGATAGAAAACTCATGAGTATCAAGATTATCAAGAATTCAAGATTTCAAGCATAAGTATTTTTTATTATTAGGAAATTTTGGTTAAACTCGTAGAAAAGCACTGGCATCTTAAAATCCAATTTATTCGTGGAATGGAATCCACTTCGAGCCCGTTAAAGAGATGGAACCCTAAGTAGGATGGAACCTACGAAAATCAAGTGGGATATTGTTTTGTATCCACTAATTTTAATTCAAAATGATTTTACAAAATTATCTTATTTTCAAAATGATTTCAAAACTTTCCTTTTAAAAGATTAAAAACCCTCGATCCTTATTTTAAATAATTTTATCCTCAAAAACATCTTTATTTTCAAAGTCAAATTACTCCTGTTTTTAAACTATCTTTTCAAATAATATATTTAACTTTTAAATATTTATACTTTGATTTAAATATAAATTATAGTTAAATTATGTATATATTGTTCTTTATATTTACTTATAAATTTCAACTATATTCAAGTATATTTGTAAAGTTTAAAATAGTTTTAATATAATATAAAGGTTATTTTCAAAGAAAAACAAGACATCAAAATTTGCTTTGGGATGTCGACATGCCTACGGGTACCATGTCGACATGGTGGCAGTTTGAATTCAAAATTCAAATTTCAAAAGAAGTGTCTATTCGCCATAACTCTTCATGAATGGTCATGGCTGTTGTTCTTCTATAAATAGGGGTCAGTTTCGGCGAATTTTCATTCACATTTTTCTAGTTTTTACTCCTCTTCTTCTTACTCTTTTCTTAATATATATTCTTACCCTTACTCTGCCAAAATCAACATCGAATCATACTCAATTACTTCTAGTTCGATTCTCCATCACTATCTCTACAAGATTCTCGGTGCCATTCATAGTTATAGACTTCTTTGTAATCTATTAAGCGAGAAAAGGTGTGATTGTAGCCTTGGAAATCAATCAAAAGAGAAAAGGTGTGATTGTAGCCTTGGTAAATCGATTGGGTAAACTTGTGGCACGGAAATCAAGTATCTCTACCTAGAGGATCGAAATTTTGGAGGGTGTACCTCGTAAACTTGAAACCGAGGGTGTAATTGTACAATTGCTGTAGAAAGGAAATCCGTACTTGTGTTGCGGGACTGGATATACGGTAACTCCGAACCAGTATAAAATCCGGTGTGTTCTTTCCTTTACTGCTTTTATTTTATTTCTGCATCTGTATTTGTTTCTGAGATCAATCCTGTTTCTGTATATTGCATAATTTTGTGTCTAAATTAACATAAATTCGGAAGATTTAGTAATTCTTCATTAACACTATTTACCCCCCTCTAGTGTTAATCATAGCCTTAAGATCCATAATTCGCATTTCTCATAATTGGTATCAAAGCAAGGTTTTCAAAGTTTCATAATCTGATTTTTGAAAAGTTTTCAAAATGGCTACCAACACTGATACTGTTACTAACACTAGTATTCCTGTCACTAGTTCATTTGTAGAGGGCCAGTGTACAGTCAGACCACCACTTTTTAATGGCAGTAATTATGCATATTGGGCATGTAGGATGAAAATATATTTACAATCTATAGGATTAGATACTTGGAATATCACACAAATTGAATATTCCGAACCCACAACTAATTTTGCACAGTGAACGACTGAGAAAAAGACTGTTGCATAAAAAAATTCTAAGGCAATGAATATTCTATTTTGTTCACTAGATAGAAATGAATTCAATAGAGTGTCAGTTTGTAAGTCTGCATATGAAATCTGGAAAACTTTTCAAGTTACACATGAAGGAACAAGCAAAGTTAAACAGACCAAAATTTCCATGCTCGCAAATCAGTTTCAATTATTTAAGATGAATCCTAACGAGTCTATTTCAGATATGTATAGTAGATTTCAGGATATTGTGCATTCTCTAATACCCTTGGGGAAAGAATTTTTTGAAGACGATCAAGTCAGAAAGATTTTAAATTCTCTAACTCCAGAATGGGATCAATAGGCACTTGCGATTGAAGAGGCAAATGACATCAGTATTTTGAAGATCGAAGAATTATTCGGAAATCTAATGTCATATGAAGTTCAAATGATCGGGAGAAGAGAAAGTAAAGCCTCTGAAAAGAAATCAATGGCATTCAATGCATTGACAGATGGATCAGATTCGAACAGTGACAATGATGAAGAAATAGCTTTTATGACCAGAAATTTTAGGAAATTTCTAAAATACAGAAAGATGAATAATCTCAAGAGAAACAACTATAAGAATTCTGGAAATCAGATGTTGTGCCAAATAATGACAAGTGTTACAACTGTGATAAACCAGGTCACTTCAAAAGAGACTGTCTATATCCAGATAGGCAGAATCCTCCTATGAACAATGAATTAGCAAAGAAACAAAAGCGTGCATTTACAGCTACTCTGGATGACTCAGACTCGTCCTCAAGTGATGATGATCAGAAGATGGATAATTCGACTTTGCGTTTCACTGTAGTTCACGACTCCGATGAATTCAAAGAAACGGACTCAGAAAAAGGTACACGTTTACATTATAATTGGTTGAAATTGCTTGCTTAGAATTAGTTGTTTGATTGTTTGATTTTGAATTGGTGTGTTGTTTGAATTTTAAAACTTATTTTATATTATTTTATATTATTTCTATTATTATTTGTACTATTTTTAATTCTTTCTGATATATATTACAAGTATAATAATATTTCAGAAATATATAATAGACAATAATATATATATATATATATATTAGATAACTTAGGAAAAATCAAATCATAAAAATTCAAAGGGACATGTCGACATGGTCCCTACCACGATGTCGACATGCCTACCTGAAATTTGAATTTCAAAATTTGAATTCAAATGTTTGAATCTCCCTCCACCTTTTCACTTCATTCAATTCTCTGAAAAGATACCTTTTGACCAGAGAATATGTCCTTTGAGAATCTATTTATTCACTATCTTTTATCATATCTTTTTACTCTCATTTTCAAATTCAAACTCTCTCTTCATAACTTCAAACTCTCTACTCTCTACTCTAATGGCTTCTTCAAGCAACCCCTCAACCATGAGAATTTACAGAAAAATCAAAGAGCAATTATTCAATGATCCGGAGGCAATAAAAACATACATCAATTATGCTAACTATGCCAAAGTCCATCCCGGAAAATTTGCTATTTTTCAAGATTTTTCTACTTATGAAATTGATTCTCTTTTTGCAAACAATGGTGTTTCGAGTCTTATTGATTCTTCTCAAAATGATATTGTTTGCTATCCTAATCTTGTCAAAATTTTGTATGAGAATTTAAATAGCAGATTTTATGTTGGAAATGAGAATGAGATTTGGAGTAGTGTCAAAGGCACTCAAATTGTTTTGAATTGTGATCTTTTGGGTACCATTCTCAATTGCAAGAGTACGGGAATGGATATTTCTAACTTTAAAATCGATGAACATGATCGTGAGACATTTCATCACATTTTCGAAAGAGATGATGATTTTGATTTTAAAATAGAAATTTTCGACCAAAAGCAAGAATTGTTAACCTTCTTTTGCAACATACTTTGACCCCAAGATCGGAAAATTTTAACAATCCTACTTCAAAAGTTTGCAAAGCTCTTTTTGCTATTTTCGAAAATTATGACATAAATTTGGCGCAAGTTATTTTGGATGATCTTCGTTCTAAAAACCTTGAAATGGGTGAGAACACTTTATATCACGGAATTTATCTCACTCGGATTTTCATCTATTTTGGGGTGGATTTCAAAGGTGAAGAATTTGTCTATAGAAAAGTTTTCAACCATACCAACATTTCACTTATGAAAATTCCATTTATATTTCAACCTTATGAGACCCTTACCGAAAAGGAAGAGCGTTTGGCTCATGAGGAAATGGAAGAAGAGGAAGTTGAAGAAGAAGAAGAAGGGGATGAAATGGAAATTGAAGAAGTAGAAGAAGGTGAAACATCCTTGGAAATCATTGAATATCCTTCCAATCCATCCAACAAAACTCTTCTCAAAAACCAAAAGATAATTGTGGAGAATCAACGGATTCTAAAACGATCCGTTAGTAAAAAGTTGGATAACATTTCTTCGAAGATGAACAAGTTCTTTTCAAAAGTCAGCAAGAAACTTGGACTATCTTCATCATCTTCATCCTCTAACTAGTTTTATCATTTAGTATCTTGTTGTATTTTTTCTTAGTTTGCTTTATTTCGAATGTTCATGTAGTTCATTATGCTTAGTCTTTGTATCATCGTAATGTGCAATGAAATGAAATTTCCTTTCTATTATCTACCTTATCATATATCTAGAATAAATGTTAGTATATATATACACACACACACAATTATTCTCAAAATCAAATTTGTCATAAGTTTGCACTAACCCATGTCGACATCCCCTACTTGACCACGTCGACATATACTGGTCAGAAATGACAATTGATTTTAAATTTGAAACTTTAATAACTACCACATGTCTATTCATTTCAAACGAATTTCTTCACCTATATATACCTGTTTCTTCCAGAATTCTTCACTGAAATTTATTTCTTATCATCTATATCCTCAATTTCTTTCACAAATTCAACTATGGCTAATCCTATTCATAATTTATCCGAAAATCTTGAAGAAACCCTCAATTCATTCAAGAATATTCTCTCTTTTATTCTACGAAACCAGCGTCACTTAGAATTGAGTCAAATGCAAATGATCAAGGAATAAGAGAGGCACTTCGATGCGATATGATGGATGATTTCCTCTCTACACAAGGATGATAACGAAGCACATCCTCCTATCTCTCTCACTAACGACAATGAGAATTGGGATGCAATTAAAGCAGACCTTATATTTGGGGAAGAAGGATGGGTGGAAGTTCCACTAACGTTTGATTTGTTTGCTTTGTTTGAGTTAATTTGGTTTGAATTAATACTTTGTGCGGATTGATTTGGTTTGAAGTTTGGTGTGTAAAACATATGTATATATACATTGAAATGTATATAGTCTTTAAATTAAGTTATCATGCTCATAAGTATCATTTCTTAATCTATATATTATATTCCGTTGTATAGTTTATCAACGCAGGTACTGAAGTCCAAGAATGAGGGGGAGTAAGTTTTTGTTGATGACAAAGGGGGAGAAATATAAAATAGGGTAGTTAGGCATATATTAAGGAGGAGTTGTTAGTTTTAGGGGGAGTTATTAGAATAGAAGTAATATTTTATAAACAAAGGTTGTCATCATCAAAAAGGGGGGATTGTTAGTCCTTGAGATGATGGTTTTGATGACAACAACCTTAGAATGGATTATAAAATTTAAATACTAACATTATAAATATAGATATATATGTATATGCAGGATCTAACCATGCAGGTACTAAGAATGAAGACTGTACAGGGTAGAGATTCAAGATATCAAGATAGTAGACTCATGAGTATCAAGATTATCAAGAATTCAAGATTTCAAGCATAAGTATTTTTTATTATTAGGAATTTTTGTTAAAACTCGTAGAAAAGCACCGGCATCTTAAAATCCAATTTATTCGTGGAATGGAATCCACTTCGAGCCCATTAAAGAGATGGAACCCTAAGTAGGATGGAACCTATGAAAATCTAGTGGGACATTGTTTTGTATCCACTAATTTTAATTCAAAATGATTTCACAAAATTATCTTGTTTTCAAAATGATTTCAAAACTTTCCTTTTAAAAGATTCAAAACCCTCGATCCTGATTTTATATAATTTTAGCCTAAAAAACATCTTTATTTTCAAAGTCAAATTACTCCTGTTTTAAGCTATCTTTTCAAATAATATATTTAACTTTTAAATATTTATACTTTGATTTAAATATAAATTATAGTTAAATTATGTATATATTGTTCTTTATATTTACTTATAACTTTCAACTATATTCAAGTATATTTGTAAAGTTTAAAATAGTTTTAATATAATATAAAGGTTATTTTCAAAGAAAAACATGATATCAAAATTTGCTTTGGGATGTCGACATGCCTAGGGGTACCATGTCGATATGGTGGCAGTTTGAATTCAAATTTCAAATTTCAAAAGAAGTGTCTATTCGCCATAACTCTTCATGAATGGTCATGGCTGTTGTTCTTCTATAAATAGGGGTCAGTTTCAACGAATTTTCATTCATATTTTTCTGGTTTTTACTCCTCTTCTTCTTCCTCCTTTCTTAATATATATTCTTACCCTTACTCTGCCGAAATCAACATCGAATCATACTCGATTACTTCTAGTTTGATTCTCCATCACTATCTCTACAAGATTCTCGGTGCTATTCAGAGTTATAAACTTCTTTGTAATCTATTAAGCGAGAAAAGGTGTGATTGTAGCCTTGGAAATCAATCAAAAGGGAAAAGGTGTGATTGTAGCCTTGGTAAATCAATTGGGTAAACTTGTGGCCCAGAAATGTAGTATCTCTACCCAGAGGATCGAAATTCTGGACGGTGTACCTCGTAGCCTTGAAACCGAGGGTGTAATTGTGCAATTGCTGTTGAAAGGAAATCCGTACTTGTGTTGTAGGACTGGATGTAGGGTAACTCCGAACCAATATAAAATCCGGTGTGTTCTTTCCTTTACTGCTTTTATTTTATTTCTGCATCTGTGTTTGTTTCTGTGATCATTTCTGTTTCTGTATATTACATAATTTTGTGTCTAAATTAACATAAATTCAAAAAAATTAGTAATTCTTCATTAACACTATTCACCTCCCTCTAATGTTAATCTTAGCCTTAAGATCCATAATCCGCATTTCTCACAATTACAACCCATGGGATAGATTTAGAAAGACAGGTACTTGAATAAGGTGGGAATTGTGGAGGATAGATTTCCTTATGTATCTCAGCATTGACAAGGGTACTAAATACCAAAGGTATTAGCCTTGATCGGTAATTATATGTTTCATTAAGATTACCATTCCCCTTAAGTTTTATGGATAGTGCACTAATATAATTTTGTTTATTTATATGATACCAGCACCAAAGATCTGTATTTTAGTGGACTTGGGTTCTCGATTTAGCGAATTCAGGCCCACTAAGGTGCGGGTTGTTACCGTATGAGTCTATAACTTTAGTGAATGTTGACTTCCGATATCTTTGACCCTAAATTTCTTATTGGATGGTTTTGACCCTAAAAATCTTTGTATATCTATTACTTTTGATAGGAGCCGAATTGACTCTTGAAACCACTTCCAAATTAAAATTTGATGGTTTCTTATTAAGTAGAGTGGTAATAATATATTTTGGACTCGATTTAAGAAATATGGTCGTTTGACGTTAAGACTATTTTTAGGCTGATTAGTGGTAATTAGAGTTAAGTGGGAATTAGGTCCAAAAGCCAACCTTTGGATTGGTTCCTAATACAACAAGGTTTCACCCCATTATCATTTTTCCCACTTTTCAAAAACATTCATAACCTCTATTAATCTTCCTAAGAGAAAAATCCATCAAATCCCTTACCATAATTAGTCAAATCTTGTAATTAAAAAGGTAATTAGTGAGGTAAAGCATTGGATCTTGGAATTGTTGCATAGTGATTCATGTTAGGAACAAGTTGGATCTGTCCTACATTGATTTTCATGCAAATTTGGTACTTGGTGAGTGATTTAACATCACTCACTATATACATATATATATATATATGTGTGTGTGTGTGTGTGTTTTAAAATAATTTTCCATGTTAAAATGAGATATTTACATGTTTTAAAACCCAAAATGATTTCTAAATGAATTTCGATGAATTTACAAGATTTTAACTTAATTTATATGAAGTTATCTATATGGGTACGTCATTTTAGTGTAAGCGTAGATTGTTACTTATTTGGGGATATATAATGTATGGATGTATCGTATGGTTTGATTTTTTGCATGTAAGATGTATAAAATAGGTAGTATTGTATTGATTATATTATTTCGGCTATGGTTTGACTGTAGTTAGAGTTAGGGCATGCCGATCGTATTTTGAGTTTGAATACATTTGGGAGTTAAAGAGGTTTAATGTACCAACTTGACATTTCATGGCCATATAATCTTCATATAGTAAAAAGCCTGATTGTTTAAAACCAACAATAATAGTACATAGAAAGCTGAACTAACTAACTTTATATTTCAAAACTCTCAACGGAATGGACTAAAATACAATATAGATAAAATAAACAAATCACATCTATATACAACATAAGTCAAACGTAGTTTTCATACATACACACTATCATACTACACATATATACAATATGTACAAATAAACAGATATCTTGTATAAACATCTTCATAGTCATTATCTTCAAACACCATACTCACAAAGCATGTCCAATAACCTATAGTGTATAAGGAGGAGGGCCGGATACACGTGTCTTGTGAGTAAAAATATAGCCAAGTATATACTACTAACAAGATTTCATAAACATCATATGAGAACTAATACTTACTTTACATCAACCTATCTCACCTGCATCTGTAGAGTTAGTCCATCATAGTAAACATAGTATGGGGATTGCTATCATATACTTAACAACATTAAACATATGATAGAGTTATATAAACATATGCTAACTTGTCGACTCACAAGAAAGGGAAAAAAGATTTAGTTAAACATAAACTAATCACACGTATAATACATGAGTTAGCTGGAAAAAGAGTAACCTCGGGATAGAGTTAAACATAGACTATTCCCATAAGACAAACATAGATGTAAGTTAGGTAAACATAGAATAACTTGCGTATACACACATGTATAGATAAAAATAGCCTAACCACCCAACGATCGATTTGATATCTATGTAAACTCACACATAAATCAACCATATAATTTTCTAGACATTAAACACTTCCGAACATCTTAGACAAACCTATATATCACTTACTATCTTTTTCGTATAGGCTTGGCTAAAGTAAAATTGTTACTGCCATGGTGTAGGTTCAATCTAGAAAATTGAGCCGTGCAATGGTAGACTAAACACCAATGGATCGGCATGCTTCTGAAATGCCAAAAATAGAAAACTAGAACTATTTCCCCCTATTTTGAATTTCCTTCATCGTTTACTGTTTTGATGTGTTTCTACTTCTTCTATAGCTTATTTCATACTGCCTTAACCATTCATATATCACATATAAACCATATATCAATATTCTAACTTTAGTTATCATATCTTAAATCGTTTAACCCTAATCTTCTTATTTAATAACAATTTAGTCCTAATTAAATTATCATTAGCACTCCTTAATCCCATAATCGCATCAATATTTATCATCTACTCAAATTTATCCAAATTCTATATCCATTAACCTAAATTAGCAATCAATATAATGCAACTACTTTCATGTAAGTAGTATGCAACTCATATTGATTCTCACTTTCCAGTTCACACTGCTAACCCGCATATATCACCAATTTGGCCTCCAACCCTACGTTGTCCAAAATTGTAGTCCTCTACAATTCCTTGATTCCACAAATGATTCATATCTTTTTGTAATCATTTTCACGCTCGTCGATTTGGTATATAAATGTCTAAGGTTTGGTTTAGATTAGAGAGAAAGAGTGAATCAAAGAGATGGATGAAAAAGGAGAAGTTACAACAGAAAATTATGTAAATGAGAAATGAAATTCAAATTTCTTAGCCTATGTGTTACAACTCCCTGAATCATCGCTTCATCCAAAATGGGCTTTGGCCTTTTTAAATCAAATCAAAACCCACTTACTTAAAATCCACGTATCTCATTCGTACGGACACTGATTCAGACAAACATATATACCATTCTGACCAAAATAACGAGCTCTATGCAATGGTACAAATCCCACCATCCAATCCTATAATTTGTAAAATTACCGTTTCCCCTTATCATTAAAATATACGTCTAAATCCCATGAGGAATAAACTTGGCTAAAGTTTAGCTAAGTACCTCGATCGACACTAATTGGTGTCCTATTAATCGGTACTGATCAATCCGAAGGGCTAAAATGAAAATTGCACATTTGAGGAGGGGAGCTGAGTTGACTTAGGGATTTTACTATAGCTGGTTTGGAGATTTAAGTCTAAAACTTCAGGCCGTACCTTTGAAAATAGAGGTATTGATCGATCTAGGGTGAAAATTTGGCTAAGTGTTAGAATCAAAGAAAAATGGAGTTGCTTTAGGATTTCTAGCCAAAAATTTTGAGGAATAAGTTGGAAAACTTCGAGGATGATTGATCGGTATTGATCGATCAACACAGATCGATCACGACCATTGGAACATCCTATCTTTAATTAATCCGACGTTTTGAAAAGATGTAGTACATGATGGGGGAAGGGCTTATGATGGATCCCAGCCAAATCCAATGGTAAAATTTTGATTTATGGAGGAAAGAAGACCGGTTAGGACTAGGTTCAACGAAGAAAAACTTAGGGACTATGTGACGCCTTACCTTTGTACCCATATTACCCAAGAATATTACAAGTAATATTGTCGAGTAATACGGAGAATAAAGCTGGTTAGGAGCGACCATCCATATCTATTGATTTGGGCTAACACTGTCACATTTTACCTTTTCTTCTAAATCAAATATATATGTGAACAGTCTTGGCCCAAAAAAATGGGTACGTTGGCTCGAATAAATATAATACATATCATAAATTATAGAAACATATATCTTCGGGTCAAGGCCGCCTTTTCTTCTTTCGGATGAAGAAAATTTGACCTCATTCGCCTCTGCAATAAGAAAATTATACCAATCTAGCGCCTTCCTTTGAAGTTGACTAGACGCCATTTGCACCTTATGTGAATCAAAAAGTCCCATGTTTTCACCTAATCCTGGATCTCTATGATGCTCTCCGTCCCCTTAAACTTCCCTCCTCCTAATTGAGCATAATCACTACACATCGGAGTAAAAGCTGAATCAGGAGCTTTAGGATCTACCGAATCAGTACTGATGGATTGGACATTCCAGACTAGCTCTATAATTTGTTGAGTAGTCATGATACTCCTTCTGATTTCGATCCTCTAGATGGTCCAGAATCCAAACGGTTTCCCTTATTGCTAGCCATAACAACTCTGCCACAAAAGAGATGGAAATTGAGAACTCAAGAGTAGAAATCTAAAGATGGATAAAAGGAAAACAAAAAAATTCATTCCATCCTAATCTACTTAACAAAAAACTATACTATGACATAGGAAAAAGGGCAAATTCTATTCTAATACCTAAAGGTCGGGTCTATATTTCGCTCATATCATAATTCATTTTTGAACATGTCTTTTATTTACCTGAAATGCAACCATGATACCATGATGTGTTGCCCCCACCTCTATACCCATATTACCCAAGAATATTACAAATAATATTGTCGAGTAATATGGAGAATAAGATTGGTTAGAAACGATCATCCGTATTTATTTCTTTGAGCTAATACTGCCACATTTTACCTTTTTGTCCGAATCAAATATATATATGTGAACAGTCTCAACACAAGGAAATAGGTACGTTGGCTCTTAATACAAATTAGAATAAGTATAATACATATCATAAATCCTTGAAAAATATATCACAACGAAAAGCAAAATATACATGCCAACAAATATACCGTGTCACGAAATAGGTCCAGCCCAAATACATACATATATACAACTACATCTGAACACCCAAATATACATATATACAACTACATCCGAACTCCCAAAATATATAATGTGCATGAAAATATGCATATTTTTACTTCCATATTTAACCTACTTTTATTTTAAATAAATGTCATAATTTCGTCTTTTTACATGTTTAAAACCAAATTTCAAAAATTCTTTCAAGTCATCATTCATACATCAATTTTGAGTTTTGTGCATGTATTAATTTTGAGAATTTCACTTGCACGTTTTATTTTTATTTGTAGAAATTTGGATGGAAATATGAAGAGGCTTTCATGTATTTATGCATGCACAGGAGAAGAAGGCAAATGAAGATGGAAATAAACATGTTAACAGAGATTAAAGTTACATGCATACTTAATGGAGGATTAATTAAAGGCTAATGATAACTTGGTAGCCACACTTTCAAAGGGGTATTTTGGATAGTCCCCTAAACTATACATTATGATTTTAGGTTTGTTCAAATACCCCTCTTATGTTCATGCAATGAGTTTTTTAGTTTACATTATCATGCAAATTGAAGCCTCAAATGAAATGAGAAATAAAATGACTTCCTAAGCCTCTTCTTTTTATGCTTTCTTTATTTCATGCTTAGATGTTCTTTTATGCTTATTTTCATTTATATGTTCTCTTTTCATTCAAGTTAGTAGATTAGCTCTGTTTATATGCATTGTAACGACCCGCTATTTTGGACTATTCGCAACCGCACATGTCGGATATGAATAAATCAAAAGACCGAACTGTAATTTGAATTTGGCAAAATTGAACATATAAGTAAATAAATAATCACAGATCACAGATACAGAGTAATAAATGCAGCGGATGTTGAATATGCGATTTTATGATTCTTGTTTGATAATAATAAACATATATATATTCGTGTAAATGTATTTTTTAATGTACTATTTTATTTTTCATAGATTAAATAAATGTTTGCTGAATAAAAATAAATAACATAGAATTTGAATTCAAACAGAAATTTTATTCAAACAAATATTTATTACAATCTTTGAATAGTACTAAGTTCAAGCTCTCACTATATATTCAATTTCAATTACAGTACAACTCTGATTACATCACAATTTCACATTTACAGTTGTCCTCACTACATATCACTCACACTCGTATTTATCCTTAACTTTATTCCAAATTGAATCCAGCATCTGAGCAATCTGCAAAAATAAATATTGACGCAGTAAAATTGAAAAGGAAATATTTTTGCAGCATTAAACAAAAAGTGGATTTTGAAAATAATATTTGCCTCGGTTATTTGGGTTGTTCATCATCATTTATTTTTCAATTCATCATACACAAACAGCTTGTGACATACACGGTGTACCACTGTATATGCCACAAGGCCGTACACATCGATATATACACTTGATAGAATTGCAGGGACAGGTGAGCACAAGGTCAAACCCAAATCAAGTCGGGTTCAACTCAAGTGGAATATAAATAAAATCACGATACGAGCACAAGGTCAAACCCGAGCTTTAAAGATGGATTCAACACAGGTGCAAATGGTCCAAACTCAAAAATCAAGCCTCGACCAAAGTTCAAGTCATACACATGAAAACGACTCAAATGAACAAAGTGCAAACCCAGACCAACATACCAAATGAAGACTCGGCATGTACATGAAGGCAGCAAATGCAACTGATCAGAGGTGGCAACTTGGAGCATCAGACCAAACGCTGCACAAAGGCAATAGTACAAACTACATGAAGTCACTGCTGCCATATACAGGAATGCAAGTAGTACACTATAGATGCAATCAGCTACACGAGTGCACAAAGGCAGTAGTACAAACTACATGAAGTTACCGTCTACCATATACATGAATGCAAGCAGTACGCTATAGATGCAATCGGCTAAACGAGTGCACAAGGGCAAGTGACAAGAAATAGATCAGTGAAAAGCAAAAGATCAAGTGAACAACATATGTGTTCATATGGTGATACAGCCTCAAGAATATATTTAGTAAATTGGATGCAGTAGTTATTCTCTCACAAACACATATGTATACATGCATACATGTCCTGAAGAAATCAAAACCGAGACAATGCAAACTGTAACACAGCAGTGAATAAAGGCATACCAAATGAAAAAATGAACAAGACTACAAGATGAACCAGACCAGGCAGCAAGCATACATGAAACTTAAACTTCTCAATGAATACATGATGAAGCAACAAAGTAAAGTGGCTGAAATCAACAAATGACAGAGATTTAACTGTAACAGTTTATTTTTCTTAAAACATCATCAAACACTATCACGTAAGCAAAGCAGTACAAATACCAAGTCGTAGTCAAGTGATAACGAACAAATCAAATTCAAAGTAGCAGTCATGCCAATGTCAACGGAAGAAAGTCAAGAGGCAGGTTTTACAATTCAAATGAAAATGGCCGAAGTCATAAAACAGCAGATGAAATCGAACAAGGTCGAAAGTGATACCAGAGGCAGTGAACCGTATGGCCAAAGTCGAACAAAACCAAAATCGTCATGGCATAATCATCAAGCCGTGGAAAACAAGAAATCGAATCAAGTCAAAGGTGAAGTCAATGAGAATGAGATCGAACAATTTAAAGTCAGAGTCGTAATGACCAACGAGTTCGAACAGTTCAAAAATCATCAAAGCCATATAAATGAACCAGTCAAAAATCAATACCATGAGAAGCAAGTATCATTTTATACGAATTTGATAAAGTCAGAGGAATCATCAACGTCCAACAAAAATCTAATGGCCGAAGCACAATATTGAAATTATCAGGCGAACGAAATTTTAGCGATTCAAGTCATGTATAAACCAAATCATCATCGGCAACAAATCATTCGAGTTCAAGCATATCACAGATCATAACATCAATTAGGAACTCGAATCAAGTCGAGTATAGTATAAACCGAAAAAGGCATTTCACGTACCAATCTTTCAATCAAGTGAAGGCACTCGACAATTTGAAGCAGCCGAGAAATCAACCGAAGAAAGCAAACGAAGTATCATTCAATCCACCACAACCGGCAGCTTCAAAGAATTCCACGAAACCCTAAATCAGGAAGAGGAACGAACGAGCTAAAGGAAACTTCCATTTTTAACAAGTCAAAGAAATAAAAAAGAACGCGCCGATAGTATAAAAAGAAAAGGGGAATATTTCTTTTTTACTTCAATATCTTTTGGGCCGGTTTCCTTATATTAGTATTGGGCTTTAGTTTATTTAAAAGTAGGGTTTTGTGTTTTATTATGTTTTAAATTTGTATTTTTCTCTTTTAAACATTGCAATTTCTAGTCGTGTGACTAGGGTACGAACTGCGGTGGTGTAGTTTGAAAATTCGCAACTCAGTGGCTGAGTTGTGGCAGGGTTTTGAGCGTAGAGTTAAGGTTAGTTGATAGCGGGTGTCGCAAGTTTACGTGTGTAAGCGTCGGACTACTTAATTTCTAGTAGAAACCTTGGGGACAACACGTAGGCAGGGTTTTTCCGAAGCTGGGTAAATCTGTGTGTTATATTTTCTGCTTTTATTATCCTGCTATTATCTGTGCTGCTTTTACTCTGCTATATCTGCGTTGCAATTATTTTATATAAACTATCGCAATAATTTTTATAATAAATAGTATCACCCTATTCACCACCTCTCTAGGGTGAAATCGATTCCACAAGTGGTATCAGAGCTAGGAACAAAAGCCATTTTTGTTTTAAAAAGTTTGATTTTTCAAAGGCCAATTTTTTTTTACAAATTTGAATTTTAAAATGGCTACTTTTGTGGAGGGTCGTTTCAATATTACTCCTCTTATTTTTGATGTAACAGATTTTTTGAATTTGAAATTAAAAATGGAATTTTATTTAAAATCTGTTCAGGCTAAATGTTGGAATATTATTGAAAATAGGTGTGATAGAATAGATGTGAAAATACTTCGATTTTTTCAAAATCCATTGCCACTGACAATCATGGACCTATAAAAACAAATAGGTCACAAAAAACTTTTCTTTTGTAGGTGTAGTGGCAGGCTAAGGAACAACAGTAGTGCTACTTGGATTCTGGCTGTTCCAAGGATACAACGAGCGAGAAAGCAAAGTTCCTTAGCCTAGTATAAAGGTGACAGAATCACAATGGACAGCAACGAAAAATATCGTAAAGGTAAAACAAGTAATGGTATATTTATTTGAACGATATATTAAATGTGATAATCTGCACTGTAATCTAAGTTAAATCAGCCAATAATGAGATGATGAAAAAAAATGATGATTTTGATTCTGACTTATTCAAAATTGTTGGCCAATTATATTCTTATGCCAAAAACACTATTAAATTCTCTAGATTCTTTGAATTACTTCATATATATTAGTTTGGATTAAAAATAGTGTTTTGTTGGATGATAATACATTTGGTTATAATATGGCTAACTCTATATTCACGGTTTTTTGATTATTAACACAGCTTCAATTCAAATTTAAGAAAATGTCATTTAAAATGCTGTTAAAATTGAGTTTGAAATTTTGGTGCATACTTCATGGTTTGGTCTATCAAATTCAATTAGTGATAATTTTGAGTGAAAAAGAAATTCGGATGCAGATTACACTGGTAATCTAGTTGATAGAAAAATTACTAGAGGAACGTGATTTTTGTTGAGACATTTAGTAACCGCATCGTTTTTCAAAGAAAATATCTACATATTTTTCATTTCAAATAATTTTCAAATAGCATAAATTTTTCTCGTACAACCCCTTCTAGAAAATCATTTTTAACCATGTTTTCATATCAGTCATTTTGAAAAATTAATTTTATAATTATTTTTGAATTTGAGTTTAAATGACTATTTTGACTAATCTGACTCCCTAATAATTATCGAAAAGATAAATAGTGATTGAAAAAGCGATGAGTGTTGATATTTATCATATATTATGACTCGAGACGGTATAATTAATAAATTTCTTTAGAAATTAAACAAGGGTTACAAAACTTTTCGTTGGTAAAAATTCCATGACCATCTCTATTTCTATCATATTTCTAACGACCATCACTTATCAAAATTCAATATAGTTGTCGATATGTGGTACTTTAAACAGAAATCATTCATTTTTCATTTTATATTTCTTTTTTTTAAAATAAAAAATAAAAAAATAAAAATAAATAAACAGATACCAAAGTATTCACTCTCATTTAAAAGTCCTCACGGTTATGCATGGGTGAATTACTTGGAATTTGTTATGTGCTTCCATGCTAATTTAAAAGTCCTCATGGTTATGCATGTATGGAACGCATGTCAAAAATTGATTTTTAAAATAAACAAGTTGATTCTAATCCCAATTAAAAGTCCTTACGGTTATGCGTGGTTAGAAGATACTTGAATTCATTTTTTAAAAATAAAATTGGAATACTACCAATCTCATTTAAAAGTCCTAATGGTTATCCATGGTTAGTAGATATTCAAATTCCTGATATAAATATACCACAAATAGACACAACTGTATGGTTTTATATGATGACATCATTCCCATCATTCTAAAAGCGGAATATGCGCCTAACAAAGTATTTATGATTTTTGTTTGATTTTTTATTGAAGTTTAATATTTATATTCAATTGAGTTTTAATGTTGAATTAATATCGATCACTTTATCACTATTTCCTATAACACAATTACTCTTTTGCTGATAACAGAAGGGGGAGAGAAAAGTTAGGATTTTGTCAAATAAAATCAAGCAAAGGTTAAATATTTTCCATTTGCATCTAGGCTCATTTGCATAATTTTAATTGTATGAATATATGTAGGGGGAGGTTCGTGTAGAGAGGAAGCATTTAAATAAGGGGAGCAATTAGAGCATATCAATGATCAAATACATTTAATATATTCAAAATCTTAAATATGTGTTTGTTATCATCAAAAGGGGGAGATTGTTGAATATACGATTATATGATTTTTGTTTGATGATAATAAACACACACATATATATATATATATTGGTGTAAATGTATTTGTTAATGTACTATTTTATTTTTCATAGATTAAATAAATATTTTCTGAATAAAAATAAATAACACAGAATTTGAATTCAAACATAAATTTTATTCAAACAAATATTTATTACAATCTTTGAATAGTACAAAGTTCAAGTTCTCACTATATATTCAATTTCAATTACAGTACAACTTTGATTACATCACAATTTCACATTTGCAATTGACCTCACTACATATCACACACACTCGTATTTATCTTCAACTTTATTCCAAATTGAATCCAGCATCTGAGCAATCTGCAAAAATAAATATTGACGCAGTAAAATTGAAAAGGCAGTATTAAACAAAAAGTGGATTTTTAAAATAATATTTGCCTTAGTTATTTGGGTTGTTCGTCATCATTTAATTTTCAATTCATCATATACGAACAGCTTGTGACATACACAATGTATCACTGTATATGCCACAAGGCCGTGCACACCGATATATACACTTGATAGAATTGCAGGGACAGGTGAGCACAAGGTCAAACCCAAATCAAGTCGGGTTCAACTCAAGTGAAATATAAATAAAATCACGATACGAGCACAAGGTCAAACCCGAGATTTAAAGCTGGATTCAACAGAGGTGCAAATGGTCAAAACTCAAAAATCAAGCCTCGACCAAAGTTCAAGTCATACACATGAAATCGACTCAAATGAACAAAATGCAAACCTAGACCAACGTAACAAATGAAGACTTAGCATGTACATGAAGGTAGCAAATGCAACTGATCAAAGGTGGCAACTTTGAGCATCAGACCAAACAGTGCACAAAGACAATAGTACAAACTACATAAAGTCACTGCTACCATATACAGGAATGCAAGCAGTACACTATAGATGCAATCAGCTACACGAGTGCACAAAGGTGGTAGTACAAACTACATGAAGCAGTGCTACCATATACAGGAATGCAAGCAGTACACTATAGATGCAATCAGCTACTCGAGTGCACAAGGGCAAATGATAAGAAATAGGTCAGTGAAAACAAAAGATCAAGTGAACAACATATGTGTACATATAGTGATGCAGCCTCAAGAATATATGCAGTAAATTGGATGTAGTAGTTATTCTCTCACAAACACATATGTATACATGCATACATATCCTGAAGAAACCAAAACCGAGACAATGCAAACTGTAACACAGCTGTGAATAAAGGCATACCAAATGAAACAATGAACAAGACTACAAGATGAACCAGACCAGGCAGCAAGCATACATGCAACTTAAACATCTCAATGAATACATGATGAAGCAACAAAGTAAAGTGGCCGAAATCAACAAATGACAGAGATTCAACTGTAACAGTTTGTTTTTCTTAAAACATCATCAAACACTATCACGTAAGCAAAGCAGTACAAATATCAAGTCGAAGTAAAGTGATAACGAACAAATCAAATTCAAAGTAGCAGTCATGCCAATGTCAACGGAATAAAGTCAAGAGGCAGTTTTTACAATTCAAATGAAAATGGCCGAAGTCATAAAACAACAGGTGAAATCGAACAAGGTCGAAAGTGCTACCAGAGGCGGTCAACAGCATGGCCAAAGTCGAACAAAACCAAAATCATCATAGCATAATCATCAAGCCGTGGAAAACAAGAAATCGAATCAAGTCAAAGGTGAAGTCAATGAGAACGAGATCGAACAATTTAAAGCTAGAGCCGTAATGACCAACGAGTTCGAACAGTTCAAAAATCATCAAAGCCATATAAATAAACTAGTCAAAAATCAATACCGTGAGAAGCAAGTATCATTTTATACGAATTTGATTAAGTCAGAGGAATCATTAACGTCCAACAAAAATCTAATTAGTGAAGCACAATATTGAAATTATCATACGAAAATTTTTTTAGGGATTCAAATCATATATAAACCAAATCATCATCGACAACAAATCATTCGAGTTCAAGCATATCACAGATCATAACATCAATTAGGAACTCGAATCAGGTCGAGTACAGTATAAATCGAAAAAGGAATTCACATACCAATCTTTCAATCAAGTGAAGGCACTTGACAATGTGAAGCAGCCGAGAAATCAACCGAAGAAAGCAAACGAAGTATCATTCAATCTACCACAAGCAGCAGCTTCAAAGAATTCCACGAAACCCTAAATCAGGAAGAGGAACGAACGAGCTAAAGGAAACTGCCATTTTTCACAAGTCAGAGAAATAAAAAAGAATGGGCCGAAAGTATAAAAAGAAAAAGGGAATATTTCTTTTTTACTTCAATATCTTTTGGGCCGGGTTCCTTATATTAGTATTAGGCTTTAGTTTATTTAAAAGTAGGGTTTTGTGTTATATTATGTTTTAAATTTGTATTTTTCTCTTTTAAACATTGTAATTTCTAGTCGTGTGACTAGGGTACGAACTGCGGTGGTGTAGTTCGAGAATTCACAACTCAGTGGCTGAGTTGTGGCAGGGTTTTGAGGGTAGAGTTAAGGTTAGTCGATAGCGGGTGTCGCATGTTTATGTATGTAAGCGTCGGACAACTTAATTTCTAGTAGAAACCTTGGAGGCAGCACGTAGGCAGGGTTTTGCCGAAGCTAGGTAAATCTGTGTGTTATATTTTCTGCTTTTATTATCCTGCTATTATCTGTGCTGCTTTTTCTCTGCTATATCTATGTTGCAATTATTTTATATAAACTACCGCAATAACTTTTATAATAAAGAGTATCACCCTATTCACCCCCTCAGAGTGAATTCGATCTAACAAGTGGTATCAGAGCTAGGAACAAAAGCCATTTTTGTTTTAAAAAGTTTGATTTTTCAAAGACCAATTTTTTTTACAAATTTGAATTTTTAAAATGGCTACTTTTGCTGAGGGTCGTTTCAATATTATTCCTCTTATTTTTGATGGAACAGATTTTTTGAATTTGAAATTAAAAATGGAATTTTATTTAAAATCTATTCAGGCTAAATGTTGGAATATTATTGAAAATAGGTGTGATAGAATAGATGAGAAAAATACTTTGATTTTTTCAAAATCTGTTGCCACTAACAATCATGGACCTATAAAAACAAATAGGTCACAAAAAACTTTTCTTTTATAGGTGTAGTGGCAGGCTAAGGAACAACAATAGTGCTACTTGGATTCTGGATGTTCCAAGGACACAACGAGCGACAAAGCAAAGTTCCTTAGCCTAGTATAAAGGTGACAGAATCACAATGAATAACAACGAAAAATATCGTAAAGGTAAAACTGGTAATGGTATATTTATTTGAACGATGTATTAAATGTGATAATCTGCACCGTAATCTAAGTTAAATCAGCCAATAATGAGATGATGAAAAAATGATGATTTTGATTCTGACTTATTCAAAATTGTTGGCCAATTATATTCTTATGCCAAAAACACTATAAAATTCTCTATATTCTTTGAATTACTTCATATATATTAGTTTGGATAAAAAATAGTGTTTTGTTGGATGATAATACATTTGGTTATAATACGGCTAACTCTATATTCACGGTTTTTTGATTATTAACACGGCTTCAATTCACATTTAAGAAAATGTCATTTAAAATGATGTTAAAATTGAGTTTGAAATTTTTGGTACACACTTCATGGTTTGGTCTATCAAATTCAATTAGTGATAATTTTGAGTGAAAAAGAAATTCAGATGCAGCTTACACTGGTAATCTAGTTGATAGAACAATTACTAGAGGAACGTGATTTTTGTTGAGACATTTAGTAACCGCATCATTTTTCAAAGAAAATATCTGCATATTTTTCATTTCAAATAATTTTCAAATAGCAGATATTTTTCTCATATAACCCCTTCTAGAAAATCATTTTTAACCATGTTTTCAGATCAGTCATTTTGAAAAATTAATTTTATAATTATTTTTGAATTTGATTTTAAATGACTATTTTGACTAATCTGACTCCCTAATAATTATCGAAAAGATAAATAGTGATTGAAAAAGTGACGAGTGTTGATATTTATCATATATTATGACTCGAGACGGTATAATTAGTAAATTTCTTTAGAAATTTAAACAAGGGTTATAAAACTTTTTGTTGGTAAAAATTCCATGACCATCTCTATTTCTATCATATTTCCAACGACCATCACTCATCAAAATTTAATATAGTTTATCGATATGTGGTACTTTAAACAGAAATCATTCGTTTTTCATTTTATATTTCTTTTTAAAAAAATAAAAAAATAAATAAAAATAAATAAATAAATATCAAAGTATTCACTCTCATTTAAAAGTCCTCACGGTTATGCATGGGTGAATTACTTGGAATTTGTTATGTGCTTCCATGCTTATTTAAAAGCCCTCACGATTATGCATGTATGGAACGCATATCAAAAATTGATTTTTAAAATAAACAAGTTGATTCTAATCCCATTTAAAAATCCTCACGGTTATGCGTGGTTAGAAGATACTTGAATTCATTTTTTTTAAATAAAATTGGAATACTACTAATCTCATTTAAAAGTCCTAACGGTTATGCATGGTTAGTAGATATTCAAATTCCTTAAATAAATATACCACAAATAGACACAACTGTATGGTTTTATAGGATGACATCATTCCCATCATTCTAAAAGTGGAATATGCGCCTAACAAAGTATTTATGACTTTTGTTTGATTTTTTATTAAAATTTAATATTTATATTCAATTGAGTTTTAATGTTGAATTAATATCAATCACTTTATCTCTATTTTCTCTAACACTATTACTCTTTTGCTGATAACAAAAGGGGGAGAAAAAAGTTAAGATTTTGTCAAATAAAATCAAGCAAAGGTCAAATATTTTCCATTTGCATCTAGGCTCATTTGCATATTTTTAATTGTATGCATATATGTATGGGGAGCTTTGTGTAGAGAGGAAGCATTTAAATAGGGGGAGCAATTAGAGCATATCAACGATCAAATACATTTAATATATTCAAAATCTTAAATATGTGTTTGTTATCATCAAAAGGGGGATATTGTTGAATATGCGATTATATGATTTTTGTTTGATGATAATAAACACACACACACACACACACACACACACACTCGTATTTATCTTTACCTTTATTCTAAATTGAATCCAGCATCTGAGCAATCTGCAAAAATAAATATTGACGTTGTAAAATTGAAAAGGAAATATTTTTGCAGTATTAAAAAAAAGGGATTTTGAAAATAATATTTTCCTCAGTTATTTGGGTTGTTCGTCATCATTTAATTTTCAATTCATCATACATGAACAGCTTGTGACATACACAGTGTATCACTGTATATGCCACAAGGCCGTGCACACTGATATATACACTTGATAGAATTGCAGGGACAGGTGAGCACAAGGTCAAACCCAAATCAAGTCGAGTTCAACTCAAGTGAAATATAAATAAAATCATGATATGAGCACAAGGTCAAACCCGAGCTTTAAAGCTAGATTCAACATAGGTGCAAATGGTCAAAACTCAAAAATCAAGCCTCGACGAAAGTTCAAGTCATACACATGAAAACGACTCAAATGAACAAAGTGCAAACCCAGACCAACATACCAAATGAAGACTCGGCATGTACATGAAGGCAGCAAATGCAACTGATCAGAGGTGGCAACTTGGAGCATCAGACCAAACGGTGCACAAAGGCAGTAGTACAAACTACATGAAGTCACTGCTGCCATATACAGGAATGCAAGTAGTACACTATAGATGCAATCAGCTACACGAGTGCACAAAGGCAGTAGTACAAACTACATGAAGTTACCATCTACCATATACATGAATGCAAGCAGTACGCTATAGATGCAATCGGCTAAACGAGTGCACAAGGGCAAGTGACAAGAAATAGATCAGTGAAAAGCAAAAGATCAAGTGAACAACATATGTGTTCATATGGTGATACAGCCTCAAGAATATATTTAGTAAATTGGATGCAGTAGTTATTCTCTCACAAACACATATGTATACATGCATACATGTCCTGAAGAAATCAAAACCGAGACAATGCAAACTGTAACACAGCAGTGAATAAAGGCATACCAAATGAAAAAATGAACAAGACTACAAGATGAACCAGACCAGGCAGCAAGCATACATGCAACTTAAACTTCTCAATGAATACATGATGAAGCAACAAAGCAAAGTGGCCGAAATCAACAAATGAAAAGATTCAACTGTAATAGTTTGTTTTTCTTAAAATATCATCAAACACTATCACGTAAGCAAAGAAGTACAAATATCAAGTCGAAGTCAAGTGATAACGAACAAATCAAATTCAAAGTAGCAGTCATGCCAATGTCAACGGAATAAAGTCAAGAGGCAGCTTTTACAATTCAAATGAAAATGGCCGAAGTCATAAAACAGCAGGTGAAATCGAACAAGGTCGAAAGTGCTACCAGAGGCAGTGAACAGTATGGCCAAAGTCGAACAAAACCAAAATCATCACAGCATAATCATCAAGCCGTGGAAAACAAGAAATCGAATCAGTCAAAGGTGAAGTCAACGAGAACGAGATCGAACAATTTAAAGTCAGAGCCGTTATGACCAAGGAGTTCGAACAGTTCAAAAATCATCAAAGCCGTATAAATGAACCAGTCAAAAATCAATACCATGAGAAGCAAGTATCATTTTATACGAATTTGATTAAGTCAGAGAAATCATCAACATCCAAAAAAATCTAATGGCCGAAGCACAATATTGAAATTATAAGACGAACAAAATTTTAGGGATTCAAATCATATATGAACCAAATCATCATCGGCAACAAATCATTCGAGTTCAAGCATATCACAGATCATAACATTAATAGGAACTCGAATCAAGTCGAGTTGTAACGACCCGTAAATTTCATGGTTTTAATTTGGTTGAATTAATGAGTTTTGTAATTAAATTTAGTAGAAGAAAAAGAAAAAAAAACTTTATAAACAAATATTCAAACGAACGCTAAATTCAATTATATAAATGGTTACTTAAAACCTATTTACTAGCAATTTGAATAAATTTCAATAAATGAAATGGTGTAAGTATTATACCTGGATATAAATTTCATTTAAAGAGAATTAACTAATATGTTAATGTAAATTAAGAAAATATTGGAATAAATGATAATTCCATTCATACCTGTAAGTAGTTATTATAAGTTGCATGTTGAAATGGTTGATTGAATTGGAATTTAAAATTTAATTTAAATGAAAAAAATATAAAGATTTACAATAACGGAAATTTAGGGGATAAGGTTAGAAGAAGTTGAAAGTAATAACCAAAATAAGGGAATAGTATTAATGTAAATAAAGTCGAACAAATTGGATATAGAGAAATAAATGTAAGCATTTAATAAATTAATTAATGTGGATTTCAATAAATGGTAATTGAATAAAAGTCAACGTTCTCTAAGTAATCATATTACTTGCTGGAAAATAATGCGTAATTGATTGAATGTGATTACGAAATATAAAATTTGTGTATACACGGGATTTTAACGGTGATTGTTAAGTAATAAACCTATAAAGGCAAGTAAAGGAGATAGGTAACATTCTATATGTTATTTATTTTATTTAGTATGATAAATAAAGGTTGGAATTCAAATTCCAATTAAAGGAGAGTAGGTAGTACGTTATTAGGAAGAAAATTTAAAAGTAGGATAACAACTGTAACGACCCGTAAATTTCGTTAATTAAATTTGTCATATTTATAAGATTTTGGAATTAAATTATAAAGAATATAATTGTTGTAATTGGTAATGAAGTAAATGTTAATAATTAACCTATGAAATATTACATCGGTTGTAATAGACTTAATTATAAAAATTGAATTTAATAAACCCTATTTATTTGGAACCTTGTTTATTGATATGCAAAAGTATAATAAATAAGTTATTACAGGAGATTGAAATTTAAATAGAATACTACTGAATGAATAGTGGAAAGGATTATACAGGTGTATAATTTAATACGACAAAGGAAAGTATTTAATTGATTATGTAATAAAATCATTGTAACGGTAATTAGAATAAATTAACGAATATGTTAGTATAAGTCAATTATTAATAACTGGAAAGGAAATCTAACCAATTCAAGTTAAAAGTTACACTTGGTTATAAGTATAATATAAGAGAACTAATAAATATTGAATAAATTTTGGAATAGTTTGTAATAAATGTTAATTGAGTAAAACCAGTGTTTGTAAGTAATTACAATATTGGGGTGTAAATAATGAACCTCTAAAAGTGTAATTAAGACTTAATGACAATATTTATTGTACGTTACTTATTTTATTAGGTTGTTAAGTTAATTTGTAATCAATTTCAATTAATTCACTAAATTATGGCAGTTAATGTGGAATAAATTGGTAAGCGAAGAATGTCGGATTCAATAAGATGTAACCAAGGTAAAATTCCAATCATGATAGGATAATTGATGTAATAAAAAGGCGTGAAACCAAGTGAATCAATTTATTTAGAATAGTTACTCGTAATTTATGGATATAACTTGCTTAGACATAATAAATGGAAATAGGAAGGTTATTAACTAAGGAAGAAATACGTAATAAATTTAATAAAATCAATATTATATGGGGACTGTAACATTTGTTGTAAATGGTGGATTCATATATGTAATTTAAAGATTATGATAACGGCTGTTTTAAGTTAACCATTTATCTAGTTTATTTAATTTAAAACGGGTAACCAATTGAAATAAATCCGTATTTTATGTTATGTTAATATAATTAGGGAAATAATGGGAAATAAAGTTTATCAATATATTTAATTTATGATAATGGAATTTTGTGCAAATAAATTTATGGAACCAATGGTAAGATCTCAACTAATTGTAATTAATAATTTGAAGTAATGACTATTGGTTGAATATAAGGGATGGAATAAAATTTTATCAAAATATTGTAATTTAATACACGATAATAGGTGAGAGAATACTAATTGTAAATTAATAGGTGTAAATAAAAGCAGCATATGTTTTGTGAAAATATAGGGAAAGTTTGATTTAATAAAAAGAAAAATTTACATCTAATAAAATGAATGTTTCATCTGTGAATGTACGTTTAATTTTATTAAAATAAGAACAGAATGATTGATTTTAAAGAAAGAAATATATATTTATTTGAACTGTATTTTAGCTTACAGACTGATTACAAGAATAGAAAAATAATCTATTTATTACTCTTGTGTATAAACAATAAATTTATAAACGTGTTTAAATAAATAATTGTTCTATTTCTTTATCCATTTTAGTTGTTTTTTTTTTAAATTTAAGTAACTGCAATTAATGTAATTCAAGTGTTTCAATTAAAAAGAAAGGAAACGTTGATTGCAATTAATAGATTTAATAAAAGAAACGCATGTTTTGTGTTAAACAAAAAGGGTGTTTTAATGGAAATAAAAGATCATTTTGAGAAAAAAAAATTGAATGTTCTCATTTTTAAGGTAAGTATAAATATTTTATTATGCGTAGATAAAAACCTAAATGCATACAAAATTCTACTTTCGTTTGCAAACTTTTCCATTCTTACGTACATTCTTTTATCTATTATTAATGCCTGAAGCTTTAATAATAAAATGTGACATTTATTTTTTTCCCTCCACATTCATTTCCTAATTATAAATAACCTACATCTTATTTCTTCTTCTACATTTTGTTTCTCCTAACACCTCATATTCAAAAGATCTTATTATTGCAACTCCAAAAGCATTCTTTTATAAAAATGATGTTTTTCATTTTTCGTACACTTTCTATTCTCATCTTAGTTGTTCTTCAATCTTTTCCTGAAGCCTCATCTTGAGAAAACGTAAGTATTAAAATTTGTCTATTTATATATATTTTAACGCGTACTAATTTTTATTTTAATAATATTTCTTGTAACATGAAAATCTTTTGCATATAAACTTTGATTCACGCGCGATTTCTTCTGTTGGATTCAAATTTATATTCCGGACAACATGAAATTGAATTAGTTGAATTTGGTGATTGTTGAGTTTTACGCTTCTGTTTGGATTTTTATGGGCTAAAATCAAAGGTGGGTGTTTTAACCCACTCACAACTTCTAAAATTTCTTATGTTTGTTAAATTGATTTATGATATGAGTAGAAATTCATTTATGACTGTTTGGCACATTTTATTCGTCATCTCAGTTAGATTGCATTTATTTAAATTAAATTTTTATTTAATTTTATTGTTGCATATAAATTGACAGTTAAATTTATTATTTTTGCATATAAATTTCCAATTAAACAGTTATTAATTTATTATTGCATATAAACTGTTCGTTGATACGTGTTATATTTTATATGCTATATATTGATGTTTGTTCAAATTGGACGATGATTGTAATAAATGGTTGATGATTGATATTTGGATGAATGGATGCTATATTTTATATTGTATAAACTGCAAGTTATTATGCATTTTCATTTCATTCGGGATTGCGGTTTGAAATAATATATAACCGCATTTTTTTATTTTTAAATTGCGGATTGAAATGATAAATATCCGTATCACTTGACCATAAGATAGAAAATTATATACAGGCACCGCGGTATACATATATAATTATTTTTGAAATGATTTTTATGGTTTGGATATGATACAGTTTAATAAATATTAAATTTGGATATTATATAAATATATTTTATGTATACATATGTAGTTAAATTTTTGAATTTAAGCTATGTATAAATCGGTTAAATAAAAATAAATAAGTTGAATAATGTAGTTTTAATGATTTAAATCAATTAAGATTGGATGGTAAATTTGGAATTTATTTGAATGGAACTTATTTAAAAATTTCACTCCATAAGTTGATGTAAAACTTATTAAATCATGGAAATTTAAAGGTATGATATTTATAACTGGATTTTTATTCCAGATAAATTAAACGAATATTTCTAGCATAAATAAATTGAAGAAAATATTTAAGTTGTTAGAAATTGGAATTTTATTTTAAATGATTTTTGATCTATTATGAAAACATTTCAAAACTAAATAATAGGATAATGAATTGGGGAATATAAATTTCCAACCTTAAGTTTTGAAATTGTTAAATATTCAAAGTTAGAAATATATTGAAATTGAAGTGGTTTATTTAACTGAAAGTGAATTTAAAATTTATGGATTTAGACTAACTATTAATTGAATAAAATTGTAAAGTCGCGGAAATTATTTTATTTTATAAAGTAATTTTAAACTCAAACTATTTTATTCTATATACTATTTGAATATCCAAACCATTCAAGGTTTAGAAGTTATGGTATTAAAGCTATGAATTTCGAAGTATTATGTTTTGCAAGTTATAATTCAAATGTTTGGTTTCCAGATATTATAAATTTTCAAGCAGTATGATTTTGGAAAAGAAATATATTTGAAATAAAAATGATATTATTGATTTGGGTTTTATAAAAATAATATCAAAATGAGTTGTTTTGGAAATGGAAATGATATCGTATTTATGGGTTTTGAAATGGATAATTATATTCTGGTTTTAAAGTATAAACTATTTTAAAGACTGCGATTTTATAATAACGTTTAGTTGTTAAAGAGATCAGGATCGGAAGTTGTCATACTCTCTGCCAACTCCGAAAACCACTTTAACAACTGTGTACGCGGTGGAGATTCTAGAATGAAGTAGGTTGGTGGCGACGTTTCCTGTAAGGTAAATACGTGGACCCAACTCCCGTGAGTTGGCATAAGGTGGCTAAAACATGAGCGATTGACCGGTTAATGAGGTAGCACCTCTGATCGGACACTTCCCTTCGATACTATACTCTGACTTTGGATTGATTCGGTGGCCACCTTCACTTTTGATTTCTTTGATTTTGGGGAGTTTGTCCGAGGTGGGCGGTAGCTGCGCGCTACGCGTTAACACCGACCCGGAAGCGTAATTGATATATCTACCCTGGCATTGCCTAGTTGTGCCGTGTCACCTACCATATCGAGCCTTGTACGAGTTTGGATTTCTCCCGTAGCCCGTGTGGTATCCTCTGGTGGCTTTCCGATCAGAAGGGATTATGATATTGGATGGACTACTGTGACTATTATTGTGTTAAGGGGTAGATTGGGTAACTCCTTAACCCTATTTAAAAGTAAGTTTATTTTACAATTAGACACTACTATAATTGCGAAATATACTACAGTAAATAGTTTAACGGATCCTTAAGAGATGTGAATCTCGAGCATCTTTTAAGTTACTGCACTCATATTCATCTCTGTTGATTTAACTTACATAAAATCTTTTAGTTCTGACTCGAGTGTTTTGTCTTTTCAATTCGTTCGGGTCAGTCCGAGCGTTTCAGGATTTGAAGATTTTATTCTGGAGGACGAAGACGAAGATTTGTAGTATTACTATCCACTATATTATTCCACTACACTACTTGTTCCACTGCATTATTATTGGTATGTGTAACTCTGATTGTATTATATAAATATAATCAAATGTTTTTTGTAAACAGCTTTATAAACTGTATATTTGATTGTTATATTTATCCTTTCGATGTGAGATTCTGTTTTGTTTTTATTTATTTATTTCTTTCTTGTTTTTCTTATTTATCCCATAATAATCCGCCCTTCCTTATGGTTTGAATTGGCACGTGTGTCGTTTTAAAGCATGCGAAAAGGCGGGATGTTACATCTGGTATCAGAGCTTTGGTTTAGCGATAAACCTTAGCTTTGTGGGGTTACAACTCTTTACTAAAGGGCAGTAATACCCTATGGGAGTCGCTGAGTGTATATACACGAGAGAGCGTATTTGTTAGTGTTATTAAAAGGTTTTTATATTGTGTTAATCTGTTCCGTTTTGTATTTATAAAGTCTGGTTGGTGCATGGGACGCTGTGACATCAATAGGGATTTCTAAACGCTTAATAGGACAGACCGACATAATATTTGTTTTTAATATAAGTGAATGAAATAATTTTGCCTATTATATTTCCTATATATAAAATAATTTTTTTTAAATGATATATATATATATATATATTGGTTGTTAGGTAACGAAAATATAAATAATTGCTGAAATAAGATTAAAAATAAAATAAATGAAATTTGGAAATTTAGAAGTTAAGATCCGGGATTTTGAAATTTTTTCGAATAAATTTGGAATATAATAATATTGTTATAAGTACTTTCTGATATAAATATTTAATATAATTCGGAAGAATTTTTTAAAGAAGATTTCGGAGAAAATAAGTTTTGTACTTTCCTCTATGTCGCTGGAAAATAATTTCGGTGATGGCGGCCGCATCATCGACTTTCATTTTCGAGTCTCGGATGGGAAGGCCACTGTAATAGTTTTACTGCAGATTCATTTGTGAAAAAAATTTTTTTGAATTGTTTAAATATAATTAGAGATATATAAGTTGTAAGATTATATTTATCTATTATTTTAAAATAAATTGAAATTTAACCCGGTATAATTTCTTAAATTTCCGTTAATTAATTTTTTCAATTATTGTAGTGAAATGAAAGGTAAGTAATTAATAAATTGAAACCTCTAATTTAGGTAAGAGATTTAAGGCCAAGTTATAAAGGAAATAAAAAGGAAGTTGAAATTGTAACTTATAAGGAAAAAGGGTAAAAATTTATTGAACAATGAATTAATTAAAAGAAATGAGAAAACTTGTATAACTTTCAATTACATTCTTTAAAAGCATATATATAACTTACCAAATATTAAAAGTTGAAATGTTTAATAGGAAATGTAATGGAAATTGTACAGTAAAAGTATGTAATCAATGTGTTCAATAAATTTCTTTTATTTATTTGACTTGGTGGTATAGAGTTGTAAACTTAAGTTTAAATTGATAAATAAATGAAATGAAGTAGTATAAATGAATGATAATGAAATTAAGTAAACAGTTGAAGATATTTATAAATAAAATTAGTAGAAAAATGAATACCATAATAAATAAAATTAAGTAATTAATAAATGAGGACATGCAATAATAAATGAATGAATGGTTATAACGAAATAAAAGGAACTGGCATGACCTGAGCTAATGGGATTGAATAATTGTAAGTAATAAGTAAAAAAAATGAAGCAAACATTTAATGAGTAAATGTAAATTAAAAAGATAAATCACTGTATAAATAAAAAGAAAATCAAACAACAAAGGTATGAAATGAAATTAATAATAAGTTAAGTTGATTGTTGTTTGGAATTGTTGTTGTTTAGTTGATGATTGTTTGGGCAAGGATACTTTAAAATTGGATTTGGGTGAATGAATAATCTATTTAGTTTTATCTAAGACTGTTGAGTAAATGATGCGCTAGTAGTTTATTCTTCATTCCGTACAATTTAAAAGTTTTGAACCCGAACAACTATTTGTTTGTTTGATTGAATGGTTGTTTTGTATTTGTTGTGTATGCTGTTTTTTGAAAGTGATGGTTGTTGTATTGATTTGTTGTTAGTGATTGAAACCACTTAAATATTTCACTTTATATAAATTTTTAACCCTTTGGATTTTATAAGTGAAATACAGGTTGTGGAAGCAATTGCTACTGCTTTTGTTTCCATAAATTAAGCGTAAATTGCCCGACTAATAGGTACGTTTCAGATTTCGGTTTTATAGCGCTATTTTATATTTTTCCAGGGTTGGGATATATATTATTTTGGTAAATATATGTTATATATTGTTATATTTATATTATATTTTCTCCCGAGCCTCTTCATACAAAGGAGACTCTGCCGAAATTTTTGGTAAAATTTTGGACTTAGGAATTATTTTGAAAATATTTTTCCAAACTTTATTTATTCAAGTATTAAAAGATATAATGATTATAAAATGGGTATATTTTATTTAAAGTAATAAATTTTGTAAATTATTGTTATAAATTAATATTTTGAATAAGATGTATTGTTTATTTAATTCTTCCTTCTCCCTTCTTTTTCCTTTTCGGGGACGAAAAGTTTTGAATGAGAGAGAGTGTAACGATCCGTAAATTTCGTGGTTTTAATTTGTTGAATTAATGAGTTTTGTAATTAAATTTAGTAGAAGAAAAAGAAGAAAAAACTTTATAAACAAATATTGAAATGAACGCTAAATTTAATTATATAAATGGTGACTTAAAACCTATTTACTAGCAATTTGAATAAATTTCAATAAATGAAATGGGGTAAGTATTATACCTAGATATAAATTTCATTTAAAGAGAATTAACTAATATGTTAATGTAAATTAAGAAAATATTAGAATAAATGATAATTCCATTCATACTTGTAAGCAGTTATTATAAGTTGCATGTTGAAATGGTTGATTGAATTGGAATTTAAAATTTAATTTAAATGAAAAAATATATAAAGGTTTACAATAACGGAAATTTAGGAGATAAGGTTAGAACAAGTTGAAAGTAACAACCAAAATAAGGGAATAGTATTAATATAAATAAAGTTGAACAAATTGGATATAGAGAAATAAATGTAAGCATTTAATAAATTAATTAATGTGGATTTCAATAAATGGTAATTGAATAAAAGTCAACGTTCTCTAAGTAATCATATTACTTGCTAGAAAATAATACGTAATTGATTGAATGTGATTACGAAATATAAAATTTGTGTATACACGGGATTTTAACGGTGATTGTTAAGTAATAAACCTATAAAGGCAAGTAAAGGAGATAGGTAACAATCTATATGTTATTTATTTTATTTAGTATGATAAATAAAGGTTGGAATTCAAATTGCAATTAAATGAGAGTAGGTAGTACGTTATTAGGAAGAAAATTTAAAGGTAGGATAACAACTGTAACGACCCGTAAATTTCGTTAATTAAATTTGTCATATTTATTAGATTTTGGAATTACATTATAAAGAAATATAATTGTTATAATTGGTAACGAAGTAAATGTTAATAATTAACCTATGAAATATTACATCTGTTGTAATAGACTTAATTATAAAAATTGAATTTAATAAACCCTATTTATTTGGAACCTTGTTTATTGATATGCAAAAGAATAATAAATGAGTTATTACAGGAGATTGAAATTTAAATAGAATTCAAATAAATGAATAGTGGAAAGGATTATACAGGTGTATAATTTAATACGAGAAAGGAATGTATTTAATTGATTATGTAACAAAAACATTGTAACGGTAATTGGAATAAATTAAGGAATATGTTAGTATAAGTTAATTATTAATAACTTGAAAGGAAATCCAACCAATTCAAGTTAAAAGTTACACTTGGTTATAAATATAATATAAGAGAACTAAAAAATATTGAATAAATTTTGGAATAGTTTGTAATAAATGTTAATTGAGTAAAACCAGTGTTATGTAAGTAATTACAATATTAGGGTGTAAATAATGAACCTCTAAAAGTGTAATTAAGATTTAATGACAATATTTATTGTACGTTACTTATTTATTAGGTTGTTAAGTTAATTTGTAATCAATTTCAATTAATTCACTAAATTATGGCAGTTAATGTGGAATAAATTGGTAAGTGAAGAATGTCGGATTCAATAAGATGTAACCAAGGTAAAATTCCAATCATGATAGGATAGTTGATGTAATAAAAAGGTGTGAAACCAAGTGAATCAATTTATTTAGAATAGTTAATCGTAATTTATGGATATAACTTGCTCAGATATCATAAATGGAAATAGGAAGGTTATTAACTAAGGAAGAAATACGTAATAAATTTAATAAAATCAATATTATATGGGGACTGTAACATTTGTTGTAAATAGTGGATTCATATATGTAATTTAAGATTATGATAACGGCTGTTTTAAGTTAACCATTTATCTAGTTTATTTAATTTAAAACGGGTAACCAATTGAAATAAATCTGTATTTTATGTTACGTTAATATAATTAGGGAAATAATGGGAAATAAAGTTTATCAATATATTTAACTTATGATAATGGAATTTTGTGCAAATAAATTTATGGAACCAATGGTAAGACCTCAACTAATTGTAATTAATAATTTGAAATAATGACTATTGGTTGAATATAAGGGATGGAATAAAATTTTATCAAAATATTGTAAATTAATACGCGATAATAGGAGAGAGAATACTAATTGTAAATTAATAGGTGTAAATAAAAGCAGCATATGTTTTGTGAAAATATAGGAAAAGTTTGATTTAATAAAAAGAAAAATTTACATCAAATAAAATGAATGTTTCATCTGTGAATGTACGTTTAATTTTATTAAAATAAGAACAGAAAGTTTGATTCTAAATAAAGAAATATATGTTTATTTGAACTGTGTTTTAGCTTACAGACTGATTACAAGAATAGGAAAATAATCTATTTATTACTCTTGTGTATAAACAATAAATTTATAAACGTGTTTAAATAAACAATTGTTCTATTTCTTTATCCATTTTAGTTGTCTGTTTTAAAATTTAAGTAACTGCAATTGATGTAATTCAATAAAAATAAAGGAATTGTTGATTGCAATTAATAGATTTAATAAAAGAAACGCGCGTTTTGTGTTAAACAAAAAGGGTGTTTTAATGGAAATAAAAGATCATTTTGAGAAAACAAAATTGAACGTTCTCATTTTTAAGGTAATTATAAATATTTTATTATGCGTAGATAAAAACCTAAATGCATACAAAATTCTACTTTCTTTTGCAAACTTTTCCATTCCTACGTACATTCTCTCATCTATTATTAATGCCTGAAGCTTTAATAATTAAACGTGACATTTATTTTTGTCCCTCCACATTCATTTCCTAATTATAAATAACCTACATCTTATTTCTTCTTCTACATTTTGTTTCTCCTAGCACCTCATATTCAAAAGCTCTTATTATTGCAACTCCAAAAGCATTCTTTTATAAAAATGATTTTTTTCATTTTTCGTACACTTCCTATCCTCATCTTAGTTGTTCTTCAATCTTTTCCTAAAGCCTCATCTTGAGAAAACGTAAGTATTAAAATTTGTTTATTTATATATATTTTTAACGCGTACTAATTTTTATTTTAATAATATTTCTTGTAACATGAAAATCTTTTGCATATAAACTTTGATTCACGCGCGATTTCTTCTGTTGGATTCAAATTTATATTCCAGACAACATGAAATTGAATTACTTGAATTTGGAGATTGTTGAGTTTTGCGCTTCTGTTTGGATTTTTATGGGCAAAAATCAAAGGTGAGTGTTTTAACCCACTTACAACTTCTAAAATTTCTTATGTTTGTTAAATTGATTTATGATATGAGTAGAAATTCATTTATGACTGTTTGGCACATTTTATTCATCATCTCAATTAGATTGCATTTATTTAAATTAAATTGTTATTTAATTTTATTATTGCATATAAATTGACAGTTAAATTTATTATTTTTGCATATAAATTTCCAATTAAACAGTTATTAATTTATTATTGCATAGAAACTGTTCGTTGATACCTGTTATATTTTATATGCTATATATTGATGTTTGTTCAAATTGGATGATGATTGTAATAAATGGTTGATGATTGATATTTGGATGAATGGATGCTATATTTTATATTGTATAACCTGCAAGTTATTATGCATTTTCATTTCATTCGGGATTGCGGTTTGAAATGATATATAACCGCATTTTTTATTTTTAAATTGCGGATTGAAATGATAAATATCCGTAGCACTTGACCATAGGATAGAAAATTATATACAGGCACCGCAGTATATATACATAATTATTTTTGAAATGATTTTTATGGTTTGGATATGATATGGTTTAATAAATATTAAATTTGGATATTATATAAATAAATTTTATATATACATATATAGTTAAATTTTTGAATTTAAGCTATGTATAAATCGGTTAAATAAAAATAAATAAGTTGAATAATGTAGTTTTAATGATTTAAATCAATTAAGATTGGATGGTAAATTTGGAATTTATTTGAATGGAACTTATTTAAAAATTTAACTCCATAAGTTGATGTAAAACTTATTAAAGCTTGGAAATTTAAAGATATGATATTTATAACTGGATTTTTATTCCAGATAAATTAAACGTAGCATAAATAAATTAAAGAAAATATTTAAGTTGTTAGAAATTGGAATTTTATTTTAAATGATTTTTGATCTATTATGAAAACATTTCAAAACTAAATAATAGGATAATGAATTGGGGAATATAAATTTCCAACCTTAAGTTTTGAAATTGTTAAATATTCAAAGTTAGAAATATATTGAAATTGAAGTGGTTTATTTAACTAAAAGTGAATTTAAAATTTATGGATTTAGACTAAATTTTAAATGAATAAAATTGTTAAGTCGCGGAAATTATTTTATTTCATAAATTAATTTTAAACTCAAACTATTTTATTCTATATACTATTTGAATATCCAAACCATTCAAGTTTTAGAAGTTATGGTTTTAAATCTATGAATTTCGAAGTATTATGTTTTGAAAGTTATAATTCAAATGTTTGGTTTCCAAATATTATAAATTTTAAAGCAGTATGATTTTGGAAAAGAAATATATTTGAAATAAAAATGATATTATTGATTTTGGTTTTATAAAAATAATATCAAAATGAGCTGCTTTGGAAATGGAAATGATACCGTATTTATGGGTTTTGAAATGGAAAATTATATTCTGGTTTTAAAGTATAAACTATTTTAAAGACCGCGGTGTTATAATAACGTTTGGTTGATAAAGAGACCGGGATCGGAAGTTGTCATACTCTCTGCCAACTCCGAAAACCACTTTAACAACCGTGTACATGATGGAGATTCCAGAATAAAGTAGGTTGGTGGCGGCGTTTCCTTTAAGGTAAATACGTGGACCCAACTCCCGTGAGTTGGCATAAGGTGGCTAAAACAGGAGCGATTGACGGGTTAATGAGGTAGCACCTCTGATCGAACACTTCCCTTCGATACTATACTTTGGCTTTGGATTGATTCGGTGGCCACCTTCACTTTTGATTTCTTTGATTTGGGGGAGTTTGTCCGAGGTGGGCGGTAGCTGCGCGCTACGCGTTACCACCGACTCGGAAGCGTAATTGGTATATCTACCCTGGCATTGCCTAGTTGTGCCATGTCACCTACCATACCGAGCCTTGTATGAGTTTGGATTTCTCCCATAGCCCGTGTGGTATCCTCTGGTGGCTTCCCGATCAGGAGGGACTATGATATTGGATGGACTACTGGGACTATTATTGTGTTAAGGGGGAGATTGGGTAACTCCTTAACGCTATTTAAAAGTAAGTTTATTTTACAATTAGACACTATTATTATAGCGAAATATACTATATAGTAAATAGTTTAACGGATCCTTAAGAGATGTGAATCCCGAGCATCTTTTAAGTTACTGCACTCATATCATCTCTGTTGATTTAACTTACATAAGATCTTTTAGTTCTGACTCGAGTGTTTTGTCTATTCAATTAGCTCTAGTCAGTCCGAGCGTTTCAGGATTTGAAGATTTTATTCTGGAGGACGAAGACGAAGATTTGTAGTGTAACTATCCACTATATTATTCCACTACACTATTTGTTCCGTTGCATTTTTATTGGTATGTGTAACTCTGATATGTATTATATAAATATAATCAAATGTTTTTTGTAAACAGCTTTATAAACTGTATATTTGATTATTATATTTTATCTTTCCGTTGTGAGATTATATTTTTTTTTTTTAATTTATTTCTTTTTTGTTTTTCTTATTTACCCCATAACAATCCGCCCTTCTATATGGTTTGAATTGGCACGTGTGTCGATTTAAAGCATGCGAAAAGGCGGGATGTTACACGAGTACAATATAAATCGAAAAAGGAATTTCACATACCAATCTTTTAATCAAGTGAAGGCCCTCGACAATTTGAAGCAGCCAAGAAATCAACCGAAGAAAGAAAATGAAGTATCATTCAATCTACCACAAGCGGCTTCAAAGAATTCCACGAAACCTTAAATCAGGAAGAGGAACGAACGAGCTAAAGGAAACTGCCATTTTTCACAAGTCAACGAAATAAAAAAGAATGGGCTGAAAGTATAAAAAGAAAAGGGGAATATTTATTTTTTACTTCAATATCTTTTGGGCCGGTTTCCTTATATTAGTATTGGGCTTTAGTTTATTTAAAAGCAGGGTTTTGTGTTTTATTATGTTTTAAATTTTTATTTTTCTCTTTTAAACATTGTATTTCTAGTTGTGTGACTATGGTACGAACGGCGGTGGTGTAATTTGAGAATTCGCAACTCAGTGGCTGAGTTATGGCAGGGTTTTGAGCGTAGAGTTAAGGTTAGTCGATAGCGGGTTGCGCAAGTTTACGTGTGTAACGACCCTTGATTTCCGACCCAATTTAAGATTTTAAAACCATCGTTTTTATATAAAATTTTAAAATTTATAAACGATCTCAATTAACGTCCAAACTTTATTTATAAGATGCGTCCAGTTAGATATGAATGTAGAAAGTGTTTCGTCGCAAAATATTACAGTAAATTTTGTTCGCGTTTTACTGTATATCAGTTCATATAAAGCTGCGTAAAATTTATCTTTCAAATCCAAATATTTTTACACAGTTATGTTGTAAAAATTATTCTGATCAAGATGATGTAATTCGTTTCGTCAAAAACTGTCATCGCCCGTTTCATTTAAATTGTTTTGCAGATCGAACAATTTAAGCAGCTTAAATTTGAATTTTTATAAAACTATCATATCAAAATTATCTGTGTACCGTTGGAAGCGCATCGTCGCAGTGATCAAAACAGTATATTCATTTGTGTAAATCAGAAACCGATGTAAAAATAGTCGCATTAGTTTAACCGTTCCGGACGGACCGGTTAAACTATCTCAGCCCAAAATTCTTTTACCCATATCTACTTGAAAAAAAACAAAATTAATCTCAGCCGAGGCATTTAAGACAGTAGTTGGAAGCTAGGAGTTGGCTGGGAAATTGGTGTGGACGTTTGGAAATTCGATGAGAAAATTTGGGAGTGCACGTGACACTTGGAAGCTCAAATTTTTTTTTGTTACTATTACTAAATTTTCAAAGTTAAAAGAAACCTCTTACATTTCATTCATTTCACGGTTCACTGCTCACCTCAATTCGTAGTTTCAGGTACTTCTTCTTCCTCATGTTTTCTTTCTTCTTCAAAAATAAAAAATAAAATAAAATAAAAGATAGCCGAATGAATGAACACCGCACCTTCCACCTCACCTCCCTCATTTACTTCTTCCCCTCTCAATTGCCTCCACCGAAGCCGTCAAATCTCAGCACCACTCCACTACCATCGGTCGACCATCCATTCGCCTCCGCCTACATGAAGAGAACACACTCTCCATTCATCACCGACGCACCTCACCTCCGCTTCACGCACAAACCCAACAACTTGCTCCTCCCTCTTCTTCCTTGTACATTACTTTTTTGAAAAAGAAAAAGGGATGACCGAAATGTGAGCATGGGGGTTCATGCGCGTGTGAGGGGACTACTGCATTTTGAGTCTCGGCGTGTATATAAGAAAAAAAAATTCAAAGTTGCGTGCGTGTATAGCATGCAAGGGGGAGATTGAGGGATGCGTGAGTGTGTCGGCATGCAGTAGAAGGAGGGGGAAGGGAGAAAGATGAAAGATTGGAACTGTTGTGCGTAAAAAAAAGATGAAAGTTGGAATTGTTATGCATGAAAAAAAGAAGATGAAAGTTGGACTATTATGCGTGCAAAATGAAAGATGAAGTTGGAACTGTGTAGGTGTGAAATATGAAGATGAAAGTGGAAATGTGTATGCACGAAAGCGGTGTGCGTGAAATATATGCACTGGGTTCATGAGTCTCGGCCATGTTTAAGAAAAAGGCAAAAGTGGAAAATGCGAGAGTGTGGCGCAACAGGTCGAGGGGGGGGGGGGGGGAAGAACATTAAGGTGATGGAAGTGTATACGTTTGGGTTGTAGAAAGCATTTCATTTTGGTTGCGTGATGAAGGCGTGTGCATGTTGCTTGTGATGTGTGCACAGGGGGTCACGTGCATGTGCTGCATTTACATATAAAAAAAGAAACTGTGATTAGCAAATAGCATTAGATATTGCAGAAGAGTATTTACGCAAATATATATTTTGGTTGCCAAAAGTATTAACCACTTTTCTTTGCTTGTTGTGTGCAGAAGCGACCGGTTAAGCTTTTTGCAGCAGCAACGATTTTCAGCTTTCGTCTTTCTCCGCCGTCGTTAAGCGCATTTATATAATTTTATAAATTATATATGAGCGTTCATTGAATTAATATCGTCTCTCTTTTGTCGATATTGCAGTGTTCGTTGTTCGTATTGTACCGACTTCATTCGTGCTTCTTCGTGCTTAGTTGTCTATTTCTTTATCCACGAAAGGTGAAATAAATTTTCACGACTTATATTCTTATACAAGTTTTGACTGATGAATGGTTGCTATGTGATGTTGAAATTGGATGTTATTTGTTATTGTTAAAGTTAAATGACAAGTGAAAAACCGTATAAATAATTAGTGGAATAATCTTTAATCTGCATGAAATGATAGTGTAGATTCTAGAAATAATTATATTAATTTGCATAAATAACAAATGTAAATTAATACGACTATTTCGGGATTATTTAAATAAATTGTTGAATTGTTATGTATGGATGCTATTGCTTATTTATTTACTTTGACACCATCCCAGTTATCACACTGCAAGTTCCCTTTGCTATGTTTTGATTTTTGAATTGAAATGGAATCGGGTTGAAATGATAAATACCCAAATAACTTGACTTAGGATAGAAAATTAAATTAAACCCGATTGGTCAATAAATTGATTAAAATAAAATAAGGATTTTATTTGAATAATAATAAGGTTTTGAAATAAAATTGGAATTTAAATTTAAATGAAAGGAAAATGTGAATATTTGAAACTTGAAACAAATATTAACGTAGTATTTGACGAAAGAACATTGTTTAAAATTTAATTGATTAATAATTAAGTTTTGAAATTACTAAAAATTAAGTTTTGAAATTGTTAATAATTAAGTTTTGAAATCATTAATAATTAAGTTTGAAATCATTAATAATTAAGTTTGAAATTAGTAATAATTTAGTTGAATTTATTAACAATTAAGTCTTGAAATTATTATGAAATTATTAATAATTAAGTTTTGAAATTATTAATAATTAAGTTTTGAAATTATTTGATAATTTAATGAGATTGAATTTTTTAATAATTTATTTCAAGTCGAATTCTTTATTAAATGAAATTAAACGTCTTGAATAAGTGAAACTAAGTTGCTTATTAATTTAGTTTTGAAATTGTAACTATGGTAATAAATAAAATGAAATTGAATTTCTTTTACAAGAAATAAAAATGCGTTTTATCGAAACAAATGAAAGACTTGGAATTTAAAGATTTGGATTTGACAAATTTAATTTAAATTAAATTTGTAAGCTTGATATGATAACTTGAACTTAAGAAGATAATTTAATGAATTAGAAATTTAATTGAAATTGTTTTAAATAATAAATTAATTTAATGAATATCGAATGAAATCAATAAATAAGTTTAAATCGATTTGAACGTTAAATTAAGTTTATTTTATATGATTATGGAATGAAACTTATATATGAAATTAAATGTATATTTGAATTGTTTAATCAATTTTGAAATGGAATTATAGAATTTTGAAAATGGAAATTTGGAAGTTATGAAACGTAAATTCCGGAAATTGTTTTGAGAAGACAAATGAAATCTTGAATTTCAAATTCTAATTGAAAATTGAATTTGATTTGATTTTGAAATTTATTAAGCGACCAATCGGTGAATAATTACGAAGGTTATTAAAGAGACCGGAATCGGTTAGGGACATACTCACTGTCTAAACCGAAAACCACTTTAACAACTATATGCAGAGTGTGATCCAGAATGAAGTAGTTGGAATGACGTACGTTGATGATTGAAGAAAGTGAACGATAATGGATAGCCTTGACACTTGTGTCAAATTGAAAATGACTAAAACAGGAGCCGTGCCGGGACAAATGGAGTTAGCTACCTCGAGCGAACACGCTTCTTCGTAAACTACTCATTACTTGTTATCGATTGGTGCGCACCCTTGAATTTGGAGTGTTGTTTCGCGGTGTTGCGATCGTTGCGGCGATGCGTTCTCACCAGTCCGGATCAGGCAAATGGTAGTTTCACTACCTTAGGTATTGCCTTATGTGCCTTGTCATACTTGTATTCCCATATACGTGACCACTACGAATTTGTTTTGTATTATACCTATGGAGTACTCTCCGATTCCCACTAGTTTAAGGTGGAGTTTACAGTGCTGTATAGTCTATAATGCTATATGAAATGTGTTAAGGGGGACAATGGTAACGCCTTAACACTATTTTGATATTTTACTTTACTATTAGACATTATCTATTTATCGTACACTATTATGTATAAATAGTTTAACGGATCCTGAAAGATGTTATTCCATTCATCTTTGAGTTATTGCTATTTTGAATTTGAACTATAATATCTGTATAAGAATATATGTCCTGATTCGAGTGTTCGTTTATATTTATGCTCGGATCAGACTAATTATTGCTGTTGCTGTTCTACTTGGAGCTGAAGACCGAAGACTATCATTATCTTTATCTTATCAGTATTGCTCTTTCTATTTGGACTATTGGACTTCTATGTTGTTCTATTTCTTTTTATTTGAGACATTGTTGTATTTATGGATAGCTTCATGAACTACTCTTATGGCTATGCTGTATTTCCGCTGCACTATTCTATGATGTTATATTTCTGTGATTCTGTGATGATTCTCATATATATATGTATACATATACTCCATTAATAATTCGTGTTTTGTATTATTTGAGTTGACATGTATGGAATATCGTCAATTTAAATGGTACAAGTATACGGGTTGTTACAGTTGGTATCGGAGCTTTGGTTCCCGAAAACCTTAGCCTGTGGAGTTTAAAGCTCATTAGAGATAGGGTAACCATACCCTAGAATGAGGAGAATCATTTCAGAAATCCATATCCTTTGATTCCATTCTTCTTATTGAATTCATTCGATTTGAATTTCTTTAAGTTCTATAAATCTCTATCTTTGATTCTAAAATCACTTTTGGTATTCCAGGATGGCTACCAGAAGAAATGCCAGAGGCGGGGGTAGAGGAAACGCTCCCGAACCACGTGCCCCAGCTCTCGCAGTCAAATTCTCCACTCTTAGCAAGGAGTACACTCAGCTTGGCGGAGTCAAATTCACTGGCTCCGAGAGTATCATCGAAGCACAACAATGGCTAAAGAGTTTGGAGAGGATTTTTACTGGCTTCGAGATCACAGACGCTCAGAAACGTAAGTTGGCCGCTTGGCAGCTACAGGAAGGTGCACAGGGTTGGTGGGAGTCAGTCACTTCTCGTACTGATGAGGAAACCATCACTTGGGACCAGTTTAGATAGAAATCTACCTAAATTACATCCAAATAAAATTCCTTTGATCTCGTCAAATTTTGACTCATCTTTGTATCACTTGTGAATAGGGATTCCTTTACGGCTCAATGGATGCCAGCAGTCGGAAAGGCCCAGCTTTATCGATCATTTATGGACCTCAAGCAGGGCAATATGGCTTTCTCTGAGTATGAAAGAAAGTTTAACGAACTCTCTAAGTTCGGACCTAGCTTGATTGAAACACCTCTACTGAAGAGTGAGAAATTCATCCATGGAGCAGGTCTAGAGTATTACGAACTCCTCATAGCTCATGTCCATGGAACTTTCACTGAGTTGATGGATTTTTCTCTTAGATATGAGGGAAAGCCGAAGGGAACATCAGTCACTAAGGCTCCAGCTACTCAACCATCCTCTAGCCAGACTGGGAAGAGGAAGCCAAATTTTGAGCAACAGAAGAAGAACTAGCAGAAGAAATCCGAGCTTGGCTATTCTCAGAAGAAGCCCATAGACATCTCCTTATGACCTGCTTTAACTGCAACTAGAAAAGTCACTATGCCAGTAGTTGCCCATCCTCAAAGGGTGTAGCTATTCCGCCACCGGCTCAGATTGCCAAGAGAGACGTCTGTCACATTTTCTTACAGCCAGGACACTTTAAGAAAGACTGCCCAACACAGAAGAGAGGTACCCCATCTGGAGTTTTTGCTATTTCCACACCTGCCTCAGAAGTTCCAGATAATCAAGGTACTTTACAGAGTACTTTTATGTTGCATTCTTAACCTGTCAGAGTTCTATTTAACACCGGAGCAACACATAGTTTCATATCTATTGATTTATGTAACAAACTTGGATTGGAACCTATTCTTGCATCTACCTTCTTATGTGTATCTAACCCTATTGGAGGGCCCGCTAACCTTAAAGGGTTTGCAAATATGTCACACTTATGTATGGAAAGCGTCGTTTTACTTGGGATTTCTTTGTACTTGGATTTGAGGCATTCGATATCCTATTAGGTATTGATTGGCTGCGAAAGTTCGAAGCCGTTATCTCATGCAAAGCTCGAACCATATCTCTTATCGATGACAAGAGCTTACCTTTAGTTATTAAAGGAAAATTGCCTTAAGAATGTTCTGGGAGTTTTATATTTTCTCTTGACTCTCATCCAAGTGAACTTAGCTCCACTCCAGTTGTTCAATTCTTTTCTAGTGTGTTTGGAGAAGTCAATTCTCTATCACCTCCGTAGGAAATCGGATTCCGCATTGATCTTATCCATGGTGCACGACCAGTAGTTCTCCCTCCTAGGAGAATGGCTCCTAAAGAAAAGGCAGAGTTGAGTGCTCAAATTGAAGATTTATTTTCTAAAGGCTTGATTCGGCGTAGTCATTCAGAATGGGGTGTTGCAGTTGTATTTGTCATAAAATCTGATGGTTCCCTCAGAATCTGTGTGGATTATAGAGAGCTAAACAAGCTCATACACAAGAACAGGTATCCGATGCCCCGCATTAACGGTCTATTCGATCAGCTTCATGGAGCTAAAGTTTTCTCCCAACTTGATTTGGCTACCGGCTTTCACCAACTCAGAATCGCTAAGGATAGCATTCCTAAGACAGCATTCCGCATTGAAAATGGATTCTATGAATGGCTAGTTATGTTGTTCGGTCTCACTAATGCTCCAGCTTATTTCGTTGACTTGATGAATAGAGTTTTCCGGGATGTTCTTAACAAGTTCATTCTTGTGTTCATTGACGATACTCTAGTCTTCTCTAAAGATGAGAAGGAACATAGGTCACATTTGGCTTTTGTTCTTGAAACTCTTCGCAAACATTAGATTAAAGCCAAGTTTTCGAAATGCCACTTTTGGAGAGATGAAGTTCGTTTTCTTGGGCATATTGTTTCGGAGAATGGGATTTCAGTCGATCCAGCTAAGATCGCCGTAACTAATGTAAGTTCTATTCTTACTTGTCAATTCTATCTAAAACAACTTATCAATATCTAAATTCGAATCCTTGGAATTTGCAGGATTGGGAGACTCCCAAAACTCCTACAGATATCTACAGTTTCTTGGGTTTGGCCAGCTATTATCGCAGATTTATAAAAAACTTTTCTCGTATTGCTGCCCACTTACTGCACTGACCAGAAAGAATGTGAAATTTATTTGGAGTGAAAAGTGCGAAGCAGCTTTCAACGAGATAAAGCGAAGGTTGACATCTGCCCCAGTTCTTACAGTTATTGACAGTAGCGAAGGATTGACCATCTGTACTGATGCCTGCCGTGATGGATTAGGAGCAGTTTTAATGCAAAAAGGAAAGGTTATTGCCTATGCTGGTCGTCAGTTAAAGATCCATGAAGAAAATTACGCAACTCACGATTTAGAGCTTCTTGCGGTTGTATTTGCTCTTAAGCTATGGTGGCACAATTTATTAGGAACCAAATTCGAGTAATTCACTGACCACAAGTCAATGAGATATATTTTCTCGTAAAAGGATTTGAATCAGAGACAAGTCCGATGGCTCGAATTTCTAGCGGCATATGATCTTGATATTAATTACACTCCGGGAAAAGAAAATGCCGTAGGTGATGCTTAAAGAAGAAATCAAGCAATGGCATGTTGTAATCTGGTTGAAGGAATGTTATTTCAGCTTGTCGTCTCCCCAGCACTTATGGGTCGCATTATAGCCAAGCAATACGAGGACACTTTTCTTTACCGCATCAAAGAAATAGTTCTCGGTAGAGTTGGAAATGTTGACAATAAATTGGGTGCGCATGTCGATAGTAATGGAGTCTTGATAATTGATAATCGAATTTGTGTTCCTAATGTTGATGGTCTAAGACAGGAAGTGTTGAGAGAAAACCATCAATCTTCGCTTTCATTTCACCCCGGTGTCACTAAAATGTACCAGAATATGAAGAAGTTATATTGGTGGAGTGGGATGAAGCGCGATATTTCTACCTTTGTTAGCAGATGCACAACTTGCCAACAAGTTAAAGCAGACCATAGAAAGACATCGGGTTTACTTCAGCCACTAGAGATTCCAGGTTGGAAGTGGGAGCAGATTTCTATGGACTTTATTGATGGATTGCCAAGGACTAGAAAGGGTAACGAAAGCATTTGGGTGATTGTCGATAGACTGACGAAATTCGTTCACTTTATTCCATTCAAGTCCACTCGTACTGCTTCGAGCTTGGCCGAGATATACATGAGAGAAGTTGTTAAACTTCATGGTGTACCATCTAGTATCGTATGCGATAGAGATCCTATTTTCACTAGTAAATTCTGGAAAGCATTTCAGGATACTTTGGGTACCAAACTGAATCTGAGCATAGCGTATCATCCTCAGACAGATGGCCAAACTTAGAGGGAGAATCAGATTTTGAAAGACTTTCTCCGAGCTTGTGCTATAGACTTTGGTGAATCCTGGAAAGACCATCTTCATTTGGTTGAATTCACTTATAATAATAGTTATTAGGTAAAGAAATTAAATTTCAAATTTGAATAGGTATATTTGAATTTGAATCAATTATCTTTAATAAATCAGGCAAGCATTGGTATGGCACCGTTCGAAGCCTTATATGTACGGCCGTGCAAATCGCCAGCTTGTTGGATCGAGTCGGGAGACCGACTGGTGCTTAGTCCAAAAATAATTACGGAAGCTTCCACAAAAGTCGAAGAGATCAGGAAGAAGATAAAAACGACATAGGATAGACAGAAGAGCTACGCTGACAGAAGGAGAAGAGATCTCGAATTCAGTGTAGGAGACAAAGTATTTCTGAAAGTGTCGCCTTTGATGAACATTGTTCGATTTGGAAGAAAGGGAAGCTAGCTCCGAGATTTGTTGGTCCGTTGAAGATTACGGAAAGAGTTGGAACATTGGCCTATAGAGTTGCATTACCAGAGAAGTTCGCCGGTGTGCACAATGTGTTCCACGTCTCACATCTTTGCAAAGTGCTGCACGATCCATCTATGACCATTCCCACTGCACAGCTGGAAGAGATACTTATCAAGCCTGACTTGACTATTGAGCAAAAGCCACTTCGAATAGTTGATCGTGAGATGAAGCAACTTAGAAGGAAGTCGGTAAATCTCGTCAAAGTATAGTGGAGTGCAGATGAGTGAGATTGCACATGGGAAACTGAGGATAGTATTCCAGATTCAAACCCCGAATTACTAATTTTAGGTATAATTCAATTTTCTTAAAGTCTATCTTGGTTTCTCTGCTTACTTCATTCCTACTTCACTCGTCTCATTCCTTTTCGAGAACAAAAAGTTTAGACTGGGGGAGATTGTAACGACCCTTGATTTCCGACCCAATTTAAAATTTTAAATCCATCGTTTTAATATAAAATTTTGAAATTTATAAACGATCTCAATTAACGTCCAAACTTTATTTATAAGATGCATCCAGTTAGATATGCATATAGAAAAAGTTTCGTCGTAAAATATTACAGTAAATTTCGTTCGCATTTTACTGTATATCAGTTCATATAAAGCTGCGTAAAATTTATCTTTCAAATCCAAATATTTTTACACAGTTATGTTGTAAAAATTATTCTGATCAAGATGATGTAATTCGTTTCGTCAAAAACTGTCATCGCCCATTCCACTTAAATTGTTTTGCAAATCGAACAATTTAAGCGGCTTAAATTTGAATTTTTATAAAACTATCGTATCAAAATTATCTGTGTACCGTTGGAAGCGCATCGTCTCACTGATCAAAACGGTATATTCATTCGTGTAAATCAGAAACCGACGTAAAAATAATCGCATTAGTTTAACCGTTCCGGACGGACTTGTTAAACTATCTCGGCCCAAGATTCTTTTACCCATATCCACTTGAAAAAAAAACAAAATTAATCTCAGCTGAGGCATTTAAGACAGTAGTTGGAAGCTTGGAGTTGGCTGGGAAATTGGTGTGGACGTTTGGAAATTCAGTGAGAAAATTTGGGAGTGCACGTGACACTTGGAAGCTCAAAATTTATCTTATTACTGTTACTAAAATTTCAAAGTTAAAAGAAACCTCTTACATTTCATTCATTTCACGGTTCACTACTCACCTCAATTCGTAGCTTCAGGTACTTCGTCTTCCTCATGTTTTCTTTCTTCTTCAAAAATAAAAAATAAAATAAAATAAAAGATGGCCAAACGAATGAACACCACACCTTCCACCTCACCTCCCTCATTTACTTCTTCCCCTCTCCAGTGCCTCCACCGAAGCCGTCAAATCTCAGCACCACTCCACTACCATCGACCGACCATCCATTCGCCTCCGCCCACATGAAGATAACACACTCTCCATTCATCACCGACGCACCTCACCTCCACTTCACGCACAAACCCAGCAACTTTCTCCTCCCTCTTCTTCCTTGTACATTACTTTTTTGAAAAAGAAAAAGGGATGACCGAAATGTGAGCATGGGGTTTCATACGCGTGAGAGGGGACTACTGCATTTTGAGTCTCGGCGTGTATATATGAAAAAAAATTTTCAAAGTTGCGTGCGTGTATAGCATGTAAGGAGGAGAGTAAGGGATGCATGAGTGTGTCGGCATGCAGTAGAAGGAGGGGGGAAGGGAGAAAGATGAAAGATTGGAACTGTTATGCGTAAAAAAAAGATGAAAGTTGGAACTGTTATGCGTGAAAAAGAAGAAGATGAAAGTTGGACTGTTATGCGTGTAAAATGAAAAATGAAGTTGGAACTGTGTATGCGTGATGAAAGGGGAACTGTGTATGCCTGAAAGTGGTGTGCGTGAAATATATGCACTGGGTTCATGAGTCTCGGCCATGTTTAAATAAAAAGCAAAAGAGGAAAATGCGAGAGTATGGCGCAGCAGGTTGGGGGGGAAGAACATTAAGGTGATGGAAGTGTATATGTTTGGTTGTAGAAAGCATTTCATTTTGGTCGCGTGATGAAGTCGTGTGCATGTTGCGTGTGATATGCGCATAGGGGGTCACGTGCATGTGCTGCATTTACATATAAAAAAAAAGAAATTGTGATTAGCAAATAGAGTTAGGTATTGCAAAAGAGTATTTACGCAAATATATATTTTGGTTGCCAAAAATAGTAACCACTTTTCTTTGCTTGTTGTGTGCAGAAGCGACCGGTTAGGCTTTTTGCAGCAGCAGCGATTTTCAGCTTTCGTCTTTATCCGCCGTTGGTAAGCGCATTTATATAATTTTATAAATTATATATGAGCATCCATTGAATTAATATCGTCTCTCTTTTGTTGATATTGCAATGTTCGTTGTTCGTATTTTACCGACTTCATTCATGCTTCTTCGTGCGTAGTTGTCTATTTCTTTATTCACGAAAGGTGAAATAAATTTTCATGACGTATATTCTTATACAAGTATTGGCTGATGAATGATTGCTATGTGATGTTGAAATTGGATGTTATTTGTTATTGTTAAAGTTAAATTGAAATTGTTATAGGACAGTTAACGATTTTAAACTGATTTATATGTTAAATTTGATTAGTTAAATATGACCCTTTTTAATTGTTAAATTAATTGACATATATATAGAATAGTGATAATTACACTTTGAATCATTGAACGTATATTGGATTAATTGTTGTAGTATAAAATTGAAATTGAATGACAAGTGGAAAACCGTATAAATAATTAGTGGTATAATCTTTAATCTGCATGAAATGATAGTGTAGATTCTAGAAATAATTATATTAATTTGCATAATTAACAAATGTAAATTAATACGATTATTTCGGGATTATTTAAATAAATTGTTGAATTGTTATGTATGGATGCTATTGCTTATTTATTTAGTTTGACACCATACCAGTTATCACACTGCAAGTTCCCTTTGCTATGTTTTGATTTTTGAATTGAAATGGAATCGGGTTGAAATGATAAATACCCAAATAACTTGACTTAGGATAGAAAATTAAATTAAACCCGATTGGTGAATAAATTGATTTAAATAAAATAAGGATTTTATTTGAATAATAATAAGGCTTTGAAATAAAATTGGAATTTAAATATAAATGAAAGGAAAATATGAATATTTGAAATTTGAAACAAATATTAACATAGTATTTGACAAAAGAACATTGTTTAAAATATAATTGATTAATAATTAAGTTTTGAAATTATTAATAATTAAGTTTTGAAATTATTAATAATCAAGTTTTGAAATCATTAATAATTAAGTTTGAAATCATTAATAATTAAGTTTGAAATTAGTAATAATTAAGTTGAATTTATTAACAATTAGGTCTTGAAATTATTAATAATTAAGTTTGAAATTATCAATAATTAAGTTTGAAATTATCAATAATTAAGTTTTGAAATTATTAATAATTAAGTTTTGAAATTAGTAATAATTAAGATTTGAAATTATTTGATAATTTAATGAGATTGAATTGTTTAATAATTTATTTTAAATCGAATTCTTTATTAAATGAAATTGAACGTCTTGAATAAGTGAAACTAAGTTGCTTATTAATTTAGTTTTGAAATGGTAGCTAAGGAATAAATAAAATGAAATTGTATTTCTTTTACAAGAAATAAAAATGTGTTTAATCGAAACAAATGAAAGACTTGGAATTTAAAGAATTGGATTTGACAAATTTAATTTAAATTAAATTTGCAAGCTTGATATGATAAGTTGAACTTAAGAAGATAATTTAATGAATTAGAAATTTAATTGAAATTGTTTTAAATTAAAAATTAATTTAATGAATATCGAATGAAATCGATAAATGAGTTTAAATCGATTTAAACGTTAAATTAAGTTTATTTTATATGATTATGGAATGAAAATTATATATGAAATTAAATGTATATTTGAATTGTTTAATCAATTTTGAAATGGAATTATAGAATTTTGAAAATGGATATTTGGAAGTTATGAAACATAAATTCTAGAAACTGTTTTGAGAAGACAAATGAAATCTTGAATTTTAAATTCTAATTGAAAATTGAATTTGATTTGATTTTGAAATTTATTAAGCGACCAATCGATGAATAATTACGAAGGTTATTAAAGAGGCCGGAATCGGTAAGGGACATACTCACTGTCTAAACCGAAAACCACTTTAATAACTATACACGGAGTGTGATACAGAATGAAGTGGTTGGAATGACATACGTGATGATTGAAGAAAGTGAACAATAATGGATAGCCTTGACACTTATGTCAAATTGGAAATGACTAAAACAGGAGCCGTGCCGGGCCAAATGGGGTTTGCTACCTCGAGCGAACACACTTCTTCGTAAACTACTCATTACCTGTTATTGATTGGTGCGCACCCTTGAATTTGGAGTGTTGTTTCGCGGAGTTGCCATCGTTACGGTGATGCGTTCTCACCAGTCCGGATCAGGCAAGCGGTAGTTTCACTACCTTGGGTATTGCCTCATATGCCTTGTCATACTTGTATTCCCATATATGCGACCACTACGAATTCGTTTTGTATTATACCTATGAAGTACTCCTTGATATCCCACTAGTTTACGGTGGAGTTTACAGTGCTGTATAGTCTATAATGCTATATGAAATGTGTTAAGGGGGACAATGCTAACGTCTTAACAATATTTTGATATTTTACTTTACTGTTAGACATTATCTATTTATCGTACACTACTATGTATAAATAGTTTAACGGATCCTAAAAGATGTTATTCCATTCATTTTTGAGTTATTGCTATTTTGAATTTGAATCATATTATCTGTATAAGAATATATGTCCTGATTCGAGTGTTTGTTTATGCTTATGCTCGAATCAGACTGAGGATTGCTGTTGCTGTTCTACTTGGAGCTGAAGACCAAAGACTATAATTATCTTTATCTTATCAGTATTTCTCTTTCTATTTGGACTATTGGACTTCTATGTTGTTCTATTTCTTTTTATTTGAGACATTGCTGTATTTATGGGTAGGTTCATGAACTACTCTTATGACTATGTTGTATTTCCGCTGCACTATTCTGTGATGTTATATTTCTGTGATTCTGTGATGATTCTCATATATATATATATATACACACACTCCATTAATAATTCGTGTTTTGTATTATTTAAGTTGACATGTATGGAATATTGTGAATTTAAATGGTACAAATATACGGGTTGTTACAACGTGTGTAAGCGTCGGACTACTTAATTTCTAGTAGAAACCTTGGGGGCATCACGTAGGCAGGGTTTTGCCGAAGCTGGGTAAATCTGTGTGTCATATTTTCTGTTTTTATTATCCTGCTATTATCTGTGCTGCTTTTACTCTGCTATATCTACATTGCAATTATTTTATATAAACTACCGCAATAATTTTTGTAATAAATAGTATCACACTATTCACCCCCCTCTAGGGTAAATCGATCTTACAGCGGAAACAAAAGATAGTAGTTCATGAAGCTACTATATACATATCAGAGTTAAATAAGGTACACAGAAGTCTCGAATACAATAGCCAAATACAAGAATCAGAATATATCACTAGAATCAACTGAATATCTGAAAGTTGGATAGATAGCTGGATCTCCAAGCGAAGCTCCAACTCCAAAGGTGAGACTCGAAAGCTGGTACTCTCAGTCTGACCCGAGCGTAAAGCAAAACACAAAACACTCTAGTCAGGATTAACATTCTTATATCAATAAATCCAACTCAAGTGAAATAACAAATGAAATACAAGTAACTCAAAGGATGTTTGAATAACCATCCTCTAAGGATCCGTTAAACTATCTACTATGTAGTAGTGTACGCTAAGTAGATAATGCCTATCAGTAATATAAAGTATTAAAATAGTGTTAGGCGTTACCATTATCCCACTTAACACATTTTATATAAATGTCATAGACTATACAGCACTGTAAACTCCACCGTAAACTAGTGGGATATCAACGAGTACTCCATAGGTATAACATAAAAACAAACTCGTAGTGATCACGTATATAGGGATACAAGTATGACAAGGCACATGAGGCAATACCCAAGGTAGTGAAACTACCATTTGCCTGATCCGGACTGGTGAAAACGCATCGCCGCAACGATCGCAACACCGCGAAACAACACTCCCAAAATTTCGAGGGTGCACCAATCAATAACAGGTAATGAGTAGTTTACGAAGAAGTGTGTTCGCTCGAGGTGGCTAACCCCATTTGGCTCGGCATAACTCCTGTTTTAGTCATTTCCAATCTGACATAAGTGTCAATGCTATCCATTATCGTTCTCTTTCTTCGGTCATCACATACATCATTCCAACCACTTCATTCTAGATCACACTCTGCGTATAGTTATTAAAGTGGTTTTCGGTTTAGACAGAGAGTATGTCCATAACCGATTCCAGTTTCTTTAATAACCTTTGAAATTTATTTCACCGATTGGTCATTTAATATTTTTCAAAAACCAAATCAAATTCAATTTCAATTAGAATTTCTAAACCAACATTTCATTTGTCTTTCTGTATCAATTTCCATAATATACGTTTCAACTTCCAAATTCCTATTTCAAAATCTTATAATTCAATTTCAATTTTAATTAAAACAATTCAAATATTGATTCAAGTTCATACATAAGTTACATTGCGTAATCATTTAAATTAATTTAATTTAACATTCAAATCAATTTAAATTCATTTATCGATTTCATTCAATATTCATTAAGTAAATTTATCATTCAAAACAATTTCTATTTATTTTCCTATTCATTAATTTAATTATTTAAGTTCAACTTCATTATATCAAAACTTCAAATTGAATTAAATTAGATTCGTCAAATCAATTTTTTTAAATTATAAGTCTTACATTAATTTCAATGAATCACATTTTTATTTCTCGTTAAAGAAAATTCAATTTCACTTATTTATTTACATAGTTTAAACAAATTTTCAAAACTTACTTATTACAGAACTCAATTTTACTTATTAAAGAAGTTCAATTTCACTTATCAAAGAATTAAATTTTATTTAATTATTAAGTAATTCAATCTCATTAAATTATTAAATAATTTCAAAACTTAATTAGTAGATAATTTCAAAACTTAATTCAATCATTTCTTAAATTAAACAACGTTCTTTCATCAATTTTTTTTAATAATTTGTTTCAGATTATTAAATATTAACATTTAAATTTCACTAGAATTCAAATTCCAACTTCATTTAAAACACTTATTATTTTATTCAAATAAAATCTTAATTTTTATTTTCAAATCAAATTATTGACCAATCGGGATTTTATTTAATTCTCTATCCTAGGTCAAGTTCATTTGGGTATTTATCATTTCAACCCGATTCCATTTCATTTCAAAATCAAAGTATAGCAAAGGGAACTTGTAGTGTGGTAACTGGGATGGTAAATAAATAAGCAATAACAACAATCAATAACAATCCAATAATTAATTCAAATAATTTCGAAATAACCGTATTAATTCACATTATTGTTTGTGCAAATTAATATAATTATTTCTACAATCTACACTATCATTTCATGTAGATTAAAGATTATTGTATTAATATTTATACGGTTCTTCATTTGATATCTATTATTCAATTTAATACTACATCAATTTATACAACATCCATTCAAATGGTTCAAGGTGTAATTAATCAAATTTTTACGTGTCAATTTAATTTACATTTAAAGGGGTCATATTATGTAAATGTCATCTAATCAAATTTAACACATATATCAAATCTAACTATCCTACGTCAATTTCAATTTCAAACCGTTTATCACTTACAACATTAACAATTTAACGTCCAATGTCAACATCAAACAATCAATCATTTAACAACCAAACTGGATTATTATAGTATAAATAACAGATAATGGTGTCAGATGTCACAGGTGATCTGATACTGGTAATAACATATATATAACAGTGTAAATAACTAACAACATCATATTTCAATTCTCGTTTCAGTTGAAATCAAATTTAATAAATAAAAGAACATTAATCGTGAGTGGTTTCTCAGCTTTCGAGTCTAGAGAGATGAATGGGATTGAGATGAGTTACGAATCCAAGCACGAGTTTCAAAGCAGAGCACGATGGACACGAATTCAATGGACATGGCTGATAACCAGAAATCGATGAAACAGATCAAATCAGTTTTGATATACTGAGACGAAATGAATGCTATATAAATATATGTATACTTCTCAAAAATCAATGAAAATCTTAAAACACATACGTCTAACTTACTTTACTGAAGTATATTCATACAAATGAAAGTATGCAATAGTTACTTTGTTATGAAATCAATACTTCATAAAATCAATGTAGATAATTACATACAATACTTCACTAACATATATTAGATATAAAACAGCAAATGCAAATCACTATATCTACATACTTACTTTGCTATTTTATTTAAAGATCAATACCTTTTTAAAACTAGTGAAGAAAGTCCTTAATATTTGAAAGCACAACAATAATATAGTTTAAACTTGTCTTTTCAAAATACAAAACAGGATATCAAACAAACTTATGTACAGGCAAACTGGCCTGTACACGCAACACATACAAAAAATGGGACATACTATTTACCTTTTCTCACATTAATTATTACATATGGAATCAAATATCACTTTGTATAGTTATATATTGTAAACTTCATATATACTTTTATGCTGTACCCGTTTTCCATATATAGATTAACAAAAGAAAACAAGTAACCACATGTCTTTATAAAATAATTTTTATAACAACAACCGAAAGATGTACATGTTATTATATAAACTTATCATATAACCAATCTATATGAACATATAGCCTATATATAATACTAACTAATTATAAACCCGTACCACGAACATATGCAAACTGTTTAAAGCATATATATATATATATATATATATATATATATATATATATAGATCTGTATAGTGTGAAAATAAAGATTTCTTTACTAACTTATTATAAACTGATATACTATATGGTAAAAAACATAATTAAAACAAAAGAAATATTCCTTGTAAACAACTCAAAATCTCAGACAAAGGCTAATATAGGCTAACATCAGGTAAGTAACAAATGTATTAAATAAGCAGAGAACTTATGCCAATTTTTATAAAGAAATATATATATATATATATATATATATATATATATAGAATCTAGTTATCAAAACAAATTTATAACATTCTACCGAACATCATATATATAATATAATTAACATTTCCAAATCCACACAATGAATCACAAAATCTAGAGATATAACTTGTATGAAACATAAACATGGTGAAGCAAAGTATATACACACACACACACACACAATACATGTAAAACAGCGAAAATGGGAAGAATTTGCCTTGCCTAGGAATGATCGATATCGGCTGCCGTCCATGATTGGACGAGGCGGAAACGCAGGTATGGCTAGAGTGGAGAGGGCTGGGCCGAGACTCAAAATATATAGGGTGGGGTCGGCTATGCTGCGCGAGCAGTAGGAGGCGCGGAAAAGGTGGTGACGGCTTGGGTGAGGTGAGGAAAACGTGGCCGAGATGTGGAGGTTTCTACGTGAATTGGAGGCCGTAGGTTGGTCGCCGGAGTGGCGAAGCTTGGTGTTTTACGGGTGGACTTCGATTGTTGTGTGAGGGGTGGATGAATGGGTGTAGGCCAACTGTGGAGAATGGTTGCGTGCGGCATGGTTGAAAGAGGCTTCAGGGTGGTGGGTCGGTGTAGCACGCAGGTGCGGCTAGGGGTAGGTCGAGGCGTGGTGATCTTGAGTTGCTGCACTCGGTTGTAGTGGTGTGCCGATGGGTTGCATGAGCATGGGTAAAGGCGGGATGACCAGATCTCGGCGAGTGGAGTATAAATAAGAAGAAGGGAGGAGGCGTTGGATCTAACGGGGAGGCTCGGTTGTCGGCGTTGTTGTAAACAATGTATACAGGGTTGTAGAGGAAATCGATTATAAAGGATAACAGAACGACAGTAGTGATAGCGAGAGGAGTTATCAAATCCATGATGTAGAGGTTGAGAAAATGGATTCTACTGTGTATGTAAAAATGATGAAAATAAAGAGTAGCATGCTATTTGTGAAGTAATGGACCTGAGAGATAAAAAGGGAAGATGAAAAATCTATATACTAGTTTAGTTTTCTCAACGAAGAATGACGTGTACAGAAAGCAAAAATGAACCAACCAAAATATTGAAACTTGAAACCTGGAATAGTAATAGCAAAATTAAATTCTCTAGGAAATATAAAAAGATGATTTCGAAACTAGTGAGTAAATGAATGGTCACGGGAATTTTTTTTAAAGGTCAAATTTTAAAACCAATACGGGAATCGTTCCGTAGACTTCGCCGTTTTTTGGACTTCAAAATACAGAATTGAATATACCATGAAGATCAGGCCGACGGGACGATCAAAACGGTATACTGATATCAGTGATTCGATTGAATTATAAAAATTCGAATTTTTAACTAGCGGAAAATGCAGTGAAAACGAAGAAAAATAAGATCGACGGAGCTACAGAAGTCCGAATATGGAAAAACGAAAAATGACGTCTTGCTCAGAAGATGATTTAGAATTTTTCTACGTAAAAATATTTAGGTTTCGAAAACATTTTATTTTCATCGATTTTTAACTGATTAAATTGAAATTAATTTACGCACGAAAATAAACTTCATATTTTCGGATGAAAATTTACCACTTGCTATATTTAACCAGACGCATTTCAAGTATTAAATTTTTATTTCAAAATTTTTTTTAATTAATTTTTTTACATTAAATTTCACCCAAATTTAGTTAATTAAATTAATTAAAACCGTTAAAATATCCAGGTTGTTACACTCTCCCCCACTCAAAACTTTTCGTCCTCGAAAAGGAAGGAGGTAGTAGAATAAAAACAACCGGAAAGAAAATTGATTTAAAACAAAATAAAACAATTAGTTTAAACCATATAACTTTCAATTTTAATTAATTAATATTCAATAATTGATTTTAAACTCAAGGAATTTCATTAAGTTGGTTTATTTTCAATTTGTTGTTGTTTGTTACAAAATTTATTTCAAACAACCATTTTTTTAATCCATTTATTATTCGACTAACTCATTATTTTATCTCTATTAATCATTTCATAATTAAACTTTAAGTGTATAACCTTTATTGTAAGCACTCAAATTTTATTTATAAAGATATTTTATATTGTATATTATCCAATTATCTTAAATTAACAATTTCAAAGATCATAAATTTGAATAGTCATTTATTATAATCATAATTTATTCGACAAATTTAATTCTTCTTTATTCCAAATTATTATTAAATTTATTCTACTTAATATACCTTATCACATATATATTAAGTAAATTTACATTTATCCTAACTACTCAAATTTATTTACAAAAAAATTCTTTGATATCATTTTCTACCGTATAATATTCAATTACATAGTTAACTTCTGAGTAATTTGGTAAATTATATTGGAATGCAACTGAATATTATACATGTAAAATTTCTAATTCGGTTATTTCAAATTTAACTATTCATTCAAAAATTTAGCTTCAATTATAATTGAAATCATTCATTAAGAAAATTTAAGAATTAAATTTTCGATTATCTTCAAACAATTTAAAGATAAATATGTTTATATATTTTACATATATCAAAATAATCATATGCCAGTATATATATCTTATAAATCAAGCCATACTTTAGAAATTTAATCAATTTAATTTCCAAACAAAAGTGTAGCAAAGCTACAGAATGGTTTCTCCACTTCGAAACTCGAAAATGAATGTCGATGATGCGGCCGTCATCACCGAAATTATTTTCCAGCGACAAAAGAAGAGCACTATTTTAAACATTTTAAAATTCGTTGGAACAATTCTTATTTGAAAAATACTTTAAATAATACACCTTAAACTTTTAAAGCCCAAGTTTGAAATCACCGGAAATTTAAATTCTCAAATTCTTGATTTAAAATCATTTCAAATTCCAAATCAAATTATAACCAAGTTTTATAAATTCAGTTATTTATTATTTTTGACAATAAATTCATTATCAATTTAATTTCAGAAATACTTATATATAATATAATCATACAAAATTATTTTATTTATCAAATTTGAAAACAATATTGTGTGAGTCTGCTCTGTTCAAGTGTTTTGAAAATCCTATCGATCGCGTTGATTAGACGAATCGATCGAAAATCCAAATCAGCATCAACAACTCAAACAATACAATATATGTAACACATTTTAAATATTAATTTACAAATATAAGAATGGATACAAGAATGGATTTCAAAGCAAGGATAGAAATTCAAATTTGATGGACACAAATCAATGAGAATTTTGATTCGAAGATAGGTTTGAAACAAAGATAAGATAATTAAATAACAAAATAGGAAGATGGATAAGTTTATATACATCGTGGGCGACCTTAACCGGGTCAACCGTGACTTCAGAATTAGATCGATGTGGAATTCTAAGGCAAATTCGCATCCGATCTCAAGAAGTATAATTCGGGATATCTAAAGATATTAGCATCTAAACCGAGGATATATATAAATCTCTAGTGAATCGATGCTATTGTAAATGAGTTTCATCCCTTTACAATTCATATGAATGTTGGCGTGACAGCCAATCCATCATAAAGATCATTCGAAGTGGAGTTACGGGATACTCCAGAATTCAGAAGAATACGAATAGTGAGGGACAAGAATGAATTTGGAACTGAGGGAACGTCCCAAAATTCAAAGGAATCGGTCAAAAAGGAAGAGATTCAAACCCGAATGAAAGCGATTCTGTAAATACGTTTACCATATATGCTAAGTTTTGCCTAGAGCTACCAAAGCTCTGATACCAACTGTAACGACCCGCAATTTTGGACTATTTGCATCCGCATAAGTCGGATTTGAATAATCCAAAATATCGAATCGTTAATTTAAATTTGGAAAAACTGAACATATAAGTATATAAATAATCACAAATCACAGACACAGAGTAATAAATGCGGCGGAAACAAAAGATAGTAGTTCATGAAGCTACTATATACATATCAGAGTTAAAAAAGGTACATAGAAGTCTCGAATACATTAGTCAAATACAAGAATCAGAATATATCATTAGAATCAACTGAATATCTGAAAGCTGGATAGATAGCTGGATCTCCAAGCGAAGCTCCAACTCCAAAGGTAAGCCTCGAAAGCTGGTACTCTCAGTCTGACCCAAGCGTAAAGCAAAATACAAAAGTATCAATAAATCCAACTCAAGTGAAATAACAAATGAAATACAAGTAACTCAAAGGATGTTGGAATAACCATCCTCTAAGGATCCGTTAAACTATCTACTATGTAGTAGTGTACGCTAAGTAGATAATGTCTATCGGTAATATAAAGTATTAAAATAGTGTTAAGGCGTTACCATTATCCCCCTTAACACATTTTATATAAATGTCATAGACTATACAGCACTGTAAACTCCACCGTAAACTAGTGGGATATCAGGGAGTACTCCATAAGTATAACACAAAACAAACTCATGGTGGTCGCATATATAGGGATACAAGTATGACAAGGCACATGAGGCAATACCCAAGGTAGTGAAACTACCGTTTGCCTGATCTAGACCGGTGAAAACGCATCGCCGCAACGATCGCAACACCATGAAACAACACTCCCAAAATTTTGAGGGTGCACCAATCAATAACAAGTAATGAGTAGTGTACGAAGAAGTGTGTTCGCTCGAGGTGGCTAACCCCATTTGGCCCGGCACGGCTCCTGTTTTAGTCATTTCCAATTTGACACAAGTGTCAAGGCTATCCATTATTTTTCTCTTTCTTCAGTCATCACATACATCATTCCAACCACTTCATTCTATATCACAGTCCGTGTATAGTTATTAAAGTGGTTTTCGGTTTAGACAGAGAGTATGTCCATAACCGATTCCGGTTTCTTTAATAACCTTCGAAATTTATTTCACCGATTGGTCGTTTAATAATTTTAAAAAACCAAATCAAATTCAATTTCAATTAGAATTTATAAACCAACATTTCATTTGTCTTTCTATATCAGTTTCCATAATATACGTTTCAACTTCCAAATTCCTATTTCAAAATCTTATAATTCAATTTCAATTTTAATTAAAACAATTCAAATATTGATTCAAGTTCATATATAAGTTACATTGCGCAATCATTTAAATTAATTTAATTTAACATTCAAATCAATTTAAATTCATTTATCGATTTCATTCAATATTCATTAAGTAAATTTATCATTCAAAACAATTTCTATTTATTTTCCAATTCATTAATTTAATTATTTAAGTTCAACTTCTTTATATCAAAACTTCAAATTGAATTAAATTAGATTCGTCAAATCAAATTTTTTAAATTTAAGTCCTACATTAATTTCAATGAATCACATTTTTATTTCTCGTTAAAGAAAATTCAATTTCACTTATTTATTTACTTAGTTTAAACAAATTTTCAAAACTTACTTATTACAGAAATCAATTTTACTTATTAAAGAAGTTCAATTTCACTTATCAAAGAATTAAATTTTATTTAATTATTAAGTAATTCAATCTCATTAAATTATTAAATAATTTCAAAACTTAATTAGTAGATAATTTCAAAACTTAATTATTAGATAATTTCAAAACTTAATTCAATCATTTCTTAAATTAAACAACGTTCTTTCATCAATTTTTTTTAATAATTTGTTTCAGATTATTAAATATTAACATTTAAATTTCACTAGAATTCAAATTTCAACTTCATTTAAAACACTTATTATTTTATTCAAATAAAATCTTAATTTTTATTTTTGAAATCAAATTATTGACCAATCGGGTTTTTATTTAATTCTCTATCCTAGGTCAAGTTCATTTGGGTATTTATCATTTCAACCCGATTCCATTTCATTTCAAAATCAAAGCATAGAAAAGGGAACTTGTAGTGTGATAACTGGGATGGTGTCAAAGTAAAAAAACAAGCAATAACAACAATCAATAACAATCCAATAATTAATTCAAATAATTTCGAAATAACCGTATTAATTCACATTATTGTTTGTGCAAATTAATATAATTATTTCTACAATCTACACTATCATTTCATGTAGATTAAAGATTATTGTATTAATATTTATACGGTTCTTCATTTGATATCTATTATTCAATTTAATACTACATCAATTTATACAACATCCATTCAAATGGTTCAAGGTGTAATTAATCAAATTTCTATGTGTCAATTTAATTTATATTTAAAGGGGTCATATTATGTAAATGTCATCTAATCAAATTTAACACATATATCAAATCTAACTATCCTACGTCAATCTCAATTTCAAATCGTTTATCACTTACAACATTAACAATTTAACGTCCAATGTCAACATCAAACTATCAATCATTTAACAACCAAACTGGTTTATTATAGTATAAATAACAGATAATGGTGTCAGATGTCACAGGTGAACTGATACTTGTTATAACATATATATAACAGTGTAAATAACTAACAACATCATATTTCAATTGTCGTTTCACTTGAAATCAAATTTAATAAATAAAAGAACATTAATCGTGAGTTGTTGCTCACCTTTTGAGGCTAGAGAGATGAATGTGATTGAGATGAGTTACGAATCCAAGCACGAGTTCCAAAGCAGAGCACGATGGACACGAATTCAATGGACATGGCTGATAATCAGAAATAAATGAAACAGATCAAATCAGTTTTGATATACTGAGATGAAATGAATGCTATATAATTATATGTATACTTCTCAAAAATCAATGAAAATCTTAAAACACATACGTCTAACTTACTTTACTGAAGTATAATCATACAAATGAAAGTATGCAATAGTTACTTTGTTATGAAATCAATACTTCATAAAATCAATGTAGATAATTACATACAATACTTTACTAACATATATTAGATATAAAACAGCTAATGAAAATCACTATATCTACATACTCACTTTGCTATTTTATTTAAAGATCAATACCTTTTTTGAAAACGTGAAGAAAGCCCTCAATATTTGAAAGCACAACAACAATATAGTTTAAACTTGTCTTTTCAAAATACAAAACAGGAAATCAAACAAACTTATGTACAGGCAAACTGGCCTGTACACGCAACACATACAAAAACTAGGACATACTATTTACCTTTTTTCACATTAGTTATTACATATGGAATCAAATATCACTTTGTATAGTTATATATTGTAAACTTCATATATACTTTTATGCTGTACCCGTTTCCGATACACAGATTAACAAAAGAAAACAAGTAATCACATGTCTTTATAAAATAAATTTTTATAACAACAACCGAAAGATGTACATGTTATTATATAAACTTATCTATAACCAATCTATATGAACATATAGCCAATATATAATACTAACTAATTATAAGCCCGTACCACGAACATACGCAAACTGTTTAAAGCATATATATATAGATCTGTATAGTGCGAAAATAAAGATTTCTTTACTAACTTATTATAAATTGATGTACTATATGATACAAAACATAATTAAAACAAAATAAATATTCCTTGTAAACAACTCAAAATCTCAGACAAAGGCTAATGTAGGCTAACATCAGGTAAGTAACAAATGTATTAAATAAGCAGAGAACTTGTACCAATTTTTATAAAGTAATATATATATATATATATATAGAATCTAGTTATCAAAACAAATTTATAACATTCTATCGAACATCATATATATATAGTATAATTAACATTTCCAAATCCACACAGTGAATCACAAAATCTAGAGATATGAACTCGTATGAAACATAGACAAGCTGAAGCAAAGTGTGTATATATATATATACACACAATACGTATAAAATAGGAAAAATGGGAAGAATTTGCCTTGCCTGGGAATGATCGATATCGGTTGCCGTCCATGAGTGGACGAGGCGAAAACGCAGGTATGGCCAGAGTGGAGAGGGCTCGGCTGAGACTCAAAATGTATAGGGTGGGGTTGGCTACGCTGCGCGAGCAGTAAGAGGCTCGGGAAAGGTGGTGATGGATTGGGTGAGGTGAGGAAAACGTGGCCGAGATGTGGAGGTTTTTGCGTGAATTGAAGGCCGCAAGTTGGTCGTTGGAGTGGCGGAGCTTGGCGTTTGTGGGTGGACTTCGATTGCTATGTGAGGGGAGGATGACTGGGCATAGGCCGACTGTGGATATTGGTTGCGTGCGGCATGGTTGAAGGAGGCTTCAGGGTGGTGGGTCGGTGTTGCACGCGGGTGCGGCTAGGGGTAGGTCAAGGCGTGGTGATCTTGAGTTGCTGCACTCGGTTGTAGTGGTGTGCCGATGGGTTGCATGAGCATGAGTAAAGGCGGGACGACCAGATCTTGGCGAGTGGAGTATAAATAAGAAGAAGGGAGGAAGCCTTGGATCTAAAGGGGAGGCTCGGTTGCCGGCATTGTTGTAAGCAATGTATACAGGGTTGTAGAGGAAATCGATTATAAAGGATAATCGAACGATAGTAGGGATAGCGAGAGGAGTTATCAAATCCATGATGTAGAGGTTGAGAAAATGGATTCTACTATGTATGTAAAATGATGAAAATAAAGAGTAGCATGCTATTTGTGAAGTAATGGTTCTGAGCAGATAAAAAGGGAAGATGAAAAATCTATATACTAGTTTAATTTTCTCAACGAAGAATGACGTGTACAGGAAGCAAAAATGAATCAACCAAAATATTGAAACTTGAAACCTGGAATAGTAATAGAAAAATTAAATTCTTTAGGAAATATAAAAAGACATTTCGAAACCAGTGAATAAATGAATGGTCAGGGGAATTTTTTTTAAAGGTCAACTTTTGAAACCGATATGGGAATCGTTCCGTTCAAAATACAGAATTGAATATACCATGGAGATCAGGACGACGGGACGATCAAAACGGTATGCTGATATTAGTGATTCGAATGAAGTATAAAAATTCGAATTTTCAACTAGCAGAAAATGCAGTGAAAACGAAGAAAAATAAGATCGACGGAGTTAAAGAAGTCCGAATTTGAAAAAATAAAAAATGACGTCTTGCTTAGAAGATGATTTAGAATTTTTCTATGTAAAATTATTTAGGTTTCGAAAACATTTTATTTTCATTGATTTTTAACTGATTAAATTGTAATAAATTTACACACGAAAATAAACTTCATATTTTCGGTTGAAAATTTACCAGTTGCTATGTTTAGTTAGACGCATTTCGGATATTAAATTTTTATTTCAAATTTTTATTTTAATTAATTTTATTTATATTAAATTTCGCCCAAATTCAGTTAATTAAATTAATTAAAATCGTTAAAATATACGGGTTGTTAAATGTACTTGTTTGATTTTATTTTCTTTTGCAAATATCATAGTTCTGTTTTCTTTTATTAGCTCTTACTTTCCATGCTTTTTAATGTTGCAATTTACATGCGTTGAAATGATAATACAAATGAGTAGCTAAACTCCTTCAATTAAGGAGCAACAAAGCTCTCTAAAATTATGTAAATTCAACATATTGTGTGATTTATGATCTCTTTTATGCTTCATGAAAAGTTAGCTATGATGTAAATTTATAAAAGGAATTTGATGGCCTATGTTGTCATCACAAATGGGATATGTTTAATCCAACATAAATACAATTTACATCATCATTTACTTAAGTCATTTTGGTCATGAAATTAAAGGAGAAACAAAATTTGATAGTTTATGTTACTAAAAAATAGTAAATAGATCATACTTAAAATAGTTTTTGCTTTGACTTCATGTTCATTTTGATTGCAATTGATAAGTGGTTTAAGTTACTATATTATTGTTTGATGGTTTAAGTTTTGCTAATTAATAACATAAATAGACCATACTTATGATAAATTCATCACTAATTCCATTTAAGATCAAAATAGAGAGATCATAGATTATTATTTTTGTTGATTTATAAAAATATGAGAGTAAATTTGCCTTTAAATTGTTTTCTAATTTCATGTTTCCATTCACATATTCTAACTAGTTTTACACTTTTTAGCTTAAAAACAATCTCAAGTTTGGTGTAATTTGATTGAATAGAATTTTAAATCAATACAATTCCTTACAGATCGACTCATACTCGCTACGTACTAAAATTTTACGCCGTGCTCTTTTGGTTATTTTATTACAATTTTTTGGCGATTCTCTGAATCAATAGAAAAACCGTTGATTCAACAAACTTTTTGCGCCGTTGCTGGGTTGTTTGAGTTTGATTTTGGTTTTATTCTACAAATTATTTTTGTTTGATTTTATTGTGTGTTAATTTTGTGTGTGAATTGCATTTTAAAAAAATGACATGTTGTGTGTTTGTTGTTAGATTTTTGCTTGCATTTTGATTGTGTGCTTGTTGCTTTTCCATGTTCATTTCTATTTAAAAAGAATAAACATACAGAACTTATGTTAAAAAAAATTATTACTCACATTTGCATTTACGTTTTCTATTTTGAGCATATACATTTTCATTTGCATACATTTATAAATTGTTACACACTACTACTCTGTGCACATTTTGCATTCTTTGTTTACAACTATTACTTCTGCCTTTAACTTGTTCTAACTGTTACCTCATTTCTTCCTTTCCCCACCCCTTTGCCTTGCAACAACAAGCCAACACCATACTTCCATACATACTTCACCAACATAACATATTCACCACACCTTCATTCGCCTGAACATCATACAACTACAATACTCTAATTTCCTATCACTATTCCAATTCACCTGAACATCATACCATCACTTATTTCATTCACCAATTGCCTCTGTCCAACCACCATCTTGCTACAGCCGCCGCCTCTGACCAACATTCACATCTCTTTTAAACCAATCACGCTGTGCACACAATTGTGTTGCATCAAACTATGCACATTTCTGCAATACAAACATACATTTAGCTTTACCACTACACTTCAAACATACATTCTCCAAACAATCCACTGCACTACAACAACCAACCTGCAACATATCATCAACACTGCAATCAATCCTCTAAACCACACTATTTACTACACCATAACTCATCTCTGCAACAAACATCGTGCCCTACCCATTATTGCCAAAAATCTGCTCACCGCACACAACAAAACTGTGTACATTCACCTTTATCCATAACCTCCTCATCCTCGACCAACCACAACTGCACTGCAAACCACCCTCCTGACATCAACCAACTCCAAAACTGCCACCCACACTATCACTTCTACGGCTAGATACACCATCATACTATCTTAACACTGACATACTTCAATTTGCCATAGCCTTTGTTGGGGATTTTGCGGTTCGAGACGAATTTGATGGCGATTGAGAAGAAGACAATGCTGTACTTCCGACTTCAAGGATCTATGGAATAGATTCTTTCAGACAATAGTTCAACCCACCAGGTACAAACGGGTTATCGAACTATCGACTTTCAGGATTCAATGAAGCCCTATAACAGCGTAATCGGATTCAAAGTTTGTACGACTTTGATCCGACCAAGAACACTTCAGAAATTGTATCTGATGATGCAATTTGTAGAGAACAGAATGAAGAGGAAGAAGAGAACAATTCTGCAACGGTTTCTGAATTTGCAACACCTTGGAGGCGTCACAAAACAGAGCAGCGGATTAATGGTGTCGCAGAACTGTTTGGGAAGAAGAAGAAGAATTAAAACTGTCTGCAACTGTTTCTGGGTGTCGCTATTTATAGCGGTGAAGAGGTGTCCATTCGCGAAGCGTCGCGACCGTTTACAATGGTTCGTAATTGTTGCAATTCAAACGTCGCGTCCACTCAGTTTGTAATGTTTAGAAAACATTACAAATTCCCGCCCTTTATTCAAATTCAGATTTTCCGGTTCTGGGTCCTTAACGGGCTGAAATCTGGCCCGTTACTGCTTACATACAATCCAAAAAATATTTTCGGATCCAAACCCAAAACCCGACCCGGCCCGGTTCGGTCGGACGGACGGACGGCGGCGGCGCACGTGTGGTGTTGCATGACTTCTCTCCTCACAACAAAGCAAACATGTGGGAGCCCCAAGGCCCCAACATCCACTTGAGAGAGCTATACTTATACAAGTATAGTCTCCAATTTCCTACAATGTAGGACTTCTCTTTCTTTTCTTCTTCTTTCTTTTCTTCTACTCTTCCAAAACAAAACCCAAAGCCCAAAAGCTCTTTGAAAATTTACAACAATCTCCCCCAATTTTCAAAAATAAATAAATAGGAAGGCTGCATCACTAGAGTGACTTCCTACATACCAAAGTGGGATCATGCCTATGTAGTTCTAAGATCAAGTTTTGCATCATCGTGAAAACCAACACATAAATGAAAGGTATCTTTTGGATTTGAACTTTTACTTAGTGCAAACCATTCAAAGCCTTATCGAGATTCTATGGTGAACGAATCTTGAACCAAGTATCCCTAATGATAAAACCGGAACAATCACACATGTTGATTTCCTTAGGTAAAGTGTTCTGTATTGCTCAGCACGTTAATGGCCATGTGCTTAAATCCTGGTTCATGAGTCAACTTAGAAAGGGATCTTACTTTCCTAGGAAACGGCCTGATTTCCATACTCATATAGGTAAGTCTCTTAAGGTGTTTCTGCGATACGCCTTTTAAGGTTTCTAGACTTATTAAGGAAGTATATCCATCCTTTGTTCTTGCAGAATCCAATACTAAACATTATGTGATTATCAATTTAGTGTTCCATAATCATTCGCTTAACTTGTTAGTACCCATTGAACTTTGTCTATCCTTTTCAAGACATAAGTTGGGTTTCTGTTAAGGATGATCAACCTTCATTCACAGACCTTAGTCCCATTTCTTGTGACTTTATAGAAACCATTGCCTTTGGAAGACCTTTTGTAAGTGGGTCAGCCAAGTTTTTCTTCGTTTCTATGTAGTCAACAGTTATAACTCCTCTTTTGAGTAACTGTGTCACCATTCGATGTCTTAGACTCACATGTATAGACTTTCCATTATATGTCTTATTAGACACATTTTATATTGTTGCTTGATTGTCATAGTTAATCAAGACTGCTGGAGATGGCTTCTTCCACAAAGGGATTTCCATTAATAAATTCCTAAGCCATTCCGCTTCTTTACATGCATCTGCTAATGCAATCAATTCTGACAACATTGTTGAGTCAGAAATACAGGTCTGCTTCTTGGAAGCCCAAGACACAACAGCGCCTCCTAATGTAAAGATCCACCCAGTCGTAGACTTGGATTTGGATTCTACATTGTTCCAGGTTGCATCACTATATCCTTCTATTACAGCAGGATATCCTTTATAAGATAAACCATATTCAATGGTTCCTTCCAAATAAGCTAAAACTCTGGAAATGGCTTTCCAATGTTTGAAACCTGGATTACTCGTAAATCGACATAATATACTTATAGCATGCGCGATGTCTGGTCTAGTGCAATGCATAAGACTGCCAATAACACTGGAATACTCTGGTTGAGAGATAGTATGTCCAGTGTTCTTTTCTAATTTAATACTAGGATCTAAAGGAGTTGGTGCTGGTTTGTCATCGTAATGACCATACTTTTGTAGGAATTTCTCTATGTAATGGTATTGAGTTAGTAATAACTCCCCTTCTTTCCTAACAATTTTAATTCCCAGAATTACATCAGCCTCTCCTAGATCTTTCATATCGAATTTAGAAGACAGAAACTTTTTAGTTTCATTCACACAGGATATATTGGAACCTAATATTAGCATGTCATCAACGTAAAAACATATTATAACAATACCGTTGTTATCCGATTTGCTATAAATACATTTATCAGCATCATTAACAATGAATCCATATGACCAGTGCAACTTTATCAAACTTCTCATGCCATTGCATGGGAGCTTGCTTCAGGCCATAAAGAGATTTTACTAATTTGCAAACTTTCTTTTCTTGGCCTGGGGTTTTGAAACCTTTAGGTTGTTCCATATATATCTCTTCTTGTAAATCTCCATTTAAAAAAGCAGTCTTTACATCCATTTGATGTACGACTAATTTATGAATTGATGCAAGTGCAATTAAACAGCGTATAGAAGATATGCGAGCAGCTGGAGCATATGTATCAAAATAATCTACCCCATGTCTTTGCTTATATCCCTTAGCAACTAATCTGGCTTTAAACTTATCAATGGATCCATTTGTATTCAACTTTTTCTTGAATATCCATTTACATCCTATAGGTTTAGCACCAGGAGGTAAATCAGTTAAAACCCAAGTTTGGTTTAACATTATGGAATTCATTTCAACATTGATAGCTTCTTTCCAGAAATTTGAATCTCTGGAACTCATAGCTTCAGATTAAGTTTTGGGATCATCATCAAAGTTCATTACATATTTAGTCACATTAAGGACTTCATCCTTACTGCCTTTTACAAGATATGTAATGAAGTCAGGACCATAGTCCTTCTCTATTCTCGCTCTTTTACTTCTTCGTTGTTCGGTACTATTATCTGGTACTGACACTTCCTTGCTGTTTTGAGTAGGAGCATAATCATCGTCATTGATAACATTAGTCATACTAGGTTCTGGACTAGATTATCTCAGTGGGATCTCAACAGTTTGATTTTCAAAATATTCTACATCTACAGATTCTATAACTTCTAGGGTGTCAAGAATAAAAAAATCTATAAGTTATACTATTAAGTGAATATCCTATGAAAACGCATTTAAATGCTCTATTTCCTAAATTTGGTCGTTTAGGGTCTGGTTTTCTAACATAAGCTAAGCAACCCCAAACTTTAAGTCTAGTTAGGTTAGGTTTCCTATTAAACCATAATTCATATGGGAAAATATTATTCTTTTTAAGTGGTACTCTATTTAAAATATAACATGCAGATAACATAGCATCACCCCATAGGTTATAAGGTAAATTAGAACTTATGAGCATGGAATTAACCATTTCTACTAAAGTTCTATTCTTCCTTTCAGCAACACCATTTTGTTGTGGTGTATATGGGGCAATACATTGGTGAATTATACCTTGTTGTTTACAAAACAAGGTGAATTCATTTGACACCACGATCTGAATGTAATATTTTAATTTTAACTCCTAATTGTGTTTCGACCACCGCTTTGTAAATTTTGAATTTATCAAAAGCCTCATCTTTAGTTTTCATTAGATATACATATGCATATCTAGTATAATCATCAATGAATGTTATATAGTATTGGTTACCACCATAGGTGATATGACTTTTTAAGTCACCCACATCACTATATACCAAATCAAGCAAACCAGTTTTCCTTTCTACGGATTTAAAGGATTTCCGGTGTATTTTTGCTTGAACGCATATTTCACATTTAGAGATGGTATCGAAATCACAATCAGAAATTAATCCTAATTTATTCATATTTCTAATGGAATTATTATTAACATGTCCTAATCTACCATGCCATAAATTAATAGAATCAACAATATAAACAGAAGATTTCTTTATTAAATTCAACTTAATCATGCCGTTACAAGAGTATCCCTGTCCAATGAATTTACCATTCTTAGACAACACTAGCTTATCAGACTCATACACCATCTTGAATCCTCCTTTGTTAAGAAGGTATCCAGAGACCAAATTCTTACACATATCGGGTACATAGAATACATTCACTAATGTAAAAACTTTTCCAGAGGTGAGAAGAAGTTCTATAGTGCCTTTTCCCAGAACTTTGCTTGGAACCTTATTTGCTCCAGTAACTTCGTCGACTTCTCCTTTATTTTCTTCGTAACTCTTGAACAGATTACGGTCTTTGCAAATGTGAATGGTTGCTCCAGTATCGAACCACCAATCATTATCATTGCCACTAACGGAGTTTGCCTCTTGCACTATAGCCACAAGCGAGTCTTCGACAACATTCACTTTTAGTTGTTTCTTCCGCAGACGGCAGTCTCGGGCATAGTGGCTGGGCTTGTTACAAAAATAATAAGCACCTTTCTTTTTGTCGTTAGTTTTGGAATGATTTTTCTTAAACTGTGTCTCATTCTTTGGCTTTAATTTATCAGTAATTTCAACATTATTTGCCTTAGAATGGGACTCAGTTTACGGATTATAATCTAGATCGTGTTTGCGAGAGTCTTCTTCAATACGAAGATGACGCTGTAAACCGTCTAAATTATAATCCGTTTCCGCATGCTTTATCTTTTTCTTATAACCATTCCAACTATGCGGAAGTCTAGAAATTATAACTCCAACAACAAAAGATTCAGGGAGATCAATTCCAGCATCTTTAAGTTGCTTCACCAACAGTAAGATTTCGCTTACTTATCCAATTATGAACTTATTGGTGACCATTTTGAAATCCATAAAATTAGAAATAAGAAACTTTTTATTACTTGCCTCGGATATGCGGTACTTATTCTCCAGAGCAGTCCAGAGTGCCTTCGCTGTTTCCAAGTTCCTATGAGCATTGTAGACTGGGGTAGATAGCGCATTCAGAATATGGCCTCTGCATAAGAAATCCTCCTCTTTGCGCTTTGCACGTTTAGCCTTTAGAGCAGCATCATCTTTTTCCTCCGGGATTTCTTCCAAGTCATCTTCCAAAATGTAGAATAACTTGACGGTGACCAGGAAAAATTTCATCGTCTCTTGCCAATGAGTGAATTGTCGCCATCAAAACGCTCCAATCGAGTTAGATGCTGATTCATAACTTGTAAAGCGCTCGAACCTTCCATGGTTGTCTGATAATTGTTGGGGATTTTGCGGTTCGAGACGAATTTGATGGCGATTGCGAAGAAGACAATGCTGTACTTCCGACTTCAAGGATCTATGTAATAGATTCTTCAGACAATAGTTCAACCCACCAGGTACAAACGGGTTATCGAACTATCGACTTTCAGGATTCAATGAAGCCCTATAATAGCGTAATCGGATTCAAAGCTTGTACGACTTTGATCCGACCAAGAACACTTCAGAAACTGTATCTTGTGATGCAATTTGTAGAGAACATAATGAAGAGGAAGAAGAGAACAATTCTGCAAAGGTTTTTGAATTTGCAACACCTTGGAGGCGTCACAAAACAGAGCAGCGGATTAATGGCATCGCAGAACCGTTTGGGAAGAAGAAGAAGAAGAATTAAAACTGTCTGCAACTGTTTCTGGGCGTCGCTATTTATAGCGGTGAAGATGTGTCCATTCGCTAAGCTTCGCGACCGTTTACAACGGTTCGTAATTGTTGCAATTCAAACATCGCGTCCATTCAGTTTGTAACGTTTAGAAAACGTTACAAATCCTCACAACAAAGCAAACACGTGGGAGCCCCAAGGCCCCAACATCCACTTGAGAGAGCTATACTTATACAAGTATAGTCTCTAATTTCCTACAATGTGGGACTTCTCTTTCTTTTCTTCTTCTTTCTTTTCTTCTACTCTTCCAAAACAAAACCCAAACCCCAAAAGCTCTTTGAAAATTTACAACAGCCTTCACATCTGTTCACCCACTTTCACACAACCCCCTGCATAGTAAAAAAAATACTTCCTAACCTCCTGCTACTTCAAGCCATCCATCACCAATTTCCAGCCTCATATACATATTGACTGCACATATACACACTGCCCTTCACATCTTCCAATCACCGCCCTTCACCAGTTCATCCACTTCATTCACCAGTCCACCCCGCCAAGCAAACTCCATATCGCCAGTTTAACATCTCACTGTCATACAACCACCATCACTGTTGTCATACTCCTATTAAAATGCTACTTGCCTCTGCCTTCAACATCTCATTATACTTCAACTTCCCACTACCATACTTCAAATCAATACAACATCCTCCTCCACCATCTCACATACTTCTTCAACTCATACTTCTGCTGTCATCAAGACATCAGCACTGCTTCATCAAAACTGTTCATCCCATATTTCTGCTGTCATCAATTACATCAACCCAGTAACCTGTCTCTGTGCACAACTACCGACCATCACATACCTTCGCTGACAACCATACATTCCCTGAAACCAGTACTTTATCACCTGCCTGCATACAATTTCACCATTTCACTCAACTGACCACATCCACATTGCCGACCACAACTGCTATCATCCTCCCCCAACTCCTTCATCAAATATAACTCCTACAATCACCTTGCCTACTGCATACGACTGCGATCACCACAACAAACTCCATATCACTACACATAATCACAACTTCACGCACTTCAACTATCCAAACTCCAACATTCATAACTACCTTTACAAACCTCAGCCACTGTCGAACTCCTCCATTTCCGCTCCTCACTCCTGACAACAACTAAAAGCAACCTGAACTTCATCAACCACCATCAGCAACCATAATCGAGCCAACAACCCGCACTGCCTTCTCCACCAAACGACAACCACAATTACCAATCGCCGACCGAAATCGATCCTGTTTCGCCTAAAGCAACTGCGATTGCTTCCAACTCATAATTAGAACCCAATCCCATTCACCTCCACACGCAACCGCAACCTCCCCTCAGTAATCCACTCAACTTCTGCACCTGCAACCACCAAAAATTTTCATTGGTACCCTAAAACAATTTTCAGTTTTGATTTCAGGATTTTGAAATATACGTTTGAAACGAGATTGTGGAGTGGAATCTCTGTGGAATTCCTTTTCTTTTAAAAAGAGTAGTTCATTTGTTTGGGCTGGGTTTGTAGGCGTGGGTACAAATTTCCTTTTCATTTGTTTATATCATTTTAATTTTTTTTTCAAGTCCATCCTTCTATAAAAGAATTTTGCAAGTTGTTTCGGTTTTTATAAAAAAAATACATTGTATAGATATCTTGTTCAAGTTTTCAGGTTGCAGAAGCAGAAATTCAGAAGGAGAAGACCCACTTGCCAAAAAAATCGCTGCTTAAAAATAATAATAATAAATTGCTAATAATTCTGTACACTCTGGTATCGTGTTCTAATGCCAAGTTTTATTTTAATCGAATTGTTGGTTGCTTGCATTTATATATATATATATATATATATATATATATATATATATATATATATATATATAATTTTCAAATACAAAAACAAACTTCATTCATAGTTGCATTGTAAAATCACGTGTACTTCCAGTTTTGCATTCATCTCATCTTGTTTTTATTTTCTAAGGGCAACACCATAATTCACATAAGGTGGGGGATTTCATCCCCTTCTTTGGCCCACAAATTGCATTTCATCATAAAATTTTGACTAATAATAACGATTAGACATTTGGCTTAAGGGAGTCGCGAGCTCATCTAGGGCTTAATTGTATCTTGACAGTTGTCTTCTTTGAACAATTTTATTTCTTAGTGTCTAGGCCACGATAGAGAAATAATCAGTTATAAATATTACGGTAATTCGTAAATATTATACTGACTGTTTCTCTGAAGGTATTTAAACCTTCGGCTGCATTGCTACGGTGATCCATGGTGTACCAATAACTCTTGCCCGTTACATGGTTAACAAATATTTTGTTGGATTAAGACAAAGTGTGATTATACAATTTTGGGTTAGGAGCTATTAGGGGTAGAAAAATTATAGTTAAGTCCTTGCATTCATTTAGTTGCATTAGTTCATGCATATTTAAAAAAAATCAAAATTCAAAACAAAAGAAATTGTATATTTGACTTAACTTAGTTTTTAAATTCTTTCCTTTAAAAAATTTCAATGAAAATCAAAAATCCAAAAAAAATAAAAATAAAATGTTAAGTTAGTTTTTTTTACAAAAAATATAATATTTTCAAAATAAAATAATATAAGAAAAAGAAAAAAAATGAAAATCCAAAATGTAAAACAAAAAAAATCAAATTTCTTTTAAAAAAAAAATATAAATCCTTTTTGGTAAATATTTTCCCCCTTTATAAATAACAAATTCTCACTTCATTTTCTAAACCTTGCTTCTTTCACTTAAATTCGATTCTCTTCTCGACTTTTAATTGCATAAGTACTTGGACTCGTGACAAAACAACGAATACTTGGACTCATAAGGCACCAACAAATCGTTCAACTCGAACAAACGATCCTCCTAAAATGGCGAATGAGAACGCCACTCGAACTCTCATAGACAGAATCATTCCCGATAGAGTTTCTATTCTTTCATGTACCACGTTACCTGCCCCTACGGGTAACCATTTCGAAATTCAGTCAAATCATATTGCCATGCTCCCAAAATTTGGAAATTTTAAACATGATGACCCATACATTTTCTTAACGAAATTCGAACAAATTTGCGCAACCATGAAACTGCAACAACTTTATGATGACGGAATCAAACTTCGATTAATGCCATTTTCTCTTACGGATTATGGTGAAAAATGGTTGTAAAGCTTACCATCTATTAACCCGCCTTTCGCAAGACCGTAAACAGGCGGATTTAATGAAGTCGACTACTTGTTTGTCGAGATTGGAATACGATAAGTTTGAGCTGGTTGGATAGATAGATGCTCGGTCAGGATGAGTCGTTCGGTCGGAATGAAGTGATTCGGTGTGCTGGGAGTTTGACCATATGGCTCGGCCGTTCGGCATGGCATGGTTCGGTCATGGTATGGAAGTTTAGGCAGGTCGGTCGGTAGTAGTTCGACATTGGAAGCAGCTCAGCATTTGGATAGGTCGTAGGCGAAGGTGGCCCGGCATCAGGTTTGGTCGACATTATGGTGAGGTCTGAGTCGCTCGGCACTGTGGTGAAGTCAGGGTCGCTCGGCATTGAGGTGAGAACAGGGTGGCTCGGCATTGAGGTGAGAAAAGGGTCGCTCGGCATTGAGGCGAGACCAGCGTGGCTCAACACGGCATTGAGGTTCGGTTAGGGTCGATCGGCATTGATGTTCGTCGTTGTGGCTCGGCATTGTGGTGGCACGGCTCGACATTGGTGGGGTGGTTCGGCATTGGAGGTGGCTCGGTATGGTTTGGGTTGGCAAGATGATGTGGGTTGGCTTCGATCTGGACTTCGTGGTTCGGTCGTCATGTGTGGCTCGGTGTGGCTTGAGGTAGGTCAAGACGAAAGGTGCGAGCTCGGCCAAGATCTTGGTGGGCCTAAATTACCCAGGTGGCCCAACAACCTGGATTTGCCTATAAATATGCCATGTGAGTCTCCAAAATGTGGGATCTTCTTTCTGCTCTCTAACTTTCTTCTTTCTAAGGCTAAGACACTCAGCCATTGTTAAACTTTGGATTATAACTGTAATCGATCATTATAGCAATAAAAAGGAAACTTCTAGAGTGGACATAGGCTGGAGTTAGCTGAACCACTATAAAAAATGTTATTCTTTACCGCTTTCATTTTAATTTTGACTACTCTTCACATTATTACTCTCTACATATATTCTATCTGTGAGTTGTGACTATGATTTGGTGCTTTCGCTTAGATTTGGGTGTCAGTGACCAATTTCGGCGCTAACATTTTGGTGCTTTCACTGAGAGAGATAGCACTCGGGGATTTTAGAGCTTGGATTTTTGATTCAGAAGCTTGGAACTTGGATTTTAGAAAGCAATGGCTAGACCACCAACAAGGAAGCAAGCAGCGGAAAGGAGCAATCAGGAAGGAAGTCAAGCGGCTTCTTTTGGAGCTGGAGAGGATCATGCATCCGCCTACATAACTCGAGATGAGATGCAGGTTATGATGAATTATATGCAAGAGCAGATGATGAAACGGCAAGAGGAGATGATGCAGGCTCTTCTTAGGTAATTTGGACAACCAGGAACTGCAGGTGCTCAAGTTCTTGGAATTGGACCAGAGGAACTCAACCAGCAGGCAGATGGAGTGATTCAGCAAGGGGTAGCTCCCAACCAACAAAATACTCAAAATCTAGATGGACCTAGACTCGGGGGCACGCTGTCGAATAATGTTGGACCAACCTATAGAGGGATATCAGGTGATGCTATGCAACCCGGCATCAATAGGAACACATGAGTACGTGACGAGGAATATGTGCCAGAGTTCCCACGCGGAGTTGGAGAGCAGCTAGGAAATATGTATAGGGGGCAACCCTTGGTTGGAAACACTGGATTGGCTGACATTATTAGGCGGACCATTCGTGGAGGTCTGAAAAATAGAGATTTGGAGGGAGTCAACAAAAGTCCGTTTACTTGGAACATGACAATAGCTAGGAATCCGTCTGATTTTAAGCTACCCATTCTGGAAGTATACAACGGAAAGACGTATCCCACCGTCCACTTGATGAGGTACACAAGGCATATGGAAGTGCTGGGGCAACAGAGGAGGTCATGGCTCGGTGTTTCCCCATATACTTGACTGATGTAGTTGCTATGTGGTTCAGACAGCTAGAGGACGGATTTATTGGGACGCGGACAGAGCTGGTGGATAAGTTCTTGAGATATTTTCGAGTTCACATAAAAAGGCCAAAGAATATGATGACACTAACTTCAGTCAAGCAAAGGGCGGATGAATCGGTCGGGACTTTCTTAACCCGGTTTAATGTAGTAGTCGCTTTGGCGAATCGGCCAGATCCATCAATGGTTTTGATGGCTGCAATATCAGGAGTAAAGGATAATTCGGATTTCAAAGTATCATTGATACGGGATCCACCATTGGATCTTGGGGAATTCTTTCATGAAGCTGAAATATTTCTTCGACAAAAGTATGCATGTCTGGATATGAAATCAAAGGAAGTAAACATGGTTAAGGATGGAGGACCGCCTGGTGAGAGTTCGGTAGAGACAAAGATAAAGGGAATAGGAAGCACTGGGGAGAACCAAAATTCACCACTTACACAAGATTGAATGCAACACCAGAACGAATATTCTTGGATACTTGGGATCGCCTTCCTTATCGAAGGCCGGCATGGAGGGAGCCCTCAGAACGCGAAAGGGCATCAGGAAGGCACTGTCTCTTTCAAGACTTGAACGGGCATTACACTAACAGCTGCATGCATCTAAAGGATATAATCGAGGAACATGTAAGGAATGGTAAGTTGCGGCAATATTTCAGAACTCGAAATGCGGCAGTGGAACAGGATCAGCCACCACCTACCTTGAACGACGAAGGCATGAGGCCCAGGAATGGTGGTCGGTTGGTCATCAACTAATCGTGATGGTTTGGAATAAGTAACAAACTCAGGGCAAACAGCTAAATCGCTTACTCATGTACGGGGTCGGAGATAACCCTTAGGCATGCTTTGAGATGATGGTCACCGGGACGCTCCGGTTTGTGAAATTTGTTTTTTCCTTTTGACTTGGACATTTGCTTTTTCTGCTTAGATTTTGGAGTTTGGATTGAACTCCCGTTTTAGTTGGTTTTTTGTTTGGCTTTTGGTTTGGATGTGTGATTTCTGATTTGGATTTTTGATATGGATTTTTGGTTTTCTGGTTGGATTTGGATTTCGGATTGGATTTCGATTGGATTTTCCCTGGATTTTGGCTAAAAGGCCGTCGAGTATGGACTATGCTCGGCAAGGGTCCGGAGAGACCAGGATTCGGCCTAGGACTTTGGCCCCATATTATCTATCGGTTATTATTACAAGTCGTCGAGTGTGGACTACACTCGGCAAGGGTCTGGAGCAACCAGGATTTGGCTTAGGACTTAAGCCATGACATTGCTCAACGTTCAGGGACACTGAACTAGGAACACCATGGCATTACTTGACATAGGTCACTAAGTGTGGATTATGCTTGGCAAGAACCCGGAGAGGTTACAGATTTGGATATTAGCTATGAACAGCTAAGGATTTGGGAATGGACCCGAAGTGGTCCCGGATTTGGATGTCGACCCGAAGAGGTCGTGGATGTGGTTATTGGTTATTGGATATGGATGGATTAGAACTCAGTTGTCGAGTTCAGATGGATATGGATATGGCTAAGGATTTGGCTACTGGATTTAGAGTCGGACATCGACTCGGAACAATTGCATAAGTGCGTCAGGATATGGCCTTGGCACTCGGACATGATGGCTTGGTAATTAATTGGATCATGAATCGAAAAGTATGGATGTGGATAACACACATTCATCGAATATCGGACTTGAGGCTATTCAAAACACATCTTCCAAAGCAAGGCTTGTTTTGGGGGGCAAGTGTTAACCCGCCTTTTCGCAAGATCGTAGACAGGCATATTTAATTAAGTCGACTACTTGTTTGTCGAGATTGGAATACGATAAGTTTGAGCTGGTTGGATAGATAGATGCTCGGTCGGGATGGGTTGTTCGGTTGGAATGAAGTGGTTCGGTGTGTTGGGAGTTCGACCATGTGGGTCGACCGTTCGACATGGCATGGTTCGGTCATGGTATGGAAGTTTAGCCAGGTCGGTCGGTAGTGGTTCAACATTGGAAGCGGCTCGGCAATTGGATAGGTCGTAGGCGAAGGTGGCCCGACATCAGGTTCGCTTGGCATTGTGGTGAGGTCTGGGTCGCTCGGCACTATGGTGAAGTCAGGGTTGCTCGGCATTGAGGTAAGAACAGGGTCGCTCGGCATTAAGGTGAGAACAGGGTCGCTCGGCATTGAGGTGAGAACAGGGTTGCTCGACACATCATTGAGGTTCGGTCAGGGTCGCTCGGCATTGATGTTCATCATTGTGGCTTGGCATTGTGGTGGCACAGCTCGGCATTGGTAGGGTGGTTCGGCATTGGAGGTGGCTCGGTATGGGTTGGGTTGGCAAGATGATGTGGGTCGGCTTCGATCTGGACTTCATGGTTCGGTCGGCATGTGAGGCTCGGTGTGGCTTGGAGTCGGTCAAGACGAAAGGTGCAAGCTCAACCAAGATCTTGGTGGGCCTAAATTACCCAGGAGGCCCAACAACCTGGATTTTCCTATAAATATAGCATGTGGGTCTCCAGATGCAGGATCTTCTTTCTACTCTCCGACTTTATTCTTTTTAAGGCTAAGGCACTCGGTCATTGTTAAACTTTGGATTGTAACTGTAATCGATTATTACAGCAATAAAAAGGAAACTTCTAGAGAGCACGTAAGCTGGAGTTAGCCGAACCACTATAAAATCTGTTGTTCTTTATTGCTTTCATTTTAATTTTGACTGTTCATCACATTATTACTCTCTACATATATTCTATCTGTGAGCTGTGACTGTGATTTGGTGCTTTCGCTTGGATTTGGGTGTTAGTGACCAATTTCGGCGCTAACGCCATCAAACTTAATCAAAACTTAGGAAGAATTAGTTGAAGTTTTGTTAAACAAATTCTACCCCTTTGAAAAAACAACAAAAATTCAAAACGAGATCGTAAATTTTCATCAAATCAGGGGAGAACCATTGGAAAATATTTTGAAAGCTTTAAAGAGTTCTTGATAAAATGTCCACGCCATAACTTCAAAAAAATAGACGCTCTGCTAAATCTTATACGACGGACTCGAGAACAGCTCGCGAACCATGCTTGAATCAATGTGCCAAGGACACTTTCTTTCCCAACATCACGATGATGCTTTGCAATTTCTTGAAAACTTAGCCGAAAAATCGTCTGAATGGGACATTTTAATAAAAAATCAATTTACTCACAGTCGAGCTCAGACTCAATAGGATCATCTTGGCCTTGGAAGCTAAAATCGATGCAATGATTAACAAATTTGACAACGTTTTCTCATCAAACTAAATGAACTAAGCTTCCCAACCTATGTGTTACAAATGCAACAATCCGAATCCCATAGCTGATCAGTGCCCTAACTTGATCGAATAATTAAATGCTTTCAACAAAGTTAAAAACGACCTGTTTTCCCCAACGTACAATCCTGGTTGGAATAATCATCCAAACTTTACGAGGAACTAAAACAATTCCACCATGAATTTGGTTCATCCCAATTTTCAAGCATTTTCGAATAATGCTTCGAATCCGCCCTTTCAGCCTAATCATTTTCAACAAAACTTTGCAGGTCCATCCCAAAATCAACCACAGCAATCTTTTTCTCCTCTCCCCAAGAGGATAGACTTTTAAGTTCACTTGAAAAAAGTCTTGAAACGTTGGATAAAGAAACTACTCAAAGCCTCCAGTCAAACAATAATTTGCAAAATTTGTTAACCTCACACATGTGGAATAAGAGTCAATCGATTGCAAAACTTGAAATGTAAATGAGTCAACTAGCCACATCTGTAAGTAAACGTCAATGAGGCACATTCCAAAGCTAGCCTATTCCAAATCCTAGAAATCAAAACACTAATTCAAATAAAGCCCATGTTGTTCAAGTTAGCAGCGTCACCCAATTGAATGCTATCACAACTCTGCGTTCCTATAAATGAATCGATAATCAAGTTATCAATCCAAACGATTTACCAAAAACTGCTCTTAACACTTCTAAAACAGCAACGAATCTGAACAAAACTTGGAGCTAGACATCGAATCAAATCGAATCAAAATTCTTCTTCTACTTAAGTGGACCCGCTTACTGAGTACCGTGTTCCATTTACACATCGTCCTCGACCCAAGAAACACTCAGACCAAATGGAAAAGATGTTGGAAATTTTTAAATAAGTGAAAGTTAACATCCCGCTTCTTGACATCGTTTAGAAATTCCAAACTTACGCTAAATTTCTTAAGGACTTGTGTACCCAAAATCGATACATTTAAGTGCCCAAAAAATCATCTTATCAGCCAATTTGAGTGAGGTCTTCTCCCAATCCTTTCTTGTTAAATACAAAGATGCTAGCTGCCCCATGATCTCATGTACAATTGGAGACAAGATGATTAACAAATGCTTGGTAGACTTAGGCGCAAGTGTCAATTTGATTCCATACTCTATGTATGAACGACGAGGCTTAGGTTTGCTCAAACCCACAAAGGTCACGCTTCAGTTCGCTGATCGTTCCATTAAGAAGCCCGTAAGAGAAATTGAGGACGTACCTATTGGAGTAAGGAAATTCATATTTCCCGTTGATTTTATTGTTCTCAAAATATAACCTATGACCAACCCTATGAGTCAAATCCCTTTGATATTGGGCCGACCTTTCTTAGCTACCTCAAATGCCTTAATCGATTGTCGCAACGGTTTGATGAAAATTTCTTTTGGAAACATGACTTTAGATCTTAACATTTTCAATCTTGAAAATCAATCGAATGAACCACGCAACCAAACGTTGCAAGTTAGTGTCATTCACGAAACTTCGAAAATGAGATGATTGACCTTAACAATGAACGCGAGGTGAGTACGAAAGATTGTTTCATGAAATCCACAACAAGCTTGAATAAATGTTCCCATTTGAATCGCTTCCAGTTGAGTACGAATCTCAACCTAATTCTTTGATTGTGCACCCCTGAAGTTGGGCCTCAAACCCCTCCCCGATCACCTTAAGTATGCATACTTAGGTGACAACGAAACTTTTCCATCATAATCTCTTCGACTCTCTCTCTCTTAATCAAGAAACTTCCTTACTTTCAATCCTTTAGGAAAACAAAGAAGTAATTGGATGGTCGATCACCGATATAAAGGGAATTAGTTCCGCTCTTGTTCAACACCGCATCCATTCAATTGATGATGCCAACCATGTTCATGACACGTAACGAAGGCTTAACCTAAAAATGAAGGATGCGGTGTGTGATGAAATTCTTAAACTCCTTGATAATGGAATCATTTACCCGATCTCTGATAGTTCATGGGTTAGCCTAATTCATGTCATACCATAAAAGTCTGGACTTACAGTTATCAAGAATGACTCAGATGAACTTATTCCAGCTTGCACTCAAAGGGGTTGGCATGTTTGAATTGATTATCGAAAACTAAATGCTGCAGCACGTAGGAGTCAGTTCCCTTTTCCTTTCATTGACCAAATGCTTAGCCGGACACGAATTCTATTGCTTTCTTGATGGTTATTCCAGCTATAACCAAAATCTAATCGCTCCTGAAGATCAAGAGAAGACAACTTTCATGTGTCCCTTTGGCACTTTTGTATATCAACGTATGCCTTTTGGCCTTTGCAATGCTCCTGCTACGTTTCAAAGATGCATGATCAGCATCTTTTCTGATATGATCGAACGTTTTCTTAAATTGTTTATGGACGATGTTTCATCTTTGGAAACTCTTTTTCTGAGTGTTTACACCATCTTGAACTGGTTATTAAAAAATGCAAGGATAAACATTTAACACTAAATTGGAAAAAATGCCACTTTATGTTCACTCAAGGCATAGTCCTTGGACATGTCATTTCAAATAAAGGCATTGAGGTAGATAAAGCGAAAATCGATGTCATTGCAAATCTACCCACTTCCAAATCTATGAAAGACATTCGCTCCTTTCTTAGACATGCCGGTTTTATCGACGCTTTGTGAAAGATTTTAGTAAAATTGCTCGACCTCTTACGACTCTTCTTGGAAAAGACATTCCATTCGACTTTAATTTTGATTGTGTTTCTGCATTTGAATGTGTCAAAAATGAACTTGTTTATGCTCCTGCAATTTGCTCATCGAATTAGGATCTTCCATTTGAAATAATGTGTGACACTTCGAACTTTGCAGTTGGTGCTGTCTTAGGACAATGCATCAACAAGATCCTTTGCGTTATCTACAACGCTACTATGACTCTGAACGATGCTTAACTCATTTACACAACTATTGAAAAAGAGCTTCTAGCAGTAGTTTTGGCTCTCGAAAAATTCCAAAAATATTTGATAGGCTCACACATTACTATTTACACTGACCATTCCACTCTTCGATAATTTTTCGCTAAAAGGAAAGCTAAGTCTTGCTTAATTCGTTTGATCCTTTTACTACAATAATTTTATCTTACAATTAAGGACAAAAAAGAATCCGGCAATGTCATAGATGATCACTTGTCTCGTCTTCCCAACTCACCATCGCCTTTACCAATTAATGAAAACTTCCTCGATGAACAACTCCTTTATGTTTCTATCGATCTATAGTATGCCGATATAGTGAACTATTTAGTCTCTAAAGAAACTCCTTCATTTTGGTCGTACCAAGATAAATATAAATTTCTTTCCTAAGTCAAGTAACTCTATTGGGATGATCCATACTTGTTTAAATACTTTTCCAACCACATCATTCGACATTGCAACCCAGATTGTGAAATTAGAAGTTTTCTTCCATTTTGTCATGATCAAGCATGCGGTGGACACTTCGGTCCGAAGAAAATTGCTAAAAAAGTACTTCAATGTGGCTTTTACTGGCCCACTCTTTTCAAAGACTCATTTGACTTTTGTAATACCTGCGCTCGACGCCATATGCTAGGAAGAAATTCTCGATGAAATATGATGCCTTTAAACCTCATTCTTACGATCAAAATCTTTAATGGTTGCGGTATTGATTTTATGAGACCTTTTCTCAATTCTTTTGGAAATTTATACATTCTCCTTCCTATCGATTACGTCTTAAAATGGGTCGAACCCGTTCCATGTAAAACCAACGACCATGTAATTATTGTGAATTCCTTAAAGAAAATATCTTTCGAGATTCGACACACCTCGCACAATAATAAGTGATAACGGAACAAATTTTTTCAATCATTCTTTTGAAACAAATGAGGAAATTCTTGGAAGCCCATAAGTTATCCGTTCCGTATCATGCTCAAAATTGTGGCCAAGTTGAAGTTTCAAATCGACAAATAAAACAAATTTTGGAGAAAACTTTTAACAAAAATATAAAAGATTGGTCTCAAAAATTGACCGATTTGCTTTGGGCTTACAGTACTGCTTTAAAACAAACCTTGAGATGCCCCCATTTCGTTTAGTTTAAGGGAAAGCATGCCATTTACTAGTTGAAATTGAACACAAAGTGTTGTGGGCAATAAAGAACTTAAACTTCGATCTTGGAAAAGCCGACGAAGATCGAAAACTACAACTCAATGAAAAAGAAGAACTTAGGAATGATGCATGTGAAAACGAAAACATTTACAAAGAAATTACAAAAGTTTTTCATGACAAGTCTATCCAAAGAAAAACATTTTCGCCTAACCAAAAAGTTCTTTTGTATGACTCTAAACTTCACTTACTCCCTGGGAAACTAGAATCGAGATGGAGCGGACCATTTGCGGTTCGAACTGTTTTTCCACATGGTGTAATAGAAATATCAAACCCCAGGGATGGAACAATTTTCAAAGTCAATGTCATCGTGTGAAACTATACTTGGAATTGCCAAGTAATTAAGAGGAGGAGCTCATGATTCTTCATGAGCATTGCTACGTCTAGTAAGAAATTTTAACCCTCATATGTAAATATGTACATATTTTTCCTCGTTACACTCATTATAGCATGCATTGAGTATGTGGATACAGTTAAATTTAAGTGTACGGGGGAGTCCCATCTTCATTTTAGATTTTTTTGGTTATTTTTTGCATTTTCTTTACAAAACTCAAAATTTATAAAAACAAAAAAACCTCAAACAAATTTCTTTTTAACATTTCGATTTATTTTTGGAGAAACACTATAGGATAAGTACAAGTTTTGGTTATTGAATTGAGATCTTTGAAAATTTATTTGTCTCAACAAAAGTAAAAATGAAGTTTGATTACAAGAAACGATGGTTTAACTGGTATATAGGAAGGCTCCTGGTTGTTAATTATGAAGTATATCTTAAGTGTAATCTTTGTTTGAAAGAGTGGTTGATTTAAAGTAAAGACGATAACATTTTTGAGCTTCTAAATTAAGTGGTGCTAAGACGATACTGTAAAACTCTCTCTCGATAAAAAGATATATACAACAAAAAACAAAAACAATTTTTTTTGTATATATGTATATATTTTATTAACACCTAGAGTCATGTGTTAATATGCAAGCGTGTACACTCGCCATGCTCTGTACCCTTCTCATGTAAGACCGAAAGGCAGTGCATGAAAGATATATCTGGCCTCAGTTCATCTGAGTTAGGTGTATTTACACGAAATTCTTTCATTGATAACGCCTACAGTCGATAGGTGTACATACTTGTGTGTACACTCGCCATGCTCTGTATTTCTCTCACGTAAGCCCGCAAGGCAGTGCATGGGTCATATATCCAGCCTCAGTTTTCTAAGTTACACATATGTAAATATTGTTAATATTAATAAAATTTCAAATAAAAAAGAGCAAGAAATTGAAATCCAAGCACTATTTTCACTAATTTGATTCGACTTCTTATTCAAAAGAAATGAAAATACCAGTTCGAAAAACTTTGATAATCAACGAAGGATTCATTTCATAGTTGCACTATGTTATCAACCGAAATAACTAGCCAAAATAGAGTCTAATTAGAATGATAACTTAATTTTTATTGGATGTTTTAACTAGTAAAGGACTTAAATTTCTTAACAATGACCAGAACTTATACTTAACTTATTCATGTCAAATTAAAGTAAATTCTTCATTTGTAGATATTTTTAAAAACTTGCATCCATATCTTTGCAAATAAATCGTGCATTTAGAAATTTTACGTGTATTTGGATTTTGTGGGTAGTATCTGCTGAAAACCTCACGAGACAACACTCATTCTACTAGGGACACCTAGAGGTTTAACGGTTTATTGCATACGTTCAATGCAATCGTGTTTCCTACGAAAGCGGATTTATCTTAGTTTTTCTTTATTCGAGGATGAATAAAAAGATAAGTATGGGGGTATTTGATGTGCACGTAAATATGCATGTTTTTACTTCCTTATTTAATCTACTTTTATTTTGAATAAATGTCATAATTGGATGTTTTTACATTTTTAAATCCAAATTTCAAAAATGATTTCAAGTCATTATTCATACATCAATTTGGGGGTTTTGTGCATATATTAATTTTGAGAATATTTACTTGCACATTTTATTTTTATTTGTAGGAATTTAGATGGAAATATGAAGAGGCTTTCATATATTCATGCATGCACAAGAGAAGGAGGACCCCACCTACCCACCTACCTTGATCTATAGTTTGGAGATAATGCGTTAGTGGAGACTAAAGTTACATGCATACTTAATGGAGGATTAATTAGAGGCTAATGATAATTTGGTGGCCATACTGCCTAAGGGCTATTTTGGGTAGTCCCCTAAAATATGCATTAGGGTTTTAGGCTTGTATAAATACCCCTCTTATGTTCATGGAATGATTTTTTTAGTTTACATTATCATGCAAGTTGTAGCCTCAAATGAAAAGAGAAATGAAATGGCTTCCTACGCCTCTTCTTTTTCTACTTGCTTTACTTTCATGCCTACAAGTTCTTTTCTTCTTATTTTCATTTATATGCTTTCTTTTCTTTCATTGTTTGTGCCTAAATTGGTCACAAACCTCCAAGCCATGAAAGCACCAGTGTTTACACACAGATCCACAATATTCATGCACAAATCTTAGATCCAGATAAAGTAGAGAACAAAAATAAAGAAACAGAAAAATTAAAATGAGCAAGAAAGAAAAGAACACAGGGTTTATAGTGGTTCGGCTATCACCGGCCTACATCCACTTTGAATTGATCCTTTATTCCATTTGTATTGAGATTCCAGTCATAAGCCTTTTAAAGTCAATAGAAAAATGGCAGAGTTTCTATGTAATGAGAAGAAGAAGATCCCTATTTTAGTTGCCATAGGACCACCATTTATAGGTGTAGATCTGAAAATATCGACCTCAAAATCAGCAATATCTTTTCTTTTGCGCAGGTGGGCCCGCTAGATCGGTCCATAGTGATTTTTGATCGATCCAAGTACAATTCATATCGATCCAAAAATGGTCCAAACAAGCCAAGATCGATCACGTACGTCCCCGAGTAAACAGGAAAGTTCCTATGAAAATTTCATATCATTTGGACTTGTAGAATGGGAGTTATGATTGATCCAAGTTTGCATTTTCCAATGTCGATTGTCATCTTCGTATCGATCATTTTACATCGATCCTCTTCATATTGATCGTTCTTGGATCAATGATATGGAGCGATAATCACGTGTAGATCCATTTTTCATGCTCACTGACCGCTTCGTATCCATCAGTTGCTAAGCATTTTGTATCGGTTCCTGCCTTGCTCTGTAATGAGGCCAAAACCTTCTACTCGTATCGATACTTTGCGATGCGCTTCGTATCCATGACATTCCTATCCATGCTCCTCATATCGATTCAAGCTTTATTCCTTAGTATCGCTCACTTACTGATCGATTTGAAACGCTTCTCCCTGTAAACATTTGCTCCTCGTATCGATCCAAATTCTCTTTCTTCGTATCGATCCTAATGGATACGAACACCATCCACCTTGATCGATACGAATGGATCGATACAAACCAGTTTCCATAAAATTTAATCCATCCATATCTTGAGCATACGAACTTCGATTGACCAGAATTTGAAACGTAGCCTTTCCTAGCCTTGTTCATCATTCCCAATCGATCTTACCTTAATTGGAGCTTGGTAAAATTTTGATGGTATCGATCATAGCCATGTTTTCCTATCGATCTCTAATCCCATTATCCAACCATTCTAGCCAATTTGTTGATATCCCGGCCTTGACCAAAAGGCGGGGTAACATTTGTCCCTCAAAACGTGACTTGCGGTATGAAGGCGTGTTTCGAATAGCTTTTAAATCCAATATCCAAAGTCCATATTCCATCCATAGCCACATCATTCGATCCATAGTTCAATCAATTACCCAGCTATCCTGTCCAAGTGTCGTAGCCGTATTCTTATCCAAATTTGTGACTGCTCTGAGTCGATGTTCGATTCCAAATCCAGTAACCAAATCCTTAGCTAATCCCATAGCCATCCGAACCCATTAACCGAGTTTTAATCTATCCATATCTAATGATTGATAACCAAATCATGACCTCTTTGGGTCGACATCCGAATCCGGAACCACTCCGGGCCCTTGTCCAAATTCTTAGCCGTTCATAAACAATATCCGAATCCATAACCTCTCTGGGTTCTTGCCAAGCACTATCCACACTCAGCGACCTATGTCAAGCAATGCCTTGCTCTACGGTGATCCTGGTTCAGTGTCCCTGAACACTAAGTAGGCTGTGGCTTAAGTCCTAAGCCGAATCCTGGTTGCTCCGGACCCTTACTGAGCATGGGACATACTCCACGATCAGTATTAACATATGACAGATAACATGGGGCCTAAGTCCTATGACGAACCTTGGTCTCTCCGAACCCTTGTCGAGTATAGTCCACACTCGACGACCTGAATAAGCAGATTCGCCATGTTCAGACGAAGCGATTTACCCCTTGCTGGGCATAATCCAATCCAAAATCTAGATTAAATCAGAAAACCAAAAATCCATACCAAGAGTCCGTTCTAATATCCAGACCGAAAAATAAGCATCCAAACCGAAGTCCTAATGAGAAAGCAAACAAAACTAGGAGTTCAAACCAAACTCCAAGAACCAGAAAAAAGAAAATGTCTAAACCAAAAAAGAAAAAACGGATTTTACAAACTAGAGTGTCGTAGTTTATCATCAGCTAAGAGCATGCCTAGTGGCTATCGCCATCCTCGTACATGAGTAAGTGACTTGGCCATTTTCTTATAGTTTGCTACTTATTCCATATCATTCCTGTCAGCTGATAACTAATCGACCATCATTCCAGGGCCTTGTGCCATCATCATTTGAGGTTGATGGTAGCTACTCCTGTTTCACCGCCACTTTCCGAGTTCTGAATTATTGCCGCAACTGACCACTCCTTACATGCTCCTCGATTATATCCTTTAGATGCCTGCAGCTGTTGGTATCATGCCCGTCCAAGTCATGAAAGAGACAGTGCCTTCCGGATGCCCTCTCGTGTTCCGAGGGTTTCCTCCTTGCCGGCCTTCGATAAGGAAGGCGATCCCATGTCTTTAATAATATCTGCTCCAAGGTTTCATTCAATCATGTGTACGTGGAGAATTTTGGCTCTCCTTAGCGTTTCCTTTCCCTGCAAGAGTTGTCATCCAACTTCCTCTTCCTTTTATCCTTATCCTTACCCGAGCTTTCACCGGATGGTTCTCCATCCTCAATCGCGCTTACTTCCATTAACTTCATATCCGGGCATGCATCCTTCCATAGAAGAAATCTTTTAGCCTCATGAAAGAACTCCCCAAGATCCATTGGTGGATCTCGAATCAATGAAACCTTGAAATCCGAGTTATCCCAAACTCCTAATGTTGCCACTATTAAAACCATCGATGGATCCAGTCGATCTAAAGAAGCAATTACTACATTGAACCGAGTTAAGAAAGTCCTTAGCGATTTCCCTATCCTTTGTTTTACTGATGTCAGTGTTATCACATTCTTCGGCCTTTTGATACAAACGCGAAACTGCTTCAAAGACCTATCCACCAATTCTATCCATCTCCTAATAGATCCTTCTTCCAACTGTCTGAACCACATAGCAGCTATATCAGTAAAGTACAGAGGAAAAAATCGGGCCATAACTTCCTCCGATTCCCCGAGCACTTTCATGTGTCTCGTGTACCTCATCAAATGATCGGTAGGATCAGCCCTGCCATTGCATACCTCCATAGTAGGTAGCTTAAACTCTGGTGAATTCCTAGCCATTCTAATGTCACGGGTAAACGTACTCCTGTTTACTCCTTCTAGATCTTTGTTTGCTATCCTCCACGTATAGTTCGCCTGATAATCTCAGCTAATCCAGTGTTGTCCACCAAGGGTTGCCCCTAGAGTCCCCGAGGGAATTCTGGTACATACTCTTCATCACACACTCCTGCGCCCGCATCCTGTTGTGTGGTGTCACCAGGGATCCCTCCATGAATTGGTGTACCAATACATGGTGGTGTGCCCCGATTCTGGATCCATCCAAATTGGGAACTGTGTGCTGATTGGGGGCTAGGCCCTGTTAAGCTGCTCCATTCGATTCATGTTGGGTCCTTCTGTTCCAGCTCCGTGGATCTGAATCCCTGAAGCTCCAGCTATTCCTGTCCGTCCAAACTTTCTGAGAAGGTTCTACATCATTTCCTCCTACCTTTTCAACAATTCTTCTTGCATAGCTCCCATCATCATCTCTGTCTCATCTTTGGTGATGAAAACTGAGGCCTAATTCGCTCCTGAGGAAGCCTCTTGACTCCCCTCGTGATGGCTTCTTTCTGGTAATATCCTTCTAGCTGATTGCCTATCCATGGTTCCTCCCAGATCAGATCCTTTAGCTTTCCAAATCTGAATTCCAAATCTAATGTAGTGGGCACGAGTAATCTTAGTGGAAGCACCAAGGTTTTTATGGCAAAATAGGCCCCAAAAGCCGTGAAAGCACCAGTGTTTGCACACAGATCCACAATATTCAAGCATAAATCTTAGATCCAGATAAAGTAGAGAACAAAAATGAAGAAATAGTAAAATTAAAATGAGCAAGAAAGAAAAGAACACAGGGTTTATAGTGGTTCGGCTATCACCGGCCTACATCCACTTTGAATTGATCCTTTATTCCATTTGTATTGAGATTTCAGTCATAAGCCTTTGAAAATTAGTAGCAAAAATGGCGGAGTTTCTATGTAAAGACAAGAAGAATCCCTTTTTAGCTGCCATTGGATCGCTATTTATAGGTGTTGATCTGAAAATATCTACCTCAAAACCAGGAATACATCTTCCCTTGCACAGGTGGGCCAGCCAGATCGATCCAGAGTGATTTTGGATCGATCGAAGTACAATTCGTTACAATCCAAAAAATGGTCCAAACTAGTCGAAATCGATCATGTATGTCTCCAAGTGAACAAGAAAGCTCCTGTGAAAATTTCATATCATTTGGCTTGTAGAATGAGAGTTATGATTGATCCAAATTTGCATTTTCCAATGTCGGCTGTATCTTTGTATCGATCGTTTTACATCGATCCTCTTTGTATCGATCTTTCTTGGATCGATGATGTGGAGCGGTAATCACGTGTAGATCAATGTTTAATGCTCGCTGACCACTTCATTTGCCTTGACCTTCTTTGTATCCATCGGTTGCTAAGCCTTTCGTACCGGTCCCCGCCTTACTCTGTATCGATGCCAAAACCTTCTTCTCATATCGATACTTAGCTATGCGCTTCGTATCCATGCCGTTCGTATCCATGCTCCTCCTATCGATTCGAGCTTCATTCCTTCATGTCGATTACTTATTGATCAATACGAAACGCTCCTCCCTGTAAACATTTGCTCCTTGTATCGATCCAAATTCCCTTTCTTTGTATTGATCCTAATGGATACGAATATTGTCCACCTTGATCAATATGAACGGATCGATACAAACCAGTTTCCATAAACCTTGATCCATCCATATCTCGAGCATACGAACTTCGATTGACCTGAATTTGAAATGTAGCATTTCCAAGTCTTGTTCATCATTCCCAATGGATCCCACCTTAATTGGAGCTTGGTCAAATTTTGATGGTATCGATCATAGCCATGTTTTCCTACCGATATGAACCAATTTCCATGAACATTGATCCATCCATAAGTTGAGCATACGAACTTCGATTGACCTAAAATTTGAAACGTAGCATTTCCTCGCCTTGTTCATCATTCCCAATCGATTCTATCTTAATTGGAGCTTGGTCAAATTTTGATGGTATCGATCATAGCAGTGTTTTCCTATCGATCTCTAATCCTCATATCCAGCAGTTCTAGCCAATTCGTTGATATCCTGGCCTTGACCAAAAGGCGGAGTAACATTCATGTTAGTAGATTAGCTTTCTTTTTATGCACTAAATTTTATTTTATTTTCTTTTGCAAATAGCTTAGTTCTCTTTTCTTTTATTAGCTCTTACTTTCCTTGATTTTTAATGCTGCAATTTACATGTGTTGAAATGATAACACAAATGAGTAGCTAAACTCCTTCAATTTAGGGGAAATGAGGCTCTCTAAAATTATGTAAATTCAACATATTATGCTATTTATAATCTCTTTTATGCTTCATGAAAAGTTAGTTACGATGTAAATTTACAAAAGGAATTTGATAGCCTATATTGTAATCATAAATGGGCTATGCTTAATTCAACGTAAACACAATTTGCATCATCATTTACTTAAGTGATTTTGGTCATGAAATTAAAGGAGAAACAAAATTTGATGATTTATGTTGCTAAACAAAATAGTACATAGATCATATTTAAAATAGCATTTGCTTTGACTTCATGTTCATTTTCATTCCAATTGATAAGTGGTTTTAGTTGTTGTATTATAGTTTGATGGTTTAAGTTATGTTAACTAATAACATAAATTGACCATACTTATGATAAATACATCACTAATTCCATTTAAGATCAAAATAGAGAGATCGTAGATTATTTTTTGTGTTGATTTATAAAAAAGTGAGAGAGGACTTGCCTTTAAATTGTTTTCTAATCTCATATTTCCATTCACTTGTTCTAGCTAGTTTTATATTATTTAGCTTAAAAACAATCTCAAGTTTGGTTTAATTTGATTAAGTAGAATTTTAAATCAATACAATTCCGTATATATCGACATGTACTTGCCACGTACTAAAATTTTATGCCGTGCGCTTGCGTTTACTTTCTTACAATTTTTCGACGATTTTCTAAACCAAAAGAAAAAACGTCGATTCAACAATATGCATAAGAGGATGCTAATCAACTAAGAGAGACACTATATATATCTTACTAATCATAATAATTAGGTAACTCTAAGTAGCATAATACAAACGGTCTCCAAGCTCCGACATGTATCCATATCGTAGTGTTTGTAACGATACACCGTTTTTAGGCGGTTTAAATCGACAATGAACCACACATGTCAACTCAAACCATTCAAAATGGAGGATTGTTAATGGGGTAAATAAGAAAATAAGAGGGAAACAAGGAAAACAAAACACTGAACCCACAGCGGACTGACAAAATATAATAATCAAATAAACAGTTAATGAAGCAGTTTTATAATATACAATTGATTACACAATTTATACAGCATGCCACATATCAATATGATGCAACGAAAAGATTACTAATAATATAATATATACCAAACTTCGTCTTCATCCTCTAGAAAAGAGTCTTCAACATTGAAAATCTCAGACTGACCCGAGCATAATGAAAAGACAAAACATTCGAGTCAGAACTAAAAGATCTTATGTAAGTTAAATCAATAGCAAATAAATACGAGTGTAATGGCTTCAGAGATGTTTACGGGATTTTACACCTCCTATCTAGTGTTTAACATTTGTGCAATAATTTAAGACTTATTTCGGGATTCCATCTCCTAAGGATCCGTTAAACTATTTATATGTAGTAATATACGCTATATATATAGTGTTTTATCAGCAAAGTAAAGTATTAAAATAGCGTTAAGGCGCTACCCATATCCCCCTTAACACATTTTATAGATGTCGTAGTCTATATAGTACTATAAACTCCACCAAACCGGTGGGCTATCAGGGAGCACACCATAGATATGAGACAAAACAAAATCGTAGTGGGCTCGATAAGGCATATGACAAGGCAGGCGAGGCAATGTCCAGGGTTGGATTCTACCGTTTACATGCCTAGACTGGTGATAAAGCATAGCAGCTACTACCGCCCACTGTGGAATACACCCCAATAATCAAATCAGAGTTGGCCACCAATCAATCACAAAGTAACAGATATGTTATCGAAGAAGCGTGTCTGACAGGAGGAGCGACCTCACTTGACCGAGATAGCTCCTGTTTTAGTCATATCAAGCTGACCTGAGGGGGTCAGAGTTACGTTCTTACCTCATACAGTAGCGTTCGCCAACCATCCTACTTCGTTCTAGATTCTCCACCACGTGCATAGTCATTAAAGTGATTTCGGAATTGACAGAGAGTATGACAATATCCGACCCCGGTCTCTTTAACAACCAAACACTTATTTCACACCGTGATCATTTTATAAAACATTCAAAACAGTTTATGCCTTTATATCAAGATATGCATATACTTATTCCAAAAGTATAAATATATTCATAAATACCGAGAAGGATTTTCTTTCAATCAGTTTCGAAAATAATTCATAAATCTCTCTTAAACCATTTATAAACTATTTATATGCTTTAAAACCATTTATAAAGCTATTTATAAATTCTAAAACAGTTTACAACTCTTCCCCTTTTCATAAACTCTACATAAATTCCTTTCAAATGATACTAAATCCCTTAATACAAGTTCTTTCATAAAACCCTTTATAAAATCCTTTAAACCCTTTATAAAATCCTTTATAAAACCATTATAAAAATCCTTGAAAAAAATCTTTCATAAAAATCCTTTTTAAAAAATCCACTATAAGATCTCTTATTAAACATTTATAAATTCCTTACAAAACCTATTACAAAATTCTAAAATCTTTTACAAAAATCTTTATATATTAAAGTTATTGTAAAAGTTTATATTTATTATCTTAAATAAAAATTATGTTTATTATATTAAATTAAATTTAAAATATATATATTAAAACTATATTAAATATTTTATTAAATTAAAATTTTAAACATTTTAAAATGTATTTTTAAATCTAAGTAAAATTATAAGTTAAAATCTTAAATTTACCTTTAAAACCATATATTAACTTATAATTTGAAGCTTTAAAACACATAAACAAATTATTTTCCAAATATAATTTTTTAAAATAAAATAATCAAATTAAATTTTAAAATCAAATTTATAAATCAAACATACTTTACTGTTTAGAAAATAATTTATAACCGACCAACGGTGTCCGTATATAATTTTCTACCCAATGGTCAAGTGATAAGGTATATATCATTTCAACCCAAAAATAGTTAAATTTTCCGCGTATATATCATTTCAACCCATATCCCAAATCAAAAATTTCCAAATCAACAAAATCGCTCGGGTTTATCATTTAAACCCATAGCGATTTTCCCTAATAAGATCATTCGGGTATGTATGATTTCAACCCATAGTGATAATAGGGATATAAACATCCAATCAACCAAAATGTGAACAAATAAACATCCATCACAATCAATATCCAAATCAGCCAATAAATCACAACAATTAACTAGTTATCATTATCAGGTGTTTAACTAACAATTTAAATTCAACATTAATTTAAATAGCAATTTATTTCAATATAAATTCAAAATAAATTAAAATGTCAAATTAAACTACCAAATAATAACCAACAATATTCTTATCACATCATAAATTTAATTCAACTAACATAAGAAGGTTTAGTATTTGTGAGTGGGTTAAATCACTCACCTTTGATTTCTAGTCGATTTAAAAATCCAAATAAAGCCCTAAATTTGAATGCTCTCAAAATGCAGCCAAACTAGATCCATGTTGTTTGGAATTTTGATATGATCCTAATGGATGAAACCGCATCCGAATCCAAGCTCGTATGAGAAAGTAATTCAAGTTAGAAGTTTTAATTTTTAAAATTGAAATAAAATAAACAAAAGGCATAAATGTAATTTAGCATCACACGCTAACCCTAACGTCATCACCTATCAGCCGAACCCACGCTCGAGCATACCCATCAGCGCCGCCACAATCAACCAATTGCCTCACGAACTCTGATCATCCTCCACCATATCAGACAAAGGCACTGCAATACTCTCCCAAGGTCGCACCTCCCTGGCCACTCGTGGCCTCGTCCACCACCCTTTGGCAATCATCGTCGCCTCCATGTCCTCAGCCAATTTTGTCGATTCTCGATCTCTTTGAGACGAACGAATACCACTTATCCCTCTGCTGGCCAGCCTCTTCCGGATGTCACTCGTCGATCGCTGATTAGATGAAGATCCACCGTTGAAATTGAAACCCTAGTTTCGGCGGCCGAAATTTTTTCAACTATTTTTGGCCAAACCGAACCATGAACTGCAGATGTAGATTGCGCTCGTCAAGAGCTTCGTAACAATATATAATTTTATATAGTTTGGGGAGTTTGAAATTTCGATTTGATTTTGAATTTGAAACTAGGTTTTGATTGAAACTGAAATAAGGGTTTTGAGCTGCCATTGAGAAGGAGTAGACAAAGATGAAAGTATGTATAGATATATGAAAGAAGAAATTTGTTAGGGTTTATAATAGCCTATATATTGGCAGAGATATATAAGAACGAATGGACATATCGAATTAGGTCGAAACCATAACAACGACCCGAAAAGCCCGTTTCGTTCCTGAAACGAAAATAGGTCATCCCATATATCAAAATATAGGTTTTTGATATTTTTAAACTCGATGGAACTAGTTTCAAACCCTAATTCCATTGCATGAAGAAGTTAGCATTTATAATAAATTTATATTTATTTAAATTTCATTAATCAATTCTACACGTTTCGAGCCCGTGCGATCAAACGATAAGTTTGATCGCTACGAAACTTAAAATCTTACAATAATTCATTGTTATGGATTTGATGAAACTGGTTTCGTCAAATCTGAGACAGTGGCCAAAATGGCTAGTTTTACACGTTAACTAAATAAATTATTATTGAATTGATTTAGTCACCTTTTAAATTCAAATTTAAAAGTTAAAAAATTTCATCATTCTTGATTACATAAAAATTAATAATCTTTTACAATATAGTTTTCCATGTTAAATCCAATATTTAAATATTGCACTAATTTCAACATTCAATTACAACTATAATAAAACCCTAGTTAATTATATTTTAATTGTGATCAAATTCTTTTATTTTGATTTACACTCTTATTATAGAATCAACTATTACCTTGTGAATATAATTAACATTAGTTTATATTTTATTACATTAATATTCTATTGTTATCATCTTAACCCATATTAACTGCAATATTTAATTACATTAATTCGAAAAATTGATTCCACCAATTATTTTATTCCTTATTTACAAATTTAACCAAATTAATTTTACAATTATTTCAATGATTTAAATTACATTAAAATAGTTATCAATAACATTCGAATAACATTATTAAATCATATTCTAATTATTTTTCTCATTAATAAACCATAAATTTAATTTCTCATAATATTAAATCTCAAAATCTTATTTAATTTAATAGTTTTAATTATTAAAAATATGGGTCGTTACACTCTCCTCCACTTAAAAATTTTCGTCCTCGAAAAGGAACAAGAAGGAATTAAGAAACTTAATATGATTTTATTCGAAATACAATTTATAACAATTTAACTTACATATTTAAGTTTAACAAAATTTGAAAATAACTCAACTTTACAAAAAAATTCTAAGTCTTAAATTTATGAAAAATTTCGGCAAAGTATCCTTTGCATGATTTGGTCCGGAAAAATAACAATATCAATATATATATATATATATATCATATTTCAATAATAAAATATCCAAAGCATGGGGAAAACAATGAAATATCATTCCAAAAACCGTAATCCGAAAACGTACATGTTTGTCAGGCAAACAAACTTTATTTATGAAACCAAAAGCAGTAACTATTGCTTCCATAAACATGTATCTTACTTACATAACCAAAGAGTTAAAATTATGTTAAAGAATAATATTTTAGTTGTTTCAAATCAATAGCACAAGCAACGCACATTATATCACTATCATATGCAAATAAGAAGAAGTACAACCATCATATGCAACAACGGAAACTGTCAAACAATCCATAGCAATGGTTTGTTCAGGTTCAGACACTTCTCATCATACAAGGATGATAAATAAACTACCAAGTATACCTTACGCTCAATAGCCCTCATGTAACTCTTAATAGATTATTTATATAACCTTAAACAATTTGAAGTATCATTTCCCAAACTTCCCACCAGCCAAACAACAAAGAATTTAAGTATTATTTTAATTTGCACGATGTACATAAATCTTTTATACACAATATCAATTCTAATCGCTTGCTTGAATACACACATTCCACTTTCGAATTAGTATTGTTAACCCAACCACTCTACTGTGGACCCTGATCTGATTTCTTGATTCGAAATTTTCATTTTTCTTGCATAGCCATAAACCATGATAAAAAAACTTCAAATTCATATCAAAAATTTGTATCAATTGTTCGCCGTCGACAATTGAGCGAAAAATCCTAATTCGAGCTGGTGTGAATTGCTACAAATCTTGTATTCAAATCTGAATCAGAACTATTATGTGAATAAAATGATTTATGCACAATTTACATATTTTATTCTATTGGCTTTTTTCTCATCATTATTTACATTTCATTTGTTTTAATTCATTCATACAATAATTATATTTTATTAATTTTCGTTCATTACTTACACAATTTATTTCCCATTCAATATTTGAAATCATCAATTAATCCATTATTAAGGTATTATGTACATTTCATAGTAGTTTATTTCACATTTACTATTTACTTATGACTTTGATATCCATTTTAATATTAATATTCATCAATGAATCATTTCAGTCATTTCTTGAGTTTATAATCATTTACTTAAACGGTATTCGCTTTTTTTCTATTTAATTTAATTACTAGCATTTCAAAATATTAACTTATGTTTAAAATATTTCTTGTATACCATAATTCTTATTTGTAGACATATCTCCATTACTTAAGTTTTACTTGTATAAAATTCTATTACATATTCATATTCACATTTTAGCTTTTAAACAGTTCTGGTAAGTTCATATATGTTTTTTTTAAGGATGTAACAGAATGTTATACAAATTTATCTTATTTATTTTGATTAACAAAAACGTTCAATAGTTCACATTTTCTTAATTTCATTACCTTTAATTTACAAGTGACAAATCTCCAATTTCTTTACAGTTTCACTAATAACCTAACTTATATTTTCCTATTTTTTATTTTATAATTTTCCGACTATTAATATTTCACTTATTTCTACAACCGAAAATCATTAATTTAATAGGAACCTAAGAACTCAAATACTGGATTCTTTTCAAATCACTTTGAGATAACATATATACTCATACCTTACATATATATCAAATCATATTTAGGAGTTTAAAATTTAGATTTGTTTATCAGAACTAATATTTAGTAAAGCTACTGCAGTGGTTTTCCCACTTTGAAACTCGAAAATGAACATCGATGATGTCGCGATCTTCACCGAAATTATTTTTCAGCGACAGAAGAGGGGAGCACAAGACTTATTTCCTTTTAAAATTCTTTTTAAAACATTTCTTTCAAATCACATTGAAAATATTTATATCGGAAAGTACTTTCAAATAATACTAATATTATATTCCAAAATCTATGAAAACCAATTTCAAAACTTTGGAACTTAAGTTCTCAAGTTTCCAATTCATATTCACTTTATTGGTAAAATCCTATTTTGCAACCAATATTTATAAAATTTCACTACCTAACAAACAAAAATATCACATACAACTATATCCAATTATAAAAATTATTCTTTTATATACAAAATATAATACTAGGTAAAATTATTTCATTTACCTATATTTCAAAAATAATATTGTGTTGGTCTGCCTTATTAAGTGTTTAGAAATCCCTATCGTTGCCATAGCATCCTTTGTACTGACTAAAATTCATAAATACTCAAAAAATAAGCTCTCTCATATATATACTCCCAAATTCATTCTAGGGTATTAATAACCCAATCTCTAATGAGTTAACCCCGAACATGCTAAGGTATCCATAAACCAAAGCTCTGATACCAGCTGTAATGACCCACCTTTTTGGACGGTTTAAATCGGCAATGAACCACATATGTCAACTTAAAACATTCAAAAGGGAGGATTGTTAATGTGGTAAATAAGAACATAAGAGGAAAAGAAGGAAAACAAAACACAAAATCTCATAATGGAATGGCAAAATATAATAATCAAATAAACAGTTCATGAAGCTGTTTTATAATATACAATTGATTACACAATTTATACAACAATCAGAGTACCACAATGACATATCAATAATGATGCAACGGAAAGATTACTAATAATATAATATATACCGAACTTCGTCTTCATCCACTAGAAATAGAGTCTTCAACACTGAAAAGCTCAGGCTGACCCGAGCGTAATGAAAAGACAAAACACTCGAGTTAGAACTAAAAGATCTTATGTAAGTTAAGTCAACAGTAAATAAATATGAGTGTAATGGCTTCAGAGACGTTTATGGGATTTTACACCTCCTATCCAGCATATAACATGCATGCAATAACTTAAGAGATGTTTCGAGATTCCATCTCCTAAGGATCTGTTAAACTATTTATATGTAGTAATATACGGCATATATATAGTGCCTATCATTAAAGTAAAGTATTAAAATAGCGTTAAGGCACTACCCATATCCCCATTAACACATTTTATAAATGCTGTAGTCTATACAGTACTATAAAATCCACCAAACCGGTGGGCTATCAGGGAGCACTCCATAGGTACGACACAAACCAAAATCGTAGTGGGCTCAATAAGGCATATGACAAGGCACACGAGGAAATGCCTTTGGTAGGATTCTATCATTTTGCATGCCCGGATTAGTGGTACCACATAGTAGCTACTACCGCCCACCCTGGAACACACTCCCATAATCAAATCGAAAGTGGACACCAATCAATCACAAAGTATATGGTATCGAAGAAGCGTGTCCGGTAGGAGGAGCGACCTCACTTGGCCCAGGATAACTCCTGTTTTAGTCAAATCAAGCTCACCCAAGGAGGTCATGGCTACATTCTTACCTCATACCAGTTGCGTTCGCCAACCATCCTACTTTGTTCTGGATTCTCCACCACGTGCATAGTTGTTAAAGTGGTTTTAAAATTCGCAGAGAGTATGACAATATCCGATCCCAGTCTGTTTAACAACCAAACGCTTATTTCACACCGTGGTCATTTTGTAAAACATTCAAAAACAGTTTATACCTTCATATCAAGATATCAATATACTTATTCCAAAAGTATAAATATATTTATAAATATCGAGGAAGATTTTATTTCAATTAATTTCAAAATAATTTATAAATCTCTCTTAAACCATTTATAAAATATTTATATGCCTTAAAACCATGTATAAAGCTATTTATAAATTCGAAAACAGTTTACAACTCTTTCCTTTTTCATAAACCCTACGTAAATTCCTTTAAAACACTTCCAAATCCCTTAATACAAGTTCTTTTATAAAACCCTTTACAAAATCATTTAAAACCTTTATAAACTCCTTTATAAAACCATTATAAAAATCCTTTATAAAAATCCTTCTATAAAAATCCATTATAAGATCTCTTATAAAACTTTTACAAATTCCTTACAAAATCTTTTACAAAATTTTAAAATCTTTTAGAAAAATCTTTATCTATTAAAGTTATTATAAAAGTCTATATTTATTATCTTAAATAAAATTATATTTATTATATTAAATTAAATTTAAAATATATATATATATTAAAACTATATTAAGTATTTTATTAAATTAAAATTTTAAACTATTAAAATATATTTTTACAACTAAATAAAATTATAAGTTAAAATCTTAAATTTACCTTTAAAACCATATATTAACTTATAATTTGAAGCTTTAAAACAAATAAAACAAATTATTTTCCAAATATAATTTTTTTAAATAAAATCTATAAATTAAATTTTGAAATCAAATTTATAAATCATACATACTTTACTATTTAGAAAATAATTTAAAACTGACCGATGGTGTCCGTATATAATTTTCTACCCTATAGTCAAGTGATAGGGTATATATCATTTCAACCCCAAAATAGTTAAATTTTTTGGGTATAAATCATTTCAACCCGTATCCAGAATTAAAAATTTCCAAATCAACGAAATCGCTTGGGTTTATCATTTCAACCCATAATGATTTTCTCTAATCTATAAGATCATTCGGGTATGTATCAATTCAACCCATTGTGATAACAAGGATATAAACATCCAATCATCCAAAATGTCAACAAATAAACATCCATCACAATGAACATCCAAATCAGCCAATACATCACAACAATTAACTAGTTATCATTATCAGGTGTCTAATTAACAATTTAGATTCAGTATTAATTTAAATGGCAATTTGATTCAATTTAAATTCAAATTTGATTAAAATGTCAAATTAAACTACCAAACAGCAACCAATAATATTCTTATCACATCATAAATTTAATTTAACTAACACAAGAAGGTTCAGTACCTGTGAGTGGGTTAAATCACTCACCTTTAATTTCTAGTTGATTTGGAAGTCCAAATAAAGCCCAGAATTTGAATTATTTTAGAATCTAGCCAGACCAGTTCAATGTTGTCTGAAATTTCGATACGATCCCAACGAAGGAAACCGCGTCCAAATCCGAGCTCGTATGAGAAAGTTATTCAAGTTAGAGGTTTAAACTTTTAAAATTAAAATAAAATAAACAAAGGGCATAAATGAAATTTACCATCACACCCTAACCCTAACGCCATCTCGTATCAGCCGAACCTACACTCGAGCGTACCCATCAGCCAATGCCACAATCAACCGCACGAACTCCGATCTTCCTCCACTAGATCAGGCAATGCTACTGCAATCCTCTCGTAAAGCCGCACCTCTCTAACCACTTGCAGCCTCGTCCATTGCCCTCTGGCAATCACCGCCGTCGCCATGTTCTCAGCCAATTCTGGTGATTCTCGACCTCTTTGAGACGAATGAATACCACTGATCCCCTGCTCGCCATCCTCTTCCATACACCACTCCCCGATCGTTGATTGGATGACGATCCACCGTTGAAATTGAAACCCTATTTTCAACGGCCGAGACTTCTTCAACGATTTCTGGCCAAACAGAACATCAATTGCAAAAATGAATTAAGATGTAGATTGCGCTTATTGAGAGCTTCACACCGATATATAATTTGATATAGTTTGGGGAGATTGACATTTCGATTTGATTTTGAATTTGGGAATTAGGGTTTTGATTGAAACTGAAATTAAGGTTTTGAGCTGCCATTGAGAAGGGGTAGAAGAAGATGACATTACGTATAAAAATAAGAATACGAAACCCATTAGGGTTTATTACAGCCTATATATTGGCAGAGATAGATAAGAACGAATGGACATATCGAATTGGGTCGAAACGATAACAACAATCTAAAAAGCCCATTTCGTTCCGGAAACGAAAATAGGTCCTCCCATATATCAAAATATAGGTTTTCGATATTTTTATACTCAATGGAACTAGTTTCAAACCCTAATTCCATTTAATAAAGTAGTTAGCTTTTAAAATCAATTTATATTCATTTAAATTTCACTAATCGATTTCTATGCGTTTCGAGCCCGCATGATCAAACGATAAGTTTGATTGCTACAAAACTTGAAATCTACAATAATTAACTATTACAGATCTGATGAAATTGGTTTCATCGAAATCCGAGATAGTGGAAAATAGCTAATTTTACACGTTAATTAAATAAAATATTGTAAATTGATGTAATCACCTTTTAAGTTCAAATTTAAAGTTAAAATTTTTATCATTCTTGATTAAATAAAAATTAATAATCTTTTGCAATACAGTTTTCCATGTTAAATCCAATATTTAAATATTGCACTAATTTCAGCGTTCAATTACAACTGTAATAATACCCCAGTTAATTATATTTTAATTTCAATCAAATTCTTTTATTTCGATTTACACTCTTATTATTAAATCAACTATTACCTTATAAATATAATTAACAATAAATTATGTTTTATTGCATTTATATTCTACAGTTATCATCTTAACCTATATTAACTGCAATATTTAATTACATTAATTCCAACAATTGATTCTAACAATTATTTTATTCCTTATTTATAAATTTAACCAAACTAACTTTACAATTATTTTAATTGATTGAAATTACATCAAAATAGTTGTCAATAACATTCGAACAACATTGTTAAATCAAATTCTAATTATTTTTCTCATTACTAAATCACAAATTATAATTTCTCACAATATTAAATTTCAAAATCTTAGTTAATTTAATAGTTTTAGTTATCAAAAATACGGGTCGTTATAGTGTCCCACTACTTGGAATACCTCGGTTTGACCTGAGCATTACAAAAAATAACACTCAAGTTAGATTATCACTAAATATCAGAAGGTGAGATCTTTCTCCAATAAGCATATGCCCACAAGTTTCACAAATAGTAGTTTGCATATAATAGTATGCCATATGTATATGAACGTATAAACAATATTACTAACCATTCACCATTTACTTCAATAGTTAATTCATGTCAAATATCATTTATTAACTTAAATATTGTGATCATATTTCCACGAAACGAACATATAAGTAATTAATTAAATAATGGCATATAAAGAACACAAGTCACATGATTCATAGAAATGACCCAATGAAGTGACCACACGAGGTAGTCCCAACTAATTTTATGGATCTATAGCCATCTTTACACAACAAATATTCTTAGAGCTTAAATGATCTGTTCCAAGGGGAGACGAACGCTCCAAGAGTCATCCGCTAAATGCTACAGTCATAAAATATCGAGTGTCTATAACTAGATGTTCACATCACACACAATTACACTTTTCAGTGCCACACGAAACGAGTTATGATATCGAATATAGCCCTACAGTATAGAGTGTGGTCTAAGTGTTATCAGGCTAATACTAAAAATGAAACGAATACCATGACTCGGGGAAGGACCACTGCATTTAAGCCGCTAGGTGCACATTAGCCTCAAGGTCAAGCTATAAATGCACTAATGAATTATAACGACTAGATCGCACTCACAAGATGCTAATTGATCCTATAGTGTCACTTACTAATTCACTAGTAACCATTAAAGCCATAACCACTGTGTTTTGCTAACGTATTCACTGGTGATTAATGAATTCCACCACGCAAATTACTACATAAACGAGTCATATAGTTAAGCAATGAGGTGATAATTAATGTCCCATAACAACTATTTATTTCCCTACCATTTAAATATAATTCACATTCCATAGTACATCAAACAATCATCTTAAAATAATGTGTTTCTTTTATATTAAATAAAATATTATATTTATTTGTAAATCCAAAATTTCATAGTTAAATATATCAATATGATTTTATATAAGTTAAAAATTGTTATTACAGCTAAAATAGATATTATATAGACATTATATATAACTCCCTTTCTTTAAAAACCTACATATATAATATACTTTAGGTAAAACCATATTTTTGTGTGTGTGTATATTCAAATCATTCTTTCATTAATCAAAACCAATACAAGGTTGCAATCAGTTTGTATTCAGCTAACCATCTTCAGAAATTAACAAACAAAACATAAAACAAAACAACAACCAAAACAGAAACAAACAGCTTAGGCGCTGTGCCTAAGAAATTTGTGAATCGGGGAACCGGTTTGAACGATTCCTGGGCGCTGCTCCCAGGAATCGTTTTCCTTTTCTAGGACGATTTTCTGATTCCAGTGGGTGTATTAGGGTGTTTGAGGTCTATAAACAACATATTACACCTGACTAACATCATCATGCAATCACAAAAACATGATTTATCAAAGCAATTAAACATATTTTGTATCTTTAGCTTTTAGATTTTTCCTTCTAACTTCATATGGTCAATTCTAATCAACATGTAATTATAAACCACTACAAATTAGAGAATAAATCACACACAATTGATAATTTACTGATAGTTGTGAGGGTTTCTCACCTTTAAACTAATATTAGCTCCAAATCAAGCCTAGAAATCAATCTCCTTCACTAATTATTTTCCACCCAAAAATTAGTAAATTATATGCAAAAAGAGATCATGACAACAACCAAAAACTATAATTGAAGCTTATACATACCCTAATTTTATCTCAATTTTTAGGAATTTATTTCAAATTATTTCGAGGGATTTTTTTATTGATTTGAAGAATAGGGTTTTGATTTTTCTCGTTTTCTGCTTTTGAGATGAAAGTACCTACTAATGTTTAGAATGAGGAGAAAGTACTTCCTATGTTTTTCTTATTTTGGCTATGTAGTAATGAGCTTGACCCAATTAGAAAAAATCATCATTTTAACACTAATTTGCCAATTCAACCACTGTTTTATTCATTCTTTTTACAAACAAATCTTTCTAACATTTTTCTAAAATCTTTTAGAATCTCAAATTAATCACAACTTAAGAAAATAACTAATTTATAAATATCTTATGAAATTGCTAACATTTTAAATCAATTTTCATAATTTAATTCTAATTTAAATCCTAATTTTCTAATATCCAATAAGATCCATATATTTGTTTAAAAAGAGAATTTTTCACTTTCAAAAATTATTTACTACCACATTATAATAAAATTAATTTCACTAATTATACGTTAATAAGAATTATATCTTATTTTAATGAAATATTACTAATTCACAATTTCTCTATTAATTCAAATCAAAGTTTCTAAAACAAATCATCTCTTTTAAAGTACAAAAAATCCCATTTTAAACTTATTTCTTTCAACTGAAAATTCCCAAATCCTTTTAATTAATCTCAAAATTATTATAAAAATTTGATCCTAAAATAATTATCGAACAGGGTTGTTGCAGAATACTTCGGGTTTTAGAGTTGGTTACTTCATGCTTGACCTAGGTAAATCGAAGTATCGAACCATCAAGGTCAAAATTTGGTTAAGTGTTGAAATGTGAACACTTCGAGACTTTAAGCCAAAAACTTCAGAAATTTTTGAAAAATACTAGGGGTGATCCAATCGATCACCATATCAATCTAGGACATCAAATCTTATTACCTTTGATAGGTCCCAAATTTTGTAGGATTGTAGAGAAAATCAAAGGGAAGCTTTACGACAGATCTAAGCCAAATCCAAAAGTTGGATCTTGAGATATGAAGAAAAGACGATTGATGGTGATGGATGTAGCCTAAGGATTCCTTTGAGCCACACCTAGGAAAATTGGATATTTGCTTTAGGCCTTACCCTAGGATAATTCAGGGGCTTTGTGCAGTGTTACAAACTTCGACGAATCGATAACGTGGGTTGTTTGGATCGATTACTATAAGTAAGAAGTGTTCATAAGACTTAATAGCGGTCCACGGAGGCGCGATCGATGATATGAAGTGATGAAGTAGGATGTAGTGTGTTTTACTATCAAGTCGCATGCCGAACAGATCATCAATAACTCTGGAAGTGATGTATGTTTCGTAGGGTAAGGGTATATAAGGATGTGAATGTCAGTCATTTTATTTTTTGTACTATGGATCGATCACAGAGCAGATCACATGGTAGCATCGTCGGGTCACCATACCCTTTCCTTAAATAAACTTTAGGCCCTTCAGATGAAATCTTCATCTACATATTAAAATATTTTTAATCGATTGCTAAATGGGATCGAACCAACTGAAATTCTAATACTGTCACTACCACTATTAGTATCCAACTTTCCTAGTGGAACTTTATTCCAATCTAGTTTTCAAAACTTCTAATATCCTACAAGTATAGCTTTGGTCCAAATTCCTTTATATTAATCCTTGCCCGTTTATTATATTTTGAGGTCAGCATCTCTTTTCCATTTGGTTTCAACAAAATAATTTAGACTTACATCCCTCTTACCAAAATATGATCTCCATATCTTTACTCGTAAACATTCCTATTTAACTTCTGAATGTTATTTAGAGTGATATGCTTAAGTGGCATATTAATAGGCCTGATGAGTTTAACTACTTAGGGAGGAAGATCGGAATCTTCAAAAAAGGCATATGAGATTCTTATGTTATACTTCATCATCGTGGGGCTATTGAAATCATGACATACAACAAGATTGTGCCCAACCATTTTTCCTATGCAAATCCTTATCTTCATCCAACATCATCCCATAACGAATCGTCCAGTCTATTTTAAATCAATCCATACCCACATTCAGTGCATACCTGTCACTAAAAGGACTCTACATTGTAAATAAAAAATTATAAATTATGGCAATAAAAGGTAAATGGTGCGATCCTTAGGGTGGATTCGATACCATAACAGATGTAAGCACCTTACGAGACTTAAGGTCTAAACTATCCGCTAGGACAATCTATATCCAAAAGTAGCAACTTTCAATCACGGTCTTCTCTTTTTTTCTCTTGAGCGGACGATGGTATGCTTGCATATGGAACTCTTCCAATGCATAAGGTTTAACTATTTGACTTCTGACAATTCTTATTCACTTCCAAATCAATTAAACCATTTTCTCTAACGATAATAATTTAACAATTAGGAATTTCCTTCCCATATTTCAAAATAACAATTAAAAGATTTACCTAAAAATTAAAATTCCTCAAATGTCATAATTTTAAACTTCCTTTCACCTTTAAAATGTTATTTCGCAAGAACTTCCCGTTTATTTGGAAAACCATAAAATAATCCTTCAAAAAATATTTCACAGTATACTTAAATCGCATATCAACACACATAGAAACACATGTATTCAGGATCTTATGTCAAACTTTTCAATTGCCATCTAGAAGTACATATATTTAAAATATAAGGATTTTTCTTACTTTACTTTTGAATAGAAACTTTGAGTTCCTTAGTAAAAATCCTTCAAATGCTTTTATAATCCTTGACAAATACATATATTTGTAAATCCCACCATAAAATAAATACTATAATTTCAATTTTCAAAATTAATTCCTTTCAAACAATTCTTTTTTGAAATATTCAATTTTCAAGACTAACATTTTCTATGAAACTCATCTACCTTCTTAAGAGGTGTATTTATCAAGCAATTTCAAAATATTACATATTTTCTCACAAATGCCTACCTAGGCCAATACCATTGGATAAGGTTTAGTCCCAAAATAGGGTTTCCACCCAAACTAGAGAAATCCTTCTAAAGCATTGGGAAATCAACAGTCGGAGTGGTTGGAGAGGAACCAATCCCTACACAGTAAGTGTAGGTTCTATGGGATGGCATTGGTATGGCTTAACACTTATAGATGAAGGTGGAACCAAATGAGAATGTTCATATCAGAATATCCCTAGTATCAAATCTAGCACCATTTCTAGCTCTAATTCAACCCTAACAGTACCTATCTCTATTCCAATTTCTACTTTTTCTAACATACTCATCCTTTATTCTCCTAAATTGGGATTCATTACCAACTCCCTAATCGATAGTTAACTTAATTGGAATGGAAAATGGTGTATACTTATGTACTCAAAATAATTAATATATATATATATATATATATATATTAATAAGTTCAACAAATACAAATACGCACTCTTGGTATGTTCTTAATGTTGAATACGCTAGTATATGATTTTTGTTTGATGATAATAACATATATATATATATTAAATTATATGTATTTGTTAATGTACTATTTTATTTTCACATAATTAAATAAATATTTGCTGAATAAAATAAATAACACAGAATATAAATTCAATCAAATATTTTATTCCAACAAATATTTTATTACAATTTTGAATAGTACAAATTTGTGCTCTCACTATATGTACAAAATATCAATTAAAATACATTTCAATCTACACAACCGTCCTCACTACATATCGCCCATTCACTCGTATTTATCCTCGACTCTGCTCCAGCCTGAATCCAGCATCTAAGTTATCTTAAAAATAAACACTGACGTAGTAAAATTGTAAAGAAATATTTTGCGGTGTAAAATAAAATGTGTATTCTGAATATATTATTTTCCTCAGTTATTTAGGTTGTTCGTCATCATTTACTTCTGATTCATTATACACGAATAATCTATGACATGCACAGTGTATCACTGTACATGCCACAAGGCCGTGCACACCATTGTACACTTGATAAAATTACCAGGATAGGTGAGCACAAGGTCAAACTCGAGCCAAAGCTAGGTTCAACTTAGGTGCACTAAAAATAATGTCACGAGCACAAGGTCAAACCCGAGGCATAGCTAGGTTCAACTCGGGTGCAATACAAAAAAAAACAATGGGTCAAGACAGATAAAACATGCCTCGACCAAAAATTCAGTTAGTACACATGAAAACAGAGGCTAAGAGTCCAACTAGACTCGAGTACACATGAAGACAAATTCCAAAAATCACAATGAATCTGTACAAAACGAGGTGGCTACAGTAACAAGGCACATGACTTGAAAATAGACAATATAAACTCGAGTGTGCAAAAGTAAAGCTCTGAAACAACTGAAATAACAACATCTGCTCAAATAACAAGTTAATAGGCGATTATGCACAGAGCAACTAAAATCAAGTGCACATATGAAGTGTTGTACCAAACAGTTCGACTGCTCAGGCTAGTGGCATGGTACAAAGGCCTGAAAATCAAAATGTACAACCCAGACTGGTCAGAGAAACCATAACGCAACACATCATAAATATGAAAAGCGACAATGGAGCAAGTCATATACAACCATACTCCAATGAACTAGACCAACTCAAGCTAGTCCATACACATAAAAAATGCAAAGACCAAGTTAATGAGCACAGCAGTTCGAACTAGACCCAATTGTATATGAAGTCAATCCACAAGATCGCAATGAGAGAAAAAGCAGCAGGTTGAACCAGCATAAGCAAGTAACTGTGATCAAGCAACTCGAGCTAGCATATCATATATACAACAAGCTCCAGACTAAAAGGAACCCAACCGCATGCAACCAAGACAGCAATACACACACACACAGATATATATATATATATATATATATATATGCTACAACAATATGCAATCACAACAGTGAAGACAAGTAAAGCCAGCAGACTCATGTGGAAAAATGAACACAAATATACATGCGTATACATGATGAACAAAGTTGTGCCTAGACCACTGACCACATTCAAACCATCAAATAATCAACAATAGTTTAACATGACTCAATCTGACAACAAGCTCCAAGCAGACTACATGATGAAAAAAATTCAAGACCACATGAAACCATGGTCAAGTGCATATATGTAACAGTTCAAAGTTCCAGCTACCACATGAAAACAGGTAAATGCAAGTGCAGACACTACATGATACTACAGTCACTAGAATCCATTAGTTTAGGAGCCTCGGCAAAATATATAAGTGAAATCAAGTATGCAGTGACTGGATGCAGTTAAGCAATTGACAGTGCACACAAATGCACAAGAATTAACTGGAAACAATGAGACAGCAGCTCAAGTGAACTTATGAAGCAACAACAATAATAAAGGCAGAACTAAGTACACATGAACTACACATTATCCATGACTCGAGAACAAAACCATGTACAAGTGTAGCCTCAACAATGAAGGCCACAAATAACAACCAGACCAGGAACAAGAGCATCACAAACATACATATATACGTGCGCAAACACACATGTATACATTTACTGATATGCATTTATATATATGTAATGCACAGTGCAGACTCAAACGAGCAATGGACAGAGCTCAACAAAACAAACAAAATCAACTGTATACAAGTGCATGTATACAAGTGAATGATAACAACATCAAAATTCAAATGCAACCAAACAGTCCAGACAGTAAAATTAACAAACAATTCAAAAATGTTTAGACAGAGATTTTTTAACTATCATCAAACGTAAGTGTCGAAGTCACGGGGAAAAAATCCAAATGGCCAAGAATAATTCTAAGCCATAGTCACATAGTGCATTCATCATGAATTTAAAGACCAAAGAAGCGAAACCCTATGGCCAAGGAAAAGATCGAACAAGCCAAAGCCGAAGTCGTGATAACCAACGTAATCAAATAAGCAAAAATATACGAATTGAAAAAGTCAGAGAAATCTCAAGCATTCAAGCATAATCAAATGACGGAGCTAAAATTATCAAACGTTTTTGAAAATTCAATTGGAATGAGAATAAAGGTAATAAATCCCTATTTAACCCAAATCATCATTGGCTAGTAAATTATTCGAGTTCAAGCAAGAATCAGAGAGAAAACATCAATTGAGAACTCGAATCAAATAGAGTATAATATAAATCGAAAAGGGGACAAACGTACCAATTTTTCAACCAAGTATACATGCCCGCCAAATTTTTGAAGCTACCAAAGCTGAGCAAAGAACAAGATCGAAGAAGCATCAATTGAAGTTCAACAGTAGATCGATCAACAAAGTTGGCATCTTCAAAAAAGCCCTAATTTTCACAGAGGATCGAACAAGCAATTTTTCACAAAGTAGAATGCAGGTCGACATAAATAAAAGCAGAAAGGGAAAATTCTTTTATCATGTTTTTTTATTTGGGCTGGCTTGTAATATCTTTTGGGCTTTTTTTAAAAATTAGGGTTTTGTTTTTAAATTGTTTTTAAAATTGTATTTTTCTTTTGAACTTTTGTAAATTCTAGTCATGTGACTAGGGGACGAACTACGATGGTGTAATTCGAGAATTCGCAACTCAATGGCTGTGATGTGGCAGGGTTTTGAGCGTAGAGTTAGGTTAGCTAATAATGGGTGTCGTGAGTTTACGCGTGTAAGCGTCTGACTACTTAATTTCTAGTAGTAACCTTGGGAGAAGGATGTAGGCAGGGTTTTGCCGAAGCTGGCTAAATCTGTATTGTTCTATCTCTGCTTTTTATTATTCTACTATTATCTCTGCTGTTATTATTCTGCTATTTCCGTGTTGCAATTATTTTATATACTTCCGCATTGTACTTTTATAATTAATAAGATCACTCTATTCACCCCTTCTCTAGGGTGAAATCGATCCTACACTTAATCCTTAATTTAGGCAATATTTTTCTTTGATACCAAATGTAACAACCCACTATTTTTGGACCTATGGTTTTAGGCATAAAATGACATCTTTACCAGGAAAAGTCAAAAGAAATAGATCGTTAGGTAATTGATGTAAGGATAAAAAATAGAAACTATATATTTATCTTTCAGTACTCGTAGCGAAAGGAACCAAAATATAGTAATCAAATAACAACGTTTCATTTTCAAACCAATCCATGCATAGTTTCACATATCATTGATAGGTACAATACAAACATAAATCTATATGATACATCAAGTATCTTACTTATATATGCATATCATCACACACACATATTAATATATATATATATATATATATATACACACATACATACATACATATACATATATACACACACACATACTATTACCCAGTGGCTTGACTTGGTAACCAAAGGCTTGATATAGAAGGTCCGTTCGGCATAAAGGGCCGTATGGCACGGCTGTGTAGTCCAGCATCCAGCCTGGTTCAGCGTAGAGGCCTCGATCGGCATCTAGCACCGTTCAGCATCTAGGCTTCGTTCGACATCGTAAGGTCATTCGGCATAAATCCCCGGTCGGAATGGCAGAGTCATTCGGCATTCAATCTCGACCGGCATGAAGCTCGTTCGGCCTTCGGCCATGACCGACGTTCCAGTTTCGTTCGGCATTCAATCCTCGATTGGCATTCATGCCTCATTCGGCATTCGTGCCTCGTTCGGCATTCATGCCTCATTCGGCATTCCAGCCTCGTTCGGCATCTCCCCTCGATTGGCATCGTTTCTCGTTCGGCCTATACTCTTCACTCAACACATCGCCTCGTTCGGCGTAAAGGTAGCGTTTGGCATTTGTCGATTGGCATTAGTGGTTCGGCACGCAGAAGTCACTCACTTTGTGCCGAGATGTCAAGCTACTAGGCCCATCAGGGAAGTCCAACCCATTTTCGTCTATAAATAGAAAGGCAGGGGCACAGTGAAATTGACCTTTTTTCGAGAACACCGGGGAGACTCTGCCGCATTCAAGACTCATTCAAGACTTATCTTCTTTGCTTAACAATTGAAATCAAGTAGTTGGTGTATGGATTGTATCTGTAATCGATTATTGAGAAAAACAATAAAGATTAATCTCAAAGTAGACGTAGGTAGTTACGCCGAACCACTATAAATCTGGTGTTCTTGTTTCCTGCGTTTAATTTTGCACATTAATCTCTATTCAAATTTAATTTCTTTATTAATCTCTCTACACAATCTCTCTTAAGGGTGTTAATGACCAATTTTGGTGCTAACATTTTAGTGCTTTCACTAAGAGCCGAATTCTCAGGCCGATAGGATCTACTTTGCAGCTACTGGATTGAAAAATGCCCCGAAGGAGATCCGACTTATTCATAAGACGCATGTTGAATCTATTCGGAGTTCGGACCAACAACTCTACTATGGGAAGACCACGCACCCGATCAGCCTCTTACAATGCGGACGTCCACGAGACTGATAGTGTGCAACAAGTTGGACCTAGCAACCAATAAGCGATTCAAGGCGCATGACCCTCCATCCAAAATCAAACGGAAGTCATTACCCGAACAGAGTTCAACGACTTGATGAGAAAACTCAGGGAATGTAGAAGGCAACTTGTTGAGCAAATTCAAGCCAACACTAATCTCATGACTCAGCTTACCCAGTAGCAGCAGCATAATGCTGGAGGTAGCACTGCTCCTTATTCTTCATATGATAGCTCGATCTCAGCTAATGAACCTCCTAGGCATAGACGCCGTAAGACTGAAGCTGCACAGGCAGATGCCACTGATCGATCCACCAGGGATCAGGCACGTAAGGAGACTAGACGCCCGGCTCACCAGGACCCCAATCAAGCTGGACTTCAGAACGCACGTTTGGCTGACCGCCAGCAGGCGGGACATCAACCCGCACGGTCCCGTGGAACGGAACCCAACCTCCCATCCTCCATCCAAACTCTAGACTTATCAGTCATGGTCAGGCAGTTAATGAGAGAGAACCAAGACTTGAAAATGAAGATTGGAGAGTGTCCAGGAGTCATACTCCCTTCTCAGATACTATTCTACATGCTGAGTATCCTAGGAAATTCAGTATTCTGACTATCCCAGCCTACGAAGGGAAGACTGACCCTAGGTAACACGTGATGAGGTACGAATGGATGATGGATTTTGCAAGGGCGAATGACACGACTAAGTGTAGGTGCTTCCCAATCACTTTTTATGGAATAGCCACCATGTGGTTTACTCGACTTCCTTCGCGGTCTATATCCAGCTTCGACGAGTTGGCGATGAAATTTGTTGAACAATTCAGGATACATGCTACTCGTCCAAAGGACGTGATGTCCTTATCAAGCATGATCTAGGCTCCGGGAGAGTCTTTGAAAGCATACTTTCAAAGGTTTTATGTTGCCGCCACTGAAGTTAGCAACCCTAACGACCACGCAGTCTTGATGGTGGTAATGCGAGGTGTAGATCTAGATTCGAAGTTTGGAGATTGGTTGGCGGGAAAGCCTCCAACTACGCTGGAGCGATTCTATTCCAAAGCTCACCAGTTTATAAGGAGGGAGGAAGCTCGATGGACAAGACAAGATAAGGCACCAGGACCTGTTCAAGAGACTATGAAAAGTAACATCGTCGTGAAGCAATCCGGCGATAGATCGGGAAAAGTTCAAGTCAATAGTCCAAACTGGGCAATCTAAAGGTTCCGAAGGTGGAAATCCCGGAAAGAAAAAGGAGACAGGGAGATGGAAGTCGAGGATTCTGACCTACAACGAATACACCTCCCTGAATAAGTCTCTTGAAAACATTTACCTATCTACCTATAACACCTTCCAATACAGAATGCCGCACCCGAAAGAGTCCACAGTGGAACAGAAGCGGACATGGAAGTACTGTCGCTTCCACAAGACCCACGGGCACAATACTAAGGAGTGTAGGCACCTCCATGACGCCATAGAAAGGTTGATCAGGCAGAAAAAGCTACAGGAATTTGTTAAGAACCCACCAAAGGGAAGGCAAGGAACGTCAGACACCGGACGCGGGCGGGCTCCACGCCACCCAGAGGAACCTTCTCGGACTGTTGGTAGATTGATCATAAACACTATAGTCGGAGGACCCCATCCTACAGACAAGAGTTGGCAGGAGATGGAACGATATGCTACCTCCTTAAGGCATGCGAATTATGAATGTTGCTCAAATGTGGAAGATGGAAGCCCCGCAAAACAGCAACACATGATGACAGACGATATAGTATTTAGGAGTTGAGATGCAGACAAGGTGGAGGCTCCTACTATTGACCCGATGGTCATATCTGCAACGATCGGGCCAGCTTACGTCAAAAAGATTTTGATTGATTGTGAAAGCTCTATCAACATAATCTTCAAGAAGGATTATGACCAAATGAAGATGGAGACAAAAGATTTAAAACCATGCAAAGCCCGCATCCACGGCTTCAATGGTGCCGCAACCTACGCGGTGGGGTATATTGAGTTACTAGTTGAACTGGGAGAAGGTGAGCGTAGGAGAGTGAGAATCCTACCATTCATAGTAATGGATGTTGACTCTCCATGTAATGTATTTCTGGGTCGTCCGGCCTTGGTAGAGTTTAGGGCCGCTTTGGCCCTATGGTGTTTGACATTGAAATTTTCGACAGACAAAGGAGTCGGCGTAGTACATGGCGATCAGACGACCGGTCGCGCATGTTATGTGGCAGATCTAAGAGAAGCTCAAAGAAGAGAAAAGGGGAAGGTTGTGGACAGTTCCGTCCGCGTCCAAAACACTGACGATTGACAAGTAGTGCCCGACCCTGGCTCGGGCAACATTCTTGGATCTACAGAGACATAAATCCGAGAGATGATGATGGGGGATCCGAGGAAGTGAATGAAGCACGGATGAACTGACGATTGACATTTCAATCACCCGGAATGACCCGTCACGAGTTCTTAAGATTGGATCTCAACTCGACCCGCCATTGGCCGAGGATCTTACTGATTTCCTCCAAGCGAATTAGGACGTTTTCGCTTGGACACACTCTGATATGTGCGATATTTCACCCGCCATTGCAAGTCATATGTTGAAAAAGACTCGAAGTACGTTCCAGTAAAACAGAAACGGAGAGGCACGGACCCGGAGAAGTCCGCTGCTCTCAAAGAGGAGGTGGACAAACTCAAAGCTAATGGGTTCGTCCGCGATGCCCTCTACCCCGAATGGGTATTTTACCCTGCGCTGGTAAGAAAAGCGAATGGAAAGTGGAGAACTTGTGTTGATTACTCTGATCTGAATAAAGCATGCCCGAAGGATAGTTTCCCTTTACCTAGAAGGACCAGCTCGTCGACTCTACCGCCGGACATGAATTATTGTCATTTATGGATGCGTATTCGAGATACAATCAGATCTCGATGCACATTCCAGACCAAGAACACACCAGTTTTGTCACAGATGTGGGGCTATATTGCTATGTAGCAATTCCTTTTGGATTGAAAAACGCGGGAGCAACTTATCATCGTCTGGTGAATCGAATGTTTAGAGACCAGATTGGTAGAACGATGGAAGTCTTGTGGATGACATGCTCATGAAGTCACGACAGTCAAACGACCACATCCAAGACTTAGCAGAGATGTTTGATATACTCAGGCATTATGGGATAAAGATCAATCCTTTAAAGTGTTGGTTTGGCGTTGCATCAGGAAAGACCTTGGGTTTCATTGTGAACGCACGTGGAATTGAAGCTAACCCGGAAAAGATTCAGGCTATTCGGGACATACAAGTCCCAGAACTGTAAAGCAAGTACAAAGCTTGAATGAAAAGGTGGCCGCACTGAGTCGATTCATATCCAGAGCTACGAATATGTGCATTTCTTTTTCTTTGATGCGTTAAAGAAAGGAAAGAGGAATTTCAAGTGGACGTATGACTACGAGGAAGCATTCCTAGCTCTGGTTAGACATCTAGAAAGTCCTCCAGTGTTATCAAAACCAATTGACCATGAAATGCTGTATGTATACCTGGTAGTATCCCAGCATGCTATCAGTATGGCTTTGGTTCGCAAGGAGGACCGAGTTCAAAAGCCAGTATATTATGTTAGTAAACGTTTGACGGGGGCAGAAGGAAATTATCCCAAGATTGAGAAACTAGCTTATTGCTTGGTGATTGCATCACGCAAGCTTCGCCCATTCCTCCAGGCACACTCGATCAGTGTTTACACCGATTAACCCTTGCGACAGGTACTCCAACGACCGAAAACTTTTGGAAAGATGTTAAAATGGAATATCGAGCCGAGTCAGTTCGATATTACCTACCTGCCACGAAGGGCCATACGAGGGCAAGCGCTAGCAGGTTTCATTGCTGAATTCACCATGACAGACGAATCAGACGGCCACAATGTCATACCTCCCATTCGATAGAAGATGTACACCGATTGGGCATCTAAGGACCATTGTTTGGGGGCTGGCATAGTTCTTATGACTCCTGAGAACCGATCAATTTGCTATGCTTTGAAGCTCGAATTCACAGCAACGAATAACGAAGCCGTGTGTGAGGCATTGATTGCCGGCTTAAGACTTATCAAAGAGCTGGGAGTAAGATCGGTTGAAATCCTTTGTGACTCACAACTGTTGGTGTACCAAGTGCGGAGAGACTATCAAGCAAAGGGGCAGAGACTTGCCCCGTATTTGGTTCAGGTTCAAGAGCTGTTAGTGAATCTCGAGTATTATGATATTTCACATGTCCCGCGTGAGCAAAACAGAGCAGCCGATTCATTGGCAAAATTTGCAAACACTGGCAATGCACAGCAGATGGGATTGTTTCCAGTTGAAACCTTACATGTTCTGAGCATAAATATGATGGAGGTAGATTTCATTTTAGAAAAAGAAATTAAGAAGGAATCATGGATGACCCCCATTCAAGCAGTACTTGTTACACGGGGTCGTGCCCGAAAGAAGGAGCGAAAGACGACAAGTCATTCATAAGACTTCGCGTTATGTAACGCAAGATGGGGTAATGTATCGAAGGGGATTCTCGACCGCCTTACTCCGATGCATTGCCCATGATGAGATAAAATGAGTTCTGAAGGAAGTCCATGAAGGTGAATGCGGTGACCATACCGGAGTGCAGACGTTAGCGAAGAAAATCCTCCGCTATGGATACTATTGGCCGGCGGTAAATCGGGATGCCGCAGACTATGTGAGAAGATGTGTCAAACGTCAGAAATATGCAAAAATCCCGAGAGCTTCACCTACGGAACTCACACAAATGGTTAGTCCCTGGTCGTTTGCAATATGGGGGATCGATATAGTCGGTTCCTTACCCCTATCCAAAGGTGGTGCAAAATACATGATAGTTGTGGTCGATTACTTTACCAAGTGGGTGGCAGCAAAGCCTTTAGACACTAACACCACCAAAAAGGTCATTAATTTCGTTGTACGAAATATTATATGCCGTTTGGACTTCCACGAACCATCATTACAGACAACGGAACTCAATTCGAAAGCAAAGAGTTCAAGGAATTTTGCCAAAAATATGGTATTGAGAAAAAGTTTGTAGCAGTTGCTCACCCAAAAGCCAATGGACAAGTGGAAGCCGTAAACAAGATAATTAAATCCATATTGAAAAAGCGTTTGGAAAAAGCTAGAGCAAAGTGGGTGGATGAGCTTCCAATAGCGGTTTGGGCTCACAGAACCACCCATAAGTCCGCGAATGGCCACACTCCATTCGCATTGGCATATGGCATGGAAGATGTCATACCCGTAGAACTTGAAGTTCCATCACATTGGGTAACTTATTATGATCCTGAGTCAGATCAGGACCTTTTGCTGGAATCATTGGACTTCATTAATAAAAAGCATGAAGAAGCTAATTCAAGAGCGGCCGCATACAGGCACCGAGTCGCTCGATATTATAATGAAAAAGTCCAACCGAGAATCTTTGGAGTGGGTGATCTCGTTTTGAAACGAGTTTTCCCAGTTCCATCACATATGAACCCCACATGGGAAGGTCCATACGTCATTGAATGGATGCTTGGAGAAGGAACTTTCAAGTTAGCAACCGTTGATGGTGCGACACTCCCCCGAGCATGGAATAGCGAGCATTTGCGGCATTATTACACTAAGTTCTTTTCCTTCATATTTTAGTTGCAATTATTCCCAGCAAGTTTTTATTCCTAGTTTACGGCATGTAAGACAATTTAGCTTGTTTGCATGAATAAAGGCTTGAAGCCATTTTCTCCATGAATTGTCGATGTTTCTGTGTAAGATAACGTTGTGACGAATAACTAAAAGATACATTATTCTGTCTGGCGTACAAACACGCACGACCACTTAAAATCTTTAAGTCCTTGGAGTGCGGACTAGAGTACTCTGAGTCCCAAGAGTGCGGACCGGAGTATAAACGACTCAAAATCTCCAAGTCCCTAGAGTGCGGACTGGAGTACTTTAAGTCCCCAGAGTGCGGACCAAAGTATAAACGACTTAAAATCTCTAAGTCCTCGGTGTGCGGACTGGAGTACTCCAAGTCCCCAGAGTGCGGACCAGAGTATAAACGACTTAAAATCTCTAAGTCCCCGTAGTGCGGGCTGGAGTACCGTGAGTCCCCAGAGTACGGACCAGAGTATAAACGACTCAAAATCTCCAAGTCCCCGGAGTGCGTACTGGAGTACTCTGAGTCCCTAGAGTGCGGACCAGAGTATAAACGACTCAAAATCTCCAAGTCCCCGAAGTGCGGACTGGAGTACTCTGAGTCCCCAAAGTGCGGACCATAGTATAAACGACTTAAATCTCCAAGTCCCCGGAGTGTGGACTGGAGTACTCTGAGTCACCAGAGTACGGACCAGAGTATAAACGACTCAAAATCTCCAAGCCCCCGAAGTGCGGACTGGAGTACTCTGAGTCCCCAGAGTGTGGACCAGAGTATAAACGACTTAAAATCTCCAAGTCCCCAGAGTGCGGACCGGAGTACTCTGAGTCCCCAGAGTGCGGACTAGAGTATAAACGACTCAAAATCTCTAAGTCCCCGAAGTGCGGACATGAGTACTCTGAGTCCCTAGAGTGCGGACCAAAGTATAAACAACTTAAAATCTCCAAGTCCCCGGATTGCGGACTGGAGTACTCTGAGTCCCAAGAGTGCGGACCAGAGTATAAACGACTCAAAATCTCTAAGTCCTCGAAGTGGGGACTGGAGTACTCTGAGTCCCCAGAGTGCGGACCAGAGTATAAACGACTCAAAATCTCTAAGTCCCTAGAGTGCGGACTAGAGTACTCTGAGTCCCCAGAGTGCGGACTAGAGTATAAACGACTCAAAATCTCCAAGTACCCGGAGTGCGGAATGAAGTACTCTGAGTCTCCAGAGTGCGGACCAGAGTATAAACGACTTAAATCTCCAAGTCCCCGGAGAATGGACTGGAATACTCTGAGTCCCCAGAGTACGGACTAGAGTATAAACGACTTAAACCTCCAAGTCCCTAGAGTGTGGACTGAAATACTCTAAGTCCCCAGAGCCTGGACTAGAGAATAAATGATTTAAATATCCAAGTCCCATGAGTGCGGACTGGATACAAATGACTTGAAGACATTGAATCCTTGGCGTGCAGACTGGAAAATATTATAAGTACCCGGAGCATGGAATAAAGAATGTGCAATGCCAAAAGATTATCAACTTATTTGATGATGAATCGAGAAGTTTATGTAACTTGCAATAGCTTGGGTTTTGACCACGATTATACAAAAAAACGAACAAAAGAAGTCTTCTGAAAGGAAAAAGAACTAAGTTTGATTCATCAAAAATAAGTTTCTACTACAACTCCTCCAAAATTCGGAGTCAAAAGTTTATTTACATGGGCTACGAAAATAAATAAAAATAATTACATAATCTAAACTAACACTTGTTGAACGAGAGCGACGACTACTTCTTCGACTTCTTCGACTTTTTTCCAGACGACTCCTCTCCCGTACGTTTGCCCTTGATAATTTTCTTTGATGGGGAGGTGACGACTGAAGAAGTACGGGGAACTTTCATGGGCCTGGACCTACCAGGAAGGATAACCTTCAACGGCTTATTCAGAGGATCATCCAGGTCCACAGCTTGAGGCTCGACTTTTATCTTGACCTTCTTTTTCTTGTCCTTCTCAAGCTGCTCCTTTATGCTCAGTTTAGATGTGTGTTCAGAGGCGCCTGTAATTTCGATTTCATAACTCCCATCGATGAGAGAGTATGTGTCGAACTTATCCTCATCAAGCGCTCCGATCACTTGAGCATCTGGACTGGGAGCCTTCCCTGCGTGAGTGTCCTCACTCATCTTTTCCTTCACCTTCTTGGCGACATCGCTCCTTGGAGTGGGCTTAGGACCAGAACAGCCTGCATAAAATCATGAAAAACAAGCATTACAATACGATAGCTCCTGGTGAAAAACGACGACTTTTGGAATGTTAAAGTGAAGAGTTATCTACCACGTTCTGGTTGGCTCTCAGCCGTCCGAGGGATCTCACCCTCTGGAATGGGAGATAGAATGTGAATGCCAAGGCCGAGGTCCTTGGGTCATAACTGATGTGCTGCTCAAAGGGATCAAGTATCGGCTGATCGGCCGGCTGAGTGGGCGCATATGCTTGAGACTCAATCCCGGATAGACCAGCAATAACCTCTTTCCCTTTCGTTGAGGAGGAGCCTTTGCAGTAAAGAGCTTTTGCCGCAGGCAAGTCCAAAGGCTCGTTTCTGTTAAGAAATTCTTTTATCAAAGCTCCTTCATCAACCTCCTCAGTACCAAATTCGACCTTCCCGATTTATGTTAAGGTCTCCCATGCCTCGGCTAAAGATTCGAGGTAGCCTTCACCCAGAAAAGTTAAGTCTCGGTGCATGAGGATGCGGGCATTGAATTCTGCGATTAGTGGGTCGAACATGCTTTTGATTCTCCTCCCTACCTGCTTCTTTAGCCGCCTCAAGGCAGGAGTCGATCTCTGCAACCGTTATTTTCTTTCCCTCTTCACAGGCTTCACTCTCTAGCATCTTAACCTTAGAGAGGTCGTCATCAAGCTTTGCCATCAGAAGTCGTGTGGCAACGATATCGTCGCAATATAATTGCAACTCTTCTTGGGCAGTGGTCTTCTCCTTCCTTTCTTTGCAGAGTTTCTCCTCCAGCTCCTTAACTCGAAGGGCAAAGGTGTCCCTCTCCTTCTACACCGAGTCTTTCTCCAAATCTAGGGCCCACAGCGTTGGACCGCCTCGTCGATTTCTTTATTATGGGTTGACTCCAAACGAGTAACGGCCTCGGCAGTGTCTTTAGCGCTCTGCTGGGCGGCTTCAAGCTGAGACTTATGAGAAGCAAGCTCTTCGTCCAGAGCTTTAATAGTATCTTTATCATGGATAGCCTCAAGCTTCAGGCAATCTGTCCCATGCTGACGCTCTATGGAAACTTCTGAAACTTTCTCGGCTAAGTGCACAAACGCATCATGCTGTACATGACATCATTGGTACAAGCGATGGCACTTTGCTTGACATGCCCTGGAATCTGGTGGGTCGTCAGTAGAAACTTTAAGCCATCAAAGCATATCTTCGGAAATGAAGCTTTAAGTTCAGCAAGTTGTTCAGCGACCATCGGATCAGTTATGAGAGTAAGAGGAGTCTGCTTGGAGACCACGGGCATTCTGTGGGGATCTCGAGATTGCCTGGTACTTGATGAACCAGAGTGTTGATCCCGATGTACCTCAGGCTGAGACCCCTTATGTCCAGATTTCTCTTTGCTGTGCTCCAGTTGAGAAGGAGGATCGCGAGGATATGAGGGCTGGTTATAAGTTTTCCTTCGATGTGATGACTCTCGACGGTGGTAGTCTCGATCGCCGGATTCATCTCTATCTCGGCGCTTGCCGGAGCCTGAATCCCGGCCAAATTGGTAGAAAATCGATGACCCGCAAAGGCGGTCAAGTCCATGCATGCGCCCCATGTCACCCACACAAAGTTTGAACAACGATGAGTTAGCAAAGAATATGGTGACAACGGAAATTTAAGTGCAAGGTGAAGTGCATGTGTTTGTGTCTATCCTTGTGTTTTCCCCCGACGGACCAATTTCTTTACTAATAGGGGTTCTTTCTCCCTGGTTTTGGGCTTGAACGCTTGTATCGCCACTCGCGGGCGAATGAAGCTTAAGGGCCTCTGGATCGTCGAAGTCGTAGTTGAGTAGATCATCAGGTATGGAAAGGTTCGATAGGCCTTGTAGAGAACTTTCTAAATGCTGTGAGGAAGCTTCTTTCTCCACTGGAACAAGAGTAACTTTAGAAGTTCCACCGACTGCTTTTTTCCTCAGCCTATATGTTAGTTTCTTCTTCCCCTTTGAAGGGGAAGGCGACGTCTCAATCTAATAAACTTCGGCTATCGGATCCCGAGTGGGACTAACATTCTCATCTTGTACCTCAGGCGTTTCAGTTTCCTTAATTTCCCACTCTTCTAGTGTGTCTGGGGCGTTACATGCTGAAGATTCAGCTTTTTTTTTGCCTTTGCCAAAAGCAGGCCTGGGTATAGTAATGCCTTGAGGGAGGCTTATCCGGCGTCCTTCTGCCAACAGCCCGAACTTTGCAAGCGACTCATTTGAAATGAGAGTTCTGATGTCCCGGTCTTTGGCGGGAATGGCTCGAATAGCATCGACGGCTTCAGAATATCCGGGGCCCTCGGGACGCGGATTAATACCTGAAAATATGGAAGAGAGTTAGAAAAGGTACAGCTTCAATCAAACATGACTATTGATCTAGGAAAAAGACTTACTTCCTTCCACCCATCTCCTTGCAAAGCCGAGAGGATAGCACACATAAAACCATTCCTGTTTATACAGGGCAACTTGCTCCATGCTCCAGTTAAGATTTGACATTTGTTGTGCGGCTTGAGAAACATGAAAGATGGGTTGTTCCTTCGTCTCTTGATGCAATATATGTATTGAATATCGCCCGGAGTTGGAAGCCTAGAGAGGACACTCATGAAGAGGATACAAGTGCTATAAATGAATGCATGGTTGTTCAGATGCAGTTGCGATGGAGCAATGTTGATATACTGCAACACGTCTCGAAGAAATGAGTTGAACGGTGGCACGCTGCCAACCCAACACATGAATTTGTTGCAAGCTGTGTATCCGACTGGGGGAAAGTGTGGACAATCATGCCCCGATGGAATTATCACATCGTCAAAGGGGATTCCATGGATAGAGCATATCCGACGAAGCGTACTTTCGTTAATCTTTGAAGCATGAGAATCGATTGGGTTGTGTAACAAAATCGCTGCCTCCAGAACGTCGGGAGCCAAGTCGACACATGTGGTCGCAGGGTTCGGTAAGTCTTGAGCAGGGGTAGTTGACGGATGTGAAGTATCTACAACTTCTTGTCGAGAGAATGGCCCAGGTCTATCTGAGATCATAGCAGAGCTAGATTTCCTAGGCATCTCTAATGAAGATTGAATCTAACAGAGCACCTGTTTGAACTATACTTGAAAAATAATCGATGTTAGACTTAACAACATAAATATTCCCCCCGTGTGGTGTGTGAACTAGTGCGATCATTCAAATGTAAGTGCCAAGAAGTAAAAAGACACTGGATTTAGGAAATGAGTTTGAGCTTTGAATTGTCGTCTTCGAAGACCGTCATTGCCGACCATCTACGAAGGCTTGTCAGGAGATGGTTTATATTTTGAACTCGACATTGTCACTGCATTTGAAAGGTTGTTAACTATTAAGCAGGTTAAGTCCAAGTTCGTAGTTGTTCAAAACACAGAAGTTATTTGTCCGGATTATTCGATATGCTTTGTTGTTTAAGTCCGTCCTTGCTCACTGACATATGTTCAGGCATGGGATGTGTTAAGTCAACTGTGCATTAGGTTCGACTAGCGTTGCTATTGTGCATAATTCCTCTATCACCCACCATTGCCGTTCGGCATGTGGTAAGGCATGCTGAACCACAATCTTGCCGAGCCGCACGCTCGGCATTCCACACTTCCATCTGTCCTCTCCACCGTTTAGCATAAGGGAGTCATGCTGAACCACCTTAATGCCGAGCCGCATCTCATGGCATTCTACACTCAACAACAACACCCTTCCACTTATCCACTCCGCCGTTCGGCATGCGGCGAATCATGCCGAACCACAATTACACCGAGCCACAACGCTCAACACTCTATCTTCAACAATAACTTTATTCTTTTCCTCCATCCCTACCGAACGACATGGCCGAGTCCTTCAGCAAGTTATATCAAGCCATGTCGATCGGCATTCTAGCCAATTCCTACTCCTCCTCTGCTTTTCCCTCCAACTTCATCGGCATGAGGGAATCATGCCGAACCACAGCAGTACATCTTCCACTAACTCCCTCCTTCGCATACCCTTGACCTCTCCTTCTTTCCTCCACACCTCCTAGCATTAGAGCATATCCTAATCACGATTCGATTCCCTCGTCCGTGCGATACCTAATAACCACGTTTCTACAGAGATTCACGAACTTGAATCTCGTGCTGAGTTTATTAGTCAGGGGAAAGCATTCAAAGAGAGAGGTCATTACCTAATAAAGGGCTTGAAATTCAGAAGGATTCTGGAGTGGGAAACTTATTCGGTATCGTTTTCGAGAAGGGTTTAGGGGAACGTATTAAATTCGAGCAAGGGGAGAGGAAGGATGTGTTATTATCCAAGGTCTGTTCGAAGACGAATGTATAAGTCCTTAACAGTAAAGGTGAAAGTAAAAGGATGAAGAAGAAGGAGTGTTGGTTTATATAAAGAGAGAAGAAGTCGAAGGGACAACGACCAGTAGAACCGGTCAAGGCAGCTCCCTCATTCGGCCTTAGTGCCATTCGGCATTTGAATGTCGCTCGGCATCAGCTAAACCATTCGGCTTTCGTATGCCATTCGGCATTATCATGTCGTTTGGCATAAAATGCCCAGTTCGGCATTCAAGAAAAAGTACCATCGAGGAAACGAAACCAGGGCTTGAAGCAAAACATGGAGGACTCGTGACTCAAAGCGCATCATGTTCATCCACATAATACACTTTGGGGGGCAAGTGTTACCCAGTGGCTCGATCGGGTAACCAAAGGCTTGATATAGAAGGCCCGTTCGGCATAAAGGGCCGTTCGGCATGGTTGTGTAGTCCGGCATCTAGCCTAGTTCAACGAAGTGGCCTTGATCAGCATCTAGCACTGTTCGACATCTAGGCTTCGTTCGGCATCGTAACGTCGTTCGACACAAAGCCCCGGTCAGCATGGCAGAGTCATTCGGCATTCAATCTCGACCGGCATGAAGCTCGTTCGGCATTCGACCGCGACCGACATTCCAGTTTCGTTCGGCATTCAATCTTCGATCGGCGTTCCAGCCTCGTTCGGCATTCATGCCTCGTTCCGCATTCGTGCCTCGTTTGGCATTCCAGCCTCGTTCGGCATTCATGCCTCGTTTGGCATTCCAGCCTCATTTGGCATCTTCCCTCGACCGGCAACGGTTCTCATTCGACCTGCACTCTTCACTCAACACATCGCCTCATTCGGCATAAAGGTAGCGTTCGGCATTTGCCGATCGGCATTAGTGGTTCGGCACGCAAAAGTCACTCACTTTGGGCCGAGATATCAAGCTACTAGGCCCACCATGGAAGTCCAACCCATTTTCGTCTATAAATAGAGAGGTAGGGGCACAGTGAAATGGATCATTTTTCGAGAACACCGGGGAGACTCTGCCACATTCAAGACTCATTCAAGACTTATCTTCTTTTCTTAACAATTGTAATCAAGTAGTTGGTGTATGGATTGTATCTGTAATCGATTATTGAGAAAAGCAATAAAGATTAACCTCAAATTGGACGTATGCAGTTACGCCGAACCACTATAAATCTGGTGTTCTTGTTTCCTGCGTTTAATTTTGCACATTATTCTTTGTTTAAATTTACTTTATTTATTAATCTCTCTACACAATCTTTCTTAAGGGTGTTAGTGACCAATATTGGTGCTAGCACATGCATACATACATGCATACATACGTACATACATACATACATACATATAACATGCCTTTGCCACTTGAGCCTCTAACGTCATCATAGTCCAATCCATCTCCATCAACCGGTCACATGCCATAAACAAGGAAAACATAATGAAGTGAGAGGTCAAGCACAAAATCTGGTGAGTGAGTATAACTAAATTCAGTATTTACTGTACTTGATTCATAATATAACATGATAAAAATTGATAAACTACCATATCATTATACGTTTCAATTCGTATTCATCTCATAACAAATCCTATATACAATTCATGTTCACATGGTTTCATATAGTTGTTTTGCTATACTGGTTCCAAAACTAGGTGACTAAATTTATACTCATTTATATGGTAAGTTGTATAATCATTTCACGGATAAGTTGGACAAACCGTGAACCCTTGTTATACCCAATAACAATTGTGTTGCAGCCAACTTGCAACATCCAGAGTCATGACACCATTCCAGTTTCATTCCATATCAATAATTATAAACTAATTCATGTAGATTATAAACATCGCCCCTATGAATTGCAATACCCGTATGAATTGCAATATCCGTGTACTAACACACATTGCCACTTAGGCTGGGATACGTCATTTACCCCTTTACGCATGCCAAACACATTAGGAATCCGGCACAGACCTTTATACACAGACATACACACACACACACACACACACACACACACACACATATAGTCAACATAAGTCTAGGTTGAGTCAAATTTTTCTCAATGACCGGTGCAATGGTGTGGACCACCGATCTAGGTATAATTTTTCTTTGAATTTATGTATTTTGATTTTTAACTAATTGTTCTTGTGATTCCTTACCTTTTAATCTCATGATTATGTAACACATATTCATAACATATTAACTATTAGTTCCACAAATTTTTATCATCATTTACTATTTTTAAATTATTATTTCTTTAACTTTCATATATTAAAATATACTGTATAAATTCATGTATATTGTTTAAATTCGAAATAAAATATATTTCTTACTAAAATATATGTGCTCAATCTCCTAAAATCAAATCTTTATTTTAAGCCTTATTTTATATGCATAAATCATATATACATATTTTCACTATTTAGTGCATTTTCACTAAATAAATCATATTTATTAATAGATATTACTATAAATCATAAATAAAATTTCTAAATTCATATAAACATGTTCTTAAACTTCAGATATCATTTTCATGCCATTTTGATATGATTATATATAACAAATCATTAATTTACGAATCTAGACTTATTTTCACATATTTTGAAACCAAATATATATAAATTCATATAAATTAAATTATATTGCATAAAAATTCATTTTAAACCTAAAATCATCATATCAAGTCTCAAAAAATATTTTCATGTCAATTTGACATATTTAAATGTCTGAAACCATCAAATTTATAAGTTTGGACCATTTGTGCACGTAAATGAAATATCACTATATCAATTCATACAAATCATATTAAAATGCATAAACATTACATTTAGGTTTGAAAATATTATATTTCATTTCAAAAATTTATTTATATAAATTTTCCATTAATTTATTATGATTTTTCCCAAATAAACGTCTCAAATTCGCCTGGTATTCATATAAGTTTACATGTACATTATATAATTCTACCAACCCATTTAATTTCTCAAAAATCATTCATTAATCATGTTAGGCAAAGTTTCTAGAAATCATAAAGCTTAATTTCAAACTTAATTAACAATTTAAACCATATTAAACTATGAAATATAGAGAGTAAACATAGTATTTAGGTAAACCCGCTCTCCATAATCGATTTCTTTTAATTTCAAATCTCTAGTTTTGCTTTTCTTCGCCCTCTTGAGGTTAACTCCCTTCAATTTGTTATTCTAATACCACTAGTGACTTCTATGCACTCGTCCTTGCTATCGTCTTCGATTTATGGTTTTAATTACTTAATTTGATTTTTGATTTTAGGAATTGGGGTTAATAGGAGTGTTTGAGGAAGAAACTTGAAATTAGTCTCTGAAATGGAAAGTAGGATACGCGTTTTTGTTTGTGAGTCCAAGAGTTAGACAATCGCACGTTCGCCTAAATTTAAGTTTGGATTCAAATCGCGTAGCGCCTATTAGAATTGACAATGTTTCGGGCCATATCTCCTTCATACGAGCTCCAAACAACACAAATGAATATATCGCGTGAATCAAAAAATGAGATGATAGCAGTGGACTTAGTTTCATCTCCAAATTTTAGCGTCTTAAAATGCCATTTTGCCCCTTCTTATTTTTAATTTATTTAATTAATCCATTAATTCCACTATTTTTATGTTATTATATTATTATTATTTAATTGCAATATTATTCTAATTTTCGGGGCATTACATTCTCCCCTCTAAAAAGAATTTCATCCCCAAAATTACTAATGCTGTATTCAAATCAAATAATCACATCATTCATTTGAAATCAAAAATATCAATGCAAGCGTTAGCAACCATTTAAATGATCATCCATATCTATCACATACAATTTCTATCATGAAACTTCCGCAGTGAAGGTACATTTTAACAACAAAGTAGAAACATATATACATGTATGCATTCTCATGTCTTATAGAATACTAAGTTGATGCAAAAATGCAATAGGTAATCCACCTCCTGAACCAGTTGGCCTCTTGAATGCGTGTAGTACAGATGGCATATAGGCATGATGTAATACATCCTAGAGTAGGCATATAATCTCGATATGTATGCAACTATCATCTAAAGAAAAACATCAAAACATATAAAAAGATGAGAAACTTACATAAACCGAAACATAATAGCATAATTAAAGGTCAAGGAATCATGGCTTATAGCATAATCAAGACAACTAAATCAACAAACCAACAATTGTACCATAAAAAGGCAGTAATTGCCTATAGCAACCATACCTAGTAACTTCATTATACTAATAACAAACAAATGGAAAAATATTTCGGAAAGGAGTCAAAATGAAATATCGGATCCTCTCCTCCACTTTCCAAATATTCCTATCCGGAGTGTTCTTCCCAACTCAACTTATTAAGCTTTAACACTAGTATATGTAATCTTTTCCAAAATACTACTTTCGAATGTATGTGAATAGTTATAACTTTACAATCCATGTTATCAATTCAGGTAAATGCCAAATTAAACCGAAGCCAAGAGCTTTGGCATAAACATGCCCTAATCTAAAATGTAGTCTCCTACAATCCCCTAAATACACATACACAATATCCAAATCATCTCAGTAGCTTATACATCCTTTTATATTTTGGATGCTAGGGTATGACAACTCAAGAGTGGATGGTGTCTCACCTAACAAAACTAATAATTCAATCATTAAGTGATTTCTTCTTTTTCCTTAGAGCACCGAAATCGCGCGATGCCTTAACCCGGTGAACCGAGCTTAAATTATCCTTAAATTTACAATCCAATTTAAGTGGTATCATTTCACTTCTAATATCATTCCTCAAATAATCTGATAATCATGATACCGAATTACCATGTCCTTAATCCACCAAAGTTTCCAAATTTTATTTTAAGTCCTATAACATACACATAGGAAATCAATTAAGAAATTAAATAAAGCAAACCTATACTTTTCAACCATTCAAACATAGCAATCAGAGTCCTAATATAAGTGAAATCTAATATTCTAACCTAAAATTTTGTTTGTGTTAAAAGTCATCGACTAAGTAGTACATCGTTCACATGCACCGAGTATGCAATATAAATCATGAATCCTTAAGTCAATGCTTCACAATAGCTTCCTTGAATAGGTAGTATCTCTTCAATCTTGGGGATGATCGAAAAGTATAAACGGAATCCTTTCTCTAAACCATATTTAAATCTCAATTTTTATTGAAAATCACCTCCGCATCTCCATGCGTGCAAATCAAGGTATCTTTCCCTTATTCATTTAATTCGGTCTAATCCAAATGGATTGGAATTTTTTATTCTACATCAATTAGTAACACCTTCATTATATAATCTCAACACCATCTCAATCTGAAATATTGTTTATGAATGAAGCCAAACTTATATCACTCCTTGATCTACTAAAACATGATTAGCCACATAACTTAAATTACTTCACTCCACAATGCTGATGCTATAATCCTTGGTACCAACTTGTCACCCTCCAAATTCGAGATGTTCTTTAAAATAAAAAACGCAAACTTGATCCTTTCCTTATACAACCAAACAATTTTATGTTTTCTAACATATCTTTTCACTAATTTTCATTTTCCCACACTATAGACAAGACAACTAAATAGGGTAGAGTCTCACCATATCAATCCAATAAACATCAAGACAACATCACACTACTAAACTGTATCCGGGAACATTGGAAATGGATGATGTTCTAGCGTAGTGAACATAAGAAGAAATTCATGTCACCTCTACTCGAACAATATACTTTCACTTGCAACTATCACTCAAAGGTTAATAAACTAAAACTGTTACCCCAATTCATATTCTGTATGATGAAAATCACTTACTTGAGAGCAACATTCATCCAAGCCAAAAGACATGAATGGTGTAACATTACCCAAAATTTCAGGTCAATGACACCCATTTTCAAACCAATTCAAATCGCTTACAAAATAAACAATGGTGGTGTAATGCTGCCTGCAATGTCGGATCAAGGACACCCAACAACTAGATGAATCCAATTATCTACCTTTTTAGAGATATCAAGTAACAAACCATTCTAAATATCATTCGCCTCCATCTTTGATCATTACGTAATGATATATAACAAAAGAATGAGAATGTCAGTCATTTCAATTTTGGTACTATGGATCGATCACCGAGTCAGATCACATAGTAGGATCGTTATGTCAATGGGACTCTATCCTTGAATAAATTCTAGGCCCTTCAAATGAAGCCTTCATCCACATATTAAAATATTTTCAATCAACTGGTAAATGAGATCCAACCAATTGAAATTCCAATACCATCATTGCCAATATTACTATCCAACTTTCCTGATGAAATTTTATTCCAATCGAATCCGCCAAACTTATAATATCCTACAAGTATAATTTTGGTCCAAATTCCTTTGTTTAAATCTTAACCTGTTTAGTTTACTTTTAAGTCAGCATCTCTTCTCCATGCCGTTTCAACAAAATAATTTATACTTACATCCCTCTTACCAAAATATGATCTTTATATCTTAACTCGAAAACCTTCATGTTTAACTTCTAACTCTTATTAGCACTGATATGCCCAAGTGGCTTATCAGTGGGTCTGATGAGTTTAACTATTTGGAGAGGATGTTCAGAATCTTTAATAAATGCATGTGATTTTATTATGTTGCACTATGGACAGTAATTCATCTTTGTGGGGCTATCAAAATCATGACATACAACAAGATCGTGCCTAGCCACTTCTCCTTATATGATCAAAATCCTTATCGTTGTCCAACATCATCACATAACGAGTCATCCAATCTATTTTAATTCAATCCATACCCTAAAAGACTCAGTATTTTTATGTCACCAAAAAGACTCTACATCATAAATACCAAATGCTAAATCATGGCAATATTAGGTAAATGGTTCGATCCTTAGGGTGGATTCGATACCATAACAGATATTAGCACCTCGTTAGATTTAAAGTCTAAACTATCTAATATGAAAATAAATATACAAAAGTTGCAACTCTCTTTCCATCATGTCTACTCTCCTTTTTCTTGGGTAGTTGGTGGTGTGCTTGCACTTAGGGACCTCTTCCAGTGCATTCGGTTCAACAATCCGACCATTCTTATTCACTTGCTAATTAGTTAAACCATTAACTCTAAAGATAATAATTTAACAATTTGAAATTTCCTTCTCATATTTTCAAACTAATAATTAAAAGATTCACCCAAAAATTAAAATTCCTTAAATGTCAAAATTAAAAACTTACCTTTAACTTTAAAATTCTATTTCACCAAAATTTCCTATTTATTTGGAAAATCATAAAACAATCCTTTCACAATATATCCAAATCTCTCTCTCTCGCACACATATATACATACATATATTCAAGATCTTATGTCACAAACTTTTCAACTTTCATCCAGAAGTACATATATTTAAATTGTAAGGATTCTGCTTACTACTGAATAGAAGCTTTAAATTCCTTTGCAAAAATCCTTTAAATACTTCAATAATCCTTAGAAAATACATGTATTTGTAAATCCCTTTATAAAGAAATACTATAATTTAAATTTCTAAATCAATCTCTTTAAACAATTAATTTTTAAAAAATTGGCTTTTACGACTAAATTCTTTAATGAAACTCATCACTTCCTTAACATGCGCATTTATCAAGAAATTTCAAAAGATTATATATATTTTGTCAGAAGTTCCTAGTGAGGCCCAAACCACTGAATAGGGTTCAGTCCCAGCATAGTGTTTCCACATAAACTAGAGAAATCCTCGCAAAGCATCAAGAAATCAACACCAGAGGTGGTTGACAATCACTATATGGTAAGTGCATGTTCTATGGAATGTACACTTGTATGGCTTGTCACATATAGATAAAGGTGGAACCAAACGGGAATGTTTCACACTAGAATATCCCTAGTATCAGTTCAAACACCATTTTTAGTTCTAATTTAACCCTAACGATATCTATCTCTATTCCAAATTTTACTCCTTCTAACATATTCGTTCTATGTTCTCCTAAATTGATATTCATTACCAGTTCTCCAATCGATGGTTAACTCAACTGGAATAGAAAATGGTGTATATGTATATACTCGATATAATATACATACATACACATATTAATAATTCTATCAAATACAAAAACACTCTCTCAGTACGTTCCTAATTCTTTATTTTGGGAATATTTTTCTTCGATACTAGGTGTAAGAATCTAGTATTTCCAGACCTTTGGTTTTCGACATAAAACAACATCTTTAATAGAAAAGTTGGAAGCAATGGATCGTTAGGTAATTGATGTAAGGAAAACAAAATAGAAAATCGATTTGTTTTTCAGAACTCACAATGGAAGGACGCAAAATATAATAATCAAATAACACTATGTCATTCCCAAACCAATCCATACATAGTTGTGCATGTTATTAACAGGCACAATACAAACCCAAATCTATACATTACATCAAGCATCTTACTTATATATGCATATCATTACACACACATACTAACATATATAACACGCCTTTGTCAACTAAGCCTTCAGTGTCATTATAATCTGAATTGTCTCCATCAACCTATCATATATCATAAATGTAATAACCCATAGTCCAATGGACCTGAATTTTTGCTAAATCGAAAACCCAAGTCTACCAAAGTACGGATCGTTGGTTTGGTATCTTGTGAATAAAAAAATAAATGAATATCACACCATCGACATAACTCAGAGCGTAATAGTAAAGTATAACAAATCACATAGTTACTGACCAAGATTGACACTTCCAATATCTAGTGCACTTGTCAGTATCGAGCATGCATAAGGAAACCTGTCCTTCCACTATTCCTGCCTTGCATCAGTACTTGTCCCTCTAAAACTATCTGGTGGGTTGTAAAGAGGAGGGGGTTAGAACAATGTTCTGGTGACTGGTAAATTATACATTTTATACATAACACTAGTTTATGTCGTATGCCTTTTATCACATGTTATACCCTTTTATTTTACAAAGTCATCTCGAATCTACGTACAAGTACGATACACCCCATTACCTAAAGTAGACCATAACTACATACGTGTGTGTATGTATACGTGTGTGTATGTATATATAAGTACCATAGTCTCTCTTTAGACCTAGATACTATCCCTGCTAGTATCCGTAACTGGTACCCTATCACGATCCATTATCAATGCAGTATCATGTCGTTGTCGTCATGCGTATCAAGGAACTCCCGTAGTTCCTAATAATGACATCACAATAATTTAGCCGTAATTTATCTTGCCTAGAGGATTTTCTACTAGTCTGCTTCCTAATTGTGGACTCATCTCCACGGACTATAGAGGACTCAACTCCTTGGACTATTGCGGACTCGCTCCACGGACTACCTTGTTTGTTTCGAAAAAACTCATGTAAAGGTTATCTAGCCTTTCCCCTAACAAACGAATGAAAAATTAACTGGGATGGTGCATAATCTTAGCATGACCTACACTAGTAGGAGGTGTAGTCCGTTAGGTGTAACACTTTTCTTTCCCGTTGACCCCTCAGGACCGATGACATTCTCAACCTATGTACAACTCCTACTCCCTAATATGGTACCAACACACTGTCATAACATCGAGCCTAGCTTACCATGCCATTTACATTGCTTTAATACTCCCCAAAATGATTGAAGCAGACTCTATTAGGGTATTTCTTCACCTATACGCAAGCGTATATAATTCCACATGTCTTATAATTGGATACGTCCCACATCAGTATAATGTACACACAACTGTTGGTAGCCCCTTGCGGTGGGCAGACTTCTACTATGTATCACTACTGACCTCACATTCCAACCCGTTCTAATGATTTTGTCCTTCTTATCCACTTAAGTTATTTACTAACTTTAATAATTCACGCCCATCATAAACACATACTTGCGGCTATATACATGTGCGAATATGTGTGTGTGTGTATCTTCATTTATTCTTGTTTAATTTTTACACCTCTACTCCTCACCATTAACAATATTTCTCTACTTACTTATGCGTTTACACCTTATTTAATTTAAGGTCATTTACTGCTTCCCTTTAAAAGACCTAAATATTTTTTCCCATTTACTTCCCTTTTCCTCACTATTTGCTTTCCTATTTCTATTCCCTTTTTAACTTTGAATCCCCTCCCTTATTTAGAGGACTCTCCATAACCTTTCTCTTAAATTATTGTTGCCTACATCTTTATTTCTTTTATTCAATTTCCATCATGCTTATTGTAACATCCCGCCTTTCCGCACGGTTCGAATCGACGATAAACCACACACGCCAGACTTAAACCTTACAGAAAAGTGGATTGTTATGGGGTGAATAAGAAAAAGGAAGAAAGAAATAAAACAAAACAGAATCTTGCAGCGGAACGAGAAAATATAATAATCAAATATACAGTTCATGAATCTGTTTTATAAAAATATTTGATTTTACTTGTACAATACATATCAGAGTTACACATACCAGAGAATATTATTTAATGCAGCGGAAACAGTATGAATGTAGTGGAATGCTATAATAAATAATAATATAAATCTTCGTCTTCATCCTTCAGAGCTAAAGTCTTCGCATCCTGAAATGCTCAGGCTGACCCGAGCGAATTAAAAAGACAAACACTCGAGTCAGGATTAAAAGATCTTATGTGAGTTAAATAAACAGAAATAATATGAGTGAAACGGCGTCAGGGATGTTTACGGGATTTGACATCTCCTATCCAGTGTCTAACGTGAGTGCAGTAACTTAAGAGATGCTCGGGATTCACATCTCCTAAAGATCCGTTAAACTATTTACTATGTAGTAATATTTCGCTATTATAATAATGTCTATTAGTAAAATAAACTTACTTTTAAATAGCGTTAAGGAGTTACCAAATCTCCCCCTTAATACAATAATAGTCCCAGTAGCCCATCCAATATCATAGTCCCTCCTGATCAGGAAGCCACCAGAGGATACCACACGGGCTACGGGAGAAAACCAAACTCGTACAAGGCGCGATAGGGTAGGTGACACGGCACAACTTGGCAATGCCAGGGTAGATATACCAATTACGCTTCCGGACCGGTGGTAACGCGTAGCGCGCAGCTACCGCCCACCTCGAGCCACACCCCCGAATCAAAAAATCAAAAGTGCCCGCCGAATCAATCTAAAAGTCAAAGTATAATATCAAAGGGATGTGTCCGATCAAAGGTGCTAGCTCATTAGCCCGTCAATCGCTCCTGTTTTAGCAACCTTATGCCAACTCACTTGAGTCAGGTCCACGTATTTACCTCAAAGGAAACGCCGCCGCCATCCTACTTCGTTATGGAATCTCCACCACGTACACGGTTGTCAAAGTGGTTTTCGGAGTTGGTAGAGAGTATGACAACTTCCGATTCTAGTCTCTTTAACAACCAAACGTTATTATAACACCGCGGTCTTTCAAATTAATTTATACTTCAAAACCAGAATATAATATCCATTTCAAAACCATATAAATACGATATCATTTCTATTTTAAACCCAAATCAATATGATATCATTTTTATTTTAAATATATCATTTTACCAAAATCATAGCACTTTCAATCTATATACCTTGAAACCCATAGCTTTGAAACATAACTTCAAATACTTATATGATTTAAATATTAAATTACTTTATATAATAAAATAGCTTCTTTAATTTCACTAATAAATTCCAAATACCAATTTGAACCTCCAAATAAACCATTTCAATTCATATATTTCAAAGCTTTAAATATTCCCCATTTCAAAACTTGTTCTTTGACAATTCCATGTATATATATGTTACAAATTCAATTGCTATTATTTAGATTTGAAATGTTTACTTAATAAATCAAATGTCATTTAAGTGAAACCTTTAACTTCAAATAACTGGATATTCTTTAAATTTGGTTAACTTGATATATTTATTTAAATCAACTTGATATTTATTTAAATCACTTTACACCAATTTAAGTTATAAGAATCATACCCTTTAAAATCTCAGTTTTATTTAAATTCGAAATCAAATTTATTCGAGTATAATTCTTAAATAATTTTGCAACGACCCGGAATTTTAGGCAATATCAATTTAATAATCTGTATTAATAATTAATCTGATTTGATGATTTTTCTTTATAATTTTAATTTAAATTGGTAAATGTAATCTTTAAAGGCTTATAAATTTTTAATCTAGAAATATTGATAAGAATTATTTTTCAAAGCTAATAAAATTTTATTATGTTTATAATATATATATAGTTGATATATATTGTGAATATGATAATCTTTTATTTTAAATAAAAGATTGAATTTTCAAATTGTAATATATATGTATGTATATGTTATAATTTGGAATTGTTTGAAATTTAATTTTAATCTATCGATAATTTATATAGGTATGAATTGTAATTTAAAGCCTTGTTTTAAATTGAATATTTTTCAAAAGTTAATTTAGTTTAATTCAATTGTTTTAAAAATATAAGATAATTGTTTATTTTTAAATTTGATAGTTTAAAAAGGGATTTAATCAATGTTTTATTTTTGTTTTCTTTAAAGTGCTTAAATTTAAATGATTATAAATGTATAAAAATAAATGTTTTAGATTTTAAATACATGTATAAGATGTATATTTATATTATAACTAGCTTTAGAATATTTCTTTAATAAAGTAAATTAGAAAAAAGTAAGTTATATTTACATTTAAATTAAATAAAAATTCAATTAAAAATACATATAAACATGTGTTACTACATTAGGACATTTTAATAACACTAGTAAACTCTTTAAAATATGTTTGAGACACTTGTTCAAATATCAACTAGCGGCAATATTTTTATCTTAATTTTTAATAAATTTTTTTTAGAAGAAACTAGTTTTCTCACAAACACTTTTCCCTTTGTTTTCACTTCTTCTTCAAATTCCTATTTTCTATTTTCAGCTGAACATTAATGGCAAAACAGAAATCATTTTCAAAACCTAAAACTTGAATTTAAAAAGAAAAAGCAAATCAGTGAACTACTTTCAAATCTGAAGAGAAAAAAATGCAAATTTACAACCTGCAAAATTCAAATGATGATCAACTCAGCAAGTCATCTGCAGTTTCAACTTTTAAAATATCAGATTGAGGCTTGCAGTAGGATTTTCTTCAACAAAGTATTTTACAAATTAAAGTTGTTCAAGCCTGGAAAATTTAAAACTGCACTGCTCTGCATGTTATTTATAAGGTGAGTAAACTTCTTAAAAAACAGTTTGATTTGGTTTTTAACTATCATGCATGTGATGATAATATCTTGTATTGAAGTTCTTTAACTTGAATTTATATGAATTATCTCTGTGTTTATGTGTGATGCAAGTGTGCATGTCTGTATATTGGTTCACCTCTGTTCTTGATTCTGTAAATTATAATTTTGATTATAAATCCAAAGTTATTCAACTGGTCTTTATTAAGATCAGAGATTCAAACATTTTATGTTTGATTTTTTCCAAGCTAAAGTTTAAAATTAGCTTCAAGAAGTATAGATTTGTATTTTACCTGGAACCAAGAAATGCAGTGGCAAATTCTAAAATGCATGATAAATCAAATGTTATAATTTGATAATCTAATCTCATAACTTGAATCCATATTGAAAACAAGAAATTTTAAAACAAAAATCAAAATTTTTAAGTGGGTATTGGGAGTGCATTTTAGTGATGCTTGGAATTTGTTCTCTGAGCAATTACCGAGGATCTACTCAATAATTATAGTCGAATTTATGGGTGAAGCTTGCTTTTGTGATATGGATGATGGGGAAAATAATGGTGAATTTTTCCTATGGCTGTATGGATTGGGAACGATCAATCTAGGTTCGGTTATTCTTTTGGGTCGAGGAGTTTTGCAGAGCATTTATGTTGGCCATGGAGGGTTGGAAGGCTTCGCGAGGTGTGGGTTTTGTTCGGCGAAGTGTGGAGCATCATCAGGTACGTCGGCAAGGTTCATCGGTGTCGTGGTGATCGGCCGTAGGGTTTCTGGTGGTTCGAGTTTCAGCAGTAATTTGAGATATGGGGTCGAATTTTGATTCGAGAGTGTTTCATTCGATATGGGTTGAGAGAATGGTCGACGTAGTAGCCTCCGACTTGGTGATGACCGAAGACAAGCTCGACATCGTTTGGATTACCGTGCAAGGTGCACGCGTGTATGATTTGGGGAACTGGAAGTTTGGGATTGGGGGTGATTAAGGGGACTCGGAGTGTTCTTGCGTATTTCAGTAAACAATTCGAAGTAAATGAGACTGAGGGATGGTCTCGAAGCAATGTCGGGGAATTTTGAGGTTGTCTCGAGTTTTGGTGATTTGGTTCTGTATAATGTAAATGCAGATAAACTTGAGTTGAATAATTTAAGAATCATGCATTAAGTTATAAACAAGTTTATAAAGAAACTAAATTTAAACTTGTTGTTTTATAAATAAGTAAATTAAACTTTAAAAAGTATTAAATTGTATTTATTTTAAATTTAAATTGTTAAGAAGTTTGAATTTAAAAGAAATTATCTAAGTAGATTTTGAACTTCAATTTAAAGAAGTGTTTTGAATTTTAGTTTAAAAGAAGTTTTTAAATCTTAAGTATTAAATCAATGCTTAAGTAATGTTTAATAACTGAAGTTTTCAAATTATTTAGAAAAAGAATAAGTTTGTATAAGATAATTAAAGTATTTTAAATTTTAAATTTGTTTCTAAATTTCTTATTTTCAAATAAGGTTATTATTATGATTTTGAAATCCAAATAGAATAATTTGATTTTAAGTTATTAAAAATTTGATTAATTCAAATAATTTAATTATAAAGATAAATAGGGTTAATTTATCTTTGTTATTAACTTGAGAATACTTGATTTAATATGATTTGTAATTGAGTAAAGAATTAATTAAGATAAATGTTTTCTTAATTAATTAAGGATTTTGTTTAAATAAGAAGTTAATTAATTAATTAATTTTAATTAATTAGTTAATTGTTTATTTAATTTTTAATAATCACTTAATTATGAATTAATTAAGTGTAACTACTTAATGAAGTAATTAATGGATAATAATTGAATGTAATTAAGAATGATAATTACTTATGGAAGTAATTAGTAGAAATTACTCATGAGAGTAATCAAATGGAAGTGATCAATGGATAATCACTTAATGTTATCAATTAAGGAATTGATTAATTTAATTGTTTTGAAGTTAATTAATTATGAAGTAATTAATTAATTAAATAGTTAAGGATTATTTAAATGATGGGATTAATTACTTGTTAATTAATTAATTAAAAGAGTAATCATGTAATTAGATGATAATTACTTATGTAAGTAATTAAGGGTTAATTACTTAATTATTTTAGTTAATTAATTAATGTGATTAATTAATTAATGAATGAGATTAATTTAAGATTAATTACTAAGTGTAATTAATTAAAATGTAATTAATTAATAAAGAAATTAATTAAGGATTATTTGTTAATGTAATTCAATAATAATTACTTAATGAAGTTATTAAAGATTAATTAATTAGATTAATTAATTAAGGTTAATATAATTAATTAAGAAGTTAATTAATTAAGATAAGTAATTACAAATTGTTAATTACTGTTTATAATCAATGAGATGATTAATTATATGTTAATTATTTAATTAATTAAAAGGTTGATTAATTAATAAGGATTATTTAATTAATGAAATTAATCAAGGTTGATTAATAAAATTAATTAATTAAAATATGATTAGTTAATTGTAATTAATTGAGGTTTAATGTAATTAATTATAGTTAATTAATTAATGGAAGTAAATGAAGGATCATTAATTATTTTAATTAATGATAATAATTAAAGATTAATTACTGTATATGGTTAAGGATAATTACTTGAATGTAATTAAAGGATAATTAATCAAGGGAGATTAATTAAAGAAGATCATTAAGAAATAATTAGTATAAATCAATGAAGCAGGATTAGGATAATCCAAGTGATTAAAGGATAGTAATTAATTTAATTAAAGGTTAATTAAATTGATTAAGAGTTAATCAATTCTGCTTATAAATGATTGGTTGATATTGGATGATTGATTGATATGGGATGATTGATATTGGATGATTGATATTGGGTGATTGGTTGTTACTGGATGAGATACATATGATATGTGATATGCTGCTTTGTGAGATGAATGGTTTGATATGAATTATCTACTGTGATAATGTGATTCATATATCTGTTTATATCATCCTGAATATAAGTTAAACTGTTTAAACCCTTAAGTACAACTCGGACATTAAAATTGCGTTTGGATTCGGTGAGACCGGGATTAGGTTTCCATATTTGGGATCCGAAAACCATATCGATTCCAATTAAACGTTAGGTCGTGAATCCAAGTGGAGCAAGTGAAGACTCGAGGTGTAAGAACTATACGTCAGTATAACTCTGTGGGTGATTCCATAATGGTTTTGACGAAATAGTACTTATAGGTTCGAGATGGTGATTCAGAGTGCAAGGGCTATGGTCGTTGACTCTGTTGGTGATTCCAAAATGAGTGCAACGAGATAGTGCCTTCGGTTTTGTTCGAACCCGGAACGAACTTGTATGGATTGAATGCTTTCAGCACATCGTCAGGTGGACGATAAGCATTCTAAATGATGTTTCCTATAAAGGTAATCGCAGCCTCAAGTCTCATCAACCTGGGAATGGTAAAAACAGGGGAGGTGCAGCAAGGCTAGGTGGGTCATGCCTATTTCAGGACAAGATTTTTCCCTGTATAGAAGTCCCTTTTTATTCGGCTGTGTGGGCGATTGGGTCGTGGCCAACTGCGGGGTTGTCTTGTTCGGGACTATCCAGTAAGGGATGGTTTCGGCCTTGTGTTGCAGGGGAACGGGTGTACGCCTCGGTACGGTGATCTAGGTAACGTACTGTGACGGACGGTACCCCAGTAGCCCTGCCATTGATGGAAACCGATTTTTCCCTACGAGACCCTACGGTTTTGTTTGTATTACCCAGTTTTGTGGCTAGTAGCTGGAATTTAATAGATGTAAAAATTTCGACTATTTTCTATTTACTTGAAAACCCTAGACACTATTATAATATCACTGGATTTCCTATCAAATGTTTTGGTTAGCGTAAGGTAAAAACTTTTCCATATTTATGTGTGGGAAGTCTTACGTGATACTTTTTCTTTTCAAAGGTTTTTCTAAAGTTAAGAAATTTTAAACCGTTTACTCACACCAGACCCCTGTCTGACCCGAGTGTTTATTTTATGTTTTATTAAACTCTTGGTTACTCATATTATGTATGAGTAGTCAAGTGATTCAGGTTAGCTTGACGAATTCTGGAGGAGATATGGAGCAGGAGGCTTCCATGTGTAGATATATTATGATGCCGCTGTGTTTATATTGTATATGTATCTTGTGTACTTAAGTTGTATAGTTAGACAGATGTTTATAACTGTCTAATATGTGTTGTATAAGTAGTGTACTCTGATGTAATATGATACTATGTAATATTTTATGTGATATATTATATTTGATTCGTTCCGCCGTGAGTTATCTGATGTTGTAGTCTTTCTTCTTTCTTTTCTTCTTCTATCCCTTTCTTTCTTAAAAAGCGATGCGCCTTTTTGGTGGACGGAAGGTGGATCGTCTCAAATTTAATGCAAATAAATTTCATATTATCTTCCCACCTTATTCTCATTCAAGTTATTATAAACTCCAGAAATATAATTTAAATAAATACTTAACCATATTATGTCTTAATAAAATCGAACTTTATTTTTTAACTTCCTTTGTACTTTAAATCAATTTTACACATAGCTTAAAACCGAGAATTTAAATATATATAAAAACTCATTTATACAATATCCAAATCCATACTTCATAAAACCGTATATTTCTTTACAAAACCATAGAAAATCATTTCAAAATATTGGTTTATATAGACCGCAGTGCCTGTATATAATTTTCTATCCTATGGACAAGTGATACGAATAATTATCATTTCAATCCGTAATTTTAAAAAAAAACTTACGGTTATATGTAATTTCAAACCGCAATCCCGAATGAAATAAAAATGCATAACAACTTGCAGTTTATAATAATATATAATACAACATCGATTCATCCATCAACAGATCACACATCCATCGCAATCATCATCCAAAACAATCAATCAATATCAATAGATAACTGATAATATATATAATATGTATTTAACTGGCAGTTATATTCAATAATAAATTAAATACGATCTAATTTAAATAAATGCAATAACTGAGATGATGATTAAAAAATATGAAAAAGTCATAAATAAATGCATAATCACAACAAAAATTTAATTTAACAAACATAATAAATTTTAGAAGTTGTGAGTGGGTTAAAACACTCACCTTTTGAATTTAAATTGAATTTAAATCCAATTTGAACCCAAAAATTGCACAGTCTCCAAATTCGTCCAAACCAGCGCCAAAATGTCCGGAATTCCAATACAAACCTAGCGGAGAAAACCGCACCCAAAACGGACCTCGTATGCCAAAGTTATGCTTGTTATAACATTTGAATTCAAAATAAAAAATAAAAATAAAATAAAAACAAAACTAACATTACTCCACCTTCCACGTCAGTCCTCATCTCCACTCACACATGAGATTCACGAGAACGCTCCAGGTTCTTGCTCGAACTCGTTCAATCCTAGCCACCTTAGGTAAAAACGCATGCGTCTCGATGCAATGTCGGCCGCCGCTACCTCACCCACACGCACGCCGCATGTGAACGCCACCCTATACGCGACCATGACCTCTCCCAGAGAAAGCCGCCGCCACCGTCTTGCAACCCTAGGCGAATTTTTTAGGTCGATCCAGCCGTTGTTTTGGCAAATGAATTACACCGATTGAATCCCCTCGACGATCTCTACCCAACGGTATAATCAATTTGATGATCCATCGATGTTCATCGAAACGTGATGAACGGCCAATATTTGTTTAGAAATTTTTGGACACACAGAGCTTCAGATTGGAAAATGGATCACAGATATGAGATGCGCTCGTCGAGAGCTACGATATATAATTTTTCTGAATTTTTTTGAGGAGTTTGAAATTTTTGCTTTGGATTTGATTTGGAATTGCAATTGGATCTAGAGTCTGCCATTGAAATGAGGAGATGAATAGGCTCAGGTTTATAACAGGGTATTTATAGGTAGGGTTGAAATAGAATAGATGGACCCGATTTACAAATGCGATGAACGATGAATGACCCGAAAAGCGCGTTCTGACTTTGGAACGAAATTTGGTCAACCCGTATATCAAAATAGATGTTTAAAAATACTTTAAACGCAATGAAAAAGGTTTCAAGTCCAAATTCCATCGTATGAAGAAATTATGCTAAAATCAATATTTTTTCAAATTGATTTCAATTTCATTGATTTCAAGGCGTTTCGAGCCCGTACGATCAAACGACTAGTCCGATCACTACGAAACTTGAAACCCTATAATAATTCATCGTTACGGATCCGATGAAACTGGTTTCGTCGAAACCCGAGTCAGTGGCCAAAATGGCTATTTTTACATTAATAAAATAAATTTGTAATTAATTAATTAATTAAATCAAATCTTAAATTTCAATTCTATAATTGACAAATTTTACCCCTTCCAACTTCTTAATCATTTACACTAATCTAAACAATTTATATGTCAATTTAGAGTTGATAAATCTATAAATTTCAGCTTTATATTTCAATTTCATTAACTGCAGAAATTATAAATTAAATTTCCAAAATTTCAAAGAAATTAGCCTTCCATTTACTTTCAATACATTCTTCTTATGGTATAATTATTTTGATTCATAACTATTACCTTAATGTTTTCCAAATTCCTCTTAGTTCTGATCATCATAGTATTAAATTCCATTTGCTACGAAAATTCCACTTATTATATATATATATATATATATATATATATATTAAATTTCAATAAATTGGTCTGTTTCCATTCCAATCCCTTTTATTAAGTTCATTACTACTCTAAAACCTAGTTAACCTTTTATTATTTTTACTATAATCAAATTTGACAACTCCTACACATCTTATTCCATTTCCCATTAATGTAACATTTATTTATTTTATTAACCTTTATTTCAAATTCAAATTCCATCAACTAATTAAACAGGTAACTAAAAATATATGTTTACAAGCCAAATGTTACCCCAATTGTCATCTTATGAATGGAGTTAACATTAATTCCAAATATTATCTTAATTTACATTAAGATAATATTTAATTACCTTTAATGAAATTTATTTTCCAATTATTTAATGCAATCAATTATGACCGTTACAATTTTAATAAATTCATTAATTGTCAATTGCCATTCAAATAAATCCATTCATTTGATTTCCTTATCATGAATCAATTATAAACTTATCATCTTAAAGGTGATGTCAACATTTTACATTATTAATTTACCTTTTATATTCCATTATAAATTAATGCACACATACAAATTAAGATTTTAAATCAAATTAATCATTTCATCTTGGTTCCATTCTTTTATTACATCAACTATTACTTTATGAATAAATTAGCATTTCCTATTCATTTTGTTACATTCACAGTCTCTGTTATTGTCTTAAACTTGCTAATGTAACATTAAAGTTCATTTAACTCTAATTGATTCCCTATTTAAATTTAATAGGCCAATTAAACAGGTAACTTATAACCATCGTTATCATAACTTTTAATTACACATATGAATTCATGATTCACAAACAAATGTTACAATTCTTACATAAAGTTGATTTTATTCAATTACCATTAGCTATCTATTATCTCATTAATTAATTCATATTTACATCCACTTCCGTATATAAATTTTGTAACCAGTTATAACCTTTACATTGTTTCACTTATTGTAATTACATCCAAGTTATTAACTATTAACTTACATTTATACAGTTGCAATTCATTTTAGTTATTATTTCATTAATACCATTTCAAATTTTATTTCTTTCAGTATTAATTACACAATCATATTAAATTAACAAATTATAATGTTTTCCACTATTTCTTTATTGGGGTTTCATTCCAATTGTCAAGAATAAATTTTATTTACCATTACAACATTTAATTTCTAACATTCGCTCCAATATAAATTATAAGATCTCATTTCTTTCTACATTTAATTACAAAACTATATAAATTTAACCAATTTTAATTATCGAAATTTACGGGTCATTACACTTATACTGTGCATATTATTTTCTTAGACTATTTTTTATCACATTTATAATTCTTCAATTGATCCTTAAGGATTTCTACATCTTAATGCATTGGAATTACGTCTCTTCCAAAATGGAAAGGTTAACAACGTAAATTTCTATATCATATCCAAAAGGAGAATTCGTGTTACGTTTGAAATTACAAGTTATTTTTTTTCGAGGTTATTGAAATAGACAATACAAAATACAATAAATATCCCAGTTTTTTATATCTCTTTCTTTTTAGGTGTATTCCTTATCATTTTAACCGACATACTTTTATTTTATAAATCAAACTTCATAATCTATAGAAATTCATGATGCGACACCCTATATTCCAATGAATTAAAATACTACTTAAATCGCTGCAATTTATTGTGATAACTCAATTACATTTTTTTACTTGCACAAGTCATTTTAAATTTACAAATCTAGAACTATCGCATATTGTATATGTTTCGGGGACTACTACTAAACAATACTAAATTCAGGGACTACAATACCCAACTTTTTCTATATTTACATACGTGCAACATACAATTTAAGTTATCAATCATGGAACATGTAGGTGGGATTTATAATTTTATTACATGTATACAAATTTTAGTCTACAACTCCAATTTACATTTCAGGCATACAGGAATAGATTCACAATGATATAAATCAAATATTATACAAAAAAATATATAATTTCTCACTTATTTTTTTAGTTTTCTAAATCTTTAGATCTAACCCCTGTTATTCCAGTTTGACTCCTTTTTTCCTTATTTGGATATATACACCGCAAGCATACACATATTTATTAAAAATCTAGAGTAGAATAGAGATTTTAATTTAATTTACAATTTTTGATCTGGATTTATAACCTACTTCGGTTTTGACGATTCGATTCGACCTTATTCTTCTTATTAGTTATCCTCTACTATTCTTCGCTTATATATACGTATAAAATATAACTATTTTTAACAATTAAGAATTTGTGGGGAAGATAAAATGGTAGAGCTCCAACAGTGTCCTAAATATATGATAAAAAAGGCGAGGGTTTAGATCCAGGGGTTCAAATCAATGTCAGCTATTCAATTAAAATATATTGATTCTGGGCCATTTGACCACGTTTTATTGTCGATTTTCAACACCATTAGTTGACCACAGTTCCCTTGTGGTTGACCGCTACAGATCGACCGACAAGCATTTGGGGTCGTCCGGTCGTGTATTATTGCTGTAATTAATTATTCTCATTTAACTTGTTTTATATACTTCCTTCTTAAACCAATTGATATAATTTCTTTCCATTATCATCTTTCTTACATTTAAGCAACATTAATTATCCGTTAACTTTAACTGATAATAATGAATGTTAGTTAATTATTTTTTTTACCCTTAATTAATTATATAACTATTTACGACTCGAAAACTTCAAACGTTAATAACTTTTTCATTGAACTCTAATCAGTAAACTTTATATATGAAAATTGATCAGGAAATCACCACGAACCCAAAGGTGAAGATTAGCCAGATTTTGACTTTTGTAAAAACTTTATTTTCTGATGTTAATACTTATTAATTAATTTCTTTTCAAATCAATTATCATAAAAATTATGAGGCGTAACTTTCACACACCTTAAAAGAATTTCATCCCCAACGTTCCTTAAGGGTCGAATCATGTAACATAACGTACAATTATTCTAGACTCACGAACAAATTAGTGTGCAACCAATTTTTGCAACAAATTGTGTACAAGTGCATAGTGTATCACAACACATATGATATGCATCTTAAGCAATTCTAAATCGGCTCCTCCTATATGAATGCATCTTTTAACTTTTTTGTTTTGAAAATATGATGCAAACAATCTATATATATATATATATATATATATATATATAGTTCTATATGTACGCAAATTTTGAAAATCAAAATCTTTCTTTTGCATCTACATTTTCCCATACTTATTTGAATAAAATTATAATTCAATCAATTTTTCATCCAATCCTTGCCATCTAAAAATCATAGCACACCATTTCTAACATCCAAATTTTATAAAAATCCAGTTTTCTAAACCTATATTCTTATTTTGAAAAAGGGTTTAGATGGAAAGTCCATATTTCTTTTCCTTCTTCTACGTACCCTTTCTCTACTATGCCTTGAAACCTTCACTTTTGCCCCTAATTCTCTTTCAACTTTTCCAAATATAGTCCACATAAGTAAATTTTATTTTAAATCTATGAAATTTTAAATCACAATAATTTTAAAAATCATTTTTTCACTGAAGGAAAAGATATTGGGAAATAGATTCCATATTTAAGACGACTTTTTCCATTGTCGCTAATTTACTTACTCTATTGCACAGTAAAATTTCTATATGCTAACCCATTGAACTCTTCCCCTACTAAGCATGTGGCATTTCCATAATAAATTTTTTAATCTTCCTCCGCACAAAATCTTTTTAGACTTAATTTTTAAATACTTGGAAAAACTCTTAAAATTTACAATTCTACCACCATTTTCAAAACTTTCCTTAAAATTATTTTATCTCCAAACATTATAAATTTTGAACAAAACTTCGAAAAGTGCATGTGTGTGTGTGTATTCAAAACAATTCATGTCACATCCTACGTAGTCTTGATCTAGTCGATAGTTTGACGTCCATAATGGACTCTATTCCATTAGACGGTACATGTCAATTTCCAAAACCTTTCTTTAAATTTTGAATAACAACCAACACTCAGGTTCATTTATAAATTTTAGCTTTTAAGGCACATGGACACTAACCCGTGTCTTTGCAACAAACTTTCTCTATCCTTTGCTCTCCAAAATTTAACTTTCCAAAATTTTAAGGTTTTTGGGAATTAACTTTACTTTTATTTTAGTAGCTGATTTAATAAAATACCTAATTTATTTTATGAACTTCCATCCTTTTACTAATTTATTTTGCATTAGTTAAGTGTCTACATAGGGCTTCCTTACACATTTTTATCGTTAATATAGCAGTTCACCTAGAAAATCAAATTTCAAAAGGAACATTTCTTATGATATAGTATTCGTTTTACAGAAACAACTAATGCTTACAACCCAAACCTTAAAGAAATAATTGTTGGAAATTTCCCCTCAACATCAACTAGCAATAACGACAATGTGGCCTTATCACTTCTGACTTAAATTAAATGGACCTTTCTAACATGCCATATTTCCGTAACCCACTTATCTTAACTTTTCTTTATGGCTTCTGATGAATAAGGTCGATCCATTACTTCCATCACCATACCAATTATGGAATAAACTGTGCATCGCCACACTATAGTGGTTAAGAAATAAAATCCATGCATATTTTGAATTAGTCATGGGTAAATCGGCTTAGCGGAATAACTACTCTACCATGTATCTTGCCTTCCTTATCTTTGAGTCTACCAATGTCTTTTATGTGTGTTCACCATCTCTCATTACCCTTTGTCACCATCTTCTTTTAATCCAAAACTCTTGATAGTCTCTTAAATACGAGTATTTATTTTCTTTATCCTGATCTCTCATACGAACCTACTCTAGAACTTGTAGAAGTGTACTTTAATACCATTCATCATTCTTTTATGGTTCTTCTTATGGCTTGCATACATGTCTAACAAAATATTCCTAGGTTCTCACCAATATTCCTTACACTTTACGAGGATTCCTTATTATTACTACTCTATGAGTAGTCATCGCTATCTTCTTCATAGCCTTATCTTTTACCTCGTCTTACATAAGCAGCCATTTCTATCCACTCCATATTTAAAATTTTGGTTTGGTCTACGCCATTTTTTTTTCAAAAATTTAAACTTTAAAATTTACTTACTTTTTCTTTATAAGTACAACTTAGAAACTTTTTATTAAATACAAAAATAACTTGGTATCTTAACTTTTAAAACTATAAATTTGATTCTTTTTTCGAATTTAACCTATTCACCAAGTCCAAAGAAAGTTTGCAATTCAATTTTTAAAAAGTTTCTTTTTTTTCTTCAAATCAACTTTTCCTTTTAAATACTTTTTCAACAACAAGGATTTTACTTCTTAAAAATTGTTATTTCAATTCAAACCATTTATTAAGATTTTCTTTTAAAGTATCATTTGTTATACCAAATCATTTCTTTTCAAAAGTACACTTTACAGTATTTCTAGAACATCTGTTAAATTTTTTAATAATTAGAACATGAGTAGATAAGGACAATTCTTACTCTATTATTTTCTTATCACTCTTGACATCTCCACTTTCATCCTTAGCAGGAGGTTCTACTAGCATATAATGGACTTCTAAAAGATATGTGCCATTACTGTACCTATTATGAAAACTATATATTTTTCTTTCTTTTAATTTGTTATACCGTTTCTAATTACTAACATCATTTTATAAGAATTTCTAACATTGTTTCCATTTATATTTCATAACTTTTTTTACTATTCAACTTTCTTCTTCCTAACCTGCTCCTCTCTGTATATAGTTTTCTTCTTAACTGACTGTCCTCTTTATTGGACCATTGTAGCACGTTTACCTACTACTTTGCTTTTGGGTTTTAAGCTTCTTTCCCATTATCTTTACCCCATTTCAACCCTGTACCACTTCCTATTGTAAACCCTCAAAAGGGATTTCACAACTTAAAAATTTTGATTATAGAAAAACCCACGAGCTATATTTACTCCATCATGTTTTTCAAAAGAAATAGCATTTTATAAAATTTCCTTTATTGAAATTTTATATTTTAATAAATTTTAATTTCTATTAGAACTTTATATTTAAATAATAATATAGATATATTAATTTTCAAAAATTTAACGTTTACTTGGTCTTCAGCAATAGGTTATGTCTACTTTTAAGTAAACACTTTGAAAATCATTTCAAATATATCAGTAGTTTTTTTTCTCAAACCTTTAAAATAGTTTCAACTTTAATATTAAATACTTTCATATGGGGTCCGACTTAGAGTGGATTTTTGTTGTCCTTACTTTTGGATTTATGTTCCTTTAACTTACTTATTGACTTATCTTTTTCCATAATATTAAAAATTCGACTATTTTCTTAAAGGTACTAATTCACACCTTTCTTTGGGAATTTAATTGCTTCCGAATATCTGTAGCATATGAACTCTTACTTCCCCCTTATCTAGACCAACTGTACATCATCAATCGGCAATTCTGTGGGGATCTACAACTAGTAGGTTATCAAAAGCCCAACTAGGGAGTCACCTAGCTTCAGGGACCTTGCCTATGCTACACTCGTGCTCTTCTTAAGTCAACACCTTTCCATACGACCTATTTTCCATAGGGTAATTGGTAGGTGTACATCTTCAACTTCATCCATTGTTCTTACTCATAATCGACTTATCCGTTTCCAGTGCATGGTTACAACTACTCTATAGCCAGAACTCATAGGATTTGGCATATAATATATTTATATTTGTAGGAAAAATATTTATATGTTCCCTCAATGTTTCCTAATTTTTCAGGATCGACTAATCTAAGCTATAATACCGAATGTAACAATCTGTACCCAATTGGGCCTTTTCGCTAAATCGAAACCCAAGTCCATCAAAATACTAATCATTGGTTTGATATCCTGCAAATATATAAATAAATGCTTATCAGAGCACTATCGATATAACATACAGCAGAATAGTAGTATAATAAATCATATAGCTACTGACTAAGATTGACACTTCTAATATCCAGTGCCCTTGTCGGTATCGAGCATGCATAAGCAAACATGACCTTCCACTGCTCCCACATTGCACCAGTACTTGTCCCACTAAAGCTATCCCATGGGTTGTAATGAGGAATGTAATGACTTGTATTTTTAACAATAGGATATTCTTGAATAACTGATTTAAATATCTAATCACTAATTAAATTAAGGCCAAAAAATATGGTTTTTTGCATACGATCGAATCAGGAATCGAGACTACTTCCGTTGAGTTTGGATTGGCATTGCGAATTAAAACGAGTATAAGCTTCGCTATGTTTGGAGAATGGGCAATCCAACAGCCGAAACGATCTTCAAATGCACGAAATTAGCATCTCGGGGAACAGTCTTAGATAGCGTTGAGATTTAAACCATTGGTCCAAAAAAATAAGATGATGTACGTGGACGAGTTTCGTGACGATTAGACGCATCATGTGATCGTACAAACTTGAAACTTATGACCATTTATTTGAGAAAATAAGTAAATGGAATACTATATTAATATAAATACTATTCAAATCCTTCCCACTTTTCTATAATCCATTTCACCGTTCCATTCCTGAGAACAAAGTCATGGCTTCCTCTTCCTCTTTTATTTAAAAAAATAAAATCGAGAGATCTGCTCCACTAAAAATTATAAAACCAAATAAGATGAGCTTGTAAAGATCAGAGCTTCACGATGACCATGATGGAATTTTGACCGATCATGATTGGCGACATCGACCTCTTCTTTGCAGAACTAAGGTTTTGATTTGCCAGATCTTGAGGTAACGATGGGCGAATTCGAGAGTGGCGTTGCAATTATCGCGATGGAGTCACTTTTCCCCATGACGTATCTTCTCCGATGACTGGACGTAGATCACGATAATTGGCTGGGTCATGACATGGTATCGAGTCGCGAATTTATATGGAGGATTGGATCTTGAATGGATGGGTGGAATGCTTGGAGGGTATGATGAGGAGTGGGATGGTTTCTATTTCATGGATTGGACTAGAGATAAGAATGGGAGGATTCACATTGTGGGTATGTGCATGCATACATGTATAGGAATTTAGATAAGAAAGCTTAGTAAGGTCCATTTTGGAAGTGGTTTCTTATGTTGTGCTCGTGATGGAGAGATCTACGCTTTGGCATTAGTTTCGAAAGATTTTGTTGAGGTGAATGATAATGTCTCTCACTATACTATGATTGTTTTATTAGGTTAGATCAATGTTATGGAATGGTTTTTTGTTTTGAAATGCGATTTTATTATACTTAGATACCAACTAGATTTTAAAAAAAATAAAATAAAACAATTTTAAATGGTTTAATATCGGATCATATTCTTCTCATCGACGTGCCATTTTTAGGGAATTATTAGATTTGGGCTATTTTTGATACAATTTCCATATTGGTTGGTATGAATGTATTATACATTTTGTATATATGTTGTTTTGGATGTTTGTATGGTTGTTGCATGTTTTCTTGTTTGGTCATTTGGTTTTTTTGGTTGAAAATGATAATTTAGCGGTGATTGAGTGTTAGGAAATACTTTGTATGTTGCGATTTAGTACACACAAATACCTAACAAATGAGATAAGTTGTAGATGTGGTTTAGGATACATGCCGACTGATCTGAAGGTAGAAGACGAGGCTTTGGACTTTAGGATGGATGCCGGACATTTCATTTTGGTTTATAATTATTCGTTTTGGTTAAGTACACGACCAAAGTGGTTGGTATTGATTATAGAGTGGTCAATGTCCATCACTATTGTTGATTGACGATTTGGTTGATCTTTGTCTTGGACGTTAAGGATATTTCATGGTGCGCGATTTGGTGGTTTGTTTGTGCAACCGACTTAGAGTCTTGATATTGTTGCTCTATGGTGAAAAATTTAGATGGTGAGGCAATGATCGACATGAGATTTGGGACTTTGGACTATGAATCGACAGTGTATGTAGTAGGTTCTGAGGTTGATAATTTCACGACTTTGTAAATTATGCTAGAGGTTATGGCTTGTTCGCATCATGGGTGGATGGTGATGTAACAACAAGATGAAAAGCCTTGTATCTTTAGTTTGTGATTCGTGGTAGGAGTAGGTATAGAAGATTATACACTCTATATCATTGGTTTATGACTCATGTAGGGAGAAGGTATTGAAGAGGCTCATGTTGGGAGTCGTGGAGTGGAGAAACATGGTGGCTTCCTAGATAGTGGAAATTGGATTAAACGAGTAGGGCTCGGATCCAGTTGAGTGAGTAGGGCTCGAATCGATGTATATGTGCTAAAGGATCGTTGATAACTAGGAGTGTTTTCTACTGTACTCGAAGCAAGGGCATTATATGGAAGCCCATGGGTTGGTAGCGAGGATCCATATACCGTGGACCTATGACTTTGGGTCTATTGTCTAACTTTGGGCTACGAGGCATGTATCAAGCTTTGGACTGCGTGATATGAGAGTACAATGAAAACTGGGATAGTCCTTGGTGGTATGGAGGTTATACAAGTTATCATATATCTAGAGCACACTGGGTGACATATAATATTGTTTGGTGGATGCTATTTTTATGGTTGCCTCGCTAGCCACATATTACCCTAGGAATGTCACATTTGGTATTATGGATAGGGATACCTAGACACCCCGACTTTATTTCGTATACAGTAAGGATTATGGATGGAGATACCTAAGCACCACAATAGTTTACTGAGTATGAAGTACCCCTTTTATGATGTTGATATTATCGATGTTATTGTGGATGTTGATATTGTAAGATTCGTGTACCCTTTGTTTTGTATGCTATGTCAACTTTTATAGTATTTTAAGATTGTTTATCCCTCGCACTAGATTGTTGTTTGACTAGAGATTTTATGGTTTGCTTCTTATTATCTCAAGTAGTCTTAAATAAGTATATTAGAGAGCATGTATAGATGACATATGGAGTTCTATAGATGGACTAGCAGGAGGTTATGTTTACTTATACTTATATTAGAATTTGTTATTGTATATTCCGCTGTATGACATTGTGCAACCTTGATAGTGTTTGACCTACTATTATTAGAGATGGTTATTAGTTGAGTTTATGTATCAATTTTATAAACTCTTTTACTATGTTATATAACTCTATGGATCATATACTCTAATGATTTGTTCACATTGTTATAACTGTCTCAACTGTTTCATATCTGCATTGACTATTATATTCTGTCTGATGCGATGTGAGATATAAGACATGTTATATGATTATTTGATGTTTTCTTTTTCTTCTTTTCCATTCTCTTCTCTTTTATTTCTCTTCTTAACTTCATTTTCTTTTTATTGACAACCGATCTACACCTAAGGTGTAGGGCGGTCGTTAAAGAAAAGGGTCAAAACTATGTTCTAGTGACTAGTAAGTTATACATTTTACACATAACACTAATTTTATGTTGATTGCCTTCCATCACACATTATGTCTTTCTATTTTACTAAGTCGTCTCGACTCCACATATGCGTACGATACACCCCATTTACCCGAAGTAGACAACATATTTGTGTGTCTATATACATATACATATATATATACACACATATATACATACATATACATATATATATAGACCACTTCCGTTGAGTTGGTATTGACGTTGCGAATTAAAATGAGTATAGGCTTCGCTATATTTCGAGATCGGGAAATACGATGGTCAAAACGATCTCAAAATGCACGAAATTAACATCCTAGGGTATATTCTTAGATAGCGAAGAGATTTATACCACTGGATCCAAAAAAGTAAGGTGTATGTATGAAAACGAGTTTCATGGCGATCGAACGGATCATGAGATCATATGGATTCAAAATGTTTGACCATTTATTTGAGAAAATAAATAAATGGAATATTATATTAATATAAATATTACCTTCGCTCTTTTCTCTAATCCATTTTGCTATTCCATTCCTGAGAACAAAATCATGGCTTACTCTTCCTCTTTCATTCAAAAAATTAAAATTGTGAGATCCGTGCATTAAAAATTACGAAACCAAATCCAATGAGCTCGCATGGATGAGAGCTTCGTAATGGAAGTGGAAGAATGTTGATCGATTATGATTGGCGACATCGACCTCTTCTTGGCAATAGGGTTTCGATTTGCTGGATCTTGAGGCAATGTAGGTGGATTCCAAATTGGCATTGCAATTCTCTCAATGGCATGCACCTTTCCCCATGACCATGGCTTCTCCGATGATCGGAAGTAGATCGTGACAATTAGCTGGGTCATGACATGGCATGGGGTTGGGGGACATGATTTTAAATGGATAGGTGGAATGCGAGAAGAACGCGATGAGGAGTATGGTGCAATCGACGGCTTTCTATTTTGTGGATCAGAGGAGGAGAAATTGGGATGGAAGGATTCACGTTTTGGGTCTATGTGTGCATACATGTACATGTATTAGGGGAAGAAAGCATAAGGTCCGTTTTGGTGTGGTTTCTTGCATTTGCTCATGATGGAGAGAACTACGCTTTGGCATTGGTTTGGACAGATTTTGTTAAGACGGATGATATTGTCTCTCACCATACTATGATTGTTTTTATAGTATTAGATCGATGTTCTGGAATAGTTTTAGGTTTGAAATGTAATTTTCTTATACTTGATACCTACTAGATTTTTATAAAAGAAAATAAAATTATTTTAAATGGATTTATATTAAATATCATATATTTCTCATCGACATGCCATTTTTAGGGAATTACTTGATTTTGGCTACATTTGTTATGATTTCGCCATTGATTGGTATGGATGTATTATACATGTTGTATGTATGCTGTTTTGGATGTACGTATGGAAGTTGGTTGCATGTTTGCTTGTTTGGTTATTTTGGTTGAAAAATCCGATTTTTGTGCCAATTTCGTCTTAGGAAATATCTTGTGCGTTGGGGTTTCGTACATGGAAAATCCATTAAACGAGACAAGTTGTATAGAAGGGTTAGGGTATGTGCCGATTGATCTGAAGGTGGAAGACAAGGCTTTGGACTTCAGGATGGATGTCGTGCATTTCCATTTGGTATGTACTTATCCATTTTGGTTAAGTACACGACCAAAGTGGTTGGTATTGCCTACGTAGAGTGGTCAATTTCCATCACTATTGTTGATTGGCAATTTGGCCAATTTTTGGCTTGGACATTAAGGAGATTCTGTGCTTTGCAATTTGATGGTTTGTTCGTGCGACCGACTTAGAGTCTTGATGTTGTTACTCTACGACAAGTGATTTAGATGGTAAGGCGATAATGTGACGCTTCGACATGAGAGTTGGTGCTTCGGATTATGAGTTGATGGTGTATGGAGTATGTTTTGAGGTTGATAGTTCCATGACATTGTAGATTGTGTTGGAGGCATTGGCTCGTTTATATCGAAGGTGGATAGCGATGTAACAACATGATGAAAAGCCTTGTATCTTCGGTTTGTGGCTTATGGTGGGAGTAGTACAGAAGATTAGACACTCCGTATCTTTGGTTTTTGACTCATGTAGGGAGTAGGTACCGAAGAGGCTCATTTTGGGAATCATGGAGTGAAGCAACGTGGTGGGTTCCTGGATAGTGGAAATTGGATTGAGTGAGTTGGGCTTGGATCCAGATTGAACGAGTAGGGCTCGAATCAATGTATATGTGCTTAGGGATCGCTGATAAATTAGAGTAGAAATTTCTACCGTACTTGAAGCAAGGGTATTGTATGGTGGGGGAGCCCATGGATTGGTAGCGAAGATTTGTATACCATGGATTTGCGGCTTTGGTCTACTGTCCAACTTTAGGCCACGAGACACTATTGAGCTTTGGCTGCGTGATACAAGAGTATAATGAAAACCAGGATTTTGCACTAGTCCCCGGCAGTATGGAGGCCATACGAGTTATCTAGACCACACCAGATGACAGTTAGCATTGTTTGATGGATGATATATTTGTTATGGTTTCTTTACCAGCTACTTATCACCCTACGGATGTCACATGAGGTAGGTATTGTGTATAGGGATATCTAGGCACCTTGACTTTGTTTAGTATGGAGTAGGTATTGGGGATGGAGATACCTAGACACCCCGAAAGTTTACTGAGTATGGAGTACCCCTTTTATGATGTTGTAGAGTATCATATTATCAATGTTATGTGCTGGCTCTTTAGTTGCAGGGCAGGCCAGGTATGATTCGTGTACCCTCAGTTTTGTATACTCTATCAACTTTTACAGTATTTTGAGATTGTTTATCGCTCACACGAGACTGTTGTTTGACTCGAGGTTTTATACTTTTCTTCTTATTATCTCGAGTGCTCTTAAATGAGTAGATTAGAGAGTAGGTATGGATGGCATATGGAATCTGCAGATGGACCAGCGGACGTAACGTTTACTAATACTTATATTTGAGTTTGTTATTGTATATTCTGCCGTATGACACTGTGAATCCTTTATAGTATTTGACCTACTATTATTAGAGATGGTTATCAGTTGAGTTTATGTATCAATTGTATAAACTCTTTTACTATGTTGTATAACTCTATGGATCATATACTTTGATTATTTGTTCACATTGTTATTACTGTCTCAACTGTTTCATTTCTGCGTTGATTATTATATTATATCCGATGCGATGTGAGATATACGAGATGTTATGTGATTATTTGATGCTTTATTTTTCTTCTTCTCTTCTGTTCCTCTTTTTAACTTCCTTTTCTTTTCATTGACAACTGATCTACACCTAAGGTGTTGGGAAATTGTTACATGGAGGGGGTCAAAACAACGTTCTGGTGATTGGTAAATTATATATTTTACACATAACACTAGTTTATGTTGATTGCCTTCCATCACACGTTATGTCTTTTTTTATATAAGTTGTCTTGACTCCACGTTCGCATATGATACAACCTATTTACCCGAAGTAAACCATATGTGTGTGTGTATAAGTACCATAGTCCGCCTTTGGACCCAAATACTATCCCTGCTAGTATCCCTAACCAGGCACCCCATCAAGATCCATCATCAACGCAGTATCATGTTCTCGTCATCATCTGTATTAAGGAACTTCTACAGTGCCTAATAACAGCGTCACGGTAAATTAGTTGTATTATCTCTGGCCTTAGGGATTTTCTACTTATCTGCTTCCTTACCGCGGACTCAGCCCGACAGACTATATAGGACCCAGCTCCTTGGACTATTTGGACTCGGCTCCACGAACTACTCTATTCGTTTTGAAAAACCTCACATAAGGGTTATCTAGCCTTGCCCCTAATAAAAAAATAGCAAACAACTGTGGCAGTGCATGATCTAAGCATGACCTACATTAGTAAGATGTGTAGCCTTTTATGTGTAACCCTATCTTTTTCATTGAACGCTCAGAACCGATAATGTACTCAACCTATGTTCAACTCCTATTCCCTAATATTGCACCAACACACTGACATAGCACCGAGCCTTTCTCACCATCCCATTTAGATTTCCTAACGCAATCAAGGCAATACTCTCCTAAATGATTGAAGTAGATCCTACTGGAGTATTCCTTCACATATACGTAAGCATATATAATTCCATGGGTCCTATAGTGGATATGTCTCACATCAGTATAAGGTATACAAAAATGCTGGCAGCCCCATGCGGTGGGCAAAACTCTATTGTGTATCATTACTGACCTCGCATTCCAACCCATTCTAATGACTTTATCCTTCTTATCCACTTAAGTTATTTACTAACTTTAATAATTCACACCCGTCATAAATGCATACTTGAGGCTACGTGCGTGCGTGCGTGCATGCGTGTGTATGTATATATGTATATCATTACTCAATCAAGTTTGATTGTTACGCCTCCACTATTCACCGTTGACAATATTTCTCTAATTCTTTAGCATTTACCCCTTATTCAATTTAAGGCCATTTATCGCTTCACTTTAAAAGATCTAAATATCTTTCCCCGTTTATTTCCATTTTCCTTCCTATTTGCTTCCAATTTCTATTCCCTTTTTAACTTTTAATTCCCTACCTTATTTGGAGGACTATCTATAACCTTTTTTTTAAGTTATTGTTGCCTTATCTTTTATTCAATTTCCATCTTTCTTATATACGCACATTATTTTCTTTGGTCGTTTTTATCACAGTTATAATTCTTCACCTGATGCTTAGGGATTTCTGCATTTCAATGCATTGGAATCACGTCTCTCCCCCAAGTGAAAAGGATAACACCTTAAATTTTTATGTCTTATCCAGTAGGAGAATCTGTGTTATGTTAAAATTACAAGGAGTTATCTTTTTCATGGTTATTGTAATAGAAAGTACAACGTATATCGTTATTTTATACAACTCTTTCTTTTTAGATGTATTCCTTGTTATTTCAACCGATACACTTTTATTTTATAAATCAAACTTGATAATTTACAGAAATTCATGGTGCAACACCCTATATTCCAATGAATTAAAATACTTAAATCCCTACAATTTATTTGTAACTTAATTTACATTTTTACTTGCACAAGTCATTTTAAATTTGCAAATCTGGAACTATCACATATTTTATAAGTTTCACGGATTGCCACCACCTAATATTAAATTTAGGGACTACAATACCAACCTTTTTTTTTGAGATTTACATACATGAAGTATACAATTTAAATTATCAATAATAGAATATGTTGGCAGGGTCTATAATTTTATTACACGTATACAAATTTTAGCCTATAACTCCAATTTACATTTTAGGTATATAAGAGTAGGTTTACAGTGATATAAATCCAATATTATATAAAAATATGTAATTTCTCCTTGTGTTTTTAACTTTCGAAATCTCCAGATCTGATCCATGTTATTCCAGTTTGACTCCTTTTTTCCTATTTGGATATATCCACTGTAAGCATACAAATATTTATTAAAAATCTAGATTAGAAAAAAGATTTGGATTTAATTTACATTTTTATCCGGATTTATGACTTACCTCGGCTTTGACGATTTTTAGATCCAGATCTTAAGTTACAGCCATTCGATTAAATTATATTGAATCAGGGCCATTCATCCACATTTTATTGTCGATTTTACAGCACTATCGGTCGACCGGTAATCCCTTACAACGCCACCGGTCGTGTATGATTGCTGTAATTAATTACGTCATTTAATTTGATTTATTTACTTCCTTCTTAAACCATTGATATAATTACTTTCCACTATCATCTTTCTGAATGTTTAAGCAATGTTATTTATCCATTCACTTTAATTGACGGTAATTAACATTAGTTAATTATTTATTTACCTTAACTGCATATATAATTATTTTTGACTCGAAAATTTCAAACTTTGATAACTTTTTTGTTTGAACTCTGATCGGAAAACTTTATATATGACAATTGATCAGAAAATCACCACAAACCAAATGGTGCAAGTTTTGTAGCCAAATCCTGATATTTGTGATAACTCTATTTTCGACGTTAATATTTATTAATTAATTTCTTTTTAAATTAATTATCGTAAAAATTACGGGGTGTTATATGGTGCGTCCTCGGATGAGGATTCTTTTGTATAAACTACGTAGAAACCCCTTCTTTTTAAACTGCACTGTCTTTTATGGTGCATCCTTATATGATGACGCACATGATAGAAACTACATAGACGGATCCTCGGATGAGGATTCTTTGGTATAAACTACGTGGACATTTGACTGAGATTGTGTAGCATTTGGAGCTGAAACTATGCGTCCTTTCAAGGTGCTACGTAGACTTTGATGGTAGTGAAAGTGCACTAAGGATCTAATAATATGGCTAAATAGAATATAATGATGAGATAAGTAAAGAATAAAATATAAAAGTGCACCAGCGATTTTTATACTGGATCGGACTTCCAATCGTATGTCCAGCCCCAGACTCCTTCTACAATTTCACTAAAACAACCCTCTCCTAACACGGAGGAACATGTATCTATAACACTACCTAAACAACTGAATAGGACTTTGACTTTTTGCCTAAATATCTCCAACACAACTTCATTAAAGAAGAAGAATTCCAACTGTGACTTTGATGCATTCTTGTACAACACTGATAAGTCATTTTTTAGTACACCTTTCCTATAATTTTCTTTAATAATGTGAATTGAATGTGGAGAAAATAGGATGCAAAAAATCGCTTTCATGGGCTTTGAAATCTTAGAGAATGTATAATACAAAGAGTAGAGTAAGCAAAGTTAAGTGCAATTACTACAAACAATCTTTATATTGTGTTTGAAAAGTATTTATTGAAGAGAAATTATCATTAGAGTAGACACAACCTTTGATTAAAGGAGACGACTTTTCAAATTAAAAACAAACTGTTCAAATACAAAACCCGTTATAGGTATTTAGACGTCTGGATTTATACAGGGTTGAAAACAGAAAATAATCACTTTAAAATCACTCTTATTAAGAAGTTTGAATTTTAAATTAGACATCTGAATCCTTTTTTAGACGATTGGTTTGAACTTTAGATGTCTAAACCAATAGTTTAAAAACAATTTAACATATGTTTAGTCGTTTGAAAATTTTGATCTGACATCTAAAAATTCATTCAAAGTCTTAATAACTTTTCAGACATGAGCTTCATACATGGTATGAAACAGAAAGAAATTAGATCATTTTACCCAATTTTCAGATGTTTGAAATAAATATCTGACTAGTTTCTTTGAAAAGTAGCAGTATTTTTTATTTAAATTTCCATGTATAGAATTTAATTTTTTTAAATAAATACTTCAAAAATAGAAGTATATGTATGTTTTATCAAAGATAATTGTACAAGTTTAATCTAAGACTTACAACTTACGACAACCCTATTTTGATCTTCAAACTTCGAGCACCTTGTTTGAGTAATACGTTATTGTTATCCGAGTTTTTAACCCAGCAGAATCTAGAGGAAGTCGAGAGAACTCCATTAAGTTAGAATAGGTCAAAACCCAAACGAAGGAACTAGAACAAAGAGCTAAAGGAAGTCAGGAAAAAAAATAAAAATACTCTAAGGGCATGGATCGCTAGCGATCCATGGTATTAACTCGAGGGTTCATGAACAACATCAACGCGAGATAATAGATGCGATACAGAAGGCAAAGCTCTGAAAACCACTAGGTATATGGATCGCTAGCGATCCATGCACTATGGATTGCTAGCAATCCACACCTTTTCGCCAGATTGCCATAAACTCTAGAAGAACAAAGTCCAAAAATAGACCAATTATATGGATCTCTAGTAATCCATATAGCATGGATCACTAGCGGTCCATACTATTTCATCAATCAATTGCGATCTTCATGGAGCAAATCAAGGGGAAAATGCTAAGGCGTTGGTTCACCTTCGAACATAACCTATGGATCGCTAGCGATCCATAGCCAATAGGTTGCTAGCGAATCATCCTTTTAGCTCAGGTCGTGGTGCAACCTCTAGTGTGCCTTCTTGTGTTGATCTGCAAGTATGTGGAAAGAAGACTTGGCACAGTACTTCTCCAACCTCTATAAATACTCTCAATTTGCATCATAAGGGGGATCCTCCAGACTGGTTGCTGAAACTTCCCAGTTCTTCACCTCCCTCATAACAATCTCCAAAGGGGTTTATTGTGATTCTCCAGTGGATTCCAACCTTGGAGATTCAGTGTAGCTAAGGATAATTAAGAGCTTTGTAATCAAACACTTCTTATAACAGCAATCAGCTATAATAGAAACTATAAAGTGAATGTGGGCTTCGTTAACAGCCGAAGCACTATAAAAATCTTCTTGTCTTCTTTCTCTTACTGCTTTTTTCTATATCCATTATCTATATTACTGCAATGTGAGAAAAGGCTGGTGCTTTCACACCCAAACCAGGGTGTTGGTCCATTTTTTGGGTTAACATTTTAGTGCTTTAATTGAGAATCCAACTCAGGCTTAGATCTGGCTATCTACTTTGGATCAGATATGTTTAGAAGTTAGATCCCAATCTCTACATTAATCAACATCAAATACAAATCCAAACTATCACTGTTGGGGTACAGAAATGTAACAACATCAACGTTGTAATAAACCCAAACCAGTGTGTTTCGCCCTAGACTCCGACTCGTTGACTGGCCAGCGAGACCACCGTCTGGGTTATTCGGAGAGGATATAATCGGTAGATGGCAAAAGCAACTATAAGTAATAGGCAGAGCTCTAAGCATCATAACGTAATAAAATGTTAACACTCCACCCACTACCACGACGCTTGCGACCAACCCAAACTTAGGGGTAAAAACCACATGGGGAGATATAATGATGGCTCTCTCTAGCTCTAAAGATGACAAGCAATTTGAGGAAGACAAATGGGATGAAAATGCTAATGTGAAAAATTGTTGAAGAAGCTCTAAAACCTATGCCAGTGCCAAACAGTGGATAGAGAACTGGTACATAAACGGTACTTCAGAAGGCAGGAGAACTAAGAAGATATGACACAAATCAGGATCGTTTACAAGGCCATGCTTTTGTGGTATATTATGACCACTCTTGATTGACCAGCCTCCAATCCCATAATGGAGCTCCCACCGTCGAATCACAAAAGGTCGTCGTCGAAAGTCGTCGAAATGGTCACTGAAAAACTCACTTTAGGGTTGGCTCAAAGTCGAACTTAGGTAATTGCCTATTTGACTCAAAGCGGATTTTGGAAATCCTGGCTCAAAGTCGAACTCGGGTAATCATCCATTTGACTCAATGCAAACCTATGAAATTCCGGCCGAAATTAGACTCGGGTAAACCAAGATTTCTCTAAGCGAACATGCAAATGACTCCAAGCACCGTTTGTCACTAACCCAGCACTTCAAATTCTGTGGCTTCAAGCGAACCATGTGCTAACTACAAGCAAATGGAAAATTTCTCGGGTCGAACTCCAAGTAAAATATAACCAATCCACTAATGCCGATCCATCTTCTTTTGCCCATAACTTGAACATGCGCACTCCAAATGCCTTGAAATTTAGAATGCAACATTTTGGAGCCTTCTTGGTCATCCTAGACCGACCTCACCTAGTTCCAATTTCTTTGGAGATCGTCACTAATCCATGACCCCATCATAAGTGATTTGTCATTCAATTGGCATTTCCAATCACCAAAGCATAGACAATCATGTATGTGTCCTTCTCAATCATCGTAACGACCGTAACTTGAAAACGGACCTGTCTGACAATGATTAGAGCATCTTCCCCAATTGAAACCCATTCACCAAAGTCGTTCAACATGTACGACTAGCATACAGATGAAGGGAGGGCGATGGATGTCGTTTACTACAAGGCCTTTATGAATCATTAAAGGGTGAAATGACCTACTATCCTGGAAGAATTCCATAGGGAGGCAAACCGGTCCTAAAGACTGGAAGTAGTCCAATTGGTAGATAGAAAACCAAGAAATTTCCCAAAGAACATACCAAACGGCGAAGGATCTAAAGGATCTCAGGGACCTTCTGCCCAAGCACGGCTACTAAGATCCAGTAGAAAAGCGGCCTACTAATTAACAAAATCATACGAAAGTATGATTATCAAATAAATCTCTATCTAGATAACAACTAAGGAATAGGGAAGCAACCTAAGGCGATGCCTCCTCATCTATCCTTATCTACTTTCCTCTTCCACACGAGCCGCACCGAAAAACTGGGGCATTGTAGATGGCATGGCAAAAGAAATGCTCTTATGCCCTCAATGATTCATATCGATCCCCCTTTTGAGAATCGGCTTCACTCCAGTAGCATCAAGAAGCCTTGTCTAAAGGATCATCGGACAAATAGATCCAACCTCTTAGTCTCCAAGAACCAATAAAACTGTGTTCCCGTGAGCTGAATCCTGAAAATTCCTTTTAAAGTCATTCAATCATCGCTATAGTACCGTGGGTCCCCAAACACATGACACAGAACTCTTCTTGGAGTCAATGAACTATTGTTCCAAGACCGATTGTTCGTCATACATTCGACCAAAATTCCTCTCAAAATCGATAAAACACCATTCCAGGCCATTTGGTCGTCGGACATCCGACCAAAATTCCTCTCAGAATCGATAAATTACCATTCCAAGGCCGTTTGGTCGTTGGTCACCTGATCCAAAATTCCCTTCACGAACGTGAAGGTCTTTCACGAAATAAGGCATCGTAAAGCAAACCGGTAGATCAGCGGTCAACTGATCCAAAAACCCTTTATAAACGAGAAGGTCTTTCACGAGATAAAGTGTCGTGAAGGCGAACTGGCAGATTAGTAGTCATCTGATCCTAGAAACCCTTCATGAACATGAAGGTCTTTTGCGAACTATAGCGTAGTGAAGGTGAACCAGTTGACCGACGGTCGTCTGATCCAAAAACCTTTCACAAATGTGAAGGTCTTTCACAAACTAAAGCACCGTGAAGGTGAACCGGTGATCAGCAGTCATCTGATCCAAAAAACCCTTCACGAAAGTCAAGGTATTCACGAACTAAAGAGTCGTGAAGGCAAACCGATAGATCGACGGTCATGTGATCCAAGAAACCCTTCACAAACATGAAGACTTTCACGAACTGAACCCTTCGCGAACGTGAAGGTCTTTCATGAACTAAAGAGTTGTGAAGGTGAATCGGTAGATCAGTGGAATATATGAACGATTGATATCCACGAAGGTGAATTGGAAGATCAATAGTCATCTGAGCCAGAGCCCCCTAAAGTCAACAAAGTCATGCTCCGAGACCAAAAATCGACAACCATATCAGTCACTCCGCATAATTAACGGAATCACTTCCAACGACCAATAAGAAAAAGAGTGCTAAATTCCAACTGACCTTGTGATCGATCAGAGGTCGACCCGAATCAAGCCAGGACTTAGACCTCGGGAGAACCGCACCCACTGGACTGAGGGAAACCAGATGAGTTGTAAAGAAACATCGAATAAATTTAATCGTGCGAACAACCCTAGGGCATGGGGAGCACCACACATACTTGAATAGCTACAAGGAAAGCCATGACTAATCATACCACAATTCTATTGCGTCCAATCAAAAATTCTGGCATTCTGACAACTATGGACTTAACGACCTAGCTAACGCACAAAATGAAATAGAAGCATAATACTTGCTTACTTTTCCCATCTCCTCCTTTACCACCCTTAGTGACCAGATCCTTTTCCTCTTAGACTATATGCCAGTTGAAGGCTAGTTCTCTAAAGGCATTTTAGACCAAAAACTGAGAGTCTTGCCCTGAACCCCCATAAGCTCTATCTTTATAACCATCACCATGCAGTCGGCTGTAGATCTTTCCACCATGGCAACCTTATCTGTTTGGCCATGCACTTCTTCTCGAAATATGGAAGGATCGCCCAAGCCATGGTTACCCAATCCCAAAACCAATATCTCTTAGAACTGACGAAATCACGTTCCAGCAAAGTCAAATCGTCAGATTGATAGGAAAACTCGATCCTTACCTTCTAAGAACAGGTTGCGCTCCTCCGACATTGGGAAGGCCCAAACCATTGCACGCACTCCCATAAGTCACGCATCACTTCTTATGCCGTGGACTGACGCATCACTTCTTGAGCTGTGGAACCACGCTCTCAAAGTATGAATTCCTCAAGTTACCCGAAGATTGGCAACGTCAAGAAGTTCCAATCTGTTTCGGGTCGACGGGTCATATGGATCCCATAAGCCACGCATTTCTTAAGCCACGCACTCTCAAAAGCCATTCATTTCGTAAGCCATGCATTCGCAAAAGCTACGCATTTCATAAGCGCGCACTCTCAAAAGCCACTCATTTCATAAGCCGTGCACTCTCAAAATACGTGCATTTCGTAAGCCATGCATTCTCAAAGGCCGCGCATTTCGTAAGCCATGTGCTCTCAAAAGCCGTGCATTTCGTTAGCCATACATTCTCAAAAGCTACACATTTCATAAGCCGTTCACTCTTAAAAGTCATGCATTTCATATGCCATGCATTTTCATAAACCAAACATCTGATAAGCCATGCAAACATTGCTTGATGTTGCTCTTGCATCATCAATGAACCGTTAAAAATTTTTAAGTACCAGTGTTATCCCGACCACACCGGGAAACTGGTCTATTGCAGGATTAACAAGGATCAATACCAGCTACGCGAAAGAACTGGCATTGCTTTGGTAGTATCGAAAAGCTCACAAACTAAGAAATCGGAAAAGAATTATGATTTTTGGCCAAGTTAACGTACAAAATGTCAAAATTCAAGACATCTAAGTCACGTGTTCCCAGAGATAGGAGGTGTGACGTACCTTTGATTGGGGCATCCATGGTGTCGCCGAGAACATAAAGTCTCAAATCAATTATTTAGAATAATCTGCCCTGTAGACCGAGGGGCACAAAACACATTAACTCTTTGTTAGGATAAAAGATCGCTCCAATTTGCAATAAAAGGATGAACTAACCATAGTTTGGAGATAGACTATGATGGAAGGCAGTTTCAGAATCAAATCATCAATGCACAAATTTCCAAAGATAGAAGTAGGTGCTCGACCGAGGTCTCAAACCCTAACTTGCAAAAAATCAGCTATTATCCGAAGACAGATAACGGTAAGGAGAGAACGCTCAAAATTGAGCAGCTAAACCATTGATTCCCGAGGATTGGTACAAAAAAATAAGTTTGATATCTGCAATAATGCTATCAGTCCAGCATAACGCATATGGCCTGAAACAAGTTAAGGTTAAGTATCACAAATTCAAGGCAAAACTATCAAACTCTACAAGTCCGCGATCAGGATACGAATGAGCGCGGTCATACCAGGGGTAAACTGATGACTTGCTCCGCAGCTTCTAATTTTGGATAAGACCCTAAAATTTGGCACATCGAAATGAAGGGTTCACGGGCAGTCATTGGAACATAAGAAGAACTGATTGGAGGATATTTTATTTTTCATGAATAAGAGTAACTATGGAATTGGGTAAGCAACAGCCTTGAATCTCCAAGGGTTACACTTGATGGTTATAAACAAAGCTAGGCAATGGAAATGCCTGGGACTCTTATCCTTCGAGAATATGGCGTATCTCGAAGTTAAGTAACGTTGAGATAACAACCACATTGGGTTAAAAGGAATCTACTCAACTCTATAGGATTGGATGTATGATTCAATCCCCATCAATATGACTTTAACATTGCTCGAATACAGGCAGCACTAAGAAAATACTTCTATAATCCAATCATCGAAATGCTAGTTTCTGAAGACCAAAACTGGTACCCAACTGGATTAAAAGTAGTGTCGGGTCAGTCGAAAAAATCAATCTCAACCTCCTGAGTGTCAGTGTCGCGTCTGCAATGTCAAGGCCTTTTCCCACTTTATAAGTACCGGTGTTGCCCCGGCAATGTCGGGAAACTTTTCATTTCCTAACTACTGGTGTTATCCTAGCAACGTTGAGAAACTTTCTATTCCCTAAGTACCAACATTGCCTCGACAATGCTGTGAAATTTGTTGTTCACTAAGTACTAGTGTTGCCTCGGTAATGTCGGGAAAACTTTAATCTATAAGGTTAGTGAGAAACATTCACCATAGTGAACAATCAATGCACTAACTTCCGGAGATAGAAGGTGGTTCTCGACTGAGTTCTACCCTTCTTTTGGAAAAATTACTGTTGCCTGAAGATAGGCAACTACATGAAGATATAACCTTTCATAGGTCAATCAGATGATTCATCCAAACATCGCAGTAATCAGCCACTGCACTGGATTAAAGCAGTGCCGAAAGGAAATCCCAAGATTGAATTGCTCATGTGCTAATTTCTAGGGATGAAAGCTAGTGCACAACCGAATTTTCTAAATTCAACTTAGAAAGAATTTAGATATAGCCAAAAGATAGGAAGCCTCGAGGAAATGTTGCTTGAAACCAAGCAGCTAGGTTATCAATTCCCAAAGGCAAGAATTGGAGTATGAATAGAACTTCCGTGACGATTGCAATCAAGCAAAGCATGTACAACTAAGGACATGTAGGGACAATCACAGAGGGTCTGAACTAAAACCACCAGACTTCCGAAATCCTAGAATGGGATTGAGAGCCAGACCAGAGGCAACCGAATCATGTGTCCCAAACCTCTCCATCTCTCACAATCACCCAAATCACAGAGGGTCGAAACTAAAACCACCGAACTTCCACAATCCTAGAATGGGATTGAGAGCCAGACCAGCGGCAATCCACTAATGTGTCCCAAACCTCTCCATCTCTCACAATCATCCAAATATAGGCGTTCCAAATAGCTAGTCCCTCGGGCCGAAATAGATGCACAAATACTTGATCGAAAGAAATATTGCAAAATCCAAACACGAATAACCACAAGGCTAGTTAGATAATGGCATTGCATCGCAAAATAGAGCATTCTGGTAACAAGATCGCCAACAAAGGAAATGAAGGATTTAACGTTTAGAAATCAACCCTCGCTCATAGTAGGGCAATGACAATTAAGATCGATGACCTGATTCAGGTCTAACTAGATCATTTGGTTCTAACTTTTAGAAATATGCCATTACCCGAAGTTTAGTGATGCTAAGAAGAAACTAGCAAATGAAACTATCGATACATCGGCTTCCGGAAATAAAAGCTAAAGCTTGATTGACTCTTTAATCCTACCTTTTGGAATCTTACATTATCCAAAGATCCATAACATCGAGGAAAAATCCGCAGGTTTGAGCCATCCGTACATGAGTTTATGAAGATAGAAACTCACGCATGATTAGGATCTCAATGCCGGACTCAGAAAAGTTTTCTTTAGCAAAAGATGCCAAAAACTCATCTTTCTAATGCCTTCTTCTAGGATCGATTTCACCCTAGAAGGGAGGGTGAATAGGGTGATCCTAATAATAATAAAAATTAATGCGAAAATATATAAAATTAATTGCAGCACAGATAATAGCAGAATAATAAAAGAAAAAATAGAACAACACAGATTTACCCAGCTTCAGCAAAACCCTGCCTACGTGATGCCCCCAAGGTTTTTACTAGAAATAAAATAGTCAGACGCTTACACACGTAAACTTGTGACAACCGCTATCGACTAACCTAACTCTATGCTGAAACCTTGCCACAACTCAGCCACAAAGTTGTGAATTCTCGAGCTACATCACCGTAGTTCGTCCTCTAGTCACACAACTATAATTGTACAAAAGTTTAAAAGAAAAATATAAAATAAAAACAAACTCAAAACCCTATATAAAATTAAAGCCCAACTAAAATTATAAAGGCCTTCCACTTTAGTTTATGTCACAAGAAAAATTGTCTCCTTTAATATTTTCTTACGTTCGGCCCGTATCCTTTACTTCGTGAAAATGTCTGCCGTATTTATTTTGCTCGAGAACATTTGTTCCTCTTTAAATAATTAGGGCTTTGTGAAACTGAGGTCGTCGATTCAAACAGTTTAATTGAATGATGATCTTTCTTCAGTTTTCTTCGTTAATTAACTTATGGATTTGATTTACATACGGCTGCTCCAATGCGTCGAGCTCGAATGATAAAAGTGGTATGTGATTTTGCTTTTCCAATTTGCTTATGCTCGATTTTATTGGAGTTATTGATTTAGGATTTAGTTTTAAAACTTGACTCTGTGATTTACTTGAATTTGAATCTATGGTTTTTTCCAATGATGTGTTTTGGGTTTTATAGGGATCGAAACCCTTAGTTTATGTTCGTATAGTATTATTTGAATTCTTCAGTGAATTTTCTTGGCCATGCGATGATGCTTGAATTGTTGTGATGTGTTCTGACTTTTTCAATTTGTATATTGCTTGAATTTATTTGAGTTAGTTCCATTGTTTGTTCCTTTGATTTCGGCTAACTACGACTTCGGTTAATTTATGTTTTATTTGCAAGTTCCATTCTTTTTTGCTCTGACTTGTTCATCGTGTTAGTGTATAGTTGACCTCTATTGATTTTTATCTCGACCGAAATTTGAGTTGAATTTTGGTTGACGCTGAATGTGTATATACATATATGTATAATGAGTGTAGCAGCTTTGTTTTGTTCACTGTATTAAGGTTTGGTTCATCGATGATGCTTTGAGTTATGTCCATATGCATATGTATACATATGTCATTTTGTTTACTACTTCACTGCATCCCATATTGTCACTGCATATATATAGATGTATACATGTGTGTTTGCGCATGTATATATATGTATGCTTGTGATGCCTTGCTCGGCTTGATGCTCTGTTGTCACCTCTGTTGCATTTGCATCTTGTACTCTGGTTGTTCATGCCTCTGACCTGATACATACGTATGTACTTATATGCATATATGCATACATATGTCACTTTGCTTGCTTATTCAAGTGTGTAGTGCTTGTATATCCATATACTCTGGTTTGGTGGTCCTTTTGGTTGAGGCTGAGTTTTCTGTTCTTTGAACTGATATATGTGTATACTCAAATATATATACATGAGTATGCATATATACAAACATGATCTATTCAGATGTTGGATTCAATTTTACTACGTCGGTGTTTATTTTTGCAGATATTTCAGATGCTGGATTCAATCTGGAATAGAGTCAAAGATAAATACAAGTGAATGAGTGATAGGTAGTGAGGAGAAAATGTAAGGGACAATTATGTAGTGAAAAATTGTGTTGTAATTTGAGATTGTATTGTAATTGAACTTTTGTATATATAGTGAGAGCACAAATTTTTGTACTATTCAAAAGTTGTAATAAAATATTTGTTTCAATAAAATATCCATTTGATTTTAAATTCTGTGTTATTTATTTTATTTAACAAATATTTATTTAATTATGTGTAAATAAAATAGTAAAATAACAAATACATTTAAATGAATATATATATATGTTTATTATCATCAAACAAAAATCGTATACTAGCATGTTCAACAATCTCTCCCTTTTGATGATAACAAACATATATTTAAGATTTTAAATTTATTAAATGTATTTGGTCATTGATGAACTCTATTTGCTCCTCTTATTTAAATGCTCCCTCTCTACAACAAAGCTCACCCTTCATATATGCATGAAAATAAATAAAAATATGCAAATGAACCTGGATGGGCAAATAGAAAATAAAATATTTGACCTTTATTTGCCAAAATCTTAACTTTTCTCTCCCCCTTTTGTTATCAGCAAAAGAGTAATAGTGTTGAAAAATAGAGATAAAGTGATAGACATTAATATAACATTAATACCAAATCGAGTATAAATATCAAATTTCGATAACAAATCAAACAAAAATCATAAATACTTTGTAAGGCGCATATTTCATTTTAGAGTGATAGGGTGATGTTGGCATATAAAACCATATGGTTGTGTCTATTTGTGGTATATTTATATCAAGAATTTGAATATCTACTAACCATGCATAACCATTAGGACTTTTAAATGAGATTAGCAGTATTCCCAATTTTTATATAAATGAATTTCAAGCATCTTCTAACCATGCATAACCGTGACGACTTTTAAGTGGGATTAGAATCAACTTGTCTATTAATAATCAATTTTGATATGTGTTCCATACATGTATAAACGTGAGGGCTTTTAAATGAGCGTGAAAGCACATATACAAATATTCCAAGTAATTTACCAATGCATAACCATGAGGACTTTTAAATGAGAGTGAATACTTTGGATGTTTTTATTAAAAAAAGTAAATAAATTAAAAACGAATAACTTCCAATTAAAAATACCACATTTTGACATACTATATTGGGTTTTGATGGGTGATGGTCGTTAGAAATATGATAGAAATAAAGATGGTCATGGAAATTTTACCAACAAAAGTTATTATATATCTTTTTTAAATTTTTTAAAGAAATTTACTATATATACTATCTCAAGTCATAATATATGATTCATATCAACACTCATCATTTATATTTCAGTCACTATTTATCTTTCAATAATCACTAGGTAGTCAGATTAGTTATCATAGGCATTTAAGATAAAAAACAAAAATAATTATAAAATCAAATTTTCTAAAATGACTAATCTGAAACAAGGTCAATAGAAACTATTTTCTGGAACGGGTTTTGTAAGAAAAAAGTATGCTAATTTGACAATCAGTTGAAATGAAAAATATGCAGATATTTTCTTTAAAAATGCGATGCAACTAATGAATGTCCCTACATAAAACACATTCCACTAGTAGTTTTTCTGTCAACTAGGTTACCAGTGTAATCTGCATTCGAATTTCTCTTAGACTCAAGATTATCATTAGTTGGATGTCATAGACCAGACCGTGAAGTTGCAAAAAATACCTTAAAATCTTTTTACAGCTTTTAAATGAAATTCTTTTGGATTTGATTCAAATCGTGCAAATAAACAAACAGTGAACATAGTGTTAGATTTAAAAGCAGTAAGATAAACAAATATATCAACGTGTATCTTGAGTAATCACCAATCAATACAAAAACAACTTCTCTTATCACCTAAACTTGCAATATAGTTAGTTCAAGCAAATCTACATGAAATAGTTCAAAGACTCTAGAGACACTTATAGTGTTCTAGGAAAAAAGGTAATTGGCCAACAATTTTGCATAAATACGAATCAAAATCAATATTCATTTCTTTATCACACAACTGGCTGATTTAATTCAGATTATGGTGCAGATTTTCACATTTAATATATCGTTCAGTATAAATGTATTGTTACCTATTTTACCTGCATGATAATTTTTCGTTGTTACCCATTGTGACTCTGCCACCTTTGTACTAGGCTAAGGAACTTTGGTTTGTTGCCCGTCATGTGCCTGGAACGGCCAGAATCCAGGTAACACTATTGTTGCTTAGCCTGTCATCACACCTACACAAGAAAAGGTTTTAGTGACCTATTTGTTTATATAGGTCCATGGTTGTTAGTGACAAAAGATTTTGAAAAATATGTTTGAGTAGGCCCAAGACAATTTATGTTTGTCCCTTTTGGCACCCAGATTTGTTTGACTTTAAGGGAATGTAAATTTGTGCCTTTAGGAACCCAAATTGGTATGGATTTCACATGTTTGGATCTATATCAGCAATTGTTGTGATTGTGTCTAGTTTTTCCACAAATTTGGAATTGACTTGATTAATTTCACTTCTAACACGTTTAGATTGATTATACCCAGATCCTTGTCTAACAGTATTAACAATTTATTTTCCTAATAACATATTTAGCGATCTTTCTCCTTTTGAAAACTTTCCTAAGGTTGTAGACAATTGTTGGACTTGTGTTTTAAGAGATTCATTTTCGTTCAATAATTAAGTGCATTTTTTAATAGAATTTTCTCTCCTAGTATTTCACTTTCTTTCAAAATCAGAACTTTATTTTCAAGTGATTCAATTTTAATTTCTTCCTTGAATGATGGACATTTATCACACTTAGGGCACTTGTTTTGATAGTTTTTAACCAATTGATCAAGCTGTTTATTTAGCCTAATTAAACTATCTATTTTGATTCAATTTTAGCGTACTTCTCCCTAAGTCGTTCAAAACTGCCATTTACTTCATGAAAATATATAAGTAATTCTGAATGAGTAAGTTTTAATACCTCGCTTAGCTCGTCATCATCACCGTCAGTTGTTTCTCCTTGAAGACACAAATTTTCTTTTTCACTCTCACTGCCAGTGCTCTTATCAGCTTCATCCCAAGTAGCTACAAAACTTCTCGTTTTCGGTTTCTTTCCTTGGCTGAGTCGCTTTTAAGGATAATTGGGCTTGATATGACCTGGTTTATTACACTTGTGACAAATGATCTCCTGCTCTTCTAAGTTGTCTAGTACTTTGACTATACTGCTTTTCAATTTTTGATCTAGAGCTGAATTTTCATATCTGTGATTTCACCTTTTGAATCTCTTTATCAATAGTGCTAATTCAGCTGCTCCACCATCATCGTCATCATCACTTTCCATTGTTCCTTTAAGAGCTATCGATTTCTTTTGAGTATCACCTCCTTCATGTTCTTCCTTGATTTTCATTTCTAGCTCATAAGTGGTGAGATTTTCGATGAGTTCTTCGACTTTAACTTGTTACAAATCTTTTGATTATTGAATGGAATTTACTTTTGCTTCAAAATTCCATGGAAAGACTTTGAGGATTTTTCGGACTATATCTAACTCTGTGTATAATTTTCCGAAAGCTTTTGATTTGTATACGAGATTGGAAAGTCGTTTATACATCTCTTTGACATTTTCATACTTGGCCATTGTGAAGTTCTCGTATTTGCTACTAAGCATGGAAAGGCAAGATTCTTTGACTTGATACGTTCCTTCGAGAGTCACTTCAAGTGTGTGTCAGATTTCCCGCATAGTTAGGCAATGTGAGACACGATTAAATTAATTTGATCCAATGAACAAATAATAGAATTCATAACTTTAGCATTAGCATTCTGTAGCTTATTTTCAACATTTATCCATTGATCCATCATTTTTTCAATTTTTTGATTATCTATTACTATAGTTGGTGTCCTATAACCCGTCTCAACAATATTCCAAGCATCAATGGTTTTTAGAAAAAAATTCATTCAATTTTTCTAGTAAGCATATTCACCAAGATGGTCTAACTATGGACTAACCCTTAGCAAAAGCATTATTAAAAGAAGCCATTTTAAAAAAAAATTCAAAAATTTAAATCAAAAATTGGTTTTTGAAAAAAATCAAATTTTCTAAAACAAAATTTGATTTTTTATCCTAGCTCTGTTACCACTTGTAGGATCGATTTCATCCTATAAGGGAATGAATAGGGAGATACAAATAATAATAAAAATTAATGTAGAAATATTTAAAATTAATTGCAGCATAGATAATAGCAGAATAATAAAAGCAGAAACAGAACAACAAAAATTTACCCTGCTTCGGAAAAACCCTGCCTATGTGCTGGCCCCAAGGTTTCTACTAGAAATTATGTACTCAGACGCCTACACACGTAAAATTGCGACACCCGCTATCGACTAACCTAACTCTACGCTCAAAACCCAATCACAACTCAGCCACTGAGTTGTGAATTCTCGAACTACACCACCGTAGTTCGTCCCCTAGTCACACGACTAGAATTTTACAAAAGTTTAAAAGAAAAATATAAAATAAAAACAAACATAAAAACCTTATATAAAATTAAAGCCCAATTAAAATTATAAAGGCCGGCCACTTTAGTTTATATTACAAGAAAAATTGTCTCCCTTAATATTTTCTTCTGTTCGGCCCGTATCCTTTACTTCGTGAAAATGTCTACCTTTTTTCTTCTTTTACTCGAGAATGTTCGTTCCTCTTTCAAAAATTAGGGCTTTGTGAAACTGAGGCCGCCGATTCAAACAGTTTTATTGAATGATGATCTTTCTTCAGTTTGCTCCATCAATCAACTCGTGGCTTTGATTTACATACGGCTGCTCTAATGCGTCGAGCTTGAATGATAAAAGTGGTATGTGATTTTGCTTTTCCAATTTGCTTATGCTCGACTTGATTCGAGTTATTGATTTAGGATTTAGTTTTAAAACTTGGCTCTACGATTTGCTTGAACTCAAATTTGTGATTTTTGCCGATGATGATTTTTGGGTTTTATAGGTATCGAATCCCTTAGTTTACGTTAGTATAATATTGTTTGAATTCTTCAGTAAATTTGCTTGGCCATACGATTATGCTTTAATGGTTGTGATGTGTTCTGACTATTTTAATTTGTATGTTGCTTGAATTTCTTTGAGTCGGTTCCATTTTTTGTTCCTTTGATTTCGTCTATTTAAAATTGTGATTGTAGTTTTCTACTATGACTTGGTTAATTTGTGTTTCATCTGCAAGTTCCATTCTTTTCTGATCTGACTTGTTCATCGTGTTAGTGTATAGTTGACCCCTGTTGATTTTTATCTCGGCCGAACATTGAGTTAAATTCTGGTTGACACTACATGTATATATATATATGTGTGTGTGTGTGTGTGTGTGTGTACATGAGTGTAGCTGCTACGTTTGTTCACTGTATTGAGGTTTGGTTCATTGATAATGCTTTGAGTCATGCCCATGTGCATACGTATACATATGTCATTTTGTTTACTGCTTCAGTACATCCCATATTGTCACTGGATATATATACATGTATACATGTGTGTTTGCACTCGTATATATATGTATGCTTGTGCTCGGCTTGATGCTCTGTTGTCACCTCTGTTGCATTTGCATCCTGTACTTTGGTTGTTCATGCCTCTGACCTGATACATACGTATGTACTTATATGCATATATGCATACATATGTTACTTTGCTTGCTTATTCCAGTGTGTAGTGCTTGTATATCCATATACTCTGGTCTGGTGGTCCGTTTGGTTGAGGCTGAGTTCTCTGGTCTTTGAACTGATAATGTGTATACTCAAATATGTATACATGAGTATGCATATATGCAAACATGATCTAATGCATATGCTATGGTCTTTGTTTGAAAGCTTCACTTGTGCATGTCACTTTGCATTTTGTTTTCACTTGAAGTTAGTTTGTTTTCATACTCCACTATGCTGGTTCATGTTGTAACTAAACTTGGTTAGTTTTGCTTTCATCTGAGTTGTATTGCGGTTCCATTATGCTTTGCACTCCTTTGTTGTTTGGTTGAGTTCAATTGTCATTGCTGTAATTTCGAGTCTGTGCATGTTGTCTATACTATATATATTTATATGACACTGCATATAAACTTGTAAATGTTGAAGTTGAGCTATGCACTTGTGATGTGCATGCTCATGTCTGTTACACTCGTATTGAGTTTGAATGGTTGAGTTTTTTTTCATTTCATATTGCTTCATGACTTCACTGTCGAGCCTGTTCTCATGTTTACATGCCTGTTCTCACACTTGTTAGCATGGACTGGTTTGTGTTGGTTGGCCCTGATTTTGGTTGCATGAGAACATGTACTTGACAATTTTGTGATGCTTTTGTATTGCACCTGAGTTGAATCCAGCCTCGGCTCGGGATGACCTTGTGCTCACCTTTCCCTGCAGTTTTATAAAGTGTATATTGATGTGCACGGCCTTGTGGCATGTACAGTGATACACTGTGCATGTCATAGGTTGTTCGTGTTTGATGAATTCAAAACGAAAATGATGACGAACAACCCAAATAAGTGAGGAGAATAATATTTTCAAAAACACACATTTTATTTTACACTGCAAAAATATTTCTTTTTCAATTTTACTGCGTTAGTGTTTATTTTGCAGATAATTCAGATGCTGGAATCATTTTGGAATAGAGTTGAAGATAAATAAGAGTAAATGAGTGATATGTAGTGAGGAGAAAATGTAAGTGACAATTGTATAGTGAAAAATTATGTTGTAATTTGAAATTGTATTGTAATTGAACTTTTGTTTATATAGTGAGAGCACAAAATTTTGTGCTATTCAAAAGTTATAATAAAATATTTGTTTGAATAAAATATCTATTTGAATTTAAATTCTGTGCTATTTATTTTATTCAAAAAATGTTTGTTTAATTATGTGGAAATAAAATAGTACAATAACAAATACATTTAAATGAATATATATATGTTTATATCATCAAACAAAAATCATATACTAGCATATTCAACACTATTGACATCATTACAAAAACTCAAATCTTGGGATCAAACAACAAGTCCCTAGTTCCCGAAGATAGGAGCTATCATGTCAATCAAATTGGGGCAATCAAACTTATTGCTTAGGAGACCTAACCTCCCAAAACTTGTTAGTTCGGTAGTTAAAGTAATCCGCCCTATGGGCTAAAGCATTTACACTAACGCTTTGTCAAACGAGCTCAACTAAGCATGAACTCGATTGAACATAAACAAGAACAGTCACGAAACTGGCTAGACCAAGATACCTTGTAGTTCAATAAAAATAAATTGTCGAAGCCGAGGAATTGTGTCGATAGTCCCTTGAGACAAAAGCTAGTGTGCAGTTCGAATTCCAAAAACCACAAAGGAAGGATATTCGCGATCGAATAACTAATGCACTAGTTTTCGAAGACTGAAGTTGTGCCTGATCGAACTTCAACTGCAACTCTAAAAGAGCAGTTGTGCCTTGTAATTTAACTGTAATCGATCATCCCAATATGATAGGAATAATAAGCGAAACCTAAGTTGCGAAGGACCCAACTTTTGGAGGAGTGGAAGTCCTGCCAGAATAAAGATTGGATGAGCGAAAAGTCATTTTCAATAACAAAACATGGCATTAAACCCTATCAGTTACGTTTTACTTTAAATAATATCCTCGTATAACCAATGCTTAGAATCCAAGGGAAGTCGGCATACGTTAAACAGTTGGGTTTCGAGCGTTGACCGAGGAAGATGTAGTGTGTTATCTATATTAGAAGAGTCCACTTTCCTAAATACTGCAACAACAAACAATCTACCGTATACAGCTTGCTTACATTTGTAAAACAATCCACATTGTCCTTTTAAATTATCTCTTCCACACTTACTCGTTATCGATCAATGATCGATAATGGAGCCTCTGTCTGAAGCGACGCGGGAAGCTTTTCTTTCCAGAATCACTAGAATAGAAACGGGGAGAGTGATACAATTAAAACATCCACTATATTCAATTTTAGAATAAATTAGGCATTGGAATTCAAAAACATCGACGGGAACTTAACCAAATTCTCAAGATGAAAAAGTTAATGATAAAGAGAAGGCTTCGTTCCAAAATGGCGTAGAATCGTTTGAGACAGAACTTAGCTTCATTGTCGGTCGAATTAAAACTGTATGGGACAACTTCAAACCTAAATCATGCACCTACTTACCAGGATTGAAATTTAGATCGAAATCAAAAAACGAACGACTATCAGAAGTCAGTTAATTGAGAAAAGCATCTTGTGGTGGACTCCGACGATTCACATCGAAAATTCAATAGTCAAAGCCAAATTTACATGGTAACCTCAACATGATGAACTAGATTTCACAAAATGAAAATCAAAAAAAAATTACTTCCAGAGCATGCCATGTTTTCAACGAAGGCATACTCTGGAAGGCAAATGTTATCCGGGTTTTTAAACCAGCAGAATCTAGAGGAAGTCGAGAGAACTCCATCAAGTCAAAATAGCTCAAAAGCCAACCGAAGTTAATAGAATAAGGAGCCAAAGAAAGTCAGGAAAAAGGAAGGAAAATACTCTAAGGGCATGGATCGCTAGCGACCCTTGGCCTAGGGATCGCTAGCGATCTATGGCATTAACTCGAGGGTTCTTGAACAACATCAGAAACAGATAACAGACGTTATCCAGAAGGCAAAGCTCATAAAACCACTAAGTATATGGATCGCTAGCGATTCATGCACTATGGATCACTACCGATTCATGCACTATGGATCGCTAGCGATCCATAACTTTTTGCCAGATCACCATACACTCCAGAAGAACAAAGTCCAAAAATAGACCAAGTATATGGATTGCTAGTGATCCATATATCATGGATCATTAGCAATCCATACTATTTCATCAATCAGCTGCGATCTTCATGTAGCAAAGCAAGGTAAAATGCTAAGGGGTTGGCTTGCCTTTGAACCAAACCTATGGATCGCTAGTGATCCATAACCAACGGATCTCTAACGATCCATTCTTCTAGCTTGGGTCACGGTGTAACCTCTAGTGTGACTTCCTATGTTGATATGCAAGTATGTAGCCTCTTCTAATTGCAACATAAGGGTGATCCTCCGAACTGGTTGTTGAAAATCTGCTGGAATCTTTCTTCACTCTTCACCTCCCTCATAACAATCTCCAAAGGGGTTCATTATTATTCTCCAGTAGATTCCAACCTTGGAGATTCAATCTAGGTAAAGATAATCAAGAGCTTTGTAATCAAACACTTCTTGTAATAGCAATCAATCTATAATAAAAACTAAAAAGTGGACGTAGGCTTCGTTAACAGCCGAAGCACTATAAAATTCTTCTTGTCTTCTTTCTCATACTGCCTTTTCTATATCCCTTATCTATATTATTGCTTTGTGAGACCGGGGCCGGTGCTTTCACACTCAAACCATGGTGTTGGTCCATTTTTTAGGTTAACAGTCATCTTCAAGAGTTTTTATGCCTGAAACAATAACTTCTACAAAATATTTTGAAATGTATTGTCGTCACATCAGAACCATAAATCGAGGTTCTAACATTCACCCCCTTCTGTCAATGATAACTATGTAAAAAGATACGAATTTGTAAAGTATTTTTACTCCACCTATCAATATACTCGGTTTTCCTCCCCTTTTTTCAACATAAAAAACAATACAATAGAAGGAGAGAAAGAAAAGGAAAAAAGGATTAAAGAGAATGATACAAACACAAATATGATCAAGCTACCTACTGTTAGAAATGCGGATTACGGATCTTAAGGCTGCAATAACACTAGAGGTGGGGTGAATAGTGTTTTAGAGATTTTCAAAATCTTTTTGAAACTTAAATAATTTAATCACCAACAAATGCAATTAATAGACATAGATATAATCACAGAATCAGACACAGATGAAAATACGAAATAAAAACAGTAAAGGAAAGAACACACCAGGATTTTATACTAGTTCGGAGTTACCCTACATCCAGTCCCGTACAATTATACGAATTTCTTTTCAAAATAATCTCACAGATTACACCCTCGATTTCAAGGCTACGAGGTACACCCTCCTGTATTCGAGTCCAGGGCAAACTCTCTTGATTTACCAGGCCACAAGATCACTTAATCAATTTCCGGGGCAATGATCACACCCAATTGATTTCAAGGCTCAACCGTACCTTTTACTCAACAGTTTGATTTACAAATGATCCTATAACTCTGAATAGCACTAAGATCTTATGGAGAGAGTGGAAGAGAATCAAACAAGAGATAATCAAGTTTGATTCACTTGGTATTTCGGTAGAGTATAGTTTTGGATTCTTTAGAATAAATGTGGAAGATGAAGAGGAGATAAAACAAGTTAAATCTAATTAAAAATTCATATAGAGCTATTGGTATTTATAAAGGATCAACAACCATATCTATTCATGAAAGGATACGACGAATAGACACTTCTTTTGAAAATTTGAATTTAACACGTACCATGTCGACGTGGGGGATAGGGGTATGTCGACATGCTCCAGGCAAAAATTGATGTTTTAATTTTTCTTATTAAAATTGGTGTCTATAATTTGTCAAAATAATTTCTAAACTTTTGTAAATATATTTGAACATAGTTTAAACATGCAAAAGAGTTTAGAAAGTAATTTTTATTATATATAATCTTAATCTATAAAGTGATTTAAAATCTAAGTACATAAATATTTAAAAGCTAAATATTAAAACAAGAGATAGTTTAAAATCAAGGACAATTTTGAAACCAAAATATTAAAAATGATAAAGATAATTTTGAGGCTAAAATATTTCAAACAAGAGAGATGACTTTTTGAAAACATTTAAAATAAGAGATGTATTTTTGAAAAGCATTTTCATAAAATTAGTGGATATCAAAATAGGACCACTATATGTTCCACTAGATATTGTCATGGGTTCCATCCCACTAGGGCTCCATCCCATTAACATGTTCGAAGTGGATTCCATTCCACGAATAAATTTCGAATAAAGATGTAAGTGATTTCAAGAAGTTTTAACATAATTCTAGACTCAATACTTATCTTATACTCTTGAAATCTTGAACTCTTGATATCTTAATACTCATGAGTCTTTAATCTTGATATCTTTAGTCTTGAATCTCTATACTGTACAGTCTTCATTCTTGGCACCCGCACGTTTATATCCTGCATATATACACACACACATATGTATCTAAACTATAATGTTAGTATTTATATTTTATAACAAGTCCTAAGATTGTTGTCATCAAAACCATCATCTCAAGGACTAACACCTACTCCACAACATATTAAATGTCACAAAACATTTATACTATCACACAACATTTCACAATGACATAAAAAATCCACATATATAATTTTCTCAAAATATAACTTTTATTTTTTACAAGTGCTTTTGGGTATAATCTAAACTATCTTAACTCTTGTCAGAATACCTATAGTTTTTCAAAATATTTGTCAAAAATAAGCAATGACTAGTTTAAAATAGTATTTTTGTAATCAAAGCAAAGTATATACTTAAATATAAAATTACCAAATTTTATTGAATTTTTCTTCTTTTATGGCACCATTCTACATGCATTAGTAATTTCAAAATCCATCTCCGTCTCAATATATGGTGTACTTACAAAAGATTAGTAATATGTTTTGGTGCCCACTTCATACTTAGGGTCCGAGGGATAAGGTTGAAGGTTACCATACCCAAGAGAGTTTAGTTGAAACTTTAGGAACAAAACTGAATTAAAATGCACTTCAGACATAAAATTAATTATATGTTTATTTCTAATAAGCGTGTTATTCATTTTTGGGAACCTAAATACTAATAATCTTGGAATTTTCTAATTTTGTGTAACTTTTAGTAACTTTGGATTTTCTAAATTAAGTATACAAAGATGCATATCTCTTTTAGAACCAAATTTACTAATTTTATAAGTTTTAAATCACACACCACTTTTATTAAAGTCGGCTTTTGAAATACTTATCAACTTTGTTCAACTTTCTTTGCTTTTATTAAATTTTGAAACCTTTTTTATAAATCACTAATCTTAGCTTCTAAAATAGTAACTTAATTTTTAGTAATGTCAAGAGATGATAGTAAATCAAAATTTTCTTTTGAATATTTGGTATTCATATGTTGATAGATTTTTCTTCTTGCAAATATTGAATTTGAGAAGTTAATTTTTCATCAGATTCTTGCGATTTACTTAATTCTTCTTCAAGGATTACTTATTCATCTTTTAACGTATCTATTTTTAGTTCATCTCTATTTAATTTTGCATTTGCCTCTTTTCTCAAATTCTTTTCATTTTTCTTTTCTTATGAAATACCTATATTAACATTATGCATGTCATTATAAGACTAAGTTTGGAGTACCACATCATCAAATGCCATGAAATAACCATTTGCTTGCATAATGTCACTTTCGTCGTCAGATGAAAAAGAATCAAAGTCGTCCCAAATGACTTGAAAAGCCTTTTTAATTTGTTTTGCCTCTTGTTGCTTCTTGGACTTGTTTTCATTATTCAATTTTTGGCAATCCCTTTTATGTGGCTCATCTTATCACATTCAAAGCACTTCAAAGTTAATGAGTTGTTATTTTTATAGTTGATTGATGCCATCTGGAATTTTAAGTACTTTCTAAAACCTTTTGCAGGGTAGAATAATTAATACCTAAATCATCTTCGGCTTAAAATGCAATTGATTTATTTTCTTTTTCCTATGGCTTCCTAACCTATAAATTCACTTCATAGGACATGAGATTGACGATTAACTCTTCAAACTTGAGTTTGTAAAGGTCATTTGCTTCTTAAATGGTTAGCACTTTACTTTTCCATTCATTTGTTAAAGAATTCACATTTTTTGAAATAGCATAAAGTTCAAATATATTTTCTCCTAATTTCTTGAGTGAATGTGCATTATTGTAACGACCCAAAATTTTTATTAATTAAAATTTGAATATTTAATTAATTTTAAATATTAAGAAGTGAATTTATAAGTCAAATAAATTTTAATTTGAATTATTGGATTTAACTGAATAATTAAATCGATAATTTAATATGTTAAATTATGGAAATAATTGAAAATTGAGTTAAAATGATTGTAAATGATTTGTAAAATTTTATTTTATCATGTTGAAGTTAGAACGATATTTTAGAACTTTTAAAATCGAATTAAAAGTTAATTTGTGAAAATTGAATATTTTAATATTAAAATCGACTAGTGAAAATAGTCAATTTTTGAACAGTCTCAGAATTGAACGAAACCAGTTCCATTGGATCCGTAATAGTTAGTTATTACCGGATTTCAAATTTCGTGTCAATCGGAGTTACCGTTTGATCGTGGCAGCTCGAAACGCATCGAATTATTTTTTTTATTTTAATTTGGCGAGTTAAAATAGCCATTTTTCAAAAAGTCTCGGATTTCGACGAAACTAGTTTCATCGGATCCATAATGTGATATTATTGTAAGGTTTCAAATTTCGTGTCAATTGGATTTACCGTTTGTCCGGTACAAATTAAAACGCCTAGAAAATCATTTAAATCGGTTTAATTTAAATCGAATGTTTATAGCCATAACTCGCACAGATGTTCGAATTAGCTTTTGAAACCTGTTCCATTGTGTCCGGAACGTGGGGTAAACCCTAGAAACGCTGGTTACGACGCGTGAATCGGAGTTCGGAATTTCCGGATGAATAGTGTCGATCGATTTTCCTATAAATAGCCCCACCCTTCATTAAAAAAAATAATAATAAAACAAAACCCTAATCTAAATATGCAGCCGCCACTTTAATAACCAAAGGCTGAGAATGCTTCTCCTTCCTCCCTCGATTACTCCAAATCCATCAAGAATAGCAAGAATGTTCAACATCAAAGTTGGAGAGCTCATCGAGCACTACGATTTCAACGGTGGAGATGTGGTTTGGCGCAACGTGGAAGGAGATAGGGAGGGCCGACCGTGGCCAGTTGTGCACGAAATTCAAAGCTCATCAGGTGGCCGAGCTTGCTCTTCTTGGGGCCGAGTGTAGCTTGTGGTGAGGGCTTCGACATGGAGCAAGTTGATCGAGTTCAAGTTCAACATGGAAGGTGAAAAATCAAAACCTAAATTTGATTCATGGGTTCGGCTTCTTCAGGAGATGCACGCGTGAAGAAGAAAGGTTGGGGGGAGTTGCGTTCAAGGGCCCTGATGCAAGCGCGTTGGATCCAGTGGCTATGGTTTAGAGTAGGTTATAAAAATTATAATTATGTTGAAAATAGTTTATTTAAATCGTGTACAAACTTGTAAAAATCATAACTTTTTCATACGAGGTCAAAAACGCGCGAAACCAGTTGCTTTGGAATCGTATGGACGAGCACTACGCGATGAAATTAGATTGGAGTCGTTTGGAGTTAGTGAGAATTTTGGGTAAAATTTATTCGAAATAAATCGCTAAAACGGAATTTAAAATCAAGGTGAGAACTTCTCACTCAATCGAATCAGTTTCGATTTTATTTTAATAGTTAGATTTGAAATATTTGAATGCATGTTTGAATGATGATTGATATCTATTGATTGTTAAAATAGACATTATGCGCCGTTAGTAAGCGGATGTTATTTATTAAAAACATATACCGCGAATATTTCATAAACAGTGCAATTGGTATTATATATAATAGCAATGTATATATATTGGCATATGTATATATTGGAGTTATTGATTTCCCGCATTTTTTGTTTAGCGGATGAGACCCTATTGCGCCGTCTATTAAGCGGATAATATTTTAAATCCCATATACCGCGATAATTTCGTACTGGAGCGAAATTGGTATTGTGCTAATGTTTTTGGATGCAGGAAAACAGGTTGGAGGGATCCAACTGGATTCCTCAACAGTATTTATTTGATTTCAGATATTTTAATATTTGATGGACTATCATATACGATATATGATGTCGTTGTTGTCGTGATTGGCTATTTGGTATGTAGCATCATTGGACCAAATTTGGAATTTTAAAATGATTTTTAAAGTGTTTTTTTTGAAAGAAAACGTTTATAAAATATGTTTGGAATTGATCCATTATAAATAAATAAACGTTATAATTTTTAATGTTATAAAAATTATGATTTTTGTGAAATATGGTTAAAAGATGATTTTTGAGAAATAAGGGTTAATGATTTTATAAAATAGTTTAAATTGGATTTTTGAATTTATTGTGAAAAGTTGAAATATAGGATTTAAAAAATTTAATTATTTTATGAATCAAAATGGTGAAATAATAAAGGAGATTAAAGACGTTTTAAAAGAATAATATAAATTGAATTATATTAAGAGATTTATAAATGGATATTTGTAAACTGAAATATTGAAATTATAAAACGAGTTTTATAAGTGTTTGAATGAAGTGAAAATGAATTTCATAAATTGAATGAAATTTATAGAATTATAAACGGTGAAATTATAAATGGAATTTTATAAACAGTAGGTTTATAAAATTTATAAAGTCATTAAAAGAATGGTTTTGGATAAATAATTGAATCTTATAAGTTATAAGATTTATAATTATGAAGTTCAAAGGAACGATTTTTCAAACAAATAAATTATAAGTAAAATTATAATATGAACCTTTAGTTTATAATTTGGGGAAGTTTAAAAGAACGATTTTGTAAAATAATCGTTTTATAAGCATTTAACTTATAATATGGACTTTTGGTTCATAATTGAGATATAAACTGGAATAGGTTAATGACGGAAATTTATAAAAGGAAGTTGTTATAAATAATTAGAAATGGAATTTATAAACGTTGTTTTATAAATTCGCAAACGACTTATTTTGATAAGAAAATTGTTGAAACCTATTAATGGAGTTATATTCACGTTTTTGACTGTGAATAATCCTTTAAATTGAAATGTATAGAAATGATGAAACTGATTAACGTAGTATATTCACGTTTTTGAATAGTGAATAATATGTTAAAGAAATTGTTTTGAATGTGATATTTTAAACAGAATTAAAACGATCTAACGATGTTTTAAATGCATTGAGATTCAAAACCATAGATTTCAACATTTATTGTTGAAATAGACGTTTTCGAGAAATAAAAGGAAATAGTGGACTATAACACTGTTGTTATAGTAAATGATTTCCGAAAGGAAATGTTTTGTATAGTATTGGGATTTATATATCTATTTTAATTTCGAATCCCTATACTAGTGATTTTGGGTGGTCGTAACAATGTTTTACGCAACATTCGTTTTGGCCCAAATAAATATGTTTAAGAGAATGATTTCCTTAAAGAATGAAATATATACTTAATTTCGATTGAAGTATATTGAATATTTTCTAAGTGTTGAAAATAAATAAAATCTGTGAATTACTTATGAATAAATAAGTATGGAAATGTTTTCCAATATAAAGTGAATATTTTGAGAATTTATCTTTTTGAAGATAAATTGAAATGAATAATTGAAATCGTATATTCATGAATATTTTAGAATGAAAATTCACTATGGAATTTGTGAATAGAAAGGGGAATTTGTTTAAAAATAAATATTGATTTATTTTTGAAGTGTGGAAATTATATATCTTGTAAAGATATTTTGTGAAATAAATAATTTGGAAAATTATTTGGAAACTGGTGATGTGTGCATATCTATTGATAGTTCAATAACCGACTATCAATATTTCCCTTTGAATGGGTATTTGATGTGATTTGTTTGAATGTGAATGCCACACTTATTTTTGAATAAGCGCTCACTATTCGGGTTAACCGGGAAAGGACCATGGTGTCGTATAACCCATTCCGAATATGTGATACGTCGTTATAATTGCATTGAAGATCGGTGTTGAAGACCCAGTATTTGCGAGAGCGATAGGATGACCTGTCGATTGTCTCTGCACTGAGTTGCAGCGGTATAGAGACTCCCTAAGTGATGGGAAATCCGATCAGGATTGTGAATATCCGGATTGCAAGGACTTCTTTGTAAGTGCCTTCGGTTCTGTTCGAGCCCGGAACAGACTTGTATGGATAGTATGTCTGACGTTACAAATTGAGATATAAAGCAGATTTCTTTCAAATATATTTCTGTTGGTGGCGGAGAATTTATTCTCTTAGCTTAACACCCTTCTCTGAGACGTACGAGCTCAGAGGTTATATAGTTGAAGTTATCAGCGATGTATTCCCAATTTGGTAATGTGACATGCTGAGTGTTGCTGTAAATGATCATTGTGTTGATTATTTGTGATAGGATCATTTATTTGATCGTCTATCTTGGTGATCATTTCTATGATCATTTGTTGACCCAAAGCATGGCTTTTGTATAAAGTATGTTTTTGTGGACGTGACTTCGTCGAGCCTCACACCCTGGAAATGGTCAAAACAGGAAAGATGCGGCAAGGTTATGAGGGGTAGCTCCCTTTAGGGTATGTGCATTTCCTTATGGATAGAGGTGGTATCATGGTATGGAGCCCAGATATTTAACCTATGTGGTTACTGCGAATTTATTACTTTGTGGTTGTTGGTTATCGGGATCCCGTGAGAAAGGTCGTTTACGATCGGGGAATGGCGTGCTCGTGTCAGTAGTTACCCAGTTAGGGGTAACCCGGCCTTGTGTTGGCAGAGTTCCGGTTTGGTTCTCGGGAATGTCCTTCCAGAGGCATTCTCATATGGCAATGGGAAGTTCCTTGGCCTGACCATTTGTTGGAAATCCAAAGAAACAATACGAAACTTGTACGGTTTTAGTTGTAGAACCTGCCATTTAAAATGGTAGCTATAGTAGGCATAATATAATGGTACCTATGCTGGCTAAGATTTATATTCTACTTTCGAAATGAATTTCTTCTACACTATGCACTAATAATAATATCAAAATTGATTTGGTTTTAATGCGTATCAAGCATCTTTGGCTATCATAAGGAGAAATCTTCTCCAAGTCTGCGTTTGCATTGTGTGTGTGGCAGGAGGTCTTATGGTAGTCTCATCTTTTAAAAGCATTGCGAATTGAATTTAAAAATATTCCTCTATTTTGATTTTGAAGATAAATAAACTGTTTTGAGTTCTCACACCAGTCACATGACTGACTCGGAGTTTATTGTTTTCCTTCCTAAACTCTGGGTGCCCACCAATTTCCACACGGGCAGTCAAGAGTTAGGTTTATCAGGATATTCTGGAGTTGCTGGATGCAAGATGGATGGCATGGCGTATTATTACTTATATAGTATTTCTTTTTCCGCTGCACTGTTTGTTGTTGTATGATGTTGTACACTCTGATGATATGATGTAATTGAAATGTGATGTAATGTAATAACTGATATAGCTCTTTGTTAAAGATTATTCATTTATTTATTATATGTTGTTCCGCTGCGAATTGTGAGATTTTGTTGTTGTTCTGTTGTTTTCTGTTCCATTCTATTTTCCATTTTCTTTCCTCTCCTCTCTCTATCTTTCTATTTTCTATCTCTTCTCTATTTTCTGTTTTCTTTTCCCTATCTTTTTCTATTCTCTTTTCCCTCCATCTTCTACCTTCTTCTCTCTTCTTCTTCTTTTCTTTTTCTTAAACCCATAACTATTCGGTTTTTCGGCAACGAAAAATCGAAAACGTTACATTTGGTATCAGAGCTTATGGTTAAGCGACAACCATGGTTCTATTGGGCATTACTCATTAGAGATAGAGTCAGCAGTACTCTAGAATGAGTTTGAGTGTAATAATAGCTATGAGAGCGTATTTGATAGTGAATATATAAAATTGTTTTATATTGTGATGATTGGTTTATTGAGTGGCATATGAACTTTCGTCAGCGTGGTCCGCAAGACTATGCCGAAGGGGTTTCTAAACACTTGAATAGAACAATTCGACACAATATTGTTTTAAAATTGGGTAAATGAAATAATTTTACCTTGAGTATATTTTGTATATGAAGAAATAATTTTCAGAATTATTAAAGTGTATATAAGTTGATTGTTTAGTTATTTGAATAATCTAAATTAAAGAATAATTGTATAAGCAAAAGAATTATAAGAGTTAAATTATAATTAAAGCGATTTACAATTGTGTAATAAACTTATATATATAAGAAGTGAAACTATATGAATATATTTATGAATTTAGTTGTAAATAAAAATGAATTTAAAGTTAAATGGAAAATTTACTTAGAATTGGAAGCTGAATTGATTTATAAATGGGAATTTAAGTTAAGTAAAACCAAGTGATGTTTATAAAATGAAATATAACTTAAGTGATATGGAATGAAGTTGATATTAGTATCAAAGTAAATTAATAAAAGTGAAGTGATAGATATGAACTTAAGTTATATAAATGAAATTCAACTTTTGTAATTGAATTGAATGAATGGATTGAATGTTAATCAATTGAATGTGAATAAATTGGAATGGAGTAATGAATGCAAGTGTTAATTCATTAAAATCTAATGTTATTAGAAGTTGAAAGATTGAATGAAAACCAATTTAAATTAAACCAATTGTAAGCAAAGGAATTTGGTTGTAATTAATATACATTGATTGTTATATGATTGTTAGTTGATTGTATATAATTCAATAAGTGTTAATGAAATTGATTTAATAAAATTGGAAGCTAAAGTAATTGAAATTCAATTGGAAGTTAAGTGAAACTTAAATAGAATTGAATTTGAATTGGAAGTGAACCAACTTGAATATGAATTAGTGAATATAAGCAAATTGAAAATGAATGTTAGTAAACCCAATGTAAATGAATCAAATGTGATTAAATTGAAATCCAATTCATTGAATATTAATGAGAATATAAATGAATATTTATTGGTTATCGATGTTAGTTGGATGATAGTTGGTTGATGTTTGCATTTGTTGTTTTGTTTCATTTGCTATGTTGACATATATAGTTATTATGTTGCTATATGTTGTATATTGATACTATTGTCTATATGCATGATTCTCATGTTGTTTGTTGAGTGATTAGTAGGTGCGGATCGCGTTTGCTTCGCATTTGGAGCTCGCTTTCGCGCTATATTAGCCGTATATGCTCGCTAATAAAAAAATAAGGTACATATCTCGGATTACATACCGTACTTTTATAATTTTTTCCCTTCGGGATGCCTCATTACTTGATGAGATGTATATTTGTGATATATATATATACTGTCATTTTTTTTCGGATCGAGCCGCGCAAAGGAGACTATGGCGAATTTTTCCGAAAATTTAAGGCGTTAGAAAAATTTGAGAAAATTGGAAAATTTTTGAAAACTTTAACTTTGTTTTGGAATTGAAAGTTAAACAATGGTAGTTGTTTTTGAAAAAGATAACTAAGTATGATTTGAAAACTTAGTAAGTTATTGTAAGAAGTTGATTATGAATTTTGAAAAGTTAATAAATTCTGTAACTTTTCTTACTTAATAATTTCGAGGACGAAATTCTTTTGAGTGGGGAAGATTGTAACGACCCAGAATTTTTATTAATTAAAATTTGAATATTTAATTAATTTTAAATATTAAAAAGTGAATTTATAAGTCAAATAAATTTTAATTTGAATTATTGGATTTAACTGAATAATTAAATCGATAATTTAATATGTTAAATTATGGAAATAATTGAAAATTGAGTTAAATATGATTGTAAATGATTTGTAAAATTTTATTTTATCATGTTGAAGTTAGAACGATATTTTAGAACTTTTAAAATCGAATTAAAAGTTAATTTGTGAAAATTGAATATTTTAATATTAAAATCGACTAGTGAAAATAGTCAATTTTTGAACAGTCTCAGAATTGAACGAAACCAGTTCCATTGGATCCGTAATAGTTAGTTATTACCGGATTTCAAATTTCGTGTCAATCGGAGTTACCGTTTGATCGTGGCAGCTCGAAACGCATCGAATTATTATTTTTATTTTAATTTGGCGAGTTAAAATAGCCATTTTTCAAAAAGTCTCAGATTTCGACGAAACCAGTTTCATCGGATCCGTAATGTGATATTATTGTAAGGTTTCAAATTTCATGTCAATTGGATTTACCGTTTGTCCGGTACAAATTAAAACGCCTAGAAAATCGTTTAAATCAGTTTAATTTAAATCGAATGTTTATAGCCATAACTCGCACAGATGTCCGAATTAGCTTTCGAAACCTGTTCCATTGTGTCCGGAACGCGGGGTAAACCCTAGAAACGCTGGTTACGACGCGTGAATCGGAGTTCGGAATTTCCGGATGAATAGTGTCGATCGATTTTCCTATAAATAGCCCCACCCTTCATTAAAAAAAATAATAATAAAACAAAACCCTAATCTAAATATGCAGCCGCCACTTTAATAACCAAAGGCTGAGAATGCTTCTCCTTCCTCCCTCGATTACTCCAAATCCATCAAGAATTAGCAAGAATGTTCAACATCAAAGTTGGAGAGCTCATCGAGCACTATGATTTCAACGGTGGAGATGTGGTTTGGCGCAACGTGGAAGGAGATAGGGAAGGCCGACCGTGGCCAGTTGTGCATGAAATTCAAAGCTCATCAGGTGGCCGAGCTTGCTCTTCTTAGGGCCGAGTGTAGCTTGTGGTGAGGGCTTCAACATGGAGCAAGTTGATCGAGTTCAAGTTCAACATGGAAGGTGAAAAATCAAAACCTAAATTTGATTCATGGGTTCGGCTTCTTCAGGAGATGCACGCGTGAAGAAGAAAGGTTGGGGGGAGTTGCGTTCAAGGGCCCTGATGCAAGCACGTTGGATCCAGTGCTATGGTTTAGAGTAGGTTATAAAAATTATAATTATGTTGAAAATAGTTTATTTAAATCGTGTACAAACTTGTAAAAATCATAACTTTTTCATACGAGGTCGAAAACGCGCGAAACCAGTTGCGTTGGAATCGTATGGACGAGCACTACGCGATGAAATTGGATTGGAGTCGTTTGGAGTTAGTGAGAATTTTGGGTAAAATTAAACGTCCGTTTAATTTTATTCGAAATAAATCGCTAAAACGGAATTTAAAATCAAGGTGAGAACTTCTCACTCGATCGAATCAGTTTCGATTTTATTTTAATAGTTAGATTTGAAATATTTGAATGCATGTTTGAATGATGATTGATATCTATTGATTGTTAAAATAGACATTATGCGCCGTTAGTAAGCGGATGTTATTTATTAAAAACATATACCGCGAATATTTCATAAACAGTGAAATTGGTATTATATATAATAGCAATATATATATATATATTGTGTAACGATCCTGATTTTTAAGACGAATTTAAATTTATAATTTAATTGAATTCTTGGATTAAATTATAGATTTATTTGAATTTTTCAATTTTGATTAGATATGTATATTTATTTATTTTATAAATGGGATTTGAAACTTATTTTAAATAAAATTGAATTGGAATTGAAGTAAAGTGTTTAAGATAAAACAAAATAAAATATACGTTGTAAAGTTAATGTTGAAAAGGAAAATTAAATTAAAAGTTTGAATAAATAATAATAACAACATTGAATTCATTTATATTATAAAACATATTTAAATCAAGCAATGTAAAAGACATCTCGGTGAACAACATATTAAATTGAATGCAAAGTAATATTTACAAAACAAATAAAACATAAAACATTGAATACAAAAATAAACAAAATGATCTATGTGCATATACATACATATACAAATGCAGCCGAACAAATACATGCAAGTAGAAAACAAATAAATAAAAATAATAACAACAAGTATGGAGAGGAAAGTATATATGTACAAGGCAATAAATGCCATACACCTCAACAATTAATGCAACATACTTCAGCCATGCCTATTATACAAAACAACTTGTATGTAAGATAGAATAAAAACTGTACTTGCCTACCTCCTTTCCTCTGTAAACAATCTTCATATATACTTACACATCCATAAACTTTAGTTCATTCGTTCAAACAATTCAACAAAGAAAAAAAAATATAAACATCATCATCTAAACTCCATAACTAATCATTCAAGTTCAAAGCAAAGCAGGGCTAAAAGGAAAAAATAAATATTGCAGCTTCCAAACAACAACTCTCTGTTCTTTCCTGGAAATAAGGTGAGCAAACTTTAAACTTTTTGAAACTTGATCTTCTTTAAGTCTATGCTGATGGATGAACATGACGATTTGAAAAGTTATGTTTTGTTTGGGTATACAAATTTTCAAACACTAAATGTATGCATGCAGGTCTGTATGCATCTGCATACCTCTGTTTGACAGGCTTGTGATCTCTCAAAATAATTTTTATTTACCCATCTAGATCATTATAAAATATGATGTGTATAAGGAAATTGATGACAATGATGTGATACAAATTTTAAAGATAAAATAAGAAAATTTAGTATGTATATTATCTGGAAAAAAAATTTCTATTTACAGTAACAAATCAAATGCAAAGATTCAATTCAATGTGAATATCAAGTATCAGATCAAAGATAAAGGTTTTCAAAATCAAATATGCAGTTTCGAACATAAAAAGGCAGCCCTCTGTTCTTCAGTGGAAAATAAGTGAGTAAATATATTATCTTGAAGTTTAAAACTTGATGATTGATTTGTAGAAAATTTTGGTTTAGCTAGTATCTATTGTAAAGATGAGTTCTGTAATGAATTCTGCTTACTGGAAGTTGTATCTTGCTATGTTTTCAACATTTCAAGCTACAGAGCAGATGAAAGCTAATAAATTTAAAACAAAACTCCTTCATATAAATAGTTTAAACCTAGGAATTTAAGTTAATAAGTAGGTTTGAACTAATGTCAGAGCTTGGAACCTTGTTTGAAGGTTTACAGTGAGTTATAAATACTGGGTATTCATTTTTACAGTAAAAGGAAACACATGTTAAAATTCAAATAATTTATTTTGTTAATTCGAATTCATATCCTGATTTAACATACCAAAGTAAGATTTTTAAAACAGAAATGATAATTTTTCATTTTGTATTTCAAGTGCAATTTGTATTTGAACCAAAAATGCTTTTCTTTCAATTTCTGATGATCAAGAAAATTTTAGATGTTGAATTTTTGTTTAGAGCTTGCTTGATCCTCATCGATCCCAGGAAAAATCTAAAAAAAAATATTTATTGCAAGAATTTTTTGAACGAGCTGTAATTAGGGTTTAAGGGATTTCTCGGGTCAATGGCAATAACGCGATCGCCGCGACGTCATCGTGGAACCGGAGTAGACCGGACCGGGGGAGAGGATGTGTGGGAAGGTGGAGCAGCCGTGGGAAGTGATCGCAAGTTCTCTGGTTGTCGGAGGTGGCCACGCGGAACGAAATTTGGCAGACAGGGTGATTACTGGAGGGGGGATAGATGGTTCGATTTTCGAATGCATTGTTAACTCGTGATGTTGAGGGTTCAGATTGGTTGCCGGGGTCATTAACGACTTGCTGAGGGTCGCGATGATGATCAAAGTCGATCAGAGGTCACGTGCACGTGCACGGTGGTGTAAGTTGTAGCAGTGTGGAGTTTGGGGTCGTCTCGAGTGACGTTCGAGAATCTGGGGAGTTGTTTTGAATTTTGATTTGGTGCGTGCGTGTGTTAATATGGGTGCTGCAGTTTCAAAAAAAAATAAAATAATAATAATAAAAAAAGAAAATTAAAGGAAGCAGCAGGGAAGAAGAAAAAAAGGAGAGAGGAGGAAGTGTTACAGGAAGAAGCAGGGGAAAAGAAAAAAAGGAGAGAAGAGGAAGTGTACAGGAGGGGCTCGGGTAATTTTAGTGGGTAACTCGAAGCACGTGTCGAGCAAATCGTGATGGGGCTCGGGTATAGCGTGGTACAGGTTTCACAACCTGTTTCTGTTTAAACTTTAAAATAAAAAAATAAAAAAAAATAAAAGAATGAAAAGGGGGAGCTCGGGTGTTTCTCGGAGTTGAGATCGAGAATTTAGTTGATGGGCTCGGGTTTTCCTGTGTAAGCTGATAAGCTTTTTAAAAGCCAAAGGAAACCAGGTTTTAAAGTAAAAACAATACAAGTTTATATGAGTTTTAAATCGTTTATTAAAAGTGTTGTTTTGGAACTTTGAATGAATAAAAGTTCTTAGGTGATTTTGTATAACAAAATCTATTTTTAAATTTAGGAAAAATTTAAAGAACATGATTAGGTAATTAATTTAAGAACTACCTAATTAAAGGTTAATTAGTTATGGAGTAAAGTGATTAAATCATTACTTAATTTATTGAATTAAGAAATTAAGGGTTTTAATTAAGGTTAAGGTAATTGAATTGGAAATTAATAATAGTTAACTTGAGTTAATTACATAAGAGAAGTAATTAATAAATTGTTAATGAAGATCATTAACAAAGATTATTTAATAATTAATAAAAAAATTTATAATTAATTTAGATAAATTAATTTAATAATAATCATTTGGGAAATAGTTAAGTGTAATTACCTTATGGAAGTAATTAAGAAATTAATTAGTTATCGTAAATAATTAGTTAAGGGTTAATTATTAATTAAGAGTTAATTAATGACTAATTGAAGGATAATTTATTAAAATTTTTGTAATTAATTAATTTCTAATTTACCATGCCTAGTAAATTTATTCATAGAAAAAAAAATCTGATTTAAATTAATCAGATAATTAAATTGACCCTATTTATGGATGTTTGGATTATATTGGATGATGAATTGTTTGATATCCCTGACATGTGATGCTTTGTGTTATATCCTGATTCGTATTGTGATCTGTAATATAATTAATTATCTGTGATGTAATTCATTACCTGTGATATGCATATCTGTGATCTGCGAATGAAGACAAGCGTTATAGTTTATATCGCTTATCGGATATATTGTTGTATTTGATCTATGATGATTGAATGATGTTGCACTATTGTGTTAAACTCCTGGACCACACTATACACACACAAATATGGATTTCACGAGGAAATCGGTTAAGTCACAGGTTTTTAAATAAGTTTGAATTTGAATTTTTAATTCAAATATTTTGGAAATAAATTAAGTTTTAATGTGGAAAAGCTTTTGAAAAGCTGTTTTAAGAATAAAAGTTGTTTTTGAATAACTAATAAAGATTTGGAATTTAAATAATCGGATTTAGATTGAAATTCAAAAGGAATCTGAAATTGAATTCTATATTCAGTATTTATGATTTAAAAAGGATTTTTACAAGTTATACAGGTTTAAACCATTTTTAAGCGTTGATTTGGAAATTTGAATTAACTCAAAGATTTTTAACATGTATAAATAGAATCGGGGTTTTTCCAAAATAAAACTATTGTTTTTAAGTGATAAAAAGCTTTCATATGAGTAATGAACTTCCAATTAATATTAAAGAGATTTCAAGTTTGAATCGAAAATGATTTTCCAAGTTATGAATGAATCTTCGGAAATAAGTTTTGAAAGCTATGAGATAAATCTTTGATTTAAAGATTTAAATGAGTTAATCCAATTGAAACGGAAATTGTTTTGAAATCCGTAAATGAATCTTTGTGAAACTGAGTGAACTTTGTGAAATAAATCTTTTTGTTTAAAAGATTTGAAATGATAATTGGTTTAAACCATTTGAAAGAAACTTTGGAATTATTAAGTTGTGACTTAATTGAAATTCCTTATCCATATGTTTAAAAGTTGCGCTTACTATTCGGGTTAACCGGGAAAGGACCTTTGGGTCGTATAACCCATTCCGAATATGTGATACGTCGTTATGGATAGCATTTGAAGACCGGTGGTGAAGACCGGGTATTTGCAAGAACGATAGGATGACCTATCGATTGTCTCTGCACTGAGTTGCAACGGTATAGAGACTCCCTAAGTGATGGGAAATCCGATTAGGATTGTGAATATCCGGATTGCAAGGACTTCTTTGTAAGTGCCTTCGGTTCTGTTCGAACCCAGAACAGACTTGTATGGATTGTTATGTCTGACATTACAATTTGAGATATAAAGAAGATTTCTTTCAAATATATTCCTGTTGGTGGCGGAGAATTTATTCTCTTAGCATAACACCCTTCTCTGAGACATACGAGCTCAGAGGTTATATAGTTGAAGTTATCAGCAATATATTCCCAATTTGGTAATGTGACATGCTGAGTGTTGCTGTAAATGATCATTGTGTTGATTATTGTGATAGGATCATTTGTTTGATCGTCTATCTTGGTGATCATTGTGTTGATCATTTGTTGACCCAAAGCATGGATTTTGTATAAAGTGTGTTTTTGTGGACGAGACTTCGTCGAGCCTCACAACTCGGAAAATGGTCGAAACAGGAAAAGATGCGGCAAAGTTTTCAGGGATCGCGTCCCTAGGATATGTCCTTTTCTTCTGGATAGGGGTAGTATCATGGTATGGAGCCCAGATACTTACTCATGTGATACACTATATCTATTACTGTGTGGTGTTGTTGGTACCGAGCGCTCGGATAAAGGTTGGTTACGACCGGGGATGGAATATCTGAGGTTGATACTCCCGGGCAGGGAGTGCACCGGCTTTGTGTTGGCAGAGACCATTTGGGATGCTCAGGGATGTCCTTCCAGAGGCGTTCCATTTCGGGGTTTGGGAAGTTCCTTTGCCCGACCATTTGTTGGAAATCCATTCTTCAAATACGTACCTTGTACGGTTTTAGTTGTATAACCTGCCATGGAATGTAGCGGTAACCTGCTATTGAACATGGTAGCTATAGTAGGCATACGATAATGGTCGTATGTTGGCTAAGATTTATATTCTACTTTCGAAATGATTTGTTCTACACTATGCACTAGTAATAATATCAAATGTTCTTTTTAATGCGTATCAAGCATCTTTGACTATCATAAGGAGAAATCTCCTCCGATTCTGCGTTTGCATTGTGTGTGTGTGCGGGAGGCCTTATGGTAGTCTCATTTTTCAAAAGCATTGCGAATTGACTTTGAAAATCTTTTGTTAAATGTTTTTAATAGATAAACTGTTTTTGTCGCTCACACCAGTCCCACGACTGATCCGGAGTTTATTGTTTCCTTCCTAAACTCTGGGTGCTCATTATTTTCTACACGAGCAGTCTAGAGTTGGGTTTTACAGATAGTTAGATATAGTGGATTATCTGGAGTTAGTTCAGTCTTTGGATCGCACCAGTCTTGCTTAGCTTGATGCATCGTTATTGTGAGTTCGAGCTATTGCTGGATTGATTCTTGGAAATGGAGTTACAGTTCCGATTTGGAGTTCTTCGTTGAAGACTATCTTAAAGTTATTTGTTCCGCTGTTAAATGTTATCTATTTTCTTTCCGCTGCTATTTTATTGTATCATATCTCTGATGTATATTGATATCTATTGGATCATCTGTTGTATCAGATATTGTATCAAAGCTGTATATCAATGTATTATTCTTTTATTCCGCTGTGTTGTTTACTTAATGATTGTTATAAGCTCCGGCGAATCGGATTTGAACGATCGAATCTATGGCATTCGAATACGATTTGAAGTATGGATGTCGATTTTTGAGCGCGAAAAATCCTGTTCGTTACAACGTGGTATCAGAGCTAAGGTTGAACTTTAGCTCAGGAGTATAACACATTAAGTAGCTCATTAGAGATAGGGTGAAGTATCCCTAGAATGAGTATAACCAGTGAAACCAAAACCCAAATTTCTCAATCTATTTTCTTTATCTGATGTTATTCTCTAAGATACTTCGTCTGAATGCCTAATCGGATTTCTTACTATTACAGATAGTAAGAATGAATGGAAGAAGAGGACGAAATAGGAGACAGGAAAGTACCATTTCAGCTGGTCAAAGCCCTGCAACGACAGATATTCCCATTCAACTTCAACCAAACTTGGCTGATTTATATCGAAGTTTTTCTAGACTTGGTGGAAAGCCATTCACTGGCAAAGAAACTGTTATCGAAGCACAAGCCTGGATTCGATTATGCGAAAGGATTTTCATGGGATTAAAGTTAGAAGATGATCAGATGCGATTGATAGCTTCTTGGCAACTCGAGGAAGAGGCTTTGGTTTGGTGGGAAACAATTACCATAGATGAGCCGGCGGATGAATTTACTTGGAATCGTTTCAAAGAAGTATTTGAGCAGCGATATATGCCGTCTGCTGGTATCTCTAGAGTGTACCAGGAATTTATGGATTTGGAGCAAGGGAGTTTATCATTTGAAGAGTACTTAAACAAATTTATTGAGTTATCCCGATTTGGTCCAGAAGTGGTGAATACACCATTGAAGAAGAATGAAAAGTTTATTCGGGGAATGAACAAGGAATTTCAGGAAAGGATGACTATTCATGTGAAGGAATCGTTTTCTGAATTAATTGATATGGGCTATCGATACGATGCTCTGGAAAAGCAAAAAGATCCGGAGGAGAATGAAGGTACAACTAATCTGAGTTGGAGGAAAAAGAAGTTTGGTGGAAAGAAACGGAGGAAGAATAAAGGAAAGAAGGATATACAGAAGCAAAAGGTGAAAGATGTTACTTGTTTCAACTGTTTCGAGAAAGGTCATTACGTGAACAAATGTAAGAATCCCAGGAAACAAGGACTGAGAGAGCCATTTATGAAGCCAGAAAAGGAATGTAGAAAATGCTGTTATTGCCGCAAGTCGGGGCATAGGATTATGAATTGCTCAGCACTGAAGCAAATTCAAGCAGCCAGGGCCTGTGAAATCAAAGGTGATTCTTTAACCTCAAAAGTTAATCAAGGAAATGAAATTTTATAAGGTAACTATCTCATCTATAATTAAAATTGTTCGAAATTGTTCGACATGAGAACTACTCTTAGTTTATTTCTCAGCAAATCGTAAATGAGTAAAATCTTGAATCTAAGATTATAATCAAATCTATTTCTGTCTATTTCACTGGGTTTCGATATAATCTACGAACGGTTAGTTATCTCTTCGAACTAACCAATACACCTGTATACTTCGTAGATCAGGGAACCCAATTGATTCGTAATAGATTGAGTTTGTTCTTGTATTTATTGTTGATATTCTGATTTGGTGAGCCAAATGCAGAATTGATGACCAGTTAGATCTGAAAGGATATTTCTCTATCTTTCATCTATCTTCGTTATCTTTCTCTGGCGAATTTCGAGGACGAAATTCTTTTAAGGGGGAAAGTCTGTAACGATCCTGATTTTTAAGACGAATTTAAATTTATAATTTAATTGAATTCTTGGATTAAATTATAGATTTATTTGAATTTTTCAATTTTGATTAGATATGTATATTTATTTATTTTATGAATGGGATTTGAAACTTATTTTAAATAAAATTGAATTGGAATTGAAGTAAAGTGTTTAAGATAAAACAAAATAAAATATACGTTGTAAAGTTAATGTTGAAAAGGAAAATTAAATTAAAAGTTTGAATAAATAATAATAACAACATTGAATTCATTTATATTATAAAACATATTTAAATCAAGCAATGTAAAAGACATCTCGGTGAACAACATATTAAATTGAATGCAAAGTAATATTTACAAAACAAATAAAACATAAAACATTAAATACAAAAATAAACAAAATGATCTATGTGCATATACATACATATACAAATGCAGCCGAACAAATACATGCAAGTAGAAAACAAATAAATAAAAATAATAACAACAAGTATGGAGAGGAAAGTATATATGTACAAGGCAATAAATGCCATACACCTCAACAATTAATGCAACAAACTTCAGCCATGCCTATTATACAAAACAACTTGTATGTAAGATAGAATAAAAACTGTACTTGCCTACCTCCTTTCCTCTGTAAACAATCTTCATATATACTTACACATCCATAAACTTTAGTTCATTCGTTCAAACAATTCAACAAAGAAAAAAAAATATAAACATCATCATCTAAACTCCATAACTAATCATTCAAGTTCAAAGCAAAGCAGGGCTAAAAGGAAAAAATAAATATTGCAGCTTCCAAACAACAACTCTCTGTTCTTTCCTGGAAATAAGGTGAGCAAACTTTAAACTTTTTGAAACTTGATCTTCTTTAAGTCTATGCTGATGGATGAACATGACGATTTGAAAAGTTATGTTTTGTTTGGGTATACAAATTTTCAAACACTAAATGTATGCATGCAGGTCTGTATGCATCAGCATACCTCTGTTTGACAGGCTTGTGATCTCTCAAAATAATTTTTATTTACCCATCTAGATCATTATAAAATATGATGTGTATAAGGAAATTGATGACAATGATGTGATACAAATTTTAAAGATAAAATAAGAAAATTTAGTATGTATATTATCTGGAAAAAAAATTTCTATTTACAGTAACAAATCAAATGCAAAGATTCAATTCAATGTGAATATCAAGTATCAGATCAAAGATAAAGGTTTTCAAAATCAAATATGCAGTTTCAAACATAAAAAGGCAGCCCTCTGTTCTTCAGTGGAAAATAAGTGAGTAAATATATTATCTTGAAGTTTAAAACTTGATGATTGATTTGTAGAAAATTTTGGTTAGCTAGTATCTATTGTAAAGATGAGTTCTGTGATGAATTCTGCTTACTGGAAGTTGTATCTTGCTATGTTTTCAACATTTCAAGCTACAGAGCAGATGAAAGCTAATAAATTTAAAACAAAACTCCTTCATATAAATAGTTTAAACCTAGGAATTTAAGTTAATAAGTAGGTTTGAACTAATGTCAGAGCTTGGAACCTTGTTTGAAGGTTTACAGTGAGTTATAAATACTGGGTATTCATTTTTACAGTAAAAGGAAACACATGTTAAAATTCAAATAATTTATTTTGTTAATTCGAATTCATATCCTGATTTAACATACCAAAGTAAGATTTTTAAAACAGAAATGATAATTTTTCATTTTGTATTTCAAGTGCAATTTGTATTTGAACCAAAAATGCTTTTCTTTCAATTTCTGATGATCAAGAAAATTTTAGATGTTGAATTTTTGTTTAGAGCTTGCTTGATCCTCATCGATCCCAGGAAAAATCTAAAAAAAAATATTTATTGCAAGAATTTTTTGAACGAGCTGTAATTAGGGTTTAAGGGATTTCTCGGGTCAATGGCAATAACGCGATCGCCGCGACGTCATCGTGGAACCGGAGTAGACCGGACTGGGGGAGAGGATGTGTGGGAAGGTGGAGCAGCCGTGGGAAGTGATCGCAAGTTCTCTGGTGGTCGGAGGTGGCCACGCGGAACGAAATTTGGCAGACAGGGTGATTACTGGAGGGGGGATAGATGGTTCGATTTTCGAATGCATTGTTAACTCGTGATGTTGAGGGTTCAGATTGGTTGCCGGGGTCATTAACGACTTGCTGAGGGTCGCGATGATGATCAAAGTCGATCAGAGGTCACGTGCACGTGCACGGTGGTGTAAGTTGTAGCAGTGTGGAGTTTGGGGTCGTCTCGAGTGACGTTCGAGAATCTGGGGAGTTGTTTCGAATTTTGATTTGGTGCGTGCGTGTGTTAATATGGGTGCTGCAGTTTCAAAAAAAATAAATAATAATAATAATAATAAAAGAAAATTAAAGGAAGAAGCAGGGAAGAAGAAAAAAAGGAGAGAGGAGGAAGTGTTACAGGAAGAAGCAGGGGAAAAGAAAAAAAGGAGAGAAGAGGAAGTGTACAGGAGGGGCTCGGGTAATTTTAGTGGGTAACTCGAAGCACGTGTCGAGCAAATCGTGATGGGGCTCGGGTATAGCGTGGTACAGGTTTCACAACCTGTTTCTGTTTAAACTTTAAAATAAAAAAAAATAAAAAAAAAAAGAATGAAAAGGGGGAGCTCGGGTGTTTCTCGGAGTTGAGATCGAGAATTTAGTTGATGGGCTCGGGTTTTCCTGTGTAAGCTGATAAGCTTTTTAAAAGCCAAAGGAAACCAGGTTTTAAAGTAAAAACAATACAAGTTTATATGAGTTTTAAATCGTTTATTAAAAGTGTTGTTTTGGAACTTTGAATGAATAAAAGTTCTTAAGTGATTTTGTATAACAAAATCTATTTTTAAATTTAGGAAAAATTTAAAGAACATGATTAGGTAATTAATTTAAGAACTACCTAATTAAAGGTTAATTAGTTATGGAGTAAAGTGATTAAATCATTACTTAATTTATTGAATTAAGAAATTAAGGGTTTTAATTAAGGTTAAGGTAATTGAATTGGAAATTAATAATAGTTAACTTGAGTTAATTACATAAGAGAAGTAATTAATAAATTGTTAATGAAGATCATTAACAAAGATTATTTAATAATTAATAAAAAAATTTATAATTAATTTAGATAAATTAATTTAATAATAATCATTTGGGAAATAGTTAAGTGTAATTACCTTATGGAAGTAATTAAGAAATTAATTAGTTATCGTAAATAATTAGTAAGGGTTAATTATTAATTAAGAGTTAATTAATGACTAATTGAAGGATAATTTATTAAAATTTTTGTAATTAATTAATTTCTAATTTACCATGCCTAGTAAATTTATTCATAGAAAAAAAAAATCTGATTTAAATTAATCAGATAATTAAATTGACCCTATTTATGGATGTTTGGATTATATTGGATGATGAATTGTTTGATATCCCTGACATGTGATGCTTTGTGTTATATCCTGATTTGTATTGTGATCTGTAATATAATTAATTATCTGTGATGTAATTCATTACCTGTGATATGCATATCTGTGATCTGCGAATGAAGACAAGCGTTATAGTTTATATCGCTTATCGGATATATTGTTGTATTTGATCTATGATGATTGAATGATGTTGCACTATTGTGTTAAACTCCTGGACCACACTATACACACACAAATATGGATTTCACGAGGAAATCGGTTAAGTCACAGGTTTTTAAATAAGTTTGAATTTGAATTTTTAATTCAAATATTTTGGAAATAAATTAAGTTTTAATGTGGAAAAGCTTTTGAAAAGCTGTTTTAAGAATAAAAGTTGTTTTTGAATAACTAATAAAGATTTGGAATTTAAATAATCGGATTTAGATTGAAATTCAAAAGGAATCTGAAATTGAATTCTATATTCAGTATTTATGATTTAAAAAGGATTTTTACAAGTTATACGGGTTTAAACCATTTTTAAGCGTTGATTTGGAAATTTGAATTAACTCAAAGATTTTTAACTTGTATAAATAGAATCGGGGTTTTTCCAAAATAAAACTATTGTTTTTAAGTGATAAAAAGCTTTCATATGAGTAATGAACTTCCAATTAATATTAAAGAGATTTCAAGTTTGAATCGAAAATGATTTTCCAAGTTATGAATGAATCTTTGGAAATAAGTTTTGAAAGCTATGAGATAAATCTTTGATTTAAAGATTTAAATGAGTTAATCCAATTGAAACGGAAATTGTTTTGAAATCCGTAAATGAATCTTTGTGAAACCGAGTGAACTTTGTGAAATAAATCTTTTTGTTTAAAAGATTTGAAATGATAATTGGTTTAAACCATTTGAAAGAAACTTTGGAATTATTAAGTTGTGACTTAATTGAAATTCCTTATCCATATGTTTAAAAGTTGCGCTTACTATTCGGGTTAACCGGGAAAGGACCTTTGGGTCGTATAACCCATTCCGAATATGTGATACGTCGTTATGGATAGCATTTGAAGACCGGTGGTGAAGACCGGGTATTTGCAAGAACGATAGGATGACCTATCGATTGTCTCTGCACTGAGTTGCAACGGTATAGAGACTCCCTAAGTGATGGGAAATCCGATCAGGATTGTGAATATCCGGATTGCAAGGACTTCTTTGTAAGTGCCTTCGGTTCTGTTCGAACCCAGAACAGACTTGTATGGATTGTTATGTCTGACATTACAATTTGAGATATAAAGAAGATTTCTTTCAAATATATTCCTGTTGGTGGCGGAGAATTTATTCTCTTAGCATAACACCCTTCTCTGAGACATACGAGCTCAGAGGTTATATAGTTGAAGTTATCAGCAATATATTCCCAATTTGGTAATGTGACATGCTGAGTGTTGCTGTAAATGATCATTGTGTTGATTATTGTGATAGGATCATTTGTTTGATCGTCTATCTTGGTGATCATTGTGTTGATCATTTGTTGACCCAAAGCATGGCTTTTGTATAAAGTGTGTTTTTGTGGACGAGACTTCGTCGAGCCTCACAACTCGGAAAATGGTCGAAACAGGAAAAGATGCGGCAAAGTTTTCAGGGATCGCGTCCCTAGGATATGTCCTTTTCTTCTGGATAGGGGTAGTATCATGGTATGGAGCCCAGATACTTACTCATGTGATACACTATATCTATTACTGTGTGGTGTTGTTGGTACCGAGCGCTCGGATAAAGGTTGGTTACGACCGGGGATGGAATATCTGAGGTTGATACTCCCGGGCAGGGAGTGCACCGGCTTTGTGTTGGCAGAGATCCATTTGGGATGCTCAGGGATGTCCTTCCAGAGGCGTTCCATTTCGGGGTTTGGGAAGTTCCTTTGCCCGACCATTTGTTGGAAATCCATTCTTCAAATACGTACCTTGTACGGTTTTAGTTGTATAACCTGCCATGGAATGTAGCGGTAACCTGCTATTGAACATGGTAGCTATAGTAGGCATACGATAATGGTCGTATGTTGGCTAAGATTTATATTCTACTTTCGAAATGATTTGTTCTACACTATGCACTAGTAATAATATCAAATGTTCTTTTTAATGCGTATCAAGCATCTTTGACTATCATAAGGAGAAATCTCCTCCGATTCTGCGTTTGCATTGTGTGTGTGTGCGGGAGGCCTTATGGTAGTCTCATTTTTCAAAAGCATTGCGAATTGACTTTGAAAATCTTTTGTTAAATGTTTTTAATAGATAAACTGTTTTTGTCGCTCACACCAGTCCCACGACTGATCCGGAGTTTATTGTTTCCTTCCTAAACTCTGGGTGCTCATTATTTTCTACACGAGCAGTCTAGAGTTGGGTTTTACATATAGTTAGATATAGTGGATTATCTGGAGTTAGTTCAGTCTTTGGATCGCACCAGTCTTGCTTAGCTTGATGCATCGTTATTGTGAGTTCGAGCTATTGCTGGATTGATTCTTGGAAATGGAGTTACAGTTCCGATTTGGAGTTCTTCGTTGAAGACTATCTTAAAGTTATTTGTTCCGCTGTTAAATGTTATCTATTTTCTTTCCGCTGCTATTTTATTGTATCATATCTCTGATGTATATTGATATCTATTGGATCATCTGTTGTATGAGATATTGTATCAAAGCTGTATATCAATGTATTATTCTTTTATTCCGCTGTGTTGTTTACTTAATGATTGTTATAAGCTCCGGCGAATCGGATTTGAACGATCGAATCTATGGCATTCGAATACGATTTGAAGTATGGATGTCGATTTTCGAGCGCGAAAAATCCTGTTCGTTACATATTGGCATATGTATATATTGGAGTTATTGATTTCCCGCATTTTTTGTTTAGCGGATGAGACCCTATTGCGCCGTCTATTAAGCGGATAATATTTTAAATCCCATATACCGCGATAATTTCGTACTGGAGCGAAATTGGTATTGTGCTAATGTTTTTGGATGCAGGAAAACAGGTTGGAGGGATCCAACTGGATTCCTCAACAGTATTTATTTGATTTCAGATATTTTAATATTTGATGGACTATCATATACGATATATGATGTCGTTGTTGTCGTGATTGGCTATTTGGTATGTAGCATCATTGGACCAAATTTGGAATTTTAAAATGATTTTTAAAGTGTTTTTTTTGAAAGAAAACGTTTATAAAATATGTTTGGAATTGATCCATTATAAATAAATAAACGTTATAATTTTTAATGTTATAAAAATTATGATTTTTGTGAAATATGGTTAAAAGCTGATTTTTGAGAAATAAGGGTTAATGATTTTATAAAATAGTTTAAATTGGATTTTTGAATTTATTGTGAAAAGTTGAAATATAGGATTTATAAAATTTAATTATTTTATGAATCAAAATGGTGAAATAATAAAGGAGATTAAAGACGTTTTAAAAGAATAATATAAATTGAATTATATTAAGAGATTTATAAATGGATATTTGTAAATTGAAATATTGAAATTATAAAACGAGTTTTATAAGTGTTTGAATGAAGTGAAAATGAATTTCATAAATTGAATGAAATTTATAGAATTATAAACGGTGAAATTATAAATTGAATTTTATAAACAGTAGGTTTATAAAATTTATAAAGTCATTAAAAGAATGGTTTTGGATAAATAATTGAATCTTATAAGTTATAAGATTTATAAATATGAAGTTCAAAGGAACGATTTTTCAAACAAATAAATTATAAGTAAAATTATAATATGAACCTTTAGTTTATAATTTGGGGAAGTTTAAAAGAACGATTTTGTAAAATAATCGTTTTATAAGCATTTAACTTATAATATGGACTTTTGGTTCATAATTGAGATATAAACTGGAATAGGTTAATGACGGAAATTTATAAAAGGAAGTTGTTATAAATAATTAGAAATGGAATTTATAAACGTTGTTTTATAAATTCACAAACGACTTATTTTGATGAGAAAATTGTTGAAACCTATTAATGGAGTTATATTCACGTTTTTGACTGTGAATAATCCTTTAAATTGAAATGTATAGAAATAATGAAACTGATTAACGTAGTATATTCACGTTTTTGAATAGTGAGTAGTATGTTAAAGAAATTGTTTTGAATGTGATATTTTAAACAGAATTAAAACGATCTAACGATGTTTTAAATGCATTGAGATTCGAAACCATAGATTTCAACATTTATTGTTGAAATAGACGTTTTCGAGAAATAAAAGGAAATAGTGGACTATAACACTGTTGTTATAGTAAATGATTTCCGAAAGGAAATGTTTTGTATAGTATTGGGATTTATATATCTATTTTAATTTCGAATCCCTATACTAGTGATTTTGGGTGGTCGTAACAATGTTTTACGCAACATTCGTTTTGGCCCAAATAAATATGTTTAAGAGAATGATTTCCTTAAAGAATGAAATATATACTTAATTTCGATTGAAGTATATTGAATATTTTCTAAGTGTTGAAAATAAATAAAATCTGTGAATTACTTATGAATAAATAAGTAAGGAAATGTTTTCCAATATAAAGTGAATATTTTGAGAATTTATCTTTTTGAAGATAAATTGAAATGAATAATTGAAATCGTATATTCATGAATATTTTAGAATGAAAATTCACTATGGAATTTGTGAATAGAAAGGGGAATTTGTTTAAAAATAAATATTGATTTATTTTTGAAGTGTGGAAATTATATATCTTGTAAAGATATTTTGTGAAATAAATAATTTGGAAAATTATTTGGAAACTGGTGATGTGTGCATATCTATTGATAGTTCAATAACCGACTATCAATATTTCCCTTTGAATGGGTATTTGATGTGATTTGTTTGAATGTGAATGCCACACTTATTTTTGAATAAGCGCTCACTTTCGGGTTAACCGGGAAAGGACAATGGGGTCGTATAACCCATTCCGAATATGTGATACGTCGTTATAATTGCATTGAAGATCGGTGTTGAAGACCCGGTATTTGCGAGAGCAATAGGATGACCTGTCGATTGTCTCTGCACTGAGTTGCAGCGGTATAGAGACTCCCTAAGTGATGGGAAATCCGATCAGGATTGTGAATATCCGGATTGCAAGGACTTCTTTGTAAGTGCCTTCGGTTCTATTCGAGCCCGGAACAGACTTGTATGGATAGTATGTCTGACGTTACAAATTGAGATATAAAGCAGATTTCTTTCAAATATATTTCTGTTGGTGGCGGAGAATTTATTCTCTTAGCTTAACACCCTTCTCTGAGACGTACGAGCTCAGAGGTTATATAGTTGAAGTTATCAGCGATGTATTCCCAATTTGGTAATGTGACATGCTGAGTGTTGCTGTAAATGATCATTGTGTTGATTATTTGTGATAGGATCATTTATTTGATCGTCTATCTTGGTGATCATTTCTATGATCATTTGTTGACCCAAAGCATGGCTTTTGTATAAAGTATGTTTTTGTGGACGTGACTTCGTCGAGCCTCACACCCCGGAAATGGTCAAAACAGGAAAGATGCGGCAAGGTTATGAGGGGTAGCTCCCTTTAGGGTATGTGCATTTCCTTCTGGATAGAGGTGGTATCATGGTATGGAGCCCAGATATTTAACCTATGTGGTTACTGCGAATTTATTACTTTGTGGTTGTTGGTTATCGGGATCCCGTGAGAAAGGTCGTTTACGATCGAGGAATGGCGTGCTCGTGTCAGTAGTTACCCAGTTAGGGGTAACCCGGCCTTGTGTTGGCAGAGTTCCGGTTTGGTTCTCGGGAATGTCCTTCCAGAGGCATTCTCATGTGGCAATGGGAAGTTCCTTGGCCTGACCATTTGTTGGAAATCCAAAGAAACAATACGAAACTTGTACGGTTTTAGTTGTAGAACCTGCCATTTAAAATGGTAGCTATAGTAGTCATAATATAATGGTACCTATGCTGGCTAAGATTTATATTCTACTTTCGAAATGAATTTCTTCTACACTATGCACTAATAATAATATCAAAATTGATTTGGTTTTAATGCGTATCAAGCATCTTTGGCTATCATAAGGAGAAATCTTCTCCAAGTCTGCGTTTGCATTGTGTGTGTGGCAGGAGGTCTTATGGTAGTCTCATCTTTTAAAAGCATTGCGAATTGAATTTAAAAATATTCCTCTATTTTGATTTTAAAGATAAATAAACTGTTTTGAGTTCTCACACCAGTCACATGACTGACTCGGAGTTTATTGTTTTCCTTCCTAAACTCTGGGTGCCCACCAATTTCCACACGGGCAGTCAAGAGTTAGGTTTATCAGGATATTCTGGATATTCTGGAGTTGCTGGATGCAAGATGGATGGCATGGCGTATTATTACTTATATAGTATTTCTTTTTCCGCTGCACTGTTTGTTGTTGTATGATGTTGTACACTTTGATGATATGATGTAATTAAAATGTGATGTAATGTAATAACTGATATAGCTCTTTGTTAAAGATTATTCATTTATTTATTTTATGTTGTTCCGCTGCGAATTGTGAGATTCTGTTGTTGTTCTGTTGTTTTCTGTTCCGTTCTATTTTCCATTTTCTTTCCTCTCCTCTCTCTATCTTTCTATTTTCTATCTCTTCTCTATTTTCTGTTTTCTTTTCCCTATCTTTTTCTATTCTCTTTTCCCTCCATCTTCTACCTTCTTCTCTCTTCTTCTTCTTTTCTTTTTCTTAAACCCATAACTATTCAGTTTTTCGACAACGAAAAATCGAAAACGTTACATTATTAATTATCTTGTAAACATGAATACATATATGAAACTGGCTCATTGTCTTTCATTAGAAAACCTATGGTTGATTTTCAACATGGAAATCTTGCTTTATTTAACTTTGTTCATGCCTTCATGTGTAATTTGTAATATTTTCCACACTTCATATGCAGACATACATATACAAACCTATTAAATTGATTCTTATCCAATGCAAAAAAATTATTCTTTTACAGCTTTAGAGTTATTTTTGGCTAAAGTAACATATTTGTTGTCCATACACTAAAATTAGTAGTGGGTTCTTCATACTCAGTTTCAGTCGTGTTCCAAACAGCATAGCTATTAGATTGCATATAAATTATCATTCTAGTAGACCAAAATGCATAGTTACTGCCAGTAAAAAGTGGAGGTCGTGCGATCAATTGAACTTCTTGAAAAATGCTGAAATTTGATGTCGTATTATTTTTCTAAAAATAATTTTACTATTTTTGAAATGTCATGCTCTGATACCAAATGAAAATGGGCTAAGGATCAATAATATGGATAAATGGAATATAATAACGAGCTAAGTAAAGACTAGTAAACAAATAAGTGCACTAGCGATTTTTATCCTTGTTCAAACTTCCCGTCCAAAGTCCAGTCCCTGACTCTTTCGAGAATTTCACTAAATAACCATCTTTTGATCCAGAGGAAAATGTTTCTACTACACTACCTAAACAACCAAACATGACTTTGACTTCTTTTCTGAAGATCTCTAATAGAACTTCACTGAAAAGGAATAATTCCAACTTTCACTTTGATGCGTTGTTGTACAATACTGATAATTCAATTTTTAGTACACCCTTCCTACAATTTTCGTTGATAAGGCGAATTAAATGTGTTGAAAATAGGAAGCAAACAATCACTTTTGAGAAATTTTGAGTTCTTAGGAAATATAAAGTATAAAGAGTAGTGTAGGCAAAGTTAAGTGCAATTACTCAAAAATAATTTTTATATAGTGTTTGAAAAGTCTTTATTGAAGAGAAATAACCATTAGAGTAAATACAACCTTTGATTAAAGCATATGACTTTTCAAACAAAAACTAACTGTTTAAATAAAGGTATTCAGACGTCTGAATTCAAATGTCTAAATTTATAAAAGGTTGAAAATAGAAAATAATAAATTTAAAATCACCCTTATTCAGACGTCTAAATTTTCAATCGAGCGTCTACATCCTTTTTCAAACGACTAATTTAAAAGTTTAGACATCTGGACCAATAGTTTAATAGACATTTAGACGTTGGAAATTTTTTGTCAAATGTATACAAATTCATTTGGATGTCTGAGTAATTTTTCAAATGTTTGTTTCATACAGGGTATGAAATAGGAAGAAAATAGTTAATTTTACCCAATTTTCGGACATTTGAAATAAATAACAGACGTCTAGTATTCTTTGAAAAACATTAGTTATTTCTAAAAAAAGTATCAATATAGGATAGTTGAATTTTAAAGTAAATATTAAAAAATATGTATGTGTGTGTTATCAAAGGAAATTATGCAAGTTTAATCGAAGCCTTACAACTTATGACAACTCTATTTTCATTTTCAATCTTCAAGAACCTTGTTTGAGTAATATGTCATAGCCTTCTTAAACTCTAAGTGTTTTATACCTAAAACATTAACTTTTACAATATACTTTGAAATGTATAGTCGTCGCTTCAAAACAAAAAATGGAGGTTTTAATAGGCATGTCCTCGGATGAGGAAATCTGCTAGAAACTGTATAGACATTTGGCTAAGACTGTGCAACCTTTGAAGGTTAAACTATGCAGCCTTTAAAGGTGCATCCACAGATGAGAATGCAAAGAACTGAAACTATATAGCCTTTAATGGTAGATCCTCGGATGAGGATGTTCTGACAGGAACTGCATAGACATTTGGTTGAGACCCTACGGCCTTTGAAGGTGGAAATGCACAGTATTCAAGGTGCATCCTTTAACGAGGAGGTATAGGAATGAAACTGCATAGCTTCTAATGACATATCCTTAGATAACGATTCATTGGTAGAAACTACACGGACGTTTGACTGAGACTGTGTAGGCTTTGAATGTGAAAATGCATAGAATTTCTAGGTGCATCCTCAAATAAGGAGGCATGGGACTGAAACTGTGCAAATTCTAAGGGCATATCCTCAAATGTGCATTAGCCAACAGAAACTCCGTAGATATTTGGCTGAGACTACACAACCGCCTTAGATGGCACGTCTACTACACTGATATTTGCTGAGATTGTGCAGCCTTTAAAGGTGAAACTACACAACCTTTCTAGGGACATCCTCAGATTATGATGCATATGACTAAAACTGCGTAGGCTTTGATGGTAGATCCAATACTGAGACCTTGGTGGTTGTCCTTCATGTTATCATACATAAAAAGGAATTTAGCGATGGTGCAAAGCCTTGGTGATGGTTACTATTATTTCTGTGATTGTTTTGCTTCCTATGATTGTTGTGTCTACTGTGTGATTAGGAGGGTTGTCTTATGATGTAGGTACTTGTGAGTTAGGTACGTGGACACCCTTACACTTATTGTAGTATACCCATATGACGATAGTATAACATATTTTGTGTTATGTGCTCAGTTTTTAGATGTACGAACATGTTGGGTACCATTCTCCATACGTTGTGTTTTACTCATCTTATATTGTTTGAGATATGTTTATCACTCACAACAAACATATATTTAATTCGAGGTTTTATGCTTTGCTTCTTATTATCTTAGGTGCTGTTAAATGAGTAGGCTAGATAGCGGACCTGAGATTAGCATAGAGTTGTTCAGAGGAAGAGCAGGACGTCATGATCTACTTTTATCTACTTTGTTGAGTATCCATCCATTCCTCGATATAGTATTGTGGAGCTTAATCTGTGTCGTACTTTATTAACTAGGGACAATATTTGAGAACTTATTATTGTTTGATGTATAAATTCTGCTTTCACTATTTTCTATGACACTGATGAACCTACTATGCTATGATGATGTTTATTTTAGTTATTACTATCTCGCCTTTTTATATCTAAATTTTCTTTTATATTTTATTTCATACACTGTGAGATATACGATAGGTTTTGATTAGTGATTGACAATCTCACCCTTGATGGCTGCTCTACATCTATCGAGTACCATTATTGTGCACTATTATAGGTATATTAGGTACCAAAGGTGTAGTGTGGCCATCATATTTGGTATAGAGTTAAAGGTTAAGTGGTGACCTAAATTTGATATCGGAATCCATTAGAAATAGAGTATGAGTTATCAATATAGAGTGGATCGGGAGATATGAGAGAGCATACATGTTGTCTAATTTAATTTTCATAGAACTATATATTAGCACTATATATATAGTGTAAGTCACATTACACACACGAGTACTATTGAGGCATTTTTCTTTTTGAGAGACAATCATTCTTATTACAAATTGTAAGAATAAGTCAACTAACAAGAAATGTAGCAATGATCATTATGTTTGGACAAGAGGATGGAGCAGGCTTGGGGATGCTAACCCCGATATGCATATTATATTCATTGAGTTGATGTGGAGCATACTGCAAAATTCTCGAGTGGGCGCTCCTAATGTCATTGGAGGTGGTTCTCAAGTGCAAGTACCTAGAGTCGACTTTGTTAAGCTATACAAAAACTATGTGAGTTTTGGAGGCAAACCATTCCATGGAACAGAGTTGGCTGTTGAGGTGTAAGACTGGATTGATACCTCTAAAAGGATCTTCGAGGACATGGAGTTGAAGGATGCTATGAAGAGGAAGTTGGCTTCTTTACCAAGGAAAGGGATGAACTGGTGGTGTGCGATAAAGGCGGCTAATCCTCATGATCACTTTACATAGGACCGGTTCAAAGTTAGATTCAAGGAAAAGTTCACGCCGATAGCTTAAAAGTCTATAATCTTTAAGAGAATTGTTGAGCCAGCAAGGAGACTTATGTATCTTGGAGTGGTGGCTAAATTTGATATGCTTTCGAAGTATGGGATGTCCTTCACGGCACTCCACTAAAGAAGAAAAAGATGTTTGTTATTGGATAATCATGGTGAGATGTTGATTGGTCATTTGATAAGACCTTCGAGAAGATTAGTGAAAGGGCTTTGAGGCATGAGCGCCTTTACCTTAAGTCGAAGAAGGTGGTTGTTGCTCCATAAAGTAAAGCTAATCTACAAGGTGATGGCGGTGGAAAGCGCAATTGGAACAACAACAAAGGGAAAAGTAGTTTCATGGAAAGAAAGGAAAATAGGAGCCCATTTTCTTTAACTATCATAAGAAGAGGCATCTTAGTTAGTATTACAAGAGTCCAAAGACTACAGAGAGAGGAGATGCTTCAACTGAGGCATTTGAAGAAGGATTGTCTTGAGCCACTAAAGAATAAGCAAGTGGTGTTTGTTTTTGCACATAATGATATTCCTACCTTATCGAGTGCTCCATCGGTGAAGCAGAAGAGTAAGGGATTAGTATCCAAGATATGTTTTTTATGGTATACCTATTCTTGTTTTATCTAATACTAACGTATCATTCGCATTGAGAACTAATTTAGTGGCGACAAACCCTGCGGATGGTTCGACCAGTTTATGTATGGGTTGTCCCGACTTAGCATTTCGAGTCATGGATGTATATTATATTAAGATTGTATCATGCTTAGGCATGTTGGGTTTGGTATCAGTTTCAGAATGCATTGGATAAAAAAGTATGATGTCATAGTCGACCGCAAAATATTATTGCTGACGATTGAGATAAGTGATGAGCATAAACCAGAGTTGAGCTACATGTCCGAGGATGCTGTGATGGTTAGTTTATTATATGCATTTGAGGTCTGACATGAGGAGTTGTCATCAGTTCCCATAGTGAGGGAATACCCAAATTTGAGGAGGTGACAGGGCTACCTCCATGCCAGGAGATTGAATACCACATCGACCTGGTGAAAGATGCAAGGCCAGTAGTTATATCTTTGAGGAGAATGGAACCCAAATAGCAATGTGAGCTTGAGGTGCAAGAGAGTGATCTAATAAGATAGGGGTTCATTCATAGAAGCATATCTGAGTGGGATCCACCTAGAGGTTTACAATGAAGGCGAATGGCTCCCTTAGCTTTGTGTTGACTACCTTGAGCTAAATAAGATGATGAGAAAGAACGAGTATCCACACCCACATATAGATGACTTATTTGACTAACTCCTTGGTGCTAGTGTATTTTCTTAGTTGGACTTGGTGACATGGTTCTACCAACTTAAAGTAGCGAAGGAGAATGCGTCGACTACATCATTTCGTATGCCATTGGATTCTACAAATGGTTGATTATGCTATTTGGGCTAACCAATGCTTGCATACTATGTTGATCTCATGAATCGTGTTTTCAAGGATAAATTGAATAAGTTTTTAATTGTGTTTGTCGAAGATATTCTCTTTTTTCTCATACGGAAGAAGAACACATGATGCACTTGAGAATCATGCTTGAGGTGTTGGGTAAGCACCAGCTGAAAGCATAATTTCTAAATGTAACTTCTGGAGGAGAAAAGTGAGATTCTGTCATGTTGTTTTTGAGTAGGGCACTGTTGTACATCCTGCAAATGTAGAAGTAGTGCATCACTGGGAAGGACCAAAGAATGCTACAGATGTGAGAAGCTTCCTTGGATTGGCGGGATATAATAGATCATTTATCTTGAACTTCTCTAAAGTAGCAACACCGTTGACAAAGTCGATGAAGAAGAATCAGACTTCCACTTAGGACATGTGATGTAAGCATGCATTTATGAGTCTGGAAGCGAGATTAAAGAGTGCCCAATGCTGACCATTTTGAGTGGAAACGAGGAGATGAAGGAATACACAGATGATGCTTATGGTAATGGACTAGGTGCGATGTCGATGTAAAAGAGTAAAGTTGTCGCTTTTGCTAGTCGGTAACTGAAGCTCTGAGAGAAAGTACCCAACTAATGATTTAGAGTCAGCAATGATCGTGTTTGCGCTAAGGAGTTGGAGGTACTATCTAATAGAAGAGTAGTTTGAGCTATTCGTTGAATATAAATCATTGAAGTACCTCTATTTTCAAAAAGAATCTTAACCTTCACCAACAGTGATGATCAGAGCTCCTAGCCTTTTATGATTTCAACATTCCCTATGCATTGGAAAAGGGAAATTCCAATGTCGATGCTTTGAGTGGGAGACATGCCGGCTTAGGAGCAAGGTTCCTAGAGTGGAAGCAGCTTGGGTATATTGCTAGTTAAGATTTCTCACTAAGATGCAAACTAGAGCCAAAGATGTCAGTGAGCTTGACCATTAGTCTTACCCTTATAGAGTAGATCGGTACTAGTCATAGACATGATATCGGACTCGCGGAGATCATTGCTAAGATTGATATAAGAGTAGAGTCGGAAGAGGTGAGGCAGTTCAAATTCGACCATGATGGTTAGCTCCATAAGGACGTGAAATTGTTTATATCTGACATTGCTGGGTTAAGGAACGAGGTGCTAGAGAGTGCCATCATTTGAGATTGATTATACACCCCGAGGGAAATAAAATGTACATAGATATAGAACAGACATTATATCGGTAAGGAATAAAGAAGGACAATGGGGCATTCATCTTGAAGTGCATGAACTTCCATTTGTCGAAAGCTAAGAAGAGGAAGCCTAATGGATTCCGGAACCATTAGAAGTTCCCCAGTGGAAGTGGGAATAAGTGTCGACGGACTTTCCCAATGGACTGCCATAGACTAAAGGAGGACACGATAGCATTTCGATCATAGTTGATCGATTGACCAAGAATGCTAGATTTGCACATCTTAGGTCAAGTAGGATGATATCCAAGTTGGTCGAGTTGAATGTGAAGTGGGTTGTGCGATTACATGGTGTGTTGAAGAGAATTGAAAGTGACCAAGACCCAATATTCATGATAGGATTTTGGAGAAGCTTACAAGAAGCATTGGGGATAGGCTGCATTTGAGTACAACTTACCATCCTTAGATTGACCGAGAGGGCATATCATATATTAGAGGATCTTTTGTGGGCTTACATTCTTGATTTTAGCGGCTCGTGGGATGATTATTTGCATATGGTAGAGTTCGCATATGATAACAGTTATTAGTGGAGCATTGGTATCACACCATTTAAAGCATTATATGCTCGACCATGCAACACTCCTTCTTATTGGTGGAAAGTGGGCAAAAACTGATCCTAGGGCCAGATATGCTTCGAGGGATGATGGATAAGATTAATATCATTCAACAGCGGATTAAAGCTACCCAAGAAAGACAAAAGAGCTATGTTGATAAGAGAGGATGAGATTTAAAGTTTTCTGCTGGTGATTATGTGTTTGCCAAGAACTCTCCGCTGAAAAATGCAGTTAGATTCGTAAAAGGGAGAAGTTGGCACCAAGATTTGTATGTCGTTTTCCGATATGTAGAGTATTGGAAACCTTGCATTTAGAGTTGACTTACCTCAAAAAATGGAGAGTGTGCACAATGCGTTCCACTTTTCTCAATTGCTAAATTTTATACATAACTCAGGCGTGATAGTAGCATTAGATCAACTGGATGATATCGAGATTGAACCAAAGGCTTCAAGACCTCGTATGCCTACTCACATAATTGGACATAATACGAAGCATCTTATGAGGAAGACGGTGAAGTGGGTGAAGGTTCAATGAGAATAAAGAAAGAGCAAAGATACTTGGGAGACAGGAGGTATTATTGACCTAAGTTTGATTTTATGTGAAGATAATTTCCCTTGATTCTTCCGTTAAGCTTCCTTCCTTTTCTTCTTCTTGGTTGAATGTTTAATGGAGTTTTTGTTCCTTTTTTCTTCTCTTATGTTATAATAATATGGCCAAAAATATATGAGAAGGAGGGAAGAGTTAGAGAAAATTAATTATATGTGTTATCTTCACTACCTTATTTCTCTCTTATATAATTAATGCCATTTTTATTTCTTTCCCTTTAATGTTTTTTGAAATTCAAATTATATTTATATGGTGATAGTCCGCACTATCTACATATTTATATTCTCCCACATCATTTATTTAGTTACCTCTTAATTAAATATTTGGAATGATGTGTTAAGAAATTAGGAGCGGGCACCCTTCCTTATATGAATTTCATCCTCGAAATTTCGATAAGGTAATATCAACAAGCATATCAATCATGCACACATGTGCCATAAGCACTTAAAATAAACAATATTTAGCATATAATTCTATACAATAATATAGAATATTCAATCATAATAACTCAGGATAAGCCTCTCTAATCCTATCCTCGATCTCCTTAGTATAGTCTCGTTCATCATTACTCTATTGCACGTTCAGTAACTTGACTATTTTATTTCTACGCTCCTATATATTTTTATCCACTATATGAATATGTCACCGAATGATAGTTATATCAGGCTCCACTACTAAATCTTCCATAGTCTTTTTCCCTATAGTAGTCTTTGGATCACGCACATACTACCTTAAGTGAAATGTGTGAAAAATAATATGAACTCTTTCCAAAGTATTCAGTAACTTGATACCATACGCGAGATTCACGATTCTCTCTATAATGAGGAATGGACCAATGCAACATCCCCCTATTTTAAGGCCGGAAATAAAGTGCTACAGATGCTGCAGTCATCTATTATATTAATTTCAGGTGATAAAATGAGATCAGTTAATTGTATTTATAACATCAAGAGCACATGAATATGAAAATTTTCAAAACACATTTCATTAATAACTTTCCTATTCATTATATCCCATTACATAATCCCATCAACTCCTCATTCGGAGAAAATATAATAATAATTACAATTATATTTCAAGAGCGACATATGAAGGTGCCCCCTTGGGTGGTCAGAGTCTACTTGATAGTTATAAATCCAGTCATTACAAATATTCAACAAAATAAAACTGCAAACAAAACAACAGAAATATACTTCTAATATTACTTTACCTCCGGCACATATCTAAAAGTTTATTCGTCTAACTTGAAACCCTACTCACGACCCAAATAAGTATCGAAGAGTTTAAGCGAAAAAATAAAAACTTTAGCTTAGATAATTTTTTTTGGTGTGAATGATAATATACCATCTCGAGCAAAATAGATATCTAGTGAGACCATGCCGTTGAGCAGAACGGGTTTCCCCTTGCTATTATCTTATACAAATATGTCAATCTTAAATCATGCACATACAACTACAATGGTTAGAGAAAAACATAACAAGATCATATGCAAGCATGCAACATAGGCAAGTCTGACTAGTCTATTATCCTAGGGTTATGCACACCCAAGATTTGCCCTTCCCAAAATAGACTGTCTGTCTCAGATCGTAGTTTTCTTAGGGTTTAATGGTTTTGCAGGCGAACAATAAGCTGTCGGGATGACAGGAGCCAAAACTTTAACCGGATATTCCAAAATCTCTAGATTTGATTACAAGGAAACTGGTCTGTTTGTCTGAATCATAGTTTTTTCTAGGGTCACTATGAACCTAATGGTTTTGCGGGCCAACTAATAACCTTTTTCTGTTGGCATATAGAGCTACAAGTTCCTTTCTGTGCATAAACACCATTTAGCCTCATTAATGACAATCCCTACACACTAGAATCATGGACCTTTACCAACCAAGGGCTAGCAGCTGAAGCATAGGGTACGACCCTACACCAGTACCATACTTGCATTTAATATCTGGTTTTAAATTCATTAGTCATACCTTTTTGATCAATTTAAGACATCCCAATAAATTGATATATCTGATCTTCTGATGCAATTCTACTCACTCAGGAGTTTAGCGTGACCGTACTCACTATTAGAACAACCTAACTAGTAATTCTGACCCAAATCCTAAGATGAATGTTGGGTCATAATGATGTGAGTATGGCAATTATAAATATGAAAATTTAACTAAACAAGTGATAACAAGAACACATAACATCATTCATTAACAATTGTCTAATCAATAGTCACATCCTTTACAAATTACTTAATCTTAAGTAATAATTTCCTTTGGCAAAACTAACATAAAATTTGGCTAAAATGGTATTTCATTTCCTTGAAAACCTTTATCTTTAGAAGTGATTACACACTCAAAATTATTGTTTGGAAACATGGAAAATATAGCCAAAACATATTGCCAAAATCTTCAAATAACTTTTTGGAACATTCATTACCAAAACAGATTTGTCGAATCTCTAGAAACCATGGGCTATTGAGCCTTTAACAAAGTCTTTGTTTATAAAATACATGACTACCACGCTGCTAAAATATAGATGTCGAGCCTCCAAAATATAGTTGCTTTGTTTATTAAACATATGGCTATAATACTGCTGAAACATGGTTATCGAGTTTCTAGGAAATACGGGCTACCAAGCACTAAAAAAAAGCTTTCTAGCTTGCAAAACATAAGGCAAATGAGCCTATAAAGCATAAGTAGTAAGTTAGAAAGCATTTGGCTATTATGCTGCAAAACAAATATATCGAATAGCTACCTGCTAGCTATAGAATAACAAAAGACATGAGGTATGATTTTTCAAAACAATTAAGGATACCGAGCCCCTACACTAAGGGTTGTCGAGCCCTTGAAAACAAAAAGTTGTCGAACTTTTAAAATAATATTATTGATTTTCAAAACCATAGGTTTTCAAGCCTCTACAACCTTGAGATATCGAACCCCTAAAAACAAAGAAGGTGCTGAGTTTCTAATAAGCCGATACACTACATAGCTACTAAGTAGATATCACATCTATAGACCTATGTGGTTTTCGAGTCCATGAAGTAGATACGTCATATAACTATCGAATAGTCATTTCGGATATCGACTATTATAGATGTCGAATATTGAAATAGCAAGAGTGTCAAGTATCTAAAATGGCCTTACTATAATTAAAATAAAAATTCATTTTAAAGCCAATACTTCCCATCCAATCTTGCTTCTTGCCAAGTTATGATTGGTTAACAAAATACTTTTCATTTTCATTTTATAAATTACTAGAAGATCTTATTCTACTTTCCTAAAATAATTTGCAAACCTTAGAATTAATATCATTAATTCATATTAATTAAAAACTTTTCTAGCTTTATAAATTCATAGAAAATCATAAATTTTAGGGAAAAATCCTAAAAAATAACAAAAATTCATAACTTCCTGCTTCTTTTATATATATAGAAATATTGGGAACAAAATATTGACTTAATCATTATTAATAATTACAACTAAAAATAAACGCTGTTTTTCTATTAGAAAATTCACAAAATATTCACATGAACTTGTCAAATTATGAAATTATAAACCTCTCTCCAAAATAATATTTAGCACAAAATATTTAAATTTTGAGTCAAATGGAGAAATTAGATTTTTACCTTTAAATCGATAAGAATAATTTCATAATAATTCTAATAAATCATCGTTCAATCAAATAGTTATATAAACCATCCAAGCATGTCATATTATCACAACAATTCGAAAAACATACATAGATCTGAAAACAAGCATATTTGAGATGGATACTATTATTCTCCTTAGATTGAATAGAAGAGATTGAGATTTGATGTTGATCAGTTTTCTAAGCTTTTCCCTTGAATTCCCTTAGATCTCTTCTTTCTTTTCCTTAGGTAATGGTCAGCCTTCCTTTAATTTTGCTTTTGATTTTTGAAAATGAGAATGAGTATGAATGAGAGAGGAAGAATTTAAGGATTGAAATAAAGAGTTATTCCCATTATAACCCTCTCATTAATCCTTTCTATTCTATGTTCTAAAACAATCTTATTGGTTAATTAATTAATTAATTAAGGCATGACCGAAATTAGTTAACAAATCTCATTCTTTTATCACCTAACATTATTCTATTTAATTTATCTAATAACATTTCCCAAGTAATATTAAAAAAAATTGAGGTGTTACAGACTCCCTTCTTAAAGAATTTCATCCTCGAAATTAAGATAAGAAAATCAACAGGCATATTAATCATACAAACATGTATGACAAACACATAACAACCATACTAGCATATCCTACTAACTAACGTTTATATGACATATATAAAACATATGTGTAATGCCCCGTAAAATCAACCCTAATTAGATAAGTAAATAAAGAGAAATTCAATTAATTAGGGTAGGGATAAAATGAAAATTCTGTATAAGTTATAAGTTGACCACGAAAGTTATGTTGCTGCGTTTGTGGAGAAATTCTCATCAATTTCCATATAAAATATACTTAAAATGAAGCTTAAAAAGTATGGGCATTTGAAGTTTTTAGATTTAAATTAATTTAGTTTGAAATTAAATTCAAATAAAATATTAATACCTTAATTTGAAAATTTGAAAATAATTGTGATTAGACTTGGGGATTAAGTTAACGTTAAATTTAATAATTAACGTTAAGATTAATTTGGGTGTTAAATAAACAGAAGCTCAAAAATTAAATATTCTTCACAAAATATGGGGAAGAGCTCGACCCTATGACCTCAAAAGGTCGACCCTTAGAAGTCTACCGCTTGGATGGAAGAGATCGAGTGCTTCCTGTGAAACGCCTAGGGTTTGTTTGCTCGTACGATCCAAACTTTTTCGTATTCAACCTAGTTTCATCCTACAGTTCTGGAGTGTACCTAAAATCCCCTAAAATTCTTTTTATTTCGAAATGTCAATTCCAGATGGAGATTCTTAGTTATTTTTGTTAATTTGATGGAATTTATATCGTTCTGCAATTTTTGATAATTTCATAGTCTATTCCACTTCTCCTCCTTCTTTGATTCAAATTGTGAGTTTTCAATAATGTAATAAGAGTTTAGAGTACGAATTCTATTAGTAGTTTACACCGTTTATTCCACACAAAATTTCTTTGTTTATTTCTATGTAAATGAGGAGTCGAATAGAATATGAAGTTAGGATTGCGATTTTTATTCTTTAGGATATTCCATTGGATTAATGTAATAAATTGGGTTTCTATTTTTACAGGGCTATGTATTGCAGTTTTGTGAATATGTAATCCCTTATTATAGATAATGAAATCTTGGGAATTTGAAGGAAAAGGACTTGTATTAGTATTATGGTTAAAAGAATTGAAATTTAATGCTAGTTTGGGGCATATAAACTGCACGCGTAGAATTTATTAGGCGTGGATATATATTATTTCTAATAGTGTAATAAAAGTATAATTATGGCACATAATTGCATAGTTAATTAGGTAGTAATTGTCATTAATTTCCCTCTTTAGGAAGGTAATTGATATTTTCAGCGTAGTAAGGAAGATTCCTTATAAGGCCTATCTATGAAATGGTGAGATGAATATTATGTATATGGAGAATATTCAAATTATGGCAATGTCATAGAGATGCGAAATTAGCAGAGTTGCACGATAGAAGTCTTCCGTTCACTTTGAGACTACCAGCAGTTGTGTACACTTCCTATTTATGCGAGACATCTCTTGTGAAAAATATTTGTGATGGTATGAGGTTAGTCCCAAATTCTATAGGGTAAACCTACCCAGTTAACTTGACTACCAGTTCCTACAACGAGACGTAATTATGAGTATGGGTCATGATATGAAGGGCCTGCTTTGGGGTCTTGAGTTATTAAGTGGTCGTTTAAGGGCCTCTCTTTTCCCCAAATAAAGCATACATGGATTAGGGGCTAATTTTTAGGCATGATAGGTGGTATCTTGAAAGGGATATGCTTCGAGGTAAGGTATTAAGTGAATGAATTAGGGTCCACCTTTCCACAAAGAAGTATTAATTGGCTCAAGAGGTCGCATGCGATGTCAACTACATAGTCACCTTTGATGGGTCTGCCTTGGGAATAGATATTAAATGATGGGGTCTTCCTCAATTGAGGTCTTAAATGACTAAAGTCTGCCTATTTTCCAACAAAAGGTATTAAGTGACTCAGGTACCGTTAGTTCCTAAGATGATGTTTTTGATGACAACAACCTTAGGATTTGTTATAAAATATATATACTAATATTTTTTTCTATATATATATATATATGCAGGTACTGATAGTAAAGATTGTACAGTATAAAGACTCAAGACCGAAGAATTCAAGATTGAAGAAATCAAGACTGAAGACTCATGAGTATCAAGAGTTCAAGATATCAAGATAAGTAATAGAGTCTAGATTTATGTTAAAACATCATAATAGCACTAAAATCTTTATTCGGATTTTAATTGTGGAATGGAATCTACCTTCTCACTTTAATAGCGGGATGGAACCCACGATCTCTTTAGTGGGATGGAACCCACGACCTTCTCTAGTGGAATAGAATCCACGAAATTTTCAAAATGATTTATTTTCAAAACTATCTTTAAAGTCATGTCTATCAATTTAAATATTTTAGCCTTAATTCAAAAACTATTTTTAATCTTATTAATTTCAAAATCATCTCTTGTTTTCTAAACTTTCTCCTGATTTTAATATTTTACCTTTAATATATTTTAAAGAAATCTATACTTAATTTTTAATGTTACTTTTATATTATAGATTATATATTTTAAGAATACTTTCTAAAACTCTTTTATAAGTTTAAACTATATTCAAAATGGTTTACAAAGTTTAGAAATTGTTTTGACAAGTTTTAGAATAGAAATCATTTTAAAGCAAAATCTATTTTCAAAAATAAACATAGGCATGTCGACATCCCTCAACCCCATGTCGACATAGCAGCCATAGAATTCAAATTTCAAATTTTCAAAAGAAGTGTCTATTCGTTATAACCTTTCGCAAATGGACATGCTCGTTGTTCTCCAATAAATACCAGCTGTTTTCAACGAATTTTAAGTTAGTTTTTCTTCATTTCTTCACTCCTTCTCCACTCAAATATTCTCTTATATTTCAAATGCTTTAACAAAACTCTATCAAAATTCTAAGTGAATCAAATTCGATTATCTTTAGTATAATTCTTTACCATTCTCCCTTAAAGGTCTCAGTCCTATTGAGAGTTATAGGATCAATCCAAGAAGTGTATTGAGTCTCTCTCTATCAAAATGTTGAAAACGTTGTGATTGTGGCCCATAAATCAATTGGGTGTGATTGTAGCCCGTAAATCAATTAGGCGATCTTGTAGCCTGGTTAAATCAAGAGAGTTGTTCTAGACTCGAAGACAGGTTGGTGTATCTCATGGCCTTGACATCGAGGCTGTAATATCGACATTATATTTGAAAAGAAATCTGAATAGAATTTATATGGGACTGGGTGTAGGGTAACTCTGAAACCAATATAAAATTCCGGTGTGTTCTTTCCTTTATTTCTTTCATTTACTATTTTCATTTATGTCTGATTCTCTGATTGTCTCTGTGTTTGTGAAATTGCATCTGTATGTGTTTGATTAGAAAAGATTTCAAAAATTCCATAAAATCCATTAAAAATTATTTACCCCCTAGTGTTGATCCAACCTTAAGATCAGTAATCCCATTTCCAATATGTACTCTCTCTCACATTGTTATATATTTAGGATGTGGGATTTGGATTATGGGATTTAGAAATCTGCTTTGAGAATGGAAGGTATTAAGTGGTTGATTGTTAATCAGCCTCCTTTCCTTATAAGAAGTATTAAATGATTTTATATATGAGAGACATATTCTTATTTTGAAATATACAGTCCAAGTAATGAAATGGTAAGACTCGAGGTTTTTATTCACTAGACACTTATCGTTTTGACTCCCTCCTCATTACAATATAGGTTAGAGAGATTTGATGGAGTTTGAAGGTAGCAAGGGTTATGCTTGTGGCAGTTACTATCTATCTTTTTTGTATTATTTTCAATTGTACCCATGAAATGTATTTTTGAGCAAAATGTTGTAATGACTGTTCTTATGTATTATGACATTTGAAACGATTCAAAATACATGAGCACTATTATTTTATTATATTTTATTTCTTCCGCTATGAGTTCTAAAATAATAGATAAATAGCTCTATATAGTTTTTCATTTTACCAACCAATAGCTAGCTTTGGAAAGGGCTTAGTTTCAATGGGCCTTTCCTGTGTCAGAATTTAGGTCTGTTTCAGAGCGGGTTGCTAAATTTGGTATCAGAGCTTAGGTTAACACATCAATGGGGAAAAGTATACGTATGAGTGGCATATTTGTCTTTCTGAAAATATTTTTCAAAAACCTTACTATATATATACATACTTATTCTAAATTTACACTTAACTCTATAAATTCCGACTATAGAAGTAGTTGGTACCATATTTCGAAAGGGTAGGCGAAGCAACCGTGAGTTGGAGAAATAAATAGAGTTGAATTTATACTACTTTGTTGGACCTAAACTTCCTTATCATTGTGGACCTTATGAGCATATTAATTAATAGGAATTTTAATTTTAGAAGGAAATGTTGTAACTCCAAAATTTAATACGTAATGAATGTGCAATAAGTGAGGAGTTCCAAGAAATTAAAAAGATTTATGAGAGCGTTAGGGTAATTGTGGGAAGATAAGGAAGAATTTCAATAGTAATGTTAAATAGGCAAATAAATGTCTTTAGGAAACGTATGTTAAGATAGCAACCATTTAATATGGACAAAGTGACATTTATGAGAATAGTAAATATAAATGTTAGGTAATAGTTAGATGATATAAGGCATAGTATTCATATGGAAGTGTGGAATGTAATATTGAAATAAGATTTCGTAAGAAGATGGACTTAAATCACCACAAGAGGACAACTAGATTAGATGATTGAATAGGGAATTCAAAGAAAATAACGATCAAAGCCCATATTTTTAAACCCTACCCCTTGAAAAAGAAAGAGATAAAATGATTTTTTTTTGAAAATTCCTTGAATGTTTCGAATGAGAATTTTCAAGAGATCATTAGTTAAAGTCTTATGTATTGTAAGTTGGAAATTTTTAATGGAAAGTGATTTTTGACAGCTTAGGAAAATATACTATCATTTGTAAAAAGTTTAGAAAGAAGTAGTGAAATGTTTTAAAAACAAAATGGTGGATGATTTTTAATTACTTTAAAAGTTGAAAAAAAGAAGGTTCTCATTTGTTAACTTTTTCATTTTAAAATTTGTTGAATTAGAAGTTTTCAACTTTTTGACTCTTCTATTTTTTATGATTTCTTCTAATTTATAAGTTTGGAAGTTGTTATTTTGAAAAGTGCAAGGAAATTTGGGGATTCATAATTTATAAATTGTTAAGTTGGAAAGTTCTAACTTAAAGGAATTTTGCATTCTTAAAGTTCTTAGTTTAAATTTATTAAGCTAGTTTTTGGTCCAAAGATTTTTAATAAGGGATTTTTTTTTTTTGAGAAATGCATTATTTTTCCTACCTTATAAAATTAGAGGTTTTCTTCTTTAAATTTCTTTTAAAAGGCTGTACAAATGAAAAAGGCACTTGATCAACATAGGATAAGAAGAATAGAAGGTTAAGAATGTCTGATAAGTTATATAGGAAGAACATTCCTGTATAAGGAAATGCAGAGAATGATAACTAAATTTAGGTAGTGATAGAATTGGTAATTTTAATCCAGTAATAAAAGATATAGAAGAGGAGTAATAGGAATGAGATAGGAGTTGTCTTTGTCCATTCCATTTTTCCATCATTTAAGTTATAAAGGGTATCTTTAACAATTGAAAGGATTTTGATGATGATTAATAAATGAGTTAGGTATTTTTGGAAAGACAACTGTGTAAATATGAGAATTTTATATATACATTTTTCTTAATTCAGATTCATACCTTGTTTGAATAAGAATATTATTGTAATGGATAAGGAAAGGACTGCGAGAGATTTTGAGAGTCTTGAATAAAGATACAAAAAGTACTTTGTAAAATAATGGTATATTTTGAGTAATATGGCAATAGATGTTAATCCACATTTAATAATAATATACTTTTATTTTGAAATGATAATTGAGGAAAAACTATTATTTTGGAAATGATCATTCGTGTAACTAGAAAACTCTTTGGAATAAAAAAAGTCTAATTTATTATCTTAGAATGAAAATTCAGTTTTAAATGTTTTGTGTTAAAGATCCTATTTTAAAAAGGAGCAAGTCTTTATTTTAGAAAATCATTGAAAAGGGAAGTTTTCCATAGTACCTTTTTGAAACCAAGCAGTCATTGAATTCAATGAGTTGAACATCTAACATTTAAAGGGATAAATCTTTAATGAAGAAACTTTTTAAATAATAAATTATTTTACTCCTATTTGGGACTAATAAATTTTGAATTTTCGGTAAAGGGGTTTCTAAGGTCATATTTCAAAGATGGAGATTCTGATTTTGGTACTTCATGTTTATGAAATTTTAAGTTTTGCAAGAAATGGGTACTAAATGCTGATTTTGAAATAAGTTTGGTTATTTAAAACTATTTTGTATAATTGCTAAAATTATGGTTTTATAAAGAATAGTTTTTATAGAGTAGATAGGGATCCCAACTTAGGTGGGATTGACTATGGTTTTTAGGATATGGATAAAATTGGAATAGAATTTACAACCTGATCTAGAAATTTGAAATAAGTCTCAAACCTTTATTTGAAGAAGTTGGTAAAGTGTAATAATATTCCAGATCTATAATTGGGTTGTAAATTAGGTTGCCCATAGAGTATGAATTTCTATATTTTAATTTCGAAGCAGTTTTCATGTAATTTCCATAAATTATCCAATTTTGAAATATGCACAAAAGTGCATTGTTTGAAGTAACAAGGAATAAACTAAAAAGGAAAGAGATATGTAAGAGATGGATATTCTTTTTCGTAGTTTACACCATATATTTCAATAAAAAGAAAAGAAACAATTCCTTTTAATCTCAAACAAAGCAAAAATCTCACTTGAGGTTAATTTATGAGAAATGTCGGCAATCTTTTTAAAAGAATATCTTTGTTAAATTAAATTATAGAAATGAGTATTCTAGTTATAGAAATTAGTAGTTAGAAATATGTATACGTATAGCCATGCTTAACGTCTAGAATATATACAGATAGCATAGATTATGACTTTATGCATATTAGTTAGTAACTAACAGATTAGGATTTACGGATATTAATTACAAATTTAGTGGGCAATAAATTTGTAATTAAGGAGACGAAAAAGAAACTAAATGGAGATTGATTAAGGAAATTGGACATGACATTTATGGAGGAAAGAAATTTAAGTAATGAATGGATTTTGGAAACCTGAAGAAAGTTAAAGGGTTAAAGAAGGATTAATTAGGAATGGTTTAATTTTTATAGCAATGATTTATTTCTATGGATACATTAATTGATGCAGTGGATGAACCACATTTATTAGAAACCGAAAAAGAAAATAGGTAATGATGGAATGACATATTGAGAAATACCCATCTGAATTTAGTACGAAGTATTACGACCCCAACACTATTTATACCACTTGGTAATAAATGGAAGCTTCGAGCAAAATTTTCTTCTAGAATTGTCGAGTTATAGTCGCTTGTTGTCTCCCTTATCTATTGGAAAAGTGTATGATGTAGTATAAGATATATCCCTATTTTATTCCTGTGTTGACTTTATGAGTAGCATTTAAACCACTTGACAAATATATATGTTGAGGAGCAAAGTAGATAAGGAAATTTCATGGGGACACTTAATTAGCGATAAACCATAGGTAAGAATTGAAGTTAATGAGGAAATTAGATTAGTAGCCTAAAATGAATGAATGTTCCAATCCTAAAACTTTATAATTTTGGGAAAAATAAAATTTAGCTCCCAGACTGTCACCACTCAAGGAAAAGAAAAAATGGATAGGAATGTGAAGAGAATTTCCTACCGATCAAGGATGAGGAAGGTGGCAAGATTTTTTTGTTAAAAGCAATAAAAGTTGCATCATTTCTAACACGGCTTCATAAAGCTGCGGTTTGCATCATTAGTTATAGGGACCCTTAGTTTACTAGCAAATTTTAGAGGAGTTTGCTAGTAGCTTTAGGAACTTCATCAAATTTGATCCTCGCTTACCAATTGAAGATTGACGGATAAACTGAAGGAATAGATAGAAACCCAAAGTCTTGTAGGGAGCTTGCATCATGGACTTTGGAGGACATTAGAAGTAACACTTACCCTCTGTAGAATTAACGTTTGGTAGTAGTCAACAATAGATGATTAGTATGAAAGCTTTGAAGCAATTTTTGGGAGATCATACAAATCGCCAAATTGTGGGTGGGAAACCATCGACAAATACTACTCACACCAGATTTAGATTGTAAGACTTTGGAAAGTCAGAGTTGATTAGGCAGCGTGTGAAGGTCGTAAGATTTAGATAGTTGGAATAGTTGGCACCAAGATCTATTAAGCATTTCCCAATATTAGGGAAAAATAAGAAAACTTTTATGTTGGCTAGAGCCCATATTGTTTTTCACATTTTGCAATTGAGAAAATACCTTCATGGCATAGCAATTGCGATAGAGCCTAGTAAGTTGGGGGATTTAGAGACGGAACCAATAACATCCTGTGCCACTGTATGCATTATGGAGCACGGAAGTTGTAACAACCCTCTTGTTAATTTCCTAATTAATTAAGATTAATTATGGTTAGTTAATATTTATTGAGATTTTATAATATAAATTGTGAAATTAAAATTTGTTTTGAATAATTGATTTGGTTATCAATTCTTAGCATTTGATTATTGAAATAAATTATTAGCAAGAAAGAAAAAAATTAATTTTTTATTATCAAATATAATGGGATAATAATTATTTAAGAAAAATATAATGATTAATAATTAATTTATCTTTTTGTTAATTACATTAATTAGTGTTAGGAGATAATAAAACCAAAGTTAGTTTAAATTAGTGTTTGTTGGGCTAAATAGAAATTTGTTAGTATACTATTTATTGTTTTTGTTTGGGCCTTTGCCTTGGGATAAGCCCACTAGCCTTTAGAAAAGAAATAGGATAGTTATCATTTTCCTTAATCACTTGATCCATCATTCACTTTTTCCTGTACATGCAATTCCTCAGAAAGAGAAAAACAAGAAACGAAATTGAAACTCAAAACCCAGGCCTTAGAAAATCAAGAACAATTCATAGGAAATTGTAAAATCAAAAGGAGATATGGGTAATACTTTTTCATCTCCTCTATTCAATTCTACCATTTATTTTAGTTTGTAATTTCTAAAATTATTGGTAGGAGAGGGATTTTTGATATTTTTACGGGGATATAGGAGTTGTAGAAGATGAGAAAGCAATAGAGTGTTCAAAGCTTTGTTCTTCATCAATTAGCAAGCTTTCTTCATCTTTTGGATTAGAGGTGAGTTGCATAATCTCATATCTATCTCTATTAAATCTTAGTTCTTTGAATTGAGTGATAAGTATCACTAAATGGTTGAATGGTTTGAGTAATTTGATTGAATTGTTGAAATTTGCAAAGTGGTTGTTGAAATTTATTTGTGAACATTTCTGTAGTAAAACAGCAATATCTCAGTGTAAAATGATCCGAATTCATTCATTCGTATTATGGTAGAAAGATATTTAAACAAGATATAGGTTTTGTTTTGATCATTTTTCAAAATACTATGTTAAAAGAGTCTAAATTAAGTTTGAAACTGATGTTATGGCACAGCCATTGTAAATTTCCCGAGTTTATATCTGACAGTAGAATGGCCAAAATTTTTTAGCCATAATTCCGAATTAGGTCTACTTTTTTTGTCTTAGAAAGCTAAGACATTATGGAACGACTTTCATGTTGTAAGTTTTTGCAAATTCTATGATTTAAAGGGTCGAAATTTGGTGTGAAACTGATACACATGCTCTGCTCTGTCGATTTATTCAATTGAAACCTAAAACTAAAATCGCCATAACTTTTTAGTGGTAAATCCAAATGGTGCAAAACCTTCTCTGGTGAAAATTTGCGATTTTAAGGAACAACTTTCTTGTTATATATTTTTGAAAATTCTTAGGAAAAATGGGTCGAAATGGTGTTTTAAAACTGAAAATCTAACATGACCTATGATGTTGCTATGTTTGTGATGTTGTTTAGACGTGCTTTGAATGTTCTATCGTGATTGCTTTGATATATATATATATATATATATATATATATATATATATGCATGTATGTATGTATGTACGTATGTATGTATGTATGTATGTATTATCATTGGTTTGTTAAGTGATAATTGTGTTTAGAGATGATAAGAAAATCAAACTTTATGGAACTATTGGTCATTACAGTCTTGTGATATGTAATAGTGAATTTCTTGTACTTTATGGTCTTTGTATCATTTTTTGATTCAAAGCTTTGGAAATTTATGAATTTAAATCTATCTATTTTACGAATTTCTATAAATGCTTTGTTTGGTATACAAATAATTTCGCAAAGATAGTTTATTTAAGTTCTAAATATCAAACATGTTTTCTAAAGTAGTTTAATTGCCATTATAAATGATTTTATGGATTTGAAATTTTAAATTTTGGAAATAAAATTGTATGCGGTTTTGACTAATTATTAGAATACTAAATTTGTTTTGAAAATATATTTATGGATTCACAAATAAATGAATACTTTTATAAGTGGCTTTTGAAATATGGTGTGTCGACATTATAACCTCATGGAATTTAAAGAATCAAGTGATTTTTAAGCATGAAAAATATTGTTTTGTAAAATAAATACTCTTGGAACAATTTGGAATAATGGAATATTTTGATAAGTGAAAAATTAAATAATTGTTTTGAGAACCTTAATTTTATAATTTGGGAAGTACTAATAATCGACTTAGTGTTCTCGATTGGTTTAAATGCTTTCGAATAAGACTTCGTCGAATGTGGTATAACTCAATGAATAGAATGTTTGAGTGGAACTTACTAGCCCATTAGCAAATACTCAGATTTCACCGGGTAGTATGGGATGCCTTGGTTAAATTCATGTGATTGCTGTTAGGAAGTATTTTACACTTTAGAGTTGTATTCTCTTCTATGTGTGACAAGTGATTGCTAGATCCTTAAGAGAATGTAGTTCATATTTTCTAGAAGTATCAGTAATAAGTGATATTTACTAGCTTTTAGTAAATACTTAAATTTCACCATACGGTATGGGACATATTGGTTAAATTCTTGTGATCACTAAAGGTGATAGTATTTGGCACTTTAGAATTTACTCTCTTTTGGTGTGCAACAAGTGGCTGCTAGATCCTTAAGAAGTTTATTCTTGGATTTCTTTTAAAACATAATAAAATAATAATATTAAATAAATGTACATTTATCGAGTCATGGTTTCTACGATCACCTCGATCGGTATGGACTATCCTTGAGATCATTCTGTGAATCTGTGTTCCCAGTCTGAGCACGATCCTTGGTATCAGATCGGTTCGAGTGATACCAATTTGTTTGTTTGTTTGCCATGGGTTACGAATATAATCATTGCGATTGTTTTGGACGATCATTACGATCGGTTAAGATCTCTTGGATTTTGGATATTTGGATTCTGTGACTACTTTGTGTTCGTGAAATAAATATATACTCTTGTGTCTTGTGTTCATGAAATAAAATACATTCTTGTGTCGTTTGGTCGTGAAATAAATATATATTCCTGTGTCTTGTGACGGATGTTAAGTTAATCTGTTATTTTATGTTTAGTGACTAGTCCATGTTTGTGACTTAAACTTATAACCCTATTCTGAGTTAATCATTGATATTTGCATGCTTAAAGATATTGTATTTTGTTGTATGAATTCAGTGTTTAGTGATTAGTATGCGTTTGTGACTTAAATGTATAACTATGTGCCTTGTGATGAACTCTAAGGTAAATTAATTCCCTTGACTCGTTATATCCTGGACATCTGTATTTACTTATATGTTGTTTTTTCTTGTATTATATCTTATTCTCACCCTACTGGATATTTAGAGATAGTCTGACCCAGGTGTTATTTTTCTCGGGTCAGGCCAAGACTTTTTAGGTTACAGGACAGGTTGACCTTTGAATGGTTATGCTAGCACATAGATAAACATTTGGATTTTTAGTTTATCCCAATTAGGAATTTAGACCCTATATGTAAAATGTATATTGAGGTTAGAAAATTGTTAAAGTTATATAAAAATCGAGTGTAGTATTTCATTTTGTAAACTCAAAATTTGTGTATGTATAAGTTGAGATTTTTTGCGCTGTGATCTGCGACTGTTATTTATATGATATATTGTTCTGATTCTGAGAAATTGATGTGCCTATTACTTTGTATTAATACTGTACACATCAAATTCAGTTTAGATATTTAAGTGAAAATGGTATAAATGGCGTGTAAGTGTTAGTATAAAGATATATTCACATTCGATCGCCCCTAACAAGCCGTATTCTCTAGATTAGTATACAACGTTACTCGTAATGTTCTTTGCCAAACTGGGCATCGCGGTGGGGTAGTTACAGAACTGGAAAACTCTGTAATAAAGAAATTAGATTGGTCCGAGTACAATGGGAAAAAATCCGGTGGAGGGCGTGAGGACTTGTCATCCTAAGACTTTCTCTGGTAAATTTTCTCTCCAAAATTAGGATTTTTGTTGCATCGTGGTTGCTAGATTGGATGATAGGAGATGGTTGCTACACTTTTTCGCCGATACTCTACATTCATATAATAGTTTTATGCATGTTTAGGGTATTTGCATACATATTTGCATAGCACGATCACACACTTACTCTAGGATTGAGCTCATTTTAGAAGATCTATAGTACATAATCACATTGCACTTTAGTTAGTAGATGATTGTGTAGATAACTTGGTTGTACAACATGGATGTTATTGCGCATTACGCTACTTTGAAAGATTTCAGGATGAAATCCTTTTTAAGGGGGTAGAATGTAACACCCCGGAAAATCAACCATAATTTGATAATTAAATTAAGATAAATTCAATTAATTAGGGCAGGGGAAAAAATGTAAATTTTGTAAAAGTTGGAATTTGACCATGAAAGTTATGTCGTTGCGTTCGTGCTGAAATTCCGATCAATTTCCATTTATCATATGCTAAAAATGGAGCTCCAACGAAAAAGTCACGAGCATCAAAATTTTGCATATTTTAATTAATTTAGTTCGAATTAAAATTCAAAAAAATAGTTAATTCCCTAATTTGAAAATTTATAATTTATTGTGATTAGAATTTGGGGTCAAGGAAATGTTGAAGTTATAATTAATGTTAAGAGTAATTAGGGAATTAATTAAGCAACGGCTCAAAAATTAAATATTCTTCCCAAAAAAGGGGGAAGAGGTCGACCCCCCTAACGTCAAGAGATCGACCCTTAGAGGTCGACCTCTTTGAAGGAAGAGGTGTACCGCTTTCTATGTGGCAGCTAGGATTTGGTTGCTTTATAAATTATCCATTTTCAACCTAGTTTCATCCTAGAGTTCTGTTGTGTTTCAACTACTATAAATAAGACCCTTGACCCCTCACTTTTATTCAAAATATTTTGAAAACATCAACGAAGCTCTTTCATTTTATCTCTTCCAAAATTTAGAAAACTCCATTAGGTTTTCAGGTAAGAAATCCTAATCTATCTTTGTTTATTATTTAATTTCTAAACTTCTTCTCCTCCAACCTTTCTGAATCTAACATATATATAAATCCTCAATTGTATACATAAAAAATTAGAGATCTGAAGGAGATTGTAATAGGTGTTGCAAATCCAAAGAGAAGCAAAGGTAATGATGAACTGTGAGCGGAAACTTTAGTATTTATTTTGCAGTAATTGATTGTATATGTATATAGATTTGAATATGCCTTAGTGATATTGAGATTGTTAAACTGAATAGATAAAATCCCTTGAAATTCCTTTTTATTTCGAAGTGTCAACTCTAGATGGAAATTCTCAATTATTTATGTTAATTTGATGGAAAATATATTGCTATACAATTTCTAATAATTTCATAACTTGTTCCATTTCTTCTCCTTCTTTGATTCAAATTGTGAGTTTTCAATAATGAATTAAGGATTACGATATCTGTTCATAGTTTACACCACGTATTCCACACAAATTTCTTCGTTTATTTATATGTAAAAGAGGAGTTGAATAAAATATGAAGTTAGGATGGCAATTCCTATTACTTAGGATAATCCATTGGATTGACGTAATAAATTGGGTTTATACTTTTACAAGTCTTTGTATTGCGATTTTGGTTATGAATATTTAATCCCTTGTTATAGATATTGAAATCTTGGGAATTTGAAGGAAAATAACTTGTATTAGTATTATGGTTAAAAGAATTTTCATTTAGTGCTAGTTTATGGCGTATAAATCGCATGCTTAGAATTTATTAGGCGTGAATATATGTTATTTCTATTGGCGTAATAAACATGTGATTATGGCATATAATTATGTATTTAAGTAGGTAATAATTATCACTAATTTCCCCCCTTTATGAAGGTAATTGGTATTTTGAGGTGTAATAAAGAAGATTCCTTATAAGGACTTATTTATGAAACGACGAGATGAGTATTGTATATATGGAGATTATTTAAGTTATGGCTAAGTGATAGGGATGCGAGGTCGGTAGAGTTAGACGACAGAAGTCTGCCCTTCACTTTGAGGCTACCAATAGTTGTGTACACTTCCTATTGATGTAAGACATCTCCTGTGATAGATATTTGTAACGACACAAGGTTAGTCTCGAATTTTATAGGATAAACCTGCCCAGTTAATATGGCTACAGGATCCTACGAATAATCGAACTAATGTAAGACATCGTTATGAGTATGGGACATAATATAAAGGGCCCGCTTTAGGGTTTTAAGGTATTAAGTGATTGTTTGAGGGCCCGCCTCTTTCCTTAAAATAAAGTATTAAATGGCCAAGGGGCTAGTTATTAGTCACTATAGGTGGTATCTCAATAGGGGTCCACTTCATGATAAGGTATTAAGTGACTGAATTCGGGTCCTCCTTTCCACAAAGAAGTATTAAGTGGCTCAAGAGATCCCATGCGATGTCTGCTAGATAGTCACCATTGAGGGGTCTACCTTGGGAATAGGTATTAAATGATGGAATCTGCCTTAATTGAGGTCTTAAATGGCCAAAGTCTGCTTATATTCCAATAAAAGGTATTAAGTGGCTTGGGTATTATCTCTTGCATTGTTAGATATTTATGACGTGGGATTTGGGATATGGGATTTGAAAACTTGCTTCAAAAATAGAAGATATTAAGTGGTAGATTGTGGACCCGCTTCCTTTCCTTATAAAAGTATTTAATGGTTTTATGTACATGAAACATATTCTTATTTTGAAATATACCGCGCAAGTATTGAAATGGTACGGCTCGAGTTTTTTTATTCACTAGGCACTTGTTGTTCCGACTCCCTCCTCATTACAACACATGTTAGAGAAGGAGTTAATGAAGTTTGAAGATGGCGAGATTGGAGCTTGTGGCAGTTATTGTCCACCTTTTTCTATTATTTTCAATTCTACCTATGAAACGTAACTTTGGGCATAATGTTGTAACAGTTGTTGTTATGTATTATGACATTTTAAATGATTTGAAATAAATGGGTACTATTTTTATTATTATATTTTATTCATTCAGTTGTGAGTTGTGAAACAATTGACAGATAGCTCTTTATAGTTTTTCTTTTTACCAACTAACAGCCAGCTTTGGAATGGGCTTATGTTTCAGTGGACCTTTTCTGGGTTGGAATTTAGGCCTGTTTTGAAGTGGGTTGTTACAATACCATTAAAACAACTTAGGATAAGTATATCTTATCCTATGTTATGTCTCCCAAGTACAGTATTTCTCATTTCCACTCTACAAGATTTTCACTAACTTAACTGTCTTATTCCATAATATCTTCTCATCTCTTGCTACAACACGAACTAGTTGTCTAACAAAGTCATATACGGTTCTACTACTAAATCTTCGAGTACACTCAGTGCAATAGTGATCTTTGGATCATGCACACACTTCCAAAGATTAGAAATATGGAAAAAATTATGAACTCTAGCCAAATTATTCGGTAACTCTATCTGATAAGCGAGTTTTTCGATCCTTTTATGGAGGAAACAGACCAACATATCTCGGTGCCAATTTTCCCGACTTCCCAAACCGTAACACACCCTTGATTAGTGATACTCTAACAATAACCTGGTCTCCAACTGAAAGTTCTAGATCCTTATGCCTCTTATCTGCGTAACCTTTTTGCCTAGACTGAGCTTTCTTTATCCTTTCTCGGATATACTCAATCTTTTCTGTATCTTCTCACCATATCTGGACTGAGAACCAACCTGCCTCTTGGCTCCAGCTAACATGCCGGTGATTTGCACAACCTTCCATAAAGAGTTTCAAAACACACCATTCCTATACTACTTTGAAGCTATTATTAAAGGAAAACTTGACAAAGTGCAAATGGTCCTCCGATGACCCTCCAATGTCTAGTACACAAGCTCTTAGCAAATCCTCGAGAACATTGTTAACTTTTCAGTTTACCCGTCCATTTATGGATGGTAAGTGGTACTTATCTCTAGCTTGGTACTAATACTTCTTGCAGACTCTTCCATAATTCATTAGTGAATAAAGTACCTTTGTCACTGACTATACTATTAGGGTCTTATGTTGTCTTACGACATTCTTCACAAACAACTTCGCCATAGTAGGTGTCGTCCTCGTCGACTTAACGGGAATAAAGTGTGCACTTTTGTTTATCCACTTGGCTACTAGTACTCAGCGTTTACTTGCTAACAATTCAAACATTGTCTTACCTATAAGCCTGCAACTTACATCCCTTCCCAGAAGAAACTCCTTTTCATATCCTGATACAACTTATTTTCTCCAGGATGAATAGTAAACTTTGATTGATGACACTCCCTAAGAACTTCCTTCCTTAGGTTGCAAACATCTGGAACACACATCGTCCCTTCTCCCTCAACCATCCATTCTGGTCAAGACTAAAACCATTTAAATCATCAGCCTTAGTTTCCTCCTTATGTCTTCTAATTCATTCAACTATTAATGGATCATCACTCCACTTAGAATAAATTCTTTTGTTCATTGCTGGTCAAACTTCCAAACTGGATAAAATTAAAGTATTCCAACTAGAACTAGCCTTCGATCTTAACTGCACACCACAAGTGGTCAATGCTTCTAAATTCTTTCATTTTGATAACATGATTAAAACCATAATCTGATGTTTCCTGCCAAGTGCATCTGTAACTTTATTTCCTTTCCCTGGCGTATACACAATACCGAAATCACAAGCCGTCAAAATACTCCAGCCACCTTTATTGTCTAGTATTCAACTCCTTCTAAGAGAATGAATACTTCAAAGACTTATGATCCATAAATAACTCGAATCTTTCTCCTAAAAAATAGTGTCTTCGCACTTTTAAAGTAAAGATCACCGGTGCCAACTCTAAAGCATGAGTCAGATATTTAACTTTATGTGGTTGAAGCTATCGAGAAGTGAAGGCAATCATTTTACCTTTTTGCAAGAACAAATCTCCTAACACTATCCCGCATGCATCAATATACACCACTAAGTCTTGATTTCCATCTAAAACAACTAATATAAGCACATTGGTAATAAATGATTTAGCTTTAAGAATGCTTCTTCGCATTTATCGGTCTAAACAAACTTTACATCTTTCTTAGTTAGTTTGGTTATAGGCTCCGGCGTACAAGAGAAATCCTTGATGAATCTCCTATAATAGCCAGCCAACCCTAGAAAACATCTTATTTCGGTCATAATCTTGAGTCTTTTCCAATTATTAACAGCTTCAATCTTAGCTGGATTTTTAGATAATTCTTTTTCTCAAATTACATGACCAAGGAACTTCATTTCTTTCTCTCAAAAATGACATTTCGAAAACTACACTTTTAGTTGATGCTGCCTCAACATTTCAAGCACTATTCTAAGATGAATCTCATGGTCTCGTTCATTCTTAGAATATATCAGAACGTCATCTATATACACTAGCATGAATCAGTACAAATACTCTTGGAAGATCTGTTTCATCAAATCTACAAAGAAAGAAGACGCATTGGTCAGTCCAAAGTGTAATAACCCGGATTTTGAAGTATCTATTAGTTGATAATAATTGGGTTAATTAATAGAAATACTAATTTTTAACTATTAAAATACTAATTGTTAAGAATGAAACAAATAAATCTAAAAATTAACGTTCATATCTGGGAAAATAATTATTTAATAATCTCCTAATATGATTATTTAAAAATGGGCAAAACTTATTATCTTCAACATAAATTCAATAATATGTTTGCTTAAATCAATATATACATATTTATTTGAATTGATTTTAAGTTGGATTGGATTTAAAGTGGAATTTAAAATTGAATTGAAAGGAATATATATCTTAAAATAGAAATAATAATATGGTTTGGAAAGTATTTATTAATAGGAATAAGTACAAAAGCTTTTAATTAGCATTTAATAATGGATTAAATAATTTTATATGATTAGTTTTCATTTTATTTTCTTTTAAAAAGTTTTAATTATTTAAAATTAGAAAAGTATTTCTTAATTTATAAATGTATTTGTTACTAGGAAATTCAATAAGAAAAGTTTTTTTTAAATCATTTAAAAATAATGTAAATATGAATCATTATAAGTGTTAAGATCTAAAACCCCAATTAAAAGAACATGTGCAGTTTTATAAGACTTCTAATAACATGTGTAATTTAAAAAAGCTAGGAAAGTGACAAATATTGAAATAATTTACAAGTGGCATCTTTAAAATTTGATTTTTCTTTTATTTTATAAAATCAGAAAAATAGCCTATAAAAGTATACATCTTTCAATACTTGTTTCTTCTTCTCATTTTCAAGTTCAAGGCTTGAATCATTTCCCAAAACCCTGTGAACAAATCTTCAAACAAAAATCAGCATTTACAAACTTAAGATCAAAAGCCAACATCTTATTTCAAACAACCTGTAGCCTGAATCAAGCCTTAATATTTTCAACAATAAAAGAATTTCAGTAACAAACTTTGGACCTCTAGCATCATCATCTCTGTTTCAGCTAAAAAAAAAAAATTCTCAGCAATTACCATTCTGTTTTGTAAGCAAGATTCATTAACATGCATTCTTCAACACCTCAGTTCAGAGCTAAATCAAAATAAGAAGGGTCTGTCTCTGTTTTAAATTCCTCAGGTGAGTAAACTGCTATTCTTTAGATGCTAATTTCTGTTTGAAACTTTATACTCGTGAGTAAACTTCTTCTCTAAGTTTAACAACACAATATTTTGAGGCATGCTTGAAGTCAAGACTATAGGAATAATTTCATGCATGAATGATCTGTTGCATGTAAGAAATAAAATAGAATAAATGTGTACCTCTGAAGGAAAAAAAAATGGAATGACATATTTCTGTTGTATTACAGGATTAATATCACTCAAAGAAAATTTATATCTCACTATCTAAACAGTTTCTTGTTTTGATTTTAAAATGAAATTTGTTTGTTTTTTTTCCAATTCAACTCAACAAAACAGTTTAAAAATCAAGCTTTCTGTTCAAAGAAGGTACAGGCTCTCTGTTCTTTTCAATATAAAAGGGAGCAAATCTTTTGTTAAAAATATATATCTATATCTATATATATAGTTGAATCTGGAGCATGTGTTAAATTTATATTGATGTGATGAAATAATGTATGCTTGAATAATTCTTCTCTGAAATTTTGTTTGAACCTGCACATATATATAAGAATGTTTACAACTGTTTATATCTTGTCTCTGTTAAAATCAGAGCTTCAAACTTCCAAACAAAACTCCTATCTTCCTTTTTAAATCTATTAGATTTTGATTTTTGAGGAGAAAAGTTTTTAAGTAAGGTAACATTATATAAAAAAAAGAAATGATTTTTGGATTTTAAATAATTAAGAATTATCTCTACAACAAAAGTCTCAGAGAAACTTTGAAATTTGGGACAAAATCAAATATCTTGATTTTAGATTTGGAATCCACAATTAGGTTTGTAGTTGTAAAACATGAATTTTAGGAATCAAATCAAAAATTTTAGAAATAGATTTAATGAGGAATTTAGGTTTGATCAGAAAGTGAATTCTGGGTAATTTTTGATGGTCTGTGTGTTCTGGGGGGTCGGGGTTCTCACTGGTGGTGGGGAAATAATCGAAGAGGTCGGCAAAAATGGCTAGAGGGTGTTCCAAGCATTGTGGAGATGGTGGTTGGCCAGAGTTTGTTCTAAACCTAGTTTTGTTGAGGGATGGGATTTGCTTTACCTCGAACTCTCTGGTGAATCGAGTGCCACCAGGTTCGGGAAAATGGATGTAGAGGTGTTGATGAGGTCATGGGTGGAATGTCAGATACGCCGGTGGTCGTAGCAAGGGGTTCGAAGGTTTTCCGTGTTTTTGCTTCTAGTTCCAGTTTGTGTTTGAAGCTCGATTTTGTTTCGAATTGTTCATGGTTGTTCTGGTGATTGGATATTGGTGCTGTGGTAAGATTCCATGTGTCAAAGCTATCTATGGTGATCACCGACGTCGAAGTTCACCGTGCAGGTGCACAAGGAGGTGGGACATCTGATGTTTGGTATAGGGTTTTACTCGCAGCATTGCTCGAGTATTTGGGAAGAAAACTCGAGAGTAAAACTCGAGTGAAATTGGGTGGTAAGAGCTTCAGGTTTTAAAACTTAAAATTTGGCTAAGTTTTAGGAATGGTAGAAAAATGGATTTGACTCGGGGATATGTCCGGGTGGGCTTCGGATGAAACCAGAAGCAGCTGTTTGAACAATTTAAAAATGATTTAAAATCAAATTGTTTTGAAATTTTAAGTTAAATTTAGATTAAACTTTTACATAAACTTACTTTATATATACCAATTATTTATTAAATAATTGGTTATGATGTTTAAAGGTTGTTTAAATTAAATTTTGTTAAATGAAATTCTAAAGTGATTTTTTTTCTTTAAAAAAAACATTAGTTTAAAATGTAGGTTAAGATTTTTAGAAAGGTAAGTTTTAAAATACAACTTGAATTAGTTTTGAAACCTTTACTTGATAATGTTTTAAGTTTTTAGGAAGTTAAGCTTTGATAGCTTTAAAATTTTCAAGTGAATAATTATTTATTTTAAAACTTAATTAATGATAAATTATAAGCTTAAAATGTTTTTAAGTGTTAATGTTAATAAAGGTATTAATGATATAATGTCTTGTCTAAGATGATTAAAGAATAATTAAGTTAAAATTTGGGAATTAATTATATAATTAGAAGTTAGATAAATTTGTAATTAAGGATTAATTACTCAAGGTTAATTGTAGTTGATTACTTATAAAAGCAATTAAAGGTTTGGTTAATATAGTTAATGAAGACCATTAATTAAGTGTTATCAAATGATTAATTAATGGAATTAATTAGAGATAATTAATTTTATTAAGGACACTCAATAGTGAATTTGGAAAGTATAATTACTCAATGTAATTTATAAAAGTGTAATTACTTGGTAAATTAATTAATAATTAATTACAGGATGTAATTAATAAAGGGATGATTTATAAAGTGGAAGTAATTTGGGTTAAATTACTTTGTGGAATTAATAAAGGTTAATTAATCAGGGAATTAATTCTAATTAATCAGGGAGTAATAAATTTTATTTGATGAAGTAATTAAGGGTAGTTAATTACTGTTGTTATTAATCAAGGGTGATTAATAATTAAGATTAATGATTAATTAATAAAGTAATTAAAAGTTAATTACTGTATTTGGTTAAGGATAATTAATTTGTGAAATTAATTAAAGGTTAATTACTTAAGGGTAATTAAAGGATAAATAGAATGATATTGGAAGCCTTGATTAATTGTTATCCCTAATAGGTGGTTCGTGATGCTATGTGGTATGATTTGTTTGATTTAAACTGTGAAGGTGTGGTTATCTATTGATGATGAATTACTGTGACATCCTATATTAAAAGTAGAATTGTATTTCACTTGAATAATTTTAAGTTAAGTTGGCAAGGGTTTCGAAGAGACCGGAGTCGGGTATTAGAGAATACCTGAAACCACTTCGATTCTTTATAAACTGAAATGTGAAATTAGTAGGCTGAAATGGAATGATTTAAGTGGATTGAACCATTTAATCTAGTTTTGGAGCTTAGAAATTGATGTGTAAAATAGGTGATGTCTATAATAACTTGTGGAGTTGTAAATTGATATAAGTTACCCCGGGTTTATTTAAGTTGTATACTTTTGTATTCCGTGCTAGATGAGTTTACTCACGCTGGTTTCCAGCCTGACCCGGGTGTTACTTTGATGTAATGCTCGGGTCAGACCTAGTATTACAGATTTTCAGGTAAGGACGTTCTGGAGCTCAGGCGGCGAGCTGGATGGCAGGGACGTATAGAGAGTATCCATTGTGATATTGTAGTATCTGGACATGATTGTTTTGTCCAATGTTTATGTAACTCTGATGTGTTTAAATGTAAATTAACAGCTATAGTTTTCTTTGTATAACTGCTATTTTATTTGATATTATATTTTATCCGCTGCGAATGTGAGATTGTGTGTTTCTTTCTGTTCTTCTTCTATCTCTTTCTTCTTTTTGCTAACTATCTGCAAATTTTGGGATTGAAAATTTTGGGTCGTTACACAAAGCGCATGACTAACCACTCGTACGAACCACATCTTATTCAAAATTTCATTAATGGAATGTTGTCCTCTGCCACTCCCAATTGATGGAACCCTGTTGCTAAGTCCAATTGGGAAAATACCTTGGCTCCACTAAATTGATCAAAAAAATCATCTTTTCACGGCAAAGGACACCGATTCTTTATTGTCTGATCATTTAACTTATGATAATCAAAATACATCCTTAACGACCCATTCGATTTCTACACGAACACCACGACCGCTGCCTAAGACGAACTGCATGGTTTGATAGAACTCTTTCTTTCTAAGTCCACCAGCTTCATCTTTAACTCTTTCATCTCAGTAGGTATCATTCTATTAGGCAGTCTACTTATGAGTTTAGCTCCAGGTACAATACGTATTCAAAAAACAGTAGCTCGTCTTAGTGGTAGTCATATAACTGACTCAAAAACATCTACATACTCTCTTACAACGAAAACCCGATTCACCTCATCTTCCACTTCAATTGCACCCAATAAAGCACATACAACGAAATTCGAATTTTCTACTGAATATGTAGTTCAATCATGGCTATTAGGGTGTCTTAATGATATCTTCCTATCCTAGAAAAATATCCTAGCATCATATCTGCTTAACCAGTCCATAACCAAAATAATCCAAAACCCACAAAATCAAACACATGTAAATTGTAGGTAGTGCGTGATCTAATAGTTCAATTTTTAAATGATCACATCTCATCCCAAGAGTTGCATAACCTCCTATTTGATTCACAACGTTTAAGGAAGTAATAAGGTACGATGGTTCTAGATTTAATTTATTACCAAAAACTGGGAGACAAAAAGAATGTGATGTGCCAGTATCAAATAATGCTTTAACATATATGCTATGAATTAAAAGCATACCCCCATCATAGAATTTCCTTTCTCTTCTGTAGTCGGACTAAAACTGATGACTCCAAAGCAAAAATTTCCCTTTATCAGCCTTGGCGGATTTTGGACATTCATTCTTATAATGCCCCATCCAGTTGTAGATTACACTTCACACCCTTCTTTCCATCACCAGATTAACATTCATTAGCGAAGTGCCCTTTCTTATCATACTTATATCAAACAATGCTAGCTTTCCCTTTCTAGGCAACTACGCCCTTCTAAGCTCCCTTCCTTAAACAACTTTCTCTTTTTTCCTTGAAAACCCTGAGTCTCCACAGGCTTTTCATTACCAAAGCTCGAAAGCATTTCATTATTCCTTAATGCCATCTCCACCACTACATCACATGGATCTATAAGATGCGGCATAGTTGCCCCTAGCGATCTCAGGCTTCAATCGATGAATGAACTTCTCATTACTTTTGATCATAGTTTCAATAGTAGCATATCCATATCTAGACCACTTGTCAAACTTAGTTGCATACTGCAGTATAGATATGTCTCTCTGCTCTAATTCCATGAACTTTCTAAGCAAAGTTGACTTGGATATCTCGAACAAGAAGCTTTCCTCAAATCTACTTCTAAGTTCAGCACAAGTCAAGTTTCCTTTGTTGCTCCTATAATCGCATTATTCCATCTGTACAAAGCAACTCCTTGCAATTATTTACATTCATGCCTCCTCTTCTACTCATCACCCAAGCCTAAGTAAGCAAAGATCCTTTCACAGTGCAACAACCAATTCTCCACTTCAATAGCACTTTCCATTCCTAGGAAAGACTTCCTTTCAATAATGGTATAATCATGGCTCAACTTGACGTAATTGTTGGGGTAGGTACCTTGGATTAGCAACTCTCACGTTGCAAACGTTTCCTCCAACTAAACCAAGAGCAGCTCCAACTTGCATCATATTCATGAAGAACTGATACATAGTACCAATATCTATAAGCGGGGTTCTAACACTCACATTATCATTTGCATTAGGGTTAGCATTTGCTTGTCTATCGAAATTCCTTCTAGTATTAGGTTGAACATTTCCATTAGTTATGGTGCTTCCTCCACTTCGATTCACTCTTCCATTTGATGCTTCCATATCTTGATTCTCATTATCTAAATACGAGTCTTTGTGAGATATAGAAGAATTGTCTGTGAGAAAATGGAGAATAGAGATAGAATACTTACTTATATATAGCAAATAAAAAGTATGTTACTATAGCGTTATCCCCATACCCCAACGTTATTCTTTGATACTAAGTTTGTAACATCCTCCATTTTGAGGACCAAAAATAAGCATTACGGGAGTTGCAGTCATCCATAGTATTAATTTGTGGTAGCAAAATGAGATCAGTTAATTGTATCTATAACTTCAAGAGCACATGAATATGAAAATTTTCAAAAAATGTTTTACGTCCCATTACATAATCTCGTCGATTCCATGCTCATAGAAAATATAATAATTATTACATTATATTCCAAGAGGGACATATGAAGATGCCCTATTGGGTGATCAGAGTCTAACTACTTGGCCGTTATAAATCTTATCATTACATCCATTCAAACAAAAATCAAACAACATAAAGGAAATATACTCAAAATATTAACTTGCCTCCTACACATTTCTAAAAGCTTATTTTTCTAACCTAAAAACCCTACACTCGACCTACTCAAATGAATACCCGAGATTTTAAGGTGAACAACAAAAATTTCTGGTCATACAAAAAGTCCGATGTGAATAATAATATAACATCTCGAATGAAAGTAGATATCTAGTGAGACCACACCACTGAGCGGAACGGGTTATCCCCTCTCTAGTATTTTATCCAAATAATTCAATCATAATCATGCACCTACAACCATAATGGTTAGAGCAAAACATAACATGATCATATGCATGCATGCAATATGGGTAAGTTTGTCTAAACTGTCATCCTAGGGTTATGCACACTTAAGGTTTACCCTTTCCAAAATAGACTGCCTGTCTCAAATCATAGTCTTTCTTGGGTCACTATAAACCTAATGGTTTGTTGGCCAACCAATAACCTATCAGGCTAACTTGGGCCAAAACTTTAACAAGATATTGCAAAATCTCCAGATACGGTTAGGAGGAAACTGGATTGTCTGTCCGAATCATTGTTTTCCTATATAGACTAATGGTTTTATGGGCCAACCAATAACCACTTTCCATGAGCATATAGAGCTACGAATAACCACTTTCAGACAAACCATATATGTTCCAATACCAAACACAATTATCTTATGAAAGTAGAATCTCAGTCTCATCAGAAAAACCAGAGTACAAACACAAACTTTCGCTCAATACATTGCCAGTACAATAATGGAACAAAAAGCTCGAAATAAAAAGAAGGAATACATAATAAGGTCCCTAAGTCTCCAAGAAGCTGCGGTCTATCTTCCTTTCCCCTGATTGCCTATGAGGAAAAAGGGGGAAAATAGAGGAGTGGGTCAGACTAAAAGTCTGGTGAATGATAGTAATTACTATAATCTTGAAGTAAAGTAAAAGTAATAAACCTTACAAAAGTTCTAGTATATATAAAGGAAACAAAGAGAATAGGAAGAAAAAGGAATAAGATGGAAGTAAATATGAATTAACTAGATCAACATAATTGATTAACTTTGATTGTTTGCACTAGCTTTTGATGGCTGCTTAGATTAGGTTGAATTCCTAATACTATCCTTTGATCGGCCTACTACTCCATAGAATCTACTTTGGACCGGACGCTAAAACTCCCTACACAGTAGACATTGCTTCCTATGAAAGGCACCCACTAAGCGCTTAAAACTCATAATGATTACTGAGCGCCAGAATGGAAGTCGTACGCGTAACCGCCACCATGCTCATGTTACCTATTGTTCCACCTATTGGGTCTTCTTAGTAACTCAAGGTCCAGCATAAGCATCCACCTCGTCTCACTTCAGGATGAGAAACCTCGTCTCACTTCAAGGTTATGTGAGAGACCTCGTCTCACTTCAGGGTTATGTGACGCACCTCTTCTCACTTCAGGGTTATGTGATACACCTCGTTTCACATCGGGGTTATGTGAAACACCGTGTCCGTAGAAATAATAGGGGAAATGCTGTTGGTATATACCCATCATCAAAACAATATCTAGTTGCGCCCCTTTCCCAAATCCTCATGATTTGAACTTCTACTTATTGACCGTTTACTACCGTTATTAACATAAGCGTGCCCCTCGTCTCACTTCAGGATTATGTGAGACACTTCGTCTCACTTCAGGGTTATGTGAGACACCTCGTTTCACTTTAGGGTTATGTGAAACACCGTGTCCACAGAAATAGGGGAATGTTATTTGGTATAGGTCCTACTTTAATTCTTTGCTCATTGTCGTAAATAAATTATTTAAATAAGCCTTTACTTTTGTTCTTATTATCTGTGCTTATTAATTTATCCTTAGTCTTAAATAAGACTCGCTCTCTTCTATAACCTACTTTATACTCATGCTTATTAGTTAACCCAAGGTCTAATTGTAAAAATAAGCTTCTTTCATCTTATACTCTTTTTATTTATAATTCTAAGTTATAACTAGGCCAATTATCTTTAATTAGTCCAATTTTAACATCAATATCATAATTAGGCTCAATTTCAGTCTTAATTCTATTTTATTACAGTCTTTACAATTTATATCTTATCTTCCGTTATTTCAATATTCTTATAATTTTAGTGCATGCTCGTGTTTAATCTATTCTAATCCATACATGATGAAGAAGGAGGAATAAAAGACAACTAAAAATAGAACAAAATCCAAAGCGTAGGAAAAAGATGTAAGTAACGCATAAATAATAGTAAATGAATTAAAATACTAGTAAATAAACTGTAAATAAACGGAAAATCTATAATTAACAGAAATGAACAAAAATTAACTGAAAAGAATATCTAAAAGAAATAGACTTAAAGTAAAGACTTAAAATAATTCTAAAAACTGTAAATAAACTACTAAAAAGGTTATTACAAAAATCGTAGTAAAACTACAACTATTGGAAACCCTATTATTTTAAATTACTTAAAGAAATCTAAAATAATTACAACCACTCACCTGTGGTCCTAAGATCTTCCCTTTTGGTCTTCTTGGATCCACTTGAGGGTATTAAAATATTATTAAAAAGATTCTCTCCTTGGAAAATTATTCCTTTTAGGGTCCTCTTGAAAAGGTGAACCCAAGCGGAGAAAATCAGGAGTGAGAAAAAGTGTTAGACCTAGGGTCTTATTTATAGGGGTAGAAGTGGATCTCAGACCGTTGGATTTGGAGATTGAATAGGATGCAACCACATTATAGGCTGAATAGGAGCTGCCAGATGGAAGCACGAAGGGACCAGATGAGGCTAAAGAATGAAAAATACGTGTTCGAAAACCTCTGGAACGAACAAAATTTTCTTCGTTCCATACCTGTAGGCGGGTCGACAGGGTGGTCGACCACCCCTCCTCCTGGGTCGACCGGCCGGTCGACCCAGGGCTTGGTTAGGTCGACCTCTTGGTCGACCTAGCCTAATTTTTTTCTTTTCTTATTTATTTTGTTTCTAGCTCATATTGGCTCGGATTCTGACGTTCTATATGTCGAAATTGTCTAAAAATTTACCGCGGACACAATGGTGCAACTATCGTGGCTCAATTCTGATAACTTCACAAATATCATTTAATTAATTTATTAATTAACTAACTAATTATGATGGGTTAAATTTCAGGTCGTTACACAAACTTCGTAATATGCTCCGGAACAAACATTTCGCCCTCTTCCAACTTCAAAAACCTTTTAAACAAAGTTGACTTAGCTGCTTCAGACATAAATTTCTCCTCGAACATATCTCTAAAGTCGGCTCGAGTAAGTTTCTCTTTAGGTAATCCCATGGTAACAAAGTTTCATCGATACAAAGCAGCTCTTTACAACTTCCTTGAAGCCAATCTCCTCTTCTAAACATCATTCGGCCCCAAGTCAGCAAAAAATTCTCACACTAAAAGGTCAGTCCTTCACTTCAATAGCATTCTTCATCCCTAAAAAGCCAATCCTCGATATCATTACCCAGCTTAATGCGACTTAGTTATTGCGAGCACCACTTTAGGCATTACAGCTCGCACATTACAAGCATTACCTCTAATCAATCTAACCGTTGCTCCATATTGCATTATATTAACAAAAAATTTGCACATTGTCCCTATGTTAACTGGTGCAGCTCTAGCACCCACATTAGCATTTGTATTAGTATTGGTTGTTCAGTTAGCATTTCTAGTATTTGCCCAAACATTTCCTCTCTTTTGGTGCTTCCGCGTCCCAAGTTTTGTCTTTCACTTTTGGTATCCATTTCTCATAATTTCCACATGAGTTTTCGTGAAATACAAAATATTGGTCTAAGATAGAGGCAGAGTATTGATAGATATACATACTTATATATAGCAAATAACAAGTACGTTAACGCTATCCCATTTCCCAGTTTATTCTTTCAGTTCTGTGGTCTTTCTTATTTCTTTTGGGTTATTCATTTTCTTATGAAATAGGGTGTGATGAAAATGATACTGGTCTTGCCTCATATACTTTTGATTTTGATTCAGTTTCTTTGGACGCTTCTACCATTGGGGATGCACTGGAAATGAGTCAGTGACTATTACAGTGATTAACGTAGTGTTTAATATGGTCGTGTGCATTAATATTGACAATGATGTAGTGACCGGTGTAATAGCTAATGCAGTAGATACTAGTGATGCTGATTATGATGCACTGACTAAAATAAGGATTAATTAAGTAGAGATTATTGATTCTAAAAATGTTGCAGGGGTTAATGTGATGGTTAATGAGGTAGAGGATGTCGATTTGGAAAATATAATGGTGGTTAAGGAAATAGTAAATGCGATGAACGGTAGGTCTATAGGGAATGTTGAACAGGTTGTTGAAACTAGAGGAGAAAATGCTAGTGCAATATGGGGAGATGATTCTTATATATGGATGTAACATCCCCTATCTTGAGGCTCGAAGCAAAACACTACAGATGCTGCAGTCATCTATAGTATTAAATTTCAGTGACAAAAATAGTAATGTTAGTAGTCTCCATAATATCAAAAGCACATGAATATGAAACAAAATCACATATTCTGAGAAACCACTTTTACTGACTACATTTCAAATCATGATTCACATTCCATTACATAATCCCAAAATGTACCCCAGGTTTTGATCAAATATAATTATTATCAAATATGCCAAGAGCGACATGTGAAGATGCCCCCTTAGATGATCAGAGTACTAAATAGACAAAAACTGTCTTAATACATCACAGTGGAAATAAACAAAATAGCTCCTAAATAGTTATCCATGCCTCTCGCATGTCTTCAAAAGCTTTATTCATCCACCTACTAACACCTGTAAATCCTTAACTCTCAACTTACTCAAATCAATTTTGAGCATCCGAGAGTTCAAGGGGAAAAACATAAACTTTGAGTCAGACAAAAAGCCTAGTGTGAATAATAATATACATCTCGGTTATCTGATATTAAGTGAGACCACATCGCTTAGCGGAATGAGTTTCCCTTCACTAATATCCTTTTCTAAAATATATCTTTTGCAAATCAAAATCCTATAACCAAACTGGTTTATCAATAATAGCAATATCATGTATGCATACAAATCAGTTAATTAATGGACTATCTATCCGAACACTATAGTTTTGTTTGGCTAACTACTAACCTTTGGCTGACTTGGGCCTACAAGACTAAATAAAAAATAATCTAACTCCTATTATGTACTCTTAGGGACGGTCTGTCCCTGACTTACTTCTCCCAAGGTCAATGATCCTAATGGTTTTGCGGGCTCGCCATCTTTACTCTGTATATTCCTTTCTGTGTGTAACATCATTTTAGTCTCACCCGTGACAATGCCCTATACACTGAAATTTTGGACTTATATTAGCTAGGGGCTACTAGTTAAAGTATAGGGTGCGACCCCATTCCATTCCCATCTGATATTCTAGTATCTGGGTCATTTACTTAGGGTTAGCTATATCAAATTTTCCTTGAAAGCATTTATTTCAAATTGATTTAACCCTTTAAATCAAACTTAAACAAGGAAAATATACTCTATGCTTTACACAAAATCACTTTTCCATACTTTACACAAAACATTGTTGATGAACACAATCGAAACCCTTGTTTAAAAGCTTTAAACAACCGCTTTCGAAACCTTTGAAAGTACCCCATTCGAAAACATTGATAGTACCTCTTTCGGAACCATTGAAAGTACTCCTTTGATACCAGTAAACTACTTTACTTTATACCCTTAGGCCGCAAGGCTAAAACATACCTTTCAAAACCATCTACACTAGACCTTTCGAAAATGTTAGAAGTATCCTTTCGAAAGCTTTACAAAACCTTAGACATCCTCTTTTCAAAACACTATAAACATGCCCTCCAAAAAAATTATAAACCCTCTGTTTAAACATTAAAGGTAAACCTTTCGAAAACATTGGGGAACCACCCCTTCAAAACCTTTATCATATACCTTTCGAAAGAATTAAGTCCTTTACATAAATAAAACCTTTTGAAACCATTGGGTTTAAGTAAAAACATGTGGAACAACATTTCGAAACTATTTAAAATTATTCCTTTCGAAACCTTTGGGTTTAACTTTCAAAATATCAAAAGTGTCTTAAAAGAACTAAGTCGAAAGCAACTCTTTCGAATGCAATTCACTAAATAAAAGAAGTGGATGGTGCCGAAATTAACCCTTTTAAAATCATTGGAGAAGCGGCTCAAGTTTTAAAGCGAAAGAACCCTTTCGAAGGCATTGCTTCGAAAGGTAAAATGCGGCAGGAGGGGTTTTGACCCCTTTGAAAACTTCTATTTAAAACAAAGGTGGCAACCTCTTTCTAAACCTTTCTTTAAAATAATCAACCAAGTTGAAAGCTATCTCAAAGAAAGTGCATTTCCTTTGAAAGCAAAACAAGGTCTCGATTCGAAAGCCATGTTTCGACTCTATACCTTTTGCCTATCTCCAATCCACTACGTACCAAGTCTTTGATACTATGTGTATTGGTTTCAAACTGGTTAGAGGCGGAAGTATGTAGTCGAAAGGTAGCTTCCGAAAGTGGCGAAACAACAAAAGCCTTATAAAACTGATTTTTGACTTTAAAAAATAATTTCTTTTCAACTAACTTGCTTTGTTTGTTAACATATGATTGGTTGCCAATTTCTTTGCCACTGCCGAATTTCAGAATTAAACAATTTAAAACATTTACAAATTACCACTTCTCCTTTTATAAACATATAAGACATATAAGTCCTATAAAATACTTAGGAAAAATCTAAAAAAATTCCAATAAATCATTTTTGATATGTTTTCTAACATATTTAAATATCTGACCCAACGCTAATATATAATAGCCGTAATTAATTTTAAACCTAATTAATCATTTTCCTACTAGAAAATTCATAATAAATCCACATTAATTCCGAAAATTATGAAACTTGAAACCCATCTCTAAAATACTATTTCTGACCTTATATCAAAATAGCAAGGCATTTTGATATCATTTAATAGGTTTTTCAAGTTAAATCTTATCATAAATATAATTATAAAACCTATATGAAATAGCATAAATCATCAACAAGCGTATATATCCACTTAAACAACCAAAACATGGCAAAACATTCACAAAATATATTCGGACCTCAACTAAAACCGAAAATAATAAAATGAGATGTAACATATTCACCTTTAGCTTGTGATTAAGGAGTTGGGATTTGCTTCTTGAATTAAGTTGATTAAGCTTCCTTCTCTTGGTTCTTGCTTATCTTCCTTTAGATTCCCTCTAATGGTGGCCGGCCATTTCTTAGATTTAGTTTTGTTCATGAACTTGTAAAATGAAAGTGCATGAGGGTTTATGGTATTAGAATATGACTTATTCCTATCTTGCTCTTATCAACTACCCTTACATATTCCATTTTATTTTCCTTTAGTTCATGTTTAAATTGGCACCGCTACCCTCTATTAACGTAGCTCTCAATCCTTTATCCATTTATATCTTTTAATTTAACTAATTGAATGTTCTAAATAATGTTAATTAAAATCAGGGTCGTTACAGACTCCCCTCCTTGAAGAATTTCGCCCTCGAAATTAGTATAAGGTACACATAAAATCAATCATAAAGGTAAAACATACCATGAAACAAGTCAGGATAAGCATCTCTAATCCTACTCTCAGTTTTCCAAGTATGTCTCTCTCATTGTCACTCCACTGGACTTTAACTAATCTGACTGTCTTGTTCCACTACTAAGTTATCTAATACAATTGGTGCTATATAGTCTTCGGATCTTGAATACACTTTCTCGGACGAGAAACTTGAAAAACATGATAAACTCCTGGTAAACTGTTTGGTAACTCTACTGTATATGCGAGTTTCCCGATTCTTTCTATAATAGGAAATGGTCCAACATATCTCAGTGCCAGGTTCCCTGATTTCCCGAGTCGAATTACACCTTTCATTGGTCATATCTTGACGAAAACATGATCCCGAACTGAGAACTCTAAGTCTTTCCGTCTCTTATCTGCATAACTCTTCTGCCTAGACTAAGCTTCCTTTATTCTAGCTTGAATTAACTCAATATTCTTTGCAGCTTCTCTAACCAAATCTGGACCAAGAACCAACCTATTCTCGGTCTCCAACCAACAAATGGGAGATTTGCATGGCCTTCCATACAAAACTTCAAATGGTGCCATCCCTATACTAGCCTGATAACTATTGTTATACGAAAACTCGACTAAGTGTAGATGATCTTCCCATCATCCCCCAAAATCTATCGCACAAGCTTGTAACAAATCTTCTAAGACTTTGCTAACTCTTTCTGTTTTTCCATCTGTCTATGGACGGTAGGCGGTACTCATCTTGATCTTAGTACCCAAAATCTCCTATAGACTCCTCCGGAACTTTCTAGTGAATAAGGAATCTCTATCACTTACTATACTGCTATGAATCTCATGTAGTCTAACTACATTCTTCATAAATAACTTAGCTAAAACAGGTGCCATCCTGGTTGACTTAACTGGAATGAAATGGGCACTCTTTGTCAACCTCTTCCATTAGGACCCACATACTTTCATTTTCTCTATTTGACTTTAGCACCCTGTCTATAAAATCCATTAAGATAGAATCCCACTTCAAAACTTGAACATCTAAAGGCTAAAATAACCCACTTGGTTTTTGATGTTTGCTTTTGCTTGTTGGCAGTTCAAACACTATTTCACCCATAAGCCTATATCCCTCTTCACACCTTCCCAGAAGAAACTTCTTTTCATGTCCTGATACATCGTAGTTCCTCCCAGATGAATAGTGAACCTCGAACGATGGCATTCTCCAAGAACTTCATTTCCAACGTTTCCCACATTCGGAACACATAACCTTCTTTTCTTCCTCAACCACCCATTCCGGTCAAGACTAAAATCTTTCAAGTCATTGCTCTCTGTTCCATCCCATAACTTTTTGATTCGTTCAACTAATAACGGATCCTCATTCTTCTTAGAAGCTATCTTTTCGATCATTATCGGTCGAGCTTCTAAACATGAAAACATAACTGTTTCCTTACTAGATCTAGCTTCAGATCTCAACTATATTTTGCATATCATCAATGCTTCTAAATCTTTCCACTCGGTTATCCTTGCCAACACTACATTCTGATGTTTTCTGTTAAGTGCATCTGCAACGTTGCCTTTTCCTGCTGTGTACTCAATACCAAAGTTATAAGTGGTTATAAACTCTACTCACCTCTGTTGTATCTTATTCAACTCCTTCTAAGAGAATAAATACCACAACAACTTATGTTCTGTATATAGCTCAAATCTTTCTCCCAAAAGGTAATGTCTCCAAACCTTCAACGCAAAAATTAGTACAGCAATTCCAAATCACGCATTGGATATCTAACCTCATGCAGTCTAAGTTATCTAGAAGCATAGGAAACCACTTTACCTTTTTGCATCAACACAACTACTAACCTAGTTCCACATGCATCTATATACACAACTAAATCTCGATTCCCTTCTGAAACAACTAACATAGGTGCATTAGTCAATAAATGTTTAAATCTTTGGAATGCTTCCTCACACTTAATGATCCAATCGAACTTCACATTCTTTCACGTTAGCTTAGTCATCGATGCCGCTATCCACGAAAAATCCTTTATGAATATCGGATAATACCCAACTAATCCAAGAAAACTCTTTGTCTCAGTCATTTTCTCAGGTCTCTTCCAATTATTCACCACTTCGATCTTAGTGGATCTACAGAAAGCCCTTCCTCTGAAACTACATAACCAGGAAACTTCACTTCTTTCTTCCAGAAATGACATTTCAAAAATTTCACTTTCAATTGATGTTGCCTCGGCGCCTCAAGCACCACTCTAAGATGAACTCCATGTTCTCTTTCATCTTTAGAGTATATCAAAATATCATCTATGAATTCCAACATAAGCCTATCCAAGTGCTTTTAGAAAATGGTTCATCAAATCTACAAAGAATGTTTGTGCATTAGTTAGTCCAAACGGCATTACTAACCATTTGTACAATCCATATCTTGTTCTAAACGCCATCAAAGGAATACTATCCTCTGCCACTCTAAGCTGATGGAACCTTGTTGCTAAATCCAATTGGGAAAATACTTTGGCTCCTCCCAACTGGTTGAACAAATCATCAATTCTAGGTAATGGATATCGACTCTTTATCATCTTCTCATTCGACTTACGATAATTGATATATAACCTTAATGATCCATCTGGTTTTAGCAAACACTGCGGCTGCTCCCCAAGGCAAACTACTTGGTTCGATAAATTTCTTACCATCCAAATCCACCAGCTGCACCTTTAGCTCCCTCATCTCGGTAGGTATCATTCTACTTGGTGGTTTACTCAGCGGTTCTGCTTCGGTTTCCAAATCTATCAGAAACTGAATAGCTCATTTCGATGGCAATCCTACTACAGGTTCAAAAACATCCGTGAATTCTCTAACAACGAAAATTCGATTCAACTTATCTCCTACCTCCATAACACCCAACAAATCATTAACCTCAAAACTAGGGTTTTCTATGGAGTATATAATCCAATCACTATAATCAAGGTGTCTAAGCGATATTTTCCTATCATGGCAAAATATCCTAGCATCGTATTTGCTTAACCAATCCATACCCAAAATAATTCGAACCCTACGAAATCAAACACATGCAAATTGCAAACAAAGGTATGACCTAATTATTCAAACTCTAGGTAGTCACATCTCATACCAAGTGTCGCATACCCTCCTATCAGATTTGCAACCCTTAAGGAAGTAACTAGGTATGAGGGTTCTAGGTTAATCTTATCTGCCAAACAATGAGATATAAAAGAATGTAATGCGTTAGTTTCAAACATAACTCTAACTAACATACCATGAATCAAAAGCATACCTCCCAACACAACTTTTCCTTTTTCCTTTACTGTTGGCCTTGAGGTAGCTGGCTCCAATGCAAACACTTTGCCATTTCCTTTGTTGGCTGGCTCCTTGCAATAATTCTTATAACATCCAATTTGATCGCAGTTGAAGCATCTAATATTCTTCTTCCCGATCACCTTCTTTACATCTCCCGGGACACATTCATTTATGAAATGACCTTTCTTGTCACATTTATAGCAGACAACTTCTCACTTTCCTTTCTTAGCAGCTCCACCATTCTAAGCTCCTTTCTTGTGGAAAAACCACCTCATCTAACTCTGCCGACCTTGAGATTCCTTTGCCTTATTTCTTTCAAGAAAAGCAAGAATCTTTTCATGCCTCAAGGCCATCTTGATAACAACATCACAAGGATCCCTAATATGCGGTAATGTGGCCTTTGCAAGCTCAGGCTTCAACCCTCGAATGAACTTTTCAGTCCTCTTGATCATATTATCAACCGTAGCATAGCCATATCTTGCTAGCTCCTCAAACCTCGTTTCATACTCAAACACTGTCATATCCCCCTGCTCGAATTCAGCAAACTTCCCGCGCAGAGTAGACTTTGCAATCTCCAACATAAACCTCTCCTCAAATCTCTTTTTGAACTCAGCCCAAGTCGTAGTCTCCTCATTAACTCCGGTCGTAACACTGTTCAACCAGTATAGTGCTGCTCCTTGTAGCTGTCTAGAAGCAAGCCTTCTCTTCTGCTCATCATTGATCCCCAAATCAGTGAAAATCCTCTCGCAATGAAGTAACCAATTCTCCACTTCGATTACATCTTCAGTACCGATAAACGCTTTCCTCCCAGCCAGGCATAGTCTCTACTCAAAATAGCATAGTTGTTGACCAATGGAGCTCCTTGATTTCCTCCATTAGCATTTCCTCCAACTACTCTAGCAACAACTTTCGCTTGCATCAAGTTTACAAAGAACCGATACATTGCTCCGATGCCTACTTGCGGGACTCCAGCACCCATATTTGCGGCTTGTGCCTGACCTTGATTCCTCCTAGTATTTGGTCTGCATTTTCATTAGTTGTGGTACTTCCCCCACCAATGTTAACTCTTCCACTTCTAGCATCCATACCTGCATTCGAGCCATCGTACGATATAGAAGAATAGCCAAAGAGAGATACGAGAATAAAGATATAGTGTGTACTTAGATATAACAAATACAAGTACGTTACTATAGCGTTATCCCATACCCCGATCTTTTCTCTAATTTCTTGGGATTATGTTTTCGAAATCATTTTAAGTTTAAAGTTGTTCATAAACCTATGCTCTAATACCAAATTGTAACATCCCCTATCTTAAGGCCCGAAGCTAAACCCTACAGATTCTGCAGTCACCTATAGTATTAACTTCCGACGATAAAATATTGTAATGTTAATGGTATCCATGTTATCAGAAGCACATGAGTATGAAACAAAATCACAGATTCCAAAAATAGCTTTTACTAACTACATTTCAAAACATATTTCACATTCTATTACATATTCCTAAAACTTACCCCAGGTTTCGATCAAATATAATTATTACAAAATACGCCAAGAGTGACATATAAAGATGCCCTTGGATGATCAGAGTACTAAATACACAAAAACTGTCTTAGTACATCATAGCGGAAATAGATAAAATTACTCCAAATAGTTATCTATGCTTACTGCACGTCTTCAGAAACTTTATTCGTCCACCTAATAAAACTTGTAAATCCTCAACTCCCAACCTACTCAAATCAATTTTGGGCACCTTTGAGTTAAAGGGGAAAAACATAAACTTCGAGTCTGATATAAAGCATGGTGTGAATAATACTATACATCTCAGTTATCTGATATTAAGTGAGACCATGCCGCTTAGTAAAGGGTTTCCCCCTCACTAATATCACCTTTTAAAATATATCTTTTGCAATGCAACCAAATTGGTTAAAGCAATAACAAAAAAATCATGTATGCATATAAATCAGGTAATCAATGGACTATCTTTCCGAACACTATAGTTTTGTTAGGCTAACTACTAACCTTTGTCTAACTCAGGTCTACCAAACAAAATAAAAAAATAATCTAACTTATGTTAGATACTGTTATGGACAGTTTATCCCTAACTTACTTCTCTTAGGGTCAACTGATCGTAAGTGTTTTACGGGCTCACCAATAAACTATTTTACTCTGTATATTCCTTTCTGTGTGTAACATCATTTCAGTCTTACTTGTGACAAAGCCCTAAACACTAGAATTTTGGACTTATATTAGCTAGGAGCTATTAGCTAAAGAATAGGACGTGACCCTATATCAATCCCATCTGGTATTCTAATATCTAAGTCACTTACTTAGGGTTAACTACCCCATCAAATTTTCCTTTGAAACATTTCTTTCAAATTGATTTAACCCTTTAAATCATACTTAAACAAGGAAAATATATTCTACGCTTTACTTAAATTACTTTTCCATGTTATATATACTTTACACAAAACACTATTGATGAACACATTTGAATCCCTTATTTAAAAGCTTTAAACAGCCCCTTTCGAAACTTTTGAAAGTACCCCTTTCAAAACCATTAAAAGTACCTCTTTTGAAACAATTAAAAGTCGATACTAGTAAACTACTATACCTTATAACCTTAGTCGAAATGCCATAACTTACCTTTCAAAACCATTTACAATAGACCTTTCGAAAACATTAAAAGTATCCTTTCGAAAGCTTTACAAAACCTTAGACATCCTCTTTTCCAAACATTTTAAACATGCCTATCGAAAACATCGGAAACCCTCCATTTAAGCACTAAAGGTAAGCCTATCGAAAACATTAGGAAACCACCCGTTCTAAACCTTTATCATATTCCTTTCGAAAGCATTAGGTCCTTTACATAAATCAAACCTTTCAAAAGCATTGGGTTCAAGTAAAAACATGTGGAACAACCTTTTGAAACCATTTAATACCTTTCCTTTCAAAACCAGTGGGTTTAACTTTCAAATTTCAAAAGGATCTTAAAAGAAATAATTCAAAAAGCAACTCTTTCGAAAGAAATTTCCTAAGTAAAAGAAGTGGATGGTGTCAAAGTTAACCCCTTTAAAAGCATTGGAGAAGCGGCTCAAGGTTTAAAGCGAAAAAACCCTTTCGAAGGCATTACTTTGAAAGGTAGAATGTGACAGTAAGGGTTTCGAGCCCTTCTAAAGCTTCTATTTAAAACAAAGGTGGCAACCTCTTCTGAAACCTTTCTTCAAATAATCAGCCAAGTCTAAAGCTATCTCATTCGAAAGCATTCTTTTTGAAAGCAAAGGAAGCACATCTCCTTTGAAAGCAAAAAAAGGTCTCGTGTAACGACCTGCAAATCTGTATCCCTTGAGTCAACATTATTCTATATCAATCAACTCAAGTCGAACAGAAATACGAATCATTTGGGTTAAAGAAGAAGAGGTAGAAGAAGAAAAAAAAACAACAGAATCTTACCATCGCAGCAGAAATAAAATATAATAGATATTCAAATATCTTTACACAAAACAAATACATCTGTTTATATATTACATCATCAGAGTATACATCAATAACATACAACTGGACAATAACCATAACCTGTCCACACAATCTGAATACATAGCGGAATATTTAAACAAATACGAAAGTACGCATCGCCATCCAGCTTGCCTCTTAAGCTCCACAGCATCATGTCCTGTATTCTATAATACTCGATCTGACCCGAGCATTACATTTAAATAAAACCCGAGTCAGTCTGGAATACCAGCGTGAGAAATCACACTCAAATTGATTATTAAAGTTTCAAAATCATTTTGAAAACAAAGGCATCTCGTAAGACCACGTCACAAATAAACATGCCGGGTTTTTACCTTACGATATCTAAAACATTTATTTATTAAAATCCTCTGATATTATAATAGGTTCTATATACAAATACTTGTTAAAATAGCCAAAATTGTTACATTATTAAATTCCAGCTACTAGCCACAGAGTGGGTGATACAAACAAAACTCGTAAATGGGCACGTAGGGAGAATGGATTTCCAACTAATGACTAGGCACTGGGGTACCACCTGTCACGGTACGTGGCCTAGATCACAGTACCGAGGATCACCCCCGACCCTCTATAATACAAGACCGGGACTACCCCTTACTGGATAATCCTGAGGATCACCCCCGACCCCCTGAATGGGTGCTACCCACCTAGCCTTGCTGCATAACCCCTGATTTTCAATCATTCCCGGTTGATAAGGCTTGAGGCTAAGCGTTACTTTTTAGAACATATCCCTTAGAATGCTCATCGTCCACCTGACGATGTCCTGAAAGCATTCAATCCATACAAGTCCGCCCCGGGTTCGAACGGAACCGAAGGCACTACTCCTACTACATCCATTTTGAAAACATCCTCAGGATTAGTAGCGACTAGCCCTTGCACTTCACTAATCCATCTTCGACTCTGAAATCTTCTTCCTCACGAAAACGTACAAACCGGATCGAAGTGGGTTTCGAGAAATAAATTTCGATCCCGGTCTCTTCGAAACGATCAGCGCATTGGCCAATATTGATAGTCAGTTTTTAACTATCAATTAACATTCACAACAACCATCAAACAATAAATAATTTCACAAATTATTTATTTATCTCAAAATATCTTCGCAAGATATATTTCCATTTTCAACCCTTTTGAAAACAGTTTCAAACTACCTTCCTTTTACAGAATAAATTCCCCAAATATTTTCTATTTCCACTGAAATCCCCAAGCACAAAACTTTAGATTTTTAAAATAATTTAAAACACTTTATTGTAAAATATGCTTTAACATTTAAATTTAGAAAAACTACTTTAATATTTAATTAAAAATAATACTTTAGGAATATTTAAAATAAGGTTACTTTATAAGATATAAAACTAGATTTTTCTTTTTCTTTAAAACAAAATACTAAGTTATCTTTAAATAATTATTACGATAATAGATTTGAAAAATAATAATTGCTTTAGAATTTAAACATTTGGCAATAACAAATTTTCTAAACATCCTTTTTTTTAAACAACATTAAGACTTTTATTTTTATTTTAAAATTTACTTTGAAAACGTACTTGGCTATTCAGGGGAAATATACTTCTCTTCACATTCTTTAAAAAAATAATTTCACTATTTATTTTTAAACAAATTTTCTCATTTCTTTAATAAATTCCCACCTTGAATTTATTCTTCCTAAATATCCACTGATATATTTTACTTTACTTTTATAAACCCAGTTTATAAATTCCATAGCCACATTCTCCTTTAAAAAAAATCCAATTTCAAACACTGGAATCAATTTCCAAATTGATTTCCAATTTACTCCATTTATTCCAAAATCCATTCATTCATATTTTATTCCTTAATTATGATTTAAAATACTTCTAACTGAAAATACCAATTTTAGATTTCTCAAATTACTTCTTTGTCCCTTTAAATAAATTTAAACTTTGAATTTTAAAATAATTCTTTATTCCTTTAATTGATATCACTTAAGTTTACAATTCATTAATTTCTGTTTATTCAAAATCCTTTTTTCTCCAAATTATTTATTAGTTAGCATTTTAATATCACTTCATTCCTTTTCAATTCGTTCTAGATTTATTCAAGTTCACTATAATTATTTTACTTAAAACTCCACTCTTTTATTTTCTTTCCAAAATCCAATTTATATATTTTGATAACTCAATGTACCGAAATATATGCAAGCAAACCATAGCATTCAATATTCCAATATAATTCATCATAGAATATCAAATAATCACAACAAAGAATATTAAATAATTTAAATAAATGTTGAGGAATCCAGTTGGATCCCTCCAACCTGTTTTCCATGCATCCACATACGTTAGCACAATACCAATTCCACTTCGAGGTGGAATATCGCGGTATATAGGATTATTATAATATCGTCCGCTATTATGCGGTGCATATGGTCTCATCCGCTATATAATGCGGGAAATCAAACATTCCAAGATATATTATATACTACTATATATATAATGTAACGCACCAAATCAAATCAATAAATCAATTATTTAAATTTAACCATTTAAATTTAAATCAAACCAGATGAGTGAGATTAACTCACCCTATTCCGTTTGCAACCCATTTCCAAACCAGCTTGTTTCGTCACAATTCTTTACAATTTACCTTGTATAAACATTTTACATTTTATTAATATTTGAACTTGTTGAACAATTACTTCCTTTTGATAATTTTACTTAGCTAATTATTTATTTTAGTTACTTTTCCTTTAATAAAATATCCTTTGGTAACTAAAACAAATAAATAAGTTTTATTAAACAAATTAATCTCTATTATTTTTAAAATAATATTTAAAATATGTGTACATATATTTAATATGGGTGTGAGTATATACTTTTATTTTCTCTGTTCAAACTTTAATTACAGTTAATTAAACTTTTATATATAATATAGGAATGTTACTTGTAAATTCAATTACTAAGTAGGAAATAATTACTAATAAATATTTTTAATTTATTTACTTCCTTACTGTTTTTAAAAGGAATAAAAACTGTAACAAAGAGAATATCTGTAAATTTAAATTGGAAAAACGAGGTTACCTCACAACGAACAGGAAACCAAATCGACGAGCTTCAGCTCGAAATCCTAAATCGAACCCTAACCGAAATCATCGCCACTGTGATTTCTGACCACTACCATCTCCCCAATCGGCCGCCATCCAATCGAAGACCGCGACCCAAACGTGTCCTCGACCTAAAACTATTGACCTGAAATGAAGCGACGCTGACCAAACGTAAGCATTGCCGGCCTTCCAGATCGACAACGGCCATCACCCAGACTCGCAACCCATCCACCACCTTACCCACGTGTTGCCTCAAGCTCGAGATCGAGCTACCCAAACTTTAGCTACACCATGAATGAAATCGAGTTCGATTAGAACGAGAGGGAAAACTGGGTTCGGTATCGATTTATATTAAAATGAACCGATTTGGGACAAGGAGACGCGATTTCGATTTTCGAATATGAGAGAGGCGGCTAAAGAAATTTTCGAATGGGAAGGAGCAAGCCTTGAGAACAAGTTCGGCCACAATTTCCCTACTATTTTCTTTTTCTTTGGTTTTAAAATTTGATCTGATGTCGTTGAAAAGAAAAAGAAAAAAGGGAACAAGACGGGACATCGGCCTGAGATTCTTCGCGTATTTTCTGGGTTAAAGCGAAACAAGATGACGTTTTGTGTGCTGATGTGAATATATATATATCAATCAACTAATATATATTTATTTAAATTTTAAATCGTTTCGATAAACACAACATAAAATTGTGACTTCCTATCGAGGTATGCCACTAGGCGTCTATAATGTTATACGCCTATTCCGAACTCAATGGAAAAGGTTCCGAGTCATCATTCGATCGTATGGAGAAGATAGCTTTTGGACCAATTATTATATTGAATTTTCGATAAAAATTTCAATGCATTTACTTATCGTACGCTCACACCACAACTCCGAACATTACGAAATTTGAAATCCGATAATAATACAATATTACGGATCCAATGGAATTGGTTTCGTCGAATTCCGAGACTATGCCTCAGAAGGCTATTTTTCAATATCGATTTAAACGATATAATTTCAAAATTTAACAAAGCATTTCCAAATTAAATTTTACTTTTATTATCCTCAACACTTCAATATAAATTTTACAAGCCTTCAATTATTTTTAACAAGCTTAAAACTCCAGATTCAACATTGTACCCAACTCCCAATTATTTAATTTAAAATTAAATTACCCAATAAATAGTGATATTGGAATTCAAGTTAAAAATTAACATTTAAATATTTAAAATCAATTTAAATATTCTGATTTCAAATATTCAAAAATTACGGGTCGTCACATTCCTCCCTCCTTAAAAGAATTTCGTCCCCGAAATTACTAGTTAAGAAGAATGGTCCAAAACCCGTTTACTTTTCCCCAAAATCAAATAGTTTCTAACAACTTCCCAAAACAATCTTTTTATTAAGAACATCTATCACGGTTCCTAACTTTCCAAACTTCTCCCATTAGGTTCCTACCAATATCATATACCCAACCATTCGAATTTCAATTTAAAACCAAATTTTAAATTTTCAAAATTTCTCAAAAATTTTCTAACTCCCAAATTTTTCGAAAATTTCGCCAGCGTCTCCTTTGCGCGGCTAGCTCGGCACAACTACAAAATGCCTCTACGGGCCCTCAAATTCCAAAAGAAAACCAAAAAGCTAAGTGGCTGGATCAAAAACCCAATCAAATTTCATACAGAAATTTAAACACATACCTTTTTGTCGAGCAATTCAATTTTATCTTCTGAAATCAAAACCAAAATTTTCTTTTCCCTTTATAATACCTGCATATCCTACTTAGCAATAATATCCAATCACAACATTCAAAAACATTTTATTGACTTCCTTACAAAATGTCAATATTTATTCATTCAAATATTAACTTAGAATATACTTGTAATATAAATTTCCAATTAAAAATTCATCATTCTTTTCTTAAGTTTGGTATAAGCATTTTATATGTTTCTTTATTTATTTTCACTTCACCACTTTACTTTATATCTACTTCTATTAAAATTGGTTCTTCCATTTCCATATGAATTCAATTTATCTTCAATTCTGAATATTGAATTTTATCTCCCATTTATAACTGATTCATATCATTATTTTAAATTGGTTTCATCCACTAATTTATTTCAATTTCTAATTTGAAATCGTTTTGTCGCTTACAAAATTTTCCTAAAAATTTTCAACAATTTTTCTAACTCCCAAATTTTCGAAATTTTTTGGCAGAGTCTCCTTTGTATGGAGGAGCTTTTGCAATTTGAAAAAAGATATAAATATATATACATCGACCACACGATCGGAAAAACAAAAACAGTTCATATTTCCTATTTTTATTGCGTAGGCGTACCTTATTTAGCATTTTTAAGCAAGCGGCTTATTATTTTAGCATTTTGCGCGATCAAATCCTGCTCAACGGCTTCCAAGTGCCTGTACTTACTCAATTTAAACATATAAGTACTAAATATATGAAATTTATTAACATTTCACTTACTTTCAATAGATAACACATAAATTTCACATATAATGCATGTCATTTCCATAAGCACATATAAGGTTCTGACACTTATTACAATTGCTTACAACCAATTCTCAAACCATTCCATTCAGTTTAAGTGGTTTACAACTTACTTTCTTATATTTAATTCATTCCAAGCAAAACATACTCATATTCATTTCAATTGATTCCAAAATCATCCTATTTCACTTCTAATAACTCATAGAATTTTATCAAAACCCATTTACATCGAACGACCTATTTTCTTATGCAATTCGACAGTATTAATGTGAATAAATAATTACGTAAGCTTTATAACCAATTTAAATTGATTCCAACTCAATTTACAATTGTATTTATCCCTTTCTAATTTATTCACAAATTTTTCATTGCATTTTCTTTCATTTCCAAAAAGTTTGATTCCAAACCATTTTAATAAACTTGACAACCAATATATTAAATAACCATCTCACAATTTACTTAAGTTATTTATTTTCTTCAAACTATTCCAACCAATAACTTAAGTTTATTTTATTCAACCAACTTCCACTTAAATCTTTTATTTGATTTCCCTTTGATCAAATCCCAACTATTTTACTAATTTATTCGATTAGTTTGTTTTTTATCCATCCTTAAATTTTAATTCACATTACCAATTCATTATTGAATTTATTAATAATAAGGTCATTCAATTTATGCTTGAATTGGATTTGTTTACAACTCACACCAAATCTATTTTAATCCAATACAATACTTACTTGGTTTACATTTATTTATTTAAGTAAGAATTTTATTCCATTCAATATTATCTATAACTCAACTGAATTCATTTCAATTCAACTTTATTTAGCTTTACTCCAGTTAAATCTAGCTACATACGTTTCTTTTGAATTTTGTTAAGAAAGGACTTAATTCCATTTAATATCATTCCAATATCCAACTTCAGTTCATTTACTTACAATTATAAATTCATTTATACATTCACAAATTCATTTTCAACCAAGAATAAATTTTATTTCCAAACATCGATTATTTTTAATCCATTTGAACTAATTCTGCACTTTATTTTACACAAATTTAAATCAAACATTATTATTCAAATTTCATTTTAGTTGCATACCATATAAATCATTCAGTTAATTACTAATTTTAATCTCAAACTTTGTTTTATTAGTCCAACTTGACTAATTTTTCATTCAAACTTAAGTTCTACATTCAGTTTCAATTCCCTTTTGCTTACACATTTAAACTCATTACTAAAATGTTCAAAATTCAATTTTGAAAACATATATATCTAAACCAAACTATTCCTTTGCATTTTCAAAATCAAACCAAATTTCATAAACAAACATTAAGCCAAAACATCCTGGTAGCAATCCCTCTTTTGGAAACTCGAAAATGAACACCGATGATGTCGCGATCATCATCGGAATTATTTTCCAGCGACCGTAAAGAGTTCAATGCTTTTATCACTTTTAAAATCCTTCAAATATTTTTAAATTCCAAATCTCTCTAGATTTCAAATCCGATTCAAAATATTTCTCAAATATATTTTATTTTCGCCAACTTTTTGAGAATCATTTTCAAATTTAAAGAAATATAAATTTCCAAATCCCAAATCCTTTAAATTTATATTCAAACATTATTTTGGAATTTTATCTTATTTTAATTATTAACCACACTATAATTCACATTTATAGTTTACATTTACAAATATCATTTGTTTATGAATTTGTTTCTTAGTTTTTAATTATTATTTCAATTCCTTATTCAATTATGAATCACATTTACAAATTCCAGTTATTTATTAATTTATTACTTAATTTTTGGTTATTATTTCAATTTCTTATTCAATTCTCATACGATGATAATAATTTAATATTATCACTTTCTAACAACCAAACATCCATATATAACTATAACAATTTATGAAAAATCATTTCTTTTATATAAAAAAATAATTTTGGGTAAAATTATTTCATTTACCCTAGTTAAAACAATATTGTGTCGGTTTATCTTGTTTAAGAGTTTAGAAATCCCTATCGATAATATGGCGTCCCACACATCGACCAGAATCCATAAACACTCGACCGATAAATCAACACAATATAAAACAATTTTATATTCACTAACAAATATGCGCTCATATCTATTAATATGCTCAAGCTCATTATAGAGTACTTACAGACTCTATTTAATGAGTAATTCCCACCAGAGCCAAGGTTATCACCAACCTAAGCTCTGATACCAACTGTAACAACCCGCAAATCCGTACCCCTTGAGTCAGCACTATTTTACATCAATCAACTCAAGTTGAACAGAAATACGAACCATTTAGGTTAAAGAAGAAGAGGTAGGAGAAGAAAAAACAGAAAACAACAATAGAATCTTACCATCGCAGCGGAAATAAAATATAATAGATACTCAAATATCTTTATACAAAACAAATACATCTGTTTATATATTACATCATCAGAGTATACATCAATAACATACAACTGGACAATAACCATAACCTGTCCACACAATCTGAATACACAGCGGAATATTTAAACAAATACGGAAGTACACATCACCATCCAGCTCGTCTCCTAAGCTCCACAGCATCATGTCCTATATTCTATAATACTCGGTCTGACCCGAGCATTACAGTTAAATAATACCCGAGTCAGTCTGGAATACCAGCGTCAGAAATCGCACTCAAATTGATTATTAAAGTTTCAAAATCATTTTGAAAATAAAAGCATCTCGTAAGACCACGTCATAAATAAACATGCCGGGTTTTTACCTTATGATAGCTAAAACATTTTTTTATTAAAATCCTCTGATATTGTAATAGGGTCTATATACAAATACTTATTAAAATAGCCGAAATTGTTACATTATTAAATTCCATCTACTAGCCACAGAGTGGGTGATACAAACAAAACTCGTAAAAGGGTGCGTAGGGAGAATGGATTTCCAACTAATGACTAGGCACTGGGGTACCACCTGTCACGGTACGTGACCTAGATCACAGTACCGAGGATCACTCCCGACCCCCCGCAACACAAGAACGGGACTACCCCTTACTGGATAATCCCGAGTAAGATCACCCCACGGTTGGGATCAGCAACCGCACCACTAAGCCGGAAAAAAAGGGACATCTAGACAGGGATGTCCTCACCCTGAATGGGTGCTACCCACCTAGCCTTGCTGCATAACCCCTGATTTTCAGTCATTCCTGGCTAATGAGGCTTGAGGCTAAGCATAACCTTTTAGAACATATCCCTTAGAATGCTCATCGTCAACCTGACGATGTCCTAAAAGCATTCAATCCATAGAAGTCTACACCGGGTTCGAGCCGAACCGAAGGCACTACTCCTACTACATCCATTTTGGAAACATCCTCAGGATTAGTAACGACTAGCCCTTGCACTTCACTGCTCCATCTTCGACTCCGAAATCGTCTTCCTCATGAAAACGTACAAACCGGATCGAAGTGGGTTTCGAGAAATAAATCTCGATCTCGGTCTCTTCGAAACGATCAGCGCATTGGCCAATATTGGTAATCGGTTATTTAAATATCAATTAACATTCACAACAACCATCAAACAATAAATAATTTCCCAAATTATTTATTTATCTCAAAATATCTTCGCAATATATATTTCCATTTTCAACCTTTTTAAAAACAGTTTCAAACTACCTTCCTTTTACATAATAAATTCCCCAAATATTTTCTATTTCCACTGAAATCCCCAAGCACAAAAATTTATATTTTTAAAATAATTTAAAACACTTTATTGTAAAATATGCTTTAACATTTAAATTTAGAAAAACTACTTTAATACTTAATTAAAAATAATACTTTAGGAATATTTAAAATAAGGTTACTTTATAAAATATAAAACTAGATTTATCTTTTTCTTTAAAACAAAATACTAAGTTATCTTTAAATAATTATTTCGATAATAGATTTGAAAAAAATACTTACTTTAGAATTTAAACATTTAGCAATAATAAATTTTCTAAAACATGCTTTTTTTTAAAACAACATTAAAACTTTTATCTTATATTTTAAAATTTACTTTGAAAACGTACTTGGCTATTCAGGGGAAATATACTTCTCTTCACATTCTTTAAAAAAATAAATCACTATTTATTTTTAAACAAATTTTCTCATTTATTTAATAAATTCCCACCTTGAATTTATTCTTCCCAAATATCCACTGATATATTTTGCTTTACTTTTATAAACCCAGTTTATAAATTCCATAGCCACATTCTCCTTTAAAAGAAATCCAATTTCAAACATTTGAATCAATTTCCAAATTGATTTCCAATTTTCTCCATTTATTCCAAAATCCATTCATTCAGATTTTATTCCTTAATTATGATTTAAAATACTTCTAACTGAAAATACCAATTTTAGATTTCTCAAATTACTTCTTTATCCCTTTAAATAAATTTAAACTTTGGATTTTAAAATAATTCTTTATTCTTTTAAGTGATATCACTTAAGTTTACAATTCATTAATTTCTGTTTATTCAAAATCTTTTTTTTCTCCATACTCGTAATTATTTATTAGTTAGTATTTTAATATCACTTCCATTCCTTTTCAATTCGTTCTTGATTTATTCAAGTTCGCTATAATTATTTTACTTAAAACTCCACTCTTTTATTTTATTTCCAAAATCCAATTTATATATTTTGACAACTCAGTGTACCGAAATATATGCAAGCAAACCATAGTATTCAATATTCCAATATAATTCATCATAGGATATCAAATAATCACAATAGAGAATATTAAATAATTTAAATAAATTTTGAGGAATCCAGTTGGATCCCTCCAACTTGTTTTCCCTGCATCCTCAGACGTTAGCACAATACCAATTCCACTTCGAGGTGGAATATCGCGGTATATAGGATTATTATAATATCGTCAGCTATTATGCGGCGCATAGGGTCTTATCCGCTATATAATGCAGAAAATCAAACATTCCAAGATATATTATATACTACTATATATAATATAACACACCAAATCAAATCAATCAATCAATTATTTAAATTTAACCATTTAAATTTAAATCAAACCAGATGAGCGAGATTAACTCACCTTATTCCGTTTGCAACCCATTTCCAAACTAGCTTGTTTCGTCACAATTCTTCACAATTTACCTTGTATAAACATTTACATTTTAGTAATATTTGAACTTATTGAATAATTACTTCCCTTTGATAATTTGACTTAGCTAATTATTTATTTTAATTACTTTTCCTTTAATAAAATATCCTTTGGTAACTAAAACAAATAAATAAGTTTTATTAAACAAATTAATCTCTATTTTTTTAAATAATATTTAAAATATGTATACGTATATTTAATATGGGTATGAGTATATACTTTTATTTTCTCTGTCCAAACTCTAATTATAGGTAATTAAACTTTTATATATAATATAGGAATGTTACCTGTAAATTTAATTATTAAGTAGGAAATAATTACTAATAAATTGTTTTAATTTATTTACTTCTTTACTGTTTTTAAAAGGAATAAAATCTGTAACAAAGAGAATATATGTAAATTTAAATTGGAAAAACGAGGTTACCTCATAAGGAATAGGAAACCAAATCGATGAGTTTCAGCTCGAAATCCCAAATCGAACCCTCGCCGGAATCATCGTCACCGCGATTTCTGACCACTACCATCTCCCCAATCGGCTGCCATCCAATCGAAGACCGCGACCCAAACGCGTCCTCGACCTGAAACTACTGACATGAAATGAAACGAACCTGACCAAACGTAAGCATCGTCGACCTTCCAGATCGACAACGGCCATCAACCCAGACTCGTAACCCATGCACCACCTTACCTACGTGCTGCCTCAAGCTCGAGATCGAGCTACCCAAACTTCAGCTTCACCATGAATGAAATCGAGTTCGATTAGAACGAGAGGCAAACTGGGTTCGGTTTCAATTTATATTAAAATGAACCGATTTGGGATAAGGAGACGCGATTTCGATTTTGGAATATGAGAGCGGAGGCTAAAGAAATTTTCGAACGGGAAGGAGCAAGGCTTGAGAACAAGTTCGACCACCATTTCCCTACTGTTTTCTTTTTCTTTGGTTTTAAAATTTGATCTGATGCCATTGAAAAGAAAAAGAAAAAGGGAACAAGACGAGACATCGGCCTGAGATTCTTTGCGTATTTTCTGAGTTAAAGCGAAACGAGATGACGTTTTGTGTGCTGATGTGAATATATATGTCGATCAACTAATATATATTTATTTAAATTTTAAATCGTTTCGATAAACACAACACAAAATTGTGACATCCTATCGAGGCATTCCGCTAGGCGTCTATAATGTTATACGCCTATTCCGAACTCAATGGAAAAGGTTTCGAGTCCTAATTCGATCGTATGGAGAAAATAGCTCTTGGACCAATTATTATATTGAATTTTCGATAAAAATTTCAACGCGTTTACATATCGTACGCTCACACAACAACTCCGAACATTACGACATTTGAAATCAGATAATAATACAATATTACGAATCCAATTGAATTGTTTTCATTGAATTCCGAGACGGTGCCTCGAAAGGCTATTTTTCAATATCGATTTAAACGATATAATTTCAAAACTTTTAAAAGCATTTTCAAATTCAATTTTAACACTTTTATTATCCTCAACATTATCAATATAAATTTTACAAGCCTTCAAATTATTTTTAACAAGCTTAAAACTACAGATTCAACATTCTACCCAACTCCCAATTATTTAATTTACAAATTAAATTACCCCATAAATAGTGATATTTGAATTCAAGTTAAAAATTAACTTTTAAATATTTAAAATCAATTTAAATATTCCGATTTCAAATATCCAAAAATTTCTAGCTGTCACATCTCGATCCCTTTGAAACCATGTTTCAACTCTATAGCTTTCGCCTATGTCCAATCCACTATATACCAAGTCTTTGATACCATGTATATTGGTTTCGAACTAGTTGGAGGCGGAAGTATGTAGTCGAAAGGTAGCTGCCGTAAGTGGCAAAACAAAAAGGCCTTGTAAAACTGATTTTTGATTTTAAAAAATAATTGCTTTTCAACTAGCTTGCTTTATTTGTCAACATATGACTAGTTGCCAATTTTTTCTCAAAATCTTTTTTAAAAGTGCTGCCGAATTCAGAATCAGACAATTTAAAATATTTACAAATAACCTCTTCTCCTTTTATAAACATATATAACATTTAACTCTCATACCTTAAATAATTTTTTACACTTATTAATACAATTAGGAAAATCTACAAAATTCCCATAAATCACTTTAATATGTTTTCTAGCATATTTGAATTTCTGACCCAAAGGTAATATATAATAACTGTAATTAATTTTAAATCCAATTAACCATTTTCTTACTAGAAAATTCATAATAAATCCACATTTTGAAACCCAAATCTAAAATATTACTTTTGATCTTATATCAAAATCGCAAGGCAATTAGATGTCATTTAATAGGTTTTTCAAGTTAAATCTTATCATAAATCCTATATGAAATAGCTTAAACCATCAACAAGCGTGTATATCCATTTAAACAACCAAAACATGGCCGTCGCAAAATATATTCGGATCTCAACTAAATTTAAAAACATAAAATGATATGTAACTTATTATTCACCTTTAGCTTGTGATTAAGGAGTTGAGATTTGCTTCTTGAATTAAGTTTATTAAGCTTTCGTCTCTTGGTTCTTGTTTATCTTCCTTTAGATTCCCTCTAATGGTGGCTGGCCTCTTCTTAGATCTAGTTTTGTTTATGAACGTGCAAAATGAAAGTGCATGAAGGTTTAGGGCATTAGAACATGACTTATTCCTATCTTGCCCTTATCAACTACCCTTACTTATTCTATTTTATTTTCCTTTAGTTCATTGTTTAAATTGGCACGCTACCCTCTATTAACACAAATCGCAATCCCTTAGCCATTTACATTATTTCATTTAATTTAACTAAAGAAATGTCCTAAATTATGTTAATTAAAATTAGATTCGTTACAATGGCACCAGTTGATTTATATGATATACGTGATAACAAATTGAAGGAGCATGGCAGTTACGTAGGTTCAAGACATGATTCTACAGCGCTTTGTGTGGGATTAAATAATAAATATAATTGTAAACATAATTATGTTTTTTTCTCCGCATAGAATAAATAATGCAATGAAGAGAATGAAATCTTTTAATAATATAAACAATTTGTTCTTGGTAAAATTTATTAGATCCAACCGTGTTATAAAGCCCGATGTGGTTAACAATATGCTGTTAAGCAGAGAGATTCCGGTAATTCCCAATAAGCTTATATCGATGCTCTATTCAAATTTTGTGGTATTGGATCCTCAAAGCTCGACAACATCCGAGGACGCTTCAAAGGGCCCAAAGCGCACTTTTAGGAAACAATCTACATCTTGGGGGAGTGGGAAGGAGGTGCACATGTTTACATAGAACTCCACTTACTGATAACACTAAAGCATCAAGCTCTAACTCAAGCTCGATTATTCTATTAGGAAGCACTTAGAGTCCTTTAATACTAAACGAACTTTCTACTTCAGCTTTGTTAGGTCTAGCTAAGAGGTCGGGTTTCATTTCTGATCTAGAATGGTCTGATATAGAATTTATTAAGAACAATAACTTTAGAGGGTTGCATCCCTTAAATCATGAGACACATTATTTGGAATGTTGGAGGTTTAAATGACTGAGATAAACATAATAAAATGAGGTCTTTCTAAAGGATAATTATATTGATTTAGCTCTACTGGTTGAAACTAAAATGGAATGCCTCGATTACCATTTCTACAAAAACATAAGGGCATTTCACATTAGTAATTAGGCTGTCTCCTAATTAGAGGTAGCTTGGGTGGATTAACGGTGGGACGGAAACATAACTATGTTAAACTAATGCAAATTGTCACTAATATTCACTCGATGCATCTTACTTTCACGGAAGTAAGTGATAACGAAGTTTTAAATGTCTCTCATACTTATGAACCTCATAATAAAATTGATAGAAAAGCCCTTCGGAGAGAATGACAAGAATTTAGATCCCTAACTATCGGTCAGTGCGTAGTAGAAGGTGACTTTAACGTGACAAGATGCATAAAAGAGTGTTTGTCCAAAGAAGGTGGCATCTCACTAATTGAAGAGTTTGACCAATTTATTGCTAATGGTTATTTGGTTGAATTACCACTTAGTAATAGGCCATTCACTTAGTCATACTCAAGAGAAACTCCTTCATTGGCGCTATTAGAGACTACATTCACTACCGAGGAAATGGAAAACAAATTCCCACTGTTACGAGTCAAGGGACTTCCTTCTATTTATTTATATCACTATCCCATTATTTTTCTTTGTGGAATCACCATCATCTTCGTAGCACTTTTATATTTGAAAAGATGTGGCTGTTAGAAAGTAATTTTACCGATCTAATTACAAATAAATGATATTCAATGAATTGTGACAAAAACAAATATTCTAAAAATATCGCTAAAGTTTTCACTGGTAAACTTAAGGACCTAAGAATATTCCTTAACAAATGAAATAAAGATGTTTTTGACAACATTAAAAATAAAAAATAGAACTTGCTCTTTGAAAATTTAAAATTAAATAAAGTAGAAGAACTAATAATTTTAAATTTATCCGAGAAATTTTTTATGCCAAACGTTAAAGTAGAACTGAATAAAGTTATTAAACAAGAGGAAGTAATGTGGAAGTAAAGGTCAACGGTCCAATGGATGAACGAGGAATACAAAGATACTAAGTTTTTCCATTAAATTGCCAATGGCCGTAAATATAGTAACACCATAAGTTCCTTACTCATTAACAATGTGGAAATTTCCGATCAAAATGAACTTGATAATGTCTTTACAAAATACTATAAAGACATCTTTGGAACTATCAAAGGGCACAGAGTTAGTGCAAAATAGGCTGAATTATACCCTATAAACTCCAAGATTGCATTGGAAGATCTGGACGTCCGTTCTCAAAAAAGGAGATATTTAAGGCCATTAGTGATATGCCTAGTAATGAATCGCCAGAACTAGACGGATTTTCCATTTTGTTTTATAAAAAAATTTAGCACATTTAAAAATATAACCTAATCAAAATGTTTGAACAATTATACAATGACAACCTTCATGTAGGAAGATTTAACTTTGCCAATGACATTCTGCTTCATAAGAAAGTGGGAGCGATATAGCTCAATATTTTTGGCCTATTTCCTTAATAAACTGTTATCTAAAAATCATTTCAAAGGTCCTACCAAATAGGAAAGGCACCAAAATAAACAATTTAAATGAAATTACTCAATCTGTTTTTATTAAAGGCAAAAAAATCATGGACGGGATAGCAATAGTACAAGAATTTATTAACTACCATCGTAACAATAATATGACTTATACTCTCTTAAACTTGTTGCTAAAGCCTTTGATTCAATTGACTGATTTTTTCTCAAAAATTTACTATTGTTAAGAGGTTTCTATGCTAAATGGTTACGCTAGATTATGACATTACTAAAAATTGAAAACTCGAGTATAATGGTCAATACTGTCCTAGGAAATAAAATTCAGTTGAAGTGTGATATTAGGCAAGGCGATCCTTTATCGCCACTACTATTCAACTTAGCAATAAACATTTTTACAAGGATCATTAAGCTTTCAAATACAAATGGGGTTGTTGAATGCATGGGAAACAATATTACTATTGATGGCCTTTTTATTCTTAAATTTGTGGATGAACCATGCTTTTTTCGTCCCTTTACACATCACATGTAACCCACCTAACTTTGATAATATTATTTAGGAGATTTAATTAGATAAATTAAATACAATTGTGTAAGAATTAAAATGACAAGGGGATTGAGATTTGAAAATAAGATTTAAGCCCGCGCTTAATAATAAATTAAATAGCATTAGGAATGGTTATTAGCTAATTAATTTACATAAGGCCTACTATGAAATAGCCACCTTCATTTTCTATTACCCACCTATTCACATTTCTTTCCAATCATGTACATTTCATTTTCTAAAAAAATCAAAAACAAACGTGAAACCTAAGGAGCCGGCCATTGTCAAAGAGGAAAGAGGAAAAATTTAATCTAAAGCTAAGGATCAAAGCTAGGAGAGATTAATCTCAAATTCCTTATCATATTCAAGGTGAGTAATAATTCATTCCATCTATATTTTTTTTATAACCATACATTTATGGATTTTAGATGAAATTCTTTTTTATGATGTTTTAGATGATGATATGCTTGAGTTATAACATGTTTGATTTAAATCAAATTACGATTATATGCATTTATACGGTTTTAGGGCAAAACCAATTGTTAAAGATTTCTGATTGCCACGGAAATATTATATGTTATGTAAATTATGATTTAATGGGTTTTAATTTTTGTAATTTTCCAAGCCATGGATAATTTATTACGAATTTTCAAAAGAAAATATGATAAAATTGGGTTTAAAATTAGTATCGATTATTTCAGGAAGAATTTGGGTCTAAAATTTTACTATGTTAGATAACATGGTGAAAGTGAATTTCTATGATCTATGGGGATTTTTCCCAATTGATTTACTATGAAAAATAAATTATTTTAAAAGAAGAACTTATTTGCAATATTGGTTTTGCTTAATGGAAGGGCTTAAACATTAATTTTTCCTTGCTTTGGATCTGATAAATGCGGCAGTTATTTTTGTAAAGGATTTGAAAAATTTTAAGGCAATCAATTAAAAGGTTACAAATAGGTAGGCTATTTATAAAGTAATTACTAAAATTAGCATGATATCAGCCTTTATTCAGAAAAGCAGATTCCGCCTCCTTTAGTAGTGCCTTTCGACGCCAATGCTTCTTTTTTGACTCAGTCAAAACCAACCCAGCCGAAACCCACTTACTTGAAACCAATACACAGGGTGTCACTTAGATGGTATGTAGTGGATTGAAGGAAAGGCAGAAGCCATGGTGTCGAAAGAAATGCTTCTGATAGGGTCGAAACCTTAGTTTTACTTTCAAATGTTAAGTGCCTGCTTGGTTTTACTAAAGCTTTCGACGTAGTCGAAACATATGTTTTCCAAAGAGGTTTTCTAGGTAGCTTTCGAAGTAAGTTTCCATACTATGTTTTAAAGTAGGAGCTTTCGAATGAGTTCCTTTATTTTAAAATAAGGCTTTCGAAAATGGTGGTTTCGTCCTAGTCGAAACCGAGCTGCTATTTGTGTACATTTCGAGGGTATTAATGTCATCAATGCTTTTGAAGGGTTCCTTTGTTTTAAATAATGCTAAGCCACTTCCTAAATGCTTTCGAAAGAGGTCAAGGGTTTCGAAGGTAATGGTGTCTAAAGGGGGTTTTGATGTTATCCTTTAAAGTTTTACTGAATGGCATTGAGCTTTCAAATGGATTGTTTCGACAACCTAGAATTTTCCCCCAAACAATTTTATTAAAGGTTTCGAATACTTTTGCCTATATTCACTTGAATCCAAAAGATGTTTTTAAAGAGTAAACCCATTGATTCAAAAGGGGTACTTTCATTAGTTTTGAAGCCATTATCCTAAAGACTGTTAATAAATGTTTTGATACGTTCAAAAAGGTTTAATTGGTTTTGAAAGGAATAAGTTAAAGGGCCTCGAAAGGTATATAATTAGTGTTATGAAAAGAAGTTTTCTATGCTTTCAAAGCAGGTCATTCAAAGCTTTCAAAAGTGACATTTTAAGGTTTTCAAAACAACTAACCCAATCTCATTTTAAGGAATAAGTAAACCTAGTTCTTGCTCTAGTATTAATTGTGTTGTGAATTAAGAAAAGGTCTGTAAATCTAAGGAAGAAGGGGGATGAAGAATTATTAATCTTTGTAAAGGATTTGACATTTTTTAAGGCAACCAATTAAAAGGTCACAAATAGTCAGGTTAGTTATAAATCAATTGCTAAAATTAGCATTATTTCAACCTTTATTCAGAAAAACAGGTTCCGCCTCCTTTAGTTGTGCCTTTCGACTCCAATGTTTTCGCTTTGACTCAGTCGAAACCAACCCAGTCGAAACCCACCTAGTTGAAACCAATTGAAAGGGTATCACTTAGATGGTACGTAGTGCATTGAAGGAAAGGTAGGAGCCATGGTGTCAAAAGCAATGCTTCTGATGGGGTTGAAAACTTAGTTTTGTTTTCAAATGTTAAGTGCCTGCTTTGTTTTACTTAAAGCTTTCGACGTAGTCAAAACATATGTTTTTGAAAGAGGTTTTCTAGATAGCTTTCGAAGGAAGTTGCCATACTATGTTTTAAAGTAGGAGCTTTTGAATGAGTTCTTTTGTTTTAAAATTAGTCTTTCAAAAATGGTGGTTTCATCCTAGTCGAAACCAAGCTGCTGTTTGTGTACTTTTCGAGGGTTTTGAAGTCATCAATGCTTTCGAAGGGTGCCTTTGTTTTAAACTTATGCTAAGCTACTTCCTAAATGCTTTCGAAAGGGGTTTAGGGTCTCGAAGGGAATGGTTTCTAAAGGGGGTTTTGATGATATCCTTCAAAGTTTTACTAAAAGGTTTTGAGCTTTCGAATGGATGGTTCCGATATCATAAAATTTTCCCCTAAACTGATTTATTTAAGGTTTCGAAAGAGATACTTTCGCTTATATTCACATTAACCCAAAAGGTATTTTTAAAGAGTAAACCCAATGATTCAAAAGGGGTACTTTCACTAGTTTCAAAGCCTTAGTCCTAAAGACTATTAAGAAATGTTTTGATACATTCAAAAGATTTATTTGTTTTTGAAAGGAATAAGTTAAAGGGCTTCGAAAGGTATATACTTAGTCATTTGAAAAGGAGTTTTCTATGCTTTCGAAGGAGGTCATCCGTGGGTTTCAAAAATGATGTTTTAAGGTTTTCAAAACAATTAACCCAATCTCATTTTAAAAGGAAAAACCATGTCATAAATTAAAGAGTTTTGAAATAAAAGAAGTTTTCCTTTAACAGGTTAAAGGGTTTAACCGTGTTTTATATAAATTGATTCCAAGGATATTAAACCACATAGGTTGGTATTATTATGGTGTTATGATTGCTTCTTCACATATTTATTCACATTGTAATGAACCCATAACGATACTTTAGGGAAGGGTAGAATAACTGGTTAGGTTGACCCGATCGTGAATATAAATTAAATTAGTGAAAGATATTGGTAGAGGACAATAGGTTTACAGCAAGCCCATGAAAATTATGTATAGGGAAAAGATATTGGTTGGGAAAAATAGGTTCATAGTAAGCCACAAAAACTATGTATAAATGAAGATGTCAGGAAGATAGGTTCATAGTATACCCATGAAAACTATGACTTCATATGGTCGGGGGCCAGTAGATTTGTAGTGAACCCATGAAAATTATATTCAGATAAAGATATAGACATGTGTCAAAAGGTTCCTAGTCAACCCATGAAAACTAGGATAAAGGAAGGATACTGGAGTTACCAATAGGTTCGGGGAGAACCCATGAAATAGTAAAGATATTGGTAGGGGCCAGTAGGTTCTTAGTGATCCCTTGAAAACTATGAAGTCGGGCAGGGAGTCCATAAACATTTAATAGGTTATTAGTACGCCCATGAAAACCAATAGGTTAATAGTCACCCTAGAAAATATAAATGAAACAGATAGTCAGAATGAATGGGGATGGGTAATCCAGAAATTAATTTACATGTTTGCATATCATCATATTTTTTTGAAATGTTTTAACCATTGTGGATGCAGGAGCACAGTATATGGTTTTATAAAGGTTTTAGGATACTAGTAAGGGGGAAACCCGTGCCGCTAAGTGGCGTGGTCTCACTAGATATCTAAATGGTTTGAGATGATGGATTATTATTAATACTAGGCTTTATGTCTGTCTTGAAGATTTTGTTTTCCTCTTAAACTCTCGGGCGCTCAATTGATTTTGAGTAGTTTGAGGGTTTAGGTTTCCAGGTTTTCTTTTAGACGAGTAAAGCTTCCGAAGACGTGCATAAGGCAAGCAAATTAATAAAAATTCTTCTATTCCACTGTGTATTTTGATTGTAAAGGCAAATCTATTTTTATTGCCCTATTATATACTTTGATCATCCAAGGGCGCATCTTCATTTGTCGCTCTTGGCGTATCGTATATTTATATTTTATCTGAACATGGTTTGCGTACTTGGATTATGTAACAAACATGAAATTCTTTGAATGAAATTCTTTGAATGGAATGTGTTTTGATGTTTTAAATATTTTCCATATCTTGTGTTTCTGTGTATTAATGTATCTAACATTGCCTTATTTGGTTGCCGAGGATTAATAACCATGGATAACTGCAGCATCCGTAGCTGTTAGTTTTGGGCCTCTAAGTAGGGGGATTCTACAAGTTGGTATCAGAGCATAGGTTTATGAAACTTTAAAAGAAATTTCAACCTAGAAGATTTTTCAAACATAATCCAATAAATTAGATAGTAAGATCGGGGTTTTGGGATAACGTTATAATAACATACTTGTAATCGATATATATAGTTATATATAAGTACGTTTTCCCTGCTCTTTTAGACCGTTCTTCTGTATCTCACTAAGGCTCGTATGTAGATTTACAAGAAATGAGATATGAAAGCAGGAAACGGAAGAGGACATTTTGATGGAACACCACAACTAATGGAAATGCTCAACTCACCACTAGGAGGAACCCAGATCGACCGGCTAATCGTAATAGCCAAAATGTTGATGCCAATGTGGGTGCTGGATATCCACTAGTGGATATAGGGGCGATGTATCAGTTCTTCATCAATATGATGCAAGCGGGAGCTACTGGTGGAGTAGCTAGAAATGTAGGAGGAGCTAATCCTATGGCTCCGTTTGGGAATAATTATGCTAAGTTGAGTAGAGACTACGCCAGTTTAGGTAGGAAGCCATTCATAGGGAATGCCATAGAGGTTGAGAATTGGCTGTTGCATTGTGAACGTATCTTTGCTAATTTAGGTTTAGATGATGAGCAAAAGAAAAGGTTGGCTTCTAGACACTTGCAAGGGTTAGTGCATCAATGGTGGTATATTGTAACTACTAGATTTTTGGAGGAGGAATTGACTTGGGGTGATTTTAGAAGGAGAATTGAGCAATGTTTGAGGTTTCTAAGTCAGCATTGTTAAGCAAGTTTATGGATCTGGAGCGGCAAGAGATGTCGATTGTTGAGGTGCTACTATGTTTGATGAGCTGTCCTATTATGGATACAATACTATGGACACTGCCATCAGAAAAAACGAGAAGTTATTTGGGGACTGAGGCCCGAGATTGCGTGGGCGACCCTGCCACATCTCCTTGATTGTAGTAATTTAGTTGCAGAGATGGCAATTCGCATAAGAAGATGTTTGCTATTTGTGCTAGAGAGAAACCATTTGAGATCCAGGTTTCTCGAGGAAAGAAAAGAAAGTTCTTTAAGAAGAAGGGAGCCCAGAAAGGAGATGCTACTAAGAAGGCTAAGGCTGATTTAGTTTGCTTTAAGCATGACAAGAAAGGTCATTATGCGAGTGAGTGTCGAACAGGCAAGGGAAAGAAGGTTGTAGATAAGAAGAATGTGAAGTGCATCAACTATGATCAAGTTTGGCATTACAAGAATCAGTGTCCAGAGCTAGTCAAGGCAGACAGAGGGAAGGTTTTTGCTATTGGACCAGCATCAACTAGGCCTACTGCAACAGAACGAAAGATCGTGATGGAAGGTAAGCTTTTGATTCAGTATTCCAGTTAGGGTACTTTTTGATACCGGTTCATCACATTCATTTATATCTCAGTATTTGTTTGATAGGTTATACATAGAACTACATACCTTGTTACTTCCTTAAGGGTTGCGAATCCAATAGGAGGGTATGTAACTCTAAGGTTGAGATGTGACCAGTTAGAACTTGATTTGTTAGGTTATAAGTTTGCATGTAGTCTGTATGTTTTTGATTTCACATATTTCAGAATCATCATGGGTATGGATTGGTTGGGTAAGTATGAGGCTAGAATATTTTTCCAAGATAGAAAGATATCATTGAGACACCCTGATAGTCATAACCGAGTGATATTCTCGGTGGAGAATTCTGATCAGAATGTTAGTGCTTCGCTAAGTGCTATGGAGGTTGGAGAAGTGTTAAATTAGGTTCGAGTAGTACAGGAGTTTGTAGATGTTTTTGAGCCAACTATAGGACTACCACCGAAATGAGCTGTTGAGTTCGAATAAACCTTGTTCTAGGAGCTGAACCTATGCGTAGATCACCTAGCAAGATGACATCGACCGAGATGAAGGAATTGAAGGTGCAGACAATGGATCTTGAAGGAAGGAATTTTATTAGGCCAAGAAGTTCTCCTTAGGGAGCGGCCACCATGTTGGTAAAGAAACCAAATGGGTTGTTGAGGATGTGCATCAACCATCGTAAGTTGAATGAAAGGACGATTATGAATAAGTATCCTTTGTTGAGAATAGATGATCTGTTTGATCAGTTGAGTGGAGCCAGAGTGTTTTCCTAGTTGGATTTAGCCACAAGTTTCCATCAGTTAAGAGTGGCAGAGGACAGTATTCCTTTGAAAACATTTTGGACTAGGTATGGTTCGCATGAACGATCAGGGATGCCATTTGGGTTAACGAATGCACCTACTTTCTTCGTAGATTTGATGAACCGAGTTTTCTGAGAGTTCTTTGATAGGTTTGTATTGGTATTTATAGATGACGTTTTAATATAATCTAAGGATGAGAGAGAGCATTAGGAACATCTTAGAGTGGTGCTTGAGACGTTAAGGCATAATTAACTAAAGGCAAAGTTTACCAAGTGTCATCTTTGGAACAAAGAGGTTAAGTTTCTTGGTCACATGGTTTTAGATAAGGGCTTTTTAGTTGATCCAGATAATATCGAAGCTGTGAATAATTGGAAGAGACCAGAGACAGTGACTGAGATTAGAATTTTTCTTGGACTCGCAAGCTACTACTAGAGATTCGTTAAGGATTTCTCACGGATAGCAACACCTTTGACTAAGCTAACCAAGAAGAAGGTAAAGTTTGTCTAGTTCAACAAATGTTTGGAAGCATTCCTTAAGTTAAAGCATTTTTTGAAAAATGCACCAGTGCTAGCAGTTCCAAATGGAAACCAAGGGTTAATGGTGTATACTGATGCATGCGAAATTGGATTGGGAGTAGTGTTGATGCAGAAGGGTAAAGTTATTGCATATGCTTCACGATAGCTTAGATTGCATGTAGTGAGATCTCCTGCTCCTGATTTGGAGTTGGCTGCTGTGATCTTTGCGGTGAAGATTTGGAGACATTATCTCTTAAGGGAGAGGTTTGAGCTTTATACCAATCATAAGTCTTTAAGGTATTTATCCTCTCAGAAGGAGTCGAATATGAGATAGCAGAGGTGGCTGTAGTTTTCGGCTGCTAATGATTTTGGTATAGTATACACTTAGAAAAGGAAATAAAGTTGTGGATGCTCTCGGCAGAAGACATTAGAATGTGGTGTTAGCTATGATGGTAAAGTGGAAGGATTTAGAAGCTTTGGCTAGTTTTGATATGCAGTTAAGGTCGGCTGCTATTTCTAGTCAGAGTACTGCCATGTTGTCCTGTTTAGAAGTTTCAGCAGTGTTGATCGAAAGGATCGATTCTAAACAGGAAGAGGATGCAGTATTAGACAATAGGATTAGAAGGATTGAAGTTGGAACTGAGATCAATGATCTAAAAGACTTTATTCTTGACCAAATAGGATGGTTAAGAAATAAGGGATGGTTGTGCGTTCTGAATGTGTAGGAATTGAGGAAAGAAGTTCTTGAAGAATGTCATCGATCCAAGTTTACGATTCATCCTAGAGGGACCAAGATATATCAGGATAAGAATAGGAGTTCTATTGGGAAGGTATGAAGAGAGATGTTGGCTTGTGGATTACGCAGTGTGAAAACTGCCAACAGGTGAAAGCTGAACATTAGAAGCCGAATGAGATGCTTCATCCTTTAGAGATTCCATTTTGGAAATGGGATTCGATATCCGTGGATTTTATAGATGGGTTGCCAAGGTCAGATAGCGAAAATGAAAGCATATTGGTTATAGTGGACAGATCGACCAAGAGTGTCCATTTCATTCCAGCCAAATCAACCAGGATGGAACCTATATTAGCTAACTTATTCCTAAAGAATGTAGTTAGACTACATCGAGTTCCTAGTTGTATAGTCAATGACAGAGATGTAGTGAATTATGGAAGAGTCTACAGGATGTATACGGTACCAATCTTAATATGAGTACTATATATAACCCTCAGACAGATGGACGGATAGAGAGAGTCAACAAGATACTCGAGGATTTATTAAAAGCTCGTGTGTTCGACTTCGATGGATCTTGGGAGGATCGCCTACATTTGGTTGAGTATTCAAATAATAATAGTTATCACAGTAGCATAGGAATGACACCTTTTAAGGTTTGTATGGAAGGCCATGCAAATCACCAACCTGTTAGTTGGAGACTAGAGACAGATTAGTCTTAGGTACAGATTTGATTAGGGAGGCATCAGAAAAATTGAGTTGATCTGAAGAAGGATGAAGGAAGCTCAGTCCAGACAGAAGAGTTACGCAGACAAGAGGCGTAAATACCTAGAATTCTCAGTAGGAGATAAAGTTTTCATTAAGATGTCGCCGATGAAGGGTGTGATGTGACTTGGAAAGACAGGGAAGCTAGCACCAAGATGTTGGACCATTCTAGGTTATATAAATGATTGAAATGCTTGCATACAGAGTAGAGTTGCCGAGCAGTATGGCTGGAGTCTATAATATATTTCATGTGTCTCATCTCCGTAAGCATATGCATGATCCAAAGACTACTATTCCTCCGATAGGGTTGGAAGTTTCGATAGTAGAACCCAATTTGAATTTTTTTAGGAAACCACTTCGGGTTATGGCGAGAGATGAGAAAAGATTGAGGAACAAGATGGTCAGATAGGTGAAATTTTAGTAGAGCGACAACGAGAAGGACTGTATTTGGGAGACAGAAGACAGTATTTGAGATACTTATCCTGATCTACTTTGAGGGTATGTCTATATTAAATTTATATAGATAGTTGCTATTCAAGTAGACTAGTATGGTTGTTAGGAGTTGTTACAGATGATTGGTATGTTTAGTATTTAGTCCTTACTGAATTTTGAGGACGAAATTCTTTAAGGGGGGTCTGTAACACACCTAATTTTTGATAACATTGTTCACGAGATTTAATTAGATAAGTTAAATAGAATAATGTAATATTTAAAATGATAAGGGATTGAGATTTTAAAATAAGATTTAAGTTTGTGCTTAATAATAAAGTAAATGGGCTTAGGAATGGTTATAAGCTAATTAATTTACATAAGGCCTAGTAAGGAATAGCTGGCTTTATTTTCTATACCCATCTATTCACGCTTCTTTCCATTCATTACATTTCATTTTCTGAAAAAAATCAAAAAAATACATGAAACCCAAGGAGCCGGTCATTATCAAAGAGGAAAAAGGAAAAATTTAATGTAAAGCTAAGGATTAAAGCTAGAAGAGATTAATCTACAATAAATCTTAAATTCCTATCATATACAAGATGAATAATAATTCATTCCATCTCTTGATCATGCATTTTTGGATTTAGGGTTAAATTCATTTTTACGATGTTTTAGATGATGATATGCTTGAGTTATAATATGTTTGATTTAAATCAAATTACTATTATATGCATTTATACGGTTTTAGGGCCAAACCGATTGTTAATTATTTCTGGATGTCATGGAAAAATTATATGTCATGTAAATTATGATTATGGAGATGGATTTCAATTTTTGTAATTTTCTAAGCCATGAGAAATTTATAATGAATTTTCAAAGGAAAATATGATAAAATTTGGTTTAACATTAGCATTGATTATTTCAGAAAGAATTTAGGTCCAAAATTTTAATATTTTTGATAACACGATGAAAGTGAATTTTTGTTTTTTTGGGGATTTTTCCTAATTGATTTGCTACGGAAAATAAATTATATTAAAATAAGGACTTGTTTACAATATTAGTTTTGCTTAATGGAAGGGCTTAAAAGTTAATTTTTCCATGATTTAGATCTGATAAATGCAGTGGATATTTTTGTAAAGGATTCGAAAAGTTTTAAGGCAACTAAATAAATAGGCAGGTTAGTCATAAAGAAATTACTAAAATTAGCATGATTTCAGCCTTTATTCAGAAAAGCAGGTTCCGCCTCCTTTAGTAGTGCCATTCGACTCCAATGTTTTCGCTTCGACTCAGTCAAAACCAACCCAACCGAAACCCACTTAGTCGAGATCAATAAAAAAGGTATCACTTAGATTGTACGTAGTGGAATGGAGGAAAGACGGGAGCCATGGTTTCGAAAGCAATGCTTTCGATGGGGTCGAAACCTTAGTTTTGTTTTCAAATGTTAAGTGCCTGCTTTGTTTTACTTAAAGATTTTGACGTTGTCGAAATATATGTTTTCGAAAGGGGTTTAGCTTTTGAAGGAGGTCATCATAGTATGTTTTGAAGTAGGAGCTTTCGAATGAGTTCCTTTGTTTTAAAATAAAGGTTTCGAAAATGGTGGTTTCGTCCTATTCACAACCAAGCTGCCGTTTATGTACTTTTTGAGGGTATTGAAGTCATCAATGCTTTCGAAGGATGTCTTTGTTTTAAACTTATGCTATGCCACTTCCTAAATTCTTTCAAAGGTTTCGAGGGTTTTGAAGGCAATGGTGTTGAAAGGGGGGTTTCGATGCTATCCTTCAAAGTTTTACACAAAGTTTTTGAGCTTTCGAATGGATGGTTCTGATACCATCGAATATTCCCCCAAACTATTTTATTAAAGGTTTCGAACGAGATACTTTGCCCATATTCTCTTCAACCCGAAAGATGTTTTTAAAGTGTAAAACCCAATGATTTGAAAGGGATACTTTCATTAGTTTCGAAGCCACTTGTCCTAAAGGCTATTAAGAAATGTTTTGATACATTCAGAAGGGTTATTTGTTTTCAAACGGAATAAATTAAAGGGCTTCAGAAGGTATACACTTAGTGTTTTGAAAAGAAGTTTTCTACGCTTTCGAAGGATGTCATCCAAGGGTTTTGAAAGTGATGTTTTAAGGTTTTCAAAACAAATAACACAATCTCGTTTTAAAAGGAAAAACTATGGCATAATTTAAAAAGTTTGAGACAAAAGAATTTTTTCTTGGTTAACAAGTTAAAGGGTTTATCCGAGTTTTATATAAAATGATTCCAAGGATCTTAAACCACAAGGGTTGGTATTATTATGTTGTTATGATTTCTTCTTCACGTATTTATTCACATTGTAATGAGCCCATAATGGTACTTCAGGGAAGGGTAGAATAACCGGTTAGGTTGACCTAGTAGTGAATATAAATTATATTAATGAAAGATATTGACCGGGACCAATAGGTTCACAGCAAGCCCATGAAAACCATTGTGGATGCAGGAGCATAGTATGGTATTATAAAGGTTTTAGGATACTAGTGAGGGGAAAACGCGTTCAGCTAAGCGGAGTGGTCCCACTAGATAACTAAATGGTTTGAGATGGTAGATTATTATTCATACGAGGCTTTATGTCTAACTCGAAATTTTTGTTTTCCCCTTAAACTCTCGAGTGCTCAATTGATTTTGAGTAGTTTGCGGGTTAAGGTTTCTACATTTTCTTTTAGATGCATAAAGCTTCCGAACACGTGCAGGTGGTAAGCAAATTAATAGGAGTTCTTTTATTCCACTGTGTGGTTTGGTTGTAAAGGATATCTGTTTTATTGTTTTATCATATACTCTGATCAACTAAGGGGCCATCTTCATATGTCACTTTGGTGTATGTTGTGTTTATATTTTATCTGAACATGGTTTACTTACTGGGACTATGTAATGAACATGAAATATTTTGAATGGAATGTGGAATGTGTTTTAATGTTTCAATTATTTCGATATTCATGTATTTCTGTGTATCAAAGCATCTAACTTTGCAGTATTTGGTCATCGAGGATTAATAACTATAGATGACTACAACATCCATAGCCACTAGTTTTAGGCCTCCAAGTAGGGGGATGTTACATCACATCACAGCTCTTAGATATTTTTTTATATAGTTTTGAAATGCTTTCGAGCTTATAATTGATTTCGAAAAAATCTTAGCTCTAATACTAAATGATTTTGAGTGGGTTGAACTCGTATTGTGAATACTTCAACTGTAAAACCATGAAATTCCCAATAGAATATTTATGTTTTTTTATTCGGACGACCAAACTAAAAAGGAGGACTAGCAAGTAATAATAGATAAGATTAATAGGAAATTTTCACGTTGGAGCAGTAGACTACTATCTAGAGCTAGCAGAATCATCTTAATTAATTTAGTCCCGTCGGTGCTTTCGACCTATTAGATGTCTTATTATCATTTTCCAAAATGGGTAATAGATATAATATATGAAATTCATAGAAACTTCCTTTGTAGTGGTGGCCATTCTTTCTCTAGTATTAATTGTGTTGTGAATTAAGAAACGGTCTGTAAATCTAGGGAAGAAGGAGGCTTAAGAATTATTAATCTTCGTAAAGGATTTGAAAAGTTTTAAGGAAACCAATTAAAAGGCTACAAGTAGTAGGTTAGTTATAAACAATTACTAAAATTAGCATGATTTCGGCCTTTATTTAGAAAAGCAGGTTTTTCCTCCTTTAGTTGTGCCTTTCGACTCTAATGTTTCCGCTTTGACTCGGTCGAAACCAACCCGGCCGAAACCCACCTAGTTAAAACCAATGCACAGGGTACCACTTAGATGGTACATAGTGTATTGAAGTAAAGGCGGGAGCCAAGGTGTTAAAAGAATTGCTTTCAATGGGGTCGAAACCTTAGTTTTGTTTTCAAATGTTAAGTGCCTGCTTTGTTTTACTTAATGCTTTTGACGTAGTCGAAACATATGTTTTCGAAAGGGCTTTTCTAGATAGCTTTCGAAGCAAGTTGCCATACTATGTTTCAAAGTAGGAGCTTTTGAACGAGTTCCTTTGTTTTAAAATAAGGCTTTCGAAAATGGTGGTTTCGTCCTAGTCGAAACCAAGATGCCGTTTGTGTACTTTTTGAGGGTATTGAACTCCTCAATGCTTTCGAAGGATGCCTTTGTTTTAAACTTATGCTAAGCCACTTCCTAAATGCTTTTGAAAGGGGTCAAGGGTTTCGAAGGAAATGGTGTCTAAAGGGGTTTTCGATGATATCCTTCAAAGTTTTACTAAAAGGTATTGAGCTTTCAAAAGGATGGTTTCAACATCATCAAATTTTCTCCCAAATGGTTTTATTAAAGGCTTCAAAAGAGATACTTACGCCTATATTCACTTTAACCCAAAAGATGTTTTTAAAGAGTAAACCCAATGATTCAAAAGGGGTACTTTCATTAGTTTCGAAGCCATTGTCCTCAAGACTATTAAGAAATGTTTTGATACATTCAAAAGGTTTATTTGGTTTTGAAAGGAATAAGTTAAAGGGCTTCGAAAGGTATATACTTAGTGTTTTGAAAAGAAGTTTTCAATGCTTCCGAAGGAGGTCACCCAAGAGTTTCGAAAATGATGTTTTAAGGTTTTCAAAATAATTAACCCAATCTCATTTTAAAAGGAAAAACCATGGCATAAATTAAAGAGTTTTGAAATTAAAGAAGTTTTCCTTGGTTAACAGGTTAAAGGGTTTAACCGAGTTTTATATAAATTGATTCCAAGGATATTAAACCACATGGATTGGTAGCATTATGTTGTTATGATTGCTTCTTCACATATTTATTCACATTATGATGAACCCATAACGGTACTTTAGGGAAGGGCAGAATAACCGGTTAGGTTGACCCGATCATGAATATAAATTAAATTAGTGAAAGATATTGGCAAGGGCCAATAGGCTCATAGCAAGCCCGTGAAAATTGTGTATAGGGAAAAGATATTGGTAGTGGAAAATAGGTTCATATTAAGCCCATGAATACCATGTATAAATGAAGATGTCAGGAAGATAGTAAACCCATGAAAACTATGACTTCATATTGGCGGGGTTCAATAGGTTTGTAGTAAACCCATGAAAACTATATCCGGATTAAGATATAGACATTGTCAAGAGGTTCCTAATCAACCCATGAAAACTAAGATAAGGGAAGGATACTGGAGTTACCAATAGGTTCGGGGAGAACCCATGAAACAATAAAGATATTGGTAGGAGCCAATAGGTTCTTAGTGATCTCATGAAAACTATGAAATCAGGCAGGAGTCCATAAACATTTAATAGGTTATTAGTAAGCCCATGGAAACTAATACGTTAATAGTGACCCTAGAAACTATAAATGCAACATATAGTCAGAATGAACGGGGATGGGTAATCCAGAAATTTATTTACATGTTTGCATATCATCGTATTGTTTTGAAATGTTTTAACCATAGTGGATGCAGAAGCACAGTATATGGTTTTATAAAGGTTTTATGATACTAGTGAGAGGAAAACCCGTTCCGCTAAGTGGCGTGGTCTTATTAGATATCTAAATGAATTGAGATAGTAGATTATTATTCATACCAGACTTTATGTCTAGCCCAAAGATTTTTTTTCCCCTTAAACTCTCGGGTGCTCAATTGATTTTAAGTAGTTTGAGGGTTAAGGTTTCTAGGTTTTCTTTTAGATGAATAAAGCTTCCGAAGATGTGCATGAGGCAAGAAAATTAAGAATACCTTTTCTATTCCATTTTGTTTTTTGGTTGGAAAGGAAAATCTATTTTTATTGCCTTATTATATACTCTAATCAACCAAGGACGCATCTTCATATGTTACTCTTGGCGTATGTTATATCTATATTGTATTTGAACGTGGTTTGCAAATTCGGATTATGTAATGAATATGAAATGTTTTGAATGGAATGTGGAATGTGTTTTGATGTTTTAAATTTTTTCCATATTCATATGTTTCTATGTATCAATGTATTTAACATTGTTGTATTTGGTCGCCGAGGATTAATAACTATGGATGACTGCAACATTTGTGGCTGCTAGTGTTGGGACTTTAAGTAGGGGGATGCTACAAGTTGGTATCAGAGCATGGGTTTACGAAACTTTAAAAGAAATTTAAACCTAGAAGATTTTTTAAACATGATCCAATAAATCAGATAGTAAGATCGGGGATTTGGGATAATGTTATAGTAACATACTTGTAATTGATATATATAGTTTTATTTATATATATATAAGTACATATTCCTAGCTCTCCTAGACCGTTCTTCTGTATCTTACTAAGGCTCTGACGCAGCGGATAATTCGAAACAAAACTTCAATCGATGGAATGTAGCAATCGGTGAGTTGAAGATACCAAAATGCCCAAGTTCGTTGATCCAAAGATACCGAACTCTAGCTATCTCAAACACGTTGATAGCGCACTATACCGTGTTCTAAGATCTACGATTCTTCGCACGTTGATCTAGCGCACTAGATTCCGTGAATCGGCTTCTACGATCGTTGAATCGAGCGCACTCGATTAACCGAAAGAGGAGATAGGAGATTACACTCAACTACCAATTGGTATGAAAGGACAAAGCTAACAAAAGAGAATTTTATTCAAAAATCAACCACCACAAATGTACAACACACGCCCCTATTTATAGAGTTTTCGACCCAGTCCCTAAGTCGGCAACCGACCTACGACTCAACTTAAGTCGTGACCGACTTAACACAAAGCGACTCAACCCCCTTTTCCATACAGCACATGCAACGACTCAAATATGGCCGACTTAACCAAGTACGACCTAACATACAACATACAAGACCGACTCAAGGACTCAGCTCATTACATTACACAGCCTTCGGCCGACCCAACATCACACCGACTTAACGACTCAAAGACTCGCGACCTTGCAACACAAGGCCGACTCAACACCACATGGATACAACAGTTAGGTCGTATAAGACCTAACGACTCAAAGGCAACAAACTACAACACATATGCTCATATGGCCGACTTAAGCGCATGCCGACTCAAGCCCCAATCTCCCTGCGCATATCTCCTCAACGGCTTAGTTAGGTCGTGACTGCTTCCTCTTCTGTTAAGTCGTAGCCGACTTAAACTCTTAAGTCGTAGCCGACTTAAACTCTTAAGTCGTAGCCGACTTGAGTCCTTAGCTCGCAGATAATTCAACGCGGCTGCCTCAACTCGTAGCTCCTCTTCCTTAGGTCGTAACTCGTTATCCTTCACCCTGTTAAGTCGCGAACGACTTAAGGCCTCTTTATTAGCTCGTGAACGACTTAACCCTTGAGGAATTGTAGATCGTGCTGCATCATCCTCCCCTGGTTGAGAAAAATTCGACCTCGAATTTGTAAATTCTTCCTCAACAATCTCACCCCCATGATATGGAATTAAATGTTTGACGTTAAAAACATCAGAAGTATAAACATCATCTGGTAACTTTAATCGATAAGCATTCTCATTGATTTTCTTCAAAACTTCAACTGGACCAATTTTCCGCGCTTTCAATTTATTGTATGTTCCCACTGGAAAACGGTCTTTTGTCAACACTGCATAAACCAAATCGCCTTCGTTAAATTCAACATTTCGTCGCTTCAAATCTGCAGACTTCTTATACTTCTCATTCGATTTCTCCAATCGTTCCTGAACGATTTTATGACATTCAGTCAGCTCATCAACAAAATCAACAGCTCGTTTAACTGTTCCCTTCAACTGTGGTACTACTGCCAAATCCAACGGTCCCCTGGGTAAATTTGAATAAACAATCTGAAATGGACTGAATCCCGTGCTACGATTCACTGCATGATTATGTGCAAATTCTGCCTGGCATAACTTCATGTCCCAACTTCTCAAATTATCCTGTACAAGGCATCGCAACAAATTTCCCAATGACCTGTTAACAACTTTCGTCTGTCCATCAGTTTGTGGATGATAAGCACTACTGAATTTCAGTTTCGTTCCCACCATCTTCCACAAACTTAACCAAAAATGACTCAGAAAACGAGTATCCCTGTCAGAAACAATAGATTCTGGTAAACCATGCAATCGATATACCTCCTTAAAGAATAATTATGCCACTCGAACTGCATCCGCTGTCTTCTTGCAGGCAATAAAATGTGCCATCTTTGAAAATCTGTCCACCACAACAAATATCGAATCATTTCCCCTTTGAGTTCTAGGCAAACCCAAAACGAAATCCATGCTAATATCAACCCATGGCTTAGACGGTACAGGCAACGGCATATACAACCCTGCATTCGTCGCTGTTCCCTTTGACACCTGGCAAATATGGCATCTCTCCACGAATCTTTCAACCTCTTTTCTCATCGACGGCCAAAAATAAGACTGTGAAATCAACTGCAAAGTACGATCACGGCCCACATGCCCTTCCTCGTGTAACTCCTTCACAATCTTCATCCTCAGACTACAATCCGGAATACATAAACGATTTCCCTTAAACAGAAAACCATCAACTATCATAAATTCATCGGTACTCCCATCCTTCACCTTCTCAACATATTTCACAAAGTAAGGATCTTCTTCAAACAATTCTGGCAACATTTCAAACCCTGTCACTTCAACCTTCATTGTCGTTAATAAATGACTCCTCCTACTCAAAGCATCAGCTACTCGATTTGTCACCCCTGATTTGTGCTTAACGACAAAAGTAAACTGCTGTAAATAAGCAATCCATGATGCATGTCTTGCTGAAATCTTATCCTGCCCCTATAAATGCTTCAATGCTTCATGATCAGTATAAAGAACAAATTCCTTCTGAAACAGATAATGCCTCCAATGCTTGACAGCTTGCACAACAGCATAAAACTCAACGTCATATGTACTGTATCTCATCTTTGCCCCTGACAACTTTTCGCTGAAATAAGCAACTGGCTTCCCATTCTGACTCAGAACTCCTCCAATACCAACCTTCGAAGCATCAGTATGCAATTCAAACAATAACTGAAAATTAGGTAGAACAAGAATTGGTGCAGACGTCAACAATTCCTTGATCTTCTCAAAGGCAACCCCCGCTTCCTCTGACCATGCAAACTGTTTCCCCTTCATGCAATCAGTAACTGGGGCCATCACGCTACTGAAGTGTGGAATGAATCTTCGGTAGAATGACGCTAGCCCATGAAAACTTCTCACTTCCGTAATCGTCTTTGGCTGTGGCCAATTCCTGACTGCTTCAACTTTACTCTGGTCAACTTGAATACCTTCTCCTGAAACAACATAACCCAGAAATAAAACAGTATGCGTCATAAACACACATTTCTTCGTAGCAGCATAAAAGTGTTCCTCACGAAGAATAATCAATACTTCCCTCAAATGTAGAATATGCTCCCATGTGCTTCTGCTATAAATCAGAATATCATCGAAATAAACCACGACGAACTTCCCAATGAATGGTCTAAAGATTTGATTCATCACCCGCATGAATGTACTAGGTGCATTAGACAAACCAAACGGCATAACCAACCATTCGTATAACCCCTCTCTCGTCTTGAAAGCTGTCTTCCATTCATCACCTGGTCTGATTCGAATTTGATGATAACCACTCTTCAAGTCAATCTTCGAAAATATAGTTTCCCCACTCAACTGATCTAGCAAGTCATCCAACCTTGGCATAGGAAATCTATAACGAGCAGTGATCTTATTCAATGCTCTACTGTCTGTGCACATCCTCCATGTTCCGTCCTTCTTTGGTACTAATAATGCTGGCACGGCACAAGGACTCAAGCTTTCCTGAACACGTCCCTGTTCCAACAACTCTTCCACCTGCCTTCGTAACTCTTCATGTTCCTTCGGACTCATTCGGTAATGTGGTCGATGTGGTAACACTGCTCCCGGAACAAGATCAATTTGATGTTGAATGTCTCTAAGTGGCGGTAACTCCTTAGGCAACTCCTCTGGAAAGACATCTTCGAATTCTTTCAAAATTGGCTTTGCTTCATCTGGAATCTCAACTTCTTCACTACTCTCTCTCCCAATCAACAAAAATACTTCAGGTTCCTCTTCAACTTCTTTCACAAACTCCTTCACAGTCAACAGAGTTTTCAATTCCTCAATCTCTTCCAGCTTGCTCTCCTTCTGTTGTTGCTTCTTAGGAACCAAAGTGATTTTAGTACCCTCGAACATGAAACTGTAACTATTGGCACGACCATCATGTTGAACTGCTCTATCGAATTGCCACGGTCTGCCCAACAACAGATGACAAACATCCATATCCACAACATCACACCAAATTTCATCTTTGTACTTCTTCCCAATGGAAAAATTAACACAAGCTCTTCGACACACCTTCACTTCACCACCCTTCCTTAACCATGCTAACTTGTACGGTTTAGGATGCTTCTCAGTTTTCAAGTTCAACTTCCTTACTGCTTCTGTAGAAATAATATTATCACAACTCCCAGCATCAATAACGAACTTGCAAACTTTTCCCAAAATAGTGCATGTCGACTGAAAAATATTGCTTCTCAACCAACTACAATCCTCCTCTTGCTTTGGTGTTAAACAACTTCTCCTCATCATAAGATTACAACCTTCATCTCCAAACAATTCTTCTTCCTCCTCAACATAAGGTGTATTTGAACATTCTGCCTCCTCACCATTATCCTCCTCAACTTCTGCAACCATGGTTCTCTTCTTCGGCTTCGGACATTCATTGCTTTTGTGACCCAACTCCTGACAATTATAACATTTGAAAACACTGCTAGCCTTTGCCTTCTCAACCTCCTTCACCACTGGCTTACTGATAGGTTTAGAAACATTAGAATTCCCACTGGCACCCTTCACTGGATTATTGGAATTAGTAAACACACCACCTCCACGCCTTCCTTGTTTCTCCCAAGCCAACGCTTTCTGATGTGCCTCTGCAACGGATCTAGGATCAAACATATTAATCATATCCTGGATCTGCATTCTCAATCCCCCAATGAATCTAGCAGTTAGCTGTTCTTCCGTCTCCATAATATCATTCCTGGCAATGAGTTGGTAAAATTCATCAGCATAATCACTAACAGACTTTGTTCCTTGCCTCATATTCTGCAACCTTTGGTACATAAGTGATTGGTAGTTGTAAGGTAAGAAAGTAGATCTCATCAACTTCTTCATCTTATCCCACGATTCTATCTTTGACTTCCCCATCCGTTCACGAGTAAGTTTAGTTTGCTGCCACCACGCCAAAGCTCTCCCCCTCAACCTAGTAGCAACCAACTTCACCCTTCTATGCTCAGGAACCTCCTTGAAATCAAAGATCTCTTCAACATTTGAAACCCAATCTAAGAACTCTTCAGCAACCATCCCGCCTTTAAACTCCGGAATCTCCATTTTCATACCCGATTCCCATCGACGATCATCTTCAACATCCCGATAAGAATTTCGAACTTGGTCTCGATCTCGATAATGAATACTAGCTCTATCACCCTCTTCAACAAAATCAAAAGTACGCCTACATCGATCTCGACCATTATCATCCCTTCGTTCATGCATACTTCTTTGACTATGTCTCTCTTCATCTCTATACGCTTCATGTTCAAATTCACGTTGACTTCTTCTCTCTTCATGTGCATAATCATGATGATCTCTTCGTGATGAAATTGATGTTTCTCTTCTATCTCTACAAGAATGTGGTGATACCCTCCTCGCTTCCGTAACCGATGGCGAAACTTGGTTTCCTCCATGGTTCGAGTTTGGTGATCTCCTCCTTTGATTCAAATCATTCATCAATCTCTCCAATTTACCAATGCCTTCATCAAACTTTTCATTAATACGTTGTTCCATAAGCTCGGCTTCTTCTCTACGATACAAAGCTTCAACGTTTTGATGACGATTAGCTCTCCTTGGTGGCATCATTGAAAAACTTCTCAAACTTCAACAATTCAAACACAAAAATTCAAGCTTCAACAAAAGAACAAGTCACGGCTCAACACTTAACTCTTCAAGGCTTTAGCTCGGCAATGGTTTTACACGGCTCCACACTTCAAATCTTGGCGCGCAAAACTCCAAGACAAAATCCAAACAATATCCAACTCCTCGATCCAAAATGAAATGGATCAAACACTCCAAACTTGATGCAACTTCAATATGAACACGATGAACAACTTCAAACTTCAAAAACTTGGCTCCAAGAATCAACTTAGCTATGATTGGCTAAGTATGGCTCCGATACCAATAATGACGCAGCGGATAATTCGAAACAAAACTTCAATCGATGGAATGTAGCAATCGGTGAGTTGAAGATACCAAAATGCCCAAGTTCGTTGATCCAAAGATACCGAACTCTAGCTATCTCAAACACGTTGATAGCGCACTATACCGTGTTCTAAGATCTACGATTCTTCGCACGTTGATCTAGCGCACTAGATTCCGTGAATCGGCTTCTACAATCGTTGAATCGAGCGCACTCGATTAACCGAAAGAGGAGATAGGAGATTACACTCAACTACCAATTGGTATGAAAGCACAAAGCTAACAAAAGAGAATTTTATTCAAAAATCAACCACCACAAATGTACAACACACGCCCCTATTTATAGAGTTTTCGACCCAGTCCCTAAGTCGGCAACCGACCTACGACTCAACTTAAGTCGTGACCGACTTAACACAAAGCGACTCAACCCCCTTTTCCATACAGCACATGCAACGACTCAAATATGGCCGACTTAACCAAGTACGACCTAACATACAACATACAAGACCGACTCAAGGACTCAGCTCATTACATTACACAGCCTTCGGCCGACCCAACATCACACCGACTTAACGACTCAAAGACTCGCGACCTTGCAACACAAGGCCGACTCAACACCACATGGATACAACAGTTAGGTCGTATAAGACCTAACGACTCAAAGGCAACAAACTACAACACATATGCTCATATGGCCGACTTAAGCGCATGCCGACTCAAGCCCCAATCTCCCTGCGCATATCTCCTCAACGGCTTAGTTAGGTCGTGACTGCTTCCTCTTCTGTTAAGTCGTAGCCGACTTAAACTCTTAAGTCGTAGCCGACTTAAACTCTTAAGTCGTAGCCGACTTGAGTCCTTAGCTCGCAGATAATTCAACGCGGCTGCCTCAACTCGTAGCTCCTCTTCCTTAGGTCGTAACTCGTTATCCTTCACCCTGTTAAGTCGCGAACGACTTAAGGCCTCTTTATTAGCTCGTGAACGACTTAACCCTTGAGGAATTGTAGATCGTGCTGCATCAGGCACATATGTAGATTTATGAGAAAGGAGATATGGTAGAAGGAAACGGAAGAGGACATCTCAATGGAGGCGGCACCACAACTAATGGAAATGCTCAACCCACCATTAGAAGGAACCCGGGTCGACCGGCTAATCATAATGCCAAAATCCTGATGCCAAGGTAGGTGCTGGAAATCAACTAGTAGATATGGGGGCGATGTATCAGTTCTTCGACAATATGATGCAAGCTGTATCTACTGCTAGAGTAGCAGGAAATGTTGGAGGAGCTAATCCTATGGCTTCGGTTGGTAATAATTATGCTATGTTGAGTAGAGACTACACCAGTTTAGGCAGGAAGCCACTCATAGGGAATGCCATAGAGGTTGAGAATTTTCTATTGCATTTTGAGCATATCTTTGCTGATTTGGGTTTAGATGATGAGCAAAAGAGAAGGTTGGCCTCTAGACACTTGCAAGGGTCAGCGCATCATTGGTGGTATAGTGTAACTACTGGAGTTCCGGAGGAGGAATTGACTTGGGGTGATTTTCGAAGGAGATTTGAGCAAAACTTTATGTTCGAGGTTGCTAAGTCAGCATTGTTAAGGAAGTTTATGGATCTGAAGCAGCGAGAGATGTTGGTTATTGAGTATGGTACTAAATTTGATGAGCTGTCCCATTATGCATACAATACTATGGACACTGTCATCAGAAGAAATGACAAGTTCATTTGGGGACTAAGGCCTAAGATTGCTAGGGTGACCCTGCCACATCTCCTTGGTCCTAGTAATTTAGCTGTAGAGATGGCAATTCGCCATGAGGAGATGCTCGCCTATTTGTGCTAGAGAGAAGCCAAATGAGATCCAGGTTTCTCAGGGAAAGAAAAGAAAGTTCTTTAAGAAGAAGGGAGCCCAGAAGGGAGATGCTGCTAAGAAGGCTAAGGCTGATTTAGTTTGCTTTAAGCATGATAAGAAAGGTCATTACATGAGTGAGTGTCGGACCGGCAAGGGCAAAAAGGCCGTAGATAAGAAGAATGTGAAGTGCTTCAACTGTGATCAAGTTGGGTATTACAAGAATCAGTGTCCAGAGCTAGTCAAGCCGGATAGAGGGAAGGTTTTTGCTATTGGACCAGCATCAACTAGGCCTACTGCAGCAGATAAAGAAAAGACCGTAATGGAAGGTAAGCATTTGATTCAGAGTATTCCAATTAGGATACTTTTTGATATCGATGCATCACATTCATTTATATCTCAGTATTTGATTGATAGGTTATGCATAGAACCACAAACCTTGTTACTTCCTTAAGGATCGTGAATCCAATAGGAGGGTACGCAACTCTAAAGTTGAGATGTGACCAGTTAGAACTTGATTTGTTAGGTCATAAGTTTGCATGAAGTCTGTATGTTTTCGATTTCATAGATTTCGGAATCATCTTGAGTATGGATTGGTTCAGTAAGTACGAGGCTAGAATATTTTGCCAGGATAGGGAGATATCACTGAGACACCCTGATAGTCATAACCGAGTGATATTCTCGGCGGTGAATTCTGGATAGAATGTTAGTGCTTTGCTAAGTGGTACGAAGGTAGGAGAAAAGTTAAATCAGGCTCGAGTAGGAAAGGAGTTTGCTGATGTCTTTGAGCCAGCTAAAGGACTACCACCGAAACGAGCTATTAAGTTCGAATAGACCTTGTGCCAGTAGCTGAACCTATGAGTAGACTACCTAGCAGTATGACACCGACTGAGATGAAGGAATTAACGTGTAGCTAGTGGATCTTGAAGGAAGGAATTTTATTAGGCCAAGCAGTTCTCCTTGGGGAACGGTCGCCGTATTCGTAAAGAAACCAGATAGGTCGTTGAGGATGTGCATCGACTACCGTAAGTTTAATGAAAAGAAGATTAAGAATAAGTATCGTTTGTCGAGAATAAATGATCCGTTTGATCAGTTGAGTGGAGCCAGAGTGTTTTCCCAGTTGGATTTGGCGATAGGTTTCCATCAGTTAAGTGTGGCAGAGGATAGTATTGCTTTGACAACATTTTGGACTTGGTATGGTTCGTATGAGTGGCTAAGGATGCCATTTGGGTTAATGAATACACCTTCTTTCTTCGTAGATTTGATGAACCGAGTTTTTCAAGAGTTCATAGAAGGATTGTATTAGTGTTTATAGATGAAATTTTAGTATACTCTAAGGATGAGAGAGAGCATTAGGAACATCTTAAAGTGGTGCTTGAGACATCGAGTCATAATCAGCTAAAGGCGAAGTTTACCAAGTGTCATTTTGGAAGAAAGAGGTTAAGTTTCTTGGTCACGTGATTTTAGAGAAGGGCTTGTCAATTGATCCAAATAATATCGGAGCTGTGAATAATTGGAAGAGACTGGAGATGGTGACTGAGATTAGAAGTTTTCTTAGACTCGCTGGCTACTACCGGAGATTCGTTAAGGATTTCTCATGGATAGTAGCACCTTTGACTAATTTAACCAAGAAGGAGGTGAAGTTTGTCTGGTTCAATAGATATGAGGAAGCATTTCTTAAGTTAAAGCATTTGTTGAAAAATGCACTGGTGCTAGTAGTTCCAAACGGAAACCAAGGGTTAGTGGTGTACATTGATGCATGTGAAACTGGATTGGGAGTAGTGTTAATGCAGAAGGGTAAAGTATTGCCTATGCTTCATGATAGCTTAGACTGCATGTAGTGAGATATCCTACTCATGATTTGGAGTTGGCTGCAGTGATCTTCGAGTTGAAGATTTGGAGACAGTATCTCTTAGCGGAGATGTTTGAGCTTTATACTGATCATAAGTCTTTAAGGTATTTATTCTCTTAGAAGGAGTTGAATATGAGACAACAGAGGTGGCTTGATTTTTCGGTTGCTTATGACTTTGGTATAGAGTATACACTAGGGAAAGGAAATAAAGTTGTGGATGCTCTGAATAGAAGACATTAGAATGTGGTGTTAGCTACGATGGCAGAGCGGAAGGACGTAGAAGCTTTGGCCGGTTTTGGTATGCAGTTAAGGTCGACTACTAGTTCTACTTAGAGTACCGCCATGTTGTCCTGTTTAGAAGTTTGATCAGTGTTGATTGAAAGGATTGATTCTAAGAAGAAAGAGGATCCATTATTAGCCGAGAGGATTAGAAGGCTTGAGGTTGGAACTTAGATCGATGATCTAAAAGACTTTATTCTTGATAAAAGAGGATGATTGAGAAAGAAGGGATGATTGTGTGTTCCGAATGTGGAGGACTTGAGGAAAGAAGTTCTTGAAGAATGTCATCGGTCCAAGTTTACGATTCATCCTGGAGTGACTAAGATATATCGGTATAATAATAGGAGCTTCTATTGGGAAGCTATAAAGAGAGATGTTGGCTTGTGGGTTACGCAGTGTGCAAACTGTCAACAAGTGAATGCTGAACATCAGAAGCCGAATGAGTTACTTTATCCTTTAGAGATTCCATTTTGAAAATGGGATTTGATATCCATGGATTTTATAGACGGGTTGCCAAGGTCAGATAGCGGAAATGAAAGCATATAAGTAATTGTGTACAGATCGACCAAGAGTGCCCATTTCATTCTAGCCAAATCAACCAGGCTGGTACCTATATTAACCGACTTGTTCCTAAAGAGCATAGTTAGACTACATGAAGTTCCTAGTAGTACAGTCAATGATAGAGATGTAGTGAATTTTGGAAGAGTCCACATGATGTATTCGGTACCAAGCTTAATATGAGCACTACATATCACCCTCAGATAGATGGGTAGACAGAGAGAGTCAACAAGGTACTCGGGGATTTATTCAAAGCTTGTGTATTAGACTTCGGTGGATCTTGGGAGGATCACCTTCATTTGGCTGACTTTTCCTATAATAATAGTTATCACACTAGCATAGGAATGACGCCTTTTAAAGCTTTGTATGGAAGGCTAGGTAAATCACCAACCTGTTGGTTGGAGGCTGGAGACAGGTTAGTCTTGGGTCCAGAATTGGTTAGGGAGGCATCAGAAAAGGTTGAGTTAATCCAAGGAAGGATGAAGGAAGCTCAGTCCAGACAAAAGAGTTACGCAGACAAGAGGCATAAAGATTTAGAATTCTCAGTTGGAGATAATGTTTTCATTAAGGTGTCATCGATGAAGGGTGTGGTGCGACTTGGAAAGAAAGGGAAGTTAGCATCAAGATATGTTGGACCATTCCAGGTTATAGGAGGATTAAAAAGCTCGCATATAGAGTAAAGTTGCCGAGTAGTATGGCAGGAGTCCATAATGTAATTCATGTGTCTGATGTCCATAAGCATGTGCATGATGCAGAGACTATTATTCCTCTGATAAGGTTTGAAGATTTGATAGTTGAACCTAATTTGAATTTTGTTAGACAACTAGTTCGGGTTATAGCGAGAGATGAGAAAAGATTGGGGAACAAGACAGTTAGGCTGGTGAAAGTTCAGTAGAGCGACAACGAGAAGGATTACACTTGGGAGACAGAAGATAGTATTCGAGATACTTATCCTGATCTGCTTTGAGGGAATGTTTATATTAAATTTATATAGATAGTTGCTATTCAGGTAGATTAGTATGGTTGTTAGGAGTTTTTACAAATGATTGCTATGTTTAATATTTAGTCCTTACTGAATTTCGAGGATGAAATTCTTTAAAGGAGGAGCCTGTAACACCGTAATTTTTGATAACATAGTTCAGGAGATTTAATTAGATAAATTAAATAGAATAATGTAAGAAGTAAAATGATAAGGGGACTGAGATTTGAACATAAGATTTAAGGTCGTGCTTAATAATAAAGTTAATGGGCTTAGGAAAGGTTATAAGCTAATTGGTTTACATAAGGCCTATGGAGAAATAGCCGCCTTCATTTTCAATACCCACCCATTCACATTTATTTCCATTCACGTACATTTCATTTTCTAAAAAACAAAAAAAAAACGTGTAACCTAAGGAGCCAGCCATTATCAAAGAGGAAAGAGGAAAAACTTAATCTAAAGCTAAGGATTAATGCTAGGAGAGATTAATCTACAACAAATCACAAATTCATTATCATATTCAAGGTGAATAATAATTCTCCATCTATATATTGTCTTTATGATCATATGTTTTCAAATTTAAGATTAAATTCGTTTTTATGATGTTTTAGAAGATGATATGCTTGAGTTATAATGCGTTTGATTTAAATCAAATTACCATTATATGCACTTACACGGTTTTAGGGAAAAATCGATTGTTAATTATTTCCGAATGCCATGGAAAAATTATATGTTTTGTAAATTATAATTTTGGAGATGGGTTTCCATTTTTGTAATTTTCCAAGCCACGGAAAATTTATTATGAATTTTCAAAGGAAAATATGATAAAATTGAGTTTAACATTATCGATTATTTTAGGAAGAATTTAGCTCTGAAATTTTAATATGTCTAATATCATGGTGAAAGTGAATTTCTGTGATTTTTTTGGATTTTTCCTAATTGACTTGCTATGAAAAACAAATTATTTTAAAAGAAGGACTTATTTGCAATATTAGTATAGCTTAATGGAAGGGTTTAAATGCTAATTTTTCCATGATTTAGATTTAATAAATGCGGCGGTTATTTTTATAAAGGATTTAAAAAAAATTAAGGCAACCAATTAAATAGGGAAGTTAGTTATAAAGCAATTACTAAAATTAGCATGATTTCAGCCTTCATTCAGAAAAGCAAGTTCCGCCTCCTTTAGTAGTGCCATTCGAATCCAATGCCTTTGCTTCGACTCAGTCGAAACTAATCCACCGAAACCCATCTAGTCAAAACCAATACAAAAGGTATCACTTAGAAGGTATGTAGTGGAATGGAGGAAAGGCGAGGGCCATGGTGTCGAAAGCAATGTTTCCGATGGGGTCGAAACCTTAGTTTTGTTTTCAAATGCTAAGTGCCTACTTTATTTTACTTAAATCTTTTGACGTAGTCAAAATATATGTTTTTGAAGGGGGTTTAGCTTTTGGAGGAAGTTGCCATACTATGTTTTAAAGTAGGACCTTTTGAATGAGTTCCTTTGTTTTAAAATAAGGCTTTCGAAAATGGTGGTTTCGTCTTAGTCGAAACCAAGCTTCCATTTGTGAACTTTTCGAGGGTATTGAAATCATCAATGCTTTCGAAAGGTGCCTTTGTTTTAAACTTATGCTAAGCCACTTCCTAAATGCTTTCGAAAGGGGTCAAGGGTTTCGAAGGCAATGGTGTCGAAAGGGGAATTTCGATGTTATCCTTCAAAGTTTTTGAGCTTTCAAATGGATGTTTCCGACACCATCAAATATTCCCCAAAAATATCTTATTAAAAGCTTTGAAATAGATACTTTTTCCTATATTCAATTTAACCCAAAAGATGTTTTTGAAGAGTAAAACCCAATGATTCGAAAAGGGTACTTCCATTAGTTTCGAAGCCATTGTCCTAAAGACTATTAAGAAATGTTTTGATACATTCGAAAGTTTTATTTAGTTTCAAAAGGAATAAATTAAAGGGCTTCGAAAGGTATATTCTTAGTGTTTGAAAAGAAGTTTTCTACGCTTTCGAAGGAGGTCATCTAGGGGTTCCGAAATTGATGTTTTAAGGTTTTCAAAACAATAACCCAATCGTTTTAAAAGGAGAAACTAGGGCGTAAATTAAAGAGTTTTGAAATAAAAGAAGTTTTCCTTGGTTAACAGGTTAAAGGGTTTAACCGAGTTTTATATAAAATGATTCCAAGGATCTTAAACCACAAGGGTTGGTATTATTATGTTGTTATGATTGCTTCTTCACGTATTTATTTACATTGTAATGAACCCATAACGGTACTTTGGGGAAGGGTAGAATAACCGGTTAGGTTGGCCTAGTAGTGAATATAAATTAAATTAACGAAAGATCTTGGCTGGGACCAATAGGTTCACAGCAAGCCGATGAAAATTGTGATAGGGAAAAGATATTAGCATAGTAAACCCATGAAACTATGTATAAATGAAGATGTCAGGAAGACAGGATCATAGTAAACCCATGAAAACTATGATTTGATATTAGTAGGGGCCAGTTGGTTCATAGTGAACCCATGAAAACTATATCTGGATGAAGATATAGACAGGTGTCAATATGTTCCTAATCAGCCCTGGGAAACTAGGATAAAGGAAGGATATTGGAGTAACCAATAGGTTTGGGGAGAACCCATGAAACAGTAAAGCTATTGGCAGGGGCTAATAGGTTCTTAGTGATCCCATGAAAAC